>CM074579.1:44945000-49745000 GCA_037305975.1 Chrysolophus pictus | reverse complement strand
TTTTGGAAGAATAAAATGTTTTGACATTATGTATGGTTCTAACTTTTGACAAAAATGTTAATACTTTAACTACATTCAGATTTTTTTCAGTGTTTCATGATTAAACTTCTGATAACTTATAAAATGTTATCAGAAGAAGTACACCTTCAGAATGATAAATACTGAGTCATCTTGTTTCAAAGAATTTTGTATTTATTTCAGCACCATCCAGACAAAATTTAAAAAAAAATAAGCAATTGTACAAATTCTAATTAGAGGAAAAACTGGAACTGCTTCTGTCTTTAAGAATTAAGGGTCTGCCAGATTGCTGAACCAGATGCACAGTCCATTAAAAATGAAGCAAGCTTTTATTATCAGTATTTTTCAAAACCAGCTGCAGTTAAGAAAAATATTACTTCCAGCTAAAACTTATGAAGGATACTGAAAACTGTCTTTGTATGTGCTTTCCAGCAGAAGCACTTTCTAAATATCAGCAGTGTTTGAAATACTACAAAAGTTTTGCTAACAGACTACATTGAAAAATAGAAGAATGCATATCTATAGGCATGAACTTTATTAATATATTCCAACTCTACTGAGTTCTAACTTTCTTAGAATCATAGAATTGTTGGAGTTGGAAGGGACCAAGGCCATCTAGTCAAACTCCTCTGCAATGAAAGGGGCACTTACAGCTCCATTAGGTGCTCAGAAGCCTGGTCTAGCCTGAACTTGAGCATCTCCAGGGATGAGGCTTCCACCACCTCTTTGGGCAACCTGTGCCAGTGCTTCACCACCTTTATTATAAAAAAAACTTTTTCTGACGAAATCTGCCCTATTTTAGTTTGAGACCATTTCTCCTTGTCCTACTATCACAGCAGACCGTGCAAAAAAATCTATTCTTTCTTAGAGCCCACTTTTAGATACTGAAAGGCTGCTACCAGGTCATCTTGGAACCTTCTCTTCTCCAAACTGAACAGTCTGAGCTCTTTCAGCCTATCCTTGCAGGGAAGGTGTTCCATAGCTTGGGTCATTTTTGTGGCCATTCTCTGGATGTGCTCCAACAGGTCCATGTCTCTCTTGTTCTGAGGACTCCACATCTGGGCACAGTACTTCATGTGAGGTCTCCCAAAGAAGAGAGTCAAGATCAGTTCCTTTGGCCTTCTGGCAACACTCTTCTGTTAATGCAGTCCAGGATATGGTTGGCTTTCTGGGCTGTGAGGGCATATTGCTGACTCATGCAGCTTCTCATCCTCCAGTGCCCCAGATCCTTTATGTAATGACTGTGCTATATCCTTTTGTCTTTCAGCTTGTACTGATACAAGGGTTTGCCACTACTCAGGTGCAAAACTTTGTACTTGGTAAAGCCATGCTGGTTATCCCATCTGCTCTGTGATCTCCCTTGGCACAGAGGTGAGTCTGAAACATCAGTAGTTTCCTGGATCATCCTTTCTACCCTTCTTTAAAAACAAGCGTGTTATTGCCTTTTTTCTAGTCGCTGGGGACTTCTGATTGCCACAACTTTCCAAATATCATTGAGAGTGGTTTGGTGGCTGCATCAGCCAATTCCCTCAGAACCCTGTAATGCATTTCACTGGAACCCTTTTACCTACGGGCATTTAGGTTTCTCAGGCAGTTGTGAACCTGATCTCTGCTTACAGAGGCAGGGTTGTTGCTCCCTGAGTTCCCACCATCTGTGTAGAGCAGAGAAAACAGGCAAAAAACTGCTGACTACCTAAATCTTCTTTTTGTCTGTTATTAGCTTGGCTCTATCGCTCACTAGGGACAACTTTGTTCAGCTTAACACTTGTAATACATTGCTTGTATTTCTAAGAAATTTTCTTCAGCTAAGTGAGTAGAGCTATTGTTAGAGTGCAATGTAATTTATTATCTAGATAAATTATCTGCTTACTAGAAATGAAACAAGGGATAGTGTTCTGAAATTGAAGTTTTGACTTAGACATTTGGTAAAGCTTACAAAGTTGCAATATCATGAACTGGATAATATTTTGGATGTAGAACAAACTAATTTAAGTGATAGCTAATTTTTCATTTAGCAATAAAAATAGAAAGTAATTAAATGGAGAAAAGTCATAATTAAATCTTAAGAATAAGAGCCAGGAGAAAATTTTGGAATAGGTGCAGTATGCCAGAATCCCATGAAAACTACATAAATAGAATTATGTATTTTACCTATTGGAAATGAAGTACTTTTAAGAGAAATTTCAAAAAAAGAATTGAAAATAGGTAAGAAAAAAACCCTGCTTGCTGCTGTAATAAACATTTCTTCCTCAAAGCTGTTTTTTTGTTTGTTTGTTTGTTTGTTTGTTTTTGTGCATTGACAAATACTTCCTCATCAGGTTTGTTTAGTTGTAAGTAACTCAGCAAGTTTCTCCTTCTGTTGCAAGAGAATTACAAAGTAGTTTAAACTCTTGGAATTTTCTTTAAATTCCAATGTAGACTTCCATCCTTTCTTACTGAATTAACTAACAACTTTCATTTTCCCCGTAAAGTTGTTTTATGTTACTGTGTTTTGCAAAATGCTTTGTGCAGGATGAGTCACTTTCATCATAAAAAGAAAACTTTCATCATAATCAACACTATTAGATGTACAGTTTTTTCCCAGTGATGAACAAGGGCCTGCATGCCCCTATTGAAAAAATCTGTACCACTGGATCTGACCCACTGTTGCCACTGCTGAAACACCCCATCTATGGCCTCAATGTACTTATATGCACTGTTTGGTCTCCATAAATGTGTTTATGAATGTCAGTGGGTGACATTTTTTCTGTGAGGAGGAACTCAATTATACATCTTTGCTTCATATGAGCTTCCAAGTCAGATGTCATTCTTTCAGACTTCATCTCTGCTCTTATCTGTCATGCAGCAATAAGATTTAATGAAATAGCAGGTAGGATCAACCTCTCCGATCATCTCATCAACATTTCCTTAGAATGTTGTAGGCTATCATAATAAATTAGGAGGCATTACTTTCAGAGAAGCTTTTTTGTTAGGTATATAGCAATAGTCACTGGTGTGAAGCAGTTTTTGATAGTGTTACATATGGCTAAAACTGAGATTTTGATAGCAAGTGCTTAGGAATATCACTGTGTGTGTGCATGTTTTATGTAGGTACGTGTGTTGGTTTTTGGATAAAGGAGGTGTTAATGACTTCAGAGAAAGGATCCACGTGTGAAGAGGTTGCACAATTAAAAAAAGAAAGGTGATGCTGTAAGCCTGTAGGGGACTATGGGCTCTCCAAAACTACAAATGCTGAATCATAGAATCACCAATATTGGTAAAGATCTCCAAGATCATCTAGTCCAACTGTCCATCTAGTCCAACTGTCCATCTACCACCAATATTTCCCTACTAAATTGTGTCCAGTAATACAAAATCTAAACATTTCTTGAACTCCTGCAGGAATGGTGACTCAACTACCTTTCTGGGCAGTCCTTTCCAGCATATAACCATCTCTGTGATCTTCCAGAATTAGAATAATTAGGCAAAAGAGAAGAAATATTTCCTAATTGGTTGCACAAAATGAAAGTTCATGCAAAACACACCACATACGGGAAGTTCATATGCAAAATGGCTTTGAAAACTACTGAAGTAAAAGCAAGTATGATGACATCTGTGTTAGTAACAGCCAAAGTATGAGAGTAACAGAGACTGAGTCCAAGAATAAGAATGAAGAAACTGTTGATGTAAACACCATATTTCTCCAAGGAGGAAAATACGAAGAAGAGGCCACCTCTGAATGTGGTTAACAGCAAAATCCTCTTAGGGAACAGCTCAGGACTTAAACTTGTTCTAGTACTCACTATGCTACTGTGAGCCCCCCTGAGACCCAGGAGAGCATGAAACATGAGTGTAACACTGGAGAAATGACTCAGTATTAGAAAGTTTGCTTCTATTGGTTTTCTCTGTCTCGCTGTAGGGAGTGAGCAGAATAACTGGGCAATCTGAACTGTAAAAGTTAATATCATTGTGATAAATCTGCTAATATCTCTGTGGTTAGACTTAGACTAAGAGTAAATTCTTGACTTTGTTTAAAATTGCCTGAGGTGGTAATGGTTGGTATTGGTGACCTGTAAGGCAGGCTGTTAATGTGGATGCAATGGTATTTTCTTTCTTCTAATGGGTAGCTCATATATCTGTGCGGGAGAAGGTAAGCTGTGATCTTCCAGAATTAGAATAATTTGGCAAAAATAGTTATGATTTCCAGGCTCTTGTTCCTATCAAAGATTTTACTAGCAATGAATTATTCATTTGTTAGTAACGAATTAATGTTGCTAAAAGCTGATAAATACTGATACCTACCCAGGATGAATGTAAGTTTATATACTAAGAGATTGACGCAATGTAGTAATCATTAGATTTTCTAATATTGCTAAAAACCATTTTAAGAGATTATAGTTCTTTGTGGTACAACAGTAGGATTTGTCTTCTCTGAAAAGTACAGTAATAGTAATTTATGCATGAAATTATCATGTATTTCCTTTAACTAATGATATAATAAAGATTTTTCTGTTTTTTTTAATTATTGTTGTTTAATAATACTGAATTTGTAGGCAGTGGTCACTCAAATCCCTGTCAAAACAGGAAAAAGAGAAACAATAATTCCTTGCAGTGTTATGCTGGAAGATAGAGTTCCTCTTCCTGTTTTGAAGTAGTTGCTGATAACTAGCCCTCTGAGGTGCTACATATTATTAAAACTATAACAATAATATAGTGCCTAGTGCTCCAGAACCACCAAGATGGAGCTCAGTGTTTGCTGCTAGTATTTCAGTTCCACAGGGAATGTGACAGATGAAGTGAGAAGTACAATCTTATGAAAAATCTCAATAGAATTAGACCAACTGTTTTCTATAAATATTCAATAGCATCCAATAAAAATAACTGTAGAATTTTACATGCAGGGACAGCACGTAGAATTAAAGTGTAGAGTATGTCTCTAACTGGTAGTATATTCCTGTACTGCCTTCAGGGAGCACTAACAGGAAGACACAGTGGGTAGGGTTCCTCTTACTTCTCTTTTGACCTCTGTGTATAGTAAATTAGCTTAGGCTTCCATTATATGTTATTGAATAAAATAGACTTCTTAACTGACTTATCTGATTCTGAGATGAGTATTTAAAATCACGTGTACTACAGAAGTCATTATCACCTAACTAAAAAAAGGCGAATAGCAGAAAAAGAGTACTCTGTGATTTTTGTATTGCTCATTTTTTTCTAAGTGTCAAGCAGTTGAGTACTCCTGAAAGGTCTGCATGTGTTCCTGAATGCATGAACATGCAATCTGAAAAAGTCACTTCCTCTCTGTAAGACTTCTCAGCTAGCCTTTGTCCAATAAATTTAATGTTTTTAATGCTTTGGAAATGCTACACTGCACATATTTTTTTTTAATCAAAATGCTATTAAGTGCACTGCTGAATTCCCAATCTGCTGTATATTTCCACACCTATTTTAACCAGTTAACTTTGCAATCATGTTTCAAAAAGATCTGTTAGCTTTGTTTCACCTCAACCAGGATTTTTGGAAAATAGTTTAAGAAGATAAAATATTCCTATTCCTATTTTTATATCTTTATTAATTGAATCTAAGATGAGCTTTTTCATCATTTTACCTCAGACTAGATGGAAAGGTAACAGCCAGCGGTTGCTTTTCTAAATCACTTTCCTTTCTCTTTAGTTGTTACATTGTATTGTCAGTTTTCAGCCTTTTGGCATGTGATATTCCAAGATTTGTTGAAAATTTCTATCATCATTAAATGTTTACATTGTGTATATGTCGTTTCATACCTCTTTGCTTATTAATGGGACTGCAAAGCCCTTTATCTTCGCTGTATGATGAGAGGATTCATCATGCTCTTTCCTTCTGAGTAAAGAGTAGATGTATATATCTAACCTTTCTATTTTCTTCCATCATTAATTGCATTACCATCTTATTCCTGTAATTAGTCTTTGTTAATGTTTGCTTTCATATTCTTCATACACTTCTCTATTCTGTAGTCCTGCAATTTGTCAGTTTTCTGAAGTCATAACAGCCTTCTCTTTTATAACTACTGCATATTTAACTGTTGCTTGCATTTCCTTCTGAAGAAGAAGGCTAAGAATTTAGGTAAACCATTTGACAGGATAAGTAAGGTGTCTTGTTTAAATGTACTTGTAAAAAAACCCAACCTGATATCTACAGTTAGTAAAATGTTAATATTTTATTTTCCTGTGCGTGTATGGGTACAGTAGGCTGAATATGCAAGAGCGTGGGATCATTTATTTCCCGTTGAAAATGTATGTAGCAAATTCATTGCTTCTATTTAAAATACAAAGAGTATCTGTTTTTGTGGAGCTGTTAAATACTTAGAATGTAAAACTGTCGTTTTGGATCTTCTGCACTTGCAAATATGTAGATTAATTTAGAATGAAGGGAAAAAGATTGGCTCCTTGCACATTATAGCCAATTGCAAAAGTGTAACAACACAAGCTGCATTCCCAATTTTTTGCAAAGTCTCAGAATGTAGTGAATGCAGAACTGGCAATCTTGTCTCACAGTTAATATTGAGTAAAATTCTGGTATTGTATACAGGATAAAAGGAACTACTTCTAATTAAATCACGGGCAGTTAAAATTCTATTTAGTATTGATCATGCGTTTAACAGCAAAGACTCCAACATACCAGATCACTATCTATTGACATCCAAGCCCCTTGAGAGGTAATTAATAATGAAGCCAGAGATACCGGATTAAACATTTTGTTTGTGGCTTATTCTGTCTGTGGGATTTTTTTCTGGCCTTCTTCACAATGATCACACTGAGGAATAGACCTACAGTTTTAAATTCAGGTGCCGCAACTGTCACATCAGATAGGGAAGACTGTTATTTCTTTTTGCAATGATTAAATAGTTAGGAAAATTTAAAAAGCTCTCTGAAATTTTTTTTTCAGCTAAGTTTGTGCAAAATGTCTGGAAGAAATAGCTGATCGTGTAACTTCTAAATATTTACATCTGGGAATAATCTTAGTGGGAAGAAAATCTGCTTTTATTTAGTAAATCTTTTGGCAGTTTTTTTAGTAATCTAAATGCATAGTTTTAAAGTAACATTTTGATGTTAATAAGCAGTCAGTGATCTCCCCTCTCCTTCGCTCACCTTTCCTTCCTTTTAAATGAGGGATGTTGAACTCTACTGTTAACAGAAGACAATATAGTCTTGTAATTTAAAGTAGCTAACTTTTTCCTTTTCCTTTTTTTTTTTTTTTTTTTTTTTTTGAGGTTGATTGAAATATATTATGGAAATAAAGGAGAACGTATTAAGAAGGTGAAAGAATGTTAAACTTGGCAGTAGAATGATATACAACTAAAAGCTATCATTAGTTTTTTAAAATACATTTAAATAGTTCATTAAGAATGTGAACTTCAAATTTTACTTGAACCTCATAAAATAGCTTGATAGTCAAGTTCTGAAACACGAAAATATGAAAATATAAGCTTGGTTTTTAATAGTATACAACAAGCTGATGTAATGTTATATCTTGAAGGAAATGGAGAGCAGAATATTGTACGTTCACAGCTTGTGTGCCACATTCAAATATGAGGCTGAAATAATAACAGAACCAAACCAAAACAGAAGCATATTAGAAAAGTACAAAAAATACAAAAAAAAAAAAAAGGAAGAAAGAAAAAAATCATCAAAGCTATTCACTCCTGTTAGAAGTGAATAAATAGATTAGATTCTTCAAATGGTGGAACAGATGACTCATGGGAGGCCATGGTAGAAAGCCAAAAAATCATGAAAGCCATGGAAAAAGAAAACAGGAAGGTACAGTTTATTGACTCTTCGAGGAACTGGGTTGTACTTAACGCAGCTAACAACAGGAGGGAGAACTTCAGAAATGTAATTGAGCTTTAAAACTGCTTCATGTGGATGCTAAAAATTACACAAGAAGAGTCTATGAAGAGAAAAAAAGAATGACATTGTTTAGAATCACTGAACTATGAATTGCTGGAGGCTGAGAGAATATTCTGGGAAATATTGCATGATTGTCCTGTTATACTCTTTCCTAGATATTACATTAACATAGTAGTAAGGATCAGGTTATCTTCTAGTCTGATGTGGGCTTCTAGTCTGAAGGATCTACTGAACATGAAGACAAAAAAGACAAAATATTACTTGCTAATATATTTGCAGAGCAAGTTATCAGTCCCTGATGAAAATTCTACCAAAGATTTGAAAAAAGTTGGGCAATGACATTTTATCTTCCTACAAGATCATAAGTATTTGTAAAATTTATTCTAAATTATGCCCCCCCCCAAAAAAAGGCTCACAGAAAATCTGCTCCTTGCCATTTTTATCTAAAGAAGCTGTGAATCAAATTAATATAAGCCTTCTACGTATTATATTTCCTGACTTTATTCAATTTGCATTACTTCAGAAAATATTTCCCCACCTAGGGAACTGTGAGATTTGATCTCACACTTCCTTGGTCCACTGCTTTACCTTCATCATGGCTTCTTTTCTGTTTTTTTCTCCTAAGGAAAAAGCTACTATACACATTACAGAGCACATAATTACTGTAGAAAGAAGTAAAATAATGGTGAGAAAAACAGAAACATATCAAAGATTCTTATATGCAGATTTCCTTAATACAAAGTGTTGCTGCATCCTAGAAAGTGAAGAATGAGGAAGGAGAATCTGATCACAGAACGTGGAAACCCTGCTATTAAATGATTACCACATTTTAAAACAGTTCAAGATATTTTGGAATACAGATTATTTCATTATGAACAAAGTCTACATCTCCCAAGTATATTTCTTTGTGCCTCTTCAAACAGACATAGCTAAATGTAAGTAGTGCAGTCATAACACGGTGTTTTTAGAAACAAAACTTTAGAGAAATAGGCTGAATGTTTTCCACTGAATGTATTCAGAAATGAGAGGCCAGTCCTGAACTACTCTGGTGAATATACAGAGAAGACCCTTGGTGTCAGTGAGGTTCCTGTATTTACAGCAAATCACAAAGCAACACTGAATTATACTTACTTTTTAATGGAAAACATACATTCTTGAAAACTGATGTTACCCTAGAAATGGAAATTGATAATTACAGACTACATCACATTTGATATTCATGTCTGAGAAGTGTTATTAGGTCCCAGAGGAATAAGTTTCCTTGTGTGAATAGGCTAAAGTGATTTTGGCCCAATCTAGAAACTATATATATATTTTTTCTTTGGAGAGAAATATTTAAACAAAATTTTGAAGACATTCACATAGGAGGGAAGATGTTCTAAATAAAGAATTCTATTGAGATTGAATTCTATTGTTCCAAGATTTTACAGCACATATTATCTCTTCCTACTGAGATTCTTCTCTCCCTCCTGCATTTTCTAATTGAAATCTTTTTGTGGAAAAAATGTCAATTATGCTTGTAATTTTAAATGTCAGCAAATTATGTCGGTGAGCAAGATTCAGAAGAGAGTTTGAAATAATAGTTTTAAGTTTTCTACAAATTGAGTTATGTGTAAGGAGTTACTTCTGTAACTCCTTTGGATTATTGTGCATGGCATCTCAGAGTTTAAGATTATATGCTCAAAATATGAAGAAAGGTGGTCAGGAAAAAATTTATGAAATTTTCATTTGATATTTTTGGACTGTAACTAACTTATCTGGGACCTGATGTTCATAGTCATGTCAGTGGCCAACTCAGAAGAGTTTTTTGATTAAAAACAACAAAACAGAAGTGCACTTCACTACAATTGAGTGCAAAATTTTATGTCATGCAAAGAAAAGTCAGTTGTACATTCAGAGAGTAAGACAACATATATAAACTGAGGGTAGGAGTCAGTGAGAACACCAAATATTACTTTTTATGTCACATTGCATCAGATTGCTTAATACAATCCATGGGTGTATAAGCAGGGACAGTGGGAAAGCAATTACTTGGTTTTATCTTTATATATTTATACATAAATATTTACCATATATTGGCTTACTATAGATATGATGTATAGATCAGGCCAATATTGAAGTCTATTTGTGATGGTTACCATTAAATGAATGAATAATGTAAATAAGGAGACATATGGACATTAGTTTGATGAATTTGGAGGGTCTGAAAGCACCTCACCTATTTATCTTGTCAAAATGAGGTGATTTGATTACAGTCCATAAATATTTTTACAAGGTGAAAATAAAAGATTATATAATTTAGCAGGAAAGGGCACAACAATGACAGCTAGTAGGAAGATGAACTCACTCAAATTCAAATAGAAAGTTTGAACTTACTGGAAAAAATAGCTGATTTTCTTCTAGAGCACTTGGAGATGCAGTACCTCCTAAAGATCAATTTTTGTTACTTTTGTGCAACCTTGTTCACTGCAGTTCCACACATCTTCAAATCATTTTAGACATAAAACGATGTAAAAACATAAAGTCTTATTTATTTTTCTGAGTAAACAATCCGTTTACATCTAAGGAAAATATTTCACAAAGCCCACTTAGATTTAGGATCATTTTGACTTTGATGTTTCAAATTCTGAGAAATAATACTGATAATAATCTCTAAAATCATTATTTTACCTGTTAAAGGTTATTGAGAAATATTTTTTTCTATTAAACAATGCCAAGAAAGTTATTCTTTTCTTCTCTCTTCCTTACTCATTTTCACATAAATATTCCTGAAAATATCTACAAATTATGGTAGTTCAGCAACATTGAAATGCTCTGCTTTCTCCTGCAAAAAGAATTTTGCCAAAACAAGAGGTATTCCATACTTTGAATTTATTGAAGTTATTTACTTTGCAAATTCTTTTGCTCAAACTAGAGAAAATTTAATAGTGAAAATCAAGTTAGAAGGATACTTTAAGAGTCTGCTTTAGAAAATGCGTGATTTTCCACCTGTGTGACCAGAAATATTAATGGGGCCAAAAAAGTACATGATCTCATTTGCAGAGATGGCAAGTTGTTTTGCAGAATGGTCTAACTCTTTCTGTTCCTCCTCTGTTACTATAAAGATTGAGAAAGGTCAACTCTGGTTGTGGAAAGATTCAGTATCAGAATCCATCTAATATTTCTTCAGTAGTTAGTCTCTATCTTTTTACTAGAAATCTCAGAAAAGTTCATATTTTCTTTTTTATTCCACTCTTGTGAGATTCAGATCAATACAGCTGTGGGTTTTGTTTATGAAGCTACTTGTAAAATGGGCTCCAGATAATGCTAAGGCACTGATGTCTTTTTAAAATTCTGTTGTGTTATATTTAGTTAATAGTTTAGACTTGTTCAGTTCACGATCAATACGGATGATGGACTGTTTATATGATGCTTGCTAACTATTAAAAAAAAATTCTGAGCGAGACAGGGGAACGGATATTTGGTACTTGTTCTTTCCAGAAAAAATGCTTAGGCCCAAGTAACTGTTGCCTGTAGAGATAAATGTATCATTTCTCTCTCGTTAAAATGAACTGAACAATAGCAATGGTAAATCTTGAAAATAAAAAGAAAGTCTGCAACATTATTGTGAAGAGCTCTCATTTTTTTTTTTTTTTTTAATAGTCTCAATGGAAGAAATATGCTTAGAGTTTGACAAGAGGCGCAGAAAACAGAAAGTTATAAGAAGGACGGATAATTAGGTTTCACAGAGGTTTATTTATGGAAGAAACAAAGTTTTTCTTCAGTAGAGTTGCAACATTTTCCTTTATACACTTTGATCACAGTATGGTCAAGATTGTATTATACATGAAAAAGATCTAAGACTGATTGCATAAGAATTCTGTGAGTAGACAGTGGAAAGCATTAACAAAAATTATAACTGCACATAATATACTTCAGTAAGTATTAGTTATTATAATGACAGGTCAATCAAGGTCTTCCAGGTTTATGACAGCATAACTCCACACAGCCCTGAGAAGATAATCTGTGCCATTAATATATTATTTAGAATGTCCCTAAATGCAAACAAGTAAATTGCTAACACTGAGCCACATTAATTAAACTATGTCTTATTAATTACTTGTATACTTACAAAGAGGCAGTCAAATGTTGCAGATACTGGTTTATAACGTTTAATGATGTCCTGTTATAGAATATCCTATTATACTGTTATGATATCCTTTATAAATTGACTGCTCAATTTAATCTACACAACAGTGTTACAGATCCCATGTATGTTTTGGATTTCTGTTCTTTAGAAAACTTGTATAGGCCTGAAGGAGCATTCATGTTAAAAAATTGGTTTTAATGTGTGGAGGATTCTCTGTTACAAAAACAGACGTCATGACAGTTTATATCTCAATTTCAGCTCCCTGCATATAAGCCCACTCAGTTTTCCCACCCTGTTCCTTATTGCACTGTAAGAGGAACTTTGAGCATCCAAACTAAATAGCTAATACTGCTAAAAAACTGTTAATTATACACATCCACGATGTTCTTTGTAATCTCAACTCCTTTTTAATGCCTAGGACAATTTACTGTGTTATGGTAAAAGTAAGGAATTCTTTTCTTCCAACTTTTTTCAATATAGGCATAAGAATGATTTTAAGTTCTTAGCTCATAATTTCTCACTGTTTTAACCTTCACGATCCTTCTGTCAACACAAATATACAGTGTAAACTTCGCCATGTTTTATTTAAAGTGTAAGATCTTTATGCAAAGGTCTGTCACTTTTTTCTATGTGAAAGTGGTAGTGCATACCTGAGAGAGTAATTAAGATATACAATAGAACTCAATACTAATAGATATTCCTAGGATAATATCCTTGGACAAAAGAAAGCATATATTCAGATTACCGTGTATATATATTTTCTAGTATATATATTTTCAAATTATAAATCACTTTTTTTTTTTTTTAAGCAGAAGATATTTCCTTAAGTTTAGCTTATGTTTCTGAAAAAAAGGGGTAGCAAAAGTTCAAGCTGATAATCAGATGATAGTGTGGAATAAAAGAAAAAAAATTGCTTTTGATGGTCTACTTGTACTTCTGGGCTTCAAGAAGAATGAGTGCTGAAAAGTGGTTTGCTCTGGGGGGAAATAGAGAGGGGCAGCACAGAGTTTCTGTGAGAAGAGACCAAGGGCTGCCGCTTACAGTAAGCTCCAAAATGGACTCAATGCTGGCCAAAGTTGACCCCATCAGTGAAGATGATGGCATCTCAGTAATAACGTATTTGAGAAAGGGTAAGACATACTGCATGGCAGCTGTGAATCAGGACTGAGAAAATGTATATCTGAGAGAAGCAGCCCTGCAGGCATCTGGAGTAGTGCAGAAGGAGGGCAGCAGATGCTCCAGGTGTGGAGTAGTGGTCCTTGCAGCCTAGGAAAGGCCTGCCGAAGAGCAGGTCATTGCCCTGCAGCCTATGGACACTGCGTGGAGCTGATTTCCATGTGTGGCCACAGAGGAGCCTACGGTGTAGCTAGTGCATATGTCCTGTAGGGAACTGCAGCCCCCAGAGCACATTTTCTGGCAAGAACTGAAAGACCTATGCTGTAGCAGTCTGTTAACTGCAGGACTGTATGCTGCAATATGAACACTGGAGCAGTTTGTAAGGCTGTATCCCATGGGAGGGACCTCATTCGGCAGCAGAGGAAAGGTGTGAGGAGGAGAGAGATATTTTTCATCTTTTTTTCTCATGCTGTCCTGCTGGGGAGGGGGAGTGAGAGAGCAGCTTGACGCACAGTAGTACCAATGAGTTGTTCCAATAACTTTATTTTAAAAATAAATAAATAAATAAATAATTCACACTTGAAGAAAGAAACTAAAGCTGTTTTTAGATTGAATTTTACATTAAAAAGCAGCAGAAATCTTGGCAACTCTTTGTGGTAGAATCCCTGTTTTTAGAGCTTATAACTTACTAAATTTTCCAGAGTTATTCAGTTGTATCGCAGTAACCATTTTGTCCAGGCATGTCCAACTCATAGCCTGGCCTGGCTGGAAATGTGGCCCACTCGGTAACAGCTGAACTGTCAGTGTGCTATAAAGATTGTGATAACAGAAACCAGAGCATGGAGAGAGCAGTACCAACTCAATTGATTGCAAATAATTGTATGCACTTTGATACTCTGGATATAAACAGGGCCCTGAACAGAGAAGAAAACACAGCTGTGCTTTCAGGTTTGATAAAGGAATTTGAGAGTAGGTTTCAAGGTTGACAAGAAAATCACCAATTTATGTTTGCAACACCATTTCCAGTTGATATACATATGTGATCTGCAAATTTTCAAGTGGAATGAGTAGAGTTGCAATCGGATATTCAACTCAAAAATCTGATCATATCTCTTTACCGGACATTCATTAGACCTCTCTTATCAGAGAGAAATATCTCTTGCTTCACAGTCGCACCTTATTTATATTATCACATCTTGGTGATACACACACTTGTGAAAAACCATTGTCAATGGTGAAGTACAGGAAAAGTAAAAAAATCTCACAAAAAGAGTAAAAAATCCCCAATGAACACCTCAAGGGCTCACTAAGAATTCCAGCCTTTGCCATTGAACTATCCTGATGTATTGGTTTTGCAACAGCTTTGCAAATCCTGCTAATTTTTGTGGTTTTGTTACTGTCTTTTAAAAATATTTTAAGAAAAATATTAGAATTTAATGTTTTGCTATTTATGTATTAATGATATTGTACAATTTGAGGGCTACTCTGAAAGCATGCCTTATATTTTATGATGTTGGCCTACAGTGTCAAAGGTGGATGTTGGTAGTATGGCATCAGATCAAACCAATATCCCTTTATCTTTTGTTGCAATATGACAGATGGCAGCAGAGGGATAATCTGACAAAATGATTCGTATGAAGCAAAAGTGTGTCACTGAATTCCTCCACGTGGAAAAAATGGCACCCACTGACATTCACTAATGCTTGCTGAATGTTTATGGAGACCAAGAGTGGATGTGAGCACAGTGGGGCAGTGGGTAGTATGTTTCAGCATTGGCAACAGTGGGTCACCTCTGCAAGTGCTGATCTTTACAAGCATGACATGCAGGCTCTTGTTCACTGTTGGAGAAAATGCATAGCTAATGTTGGTGACTGAGTTAGAAAATACTGTTTTGTAGTTTAGGATTTGCTCTATCAGATAGTGTTATTGTGCTCTTTTTATTTATTTCCATTTCTATGAAAATAATTTGGAGGCATTACTTTTGAACCAACTATGCAACTCAAGACAATTCCTCCTTACTCAGTGCAGCCCAGGTGAGTCAAAAGGTTGGACACCCACAATTTTTTGTCTCTTTCTGAAATACAGAACAGCAATACTATCTAGACTATATGTTGCAAGTAAAAACTGTTAATATTAAAGCATAATTTACTGAAATTGATGGGATCTGAGTATTCAAGATGTTTAGTATGTTTACCAGATTTTTGCTAAGTATCTCAGGACTACTCTCACTCTTCATGTTTCTTACTAATCATTGTCTTCCTGGCAGCAACATTTCTGTTCCAAGTTTCATTAAGTAGCACATGTTCTAGTGCTGGTCACGTTTAAGATTGAGTAAAAAAATCTCTGGTGCCATTGAAATGATTTGACTGTTTAAAACTCATTTTTATTAAAAATAAGTTCCCAATTCTCAGGATTTCTTAGGAGACAAAAACAAATACATCTTGTTCCATTTGTCAGACTTCAGCATTCAAAAAGAAAATAAAGAAACTAAGGGAATAATAAAATTCTTTGATGAAACAGAATTTTTTCAGGAATGAGACATTAATGCCATTTCTCCAAAACTGAGTCTCATTTTAAAAACTTGGGATTAGCCCACACCTAAAACAAAATAAGCAGTGCATTCCTGTAAAAAGTCACACTATAACTGTTGCATACTTTTGTAACTATAGAATGAATGTTCTAGGAAACCATGTTATCCAGTTTAAAACACAAAACATGGGGTAACGGATTTGTTCTTAGTTAGGTCAACAGTAAATTATATTCAGATATATTGAGCAACTTAGTATAAGTTTGTGAGGAATTGTTTATAAATGACTTTCTCAAATTGTCTTTATTGCTGGTGTCTACTCAGCAGATCTTTCATAGCCAAGGAAACACTTTGTTATTCCACTATGAAAACAAACTATGTGAAAGTTACGTATTACAGTGTGTAAAGCAGGGAACCCAGAAACACAGATAGAAACCTGGATAAATGAAACTTGGAGGATGCTGGTTTTGTTAGTAAAGAAAAACAAGGAAAAAAAAAAACCATGGTATTTGGGGAAAAAGGTTTGTTGTTGTTGTTGTTTTTTGTTTGTTTTGTTTTCTTTTGTTTTAGTTTTCTTTGCGTTTTGGGATGCAGTGTTGTTGCTCTGATGTACCAGTTCAAAGAGAGAGAGGTGTGCTGAGAAACAACCGCTGTGTCTCACCGCACAGTGCAGTGTTGCTAAGGATAGGTGTAATCTATGAGCTCTGTACCCAGTTTGCAAGACCTCAGGACTCAGTCTTGCTGTCTGAACTTCCTTTCACTAGCTTGCAGCTTTGTTTTACGTGATTTAGCCGCAACAGCCATCTCTTTAATTGTCTAGATGTTTAGGGCAGTCTTTTATGCTTATTAACTGTGTATAGCACAGACATAGTTTTATACAGATAGTCTTGTATACACTTTGTTTGTTGGTGGTAGAATGGTGGTTACCATTCTTATTCAACAGTGTACTGAGAATTCTTGGGTCTGATGTGATATCTAGGACCTTGACGTCCTCTACCTCACCAGGATGTGGTGTAAAGAAGTAGAGACCCAGAATGATAGGAGGTGGGGCACAGGCTTGACACTGGGACTCAATGCTGCAGATAGCTCTATAAATACAGATAGCATTTAAAACATGCAGGTCTGGACCAAACTGGTTTTCAGGATAATTAAGAGAACAAAGAAGTGAAGCTGTTGATCAGTGGAAAAAAAAGTCATATTTCTTAAGGATTCAAAGTGGTGATGGCCATCTGTAGCATCCTCCATACTCCAAATGGAGGATGAAATCAATGATCATAGTACTCATGGGAGCAGAGGAAAGGTATGCGTGGCAACAAAAAAAGGTAATAACTCAGGAGAATGTGTGTATGTGTATTATTATTATTATTTTTTCTGTTACAGTTAGATCTGGACTAATAATGATTCTGTTATTCTAACAATAAATTCTTAGCTTTATTTACATGTATAATATGATGTTTCTTTGCCCATAAACAAAATTTTGAGCTCTCTGCTATGAAGGGATGCTCTTGTAATCCTCATTGATCAGCATAACTAGGCAATCCAGGGCATATTTTTATACATTATTTTTAAATATAGCCCAATACTTTCTAAGACTCATTTTCAAAAGTGCAAAACATTATTTGCTAGTAGTTTGTTATAACCATAATGAAAATAGTTTAATTTTAGTATCTTTTATGACAGTCAAAACTCCTCTTATTCCTAATAAAGTTATAAAGAAAATAAATGTTTTTCAAGATTGTCAGTTAGAAACTTACTCCATGCATACATTCATATTAGTTTCCTCTTCCACTTTCCAACCGGAGCATTTCCCTGAAAAGCAGTATGAAAAATTAAGTTTGGTAGGTATAGGATCAAAATGATAACTTTTACTCTACCATAAGAATTTCACTTATATATATTTATATAGCATAGAATCATAGAAGAGCTTGGGTTGGAAGGGACCTCAAAGATCATCTAATTCCAACCCCCTTGCCATGGGCAGGGTTGCCATCCACTAGATCAGGATGACCAGGAACCCATCAAGCCTGGCCTTAAACACCTTGAGGGATTGGGCATCCATCATTTCTCTGAGCAGCCTGTGCCATGCCTTACCACTCTTTGAGTAAAGAATTTCTTCCTGACATCTAACCTAATCTGCCAGTTTAAATCCATCCCTCCTTGTCCTGTCAATATCTACCTGCATAAAAGTTGGTCCCCCTCTTGCTTGTAAGCTCCTCTCATGTATTGGAAGATAGCCATGTGGACTCCCTGAGGCCTTCCTCTCCAAGCTAAACAATCCCAACTCCCTCCAAGCCTTCATCATTAGACAGATGCTCCAGCCCTCAGTATGCTCAGTATGCTTGTTTATTATGCTTACATACATTTAGAAACACTGAATAAATCTTGCTGAAAATTTTTGCTAAAAAGTACGGTAAATACTGGTTATTAACATGCTCTCCTAATAGAGCCTTCTTCACAGCTGTACAATTATCTCTCCGAATATACAGGCTAGGAAGATTTCCTGTGCTGTGATATTTGGCTGTTAAAAAAACCACAAGAATCCAAAACAGTTTAAGGTATTTTTCTATAAGGTGGTAGCTCTTAATAACTGCATAATGCTCTTAAGGTGCAGAGAAATATTACTATCTCCATTTTACAATTGGGTAATAGAAATATTGATACTTTGTTGAAATTATGCATAAAAACCTGCCAGAATGTAAAGCTAAAATTAGATATTTTGACTCCTCCATTAGCTTCTGTAGTGCTACTACTAACTATTTTCTGAATCAGTATGATTAGTTGTGTTAATTGTGATGTCAGATTACATTGTCTACAGACTCGAGATCAGGATCATGACAGAAGTATATAAAATATGTTAAGCATGACATGTGATGCAGAATATGGAAGAATGACTTCCTCTGCCAAGCTGCAAGTACAAATTGGAAGTTCCCAGGGCATTGACTGATCTAATTGAAAAAATCATTTAATACCATAGAAGCTCCAATTTTGATATTTTTATATTACTTTTTTTTTTTTTTTTTTTTTTTTTTTTTTTTTTTTTTTTAAACTGTGAGAGTTCAAAGAAGAGTGGATTGTCCTTGTATGTTCCATGGACTAACTGGTTTTGGCACTTAATAGAATGGAAATGAAAGAGGTTGTGCTCAGCCCTGATATTATTTCTTGCGCTGCGGAAGTGATTATTATATTATAAATGTAAAAAAAAAAAAAAAAAAAAAAAATCAGGAAAAAAAAGATTACTTCATTATTAATAAGCTAGACAAAGAGAAATATTTTGACAGTCATTTAATATGGAGCTGAATCACTTTAGCGTGAGATTCACAATTCACATCTTTTATGAATTATTGGCCTACTACACTGTTTTTGTTGCTTGGCTACAAAGTAGTTGCTCAAGATTAACAGTAGCCTAGAGCACAGAATGACTATATCCAGAATTCTATGTACTATACTCGAATTTTTTTTCTTGTTTTATTTTCACATGCCTTTTTGCTGTTTATAAACAAGGACTGGGAATTTCTCTACTTGGAACAGGTCCAGAGGAGGGCCACTAAGATGATCAGAGGGCTGGAGCACCTCCCCTATGAAGAAAGGTGGAGGGAACTGGGTTTGTTTAGCTTGGAGAACAGAAAGCTCTGGGGAGACTTCATTGTGGCCTTCCAGTACTTGAAGGGAGCATAGAGCGTATAAAAAGGAGGGGGAACATCTGTTTATATGGGTTGATAGTGATAGAACAAGGGGGAGTGGCTTTAAACTATGGGGGGAATTAGGTTAAATATTAGGAGGAAGTTTTTTACCCAGATAGTGGTGATGCACTGGAATAGGTTGCACAAAAAGGTTGTAGATGCCCCATCCCTGAAGGCATTCAAGACCAGGCTGGATGTGGCTTTGGGCAGCCTGGTCTAGTTGTTGGCAACCCTGCCCACAGCAGAGGGATTGAAACTAGATGATCTTCAACACAGGCCATTCTATGTCTCTGTGTTTCTACTTGTTCTGCTTTAAAATTGTCAACAAAACTTGAGCTTGTTTCCAGTTCCCGTGTTTGGTGTATTTCATTTTTTATTTTCATTTATTGCTTTTCCAGTCTGCTTTTTAAATAATGATGTTTAGAAGAAATTATTTTGCCAAAATTTGATATCCATCAAATATTATGAGCTAAAATTGTACCTCGTGTGATTTCAATGCATTTATTAGTGTTGTGTCAGAGATTAATATGGCCTCCTGAGTTCTTCTTTTGGCAATGAGAATAAATAATTGAGATTGATACTCTTGGAACTGAATATCATTCTTAGAAAAATTGTAAAATAGGATAAAATAATGAATATTTATGAATAACTTTATAAGTTATTCTTGTATAACAAGTCCATGCTTTGATCACCTTATTTTTTTTAAATATGATTTAAAGTTCCATTATAGATAAGATCATAGATTCAGATGGATTTTTCGCCTATACCTTTTATTTCCTCTTGTTTTGTACCTTCCCACATTTCTGTTATGAAACAGCACTAATATTAGTCCTCCTCTTTTTCAGCCCTCAAATAGCCTATTGTGCTTCTCCAGAGAACTTCACAGTAAAGATATATGAGAGAGAACACAATTTTTTGACATTCTGTCCAATGATAAAATCATGTCATTTATCATTTTCTATTCTTTAAGTGAACTGGATAAGAGTTTTTAATCGATAGTTGCCACCTCTAATTACATCCTTTGTTTTCCTTATCTCTCTGGATTCCTACTAAATCATTAAAAAATCATATGCTCTTCCATTACTCATAAGAGTACATTGAAAATTTTGAAACCCCAAGGTATCTTGTAAATGGAGAGAATTTTAACAGAATGGCAAGCTTTCTAGGTTTTGATACAAGTATATTCATTTCCTTATTTATTTATTTATTTTTGTGGAAATTTTGGTTTCATATTCAATATTTACAATTACTTAAATAACCAAAAGGTTAAGGACTATTTTAACCTTATACTCACAACATGTATTTATGCTGATAATGAGCTCTGGAAGAAGAGATTCCTATTGAGCAGTTTGCACAAAAAGTGACAGTGTAATTCTAACAAGCACAGCTGAGTGTATTTCTATTTATTGAGGTTATTTTTCTTGAAAAATAACCTTTAAAAATAGTGTAGCTTTGAACAGCTAGAAGATTTCTATTTTTAGCTATGGTTGTGAGTTTTTGTTGTTAGGTAAACATTAATACCAGCAGGTGGAAATGAATGTTTGTTTTTCTTCCCTCTCATTTGATGTTAAAATTTCACCAGTGAAGTATGGTCATAAAATGGTCTCTAGTGCTGTCATAATGCTGTGCTTTTTACTCTTATGGAAATAAATCAAATT
Organism: Chrysolophus pictus; assembly: GCA_037305975.1. NCBI lineage: Eukaryota > Metazoa > Chordata > Aves > Galliformes > Phasianidae > Chrysolophus > Chrysolophus pictus. Next base: position 49,724,007 of record CM074579.1, on the reverse strand, counting down.
CAATCTATTGCTGAGCATAAAAAGTATAGTTAGGTCTGAGAATAATTACTCATCTTTTCCAGCTAACTCCCAAATTATTATTTATACAACGTACAAACTTATGCCAAATGTTGATATAATTAGCTCATAATAAACCAAATTTGGAAGGGAGTCGTTATGTAAATTTTAATATTTCTGGATAAAAATGGAAATGATCCATTATCTCTTTCAAAAGTTTATACTGCATCTGCATACAAAGACAAGTTACAGTAGAACATGATAAATTATTAAGTCTGTCATGTTTTGACAATTTTGGTATAATTGTTTTCAAAGTCACTGCTGTGCCATGGTAGTATTTTTGCAAAGTTCTAAAAGCATTAAGATGCAGTCAATTTTTGTAATGGATTACACAATATTATTTTTATTCTTTATAAAGGATTTATTTCAAAACCTATAACCTTAATCTTGCTATCAGTGTCATATCAGCCTGCATTAATTTACCAGGTGTTGTCAGTTTGTAATATATACTTTCAAATAACATACTAATTATAAATGCTACCTCAACAGAATTATAAACGGAAGCATGCTTTTTCAGACTATTATTGTTGAATAATAAATAGCAAAGTGACATGATGCTAGTAAGATTTTGACAACATTTTTAATTAGAAATAGTTAATGGATTCAGTAGATCCTGTGTGTGAATGCAGCTGTCTCTTAGTTTAGATTTCATATTAAATCTTGTCAATTAGATAAAATACACTACATTATACATCACAAAATAATAAAATAGAGAAGACTAGAGGTAGAGCTAATTATTTTCCTACCTTGTCAGACTAGCAATAGAATCCATAACATCACATAAAACCTTCAGCTTCTTCTGAGGCAGTTCCTTCTTCTGTCCAGTGAACACCTAATGCATCCAAATGTACCCATCAATTTACAGAGGCAAAAAAGCAAGAATATAAAGAACACACTTTTTTTTCTTTTATCACAGGTCTGACAGTTTTGTTTTAAAAATTGCTTAAGGCTCTCATTGACTTAATGATGTAACAGCGTCAACTAGAAGTAGATTTCTCTGTGCGCAAGTGGGTATATAAGTGGGTATATACTTATTATCTTGAGTATGAGAGTGAGAAGAAGTATCTGACTTTAAGACTACATTTCTGATCTGGAAAGAATTACATTTGTGGCTATAATATTTGTTTTTAAAGCTTTTTTTTCTTTTTTTAAAATTTTTTACTTTTTTTTTTCTTTTTTTTTTTTACTTTCCATAAAGTAATAAATAGATGGATCACTGAGAACAGTGGCAATTGTGTGAGATCTGCATCTGTTTCTTCCGCAATTAGGTATACTTTGGCCAATGTGAGTTCAATATGATTATGTCCAAGAGTTTAGAGTAATACAGTAGCTAATCTTTTCAGATAGCTCTAAGAGCTGTTTGAAGTATAGCTTCTGTATTTTCATCTGTACTGTCAGGGAGACATTGCATTTATCTCTGTTCAGGAAAACATCTTTGTAAGCAGAAGGAGTAAGATTTTTTTTTAATCCTACAATGCTGTCATTATAAAGAGAGAATGGATATCTCTTTCACTGTAATAAATCATAAAGCAATATTGTCACTAATGAAAGAATTATCTGAGCTGTGGTTACAAAATACATATAGTTTTGATTCATTTTTGGCAAAATTCTTCCTTGGATACTATTTTGAACCTCTTTAAAGCCATTGATGTAAAAGAAATCTCTATTTACTTTTAGGAAAATTATATAGTTCTACTTTTTTTTTTTTTTTAATTTATTTTTTAAAGTAGTAGGGGATGGGCAAGAAGCACTAAATATAGGGCAGGTAACAGAATAATTTTTTTCTGTCTGCTCTCACCAGTGAATGTTTGCTGATAAACTGAGGAACCTCATCTACACTGGTGATTCACAGCAGGTAGAAGCTAATATAGGATTCTGGAATCCCTTAAATGTTTGAAAGGGACATCTGGGAGTCAGAGCACTGCCAGCACAAGGCAGGATAGCTTGCGCTTTATGTATGTTGTGTTGAAAAACGGAAAGGGTGGGGATTCCACAGACTCTGGGCAGCCTGGCCATTTCTGCAGTATGATTGAAGTTAAAAGCATGTTCCTAAAGGTGAGCAAAGATCAAACCAGCTGCAGGACTGACTCCTAAGCTGCAGACAGCAACATGCATTGTTTTTCAGTGTTTTCTTGCTATGGAGGTTACTTAAATTAGCCTTTGCAGTGGAAGAACTGCCTTCAGTATTCTCCGCAGTTGTTCATTTGAAGCATTTCACATGATCTGAAGAAATCTGAAGCACAATCTTTCCAGCCGAGAGACCCTGGTCCAGCTGAGCTGCTTCCACAGAACCTGTCATCTCATTGGTGGTTTGCTTCATTTCTACGTGCATTCAGATAATTTTCCATGGAGAGCTTATTTGAAAGGCACAATACAATGTTGAGGCTTTTTGTCCTTTGGAGCAGGAACTGTGTCCTTTACAATATGCATCAGGCAATTCACTCACATATCACTAATAATTGTAAGCCTGTTGAGAAAGAATGTAATCTTTCTGTGCAAGATAGGCACAAAGCAATACAATTAAATAGAATTTGTAAATGCTTTTAAAAGTGGAAAAAAAAATATCATTTCAGTCAAGTCATCTCAACAGTAGAGTAAAGCTAAAATGGTATTTTAAATGGTATTTTTCTCAACACTTTCTTAGACATTCTCTTCTTGCCATCTGCAAGGTTTAACACGTCTGGCATCACAACAAAGCATATATAGTGACAACTGTTGGTAAATTTCCTTATAACAAGCCAAAGAAAGATAATTATACATCGTTACATATACTTTGAGATTAGGCACACAAGCTGACAAAATAAGGTATGACTGATCAAATATGCAAATTAAATTCTTAGGCATTACAAAATTATACAATTTTGTATTTATTTCAATGCAGTATTTATCGTGTTCTAATTTTTTTTTTCATGGACTTCAATTACAGCCCCACTGGACTGTATGATGTGTAGCTTTTGCCAAAAGAAAGAACATGGCAATTATTGAATGGATGGTGTATTGACACCAACAATTAAGAAGTATTTCTTTTCTATTTTCCATTTAAATGTATTGCCTATTTTGAACTTCAGCTACCACACATGCTACTTTACAAAATATCTCAGTCTCAGCATTTTTTTCTGAAATCAAAGGTAGCTGAAAGGGAATTGACACTTTAAAAAAGTTAAGTATGTTTTTCTCCTTCATACCATTAATACCATAAACTTTAATCTGCAATCCATTCACAGAAACTACAAAGACACTATGAGCATAAAACCAGTTTCTTCAAGTTTGACATTCTAAGAAACAATGCAAAATAGTTGCTAACAATGAAGTTATTTTCTCCTTACCTTGCAAATGATCTAAACAGAAGCAAAATCTTTTGCAGAGAGAAAATTAAGTTCTGAGCCCGAGTCTGTTTGTTTGTTTTCAGACTACTCTACAAAGCTAACAAGTACTGAGCATTGTCCACCAGTCCATATTCTTTGTTTAACAGTCTGCAGCTAAACAGCCAGTTGAATGTCATGGGAATAGAGGGACAGGAGCGGAAGAACTGAAGAACTGAAAAAGAACTGGAAGAACTGAAAAAGAGCTGTTCTGTTTGTGAAAGAAGGTGGTGTCTGTCCACTTAAACTGAATTTTTCCTGGGGTACAGACCGTGGCAGGATTATTTTCTATCTGTTCTACTGCAAAATAAATGGTGATTTAGGCAAAACTAGTCAAAGAAGTCACCTTACAGTTGAAAATAGAGCAAAACAATTATTTGCGTTGCAAAATACCCAGCAAGCATGGATGAGTTTTCACAATGTTTGCCATTTGTGTTAAACAGTAACTTCGTTTCAAGCTAGATCAATTAAACAAATTAGTAGATATAGTTGCTACCATTATTATCCGTTCTTGGAAGGATTATAATGAAAATTGTTTCCATAGTATGATCTTTTCCTGTATTTCTACAAGATATTTGTTTAAAGGGAAGGTAAAAAATGTTTGAGGCTCATTCATTCACTCTTATGCATACACACTCTTGTACATATTCTATGCTGCTTTGGAAATATTGTTAATTAAGACTTGAGATGAACTGGAACAGCAGGGCAAAAAGCAAAGGTATAGATACAGATTACTAAATATATGAAAAGCTTCAGATGGTAACTTAGATTTAAATTTGACTTTGCCAGCTAAAAAAGCCACAATAGATTGTGGCTTTTGAGGCAATATTTTTACATATTTTTCTCTCTTCAGAAAACAGTAGTTCATAGTGAAGTCTTACAGAGAAAAGGACAGTTAACATAGCAACAAAATATGTTTTATTAACACTAGGTTTCAGACTATTAAAAAAAAGACTTCATCTCTAAGATTGAAGGATTTTTAGAGCAAGCTTTTATGATGACAAGTATTTCTTGAGAAACAAAGGAATGTGCAAAACTAGAGAGCTACTTTGTACTGCTTATTGCTCAAATGAATGAGAATTTACATTAGGCTATATGGTATGGGCGTGTCTCAGCCAGAGCTAAACACTGATATACCAGTCAAGTTCCTTGCCTCTTCCCTTATATGTGTGTACATATTTTGAGGAAGGAAAACATCAGACTGAAACCTTAGCTTGGATCTTTTTTATAGCTGTTGCAAGTATTTTTTGGTTTCCAAATGTACTCTTTCTTCAATCTCGCCTTCTCAATTTCCTTTGAAAGCTTTAATTATCTGAAGGATTATTTTATTTTTTTGCCTTTTTTCTTCCTACTCTCTTTTCAGGGTAAGAAATACATGGAAATATATGGAGATTAATATATGACATAAGTTAAATCATATTCTGAATACATATTCATGCACATGCATCCATACAGTGGAAAGGTTTAGAATGTAAGAAGGTTGCATCAGAAAATTGCACATTTGTTTTTGGTTCATGACCCTTGTTAATCCAGAAATTCAATATCAAACTTTATATATCAGTTAAAAAATAAGTTTTAAAATCCAAATCAAATAGTAATGGCAATCTCTGTGGTATTTTTTTATAAATGGAGAATAAATTAGCTTTCACTTTCACCTTTTTTCTCATGTTAGATGTTATTGATACCAAAGCTAAAATTCTGTTCTTTCTTACTAGACTATTTCACGTGAATCTATATTTCTGTAGCTAAGTTTCCTCCAGTAGACAAGCTAGTCAGTTTAACCAGGCTTCCGTACATTACACTGCAGCCAAACATATAGGCAGGTCTGCACTGAGATTTCTAATGTCTGTTCAGCTCAGAGAAGCATCGGTGTGATTATCAATAAAACTCTCTTTTTTTTTTCACATTAGATGGGTGTGAATCAAGTGTTATAAATGTGTAGAAAGTCCATATTAATTATCTCTCCCCTTTTATAGAAAGGGCTGATTTACCACTATAGGTACTGTTACATACTTGTATGCCTAACCACCTTGGATATGGATGGTTTTTATATATATAGAAAGGTTGAGACAGCTTGCTCCAGACTCATTATTCAAATATTTACTGTCTCTCTCCCTCTTACTTGCGGTTGTGTGAAAAGCTCTTCTAATGCTCTAGGAAAAAAAAGGTCTCATTTAAATTATGTCTTGTAGGATATGTTCTCATCTGTAAAAAAATATAAAAACAAAAAACATGTTTGCAATATAGGATAGCGTTTGATTGATCTTTGTATGTATCATATGTCAAATCTGTTTTCCTCATGGAGTAATTTATAGATGAAATTGAATATAATTGCACCATAAATGCATTATATATATGACCTCTATATAAGCCAAAGGCAATTATTATAAAGCATATAATCACACAGAAATTAAGAATTTGAAGACACCAAGACATGGGAAAGTGTTTCTAAATACTGATTGCCTGATGACTGAAATGTAAAACTAAAATGCCTAAAAAAGATTGATAGTATTTAGGAAGAAATGGCTTTGAAAAGTGAAATTGTTTCACAGATCAAAACATTTTTTACTCTGTGCCACACAGAACATCATATCAGAGTAGTATGATCACTTTGTATGATACATTCATGTAACTCAATAAAATAATAAAAGGAGGAGTTTTTCTAAAAAAAATTGAGAATTTGAAAGTATTTTTAAAGCTGAGTGAAATATTCATATTCTTAACAGGATTTTCAAGTTTCTGAAATATAAAATTGCTGAAGGAAGAACTGGATTTCAGAAACAGGGAAAACCTGTTGTGTTAATAAGGCTATCTCTCTGTTGATACCATATTGTTCCTTATAGCCCAATCTACTGTTATTTGAAGTAGACCCTCCAAAAATTCCTTCCACCATTTAAGACTTCATGGATTAATCTTGACTAGGCCTTATGGGAGCCTATATTCCGACAGTAATATTATTTTAGGGTAATATGCAAGAAATAGAAATATTTAGATGGAGAGAAACATGGTGTATCTACTGGGAATTAACTAATTAACTGTTCAAAGAAGAAAAGTAGATTACTGAAGTCCCTGATAAGGTGTATCTTTATTATTTCTGTTGATAAATCAGGTCTGTTTTCACCTTTGCTATCCATTACTGCCCATAAATCTCTTTCAGTGTGCCAACTTTCACAGTTCCTCCCAATCATACCATTCAGATTGTGGTTTATTTTTCTCTGGATTAATCAGCCAGTGCTTTTCTATGACTGGTTTGTTCTTTAGATTGTGCTTTTGCAGTTGATTTGCCTACTGTTAGTTCTGTTGAGAATATTTCTTTGTCTTCCTAGCAGTTAGCTTGCATTGGAAGCCCAGCCTCCCTTTCTGCTTCTCTCTCTTCAGAAATTGCAGCATTAAAAACTGGCAGAGGTGTCCATCTCAAGCTTTCAGGATCTACTTCATTAATATGTGACTTTGCTTTCAGTTTCTCCATATGACTTCAAAAAAACAGCTGTTCCATACTAACAGTTACAAATCTGTCTTCTATCTGTCATGCTATGGTGCTGCTGGATTGTGGCAATATCATGTGGACATGTATGATCCTGTAGCTCAACTATTTCATTCAATGCTGATTTGTTTTTCATTGATGGCAATTAAAGTATTCTAATATTACATTTTTCTGGTAAGCCAAATATGAGAGATGACCCGTATCAGACAATGGCTTTGCAGGGGATCTCACTTCACCCTGTCTTCTAGAACATAAATAACTGAAATCACTGAAATCATAAGAACTGAAACCTTCTAAATCCTTGTCTTTGATACTGGGACATGATTGTTATGCAGGAGACACTGTAATTCTTCTGGTAAAGCTTTACCATAGAGAAATATCCAAATAAATTGCATCCTTTCTCTTTGTTTTTTTGTAAGAACATAAAATAGGAACAGTTCAGCATCATAATACAAGGTTTTGTGGTCTAGAAAGAGCTTAGACAATGACTCTGACAATAAATATTGTTCATGTTTCCATCAACTTCAAATACGCTCACTACAACCTCCCGATTAAGCTCTCAGATTGTTCATGTCCTTGCTATTATTGTCCTTTAGCTGAATATATAGAAATTCCCAATAGAATTCAATTTGTTAATTTAGTTCTGCTGTTTGCTCATATTCAAGTCATTGATGAAAAAATGAAAGCACAGATTTAATATTATAGCTGCCAGAAGTAAGACTTGGAGAAGTTCTGATAACTATTCACAGTTTCTTTTCTAGCTTGAGTTTTTTGGTGGCGTTATACTTTGTTTCAATTGCAAAAATCAGTGCAGGTATAAAGTTATACAGATGCTATCTAAATACTTACATTAAAGTTACACAAATATTGTAACATTTTTGTTTCTGCGTCCTAAGAAAAAATTACCCATCACTGGATAGTTAATTGAACTAGTAATTACTTTTGAACATGTAGGTTGGCTATTTTCTGCTTGAAATAATTACCTAGTGAAGTCCGTACCAGGGCTATCAGGAGGAAGCTAACAACTGGTGTACTGGTGAAAAGAGTTCAGAAAGCATTCCTTTTTCTTTTTTTTTTTTGCCAGATGGAGGAACAGATGGATGTGTAATGTACACAAAATCTAAGAACATGATCTCAGCTCACAACCAGCAGCAACAGTGAAATGTTGAAAAATCAGTTGTATCTAGTCTGCAGTTGTAGGCAGCAGGGAGTTAGAGTCATGGCTCTAAAACCAAATACTGAAGTGAATATTAGTGTTTTAAACTTCTAAAAAAAACCAATTAGAAAGTTTATTTCTGAAAAAAAACTGATCTGTCACCATCATCACTATGATTTATAGTTGTAAATCATTAGATAAATGATAACACACTGTTTCATTAATCCCTTAGGGTTCATTTTATGGGCATCTGACGTGTTCTGAGTACATGTTGTGCTGTAGTTTCTAAAATATCAATGTTTATTATTTATTTGTTCTTCTCAGTGGTTGTAAGCACTGTGGTTGAAATACTGATTTTTAGTAACAATAGTTTAGCTTTCGAGTATAATCATATATGCTATTTTTCCCCCATATGTGCACTATTCCCTCGTTCCCAACATAAGTGACATTTCAGTCTCAGCACAATAAGAACACAATCAGGGTTGTAAATGCATTGTCAGGTTGTGCTTTAGATTACTGAAACTGTTCCTGTATTACTTTGGGGTCGTTGACTGCTAACAATATGAAATGTCATGAATATGAACTAAATCAATGTGATTACCACAGTGGAAAAATTAATCACCTAGCTTGTCTTTATTGTTTGACTACCAACAGGTAGGAATCTATAAATATGAAGGCAACTAAAAAGTACCTAGGTATGCTCTTGCATATTTATCTTCTTGATAATAATAATATCATTGAATAGAAGACCCTAAGGGACCCATTCAACTTTTGATGTAGAAAACTGAGGAGTGAAAAGAGATTAAGTAAATGAACATAATTTACAATTCTTTTTCTAACTATCATAATAAATATTCATAATGTTGTCATAAAATACTTCAGTAAAGAGTCAAGGCTTAAGTATGGAAAGTATAAGGAAACAAACAAAAAGCAAGCCAGAGGGCTTTTATGCTGGTAACAGAGAGCCTTTAATGTCTTCACGATCACCTGCAGGAAAAAATTTAGATATGCATAAGAAGACATAATAAACATTTAAGGGGATTATGTTTGAAAAACAAAGCCAAAAGCTTCTGATAATATTTGTGTTATAATTGCTGTTTAAAAAACAAACTAAGATAATATATTTCAATGTGCAACTGAATTGTAAAGCCAAGATAATAACATAGAAGTCAAACCGGTTGATGAATGATACTCTATTAAAAAAAAAAAAAAAAAAAAAAAAAAAAAAAAAAAAAAAGGAAGAATAAGTGTGAAACTCTAAAATGCAATGGATACTGAATTGCATAAAGATTCATAAATATTTCCTCAAATTTGCATAAGAAATGTTTCAGTGTTCTCACATTCCTCAGTGCTCATTTTTGTAATTGGTTTTCACTGCCATGAAATGATCACTTTCTACCTTTCACTGTGATCAAGTCGACATCCATGAGTACTGCTTAAAACAATTTCAGTGTCACATGAATGACTAGCTGTGGGGACATACCTGAGTACAAGTTATTTGATATTTTCTGGCAGAATTGTTACTATGCTTATTTACTATGAATTCAGGATAGCATGTAATTTGACATCTGAAGATTCAAATATCTGTAGAGCTCATCTAAAAGTTTTAGTGCTGCCTACAGAGGTCCTTCAAAATACATAATTAATATTCCACATGAAAAAAGGAAGTCAATATTATTAATAATATTTTATTGGTTTAATAATATTGATTTAATAATACCCCACAAACTAAATAAACTATTAACATTTTCAGAACTTATTCGCTGAAGAATTATTGAAAAGAGACAAGCGTTTTTAAAAATTGAAACATAAGAATTAAATATGATTAAATATAAAATTGATTTGTTTTGGCTTCTTAAGGACAATTTGATAACTATGATTTTAAAAATACATATTTTAATTGATTTTTTCTTTTTTCTCTGTTTTTGTTGTTGTTGTTGTTGTTTTTGTGGCAATGCAGGGTAATATTTTGTATGTTTTATTTTTCAAGAATGTAATATTGCCAAAAATAGAACCCATCTTAAGTTATACTGATGGATTTGATTGTCAAGGAACTATAAATTATTTGTACCATATATTGCATAGATTATTCTGGTAATTATCTAAAACTAAAAACCTGGTCAGAACCACTTTCTTGAGGATTATAATAGTATACTTAAGCAGAAACAAAAAAAAAAAAACAGAAAAACTACATATCCTCTATATATGTCCAAGTTCATAGATTAGATGTTTTAATAATATAACTGACAGATTATTATTTTTTTTTTTTCCACATAAAGGGAGCAGAAATGGTTTCTGTTGTAAGATGTTCCCTTTTTATCCATGAAAAGATAATCATAAAAATGCTTATTTCCTTCAACATAAATTTGGGAATCTTAATAAGTCTCCCTAAATCCCTAAATTTAATGATATTAATGTCCTTAGTTGATTTAATGAATAATTTAATGAATAATTTCCTTACAGTCTTTCTTCCAGGCTAATTTAAATACCAGAATACTGTGGCAATCATACTTAATTGGTTTAATTTCTTAAGAAAATTCCTTTACTCTTCTGGTTGCCATCTTCTTACTTCATTTTATATCACTAAGTTCAATTTTGGATTTTGGAAACAGTGTGTGTGACAACTGCTCACAATTAGGTGCTGATCTCTTCTCCCTGGTAACCAGTGACAAAATGCTGTGCCAGAGGAGGTTCAAAATGGACCTTAGGAAAGATTTCTTTATTTTGAGAGTAGTCACACACTGGAAAGGGTTTCCTAGCAAGGTGGTTGATATGGCTTGTCTTTCAGTGTTTAAGTGACATTTGGACAATGTCCATAATAATATACTTCAACTTTTGGTTAGCAACGTGGTGTTCATGAAGTTACACTTGCTGATCTTTGTATATTCCTTCCAACTATTATTCTGTTCTAAACTTTTTCTGTTCAGTTCTGTTTTCTATCCTTTCAAACTCTTCTACTCTACTCCATTCCATTCCATTCCATTTCAGTCCATTCCATAGTACTAAGAACAGGAACTTACGGTCATTGTTATGGTCATTTACAGTTTATGTCAGCAAATTTGAATGGGCAATATCACTTGTTGGTTTATTGAAGGTATAGTCACAATTGTGTTCCTTCACATTTACTTGCTTACCACCATAATGACTGTGTTCTATTCAGCTCATTGTTTTTGTCACCTGCTTGTAATATCAGTATACTTACGGAGGTTCAATTAACCCTGCATTTTAAAAATTTGCACCCTACAGTAGTTTTAAAATCCAATGTTTACAGATTACATCAACAATAAGGGACTGGAAAAAAAAAATTTTTTTTAAATACAAGGATGTATTCTCCAAGCAAGAAATTCATCTTTCATCCATGGATTGGTATGTTTTCAAAACTAATTACCATGTCCATTTTTAATTTTATTTTGCCTAAAATGTTTTCCTTGATAGTGCATCTTTTGATAACCCATCTAACTGCTAAAATGTTCAAACCATCTGTTGAGTTTGGTTTTCTTCTTATTGGTCACTGATGTCACCAATGTTAATGAAGAATTGACAAGATGACTTCCTGGATCAAATCCCAGCAGTGTGAACACATAGACCACATTTGACATGAAATAATATGAATGAATGAATACAATGATCAATATATTTCTTTGTTTATGATTGTAACCCAGCATAGTCTCATCATGAAATCCAAATCAAGGATCTGAGAACTAGGTGAACCTTGGTGATACAGGCTGAGAAAATCCTGAGAGGAAAATGCTAAAATTCAGTAATATCTTGACTAAGCAGCAAAGCTGTGAAAATTTACAAATGTTTACATATAGCAATGTGTCACTGAATGTTTCACTACTTTTTTTAAGAGTTACATTTTCAAGTATGCGCACATCCCATTTTTCAAAACCTCCGTTTGGGTCTTCCATTCCCAGTGAGAAGGCTGAGGACCCAGAAACTTTACACAAACTAGGAATTTTACTTACTCTTTTGTAGTTACATTTATAGTTCTATAGAGTCTTTGTAAGCCAGCCATGCACTGCTCATTTCATTTACCCTGGATGTTATTGCTCTCCTTTGCATAGGCTGTGTTCCATAAACTAAGGAGAAGAACTGAAATAAGACAGAATTAGAGATCAGTTTAGAGTTGGAATGAAGGCAACAAGGACTTGTTGCTGAAGCTGGAGAGAAATACAGAGGAAAAGCATTTGATCGAGGAAGTGGAAGAAAATACTATTTTTATAGGGGCTATTTTTCCTAACACAGAGCAGGAACGTTTACTTGGTGTGGTAATTTCCAGCCTCTGCATAGCAAATTAATTATAGGAAATAACAACTATTCCTGCCAGCTTAGTCTTAGAGCAAAACGGTATATTCATATACATATAAATCAAGCAACTGCATTAATGTAGCAAATTAGGGAAAAGAGAAGATATTTTCATAATGTTATGGAGATTTAATTAAAAAAGGAAGACAGTACATTTTGAAAAAGACCTCTCTCAGAATGTACTTCTGTTCTGGCCATAGCTAGACAGTAAAGGCTGTCCTTTTTGAGTGATTTTCTTTTAGAAAAGAAAGATTCTCTTCCCTGTTACTAATAAGTGCATCATAAATAAATAAAAAAAAACCCTACCCAATCCTATTTATGTAATATTCATAAAAATTATTTGCAGAAATGACTCTTCTCTATGTAGTAGGAACATAAAAATAGACATAGGGCATTTAGTGTAGATATCATTATTTTGTAAGTTGTTAATATTGAATTTCCTCATCAAATTTTTACTATTACTAAATACTTTGACTTGAATAGGAAATTTCATAGTACATAACTGAAGTAAATTTTTAAGGGTATATGTTTTCTTAGCAGTTGCACACTGATGTTTTTGATAGACATTCTCAGTATTTTTGGCTGTTTAATCAAGATAATTCCCAAATGAAAATACAGTCAAATTCTATTTTAAAACTGCAATGTACATGTATGTTAAGTTAAAAAAAAAAAAAAAACAAACATGAAAACTAGTAACTAGAGGAATCCTTTTTCCTTTCACACAGTCATCACCATGCAGTTATCATGTTATCAGTTCATCTTTCTCAGGAGAAAGGTTAAAACAGGGTGTTTTGATAATAAAAGACTTCAAAAATGGTTAATTACTTGTTGAGAAGCACATGGGAATTTTGAATTGCATTTTGAAGAAAAAAAATTGTAGAATAAAGCAGATTTAGAATAGTCTTCCTTGATATTTTCTAAAAAAGTGTATTTTATAAAAAATATAGATGGAGATATTATGTTTTCATAAATGGTGCATTTCAGATCATATAGAATTCAATCTGCTACTAATTGAATAATAATATACGCTTTCACATATGTCTGTTGATGTAAATTGACTCTGAACTTCTTGTATGAAGGAGCATTGAATTAGAATGAAAATTAAAGGGTCTTTGGTTTTACATTGTACTTCTTTTCACTCCCTTCAAACAAAACCAAAAACAGAACTCTCTTTTTTCAATGTAGTGTGATTAGCTACAGCTGAATTCTACAAGATCAGATGCTGTAGACAGTGTAATTTAATGTCGATATACCATTCAGTTCTTCTGAAGTCCCTTGTGAATTAAATAATTTGTAAAAATAACATTTACTGGAAATTTTTAAATTCAGTTTGAAACCTTACTCTATCTTCTATAAGGCTTGGGCTTCAAATATATAAAATACAGGTGTTTTAATTATCATAATTCTGATATTAATACTTCTTCATTCAGTCTTTCTCTCAAAAAGATAGTTCTTCTTCATATGTTTTCCCAGAGTAAACAATTCAGTTTTGTTCCAGGTTTCACATGTAGATCTTAAAGGAAGGTAGTATATTCCTCGGTATTCAGAAGTATAAACTAAAAAAACCATATAATACCATACCATATAATACCATAATACTTGTAGAACGCATTTAAAAGTCCACGTATCTCTACAGTATTATACAATTTATAATCAGAAATTGCCTTTAAACTTATGTACTTAGAAGAAATGTAATAGTTTCATATATATGAGTATAATAAGCACCATGACCTGTCTTCAAAAATTTATTTATTATCTCTCAATTTTTGAAATTAAGTAAAGCAGTTTTTGATTTTAAACACTCCAAACAATTTTAAAATAAATGCATTTTTTTTTGTTTTGTTTTCCTTTTTTTTTTTTTTTTTTTTTTTTTAGCAAAAATTCAACTTTCTGGAAGATTACCAAAAATACATTCTTGATATTAAATATATAAAATATAAAATATATTTGAAATACTAACATGTGAAATGTGCCCTTTTACTCTAGAGAAATTAGTTAAAGGAAATGCTACTGCAGACATTCCAGACCAGAAACAATGCTTCCTTTTTGACCTATAGTATATTTCACTGTTTAGGAACCATAAACTATATGAAATAGCTCTTATAGTAGTAAATATATGTAACTATTCCATATCCAGTCATAAATGATGATAGTGTTAAAAAAGTTGTATTTAATACTTCAGTGGAGGTGTCATTCAAACGAAAAGTTATTTAAGTGCTAAGGTCAATTGACTATGTAGTATCATGTTTTCTGATGGGAATAATGTAGAAAAGATGACTGGAAGTTGTTTGTTACAATGACAACATGTGTTTTTAGCTTTGGTTATTGTCAGCTCATACATTTATCAATATATCATACATTTATCAATATATAGTACTATTATTATTATTATTATTATTTTAAAATTTTATTGATTTACTTTATAGTCCAGGACAGTTTTTACTTTTATGAAATTCAGAAAACATTGATTTATTTAAATTATTCAGTGCTTTAGTGTATGGCCATTATGTCATATGACACTTTAGACAAATCAATAAACTTTAAAAAATTGCTTTCCTTATTCAGTAGGTTTGCAAATGTGCTTGTCTGGAATCATTAATATGCTACAAAGTTATGACATTTAATACATGATCTATTTTGAAACTGTTTTCAACAAAGGAATTGCCTATATTTAAATAAATGCATGAAAAATTACAAATAAAATAGATAATTTAATTTTGTCTAAAGCATGCTCTGATGCAGAATATACGTCTAAACTTACAATACTATTATTCTGAAAACATACTGTTGTATGGTTTTTTTTGTTCAACTACTAATCTGTGCTGAATGTTAAGAATCTTTCTCCCAGTAATTTAAAAACTGGGAAGTTTGAGCATTTGACACAGAACTATCTGTGAGAAGGTCTAAGGTAGGTGATGATCCCTGAGCACTAATGGAGTTTTATAGTTGGGTTGTAGATAAAGTATATATGATCAAATGCAGCTGGTGAAAACATCATCTGCAGGTGGATAGCTTCACAAGAAGTCAGTACCATGTCCTTAATGGAACGTACAGTCCTAAGACTATCACTTTTGTACATGATATGCCTTTAATCTCTGTACATGATCCCTTACAGTGTCTGAGCAAAAGTTATTTTATAAAACAAAAAGTTTCTCACTGATTAAAAGAGACATTCTTTCATGTCTCCTCCACACCCCAAAGAAACAAACAAACAAATGCACTAACAACCCACATTTATGCTTTTTACTAAAGATATACTGTACAGCTTCACTGCATATCAAAGTAGCTGTTGAACAAGCAGTTTGTACAGCAACTTTCATCTTCAAAATATTTTTTTTAAATGCTAAATAGAGCAATCACAGTCTGAAAGTTAATCCTGAAAGGATTTGTTATTCATATCTCAATGTATTGATGCCACAACACCAGTTTTGATATTTTACTAGGAGGTGAGGATTTCAGATCCATCCATTTTACAACAAAAGACATTATTCACATCTGTTGGGGATACTTTTACTTCCTTCACTGGAGATAACAAACAAACAAACAAGCAAACAAACTATTTTTTTTTCTTTATTAGCAATTTGTTTTTTCCAAATTAGTGTGCATGTTGACTATTTCTTTTGATTGGATACAGACTTCATGTTGGACAGCTCATGAATTAGCAGTATACCTTTTTCCCTTGGCTTAGATTTCTTTATTTCCATATAACAGTTACAGGGGAAGGGAACTCTATCTATTACCAGTTTTGCCTCCTTTGTCTCATCCCTTTCTGTAACAGTGTTAACATACATAGGCTCATGATAACTGACATTAATGCTCCGGAGCAACTTCTCTTTTGTAAATAACACCATACGAGATTGTTTTTGAATCTTAAAACTCTATATACAATCTATATTGCATAATTCATTCCCACTGAGGTTTAAAGTTCAAACTTACTATGTTGCAAGTTTCTTTCTGATTTGCTTCAGTGTCTCTGGAACTGGTTCATATCCTGAAAATAAAAATATTCTGCAGATAGAAGTATGGATCTGTTCACTCTGTCCTACCTGAAACAGTACAGTATAGTAGTTGAGAAACGCCTTAACAAATCTTAAACACGCTGATATTAGAGGTCATAATACATTTATATTTAAATAATTAAAACTACTGAAGAGATTGCCTAGGATTTTCCACAGTAACAGGCAATTTTTTCCCCAATTTTTGCCACATCATTGGTATTTTGTCATAAGCAATAATAATTTTATTGAAATGGCTGATTGCTTGGAAATCATACATCTGTAAAGCAGAATCTTATCTATTAATGTAGTGCTATGTGAAGAACTCTACTACTTAAATATGTTAAATATATTAAAAGAAAAATGTGGAGATTCTTAGGCTCTTATTGGGCAATAAAGCTACACTCAATATACATCTGCTTTATGGCCACATGAGAATCTTGCCTAGGGAAACAAAAAGACGAAAGGCCAGGGGAAATCTCCTACTGCCTTGTTCCCCTGAAGGGAGCTCCTAAAAAGACTTAGAAGTCAAGACTCATCTCCTTCAGTAGAGAATGCTCTTTTCCGAGGGACAGAGTCGCAAATTACAAAGAAGATACAGAATGTAAATATCTCAAATAGAGCATAGAGCCTATTAATATATAAGTATATATTCAAATATCCAAAGGAAATTTTTCCTTATTGCTTTCTACATGGTTTATTTCAGTGGGACATTCTATATGGAGAGTAATGATGGTCTTGGCTGATTAAAGAAACAAAGCTCACCAACATGTCATGGTGGAAAAAACATAAAAACTATGAGGAAGAAACTTGGAAATATCATTCTGTCCTATAGTGGTGTTCCATCATAAAATACAGATTTGAAGCAGGAGAGGAACACAGGGTTCATTCAATACATTTAATAAAGGAATGGAATAATCATTTGAATTTAAAACACAGGGAAATATAGTACTGAATAATTCAAACGAGTACATTTATTTTCTTTTTTTAAAAAAACTTTTCCTTTTTATGGAGAGATGAGCCACCAACAGTCTGGTTGATTTCACATGCAACAATCAGAAACTAGTGCACCTAATTAATAAACAGATGGCAATAGCCTTGTGAGTCCTTAAGTCAGTAAGGGCCTTTTGTGCTCCACTGGTTGTGTCACAATATCCTTTCTTAAGGGATACATATGCCAAGACTGGATAATGCACGGCAGATGCTTCATCTTGGTTTCAGGATGGCAAGAAGCCAGCCAAGATCCCAAGATAGCGTCCAGACAGTTATGGAATTAGTTTAATCTTGTTACAGTGGAAGCAGTCTTCCCCAAGAGTGCTGAAGAGAATAAACTAGCATAATAGTGTTTGTGAAATTCAGAGAGTAGTGGGGTGACCTTTTTAGGTGGTACATTACATGGCTGACAACTTAAATAAAGGCTTGGCACCCTACTCTGCTGAGCCTGCTGGTGACCTTTCTCTTTTAGATAGATCTGATCGCATACCTAGACAAGATTTGGGGCAGCAATTCAAAAGCAACTTGTAAGCCCACCAAAGAGGTGGGCACAACAGACTAAAGTCATCCTGTAATGCTGAACATCTTGATAAGAATATATTTAATGTGTGATTGCTGCCTGTCACTGTAGCAGAAAATAATATTCTTTCCTTTTATATTTTCAGTAACATTTTTGCACATTGATTTTTATAAATGATTTCCATTTTATTAAATAATTTCCATACAATTAAATGATGTTTTGTTTAGAGAACTGAGTAGATATTATGGTATACAGAACAGTGGAAATCTTTATCAGGTGATGTAAAAAAAAACATTAGCAGGCAAAGATACTTACAAAAGTAAAGTATCTGTTTAGGTGACTGCTATGCTATTCTGATATTCAAGAAATACAGGGTTACCAGCTGTCAAATTGCACAGTATAACAAAACTCCTCTTTCCAGATTTCTGTTTCCATCAAGACAAAGTATTTAAAAGCAAAATTAAAACCTTATCATACCAGCATGAGTTCATCCTAAAGAAATATACATATGTCAGTTGCTTTCTATATGCTCAGAAGTGATCCAGCTTACTATAATTGCCAGTTGCTGTAGAACATATATGTGCTTTATAATCACTACTACTTTATATTAACGGTCAATCACAAGTGAGATACGGATAGGCTTCTGGTCACTCTCTAAGTGAAGGAATTCTTAAGGGAATGACAAGTAACCACAAATATGTGCGAATGCATCTGTAATTTATCTGGTCCAGCATGATTCCTGGATGGACCAAAAGTTTTGGGCTTTCCCAAAAGTGCAGGTTGAACATGGATTTTCTCAGGCAAATAGAGACAGATTCTTGATTATAATTTACATCCATCTGTTTATTGTTTTGATGTTAAGAAATATATTTTATTTTTTATAATTATATATTCTGTGCCCTAGGAGCCAAAATATTCTGTTAGATCTCTGACTTTGAATCTGTATGATACAGATTCAATGCTTAGGTATTTCAAAGCCAAATTAAATGACATTTCAAGTGCTTCATGTGGAGGAGAAATAGCTTACTTGTTGGTTAAATGCCTCTATTATCACCAGAAAATGTCTCTGGTACCACACAGTTCTGGGCCAGCCTGAGAGACTTAGGCAGATATTTGCACTACCCAGCTAGGCAGAAATGCTATACTCAGCTGTGTCATGATAAACAATATTGATAATAAATTTTGTTCAGTAAGGCAAAACTGAAGGCAGGTGATGATACTTACAGCATAAAGCCATCTGAGCTTTCTGTCTACAATAATTAATGCATCATTGAATGCTTTTACAGAACACTTTCAAGAGACACACTTGATGTCACATTTCCAGTGGTTGCTTGGACTTATCACTGAGATAAATAGTATCGTCACAGAATTCCCACTGTAGCCTTCCTGAAATTCTGTTGCCTAAAATGTACAGTTTCAAATAGCATCACAAGCAAGTGACTGAAAGATGATATGTTTTCCAAAATAGCAAACAGCATACAGACAAAAGTTTAAGCCATTAATGCTCTAGATCTATGCCTCTTTACCTTTCACTTTAAAGCTCCCATGTACCCCAGTGTCTGATAGAGCTCAATACAACATCTCACTGCAGTGTACTTATTTGATACCATTTCCTCTTCTCCTTTTGTATCATTCAATCAGCAGGATGGCGAATCATTTTTCTTTGGCCTTATTCTCCAACCCAGCAGTTTAAATACTAAATTTTAATATTCTATTTGATTCTCATCCTTGTAGTATTCAGTAGTGGGCCCCAAGCAAAAGCTGTTTTCAGATGAAATAAATATTTGTCTTTTTTTTTTTTTCCTTCTCAAAAAACATGACAATCACAAAAAATAGAATACTATTTTTGGCAATATTTCTTTTTTTTTTCCTTTTTTTTTTTTTGTCCTCTTCTTTATTAATGCAATGCATTATTATATACATAATAATTATCTCCTAAAAGGGTTAGAGAAATCCTTTGATATTAGCCTTAAAATATTTGAGCACATTTTGGTTCTGTATTCATGCATAGTGAATGTATATAGTTCATTTATTTATTTTATAAAAAGATTACTTGTGTGTAATCTCATTAGAGATGATCTTATTATCGGATAGCCTTACGTAAGACAATCCCATTAACTGTGCCGCAGGATGTCACTTTAGATGCATTTTGTACCCTAGCTATATATTTATTATGTGCTTCAATCCAGCTTCAGACCTTAAACTGACAACTGTACTGTATGATGTGGACTAAGCACATTTAATATATTTGGTTCTGTAGTTTTATACATAGATATTTCTAGTTAGAGTTTTAAAAATGTAAATAGATTTTTTTAATTCTATGTAACCATATATTATAGTCTACCCTTCACGTGGTTCATATCTTCAAACAGTTTCAGGTGTTGCTGCCTACACTTAGTTTCTCATACTCTTTTTCTACTCCTGCAAACAAATCATATAGATGCTGCACAGTTTCGAAGGAATTAATATAAAAAGTGGAGATTTCCAGCTTATTATTTAAGGTGAGAATGAATCCTACTGAAACTAATAATGGAAGATTCCTATTGATTTTGGTAGTGTATAAAATTAGACCTTCTTGTTCCTGGTTGCACAAAGAAAAATTGAAACAAAAGATGCGACCCTCAGTTTACTATAGGAGAAAAGAGTTTTTATTGCAAAACGTGCTCTGAAGAAAGAGTTGTGCTATGTATAAGTGGTAAGCAGTTTCAGAAATGTGGCACTGTAAAAGAGATTATTTGTATGCAGTTATCATTCTGTTTTCCATACATTAGGCTGTTAAATGTAAGAAGCCAGCTGGCTATACTTTCTGGCAGATGAGTAATGTTTATATTCAAGCTGATGAAAAAAGAGGATTGATACACACATAGTGAAACATGAAGAATTCATTCAAGTTCCCTTTTTATGACTTTTGTCAAGACCTTAACTGTTTATCATTCAGTGAACCTGACAGCAAACTAGAGAGTTAAATCGTTCTTGGTCAGTTCTTGGTGCTGAAAGAATTAAGCACGAAGAAATAAGAAGGACTATCTTTCTACTTAATTGAAAAATACTAAAAATTGTGATATACATTTTAGTCAGTTACTGATGTGGATCTTTACTCCTGTCTGGATAGTAAGGTGGAGGTAAGGTGATATTTTCAGTCTCCAATTTTTGGTAGACATATCTTCACACAGATACTGGCCATGTGAATTACCACATTTGAGAGCACATTGGGAACATTTTCTTCTCCTTTCTAGTTTATAGTAGCTATAATCAATTTGTATGAGGGATCAATGGATTTGAATATACAGTTCACTAAATTAGGCTCAGAGCTATGTATTCAGTTCAAGCACATAGTTCTGGAAGTTCATCTTGAAATATCTGAGAAAGTTTGAGAGTCAAGTTGTATGGTACAGGATAATTATTTGAGTTTAGAGAAATAATTTTTGTAAGTAGAGATTTATGTAAAATTCTTGAAAGAACATTTACAAAAAACCCAACCCAATCATAATTAATTATGATACTGTTAGCAAGTGGTGTTATATCAAAAGAATTAGAGTCTTAAAGCTAGACCTATAGAACTGCGTCAGGAGGCAGTGACTTTTAGCCACTAACCCTGGAAGAAAAGATGTCTTTCTTGAGCCAATAGGATGGATGAAGGAAAAGCCCTTAGTACTTCTCAGGGAATCTCTGCAGGAACACAGGGTGATATAAACACCTCCATGAAATGTAGCATGTGTGCAAGAAGAAATAGCACAAACCCAGGACATTCCAGGGACAAATAGCACCCTTTTGTTACTCCATTTTTGGTCAGCCTAGAAGAGCTGCTCCTTCTAGTATGGCACTGCCCTGTGTGGTGAGCAAAATGTTATAATGCTGTTATTTGTATACTGATATATTGTGTGATTCTTCTACCTAAAAGAACTGAAATTAGGATTCAGCCCTCACTGAGAATATCATTGCTAAAATAATCTTACACATTTGAAAAATGTCAAACTTACATTATTTTTACAGAATTTTTACTTATATAAAGTTGAATCTATTTCATTAAACTAAAAACATGTCTAAATAAATTCAAATATTTACTACATTTTTTGGGGGGGACTCACTACTGTTATTGGAAAAGCTTGGTGAAACTGTTTGCTTAAGATTCTGATGAGACAATCTTTTGCTACACTACCTATTTTTTAGCATAGAGATGTGCAGTAATTACAGTATATCAACATCTGAAGAACAGACTGGGAGCAATTGTGGTTTTCCCTGTGGACTTGATAAAAAATTGAGAATCACCATCCAAAAAATGGTATTACCTTTCTTACATCTGCAGAATTTTCGTATCTATCCAAAATGTCAAAAGGAAATACCTTTGAATTTGTTTCTACTGCATTTAATAATTTAAATCTCAGAAATATTTTTATAAATAAAACAAAAACTGTAGCAAGATACTGAAACTTTTATGTTATAGTACAGTGAACTCAGTCTAACATACTGTATACACCTCTCTGCAGAAATTTTTGTCTTACTGTTTCTTCTTTGCAAGAGGGCAAACAAAGCAGAGTTTCTTCAGAAGCTATTCTCTTGGCCAACTATATATACTTCTTCCTTGGTTTTTTTTTTGCCCAGTTCAGTTATAGAATCAGGAGTTTTCCTCACCAGTTTTTGACGTATACGTGGCAAGCATCCTATATATTTTTATATATATATATATATATAAAACCTATATATAACCTTTCTATTATAATATATATATAATATAACGTTGAAAGTGTTTTCCATAGTGACTAACAGTCTAGCGTCTAGCATACTACCAGAAGTATAGCTTCGACTCATTTAGCATTTAATTAGCTTTATAGATACTACATATTAAACTCATATTCCTGCTTTATACATCAGCATTGCCACCCTTTTTTTATAACTAAGTATGTTTGTCTGAATTGGCAAATTTTGGTTGCCTGAAATAGCATGGCCTACTTTATTTCTCCCCTTTTCAGTTCTACATTCTTGTCCTCTACCAGGAGACTTCAAAATTATTCAGAACACTTTATGTGTTCTTTATTAATTGCAATATTGGGTCTATATGTTCTTACTTCAGTACTTTTCTAATCAATTGAATTAGCAACAAAGGAATAGCCAAGTCTTGAACTGTTGTCACCAAATATTCATCACATTCTTTGGCTTAACACTTTGGGAGACATAAATCAGCACTTTGAGTTTAGAGCTCAAGCCATGTACATATATTGCAAGAAAGACAGAGGGGAAAAAAAAATGTTACTACTATGAAAGTACATCAGAACAAAGGACATTTCTGGACATTTTTATGTTTATATACTCAGATGAATCTAATGAATCTAAGTCTAATGAATTGTTGTACCTAATGAGACTTTTATCTTTGTAAACATATTATTCTAGTTTTTTTTTTTGTTGTTTTTTTTTTTTTTTAAGTATATTGTCAACTTGTTAGTGCAGTTATACAACTGAAAACCGTCATATGAAAGGATAACGAACCTTCTAAACTAAACATTCATTCTTTGTTAATCCCCAATTTATTCTCTGGTAATTTTGGTAAAAAATATGTAGCATAACATGGACATTTATACAAGTTACTTACATAAAGAAAAAAGCAACAAACTCCTTAATATTATTCACTTCAATTGCTGATCAGTGAAAAACATTCTCTGTGGTGTGCTTGGAATTTTCTCAAACATAAGACCATCTCCATGACAACAAACCGAAGACTGGAGATTTGTTTGGATGAAGGAGTCCTGTTCTGTCCAAAATTCCTGTTTTGCTGTAAATTTGTCTGCAAACTTCTTTATGGCAAACTCATAAACTTGTTTATTACAAACTCATTTGTTGGATGAACACGTGGCAGAAATTAACAGGCATAAAAGTATATCTGAGAGAAGCTCTGGGAGGCTTTGAGACTTCAATATTTTGAAACGTTGAAATAAGCACTCTCACAGGCTCAGGGCCCCCTCTTGGACTAACACTGGAACCTAGATCAGTGATCTCTCTCTGCCTGTTTGTCTGCCTCACTCTCTTTAATGTCTTTTTTCCTCCTAAAGCTGTTAAGTAACACAAGGCTTATTTTGATTTCTTACAAAGCAGCATAATTTAGCTGCACAGCTTCGATGGATATAAATGTAAGAGTGCCAATATTATAAGATAATTGTAGCACAGACATTCTCATTAAAATCAATTATTGTGTTTGGACCTTGACTTTCATTTTCACTTTAATCGAATCAGGGGGGTATTTGAGAATCTGGTCACCCCTTCTTCCATTCATGAGTGGGATGTGGCAAACTCACATTATTGCCTTGTTAATCTTTGCCCCTGAAGAAAGAATGATCAAATATTTTACTGAGGAGGTGGTAACAACAGAGACGGACTTTCAGGTCCAATTGCTGTACAAAGAGAAAGGTGATGTTTTCGTATATATATTTTTTGGCATTACTAAATCTTTCAGACAGAAAATCTCATCTGTGCAGCATTGTCTTGAAGTGAAAAAGAGAAGCTTGTGTTGCAAGAGAGTCTAAAATGATGAAGAAGTTCTGGGATTGTCATCAGTTAAATGTTAAAATAAAAAAGTTAATATCTGTTCAATAATACAGGACTGCAGCTTTAGCTGATATACACATCTTAGCATTTTAGAATGCTATTGGTTTTGATCATAGACTTTGTCCTTTCATGTACCATATATTTTTTCCACTATCTTGGCTATTTGTGTTAGACTTATAGCAGTGAAAATAGTTCAGTATTTGTACAAAGAGTTGTGAATATTTTTACCCACACCATCATTTTCTGAACTTTACATCTTTCCACATCTGGAGTGCACAGGTGGTAAGCAAAGTAAAATGAATTTGTTCTCAATCAGTTTCTTCTGAAGAGGTTGAACTGTTTCTTTCCTTACTCTCAGAATCTATATAGGGACAAGAATCAAACTATTTCTTAAAATATTAAGACAAATTTAAGTTCTGCTAAGATAGAATCTGTAAGAATATCAGGCAAATGGTTCTAGTGGCTAATACAGAACATATATAAAAAGAATAATTTATTTTAATATTTCTCACATAGAAATTGACTTTTTTGCAGACTACTTAGACTTCTGTTTGTATTTACAGTTGAAAATATGTAATATTTAGTATATATTACTAAGCAGTACATTAAGCATAGGTAAATTGTTATACCTGGGTGTCCTAGTGGACGACAGGTTGGCCATGAGCCAGCAGTGTTCCCTTGTGGCCAAAAAGGCCAATGGCATTCTGGGGTGCATTAAAAAGAGTGTGGCCAGCAGGTCAAGGGAGATGATCCTCCCCCTCTACTCCGCCCTGGTAAGACCTCATCTGGAGTACTGTGTCCAGTTCTGGGCTCACCTGTACAAAAAAGACAGGGATATCTTGGAAAGAGTCCAGCAGAGGGCCAAAAAGATGGTGAAGGGCCTGGAGCATCTCCCCTATGAAGAAAGGCTAAGTGAACTGGGTCTGTTTAGCCTTGAGAAAAGAAGACTGAGAGGAGACCTGATCCAGGTCTGTAAATATCTAAGTTGTGGGGGGCAGAGTGGTGAGGCCAGACTCTTTTCAGCAGTGTGTGGAGACAGGACAAGGGGAAATGGCCAGAAACTGGAGCATAGGAAGTTCCGCACAAATGTGCGCAAGAACTTCTTTTCGGTGAGGGTGACGGAGCGCTGGAAGAGGCTGCCCAGGGAGGCTGTGGAGTCTCCTCTGGAGATATTCAAGACCCGCCTGGACACCTACTTGTGTGACCTCGTATAGGGAACCTGCTTTGGCAGGGGGGTTGGACTCGATGATCTCTGGAGGTCCCTTCCAACCCCTACAATTCTGTGATTCTGTGATTTATCTAATATTGTATTCCTTTAAATCTGCAAACTCTTCATTTATAAGAAAATGTTCTAAATTTCAAAGTCCACCACAGAAAGAAAGGTGTGCAGGGAGGATTACTGATCAGAAATAAATAAAAGTCTAAAATGTCCTATGATTCCTCTTTTTTCTTCTTTATTTAATTTAATACTTTTTCAAATAGTGATTGAAATAGTGTTTTGGAATTATTTTTGTTAGAGTAGTGGAATAAAACGTACATCTTTTAGCAATGGATCAATCTGAAAGAATCAACAAGTAGAAGTGACCTGTATAGATTTTCACAGTATATTCTTATTCTGATAATTTTCTCTGTAAATTTGAAAGGAACAGTATTAAATTAACAGTCTTAAATTAACTATAACATGCCTTCCAGATACTGTATTTGAGTTATGCTTTAACAGAATTATGTGGAAACTAGCAAATGGATTCTTATTTTGTGGTATGTTTTTAAAAAATTTAAAATCTTTTAAAAAAAGATACATTGTCTTGGGAGTAAGAAAGTAGCATCATCTTTCTCATCTGTAATAGTTACTTTAAGATGTAAGGTTCTCTTTCCATATTCTACTATGATTACTATTAATTACATGACAACACATTTTTAACTCACAATCCTAAAGTATGTTTTTAATGTTTTTCACTTAGAAGTAAATTGAGGATAGGTTATAACATAGCTGTGTTTTGTTTTTTTCTTTTGATTTCTAATAATAGCCTGCCATGGTTTATTTATTTATTTATTTATTTATTTTTGTCTTGAAAATTTTAAGATTTCTTTAAAGCACTTTCATTCACTCACAAAATAAATTTTCCTTTTTCTTTTCTCTCTCTCTTTTTTTTTTTTTTTCCTTTGGGCACTTGATATCTGAAGATATTTTGAAAAATAGGTACTCTACCAGAATTATTCAGAAGTGTTATTACTGGACTGCTTGATTGACAAGAAACATAGCTAAATTCCTGTGGTGACAGCAATATTCTACATATAAGCCACTGAACACACATGTAAATATGATTTTCTTATCATTCTGTGGAGTAGTTAAGACTGACTGTAGTGTTTTAGTGCATTATGTTTACGAATACACAAATGCTTGAATACTCAAATTTTCCAAAATGATGCAAATATGAACAAAAACATCTCCCTGAAACCTATTCACACTCACAAGAGAATTTTTAATTAACAGTCACATCTGTGCAAGAATACTGTATTTTGCAAAGTTAGCAGCAACTTAAACCATATTATTAAATTTTGAAAAAGAGTACAAATCTCAGTAGACCTCTTTAACAGTTGAAAAACTAGTGTGCAATGATACTTCTGGCCTCCTGAGTCTGGTTTGGAAATCGCTAAATTTTCTTTAATGATGTCATTAAATATTTAATAGTATAATATTTTGAACATCTTTCCAACATAAATGACATTAAAATTTAATCTCTTTAAACTGTTAAAGGTTATCTGAGAAAATTCTATAAGAATACACTTTCAAAGCAATTAAAGATGCCTTGATATTAAATGATGTCTTTTATGAAGAAAATTGAAAAAATGAAAATTGAAGTGAAGAGTTAGATTCTTTCTGAAGAATTTCATGAGTTCATAGGATAAAATACTGAAATGCATTTTGTTTTGCAACATAGCAGTATTGATCCTATATAGCTCTGACCTATAGTTTCAGGTTCCTCTATTAAATCATAATAGAAGTAGTAAATGTTCATCAAGTTATTAAGAAATGTTATCATCTTAAGATGAACCACAAATTCATTTTATGGAAAAAAGCATCTAAACTACTGAAATAAAAAAAAGATTCAAATATCTGGAAAAATACCTTTTCTTACTTGATGGCTATAAATGATTGTCTTGTGGTCACGACAACAGATATTCTAAAGAATTTCTGTGACTACAGCTTTGTTTTGATCCACATGTTTTTAATATCTGTTGTATTTGCTACTCTATCAAGTTCTTGTAGGCAGCTGTAAGAATGCAAAGGAGCTATTACTGAAATAGCAATTCCTTTACTGTTTACAGTGTGCAAAATATTTGTGCCTATTGTCTGCTTCTACTGGATTGGCATCTGATTGTGATCACCAGCATCTCCATGTTGTGGTATAGTATTTCACAAAATTGTGAGAAAATGACAAGAAATAATGTATCAGCAAAAAAAAAGAATCCTAACCCTTTAATCACAAGAAGCATAAGGCAGAACTTTACTTAGTATGGGAAACTTTCTTTAGGAGTTTAAGGATCTACATAAGTTTGGAAATGCAATCTTCATGCTGAGCTCAAAAACATTGTTCCATTTTAATTAAAAAGTGGAAGTTCTATAGAAGAGCCTTTCTTTTAAGTTTTGCTCAGGGGAGGAGAAGTAGAAATGACAGGGATTTGACCATATTTTGTTTATTATTTGAAATGTGGCAGTATGTGGTTACAAGCTAATGGTAGTCAAATAAGATAGCAAAAATAGCAAACTTTTATTCAATAAGATTTGCAGACTACAACTTTTGTTCTTCAAACATTTCTGTATGAGTTCAATCTTAATAACTGTGTTGACTTTAGTGGTGTTCATGCAGGATTTTATTATTAAATACAGGATTTTATTATTAAATATGTAATGTAGTAGCACAGGTTTTGTTATGTTGTATAGTACAGAGAATGTTACAGTCATCATAGAGGGGTTAAAATACTTTATACTACATTTGTATGCGTTTTAAGGCTGAACATAAGCAAAGTGGAAAAGGAATCAAAGATCATGAACAATTCTTAGTGTGGTACAAAATTACTCAGTTTTTGAAATTCAGGTAAAATAATTCCATTTAACTGGAAAAGCAGTCACAACTTTGAGTGGTCTACTGTTGTCTTTAATAACTTTACTCAAGGGGAACATTGGGCTTTAAAAGGTTCTGAGAGTTTCTTCTATTAAAAAAGAAAGCATACAATGTGATTTAAATCTATTTACAGTTGTTCCTTGTATGAAAATAAGCAGTCAAAAATTTAGACAGGATGCCAGAGACTATGGCAAAAGGCACAGCTTTTGAACTAACAGGCTGGGTTTAGTATTGCCTACTAGGTAGAGACGCAAAAGATCACTGATGGAATCTGTTCATATTGGTTCATGTTCATGAAGATTAATCTTCACTAAAAATGGGCAACTCATAACAATTTTGATTCTGGCTAAACTAATATCTTGTTTTCCTTTCAGAAACTTTAATGTGATGAAATGATAAATAATTCCTTGCAAATCTTATTCATATAATACACTGGTCACTGGCAGGAAGTCTTGTAGAATTTTTAAAGTGCAGGAGAAATCAGAGTGACTGCAACTGGTGAAGTGATAAAACCTTGTGGACTCTTAATAAAACATCTTCCTGTGAACACTTTCTTTTTATCCTAAGTTTTGTTTTTGCTAAAAGTGTAGTTCTTTTCCTGTAAAAAAAATTTCCTTTTCATGGGGGGTCAAAGGTTACCTATGGATGATTTACTTGGCTTTGTTTCACATTTCTTAAATAGAATAGAAAAAGAAATAAAAGTGTTAAAAAAGATTTTGACTGAACAATCTCCAGATTCTTGAAAGAGAATAGTTTTCTTATAAAATCATTTCTTTTATCCAACTTCTTTAGTATTTGGTTATTTATTTTTTGATTGACAACTTTCTGCAGTGCTTCTTTACCGGAAACTTCTTCCCATTTGCTTGGATAGTTCCGCTTTAGTATATTTTGCTCTTCATTATATGTTATATTATCCACTTCAGACTTCCAATAAATATATTTAAGACAAAACTTCAGAGATAATGTAGTTTTGTTTTAGCAGAGTTCAGAGAAAGCAATACTGTAAAAACTTGGATTTTGAATTGAATTGTAACAGAGCAATAATATGAATACTCTGTTGCCCCTGAAGTCCTATTTTAATCATAATTGAAGCAATTATTTGCTCTACTAGGGCCTGATTCTTCCAAAATTATTGATCACAGTGTCTCGCTTCAATTTATAGGAGGGAGAGAAGGTTCTTTGATACATGTATACCCGATGTGAGATTAAGAAACAACAGTTCAAATGCTGGTCCAACCAGTTTATTACAAATCTTTATCAGGGGGATGGGGAAGGAGAGTAGGGCCATAGAAAAGATAGGAAATAGAAGCAAGGAGTCTTTGTAAGAAGCAAGAGGGAGATAGTCACCACCATGGATCCAGCATGGTTCATAGTTCAGTCACTGATCTTCAGTAGTGGTGGGTCATTGGGCGTTGATATTCTGTTGATGACGATGATGACTTTTCAATAGTAGTATCATCTTATTTATAAGTCCAAAGTGGTCGAGTCAGCTGTCTTTGGAGTGACAGCTTAAATCCAAAATGGTTGAGTCAGCTCTCCTTGGAGTGGCAGCTTCTGGCTCTGGGATCAAAGCAGATACTCCTTTGTTCCCATCTTCCGGGCAGATAAGAGGGAGACGGGATGCCCACCTGCATTCTGTTTTTCACAGGACACGATGGTATCATTCCCCAGTTTTCCCATACCAAGCTGGAGCTATTTAGTCACAGGCCAGATCTTCCACCAGTAAACAATTCTGAGCTCTGGAGGAAGGTGCTTTCAAATGTCCACAAAGTAATGTTGATTGTTACACAGTAGTACCCACCACTTGCCAATAAATCAGTTAGTCTCATCACAAGAAAGTCCTCAGGAAGCAAGTTTTGAGCCAAAAACCAAAGAATTCTCTCATATATTAAGCACTACTCATGACAATCTCTGCCAAATTTGGTGTTCAGTGTGAGAGCTTGTTTCTAGCCAGAGTTACTAACCTTCTTCCCTCTTTTCTTCTTGATTTCATTTCCTAAATATTTTAATTTACATGTGCAATAGTTATCTTTGCATTTAACATCTTACATATATTGTATATTATATTCCACAATCCAGTTAATCTTTCTAATTTTTTTTATTTTCTTTTATCACTCTTTTTTATTTCTTTCATTTACCTTAAACTGAACTTTAAGATAGGAAAAATCTGAACTCTTATTAAATAAACTCCTTTGTGTTTATAACATATTGTATCAATAATTTATTAAATAACATGTCATATCCTAGTCCAGAAGAAATACAACTAGTTCCACAGTAGGGATCAGCATGGGCCTTGCCTGAGGGAAACTTGATTATTTGAACAAGACAAAAGATCTATTGATTTAATGTTCAGGACTCCAACAATTTCTCTTCAGCACAATATTGAAACATTGTTTGAAGCTCAGCATTGAGCTGAACACTAGTCTTAGAATTAACCAGTAGGCACAGAAAAAAATGTGGGATTCTAATTGTATTACCAGTTGTGTAAGTAGAGATCTTATGCACTTCATTGCAAATCATACATGTAGAAATAGTCAGATTATGTGGGCTTTTAATTTTGAGATGTCATGGTAAGGCTAGCATTAATATTGAACTAAGCTTCTACAAGGAGAGGAGTTTGACTTAACACCATAATCAGGAGAAAATATTTGTGATATTTTGCAAGGATTTGCCAGCTTCACAAAGAACTAAAATATTTTAAAGAAAAAAATTAGCTTTGGTGGTATTTTACTACATTTAAAGCAAGACTTTTTCTTAATTTTTTAGAGAATAGCAAAAAGTATATGATCTTATGTACAGTTGTCCCACTCTCAGAATTACTTATAAGAATTTTTCGTTATAAATCTTTTTCACAGGTATTGTTATACTGTTTTATAGCTATGAAACAGACATAAGACAAACCAAATCCCAAATGATAGTGTTCAGAGACCTTTCAGAATGGTTGTGGAAGGTGACTATTCTTTCTCTCTCCTGCTTCTTTTTAGTACTAAGAAGGGAATACCGAGAGAGAACAGAATGGGGGTTGTAGCTTTACTAAATATCATATGTAGGTAACCATATCATGCCATATTGAAAAGTTACTAGAAGAAGACTGTAATTAATTTGACTTTTGACTAGTACTTGATTGACAGATTGAGCTTACATTCTTTTTGTTATTTGTTCTTTCATCATGGAGAAAATGAAGTACTTAAATGTAAATAAAGATTCTGCTTCCATCTTTCAAGCAATTGAGCCTCAATGATTTACTCTTTAGTAGTGGCACTTTACATATGCTTGGATTATTTTTTAAAAAATAATTGATTAACACATGCTGTTTTAAATAACTGCTTCTTCACACTGCAAATTGTTAATTCATAACTTGGTTCATTGAGTCTGGTATAGTGGAATCACATTCGCCATATTGTCTGTTAAAAAAACAGAATGATACACATCATCAATCTCTAGACTTCTTCCTTTCCCCTCCTCTTGCTGGAATTTAGTGCCCACTGAGCTTCCATATAAAAATGATTCAATACTATTTGACAGATCTAGGCACTATAGTTAGCATTACAAGCATTAGGCTACAGGGTCTGTTATCAGATTGACTAATGGATGTTCTCTTAACTCATCTGGCATGCTTCTATTAAAAAGAAGCCACTTTTTTCAGATGGAAAAGTTTTTCAAAAAAGTCTATCCATCATAGTTGAGCTCATTGCATCTTGAGTTCCTAACTACTGTATACTTACTCTTTTCACATTTTTAATATTTATTACTGTTCCTAGACCCACTAACTCTCTATTTTATATCTTTCCAACATACTTCTTTGTATATGCTCTCAAAGACTGAAATTTTTGAGTAAAGGAGATGGCATTAGGGAATAAAAGTAACTTTTAAAGTGTATTTTATTCTCCTTTAAAAAATATTTGTTGCACCTATACAATTTCATATGGACAGTATCACAGAACATGACTTATACACTTGTTTTCTTTTTCTCTGTCAATAATCATATTGCAAAATCTAAGTTAATGTGACCTTAAAATCCAAGTGCTCTAATGCACTAAGAAGAGATGTCAAACACAAGGACACTGTTTTGTGCATATATTCATTTTTCAAAGATGTTTACCACTCCTTAATCTTATAAGTATGTTCCTTAATATGCTTCGTTCTTTTAGTCTTTTCAGAATCACAGAATCACAGAATTGTAGAAGTTGGAAGAGTCCTCTAGAGATAAGTCCAGTCCTTCTGCTAAAGAACATTGCCTACAGCAAGTCACACAGGGAGGTGTCCAGACAAGTCTTGAATACGTCCAGAGAAAACACTACAAA
Source organism: Chrysolophus pictus (assembly GCA_037305975.1). Taxonomy (NCBI): domain Eukaryota; kingdom Metazoa; phylum Chordata; class Aves; order Galliformes; family Phasianidae; genus Chrysolophus; species Chrysolophus pictus. The sequence continues at coordinate 49,691,164 of CM074579.1, read as the reverse complement.
ATTTCTGGGCAGCCTGTTCTAGGCTGTTCTTGTCTTCTCTAGGCTGAATAGACCTGAGTCTCTTAGCCCTTCCTTCAGCAGGAAATACCGCAGGCCCTTTATCATTTTTGTGATCACTCTACTGTGATCCTCTACTTTCTAGGAGATCCCTGTCTTTTTTGAACTGAGGAGCCCAGAACTGAACACAGTATTCTGGATGTGGCCTCACCACAGCAGAGTAGATGGGGAGGATCACCATCCATGATTTGCTGATTACAGATACATACTGTGCATCATTTTAATGTACCCCAGGATTCTAGTGGCCTTTCTGATCAAAAGGGCGTGCTGCTGGCTCAACGACCAACCTTTTGTCTACCAGGAACCCCAGGTCTGTCTCTGCAGAGCTCCTCTCCAGCAGGTCATTCCATAACCTGTACTGGTGCATGTGGTTATTCCTCCCTAGGTGCAAGAATCTACATGTCTTCCTGTTGAATTTCATTGGGCTCTTCTCTGCCCAGCTCTCCAGCCTGTCCAGGTCTTACTGAATGGCAGCACAACCTTCCAGTGTGTCATACACTCCTCCCAGCTTTGTATCATCAGCACACTCACTGAGGGTGGACTCTATCCCTTTGTCCAGGTCATGGATGAAAATGTAGAACAAGACCAAGCACCAACCCCTAGGAAACACCACTAGTTACAGGCCTCCAAAAGGACTCTGCTCCACTGATCACAACTCTCTGAGCTGTGCCAGTAAGCCAGTTGTCAATCTACCTCACCATCCTCTCATCTATCCCACACTTTCTAAGCTTCATTACAAAGGTATTCTGGGAGACAGTATCAAAAGCCTTACTGAAGTCAAAGTACGCAACTGCTCTCCCCTCATCTGCCTGCTTGGTGATAACATCATAATAGCCTATCAGATTGGTCAAGCTATCTTCTCTTACATTTCATAAAGGGTTTGACAACTCAGGAGCTCTTTGAAAAGAGAAGAAAACTTTTCTCAGGTCAGAAAACAACTGAGTCTAGGGAAGGAAACAAAGAGAATTTGTCTCATCTAAACTGTGTCTGCAAGCATGAGCTTTCAACAAAAACTTCTAACTCTGAGACACACAGCTGTTTGTGCTTCAGTTTCTTAGTGATACAGAGGGACAAAATTCTAGAAGAGGTGTATGGGAACTGCTGAATCATGGCCTGAACCTCTGATTGACCACCTGTGGCGAGCAATGAGTCAGCCCTGGGAGTACAGGTGAAGACAATTCTCCTGTGCTATTGGAAGGGATGAAGCCTGGCTCCGCCTCTCCTAGACCCATTTAAGAGCTGACTAGCAGTAGGGAAGGATCTCTTTTGGAAGTTGCTCCTCTTGGAGTCTTTTTAGCAAGCTGAGGACAGGGGTAAGCTTTCCATCTGTTCTTTAGCATGATAACCTGTTTAGCCTAACTTTCTTGTATATTTCTTAATTATAACATCTGTATATTCATTAATTATACATGAGGAAATAACCTAACCAAGTTTTCAAAAGTCAGAGGGGCTAAGGTACGTTACATGTACATGATAGCATAGTCTAAAACTTGGCCATTCATTTACTGCATTAGTGTTTATCAATTAATATAGCTTTGATGTACACTATAAATGTGTGAGTTGTAATGTGTTATTTTTAGTAGCCTAGGTAGTACATGTCAGAACAGCAGAAGACAGTTTATCACTGTGTTGGAGTTAATCCATAAAAGTACAGATCTTTTCAAAGACTTTAAATATTTTTTTAAGCACAAATCATCTTTAAGATGATTGCTATAATAAAGACTTATAGAACCAAAGAATTTTTAAGAATCATTAAGGTTGGAAATATTCTCTAAGATCATCTAGTCCAACTGTCCTCCTATAACCACTATGCCCACTAAACCATGTCCCTCAGTGCCACATGCACCCTTTTTCTACTTCCTGAAATATGGTTTCACATCTTACATTTGGTTGCTACTTACTTCTCAGTTCGGAATATTGTTTTTATGAACTTAAGGTAGAAAGCCAACATTTTGATATGATTGATAACTTTAGACCAAGAATATTATGTATAAAATTGAGCATTACTTACAGTAGGCATATTAGCTACTTCTAATTATTTGTTATAACTGAGGAAAAAAAATCGGGGCTTACCTAATCACTTATGGTAATAAAACAGTGTCATACTCATTTCAGGTTTCTTCTTAAGGGTTAAGGTCATGCTGTGTTTAAAGTAACATTCTTTATCACGGAAAAGAAATATTTCAAATTTAGGACAGAATAAACCAATTTCTGCTTTCTAGACTGCTCTTATATTGAGGGCATGGGGCACAAAGATATTAGATTAACAGTAAAGGTTTTTTATCACACTATACGTTTGATAAAGCTTATGTAAAAGGTTCATTTTTAAAAATTTTTTTAGTATTGTAGTATTCACAGTACTTCTTTAGCATATTCTGACTCAATGCTTCTTTACATTGCCTGTTCACTCTATCTACTGTCCTACTGGGAAACTCAGCTTTAAGGGGAACCATAGGATTTTCACGGATGAGAGCTGTGTGCAGCTGTAGTTTCTGAGTGGTCAAAGTGGAAAATGGAATTATTCGCGTATTGTGAATGCTAATATGACTTATTGCAGTCTTATGGTTATTTAGATATAAATAACAATTCTTGTTAAAGGAATCTTAGCACAACCCTACTATTGACTACATCAATAGGAAGAAGGAGTAGTTTTAAACTCAAGGAGGGAAAGTTTAGATTAAGTGTCAGGGGGAAGTTCTTCACAGAGAGAGTAGTGAGGTGCTGGAACAGGCTGCCCAGGGAGGTTGCAGATGCCCCATTCCTGGAGGTGCTCAAGACCACGCTGGATGGAGCTCTAAGCCTAGTAGCAGATCTGGAGGATGGTGGCTCTACCTGTAGCTGGGGATTTGGAACTTGATCCTTGGTGTTCTTCCCAACCCAAGCTGTTCTATCTTTCTGTGGAGTTTGAAAAAGTAGCAACACATTTGAAAATTTGTTTTGACTTCAAATTGTTAGTGAAAGTACTTATCTCCCCCACACTTCAAGGTATACACCCAACAGCAAAGAGCATAAAGAACAATTAGAGTTATCAGTGAGGTCTCTGTCTTCTTATTGCAAGTCTATACAAAAGTCCCTCTCCTGAGTAGTGTTTAACTGAAGAGCAAGATAATACAGCAATGACAGGAAAGTATTTTACACTGCCTTGGATCAATGACACAGCTTTTTTCTATGACATGTTGTACCACAGAAAAGTCACTGTTTAGTTAGTTATCTTTCCATAACTTTTAATGAAATTAAATGTCTTGTTAAAAGACTGAATTATAACTTCATTTGATATGAAATGATTTGCAATTAAAAAAAAGTTTTATGAGCTCTTGAATTGTGACTTCTTAATCAAATATATTATTAGCGCAGAGTACAAAAACATTCAGACTAAAATATATTTTTGTGATAATTCAAAGCAATATTATGCTGTTATGCAGTGTGTTTATTCAATCATAGAAACAATCTTAACCTGTCAGTTTGAGATAAATCCTCTCCAGTGAAACACTTCAAACAACAGTTTCCATCAAATATCTATCTTTTTTTTGTTCCATTAAATAAAATCTGGAGAAATTGGAAAGCAGGACTTTTTCAAATATTTTGAAAAGAAATAACATTCAAGAGGAACAGATAAAATACTCATCTTAATTGACTTCTCGTATCAGACAAAAAAGACAATGAAAATCTAAACAACACCAAGGAATCAGGAAATAAGAAAGTAAAAAAAAAAAACACATCAAAAATGTAATAGCGTCATTCTCATTAAGTGAAAAGGTTTAGGTTTTTTAAAATTTGATTGTTTTTGTTTTTTTTTTTTCAGAAACAGAAAACAGGATGTAAATCACCAAAGTAGAAAAAGTCAGGCTTTCTTATGATGTTCTTTTTCGTCAAACTCAAAAGATATTCAAAGTATGTGATTTTTTCCATACTCTGATTAGAGTCTCACACTGTAATTCTTTTGATAATAAGTACAAGATGAAAATAATAAAAAAGACAACAAATTTAACTTAGTCTTTTTCTGTGTAAAATATTGTGCTGCTTCTTGGGAAATAACAGATTAAAAAAAGAAAAAACTCACAGAATGACATTGTTGTTACCTATTTTGCTTTTTTTTTTTTTTTGCACATCAGATGTCTTCAAGGAAGCTGGAAGACTTCTTTGCTTTCTTGTTGGTTTTTTAGGAACAAATAAAAGTAGCTCTGCTATATTTAACTACTAGTCATTCTTGTAGTTTTCTGTGTTTAGGCTCAGCTTTTACGTGTTTTCATTCAGTTCAGAAAAAGGATGCGGAATAAATCCTTACTGAAAGTAATATGAAAGAATCTGCGGAAGGGGAAAAAAATCTGTATTACTTAGGAGGTGTAAGTTAACTTTTTGGAAGTAATCACATCTTTGAAGATAAACATTTTTGAGGAGGCGCAGTAGACTGAAGCTATAATGCACACTGCTTATGTATTTAGACTCCATATATTCAAGAAGTCTTGTACAAACCTATCTGGTAGCCTACTTTCCTGAACTTCATTATGAATATTATACTTCCTGACTTTACACAACTTAGAACAATCATACATCTTGTAGTGATATATATAACTGGAGACCCTAGGTAGAAACTAGTGGCAAAATCTGCCTTTACATATATATAGCACAGCAGCTATTAAGCCAAAGGTTTAGTGGGATATGGGGTATCTAAAAATTTGTTTAGCCATCTGCCATATATAATATGAAGTGTTCTCAGAGAAGCAACCTGCTTTGTATCATTACACGTTTTCTGTTGTTGTAAAGATATTACAGCAGTTATTAAATGATGTCTCCTGTTTATTTCCTGAGTCAAGAACAGAATTTTTTTTTGAATGGCTTTACCTATTTCTTTGAAATTGAGATCTCATCTTGTGGAGAAGTGATAACATTTCACAATTCTGACTTTGCAGTATATACAACAATTTCATACAGACTTCATTACTGTTGGCACTGAATCACACAGGAACTTACAATTTCTTTGCTTCCATCCCAGAATTTTGTCCCATCTGCTTTTAGAGGTGTTGCTCCACTAAAAGCACAAAGCTATACTGCTTTTATCATATCCTTTCCACAAAACTGAATATATTGTTCAGACTAAAGTGACAGAGAACTATATGCTTTGAATTTTTAAAGTAATAAAACTAATAAATTTATACTCAAAGAAGATGTAACTATTGGTGTTCACTCACCATCATCAGTGTGCACTCAAACCTCTTTAGTGGTGGAAGAAGGAGTGCAAAACTAATAAGATCTGGTACTGCTGTGTCTCATCATTCCTCTTAAATTGTATCTGAGGGAAATCATATCAATGAATTCAGTTAAGGTTTTGTGTTCATGCATTGTGTATGCGATGGCAAAACATAAAAAATAAGTCTATTATACAACATTCAGTGAAGTAGTAAAACCTCTTCCATTGAAAAGGACAATCAACACTGCACATTGAACAATACTCCATAGCAGTACACTCCAGCAACAATATTACCTGTATAATTCTGGCAAGGTCAGTGACAACTTCCAGCATAAATGCTGGAAATGCAAGTTAAACTTTCTTTTGGGTTAACAAAACTTGCCTGCTATTCTTTTACATTAGCTCTTGATTTTAACCTATGAGTATTTCTAACCAGTAATACTTTACACTTTGCCTGAGTTTGTGGATCAGTTTCAGCTTGTACCTTGTCTCACATCCATGCTTCATGTTTCATGACAAAACCAAAACAAAAAAAAACCAAGCTCTTCTGTATTAGTAAGTGTGAAGTTGGTAAACAGTTTGCATTTTGTATTGGGGACCTTAAAAATGTGGTTATTATACAGGCTGGTTCTGTTCAATAACCATGGAACAGAACGAATGAGAACTGTTCATATGAAAACAGTTTTGTGTGGCCAGAACATGCAAAGCTGATCATATGGTGAAATGCCCACTATTCCTTGAATTTTCTTGCACTGGATTCCATTATTTTTTCATATAGAAAAAATGCAAGCTTACTGTCCTGTACCCTAGCACTTCATTTTTTCTCTGGACTTAGAAATGCACTGGGCTTTTTTGAAGGTTGGATATATGGAAATATGTCTGTCTTCACCACTTGGTATGTAAGAAGACAAGATAGTGATTCTCCTTCTGAATTCCATAAGTAGCTGGTGATGGGGTTTTGTGCTTTCATTTGACTCTAGAGGACTAGTTTGTATCTGCAGGTTTTTGAGAGAAAAAAGTGTCTTTCTCAGCCCTGGGGAACTACTCGTTTTCTGTTTTTCCTCTCCTAGCTGACTGAAAACTGACAAAATTGACATATAGGAGAAACAATTTTTTTACTTTTGATGTTGTGTAGGTCTGGAATAGCCTGAATTACAGACAACTTTAAAATGGTCATGCTATTTTGGAGCATATGTGAGTAATGTGAAGTAATAGTAGTTATATTTTATTAAGCAGGAAACATCTAACAGAAGGAGTACACCACAGTGGCCTCCAGCCAGAGAAATCCCAACAGTCACTGTGGGGTGGATATGAGAGCTACCTTTCCTGATCCTGACATTTTACAGAGCTTATTTGAAAAATAAAGGCATACTGAAGAGTTTACTTCCTTTTAGTGGTCTGTAACAGCACTGTAATTTGAGAAAATGCGTAGAAAATAGGCTTTTAAAAATTAATTCTAGTAACATATTTGCATAGATAAAATAAAGAATGTGCAAATAAATGCTAGAAAAGCTTTCTCAAGTACCATTTTTGCTCTGCAGAGGCAAAATGTGCACAATGAACAATGTATAGAAGTTTTTTAGAGTTCCATTTTCAAATGATTATTTTTCTAATTTTGTTCTATCTCTTAACACATCTGCATTTCACTAGAGAACTGAATATCATCAAGGTCACTTGCTCAATTTAATTAATATCCATTAATAATCTATTTTTTTATCACTACTGTCCTCATAGATGCTGAGTTTCTGGATACAAAGGTCATTCAATTTTTTTTGCATATTTTAGTGTATTGAGTGTTCGTATGACACAAATAATTTAATGTGGTCTCTAAGCTTTATGTGAATGCAAACTGCAGTGTCCTGGCTTGTTTCTAATCAGTATTAGTGATGTGCCAAACTGTCAACAGCTCATGAGCAATATGAACACTATACTTCTTCACACCCCTTTGAGTTCATATCAATCACTTGAAAATAACATATTTTTTTTTCAAGATGAGCTGTCACTATCAATTTGAATAGTGCCTGTTCAACTGGAATTTGTCCAGTTTTTCAGCAAGCCATTTGGTACATTATATCATGAAGAAACCAACTTGCAAAAGCAGATTCTTTTCATGATTCTTATAAGGTAGACGTGTACTTAAATATTCCAAGCTTCCTTTGCCAGGTTAGATGGTCAGCTTTCATCTGTACAATCTAAAGAAGATTACTGAAAGAAAAGTGAATTTTGAGGGGGAAGGGAAGACTAGGGAAGTGTAAGGAAGGGAAAAGAAAAAATAATCATTCAAACACTAACTTCAATTAACTACAAAATCTCTTGGAATATTGTTGTGTTTTGAATAAAATTCAAAGTGTGTTATATGAAATTGTGGGAAGAGGGTTGTACTTGAGTATCATTTTTCAGCAAGCAGTCTAGGGCTAGATCATCTGTTATTGTAAATTCCTATTTCCTATTTACCCAATGACAATAAAATGGAACATGGAATTAGAAGTGAGCTTTTATTTTTATTGTATCTATGCCAATATTTAATTTTCCAGTCATGTTGACTGTAATGTCAAGGTTTACCACACAGTTATTATGCTTCCCTTTGAGTAAAACATAAAAATAAATACATAAGAAATTATCACATTAAAAACTTATCTTAAGCAAAACTATGAAACATCCAGATCCACTGAAATACAAATGTTAACACCTATTGCTAGAGTATTTCACCAAGATATAACCTAATTTTGTCTCATTTTGAAAGTGTGAGCTTCAAAAGAAATGCAGAAAACAGGGTGTAAAGAAAACTAATTGTTTTCAAAGATAAGGATCTGTGAGTACATATATAGTAACAGCGCTTTTTTTCCTCCCACTTCTGTTCTCTGTGCTTATGAAAATGTCTTCATATATTCATGGCAATTTATTATTGATTTTATAGCATTTTTTAAAATAAATTTTACTGTGATTACTGAGTGAGACACCTTAAGGAAAAAAACAACCCTTATATTCCAGTTTTTAGACATGATTTGTATATCATCCTTTATTGATTTACTGTTCTGTCTAGATAGGGTAATAGTTGATTTGAAATCTAGAAACTGTTATGGAATTTATTGATGTCAAGGGAGTACAATAAGTAATAGGAAACAGCTTAGTCAAATAAAAGAAATAGTCTGCACATCTTCACTAAATGAAAATTCCTGTAACTGCTTTTAAGGCAGTCACAGGAACACAAGATACCATCATCTCAAGCAGTTGAATGGTTGTATGAATAATCTAAAATGACAAAATATCTGTGCTTACCATAATATCTGAGTTCAAACATGATTCGAAATTGAAAGAAAATATGTAAACATGCAGCAGAAACAAGAAAGGCAGCTATTTAAAATATTCTGAAACATGTTGGGAAAAGAGTATAAGACTTCAAGGTGAAATTCTGAGTCACGTAAGGGCTCAAATCAGGAAAAAAAGTCATGCTCCGTTTGTAGCTGGTAGCAAAACCTTTGAAATGTTCTACTGCTAGTCTGCATCTTTTGTTTCAGCTGTACATTGTTCTGGAGATGCTCTCATGCCTCTCAAGCACTAGCAGACTCTCAGATTAAAAAAAAAATCTCTGATAGATAGGAAAGGGTAGTGCACAGAAATCTTAGGACTGTCTAAGTTTTTCAGTGGATTCCTTCCAGCATTTAGAAGTGAAATTACCAAACACGTCTCTTCTGTTTCTTTCTTGTGAAAAAAATACTTTTGTGTAATAGCCATGTGCTAACATGTGGGGCAGCAGTGACCCACGCTTTCCTGATTCCTGCATGTTTACCTTTCGCATTATTGCTGGTGAGACTAAATAGCACTTTATTTTAGTAAATTAAATGCAATGGTGAATAACTTCCTGTAGGTGTAGTGTTAGTACTTTTTGAGCAGATTTTCTTTTGAAGCATTTTGAAGGAGTGAGAATAATTGCACCAACAGGGAGTATAGAAGTGGTTCACATCACCTCTGAAAACCAGAATGAAACCAAGGAACAGAATCATTATTTTTGCTGTCAGCTTGGAACAGTTTATCTGATACCATTACATGAGGTCTTGGCAAGGATGCTAATTAGAGGTTTTTAAACACAGATTTGTTTCTCAAACATTAGACTGTTTTGCTAAGGTTTACAAAAATACCTTCAGAAGAAACCAGATTGAAAAAATAAAGGTACTCGCTTTAGATTCTCTCTGTATCGTAAGTAATCCTTTCCAAATCTTATGGTCACTTCTGAAACTGAACTCTGATGAGCACAACTGCATTTCTACTAAGGTGTTCTTAATCAGTGTTCTTACAAGGTGCATTTAGGCCAGAGGATGTGTTTCTATGGTATCAACTGCTTCTCTGTCTATATATCAAATTCTACAGTGTTTTGAATATATCTGAACAAGATGTTTCTAATTTTATAATAAAGAAATGACATAAAGGTTGTAGTAAAGTAAGATATTGAATAAACATTCATTGCACAGCTGTAAAGCAAAGTAATAGCAAGTTACTATTTAGCCATATCTCTGAAATATAAGAAATGATTGTTAAACATACATACTGAACTCTCTATAGTGATGAGCAACAACACTTATGAGCTGCTAGTGATTCTGCACTAATGATGCCATTTTTAATCTTTCCAAAACACTACATGGATGTGCTCAATTTTTCTCCCTGTGACTCATCTTTTGATGCCTACAAGTCTTGTTCTCAAAACTTTAACAAGTTATTTTTCAAATGTACTTCCCAGTTTGAACTGGTTTGGCCTTTTTTTTCATTTGCCTCAGTCTTTTCTATTGGTACACCTGTTGACTATCCATCAGTAAATTCATTGCTGAAAGCCTAGATATGAGTGTCATATAATAAGACCTTCTAAATACATGGCCCTATAATTTAATGGATACAAGAGATGAAATCTCCCAGTCAAGGGTTTCTCATATTAATTGAAGTGCTTCATGAGCAGCTGCCTTTGCTGGAGAAAGATAAACTGTACTGTATCAACTGACTGAAAGTCTTTGCTGGTTTTTCTTACAGTGATGCTAAAAAATGTGTCATATTTTTGAAGAGGAATTTATTGAAGTATGTATGGGAATTGCTGAATAGTGGCCTGAACCTCTGATTGACCACCTGTGGCGAGCAATGAGTCAGCCCTGGGAGCACAGGTGAAGACAATTCTCCTGTGCTATTGGAAGGGATGAAGCCTGGCTCCGCCTCTCCTAGACCCATTTAAGAGCTGACTAGCAGTAGGGAAGGATCTCTTTTGGAGGTTGCTCCTTTTGGAGCCCAGGACAGGGGTAAGCTTTCCATCTGTTCTTTAGCATGATAACCTGTTTAGCCTAACTTTCTTGTACATTTCTTAATTATAACATCCATATATTCATTGATTATACAAAGTATTACATAGGGGAGAAAAAAGAAAAAAAAATCTCTCTGTTGTAAGACAGCTGGCAGATACCCTGGAGGTGTTAAGCAACTTCCTGAATGGTGATATAAGCAGAATGGTTTGCATACATGACATGAGTTTGAGAGTTACTTTCTGGAAGAAATAGCTCAACTATTAAAAAATGCTTTATGCTCAGAAACTGTAATTTCCAAAAATACAGTAAATGTTCATGAGAAATTAAATATACTGTGTATTTTTCTTATCTGTATTCACTGTTATCTTAACTTTCTTGTGCAGTTTATATTTCATAATGAATTCCTGGTAAGTTGCAGGGATACCACCATTGTTTTTAATGTAGCATTTCTCTTTGAAGGACTGAAACCAAGTGGTCTCTCCAGGGCATCATAAATCTTAGCTTTCACTATGAGTACAGAAACCATAAAAATTACAAAACACTGTTCAAACTTCAGAATAGACCAATTTTCAATATGGAATGAGATTGCTATGGCAGCAAAGAAATGAATAGATAAAAGTAGGGATTCTCTAATATCCAAAGTCCTAGGAAAAGAAACACCTTAATCTCAAAGATACTGTATTATAGAGTAATGACCAGAAAGCCAAAATGGCTCACAAGCATTCATTCATCTTTTTAATGTTCATTGTGTGCAAGTAGAAAATGCCTGTATTATAACAATACATCTAAAAATCTAATGAATATAAACAATTTATATAATGTGGCATTCTGGAGTACAATACGATTTTCATGGCTCAGAGATCAGTTTGTTTAAAATATTTTTTAAAATTGGATGTTTTTATGGAATTAGTTCATATTAGATTAGACTCCATTGTGATAAATTTAAGATACTGAAACATAGCAAGTGTCTTCTGAGACGCAGCATTTCCTGAAAGGCCTTTAAACAAATTTACTGTTTTAGAAATTCTTGGAAAATCTTGAAAAATAAGACAAATTTCCAGATTTCTCATATCCCCAAAGTTCTGTTCTTTTCTCTCTGAGACCCTCCAGGATTTCCAGCAGATAAAAAAAAAAAACCCGGTTAGAGAAAAATCATTTTGATAACATAAGATCGATGCTTGTGTTTGTTTAAAGTGTAAGTATATGATTTAGCACTGGGAATACTTCCAGTAGTACTGTGAGAAAAATTGTGTGTGTGAAAGGGGAGAAATAGGATTTAGTGAAACACCATGGCAAAACCATCATGTCTGGCCTTGTTTTGTATTGCTGGGATCTCTTTCCTATCATGTTCAGCACGGTAAAGCATTCAAACCTTTGAATTATGAAAGTGTTTTTAATTACATTGAATTTCTCCAGATTTAAAGGTTCATTGATAAAGTAGTATGTACAAGTCCAGTTTTCAAACCTGCCCTAAGACATTTGGAAGCCCTTGGCCAGCAATACTTCAATCACTTCCTTTCTACCACACTGAATTATTTATTAGTATTGAAAACAGCACTGAGAGTTTTAAAAGGTTCCAATAAACTGTCTTCAGGCCACATGAAAAGGTACTATTGATTCCAAATTCTAAATATTGTGAAGGGGAGAAAGTCAAAGATTTTCCTTTAAAATGAACATTAAAATGGTAATGTTCAGTTTTTTTAACAAAGAAAAGATACTGAAGCAATGAAAATCAGTATCATTTATTGTGGCATCTTGCATGAAACAACAAAGTAGAAATGGCTGTTTTGGGTGTTATCATTTTGGATATAAAAATTGTTTTGAGACAAGGTTTTAAAATCTAAATTATTTATTAGTCTTTATTAAGGTTGTGAACTACAGGTTGAAAAGAAGAAAAACTGAGTAAAGAATACAAAGAAAACAGTAGCAGATTTGAGAAGTTATCTGTTACTCAAATGATCCAATTTGGGTTGGAATGTTACCCATATGATCTGCAGGGTGTCTGGAAGAAACAGTGCGGCAGCTGAATAGGAAATGACATCTGTGGCTCAGGGAAAGACTTGGCAAGAAAAAAGCAAACAAATAAAAAGTTTAAAAAATGCTAAATGGCCATAAAATTGCAGTCTTCTGTGAAGCATGGGTGCAGTTTAATTTCTTAATTTTATTTTCTGCTTTTAAGTAAAGACTGCTAGATAGAGACTCAAAATGCTTTTTCTGCAAAAACACATTTTCTGCAAACATTTCACAAGTTTTGTGTTATGCCTGTATAGAGCAAGTGCATCAGTAAGAAATCTAGTTCAGTGTCTAGAAAGTGCTGTTGGAGAAATCTTAAATACTTAAATTGCAGTGGCTGCACCAGGTCATTGTGCATGTGTTAAAGAGGGGAAGGAAGACAAAATCAGGACTGGTAGGGTAAAGAAAACAGTAATGCAGCAATTTTTCATGCTCCAGTTCCTAAAATCAGCATAATGTAGCTAATTGTAAGTTGACCCACAAGCCTTTGGTAAGAAAACTATACTTATAAAATACCCTGGAAATTTTAAGTTTAAAAACCAAACAAAACTAGTGAACCTTCCAGCAATAGTGAGATGATGATGGAAATTAGAATAGAACCCCAACAAGAGGCAAAATTTTATGAAAAATGGTTTTCTTTTTTTAAAGGACAAATAGACAAAACTGCTGTGTCAATAATTTGTCATTATGCTAACAGCTGTTGACAAATGTAGAGACTCTTTGGTTAAATAAGTGCTTTTTGTAAGTAAGTGAAATATGTCACACATGACATTAATCAGAAATATCTTTACCAGCCTGGCAACAAAGCACTTAGTGAGACAAAGAGTATCATGACTACACCATGTCAAGAAGTATGTAAATGATTAACTCATAAACTTAGATGAAGTTCTAAACAAAAAATTACTTCAGTAGGACCAATAATGGGTGTAACACTTGGAACTGAGAGAAAATATGGAGAATAGTGACAGAAAGAAAAAGTTTCATACATTCATTGAATTCTTGATGTGTGAAATCCTGTTCTTTGATCATCACTTGGAACAGCATAGCAAGCTTCCAATTTGCTAGTGGTATGACAATAAGACTAGGAAAGCGTATTCTTTAAAGAAAGCAGTTTAACTGTATGGTATGTGATGAACAAACATGTCAAAAGGATTGCCATAGAATAATAAAATGGGGAAAAATGAATCAAATTCATATCCTACTTGAAGTTGGTAGGGAAAAAAAGGTTGTAGGGTTTAAAAAGTCTAGCTGCTCAACTGTTGTCTTGACCATGAGACAAAGCATTCACATTACTAGAAAAAGGGAGACCAAAGCTGATAGCTCTGTCAAATAAGTGGTGCAAACATGTTTGAATTTTACAAAAAGAAATTGAAAAAGAAAAAGAAAGTGCTTTATAGAAAGAAAATAATAAGGCTTATATGCTTTTTCCCTTCTTCCAGACTTCAGATTCAAAATATCAGCAAACCTGCTAGAAAATCCCATAGCATGTGGTATTCAGGTTTCTCTCTTTCTTTTAATTGCAGGTTGTTTTTTTTTTTTTAAATTGATATGGTGTGTATTCTTTCCTATATTAAAGCTATTATTTCCCATTCTCTCATGTTATGGAAAGACTGGCATCTTGACCCTGACTATAATTACACTATTTTTGCATTCTGTCACTGTCCTAAGCAAGCCGTGTATCACACTATTTTTATTTTACTAAGAAAAGAAAAGTAAACATTGCAAAGAAGGTAAGAAACTGCTATGATATTTACAGATGTGTAGTTTATTGATTGATTGAACTTTATTCTGAATTTTCCAATTATGATGTTATTCAGCAAGAATGAAAGATAGCAAATGATATTTGTAAGTGACCAATGCGAAATTACTACCTAACTAAACCTGCATATTGAATTCTGAATAAATTAATGCAGCAGAGTTTACAAATAATCTAAATGAATGAAAATATTCATAAGCAGAATTCATCAGATAACTTTAACCAACAAAGAGCTTCAGTAAAATTCATGACTGCTCAATGACGATTGGTAATCATACTCATAGGCCAATTTCAGAGGATATATTGTTTCAGTGAATAATTCATATATATAATCTCTTTGTAACCTGCTTTGTAACAAATTTTATTTCATTTCTTATTTTTAACTGTGTGTAAAATTTGAGTTTATCTGTTCAATTTTGCAAAGCATTAAGAAAGGCAAAACCAATAAAAAATTTCTTCTTGTAACAAGTTCTGTAATAAAAAGCCATTTTTAAAACAGTCTCTAATAAAATTTGTCTCTTAGAAACAAATATTTACTTTAGGTATTCTTAAGAAAAAACAATGTGTAATATTTGAGGCATCTTTGAGAGACTAAGTAAGACGTTTGGAAGTCTTGTTATGTTATTTCTTGTACATGAAAAGCCTAACCTGCTGAGTTAAAATTTTTTATTTTCTTTTGAATGGTAGGTAGTTTGTTTTTGTTTTTTTAAACTTACAACATATATTTTTGATTTTAATCTTATGTACATAGTGTATATAATATGTTATCTAGAAACTGAAATCTTCTCTTGAAATGAAGATGGCAAACATCTATATACTTTTTTTCCCCACTTTTGTTTAGAGAGAAACGTGAAACTGAGTAGGAAAATAAAGAAAAACTATACACCAAGCCAGAACATTCCCCAGCGACTAAACAAAAAGTGCACCTGTACCTGTTATCTGGTATAAGGTGCCGACTAACTCTGTCTACACTCAAAACTGAAGAAATATAAGCCTTCTCTGGTCAGAAATCTGTGTAGAGACCCAATTTTGTTCTTGTTGTCAAGTTAATCTATTCATTAAATAAGCAAGCTGGAGAGTGGATGAAGAGGTAGTGATGAAGAGCAAACAACTGTGTTTTTGTTATGTATGTAAAACTTAACTCATTCCCCATGAGAGTCAAGCTGGAGGAGAGGCAAACATATACCAGAATAAGCTAAACCATAAATGTTCAAAATGTGGGAAGTAGCTGCTGCTTGGAAAAGAAGAGTCTCAAATACTATAATCAGTAAGAGAAAAGTGAAAAGATCAGCAATAAGAAAAAAGAACTGTTCAATGGAGAAAAAAGATAAAATAGGTTTTTCATTAGCAATTACAACTGAATTTATTTCAGTTACTGGAAATCCTGGATCTATTTTCCAGATGACCAGGACCATAGAAGCTGAACGCACAAGCTTGCAATTGAAGTCAACATACAGAAAAGAAAAAATATTGGTAAGATTATTTTCAAGAAACTTTCGATAGGACTAAGTTCCCCTTAACTTATGAAGATAAGAAATAAAAATAAATAAATAAACAAACAAACAAATAAAAAGGCAGAACCAGAGGCAAATGCCTACCAGTGACATCTCTGAAAAGTTTTAAACAATCTGTGAAGAGTAACAGACCGAACAAGCTCTTAATCAGTTAAAACAAATCTTCTCAGTACTCACATGTTAAGCACTGATATCCCACTGTGAGAAAAAAAATAGAGAAAACAGGACAGTTAATCTACCTCTTTCACAGTGTGCTGTTCAGTGAAGGAGTTAAGAATGAAATGATGCTAATATTAGGAAATTAATACATAGGAATAAAAGAGAACTAGTGGTAGCATGAAAAAAAAAAATGAATTGCATGCCTTAAATGTTATCTCAGTGTTAATGAGTTGCATGGTGCTTGCAATTTTTCTATTTCAGGAGACATCTGAAATACCTTCAGATAGAAACATCAGTAAATCTGAGCATTTTTTTTAATACTAATCACTAGTGAAGAGTTCTAAAAAATCTCCACCAAGTCTACAACAAGGAGGAATCTTCTAGAATATGTGCTTCAGAAATGAGATACATAGTCTCAGTGAAGCCGTCAGTGGAAACTGGCTAATATGTGGGGAAAAAAGCCATTTCAGAGAATGGAGTATTAGCAGGCAGTGGGAACAATCAATAACACCACAGAACAGCTGAAAGCACTGGAAAATGACAAAATGGAGAAGAAAAATGTATGTTTCTACTGTAGGCACCAGTTGCAATGTGGGAAGGATGAAATGTGTTAAATTACAAATATACAGCAGAGTGAATAAGACAATTTTTAATCCTGATATGATTATCTTGCAAAATTTTAAAGGCATTGAAATCCAACCTGAAATGACTAGAAAAGGAATCTCTGGTGGAAAGGAGTGGAATCTTAAATGGGCTGCAAACCATCCATACTTTATGGTCCCCTAGTAAGGAGGATCACATTCTCAGTGGATTCTTAATGACTGATGATTACAGACGAGCATTTTGGATGTAGTCCTGCTTTGAGAAGACTCTCTGATAACTTGGATGACCTAGAAAGTTATGCTCGTTGGGTTGAATTTTCTTTGCCTCTTTCAACCTTCTCATCCTTTACTGAATATAATTTGACCAGACCTTGAGGATTATGACCTGTCATTTCTGGTAATCATGAAATTTCAAATGGCATTGTAGAGTAGTCTGTAGTGAATTTTAGTGAAAAACAACAACAAAAATTAAGTTTTTAGCTCATATTTCCATGCTCATGAGTATTTGAGATACATTCAAACAAATAATTTCAGCATGTTAAGGAGTGCATTTTAAGTGAAAAAGAAATCACGTGATTAATATACATCTCAGCTTTGAAATAATCTTCGAAATCTTAATGTGGAAAGCTAAATCAGTAATACATTTCCCCCTTTTGCTAGATATTCCTAATAATGTCCTTTCATAAAGGAGACTGAGACACACAAGTGAGGCACCTCACTATGAAACTGGGAAATGGAAAAGTACTCAATATATTTTGTTTTCACAGAGTGAAACCTACAGTCAGGATTATGTTAATTCTCACCAATCTCAGATGTTAAAGCAGTTCCTATTCTACTACTTCCAAAATAGCGAAGAAAAATTGAACTAGGATTAAGTTAGATAATGTCAGTTTTGTCTGTGTATTGGAGTAAATTTATATTAAATAGTAGTTAGCTAATATTGGAATAATGAAATAATAAAGAGTTAAATTATGTTCCTTACAAACTGGCATATTGAAGTGTAAGGGACAAAAGATGAAATTTGCCTCTAATGTTACTGACAGGTAGAAATTACAAAATTTGTTTCATTCATTTCCAACATCTATCAGAAATACAAAAAACATAGCATACCAAAATATAGTTGCACTGCATGAGGTGCTATTAATAGGTGCTATTACTGCTATTGCTCCATAGTGTTTCCTGTTAGAATAGTGTCTCATTAGAGGGCACTGTCATCACCTTCTTTTGCTATTCAAATGACCCAGTGCTTGATTCCAGTGCATGCAGACACTTACGAACTGCAGTGTATAATGGGCTATATTGTGCTTACATGAAAAAATACTGGTGGCAGCAGATCTGCAGAGGTGGCCTCTGTCACAAGAATCCAGAAGTTGCCCAAGATAGATAAAAGCAGTCCAGTTTAGTTTGCTTTTAAATCTCACTACTCTATTCTGTTAGAAATAGGCAATATCTCTATGCTGTCTAATTTGTCTGTGATAATAATTGAGTGATCTTCCTGTCCTCATCTCAGACCCTCTTCTTCCTTTAAGGAGGGGAAGTGAGAAAGCAGTGTGATGGAACTCAGCCCTCAGTGTGAAGCCACTGTTAGAATACCCAAAAACTGTTGCCCTGGCCAAGCTGTGATCCGTAGTTGTAGAAGCAAGATAAACTAAAAGAAAAGGCAAGACGGACCATTATAGTAATATATTTGAAGTTGTAGAAAGAAACAAAAAATGCTGGTAAAGAAGATTTGAGATTCACATCAAAAAGTATGAATAGATAAAAATAGTCTTGAATATAGAAAGGGTTGTGATACTAACAGTGCAGCTGCAGATGGCCTTATGTATGATAGCTCTTTACAAGATCCATTTCCACTGAATTACCCTGACAGCCTTCTATCACTGAATCTGAGTTATATAATAGCATGGCACATGAGAAATGGGATACATACTCACAACACATCTTATTCTTTTGAAGAGCTGGTCTGTATAGATTATCCATCTATGTCATTTAACTCAACAATTCTAGACCTCTATAGTGGGCGGTGTATTTGTCCTTTGATGACTTCAGCGCAGCTTGTTGTAACGCTTCTGTGGAAACAGTGAATGTTGGTGTGACATCTTTGATAACAAGCAGATGGAAAAAAACGAGCTACCTATCACGTAGTCCTTTGCATCTTCTCACAAACAGTGGCTACCACAGATTTAGTAAGTTGGACTCAATTCTCAGTGTGTTGAGATGTCCAGCTTCCACACAGGCATTACGTGGATGAAAAAATCCACTTCTACCATGAAGTGAGAAGTCCAGCTGACATGCAGAGATGATGCCATTCTGATACTGGATGGTGATGTGAATCCACTATGATTCCTGACATTAGCTCAGAAATTCAATTTTATTCTCAGCCTTCTGTTGACTGACTGGCATGAGAGTTATTACAGTAATAAATGTAAAGACTCTTCTTAGTTCAGCAGTAAGCATCAAGACTGCTTCAGTGGTGACAACTTTTCTCATTCCTCTTTTGAAAGCTGCTTGAAGCTTCTCTTGTTGCACCATACATGAGTTTGACACCCCTTTTGGAGCACCCTGTGGGTGATGGAGAGCAGATCTTCTCAAAGACTGAAATGGAAACAAACATAGGACTATCTTGAGAACAAGAACAGATGTTTCTTGGAATAAGTCAGTGCTGAAATACACACAACATGCAGTGTGAATAAGTTCAGGATGTTTTGCAGGTACAGCAGCATAAATACAACAGAAATGTTCAGCCTGAACAGCTTTCACTGAGGCAGCCCAAGTTCCTTAAGGAGCTTATTTTTTTCCATGCTTCTCTGCTGTCTTGTTAATTTGATCTTCACTATTTATCTCTGTTTTTTTCTTAATATATTTAGTCCTTCCCTTATGTCTCTCAAGCTTTTTCATTACTAAATTCTTGTTTCTTCTTCTGATATTCCTTTAGCTGAGACATTCAGCTCCCTAACAGATCCTTTCATCTTTGCTCAGCTTGTCTTGTTAAGAGAAGTACCCTGTATTCTACCCCCTTTCTCTTCTTCAGTGATTAAGGAAGAAGTTATCATCATTCTTTCTAAAAACAATAGAAACTCACAAGTATCTTTCCCATTTAGAGGAAAATTAGAGGATGAGATGGTTACCTGCTTGCTCAGAGCAGTCTGAATACAATTCTGGTTTCAAATGAATTGTAAGAATGCTTTCTGAGATACAAAGAAATTAATCTGAACTGAATAAGAACCCACTAAATATGCAGGTATCACAAAGATTGAGTAAAACTAATTTGCAAAGTCAAGATTTATAAGAATAACTCTGAGAGTTTCTGTTTCCATTGCATAGTTCCTTTCACACCTGTAAATGGAGTAGCCAAAATATTACAGTGTTGTACAGCATCTATTATGCATTCATTATATAGAGATGTAAGTGGTTACACAGTGGCATTAAAATATTTGCATGTGAAAATTTGCAATTTCCACTAAGAGTTGTTTACTTACCAACAGGTAAACACTATTAAATGTAAAACATTAGCATGAATGAAGTGCTTTGTTCTGGAGAGACAAGAGAATGGAACTTTTCTGCATCTAAACAATTTTAGGCACTAGCATGTTCTTAAGATACTGATGTAACCTATGAAATTAGCACAGTTCTAAGGCATCTCAAACATATTCCAAGATTGTTAGCAGAGTAAATAGAAACTTGGAAAAGGGATAAATAATTAAGATGAGAAAAACACTTTATTGATCTTAGGCTGCTCTGTTCTATTAAAACAATAAAATTAATTAATTTCATAAGATTAATAAGAGAGAGCTTGCTGAAGATGTGTCATCCTGTTGGAAAATTTGACATTAGTACCATATCTGCTCAGAGGATACTTTGTTCTCAATTTGCACACAGTGTGTACAGGATCTTGCGTGCTATGAAAATCTGTTTAAAAATCTATTTAAAAATTTGTACTGATCAACACGAAAATACTTTGCTCAACATTTCAAATTCAGTAATTAAAACACTTATATTCTTACTTAAAGCAAAGATATTACCTGCTTCTTAGGGAGGTGCTTAGATTTCTTTACGGTCTTTTCTCAGTATATCTATCACTAAGAATTATCTTCATGATGATGTTCTTAACTACATCCATTCATTATTTAATAAAGTAGCTATTTTTGTGATGGAAAATGATCTGGGCATGACAAATAAATTATTCAGAAACAAAAGTATATTGTCATTGACACCAGGTGTGAGTTGAAATTTTCAAATCAGTTTGCTAGCACTTTTGACAGATCATGCACACTTATAAACTTTTTGCTTACTTAGTTATTTTTACCAGTATCTTAGTTTCTTTTAGTAAAATGTGTCACAAAATTGAAGAAATATTCAACAGCAACTGTAATATTTACTTAACACTTAAATACATTCATTTATTTGAAAGAAAAATACATTATTTTAATAATTCAAGCATCATGTATCCTTAAATTAGAAGCTAGAAAATGTTCACCAGGTAACAGCAGAAAAAAAAAAAAAAAAGCTTAATTTTTTTCCCTAAATCATTTTTCACTATTTAATGATCCTTTGTATTACGTTTATGTATCTATTTATTTTTGCAAATGAAAAGCTCCATTTCTGCATTTACTTAGAATGGTCACATTAAAAGTGAAAACGTTAGAGGGCAAAAAGGAGTTTTGGCTTTATAAATCCACTTCAAGCATAAAGGAATGTAATGAGATGAGATTAGCGGTGGAACTGCTTGATCAGTAGTTCTTATTCTTTCTATTGTTCTTGCAGGTCTGCTGCTACACCAATATTGTCCTTTGCACTACATCTGAGAGAATACTGATGCAGATCATCTCTAAACACTCTCTAGAGTAACTGGTTGCCTGCAAACTTTGTAAAAAGTAGGCCTGAGCCTATTTGGTGTATCCCAAGACTTCTCCCAGGTGACTTGCCTTTGAGTCAGACATTATTACTCTGTCTAAGTGCTAGTAATAAGATTAAGGCAATACTGAGGTGTGCCAAAAGACTGTTTTTAGTGTAACATCGTAGATGTGTATGGAGAAGTGTGGTGCACAGTATGAAGGACTACAAAGATGCTGTTGAGGTGTAAGGTTTTCTAGTTTTTTTTTTGAGGACTGTCAGTAGAAGTAGCAAAAATTGTCTTTTGTAATTAGTAGGCAGCTGTCCCATCTACTGCACTATGGATTTCTTGGAAGTTAAAAGTCCCAGTGGAGACTGAGTAAACTAACATTCATGAAGCATAGATGAGGAAACTGTGGCTTCAACAAGAACTAAGAATAAGCTTTAATGATAGTATTGCCACCTCCATAGATGGATCTTTGAATTTCTGAACGAGGCAAAAATAAAAAGGGAGAGAAACAAGGAAACAGTGGAAAAATGCTGCAAAAGCAAATAAGGGCACTGATGAAAAGGAAGGGAAACTTTTTTCTAATCTATTAAGTCTCTTTCTCCTGTCCTTGTTCACTGACAATCTTCTGCCTGTATTATTAAGAAATATGTGTCCAAGAGTATTGAAAAATGGCCAGCTATATGACATAGAGATTTCTGTGTAACACATCTATCATTCTGCTGCCCTGACGGTTGTAGGAGTGTCTGCTCATTAGTATTTAAATCAGTTCATAAATATTTCACTTTAAAATCCGGTTTAAATAAGCCTTACATCTGCTCACTGTAATGCTGTGGCTTAACGTCTGTTGTAAGCCTTAATTCTAGTCTGATATAATGCTATTGTATAGCTATACAATTTCATAAGGACACTTACACAATAAAATAGGGATTTAATGGAGCACTTTATCTTTTTGCAATTTTTAGTTTCAGCTGACCATAGCAAGTGAAGCTAAAAGTTGTAAAATATTGCACATCTCCCCTGACAGAATGACTCCTTTGCATAGAAAAGTTCTGCAATTTTAAGAAAAAGATGCAATTAAAAAAAAAAAAAAATGCTTAGCTAAGATTTTTACAACACTTGAGAATGTATACGATGCATTACTTTCATTTTCTTCCAGTTTCCCTCTTTCATTCCATTTGCAGTGTTTCCAGTTGTGACTGTGGAAGTGTTGGAACGATGGGAGAGTAATTCCATTTCCAAAGCACAGTGAATCTTAAGAGGCAAGTAAAAGCAAAAAAGAATGTTTTAGTTCTGTACAAAAAAAATCAGAAATACAATAGAAAAGTACAGAGCTTCCTTTATTTTTCCACATTACTCTATATTAGCCACCAGTAGGAGCTATTCCACTCAAATGCTACAATCTCCATAATTTTCTCATTTTGTATGATCTTTGAAAAAAAATTAATGGGTGAACTCTGGATTTATCAAATGAGGATTAAGAACAGAAAATAGTAGAATGCATCATTTTCATTAGAGCTCATATATGCCACTGGTTCCTACAGAAGTGCAAAATGAGAAAAAATAGTGGTATAGAAAGGTCAGAAGACTTCTCATTTTATGGAGGACAAATATATCTGCAAAGTGGTATTGGATATTTGTCTTCTAGCTGTATTCATTATCACACATGACAAAATTCCCAGTCTAATAATTCTGTCTGGGCAACTCAGATCTGTTCTTTGTGTAGTGTGGAGTACAAAGAAGTAAACTAAGGCTTGATTAACAGCTTTCATATAGCTATCTTAGGTCACTTTAAAACATCAATTCAATAGACTTCTGTGGACCTAGAAACAGAGAAGGGCAATCTGCCTACTGGCATATACAGTTTGCTTTATTTTCTGTGATATCAACCAGATAAAAACTAATTGTCTGATACAGTCTACTAGCCAATGACCCTTCTATAATTAGGAGTGAGAAAGAAGTATTTTTAAGAAGAAATCATATCTTCTGTTTATGTTAGGAAACTCTTCTATAGTGGATCTCCTTTCACCGACTGTAGCTGGAACTAGGTAGATATCTTTAAGGTAAATAGATATCTTAAGGATAAAATTGTGATATGAGTCTCATCTTCAGGAGCAATGTACAAATTCATTAGAACTTCATTTCAATTTTTTTTTTCCTTCCGTACAGAACAGCAGGGGTTAGAAGAAACCTCTTGAGACTGTTGAGTCCGACCCCCTTGCTAAGTCAGGTTTCCTCCAGTAGGTAGCAACCAGACATCACACAGGTGGGAGACCTGTAATAGATCTTGAATATCTCCAAAGAAGGAGACTCCAGAACTTCTCTGGGCAGCCTGTTTCAGTGCTTTGCCACTCTCACTCTAATAAGTTCTACATATTTGTGTAGAACTTCCTGTGTTTCTGTTCTTGGCCTTTACTCCTTGTCCTATCACTGCACACCACTGAAAAGAGCCTGGCCTCATCCAATTGCACTTTGGAGGTTTATGAACATTGGTCTGATTCCCCCTGAGTCTTTTCTAGTTTGAACAGACCCTAGTCTCTCAGCTGTCCCTCGTATAGGAGATGCCTCAGGGCCTTTATCATCATTGTGGTTCTCTGCTGGACTCTTTTTCAGGAGATCTGTCTTTTTTGAACTGGGGAGCCCAGAATTGAAGATGATATTCCGGATGTGGCCTTTCCAGGCCAGAGTGAACATGGAGAATCACCTCCTCAGCCTACCAGCCATACTCATTTTAATGCATCCCAGGATACCATTAGCCTTCTTGGCCACAAGGCACGACTGCTGGCTCATTGCCAACCTGTTGTCCACCAGAATCTGTAGGTCTTTCTCTGCAGAGCTCCTCTCCAGCAGTTGTTCCATAGCCTGTTCTAGTGCATGCAGTTTTTCATCTCCGGGTGCAGAACTCCTACATTTGCTGTTATTGAACCTTGTCAGGTTTCTCTCTGCCCAAAACTCCATGATGTTCAGGTTCTGATGAATGGCATCACAGCCTTCCAGTGAGTGATACACTCCTCCCAGCTTTGTATCATCAGCCAACTTGATGAGGGTGGACTCTATCATTTTGTCCAGGTCATGGATGAAGATGTAGAACAAGATCAGGCCCAGCACCGACCCTTGTGGAGTACCACTAATTACAAACCCCCAACTGGCCCCTGCACCACTGTTCACAATTCTCTGAGCTGTGACAGTCAGCCAGTTGTCAGTTTACCTCACCATCCTCTCGTCTATTCCACACTTTTAAGCTTCATTACAAAGATATTTGTGAGACAGTGTCAAAGCCTTGCTAGACCAAGGTACGCAACATCCACTGCTTTCTCTTCATCTATCCAGCTAGTGATACCAGGTTGATCAAAGAAGACTTCCTCTTGATGAATCCACATTGACTTCTTATCACCTTCTTTTCCAATTGCTTGGAGATGGCATCCAAAACAAGTTGTCCCATCACCTTTCCAGGGATGGAGGTGAGGCTGACTGGTCTGTAGTTTCCTGGATCCTCTTTCTTGCCCTTTCTGAAAACTGGAGTATCTCCAGTCCTCCTGCACCTTTCCTGTTCACCAAGACCTTTCAAAGATGATAGAGTGGTTCATCACTTCTGTCAGCTCACTCAGCACACAAGGGTGCATCCTATTGGGGCCCATGGATTTGTGCTAGGATATTTTTGGCTAGTTGCTCTCTGACCATATCCTGCTCAAGTAAAAGGAAGTCTTTAATTACCCGGAATCTCTCTCTTACCTCTGGAGTCTGGGGTTCCCAAGGGACAGTCTTTGTAGTAAAGACTGAAGCAAAGAAAACGTTCAACCTTCTCAACCTTCTCAGTGTCCCTTGTTATCAAAGTACTCATCTCATTTAGTAGCAGACCCACTTTTTTGCTAGTTCTCCTTTTACTGTTGATGTAATTAAAAAAAAAAAAAGCAAAACAAATAAACAAGAAAACCCACCCCTGCTTCTTGTCTTTTACTGCCTCTCCCAGATTAAATTCCAAGTGACCCTTAGTCTTCCTTGTTACATCTTTACATGCCCTGATAACATTTCTTCCCATTGAACAGGTTCTCTTTCCACATTTCATAGACTTTCTTTTTCCCTTTTTTCTCCTTCTTCCCTATATTCCTCCAAATATAAAAAAAAATAAATAAAAAAAAATTAAGCATGTTATTCACCTAGGCTTTTACTGTCACTGTCAACTGCACTCTAAGCCTAATTATAGAAATATAATTTTAGAGTTCTGTACCAAGTGTTTATAGCTGACTTCTGAAATTGATGGGACAGATTTCCAATTGTTTGAAGTTATCCTCTGTTTAAATATTTTGAAACGATTCAGTGTTATGATAGGTTAGATGTTTATGGTGTGTTTCTTTTTCAAAATTGCTAGATATCTAGTATACTGAAGTCTTCTCAAAACAGGCTGCTTATTCTGATGCTAAAAATGGGAGATGAATTCCAGGGAAATTCTGGCTAAGAATATTAATGCTAAGTTCTTTTTAAAATACTGAAGAATAATAAAAAGGATAATGTAAGTGGAAATATGTGGAGACATAAAGAGCCAGTGTTTTCTTTTTGTAAAACCAGCTTTGTCAAATGAAGTTTGTTGTGTTGTTTTTGTTATTACTATCAAATAAACTCAATGTGACAATATAATCAAAGTCCTTTTCATGATCATTTTCTTTTGCTTGGAAATTAATGTAGTTTTTGTACATTAACTTTCCAGCTGAGTGGCTGGAATTTGGTGGCTTAACTGCCTCTTGCTCCATGGTTTAGTAGATATACTCAGCAGCTGTTGCTTTGTGTTGGACATGGTTTGGAGAATCTGTGGACTCTTCAACCCTTATTTGAAAGCCAACACATTTTGACCCAGCTGCAGTTTGAAAACAAGCTGGCAAAACTTAGCTTCAAGCAAATATATCCAATTCATTCAAACCCTGCTTACAATATGTTTGAGTCTGGATGCTGAAACAGTGGAAGCTTGTGGTGAATAGCTGGCCAAGATCAAATAAATATAAGTAGTAGTGGTTTTCTTAATATCACTTAAGGAGCTACTCTTTCTGCAAAGATCAGAACTATTACTGTCTCTCTACCAGAGCAATTCCCTTGAGAGTGAATCTGATATTAAACTTGTCTTTCCGTATCATCAGATACATACTTTCATTTAAAATAAAGGTGAAAATAAAGGCAATATGGTAATACAGTAGTAGCTCCAGAAACCATAGGAGAAAACATGTCATATCTGTTTAAAGAAATGTGCCTGTGCTTTGCATAGACTTCAAAGTATTTATGAATGATGCAGAGTGCTAAACATTATATAAGTATTCTTCTGTGTATAGAATATTTAGAACATTTTTGAAAGCTATAGTTATAGTCAAGTTTCTCAAGTAGTTTATTAGTTTTGAAGGCATTGCATGGCAACCTCTTGGCTATCAGAATATAATTCAGGACAAGAGTCAGTACTGAATGTCTGTAGGTCCTAAAACATGCTACAAAATCACAGAATCACAGAATGGCCAGGGTTGGAAGGGACCTCATGGATCATGAATCTCCAACCCCCCTGTCACATGCAGGGCCACCAACCTCCCCATTTAATACTAGACCAGTTAATACTAGACCAGGCTGCCCAAGGCCCCATCCAATCTGGCCTTGAACACCTCCAGGGATGGGGCATCTACAACCTCTCTGGGCAGCCTGTTCCAGCACCTCACCACTCTCTCTGTAAACAATTTCCCCCAACATTCATTTTTACAGAAAATACAGATTCCTATATGGAATGTATAGATTAAAAAAGTTGATACAGCACATTTCTTAGACCAGTTGAGGTCAGTGTGTGTTTCATTACTGATTCAGTGAGGATCCACCATCTACTTTCTGAGCTTTTTGAGTGAAACTTACTTAGAGGAATCTTACCATTACTTGAGATTCATAACAAACTCTTCTTCTGCCCTGAAGTACAACCTTTACAAAGATAAAATGTGGATGCTGTACTTATGAAATTCTAATGGAGTATCAGCTAGATTATGGAACTTGGAGATGTAGACATGTAGTTTCAGATTTGTATAGTAGGCATTTTGATCACTGATATTAAATAAACAAAAAACAAACAACACAATTTGATAAGAATAACAGTTTGCAGAATAAAAATCTACCACATACTTGATATCTCTTGTGAGGATAATTAACTGATGAACGAAAGAAGTCATGGAAGAGGGATTTTAACACTATGTAAATTCCAATCTGAATGAACTTGTGATAAGGCCTTAAAGGTACAGAGGGATGGAAAATGTGGACAAGTGGCAGTCCTGACTGATGAGATTTTTGTCTAACTTCTACTATTTGGCACAGATATCAACCTTCAAAATTCTCTGTCTAATTATCTCAGGAGTTGAATTTTATCTTTACTTCTGGCCAAGTCCAGCCCAGAAGATAAAACTATAGATTAAAAGTGTGCTGTGGCCAATCTCCGAAGTTCATGTCAGGTAGAAAAAGCACTAGAACGAAGATTAGTAAAACATACAGTTCAAAACAAATAATTGGTAGTAGAACTAAGCCTTTATTCTGTGCCATAGTACAAAAGTCCAGTATGAGTTTCAACAGTTTTCCTGGGAATTAATGTATAAAATTATCAATGCAAACTTGAGGTTGATTGAAATTTACAGCACAGAACTGTTTAAGAACAAACTGGAGAGTATTTACATGGAGATGATGGATGTCAGAATCAAAAAGAATATTCACTTCATTGGTTGAAAAACTGGCTAAAAAAAGTCTCTGTAGTGACAAATCAATCATTTTATTGTTTTGGAAAGGCATAAATTCCAAAATTTGAGGTTCAAGACCTTACAGATGGCATCTGTTACAACTCTGCTGCCAAATGTGTAATACAAATCCCCAAGATCAAGTGAGAGTTGTACAGAAATAATGTTGATTTTTTTCTTTCTGAGGGAGAGTTTACAGCAACAATATTTCTTTTAATAATATTTGAATGAAAGTATGTGTCAACAATGCAATTCCGAATAGAAGTAGAGAATTAAGAAAAAAGATGTAAGAGTAAATGAAAAAAAAACCCTTATCAAATAGATTCACATATAATTTTTTACGACTGAGTGATTTAACTTCATTCAGACTGCATTATTATAGCTTATAACGGAATGAAATGTTATTTTCTCTTCAGAATAACTTAGATTAAGGTAATTTTATCATAGAATCATAGAATCGTTTGGGTTGAAATGGACCTTCAAGATCATCTAGTTCCAACCCCCCTACTGTAGGCAGGGACAACTCCCACTAGACCAGGTTGCTCAAAGGCCCATCTAGCATGGCCTTGAGTGCTTCTAGGGTGGGAGTACCCACAATCCTTCTGGGCAACCTGTTTCAATTCATCACCACTCTCACAGTAAAGGATTTCTTCCTAATATCCAGTCTAAATAGATATTAGGAAGAAATTCAAATTTCAAATCATAAAGAGAGATAATTCCACAAGATGATGTCTGTTGCTTTTCTTTAAAGATTCTCAGGCATATGATTCTACTAAGATTTCTTTTGTTTGTAGACTCGTCAAAAGATTTTTTGTGTAGTTTGTGAGGAAATTAAAATAATAGCGAATTCTCACTGTCTTCCTCTAGTTTCCCCTTGTAATTTCATTGCATGAAAATGGATTATTTTTAAAAACAAAATATTTTCACAATTTCTGTGTTGCACTCATCACACACACACACACACACACACACACACACACACACACACACACACACAAGATATTAAGTTTCCCAACTTTATTATCTGAAATTATTTATTTTGTCTCTATGTGAAATATCACATACCTGGAATGAAAATCTAACCTCACTGAACTTAACAGATGTGATATCTATTGATCTTCAGAGGCGCAAAATTTTATTCATAGTTATTAGTAAAGATGTCAATATTTACTAACACGTATAAGATAAATAAATAAATAAATAAATAAATAAATAATTTAAAAAGACAAATAACTGAAGCATCTTTGGTAACTGTGAAAATTGTTGGCAAATTATGGCATTTCATTGGTCACTCCCGCATTGATCTTTTTAAAGTACTACACAAGTTGATTCTTTGTTGAACTGTTTTATCCTCAGCAATGACTGGGACAAACTGCTGGTTATGTTTTTCTTTGAAAGAGCTATTAAAGTAGTCGCAATGCATACTTACAACTGATGCTTGAAGTTTGAAAGCCTGCAAAAATCATATTATATTATATTTACAGTTGTCTATCTTAACAAGCTTTTTCTTGATGATCATGTGTTCTTTTTTCTGTGTTACAGTAACATTTTTCTATGGTCTTTTTCAAAACTTATGAATGGTGTGAAGAATAGTAAATGACACACATTGACCTGACAGTAGTTCAAGTACTTCAATTATAAATATACATTAATATGTCATATTGTAAAGACTAATTACATTCAAATATGTTGATTAATTATCCCATAAGAATTCCAAACTGTGATATTCTAACAAGGTGACATTTGCAAATTCAGGCCTGACAATTTGATGAGGAAAGTGGATTATAAGTAGGACCTTTAGCATTAGATAGTTGCTCTCAACACAGCCACATGATCATCTGTAAATTTTTCTGCATCCTCATGAGACTGAGACCTTCAATTTTGTTTCCTCAAAAAAAGTTTTGTCATTCTTTCAGTGGACTACCTTGTAAATCCTTACAAACTTAGAAAATCCAGTATCTATTCCCATAAAAACAATAAACAAGGGAACATTTCTGCTTAAGAAATGAAAATAAGCATACAATTAATCTTTGACAGTTATGATATTGTCATTGGTGGTTTTATGATATTAAACACAAGACCTTGATAAATAAATTTGCTGCATTAGTCAGTACGAACATAGAATAGGGTTTGCTCATCTCACATGTTCACAATATTATAGAATGGCTTTGAAAATGTCACAAAGATTGTCTAGTCCTATGTCATAGGATATATTCACAGTTATTGGATTTTCACTTCTATATATTCAGTAGTATAGTATGAAAAAAATCTCAACTGTTACATCAAGTTTAGCAAAGACAAAAAAAAAAAAAAAAAAAAGGAATGTACAGGGGATACTCTGAAAGTAATGTCTTACTTTAGTATGTTAACCCATGAAATCCGAGGCAGATGGTGGTGGTGTGGCAGTAGATATTCTGGTGGTGTTTTGTAGCTGAGAATTTTCTCTATCAAATTGTGTTATTTTGCTCTTTGAATCTGTTGAATCTGTTCCATGGAAATAAATAAGAGGCATTACTTTTGGGGTATCTACATATTTGAGAAGGAAATGCACCTTTATTCCCCAAATGAGTGCAAACTAATAGAGATAACAGCATACAAAATAATATCCTAGTTCTTGTGTATATTATGCAAAACCTCTATTGATTAAATTAGAAATATTTGTTTATGCATAAATAAAAATTATAATGATTAATACATATAATTACAATTAATACATATAATTACATAGAATGTAATAACATCAAGACGATAAATAATATTTTTATAAAGTGCAGTACAAGGAAAGTGATCAGACTACTAAAAGTAATAAATAATTACATATTTTATTTTGCAAGCTTGAATCTTTTGGTTGTGCCTGTTTATTGGTATTATCAGCTTGAGATGTTAATGTGTATAGGGGAAGAATGTCACCTAAACAGAAAAATTTGTTTGTTTACTTAGCAGATGGAAAGCATCATGTTAGTATCAAACATTATAGGACGTAATATCTCTGTATGATTGAAAACCATATTTAAACAAGTAAGCTTCTGTAGTTTACCAAAGACATTTAGAATTAAAAATGTATCTTTAAAATGAATTAATTTGAAAAGCGAAAATTTAAGAGTGGTAGAAAGTGAAGGGAGAAGGAAAGAAAAACACTGGTCGGGGCTATACATGTTCTGTCCTGGACACTGATGAAACAGTCATTACAGACCGAGATGGCATCCTGTGAAGAGATGAATTGCTGCTGCTGCTGCTACTTTGCTGAAGGTGCTTTGAAATGGAAATAATAACAGGCTTAAATGTCCTGACCAAGCAAGGTTGTATGTGGAAATCAGAGCTGTACTTGGCAAATGATAAGAAAAAATTGCAATCAAAGCTGGGTGGCAGAAGTGCAAAATGCATGTCTACAGAAGAATTAGAATTAAGCAATATGGCAAGGATTTAGACATGAAAATGTTCAAAGGCACAAATAAATTGCCTTTGTTAGAGAGAGTTCAAAGCTAATCTTTGCTAGCACAGGAGTACATAAAATATATCTACTGACGTAATCAAATTTGGATTTACACCACCATCTGCATTGGCCATATTTGAGCTAACCTGTTTTTAATTAAAAGGTACTCTTGTGGACTGGATTAAACTTTTTTTGATAGTCATAGAGAAGTAAGCAGGGAAGAGGGGAAGTTCCTGGCCAAATTTAGTAAAATAGTTGTTAAGAAGCAGTTGCGGTGTCTCTGGGAATGATTCTTGAATCATTTTGAAAAGTACGTGGTCTTCAGGGCCTGAATCAGATGGGGCATCAATTACACTGAGATTTGGGATACAGGTGCCTGCCTTAGAGCTGTGACCTCCCAGAAAACCCATCCCTGAACTAAAGAGCAAGAAACATGGTAACCAGACTAAGCTTCAGGGTGTTGGCTCATGAATAGGCTGTCAAAAGTAAGAATGTGGTGTTTAATGAAATGGTGCTTTTAGATGAAACTTCATGTCAGTGACAAAGCTCCATTTAAACATAATAAGCCATGATTAACCTCCTTCAGGCGTCACTAAAGGCTCTTGTTTGAAGAAAAGCAGAGTTGAGGTACAGGCATGATACACGTGTGAATGATTATTTCACTCGTTCCTTTAGGAAACACTGTGGAGCTGCAAAATATACAATAGACTAAAATGAGGACAGAAGCGGTCACTATTTATACCATGAGGAAACATTAAGAACATAATAGAAAAAAGGCAAAGATTTAGTCCAGGCAGAGACTGAGTTGTTTCCTAATAGGAAGCTGAGATGTGAGCGGGAAACACTGGATTTGGCTGTTTGTTTCCTCCTTTTAGGAAATTGCCATTTCTTGCATGTTTTTATCTACATGGTTCCAAACTATGGCTAAAGATTTTGGTTAGAATACAGAATGGTACCATATGCTCACTTTGTAGTAATTTTGTTAAAATAGCTATCTTTTAACAAAAACATTAAAAAGAGTATTAAGTATAAATGTTGACAAAACAGCTGTCGTTTTGCTATTTTAACATGTTATACAGTAAGGCTGTGACAAAAGTAGGATTGGAATGTTTCCTGTTTCAATTAAAATCTCATTTGTTTTAAAATATGAAATCTACCAGGTCTTATTAGTTTCCTCCAACACTTGTTCGCAATTCATTTGAAAGAGCTATTGGTTTGGAAACTTTTTTATTCAAGTGCTAATCTTGAGTCACTGACCTGTAGAAAGCAAAAGACACAGCAGTTTACAGACCAAATTCAAGCCCTGGAGGAAATGCAGAATGAATCTTAAGGGAGTGAAAGAATATATGTTATTATCTTCAAGGTATGAGTTAGGGATGTAGAGATGTTACGATCTAAGAATTTTGAGGAGGACAAGCAAAGAGAGATGGGAGAAGGCAAAATACTGCTAAAAGGCAAATGATCAAAAAGTGTTTGTCCTGGTGCTACACAGTGTTAGTGGAAACCATACTTCCTTCATTCCTACCATGAGTAAATATAGATGATGTTTCTGATATGTCAGTGAAGAAATAACTTCACTGGCAGGGAGAAGTGTCAGCATATCTAATGCTTATAGATTTGTATGGTGTATTTCTATGTAAAATAGAGATAAATGCCAACATTTTGGTGCATTATGACAGACTTTAGTATAAATTATTATTTTGTTAGTTTTCATGCATAGTGTTTTTTTAAAATGTTTCTTCTTAAATTTAACCCTCTTTCAGGTATCAACAAATAGTAATCACAGAAATTTCAGATTTTTTTTTTTTTTTTTTACATTTTCCTGCTCTTCTGCTGTTCTTATGAGCATCCCTAAACTTGTGCTTCTTCCCACTTTCATCAGATTATTTCCCCACTGTGTGTTTGGATCCTTTTTTCGGTGTCTCTTTAGTAGAAACTGGACTGACACCTCTCAAACTGAATTTTTGACATTTAAAACGGTTGTAATTCATGCAAAAAAAGTTCACACTAGCTTTCAATCAACTTAAGCAGAAGAAATAAGACTATATTTGTCTAGTAATAAATAAATATTTAAATAGCTCTTTCTATTAATCTTACTATTGTTTCAGTAGAGGCGCCATGTATTCTGTAGGCTGGAAAACATGAGAGATGGGTGACATTGCTCCAACATGGATAAAGTCAACAATTTACTCTAAACTCCAGATGTTTCTCACTGTTGAAGTAACTGTTAGAAATGAAAAAAGATATTCATAAAGCAGGCATGTTTCTTTACTGAAGAAGAAAATTGTGTCTTTGGTTTCTCAAGTCACCACCTACATTGCCTGCCATGTGTTCTGCATTGTTAATATCTTTGTTGTCTGCTGGTGAATAAGCTGTAATAATAGCCAACAGAGCACTGGGAGGAAAAATAAATAAAAGCTAAAAAACACAAAAGTGAGAATAATCAAAGCTTCTTTTAACAGAGCTATTGTTTCAAATGGTGTAAGGCTTGCAATGATGGATAATGCTGGAAAACCATCCTAGACTAAGGAAGCAAAAATTAACATTAAAAAGACTGTTTAGTTTCTTTAATGAAATTACTGGGTCAAGAGATTTCACATAGGATTTGTAATGCAGTGTTTTGCATGTTCTAGTCAGTTCAGAAATGCAGAGTCATTCACATGGGGAGGAACAACCCCTGGCACCGATGCTTGCTGGGGGACATCCACCTTAAAGTATCTTTACAGAAAAGGACTGTGAAGTTCTGGTTAAAAGCAAGTTGAACGTAAACCAGGAATGTGCCCTTGATGCTAAGAATGACAGTAAGATTCTCAGCTACACTGGGCAAATTATTGCCATCAGGTCAAGAGAAGTTTCACCTCTTACTGAGCCAGCATTTTGAGTACTGTGTCTGGTTCTGGGCCCCACAGTACAAGAGAGACCTGAATATGCCAGGGAACAACTCTGTTGTTCCCCAATAGAGGGAAGCAAAGATGATAAAGGGCTTGTAGCACTGCTCCTCTGAGGAGAGGATAAGAGTTCTGAGAGTGTTCAGCCTGGAGAAGAAATGGCTTTGGGGAAGATCTCATCAATGTCTATTAATCCCTGATGGGAGTATGCAAAGTAAATGGAGAGAGGCTCTTTTCAGTGGTGCTCAGTAGAGGAAGTAATGGGTACAAATTGGTACACCAGTGGTTCCATCTAAATATCAGGAAGCAATTCCTTGCAAACATAACGTGGTAGCTAAAAATGAGGAAAGGGCAGCATGAAGTAAATCAGAAATAAGTAGATCTCAGATATTTGCAGGAATCCTCGCTCTCTTTTTTTCATCTCCCAGCCCCTTTTGCATCTTCCAAATTTGTGTCCACTGTGTCCCTGAAAAAGATTGTTTTTGTTATTCTTCCAGGCAAGAAGATGTATGAATTTCCCAGTTATAGGTCTACACAGCAAGCTCCCAGTTGTGTATATATGTATTTGTATGTGTGCATATACATACACATATGCATACTTATACATACAAATACACATCTACACCAAAACAAAGAGATGCATGCAGCAATTGTTCACAACCTGCTGACTGATGCCCAGCCATGTGTATACATACAGAAAAAGAGTATACACACACATGTATATTATTATCATTACTATTATTTCTCTGTTCCTTTTATGTTCTAGTAAATAGTTTTTATCTTTGACTATGAGGGTTTTTTTTTGTTTTTTTTTTGTTTTTTTTTTTTTTTTTTTTTTTTTTTCCTAATTCTCAGCCCATACCACTGGGAGCAGGGGAAATGAGCAAAAGGCTGTGTGGTGTTTAGCTCCCTGCCAGGTTAAAGCACACCACATGTGCAGCAGAAGTTACAGGTTACCCATTCAAAAAAATAAAATAAAATAAAATAAAATAAAATAAAATAAAATAAAATAAAATAAAATAAGTAATTAAAACTTCTCCCTTATTTT
The DNA here is from genome assembly GCA_037305975.1 of Chrysolophus pictus. Lineage (NCBI taxonomy): Eukaryota > Metazoa > Chordata > Aves > Galliformes > Phasianidae > Chrysolophus > Chrysolophus pictus. Next base: position 49,655,647 of record CM074579.1, on the reverse strand, counting down.
AATTTTTGAATCATAGGTCACTATGAAATTAAGTATACTAAGTTACAATTCTAAGTATCATTATCACTGAACTGTAGGAAATTAAAAAAATCACAAGCCAAATCCCTCAAATCCCCCATCCCATCAATCCCCCATCTCCTCAATCCCCCATCCCATCTCCTGGCTGCCACTAAACTGCTTTCTGTTCAGTCTTTGAAGTGAAACAGATGTCTAAGTACAGTTTGTAAAGAAAGACAAGAGAGTGTTGTGCTTCATTCATAGGGTGATATTTTAAATTTCAGTGAGTATAGAAGTATGCACAGAGGTGTGACTAACAAACATATATCAAAAATGGTACTGTTAAACTATTTCAGCACTCATGACTGTTTTTCACTTGTTTTTAAGTGTGAAAATTTATCTACTTCTCTATAGAAAACAACAATAAAAAAAGAATTATTCTGATTTGATGTACTTTTAGCTGATAACAAGACTGTCTGAATGTAAATCTATTCCATTTTGGGATAGAATGTGAGCCATCAGTTTTCTATATGAAGCAACCTGGAGAAAAAGATTATACCTACCTACATAGATTAAAAAATATTAGATCTTTCTTATTATATGCTCTTTAAGCAAAGACCATAAAAAAACTGCAAAGAAATAATTTAATGAAGTTCTGGGATTCACTGCTGCACAACTTTTGTTATCTCTGTGCTTCTACCCAAACAGGAAAAAAAAAAAAAATTCAACAAACAAACAAAAACAACCAAACAAAAAAACCCAAGTTATTCATTTAGGATTCCCATTTCTTTTAATTGCAAAGAGGTAGAGCCAGTTTTGGTATAAGCGTGTGGAACATGTAAGCAAAAAAAAAAAAAAAAGCCATATACCTTTTCATGTTTTGCGCATAGATCATATTGCATGATGTTGTGTTTCTTCTATATTTTTATAATAGATGTATCTATTGATGATCATCAAAGAATAAGATGAATACAGAGTAAGAGTAAAAGGGCATAATGGTATGATTAGTCTTTCCTGAATTATTTCATTTATTTAGTGAAGTGTCCATTCTATCTGAAAGCTCTCAATTGTAGTAAAAAATGGTATTTTATTTCAATATAAGAATTATCCAACCACAAGCTTTAATCCAGCACATGAAAAGACAACCTATTGTGAATGAATGGATGATACTATAATGAGAAAAAGCACAAAAAAAAAAAAAAAAAAAAAAAGTCCGGCCTTTGGAAAGATCAACATTTTTTTTGTATTGTGTGTGTACCAAAAAAAAGGATAGATTAGAGCAATTCCTGAGTTGAATCCACTTTGGCATTACAAGAACAGTGCAGCACCAAAGCTCTCCTGTGTGGTACTTCTCTTTCTAATATCATCATTTTTTCTACTGCAAGGAGGTTTGAAAGAAACTTTTAAATCTAGCAGGTCTTTCCAGAGAGACATTATTATTTCTATAGGCTGCTAAATCAAAGGGGAACATTTTGGAAACAGTAAACGTGGTATGAATTTCCCATTGGTACCTATTTCTTTTTTCCACCGAGAAGTAAAAGGAGAAAGTTAATGTGTACATTTCTGCTGTATGTGAACCACTGTCTTAGATGGGACTTTCAAATTATGTGTGTATGAAATTTTTATTCTTAAGGTGCCGTCATCAAGGATGAAAGGGAAGAAGAGTGGAAAAAGAGGAGCATAAGATTTGAAAAAAATGATGAAACTTAACTTAATAGAAGTCAACATCCGTGTAACATTTATGTTGCAAGATACTATATAGGAGCAATTTTTTTGTGATTTATTTCTCTTTCCTGATGTTTGAAACCTTATCATTCTATTATACTGAAAAGAACATGCAGAAAGAAAATTAAATAGGACACAACTGGATTGCATCACAAACGTTTGTGCTAGGCATGAGTTTTTGGTGGGAGAATCCAAACAGCTTTCCTGAAGTGAGTCTTCTTGTTATTATTTGAAATATAGAAAAATGAAAGAACATGAGGACAAAGTTCAGACAGGGATGTGTTCTTACATTTAAGAATTACTTTTCATATTAAAGAGTAGGCAGCTTAGAATTGCTCCGCTATGTATGGTACAAGATTGCTCCAGGTATTGAAAATGATCTTAGGTTTTAGCTGCTCTCTCAATATTATTTCAGTTAGATGCTCACACACACCTCTTTGCTACTCCTGTATCATGACACATTCTGGACTCAATGCTCACCAGCTAAAAGGCATTCTGAAAATATTTTTCATGTCTCAAGATCATTCATAAATGTTGTGTAGTAATACCTTTGCTATTCTGATTAATATCAGTTGATCGTACAGCTCCTTCAATTACAAAGCTGAGATATTTTGCTTTACACTTCTTTTGATCAATATAACTACTATAAAATACAAAAGTAAAGAAAATATTTTATTAAAATGAGTTTTTTAATTAGTTTGCCTAATATTTAGGCAGGTCTGCTGTCTGACATCTAGTAGCACAGAAAGTTACAGAAAACAGTCTGTAGTTATTAATTCCTGTGAAAACTCCTAAGGTAAACATATCCCATTGAGCAATATGACTTTGTGCACAGATCAGTCAGCCTGTCCCTCTGGAAGTTTACAGCCAGACCTTCTATTTGTTTCCCATCATATAAGTTTTTTCATGCTTGCACAATAGGTAGTTCTGCGCATATGTATTGTTGTGAGGTCAGCCAGAAAAGCAGTAACAATCTTGCACTTCAAGACATATTACTATCTTTAACTGGGATAGACTTTTACAGCATAAAAACAAGAGTGTTGTAAGAGGCCAAAGTCCAACTAAATCTCCTACATAGTCCCCAGTCAGAGAAAAGGCATTAAAGTAATGTTTAGCAACACCTAGATATACTGTGGCCAATTCTTTTTTGCACAGAACTCATAAAGAGACAGGATCAAGATCAGGGAATACAGTGAGTTCATGCAAACTGTGATAATAGTGTAAGAATTTGTAGAAATGACTGGGTAGAGAAATGTCCTTAGGTAAGGTTAAGAAACACTCATAATGACCGTACAACCACTGTGAACTGTAGTGTACTGTAAAGGCCCAGCAGATCTTCCCTTAGTAAGGGCATAGCTTCAATAAAGCAGTGGGACTTCTCCTCTAGCCTCTCCTGAGCAAATGATAAACTGTGAGGAAAGTAGCAGAAATCTGAAACGGTAGCTGACCTTTCAGGGAGGAGAAGTTCTGAGTGTCAGCCACATCTCTTCCTTGAGACTACTGCTAGGTAACACCATGTGTGGTAGAAGTGAAAAGAAAAAAAAAAAGGAAAAAGAAGATAAGAGCAGATGCTGCTCTTTTCTGAGCTAATTGCATTCCACCTTGATCTTTTAAAGTATATCCAAAGTTTAGTTTGATGAAGAGCTTTGACTGTGTTTGGTTTGTAAATTGTTCTATTGATTTAAATCCTGAATTTATTTGTTGCTTGCAGACTGCAGATCTGACCACATTTTCATTAATCATTGATCATATTTGTGAGATTGAGAAAGTTCTCCATTGCTTGAACTTAGTTTTGAAGTCTGTTCAGCTGCAACAACAGAGGAAGTGACTTACACACAGAAAAATTGTTCCGCAAAAATGAAGGAAACTAACATGTAGGATGAAGGTTTGCTCAGACATCCTCAGCCTAGGACTTGATTCCTTATATAACTTAGACTCACCTCCTGCCCTACATTCTTTTCTGCTTTTCTCTCTGAGGAATAACAGTTGTACTCCTTACGGAAAGGTGGAAACATCTGTTCCAGTCACATACCTGATCTGAATGATCAAAGCACTAACACTGTGGAGTGTCCTGCAAAATGTTTTCTACAAAACTCGTAGGATGTAGTAATATGGCTCCATTTAATCTTTAGAGTTTTGTATTGAAGATCCTGATGAAATTGACACCTATGTACATCTGTATATATCATTATGTAAACATGTACTTGATGCTCATTAGCACTAATCGGTAATAATGTGATTCATATATTTGTCAGAGAAACCTTATATGAAAGAAAAATGTTTTTTTCATTTTTATTTCACACACTAGTGGGAAAGAAAAACCAGCTTTTACATCACTTCTCATTTTTTTTAATTTTATTTTTCTGAAAGATTTTCAGGCAACAGACCATGGATTAGAGATGAGCTTATAGACATCAATGTTCTTATCACAGTTTGGAACTCAAATCAATGAAAATTAGCTTTACATTCAGACACATCCAAGATATGGAGGTAAGTAGCATCACAAAAATATCAACAGTTTTCTCAATCAGCTAATCTGGCAACATGAAGATATAAAAGCCTGACATAGCCAGTTCCTCAGGTGATAGCAACCTCTTCTGAACTGGAGAAAACCCTTCAATTTTCTCACCACTTGGTTTTCAATTACAGAACTTCTGCTACCATTTTGCCTTAATATAGGATAACAATTGTAGCATGCACCTTCTCATCCAAATCAATTATATCTACTTCCACACTGATTGTTTTCCTTTTTCTTTTTTTTTTTTTTTTCCCCATAACAGTGAATTTTGTGCTTTAATCTTCCAAGTGTTTTTATATCACATCCAGGCTCTCAGACCTGTTCCACTACAGTAAGACCTGAGTCATGGTTGTGATGAACTCTTCTGGTACTTGCATGTCCATTTCCCATTTCTATAAGTTGAGCTATATGCTGATCCTAGCAGTTACATAAAACATCAGTCTTGCAAAACTTTCTTCTCTGGCTTGAATGACAAATTTTCTGTGGTACACAGAAAGCTAATATAGGCATTAGAGAGTGTAAAATGACAGATCAGTCCCCCAAAAAGCAACAGCGATCAGCCAGATAGCAAGTTCTGATAATTTTTATTCAAACTTCACAGAAGAGGGAAACTAGGTGCATAGGCTAGTGTTAGGCTGTTGGTGTGGAAATGAAGATTTTGGTGATGATTTGATAGACTGCAATAATTTATCCTCTGTATGGGACAGAGTTAGTAAATAAACCATGCCAAATGAATCACATTCTCAGCTCCTCTGAGCAGCTAATGGGTGTTTCACTCATATTGATTGGTCAATAAAAGTACCTGCAGAGCCTCAACATTATACTGGCAATTATTTACTGGTATCAGTCCCATAATTGATCTAATTGTATCAAAAAAGATTTAGAAAACTTGTTTACTACAGTGCTCTGGAAATTTTACTCCTTATCTTGGATAAGGGAAATGAAAATAAGCTTGCATGAAAATTAAAAACAGCAAAAAAAAACCCACTTTATTTTCTTTATAAGTATTTTTAACATGAGTAACACTCATTTTGTTAGGAAGATGCAGTCTACTACAAAGTAATGCATATAAAAAGAATGAAGATTGTTTTACCTATACGTAGGTATATATTCTCTTATACACAAATATATGTCTGTATATAAACACACATCCATATTTAGACTGGTCTTGAGGGAAATACAAAGTTTTGAGAAATAATAAAATTACTTTTATTAGCATGTGAGAAACTGTGGCTCTTCACTGTCATAAAATTCTGCCACAACTTACACAAATGCAGAGATAAAAGTACAAAAATTAAGCTTTTCAAATACAGCCTTTCATATTTTATAAAAGAGAGCTAGAAGTTTAAAATAGTGTTGATTGTTCAACTGCTGAAAATGAATTTTCACATGTATTTTAGAAGTCTTTTTTATATGGAATATATATACTCTGAAAGTAATACCTGCTATTTTTTTTTTGCCTGGAAAATACAACAGATACAAAGAGCATAATGACACTATTTGTTAGAGCAAACTTTCAGCTACAAAGTACTATTTTTTAACATAGTCACCACCATTAGCCAGTTCACAATGAGACTTTCTTCATTTCATGCTATCTCAAAGATATATGATCATCCAGAATGTGGCTTGTCTTTCAACGTTGCTGTTGCGTCTGCTGAAATGCACCTCCCACAATTTCACTGTACTAAAATTTCATTTTTTGGTCTTCATAAACATTCAGCAAGTGTCAATGAATGTCAGTGGGTGAAGTTTTTCAGCATGGAAGAATTCAGTGACACACCTTTGCTTCATACGCACTTCCATGTCAGATGCCATTCTGTCAGACTGCCCCTCTGCAGCCATCTGTCACACAGCAACAACAAGGTATGAAATACTGGTGGGAAGGTTCAACCAGTACTGCCATATCACCAACATTTTCCTCTGACAATGTGGCCAACAAAATAAAATCAGAGGCACTAGCTTCAGAACAGCCCTCGTATATCTCAAACTGTGCAAGATATAAAACAATATGTGGAAGTCTAAAGATTAAATGTATTTTAGAAATGCACCATTTGTTTACTTTGGTCACATTAACATTGTAGGTATAATATGCATTTAATTATGTAGTCTGTAAAGGTGATTACTTCCTCATTCAGATCAAGTTACTATAGTTTCTCAGCATTATTAATCACTAATTATGATAATCATATCAGGATTGGCATTTTTTGTCTATGTAGTGCCCAAATGTCCATATGCCAGCACTTGGGTTTTATAGTAAACCCTAGGACACTGGTGGATGTAAAGACTTTTATAAATGATGTTATAAAGCAGCACTACAATGAAATTTATTTAATAAACATAGTTCCATACACACTTATATAACATCTCTGCTGAGTCTCGAACACAATGAAAGCAGACTGCTAATATGCCAAAGTGAGATGTCATTGCCAACGTAAACCCCACAGTAACAATTGGAAATAATACATTTTTTCAAATATGTATGTCTGTAGTTTCTTTGGCCTTCATTCTGCAATCCTCTTGTCATGTCTGCCTGACAAGTAGGAATGTTTTCATCTGACCAGACATAATTTTCTGTTTCACACCCTTTGTATTATTCCACACAAGATTCAATTCCTTCCTCTCTTCCTTTCTTGCTCTCTGTCCTCTTTGTCTCTTCCTCCCCCCTTCCTTTTTTTACTCCTTCATTCCCTCCTTCCATCTGTTTTGCTGCATTGTGTGCATGTTTTTGCCTTTTTTGTTGTTGTTGTTTTTAAATCTAATCTACAAATCATCTGAGGTGCTTTTATAAAGAAGAAGAATGAAACTCTTGCAATTAATTTTGTTCTTTTAGGTGATAACTTAGGGAAACTTGAAAGAAAAAAAATCTGCAGGTTTTTTGATACTTATGTGTTTCAAGCAAAGTTAAATTTATCACAGTAATATATATTATGGTAATACAAAAGCTTTTTTAGGAATATCTCTGAAGCTTGAAATGTCCATTTATGTTAAATCTACTGGATCCACTGGATTACCCATTCAATTGCATGCAAGTGAAAAAGATATACATTTGGAGACAATGCAGAAAAAATCTGCAGATCAACAAACTATGTTCACAATTAATTTTGCTGCCCTCGATATTTTGCTGCTCTAGTTGGCAACATATTCTGCTTTTATGGCAGAATCAACCCTGTTTGCATACTTATGACCTGTCTATTATTAGTCCATTTCCTTAAGGAAAAAAAAGTCACTTGTTTGAAATTAATCTCTAAACCAGCTGACCAAAAGCTGCAGTATTTGCATTCTTGCAAATCTGATACACAAAGGCACATTAATTCTACTTTTTTTCTTTTTACCAGCTGGCCAGATTTTTTGCACTTCTTTTCTTTTTTATAAGTGCACATACTAAAGTAATTCTTTGCTTAGCTTTCCTATTTACTATTACTGTTCTTAAGGTGGCTAGACAAAGTGTATTTCAAAAGAAAGGACATTTTTTCCTTTTTTTCCTCAGCAACTCCTTTTAATAAATCTTTTTTCTTTATACATACACCATGAAAAACTTTAATCCCTCAGAAATGTGCTCCACTGACTTTTCTGCTTCTGACACTCATTATTGCATGTTGCAACTCTTCTGTTTCATTAGTGAAAACCCAGAAGACAATGTATTTTTGTTGTTGTTCTTATTTATAAGCTGAAAACTCTCTCTGATTAGGCACTTTTAATACATCCTTTAACCTGGCCTGTATCTCCTGTAAATTATACATCACGTAACTGAAAGTACAGATGTTCAGATGAATCATCATTTATAAGCACATTTGCTACAAAGATTTTGTTTGCATAAAATACATGTATATTTTAATTTCTCTCATATTGCTTTATGTTTTGGACACAGAATTAGTTTTGATTGGATAGTTCATGAATCCACACAGAGCCCCACCAAAGTGGGGAAATTATTGTAATAAATAAGGCTGTTTTCATATACAGTATTACAAAATTTTATAGATGGTCTTTAGAGTCAGAACTCTGATTTATGACAAAGACCATCAGGATAGTTACTTTTTAAGGCTGAACAAGCTTAATATCAATTTTCTGGCATATGCATCAGTGAACTTTAAGGTTAAGATTTAAAAACATTAAAGGTAGGCTGCAACATCATCTGTAACAATCTAGAGAAAACTTACTGGTAGCAGATTCATCCAAATATTGGGCATAAAAATAAAATATTTAAATGGCAGCCATAGGTGATATATATTGCCCTTGTACAAAAAGCAGCAATCTGAGATATATGTGTTTCAGAACAGACAGAACTTTCCAAACAGCCTCTGAGCTCCCAAATTCAAGTACATGGACTGAATAGAAATTTTCCTGGCTGAGCAGGAACCCTTGCGTGTTCCTTGATACAAACAGTCAGAAGCCAGGAAGTTAGATGCTGTTCAGAATCAGATCATAAGTAAAATTAATAACAGTCAGTGTCAGCTTCTGTAGATTAGAACAAGCATATTAACTAATACTAGCTATTGATCCAGGCCAGCTGTTGCCAGACATCTTCTGTAAAGTTTAATTTGCAAGAGGCTTGTATTTTAAATGTGCCTCTTTAATATTTAGTAATAATTAATATTACTTTAATATTAAGTAAGCAGCATTACCACTTTGTTAAGAAGGCAGAACTGAATTTGTGGTCCACCTCAATGGTTAAGCCAATCTGGCTTTAATTATCAGTCAAAATTCTAGGCTTTTGGGTTGTTTCCCTGAGAAGAGGATGAAAAAAACAGTGCTTTTTATACTCGATACTTCCTGCTTATGTGAAATATGTACTTCTGTTTTTCTCCTTATAATATCCTTTGAAGGATTCAAGTAACCAGAAGCAGGTTTTTCTTCCATTTCCTAGACTTCTTTTGTGATTAGTTTACCTAAAAGCTTTCTTAGACTTCTTTGCTCAAAACCAGTAATTCTCCCATGAATGTGCCAGTCCATTCTTTACTGCCATTGGCTCTGTCAAATATACACAGCTAAGAAAAGACTATCCCAGGAAAGCTTTCTGTCCACATTCTGCATTTAGCCTTCTGCCATTGTTTGGCCTGTGTTTGTGATGGAACCTTAAACTTCATTGGTGAGGGGTCTGGAGCACAAGCCCTATGAAGAGCGGCTGAAGGAGCTGGGATTGTTTAGTCTGGAGAAGAGGAGGCTCAGGGGAGACCTCATCGCACTCTACAACTTCCTGAAGGGAGGTTGTGGTGAAGAGGGGTTTGGCCTCTTCTCCGAGGCAACGAACAGGACCCGGGGAAATGGCTGCAAGTTGTACCAGAAGAGGTTTAGGTTAGACTTAAGGAAGAACTTTTTCTCTCAGAGAGTGGTCAGGCACTGGAATGGCCTGCCAAGGGAGGTGGTGGAGTCGCCATCCCTGGCAGTGTTCAAGAGGTGTCTGGATGAGGAGCTGCAAGATATGGTTTAGTAGCTTGTGGTAGCAGTGGTAGTGTGAAGACGGTTGGACTAGATGATCTTATAGGTCATTTCCAACCTTGTGATTCTATCATTCTATGATTCATTCGATTTACTCATTTATTTGAGCTATTCTGTGCAACACATGATATGTATATTTTCAATAAGAATAAAGTTTAATCACGAATAATTTGAGAGGGCTAGTATTCCTTTCTCCTTCTAAAGCTGTGTTGTACATATAGGTATTTTTTATGAATGGTTTAGATTTATTTGGTAAAGAACCAATTCAGTTTTTTATTGTCACTGTTATTTCCATTGACTCTTACTCTCAGAGATAATCAGAAGCCACATTTAGCAAAAAAATGTTCCTCTGCTGAACAAACTGTATTATCTAACTACTCTTTAAAATCAACCAACCAAACAAAAAATTATCTGGTGAAAATAAATGTCTTCTGTGAAATTAATTATCACCAAAAGTCAATGTTTGTACTCACTTTTTCTACAACTTGTTTGTTAGAAACTAACAGAAAGAGTAGAGGGAAAAGAAAGAGCAAATGACAGCTTCCAGGATTTTCTCTGATACCAAGATAATTGTTAGAAATAAATCTTTTAGATTTCATTTCAGTTTCTTATGAGCTGTAGTTGTACCCCCTGTCCTCTTCAAGAAGAACAGAAGTTCATCTCTAGTGCTACTATTTTTGTCTTTGAGAACTGGGCACCTTGTGGCTCCCTTAACTATATTCACAATAGTTTTTATCCCATAACAGTCAAATTATGTAAGTGAGTTACCTGAGATAAATGAAAGATCCAAATGTATGATACCTATGAAATTCAAAGATGTGACCGCATTTCTTGCCTTCACCAAAATGAAGAGGGAAACAGGCTTCTTTTTACTTGCTCTGAAAATTTTCAAAGACCTAGTCTGGCCTTAAGTATCATTATTTTTAGCAATGCATATTTGATTTTTTTCTTGTGTGTTTGCATAGACAGAAAAAGAACTCACAACAATTGTTTCTGTCTGTTAAACTTTAGAAGTATGTATAGAAAAGTAATGAACAGACTATACAGTCTCTAAAAATGATATACCCATTCCTCTTGAAAATTCTGGCCTATTCTGGTAAACATAAGTAAGGATTTCAGAGAATATAGCAATAGAAGTACTTAGAATGTAATACTTGGAAGTAGTGTTGAAGAAATATCCTATGTGTCTATTTCAATATAAAATATCACGCAATTTTGAAGGAAGGCATCCTCTTTCTTTTCTGGACATTTTACTGTTGCTTCTTTTCAAGACTTGTAAGATACCATGTGCTTGATTTTTTATAGAATTCAACACTGAGCAATACAAGCAGCTTGCCAATCACTTTCTTCAAATCAGTGCTCTGCTTTGCTTTGTCACTGAAATAACAAGGCTGTCTTTAACCTTAAATATCTAATGATATTTTACAAGCTGAAGAAAAGCTCTGTATGCTATTTTTCTGAAACTTTTTTTTTAGATTTGATCTATAATCAAGTTCAATATTCACCTAATTTCAGTCATCTGGACAGTCAGTCTGCAGTATATCGGAAAACATTTTCAACCATCTTTTATAAAAGTGCTGTATATGTTAATGAAGCATTGACATCTCAGTCTGGAGAAGAGAAGGCTCTGAGGTGACATAAGAACTGCCTTTCAGTATTTAAAGGAGAGCTGCAAGAAAGAAGGAGACAGACTCTTTAGCGGGGTCTGCAGTGATAGGATAAGGGGAAATGGTTTCAAACTAAATCAGGAGAGATTAGTAGATTTATGTAGATTTAGATTGGATATGAGGAAAAAGCCTTTCACAGTGATGGTGGTGAGGCTCTGATACAGGTTACCTAGAGATGCAGCAGATGCCTCGTCCCTGGAGACACTTGAGGTCAGGCAGAAGGGGCTCTGAGCAACCTAGTCTAGCTGTGCATGTCCCTCTTCATTGCAGAGGAGTTGGAATAGATAACCATCAAAGGTCTCTTCCAACTCTAAGGATTCTACGATTTGAATTTTGACTTCTAGTTCAGAAAATAAGATTTCTTCTTTCCACTGTCACACCTCATCAGTCTCTTTTATGTGACACCTAGATTTTGTTATTTACCCTTTACAACATGCTCAAAGTGTCCTTTTAATAAAGCAATGTAGCTTTCACCTTATGAATAAGGGTCAATTAAGAAGAAATGTTTATGTTGGTGAAGCTAAAATGTCTGTCCTGGGAGATTACCAACCAATCTGCAGCTTTTCTTCTGGGTTTTGAGTATGGTAGTGGAGTATTTTGTTTTGATTTTTTTGTTCTCCCACTGTTTTGAATTATGAATGAGCAGTAAGAAACATCATTAAATACTGAGGGGAAAAAAGAAAGAAGAGACAAATGAAATTACATAGTCTGGTTGGTTTTTGTTTTTTTTTTTTTTTTTTGCTTTTTATGTTTTTCTTATTGAAGTCACCTATTTCTTCTTCTGGTAGCTGTTATCATATATTTTTTGCAAGAAAATGCAATCATGAAACATGAGATTCAAGGATTCTGACAGTCTAGATATAACACAACCAGATTTTAACATTCTTTTTTAAACGAATTGTGGATTTGTTATAAAATACATTTTTGGTATTCCAGAAAAGCTAATGAATTCCTGTGGAATCTTCTGAACAGTTTCAGCTGCGAAGGCAAAGAAGTCAACGAACAAAATCCTCAAGGCTAGTCTTGTGAAGCTGCCAAGGTAGGAAATGGCATTTATTATTTCAGCAATTATGAATGTGGAAGGACTGGATTCTTCCTTTGCCACGGATATGGCAGTTTGATCCTGAATATAAACACTAAGCTGAGTGTATCCTGCTCAGGATCCTGTTTCTATTGCAAAAAATCCTTCAGAAGCCAAATTATATAAGGGCAGTCTGCTCAGCAGATTTATACCTCTATTTGTTTGCTTTATATTTTATCACAGAATCTTTTCACCAGCAAGTGTATATGGTGCTGGTTTATAGTCAAATTTCCAGAACACTTGCAGTAAAAAAAGAAAAGCAAGAACTGTCAAAAGCCATCAGGTTCCAGTAGATAACCCAAAGCAAGAGCAGAGAGTGTTTGTAAGGATGCTAGCGTCTTGTCTGTTTAGGAGCCTGAGAAGCATAAAAATGCAAACGGCTTGACTCTCAAAAGCCAAGGTAATGATAAACCCTATGAAATTTGGGTGAAAAGGTCCAGACAGAGAAATGTCAGGCTGAAGATGCAGTATTGGATTAGCATCTGAGAATACAGTTTGAAGCTAAGCATGAAGGAAGTGTGAAACAGCAGTAGTCTGAGCTGAATGAAATCCAAATTCTAGCAATAACATAAAGAACAATTGTATTTAATTTGTATTCAGTTTTTAAAATCCTATTTCCTAGAGAGAATGTCAAAGCCCATTTCTCTGGAGTTGGGAAAAACATATGTGACTGATAGCTGTAGTGGAATTGCTAAGTCACAGCTTGAACCAGTGACAGAGCAACTGGTAGGAAGGTAGGGCCAGCCCATGGGAGCTCAGGTTCATGCAGTGCTCTTCCCAAACCTCATTTAAAGGCTGACAGTGGAGACAAGGGTGTCTTGCTGGAGATCCCTGCATATCTGAGGCCTTCTATAGGTAAGCAGCTTCTTTATTTTTGTGCCTGCTGCTGTTGCATTTCAGCAAATTCTCACTTGCTGCAGCCTGGGACCCCGTTGCTCTGCTGTCATTACTGTGCTTTCCATCATGTTATAATAGCAGTACAAAACTAGTGTGAGTTTGTAGTTTTCTATACAGATTTTCTAAAAAAGCATTGAAAACGAATGAGCAGAATTATAAATCATAACTTTCTTTTGTCCTCCCCAGCATGTTTGACCTAAGAAGAAATGAGACGGACTTCCATTACCCTGATATCTTACATCATATCACATGAAAGAACTTGCACTAATAAAATCTTACGAAGGTGATCCATTCAGAATGACTTTAACATCACAGAAGCGCAAAGATATATTAACACGGATGACAATTTGATCTCATATGATTCTGAAGAGAAGTCCATTTTAAAATGTCAAAACAATTCATTTCAAATAAGGAAAATTGAATAGATCAAAACCAAAACCTTTCTGCTTTTGTGTCATTTTCATTTCTATGTTCTACATATATCCTCTTTTCCCTCTCTACTCTTTTTATGCTTTCTTCACAGGATTTCTTAAGTCAATATGAATCTGATAATTTCTGTGTTTCAGTTAACATTTTGAACCTATGATGTTTGTGTGGATTTGAAAGGAAATCAGATGAATTTATTTATCTCTGTATATTAATAACCCAGAAAAGTATCCTTGTATCAGCTGTTAACTGCAGTAGTTCTGAACCTCCAGGAACAATTTGGCAAGACACACTGGAAGAGAAACCAATGAATAAACCTTTGTATCATATAGCTAGAGAAGGTAAAACAAACAAACAAACAAACAAAAAATCAACATCTAAAAATTTAGTTGATTAATCTTATGAATTTAGTGATTAATCTTATGACGTCATTTATGTAAAATAACCAGAGAACTTTGAACAAAACACACTGTATAATGCACAATTGTCATGGACTGAAGCCTATCTGAAAGTAATGCCCCCATCAAGCATAATATTGTCTTATATTTCATTATATATTTGACTAACATGAAAACATTGTCCAGCTCTTACTGGCTAAATTAATAATTATCTGAAAAATGAAGAAGGAACAGATACAACTGTTATTAACATCCAACTTTTTATAACAAAAAATAAGAAATAAGAGTAATCCCTTTTATTAGACTGGGAAGGCTGGGAAACACATAAATGAACCTCTGTTATGGAGTGGACTGGGCCTGGGGTAGAGCCAGGAAACATTGGGGCCAGGCCACAGAATGGGTCTTTGGAGCAGCTGGAGTGAAAGTCCTGGTACCCTGGTTTACTGGGGGAACCCTCTGCACTCCGTCCGAGCTGGAGTGAAGGGGCAGGAGCCTTGATCCTATTGGATGTGTAATGAGCATTGCAGATTGGAAACAGCAGAATAGCAATTGCAGTCTCCTGTTGTGCTCATCCTGCTTAGCAAGGATATTTTGAATAATATGTCCCTAAGTGGTTTGGTACTGTTCTCACTGTACTTAAATTCCTCTGCAACAAGAACAAATTTAAAATATTGATATTGTCACCAAAGTGATTAACTATACCTGTACTATTCCCACAGGAGTTTTCAAGCAAAAAAAACCATAAAAGTACATGCAATGAGCAGTTTGTTGTAAGTATAAAAGGTACAGTAGCTTCCATGGGCTCCACTTTTTGTTGTTGTTCAGTAGATATAATTTGAGGTTCTACTGTCTCCAGCTTCCTCATATCTGTTTTTATAATCTCTTCATGTTGTAGGAAGATCTATTTCCATCTGGCGATGCATTTTCTCTTTATTCTATGGTTGTTGTCATAAATTTCTTGCAATACATTCTCTCATTTGTTTGGTGACATGTAGCAATATTTATTCTACATTCTGATGCTACTACTTGTACCTTCACTTCTTCATACTGTCTTTCAAATCTGAAGTGTATTAAACTTTTTCTCACTATACATCATATGCCAGAGAGGATGGAAGACAAATTAGAGCATGGAGACTGACACTGTAATGGTATTTTTGCTGGTGGACGAACATCCTTTTCTTGCTTATATATTGTTTATCAATAGCTGACTCACATATGCATGCACACACACTTTTTTTTGTTTTTGTTTTTCACAAAGTATTTAATTCTTTTTAGTATCCATTAATCAAAGTATTACTTTTTCTAAAGACATAAAATTAAATCCTTGGAGGGATTTGAAATTAGAGATATTTAGAATTACTTGTAAATATGAACATAAAGCTCCTAAAATTCAGCGTAAATACCCTGATTAAGAGAAAGAGTAAAGACTTTGCTGATGCCTCTAAATTGATAAACTGAGAACGAAGATTTAAGAAGTAATTATTAATTTGATGCTCTGGGTTCTTGTTTTTTGTTTTCCATCTCACCAAGATGCTTCATGATAAATGATACATCACAGCTCTGAAGAATAATGGGAAAAACTCTATTTAAATCAAAAGAAGAGCAGTAAGAGAGACATATGTCCATCAGAAAAAGAGCAATTTAGGGAAGCATATCCAGGAAAACAAAGGAAAAATGGGATGGTTGTCTAACAATAACTAGGAAGATATATTCTGATGTAGTTTGTATGAAATCTTCGTGATGAGGATAGAGATGGGATGTGAGATAAGATCCAAGATCATCCAGTCATAGAGAAGGGGAAAGGCCTGCTCCCACCATAATTGCCTGCTTGTGAATTACATTCAAGTAAAACAAAACAACCCATCATCTTCTTAGTTGTAGTTTTTAATAAGCCCTAGAAAAAAAAATAAAATAAAAAAAAAAAGTCTGTTTTTGGATTAGAACCCTTTTGTCAGTTTTAATTAGACTGCAAGTCCCCTGGAGATTCCATACCTTGCCAAGACCTATATTTTTAGGCCTAGATCCTGCAAGCATATGGACGTTCACCTTCATATGACTATTATTGTGATATTCAATGAATGTCATGGACGATACTTTATGCAAATTGTGCAGTGAACTAATTTTCACAGCTGCAAATCATTTTATATAACTTCCATTTATGATCTGCCTCAAGCAGAGTCAAGGGTAACACAGAGAATATTAAAACTTGTGTATGAAGTTTTTATGTGAGTAGTTTCATGAGAACTGTTTTTTTCATGTATGGTAAATATCTTAGTGTTGCTGGAGATCTGTCAGTTTGCTCTGTGCAAAAATATCTGGATTAATGAGAACACTGAATGTCTGAGTATGTGCTCAAAATCCTGGGTATTTCCTGTTCTGACTAAAGAATAGTTGGTAAAAGGGAAGGTCCAAAGCCTATTGGATAATGAGATCCAAAAGAGGACTGGAGTATGAGAGCAATTGATATTTTAGATATTTCTGTGAGAGAGGGAATTAAAATATGGAAGCACTGTAGACCTTATCTTGTGCAGTGTTTGGAAGGTATCTTGACTCTTTCTAGGTACAAGTGGATCAGGCAAAAGAATCCTTTGAGACAGCACTGAGGACACTCAGTGTCCATGATCTCTCACTTATTTCTACTGTTATACCTGCTTATCTTATTCAAGCCATATTCTCTGCCTCTCTGCTGGGGCTTTACTAAAAATACATTTAAAAAAAAATCTAATTTTTTTTTTTGTTGTTGTTTTGTTTGGTGCGTTTTTAGTTTAAAAAGGTAAAACTGAGAGAAAATTCCCTATTCTTCCCCTGTTTTGCCTGGTATATACAGAAGGTGGATACTCAAATACAGTTTGAAAATTGACCTTAGAAATGTTAATATGTTCAGCTAAACACCCATGTTTCTGTTTCTGGATTCTTCCTTAGGTTCTCATTGAATTGCAGCTATCTCTATGCTGGCTAATTCAGAGGGGCCTTTGGCCTGATTTGACCTGTAGACAGACACAATACAATACAATACAAACAGATAAAATACAATACAAACAACAAATATTGCTGCTCTCATTTTACAACGAGTCATATAATCAATTACATAAATTTCCATCTGAATATGCAAATGTGAAAAGTATGTTCAAATCACTGAAAATTTAAGACTATGTAAGAGATACTTAAATTCGAAGTGCTACAATAGTAGAATATAATTTAAATTTGGAAGGCTTTCATTTGACACCATTCTGATCCAGAACAGATTTTTACCTTTCAGTTCTTGAGTGAAGCCATTTGCAAATAGAAGAGGCTGAAAAAGAGGTGACTGGCTGTATCCAAACATAAGAAGAAAAAAAAGAAAAAGATTTTATTGTAAGAAATTCACATGGTTTTGATTAAACAAACAAACGACAAAACATCAGAGATATGTTTCCTGTGCATGATGGTAACAAAGTCGCACCAAGAGCAGTAGATGGTGTGACGTGACAAAGGGGCCTGTGAAGGAGGAAAGCTTGTAAAGCACAGGATAAAGCTAGATTGATTGGAGGTTTCCAGTTTTTCCTGTTTGGCTTCCCACATCAGATTTGCCTGCTTGTATGTGATCCTAGACTTATGATGCAAAGTATGTGAGAGAAATAGTGAAGGAGACATGCAGAGATGGGAAGGCTTTGGTTTTGGTATGAATGCAAGAGTGGAGAGAAAATACATCTCTAACCTTTTGATATCCCTGAAAGGAATAAAAATAAACAGCTTGGTGTTAAGACTATAAAATCAAATAATATAGGATTAACTCTAGTTTATCGTGGATTAAAAATAATTTCCTTTGAAAAATAATTTGAACAAAGCCACTATGTAATTTTAAGGAGAATAATTTTAGAATTAGATTATTTTCCTATGTACTATGAATTGTAATAGCAAACTGCATTATTGGTAGTGGGAGTTACTTTGTTCTAAGGCAAGTATGTCCAACCCATAGCCTGCTGGCCACATACAGCCAGCACAGCTTGCAATGTGACCACCCCTTGATCTGCACAGTCATGACTGTGGCTCTGCCCTGGGTGTGCACCCATCGCTCAGTAAGTATCAAATCATCTGTGTGTGGTTGGCACTGTGTGGGCTGGAACCAGGGAAAGGGAAGTGCATACTGTATGCTGACTCTGCCTCACACACTATCTTACGTTGAACCCCAGGTGTATTCTGTGTGGCATATGTTTGTGCTGCTTGTTGACAAAAACCCAGCAATTGCTGGTGCTAATACTACAACCTACCTCATAGTATCTCAGAAGAAAACAGCACTCAAAAAAAAAAAAAAAAACAACAAAAATCATGGATTAAGGAAGAGTGTTCAATGAAAAATGGACAGATAAGTATTTTTTTAATCAAGACATGCTTGATTTGTAAAGGAATTATGTCAGTTTTCAAAAACATGCTGCCAAATTAAATGTGTATCAAGGAATGCTTTGTAAAGGCAAAATGGTGGAACTAAAAAAGTCTGTCATCTCAACAAAATCTTTTTTAAAAGTTAAAACTCAAATGGACTCTATTGTAAAAACTAGTTATGTGGTAGCAAATCTGATTGAAAAAAAAAAAAAAACCCACCAACATTTAATAATGATAATTTTGTTAAACAATATTTTGACACATCATATCTGTCATGTTTTAAAAAAAAAAAAAAAGGATTTTTCTAAAATCATTTTGTCTCACCAGAATGTAGCCAGGTGAACTGAAGAAACAGGAAAATCTATTAAACAAACAAACAAAAAAAAATTTTGGAGAATAAAGCTGCTAATTTCAAATGTTATGCTTTGGCAATAGATGAAAGTACTGATGCTGTAGATATGCTCACTTTGCCATTTTCATTAGAGGAATTGATAATGAAGATAATGTCACAGACAACATGGCTTATTTGGTGCAACTGAATGACACAACTGAATCTCTTAATTTTTATTGCTCATTTAATTGAGTTAAGCATGTGTCTTCAAGGTAAAAATCACCTTATCTTTGCTGTGTTTCAGAGATAGCAGCATTTGAAATGAAACTTAAATAATAATTTTGCTAAACACAGTCCTGTAAATAGTGAAAAATGTGCAGCTGTGTTTTGCATTGTGATAATGGAGTTAGAGAATAGTTTTCAAGATTTTTGAAAAAAATCACCAATTTTGGGGGATATTCATGACTTTATTTTCAGTTGACATAAATACATTACCTGCACGTTTTCAAATAGAGTGTAAAGAGTTGCAGTCAGACATTCAATTCAAAGAAAAAACTGATTGTATTATGTCTTTACTAGACTTTTTTAAGACCTGCCTTAACAGAGAAAAATATTCCATGATTCACAAACACAGCTTATTCATGTCATTGCTTTTATATCTGTGAACAAGTGTTTTCAAGGAGGAAGCACAGAAAGACTAATACTTCATCAAAAATCTCTGATGAATGCCTTGAGAGTTCTCAAGGAATTGTAACCACTTCCACTAAACCAGATATTAATGCATTAATTTCACAAAAACTAAAGTCGAATATCCCAATGTTTTTATGTTGTTGTTGTTGTTGTTGTTGTTTTTTGCTATTTTTCATATTCTAACAAAAAAATGTTTTACAAAAAGCTTTGTTACTTATGTTTGTTATATTATATATTTTACATGCAGCTCAAGATAATTCCTTTTCGTTCAACGAGACCCAGACAAGCCAAGAGGCTGGACACCCATGTTGCAAAGTAATATGTAATCATAACAAATTTACTCATACATTTTTCTACTGTCAAGTGGAAATTGGGGAGTGGTGCTGAAATCAGGATGGTAATAGTTTGAAAATAAAAAAGGGCTGTATTGTTCTATGCATTCTATATGCTACATGTGACTAAAATAGGAAAAAAAAACCCTGCCATTTGAAACTGGCTTAGGCTTCATTGATTTTTTACTGTTTCTTGTAAAGCTATAGCTGAAGGAAAATTAGGAACAAAGCATGCTTTGTCGCTGTGATAATGACATTAATTTTTTACTATTTTATTTGTGAGGGTGCGTTTACAGACAGAGATTCCTTTTTTTTTCTTCAGACTTACAGTTGTCTCCTTTAGATTCATAGTACTGCCAGCACTTTTTTTAAAAACAAAGTATACTTTTAATACTATTTAAGTTCTATATACTTTTTAAAGGGACTAAATTTCTCTTTCATTTATCTCCAAAATGATTAAGAATTCATAGTCTTGGCTAAGATTTCCAGGCAACTGTGGTAAAAGACAAACTGTTTTTTGTTGCTTTGCTGCTGATAAATATTCCTTCAAGTAATAAATACCTCAACAACAACAACAATAAAAGTCTCAGAGAAGGAAACTGTGAATAAGAAACAATAGATTATTTCTGTGGACATGTTGTTACTTACCAGCCAACAAAAAGGTGTAAACTGCGTTTAGGTGACTCTGTGTGAAACCTAGTGTGCTACTTTGTGTCTTGTTGTAAGGGAAAGAGCCTGATCCTCAAACTAAAGAATCTGCCTTTGTCTCAGTACAGAGATAAAGGATGCTTAGAGTGAACATAATCCAGTGGTGCCAGTAGCACCCAGTGATGTGTTTCTGCTCTGTGGATAGTTGTGAACTTCACTGATACAGATATCGGCATCAGCTGCCTTACAGTCAGGGGCAAACAGCTGAAGTCTCTTTTCTGGCATTCTGGATCAGCAGCTGGCAACAGAACCAGTGCCTGAGCCAGTGGTGCCTTAGAGAGCAAGCCACTGAGGAACCTGCCAGCTGGCCTTGGGCCTAGGTCCTGCCTTCTTTAAGCTGTCCCTGCTGGGCCGCAGGAGGACAAAAAAGGAAAAAAAAAAAAAAAAGAAAAGAAAAAAAAGGACAGCAGTGGGAAAAGTTTTGGGATACTATACAAAAGGGAAAAGTGAGTTTCAGATTAAGGAAACATCTGTATTTTGTGCCTTCAGCATTTAAGTGAACAGAATTCTTCACTCTGATTAAGACTCCATCAAAAATATACCTCACTAACAGAATCAATTTTTCCAGCTAAGAAAGGCAATACATTAGATAAAATACGTCGTTTTTTGGGACTGGAAGAGGTGAAACTAGTATTAGCAGTGAGATCATTTCATCAGTGAAGCAGACTGTGTTCACATTGCTGTTGAATCAATATGCAATAAATAATGAAAATGATCATAGATATAAAAATAGCCACAGGAATTGATATGAGACCAAAAAGAATTAAAACAAGACTTAAAATTGAGCCAGGAGACTCCACAAAATGAATTAAAGCAACATCTGGACATTTCTCCAAAACAATTAATGATAAACTATTCTTAGAAACATCTTTTCTGAGTAGCAACTACAAAGCTCTGTTTGTTCTTATAAAATGGATGGCAGCTGTGAACTGACTGCTCTACACCAGCAGGTTTTCCAGGAGTAGAGGAGACCAAGAAAACTTTGTCTAACTTGAAATTTGCTAACAGAGATGAGCACTCGGTGGTTTGGGCAGTTAAACAATAGCCTTGAAAAGAGACTTAGAGAGACTATAGAAGTCAACTATCTGGGTGAGGAATTGGGCCAGACAAGAAGGAGATTGAAGCAGAGAGAACATTTGTTTAAATTTTCCATCTTGTTTTTACTCAAAGATGCCTGGAGGGGAGTGGTCAGGTTAGTTTAGCTCAGATAATACAACCCTCCACCTCTGTATCTTCGAAGGAAAACTCCCTGGGAAGCTTATTTGGCATAGTTCACCATCCTAGTCCAAATGAATGGTTGGGGAGATGAACAGATGAACAACATATGGTCAGAGACATGGAGCAGTTGTGAGAAGCACTGTTTGCTCTGAACCCTTAGGCACATTTCCATGTTAGCGGCTGACTGTCTTGTCTACCCCCTCATCAATTCCTTCTAAACACTGTTCTTAAGCACATTTGAATAATTTTGGCTAGCAGGAGAAGTAACTAAAAGCCTAAAAACACTGGCCTTTCAAATTATTCATGCGTAGAGAATTGTAATCAAGCAGCTGTGCTCCTCTGAAAATTTATCATCCTGATACAAAGTCTGGTGAAACACCTTTGCCTGCTGTGGTGCCCACTTTTCCTCCTCTTTAGCAACTATGAGATCAGAGCAGGTGTAGAGTTTCTCTCCATATTGCTGAACACAGTTAACATTAATTCAAACTACAACTGTCTTTCTGCACAGGTGCTGTGCAAATGCTGAATGCTGAGGGATAACATAAAGGCTTTGCTCTTCCTTCAGCAGTATGCTGTAGTTTGAAGAGTCAGTCCCAAAGGGATTAAGAAATTTCTTCCATGAAAAATTGTTTTTCTTTAACCAGTGCTCAGAATGCTTCCAGCATCTTTAGCTGACCCCAGAATGATAAATGAGGTCATCTTGCTTAAGTCTATGTTACTTTTACATTATGCTACTGCAGCTCAATAAACACTCTTAAAGGAAAATCTCATTTTCATAATAGAAAAAAATGAAATGCCTTTCTGATATGACTTGCACCATTTCAGGTCGCTCTGTTCTCTCTGCCATTTATTGAACTGCATTAGCATCACCTTCAGAGGAAGCAGGTCACCCTTCCTTTTATATGAACATACAAAGTGAAAAGTGAAAAGGGTGGGTGAAGCAAAAGCAAGAAATTGCAATTAGTTTAAGTGCTGCTCTTAGAGCATTCCAGTCAAAATTGAGAACTGAAAGGAAGAAATAAAGAGGAGGGAACAGTTCTAATTTAAATCGTAAGTTTTCATTTAAATTTCAGTGCCTAAAAAAAGGCCAAGAAACTAGGATATAAGTAGTGTGAAACTGTCTTATCCAATATACCTTTTTATCTGGAAATGGGCTTAGGTAGGTAGTCAACATGATTGAAATACATGCTGAAATTTGTTCTTCCAGAAATATTTAATCTCCTTCTCTAAATGAAAGCTATTAATTAATGAAACTGTGATTGTTTTCATCTTCTCTTAGATGAGGTAATTTGTCTGTAATAAAAAATGACAGGATTATGCCCTGTATGCTGCTTTTCCTATTAAGTGACAATATTACTAAGGAAGATAACTAATGAGATCCTTACATCCTACATTTATGAATACACTTACTCTAAGCTATCCCTCTTCCTCAGAAATACAGCTGTTCTTACAAGTCTAATTTATTCAAAATTTAGCATTCAGATGTGTGGATCAGCATTTCCCAAGTTGTTGATGGCTGTGGGGAGGCAAAATTTGACTTTAAAAAGTGGTATACTCAGAGAAGCCATTACAAATGTTTTCTTTTCTTGGGCAAAGGTTTGTTTTATTTTTCCTGCTTTGTTTGCTTGTTTGTTTTAGTAATTAATCATTTGTTCTTCTGAAATCTATAACTACATTCGCCTTTTTGTCTATTCATCTGACAAAATCAGTACTTAAAGAATACACAGTCTAAGGTAGACTATGGTAGAAACAAACAAGATATTTCAGTCAACAAGAAGTAAGTAAATTTTTACATGAAACTGCATTATCATAACAGATTGATATTATAAGGTTGTCTCTAAAGTTTCCTGAATTTTTCTTCTCTACCTGCAGCTGCTTTTACATATCTTCATCCCAGAAATGAAGTATTTCAGTAATCCTCTGAGACATGGGTATTCCTACAGATTTGATCAAGACATTTATGTCAGAAAGTCCTCCCAGAAGTTTGTCATAAGCAATCAAAAATCTTCATCTCTTTCAGGAGCGAAACAAGTATATATAAAGATATTTTAGTAATTTTTTTTAGGATGTATGATGGGCTGATCATCTTCTGAACTGACTACCATAATGTAGAAGCTGGGAACTGATAGTTGATCAAGTTTCCTCACAATAGTTTGACAATCAAGTATTTGTATATACTATTCAAAAGTGTGAAAGAAAAAAGAAATGGTAGAGAATGTAAAGTATAATCAGAAGAACAAAAAATATTTATATTTACTTAAACCCTTGAATCTGTTTATTTCAGTGTTCAGCTGTAGGATGTTGGCAAGCAGGAACTGTTCTGTATGGATAGCATGTTTGTCCATGCTATATGACATAAAGAAATTAAATACATAAGATATCTTAAGAGAGAAATTGATTTTCTAATATGTGTCCATTTTGACAGATATTTAATAGCACAACAAATGAGCTGCCCTCATTTTTGTTTTCTATCAATACTGTATCAGGTAGAAGAAGGGACGTTCTCTCCCTAAACCTAAACTGCATCACACTTCTTACACACTTAATGATTCAAAGCTGGGAGGAGTGGCTGACACTTCAGAAGGCTGTGCTGCCTTTCAGTGAGACCTGAACAAGCTGCAAAGTAGAGTGAAGAAGAACCTGATGAGATTCAACAGGGGACGTGTAGATTCTTACAATCTACAATCTGGGGAAGAATAACCACATGCATCAGTACAGATACGGAGATGACCTGCTGGCAATGAGCTCTGCATAGAAGGAACTGGGTAAACTGGTGGACACCAGGTTGTCCATGACCCAGTAGACTGACATTGTGGTCAAGAAGACCAGTGGCATCCTGGTGTGCATTAAAAAGTCAGTGGCCAACAAGTCAAAAGAGGTGATTCTCCTCTCTTCTCTGCGCTGCTGAGGCCACATCTGGGGTACTATGTCCAGTTCTGAGCTCCACAGTTAAGAAATACAGGTTACTTCTAGAGTTCACAGGAGGGTCACAAAGATAGCGAGGGATTTAGGACATCTCTCTTCCGGGGAAGGGCTGAGAGACCTGGGACTGTTCAGCCTGGAGAAGAGAAGACGGGGGAGGGGGATTTTATCAACGCTTCTAAGTATCTAAAAAGGGCAGGAGTCAAGTAGTGCCCAGCAACAGTACAAGGGGCAGTGGGCACAAACTGAAGCACAGGAAGTTTCATCCGAACAGGAGAAAGAACTTTTTTACTTTGAGGGTGACAAACCACTGGAAAAGGCTGCCAAGAGAGGTTGTGGAGTCCTTTTCTCTGGAGGTATTCAAAATCTGCCTGGGTGCTTTCTTGTTTAACCTACTCCAAAGAATCTGCTTTAGCAGGGCGCTGGACTAGATGATCTTTGGAGGTCCCTTTCAACTCCTGCAATTCTGTGATTTTGCAGTGGCAAAATAATCAGAAATGATGTACTATATTATTTATAGGTAAAATGTTTAAAATGGAGGAGATAGAAAAAAAATGAAATAGTATTTTTTTCTTTAAAACTAGGCATGCTAGATTTGACTGCATGATCTCTGAATAAACTAGAAATACTGATTATTCATCTTTAAGTCCTTTTTACTTATGGACAAGCTGCCCCTGAGAAGAAAGATTAACACTAATTTCATATCCTCTAAATTTTCCTTATGATAGTGTATAGGAACTGTTGAGTCATGGCCTGAACCACTGATTGATCACCTGAGGCAAGGACTGAATCAACCATGGGAGCACAGATGATGGCAATTCAGCTGCGTGACCAGAAGGGATGGAGCCTGTCTCCACCTTTCCTAGATCCTATTTAAGGGCTGACTGCCATTAGAAAAGGATCTCCTTTTGGAGTTGTGTGTTTTTGTTTTTTTTCTAAACTGCAACCCTAGGAAACAGGTGAGCATTCTGTTTTTTGATTGTCTCTTTTCACTGTGATAATGTTTCTAGCTATAAACCTGCAAAATACTATCTGAACTACACCGCTCTTCTAACTGTGCATTTGTTAATTGTATAGCTGTACATAGGTACCTAATGAGAACATGATGACAACTTTATCTCACAGGCAGATAAAGTAAAACTCATTGAGTAATTTTCCTACTACCATAATGTGAGGAGGATTGTAAGAGCTTCTTATAGCTCAATAAGTCTCAAAAATTGAACTTACTGAATTAAAAAAAAAATCACTTTTTTGATAACAAAAACAACAGTGTAAATAGTCAAAAAGAATAACTTTAACATTTGATTTCTACTACATATATAAAAAGATTTTAGTGAATTTTGTAAACATACTTTTTCAGAGTCTTGTTCTTGAAAGTTTGTCTTTGCTTTGAAATGTTTCTTGATTTCATTAGTCACTAATATATAGTAATCAACAAGGCTAGTTTTTACGCAGCTTCAGATCTTTCAGATTATTCTGTGTGCTTGAGGGAGAGAGCTATTTGCTCTTGAAGGTAATTTATTAGGTGTATTTACATATGAATCTGTATGTTGGGATCTTTTTCTAGCTCTGTTGTTATATAATGGATTACTTAACTCTTGAAAGTAGCAAAAGGTGTCTACATTGTTCTATCACCTTGTAATCCTCATTTTAGGACAATATTAGAAAAAAAACAGTCTCATTAAGAAATAAAACTATAAATTTCTTTGGTAGGATTTAGAAAATACCATATGTAAACATTTAAAGGATATGTCTCTGGAGCTGAAAGTGTCAGTGTAAAAATTCGTGCATCTTCTAATACCTTATGCTGCTTGTTTGTTTTTTTCTCTAGAACACGAAGACTTACATCCGCTCTACTTTTCTTTACTTTGTAACAATCCTATGAAATATTGAGTTTTATACGTACTTAACTCCTTGAATAATAGATTTCGTAATTATCGCACCAGTTGCTAGCCTAGAATAAACTTTCACAATGCAGAACTATGGAGAACGTAGGTGGCTAGTTTAGGAAACTAGTTATCTGTACTTAAACTAGAAAGTTGGATTAATGTTGTTCAAAGTCCACAAGTAGGTTGTTCCCCTATCTTAGGTCTGTTCTGGATGGTCTGCAGATGGCTCATTATGCTATAATTTCAGCAGTTCCCCTGTTAGCCTGAGGAGACCAAGTAATTCTAAGGCAGACTTTAAAAAGCAAACTGCTAGATAAGGAAAGGCACATTGACATTTCAAAAGAATGGGGCTACAAAGCACAAGAGATTCTGCTTTACGTATGGGAGTATTTTATAAGTAAAAAGCTGGGCTCCCTTTGTGCAATTTTAGATTTTTTTTTAAGCTATATAAATATTAGAAACATATGTTGAATGAATCCCTGCATTCTGAATCAAAATAGTATATTTTGCATTTCCTCCCTCTGTGGCCAGTAATTTTTACTCACACTGTGTCAGCAACCAAACAGGAACATAAATTTCTTTGAATCACTTCTCCTAGCCTTTATTTCTACCAGCTGATTATCAAGAAGTTTTTTGACCATTCTACTTTTGAGATATAGCCTTCAGTGTTTTCAGCAATAAAAAATCCTGAAGAAATCCAGTGATGAGTATAATTGAACAAACAGATACTGCCTTTCTCAATCTCAGTCTTCAGGTTCAGAGCTGATGGATTCTTTTCCTGTTCTAGCTGACAACCTCCCGATGAAGTCTCTTTCATTCGAAACAGACGTTTGCTGCTCTTTATCTACTTTGTCAAGACTGTTTTCACTTCCACATTCATTGCTGTCTGTGTCTTAACTTGGCCAGAGACTTACTGAGAATTTGTTAACTATATCATCAAAGCAGACATCAAAGCAGTGTTTGACTGTCTTTGTCTATTGCTTCCTTTAAATTACTGCTACTCCTGAAAAAAGGCTGTTGATCCTCTGTAAAACATGTAAACTAATATTTTTTTTTTCACTGAATTGTTTGCAAAACTGTTGAAAGGAGAACTGAGACAGGGTTACATTTTATTTCAGGAGTCTTGCATTTTCCTCAGCCCTTTTAACTGTCATCTGGGTCCTATTTTAGTTTGATAACAAGGTTCATTCAGTAATAAATACTTGTATGTTTAAACACTGCTGATATATCTCTACTAGTACAATCACCCTAATTACCTGTTTTTGTTCCGATTAAGTAATGCATTATTACTTTGTTTCCTTGAAAAACTTTTTATTTTGAGATGATTTAGATGTCTGACCCATTTGTACTTGATGAATGCTTAACTCACTCCTGTGGTGACTTATTTCTGTCAGGTATGGTGTGACAGAAGACAGACAAGATAGGTTTCATCAATATTTGCAAAGCACAGCAACCTTCATTTCAATTTAATATCAGATTTTTTTCTACAGGAACTGTGATCACCTCACCCACCATGTCATTGCTACTAGAACTTCTTAGACAAGAGACATGGTATGTAGCTGTCCAAAAGGGCAAAGCTGACAGGAGACAGGTAAAAATATCTTTGTTCAGCTCCAAACATCTGAGAATCTGAGATTATGAATTTTCTGAAACCTGTCTATAGCCTTCATCTTTAAGAGACATGTAGGAAACAGAAACAATCCTGTCCTTCATCTTCTGCTCAAGATGAAAGAATTCTAACCTAACCATACAACATCAAAGATAATACGTTTTAGAAATTCTTATTTCCTGATGTTTTCATGATCCATGACTTTCACTGCTGGCATTATCAAAAGGCTGCCAGATATGTATTCATCCTTTTTCCCTCTATAAATCATAGTTGACATAATTTGAATTTTAACTGGCTCCAAACTCTACATGTATGAGAACCTCTTGTTATAGTCCCCTACTTGTTACATGTTGCACAACGTTTCCATGTGGATGCCCAGTTGTTTAGATGTTCAAAATTTTCTTTTTCTTTTTTTAATGTATACTATAAGTTTAGGAGTGAACTTAAAGAAAAAAGTGTATACCTGCTGTATTTACTTAAAAAGTAGGAAAAATATCTCCTCACATGTGTATACATATGTATAATTCACAATATTTTGTGTGAGCATCAGTGACAATTGCAAACAGTAGGAAATGTATACATTTAGGATAGTTAGAAAAAGCTTGTATGAAGACTTGCCTGAGTGATTTAGTTATATTTTCATGACTGATCATTTTAAAGGTGCAGTATAGGCAGAAATATCCTGTTTGTATTTAATACATATGTGTGTCTATATCCATATAGACTAACAGAAACAAGATTAAGTCTGGACTGAGTAATGCCAAACACAAAATACTGTTTTTTGTTGAAGGACAACTGAATAAGAGGAATGTTAATAACAATCTTCTGCACTGAGCCAGTCCAAGCTTCCTTCTTAATGGAGTGTTCTTTTGGTCTTGAAAGCAGAATAGGCTCTAATAAAAATAGTTTTATTTTGTTTTTCCCAGTTAAATATGAGTAACTCTTTCTTCCTAACTGCCTTTGCCAACTTGTATTTCTTTGTACGTTGTTGACCTCTGTTATGCATGCCAAGGTCCTCATTGCACACAATACCAGCATATCCTCATCTCCTTTCTCCAAAATTGCTTGTTCCAGCATTTTCACCTGTTCTCCATATTCACAGTTTATTCCTTTCTGTAGGCTCACTACATCTCTTCCCCTGCTTCTAATTGCTTTGCACTTTCCATCTTATCTGATCCTGCAGCTGTTCTCTCTCACAAACCCATTTCCAGTAACACAAATGTAGATGTTCCTTGTGTTCCAATGAGTCTTGTCACTGTTTCTATATAGACTTCTCAGTTACTATTGTTCAAACTACACTGAAATTTGTACTTTTCTTAATACCAAATTGAAGCAAGTTTGGTGTGGGTGGAAAAAAGACAATCCTCAGAGTATGTGAAAGACAACTCTATCAAATGTCTCCAATTGATGCTTTACTGCTTAATCTAATATCTCGCAGTCTAGTTTAAACAGATTTCTTTGTGACAGAAAAGTTATACACTGTAATAGTTTGCCAATTTTCAGGTTTGAAGCATAAGATTACATAAAAGTTCTCAAAAAAAAAAAAAAGTCACTGAAAAGTTTTAATGTGGGCCAGCCAACATTTTTCCCAGGTATTTTTGGGAAGAACTAAACCAGTTTGAATTTTGCCAGCCAAGTAAGTTCACTTTGTAACAAGCACTCAGCATGAGAGATTTCAGTCTGGGTCGGCAGTCATAAATGCCTGTATGCAAAAAAAAAAAAAAGTGGGAGGTATTGGCTCTGTGAAGACACACACACTCTTGTAGAGTGGAAGGGGGAATAGATTCTTGTCTTTGATTTCATTGGCTTGTCTTCCAACTTCTTTGTTGTTCTTAACTGCTGTTTCAGATTATGCAACTTCTCTTTTCTTGAAAAGATTGCCAAGTCTAATGAAGAGAAAATGCTGAACATATACTGGAACACATGTTGAATTCTGAATGTTTTTTTTTACTATTTTCAACAGAGCTTTCTCACAAGGACTTGTGGGAAGCCTATACGAAGAAGCTTAGATTTCACTTACTGAAAAGTAATTTGACAAATACTTATGAATTTAGATAGAATTTTCTCTTTATTTGGAGAAGGGAAGGGAAATATTATTTTCTCCTTTCCTCTCTCCTCTCCCTTTTTATGTAAAACCTTTGCTATGACTTTTCAAATTGATAAATACATATAGCAGTGGAAGGTAAAAATCTGCAGTTATCTACTTTTCTATGTCCTAGGCAGTGAAAGTAACCTAGATTTTTATCTCTAGAAAATGGAGTTACTCTCCTGAGTAATTTCATGTTCTCGAATTTTCAGGTAATTGTAACTATTTACATCTTTTGCTTCTGAATTCATGTTTGCATTCAGCATTTGGGACCCATTTGTAATATAAAGTGCAGTCACACATCATATTCTGTATGGATTCAGAAGAGGAAATGTAGTACATATGTTTGGATGTACATAGTAGAAATATGCATCCTCCACACAGAAAGTTCCCAACACTCATGTAGACATCTGAACGTTGTTGACTTCCAGCTCCATAGGAGAACCTGCAGCTCTAAAATGTACGAGTTGCCTGTTTCAACATCCTGCGTGATCTGTTCCAAAGGATAGGAGAAGAAGATTTTAAATGAGCTTAAAACTCAGTGTGAAAAAGCTCAGAAAAGAGTAGCCTTCTAATAAGAGGCCTGACAAATGCCTAGAAAGACAGCATTGTAAGACCAGAAAATATATTTGCTTTTTTTATGCAGTCCAAAATAGACTTCCATCTCTTTTGTGCTGAGCATACTACAATATAATATTCTGAAGAATTTCTGTCATATCATTTTCTCACAAGCTTTACAGAAAGTACCAGATCACTAGCTCATGGCAGCTTAACAAATTTCTTTTATAAGATTCACCTTTCAAATATGTCATGGAAATAGGAATGAAAAGTTCCTGCAAATTAATAAGAATCAAGAGGTCTCACTGGTAATGCTTGTAGGAAACCCTTAAAACAGTCCTCAGGGGCAAAATAATTGCCTTCACTTCAAGCAGAAAAAGTAATGGCCAGAGAAAGTTTAATCCCTTTAGACTATACTTGAACATGCTGAAAGGAAACATTGAAAGCCTTGGCAAGAAGTTGTTAAAACCTGTATAAAGGGACAGGGCTTTATTAATTAAAGTATTTGATGGAGAAGCGCAGTAATAAAACTGTAAATATTTTGAGGTTTCAGCTTACCTAAAGTGTGTTTTCAGTGGTGGAAATGCTGGTTCTTAAAAAACAACGGTCTATATTTTGAGATCAAAGCAAATCTAGCTAAAATGAAAGGCATCATTTTTTTTTGCATATATTTTTGCATATGACTCAACAATGGCTTAAAAAATAAGATGTCAAAAACTAGGTGCTAATGACTGAGCTACGTTGCTGAATTGTTGTGATAAAATTAAACTTATTGAGTAGTATTTGACTGTTCATAGTACGCTTGGGAGCAAGAGAACCTGTGGGTACTACTGAATCCCTTGGAAGACCCGGAATGCTTCAGCTTGATGAACCAATACAGGCTGCCAAAACAGTGTAATCCATCTACAGATTTTGAAAAACCTAAACTAGAGTTTACAGCTGAGCTGAGATGAACTTATCACTTCTGCTAGATTCATCCGTGATAAAAGTGAAAAGTAATTTTACAGCAAAGTGAAATTTCATTTTCTTTCATTTTTCCATTTTCTGAGATCCACATAGCAACGCTTATATAAATACTAAGACTTCATGGTATAACAGTTTTATAATTTGAACATAACATGGTATTCATACTGTTAAATCAGGTTCTACAAACTGGATATCTGCATATGCTTTCTCAGCTACAAAATGTCTCTACAACTCATTTCCACATCTGTAAAGCTGACATAATAATATTCATCTTATTTCTGAGGACTGTTGTGAACGTAAATTCAATAAGAGGATAATACTTGTGAAGATTTTTAGTATTACTTTTCAGATTGGAACAAGAAAGTTGGTGCAAAAATTAATTCTTCTGAATTTGACATGACTCCATTAAATAAGGTATGCATTAAAAAGTCTAAAAGAAACAAAGTATAACTTTGAGTATTATTAAATAACAGGCAATCATCCTGATAGAGGAATCTTAAAACATTATTATGCTATCACAAAGCCGAAGACTGTGCAACAATAAATAGAAAAGGTACTCATGATCTGTTAAGGTTGTGATTCTGTAGTTTCTTAACTTCCAAACGCAAACTCTTGGAATACTCGAAATGCTGTAATATAGGTCATCTCTTTATATGCATTTGCTATGATGTATGCTACAGTCTATCACATAAGATGTACATGTGAAAGACTTAACTCTTTGAGAAAAAGCCTTCATGTTTTTGTGAAGCTTCAGTAAAGTGTGCCTTATATGACACAAATGCTTTAATCCTTCAAGTGTATACATTACTGAAAACTTAGAAGTATTTCAGTACAAATACTATAAAAAATGCTGTAACAGTATCAGTTTTTTATTGATTGGTTCTATATCCACACTCAGTTCAGCGATGAGCAAACAGAAGTTGATTTTCATTGGTTTCTGTTTTATGAAGTGAAGCAAAAGATTTTTTTTTGTTGTTTGTTGGCGGAAACAATATAAAATGAAAGGAAATAAAACATTTGATGTTACTGCTTTTTAAAAAAGAAAGCTTTCAAAATAAATTCGAAGAAACTATGCAGGTAAAATCAAGTTTCATAATGATACACTTTCCTCCGTTGTGTTGTTATATTTTCTTCAGAAAGAATATTTTTATTTTGTCTGGCACTGAAAAGTATTTTCTATAGAATTTTCTTCAATTTCAATGGAAGTTTCTGTTTCTCTTTCATCTGAATTCTCTATTCCAAACAGAAGTCATCACAGCAGTTATGTTTTTGTAATAGCTTTACATATAACTGTGGACATTTTTCCTTTATAGCTGTACATCTGGCATAATTTAGTATAACCTTATTTAGATATGGTTTAATCCAAAAATCATGCAACAGAATCTTACTGTCTTTTTAAGTGTACAGTGAATCGATACCCAGTTTCATGTCATCTTCAGTAAACACAGTAAGTCCTGAGCTTCTAGGCTCAGCCTTCCTTTAAAAGGATGTCATGTCAAAAACATGTTATTCTTTCAAAAGTCAAATCACTTTCTGAACCCACTTGCCTCACACAGCTGCTTTAATGGATACCAAATTTTTGCATGGTTCTTGTTTTCTTATCAGAGACCAATTTTGCAAAAGTACTGGAAAAAATAAAAGAATGCTTATTTTTGGAATTGAGAGGATGAATTACAAACAAAGTCTATTATGATCTTAACTGAAGAACAGTTCCGTACAGATTGCAGTGTATCAAGTTGTGCTCTTAAAAGGACTTGTGTATAAAAGTTGAAAGAATTAAAAATGTAGCGTTTTTGATTTTGTATTTATATCACCTTAAAAGCTCATTTTGGTTTAAGATGCATGTTTCTTAACTGACTGAAAAAAAATGTCAGCATGATGATTTCCTTTGCTGTAACTGGTAAGTTATCTTTTTGTATTTAATGCAACATACAGTCTTTTTGACCTTATTTTCTTCCACTGTCAAACACAGGAGTGAGACTGAAGCTGGATAGGCATCCGGCAGCCAGCCAAGATCAACACATCACAATAGTTCAAAATCCTAAATCTTGCTGTAAGTAATGTTTTACATTAACATTAACTGAACTGCTAAAAGTAAACATAAAAGTTGTAGGAAACTGGATCATAGAGCATTTTTGGGACTAATGTTTTGTTAAAAATATAGAATTTCTTTTATTGCAAAGTACACAAATGTAGTCAACAGAAATGTCAGCGAGGCTGGCGCATCTTGTGCATTCCCATATGCATAAAGAGTAAGTTCAGTGCATCTGTACGCTCTCTCCCCTACCCCAGATTTGGTCCTTCACTTAGAGTTTCTAAGTGTTAAGAAGATGGGAGGGAAATCTGTCACAGAAGTGACTACAACATCTACTCAGGAGAGGGAAATGGTAATGTAAAGGGCAGTAACCAGAATCTGGAGTTCATGATCTTTCCATCATCAATATTGTATTATACACAAGAGATTGCTCTTCTGCATGAATTACAGGTTCCTCTGCAGAACTGTGAAAATCCTTTGCTGGAAGAAATGCTTATTACTGCTTTTACAAATATCTGCTAGCAACCACTGAGAATATAAGGCTTATGACCAACAGAAGTATCACTTCAAGTAACAAAAAGAAGGACAGTGAATAAACTTCCCTAATGGGAAATTCACTGTGACAAACTAAAAGAGAGAAACTTCTTTTGAAGCTGCAGAAAGTAGATCTACAAACTGGCCTTGTTAGATAAATTCCCTGAAATAAAATCACTAGCTCTCTGTATCCATAGTCACACAATTTCCCATTTCTCCAGGATGTTTAGTTCAAGGCCAAGTAAGCAGCTTCAATAGATGGCCATTCAGGAAATTCAACTGTTCAAGTCAAAGCACTCTCAGGGCAAGCTGTGTCCTCTCTTGGAGACACTAGCACAGCAAAAACTTGAACAGTAATGGAGAAGTGATTGTGTTGCTTTTAGTGACTTTGGATCGCTCCTCAGACTTTTAAATTTGCATTCTTGGTGCAACTTTACACTGTACTGTTGTACTACAATAAACCCTAATGATTAATCATTTCCTGCTGCTGCAAACTCTTTTCAGCATGAATGCATATAAAAATAAGCAGTCAGTTGTGCTAAAGATGAGTAAAAATATCCTAACGTTTTTTAGTAACCAGCTACTTTAATTATTTGTGAAAAGATATCTATGAAATTAATATTTGACTTGAAAAAGTCATTACTAAACGTGAACTTCAGGCTGTTACTGAAAACTGATGACACTCTATTATTGAGCATTTAAAAGTTAACCTTGTAAGATTTACTACTACATTGGATTAGGATATCATAATGAGAATATTAATGATAATGAATCAGAGAATGACTAAATAGTCTGTCTCTCTAGATCAAAGCCATCTTTTAACAACATAATCTGAACTCTTTGGTCTTCTGCCTGCACTTACCTGCACTTGTTAGTCAAGAAAAAGGAAATGAAGTTAATAAAATTACCTGGGTAAGGATTCTACCAGTCATTTTTATGGAATTGCCTAAAAAAAAATAGCAATGTTTGAAAAGGTCAGAGAAATCATAGCATTTCTTTTACAAGCAGGTAAATAATTGTGGCACCTAGATATTAAGAAGATTATTTCATGTAAACTTATTCCTCTCCATTATGCTTTAGAACCCCTTCTCCAAAGTAAGTTGACTGACTTCACTGTTATGTAGCATTTTAAATGCCGTATAGCTGCATGTAAGGGTTGACAATATTACAAAAATAATATTAAAACCAAATGCCACAGCATTAGGAGTAGCTTCTGTATATGTTTTTAAGTCAGGTTACTTTTTATAACTTCCATGAGCATTTTTGGAAAGTCAAGAACCATCCTGGATTCTCTTGTGCATTCCAGTAAGTTTAAACCAAAATTTCTTTGAATGATTGACACAGGAACATGCATTCAAGAGCTGTATTTTAGCATACATATGTATGCTAAAAAGTTCTCTCAGGGAAAAAGCACAAATCTTCAATTATCCTTCAGAACAAATATAAATTAGACCTGAAAACTTAGTTATGATTACAGGAAAGAACTCAAACATTTCCAGTATTTCTTCCAGTATTCACTGTGTTCTTTGCACTTGTTGCTTAGGGACATAACAGGTGCTGATTCAAAGTCAGATGTACTTGAGTATTATGCCCCAGAGTGGAACTAATACAAATGTAGTCCTATCTAGAGGCTAGAAAGCCTTTGAAAAAGAGAAGAAAATAAGCTTTTGCCCCATAAGAAGACTGTATGGAATGTCCTGGACAGGAAAAATGCTAGGAAATGCTGGAGTATCAACTTCCACAACTTATTCAACATGACAACTGTTCTACTGACTTCTGGCCAACCATAAAAGCTGCCAACGAAAGGAAGATAGATGATCTAAGCTGTCTTTCAACTAGGTGAAGGAAAAGAGAAAGACTGTATTTGTTTACCACATAAGCTATCATCCACCTGTGATACAGCGAGTGTACTTAATTAAGAGGAGTTCTAAGCTAGGAAGTTAAGATACTCTTCTTCCTTCAGAAAAACTGCTTTGATTACTATATTTGTGTGAACTTGTGAGATGTGTTTTAAGTTGTCTACAGATCTAACAAATCTTTAAGGAAGAACTGTTTTTTCTCTTGGTTTGTTATTTATTAGATGATTTCCTCACTATGGTTATTGCCTGTGGCACGAAATACACAAAATCTTCTCAAGACAGAAGATTTTCCTTTCATTAATGCATCAATCTGAAGATGTTGTGGAAAAAAAACAAAACCAACACTATAGAAATCAGTACAGATATAAAAAATAAAAAAAGCTCCATCAGCATTAAAGTTGAAATGAGATTAGTTGTCAAGATTAGTTATGAAAATAAGGGCTTTTACTAGACTATTATTTTCATCCAGGTGAAGGAATACATGTGCAGGCTGGTGACTATCTTAGATTTTAACTTCCCTATATTTATGATGGTTAAAGTCTGTTCCAGACACAGCATTTCTTTTTCCTAACTGTGTCCTTGCCCAAAGTCTCTGTCTTCCACATTCTTCAAATGAGGTCAGACTCATATTTTTTCTGTGATGTTTGGCCGTCATGTTAATGCAAAGTAAAAAAGCCATTGTAACTTTTTGCTATTCTATGGGTCTGTGTTGAGGGAATTATCCAATATGCAAAGGTGTAACCATTCAGGATAAGTAATTTATACAGAGAAAAGCCTAACACAGTTGAATTTAACTATGACTATCACAGCATGAGTTAAAAGAAGGATACAGAATCATTCCCCTTTCATCACTGTAAATGCAATCTTGTCTTAAGGAAGTTGAGTTTCACATGGGTTTGTTTGTGGTTCATCTCACATTTCCATCTGGATTTAATAGAAAACTAAATATCACAGGGTAGAAAACAACACTCAGTATGTTCTCAGGAATGAGAGAGACTTGCCAGTGTGTGTTAGAGAAGAAAAAGCAGCTTAAGTACATTGTGATTTGAATGCATGCTTTTATTTTTTTATTTTATTTACTTTTTATAAAGGACAGTAGTTTTCTTCCACAATAATGAATGCATGTTTTTGATAACTGTAAAACACTCTGTAAAACTGTGTTTGAAATATTAAACTGTTTGGGAATTTATAAGCTTTTTTTCAGAAATGTCATCAAAAATATTAAAAAGATTAAAAAAAAATAAGAGGAAAAATAATTTAATTTGAGTTCCTTTACAATTTAAAAATGTTTGTTATTGTTGTAATTTACAGCAAAATATTGTCAGACATATGGTATTGTTACATGAACCATATGCTTGCATCTACTGAAAAACATATTGTAGGATTTTAAAATAAGCAGAATTATAAAAATATGATGGGTTTTAATAATGTATAATTTCTCACAAGTAATTTTTTTTAAAATCTTTTTTTTTTTTTTTTTTTAAACAGGAATTTACAATGTCTGACATAGAATGTGACATCTTGTTTATAGAAAGTGTGTGATATTAGGAATATCTCTTTTTTTAGGCTGCACCCTTCTCCACTAGGGATAGCTGAAATTACTTCATCTCATGACCAAACTACAAGAAAACGTCTTTTGCTGAAAAAAAAAAAAACAACAAAATTCTGTAAGATATTGTAGATGGTATACCAGCATATTCCACTAAATGGAATGGAAAGCATTCTGCTTTGTGTTGTGGACTCTTCCATTGGATCATGGTCCCTCTTGTAGACAAATAAACGGCACAAAATTGTAAAGCACTCTATTGTTGCTTCACCTTTAAACTCCTTTACTTTAGAAAAGATTTGTTCCTTTAGGAGCAGGAAAATGATAAAGGAACTAAAAAAGGGACAAGTCTTTTTCTTCCCATCCTCTCTACTAACAGGTCACTGCTGTGAAGAAAAGCTTCATTCTGTACAGGTTCATATAGTGTTCCTACTACCATCATGCCTTATATTTTTATTGTTGCTTGCTCTTACATTTCCAGTTATATGACACTGATATTGAATCTCTTTTGTAGTTACTACATTAGCTCAGATTTTATTATCATTTAAATTCTATCACCATTCTTCAAGAAATAGGTGGTTAATATTTACAAACGAGGCAAACAAAAATCTTGCAGCATCATCTAATAAGCTACCTAATATTTTTGACATTTTTTTAAATGAAAATTTTCAACTTCAGGGCAAGAAAGTACCATTTGTTTCTAGTTTGTTCCTGTTTAATATACAGTTGTCA
Source organism: Chrysolophus pictus (assembly GCA_037305975.1). Lineage (NCBI taxonomy): Eukaryota > Metazoa > Chordata > Aves > Galliformes > Phasianidae > Chrysolophus > Chrysolophus pictus. The sequence goes on along the minus strand of CM074579.1, from coordinate 49,617,125 downwards.
AGAATTTCATTCTCTCTGTCTATTCGTCTTTCCCTCTTTCTTTTAGATCTTTCACTATTGCTATAGTAAGAAAGCAAATATTGATAAATGAATCTCGTCATTAAGGAAGAGCAGTTTACAGCAGAATGAAAAGTTATACCTGTGCTTCAAGTTACTAGAAGGCAATAATTCTTTTGAGACATAAATGCGTGTGATGTTGTGAAGGAGTACAAAAGTATTTTTCTCCTTGTTGTAATAACTTTTTAATTTTCTGAGTATTGAAGTAAATGTGAACAACTAACTGGCAGTTCCATTTCTTGGTCAAATTTTATAAAATAGAAGACAGTCTACCAGATTAACTCATACTGAGTTGTTTGATATCTTTTGTTTGTTTCTTTGTTTTATTTATTACACTTAAAAGTTGATGGATTTTTAATGCAATGTTGATTTTAAAATAGATTTCTTTTTAGTTTTAAGGTTTTACCTTTGGTAAATTCACTGTTCTGTAAACTTACAGGAATTCAGAACTGTTCCTTTACAGCTGAGTTTGTATGTACTGTGAATGGTTTTAATAAAAGGAGGCTGCATATACTTACGTACAGGAAATCACCTGATGGAATACTATCCATCTATTTTAGTCTTTCCTGTTTTCTCAATCTAGCCTTCTTATGTTTTCTACAAAGATTCTTTCAAGAGTAGTCCAGCTTGAAATTCTGGTTATTATACTTCAGAACACTTTACCTTTTTTTTTTTTTTAAATGATTTCTCTACTTGTCTCTATTCAGACACAGTCAAATCATATAGTCGCTCTCCTGACAATGTTGCTTACACTTGGGATCCATTGCAAAGTTATTAAAATGGGAATCTCTTAAAAACCTCAGAAAATGCCCTAGACATGTGTTTTTGGAGAAAATAGTGCAGAATTCTGCACGGAGTGAAAAGATTTCATTTTTTAAAAAAAGGTATGTAGTTTGTTTTCTTTGTTCCCTGCTATGCAAAAGATTAGATATGAAGGCATGGGGTATTCTTTCTTTCAGTAGGAAAGAGAGGAAAATTGACAAGAATTAAAAGACACATCCTTAACAAAATTTTACCAGATCACCTGAAAGGGCTCAGAGAGTATTTTTTTCATGACTAATATAAATGGAAAGGTGAAGTTGTCAGAAATCCAATAAGAAATATAGAGTAAACTTCTTAATCCTCATTCCTAGACATCTGGTATTAATGTCTGTGGAAAATGGTTTGACGTTTTGGCACTTTTCCATTAGCACTAATAGTATTAGGGGTAACAAAAGTGTCAGTTCAAAATTCTGGTTACAGTACAGAAGTGAGAATATGCTCATTCCGTATTCATATGTTCAACTGCAATGTCTATTTACTGTTTGGTCTGGTGACAATCACAGTGTTATAACTGCACTTGCAATTGCAGGCACAACATGGTCGGGATAAATATTGATGAATTGGAATGAACTGAAGGGGGAAGGCAGCTTGAGTGTCATCTAGCAAGGATACATAAGTAAGGATGACTTTGTGGAAAGGGCACCTGGGGAAAAGGATCTGTAATTTGCTTTTCATTACCAGTTGGGACAAAGGATATTTCATCTCCACTTTGGATATTTGGGTGAATGGGTGCTTGTCACATCAGCGGGCTGTGCTGACAACCTGGTAGATAAAATATAGCCCTAATGCCTTCAGCAGTTCAACATATTGAGATATTGGTTTCTCTCATTTGTTGTGATTTCCCCTGCCACTCCCACAAAAAGACTTACATTCAAACTTCAAGTGAAATGCATTGTCCCATGCTGTGTTATGACAGGTAGCATCTGATCAGTCGCACTAGGTTCTGTTTCACATCAGGGTGCACGTGTTTTCATTCTAGTCAACTCACATTAGAAAATGGCATATATCTTATTGCAAATTTGAATCAGAGGACCATTTTTTGAGATCATTTTTGTGGGAATTGAGCTGTCAATGCAGACAGCTTTTTCTACTTGTGGTCTGATATCATAATGCCCTTACCCTTAAAATCTGCAAAATTGCTTGCTCATTCTCAGCTGCCCAAATTTCTTACCCCAGTGGAGCAGAAGCTAACTTGAAAAAATTATCAATGAGTTCCTCTAGGACTCTTTGATCAGAAAGCAAAGAATTAACTCTTTCTGTTTATAATGGAAACAGGAATCTGCAATTGCCCTCTATTTTCAGAACTGCTCATTTTCTCATTCAGATTGTCTGCTCTTCCTTCCTATTCAGTAAGCCTATGTGACTTACTCTTAAAACAAAAGTACAACTGATACCAGTGTTAGAGAAAGAAGTGTCTTCCTTGTGTGAGATGCTCACTTCTTTGGATAAATATGAAGAGCAGACCTAGCAATGCATTATTTATTTATCCCCATGCTTAACATTAATTCCCTGTGTTCAGTGTCCTGAATGAATGCATCTTTAGCAGCACTGAGTATTAGTGCTTCATATATCATCTGATGCATGACTGCAAATCTGTTATTTTAGGAAACTGTCAAAGCTCCAACTGCATTTTACATATTTATGCAAAAAAAAAAAAAAAAATCTGTTTTACAGACTCAGTGGTTCTGATCACATTACTGAGGAGGAAAATGGCCCCTTTCTTATTTCCTCCTCCACCAAGGTAATAATCTCTTGTTCTTTCACCTATGTATTTTTGCTTTAGCATTAAAAGTGTTCTTTCAGAGGATTAGAAGGTATTGACCCTGAATGTGTGAGTTAACCCTAATTGTGTGAGTAAGGCTTGTGTAGCAGATTGATGGTAACATATGAGATCATATGGCGAGACACTTGATCGAGTGAAAGTGTGAAATCTTCCACAGAAGTCTGAAATGGTGGCAGAAGAAGCAGCTGTTCATTTTTGGTGCTGCTGCTACTTCTTTCTCCTGCACCTGGAGGTGCATTCCAGATCATGGACAAGTATTTTCTGTGCTGGCAATGCCAAAAAAATATATATTTTTTAATTATTGCAAGAAACTACAGAAACCATGAGTTTAAAAGCTGCACTCTTTAAAAGCAGAATATTTGAATACAACTGGAATCAAATTGTCAGGTATTCTTCAGTGTTTTGAATTTTGTGCATTCCTTGGCAGAAGTAATAGCCAAAATACAGATGCAGTAACTAAAGTCAGATGCAGAAGACTAAGAAAATAAATAATTTAGCTGAGATTATCATAACTGTTGGTTTAAAAATCTCTTGAAAACTGTAATAGTTAAAATTTAGGTAGGTTCCTTTGACTATGACTTCCAGAAAGTAGCATGGTTTTAATTTCCGAGCATGATGCATTGCCCTTTGCAGGGTTATGGCAGGCTGCATATGATCAGTCACACTGGATTACATTGCATATCAAAGCAAATGTTATCATTCCAGTCACATCAGATTAGAAGATGACATATCATGTTGGCAATTTGAATTCAAGTCTTTTGAAGGGTAATTTTCGAGTGTGGGATTAAAATATCCATTCCAGTTAAAGGTCAATAGGTACACTTCAGATATCAAATATGCTGTATTTGGCACGTTTTCCCTCTTTTTTACATGGGGTTGATGAAGCCAGATGCGATATAGCTGAAGGTGGGAGATCTAGGGCAAAAGGACGCACTTTTAAAACATCAGTGTCTGAACTAAAGCTGAAAAATATGTGTAGTAAATGGAGAGGGAAAACTGAATGCTCGAAGCACAGACTAATATGTGGAAGATGTGTGATCACAGAGGAAGTAGTACAGATATGCAGTGAGCATTAAGGATTTTTTTTTATTCTTGTTGAATGGCCTGTACAATTACGTGTATTGCATATGTGCATCTCTATATGAATTTATATCAGAACTCACATTTTAGTTTCATGTTTCTAAACACTTGCATTTGAGGTAAGTATTTTGTGTACTGGTAATTTTAGCAAGTTTTAGGCAGTTTTAGCTTTAATTGTCCTTTGTTCTGTTTCAAGTCTGGGCTATTTTACCATGTTCAATGTCATTTATATAGCCTTAAATCTGACCTAGAATACATTGTCATGTCCTGCGTGTCAGTTTGTTCACAAAACCTGAATATCCCGTCTGTAACTATTCTTGTCCTCCTGATGGTTCCTTCTTTAGCTTTTTTTTTTCCCCCCAGACAAACATGGCTTTTAATTTCTTCCAAGAGTTTAAGTTATTGTTCTATAGATTTAATCTGTTCTGGAAAATACCCTAAATTAATGCAAGGCTTAGATCATATTAAAATAGGCATCAGACCATCAGTTATTCCTGTTCCTCTATGGACAGCCTTGTCATAAGGCTTCAGTACAATGAGTGAAGATTACAAGATCCCTATTTGGAAGGTCTCCCAAGATCCATCTGTCAAACCCATGTAGCATGATCTTTTCCATGTCATGAGTGAGCCTTATGTACATAATGTCAACAATGAAAAACGCCAACCAGTGCACTTTCTTTCTTTTCCAATAATGTTTTTCTAAAGCCGTGGGGGATCGGTAAATCAGTTGCTGGGAAGGTCTATGTGACCACATGTACAGTGGGAGACCAGGTGGTTTGCACACTCTACTGATTCATTCACTGTTGCTCTGTGAATGTACACACACTGCTAATGTGACTGTCCCGCAAAGTAGAAGTCTCTAGAATGTACTGTTTCCAGGCATCCAGAAATCTCAACACTGATCTGAATGTGGCTGATTGGTGTCTGCTGAAGTCAAAGGAGTTTTATAGAAATCTAGGAATCCAGCTAGGTTGAAAGTACTGCATAGTTAGGGCTGTAATATGGCTGGGAGTCTTGAGTAAAATCCCATGCAAAAATTCCTTTAAAAGATAATGCTGACCTCTACTTCACGCAGTCTGAGGAAAACAGTATAACATTTTTACTGCCTTTTTTTTTTTTTTTTTCCTTCTACAGCCTTCGTGTTTATTTTTATGTAATATTGGAAACCACAATAAAGTCAGGTGGTGCACTTTGACAGTCATAGAATTGTTGCTTGGAAGAGACCACTGGTAATCATAAGGTTTAGTTTCTTGCTTAAAGTACATCTAATACCAACACTAGATCAGAACAGCCATGAGCTAGTCTTAAAAAACCTTCAAGTCTGGACATTCAACAGGTCCCCAAGCAGTCCTACACACTACAGCTTCCTGAACTTTTAATGAGACTTTATTTCATCTAAACAAATGATCTGTTTTGGTTTCCTTTTTCATTTCCAGGTTCTGTTCAAAGTAATGCAAAGTTAGCATTCATTTAATGAATAAGAACTGTAAGCTAGGAAATGAATGTATTTCTGCTGACAAAATTAAAATTTTCTTTCTCTTATTTCCTTGCTATGCCTTCCCAATCCCATTTCTTCTATTTATTTTTATCTTCTGTATTTGTCAACACATGTGACTTGAAAAAATGCAATTTCTTGAATTCTTTTCTTCCATAGTTTAGAGAAAAAGAGCATGAATGTCTCGATCATATTATGTTTAAACTGGTAGTATCTTCTCTTTTTTATTAGTTGGTTCCTGCTCATTCCCATTATAATGCATTTTCTAATCTAATAAGCATTTCAATAAAACTAAAGTTATTTCAGTAAGATCTCTTATCGCAGATTTCTTTGAGTTAAAACTAATGCACTTTCTGGCTAAGATTTTGAACTCTCTTCTGTCAATTTTTACAGCTTTACAAATCCAGAGCAAAATCCAGATCACGATGATAAGATCAGGTGCTGGTGCAAAGATGTGGAGACCAAGTCTAGACGTATTAATCTTCATTCTAAGCATGGAGTAATGTTGAGTATGTCTATCAGTAATTACAATTTCTTAGATTCACACAATTTATTCTAGAACATTTACCTGCTCTTTTATATGTAGGTGTTGATATGGTTGATATTACTTCCTAAAGACTAGAGGCTTAAAAGTTAGAGAGGCTTCTGCACACTGTTTACCTGTCTTTAAAATAAAAGTGATTCCTTTTTTAATTTTCCTTTTTCCCGATAAGACCCAACTGCTCCTGCTCCGTTTTTTATTCTTTATTTTCAGGATTTTGAATTTCATTAGTTCTAAGCAAAATTACCTGTTGCTGCAATAATTTTGATGCTGTTCCAACTAAAATGTACTGTGAAATTTTCCTTACATTGTGGATTATTATGTACTTGTTCTGGACAGAGAGTAATCTCTGAGTAATTTGTTGTAACTGCTGGATTTCTTACCATGTATGAAAACCTTATTTTTATCAGGTTCAAATGCTTTCTTTCAATTTTAGCTTGCTAGTAATTATACCTTGTCCTGTGGCTTAGTTATTTCTAGTTAGAATTTGGCAGAAACTTTGTCTGGTGCCCGGTAAATATACACTGGTGCTTACATATTCTCCATTTTTTTCTCTGTGAGTATATTTAGTAGTCTAATTCCAAACTGAATAGTATGATGTCAAGTTGAAGATAATAATCTCCAAATTGGCATTATATATTTCATTTAATATCTGATTTCATGTTTTCAATAACTGGCAAAGATATATAAAAAAGTTTGCTGCCTCATTTTTGATATTAATATGATTAATATTCATTTATCTTGCCCTCATCAATGTGACAGCCTATTTTTTTTTTAGATTTGAAATTATTTGGGACTTTTTTCTTTTATTTTCCTATTCTTGTAGGCATGCTATGCATCTCTAGAATTTAATAAAGCAAGATTTGGACAGGTGGATGGATCAGTATCAGTTCTCCACAGAATGCATAAAACATCCATGTCAGATATTTAAGAATCTTCAATTTTAATTGTATTGTATAAATACGTTATAGCTCTATAGCTACTTTTTTTGAAACATGCATTTCTGTCATTTTTAACTTTCTGTACATTTAGGCAACAATGCTGGAGAATGTATGCTAAGGTGTATTGAGAGAACTCAGGAGTCCCTAACTGAGTCAAAAAATGCAGTGCAAAGTGCAGTCAATCTCTTTTGGGAAACAGCAAGGTCCCTGGATATTCCCCGAATGCCTGTACTTTGGAGATACTATGGATATCACTTTTTTTCTGAAACAACAATGTATAAAACAAACAAACACTTCAGAGCAAACTGCCTCAGCCCTGATTATCATTCAAAACTTCCTTTTGACTGTAACAAGTAATGAAAAAATATGGCAAGATGAGGATATTCTGTTTTCCTGTTCTTTCTACGCAAACAGCATGTAAGAATGTAGTACAACTTTTATACCAAGAGTTTTTTTGGAAATTCTCAATTTTCATAGGTGCTGAGACAAATGGAACAAAGCAGATGATGTAAATTGTTGGACTGTTCATACAAATATAAATGCAGAAGCAGCTAGGTGTAGTCGTCATATATCTGAATTATGCAATATATAAGAATGATTTTTAAAACTCCTGAAACGAACATCATAAACTGGCACAGAAGCAGAAAAGTTTGCAGCTTGCTGGAAGGCTGCCACAAATGTACTCTGGTGAATAGTGAGGGTAAGAGTAGTAGTGAATCTCTTTTATAGTGCTGTTATCAGGACATAATGTGCTGGTTTTATGGCATGTCACCACAGCCACTGCCCAAACTGCCAATGGAAATATAATTTAGGATCTGATGTGAGATCTTGCAGTGCATCAGTAATTTAATTAGATCTTTCATCATTCCCAAATCTGTCATTAGATGATAATTGTTCATCTTAAAAGAACTGGAGAATTTTGACAAAACTCCATGTGTAATCAGAATTTAAACAGAATACAACCAACTCTGTGATTGTTGTGCTGGGCAGGAAAAAGTAAACTCTTTAGCCTCTTGGTCCCACCACTGAACTGTTTTTTTAATCTTTGTGAAAGTTCCTCTAAGATCACCTTTTTTGTTGTTGTCTTTTGTGTTTTTTATTTTTCAATTTATCAGAGACAGGTATTATATTAGATGTCTTCTACCAGACATTCCCTTGACTCTTGCAGCTGTTACTATCATAGTAGGACAATCTGAATAGAGGCAAAGGAATGCATTTTTACTCTAAACGTTTTACTTATTCTGCTTTCACAGTAAGTGATTTGAACGTTCTCCTGACCAATGCTGCTATATACTGCAAAGGAGGTCAGAGTAGACAATAACAGCAGTTCCTCATGGCTTTATAATCTATGAATCTATACTTCTGGGGAACTGTATGTGCTAAGAAATCTGCATTAAAAGGCTAGTTACAGAGAAACCAATAAAAAATGACTGGGGAAGGCACCTCCTACCATAATTCCTAATAATGGTTCTAAATACATAGATTGGGGAAATTTGTGGCACAGATTATAGATGGATTATTTTTTAATTTAGAAATAAAGAAAAGCTGGGAAAATTCAAAAATACTCATAGACAAAGTTAATTATAAGGTGAACAGTAAAGGAAACTTTGAAAAATGTGTAATTGGCAATTTGATTGTAGAAGGCATGCATTTTGAGAAAGACAATAATGGAAAAAAAAAAAAAGTATTTTGCTATCACATGCAGACAGTTCCCAAAATACTAGCAAAAAGGTAAACAAACAGTAGAATTAAGAATAACTCAGAATATATCAGACTATGGGCTTACGTTTCAGCTTGAATAAATAAAAATAAATAAATGCCAAAAGCAGAATGTCCACTAGCAGAGAATAGAATCATAAAGAATGAGCAGCATTAACTTGTCAGGAGAAGAGATGGGTTTGTTGTTGTTGACATTAGAATTTTAATTTTAATATAGAAAAATGAAAATGAATGAGACCTATTTTTTGTATGAATCAGCCTCTAAAAAAAATCATTTGATATTAGCTGTCAAAAACCCTCTCTTAAAATTAATTAAATGTCATTTAGAAAGAGACATCATCTTATGGACTGAAATATGACTGAAATATGACTGAAGGGCCATTAACAAAGCATAATGATACATAGCAAAGTATAAAGTTGTGGGAGAGCTGCCTAGTAGCACCAAAGGGACGAGTGTTAGATCCAGAGTTGAGTTTTATATTTTTTTTGACATCCACATCAATGATTTGAAAGTAGGAGTAAGCAGCAAGTTAATGACATTCACATATTATGCAAAATTAAGAGGTGTTGCAAACACCACTGGTGACACAAAAACAGTGGGAAGGGACCAAGTAACATCAGAAATGTGGACATGACAGCACAATTAGATTCAATGTGGAAAAAAGCAATCTAACAGTATCTGCAGAAAAATAATCCAAAATATAGGTATGGAGCAAGAAAGAGAAATCTGGAAAGCAGTAATGCTTAAAGAACCACGGAGGTGGTAATGGGTAGAAAATTAGCTGTGAATCTATAGAGTGATATGGCATTAAGAGAGGCTGATGAGCTTTTGGATTTCATACAAAGAGGCGTCAAAAAGCAGGGAAATAATAATCATTCACAGTATAACACTCATGCCACTAAGCCTGGAATATTGCATTTGGCTCTGTGCACCACTTTACAAGAAAAGTAAATGAGCAAATGAGATGCATTTCATATCAGAGGAGTAAAAATGAACAAAAGGTGAGGGAGAACATTTTAGGAAGAAAAATGTGAAAGCTAAATCCCATTCTGTATACCTTGGCCAAACGTCAGCAGAAGAATGAGTTGATAACATTGTGTCTGTATAACGGGTGTAAACTCCAAAGGAGAAAAAAGTATTTAGGAAGAAAGAAAGTGGTAGTAATAGATTTAATAAGGTCAAAATAAGAAATAAATTAAAAGAAAAATACTAGAAAACAAAATGCCAGGAAACAGTTTTTTGATTGTAGAGAAGTTTATTTCTGTTTGTTTTCTGTGAAAATGTGTATTCAGGGAAATAAATGTATTAGAATTCTACTAATTGTGTAGTTTAGACTTTGCTAGTAAAACATTCTTTTCTTATTCTGTTTACTGAAACTTAGCTCCAATGCAACCTGGAGGTAAATTTGTACAACGTGTGTTGCCTGGAACATTTTATAAAAGGCTAAAGAGATCAGCTCTCCATGTTTTAGCAATCCATGCAAGTATTAACTGAAATCAATAACTGCAAAGATATATGAAGGACAAAAATAACAGAATGGATGAGTAGAGCACTCAATAACCAGAAATACAGGTAGGGTAAGGCCACACTTGCTAAGAGGGTGGTGAAGGAGTGAAGCCATATTTTCTCCCTCAGTGTGGGAAATATATGGGAAGTATGAAGCAGTCTTGAGAAAAGAAACTGAGTCTCACCTGAGTCCCTGGGACTTCCAAAAGACAGATCTTTCCTATTCTGACATTCAAAAAAATTTCATAGAGATGTTTCCCTTGTTTCTCCATTTTTAGAAAAATATAAATATAGATTCTTGTAAAGAACTACTTTTCACTGTTTTTGAAACTATCCTAGGAATTCTACACTGGAAATATATGTTGGTATGAAAACCTATTATTACTAAAGAAAGAAATTTGAAAAGAAAAAAATAGGGCTTTCATAAAGAAAAATCCTTTAGGAGACGGACTAAGGACAAGTCCTTTCCCTGGTCAAGGGAAATTATGTGGAAAAAACTCAGTATTTTTCTAGATCTACATGTTTCTGTATTGTGTTTCAGGAGAATATGAAGAAACATCAGACAAAAGATCCCAGTTCCTTGTGAAATGGAAAGAGAGTAGGAACATAATAAGAATATGTGAAGGCAAATATATAACATACTGATGTTCAATAGAACACTGTTACCTACATTTCACTGTCTGATATGACATCCCTTACAAGCCACTGTTTAGGAGCACATTTCACTGATGTCTGAGATATTCCCCAGGTCTCCCTGGTTAAAACCAGAAAATATTTTCTTAGGAAATATTGTATGTTGCTTTGAACAATTTGATCTCTTTGTGTGCTTTGAGCATCTTGTTCAATTCTCATTTCCTGGAGAAACTCATCTACTCTGCTCTCCATACAAATGAGTTACAGAGTTATGCTGTTGCTTATATACATTCTTTTGGGGTCAAAGTGAAATCACCAGATTTCTAACTTCTGGCTTGCTAAATTAAATTTGATGGCATTTGAGATAAAAACAAATCTACATAGAAAACAGCAACAACAACAAACAGGCTATAGGAATAAATAAGATTTGGCCTGAGTGTATGGTGACATTTATTCCGTTTCTTATGATTGACATATCTTAATTCCAATTTAGAAATCAGTCTAGTTTTTCTTTTTAATGTGCTAACATGTCTTTGTGACATCTCTCTTCAGGAAAACTGTCAATGGTCTGGTATTTTTCTTATCTGAGAAATGTTGCTATTTTGATACAACCACACTGTGGCATTTAACCTTGTATGGAAGGTTACAATGACACTAGAAGATGGTGAAAAATTGTTGAGGAGCAGGATGATGACACTGTGACATGATTGATTTATTTTTCCATAATTTTCTTTTTGGCTCTTCCTTTTTTTCTATTTCTCATGAGACTAATATGTTCACCTGAAGAAGATCAGTTAAAATACAGTTTCACCTATTGAAAAAGACAGGTCTAATTGTGAGGTTTGCATAGCCAGTTTAAATGTTTAAAATGATGTCTTAGATTGCTTAATGCCCAAATATATTGCGAGAAAGGCTTTCTTGAAGCAATTAAAGAATCTACACCAGTACTTTGTATGCACATGAACAATGAGAGTTTGGAGGAAGTACTCCACTGAGGTGAGCAGAGCAGTTCAAAACTGAAGTTTTATTTAATTTCTTGCATTGGTGACAAGACCAATGCAATACAGCTGGGACCAATACAGCTTGATGATGGTCAGCTGTAAAGTTATGTCCATGAATGCCTTGGATGATCTTTTTTTTTTAATTTCCCTCCAAGGGTACCCAGCCTGGAGGGCAGAGAATGTCTGTTGCCTGCAAGAACCTCAACCAAAAAATCTTTTCTCTCTGTATCTGTCTTTCTTTAAAAAAATACATATAATATCCTCTTAGAACGTATGGAATATGGACAGTGAACTACACAGAATATTTAGCATTTACTGCTCTCCACCAGATCTCTATGAAGACTCAGTAACCCACTGTAGCCTCTGGGTTTAAATTAGCAGAAGCTCTTTCATGAATCAATAAAGCTACTACGTAGAGGCTAGAGTTTCAGAAATCTAATACCTTGTAGAGATATAAGGAAATGTAATGGGAACTTCAGGACTGACCAAACGTAAATCAAAAGTAGTAGCTAAATAATGAAGTATGTAGACATTTTACAAAAAAAAAAAAAAAATACGGGTGCTAGTCTGCAGGAGAGTACAGCCAGTAACCTGCAGACTTACAGAAGAATTCATGTCTATTTAAATTTTAGGAACGTTAAATTTTATTAAGTCTTAATTTTGTACGCAATAGAAAACTGTCCCTAAGAGTGCAAATAGAAATAATACAAAGCAAAGACATTGAAAAGGCATAAGTTTTCAACCATTATTTAACTTCCCAAAAATGCAGTGCTTAAGGATCTCATAAATCTTACTTTAATCTTAGTTATTTTCTGCCCTGACATCCAGGAGGGAAATTAAAACTAATCCCTTTTTCTTCTTCTTCGTCTTCTTCTTTTTTACTTGAATTATTCTTATTATTAAAAAAAAAATAAATAAAAAAAATAAAAAATGAAGGAGAAAAAAAGTTTCATTCATTTAACTTTGAATCATTATGACTGTAGAGAACAGAGGCTTCTAACAAGATTACGTCTTCGTGCCTCTGTACAACAATGCAGATTTACTCCTTTATTGAAAAGCTTGATTACAAAACAAACAAACAAACAAAAAAAACTGTAATTACAGATGTTTAAAAAGTGTAGTAACTTGCATTACAACAGTGAAGACAAGATGCAGACAGGAAGAGTCTAGAGTTCTCTGCATCTATATGCAAAATACTATGTATAAAGGAATCCATTCACAATTGCTGTATACTTTCTTATAATTAACTGACAGGCAATTCAGGAGGCAGAAAGGAACACAAAGTATGTTTTTTACTGATTTGTTCACAGTATCAGAAGATCAGATAGCTCCACTGCTTACCAACTCATCATTTATTACTCTGTATCTTCTATGGTTTCTAAGGAACAGTTTTAAGGAAAAGATTCTAATCAATTGCTAATAAGCTACTGAGAGAGCATATATTTAGAATTTTGTAACTCAAACAGAAATCTGAAAAATTGATGAATTTAATAAAACTGTTAGTTTGAGAAAGGCATAAGAAAATAAGAATATATAAGAATATATAAGTACATAAATAATGAGGACTGCCCTGAAAGTAATGCCTTCTATTTTATTATGTTAGCCTAGGATGTCAGTGGAGGATGTTGGTTGTGTGTGACTGATGGCACAGAGGGGCAGTCAGACAAAATGGCATCTGACATGGAAGTGCGAATGAAGCACCGAATTCTTCCATTGAACTCACTGATATTCCTCAGTGCTTGCTGAGCATTTACAGAGACCAAACAATGGATGTGAGAATAGTGATGCAGTGGGGGCTGCGTTTCAGCAGTGGCAACAGAGACTGTGGGTCACCTCCTGGTGCAGATTTTTAGGAGCTAGCATGCAAAATCCTGTTGTGGGAATCAAATGTTGTTTCTGCATTAGAATTGGATAATATTTTTTTTTATTTCATGAACTCCGTTGTCTTAGTTCTTTTTGGGAGTCCTTCTACTTAACTTGGGGAAGATCATCACTTATCCTCTAGCCAAATCTTCCCAGGAATGCACGCTCTGTATATAGGTGTATATATGTATATTTTGTCACAACATTGCAAGAATGTCCTGCATGAGATCAAACCAGAGAACAAGTCATGGTATGCCCGAGGAAGCGCCTGAAGAGACATCTGAAGGCCTGGCATCATCCCCCCGGGTGCTCTTTGTTTAACGAAGACTTCGGAGACAATCACCATATCAGTAAGATATCAGTAAGACAAGCAGAGCACTGAGACATCTTGGAAACAACAGGATGGCTACACAAGATAACCAACAAATGTAAACTGATAAGATTGTGAACCTGGAGTACCCAGCCAATGGGGAAACAGGGCAGGGGGATGGTAAAGGGAAAAACAGGGTATAAAGACTGTCATCTTGTGTCCATAGGTGCGCTCCTGCTTGCGGGACGCCCGCCATTGCAATCGCAAATAAAATCTGCTTTTATCAGAGATACCGTCCTGACAAAAATTATTTGGATGTTTCCAACACTGTTCACACTGGCAAGAATGTATAGCTAATGGCAGTGACTATGTTGAAAAACTGTTTTGTAGCTGGGAATTTCTCTGTCAAATAGTGTTTTTGTTCTCTTTGTACTGCTGTAGTCTCTGTGGAAATAAATAGGAGGCATTACTTTTGGAGTAACCTAAATGTATATTACTTCAGTTGGATGATAGCTCTCTGTTACTTTTAACACTGATTTTGCCAGTCTCCCAAAGCTGTGGTCACTTGATGATGAGTAACTCCCACAGCTGAGAAGTTGATATCCCTCAGGCCTCTGTTGTCATCCTGTGTATGTATTCTCAAGACATATTTTATTATTCCATGCAAGTATTTTTTCCTAGGGCCATAAGTCATTCTAGCCAGTAACATTATTATGCTAACTACTTAACAACAGAAGTTACATCACAGGATTGTATCAAACTAAGTAAAACATAAACCAGAGTAAGCAATAATTTTGCTCATTAGATAGCTTATTACAAGTTATACCAATCTCCATGAAGGTTCAGGTAGGCTTGAAGTCCATGCTGTTAACTTGGCACAGAGTCTGTGGCTGTTACAAATAATGGTAATCCCATACTGACTGGGCCAGGAGGCTGCAGTGATAAAAAAAGCAATAAGTACAGAATGAAATTTGTCAGTTAAAGAGGAAAATGATCTTAGGAGCTGTGATTAGAGCTGAGAAATTGAAGAGATTATGCTAATAATTGAGGAAGGACTAACAAGTCCAAATAATTTATTTTTTTTATTAACAGGAAAAAAAAATCTAGTCTGGACACCAAGGGGAATAAACTTAATATTTGTTGATTATTCACACAATAGCTTAGCAATATAAATGTTTATTTGCAGAATTTCTGTAGATTTTTGTAAGGAAACATTAAGTGGGAGAAGAAGGCTTGGAGATGTACTTAGAATATCATCAATCATTTTACTGGTCTTTAGTTTTATTTGTCATTTACCTATCTTAAGTACATAAAATAATAACCTTTAAAAAGATGTTCTTTCCTTCACAGAACAGACTATAATTTCCAATCTTCAAAGTTAAATCCTAGGTGTGTGACATTTCCATAGTAATAAGCTGATATTACCAATGAAATAGCTTAAAGTTGTTCTTCTGGATATTTCAGCACCTCATTCCTATTTGCACACTAAAAAAAGATTCAGTTCTTGCAAAATCAAGTCAGCAAGAACAGTCTTATTACCTCATGAGGTCTAAAATGTTTGGCTCGCTGGAAAATACTTATCTGGAGGAAGCAAAATTACAAATATTGCATTAGACTTCTTTCCAATTTCTTTTCAATTAAAAAAAAAAAAATTAAACTTCATCAGGTCTTGCTGGAATTAAAGTAGCTGAAACAGAGCTTGCTTTGGTAAAGTACTCCAAAACAACAGAAGAAAACCAGTATTATTAGGTTGTCCCTGGCAAAGTAGATCATTTTCACTTCATTAGAACAGGAAAAAAATGGTCAACAAATAACTGCCAACAGGGAGTTTATTAAGAAGATATTAAGTCATTGTAAGAAGATTTTGAATATTTTTGTCAATTTTATCTTAATTAGGTTTTTCCAATCCCCTTGCTGTAAGCAGAAAATGTTTATGTTGTACACAATATTATTGAATCGGTTGAATTCAATGTGAGCCAAATCATTAGAACATATAGAACTATTCATTTTGACCAATATAGTCCACCCTAATCCTTCACTCAATGGTGATATGAACCTCTATGATTCTAAAGTCTTACAAATAGCTTTTCCCCTCTGTAGCAGAAATGTGAAGTCATAGCTTGAACCAGTAATTAAGCACCTAGTGGGAAAACAGGGTCAACCCAGGGGAGCTCAGGTGAATACAATGCAGCTGTGTGACAAGAAGTGGTGGAGCCAGGATCCACCCCTTCCCAGACTTCATTTAAGGGATGGCAAGGACAATGAGCATTTCTTGCTGGAGATCTCTGTGTGTATTTGAGGTGTTCCAAGGGTAAGCAGATTTTTTTTTCTTTATTTCTGTGTCCCCAGCTGTTGTGTTTAAGCTCATTCTTACTTGCTGCAAACTAGGACTTCACTAATATGCAGTCATTGTTGTGCTTTCCATTGTGTTATGCTCTCAGAAATATGGTGAAGTATCTACTTCGCAGCAGAATGGAAGCTTAAATAATTGGGAAAAAAAGTCATGTGGCTCCCTAGAGAACTAGGAAAAGAGTGGTGTGCTAGTAGTAAGTCCCATCCACTCGCTTCCCCTCCATCCTCTTTTTTTAATTTAATATTTTTTTTAAGTGAGGAAAGGAAGATGGCTGCTGATAGGCAAATCTCTGCAAAAGGGGTGTAATTTACATTCTCATAATGTATGGAATCTATAAAAAACGTACTCTGATTCACCTCCAGACTCCTGCTGAGACAAAATGCAGTAGCACAGTCTAAAGCAAACACCGAGTTGGGACTTTATGCAAAATATTTGCCAATCCTAGATGAAAGGTACTAAATAAATATTATTGCTATTATTGCTGTCTGCGGGGAGCAGCACTATGGGCCTTTAGGAGGGCTGACGGTGGAAAATCTTCGTCATTTCCATAAAAAATATTATGTTAGAAATTGCTAGAGCCTTTATAACTTTATGGGGCTATCAAATGCGATGGTTCCAATATTAAACTGCAGTGGAAAATAATGTAAACAATACAAAAAGGTATACAGGAAACAATCTATTTACTAATGATACAAAAATATATTCAGGGAAGAAATCCATTCATTAACATTTGGAGGTCTGAGCAACAGACAGAACACTGCATGACATAAACACATTAAATATGACCACCAGCAAGATGATAAAACCTCTTCAGTGTCTATTGAAGATTTAAGAAGGACAGGTAACATGTTACAGAGATGTGATAAGGAAGGAATTAGCAGGACAGGAGTTTCCAGTTTCTCTCTCGTTCTGGGCTTATCCCACCCGCCTCACAAGTATTGCTAGTTCAGTGTCTATTAAATCTTATAATTTAAGGAAAATTTCAATGAACTAGGGAAAAGATTAGGGCTGAAAAGCAAAGAGTAATTAAGCTTTGAAGTCTACTAGTATCTATTCATTTTTAAAAGCTGCCACTCTTTAAGAGTTTCATGGATTGCTTGCACCACAACATATTATGTGCTGCGTTATAAAGGTATAATTTGATCACATCAGTCACTATCACTAGACATTTCTTTAAAGAGCCCAAATTAGAAAGAAAGTCTGTGCATCCAAGACTCAGTTGTGTATCTTATGTTTTTGTTATCGTTAAAGAAAGGTCTTTAATCAGCCAGAAGGGCAGTTTATAGTGCTATATACAATCTCCTATCACTAAGAATTAATTCTGACCTTACACTACTGACATATATTATGATCTTGTTTCCTTAAAGCAATTGGAAAGTGGAACTACAAGCATTTCAAGAGTTTTTTTTTGTCATGACTCACAAATAAACAGTATAAATTCTTTTTCAAAGTAATTTTGCTGAAACTTCTTTCACTTTTGTGCATTTTTAAAACAAAAGTAAGTTTGCAATTACTGCTGTAGGATAAGGTGATATCTCTCGATGTATCTTCTCTCACTTAATTCTCCAAGTGTAATTAAGCCTCTCCAAAATACTGAAAAATTGCTAAAACATTATTGTCAGATTGCAGGCATTTTAGCTGGTCTTTTTTGTAAGCTGATCTTTTTTTCAGTTATGTGAACAGTCATTTTTTTATTAACAATAGTAAACTTTTGCTGGAACATTGTTTGCCATGAGCTTTGGGTTTAAAAGCAGTATTTTAACATCCAGCAAGATCTGGTAATACTGGTTTAAATGACATGATTCTCAGATAAGTAAAATTTAAATATCCCTATTTCTAAAGAGTACACCTATACAAGAGGAGAATTACTTGTTAAACGTAAGTTTTATTTATATGACAATTATTGAGTTAATTTTCACCTTCAGACTTAAGTCCAACAAAACAAGTACGTTACTCATGGTCAAATATACTATATATTTTATTTGAGTTACCATCATACTAGCTGGGTTTGGTAGCCAATTTTATAGAAATGTTAATATCTAAATTCAGACTTTAAAGGTTTGACATTGCTCTAAAGACCAATACAATCATACTCAGCTAATTCAGACGTGTTTTAGTCTTGATTTATATTATGGATCAAAGTATTAAGATATGAAAGCACCATATTAATCTTCAGATGTGGTTTATATTTACAAGGATAAATACAGGTATAACAAGGAAAGGAAGCATAGTAGACAAAGTTCCATAATGTATATTGGGAAATGTACAGTAAGGTTTGTTGATATGATGTATTATATCATAGGGAAATAAGTCTTGACTTGCTGGGGCCCTATAGTATTTAATGATATGGAAGATATTGCATTAACTGTAATAATTTAGATTACTAATTCTCATAATTTAGACAAGAGTTTTCGAAAGTTAATAGGATGTCTGGCATGTGTTAATTGCTGGGCTGAGAAAATTTTGAACACTACTGCAAGTTTAAATGTTTAATATAACTTTTGGGGATTGAAAGGTAGAGTTGCTATACTGCACTGAATCCCATGGCTGGGTGTTTTGGGGTTTTCTTTGTTTGTTTTGGATCTATTTGTCATGGTTTTGTGATTTTGGTTTTTGGTATTCCACATTATAACGTCATGATAAAGAAGAGCGGATGAAGAAGAGCAGGCGAAGAAGAATGCATCAGGTGACCTTGCCAGGAGTTCTCTCTCTTCTCTGTGACTGCAAAGTCCCCTGGGGCATGCAGTTGTTCTTCTCTTCCGGGCAGGTACCCAGAACTTGAGCATTAACAGTTAAACTCCCAGCACCCCACATGATGTTATGATGTGGAATACCGAAAACCAAAAATCACATGACATTCCACCCCTTATTTTACATCACTACATCATGCTTAATATATACAAACAAAATATAATTGCCAAACATTAAACACATGCACACACAAATTTATATATACCCATGGAATTACTGACTGCACTCTCCCAACATCAAATTCCCTTGTGGTACTCATTGAACATCCCTGTTTTTCTGCATTTCTGTTTTTCTGCGTCACCAACTAAGTGGACCCAGGTCCCTGGGTAAAAACAGTTTCACGAAGAGGTTTGCCCTTCCCAGAAGCTGGAAAGACCCAAACTGTTTTTCCCAACATGTTCTTTACATGTACTACAGGGACCTTATCTCCCTTGACAGTATGTAGGGAGCTAGCAGGACCATCATAATTGATAGATCCTCTAGTATTGACCAACCAGGTGGCTTCTGCCGAATACTTCTCCCGATGCTTAAATGTTCCGCCACCCGTTGCTTTCAACATGGTTTTTAACAACCCGTTGTAGCGTTCAATTTTACCAGAAGCTGGTGCATGATAGGAGATATGATAAATCCACTCAATGCCATGATCTTTGGCCCAAGCATTTACAGGAGAATTCTTGAAATGAGTCCCATTATCTGACTCAATTCTTTCTGGGGTGCCATGTCGCCACAGGACTTGTTTCTCGAGACCCAATATGGTGTTTCGGGCGGTAGCATGGGGTACTGCATATGTGTCAAGCCACCCAGTGGTTGCCTCTACCATGGTAAGCACGTAATGCTTACCACTGCGAGATCATGGCAAGGTGATATAATCAACCTGCCATGCCTCCCCATATTTATACTTTTGCCATTGCTCTTCCCCCCTGAGGGGTTTCATCCTCTTGGCTTGTTTAATTGTGGCGCATGTGTCACAATCAAGAATAACCTGTGCAATAGTGTCCATAGTTAAGTCCACCCCTCGGTCTCTAGCCCATTTGTATGTTGCCTCTCTTCCTTGATGGCCCAAGGTCTCATGGGCCCACTGAGCTAGAAATAATTCACTCTTGTGTTGCCAGTCCAAGTCTATTTGAGCCACCTTAATTTTGGCAGCTCTATCTATCTGACAGTTATTTTGCTGTTCTTCAGTAGCCCGACTCTTGGGCACATGAGCATCTACATGGCGCACCTTTACAAACATATTCTTTATTTGGGCAGCAATATCTTTCCACAGTTCAGCAGCCCAAATAGGTTTACCCCTTCTTTGCCAGTTGTTCTGCTCCCATTGCTGTAACCACTCCTATAAAGCATTTGCCACCATCCATGAGTCAGTGCAAAGACAAAGCATTGGCCACCTCTCCTGTTCAGCAACCTCTAAGGCCAATTGGACAGCCTTTACCTCTGCAAATTGGCTTGATTCTCCTTTCCCTTCAGTGGCCTCTGCAACTTGTTGTGTGGGGCTCCACACAGCAGCTTTCCATCTGCAATGCTTTCCCACAATATGACACGATCCATCAGTGAACGGGGCATATGTCTTTTCTTTTCTGGAATTTTCTGGTCAGGTCCTTCCACTTTGCTTCGCTTAATAGTGAAACCAGCACGCAGAAAGATCTGAATTATTTGCTCTCCTTTCTCAAAAACTTCCTTTGCTGTGTTACCCCACACAGTGATGTCATCAATGGACTGTAAGTGTTCAGGAGCACCGCCCTGTTCCAGTGCAGCTTGGATCAACCCATGGCAAATGGTTGGGCTATGTTTCCACTTCCGGGGCAAACAATTCCAGGTATACTGAATGCCCCTCCAGGTGAAAGCAAACTGTGGCCTACATTCTTTGGCCAAAGGAATGGAGAAAAAGGCATTAGCAATTTCAGTGGTGGCCTACCATTTGGCTGCTTTTGACTCCAATTCATATTGGAGTTCTAACATGTCCGGCACAGCAGCACTCAGTAGAGGTGTGGCTTCATTCAGGCCATGGCAGTCCACCATTAACCTCCATTCTCCGCTGGCTTTATGCACTGGCTATATGGGGCTGTTAAAAAAGTGAATGAGTTTTGCTGATCACTCTCTGACTCTCTAGTTGATGAATCAACTTCTGAATGGGGAGCAAGGAATCCCTGTTGGTGCAGTACTGCCGCCTGTGCACTGTTTTTGTAGCAGTCAGTACCTGCTGTTCTTTCACTCGTAGCAACCCCACAACAGATGGATCTTCTGATAGGCCAGGCAAAACAGACAACTGCTTAACACTTTCTGTGTCTACAGCAGCTATTCCAAAGGCCCATTGATACCCTTTGGGATCCTTAAAGTATCCCCTTCTGAGGTAATCAATACTAAGTATACTTGGAGCCTCTGGGCCAGTCACAATAGGGTGCTTTTGCCAGGTCTTTACCAGTGAGGCTGATTTCGGCCTCCAACATAGTCAGCTCTTGGGAACCCCCTGTCACCCCATGAATATAAATTGATTTTGTCCCTTGGTGACTCGAGGGCATGAGGGTGCACTGAGCACCAGTGTCCACCAGAGCCTTATATTTCTGTGGTTCTGATGTGCCAGGCCATCAAATCCACACAGTCCAATAAACTCTATTATCCCTTAATATTACCTATTATTGGATGTATCTATTACCACTGTGGATCTATCAGCATTAGGCATCGGTTGACGGTTTGTCTGTTATATCTTCTTGTTTACTTTCCATTCTCTTCAGCTTTTCAGCTACTTTTGCGATGGCTGAAACACAAGCTTGTAGAGGGCTTAAATGTTACTCAAAGTCTTGAAGTTTATTAATCAGTTCATTTATAAGGGGTATTCTTTCCCCTCTGCCATACATTGCTGCAAATGTACTGGCGTACCTTTCTGGTGCAGTCTTTGTGAATGTACGCCACATATTTGGTGTACACCTGACTCTTCAGGATCATGCTCTTGGTCTGGCTCATCAGGAATGAAATTGGGGCTATGTAGTGTTTCCACCACAGCATATTCTCTCAAATAATGGATGCCTTTTTCTATATCAGCCCATTTCTTTTTCTCAGGCATCAGATCGTCTTTGAAGGGGTATCTTTCTTTTATGGCTAACAACATCCGCTTCCAGAGGGTGAAGGCCTGGTTCTGGCATGTACTAATGCCTCTGTCAATGGCTGAGTCCCTAGCAATGTCACCCAGTTAGTGACCTTCTCTACTATCTAGCCACACTCTGTTGGCCCCATTGTTCCAACATCGAAGTAACCAAGTGGCAATAGGCTCATTTGGGTGACATGAAACGTCTTTTCTCAGACTTCGAATTTCATTCATTTTCAGAGATTGATCAACAATGGTAACAATATCTTGCTCACCACTTACTCTTTCAGGACTTCTTGTTGCCCTCGTAGGCAGTGGTGACCATGATGTTACTGAGGGTCCCTCCCCAGGACTCAGGGGCACTTCCCCTGGATTTCAGAGCCACTCTGGACCTCTTTCCTCCTTTTTCTTCTGTTCTAACTGGGTTGAGATTCTTTTAATTTTCTGTCCTCTCACAGGGGCAACTGACATCAATTGTGGTGCCTCCTGTTGTTGATCAGGTTGGTCAGTTCTGATGCTCTCACCCTCCAGCTTGGCTTGGAGTCTGTCTTGTTCTATTATGAGAGTATTCAGTTCAGATTGGAGGGTGTCCCATTCAGATCAGAGGGTGTCGAGTTTGGATTGCAGGGAGTCTCTCTCAATTCGGAGGGCATCTCTCTCTGATTAGAGGTCTTTTCTCTCAACTAGTAGACTCTCTCGCTCAGCATGGAGATTCTCCCTCTTGACTTGGAGTCTCTCCTGGAAACTCTCCTTTTCAGCTTGGAGACTCTCTCGCTCATTTGTACTTTCTCCCTGAGACTCTCAGCTCTCAGACACCGTCTCTCAATTTCACAAACTCTCTCCCTCTCTCTATTGAATAAGGCCCGATAAACATTAGCCAGGCCCCAAATCATTTGTGCCTCCTCAGATCTGCCTGAGCTGCAACATTCCTGTATCAAATATGTGTTTAAGCTCTCAGGGTCTTTCAGGTGTTCAGGAGTAAAGTTCCATGACACCAAAGATGTCCATCTCTCTAAAGTCTCTCCCAAGTCTTACCACACTCCCCGCCACTTAGTATTCTCTGGTTTTGGGGAAGGCTTCCTCAAAATATGACAAATACAAATACTGAGTGAAATGATGAACAGTACGTTTAGGGAGATTGACAACATGATCAGATGAGCATTCAAAAAAATGGATAAAGGATTCAAAGGAGAGACTAGGAGCCTGCTTAAAAATCTCAAGTTCTGTAAAATTAGCAGCTCCCTCTGCAAACAGGTTCAAAAGAGAAAGCAGAATCATTTTTTTCTCTCTTTACAGAAGCAAGATAGCAGTGCTCAAAGTTTACAAATATTCCAGAATATTGGCAGTCCGCCTGGACTTTCAAGGTCAAGTTTTCAGTGAGCACCTGTGAAAGAAATAAACTTTCCCAACAAAACTCTCCAAGAGCAGAGAGACATTCGTTCTAAAAAGCTAAAAAGCAGCTCGTTGCCTGCATTCTCCACCAAGAATGCCAATGGTTTATGGGCTGGTTCGGCCCAGTTCTGTGACTAGTGGGGCAGAGGGATTTTGCAAAATCCGCGCCTCCAGAGAAAGGGAAAAGGGGACCCCAAAATAATTAACAACAGCGGCAACAATCTGAGGAGAAACAAACTAATTTACTAAATATATTATCGGAATGCAAGATAACGCACCATTATACAATATAATTATAATTGAAGCTAATAAATCAAATATAATGAGAGAGAGAGAATGTCTGAACGGTGGATAGGCCTCACCACAACGCTGAGGTGAGATGCACAGTCCAGTTGAGCAGCAGGGCGACAAAGAAGCGCTGACGAAAAAGAGCGGACGAAGAAGAGCAGGCGAAGAAGAATCAGGTGACCTTGCCAGGAGTTACATCTCCTCTCTGTGACTGCAAAGTCCCCTGGAGAACGTAGTTCTTCTCTTCCAGGCAGGTACCCAGAACTTGTGCATTAACATAAACTCCCACTGCCCTACGTGATGCTATGATGTGGAATACCGAAAACCAAAAATCACAAAACCATGACACTATTTTATTTATTTCTTCTGCAAGAAGTAGAGAGGGCAAAGAATAAATGTCCTGTGAGATTTTCCTTGATGCAGTATGGAAGGCATTTTACAGAGACTTACTGTTCATCCATTTTTACAGGAAAAGACCGGAGTGAATGATAATAAACAGGAAGGAAAAGATTTTTTTTTTTTTTTTTTTTTTGCATGATGACTGAAACAACTGCATTGTAAGCTCAAAAGAAAGAATTAGGAAAAGAAAAAAGTAATTTTAGGTAATTAGCTTACCAGGAAAAGGAAAGGTAAAAAATACGTAAAAATTAGAGCAAAAAAGAGAGTCCTAGTGTGTTAATGGAATCCGTGACACAAATGCTGCCAGGAGGTAGCTTGATTGTGGCAATTTGTGCACTGGACTTAGCATCAGAGTGATGCTGAAGGGCTTCAGCATTAATAGAAGAAGGAATCAGAATATGAAATACTTTAATGCTTTTTATTCTTCTACTGCTAATAGGTCTGCAGCTTTTACATTACTTAGAAGACTATGAAGTGAGATTGTCTAGGGCTGTGTATTCCACACGAAGGCAGATTATTACATAAAAAGGCCAAATTTAATAGGAAGTGCTGGAAAAATCTGTAAAGATTAACATTTTACCATTGGAGTCCACAGTTTTGCTGATCTTTGCATTTACAGAATATTAAAAGGAAGAATAGTAAGAGGCAGTATATGGTTGGCATAGGAAACACCTATCAGTGCAGCTTCAATTTTAGACCAATCTTACAACAGCAGAATTATAATAAATATCTAAATTTCAACAGTATGACTCAATTGAGCACGTTCAAACCTGTTTTAGATAATACTGTGGAAAGAAGAAACATAAAATTGTCATAGCATCTATATTAATAGTGAATTCCAGTTAGGGACTTCAGAAGAATCACTGGGTAGCCCTATAACTAAGGCATTGACATTGTTAGTAGCAGACCATGAGCTGTATGTAGTTTGCAAGGCCTCAGAACTGAAGATTTTCACTCTTTCTGAATTTGAGCTGCCTGCAGCTTTGATTTAGGTTTAGTTGTGGCAGCAATCTCATTAATTATCCAGGTGTCTAGTAGCATTATTTACTTTTCTTTATCATAGAATCATTTGAGTGGGAATGAACCCCCCCGTCCCCCGCAGACTCCTCCTTCCCCCAGCGGTCATCTGGTCCAGTTCCCTTGCTATGAACAGAGACATCCACAGTTCAGTAAGGTTGCTCAGAGCCTGGTCCAGTCTGGCCTTGAATGTTTCTAAGGATGGGGCGTTCACCACATCTCTGGGCAACCTGTGCCAGTGCCTTATCACCCTTGTTGTCAAAAATTTCTTCCTTACATCCAGTCTAAATCTCCGTTCTTCTAGTTTGAAACAATTTCTCCTTGTCTTATGATAACAAACCCTGCTAAAGAGTCTATCCCTACTTTCTTATAGTCCCCTTTTTGGTAGTAGCCTGAAAGGCCACTCTCAGGTTTCTCCTCTTGAAGCTGAAAAACCCAAACTCTCTTGACCTGTCTTTGTAGGGAGAGTGTTCCATTCCTTGGATCATTTTTGTGGCCCTCCTCTTGACACACTCCAACAGGTTCATGTCTCTCCTGTATTGGAGACTCCATATCTGGATGCCGTTTTCAGTTAGGCTGTACACTATCCTTACATCCCCCAGCTAGTACTGATAGCAAGGGTTGCCACTGTCCAGGTATAAGACCTGAGCACACTGCTTGAACACTATGTAACTCTGGATGGTCCCTTGAGCATGTTGACCACATCACACAGCACTGTGTCATCCACTGACTTGCCAAGTGGACTTGCGTGCACTTAGCCCCATTGTCAATGTCACAGATGAAGATGTTAATGAAATATTCATCCCAGTACTGATTCCGAGAGACAGCACTTGTCGCTGATCTCCATCTAGACATTAAACCACCACTCTCAGGGTATGGTTTTGCAACTAGTTCCTTATCCACCAAACAGTGTACCTGTCCATTCCTTATCTTTCCAATTTGGAGAGAAGGATGTTGGGGACTGTGTCAAAGATCTTACTGAAAATCCAGATAGATGATGTCAGTGGCTCCTCCTTTGTCCATTGACACAGTTTCACCATCATACAAGGCCACTCTGTTGGTCAGACAGGACCTGCTCTTAGTGAAGTCATGTTGGTTGTCTTTCGTGACCTATCTTCCACGTGCCTTAGCATACCTTCGAGGAGGATCTGCTCCATGGTCTTCCTGGGTAGTGAGATAAAACTGACAGGTCAGTAGTTCCCTGGGCCATTCTTTCTGTCCTTCTTAAAAATAGATAAATAGATGCCACGTTGCTTTTTTTTTTTTTTTTTTTCCAAAGCCACTAGGGACTTCACTTGACTGCTAGGACTTCTCAAATATCATTGAGATTGGCTTGGCACCTGCATCAGCCTGTTCCCTCTGGACTCTGGGATGCATCTCATCAGAACCCATGGACGTAATAAAATCTTTGAAAACTCCAGCAGAAGGGAAGAACAGAAAAACTTTGAAGCATGTGACAAGACATATCTCTTCAGGTAACACAAATTTTTCTGAAGAAGTAAGAAATGGAGAGTATTACCTGAAGCATATTGTACTACAAGTACACACACAGTTGATCCTTGGGAGAAGAGGGAGTTTTGTCAGTGAATTACAGCAAATCTGTAGTGCCAGGAGCTTCATCATCAGCTGTAAACAGCTAAGAGCAGACAACAGTATGTACATAAGCATGAGTACAACTAATCAAAATCTTTAGCATCTCCTTCTCAGCTAAACATAAATTAGGAGATTAGGAGCAATCAGGTAAGATTTTACTACAGGTTAGCAACTCTTCACTGGCTGTTCACAGATAGCTCCTTGTGACACTGAAGAAAGTGTCAACAAATTATTTATGTAATGCCGAGATTAATGAGTCCTCCTAGGGTTTTCCAAATAACACTGGATAAACCAAGGGAAGAAATTAGAACTGTAATGATGGCAAAAGCAAATTGTACAAGAAACATGTTTAGGTATCATCACTGTTGGAAAAACTGTGGGTCACATCAGTGCTGTAAGCAAACAAGTTCCTTTGCTCTGACGGTTTCATAAAGTGTGCTTATAAATCTCTTTATTATTAAAGGACAATTAAGGAAGCTAGAAGCTATTACATAAGAGCAAATGGACTCAGACACATAGGGATGACTAAATCATTGAGCCACCATAAGAGAAATCTGAGTTTATATCCATATTTATGCAGTTTTGCAAAATCTGCCCTAGTGAAGAACATACTGACCAAACTTTAGTTAGAATACTGCATAGAATCTAAACAGTTTCTCATGGTATGTGATATCAGGACTCCTGGCTAAAAAATATACACCTATCCATGAAAGTTTTAGTCTGCTTGGAGAGTACTATTGCAGTCACTCCTATGTGGTATGCCTTTGACTGTGGACCACTTCAGTGTGAATTTCTTTTCTATTCTAATGGCGTTTCTTGGGGTCCTTTGCTATGTGGTTAGTATCTTTTTTTCCACTCAGAACGAAAATTAGTATAATGTGTGCATTTGGGGATTTTTTCTATAAATGTACTCAGATAAACACGAATTTAGAAAGTGTTCAAAACAATTTGAACAGCATATATTGAGCAAACAGAAAATCAAGAAGCCATTTGTCAAGTCATGCAGATTGCTTCAGCCTTACAGAAACTACCAATTATGTCTCTCCAAACTAAGATATCTGTTAAATGGATATATTTATGACAGATTTTTCTCTATTAGCCTCTTTGTGTAACACACATTAGTTCTTGCCGCTCACAGTGAAAGTCCAAACCACCCCTCATTTTCTGTTCCCAGTGAAGACTGCAGCTCAGTGTATGGAGCAGGTTGTGTGAGTGTTCTTTACCTCCATCCAGGGGTCTCCAGCTGTAGTAGAACAATCTGGGTTCTTTGGAAAGATTTGGAAAACACTATAGCCAGCTTAATGGAAACTTTTGCAGTTTTGAGAATTTTGGTAAGTAACTACTGAAAAACTGGTGCAACAGGCTCAAATAATAAGATGCTCGTGTACATGCAAGAAAGAGGACTCAGGCACAGCCTGCCGGAAAATGCTATCAAAATTCCTCACAGGAAAAAGACAGTGAAAATGACCCTTGAAAAATAATTTGGACTGTAAATGACTATTAAATCTCTAAGCTAAGGAGAGACCATAGGTCCAAAGTGGTGCTATTAAACACAGTTTCTGAATGACGAATGAGCAGAGACATCTGTCTGCAATTCTGATTTACCGGCAAGATTTCATCAATGCAAACTATTTTCTAAGTTTCACGTGTACCATTCAGGTTTCTTTTCTGCGAGTTTCTGTGATCTAAAGCAAGAGATGGTACTGTAAATGTCTCATGTATGATTGTTATGACCCTCCATTTCTAACAGAGTGTTAACTTGTGGTGAGAAGATAGGTGCTACAAGTAAATTTTAGAGAAAAGGAAACACTGCATGATTTCCTAACACATTTCTGTTAGTCCATCATAAACAAGGAGTAGAAGATACACTTGAACAAAGTCTAGGATAACTGCTGTCTGAAAGCTTGGCCCCAAATCGTGACATCAAAAATGTCTTCTTTCAAGATCTCTTTTTAAGCATCTTGCCTGTCACCCCAAGTCTCTTAATGAATAGGTACCATTTTGAATCTGAAATTCATACAAATTATTTAAAAATTTCTGGTCCATCTCTTTAAAAGTGAGAAAAATATTGAATAGAAAAAGTAAAATATAGGAAAAAAATGAGAAAAAACAGTTTAATTGTAGTGGTTTTCAGATTAATTCAAGTAAAGCATTAATCTTGGAATTTGACTTTCTTGGAACAATAATAAAATCACAGGCCAAAAAAATACTGTATGATTTACTATTTTTCTGTTATTCCTCTTTTATAACTTCACCATTTCCATTTCAGCAGCAAGAAATCTTATTACCTCCTTTTTGTTTTTTTTGGGGGGGAAGAGCTATATTGTCTGCTTATTTGTTTATTCCAATATTTGTTTGTTTGTTTAAATCTGTATTTTAGATTATCAGTGTTTTCATCAGCACAAAATGCCTTTTTAAAATGACAGTACTATGTGATGAGAGGAGATTAGGTAATTTTAAAGGGTTGCCTCAAACTTTTGTTGACTTTTTACGTTGGGGTTTTTCTGTGCAGGAGTGCTACAAACACTTAGAATGACTTCTTGAAATTTTCATCTGCTAATGAGACCAGGATTAAGGAAGTTGATACATTTCACCTACAATTTATTTGTCAAGAAACTTCAAGTTAATACCACTGGAGAATAAACAACAGTATCTCACTCTGCAAACTGTCTGAATGTAATTGAGAAGTTGAATTTTTTTTTTCCCGTGCTTGATTAAAACAAATCCAATAGTGAATGTGACACTGTTTTTGAGTTCTTACAAAGTATTTTTGGGTGAGTATTTTTGCTGCATTTGTTTAGAAATTGCTGTCATATGACTAGGAATAACAACTTTAAAAAAAAAAAAAAAAGAATATCACTGAGTATAATACAATATTTAAAGAAAGAACATTTTAAAGTTTCTTGTTATTATTTTTAGAGTTTGCTTTCTTTTTATGCTTTGTTTTGTTTGACAAGCTCCTTGCAGAAAGAAAGCAGACATTGTGTGGCAACTGGGTCCCATCTTTTGGAAAGCTTAAATGAAGAAAAGTGTATGATATTACAATAATTTAATGTATATTTCCTAAAAAGTTTGCTTCAACTGTACATATGACACCACAGATGAAATAACACCAATTTTCATTTATTAATTTTATTTTCCACACGTGGTTTAGATTATTTAATATCATTGCATTATTGATGTGTATTACTGGAAATATACATATCCAATTCGTATTGTTTTTGATACATCATCTCATTTTTTCTTTTTCTCCTTCTCTTTTTTTAATTTGCTTTTCCTTTTTTTCCTTTTCCTTTTTTTTCTTTGTCTTTCCCTTCCTCTTCCTTTTTTTTTTTTTTTTTTTTTTTTTTCTTCTTTTGAAACACCATTTTTCTTTTCTGGATCATTATTTAAATTTAATACTAGTGAGAAGAATATACATTGAATACTGCAAAAAAAATTCTCCCTAAATATTATGTAGACAATACTGAAGATTAGGAAAGTGCCAAAAAGCTCATATGAGTTAGTTAGGGGTACACATGAAAAATGAATGCATGCTATGTTGTTAAGTACAGTAATCACATGTTGCTGGGCCTTGAGAAACCCTAAAAATTTAGGAAAATTCCAAAAATTCTCTCATAAACAGCTCTGACAAAAGCTGTGATTTCAGAGTCTTTTGCATAGATGTAAACATGTGAGGAGATACCAACTGCCCTGAAAAAAAAAGGTAGAATAGAAAGTAATAATCCATTTATGTCATCTGTCAATGACTTAATCTTATTTTATCAGAACACCAGATCCTTTGGATGCTGAAAGGATATAGGGAAATATAAACTATATCATAGAACCAGAGACAAATAAGAGTCATTAAAAGAGATACATTTCAGATTGCTTAACAAAATTCTTAGCTTGAACTTCATGTAATGCCTTGAAGATACTACAAACAAATATTAAATTTTTACACAGTGAAATTCCTAGAATTCAGAAAGGAATGAAAATGGCTACCTGCAGAACCTGCACTTCTATAACCCTATTTCATATTTATATTAATCAAATAAGAAGTAGTAATTGGAAATACAAGTAATGTAGGTCAAAATAGATGAAAAATAATCCAAAAATGAGAAAAGTGGTTTGTGAGATGTAAAAAAATTTATGAAATCATGGCATAGTGTACTTAGAATATCTAAGATTTCAGAAGAGTTTTGTTTTAAACACAGCTCCTTAAATTTGGCATTCTTTTGAAAGAAGATTTGCACATCTTATTTTCTGAAATAGTCCCCTATAAATATTAAAAAGTGAGAACATGTTCTTGATTGATTCTGTCATTAGGAATGAATGCAGAGAGAAACTCTGACAGACTTCTACTTCACTCACTGTTTAATTGCTTCATTATCCTATTTGTTTGTATGTTTTCCTACAGAACTGAAGATATGAAGACATTCAGTCACAATATATTGTGGTAGTGACACAATTTAAATTACTCTCCCATACATGGTTCTGTCTCAAGAGTTTTCATGGCCATGAGCCGTTATTTCCAATGAAAATAATAGTCCATGGTATTGCAACCTCTTTCAGCGCTATACATTATGATTCAAGTATCTACATAATGAATTCCATAGTGGTAATACATACGTGATGTGCAGAAAATCAAACCCTATAGCCTGTAAGGATATAGAGAAGGTATGTTTTATTGGCAATTGCACAAAAGCCCTGGTGCAAGGGGGATAATTCCTCCAAGCTTGCACGCCGTCTGGAAAAATCGTGCTACAGATATAGGACAAACTAATACATAATCAATAGTTTCCTGGAATTCGGATACATATTCATTATACCCCAAAAGCATGCAGACCCTCCCCTGTTGCGCATGCGTAGTGGGTCGTGGGTTGAAGAATTTCTTGTCTTTTTCGTGAAGGCTTCTGACCTTCCTCACTATAAACTCCTGATAGAGAAGGGGGGCATCCCCCAAACTAGTTTTGTCTTGCTCTGTGGACATCTAATCACCTTCCTGCCAGATGTTTCTGGGTTGTTCTCAAACCTTGTCAGCATGGCCTTCATCCCCCTCACTATTCCAGACCCAGTGTCTGCTATCCTCCCTTCCCTAACGAGCTCTACATTCCTGCTTCTATAAACTATCTCTAACTATCTTCCTCTATCCTCAGTTACTGTGAAACCTTCTTTCTGCCTTTTACTTTTTCTTATGGGGTCCCTTTTCCACCTTTCATATGCACATTTGTGCATAGTTGGAAATGAAGAAATATCTCTAATTTCAGAGAGCACATCTTGCTCTATTTTGCATAATGACTGTGAACATCAGATAAATGAAAGGAAATAGCTTTTAGTGCAGTGTTCTGTCACAGAAAAATAATAAATCAACAACCTATGAACTCTGTGTCCATTTGAAGCATATTCAGAGCCCTCATTAACCTATAAAGGCCAATTTGAATAGAAGCCATTTAATGAAGACACAGAGGGGATTCTTGATAATTTATTATGATGGAAGAAATGGAAACAAGCTAGAAATGGTAAAAATTACCCAGATGCTAGTGAGATCCAATAGTGGCTACAAAATCACCTGACTTATGCAACAAAATCTAATTGCCAAGTCACAGCTACTAAACTGCGCAAAACTTTGTACAACAAAAGGAAGGGGCTCTAGAGATGTAGTTTTGCAGGAATTAGTAATTTCTGAGTCAAGATCCACTTAATTTCATTTTCTACTTGTTTGTTGTTGTGGTTGTTTTTTGTTTTAATTTACTGGGAATATTCCTCAATAAAACATGGGATGAAAATGTGACCTTTCTGTGACAGAATCAGCTGCTTTAGGCTAAGTGTCATGTGTTATATTTAATTTGGCTGAAATACCTGCAAGGTAATGACGGCATGATTTTAGGTTTTTATACCTAGGATTAAAAAAGGAATCTTACTTAATCTTTTCAAGAGATAAGTGCCACCCAAAACTTGCAAAGAAAGCTTCATATAAAAGAGAAAAATCATTCTAGAAACTAAATTTCCTCTGCCCATCTAAGTGCCCCAATCATCAAGTGGCACTGCTTCCTAGCAGCCTTTCTCATTCCCTTTTTCTGTTTCTTCATTGTTGTCACCAGTGATGATCAAATTCTTTCTTTGATGCATGGTGGTGAAATTTCAGCAACATACATTTTGAGTATTTTATACAAGGGCTGCTCTGGAATTAATATTTCCTGCTTTATTATGTTGGCCCACAATACCCAAGGTGGATGTTGGTGGTATGGCAGTAAAGCTTGAACCTTCCCACCACTATTCCTTTACATTACATCTGTATGACAGATCGCAGCAGAAGGGCAGTCTGACAGATTAGCATCTGACATGAAAGTGTGCATGAAGCAAAGGTGTGTGTCTTTGAATTCTTCCACGCAGAAAACACTGCATTAATATATTCACTGAGGCTTGCTGAGTATTTATAGAGAACAAACAATGGATGTGAGTACAGTGAGGTGGTGCGTGGTGCATTTCAGCAGTGTTCACAGAAAAAGGGGACAACTTCTGGTCATGTAGATACTTAAGAGTGTTGCATATAAACTCTTTTTCATTGCTGGCAAAAAATGTGTAGTTAATGGTGGTGACTATGTTGAGAAATAGTGTTTTGTAGTGAGAATTTACTCCATCAAATAGTGTTATTGTTCTCTTTGTATCTGCTATTGTTTCTAGGAAATAAGTCGGAGGCTTTTGAAGCAACATTCACATTTGCGTCTAAACACCCATAATGGCTTCTATAATGTCATCCCTCAGGAGGTGAAGGTTTGAGTTTTGCATCCTGTATGCCCAGATAGGCAACTGAACATGAGTTTCCTTCTTAATAATAAACGTGTAACAAGATGCCACCATGACCTGTTACATTTTTAAAGAACAAAATAAACTATGCTTGGTTTTTGAAAGTGGAGACAAAGGTGCCTGTCTTTAGGAGAGGCTTTCAGTCAATGCTTGGGGCTGCTTCCATAGAGCTCTCAGTAAGTTACGTGAAAGAAAAGATTAAAGATACGCACATCTGTCTTCACTCTTTCCTAGCCACTACTGATCAGATGTACTCTAAAAGTGCTGATTTTACCTTCCTGTCTGATCATTTTACATTTTCACCTCTATTCTCTCCACCTTACATAGTGGAATCCTCAGTTCTGTTCACAAAGATGGATGTCATATCATAGCAATGCATTAATGGTATATACTGGAAAGCTAACTCGCTAGATTAAAAATGAACAGCAATGTAATTAGCCTGTATGCCTAACCAGCTTTCATATATTTGCAGAATTTTACGACTAATGAAAATGCAAAAGAGAAGTGTTACATTGATACAGTTTTATGCTTATTTTCTTAGATTCTAAATAATATTTTTACAAAAAGCTGATCTTACTACAGACAAGAAAGAAATACTGGCATATGTTCTCCTCTGCACAAGAGGCTTTTTCAGAGAACAGAAATTCCTTCTGCTGCTCAGCTGTCTTATGCACACAGAGTTTTGTAGGGTTTCTTGGAGTACCCACATACAATCAGTGATTATCATGCTTATAATGGCCAGTGTTTTGAAAAGATCCCAAGTCACAGATACAGTTGTATAATGGTAGCATGCAGTACGTTATTTCTATAACCTTACCCAGTCCAAATCACGAGTTGCTCCAGAGTGGTCATGGGCCATGTCATCAACTTTGTCACTGTTGCTCTACTGAATCTTTCTTGCAAATCAATTCTGTGTTACCATGACTACCACCACTGTACAAGACATCTACTCTGCTGCTGATCTGGGCAGACATTAGTGCAAAATCAGCTTTAGTACAGCGTTGTTGACAATGTTTGTGATTCAGTAAAATAGCATTTTCCATTACACTACAAGCAGTTCAGTAAATCTACTCGTCTCCTACAATCACTCCTGAGTACTTGGGTAAAAAGCCCTCTCATCCTACGTTCAAGTCTTTTCTGCTTTGTTAGGAGCACTAACATATAATCTTAAGCAAAGAAAAAGCAGCAGAACAAGACTGAGCTTCTGACTTAAGATTCTTATATAGTAGATCTACATTCTAGTGCCTGTGCAAGTGTTAGAATGTAGAAGAAGAGAACTGAGCAAAATAGAATTACTATAAAGGAGATAATCCCAAAACGCAAGCTACTTACAGGTTTATACCTCTTCTGAAATGTGGCAAAGGGGAGATAGGAGGTTTTAGAAGTTTTCCTAATGTAGTGATTTTTTAAAAACTATTGTTAATTTAGTGAGTGAACATGTATTTTTGAAGCTTTATAAATCTAATAAATTGTTCTACTTTCTGTCTTTAGTAATTGCCTAAAAAAATGATCTATGATCTTACTTTAAAGCCAGTGGCATTGAGCATTACTTTTGATTCATACTAGGTTTGGATGAAAAGTGACTACCCATGGCTTACTTTTGGAGTCGCCACTTAATTGGAAAGAGGTGATGAGGTCCTGGTTTTAGAGGCTCTGCACCATATTTCACTTGATTTACATTTGCTTTCTGAAATCACTGAAAATTACATAATATTATATTTGTTAATCAGTGGACTAAATGTGGACTATATGAACCAAACCATCTAGAATAGCACAGAGAAAAAGTTATGGTTTACATGAAAATTTAATTTCTTGATAATATTCAACGTAACAAATTTTTAGTGCATTCAGTCATATTTATGTGAAACATTTGGTACAACAGGGACCATGCAGAATTTAGAAAATGCTTCATCTCTGTGCTAGAATATTTAAATAGAAAACTGAAGATACCAATCTCAACCCAGAAAGGTAGCACCTCTTTGAGTATTTCAGTATTCTAAGCTGTGGCCAAAACTAATACGCATTATCAACAAGCCTGTATAGTATTCAAAAATAAATGATTTAAAATTAGGAAACTGAACCATCTACTGCAATGGCTGCTTGATTAGGAATTGTTGCTAATCTGTGCAATTCATTGGGTTGTGCAAATACATCTGAAATGGTCTTGCTACCAGTGACAAACATCTGTCATGGGAAGAAAAAACTCTGAAGTAGATATTTATCAAACTATACTGATTAAATCCTGGCTCTAGGAAATAGTGCCGTATGAGCTGGATTTTAGTCAATAAGAATGAGATGAAATCCATATTACAACTTTCCAAACAATCATCTGGATGATAATGCAAAGTGTTGCCTGAAGAAAAACAAAAGAGTAGAAATATTAAATGATGTGGTATTTCCATGGATCTTCACTCTCTAATAAGAACAATTGCACATGAGCTACAGTTGCTTTGTTGGGTTTTGTTTGTTTGTTTGTTTTTAATATGGAGTTAAATGTAACACCACCATCATAAACAAAATCTATGAAAAAAATAGGATAGATGCCAATAATACTTGTAAAAGAAGAGTCTCTTTGGACGCATCTATGTTTAAAAATAGAACCTTTGGTTGACCTTCATCTTGATACCTAACCAAGCCTGGCATGATAATTTAAAATTGTATAATAGTTTTGGTTATTTTTTTGTTGTCTGCTTCTTTTTTTCCTGCAGTAATGTGATTAGTTTTTCTGATGGTAGACTAAATAGATTAACTCTGTCCATCTCTGAATTCTTGGTTTCCATACAAGGCAAAAAGGCTGGAAATGAATCCTCAAGCAAATTATTAACTGGCTAATAATTTGGCCTTCAAACATTCTGTGCATGTGCAAAGTCACTAAAACATTAGAAAACATCACCTCTTGCACTTCTGATATAGAACATCAAGATTTATTACTGTGCAATTCAGGAAGTCTGGAAACTCATTAAAATAATTATTTTATACGTGATCTTTCAGAGACATTATCATCTTTCGAAGTTTCATCTGGAAGTTACAGTAGTTAATTCAGGACTGCAATTTTGCAGTTTGTACTATTAGTTTGATTCTAGCTTTTTCTAAACATATGGAAAAATTATAAGAACATGATTTTCAGAGAATATTGCCTTCAAACTGACATTTACATGATTTATTTAGAGACCTCCCCATAACTTATTTGCTTATTGCTATAATCTATGGATCATTAATAAATTTTAATCTCTTAAAATCAAAGTTATTGAACGAACTACAAGGTACGTCTAAGAAATCAAACTAGCACAGAGTTTTGCACTCATGTTGAACTCTTGAAAAAATAATTAACAGCTTTACAGAAAAGGATCATTCTATTTTCATCAATATGTCTTTACGATAATAATTCCTTCTAAATACAAAAGTACTATGTGTCATTTAAGTGATGATGAACTAAGAACTGATTTGTCTGTTCAGTGTGATAACATTAAAATTCAAAGCTCTCCAGCAAAGGGATGAACGTTGTTACCAATATGTTATATTTCAGAGGCACAAAGAAGAGCTCCTAACTGGAATATGAGAAGAAAACTTTACCATACCTCAGAACCATGTGACCACTCATAATTTGCCTGTGATAATCTTTCAAAGTAGAATTTGCTTATGGAAAGACAGAGTCACAAAAAGATAATTTATATTTCAGATTCTTTCTTAAAAAAGAAATGGTTTGAAGTCAATAGGGCTTTGTAACAAATCTCTTGATAAACTTTTCAGTTATTATTCTGAATGTATCTGTGGCAGAAACAAACATTTGTGAAGCTTTGAAAGCTTTTGAAAGCTTTTTATGAAAGAATTGTTCAGTAGTTAGCTTTATTCTGTTATACTCAAAATTATGTAATTGATAATAACTCCTCACGATTTTGAGTACTGTGAAAAAGCAAATGTACAAAGAATATTTCTTTTTTCTTTCTTCTCAAGCATGATGTTACTGATGATCCTACTGGTTACTAGCCCACACAGTGAAATCTGGCATGAAGTGGAACTGAATATTTTTGGAGCACAAAGAAACATACAGCATGTAGAGTACTCAAACATCTTCGTGGCTTGTATTCACCTAGGTAGATGAAGCTTAGTGGAGGCAAATGGGCAAAATACAGATCTATCTGTACTGAGTGATTCAAAATTCTTTGTGGAGTGTTCCATTTTCTCTAGCTGGTAGAGTCAGAAATAAATATTGGGAGCAAGTCTAAGACATTTTGATGCAGTCATATTGCTAAAGTATGAAGAGCCCTTAAAATAAAAAAGCTTTGCAAAGGCATTCTCATTTATCTTCCAAAATCTATTTTAAAACAAACATTCCAGTGGTTTTGTGATATCTCAAACCATTATTTCTTAAAAAGAATAAATCTTTGTTCTTTTATTCAATCTCAATCGTTCCCTTTAGGAAAATATGCGAAAGACACTTAGCTATCAAAACTGAAATGTTTCAAGCAATGCCAAACAAATTTGAGTGAGACAAAAGAAAAAAGTATAATTTTCTTTATTGAGATATCATTAATTTGGATGTTGTTTTATTTGCCTTAATGTCCTATGACTAACTTTATATTTTCCTTCATGTGTATATAGCTATGCATAAACTTTTGCAGAAAAGAGACTTATGTTTTTACACATACATATGTGAATTCTCTTCAATTGAACACTTTTATATGTAGATAAAAATATTAACTGAGACAATGGATATTTCAAAATCATAAGAAAAAAGAAAATATTTTGGGAGTTTCAAGTGGCTGCAAGGTAGTGGCTGCTACCTTGTTTAGTTCACATGCTGTTTCCAATCCTGACTATTATGTCAAAGGTTCATTTGTTTTGAATACCTTTTGTTAATATGTTGTGAAAACTGAAATCTGTTTGTATACTGCACTAGCCTAAATAAGTAAATAAAAAGCTATTTCTAGTTAATTTTATGAAAATCACGAAAGCTTAGTGTGAAGAATATCAGTGAGAGAAACTGTTGATTTTAGTTGTAAAAGAATAATATCATTTGAGAAGTATCAATATTGAAAAAAAGTTTCCTACATAATTATAGAATCATAGAATGGCCTGGGTTGAAAAGGATCACAATGATCATCTAGTTTGAATCCCCCTGCTACGTGCTGCCAACCTGCCAACCACTAGACCAGGCTGCATAGAGACACATCCAGCCTGGCCTTGAATGCGTCTAGAGATGGGGCATCCACAACTTCCTTGGGCAACCTGTTTCAGTGTGTCACCACTCTCTGTGTGAAAAACTTCCTCCTAATATCTAACCTAAACCTCCCCTGTCTCAGTTTAAGAACAGGTGGAGGTGGCCTGTAGCAGACCCCAAGCAAGAACTGATCTTGATTTTTACCCACGAGTTCTTGATCGTTGTTCCTCAGACACAGTTCTCTGCAATCTATCCACTTCCTAACATAGAGGGCAACTCTGTCACCCTTCCTACCCGTCTATCCCTTCTGAAAAGCCAGTAGTCCTCAATCAGAGTATTCCAATTGTGGAATTCATCCCACCATGTTTCTGTGATAGCAATTAGGTCATACTTTCCCAATTGCACCATGGTTTCTAGCTCCTGTTTATTTCCCATGCTGCATGCATTGGTATAGAAACACTTCAGCTTAGCTATTGGCTTCACTGCCTTCTTGGAGGAAGAGAATATCTTCAGGACGAATCTGGGATTTTCCCTTACCGTATCCCAAGGTGAAAGTGTTCCTATATGTGTTTCTGTCACCCAGTACATCTTTGTCCCCCACCATATCTAGTTTAAAGCCCTGGTAACGAGCCCAGACATCTGCTCCCAAGAATATTTGTGGCCCTTCTAGTCATTCGGCTCCCGTCCGCCATCATCAAGCAAACAGGGACCCTTCGCATGATAGCCACTACACTACAGAACATGATAACCACTATATTACGGAAATAATAATGTTGAATAGTTTCAAAAATAATGTTGAATAGTTTTTTTGTTGTTGTTTTTTTTTTTTTTTTGATGTAGGCATAATTTCTTTTATTTGATGTTTGCATTTCTACTTTTATAATAATTCCTGTAGTTAGGAATAGGAAATATAATCTTCCATGTGTTCTTAGATAAGTGAAATGCTTGACTTTGTGCCCACTGGCCTATCAGTGATTATTTTGATTACATGGTATCTGCAACATATAAAGAGCTCTGAAGGGTAAACACCCATGAAAATTACATTGGAAGCTCACTCAATACATCGTAAGCTAACTTCAATTGTTCTCTTAATTTGCATCAAATTCTCATTTTTTATGACTTCCAAGGTTTGATATGAATTAGGTTAAAATATTTTGCCATCTTGGAAAAAAATCATCATGCTTAGAATGCTTTAATATACTGAATTCATAGAAGAAAGCAAAATTTTGCTGTATAACAGAAGGAAATGGCAACTGCAGTGACAAGATAAGACAGGACAGGATAGGTATGATACAAGTTAGTTCCAAATCCCATTGATATCTGTAAGAGAACAAGGCAAATGTGAGAGATTGTGGAATATTTTTGCTGCATTACTTTTGATTGTCAAATAGATATTTTGATAGTGTCATACTTTTCTCACAGGCAAATCTCATATCTCTCCTTTTTATACATGTCATGAAGAACAAATCTTTATAACCTGTGCTCTAACAAGTTGCCCTGTGGTCTAAATGTAGTAGGATCTATGTGATGCTCATAATGAAAACAACAATCAGAGGGCAGAAAAAATTAAAAATCCATTTATTTATTTATTTATTCATTAATTTATTAATTAAT
This sequence comes from Chrysolophus pictus, assembly GCA_037305975.1. Lineage (NCBI taxonomy): Eukaryota > Metazoa > Chordata > Aves > Galliformes > Phasianidae > Chrysolophus > Chrysolophus pictus. The sequence goes on along the minus strand of CM074579.1, from coordinate 49,576,934 downwards.
TTATTTATTTTTAAATAAGGGATTAAAAATCAGACAACTTCAAGTACAGGAAATCTCATTCTGTATTTTTTCTGTAACAATTCATAATATTTATTTATCTCTTTCTTCTTCTCCCCTGCTTCAAGGTCTTCGTACTTTAGTAATCAAAACTTCGAGTGTCCTGGAAAGGGTCATGGTCTTCTGGGAGTGAGTGCTGAACCAAGAGTGACAGAACCAGCTTATTTCCAATTTTGTAAGGAAACTGGTACACTTTCTCCTGTATAAGTAGTTCATACGTTTCTCTTCTCAAATATGGAAATGAACATTTAGAATTTTTGCTATACTTCTGTTCAGTTGGCTGCAGGAATAACTTTCATAATTTGTAAAACTCATGTCACTTCAGAATTTCCTTTATTCCTAGGAGAATAAGTATTTCCAGACTTTCGTTAGAAGTTGTACATGTACATGAAACTAATTTCTTCAACACTCCTGAACCGCAATATGCAAATATAGTCTTATACTTTTAAATACTTATATCTACCCCTGCATCCAGTAATTCAGTTAGCTCTCTCCAAGTTGTTTGTTTTCTTTCAAGAAAATCTGCTTTGGGCTACAGTGTTTCCAGAATATCATTGTATTTCTAAACAGGAAAATAATAATTATATTAAAACTTTATGGTGGAATGAATAAGTGTGAGACATAGAATTTGAAAGACTGGGTGACCTGGGTCAGTTCAGCCTTGGGAAAAGAAGACTGAGAGGTGAACTTGTTAATGTTTATAAAAACCTTGTGTGTGGGGTGATCCTTCCCCTCTACTCTGCCCTGATCAGGCTTCATCTGGAGTACTGTATCAGTTCTGGGCTCCCCGGTACAAAAAAAGACAAGGACCTCCTGGAGAGAGTCCAGTGGAGGGCCACAAAGATGATAAAGAGCCTGGAGCATCTCCCCTGTGAGAAAAGGCTGAGTGAACCGGGTCTGTTCAGCCTTGAGAAAATAAGACTCAGAGGCGATCTGATTAATCAGTATTTAAAGTGTAGGGGTCAAAGGGACATGGCCAACCTCTTTTCAGTGATTTGTGGGGACTGGACAAGGGGAAACGGCCATGAACTGGAGCAAAGGAAATTCCTCACCAATATGTGAAGGAACTTCTTCACAGTGAGGGCGACAGAACACTGGGACAGGCTGCCCAGGGAGGTTGTAGATTCTCCTTCTCTGGTGATGTTTAAGACTAGCATGGACAGCAACCTGTGCAGCCTGCTGCAGGGGGCCTGCTTTGCAGGGGTATTGAACTTGATGACCTCTAGAGGTCCATTTCAACCCCTACAATTCTGTGATTCTGTAATTCTTTGATAGCTGTCAGGTGTTTGTTTCAACTGTGGTATATATAGCCCTTAGTCCTCAATTCAAACCGTATTTTTTATTTACTGTGTACTTCCACATTATACTGTCAGAACTGGATGTTCTACATGTACAAATGTAATCTAGGAATGACAGAAAGTTTAATAATTTTCATCAGAATGGTGTAAGCAGATTTGATCGCACTGATCTTCGGTAGCACTGTCCAACAGATCATATGTTTATTTTTATTATCTTTATTTTTATTTTGCAGAACTCAAGCCTCTTCTTGTACCTTTTTGATTAATACTTACAAATCAGGAAATCCAATTCTGTTTACCGATTTTATATCCATAATGCTTATTAGTCAATTTATGAAAAATATTCTCTATAATACTGTATCAGACAGTAACACAATTTGTACAACATTTCTAAATTCCAATGAGATTACTATCAGTAAAAAAAAAAAAAAAGGGGGGGGGAATGAAAGAAAAAAAGAAAATTCTCACGAAAAACAGTATAATAATGATAAAAAACAGAGAAGCAAGTGCTGAAAATTTTCACCAATTGTCTTTAACTAAGAGCAATGGTACTTGTTATGTTCAAGCATGAAGAAGTTTAAATAAGAAACAGGTTCCAGCTCCTACTCCTAGAATTACCCACAGGCTTGATCACATGCTTTATTTTGTTGTTTTTACTCACCTACTGAGAAAACCTAGGGTCCACTGAAGGTCATGATAAAAATCCTGCTGACTTCAAAGGGAGAGAATATTGAAGCCCTGAATAATAAATAGCCTGAGGCAAATGAAAGTGCTTATAAAGAATGGTATTTTAGTCTGGATATTGCTAGAAGAGGGTGGAGAGAGAAGCTGGACACCTGTATTACAGGATTCCTTAAAACAGCCTTTCAAATTCCTCTTGGTAGGTAAGAGTTTAGGTCTGAGACAAATTTTAGACTGAGATTTGCCTGTAAATTCAACCATTCACCTTCACATTTTATTCCAGAGGAAATCAGTAAAACTAGACCAATTTTTGTAGGATTCTTCAAGCTTGTCAAATTTGAGAGTGAAATGCGGTCCAATTGTCCAATTTTTATAAGATTCTTTTTCTCTAAGGCCAGTCATATCATTAAGATGGCTACTACTGTAAGGCTTTTTGGCAAGAAATGGACAAGGCATAGATATCTTCCAGTTTGTAAGCTGGTAAAACACCAAATCCAGCAATAAGTTGCTGTGATCAAGAACAATAAAAGTCAATAAGAAAAACAGAAGAAAATTTAGGTTGGAATTTGCGATTTGCTCTGTTATTCAGATACATCAAAGGCGAAAGAAAATCAAAGGTCACCCAATGGTATTTTAAAATGAAAACATCAGGAACTTTTGTGTGATTATTTTTGGCTTCATACAACAATTGGTCTTCTGAGTGTACACTGGTTATGTGGTCTAATCTTCCTTGCTTCCTCACTGGAAGAGAGTTGGTGGTGGTAGAGATAAGGAGAGAGATGAGAAAAAATAGACATAGACATAGAGGTAGGGATAGGGATAGAGATAGACAGAGAAAGGGAGACAGAAAGAAGAGAAAGAGATGGTAAAACCTGGGATTTCAAATGTTTATATTTATTTATACAGAACAAGACTATTTTATTTCCCATTTCTTACTTGACAGTTGGGATGAAAATGAGTAAAGGAGATGGAAATTTTTGATAAGTCCTAAAAAATTACAGCCTTCTTAACTCCACCCTTTAATGCAGGCATAACATATCTGGGCTGTATATTACCATACACTTATGTTTTGCAATCTGTTCTTGCAACTCAATTTTACACAGCTTGAGAATATGGGCAAGTTTGTGTATGTGCTATAAAGATGTTTCAGAGGGGAAAAGAATGAAAAGTGTTGTAGCTGCAAACAAATCAATTGGACTATATTAAAACTAAACACATGATGCTAAAGATGAATGTAGAGACAGAAACAGGCACAGAGATTACCATGGGGTCTAGACACATACAGTGATTAATTATCATACACATCCAGAAAAGAAAAGCACAAGTAGCAGTTTTTTCTTCTTGGGCTAGACAGTCTGCAGAGAAAGAAAATCATATTATGTTCTCCATGGATGAAGGAAAAGATGAAATGGATATTAACTGTCTCTCATTTGCACCAAACTGGAAATCCATCTTTCACCTAGCTTTATTTCTTACTACTTGAAAATAATCCCATAACCCATTTTTAAATTCAGAACATAACTATATCTGTTTACTCTTCAAGGATTCATTTTAGTTTTATAAATTGTACTAAATAATTATACTGGATTTAATGTAGCAAAAAAAAAAAAAATCAATTTAATTAAATTCAACAAATCTGAATACCAAAAAGAGCTGCAATACTGAGATTTTTGTTTCCTGTAAGTTTTGCAATTACACTCTAAAACTTATTCAGTGTAAGAATTGCTGAATGGAGTTCTAATTACTGGGTACATGACTTTCTTTGGATACACAAGATAAATTAAAATGAAAACACTTTATTCATAGGTTTTTTTTTGTTTTGTTTTTTGTTTTTTTTCTGCAAACAGAATACTGAGTCTGCACTACAGTGCTCAGAAAAAAAATGATGCATTTTCCGGGTTTGGAGACAAATTTCACCTTCATATAGTGACTGATAAAACAAATCTGTTTGAAGCACCTTATGATAAATAGAACCTATTAGTATGAAAACATTATTCTGCAGCATTACCTCTGAGGATTAGGTCATAAGAATATCTGCAGATTGACTGAGTGCAATACACCAGATTTATTTAGGATTATTTGATAGTTACCAAGTTCATGGGATAAATTAATTATTTGTATTTATCCAGGCGAAGATTGCAGGTTTTATTTTGTTTTGTTTGGCTGGTTTTGTTTGTTTGGTTTTTGCTGAGGTCAGTGCAGGATGTGTACCCAACCCAGGGGTAGGATTGTTCTTGTCTATATTTTCTCATGAAAAAGTATAAAAACTTTGTGAATATATACAAACCGTTCTTTATCTTTCTCCCACCCTGCTCAAGTAGTTTAGTGCTGTTAAAAGAGAACATGATTTAAGCCTCATTTTAAAATGTCTCCAGAAATGACATAGTTATTGAAAAAAATAGCAGGGTAAGCCAGGTGGAAAAAAATAAGATGGTAGAATGAAATACCTCTGAGGACAGTTTTGTTGTACAACATTTGGCCTTAAATAAATGTATGGGCCTGCTTCTGAAAATATATTACATATGTCAAAGGAACAGTAATTAAACTGCTCCCTCTAAGCCTTTTTGATAGGCCATTTTCAGAATGAATGGTTGAGACTGAGAAAGGGCACTTGGCATTTAAGAACCCTACCTTTAGGATATTATTCTCCTTGCTTTCTCATGCTCAGATAATTTTTCCTTTTTTTCCTCCAACTTAGAGCAATGCCAATATCTACTATTTCACTTAAGGAAGATCTGTAAAATTAAAATTGTGTCATATGAATGTAATTGTTCTTCTCATAAAAAAATATATATGTATATATATGTATATACACATATGCATCAGTCAAATCTTATAGTAACCTTGAAGAAAAGAGAAACATAGTAGTTTGATCACAGTGAAAGTGGCAAATTTTGCATTTTGCATTGATTAATAGAATCTAACAAAAACCAATCTCTCTAATACTAAATCACTCAAAATAATTACTACCTGTTTAATATGGTGTTATGCTGAATAAATAATGATAAAAAAAGCCAATGCCACAGTGAGTCATAAGAGGTTTCTTCGGTTGAGATAAGCAAAATGGATTGAAGCCCATAATTACCTCCAAGGAAACTGGCCGATTTTACAAAATTTTACTAAAATTGATTTAACATAATTTGTATTTAAAAAAATCGTTTTGATCAATATTACTTTTTCATAGCATCTGTATCTTGGATCCAGAAAAATTTCTCACTTTATGTTATGAGTACTTTTAGAATGACATTAATGTATATAAAGAAACAAATTAATTTATTATAAGTCATAATATTATCTTTAATGCTGAAATTACAAGAAAATAGATTGCAACTGAATAAAATAGATAAAATTTTATGTAATATCTGGCAGAGATTTACAAAGTGAAAATGACAGGTGCTGGAAAAATATTTGCTTTTTGTATTCTGCTACAGAACATGTTATATGATTCAGACAATATCCTCCTTATTTAAATGATTTTACATTTTTATACCATTTGTTTTTCCATCTGTGTATTGCATAGGACAATTCATTTCCATGGACTGTAAATGTGAATTTTCACTCTAAAATCAATATTTATGTGTCTTATCTATTCACTGCAATATTTTATTTTTTACTTTTTTTTTTCTCCCAGTTTTCAAAGTGTGATGTAATTGTGTTGTAAGACTGGGAAGATATAAGAGATTTTCCTACTATGAAGATGGAAAAAATTCATCATCTATTTATTAAATCACAATTTCTAACATAAGATTCTCAGTACGTTTGTTATTCTCCAAGTTGTAGCAAGAGGTATTAGACTTGATGCACAGTAATAGAATGCCAGTACTCTTGCATAGATAATAGTCGTTCTATGAATATCACAGAACCTTCTGGATTTCTTTGTTTTTATTTTTTTATTATCTATTATCTATTTTTCTTAAATAATTCTTATTTTTCTTTTCTGTGAAGTTTGGAAACTCTAATCACTAATTGACTGTCCTTGGTGATGCACCATACTAAAAATTAAAACCTTCTTTATTTGCCAATCAGAAATAAAGGCTGTCTGAAGAAAATATAGAACCAAATGATTCTCTGATTACTGGCCTGATAGAAATAGCCAAGTGAAAAATATTGCATAATGGGAACATTTACTGGAACTCAGAGTGAGACAATGGAATTATATAATACCAGAAATGCTAATAATCCATGTTTTTGTCATTTGTAGAAGTGTATTCTTCTAGCTGAAACAAAACAACATAGAATTTTATTTCCCTTTTGACAAATTCTTTCTGTTAATTCAAAAAAAAAAAAAAAAGTAATTATAAAGGCAAGGAAATAGGACAATTCCTAAGAAATATATTAATAAATATATTAATGTTGCCACAAAAAGTGGTGTTTTATAGTTATTTCTAAAATCTTACATTAAATGACTACCACCTACCATCCATATGCACATTTGCTTTCCTGAGACTCTCATAAGTTTTGCAACTGTGTTTCACAAGTGATGTCAAGACATCTGCTCCTGGGAGCTCATACATTCCTCCTATGGAAGTTAGGAAGCTGCTGATGAAGCATTTCCATGTCCTTGTTTCATTCTTTCTTTTCACAATCATGGATATGACTATTCATTAAAGGCTTATAGAGCTTACAGGTACTTTTGGGGGTTATTTTACACAGAAATTGATCTATGGAAGGCATTGCATGATTTTTATTTTTATTTTTTTTTTAATTCAGCTTCTTTCTACACATGCAAGCACAGATGCACTTGTGCATCAGTTATCAACTTAACTACTTACTGGTGTCTGATGCTATCTCTTAATCTCAAATAATTCTTAATATTTTTTACTCCTTGTTGTGAAATATATGTAGTATTTAATTCTAATTTCTTCTGCTTTTTGCAAAAATGTGCATTAAACAATGTAACTCTCATCGTCTTTCCCCCATAGTATTCATTTGCAATCTCTCTGTATATACTTAATTGAAGATATTGCATCTTTTTTCCTTTCAAGTCAGAAGTAGTACACAGTGAGATATCTGAAATGGTGACAGACATATCTTTAACGGCAGTGTACTAACAGATTCTGTTGTTCTTAGACTAAAAGTAAGCACAACTTTACATGTCATAAGCCAACATTCATTGCCAAATTTTGATGCAGAAAGTTGAGACAAAGTGCATGAGCTTGTTGACAGACAAAATATTCTAAATAGAAAAAAGATATAAAGATATGGGCAGCTAGACACAATTATCTGTGAAGCATCATTAATAACTAATGGCAGTATCATTAACTGCTAAGCTTGTTTTATGTTAAGAAAAATTGCATTGGTTGTTTTGGAGAAGGAGGCTGAAGTGTGTTCTTAATGTAGCTATGTCACATCTGCAATTGTGTAGGAGAGAATTAATCTGCATCGTAAGATCTTGGCTCAGGGATACTTTCACTGCTCCAGAGATTTTTCACAAAAGGTCTGCTTTTCATCATCACTCTATCAGCTAGAATAAGAATATGATAGATTTCTTTAAAAGCTGTTTGAGTAATAGTTTTCCTCTTTTTAAAAGTAAATATGCTTCATAGAAATTTTAACAGAACATTATACCTATAGCCCTTAGATCTTTTTGTAATTGTTTGTATATATCTTTTTACTTTAAAAATGCCTTCTTGTTCATCTAACGTAAACTGAAATAACTGGATATTTAATTTTTTTAAATAATCTGGAATGGCAAATTTGATTAGGCAATATAGTTATGGAAATTCATGGAGGAATATTTATTTATATTTACTAATTATGTCCTGCACAGCCGAATATTCTACAGATTCTAATACTGCATAATTTTTTAACCATATGTTCTAAACACTTAAAATAGCAACGTATTTATTTATTTTTTAAAGGAATATCCAATACCAAAGAATATGCTGTACTAACAATTCAGATACATGATTCCTAGAATAGAATTCTCAGTTTTTAGGGGAAAATTACTTTGGTTATGAGATTAGTGCCATGCATAAAGGCATACTTTAAGAGATAATGGCATAATTTTGCTATTGAAGATTAATGATTAAATTGATTAAGATTTTTTTTTAAATGTATATTAAAGGAAATTAAAAAATTCACAAATGAAAGGTTCAGTATTCCATTTCAAGGATGCTGGTGAGTCAGTAAAAGAAGGAGATGACTTTAATCTTGTATGCATTCCACTGGTTGGGAAAGACTATAATCTTTAAGTACAGTCAAACTATAGCCTCTTCATTACTCTCCGCAGCTTCTTAAAGATGGTAAATGAGGACAGAGGTACCAGTTTTTTTCCTTGATAATTAACAAAAGAGCTCAGCAGTTGCAACCAGACCGAGGATAGGGCTTGAGAGGTACTTTCCATTTTCTTACATCTTGTGTAGGATCATGGATATGAATTAAAAGAAAAAGCTCAGCAGGTGAGAATTACAAAATGTCCCAGAAGAAAAAAAATGAAGTGTTGCTGGTAAATTTGGCTTGTTCACTATTCTGATCACTGAACTCTGTGTTTGTGTGTAATTGTGTAGGCACATCCACAGAAAAGGAAGTAACTGCTCTAGAACAAGATTATCAAATGGATTTCCCATCCGTGAGGCTTGTAAGGAAAATGTTTTGCTAGTAAACTTCATGATATTCAGCATTCTTGGAGACTATAGCACAAATTTCTGCAGTTTGTGATTTCCGCTGAGATTTTGGCACATATTTGTAGTAAACTTAATGACTAAATGAAAAATCTAATGTGGATCTTCTCAAATATATTTGCTTTGTACCTAGAGCACCTGGTCAGTAATGATCTTAATGAATATACTTCCTAATCTGCTTCTTTGTCTCATAGGATTTATATTCTGGAAAGATAATGTCACAACTCTTTCCCATAGTCCATCTTACCAAGTAGAACTACATGATCCAGTGTCATCTCCCATTGTCTAAATGACAGAGTACGAGTAACTGATTAATGACACAGGACTATTTTTGTATTTGCATGTCAAAGCAATTGATAAGCAAGCTGAGCAAAGTTGCTACCTTCAAAAGAGATGTATAAACAAATGAATTATTAGAAAGATTAACTCTCCCTGCCCATGCTTGTGAGTAATTCTTATTGGTGTTATATAAAAGAAAAGAAATTGACTGATTTGGTAAGTCTGATTATGTGTTCTTTGGGCAAGATTTTATCTTTTATCTAAGCCAGTGTGTGGCTTTGGCATGCCACACACTGAAGTGATGGAAATTGCATGTCAGCTGAAGGACACAACTTAGCAGTTGGGATCTAGAGTGAGCATTCAATTTATTAAATGCACTGTTAGATCCTCAATTAGAAGTGTCAAAACATATCAAGTTTATAGCAATACATTAATGTAAATGGGAATCTCATGGATATACCCTCACACAGTGCTTCAAAAGCCTGCTTTTGGCTTTCGACTCAAAAGGTGTGTCAACTCAAATAGATGTCAGTTAATAAAAAGTCACTTTACTAACTTACAATTAAATCATTGCTAAGGCTTCTGCCTTTGAAGATTTAGTTGAAAGTATTTGAGGCTTAGAAAATTAAAGACAAAGGGCAGAGTAGTTTGAATCAGAAAGAGATGATAGAGGAACAGTAAATAATGAAGGAGAGTGTAACTAGATAGAAAATATAAAGAATATTTAAAAGACTAATACATGACAAAGACAGTTCAGTGCAGATAAATGTAGAACAGTGGTGACTTTGATGAGTTTTTATAAAACAATTGTGCATGTATTATAAAATAGGTGGAACAAAAATCGTTGAAAAGTCAAAAGAAAACTGTCATTGATGTAGGAAAAGAAAGTTACCAGACAAGTCTTAACACATGGATGAATGATGACTTTGAGAGGGTCCTTATGACAGAAGTCAGTGTTTTTCATAAAGTAGAAGTGTGAAAGAGTAGAATATTAAAAAAAAAAAAAAGAATAAAATAAAAATGATAAAATAAAAATGATAAATTCTGCATGGACCCTAAAATGTGAAATGACCACAACAATATTTCTGTAGAGAAAAAAAATTGAGGCAGATGAATAGGTCTCACTATATTTTTATCACTGATCTAACCATGCCCATTACACAAAAGTAGTATTTACAGGAAGGATTGCCTTCTGTTTGGCCACTATGCAGTGATTATTTCTGAAGTGTTTATTTTTCATGAGAAGTGAAAGTGCAGTGGCAGCAATAATACTGTTCACACACAAAAGACACAGATGGGTGAAGAAAACAGATATGAATATATAAAAACATATACAGGAAAGGAGAAGAAGAAATAAGAATCAACAAAGAGAGCAAGGAAGAGAAACAAACAGAATGGATAGATGGAAGAGAAGATAAAGAAAATAGATGGTATTTATTAGAATAAATATGGAAAATTACTGGAATACAAGTCCAAATGTACACAGTTTATGCTGTGACTTCCCCACATTGTTATAAAAATAGCCAGCATTAAACAGCTTTAAACGATGAGATATACTTTCTGGAACACATTCATATGGTGTGGTTGAAAACATGGACTGTTTATTTCAGTGTTTTCCACTGATTGTTGTGTCCATATATTGTTCCTTGCTGCACTGTTTGGTTCCTTAACCTCCCTCTTTCCTGAGCTGTTGCTGCTTCAGGGCATTTAGCACAACAAGGAACAGAAGCTGACAAACTTGTTATCTAACCCACAAAATTTCCAATAACTAAAGTGACATCCTAATGAATCTTTAGCTAAGTATGGCACAGTACAAAAATTTCAGTCAGGAATTTACATTCACTTCAGTACTCATCACTCAGGAAGTATATGACTGAACATCTGAAGACAGTGAGATTTGTTGAAACCATACCCAGGCTATTTTTTGCAGTAGTTAGACTGATGTGTGAGCAGGTACTCTTTTTTGCCTATGGGATTTTGGTATTAGATTGGTGCCAGACCAGATAGATATATTAAAAATGCAGTTGCCATACTGAGTCCTTCAGACCTTTTAGGTGTAGCAATCCCATGTTGTCACTAGCAGAGTTAGAAAATTCTTAGCCTTACAAAAACTGGTGCTCTTACACGCTAGGACAGAAATAGAGCCTCAAAACCTGGGAAATGTAAACATAAGAAGTTAACATTTCTAGAAATACAGTTTCTTTTGAAGATCAAAGTCTCTAAATAGTCATGTTTAGAACCAGTTGTGGATGTGGGCATCTCAGGTTTAACAGCATCACATGCTAGGCTCCTGAAATATTTAGTCATGAGCTGAAGTGGACACTAATCTGAAAAAGCTACTGTATCACCTATGGTGTCAAACAATTATTATACGTGAGTTTTAATTCCAGATTATTAGCCTCCCTTCTGTGCCTAGGAAGATCATGGAACAGTCCTCCTGGAAAAAATGTTAAGTCACATGAGGACCAAGCGGGTGATCCAAGACAAGCACACAGTTTCACCAAGAACATATTATGCCTGACCAATGTGGTGGCAGTCTATGATGGAGTGATGGAACTGGTGGACAAAGGGAAGGCAACTTCTGTCATCTACATTGACTTGTGCAAGGCCTTAAACATGATCCTACACCACATTCTTATCTCTAAACTGGAGAGATATGAGTTTGGAGGGTAGATTATTCATTGGATAAGGAATAGGTTGGATGGTCACAGCCAGAGGGTTGTGGTCAATGGCTGTATGTCCAAGTAGAGGCCAGTAGTGAATAGCATCCCCCAGGGGTCTGCCTTGGGACTGGTACTCTTTAACATTTTCATCAGTACCATAGGCAGAGATATAAAGTGCACCACCAGCAAGTTTGCAGATGACATGAGTTGATATCGCAGAAGGAAGGGATGACATCCAGAGAGACCTGGAAAAACTTTAAAGGTATGCCAATGCAAACCCAGTGAGGTTCAAGAAAGTACAAGGTGTTGCTTGAAAGCAGCTTGAAAGCTGCTTGAAAGCAGCTCTGCTAAGAAGGGCTTAGATAGATGAAAAATGTAGCATGAGCCAACAGTGTGCATTTGCAGCCTGGAAGGCTACTGCAGAGGGGTAGTCAGCAGGACGAGGGACGATTGTTCCCCTGCTACTCTGACTTCATGAGGCCCCAGCTAAAGCACAGCGTCCAGGTCTGGGGCCCCCAAATCAGGAAGTATGTTGAGTTTTTGGAGTAGGTCCAGAGGAGGGCCATGAGATTGATCAGGGAGCTGGAACACCTCTCCTATGAGACAGGCTGAGGGAGTTGGGCTTGTTTAGCCAGAAGAAGAGACTCCATGGCGACCTCATTGTGGCCTTCCAGTATTTAAAGGGAGATTATAAACAGGAGGGAAATCAACTTTTTACGTGGGTAAATAGTGTTAGGACAAGGGGGAATGGATTTAAACTGATGGAGGAAAAATTTAGATTATTTGACAGTGGGAAGTTTTTCTCAGAGAGGATGGTGAGGAGATGGAACAGGCTGCCCAGAGAAATTTTGGATGCTCAGTCCCTGGAGGCATTTAAGGCCATACTGGATGGGGCCTTAGTTAACATGATTGAACAGTTGGCTACCCTGACTGTGTCAGGGGGGGGTTGGAATTAGATTATCTTAGATGTCCCTTTCAACACAGCCTTTCTATGGTTCTATGATTCTGTAGTTCTTTGTTTCTATGATTCTAATTCCAATCTTTTTAAAAGCTTGTTTATTTTAATTTTAAGAGAAGAATTTAACTGAAATGAAGGCTGGAATTTTAGCATCATTGCATGACTAGGGCTAAAATGCCCTTCTTCTACCTCAGACTAACTTCTTTTAAGAATCAAAGTAAATCAGCTTCCTAAACTTGTATAGAACAAACTGCACTATATTTCCGTTTTGGCAGAGTTCTTTCTGTATTGAGTATGGCTCAGTGATTTAAAAAAAAAAAAAAAAAATTGGTTGCCCTCAGTGTGTACTATCCTGGATTCTGAAATATTTACTAGGGGCTGTGTTGTTTAACTTGCCCTGGAGTATATCTGGTATGCTTTACTTCCAATTTTTTAATGATACTACTACTTCTGCCAGTAATTTTTATACCAGCTGCACTGGACTAATTATGTGGTTTTCTCAAAAGTCTATTTTTGAAATAATTATGGCCTCTGAGCATATAATAGACAGGAAGCTTTGGATAGGCAGGAGTAAAAAAGTTTCAGTTTGAGCAGAAAGGATAACAAAGTTGGCATATTCTTCTTATATCTTCACTTTGAATGCTCAAGCCTATGCATCACCTCAGATTGTCTATCTAATAAAAAATCAATCCTTCATATCTATGTCCACGTTGTTTTAGACACATTTCTATGTATACTTTTTGTTTTCTTTAGTTTTCTAATTAACTGCATTTTGAGGGTAGTGCCTGTGACTACTACAGGGTCACTTTAAATACAAAGCTGTCTGCAGGTTGTGCAAACAATTTATGTAACTGTTGGCTTCTATTATTTTATAGAAATTAAATGAAATATGGAAAATTATGGTGTTTGTAAAGGTTCACTATGGGGCATGCATAGGGGTACGTTTCAGAGGTTTGAGTTGATTTGAACCACGTGACTCTTTTAAAGTTAATGAGAAAGGCATAGTTAAAATGGCATGTGATAATCTAAAAATTTACCCCTAACTGCCTCATTAGATTTTCTCTGTCATATATTATGATAATAAAAGGTTCTCAGTATGAGGTTGATTGAAAGGGATATTGCTGTGTGAAACAAAGAACTTGTCTTTTCTTCATGATCTCTGAATAATCTTATTAGTATAAGCAGGGCCAGCTTTGAGCATCAGCAATCTTTGTGACCAAGGAGCCAAGAAGTATATGTGTATAAGTGACCTTTCATTTTGTTTTCCATTTTTCAGATTTTGTCTCTGAAAAGGAGCTGAATGACTATTGCTGTTTTTCTGTATTATTGTTAATCACCTTTACTGTGGCCATGATATGAGATGTTTGAAGGCCTATACTTTTCCAAGTATTGTAACAAATTCTCAGTCTTACAGATTTAATAGGCTAGAGAATATACTAAAAAAAATGAATGGAACAGCAGCTAGATGACTGTATGTACGTAACTGTATATGATGTAAATTACAAGTATCAAAGAGTTACTTTCAGCATCAGCATTGATTGTCGAAGGAGAGACAAGATTGATCTGTATTTCCATTAGAAAAAGGGATGGAAGATTTGGTTGTGGAATTTCTTTATTTTTCTTACTATTTCATAAAAATAATCAAGATGAGGAAATTGCCATTCTTCAAAGTAATACTGTTTTTTTTGTGGATTCTTTTTCTCATTTTTATTTTTGTTTGCCAAACTTGTTTTCATTAGATAAGAACATAATTAATTAGGAGATAGTTCGACCAATTCCTTCTTTTACAATTGAAGAAGAATCTACTAACTTAATATATAGAAAAAAGAGTAGAAACAAAGAAGGCAAGTGCAAGATAGTCATTTTGATATTAGGAGTACCTAGACAGCTCTATTTAAAAGTCTCTTAGTTTAGCTAAAGAGGTTATAAAGGCATCATGCTACAGGTAAGAAGGAATATTCACTCAGGTCTTTTTAACTCACTGTGGTGATGTTATTCTAATAGAAATACGTACATAATACTATACTTGATTATGGTGAATATTCTCAGCCTCCTGTTTAATATATGAATTTAAACAGTGTGGGGTTGTTTTCTTGAATTCTACAGCTGCCTAAACATGCAGCTGGACGGAATTGAGTGGTGAAAGTTAAGTGTATTTTATTTTGTGACCACATTAAAATTTGACTTGCTCTGCCAATTAATTTGTATTTCCATACAGTTTTACATTTAAAACCTTGAAGTATTATTAAAAATAATAATAATAATAATAAAAGAATATGCATTGACTGCTGCAATCAAACCTGATTGAAAACAGAATTCATTTAGCTATTGTCTACTGACATGAACCAGAAAAATGTTCTGGACATCCATGACTAATAATATCTGCTTTTAAAAAAAAATACTTACCCTAAAATATTAAAGCATGCAAGAACTATCTTATGAGGGCTCCTCTGAGAGTAATGCCTCCTATTTTTTTTAATGTTGGTCCATGACATCAGAGGCAGATGTTGATGGTACGTCAGTAGAGTTTGAACCTTCCCACCAATATTCCATTACATTTTGTTGCTGAATGGCAGATGGCAGCAGAAGGATAGTCTGACAGAATGATGTCTGACATGGAAGTGCATAAGAAACAAAGGTGTGTAATTGAGTTCCTCCATGAGAATGAAATGGCACCCACTGACATTCATTGATACTTACTGAACGTTTATGAAAACCAAACAATGCATACTCACACAGTGATGCAGTGGCTCAATATTAAAATATAATAAAATCTGAGAACTTTTATTGTATCATACTTGTGATCTGCTCACCTCAGACCTCTTGCACAACCTTCTCTCTTTACTGTATTTTTGAGATCTTTAGGAATGTTATGTAGATCACACTTCTATTTCTTATTCAGACTGCTATAACTGTTAATTTTCATCCTGAATAAGGTATAGTTACACATCTAGTCAGGCAGTTATAGATTCCCACACCAACTTTGGTATGAGAAACTGCTTATCAATTTACTGAAGATCTGTTCTTGGATTAATAAGTGTACTCAAGAAAATATACAAACTAGTTGTGAGTGTTCTGCTCACATTTACACTGCTCATTATTTACAGTTTTAGCCATCTGGAAATACTTTCACACTGTAGATTACCTAAACTCCTGAAGAGATGTACCCTAACTTTTCAGAGATCTTTCTAACGTAGGATCTACGTGTTTGCATGGAAAAGAGGTACACTGAACTTGCATCTTCTCAGGGCACAAATAAAGTCAATATCTTTCTAAACAACTTCATGGTGTTCATATCTTCTCAGCTAAAGAAAAGCATTTTAGTTTGTTAAATTTGTCAAATTTGTCTAAAATCTGCTGAAAATTGATGATTGCAAAGTGTTGTATGGATTCCAAAGAGAATGAGAAAAGTTGTTTTCCAGTATCTCTCTAGATCCAGTTAAATTTGTAATAGTACATATCCAGCTTTGATATAATATCAAAACTTAGTTCTGAACATAACTGAAAATGACTGTAATTCAGTAGTGCCTCACTTATCCTTATCCTGAAATTTACTGTGTTCAGGTAGATCTTCAGAAAGTTTTACATTTGACAGTTTAATTTTAAAAGTAATATGATTGACTTTAGACTAATCCTAATTTGACTTTTAATATTATTTTAATGACTATTATTTAGAATATACTTTTTTACCCAATCGTAATTTCATGATTTTTTTTTAACTCATAGATTTTCCTAATCTTTCTTGAGTGATAAATAAGAATGTAAAATTGACAGATATTATGTGCTACTGCATAAAATTTTATTATGCACATTATCATATAACAGTGAATGCAGTAAGAGACAAGAAGAAATATTGACCAAAATTCTCTGTTTTTTTTTCTTTTTACTTTTTTCTTTTTTTTCTCACACATCTGTTTGACATGGAAAGTACAGGTTATAATTTTGATTAGAACACTGACTTCTTTCAATGGAAATTAAATCATGTTTATTTTGTCTGTCTTCATGTCTACTTCAATTAAACATAGACATCTTGAAAGTCTGGTTCCTATGAACAGGTTTAATATTTACTTGGTTAACAGTTTCTCTGCTAGGCTTTGTTGTTTCCCTCATTTAGCGTGAAAACTTTAAGAAAAATTGAATGAAGACTATGTTTTCTTTCTATGTGTTAACTTTGTCATCTCCTGGCATTCTTGTCATCTGTGAAACCAGAAGAAAACAGAGGTGTTGAGATAGTTATACTTAATACACTGAGAAATCTATCTGTCTTTGCAGAATCCATGGAACCCCCTTTCTTCAGCTGCAAGTCCCATGTCCTTCTGCAATTCCACTCATTAATCAGTTTTCTGGACTCTCTCTGTGTCCTTAGATTAGGAAAATACATCAAACTGCTTTGTGGTGAAATCTGATTGCCATGAGAATACTATTCCTTTTGATTTCAGAACTTTACTGTAGTATAACTACTATTATATATTTAATAAAATTGTCTTTGAAACTATAGAGTTTTGTCATGTGAGTATTCTCTTGAGTCTTCAGAGTTTTAGTGAAAATAGAAGACCTACTATAACATCTTTAATAAACCAGCTTTGAAACAACTGAATTCTCTCTTTTTCCAGGTGTAGTGGTACTTATATGTGGAAAGAATGCTTCAGTTGGGTTACCCTGAAGAATGGATTTCCTGCATAATCCAGTCAGCATTTACTCCCTTGGGTTTAGTGTCTGACAGTTTCCCTGACTCTATGCTTGCTAGACCAATTTGTGTTCACTTGCTTTCCTTGAGGAGCTGGTGACAGTGCTGCACAAAGACCATACAATCTTTTGTTTTTACACTTTGATGGACCTCATTTAGGTTTCATTTATTCCCAATAAAATCTATTGAGGCAGAGAACTCCTTACTTTGTCCTTATATTTTAGTAATTTTGTTGTTTCTTGCATTCACAGAATATTTTGTAATACTTTTCAATTCGGTACATATCACTTTCTTACCTCTGGCAACCACTGTGACCGGGGCCGCACCGTCGTGGGGGGGCTAGCGATCTGCATTCGCTAGGGCCATAGCAACACTAACACCAATGTGAAGGAGAAGCAAATAGCGTTTATTAAGGCACTACAACTCACTAAATACATATCCCCCTTCGTCTACGCCCCCCAAGCATGTGTCGTACGTCAATCACAGAGCAGGGGAGGTCCTATCGCGTTACAACCCGATACCTCATTAACGCCTACTACAACATCACTTCAACGCTCAAACATATTACTGTCATTTTATTTTGCAACAATTTGTCTTCAGCCATTAGATTTCTGTTTTAAAGTTACAAGAATTGAGAATAAATGGATGTCAAGATTTTCATTCTTAGATCTTGAACAGTCTTTTTATTTGATATGGTCAATGTATCTAACCACTCTGTTTCATTACCACTAGCCATATTCCCAAGATGTATAAAATTCTTGTTCATTTCATTTTCATATTGCAGTTTCCTCCTTAAAACTGTGTTTTATTTAATCAGGATATATTAATTTACTGCAGCAGTTTTCCTTATATAGATACTGCATTTTAAATCAACTGACTTTATTCTTTACTGTTTTCCAGCATTATCACAAAATTTTCTCTGATAAAAATCTTTACGATATGAATTTCAGAGTTTTCAGTGCATTTTGCAATAGTAGATACACTGTAAATATAATAAATAACATTTTGAAATAGAGTTGATCAACGCCAATTTTAGTTACCAGTTAAACTGGTAGGTTTCTTGATAGATTTATTCTCCTATCAGGTTGCTTACTAAAATTGAATTATTAGTTTCCACACTACTTACATCTGTTTACCATTTCTTTAAATCCTTTCTTATTGACCCTCTATCTGCACAGCTTTCCAGAATTCTCCCTGTTAATGTGCAAGTGTTGACATAGTCACCATAGTGGTAAATGGTAAGAAGAACTCTTATTTCTGAAACTTGAAAAAAAAAAAAATTTTTCAGATTGATGTGTCCATTTTTTTAGGGTGTAAATTTTAGAACAGTATTCAACGAGTAAAGGGATAAGCTAAAGATGCACACAAACAGTTACAAGGATTTAAAATCATTTAAAATTAGTTATCTGTGTTATTAGCTCATCTGAGTTGTATACAAAATGCTATTAAAGACTGCCAACTATTATCAGACTAGTTCTGTAGAGATGGAGATTTTACAGTGTAAACTTCTTTGGGTGTATTCACTAACTGACTTACAAGATTATATGAACTCATAAAATCTCATAGGAACTTTTATGTCCTTCCCCAAGGAAGTATATACAAAACCTCTTGATCCATATACTGAAACAAAATAATGTAAATTTTTCAAAAACTCATTCTCATAGTTTTGACATTTTTCTTTCCTCCAAGACAAATACTAATATAACTCTTTCTGAAAAAATAAGTATAATATGAAAAGAACCATAAAAAATAATGGTTGAAGCAGTCAATCGTGTTGTCAGTATATGGTAGCACATGCAGCATTATCAATACGGCAGCTGAGGCTTTGGTGAGAGCAAATGTCCTTCCTGTTTTCATAACTTTCCAGATAACTTTGAAGGTCTACGAAGGCACAGCCCTCCTGTCAGTATTCAACTTAACTAGTTTATTGCCAGTTCAGCTATTTCCAAATGAATTACATTCATTTAGTACTTTAGAGTCTGCTAAAACAGTGTCCTGTGTGGTATTTTGAAAGTATGATTAGCAGATGTATATTGTTAGAGAGAATTATAAAACTTTTACTATGGTCTTTGAGATGATTGATATTCTCAGAGACAAGTGAATAGAAAAAAAGGCTTTGATTCTCTGCTCCAGAGCAGATGGATTGGAAAGATGATAAGAAAGTGAAAATGAAAGGAAGAACAAAAAAAAAAAAAAAAAAAAAAAAAAGTAAAACAAAAAAGAAGCAAAGTTGATCAAAGGAGATGGAGACAGAACTACTAGAAGTTTAAGAAGTCTGCAGCATCCTGGAATGTGAAAAAGTGCCAGTCAGCACAGTTAACATATTTACTGTTTTTTGGTTTGTTGAAGAGGCCTCCAGGAAACCAGGTCAGAGAAGGGGCACTGCTGCTTCAGAAGCCCATGGAAGACAAAGAAACATACCCTTTATTCTATTCTTTACATCTGAATTTGAATGATCATCTCACAGAATCACAGAATCACAGAATGGCCAGGGTTGGAAGGGACCTCAAGGATCATGAATCTCCAACCCCCCTGCCACATGCAGGGCCACCAAACTCCCCATTTAATACTAGACCAGGCTGCCCAGGGCTCCATCCAATCTGGCCTTGAACACCTCCAGGGATGGGGCATCCACAACCTCTCTGGGCAGCCTGTTCCAGCACCTCACCACTCTCTGCAAAGAACTTTCCCCTGACATCCAACCTAAATCTTCCCGCCCTCAACTTAAGATCATTTCTCCTTGTCCTGCTGTTATCTACCCTTTCAAAGAGTTGATTCCCCTCCTGTTTGTAGGCTCCCTTTAGGTAATGAAAGGCTGCAATGAGGTCATCCCGCAGCCTTCTTTTCTCCAGGCTGAACAAGTCCAGCTCCCTCAGCTGTCTTCGTAGGGGAGATGCTCCAGTCCCCTGATCATCTTCGTGGCTCTCCTCTGGACCCTCTCCAACAGCTCCACATCTTTCTTGTACTGGGGGCTCCAGACCTGGATACAGTACTCCAGATGGAGCCTCACAAGAGCAGAGTAGAGGGGGACAATCACCTCCCTGTCCCTGCTGGCCAGCCCTCTTCTGATGGAGCCCAGGATACCATTTGTTTTTCAAGCTGCAAGAGCACACTGCTGGCTCATGTTAAGCTTTTCATCCATCAAGACCCCCAGGTCCTTCTCCGCAAGGCTGCTCTCAAGGACTGCTCCTTCCAGTCTGTATGGATGCCTGGGATTCCTCCGGCCTAAGTGCAAAACCTTGCACTTTACTGTGTTGAACCTCATCAGATTCACCCGGGCCCACCTTTCATGCCTGTTGAGGTCCCTCTGAATGGCATCCCTTCCTTCCACTGTGTCAACCGCACTACTCAGCTTGGTGTCATCAGCAAACTTGCTGAGGGTGCACTCATCTCCATTTCCATTACATCTCTATTTAATGAAATTAAAACTAGCACCTATATTAATTGTGAGGAGAAATGACACCCTCCCTTTCTGATGATGACTGTTTCTTCCCACCTCAGCTCAAGCCTCTTTCATGGCTTTTACAATTTTCTGGGGGAATTCTGACATTTTAACATTTTAGTTTTGAGCTAGTTCACTATGGCTTTTACTCTGCCAAAGGAGCAAGATGTGAGAGGGAAGCATAACCACTTCCCATTTGGCAGTTAATATTTATTTATGTAGTCTTATAAAATGACCATAAGACTATAGGGCTAAGTCAAGAGGAAATTCTTGTACTGAATTAGTAAAGCATAATACAATCTTTACCATAGTAGAGACATTCTATAATAATAATCAAATAAATTTAAAGGTTTAGAAACATATGTAACAGTTGTTAAAACCATATAATTACATAAAAACTTAAGGTACATACATAAACAAATAATTTTAAAAATGACATTTATATTCCCAGCACCTCCTTCTGCTGAATAATAGATATTCACAAAGGAAAAATAGAGGTAGCTACCAATTAACCTTCAAGCAAGTATTCCTAGATAAAATTCATCTCATTAATTCAATCTAAATGTCAACAGAAGTACTGTTTTTGTATTGAATCCTATATCCAAGAAAAAAAAAATAAAGACTGCACACAGTCTAAAGATGACAGAAGGAAAATGCAACTTTCGGGAAGAAAGAGAATGACACACAGACAGTTTTCTCAGCTAATTCCATACCTATCAGAGGACTCCCTAGCAGGCTGCTTGCTTCCAGCTACCTCCAGTGTGTTTCCATGTTGTCTGTGGTACCCACACAGTCATTTTCTATCCCTCTTCTCTGTCTTCTGACATCTCTGCTGTGTTTTCTTCCTCTCATGCCTCACCTCACTTTACTTGTAAGATGTACAAGGAAGACTGCCTAACTGGTTCTAATGTCTAGTTGTAAGTATCAAAACACTTTTTGGACAGGATAAGTGGTCGTGGTAGTGTTTCCCTCCTTTTCCTAAAGAGCTACTCACTGTATCATCCTACCCCAGGCAATTGGTATCCAGTACTCATAGCCAGTCTAGGGGCTGTAGGGAAAACAAGAGGAAAAAAAACAAGGTTGTGGCTGACGGTATCACAATACCTTCTTATGGTACAAAACTAACGAATTAACTAAAAAAATAAATAAATAAATTATTAGTAAAGTTAATTATTGAAAACAATTTACATGTTATGAAAATAACAGCCATAGCAGTAAGATTTCATTTTTCCAGACCAGTTTACTGCGAAGGAAGGAGGAAAGGAGGGAAGGAGGGAAGGAGGGAAGGAGGATAATATAGCTAATGTTACTATTAGTCAGTGTAATGAGAAACAAGTGAAAATGTCTTTGCATTTGTGTTTTGGCTGAAATGATAAAGAAGAATTAAAATAGCTAGGGAGTTTTCTGTTTTATTACTACCTAGTACTGTTAATTACATTTCTTTAACACTTGTATCTTTTCTGCTTCATTAATTGTCCAGTAAAGGAGAATAACTAACCACAAAACAATATACAAGCACTTATATTATTAATGCTTTTTTTTTTTTTAAGTAATGCTTGGGAATAAATCACAGGCTACATACAAGACATAGAGGCTGTACGGAGACCTTTTTCTCTATTTTCCTGAAAGTTTTAAACCATCTCGTAAATTTATTTATTACTTAATGATTGGCATAAAGGCACTTATTTGCACAGCTGGGATAATGTCTGTTCACAGGGACTCAGAGTGAAATATCCTGCAGTTGCAACTAATCTATTTTATCTAAGTGTTTGTTCTCAGAGGCCAATGTCTATCTGGAAAGTTCTTGTGTGTTAGAATGAACATTATTTCTTTCAGTGGTTTCTATTTATCACCGTGCTTTGGGACACTACTGGCAATTTAGAAAAGAATAATGCCCTCCAGGCTTGAGACCAACAGCAAGAGCTGTTCCCATAAAGACAAATGTACTAAAGATTTATCTGTTTACCTATGTAATTTTTCCCTCTTTAAGATACCAAGGGATTTTTTGGGGCATCATTTGCTACTGATTTGTAAGAGGTTGTTGTCTGAAGTAAAGAAACATCGCACCTTAGACTTCTCTTGCAAAAAATTCCTCATATTTTAGACAATTGGAAGATTACAGAAATTATTCTAGATTGAAAGATATTTGCAGAGCTCTTAGTAAAGCTGCTAAAACATATCTTGGTGATCCTCAGTATATAAATAGTTTGATTCTTAGTAAAATGGGGGGAAAGGGAAAGGGAAAGGGAATGGGAAAGGGAAAGGGAAAGGGAAAGGGCATGGAGGAAGCAGCTGTCATGTTTCCAGGAGCAACTCCTAAGTACTAAAGATAGGCTGTGCGTTTAAAACCTCCAATTACAGAAAGGAAGGATAAAAGTTTAAGAATTAACACTGTGTTGAAATAATAAGTTAATTATAGATTTAATTTGTCCTAATTTGTATACTGAGCTGGCATATGGAATCCTCATTAAATCTAATGATTTGTTTTCTGCATATTTTATATTAAAAAGAGCAATAACAAAGGTTTTTGAGGAGTACTGAATTCAATTTTAAAATTCAAAGACATTGGAATAACATCAACTGTAGATTTTTATTTACTGCATTGACAGAAATATTATATGCAAAGAATTTTAAAAACTTAACCTCAGATGTAACAGCTTAGGTAGATAATCCTATTTATCAAGAACTATAGAAAATGTAAAATGCAGATCTCACCATGATAATTAAAGATATTATAAGAGTTTGCTTAATTGGTTACATGATAATTATTTTGGTAGATGTATTTCTGAGTGATGATTTTGAGTTAAAAATTCTAATGTATGGGAAATATGCCTTGTCAGTATCACCTTAGATGTCACTGGAATTTGAAATTTTAAAAAAATTGCAAAATAAACCTGAACATCTTTTTTTTCTCATCAGATCTTAAGTTACTGTTTTGCTGAAAGAGACTGGGGCTGTTTAGAAGTTGTTGCTTATCAGTGCTTTTCTAATGACTGAGTAAAGTGTGAAGGTCTGTCTTTCCTTCTGAAATTCTGTTTCTAGAAGGATGATAGACTAGTTTCTCACATAGAACATCTTCTTAAAAACAAAGTTTTCTTATAACAAGAAAAAAAAAAAAACCTATCCAAACTAAGGTTAGGAAGTGTGACTGAAAATAAATAGGCTAGCTAATTAGAAAGGGAGTAAATGGGGAACTTTGTCAATCTACTGTTGTCATCAGAGTGAGAAAGAAACAGTCAACATATTGCAACTACAGAAAACATCTATTTTTCAGGTTTTACATCATAAGCAGATAGAGGACTGCTACTTAAATGAATCAGGAAATTAAACTTTATAGATAGTCTCTCTACAGATAAGGAAGGAGAAAATGAGATTTAAGAAATAAAAGCTCACATTTTCTTGCACCCTTCACACCTATGCAATCTGAAGAAATTCAGTGTTTATACATCTGCTACTTAGTTCTGACCTTGATCTTAAACTCGCATTACCATGATGACAATAGTTACCTGGCTATTTGTCTCTGATAGCATTGATTAGAATTATTCTGACTCAAAATTAAAGGTCTTAACTCAATCAAATCTGTAAAAATTCTTGCATTAATAACTGTATTAAGCATCAAACAATAAATGGCTCATTAATATTCATGATCTTTTGCTTACTGATCCCTATTCTAAAGAAATTAAAATGTTTTTGTTATTTCTGTTGTTTTTCTTTTTTAGTGCATTGACTGGATTGATTTTATATCACTGAGTTCTGTGATGATTTATTTTCTGAAATGATTTATATTTAATTTCTTGCTGTCCAATTAACAGCGTAATGGATCATAATTCACAAGGGATACTATGACTTGAGAAGAGTTATCTCTAATAAAGATGAGAGTCAGTCTTAATCAGACCAGTTTTAAATTGATTTAGTAGTCATCAAAGTTTGATATTCCAGTTCCAAATCTCAAAATTCCATTTGCAATTATGGTTTTTCCTTTTATTCCAAGTTTTCCAATTGCTGTATCATTGTTATTTAGGTTATAGAATTTGAGAAAGTAAAAGCAGTAAAGACAGAGGTAGGCACATTTGTTGATGAAACAAAAATCCTATACGATCCTTCCTCTGTAGTCTGCCCTGGTGAGGCCACATCTGGAGTACTGTGTCCAGTTCTGAGCTCCTCAGATTAAGAAAGGCAGGGATCTCCTAGAGGGTCCAGCAGAGGGCCACAGAGACGACAGGGGGGGCTAGAGTATCTCCCATATGAAGAACGGTTGAGAGACACGGGTCTGTTCAGGCTGGGGAGGAGAAGACTGAGGGAGGATCTTATCAACACTTAAAAATATCTAAAGGGTAGAAGTGGATGAGGCCAGCCTTTTTTTTCAGTGGAACCCAGTGACAGAACAAGAGGCAGATGACACAAACTGGAAGAAAGGAAGTTCCATATAAACAAGAGGAAAAAATAGTTTACAGTGAGGGTGACAGAACTTTAGACCAGGCAGCCCAGAGAGGTTGTGGAGTCATTCTCTGGAGATATTCAAGACCCACCTGGATGCTTTCCTGTGTAACCTACTGTAGGGTACCTGCTTTAGCAGGGGAATTGGACTAGATGGTCTCCAGAGGTCCCTTCAAACCTCCACAATTCTGTTACACATTGTTTACCATTTCTTCCATGGAAAGAAATTATTTAAAGCTGCAATTAATGAAAAAATCTGGAAAATAAGAATATTTTAGAGGCAAGACAGTTAATAATGAATGAATGAAGAGGGATAGAAAGACAAGAGAGAGGGCTGGGAACTTTTTGTGACAATGTAATAGAACTATCATTTGCTTTAAATAATAAATAGTTCTACAAACACTGGAACTAATAGAGTTGTGTTTCCATATGATTTGTGTTTCTTCAAATGACTTTTTAAATGAAGTAAACTAAGCCTGCAGCATGTTCCCTGTCCTTATTAAACACTAGAGAGTTTATTCAGGAAGGGAAAGAGAGAACGAGAACAAAAGTGAGACGGTGTCTTAATAAAGTTCCAACTTTGATTGAAGCCTTTCTGAGAATTAAGCAATTTATAATCTCTCTCTCTTATCTACACTCTTCAGCACGAGAGTGTGTGTAATCAGTAATAGTTCAATTAATACTTCAATGTTTTTCTCAGTCTAAGTATCGCTATTGCTTCTTTCATGCCCCTAGCAAACTATTTTCACAGAACTTGTAAGAATGTAACATTTGAAAGCTCTTTCTGTCAGAAATTGTCCACCCAGTTCTAGAACATTAGAAGAGCAGGGGCTGCCACGCAGTAACAGCAGTGCTGACTGATGAATAGTCTGCTTTGCATCAACTTTTTAGTCAGTAAAGAAGGGAGAAAAAAAAGCAAATAAATCATTATGTGAGAAAGCTGAATTTGTTGCCTACTTTTTTTCATCCATTTTTCTGTCAAGAGAAATGAAACAAAACAAAAGTTTTACTTTTGTGCTTAGTTCAGGTTTATAATATTTCCTTCTGGTGAGCTAGGCAAAGAAATTTGACTTTGAATCTGTTCAGCAAAACATTATCTTGCATCTCTGGCCAGTCAGTTGTCTAAATAACGCTGATTCTCCTTCCTGACCCACTGAGTTGCCTCACTACAAAGAGAAACATATTGTCTCTTTTGGATCCATACTGTTTTGAGAGCTATTTCTGACAAAAAGACGTCTGCATATCCCAGGTGCCAGAAGTTTCTGAGTGCATCTCTGGAGCAGTGATCTAACCAGAAGATTGCTCTTCAGGAAAGAAAGAAAGATTTCCATACTGAAGAGGTAGCTTTCATCACACATTACCTCAAGACAATATTTTACTTTAGATTGTTTGAGATCAGTTTAATTTCTTAAAATTATTGTTGGGTTATTTGGCATTGAAAAGAGTCTTTCTGACAAGTATTATCACAACTAGACAGTGCTCAATGGTAAATTCATGCCCTTCAGTTGAAGTAGTTGCAGGAAGACAGGGCACTATGGTGGCATCCTTCCAGCCAGATGATGACTGCGAAATTGACCCCAGCAAATCTAACCCCTTGAAGGGAATGGCTGTGCACAAGATCTTTAAGGGCATTTCAGGTGCCATGACCATCAATTCTACTATTCCTGCTTAAACTTGATGCTCAACTTCCTCCATTTTCGAAGTCCTAGCATCTGCCTTTCTATTTAAAGAGCTTTCTTTTCTGCCATTCCACTCCTCCTCTTCCCTCTCCACAAATAGAAGACATTTCACTCTGTTGTCATAACAACAGACAG
Source organism: Chrysolophus pictus (assembly GCA_037305975.1). NCBI lineage: Eukaryota > Metazoa > Chordata > Aves > Galliformes > Phasianidae > Chrysolophus > Chrysolophus pictus. The sequence continues at coordinate 49,549,995 of CM074579.1, read as the reverse complement.
CAACTGGCCCAGGCTGGATACTCCTGCCCTTTTCGTTAAAAATTTAACCCCAAGTGAAAACATTTGTGTCTCATTCTCTCTCCTGGATCCTTTTCCCTTTGGCTTTAATAGGAGAAAGAGTCATTTTGCACTGCATGTGGCCATTGTACTCTCTTACACCCTCTCAAAACACTGTTTTTACACCACAAAGAATAACATACTTTAAGCTTAATTGTCCCCTACTGAGTTACGTGTATGATGTAGTGAGATGGGCATGCAAGCTTCACCGTACAAGTGCAGTGGTCTTTTCCACCCTGGAGATCCTTTTTACAAACATCACACTGCAGCCATATCAGCCATACCTGGACTGGATGAGGATTGAGAAGAAGCCTATATTTGCCTAAACAAAAGAGCAAGGTAATATGGAAAACTGTGCCACAGAGTCATCATATCAGATAGCATCAGTGAAAGACTTCACTTTCCTCAAGCAGTCCATCAGACTAACATAGAGCTTTTTGGTCAGGCTTGCTCTGCCATTGACAGCAAACACAATTCTGTAAAACACCTGTGCTGTTTCATGACTCATGTTTTAATAGGAAGAAATTTCTCCCCTGAAAGTCAATATAAATGCAAGTCTGTAGAGCTGCATAAGAATATTAAATTTTAATTTATCCTAATTTTGTAGCTTATTTTACATGTCATATTCTGGCATACGATTTAGATATTAGACTGACTTTTAGAACAATTTCTGCTTCAGAAATTAAATCATGTCAACATGAAAGTGGTGAACGTTATCTTTGGCTTTACCCATTCTGTCCTCTTACAGTATACCTGGAATTGTCCTGACAGACAAATTTCTAGAATTTCACATTATTTTTGGCCTTGGAACTTTCCACAGCATAGTTGAGTACAAATTGGCTGGAATATCAGGCAGAAAATGTTAGTATCAGAGTTCTCTTTTCCCTTGTAATTTGGAAAGCAAGCATTTTAGAAAACCTCAAATGTGTCAGGATTCAGGTATTTCTGGCACAGAGTTCAATTTTTAGTGGTATCTGCCCGTTATCCAGTCCCAGATATGGCATCTCTAGACCACAGACAGTTTTTGATAGAGCATGAGCAACAGAAACATTATTCCCCTTGATTGGAACTTTTTGCCAAATTATATTGTCACTATGAGTTCTGTGAATATCTGGGGAAGAGTTTCATGTAATTCAGCATCCTCTGCTACTCCTACATGGTTTCTATAGGTAAACTGCATCTGATTAGATGCCAGCCCAGCTACAACTCTCTATTAAATGAAAGTATGTCTCAGAAATGGGTAAGAGATATCTCCTATGCTTTCTTTATAAATCCATTACAGACTGAATCTCGTAGGAACATCCATCTCATCAATACTATCTGTAGCTGAAGTTTAAGATGCAGGTGGTTCATCACCTCCACACCGTACTTCCTGGCTGCAGAGAAAACTGTAATGATTATTGCTAGGTGATGGGAGCTGGTAGAGAAGAATGTTGTATAAAATAGCAGTTCTCACTGCTACAATGCCATGATGATCATGAGCCCTAAAGAATTCTTGAAGAATCAGTGATTTTAGGAGTATCTGAAAGTTGTAGTACAAAAGGAGGAGAATGGAGTATTACTGGGAAATGGAAGTGTGATCTTCTTGTTGAAATAAGGATTGAGTTCCCCAGACTTAATGGCAGAACTTCAGTTCATATGTTTAAGTAAAAACTGTATTACAGAAGAAAACACGCATCAGAGTAGATGCCTACCTGATAAAAATTATGCGAACAATCATTCTATTCCAAACATGGTTCCATGGTGAAAAATCCAGTTTGTTTTCAGGATTTGCAGGTGATTAAGAGACAGCAGAAAACTGACTTTACTTTGTAGCAGAATCTATTATTTAGATCTATCTTTTATTTAGAAAAAGGGGCAATTTTTATCATGGCTTAATTATATCCCTTTTGTTGAGTACTTCACACTTACAGCCCTTTTGTTCAATAGATGTAATTTTTGTAGCATCAGAAACATTCACTTCTGTAAGTCCAAAATTAACATTACTATGCATTACTATGGTAGTGGAATGTATTAGTGGAGTGTAAAAATAAAATCTCAAAGCTATGACAAACTACTAGGGATGCTACAGGGTCTCCACAGGGGTTAATCTAAAAATCTCATAATGACTTCAGTGATTCTCAGTGCTATATCAAAAGAACAGAACCCTGATTTAATACATTTCTATTCCCCAAAATGAGTCTGACAGCCCTGCTCATTCAGCGTCTAAGTCCTAAGCACTGTTAACATGAGTTTCTGTTGCTGATAATAATGTTTAACAGGGCTCCTTTCAGAGATTTTCCATACCTATCACATCTGTCTTTCACTGAATCATCTATGTGACTACAATTGTATCTCAAGGTCTCCAACTTCAGTTTCAGAAAAATGAAATGTGATTGTTGCACTGTTTTTACTTCACAACAGGATGGAGAGAGTTCATCTGATTTTTCACTACGTTAGTGAGATAGAACTGGTAGCAAGGAGCAGAAAAGAATGTGCAAAGGCTTCATCTAAGAAAACAGGCACAAGTAAAGTGTAAATAAAACTGGGTGAATAGGGATTTTTGCCATTACTCTTCTATTGGCTGAGGGGGAAAAAAAACTTGTCAGGTTGAACTAAACCATTTTTTCCTGAAAGCAAATAATAGTAACAAAAAAAAATAGTTTTAGTACAAAAGGTATAACTTTTTCACCACAGCTGGAATATTCTATCCTTAAGATACATAAAAATTTCCTTTAAAACTAAAAAAAAAAAGGAGCTTTTGAAGCAGATTACAGCTGCTTGCAGTGAGTGTCAAAACAAAATTGTCTCATCTTCTCATCCAAAAATAAACTATGGCAATTTGTTAATCACTCATCATCTCCACTGACAAAAGAAATTTGCAAACCTACATTGAACAAAATGATACAAAATATTTTCTAATTTTAAAGATAGAGAGAAAGTAGAGGCAAGGAAAAAGGCCATGAACCGTTCCTATCTGCTTTACTTGTCTGCACTTGATTTGAATTTTCAGTCATGGATGACATAAGATTTCCACTTGCTGTAAAAACATACTGTGTCTCATACCACACTCATCAACAGTTTGTTGAGTTGACTGGCTTCCAACGTACCTGTCACCCATCACAATTAACTACAGTCACTGTCACAAACAATTTGGGAGATACACATCTGTGCTCACACAGTCAGTCCCAGCTGTGATGTGCATATGTCTCATTTGATGAACCCAACATGACAACAGGTTTCTTGAAAATGAGTTAAATACTGTGACCTGAACAAAATACAAGGATGTATAATCTGTTTTTGGGTGGATTGAATTTACATTCTTTCTGCATTGCTACAGAGATTTACCAGAGTGTCTCTGTAAAATTCTTTCTTTGAAAGCTGTCCTTTGTACAGAAAAAATTGCTGCTGAAAAGATACTGCTAGAATGCAGTGGAATAAACAACAGAACATCTAATTATTATCACTGGTGTGGTAAATTCGACACATGGTTGCACCGGGAGAGTATTTTCTGCCTTGTAGCCACATTTAATGTTTGTCCGAAGTTCAAGACATTGATTCTGTCAGTAGTAAATATTTTAAATACAGTGAGGCTATCAACCATGTTAACCAATTTGAACTAAACAATCTCCTAAATAACTAGAAATCTGTGTAATTCAGAAACTGACTTAAAGTAGTTTCTGAACCACTGCCAATATTTCAATATCTAATTAAGAAAATCCATTTCGGTACCCTCCACTCCCCCTACCCCCCCAAACAAACAAACAAAAAAAGCCCTGAAATCTTAAATGATATAATAGCAGATCAAGATTTTAAGGTCTATGGAGCACAGAGGGAAATGTGTCGCATCTGGAAAATGTGTACCTGTAAAATTTTTTTCCTTAAGGTTCACCTAAGAATTTATCCTACTATCAATAGCTCACTCAGAGGCTGTTCTTCTGTTAAATAAGCATGCCAGATATTTCAGTGCCTTTTATGCTATGCTGTCATGTATAGATAACTGTGCAAAAATTGCCAAATGAAAACGATAATGTTTTGTAATTCATTTGTTCAAGTTAAAGCAATTATGCAAGTCACAAGACAATGAACATTTTGAATCAATAAATGCCTGCCTGAAAATGAAAAGCACAGTGTGATACTCGAAGAGTTTATGTTTACTGCTACTGAAATGCTCGCAACAATATTTTGTAGGACAGAAACAACTGTCAACACATTCTCAAAGCTGACTTGCTGCCTTTTGATTAAAGTAACAGAGGAATATGGTGCTATTTTATACGGTTATGGCACCTACTCTGCAGAACAATGAGACAAGGACAGATCTAGTACAGGCAGTGACAAGTTTGTAAAGAATTGAGGTGACTGTAGATGTTCTTCATCTGGTGAATATTTCTCCTTAGTTTAGATTAATATGCGAAACAGGAACTTGGTTTCATGAGTAAAATCTCTCTGAAGTCTGACCAAGCATATCTATCTGTAACTAATGGAGCCACCCTGAGGCTAATAAAACCAAAGAACAGTTATTTCCCTATCTTGTCTGATAGCAGGATTCCTACTACTACTGACTGAAAGCAATATGCAATGACAAGAAAGTGTTGGCGCAGGTACTTAGTACTTCATGTTTCATTTTTTTAGATCTTCAAATGCACTGCACATTTTCTAACTGTTTCAGTTTTTTGGTTCATGGATATTCTCTCCTAGATCTGCAACCATAGAAAAAAAATTCTACATGAAATGATTGTTTAAACGATTCAAACTAAATATATATATTCTAAGTACAGCACTCCACAGTAGTTGGTCTTTCATAGCAGGGAAAAATAGATTTTTAAGAACCACAGACAACCATTTGATAGAAACACCTTTAACTATTAGTGGGAAAATTCCAGCAGACAATAAAGAACATAATTCTTAGCAGATTATAAATTAAATAGTACACCATGGATGTCCAACCTTTTGGCTTGCCTAGGCTACATTGAGTGATAAGAAATTGTATTGAGGTAAGTTGCTCCAAAAGAAATGCCTCCTATTTATTTCCATGGAAACTACAACTCATACAAAGAGCACAATAACACTATTTGATAAATTCTCAGCTACTAAATACTATTTTTCAACATAGTAATCAACATTAACTGTGTATTTTCACCAGCAATGAGTAAGCGTTTGTCCTCAGCAAGCTTTGAGACAAAGGTGCAAAAGAATAATCTCTTACAATGCCATGCCTATAAAAAACTGCATCAGAGGAAGAGTCCCACTGTCACCACAGCTGAAGTGCAGCATCCACTGCCTCACTGTGCTCACATCTACTTTTTTGTCTCCAAAAATATTAAGCAAGCATTGACAATTGTTAATGGGTGCCATTTTTTTTCTGCTTGAAGGAATTCAATGGTCCACCTTTGCTTCATACACAATTTCATGTCAGATGCCATTTTGCCAGCCTGCTCCCTTGCTACCATTTGTCACACAGCAATAAAATGCAATGGAACATCGTTGGGAAAGTTCAACTTCTACTGCTATACCACCATTTGCCCCTGATGTGGGCCAACATAATAAAACAAGAGGCTCTACTTTTGGACCAGTTCTCACAAAGTATACCATATCATCAATACAAAAGTAACAAAACATTTTAATTTTTAATATTTTTCTTAGAACATTAAAAAAAGAATAGAGAAACAAAACCATAAAACTAGTGAAATATGTGACCTTATGAAAACAATGCATCAGGCTGTCTTGATGGCAGTGGTTGCAATTTTTAGTGAGCTCCTGAGGTATTCATCAGAGATTTTTGATGAAATTTAACTCTTCCTGTGCTTCATCCCTGACAATAGTTGTTCACAAACGTACTGCCAGAAAGCAATGACACGAATAAGGCATGATTGTGAAATGAGGGATATTTCACTCTGGTAAGACAGGATTATGAAAGTCTAGTACAGAGACATGATCAAATGTTTGAGTTGAATATCTGACAGCAACTCTATACATTCAATTTGAAAATTTCCAGGGAATGTATTTATATCAGCTGAAAATGCTGTCACAAAGATAAATTGATTTTTTTTTGTCAGTCTTGAGTCCTAGTCTCAAACTCCTTTATCAAAATAGAAAGCAAAACTGCATATTCTTCCCTGTTCAGAACACCATGTTTAGCCAACTGTATGGGAAGTGTTGAGTCACAGCCTGAACCACTGATTGATCACCTGAGGAAAAGATTGAGTCTGCTGTGGGAGCACAGGTGAAGGCAATTCACCTGTGTGACTGGAAGCCTGGCTCCACCCCTCCTAGGCTCCATTTAAGGGCTAACTGCCACCTAGGGAAGGTTCTTTTTCTGGAGATTCCTCCTCTGTGGAGTTCTTCCTGCAAACCTAGATCTTTGGATACTGATGAACATTCCTTCTCTGTTTCTTTTTCCATTATTGCTGTAATAATCTTTTCAGCTGTAACACCAGTGTATCAGAATGCAGTTGTGTGATATCAATTCAATCAGCACTGCACACAGTGCCCTCCTCATGCCCAGCTTTCAGTTGGCACAGTGTTAATAGCACACCAATGGTTTGGCGGAATGACTGGTACACACCTGGGGCTGCTCTAAAGGGAAGCATTTACAGCATGGGGCAGGGGATGGGCTACACTGCTAGCCAGGCTGGGCTGTGGGCTGGATATACCTGAACTGTAGTAACGGTCAATATAGCAAAAACTAGAAGCATAAGGAAAATGCAACAAAACTAAGCTACAGAAATGCTAGCCTGACACATGTGATAAACATTACCAAAAGTGGATTGAAGATAATTAAGTGCGTGGAGCCTTCTATTTATTTTCAAAAACTCCATATTCATAAATTATGATTAGGTTGACCTACCAAGTAGTTTATGAGTATCTGGTCATCCCTCAAGCTGTTTATAACTTGACCTAAATTTACAATTCTAAAATGTACAAATACATACTTTTTAAATGCCTTCTTTATATTTAGAATTTTAATTGACAGTACTACTGATAGAGAATTTAAAGTAAAGCAGTTTTTATTTGTCCAATAAAAAAAAAAAACAGAATAATTTCAGATTTTCTGAACTCTAGATAGTGAGAATTAAAAAGGAAAAGCAGTCATACAGCATAATTTCACACTTGACTCCTCGTTCTTCTGCAGTATATTTCTTTTTTCCCCACTTATCCTTTTCTGTTCTCCATGAACATGCTTAAGGACTTTCTCACAGGTTAATCAGTGTAGGATTGCTTTCCTTAAAAGATGATATTTATACTGACAGTACATAAATGAAATCACTGCTGTTGTTAGATTTTCAAATCTGTAAAAATTTAGAATTAGGGAGAAGGCTATGGCAAATTGAAGATTTTCAATTTGTTTGTAATTTTTCAAAATGAAGTGCATTTAAATTCTGTTCAGGCATCTTAAGGGAATTAAAATCTACAGAGAAACATTTGATTTTGTATTTTTTCCTATGTAAGTTACAATGGCAACTTCACAATTAGAACTGGGAAATGGAAGAGAATAAAGTTACAGTTGTATTTTCTTAATTGGTCTGAGATATATAAAATGCAAATGCCTCATAAATCAGGCTAAAGTTCTGTGATCAGACATTCTACATACTGTGTTTATTTCTGCTACGTGCATGGACAGAATGCGTATTGTTTTCACTCTTATAAAGCATTTCATTCTTTTAATGTAGGTGTATATTTTCCGTAGGAAAGATAAATACAGCTATGCATATTATGTATTTAGAGTCATAATGTCTTTGTAAATTGGCACTGTTAAAAAGACCCAATATGAACTAGGGATAGACAAAAGAAAAAAATCATATGAACATATCAAAATATATTTAACTCTCAAAGCATTCATAACCACTAACCTTTAGATGCATACTACTGAATATCACAGAGGAATTAAGTTGATCACAACTTGCCTGGAAGCAAAACAAAAAAATAAATTGCACTTCTGGTGCAATTTCATATTAGTTAATGATAGCAATAATTGAAGTTCAAATAAGTTTACTAAAATGAGAGACAATAGAATTGCCCCATCTGTTCCACAAAGGACAGGGAACACTCAGTTTGTTTTATAGCATAAATACAGCCTATGAGATCAAACATTGTGTCAGTATCATTGAGGTCGTAATGATGGACAATGCATTTCTGGGGATTACAGACCATGCTCAGATTCTCAGCTTGAGGTCAAAGATCTTGGGAATTTGGTCTCCTGAGAACTGAAGTATAAACTTAAAATTTCATAACAAATGGAAACTATATTGCAAATTAGAATAAGAATTCATGCCCACAAATTCATTTCACAAAGTATTATGTCTTTATCTTATTTTTCGCAGCATACTGACATTAGAGATGATGAAAAGTAAATTTCAGAATGAAAGGCTGCATTGTCCAACTGTAATAATTCTATTAGGGTTGAAAGTTATTGGAAAACTGCAAAGATCTATTTATTAATTAAAAGCTAAGACTGGAAAACTATTCCCCACAACAATAATCATACCTACACATAATATTAGAGTAATCATTATGAGATAGCTTTCAGAGCAACTTACTAAAATTGGACTGTCAATTAGATCATAAAACTCACTTTCTTAGAGAAACTCAAGGGAAAAAAAATTGAAAAATGTTTTAAACAGAAGGGTTGGTTTTGGTTTTATTGGGGAGATGTGTTTTATTGTTGCATGTTTGCTTTTTTTTGTCTTCTGTATATTTGTGATGGTATTTTTTATAGCTGATCATTGTACTGCGAAGAATATCTGCATAATTTGGCAAGGTGGGGGAGGGGTGTGAATACATAGCTCTACATTAATAACTCCATCTTCTATTTCTCTTGTGCATGGTCTTCTGGGGCTATATTTCACAGCCCAAAACAATTTATTCTACTTGCAATCCTCAATCCTTCAGCAAAATTTATATTGAAAATGAGTGAATATTCTTCTTTCAGAGATGCCCTAGGGAATATAAATTTGTTACAATAGTTTCTGATTCCAGTTCCATTTCTCAGATAGTTTATCCAGTGTTTTAGACTACCTGATGCAAATGTTCTAAAAATAACCTTAAGCTCTTGTTTTTTATAATTCTTTGATGCCTTAAAGAAAGAATAAGTCAAAGATAGATGACAGAAGTTTAACAGAACTATGCTATAGTCTAAATTGCTGGAAATAAATGTGCAAACTGTACAATTATTGAACAATTAACTTTTTGGACTGCATTGTGATCTACCCTCAGGGTAAAACAGACCAAAACACCTGTTAAATAGTGTAAAATCTAATTTTACTTAATGGCCTTTATTTCCCTAATTTGCTTGGGAAAAGCTGCAATCAGGAAAAAATATTTTATTCCCATTGTGGAATGAAGTGCCAATTTGTTCCAGTTCCTTTCAGTGCGTATATTGCATTTACACAAAGTGAAATTCATTTGCAAATGAACTGTATAATTCCAGGAAGTTGTTACAGGAACTCTGACATGCAGAAAAAAACTTTGGTGTGTGTGTGTTCCTGGAACTCTTGATTTTTATTTATTGGGGTGGATTTTAATGACTCAGGCCAATAAAAGTCACATGGATTATATTAAAATTATAGAAAATATTAGCTGGAGTTCTAAAATATCTGAAGTGAACAGAAAAGTCTTCTGCACACAAAAGGAGAGATGTAAAGAAAATTATTTCAATTTAGATTTAATTTAGTTCATAATATATCAGAAAACAACCTTTTGGTATACTTGAGCCCACCTACAGTGTTCATCTAAAAGTCTCATTAACAAGTTAATTGATCTTCCCTGATGAAATCTTAATGATCCCACCCACACAAATGTTAATGTCTATTTAACCTGAAGTAGCCTAGCAAGCACAAATGTTACCTTTAAAGTAAGATGATGTTAGGAAAGTAAGAAAAATCAGGATTCAAATTACTTTTCTAGGACATTTTTCTTTACTGTTTATTTGGAAACTCTAGCAGAAAAGTGAAAAAGGGACTTCTATGTATTCAAAGAAAAGAAAATAAAGTGGAGTTTAATGCTTCTGAAAGATGTGTGCAAGAAAAGTGCTTGTAAAGGATATACATTTCATAAAAGCACTGATTCAGGGTAGGATACAAAGGATAAAAATAAAAAGAGGTTTGTTGATATTTAAACTAGCTCTATACCTAGAACTTGTTGGTTATGTGGATGTTTGGTAGCTATTTAATGGCAATGCACAGGGCAACATGAAAATGAAGTCATAACACCTGTGCTCACAATGTATAATGCAGGGGTAAGATATAACTAACAAAAGTAAATTAATCACCTATAAACGACTCCCAAATCATTCATCTGTAATAACAATTAAATTTGGTTCAGGGTTTATATTTCCCCACCCAGCCACAAAGACCACTTGAGATTATTTTTCTCCTTTTTCCAAAACAATTATGTTCTATATCAGTTGAATTACAGAATTGGAAATAAACACTTATGCTCCCTAATTATGACAATCATTTTCTAGAGAACAAAAGGTTCAGTTGCTTTTGTTTTAGTTTTATTTTATTTTTTATGTGGAATGTAACTTTGTTTATAACAATCAGCAATTAGTTCTGGCAATATCCCTGTGGCTCCCCAGCCAGCTGGAAGCAGAAACAATTAGATAGTTGGCATTTATTTTAGGGCAGCAGCTTCAGAGTTCTGAACAAATACTCATTTTCATCAGTGTTATTTAGGTTTTTAAGAATTTTCTTCCCAGGTTTTTCTCAGGAAACCATTTTAAGTCTATGTGACTCCATTCAGAATTGATTGAGACTTACTTGCCAATCAGAAGGCAATGTTTTTATTAGAAGGTAACGTATGTGTTTAGAATGGAGTTTCGGGATACTTCGCAGAGTTTAATAATTATTTCCAGTTAACTACAGAAGAAAGAGTTGGGAGAGGTTAGAGGTCTGACAAATTTATATAAGATTGTGAATTACACCTTCCATTTGAAAATGTATCTGAATACTAGCCTGTCTTTCAACCATAAGCTTTAACTGATATCAGCTTTTAAATTTCAGATGTCAGTTAAAAACTATGAAGTGCAAAGTAAAAATTTATGATCTAATCCACACTGCAAAAAATATTATAGAGATAAGATTAAAAAAACCCCACAACACTACTGTATTTTAAGTGGTGTCATTATTAGCAAGCTGATTTCTTTTTGGTATCACAATAGATTCTTGGGGAAGAACTGTAGATGAAAACACAGTATGGTCTCTGGCATGGAAATGGGGAAAAATGTGATTGCTGGATATGAGGAACACCATAAGAACAAATCTGGCATTGATATCTGGACCAACAGTTGTCAGAACAGTCTATTAGAAGTATAATACAAGGTTACAGAGAATTGAGAAAAGTCTAGGAAGCATGGAAAGTGAGTGAGAAATACATAAGGATAAGGAATTATTTGAATGCATAACAAGTAGTCAATATTATTATATATTTAGTTAGGAACAGTACTTTCAGGAAAAGGGAGTTAATACGACAGCCATATTATTCTAATGAGTAGAAAAGGTATTGTTTGTGGGTTAAACTGGAAAGCAACTTCAGGGTGGAAGGTGGGGGGAATACTCATTGCGTACTTAAGTCAGCGTTAGCCCTGCACACTAAGTTATACCCACAGAAAGAGCAAAGACTGAATTTAATAGAATGCCGTAGATTCTTAAGATATCAGCTTGCAATATAGCAGATAGAAGGAAAGAGGAAGAATAAAACATCTTGAAAACTATCCAACAGCAGAGAAGTTGCATCTAAATCAACAGAAACAATCTGATCAATGTATTGGAAGTTGCATTGGCTCTGGAGGTGTTCAAGAAACATTTGGACGTTGTGTTAGGGACATGATTTAGAGAAAATTATTGGTGATTGGTGCATGGTTGGACTGGATGATCTTGGAGGTCTTTTCCAACCTTGGTGATTCCATGATTCTATAAAGAATGCTACATTGTAATACAGATATCCTACCCTAGGTACTTGAATTCTTACCATTATCTTGTGATATTTCCCTTTGAGAATATGCAATCTCTAGAAACTACCTGATCAGTTTGGAGCTGTAATGAATCTAAGTATGCTACATGACAACATGGACAACCCACCTAATGTACTCAGGTTGCTACCATTATGTTCTGTTCTTTCCCTTTCTGATGGCAAAACACAGCTGTTCCACTGGCAGTTCACACTAATTACCTTGCACTGTTTATCAAAAATCTGATTCACACTGAAGATTGCTTTTTTTAACATCCAGAGGGATCAAATTTTCAAAGTGCTTGGATAACATCAGAACACAGTGTTCTTTCTAAAACACTGAGTTACATTTTAAAATTATATGAAGACCACGTTGGGAGTTAGGCAGCTACATATATTTATCAATTTCTGGTCCTCAGAAATAGAAATCTCATGGACATTCAGTGGTACTTAACTTTAATATGGAATAAAGATCCTAAGACACATATACATCTTTAAAAGTTTGGCCCATATGCAGAATACATTGCTTACCAAAGCATTATGTTCAGTTTCGGGCCCCTCAATACAAGAAAGACATTGAAGCATTGGAATGTATTCAGAGAAGGGCAGTGAAACTGGTAAGGGGTCTGGAGCACAAGTCTTATGAGTAATGGCTGAGGGAGCTACGATTGTTTAGTCTGGATAAGAGGAGGCTCAACGGAGACCTCATTGCACTCTACAGCTTCCTGAAGGGAGGTTGTGATGAGGAGAGTTTTGGCCTCTTCTCCCAGGCAACAGAAAAGTCCTGAGGAAATGGCCGTAAGTTGCACCAGTGGAGATTTAAGTTAGACATAAGGAAAAAAATTTTCTCTCATACAGTGGTCAGGCGCTGGAATGGCCTGCCCAGGAAGATGCCGTCCCTCACAGTGTTCAAGAGGCGTCTGGATGAGGAGTACAAGATATGGTTTAGTAGCTTGTGGTAGCAATGGTAATGGGAGGATGGTTGGACTAGATGATCTTGTAGGTCCTTTCCAACCTTGTGATTCTGTGATTTTTTAATATCACTTGTTGCAAGTCAACTGTGATCTACCTGCCATAACAACAACAGAAATAGGGTAACATTCTATTTAATAGATTCTGTCAGGAGTACTGGCTCAGACATAACTTTTCACACCTGTGGCTAAGTTGCCTTCACAGTGGTGCTTAAAACCTATGAGCATTCACTCAAAGAATTTCACATAGACACTATACATAAATATATAACTCTAGAATGGAATACCTATTAAATACTACTTCTAGTGAATATGAACCAACAAAAATAGAGTGGAGAAACATCTCATACTTTACTGTTTAAAAATAACTTTTGCTTTGTCTAATGCTTAGTGAAGAATTACGCACTAATTTTTATTTTTGTATTGATTGGACTTACAAATCAAATCCCGGGCCCAACATCTTTCTTGCATATCAGCAGGCACTCTGCAGCTTCAAAACAGATGAAGAGTCATACTGCCAGTTTTACAGTCATTTTCCTTTATCTTTTATTTTTTCCTTCCTCTTCTCACTCAGGTATGTAATGAGTCCATACCTTATCATGTTCTGACAAGGGCACAGTCTCTTCAGGCTTCCATGGAAGTAATGTGCACAGCATATATATAGAACCTATGTAAGGGTTATATATACATAAGGGTTATATATACATAACATATAATAAGAGAAATATTGAGAACAAACTCTTTAATAGGTGGATACCATTGTTTGTCCTGTCTTATCCAGTGAAGGTGATTCAGCAAAGGATTCATCCACAAATAACTCAAGTGTTGCCTCGAAACCATCATTCTGCCATTTCTCATTAGACAGGCCCTTCACTGTAAAAGAGAAAAAAAAAGAGTATATTAACAATGCTGGAAACATGAGGCCAGTCGAAATTAGTAACAGAACAAAGGAACTAGGCAAAGATTTAACTTCTAGAAATCATTTAACTGTCCAGATGTTTAGTCACAGATCATAGTCATTTGGATTTTGCAGAAATGGCCAAAAAAATTGTCTGGGAAAATCTAGGAAGCACTTTTTAAACATTTGTTTCAAGACATGTCTAAAGCTGAGATCCATTGTTCTATTCTATTGCTGTTCTTTTGTATTTGCTTTCTGTTGTGGCTTTAAATTGTGTTTTCTGTTTATTTCCTTTTCTAAAATACAGATACATTTCTTTAAAAAGCAAAAGCCATTTTTTTTTTTCTCTTACCAAGTCTTTATTCTGTATTATACTTGCGCTTGTTCTGTTTTCTTTTCCCTTTCTCTTCCAGGATATATCTAATATTTATAGTTTTTTTAAAAATCTTTCTGTTGTTACATCTACTTCCTTGACTCACATATACAGTTTATGATAGACAGAAAAACACAATTTTGGCATAGTTCAAGTACAAAATCAATGAATATGTATAGCAAAGGAAGTCGTGATTTCTGATATCTTTTCCCTTCAACAAAAACTACTGCAAAGATGCAGATAATTATTACACAGCTCAGTACAAGTTAGAAAAACGTACTTCACATTTACTTCAAACCTGGTATACAATAGAAAAGGGGAGTAGACTTGTCCTATGTATGTAGCAAGCCTTATTCTCTTGTCACTAGTACAGTATGATGTGAGTGACATCCAGGTAGCACAAAAAAAACAACAAAGGAATATACTGTTTTAAATACCCTTTCAAAAGTAAATAAATAAGCTCTGACATCTTGGATGAGTTGGAGGAGATATGGACATATGTTTATTCTGCAGGGTAAGTAGATTTGATAAGAGGACTCTTCAATAATGACAATGATAAAAGCCATATTTTTTTCTGTAGATCATACACATACCTTTAGATTAATTTATACTCAGCTTTCTGAATTTCCATAGATGTTGAAAATTACTGAACAGTTAGAATAACTGTTGAATAGACCCTATAGGGTTTAGAAATGACTAGCAAAATTTATCAAAAGCAAATAATTATTAATTATTTATATTTATTATAAAATATAGATTTATTATATATTAATTATTTATATTCATTATAAACCAATTTTTTCATAGCAATGATAGAGAAAGAAAGAAACTAAAAAAGGAAACTCGGGATGACGTTTTACATATTGGAAAAAACGTTCTTGGTTTTCTTTAATAACAGGAGAGAATGAATTTTACTTCTAGTAAAGTATTGGGTAAAAGCTGACAGGAATAAATTTGACATCTGGCAGCAAAAGCATCTGCTGAGATGTACTTAGGGTTTTATAAATGTGTCTTGTGGTAAAACTTTTCTATAACAGACTAACATAATAAAACAGAAAACTAGACTTCTGGTATTAAAGCTAATTACAAAGAGGATGAAGTCTGGGAAAAAGACACAGATGAGATCAACTGCCTGGTGATAAACTTTGTAAATATCTAAGGGATCTAAAAAGTACAAGTAAGTATTATAATAACAAAAGCTCACAATCAAATAATTTTCATAAAGAAAAGCCTGCAACATCTCTCAAGTTTGTATAAAATATCAATCCATGCTAGACTGTAGTAACTACAGAGCATAATAACCTTTTAGCCTTTGATCTTATCTCATCATGGACAGATACATAGAAACACTTTGATCTAAATAGTGAATACTTTTCCCCAAAACAATTCAAAGGGCCATCTGGATGTTCTCTAATAGAATAGAGTGGAGTGAGATACAGCACTATGAGAAACATACCGAAATGTGAAAGGACTTAAATTATTAAAGGATAACGTCCATCTTCTGAAACATAGTGATGAAAATACTGCAGTGTTTTCCCTTTCAAAATCTCCCCTGAATTGAACACCCATGTTGCCACCCTGTTCTGAGAACAAATGCTAGCTTGCAACACACTCATTTTAAAAAGCTTTTCAGCTTCAGTGCAATCTTCCTGGCAGACTGAAGAAGATAAAGCTTTCCATTTATGTTCATAAGTCTCAGAGGTTCTCCTATACTTTGCTAATAATAATATTTACTGTGGGATGTTACAGATTCATCTCTCGTGATTCTTCTGAAAGGGAAAAATGCACCCCAGGCTTATGTCATTGTCCTAAGAATAGTTCAGAATTGTTATAAGGAAAGCATTAAACTGTGATTACAGCCTGTGCTAACTGACAACAAAAATAAAGCTAAATTCAAGCCAGAGAATGAACTCAATAATGCAACTCATTTTTGAAATAATTTCTAAATCTGATGGTTGAAGTCTCAGTCTTAGTATGACTGACTCGGGAGTTTAATAGTAAAACAGAAGCCCGTTCCACAGCTAAATCTTTCATCTACAATGCTAAAACTTGAATAGACAGCTGGAAGAGAAGCAGACTTAAAGCTCTGTGGGTCAGCCACAGAGAAAAATGCATCCTGACTCAAAGCATTAGAACTTAGGGATGTATTGGTTTACTGTACAAAATACTGGTATATTTAGTTAGTGTAGAAACTTTTACTGGGAAGCACGTGTTCTCATGAGTACTTTCTTGGAAGGAATATAAGTAAACATTCAGCATTTTAAATATTGCTCAGTCTATAGCAAAAAAAAAAAGCAACTGACTAAATCCTTGCGTACAAAGCAAAGCCAAAGCGGCAATGATAACTGTTTGTCTTCGCCATTAATTTCCAAAGCTACTGCTCTTTCAGGAGATAATTTTAGAAAGTTGTTTAAAGAAACTGTACTAATTTTTCTTCATTTCCTGATCTAAAGAGTTTTTAGACAAAATATGCAAAACAACAAAGATCAAATCAGATCAAAAGTGAGACCGTTTCTTTCTTATCAACTTCTTATTTTCTGCTTGTAACATTTAACCTCTCTTTGCCATAAATTAATTCTCAATATCTCTCTAACTAATCCACGTGGGCTAAAAGTTCAGAAGTGTATGGGAATTATTGAATCGTGGCCTGAACCTCTGATCAGCTGAGGTAAGCAATGAGTCAGCTGTGGGAGCACAGGTGAAGGCAATTTACCTGTGTGACTGGAAGGTGGGCTCCACCCCTCCTAGACAACATTTAAGATTTGAATGCCACAGGCAAAGGCTCTCTATCTGGAGACTGCTCCTTTTGGAGTCTTTTTCTGTGAGCCTAGGACATGGGTAAGCTTTTCCATTCATATCTGATAATCCCTTTATAGTGTGGTAATCTTCCCAGCTATATACTCTCTAAAGGCAGTCTGGCTTCTCTGTATACTTGTTGATTATACATATATATATATATACTTGTTGACAAGAAGCAAGGATGAACATATATTTTTAAAAATGCACTTGTAACAATCTTTAATCAGAGGGGAAAAATTTAGAAAAATGAGCACTCTAACACCAGCTGAGTATGAGAGGAACATGAGTGAGGGTTTTCCATTTAGGACAGAATTTGTTAAAAAGCAGTATACATTTCTCTAGCTACTGAGGTCAGGTCTCTTTTAGTTTGTTTATTCTCTTGTTTGTTTGATCTCCCAGATTATATTTATTATTGATTTGAAATATAATATTTTTAATTACAAATAAATCATTGCTATCCTAGAGTCAACAGCAGACAGAAATAAACAAGTACAATACCATGAATATATGAATAACAATTGGAGGCCTTATGTAGATAGATTTTCTTACAAACCCAAGCTCAGAAAATGTGTAATCAAATATTTCCAACAATGGCTGAGCCATTTCAGCAGCAATTACCACAATTATTTATTTCTAAGTACTGAATTAGTGAAAATGGAAGAACTGCCTCAAGTCTTGATTTAAAATTTCTTCATTTGCATGAATATATGTTGACATACAAATTTTTTTGAGCAAGTCAAGCCTCAGCATCTTAGTGAAATTTTAAAGACTGGAAATTGGGGCTAATTATACATGGTTTTGTTTTGTTTTATTCCTGTAGAACCTATATTTAATATACTTTATCAAAATTCCTTTTTATTGCCCCTTAAGATACATTATTTATGAATTAATGTGCTTTAAGATAAAAATAATAGGATTTAGCCTTAGGATTTTATATTCCATCGTTATTTTAATTCATTCTTACTGAATTTTTGAAGCTCTGTCCTTTCACTGTGCCATTTATTGCAATTGTATGACCATTAATCTTTGAAATTTAATTCATATTTTACTTATCTTTCTAGGTAGGTAGTATTTGACTATTTTCCAGTATGTATACATCTAAATAAATAGTTTAAGTACATTTTCTCATCCATTTTCAGCCTTCCTTATATTTCATGGTATCAACACATTTAGAAGTTCTAATAGATTATTTCTGGTGCAGTATGTCTTTAAAAATGCGAAATTATTGCTAACTTTAAGCCTGTTTGTATTTATCAGGGTATTCCAAGATTTTTAGGCAGACTATTATCAATACATAGTTTTAAAATTTACCAACTAGATAAAATAAATAAATAAATGGAGACAAGTAGTTACTGAGTTACTTTTCACTGAATTAATCTTAAAAGTATATGGATATGCTCCAAACATTCAAAGAAATTTCTCTGGTAATATAATTTCACAATATGGGATAAATTAAATGTTGTCATAAACCAGTCAAGACCATAGCATGAATATGGAGGACAAATGATTTGACTGAAATATTTCAAGTTTATGTTTTTATGTAGAATACTTCCATTAGAGGTTAACACTAAAGTGTTTGGTAATGGACTTGTACACAAAGTCACCTTATCTTAGCCAAAGCTCAAAATGATTCTGAAAGTGGAGATTTGAATCACAAACCTCCTTCTCCTAATCACTATTGTACATAAAAAGCAAATAAATGAGAAAAACACAACAGCAACAAATAAAGAGGGGGTGAAGGGAGTACCCTGACACCAGTCTGGCCAAAGTTATCCCAAAGTAAACCAGAAAGTTAAAATGCCACACATGCAGGTGATATCCACGCATTTAACTAATAGATGTCACTTCAAAAATTTCAGTGATTCTTAGCCAGGTGTAAATCCTTTTTAAAAGGTAACTGAAGGTCATTTTTCCTTTCTGATCAGAACTTTTTTTTAGCATCACATCCAGTCAGTGACAAAGCAATTCAATCTCCTTAGGCTCAGCTGATGCTTTATAGCCCCTCATTAGTGAGGAATCCTAATTATCAATTCTATCCCATCTCTCCCAAATCCTGATGCAGTCTGTATACTCTTGGGTGCAAGCTGCCTCTATATTCCAGTACCTCTTATGGTAAGTCACTTACAGCTTTCAGGTGAAACTAACTCTAGTAGTATCAATCTGCATGCCAAATTCTTCTTCATTAGTAGGTAGGGAATGTACCTTTTCCCTTCTTTAGACAGACATGTTTTTATAATCTTATAATACATTTCTGAAAGTGTATGTTTTTTATGTCCATTTGGAATAAGAATTTACCCTTTTTTCTATTGTTTCCATACATTGTTTTGAATATGCTGTAGTATTAACTGCGAAGTTTGTTCCTGTATTATACACAATCAATTGGGAAAATTTTCCGTTAATATAGAGAGATTACTTGATCAAAAAGAATGTTTTAGGATTTCAGTATTGTGATTGGAATTATTAGTATAAGTGAGTTGTACAAAGGAAATATGTTCACTGAATAATTCTAAAACTGCTCCCACATAGGTCAAGAGTGATTCCACATTTGTAATTTCTAATAAGAGTTTTGTATTTGATTTTGTGTTATGTTAGCTGGCATTAAGACAGTGGTTTCTTTGTACTCAAGTTGGATAAAAAGTTCAAAGATGTGTTTAATATGAGAACACTGTCTCTGTGTAATGGAATAAGAAACAAGATTCTAAATCATTTCTGGTTTGGTAATTTTTCCAGAAGTAGGAAAAAAAGTGATATTTAATGACAAATTTTAAATATATTTTTTTTCAGCTACTTGTTTTAAATATCAATTCATTTTTGTAACATTTAGATTGTGTTAAACTAAAAGTTTTTTGAATTTGCAATGGATTTTATTGTTAAAAATTGAGAATGATCCCATGAAACAAGTACAAGCATTCTTATACTTGGAGACGTATGGATATAAAAGAATTTATATAAGATCTTGTTTCAACTAATTTCATTGATTTCAAAGCAAGACTACTGTCCTCCTCGTTGCAATGGACTGTTAAGCAAATCAGTCCCCTGCTTGAGCTATTACATGATTAAGAGAAAACAGAAGAATTTCAATAGGGGAGGGTATGTGCCAAACAAACGCGGTGTTGGGAGATCTAAATAAATCAAGCGTATTAGAGGGAGAGCCCATTTTCCTGGCTAGAAGGCTAGAAATGCTGTGCTAAGAACATAATATTTTTTCTACAATGTTCTTTTAACTTGAAAAAGATAGAAAGAGTTCAAGAATTCATTAGGACAAGGCTCTCAGAAATACAGTCTGAGTTCTGGGTGCTCCTGTGTGGATCCAGGAATTGGACTTGACGCCTGTGGATTCATCAAGTCTTTTGACTTGAGATATTCTATGCTTCTATGATTCTATAAAAACTCTATTTTTCCATCTTTGTGATAAGGTTTCATAGGAAGTATAGTAAGTATGTAATTACACAAGCAAAGATAATTTATTTCATATGATTCCTAGGATTTTTTGCTTTTCAGATGCTACCTGTGTAACTGTAAACAGACATCTGACATATAGTCTGAAAACTAGATGTAATTTGCTCTTAAAGTCTTTCCTTGTGAATAATGCTCTAGTAATACTGAAATAGAGCAGTACTTTATTTCACTTCGTGGGACAGTACTGTGGCTTCTAGAAATAAGGTATCAATCTGTCAGAGCTGAAAAGCGTAATTCAAACATTCTTTACTGCAACGGGTGATCACAATCTCTTCCTATGCCTTTTATCAATAAACTAAAACAAGGCAAAAGAATGTAAAACAAGGCATCAGATGACAGAATATATTTTCCAATTTTTTTGATAAATGATAACAATTCTAATGAGCAAGCAGAGTACTCGTGGTAAACAAGGTTTAAAAAAAATGGGGTGAGGACAACACAGATATACTCTAATCTTTTTATTGTTTTTTTCTGGTGTCATCAATCTTGTTTTAAATTTATCAGAATTAGTCAGACTATTTGCCATACAAAACTGACATTATTGTTCAATCTCATCTCTCCATTTATAGGTAAAGTACCTATGAAAATGGCTCCTAAATGCAAGACTGTGAAGACCAATGATACAATAAGCAGAATAAATCATCTATTGATAAATCTCTCAGTCTACAGAAAGCTCCATTTGACTGTGCAGTGAAAAGTGTATAATTTCTGCTTTTCCTTAAAAAGATACTCATGTGTTATGAATCTCTTTTGTTGGGTATCACAATACAGTAAAGAAGGAAAGAACAATATTATACAGTGTTATAAAAAAGTTGATCAAATTATATAACAGTTCTGCCCATACACACACATTCACTGTACTGTACTCAGTACAGACCCATACAAGATCACAAAATATGCAATTTATAGAACTTGCCATAAGTGACTGTCTAACACTAGCGGTCTTAAAATATGTATTTAGAGAAAGAATACAAGGCCAAATTTTGTGCCCAGCACTAATTTTTAAAGTGAAATATTTTCTACATTTTACTCATCCAGGAGATTACTGGTTTTCTATCGAGTAATGCATTTTGCTGCTGCTTTTGTATAACAATTATGAAGAAATGTGCTTCTATTTGAATTTTTTAATCTTTCAATGATTATGCAGTTTTCAACAAAATGAATTTTCCTTGCATATGGAGTATTTACTACAAATTTATTTTGAAATTGACAATTTTATTACTATAGTGGTTAGTCAGCTGAGATGCACAGCCTTTATTTATGGATTTACTGTGGATGACTTTTTAAAAGTTCAGAGCTATGATAACCTTCTAGGGTAACCATTTAGTGTATGTGAATGTGTGAACTCACACAGTGAAAATGTTTCTGTTTCACAGCAATTCCTTTGACTGAAGTGTGATTCAAGTCTTGCCCTTTTTAAGGGAAAGCTTACTAGAATATGTAATTGTTTGAACAATTGTGGTGTTTTGGTAGGTTTGAAATTCTATAGGAATTTAAAAGTATCTCCCAGTTTTCTGCCTATGTTGTTCAAATCATGACAGGAATTTTTTTCTGAAAAAGTATCTCACATTTTTTTTTGGGGGGGGGTAAGATTATTAAATGTAAAGAATAATGCAGAAATACATTCTATCTTGATAATTGGAAAGCAATTCTTTAAGTTGAAAGTGAAAAGTTAAGACTTCCACCCTTCAGTGGCTCCATCACAACTAGTGCTTTTTCCCCTGAGTTTGGCAATGCTTTTGTTACTGTACTGTCATTCTGAGGCATGAAGACAGCAGCTGTTTACATTTAGTATGAAGTCACATTTCTCTGCAGATGTGATGATGTGCAATGCATGGGTGGGTGATAATTAACATAGCTGGATAGGGTTAATCTGTATACAACAGGAAATTATTTTTTAATGGAGACTTAGAGGCTACTGTAGTCTACCCTGACAGTTCTGACTTTTCTTTCTTTTTTTAACTTTTCAATTTATTTTATTTGAAATTAGATTTCTGTGAAGGCATTGTTGTAACTATTCTCTTTTAGCATTGGAGAGCTTTCTTCCACTTCCCAAATAAAGTGCATTCATTACTATTCTTTTCATGTTAAAAGGTCATATCCTCCAAGCAGAGCACACAGTGAGCATGTATTCCATTGCCTTCATGGCCAGGAAGGACACACTGCTGACCATCAGGCTGACCTGTTGCCCACCAGGATCCCCAGATCCTTCTCCACATAGCTCCTCTCCAGCAGGTCAGCCCTTAACCTGTACTGGTACATGTAGTTATTCCTCCTCAGGTGCAAGACTGTGCACTTGCTCTTGCTGAACCTCATTAGCTTCCATTCTGCCCAACTCTGTAGCCTGTTCAGATCTCACTGATTGGCAGCCCAACCTTCTGGTATGTCAACAACTCCTCCCAGATTTGTAACATAGCTTGGTAATAAATACTTTGTTTCTTAAAAGTTCAGCGGGAAGGACAACAGAGAAGCATTTTTGGGAAGCCATTAACTTAAACTTAAGCATGAGTCTTAAGATAACTTGAATAACACAAGTTAATGTTGTTTTCTTTTTTTCTGAGTTATTAGTCAGAAGTTCCATCAGCACAGCCAGAAGTCTTATGAAACTGAGATCCAAAACTGAATCAGATAATTCCTAAGACTGCGATTCAATGTTGTAGTTGACATACTGCTATCTCTTCTTCTGTAGATCTATCAAATCTCAGGTTTACACTGAGTCAGTCTCATCAAGATGAGAAAATGATGATTCAATTATTACTCTCTTGATGAAATCCACTTCACAACTGAAGTTTTGATTCACTGAACAAATCACAAAACAGTAAAGCAGGATATTCACATTTATTTCTCCAAGATACCTTTAGGTATCGTGCACTTTAGCTTCCTTTTTACCTTGAAGCAAAACTATATTTTTTTCTTTGTTATGTGCATTGTTTTGGGTAAACTACACCCACTCAGGCTGCATGTTTTACACTTTTATTTTCCATGCTGTTTTCCTTATGGCCAGGTACAACTACTGTGGCAGATTGTAAGCAAAATCTTGTCATCATTTAATTTAGTTCATGGCTATACAAGCATGACTAAGTAGGGGAACTCTGATGTTTAACTGGTACTTCTTGATTTTTAATACTTCAGGAAGAATACTGGCCCTAAAAGCATCTTCTCTCCCTATGCAAGCTCTGTTTGGGTGGAGCTGTGTGACTGGGGTGGACTTGGTGGTTTAACCATGTTCTTACTTATCCCGTCTTAGATAAAAAGCTATATTTAAAGCTGTCAGTCTGAGCGAATTCTAAGCTAAGCATAGATGGATGAGCAATAATTTGGCAAAAGATAGCTCATTAATACTGAACAGTATTTTCTTGTGCACAAGTTGACACAGTTTCTTCGTAAATGAACTTTTCTGTCTTTGTCAAGATACTTTCCTTGCATGCTCAAAATAAGTAGTCTGAGGATCACTACTGCACTAATATCCCTTTTCGTATTGGAGATGTAAAACTCACTTCAGTAAGACAGATTTCTCATTTGTTTTCATTTTATATTTGTATATAAATATCCTGATAATTTTTATTCTATAAATTTTAACTCATTAAACCATAGGAATAAAAAAGCTAACACTTTTCCCTAACAACAAAATATGGTCTTAATCAACTGTTTTTGTAGCTGCCAGCTACTTCAGCTTCACTTAGGTACTCAGTCACTTACAAAAGCCATCTTTTTCTTTGAGTACTATGTGTCCTTGAACTCAGTGGCTTAAATTATAATTTTCTCTAGAGGAATTCAGATAGCAGGTTCGATTGCTGACGAAAGTTGGAAAATACATTAAAAACTGAACAGCTTAAATTAACAACAGCAGAAAATTAATAATATATGAAGAGCAGTAAAGCAAGTTTACTATTCTGAACTTCTCACTAAATGGACATCTTGATTTTCAAATGATTATTAAAGAGCAGAAGTATCAGCTTTATTAGAATAATATAAATCAATGCAATAAAAAGATTAAACCTTAACAGCTTGCTCACTCAGATTAAATTATGTTCTCAAACTTTTAAAAACCAGCATCTCCCAAGTCTAGATTAATGTCATTCACTGTAGCTGGTAAATACAAAGAGTTGTATGCACGTTCTTTAAAATGTTGTGATATTTTTGCATTGTCCTATAGGACCATGCTGCATGTACTTACATTTCACTTCCCATCTAGCCAGGAGCTCAAAATACCTTCAATTTAGGCATGTTTTATTGCTGAAACACAATGTTTTCCCATTCTTAGTAACACTTACGAAGCTGTATGCCTTACTGCCTGTTCTCCCCTTCATACTTCTCTCCAGCAGTTACCTGATTTGTTATCCTGTTAATCTCCTTACTTTCTTTCCACCTTTTCATGTACATGTTTTTCTGTCCTCCGTTGGTATTTTCCTGCTATGCCTGGTAAAGCTATTTAAGGTGTTCAGATTTTGAAATGTAATAAGACCGTGCTAAAATAAAGCAAAGCACAGTAATGAATAATACTATTACCAAAGACTTAGAATATTCTGAGTTGTAGAATATTTGTATTAGATTAATTGCACATATTTCTGGGGGCAGAATAAATGACTTCTGTGCTCAGGTAACATCAGCACTGTGTGTATGAACAGATAGTGAATCAGCAGTGGTGCTGCAGTGGTGAAGATCAGCTTGTGGAGCTGCTCTGCACATTATAGTTCTTTCACTAAACAGCAAAAAATAAGAGATCGTGTGTTGAGCTTTTAGTATGCGATTTTCTTCTATCTCAAGCTCAAACAATATAGCTTTCTTATATAGATCACAGCAATGGGTCCTATAATGTCAGTGAAGCAAAAAACATACAGATGCTGTTAGAAGACAAGCAATCTATGCAGAGCCAATAAAGTAGCAATTAGATAAATTACATCTATGTAAGCTAAAATAGGGGAGAAGAGTTAATTAGAAAATCTTATGTCTTGACTGTTTTCTTAAGGAAATTGCCTTAATATATTCTTCTTTATCCCCCAGAATCCAACTTGCTGAACACATGCGGAAGAAGAAAACAAAACAACACAAGCAAAAAAAAAACCTCAAAAAACTCTTAAATAGTTTTAAATTGTTAGAAACCTACCTGATGTCTAATTATCATTAATAACTTTAAAATAAAAGAGGGGGGGGGGAATAATCAGGCTAAAACAGTGCTACTGTTCAAGAATTTTAAATAAATGGCTCACAGATGCTACTAAAGTGTTTAAGTGCTTTATTCCTGCATGTTCTTTGATTCCCTCCTTGTATGTTTTCTGAGAAAATATCTTATGCTTTTCTTTATTAAAAAAAAAAAAAACACTAGAGATAGTAAAGATACCTTTAATTAAAAATAAGAAAATAAGAATTAAAAAATCTCTAAAATATCTCTACATGAGAAAAACATGTCAAAAGGAATCTAAGCAAAAGAATGAAAGATCAAGCAGTTCTGGTGTGGTTGCATTCTGCACTGAAGCACAAAATACCCTATACAGTACATCTGAATGCCTGCCAGTAGGCGGAAAGCTGTTGCCAAAAAGAATGCAGTGAACTCAGAGGCAGCATCTGTCCAAAAATGTGGCAGTTCATATTCCTGGCTGCAGAGTACTGAGCCTACTGCTGGAGAGTGGCAGGAATACCACCAGTGTGAGTGCTGAGCAGGTGAATGATCTACTCTGTATGGTGGCAGAACTTAAGGAGGAGGTGGAGAGGTTAAGGAGCATCTGGGAGTGGGTAGAAGATAGACTGGTGGAGCAACTTCCTGCCATACCTGCAAGAAAGTCACTGGGGTGATACACTGTACACTCCAAATAGTGATAGACCCTTCTACCTAGTCTCTGTTGGACAGAGGGAGGGATCTAAGAGATGGGGAGGAACAGAAATGATCTCTGTCATCACAGGCAAATCCTCTCCCTACCTACCTCAAGGACACCCTACCAAGGTGCCCTTACATAGGAGGTTTGAAGCTCTGGAACTTGAGGGAGAGGTGAGTGTGGATGTAGTGGAAAGTCCACTCAGGACCTTGCCTAGAGTGAGGTGGTTGACTCCAGGCCTCTAGACTGCCTTAACCAAGAAGGAAATAAGGATGATTGTCATGGATGACTCCCTTCTGAGAGAAACGGAGGGTCCAGAATGATGGCCAGACTCTATCCATAGGGAAGCATGCTGTCTTCCTTGTGCTCGGGTCAGGGACATTACCAAAGAAACATCTTATCTGGTTCACCACTCTGATTATTATCCTTTACTGATAGTTCAGGCTGTCAGTGATGAAGTTGCTGAGTGAAGCCTCAGATATTAGGAGATGTGATAGCAACATTTCAGTGTCTAAAGGGAGGCTGTAAGAAGCAAGGATACAGACTCTTTAGTAGGGTCTGTTGTAACAGGACAAGTGGAAATGATTTCAAGCTAAAAGATAGAAAACATAGATTGGATATATGGAAGAAGGTTTTATTTACAATAATAGCAGTGATGTGTCGGCACAGATTGCCCAGAGAGGTGATGTTTGTCCTGTCCTTGGACACAGCCAACGTCAGGCTGGAGGAGCTCTGAGCACCTCATGGAGCTATGGATGTCCCTGTTCATTGCAGAAGAATTGGACCAGTTGACCCTTAAGGGTCCCTTCCAACTCAAATAGTTCTATGATACTATGAATCAGACAATGCAGGAACACAATAATGTGTTCAAATAGATTTTTGTGTCTGTAAAACATGGGGATTTATTAAATGTTCAGGTAATCATTGTTTTCAGAGTTGTCTTTTGTTCAGAATAGAATCAGTTAATACAGTGTACTCAAAGCTGATGCCTCCTTGCAATATTTGCAATTCTGTCTCCACAACTTCACTTATTGGTCAACTTGATTTATGCATTTACCTCTGCAGTTCCCCAACTGTAAGTGTTGGAGATGTTGAAAAAGGGAGAATGGTTCTGTTTTTTACAAAGGCTTGTTAAATGTGTTTTAGTTCTCCAAATCAAAACAAGTGATAATTCAGATACAGTTCTAATTGTATGTGAACCTCACTTCATTGAAATGAAGGGAAAATAATAATCATCCAATTTATTATATATAATTTTTCTCTTGCTTATTGTAACACTTACAAAATTTTCTCAGATTCTTTTTCCTTTAAAAAAAAAATCCCCAGTGTATTTTTCCATTTTTTTTTCTTTTCCCTTACATTAATATTTTTATTTGCATTGGATTCCTCCCCAAGCCTGATAACCTATTTCTATATCTGCCTTTTTTCTGCTTATTTCTCAGGACTGTTGAGTTTTCTTTATTACTGAACTCCTGAAAGCTGAGAAGCAAGAAAACACTACGAAAAATACTTAGAGTGGTAGTTTGTCTTCATGTACTTTATACAGCATTGTACTTCTCAGACAGGATTAAATCCACACAGTTCTGGTGTAAACATATGTTGCAATATTAACAAAGGAGATCTTGTCTATTTATATGTAATTTATATTGCTAATAACATTGCTGATCTTTGCCTTTAGCTCTGTTCACTTCTTTGTGTTCTTTATTCGTGATTTACTGAGTCTTCTTCATCTCTGCATCCTTGATTAATTTTAAGCAATTTTCCACTCACAGGTATTTCCCCTCTGTCTAGTATCTTTGTAAAATCCATATAGCCATCGTAATTAATTGATGGAATCTATGGGAGAGGAGACGGGAGGGGAAGGGGTCTTCATGTAACTTCAGAAAATAATAATACAATTAATAGTACATTATATAACATGTGACTTGAGAATCATATGAAATAATCCTGCTTTTAGGAAGTTTGCCTATACTAATTCAAAAATCAAGGTTACATCATTCACTCATTATTATGTTGTTTTAGGTGTTTTTTTTTTTCATTTGACTCACTGTAAAAATTTCTCCTAAACATTTTCATGATCATTTAAGGTAAAATTTAAAACTAGTTTTTGGCAATGTTAGTTTAAACATATACTGAATTTTGCATCCTAAATACACAGAAAACACCTGTAGCAGTGGTAACGTTTGATGGGAAGAAAAAATTTCATATGTATTTGAACACCAACCTGTGTCGTAAAAAAAAGTCATTGAAAATACTTAATTCTATCTTGTTCAGGCTTAATTATTTTATTTATTTTTTTTTTTTTCATACGGGCCTCTTCTGGACACAGAAATTTGCTCTAAAAAGAATTAGACTTGATCATGAAGAGAAAACAAAACCACTTCTTCCCTTTCATTTGATTCAAGCAGCAAAGATGAAACTTCATCTGTATAATTATTCTAATGTATTCTTCTGTGTCAGGTTATGCTGCTTCAGTGAAGAACGCAAGCCACATACTCTTCAGATGGATTCCCTTTAAAATAAGTCAGATTCAACTGTATTCCCACAGAAGCCCAGGCCCTATTCCCTGCTGTTTCTTGCTGCCTTATTATTATTTGACAGCTCGTCTCCCTGAGGGAACTGTGAATATTTTGCCAACAGCCATCCCAACCATTGTGTCCAGACAAAAGAAAGTGGGGTCCTTGCTGCATACGAAATGAATTAAAATCTTTTGGATTTCTCAGGAGATAGGCACCTAAAGGAGGGGTTGATGGAGGCTGGTTGTGGGGGAAAAAAAAAAAAAAAGCTTTTTGCTACAGGTAGTAAGTCCTTCAGTGTCCTTGTTTTCCACTAAAAGATCAGTTTGGGGCACCTGTGGAAGAAAGGACAGGTTCTTTGCCTTTGTCCAGGTGCAGTGTAGGCCTTTCTTTTCAAACACCTTCAGTATCTCTTAATGGAAACTTTCTCCTCAGGAACAAGGGTTCATTTCATTCAAGTGTACCTTACCAGTATTAATTCTGACTGCCACATTTTTATGTGGCTTTGCACTAGCCTTATAGCTTAAATTGCTTAACTATTGTTTCATTAATTGGTAATTTTCTGTGGCCAGAATAATATACTTAAACACTGTGTTATGTTTGTACTGAGACGAAACACAGGAAACTTTATAGTGACAATGAAACCAAATCAGCAGGTGTTATTACCCTGATAACTATGCTCCTGGGTACTTAGAAGCACATGGCTGCATCTGGTCTAGTTACCTCTCCAGGGGTGAGATTATTTCATGATAACCACAGCACCCTAATGGCCTGCTTTTTAAGTAGAACACATGACCCCCATACAGAATTCTGCCCTTATTGAATAGGCTGAATTTCCATTCCCATCCAAGCTGTGTTCATGTTTATGTTTTTGATATAATTCTTTCTTTCTTTGTTTTTATTCATTAAAGAGGTATATTTGATATAAATGCAGAATGCATTGTCTTAGATAATTGCAGATAAAACAGATGCTTTGGACTAAAAACAACTGTTTATCTAGATTCTAGGTACAGAATAGATGATTTTGTGTCACACACCTGGTGGAACCTGAACAAAGAATAATTATTTTTACTTTGTCATTTCTCTACTGCTGGAGAAGGTGTAAATAAATAAAAAAGAACAGAGATCAGAACATCTTCTCTTTTTTCATCTCCTAATCATTGCCAATTCTGTGAATTGGAATTAGTTTGAGGATTCTCTAAACTGTGACAGAGGAAAAACTCCAGATTCATGGAACATAGGGCTGGGTTTAATGTCGACCTTGCAATTTCTGTTATCATCTGACTCATGGTATATGTCTTCTGCTGTGGTAGGGGTGTGTTCCTATACCTTTATGTCATATGTCACCTAATTAAATCCGCCTAATAGTGTGTAATTGTAAACACTGCATAAATGCTTCATGAATACAGAAATGAAATAAGTCCTATAGCTGAAGGAAATATCTTTGTACTTCATATAATAGATTGTTTTGCCACTTCCCTTTAAAGGCTTATGTATTTTCCTGGCAGTTTAATTTGAACACAAAGGCTTAGAAAGAAACAAAATGACAGGAAAGTGAGTGCTAGCAAGTAAAAAACAAAGGCTTTCTTCTTCTTAATACGACTCAAGACACCACTAATCTCATCTGGTTTAGCTGATAAGAGAAGGCATAAGATAGTGAAATGAATTCAAAAGAGAAATATTTCTTTATTAGGGACATTTGACTTCATTTGTTTAGGGTTTGGGTTTTTTTTCGTAGTGTATTTTCTTTTCCCCATAAAAATAAAATGCTGAGATGATTGCTTTTTGTGAGGTAATAATCATTCAATGAGTTAAATCAATATTTTATTTTTAAATTGAGGGGATGCCACAAGATACTTCTTAATTAATTTCATAATTCCTATGAGCAATTAAAAGGATTATTGTGAGAATGACTTTTGTAATTTAAATCAATTTTAGTACATCAAGTCATTTTACCCTCACATCATCTCTCCCTAGCAACAGTGGATCAGAGCATGACAGAGAAGTGAAATATGCCCATTGCATCCAGGCAAAGTAAGCACAAATTAGAATACTTGATTGCCTGCCTCACACCTCCTTTCAGACTGAGAAATACAGCTTTCGTCCTTCAAGATTTAAAACACTTTTAATAAATTATTTTGCAAATACATAGGGCACAAAGGAAAGAATATTTTATTTAAAAACATGGAATTTGTATTTTCTGTTCCTTTTCTTATGAAACACCTGATGCAAAATATATTGGAGTGCAAAAGATGAGAAGAATGGAAGATTTATGACGTGGATGGAAGTCATTCAGAAAGAAAACTATTACATTAGGATTATTTTTTTAACAGTAATCAATTAAAAAAATAAAAAGTAACAAACAAGCTTGAGATTTTAAGTAATTTTACATCTAAACTTTGGATGCACAAGTAAATTCAAGATGCAAACTGTAGCAGAACACAGTACTTTCTTCTGTCTTTTAACTCCAGGAATCCCAGCTCAGAAGTCCCTTGAGAGCTCAGTGAATAATTTAGTTCTCCCTCTAAAAGGGAAAAATGTCAAAATCCACAGGCTTTTCCTCTCAGAACATCTAAACAAAACTATCCTCCTATGCAAGTACTTCTTAGGCGGCTGCTCAGGTTTCTGGCTAACAGAGTTCTGTATTGCATACTATACATAGAAAGCAACATAACATTACATTCAGCTTTAACTTCACATATTCTCAGTTACCTTTTTTTTGTGTGTGAACTTTATTTAATAAATAAACAGTTCTGTGGGAGAGGGGAAAAGTATGAACATTCATCTCTTATTTTCTTCTTGAATTTTATTAGTAAACTTTTATTTTTCCTAACACAGAGTAAATTAGAGAGACATAAAGGAACAGAGAGAGATATTTAAATGAATTAATTCAGCTCTCTTAATCTGCAGCTGAATTATATGACTCAGAATGCAAACTGAAGTGTGCAAGGGAATTTTTTATTCCTAATCTGTAAAACAAATTGGAATGAATTTCCATCGCTTGACGTAATAGTCTATCTATTTTACACATGCCATCTACAGGAGGAAATGTTTGTTGCTTTTCTGAATTGTGTTCTCTTCAGAAAAACATGTGATGATGTGCAGAACTTTGAGCATGTGAGCTGTCTGATAGAAGCTGAAGGGATGCAATTTAAAAGGATTGTTCAAGTCCTTAAATCTAAGCTGATGTTTAACTTTATGTCGACTTCTACTCAGATCATGTTGCTTAGCAATGTGTTCACATGTAATCAACTTAAGTCTGAAAACATGCTTATAATGGAAAAGAATTTTACTGAAGAATATAAAATTCTGTAATACTTCCCTTTGTCATCACCTAGGAAATGCAAATTACTTTATAGTTATAATATGGAAATCAGCCTCTGCCATCAGTGAGATATTTAGCCACAAATCTCATAGTACAAAGAAAAGTTCCTGATGTCAGTTTTTCCCAAAAATGTCATTCATCCTTCTTTATATGTGTACCTGTGGAAATAATCTTGTTTCTGACTGGAGAAACCTTTTCAGGTAATAAATGTTCTAGAACTTGATGGAATAGTTATATTTAGAATGAACCCAGAATAAATCTAATTACTGCTTTCTCAATAGAACAAAATCAGCTCTAAAATTTTTTTGAAGTATTTTTTTTTTTTAACAAGCGGATTTTATTTTTTTTAATGAATGAAATATGATTTTTCCAATGATCAGAAAGCACTAATAGCGGTGTATTTGTTGTATGTCTTACTTGGAATTGCCAAATCATAAGACAGTGAAGAAATTATTACCTTTTTCTGTAAGTATAGAGATGTTTCAGATCATGGAAAGTACAGTGTAATTGGATGAGAATTAAGACATGAGAAAATAAGTATGAAAAACACAATTAATAAGAAATCAACCTTAGTTACAAGTATCAAGTAGCAAGTCATTAACACAGGTTTTGTTATGTATTTTATTTCACTAAATAAGCTGTTCTGTTTAAAGAAATATTTTCAATAGGATTGCACATTCTTTAATTTAAGAAAAAAGTCTGCTTTATTAGTGGCAATAATACCAGTGATGACAAAATACATTTTATAAATACTATCTTACTTTAAATTTCTCTTATCTAAGTCTAGCTGTACTTTACACTTTTTTTCTAAAGAACTAATATTTATGTGTAAGTTTTATGTTTTCTTTCAGTTTCTGACACATTTGACACAGTGTGCCTAGCAAATTTCAAAGTTAAAAATCCCTGGTTTAAGAGCTAACAGAAAAACAACATGCTACTTCAAAGGCATGTTCCATTCAATGAGGCATAACTTAAATACGAATATTTAAGAAAAGATAATAATTAAGAAAAAGATAAAGTTTGCAATAGTTGAGTTGTGACTGCAGGTGAATGTACAGAGAGAAAGACAAAGATGCTGCAGAAATGCTGACCAAAAAAAGAGGGTGAGGATGTGCTTTCAAAGTTATAGACTGTATTATATTATATAATTAGCATTATTTTAGTACTCTTTGAAGAAAAAAAAAAAAAAAGGAAAATTGGAAAGTAAGTCTTTAAAAAATAAAAAAAAAAACTGTGAAATTTTCAGTAATTTCCCTAGAAACTTCAGAATTCAATTAAAGCAATTATTCCATAATATTCTAAAATATAATGATTAATTCAATGACATCCTCAAAGGGAAGTAAAGTCTGGACTTTGTTTACTACGTTATATTCTATCAAATGTAGACATTGTGTGTATAGTGCAATGACATCACTGCACTTTTTGAGAAGAATTGCCCCAGCACTAGCAGCCCTTACAAATAGCAGCTCCTTCCTAATACATGTTTATTCCTTACATAATTGAGCTGACAAACTTCTTGAAATGATATGTTATAATTTCCTGGTACTCTTACTGCGCATTAATGAAATTATGTATAATAAAGCAAGACCATTTAAGCTATCAAATAGAAAAAAGCCATTGCAATGGAAATGCTAAGTCACAGCCTGAACCAGTGATTGAGCACCTGGTAGGAAGGAAGGCAGGGCCAATACAGGAGAGCTAAGATGCATGCAGTGTACCTGAGTGATTGGAAGGGGTGGAGCCAGGATCCACCCCTTCTCACACCTCATTTAAAGGTTGGCAGTGGAGGTAAGAGTATGTTGCTGGAGATCCCTGTCTACCAGAGGCGTTTCGAGGGTAAGCAGATTTTCTTTTTTTATTTCTGCATCTACAGCTGCTGTACTGGAGCTTGTTTTCATTTGCTGTAGCCTGGGATTGTGCTGCTCTGCTGTTACTGCTGTGCTTCTTATCACGTTGTAGTATTACAGCCATATATGTATAAAAAAAGCATATGTTAACTTGGTAATTCATTTTCTAAGAATGGTTAGGCAACTATCTTTATGTATGCATTGAGTGCTCAATGGTCTTTACCCTCAAGAAAGCTGAGAAGAAATAAATAATGTGTTTATTTTCAATATGATGCGACTAAATAAATATCAAAATGAAGTACACTTTTAGCAATCCTATTTTAACAAAGAAAATATTAAAAGGCGAGAAGCTTTTATATGTAATGGATTGTTTGGATTTATTAGAACAAACACTTTAGTTTTTACTAAAATTGATGAAACAAGAAAGAATCCATTGTAAAAAGAATTAGGTTAATATATATATATATTTTTTTTTTAAAATAATTTCCACTATAACTACAAAGGTTATCTACCTGTCAAGTTGATAAAAGACTATTATACCGGTACACAAATGTAGTAGATTTGTAGTCTATTTGTGAGTCAAAACACATAACTAGAAGATCTCATGAAGGAAGAGAGCAAAACAAAAATGAGAAGTTAATATTGAACCCAGAAAAACAAGAGAGAGAGGTATTCCCTCCTCTATTTAGAGAAAAAGGGCATATTAAAAGCCTTTAGAACTGATCCAGCTAATTTCTCTGACCTACTTCCCAACCCTATATCAGCGTTCCCAGATCATTCTCCTTGCTGATGAAATAAAGTAGAAGCTAAGAGCAACTCTTTTCTCCTGTCCTGTGGTACCTGCCTGAATCTGCACAGCAAGTTTCTGGGTCAGCATGCCTCGCAAAGACAAGCTAGAAAGGCACAATAGAGTAGTAAGGGCCTACTTAACGGTTTCTTTCAAGGACTTTGAACAGGTTGTTTAGATGATTTTATATGTTTAAACACCAAAAGCTTCTTTGCTTAAACACTGAGTCATTCAAACCACTTATTTCTGGAGTGGATAGATGAACTAAGCTTTGGTAAGCCAAAATAAACTGTAGAACTAAATTCATGTCTCACATTCATGTTTTTGCTCTCAAGACAATACCTTGAATGGTATCTTTAGAGAACTGCTTGCTTACTTTATTTTTATAGAAGTTAAGGATTTTTTTTTTAAGTAAATATTTTTAGGTAATTTACAATAGCCTAGCAGAGACTGGCTTTTCAATGAAAACACTTTGCATTTTTGTAAATATACTGAGTAATGGAAATACAATCAAATGGCGTGGTAGTACTTATGGAAATAGAAAGACAAAGTCTTCTCAGCAGGCAAATCTGAGAACAATACTGTGCTTTTAATTTTATACCTCAGGCAAACGAGGTTCTCTCTGGACTAATAATCTCTTATGCAGTTGTGGTTTTGAATTAGCCTTGCCTTTTTCTAACAATAAAATTGTCATAATTAATAGCTATTATCATTCTGCTTTCTTCTGGCTTGGAGTCCTGGCAGAATACAGACCAGAAGGTAAAAATTGGGCTAGTTATGTTAAGTCTGGCATAAGGGACAGGCACTGAGAACTGGGCTGCAACTTCTGTAGAAAATATCTAGATTTAATTCCACCATTTTTTTTTTAGAATTGTAAAAGGATATTGTAAAGGAAATGTTTAGAAATGATATCTATACTTTTTAAATTGCACTACATTACAATTCTGAATTTGTTTACTGCTGAATCCACTCAGATGGATGAAGATACCAACACCAGTTTTCTTTATGATAAAAATGTACAGTGCGATCAAGCAAAACTGGCTATTTTCTAAGCCAGCTAATTTGAACTCATGATATTTTCCATTATAAAGCGTATTTTTATGTGATGCTTATTTCTCAAACATCTACAGAGGTTTTTTCATTTGCTTCTGAAAAAGTGAAAAGAGGATCACTTCAGCATTCACACAAGACTTAAGACTATGTTTGTTTGTATAAAAAAGGATAACAATTGCAATTATTCTTAAAGAGAAAATATGAGCTAGATTCATAGCTAACATTTTTCAAGTCATCAATGTCTCCTTTTCTCAAATTCTGAAGCTACACCTAGAATAAGATGATCACTAACTGAGGTAGCAAGCTTGCACTCTCATAGGAAATTTCTTCATCGTCCTGAAGTATAATAGTAGCATCCTTCTCTTTATCCTATTTTCTGCTCTCTATAGGGGAAGGAAATATCTATTTAATATCTCTGTATTTTGTCATGTTAATAGCCATGTAAAAGTGATCAGTCAGCACTTCTTAGTGATGTGTTAGTGGTATTAAGAATGAAAT
Organism: Chrysolophus pictus; assembly: GCA_037305975.1. Classification (NCBI taxonomy): domain Eukaryota; kingdom Metazoa; phylum Chordata; class Aves; order Galliformes; family Phasianidae; genus Chrysolophus; species Chrysolophus pictus. The sequence goes on along the minus strand of CM074579.1, from coordinate 49,513,674 downwards.
CATTAGCTGTGGAGGTCTGTAGGGATTTTCTGTTCCTCAGAATTTTAGAACCAGTTTGCTCATTCTAACACAAGATATTTTTTAAGTTCACTTAATCCAGCTAAGGTCTTTATGAGCCAGATCGTAAGCTTCCAATGATATCTTCTGGCCTTACATTGTATGAACCTATGACTCTAAACACACTTTACAATCCAAACACACTTACAGCAGGATCTTCTCTAAATTTTGCTCGTTTTTGACAGGAAAAAGATGCATTGAAAAACTGTAAAGAACTCAGAAAAATACTTTCAATTCAGCCCATTTGTAGTCTATCTTGAAAGGACAATTTAGTACAGTCAAGTTTGAATTTAGCACATAGCTATATAAAAATGTAAAAGAAAGTCATTTAAAACTGCATACTTTGATATAAAATATTTTGTATATTGCAATGGTGTTGTTATTTCATTATAATAGCTTAAGATCTCATTTCAATAAGTTCTCTGAAGCACCATCTTTGAACTTAATCACACCTATAATCCCTTGCAGAAGAGAAATGGCTATGCCCATTGCTAATGTGTAGAAGCCTTAGTTCTGATGGCTTAATAAGATTAGACAAAATATTTATGAGAAAAATAGGGAGCATTTGAATGTCTGAAACAAGAACACGAATGAAGGCTGCATGTGAAGAAAGAATGACTGAGTTCTGTAGGGTAAATTATTCCCTGATATGAAGACACATAGTATCTTGTTCATGTTTTCAGTTCTTGAAGACAGTAGGTCGTAAAACATGATGAGCAATTTGTTAGCTCATACTGTGTTTAAAATGCAGAAAAATTGGCAAGAATAATCTTCATAAAATGCTACCCTTACCCTTCATAAAATGCTACTGCAGTTACTAATTACATCTTAAAATAGTTGGAAACTATCATGCTGTATTGAAGATATATCATACTTCGCTGTCCAGACAGAACATTCAAATCAAACTTCCTCCAGAATGAGTGATCTCTGAACAATTGACTTAAGTTTTGTTAAACTTCAGAATGTACAGTGAGCCTATTAATGTATCTGTTCATTCTGCCATTAAATTCATTGAAGGTACTAAGTTCTTCTTGACCTGATCTCTATGGCATGAACATACCCAAGTTAACACCCTGTCTTGTTTCTGAACAATAGGAGAGTAATCAACCCAAAGAATATACTGAGCACAGAAGATAATGAATACATGAGGTAACACTTACACACTCACATGTGTAGATTTTGCATGGTTTTCAGAATGTCTCTGTTAATACAGGAATTACAAAATGTCTGTTTTGTAATGTGTATGTTATGAGATAGCACATAGATCTGTATTTTCTACTTCCCTAAAATCTTCCTTAAGCAACTTCCAAAGGCAAATAGCTGAGTGCAGAATTCTGCTGTTAACAAGAGGAAGATAATGGGCAGGAATCATTCTTCTGCTTTGAACCATGACACTCTTGTGTAAAATGTGTATTGCACAAAAGCGTTGCTGCAGCTGATCCAAACTACAGATCTTTTGCTGTATGCAATTACAAACTACTTCTAATTGTGTTACTGGTGGTACTCAGAATATGATTTACATTCTTTTCTGGCATTAAATAAGGAAAAATGTGTATCACCGAACCTAATGCAATTTTTGTTGTTGCTGCAAGTGTCCCACTTCAAATTAGGATAGGAGTGAAAACTTTTTGGCTGTTCACTGGGATTTTTCAAATACATTCTTATGTTTTTGGAAAGTTATAAGATATTTATAAAATGACATTAACAATAAAAATAATATTTTTTGCAAGTTCATACTGTATGGAAGTCTTCAAGGATGAGAGCTCTCTTCAAATGTTTTTGACATAGTCAGGATTGTTGAATCTTAACGAGTTGTCCGGAGAAAAGCCTTCTGGAAGAATGTCTTGTTAGGGGTTTGTTGCAAGTTCTTGACTTCTGAATCCATTAGCTAAAGGCTGTAGAACCTTGGGGACAAAACAGTGCAGATTTGCCCTCAGAAATGGTATGGCGTAATTCTACCTTAGTGTGTACAGTGATAACGAGTTGTGGTTATTTCATTATATCTGCCTGTCTCTAACTTCTATGAATTTAGTCTAGTTAATGTATACCTGTTCTTCTGTTTCAAGTGTTGGATAGATATCACAAGTACTTTCTTGAGATTTCTTATATAAGTGAAATAAAGGGGAAAAGAGACAAACAGCAGTTTTTTAAAAGTGTATTGGCAATTTACTGTGATTAAAAAAAATTTAACTGTAAATTTTAGCTTGTGCTCCAGTATTCTGTGTGAATGTGAAATTCAAGTGAATTTATCTATTTTAAGTGTAACTTGTTTGTGATACTGTATTCACACTTTCATAGTAGGTGTGTTTCAGTAATATTGACCTTTATCAAGTCAGTTCAGGGGGCTGACATGATAGGATTAAGCTCCTTGGAGCTTTCAAAATCTGTTAGATATCCCACTAAAGGGCAGGTATATAGAGGAATTTCCTGAATGTCTATCTCATGTCACTTTTCAGATATAAAGGCTTTGGCACTTCTCTTGAAGTTTGCTACTTCCTTAGGCAGTTCCTTACTGCCCAGCTTGCCCTATCTTTTCTTGAAACATTTTAAATCTATTTGTTCTTACAAATAGATTTTTTGTGTAAGAATGTGCAAAAAAAAAAAAAAAAAGATTACATTGCAATGTTCAGTTTATGTTTTCAGTTTTGAAGACATAAACCCCAACATAATCTTTTTTTCTTTCTCTGGACATTTCAGAACTTCTGGATTACAGAAATCACCTTGTTTATTCACTATAAGGCTTGAATTATTGATTACTGTGAATTACTGACCTATCTTGATCTGACATAGATAGACAGACACATTGCAGCAGTTCTGTTTTCCAAAAGGATTTATGCAATAATGAAGACTGAAGTACCTTCTCCCACAAAATTCTACCATTATGAGATCCTGGTGATTCATAAGGATGTCAAACTCCTTAGTCTTCATAAAGTAGACTACCAATCACCATCAGTAAGAATGAGTATCTCTCAGTCTATGTCTGATACTTCTTCCTAGTCTTCATCTTCAAACTCAATTAAAATAGCTATATGTAGTAAAGTGATAGCATCAGTAGAAAAAGAGCAATTGATGTCATCTACTTGAGCTTCTGCAATGCCTTTTATCTCACATCACATTCTTATCTCTAAGTTGGAAATATATGGATTTGAAAAGTAGACTGTTCAGAGGATAAGGAATTTGTTGGATGGTTGCAACCAAAGGGTTGTGATCAATTCTGTCAGAGTAATCCTCGATACGAGTATGGACTGGGAGAAAAAATCATTGAGAGCAGGTCTGCTGGGGTCCTGGTAGATGGAAAAAATTAACATGAGCCAGCAGTGTGTGCTTATAGCCCAGAAGGCCAACATTATCCCTCTCAGAAGAGGAGCGACCAGCAAGGAGGAGAAAGTGATTGTCCCTCTCTGCTCTGCCGTATGTGAGGTTCTATTCAGAGTGTTGCATTCAGCTTTGGGGCCCTCAGTAAAGAAAAACATAGAGCTACTGGAAAAGGTCCAGAAGAGAGCCATGAAAACAATCTGAGGGCTGGAGAATCTATCTTATTGAAAAAAGGTTGAGGGAGCTGGTCTTATTTAGCTTGGAAAAAAGATGACTCCAGGGAGACCTCACAGTGGCCTTCTAATACTTAAGCAGAGCTTATAAAAATAGAGGAGTTTTACATGAGATGTTAGAAGAAAAAATTTTATTCAGAAGGAGGTGAGTCAGTGGAATGTTTGCCCAGAGAAGTGGTGAATGTCCCATCCCTGGATACATTCAAGGCCAGGTTGGAAAGGGCCCTGCAATTCTTCTCATAGCAGGAGGGTTGGAGCTATATAATTCTAAAGGTCCCTTCTAAACTAAGCCATTCCTTACATTTGTGATTCAATGTTATTTTTATTTAAATGAGATTTTATCATTGACAAAAATACTCCCGTTATTTGAGTAAAGTTAATCACTCTCTTTTAATATGCTTCTTGCATTTGACTAAAATTTTATTTATTTTGGATGTTTCTTTTGTGATAACTGGATTTTTTTGACGTCTTAACAGCAATTTCAATTCTTCTGTTAATAACAGTTAGTTGCTTTTTAACATGTAATTCAATATTTACTTTATGCCTATGAGTATTTATGCTTTCACTTCTACTTTGAAAGCTGGAAGATTTTCCTATGAGAGCTGCAGTGAGATTAAGACTGCACTATCTAATACAGCATACAGTAGAGGTAAAAACTCAACTAACAAGAAAATGAACGTCCACTATAGAGAAGCTAAAAAACTAAGAAATCAGTTCTTTCTTCCACATTTACGCTAGGCAGATCTGTCAAGGAAGCAAGAAAAACATTGGACTTCCTAGGATACATCTTTCTATGAGATCTGCTCTGAAAGTAATGCCTCCTATTTTATGATGCTGGCCCTTTATGTTAGAGGCAGGTGCTGGCAACATAGCAGTAGAGATAAACCTTCTGTAGAGTATAGCCCAAGCATAACCTGCTGACAAAGGGGAAGAAGTTGTGCACAACCAGAGAACGGGATGGTGTGTAGGTCTGGTAGCTGCCCTCTGGTTGATAATGAGAACTGCCCTGGTCATACATGCTGGATAAGATCACAGCTATGCCTCTGTCACTTCTGTCTCCTTATCTGTGCCTAACAATGTGTGGCCAAGTGATTTTAATAAGGGCCTGAGCTACAGCCAGAAGTTGTCAGGGAAAGTGCCACTTATGCCAAAAATGTGGAGACCATGAAAACAGTGTGATTAATATATAAACAATTCCTTAGGATTTTGGGAATTGAAAATGAGGTCTTAAGGAACCAATGGAAAGTTCTCTGCTTTTCTGTGAAGTAGGGGTATGAAAAATACTTCTATTTTAGTTTGCATACCTTATAACAATTCAGCCCCCCCCTCCCCCCCCTTACTTTCCATTGCAAACCACATATAAAAGGGGTATAAAACCATTATGCTAGAGGACAACTTTCAGTGCTTCCCTTAACTTCTAACCAATAGTCCATTAAATTTTGTTGTAGCCTGGGAGAATGGCATCTGACATGGAGGTGTGTGTAACTGAATTCCTTCATGCAGAATAAAATGCCATTTGTTGGCATTCATTGATATTTGCTGAACTTTTATGGAGACCAAGCATTAGGTGTCAGCAAAGTGAGGTGGTGGATGGTGCATTTCAGCTGTGATGGCAGCAGCAAAGGTTAACTGCTGCTGCTAGAGATATTTACGAATGCTGCATACAGACCTTTGTTCATTACTAGAAAAAATGCAGAGCTAATGATGATGACTAATTTGAAAAATAGCTTTTTGATAGAGCAAATTCTCAGCTACGAATACTGTTATTACATTCTTTAATTTATTGTAGTTTCCATGGAAACAAGTAGAAGGCATCACTTTTGGAGCGGCCTACATACTTGGTAATCAAAACCTTTGTGGAGTATTTCAATTTGAAATCTGCAGATTAGTTGGAAGGAAAGTTATTTCCTGCATTGTATCTACTCAATGAGAAGAGGATAAAAAAAATTCTCAAAGTAGAAGCTTTAAATGGACTTTTGAATGTAAGTGACCTGACCTGTACCTCAAACAGCTGTGAGGAGTGTGAACACAGGCAAATCAACTTAACTGTAATGCTCTGATTTCTGTTATTAGTCTTGTAACTGTACTTTTTTTTCCTAGCATTCTTATTGTCTTGTGCAAATATCTGAAGAAACAATAAGAAGATTCACTTAGAGTTACACATCTATAGCAAAGAGTAGCAGCCATCTTCATTTTGAAAGGATAACTATTATAGCTCATTCAGATAAATCAGGAGTATGTAAAAGCATAGGGAATTAAATTGATCCACAATACTGGATAAAGACAAGATGGCTGATGAGGGCTGAGGAGAACAGGAAGTGATGAAATTGGTATGATCCACTTGAAAAAGGAGAGGAAGAACCAATCAAGTATTGGGCATGACAAGTTTTAGGCAAACTGTTGTTTCCTGTGTTTATTTCCCATGTTTCTTATCTTCTCTGCTTTAGATTATAAGGTTTTTGGGATTTAAAAAAAAACATGTCCTGTGTGTTTGGAGTGCTTCTAATACTTCTTAATGTTACCAAATTATCAAAATACACTTATTTAGTAATGTATTTTGTTTCATTTGCAATATGTTTGCCAGAAGCAGAGGTCAATATATTTATAGCCAATAATTGGGCAGAAGGTCAAAAACATTATCTAATGTAACTTTTTTTCATCTGTAATTAAATTTCATTTGCATGCCCTGCAGGAATAGCTGCAAAATTAAGTTAAATAGCTCTGTATTTTAATGTTTATTAGTAGAAGGTCATGGTGACAACAGCCTCTTTTTGCAAGACTAACAATTTTATCCCAGAAAATGGTTTATATATGTTTTTTTTATCAGTTTCAATTCTTAGATGTCTGAACTTCTCATTTTTATCAAAGCACTATAGAGTCAGTTGATAAGAAATTTAGCCAACTACCTCTTTCTCTTCCTTCATGAGATTATACAATTCTTTATCACCATAAGCAGATACAATGACACACTGTAGGTCAGAAATGAGAAAATTTAATTGCAGTGCTCTATCATACTCTTTTTGTTAGACGTGCAGATTAAGAAACCAGACTTTAATATTCTATCTGGTGCCTATCATTGTGACAAATTACTGCTGAAAAAAAAAAAAAATCAAGATGTACACAACATGAGGCAGATTCAGCTTTGTTACTCCTGTGCTTTTTTTATATTTCAAAGGAGAAGAGTAGGCCTTCCTAGCAATACTGTTTGTCTTCTATGACTAATAATACTTCTCTTATTTATGTCAGAAATTGGAGTGGGACTCCATATAATGAGGCTTATGTGTCCATAGCACCAGCACCTGGAGAAAGTATGTGACTAGGTGACAGTAGCTGGGCTGGGATATAAGAAGAAGGAATGGTTTTAAACTTGAGGAGCGATTTTGATAAGCTAGTAGGAGGAAATTCTTTACTCAGTGGGTGGCAATAAGATGAAACAGGTAGCCCATAGAAACTGTGGATGTCCCATCCCTGGAGTTGTTTGTGGCCAGGTTGTATGGGGTCCTGGGCAGCCTTATCTGGTGGGTGGCTTCTTAACCCCCTAGAAAGGGGACTGAAATTGGATGGCCTTGAAGATCCCTTCCAAATGAATTCTATAATTCTATGAGCCTATGATTCTATGAATGCATACTGGAGGATTTATGGGCTGTGTGCTAGCAGCCTCAACTGACTGACACTACACACCTGCTTCAGATGCAAGTCAGATCCTTGTGCTCATGGTGCATCACATGGAGCTGTATCAGACTTCCTTTCTCCTCAGCAGAGTGCAGAGCAAGATGGTGCTGTCCTTGTTTGTGTGAGAGCTCTGAGTATCTACCTGTGCTCATGGCCAGCCATGTATGTATCATATACACATGCTTCATTTGCATGATGTCCAGTGGGAATACATCTCCAGCCTTAGTATTGTCTGAACTCAGGGCACAGAGCTGCAGCTACCTCCTGAGTGCTGTCAGACCTGGCTTGATATTTTGTCCTAAAAATAGGTATCTGAGAACCTTTGCCATGTATAAACACATCCAGAAGTGCCTATGCTGTCTCAGAGGGTTGCTAATTTACACAAATCCTTACTGAAATAAGCTATTAAAAACACCACCACCAAGAAAAACTTTAAATTCCAGCTATTCACACATTGAAGTTATTGAAACAGAGGTCAAAGTAAAGTCTCCTGCAATTTTATAATGCAGATGGCTCTACTTAATTGTATGGTAGCACATTAAATATAATAAATAGAACTTTGACCTCTTTAAACCCCTCTTTCTTCTTTGTGTAAAGTAAATTAATATAACACAACATTCAATAATCAGGATTGTAAGGAAAAACAGGGATTTAGTAATTGTTTTCAAGAGCCAGTTACTGTTAAATCAAACCCCTTACTAAGTGATTTTCTTATTCACATAGGATATGTATCTCAGAAAATGTGCTGTTTGATCTCTTACAGATAAATCCTGATGAGATTATTCAATTACTCCAGGACTTTATTTTTTTTCTATTATATAGTTATCTCTTCTCCAAATATATCTTGGATGTGTTTGCACAGCTTTCATTTTCTGTGCTGGCTGGGGAAAGTTGACACTCATCTGCACTTCTACTGTTTTGTTCTTTGTTTTAATTGGAATGTTTCTTTTTCTTTTTCCTCACTGTTGTTCTGGCTGACACACTCCTTGCTTTGTTGTTATTTTTTTAATCTGGCAGATGTCTTTGTCATGATCATCCAATTAGTGGACAGCTGATGATGATATATAGACACTAAAGAGCACTCCCTATGTTGGAACTGCAAAATGCTTCCATTGCACTTGCAGGATATTTCTTTGGACCTCATATACAGATATTATGAGGATTAAAAGGATTTAAAGCCATTGAGTTCACATCTAACAACGTCTAAAAACATGCTTTGGATATATACAAAACATCATACAACTCCTTTTCCTTTACCCAAAATTACCGTGTTTTCTAATGTTTCTAGTATCATCTATTGCAATATCTTAAAATTTTTTTTTAGGAATTTTTCTATCTGTGAGCAGATAGACTTTTTCTTCCTACTGACAAATCAACCACTCCCTTCACGGAGTTTCAAATCAGTTCTGAACTTTGTCATTTTAATTAATGCAAAGGGCTTATGAAAACAGTGTTCCAACAAGTTTGTAGTAGCAAGTAAGTTCTGCAAGAGGCAGAAACAAAACTAGCATCTTGCTCCAAACAAAAGTAATAAAGATATGCACTTTTCGTGACTGCACCACTTTCATTCTATATATTGCAGTACTTGTTGGACCATGCAGTAAATTGCGTGAGAATCTTTAAAACACATTTAAAGGCTTCTTTTTCCTCTATAATCAACTGTCCAGTCTAATAGACGTAGTTTTGTAGACTCTAGCAAGCTGCAGCTGTAGAGTGTTTCTTAGCACCATAGAAACCATGTTTAAGGATGATGTAATTATGTAATATATAAAGAACTGGAGTAAGTGCACAAATAAATAAAAGAAAAATATACTTACTGCATGCCATGACAAGCTTACTAAGGCCTTAGATGAATACATATATTTATACAATTGCATTTGACAATTCACAATATCTAATTATGTGGCAGGATGCTCTGACAAAGGATTTGATTATATGGTAGGCTGAGCTGTGGCTAGTAAATAATAACCTTCTACATTCATGTTTCTATTTGTTATTGTTAGAAAAATGGTGCAAATTAGTAATTGCCATAAACAAATCAATTATTGATGCAGGACAGCACATATCATTTAAAAAAGGTAGTGAAGATAAGCCGTTTTACTCCTCCTGCACGAAGAAATTTTGTAAGTGGTGGCAAGTTGATCCTCATATATAAGCTACAAACGGGCCAAATTGAATAGCATAGAACAAGTTCCTGTATATTTTATTTGAAAAATACTATACATTTATGTGGTTGCTAGTATTTTAGTAAGTGTTATCTGAAGCAAGAATGTACTTGGTGACAGATAAATTGTTCCAGGTGATTTAAATGACTTAGCTGTCTGGGACAAGTTTGTTCTAATGGGTACACGTATTTTGTATCTGCACTCTTGACTACCTGAACATAGTTCAGCTTCTTTCAAAAGACGTATTCCCTGTGTTGCAAGATATTCTACTTTGCAGCTTGGTGCGTTATTGTGGGCTGCTATAATGCAAATATGTTACTTGATTCCTAGCACAACATCCTCGTAACTGAATTCTGTGAAGAAATTCATGTAAAAAAGTTTTGAGACTCAAATCTCATGCTGATATTTGAGATCTTCAATCTCAAGAAACTTCAGAATCTATGATTTTTGGAAGTGCAAGTTGAGAATCAGTCACTAGTGTTCTGCAAAACCTGTTTGAAGCTGTGAGGACTTCAGTACTCATTTCTGATAGAAAAGCCACAGCAAATCTATCCTTACTGATTGCTGCTATTTCTTATCCAGTCTTGTCTTAAGTTTATTTTTTAAAGTATGTTGCAGTTTGACATAGCACATTGCAGGATGAGGGAGAAGACTAGGAAGAAATCAGAGCTTGCGAGTTGAGATGATAAAAACTATTTACTTAGACAGAAAAGGAAAAAAAAAGTTTGTGATAACTATATATATATGCACAATGCAGTTACTCACCATTTGCCAACTGATGCAGCCAACTGCTGGCAAACTGATGCCCTCACTACCAACACAACACTGTATCAAACAACACTCAGTTCATACCAAGCAGAGGTCACACCCCAGCTAACTTCCCACACCTTTATGACCTTCTACATGCTGTTAAAAAGTGTTAAAGTATATTCATTCTGGAAATCTGAATTTCTTAGAGAAACAAAAACTTTGAGCAAAAAGCTACATGGATTTTAACTAGTTATTTACTCTTTTATACTGAATAACAATAGGCATAAAATTTACTGGACAAAGATCTGCTGTACCATATCGCTTATCATTCTGAAAATAAATAATCAAGATTGATTGGAGATTCTGTGTTCTGGGGTGTTAATAACAAAGAAGAAAAATGCAACACTATTAACAACAATATTGATCATGACCCAATGGTGAAGTACTGCAACAGTGCCTATTAAAATGAAAATTTTTTTTTTCAAAACATATTACAGAATAGGAGTCAGAGGTATCTCGACAACTGAAAAATAAGTTGTTGTATTGTCTTAGGTAAAAGCTTGCTCTGAAGTATACAGGCTACTCTCTCATCTTAAAAGTAAAAACATCCAAAAATATATATTTAAAAGAAATGGGGAATGAAGAAGTGTTTCAGATGAAACTAGCTGAAGTGCAGCTTTCATTAAGGTTTCAGACACAGAGGAAGTATGTTGATACGGAGTAATACATTCAAAGTTATGCATATTAGAAAGTATTTTTAAGGATATTATTTTTAAGGATATAGCTTTTGATTTTATGTTTATTAGTTTTCATTCCAAAAGTCCAGGTAATGACTGACAAATGACTGACAAAAATTACTGCAATAGTTTGATTGGTATATTTACATTTTCAAATTAATAAAATCAGTTTAGCAGGTCTAATAGATCCATCAACAGCTTTCTAAGTTTACCTGGTTGTCTATTCTCTAACTGACAAATTCAATTACCTATGAAATTTTTCCAGGCAGATTACAGTGGTTTTAGCAGGCTGGTGCAGCACTATCAAATTCTAAGTTTACATTTGGGAAGACACCATACGTAATATAGAATATATTAGTTGTTTTCTAAAATGTAATAATTTGTGATGCATTTCCATTTACAAACTGATTACAAAATTACATCTTTGTAAGACAATAATACAGTATGATTTATGACAAAAAACTTTTACTAATTTATTTAAGAATGCATGAACATGCCCTCAACCAAAACAGGAAGAGGAATGTTACAGCTCAGTTATATATAGCATAGGAAGATCTATGGTTCTTGGGGATCAGAAAAAACAATTTAAAAGTGATTCAAACAATGTCCATATAAACTCTGCAAGGATTTCAGTGAACGACATCAGTTATTTTAGATAGAATATGCATCAATATGCACAAGAGAGATGGTACTGCCGAACGTGCATCTTCAAGTATTAACATTTTTGAGGTAGATATAGCATGAAAGGAAAGTCTAAAATATACCACAATAAGAATTTCTACAACTGCAGTGTTTGTTTTTTCTTGGAGTGTGACTGGTCAAGAAATCATTTATTAGAGTCAAAAAAAAAAAAACAAACCACAAACAACTTTTTTTTTTTTATTGAACAGTCTTGGTGATTTCTTCATTGACTCTCTCCCTATTCCTCTGTTCCTATATTCTGGAGTTTATTCGGAATATAGATATAGGCATCACACAGGAAAGGAACAACAGAAGATTTTTCAATGGTTTCTTGGTACAACTGGGAATTAATTTACTTGTTTTAAAAAAAAAAAAGATGCATAGACTAACACCTGCACTGAATAGGTATATTCTATTCTCCTCAAAACCGAATCCCTCAAATAGAGGAAGCATTTTAATATTCCTCTCTAGACACTAGTTTCAAGGAGACTTAAAATACTATAAACTATATGGAAAGCTGAGAATTTGAAAGAGAGTAGACAGTACAATATTTCAGGAAAAAAGAAGAAGTGGTAATTAGTTTAAAGAGGAAGAAAAAAGTTTCAAAACTCAGAAAAAATAATGTTACAGTCAGGAAAGCAAAACAGTTGTGGAGACAGAGAAATTAAGTAAGATAAGAAGAAGCACGAAAAGGTAAAACAAATCAAGCAAGAGCAACATCAATTTAATTATCAGCTTGGTTAACTGGCCAGGAAGTTAGAAGTAGAAAAACAAATAAGCATGCAGTAAGGAGATGAAAACTGGAAAGAATAACTTAACATACAGAAAAAAGCAACAATGGCTGATTATAAGTATGCTGACAATTCCATGGGGCCATGTGGTATTTAAACAGTTTTACATAGTGAATTAAGCATTCTTCCACTGAATTGAGATCTTTGCTTTCATTCTTCTTTACATCCAGTGTCAGTAAAATATCTTGTTCCTCAGATCATTGCTTTGTAGAATTGAACATAGTTGAAAATCTGCATAAGAAAGTACTCTTTCCCATTTTGTAATGCAATAGTGTATGCTTACAAGAAAACTCATACAAGAAAAAAATGATATAATAGAATGATAGACTATATCAAACTTGAGACCTGTAAGGATTGTTAAGTCCAATTCCTGGGTCTGTACTGGACTACCCAAAAATCAAAACGTGCCTAAGAGCATTGCATGCTACAACTGTAGATCCACCTTCCAGAATGACACTGGACACAGTTAAAATGCACATGATACCATATGTACTACAGCATCCTGACCTGCTTTGTTTGTTTAAATCAAATATAGATTGGAAGTATTTTTATTTGTGTGTAAATGTGTGAAGCGCTGAAGTTTTTATGATGTCTCTCAAAATTCATTCACAGGAATGGAAGAAATTTTTTTGTCCCTTCTATATATTTTTTTAAATGTTCTGTCTGACAAATACTCAGATGATTTTTAATTTCAAAGAAAAAAACATTTTTAACATTTATTTCCATTAATATTTCTGAAATGGAGATGAATAAAATAGACATTGTGCTTGAAGTCACCTCCTTAGCACAGTTTCCTGGCTGCTTTCAGAAGTGTTTTTCTCTCTTTTCTTAAACTCTTGTTAAAACTTTATTCTTTACCTAGATACCAATGGTATTTTTCATATTTACTACAAATTGAATAAGAATTCAATTTCAAAAAAAAAAACTGTAAATAACTAAAATTTGTATTCCCCTTCCGTGATCATTTCATTTGTTGTACAAGTTATTCATTGATACAGATATTTCTATCCAGACCTTCCACTTCCAAAAATGAAGTAAAAACCAGGTTTGAATGATAACATTGAAAACTGAATTTAAAGTAGTTTTCCTTCTCTTAGCTTCTTTTATGAGTGTCTTAGCCCAAACCCTCCTTTGTATGTTATTTTTTTCTGGAACAATTTTAAATCAGAAATGTATACTTTGAAGTGGTCAGAATGTTTCATCTTACTCCCACCAAACAGGTAATTCCATCTGTCAAGAACTGAGCTTATATAGTCATGTAGTGTAAGAGTATATGTACATGTGAGAAGAATTTTTACTAAACATGCTGAAACTTTATTTGAGGTGGGGTTTTTTTTCCATTTTTTTCCCCTTGCACTTTCTACATCATTTGTTTGCTTTTTACAGAAGATAAAACCGAGTCCAAAACTTACAAAACTTACAAAATTGCAGTAACACCACTATTCTTTAACAAAAATAAGTTAGAGAGTTAAGACTTTCTAGAACCAGACTACAAAATCCGTGCATGCTACCACTTTTTGAAGTCCTATAGGTTTATGCATGTTTAAATAAAGGCTGGTTCTAATATGAAAACACGAGCCTATTGATCATTTTCATGCTTACGTATACCAGTAGCAGACTGGGGAAGCAATTGAAAAAAATGCTTTTCATTTTTAGTTTAATGAATTTCGGAACAGAGCAAGCAATACACGGACTGCTAATGATAGTGTTTGCCTACAGTTAACAGCACATTTGGTATGTCTTGGTGTTATCTGGGCAGTATATATATAATTTGTGACTTATGTTTTACAAAATGAAAAAATCCAATCAGGTATACTTGCAAATGAATAAACAGTGTAAGGGATTAGGGAGCAAATAATCTTGCAATACAATCCCATAATGAGCCATCTAACGGAGTTAAAAACAAATTAATTTAGTGAGGTTAACTTCTCCTTCATATTCACAGGAAAAAAAAAATTGAAACTTTGGAAACTATTATTTGAGCTACAAAGCTGAAGCATACAGGGGTTTTATATTTAGCCATTATCATCTTTGTATTCAACTTAATAGAAAAATTCTCCAGTATACATCCCAATTATTCCCATATATATGTACAAACATGTAAATAAATTAATAAGAAAAAGGTAATGATAGACAATAGGACCCAAACTTTTGAACCATTTACTGGATTTAAGGCTAAAAACAAGTTGGAGAGGAAAGCCTAATTCCTTCATAGATGTACAAATATTTCCTCTCAATCTTATTTTAGTGGGACTTACATAACCAGAAGGATCCGAGGAAATGTTCTGATGCACCTTCCATCCAGACAGAGAATGGACAAATTGAGAACTTCTATCACACTTCCTGAAGAAAAGAGGTAAAAAAAAAAAAAAAAAAAAGTGTTACAGATTTCAAACAGCAAGACGTGAGGATGATAAAAACATTCCATTTCATTCCATTTCAGAATAACCGAGTATTCTGTCTTTTGATGTGAGATCCGGTCTGTGGTCTAAAACAAATTTAGATATATTCTTACAGAAAGTAGTGTCCAATCTTCACTAGCTCAGTTCATGGTTAAAGGATGCAACTATCTCAATCAAACCAACCTTTGGTCATTTTTATGTTTTATTTATTTGCATTTCAAGGGTGTTAAAACCACAATTTTTAGTAGAATAACTCAGCACACAGCATATGCTCATCATGCTCATCACACAACAGAATTCCTCCATTTGAAGTGATGTGTCAGTACATTATTCGGTTTTTCTCTAACCATACATTCTTAATTCTTAAATTCTATCAAAATCATTCCTTTTCAGAAAAATAATCAAAAGTCATTACGTTTACTTCAACAAAATATGTTCTCACTATTCTGGTTAGCGCTTGCAAAACTACTTTCACCAAAACAATCCCAAAAGATGGTTTTGAAGACAATCTCTGATTTACTATGCACTGATGCCCTTACAAAGCTGACCCTGTGATGCTTATGTCTTTGTAAGTATTCCAGGTTTGGAAATAAATTACATTCATGCATTTCCCTCTCCATGTACTCCACTAGTACCCCACAGAAGTTCTTTACATCCTAGAGACTGATATGATTACATTGATTATGACAAATTATAGCTTGATGACCATACACAGTCATTTTCATAAGTCAATCAATCAACTTTATTGCATTTGGAGGGCTAGAAGCTCAGTTCAGGCTGATCTCCACTTGCATAAGTACTCTTCAAGGTTTTTTGTATAGCTCTGATCATTCCTTTTGTAAGTAAAGCTATTTTCATTCTAGAAAGGCCAGGTAGGAAGGAAAAGAGCTTCTTACTGGTGATGTTGGCAAAATATCTACTCAGGCAAAACCAAAGGAGGACAAAATCTCTTGTTTGGAATGTTCTCCTCTCTAATACTTCACTTTAGTTCCTCACGCATTTCTCATAATTTTTGTCTGCTTATGAGAAGAAAATTCTGTAGAGCATGCTACTTAGTCAGCAGATCATACAATTGATATGGAGAAGTCACTCCATATCTTAAAAGCCACTATTAGTGAAAATTTAGTGTTCTGTTTACCAGTGATAACTTAAGACCTTCATCACTAGACTTCTTATTTGCTTGTCTGCATTTGCAGGAACTATCAGATGTGGCTAGTTGTCATTCCCCTACACTCCATTCAAGTAAATGAGGTACCTGAAGTGTGATCATCAAAAAGACTCCTTCTTTCCTTTATGTCAAAGATTATTAGATATTACTTTTTGACTGTGTTGTTTAGTAAAATACAAAGCTAAGACTGAAGGAAAAAAAATCAAGCCAACCATTTTAATCAGGAAGTCCTGATAATCTCATTCTGTAAGGATGGTTCTGACTCAACAGTTTTTGGAGAGGATATAGGTAAGTACCAGAGTAACCAGTCTGGGGTTTTGTTTCAAGAACTCCCTTGTTCCTATAGTCCCTAAATAATTTTTTTGTCTGTGTCTATAAGAATACAAGAGAGTTGATGAAATTGATGAAAAAAATGTGCTAAAAGTTCTGAGATATGAAGTTCAATACTTTTGGAACCAAACTGGATAAAGAGTTTAAGTAAAATAAATTTCATTTCATAAATTAGTCCAAGACTAAATTAATTTGAAGATTTAACAATCCAAAACACTATACTTCTGTTTTTAAAATAGGAGGGGTTTTTACATAGAGTTTTTAAAAATATGGACATGAGTCTAGTATCTGCCATGAAAATAAATGCTCCTTTAGTTGTTGGATATTAATATTGCACATAATCATATTTGAAAAAGTCTCCTGGCTTGATAGAAATGTAAAGGAAGAATCCATACCAAGAGCTAACTTTTTCTCTTCAAGATATGAGAAATGAATGCTTTGCTTTGTCTGCTGTTTTTGTTTGTTTCTTTTTTGTTTTTTGAAAAAAACCTCTGCTTGCAGGCTTCCACTTACAAGAAGAGAACTATCATATGCATTATTAATCACAATGTATGAATGTAAAATACTTAGCTTATGCAGCTAGTCAAAATTGCCACCCTGTACTGTAGCTGTTGCTATCTGTTCCTTATTACTTTTGGAACAGATTCAGGCCACAGTAAATTTCAGCCTTGGTCTCATAAATACAGGTCACAGCACTGCATTGTTAAAAAGATGAAGGCTGAAGTAATGACTTGCCAATCTGCTGAACACTTGCCATGATACTAGCCATAGCTCTAAACCTATGCATTATCCCATACTGTAGATGTGTGCACATGTGCACACTAACTTTGGGAAAAAAAAAGCATGATCTAGAACAGCTTGCAAGAGCCTTCAGTTGGAATTGGCAGGAATATATATTATTATTTTTCTTCCTAAAACATTAAAAAGAGATATTCCAAAATGGAAATTAAATCTTAATCATTAAATAATAATGAATACTCGTGTTATAAAAATAATGCAAGTATAAGCAAGTCTATGGGGAAGAAATTAAGCCAGTTCTTAGAAATATACTTTTGCAGTAGAGAAGGTTTAGACATTGTCTTTCCTTTCCTTATTAGCAATCTTATATTTCCTTATGCATTAGTATACCATACCACACCCAGTATTTTCATACTAGAAAATTCATAGATCACTTCTGCAGTGTTACTAAATAACTAAGTAAGGCTACCATCAACATAAATTGATGAAGAACATACAGCTGCTTTTCTAGCATTGCCGTATTAAAAGGTGTCTCCAAATTCTGGAACATGATGTAGTACTGCATTAACCAATGCAGCTGACATAAAAACTTAAAGCTATCGGTTTGAGTATTAGTCCTTTTGTTCTAGCAAATATTCAATATTCGTGTTTACTTCCAGTGATGGGTGGGAAACTTATTTAATTTCCAAAATTTTTTAAATTCTGCAGTATTACCGCAGTTCAATTGGTTTTAGGAAGGGAATGATAAACCACCATACTGATTAACCATTGATACAGCCAAAGTAGGCTGTTTTACTTAGCCTTATTGCTAAAATTTGTCTAATTAAAAAACTGTGTCTATTAAACTTGGCAACCTAGAAATATGCATGAAATTTTGAGTATTAGCTTGAAATTTGTCTTCAGATATCACAACGTCTATTTATGAATCTCAGTAAGGTCACTTGTAACCCAATAGTATACAAAAAGTTTCCTGAACAGTTAATCTCCCTTTAAATTCTTCCCATGTAGTATTTTGAGTACTGTGAAGCAAATCATTATTAAAGTCAGAGTAATATGAGGAAAAAGATCCCAGAACTTCAGATAGGATGTAAAAATTCAATTGAAATCAAGGGGAAATATGGGTGCACAATGCATTAAGAAGTGAGCACAAGGAAACACAGCATTAGATTTCATTGTTAGTTTTTTTTTCCACCATTTCTTTATTGAAAGTCTGTAAACAAGTTTCAACTGTTATGGACTGGGAGTTAAAGAATAATCTTGCACATTTACTGAGATGCAGTTGATTGGAACAAAGCATTTAAGACATCATATTTAATGCATTGGGCATTTACAAAGCATTACTGTCATTTACATTTTTTTTTCAGAAGACAGAAGTTTTGATGACTTGACAAGCTTGATGTGTGAGAGAGTAAAATAGGTACACTGGTTTAAATCAGCATGAATTTATCTGTCTTTTATACTCTTTCGTCAATATTTCTTGAACTCCTATCTGTTCTTGCAAGCTGCCAGAAAGAATTCCACAAATCCAATGTGGAGAACAGTCACAGTATATTCTCTTTAAATATCAAAAATCTTTTGTGATTGTAGTCTTCTAAGTATTGTTTTCTTTCTTTTTTACTTTTCAGGTCATGATGGCACTTCTGGTTAACATTTTATGTTTTGATATAGCTTTATTTTGGCATTTAGCACAGCTCAAGAGTTGTGCGCTTGTCAAAACAATAAAAATCTGCAGCATAGAGGATTATTTTTTTTTAAAGAAATGTCTAAGTATTCTTAACAACAACAGGAGAGAAAGTGACAATGAGACATAAAATAGAAGTATGATTTTTTCCTATAGGTATCCTGTAGAAGTCATCTTAATTTAATAAGGTAATAAAAATTAAATGACAGTATTTTACCTGAAATAAGGAAATGTATGTCCTAATAGCTGATGGGCCAAACAGTGATAATTTTAATCACAAAAGACACTTAAGCAGCATGATCCCAGATAAATGCATCAGAATCTTTTACTGTGAGTAACAGACTAAGCTTTTTTAGGTAGATTATTGTAGTGAGAGCAGATGGTCTCAGTTTATGCCTTTTGTTCTGCACAATTATTGATGTGGATGTTAATATGAGACAATAAGTGGGCTATTTTTTGTCTATAATTGACATTAAATGGGCAATATTGAGGAAGCATTATGACTAGCTGACAGATTCAAATCCATGTAGTTCTTACTAAAAATTACACAAGTTCAGAATGTTGTATCCAAATTACCACCATAATTATCCCCACAAAAAAAAAAAGAGAGAGAAACAGAACAAACGATCAGCAGGGAGAAAAATCCTTCAAAGGTATTTATGGTCTGCAAAGTACTAAAGTAAGATTTCAAATAGAAAGAGTAGAGGTGGCATTCAGGCATTCTTTCATCCTAAATTACCCATGCTTGCATATGCACGCTGGTGTGGGCATGTTGTCTGTCCACACAGCTATTGTGGTTCTTATGAAAAAAAGTACAAAACAACAAAAAATAACCCTAAATTTAACCTGGTATTTGGAAGCTTTAATATCAGACTGAAATCTATACTACTTTCCAGCTCAGAATTCCTGAGAAAGACATTAAGCACATTTATACATTTGACAGACGTCTCAAATTTCTCCATATCATTAACATACAGTACTCAATAGACGCAAAAATATTTAGGACAATTATAGTGTGTTAACTATTTGAACTGGATAAAACCTGAATTCAGCAGTACATGATGGAGAGAAAAATAGGAACAACATCAGGATGTGGCAGTAGATTTACTGAAATCTATAGTGGAGGTTTAATTCTAGCTTTAAATTGTTATTAATTATTATTATAGTTTGTGAAGACTGGTTATGCTGCTGATGAAAGTCATATTGTTCTGCACCATAAGGCAGATGAGCTACAGAAGATACAGTAGTTTTTAAAAATATATAGGCAATCATCAACAATAATGATGATTTATTTTTCCTTCTTTGGGAGACAGCCAGAAGATTTCAAATGGAAAAAGTCAGTGTACTCTATGAGACGAAAGTCAGAGCAGTTCAAGTTTTAGCAGCAAAATCATGAAGAACATTTGGACTCCACAACAACACCAAAGTTATACACTTTTAAAAACTGCTAAGCTAATAATGTTTTAATATCATTTTGAGATAAGATCTGTGTTTTAAAATGTAAGACTTCCCTACCATGATTCTGAAAAGATAATCTGCATTTGGAACTATATATCAAAACTGATGTTCGGGTGCTACTAGAAAAACATTGTGAAAAATCACACCACAGACTTAAACTCTGTCAAGGTGGACATTAATCTTGTTTACTTTAAATAAGAGGTTGCAAAGTGTAATTTCAGGGTGTTTTTTAAAGAAGTTTCCATAAAAACCTGAGCTTAGCTATTCAGTTACTATACGGAAACTTCTAATTTCAAATACCTTATGTGTTCAGCACTGTGCTGAACCATGCAAACATCACAAAAGCACTTAGACTTCTGATATTCATACATTCCAGCAGCTGGACATGCTTACCCTTTGTATTCTTAAGATAGCTGTATGTTTTACTAGTTTTACAGTTCTTCTATTAAATTACAACTTAAGCATAAAACATATTTGCATTTAAAATCTTAAGCTACAATCTATTTCTGTCTTATCCTAACATAAACAAGCAGAGCCTGCTTAAGTTCAGTTTGTCAATATGCATTGTGTGATAGCTTATTTCCCAAACAATATGCAATTTAGAAAGACTGACAATGTCTTCATAAATGGATAGTATAATATTTATATTTTCCTTGGATGACAACTAAAATTGGGATTGGGTTTACACAGCAAGATTTTGTTACTGAGGGGACTACAGAGGTGGACTGTGAGCAGAGACCAGCACTGCCCATGACAGGGCAGAGTGGCTCCCGCTGCTCCCAAGGGATCCACTGCTGCCAGATCTGAGCTGTGTGCAAGGCTGGGTGCCTGCTGCAAGAGCAGACCAAAGGAAGGGAAAAGCACTGTGCTACAGTAGCTGGAAGAGAAAAGCAAGTAAGGGAAATAAACAGCCCTGAGAGCACCAGGTCAGCACAGGAGGAGGGCAGGAGTTGCCGGGTGCAGAGTCCCTGCAGCCCAGAAGAGGCCTATGGTAGAGCAGTAGGTCTGGAGCAGGATGCTCCTGGAGGATTGAGTACTCCGAGTGACCATGAAGGAATAACAGAGATGAAGCATTAAGGATAGACAATAGATAGACAAGGGTGGATGGTGTTTACTTTGCTTTCAGTTTTCCCTGTTCTAGTCTGTCAGATCTCCTTCTCTGTATCTCAGCTTTTGAGTCCTTTTCCATTCTGTTTTCTCCTCTTCAAGGTGGGAATGAGAGAATGGTTGTGGTAGGATTTGTTTGTCAAGGTGAAACTACCATATATAGACATAGCTTGATAGTGTTTATTGATTGTAATGAGGCATTACTTATTGAGTCCTAAAGAATTCAACTAAAATTGAAATGAAACTGCTTTGTTCTGCTATATTCAGTTTCTTAAAGACAGAGTTTGGTTAAAATTTCCTATCAAGGGAAATACAACTTGGCTTTTCATTGGATATGCAGTGATTTACCCTGTCCATGTCCTGCAGTATAATTCCATTAACTCTCTCAGGAAAGAAATTAGTGGGGGAAAGAGTGAACATAATGCCTTGCCAGCCATTGCTGAATTAATTAGGGACTTCTATGCTTGTACTTTTAATTGAATCTTCATATTTTATTCAATTAAAAATCTCATAATTTTCATATCCCAGATATTTTTCTAATTTGACTGGATTTTTTTTTTTTTTTTTTTAGAGAGTGGGTTTTGTGGACTTGAAGATAAATTATTACCTTGCAACCATGATCTAATTTATTTGTAAACTGAATCTCAACTATAGGTCAGTGCTACCAACCTGCTCTGGTATTTCATATGCATGTATTTCCTACTTACTTCACTGCAAACTGCACATTATTCAGGGATAGAATGACAGAAGGCTTAAAATTTCTCACTTAAAATTAACATTAAAATGCTAAGTAAGCCTTTATATATGTAATGATAGTTGTGTTCTTCCTTAAGCTTTTGAGACATCTTTCATGTTTATTGAAATCAGTACAAACAGAACAAAAACATGTTTTCAGTATTTATACTTCATCATGAAGAGATCACTGTGTAGTTGCTTGTATAGCATGATACATAACCTGACATCCCAGAACAGTTTAAATAAATTTTATTCCCTTTAAAACAAAGGGAAAGGGCAGATCTTGCTCTGATTTAGTTTGTAGTAAGAGAAAGAAACAGGTTTCAGACTGGAGCTTAAGAAGCGTTCTGAGATTTTTGGAAAAGCTGTACTACACATACAGTACCATTGTCAGCATTTTCTAGTAACATTTTCACATGGGATGGCTGTCAATCTCTTCTGGATGACAGAAGGACTGAGCAGACAGAATTATTCAATTAGCTGAACAGTGTTATCAGTTATACACTTACTGGATCAACTCCAGAGAATCATCAGTAAGACAATTAAGCATCTTTTATATGAGGAGAGACAGAGAGTTGAGACTGTTCAGTCCAAAAAAAGAGAAGGCTCAGGAGAATGTCTACGAATACATGACAGAGTCAAGGGAGCCAGACTCTTCTCATTAGACACCACCAACATGACAAATAGGAGCACATTGAATTCCACTTGAAGAACCTTTTTCCACTGTAAAAGGGTAGCTTAAAGAGGTCCTGGAGACTCCATCTATGAAAATATTCAAAATCTAACTGAACAGAGTCCTGGGCAACCTGCCCTAACTAACACTGCTTGAGCATGAAAGTTGGACTAAGAGGTTCTTTCCAGTCTCAACCACTCTGTGATCCTGTGTCAAGTCCTACACAGTACTATGCAGTTAACACTTTCATTCAGTCTAACACTGTAAGACTTAGCAGTAGGACATCTTTTACTACTTCAGAAGCAAATTTAGCTCTTCGTGGCTTGGAAGTGTTTCTGCAGCATCAATTCAAGTAAACGTGCTCAAAAACACTTGAGCAAAAAAGAATATTTTTCCACAAGTAGAAGGCAAAACCTTTTCTGGTAAAAAAGTATATGATGAAAAAATTTTAAAAAAAGTCTCAGTAACTATAGGGGAAACCTTAAAAAGATTATTTCAGTTCTCTTATGCTCCTTTTCCTTGCAACAGTATTGAGAGGATTTTAAAGGCACCTGGTTTAGATTTCAACCTGAGCAGTACTTTTCTCTTATTTTGATGGCAACCAAATGTTTAGTTCACAGTCACATGAACAAAAAAAAAAATCTGTGCTAATGCAATAAACATACCACTATACTTATTAGTACTACCTGTTGTCTTTTGGATATGGAGTCCAACAGCATTCCTGTCAATTTTTAAATAAAGACCTGAAGCTACTGTAATCTAAATTATAAAGAATCTGGCTAAAGGAGTCATCTAACCTGGACTGCTTCTCAGGCTACATCTTGACTCTAGAATTCCAGGAGAAACAGGCACACACCCTTGCTCTGTTCCTCTCATAGCCATGGAAAGAACTTACAGTTACCAAAATTACCAAGACATCTCACCCTAAAGGAAAAAAAAAAAAAAGTCTTTCATCTTCATACCTCAATTTCCAGAGGGAAATAAAATCTTTCTGGAGAAATGTTATGAGGTCATATGTAAGGCAGTCATGCAGTCTTCTTCACACAACCCCACTGACACAGCAGACATCATATGATGGTCTTTTACAAGCAGTATTATACAGGACTAGACATCCACTCTGATTTCCAGTAGAAGAAAATCTGGACTTGCAAATTTGCAAGGAGCAAGGTGCCATCCTCCCAGGTGGAGGAAAGACGGAGGTGGAATCTAGGATTCACCACAGGCTGCACCTAAGTCACAGTATATCTGAGGCAGCCTAATTTCCTTTCCTTTCATCTTCAAAGTTTGTTTACTACTTTGAGCACAAGAGTTACCTAACAAACAAAGTCGATTATTACAGCTTGATTTCTAGCTGCTTAAGGAGGACCTTGTTTGCCCTTGCTTTGGAAAAATAAGATTGCAGAATTAGTTTCAGAACTACACACCTCACACCTTATTTTGCATCTTAGCTGGTGCAAATGAAGAAATACAAACCAGAAGTACCTTTCTTATTCTGTTTAACTGTTCAATTACAAGGACTGTATTAAAGAAAATGCCAATGAACTACTGTTAGAATGTTTTTTCCTCACATAGCTCACATTCCATGATACTTCAATATCTCTAACGTAATTTAGTCTGAAATGAGTTATTTCAAAATACAGACATAAAATACATTTGTAGAGTTTACTTGTGAGGGGAACTCTTGAATCAAAGTCCAAGAAACACTGGAATATCTTCAAAGATAGATACTACGCATTTCTAATACTTCACTATGTGACAATTTTATGTATTTCACTGTAGTATCTGGAGACTGACAAGAATAAAAGAAAACCACAGCCCCAGAGAAATAACACTTCTAGCTTACGAAGGCTTTCTAACCAAACATCAAGCAGCACTAGAGATGGATCAAAGCATGTGAATAAAATCTATTGGCTTTGTGGCTCTATTTTAGCATCCTGACACCTTATTCAGTTAACATTCACTATGCCATCCAGATAAAAGTCTATCTATTTCAGAGTTCCTGTCTCCCTTTTTTTCCCCTCGTATAGTTGATAAATTATTATTTTTTATTATATTGCAAATTCTAGGCAAGACAAAAAAAATGGCTTGTATACATCTATATAGACCTCTGACCTTAGGTACCCTACTTTCTTTTGATTTTATTTATTACCATTAACCTCGAGAGAGCGATATGACAAGTTCACAGAAGGAGAAACTGAAATTCTTGTGGGGATGCACACATAGGATGCAACAGCCGTAATTCCTTCCAGAGAGTAATGTATGTATTTTACTAGAGAGCATTGCACAGTCTAAGGCCTGCATGGAGGAAGAGAAGAGCAGCTTCAGCATAGCCTTGCCTTTGCTCCTTTCCCCTAGAACTGCAATATTCCTGTTATTTTTGTTAATCCTCTCTGTTTGCAGTGCTATACACACTGCAGTTGTGTACTGAATCTTGGAATATCTAAACAAGGATTAATAAAGCAGTACAGTTAAGGGTAGGCCTTTCAGATTATACTGAAAAGGCATTCAGTACAAAAGTGTTGTCACTCAGTTCTTAGTAGAAATGCAGTCAAAAAAAAATTGAAGTCTTCTAGTATGTAAGAATGACTTCAAAGGGGAAAAAAACAACAACATTAGAGGTTCAAGGCAATTCACAAAAGTTTTAGGAGATCAGAAGGAAATGGCAGAGAGAGATCCTATTATGCTTTGTTTTCTTCTACTTTACAAGCTGAAGTGCTGTTTCAGGGACTGAAAAAAAAAAACAAATTCACTTTTACCCTAGGAATCTCTGGGAGCAGCTTCTTGAGATGAGCAAGACAGTCTAGTAGCCACCATCACAGAAGGATAGGACTCTGGTCCTCACACTGGCATTCTCTCTCCCCCCTTTAAACCCTTCTAGTGATTGCCAAATCCCTTAATAAGCCTTCACAACACCATTATTCAGGGAAAAAAAAACGCAAGAGGATAATTATCTGAAGTGATCTGATGAGTTAATTATATTGTGAGGTGTCCAACAGGCACAGGGGTCTACAAGAAAACGTGCAAAGACAACAAGTGAGACTGTCCTCTTCTAACAACCATTAACTTCAGCTGCTCCAGAAGTCATAGCCCATTTTCTGATCAGATTGAACAGAAGAGAGTAAGATGAAATTGGGAGTTGGTGGAGCACTTCCAGACCATCTCTACTGTCTATACAAAAGGATCTGAAATCCCCCATCACTAAAGTCAAGTGATTAAACAATGAAAAGTAGGTTTTACTACTAATGTAATGTTTTTATTAATTATAGTCCAACTACCTCCTAAACTAGAATGCATGCATGATTAATATGAATAGGATATTATTAGGACGAAAATCATGATCTTCGGGTTCTAAAAACACAGTTAAGCACTGCGACTTTGTTTTTTTTTTTTCTTCCCTTATTACTTTACCCATTAGCCCTACGTTGCACACATTTTCCCCACAGGCACAGTGCTAACAGCAAAGAATATACGTTGAAAAATACACTGAATATAGCTCCAGTGTTAGTAAGAGACTGTAAGCAAATCCTAATGGGCTGTAGTACATTTCTGCCTATATTCCCAAGTTGGATACAGGTCTCAGGTGACAGAGGAACAGTAGACTAATGATGCTATATCATCATTTCAGAGCAGAATCTCACCTCCAGTGTTTCACTGAGGTGTTTTCTCACTGAGACAAAGTTAAAAAATGCTCCTGGCCTTCATGATTCGAAGGATTAAGTTTTTATTTTGACCAGAGTTGATTGTGTTTCTAACTCTCCCTCCCTGAGGAAAAAAAGTTTTATCTTACTGTAAAATTACTACATAAAATAAGCATATTTTTTAGACATTGACAGTAAGCTTTTATTTCATTTTATCATATATTTAGAAGTGATATGACTGTTCTGCTTATGTTGCCAGTCAAATGAAAATGTTTTGAAAGCATGTATGTTTTAATACAGATCTTGTGGCACATTAATGGCATGTTCTGGTCAACTACCAATCTATTACTCTAACTTCATTTGGACTCCTAGTTACTCAATGTGGTCATATCATATAACACAGGAAAAAAAGTAGTAAATCAAAGAATGAGGGAGTTTAATCAACACTATAAAAATACAGGCTGTCAAATCTTACATATTAGTGCTTTACAATGTTATTTTTTCCTTCTCTATTGCTTATCTGCCTAATTTTATTAGCATAAATTAAATGAAATTTTGAATGAACATATTTGCAGTTACTCTCCAGAGCAAACTAAATGAAATCTGTCAATTCATTTTGTAAATAGGCCCTGGTTACATTTTACATTTACTTCATATTTATTCTCCTTTCACAACTTTTGCATGTAGCTGACTACATACAGACTGTGGAGAACACTAAAATTATTATCTGAAAAATATTCCCGTAGCCACACATTCTCACTGACACCTCTGCATATTCATAAGCTATGGGGAATTTGCACTGAGTTCTTCACACTTAATTTCATCCACCTCTCCTCCCACCCCAATTTGCATGGAGATAGAATTGTCACCTATTTCCATTATCAGAAATACTCTTCTACCCAAAGAATATTCTTTGCCTTAGCAACCTTATGTTGCCACACTAAGTACATTACACAAATATGTCTTGAGAACAACCTCCATGAGCACTGCCTACTTTTCTAGGATCAAAGTTTCACAGATTTAGTAGCCTGAGTAATGAGTACAGCTTGAATGTTCAAATACAGCAAACATCGGTGTTTCTAGGCACAATTACTTGTGTGCTAGTAAAGCTTTATGGAAAAATAACTGAAAAGAAAGCAGTAGTTTGGTAAGTAGAACAACGAATGCTCAGGATTATACCCCAATAAAGATTGTGTACCTGGCATTTCCATACCTTGTACTGCCTGACAGACATCCATTTTATTTAACATTCCCATTATTTCTGGACACAACTTTACTGAAATTTTCTAGGTATGCAAACCTAGGATGCTTACAAAAGAGTGAAGGAACTTAGTAACGCACTTTTAATCAATTTTTACTTTCATAAACTGGGAGGAAGATAAATTTTTTGTCACTGGATTTCAAATAAAGAAGTTTAGAAGTCTGTTTGTTGAATTGATCTTTTTGAGTTGTTCTTTTAAACAGTAGATATATTTTTAGAGAACTGAGAAGCAGAAAAGGAAGTAGTTTCCTTTTACTACAAATTTGGCAAAGTAGAAATACTTCAACCTTTTTTTACTATAAATTTACAATAAATTTTGATGTTACTGTTGATTTGTTGACTTGAACCTCATGTTTTCTCACTTTTTTTTTCCCTTGTTACAAGATTCAGATCACAGACCTTGCTTGTAAATGAGGTCTGGAACTGTGAAGCTCTTTGATGTATGTGAAGTTTTATGTACACATCCTTTTGCAACTGGATTCCTTAATTGTGAGGGCAAATGAGCAACTGCTGGTAAAGGGCCCAAAGGAGAGTCTGCACACCATAATTTTATTCATCTTGTTCTGCACCTACTTTGTGAACTATAGAATGAACATACTTGCTCAAGGAGTCAACAAGCATTTATTAAAGAAAACATCAGCACAGCTGAGTATGAATCTGCAACAGTGACAAACACTTTGGCTTGTTCAGCATCTTTAGCCTGTTAATTGGTATATACTTATGTACCTGAAATGGAGTGTTTAAACTGCCTGTCACTCTCATTTGAGATAGACCACAAAAGCCATCTGTGTAAGGACTTCTCAATGCTATTTTTTCAAAATTATATTGATTTTGCAATATAATACAGTTGATGGAAGCAAAATAGGAACATTGAAAGAGTTATTTCTCACAAGTTATGCAATATATTAGCCAATAGGTAACACATCACCAGTCAGCTTTTAGAAAACCAACAGTGGTATACAGTTTCCTGCAATGAAGGTTTATCCTGTTTTGGTCTACTGAACAACAGCACAATGTAAGTTAATCTACAATCCAATCATTTTATTTGATGACCACAGAGTACTAAACAAATAACAGAGGCTAAATATCAGCTTTTCATAGATGTTCCAGATGCTCAAGATAAAGAAAATGGAAGATCACAGAATATGAACTTTCACATGAGTTGATTCACAGCATCTGACATCAGTCTCCTAAGAACTTGCATGAGGAGCCTGGAAAACAAATATCTAATATCTCCATAGATTAATAAAATACCAAGAATAACAAAATACCAAGGCCCTGCACTTGTTTGCAGTCTCAGGTGTTTCAGAGTTCTTCAGAAGATTATAACCACAGAAAGCACCCCAGCTCCATGCACCTTGGACAGGAGACACCCATGTGCCAGCATTCTCAGCAGTAATGCAGTAATTCGCTTACTGCTTAAATGTACTTTGCATTGCTATAAATTGCTGGAGAGGGAAAGTAGAACTATTAACATGCTTATCTGGAGTAATTTTTGTGTTCTAGAGTAATATTCTGCAGCAGATTGCACTTCTGTACAAGTGGCTCTGTAAACTCCTGCTCAATCTCTCCACTTCTTTTAATTCAGTGGCATGTAAACAGACACTGCTTCTTAAAATATAAGCTTCATTTTTCTCTTCCCTTTCAGTTTTTCCTTTCTTGGCAATGTCTCTTTGTCCAATCTACTCAGCTTTACACTTCAAGTACTGCTAATTGACACCTATGTTCTCATATACTGTCCCTCATGAAAACAAGTCATATAACAAATCCAAAATTACTTCATTTCAGACATTCTTAGGGATTGATAAGACTATTTTGTTGTCAGGCTGTGGTAAGTTCTATAGTAATATGATAACACACATCTCTACGAGTTTCTCCCACACTGCTCTTAGTAATTCATATACTCAGGCCTCCTTACTCCTATTTATTTTTTTGTAGATGTGTATTTGCAGCAGTTTCTGGAACAATAGTTCTTTGAAAAGTGTGTTTCCATCTCTCTTCAAGTTGTTTTGAAAATACAGATGGAGATAATTCTATTTTAATTCAGACAATTGTATTTGTATTTTCACACAATACAGAGAATTTATCTGTCTTCAAATTAGGTTCTGTGGAATACCGACAATTCTAAGATAACCTTCGAGTGGTCACTGTAGCTACTGCTTTAATGATGATCATTTACTCTACTTTTTGCATATTTTCACTAATTAAAAAATCTAAGCAGAGCAACACAATGCTTCACAGTAAAATAGGTGATGTTAAGCCTGCCACTCTTTTGAAAAGGACAAAATTCAGACTCGGAGAAAGAGAAGTCATTGAAGTTTCAGAAAGTGAATGTAATAGAAATGGGCTGAGCTTTAATAATGTTCTCATTATTGTCACTGGAAAGGGTACAAGATTGCTGGACAAGAGTCTATCCCTCTCACTAGCTGAAATGGTCTCAGTATTCTGACCTTAGAATATAAGTTTGTTCTTATTCTAAAATATTTTTCTTCTTCACATGCAATTAAATAAAATGAAACAAGTAAGAAGAGACAAAATGCTGGCTCAAACCATTCAAACTCCCGGCTTACTCTAGGAGAATACCTGCACAACTGTAGCTAGAATCTCTTGAGTAAAGATGGGGAGCAGTAAAACTATTTGCTGACATTTCTGACATACGTAAGAGGAATTGGGTTCATATCTAGAAAGCAAACAAAAACCCAACCTAGAGAAAATTAACATTCACCCCCCCCAAAAAACATGGACAGAAAAGACATTTTTTCCTGCTGTCTTAAGAATATGAAATTCAGAATATATGACAACAGTTCCTGAAGACTCCCTGCTCTATGTCCTTCATTAGGAGAGTAATCAGATGAAACAAGTTATTATTGTTCTTCTATTGTCTTGTCCATGTGGGAGACATACACTCAGATGACTCAGAATGTAATGCCTCCTATTTATTTCCATGGAAACTACAAGAAAGAGCACAGTACTATTTCACAGAGCAAATTCTGAGCTAAAAAAACTTTTTCAACATGATCAACACCATTAGCTATGCATTTTCAACATCAATGAATGAGAGCCTGTAAGTCATGCTCCCCCCAAAAATCTACACCAGCAGAGGTGATGCACTGTCATCACTTCTGATTCATATCGCCCACCACCTCACTGCACTTACATCCACTGTTTGGCCTCCATATATGTTCAGCAAGCATCAATGAATGTCAACAGGTGCAATTTTCTTCCTCACATTAATAAATTTATCTTTGCTATATATGCTCTTCTGTGAGAGGCGCCATTTTGTTAGACTGTCCCTTTGCTGCCATCTGTTGCTCAGCAACAAGATTCAGCAGAATATTGGTGGGAAGATTCAATGTCTACTGCATTGCACCAACATCTACCTCTGACATCAAAATAAGAGACATTACTTTAGAAGCAGCCCTCATAGAATCCAGAGATCCATAAAACATGCTCCTTGGTTATATCCTCCAGCACAGGTGACGTAGGAAATACCCAGGCCCTGCCACAGTACTCGGTATCTCTGCCAATGGTAGCTAGCACCCTCCAATCTTAAAATTTAGTTGAACTGACTGCATTCTACAGCCACCCAAATGGAAGAACTACTTCTAGAAACTCTGTTGTAAGTGATAAATTGAATTAAACTGGAGACAAAGGTCATCATGAAAGGAGAAGATATTTAAAGCCAATAATACCAGAACAGACCATGCATGAATAGAAAAAAGCATGCGTTTTGTAGAAATGTGACCAATAGATAATACTGATATGTTTAAATGCTCATATTTGTATTATTACCTTAGCAAAATATTTTAACGGACAAGTTCCACTGGGGAAGGAGATGCTAAGATAAAAAATAAGTTTAATATGATGTTATCCTTCTGAGGAATTGCTTTCTGAATACAATTTATCCCACAGTACTGTCCTATATAGACAACTTCAGGCACTATATTCAACTGAAAAGAATAAGTTGCCACCCACCTGTAACTTCTATTGTCAACAACCTGTCCTAATCTTAACATATGTTCCAACCAATATAGAAATATCGATAGTCTAAATGCTTTCAACTACAAGTAGTATGTGAATTATACATTTTTAATGAGCTAAATTATAGGCATGAAGCATCTTTCTGTCCCTATTGAAATCCATTATTGTGTTTTCCATTCATAACCAGAATGTGGTTATCACAGACAATCAGAGCAGACAAAAAGCAGAGTTTGTCAGTATAAACCTAGTAGATTCAACGTGGTTTTTGTTTTTTATTTTAAAGAAAATAATTTCTTTTCTGGGGGAACATATGAGTTTCTAGTACTATTGGCAGTGCATGAATATGCATTTGAGTTTTTGTGGAAAAGGTAGAGAGATGGAAAGTATTTTAAAAATCACAGAACAAGTTCAGATATACACCTTGATGAAGTTAAGAAGAAATTTCTGTTTTTATTTGCAGAAATACATCTTTTGGGCTAGTCTCTTGATGCAGAAGTAAGATTAAAGCTGCTTATTTCCTTTCTTCACTTTATTTGTCAACCTACCATGTTACCTGACTGTAGAAAGAGTTAAACACTTAAGATTTTGTAATGCTTTGTACCTGTGATCAACTATCACCACAAAATACTTTCTAGATATCTGTTTGATTACGGATGCAAGTGTTGTCCTCTGGTGGATTCAAATGACCTAAGTTGCATCAAAAACAGTAGCTAGAATGTTGTATTTGTTTTTCGTGGCCTAAAAATAGAGATTAGAGTGGGACTTCTTTTGAAAATGTGATTCACAGGAAAACATCAAAGACTTGTTTGATAATAGCTTGGACCTATGGGCAAGATGTTTACAAGAACTCTTCAAAATGCGTTTGTGTTTTTCCTGTTTTTTTTTTTGCTGTTGTTATTTGTTTTGTTTTTTAATAAACTTTGTCATTTGTTCATCCCTGGAGGTCATGCTTCACTTGGGTCTCTTGATTGTTCATTTTCTTCCAAAAATAAATTAGACCACATTCCTCAAGGGCATACTGAATGTTTTCTACCTAGCAGTGGTCATCTGTTCAGAAGTACCCTGTTGCAACAGCTCTGAAATAGTTGTGCAAGGAAGTCTTTGTGGAGTAGCTCACATCTCTATCTCAGTCTGTACACATACTCCCAGTGGGCTGAACAGACTTAGGTTCTCTGTTTCACATGGCCAGAAGACTGAGTCCTTATCAGTTATATCCCAATGCTTTATTTTTTTTGTATGTATTTTGGAGGGATTTTTTTTTGTCTGCCCTCTGGATACGAGAATACTGTAAGCAAGTAAAGATTTGAAATGTGCTACTATGGATACTCAGAGCACATGCTCTTAGAAATAAGAGTCGTTCTTATATTTGTTTAGAATTGAAACTCCTTCCCTCCAAAGGAAATCTGCTCGTACATACACAGGTAATTTGCTGATAAGCCAGATTTTGCTAAATATTGATCTGAATCCAGAGCATTCCAATTATAACTTTTTGTGGACAATCATTTTTACATAGAAAAAGAATGAAACTAGAACCAGTCTGATTATTACAAGAAAATTTGACTTCGTTATATTCAGGTTATGCCTTCCCCTCTATTTAACCAATGAAAAAAATATAAAGGAATATTATAGAATCAAATAATATTAAGATGTTATAATAATGAAATAAGCAAGAGAGTTAGGCACAGCGAGATAAACAGAATAAATAGGATGCTTACTTGTGTCGTGGGCTCACTCAGGAAACTCCAGTAGAGTGGATCTTCCGAAGAGAGATCCTTCCCCACTGGTAGTCAGCTCTTAAATGGGCCTAGGAGAGGTGGAGCCAGGCTCCACCCCTTCCTGCAGCACAGCTGAATTGCTTTCACTTGTGCTCCCAGGGCTGACTCATTACTCACCTCAGGAGATTAATCAGAGGTTCAGGCCGTGACTCAGCAGTTCCCCTACACCCTCCAATAGGTTAAAAGAGCATAAGCAATATTAAATTATTTTACTTAACATTATGCTGAAAATAAACACTCTTCTGGTTCACAGAAAATAGTAATTTCTCACTTTTTCTATCTTTTTTTATTATTATTATTGGCTAGTTCTGGATTTATTTTTAATTATTCGTGCCTTTCCCTTCTTCCAGAGGACATATAGACAACTTTTTCTTCCAGAGTCTCAACAATAGTTCCCAATTCATCCACGCTGGTCTTCTTCCCCCACGGCTCACCTTACAGCACTCAGGAACACCCTTCCTTCCTCATCTATCCCTTCTGAAGAGCTTGCAGCCATCCATCACAGCACTCCAGTCATAGGGAGTTATCCCACCGTGTTTCGGTAATAGCAACTAGGTCATAGTTAGCCTGCCACACAATTGATTCCAGCTCCTACTGCTTGTTGCCCATACTGTGTGCATTGGTGTAGATGCACTTCAGCTGGGTCATCTGCCTCACCCCCAGCTCAAGCATTGTTCCCCTAGGCTCATGGGGGTGAGCCCTGTTTTCTCCCCTTCCCCCATCATGGCTAGTTTAAAGTTCTTTTAATAAGTCCTGCTAGCTCCTATGCTAGGATTCATTTCCCTCTTTGAGACAGGCGTGTTCCATCCATGGACAACAGGCCAGAGGCTGAGTAAACTGCCCCATGGTCAAAAAACCCAAAGTTCCTGCCTCGACACTAGCCTCTGAGCCAATTATCCACTACCTGTATTTTCCAAGCCTGCTCCATGACCCTCCCTGCCCCTGAAGGCAAGATCACTTGCACTCCCTCACCTTAAACTAAACTCCCCAAACCCCTAAAATCTCTTTTCATAGTTTGCAGGCTTCTCTGAGTGATTTTATCACTGCTCACCTGAACTATGAGTAATGGGAAATAATCAGTGGACCAAAACAGCTTTGGGAGTTTCCTAATTATGTCCCTGACCCAGGTCCCAGGAAGGCACTATACTTCCTGGCAGCTTGGACCCAGTCTGCAAATGGGGCCCTCTGTTCCTTTGAGAAAGGAGTCATCCACCACGATCACCCTTCTTTCTTTCCTGACAGAGGCAGCCTCAAGTATGGGAGTGACCGCCTCGCCTTAGGCTCCCTCCTAGGCATATCCTCCCTCACCTCCCCACTCACCTCCTCTTCAATTTCCAGCACCCCAAACCTATTGCATGGTGGGACCTGGGGAAACAGGATAGGCAGGCAGGAGGGGCACATGTGACATCAAGTCAGGACTCTCTTCCAACCCTCCTCATCTGTCACCTCTGTCCGACTGTGACAGGGCAGGGGGCCAAACACTTTTCTGGGGATATCTCCCTGGCACCCTTCCTTCTGTCACACCAATGAGTCACTCTGCCAGTCATTCTACCCTTCACATTCCCTTAGTCTCTCCACCTCCTCTTTGAGCTCCATCACTAGTCTAAGTAGCACTTCCACCTTACTTTCACAGATGGAATCCCTGCCACCCTCCCTTGGCAGCAGCAGACTCAGGCACTCCCTGTAGCCATAGACCTGAACAGCTACATTTCTGGACAGGCCCTCCATCTGGGTTGCCACGGTCTTCTTGGAATAAGTCCGCTGTCTGATGGAGACCACAGTTTTAAAACTGTGGTCTCAGAAATTGCCGAAGGCTGGTCTCCTGAGCAAAGTGGGATAACACTTCCACACCCTGCCACTTGACCATCTCCCACACCCACAGCTGTAGCATTGTATGAGCAGTGTGGGCTGTGCTCACTTACTGAACCTCTCCGTTCTCAGTGGGCAGCAACAACGGTTACTCACCCGGTGTGCTCCGTCTGAGAAAGCTAGATCCCAAGGTTATTTAAAGCTTATCACCAGATGCCAAGGTCAGGGGTGAGTGATGACACGTTTGTAGAGCATTTGAACTGTGCTGCAAATGTGCCAGCTCACTCATTCTTCTGAGTGTGGTGAGCCCCAAGGCTCAGATCCTAAGTGCAGTTGTACACAGAATACTTTCGTATGTTTGAAACCCCTGAAACTATGAGTTAATGAAAGTATTGACTGAATCTTAACTAGAGCATTCTAAACATGATGCTGTGACAATAACACTGTGTTCTTCCAGAGGGAGAAATCTAGAATTGGACAGCATTAAGCAATTATTTATTTACTAACTGGAGACATGTTAAAATTAGCACTGACAAAATGAGTTTAACTGTCAGTAAATGCTAACAGAATTCATGAAAATACCACACAAAGGATCATTTCTTCTGGATTGAAGGCTGAGATGCAGAGGGCAAGAATAAGTCAAATGGAATGATATGAAATAGCCCTAAACTGCCTGTCTGTGTGTTGTTATGGCATTCTCAAGAATTTCTATATGCTAATTCACATTTTCTTTCTGACTTCAGCCACTCATACTTTACAGCTGCATTTGTCTAACTTCGTCCTTATTACTTTCAATACTTAATATGGCATTTCCTTTTATGAAAGATGTCACATACCTATCATTTGAAGACTGTCTAACCTGTAAAGCTTAAACAATGTCTGATGCTACCCTGCTGGCCTGGAAGAATTAGATGTGTCAAAAGAATTGTTTCGTTTCCATTTTCAGGAACCCTTTAACCTTTCTGAAATCATTGCCAAGAATCCAAATAATGATGGAGAATTTTATGACATTTGTCTACTCAGAATTTTACACTCCTTTTTAGTTTATTACTTAGCAAGTAATAAGACTCCCACTGCACAACAAGATATTAACAATAAAACTCCCATTTAGCATTCAATTTTAATTAAACTGTAGCCTGTTAAACTGAGTGCACCTCTTTTTTCGTTAATAGTTGCTATTTATTTTTCAGCATTTTCTTTTCCATCCTTTCTTATTTTAAACCACCAAATGTAATATATATATATATATATATAAAAAAAAATACCCTCCCTCCACCACGTGTCATTCCTCATGTAGAACATATTTCAAGTGCATGAACTGATTGTATTTCTGTGAATTTTGACCCTGCACAGCATTGTATCTTTTGGAATATGTGTTACTGTAGTATGGTATTTTTCATTTTAACTAAACGTAATCAAAGCAAGCATTGCTCATACTGCAAGTTTTTAACTGAACCCATCTTCTGAATTCTCTCTAGAAATAAGAAAATTCCTTTTCTAACAGATCCACTTTAAATTACAGTAAGAAAGAAATGACAACAAAAATGAAGACTGAGATTGCTATGTAAGCCTTTTTCCACTATCACAATGCACCAATTCCTAAAACAAAACAGCTGCAGATTTTGTACATGTGGGCTTAGATAATTGCATCCACTGTTCAAAGAAAAATCAACCTGAAATCTCACAAATCCAAGAACTTTAAGAACTTAAATAAAAATATATTCAGTATATTCGGTATATTCAGCTCACTTCTGAATTCCTGGGCAATGGGACATAAAAAAATAAAGAATGATCAGTGGATTGCCACAAAAATTGTTTTTTTTTTTTTTTTTTTTTTTTTAATTAGATGTATTAAAAGTATAGAGATATGATAAACATAAAAATTTTTAACAATTTATTAGCAGTTAGGCACTTACTGTCTAAGACAATGAAGTCAATCTCCCACTTGTATAGGAACACTGACTTAGTATAGGCATAGAAAGAAAATGGTAGTGCACCTACCATCATCAAAAAGTATGTTTTATTTTTGTCTTTGGTTTTATTTGTTAGTTTTTGAAACTCCCAGCAAGGAAGGGAACGATTTGCCCATCCAGGTCCCCCTTTGCACTTTAAAAACTTTTGGTCTACAAATATTATTTCTAAATACGGTACAGAAATTGTTGTGCTTTAGGACATAAGCTAGTAATTAAGCCTACAAACATAGTTCATTTCAACAGTTTTGGTTGCTTTAGTTTTAACTGAAACATAAAATCTTGCCAATATCAATATTTATAAAGCATCAGAAGAATTAATTAGAATTTTGTTTTGAAAGAAAACTGGAAAGAAGTCTAGCAATACTGATATAATATGATACATTAAAAATATTAAACCTTTTTCTGCTTCCATTTTTTGTAATATTCACAGTTTTAAATTGCCTTTTCCTTTTTAAGTATTTTCCTTCATATTCAAGTATTGTAGTTGGGCATAAGAATATCACAAATAAAATATTTTGTTTATGTCTAAATCGAAAATTTTTCTGTGATCTCTTTTAAATAATTTGGGCCTAGCTACAAGTGGAAGCAGGATTACATCAGAAATATCCTGACAAAACATAACTCCTTCTTTTGTGTTAGGGATGTGTTAGTTCTGTTTTTTTCCCATTATTTATTTATTTATTTTTTCCCCTGGAAAATAAGTAAAAAGCACAGTGTTTAATTTGGTTTAAGCATAAATTATTTCCTGATTCCACCTGTTCATCATCTGGTATTTTGTTTGTGTTCTTTTAAAGCTAATCAGTTCTCATCTAGTCTTCTCATTTGAAAAAATCTAACTATAGGAAAGTTATCTATAAGAAAATATATGTGTACCAAAGACACAATTTTCTGTACATTCTTATACTCTCATTTTCATATTTTCTATTTTGAGGAATGCTGCATGCAGATAAATGATGCGTTTGGGATATCTATTAGACTAGTAATACTGGTGATACTTTTAACAGAAGAAACATTGTTCTGAGTAACCCCTTCTAGGTGACCCAACTCAACAATAGATTAGATAGTCTGCTCTGTTATTCTATGATTCTGTTATCTCCCATCAAATTTTACTGTTAGTCCTGCAATAGTTTATCATCATTAATACCTTGCTTAATTATAGTTACAGTTTCAAAATTGATAGACTTAATACACATTGTGACAATACTGAGTTTATAAATCATAATAAAGTGTTCATCCTCTGATCTCTTCTTCAGTTACCTGAAACATTTATGTTCACAGCTATTAATGATGTTTAATTATCTCATCTTAATATCTTACCCTCTTTATGTTTCCATAACCTTCTATTATTTCCTTTTAACTTAACATTAGTCCTGTGCAACTTCAAAAAATACAATATCTATTTAAAAATTCAGTGTAAAAATACAGATATCACATAAACTATGAGACAAGCATTGCTCATTACAATTGCAATGTTAGTTCTAGATTTTTAAATGCCTAAAATTTGATATTAACACAGAAGGTAACAGGTCATGCTGGGGTATATTTCTCCATTGAACCTCAAAATCAGAAAAGCTATTTTGCTACAAACTGACCCAAAATTGAGTCAGTAGTAGAGTTATGAAAGTTTTTGTTTGTTTTGTTTTGTTTTGTTTTCTGTTAGAAGGAAAAGTTTGCTATATTTGTGTATATTGATTAGAAATTGAACTTCAAGGAAGACTATGTTTTTCTTTTAAAAAAATTAATTAGTGTAATTTAATTTGTTCTTGTTTCACATGAAAAATGGAAAGAAAAATTATTGCATTCCTCATTAAGCTGAATTTTTTTTTCCACCTCTTGCTCTTTAGTTGAAAACAGGTGGATGAAATGAATCTTGTTTGATAATTAATAAGATGGATTTAATTTCATTTAATTTCTTATCCATCCTTTAAAAGAATGGTTATATAGTTATTAAACAGAAATCCAACAAAACAGTATCAGAAAGCCCCAAGAAATCTTCATAAATTCACATGATTTTTCATGACTTTCCAATTGCCAAACTGGTTCATGGAGAAAAATAAATCCCTGCAACTTCAGAAAGATAAACTACTGCAGAAAATAGCAAGCTGCTAACTATAACCTAAAATCATTAGAACTGTCTAGGTTTCCAGAGTTTAGTTTTAATATGATAATCCCCACGCGTAAATAATGGAAATGCATTTCTGAGCTTGTAGTCAAAGATATTGTTTTAACCTCTATTATTTACCACAGAGAGGGAAAAGCACAATCAAAGGATAAAATCACAACACAGAATTCAGCTGTTAAGGAAGAAGTCTAAAATTACAAGTGCTAATGCTTATCCCAATTTTTATCTCTCGAGTAGATTTTTGTTACAGCTTTTCCCACTTGTGGATAAGAAGGCAAAACCAAGTTGAAGTTAGCACTCTAAAAGACCTCCAAAACTGGACAGAGATATTATTAGTGTTTGAATGTGAGTTGCTTTTAAATGACAGTCAATACTATAGGCATTATTGGAATTAGTGAAACAACTGAATTAAAGTAAAAAAATATTATCTTACTCTGTGGTTCAAGGTACGTATCTTATCCCATAACACTTCCTAATTAACATTGGCTTTTTCCTGCAAATAGAAGGTGTGGAAGGTGATGGTCTTGCCTCCTTCCACTTGCCACTAGCATCACCTGAAAAAATATTAAACAGTTTGAGTTTAGTATTTATTATGAATTCTACCTAAAATGTCTTGTTTACTTATCCAATCAGTTTTACAAAATAGGAAGAAATATATGATCTGTCCACTGAAATGATCTTGCAGAAGAGCATCTAAAAAGGTAAAGTTTAATAAGTAAAAAGGTACACAGCTTTTTTTATCTATGAGATGTTTTCTGCTTTGTATGTTGGGTAGATTGGTTTCTTGATTTTATGAGCTTTTTTTCTTTTTTTTTTCTTTTTGTTTTTCCTTGATTTGAAAAAAAAAAAAAAACCCACTCCTCAAAATTTTTTTGACTCTAGAACACAACCTAAACATAAGTGAACTTAAGACTTTCTAGACTTTCTTCACAGATCAGTGACTCTCTTGAGACAGAATGTGCTGCATTTCTTTTATAAAGCAGTATTGTCTTATTGTCTTCTCCCTTTTTCCTATGAAACACCAAGCTTAACAGTTCTCACACAATCTGATAGTAATAAAAAATAAATAATATTGCTATTTTTCAAGTCTTTCAATATCTGTACTTAATAAATTACCTGCATGTGTGCTATGTTTCTATTGAGGATTTTGTTCTATGTTTTTGTTCTATGAATTTGGAAATACTGAACTTTATATCCAAGCTCTAAACAAATTTAAGAAAATGGATGTTTTAAGTGTTAATGCCAAAAATCATGTCCATGGATAGCAGGCTAGACACTGTGACAGGAGCCTTCCAGCCGTGTTCTCACACGGTGCCAATCCTGCTCACATTCTTTGTGAGACCTGTCCAGAAACAAGTACTGTTTCATAATACTCAAAGTACAGGTGACTTTCACTGGTCTTCTTAAACCATTTTTTTTTTTTTTTTTTTACAACATCACCAATTAATGAGATTCATATGTTAAATATAGTAGCTCAAGAGGTAAGTTTGCATTTTCCAGTAAAGTCATGGATATACTTGATGAGTTCATTAGCAGAAGATTTACATCACTGGCTGTCAGGGAGAAGAAAAAAACACCAAAGCCTTTACTAAGCCTACTTCTTTATCTGAAGCAAGCTCAATGCTCTGACTATTTAATTTGATTATTGCTATCTGTACTGAGCCATTGATTAATGCCATTATATGCTGACTTTATGGTGATTTCATTAAAAGTCTACTAGTTATCTACCAGTATTTTCTCTGGTCTGGAGTGATCTGAAAAATTATGTTTGGATTCCTAGATGAGTACTCAGCTGCAAAGTTACTTAGAGACATATAGCTGTGATTTTATACCCTTAGTTGTAGTGCTGCCTAACCTTTCATGTCACTTTAGTTCTTACACATCTTGTGGGCTTTTTAGTAACACAAGATACAGTTTGGAGAAGACAATATACAAGCAATTAGAGGAGCTGTAGGGAAATAGATGTTCTTATATTTCACAGTGTCCCCACCATGTCCTTGCAAAGTATGTATCTCCAAGGTGGATTCAGTTACACTTGCCATTCAATTCTGTCTCAGGATAAACTTTAAGTGTATACTATTCTCTCCTCCATCCACCTTGTAATATTACTCTTGTAAACTCTTGTAACTGTAACTGAAGGATATCTCAGGTTTCCTTTGGTAGCTATTCTTATGTTTTCCTTTGGTAGCTGGTAT
The DNA here is from genome assembly GCA_037305975.1 of Chrysolophus pictus. Classification (NCBI taxonomy): domain Eukaryota; kingdom Metazoa; phylum Chordata; class Aves; order Galliformes; family Phasianidae; genus Chrysolophus; species Chrysolophus pictus. The sequence goes on along the minus strand of CM074579.1, from coordinate 49,472,227 downwards.
ACCCCAGAACGTTGCCTCTTATTTCTGGCAAGACCTTTAAGACAAAACCAAACTAACTAAAAAGAGAGAGATTTACTAAATTGTAACTAAAAGGATATGTTCAAAATGTCCTAAAATACATTTTTGACCCAAAGAAAGGCAAGTAGCTTTACAAATGAAAAAGCCTTCATATAGCAAAAAGTGTAAAGAAAGCAGAAATATCTAAACTTTGTTCAGGGGCTTTACTTTTGCAGGTGGAATGGAAGGGCACCGTTCCGACATACTAAGACAAAACATCTGTCTTAGAATGTAAAGTGAAATACATTAGCACCTGTTACAGAAAATTCAACATCAGATATGTTCACTGATCACTTAGGTTAAATTTAGCATGAGTTCTTGAAAGAATCAAAGGTTCATTAACTCCTTAATCATTGAAACCCTGCCCTTTTTTGGAACAGTCTTGAACTAACAGCTTTATGAATATTTTGTTCTCTGTTCCACTGGAGGCTTTTATACACAAATACAGCCAATTTATTGCCAAGCAGACATGTTAGAGATATGTGTGAGAGCAAATGCAGAAGGGAATTAGAAAGAAAAGACCAGTTAGCTTTTAGAATGTCTGTAGACAACAGATATACATAATACTGAGTTCTAATGAAGACACAAATACATGCACTAGTTTACCAAGTTTTATAACATATAAAGTTGAACTAATATCACTCCTCTTATGTTCAGCACAAAATCTTGGACAGAAAATTTTTGAAGCAATTTGGAGAAGTCTTGTCTCTAAACTAAATGGTGTTGACTCTAATTGAGTTCATCTACAACAGAAAGTGGTACAATGTGTGATTTCTTAATGCCTTGTTATTAAAGAAAATAATTTTAAAATACAAGGTAGAGATCCTTGGGAATCAAAGGGAAATTTGTCTTAAATTTCACTAAACTGAAATCAAAAGCAGGCACAGAATACTTCAAATGCAAGTGAATACACTGATATTTTTAATAAAACATCCTATCATAAAATGAGAGAGATAATCTAATTAAATTTTCATAAATGTACATTATGTGAATTGTATATATATATGTGAATGGTATAATGCACACAAAGCATTCTCTTTCAAACAAAAAGCAATAAATTTATTAAATAAACCAATTTATATTAAAAAAAAAAAAAAACTGTATTACACATTTCTGGAATGCAACAAATCAATTTATTTCATAGGCCAACTAGCACCGAAGAGCTACAGAATATTTCATTATGTACATAATTCAGCATTGCCCCCATAAATATAATAGCTTTTTTTTTTTTTTTTTTTTTTAATCTTTACATTTGCTTGGTTTCTGAAATGGAATTGTTTGTGCTGTATAAAAAGGAGGTGAGGAGATCCTCCAATTAAAAAAAGAAATGTGTTTATTTATGCTGATGTGAGTTGAAATACATATACACTTACAATGACTGTTTTGTGCTCTGACTGTATCCACTTTGAAAGTACTCTTTCACATAAAGAGGAAATTAAAGAGCAGATTGCTAAATAGGATATAAACATGATTTCATTCAGGCTTGATCACACCTCAGGCTGAAAGCCGACACTTTCCCTTACTTAAAATTATTCTAAACACTGCATGTCAAATATTTTAGACACTACTGAAAACGGCTGTCACAGAAAATGTGAAAGGACTCTGCATATATTCGGTGTGGCCTTATTGTCTGAATGCGTGAATCTCTATGCTGACACAAAATTGCTACCCTGTCAGCATGTAAAAGGACGGATCATTTCATCTCTTTAGTGATGAAGTTTCAAATCCACAAAGCACAAGCCATCAGTCCTTTGAGATGATTATGATGCCTCGAACCTGACAGCTTGCAGGGACAGCTTTCACAAATTCTGGAAATCAAATTGTTCCTGCATCTAACAGGAGAAGGCAGGTGTGCACAAAACAGAAATGGATGAGGCTAAACATGAGAATAACGTGATCTTTATGTTCAGTGTAATAGTTAAAAGTTATACCAGGGAAAATTACAGATTTCGATTTTGAACCTCTTCATGATATACACAGAATAGGGCACCAATAACCCATATGGGTGCAAGGTTTGCCAGGAAAGGAATATCAAGATAAACAGATGGCTGTACCACTGCCATATGGCTCCTCCGAAATTGGATGATGCTATGGCATTTTGCCACAAGATAGATGTAGTGTTATTTTTGTGCCAATATTTTAAGCAAAGCAAGGAAGAAATACATAACTATCTGCAATTAGCTGTGTTATGTAAATATAAAAAATAATAACTATTTTATGGGAAATTTTGTAGACTGACACATTTTGGAAATGCAGATAGCAATTCACTGGAAAATTATTTGCCTCAGCTCTTTATTCTTTGGACTCCTTATTCAGGAAAATGTGTTAAATAAACTAAGTTGCTGCACTGATGAGGCTTAATTTCAGAGTTTATCTTCCTTTACAGAACAAAGAAATCCTCTGTAAATACTTAGAGTGTTTGTAGTGCTAAAAAAGCAGAGGGAAGCAAAAGTATACCACAGACCACTTGAAATAGGGACTGTAATTTTAAAACGGCTCAGCTGGATATCTGCATTCATTGCTGAATTATTCAAATATGACCTCATACTCAAGGTCAAAGGTTTGCTGTTCTCATGGAGTAAGTACTTAATAAGACTCTTATACGGTTCAAAAACTGTTGGTTGACTTGTCAAGTATCTTGCTGCATTTTTGAGTAAGTTTTCATTAGCAGTTTCTTACACTGGCTCAAACATCCTCTTAGTTCCAGTTCAGACTGGAATTTTTAAGGACAAATGAAATGATGGCATGAGACACAGAAGCACCAAAGAGGATAACACAAGGTATTTCCACTTCATGAAACAGTAAATTGGTTTCACTTCCTACAATAATAACAATAGCAAGACTTCCCCTCCCCCCCCCCAAAAAAAAAAGAGTATGCAAGAGATAATGAGGAATAGCAGTTAAATTATTTGTACTCTTAAGCCTCAAGAACAAAACTTACATTTTATTAAGATTTTTTTTTTTCTGGGTAGATTGAGGTAAAAACTGCACTTTCAAGTGCTATAATGACTCAGAGAAATAAGTTGTATTGAGCATTGATATTCAAAATCATCAGTATGTCCTGAAGACAAAAAGCAGAGGCAGAAGAGTCTAAAAGAAAAATCAACAATTTTAAAAAATGTTTTATTCATCAGTGAGATTTCCTCCAGCATTTAGTAAAGGGCTACTCCTCCCCAGAACTACTCCTCTACTACTTGAATTTCTTGAATTTCTTGGCTCTAGATTTACTCAAAACACGAAGAAATTTCTCAGTATTCTCTAACGTAACACTAGCACTCAGGTTAATTCCTTCTGATTTCAATCTTTGCCTGTAAACCAAAAGCATAAAAGTGTAAAGCAGAAGTAACCAGAAGATGGATTCCACAAATAACTTGTGGGTTGCCAGTCATGATTTCTTCTGAGGTAAGAAATACGTTGTCAGTAGCTATGCAAAAACACCTAAAAAGTGGCAGTATCCAAGAGGAAATAATCGCTGTTCTTAAATGGTGACTAGTACCTTTACTTACCTCCTGTTGCTCTGAGTAGGGTGCAGGCTTCTGCTTCACAGAAGCTTTAAAGAATCGCTCCAGACATTTCCCTTTAGGAATCCATGACATTTTCAGAGGAACTGTACATATTTCCAAATTTCAATCACTACCACAGTCACTAAAAAAATGTTGAGCTTCTCAATTAACACAGGGTTGTAAAGGCTCAATTCATTTCCCTATAGTATCATAGAAATTTCAGAGGAAATTTCAGCCATATCTTTGAATCAGAGTTGACCTACTGGAGAAAGCTGTCTTGTTTTCTGCATTCAGCAAAATGTTTCTTCATGCAATTGCATATTTTATTAGAAGACTGAGTATACTGCAGAAGTTGCCAAAGTATGACCTAGGAATATCCTTTTTTCACTTTTTTATAACCAGTCACACACTAAAATACAAAGGCTTTTGACAGAGAAATAGACAGTTGACCATATTTTTTTGCATGAATGACAACAGATCATCAAAATCAGTTTGTTCTCCCACCTAATTAATATTATTGTGAGTCACTATTAAGTTCCATTTCTATAGTATTCTGTTCAGCTCTACCCAGAAGATTAGTTCTGCTAGGTTCAAAAACAGCTTGTGGTCACAGTCTTTTAACACTCTGTTAAAGGGAGGAGAAGTAGGAGGGAAGAGGAAGAAAGCAGAAAATGAGAAGAGGATTGAGGAGAGGGGTAAACTTCTCATGCTCTTATAATAGTTGAATATCATGATTTGTCGATTTGGTACAATCAAGATAGCATGCTGCTAAAAGGAACTAATCCACTAAAAAACCCTGTAAGCATTCTGAAAGTTATCTTTAAAAACCAAGATAGTACTTGAAAATCTATAAGAATTTAATTGTAAATTTTTGTCAGAATTTTCTCTGCTTTAGAGCTGGAGGGAAAATAACCCATTTTTAATACGGTATGTGATTAATTAAACCTCTCTTCCACAAGAATTTTTCACAAACTAATTTTTCTAATGAGACACCTCCTGAAATATTTTGGATAGAATGAACTATTTCCTACTTCTAGCTGGAATGTTTTTCACTGCTGATACATTTATGAGGTAAGTCAAAACCGTCCTCTAACTGGATTTCAAATAGTCCAAATTCAGATGTTGTTCCTCTTACAGATCAATAGAAATATCTGCTCTGGAATGGCTTTATCTAAACAAAGTAAGGAGTACTACTTCAATCCTCCATTTAAAGCAGCTATCAAACTGCTTTGACAAGAGAATAGACATCATTAGCAAGACAAGAGAACAGAGAGGTGTTCTTTTTCTGGGGATAAGTAAATTGGGTTATTTATCATAGCATGATGAACACTAAAAAGGAATAAAATTACTTCCTATAACTTTCTCTATAGTTATTCTGGAATGAATGTAGTAGGAAAATTGTTTAACTAAAGGACAATGTTAGCACAGTAATTGGTTGTAAACTGACTGTTGAATGCTTTCTATCTGACAGTAAGAACCATTGAGACCTAAAATAGATTGCATATGGTGCTTAGGGAAACTTCTTACTGAAGGCTTTAAAGAACACACCAGATGAATGTTTCTGAGTACTGTGATACACACAACATGGGGAAAGACTAGATAACAAGGCAATCTCTAAAGCTTCCTTCCAGCCTTATTTCTATAATATGATTTTGTACAACATCAGGCAATTGGACAAAATTTAGAGATGAAGAGATTGCTTCCAGGACTATGCTTTTATTGTTAAGACAAATCAAAATCTCTAAGCAACTGTTTAGCTAGCCGAAGCCTATAACTACTGATAACAATTTAAGTTCTGCTACCAGAACAGGTATTTGCACATACCATGCTAATGGGACAGGGTTTGGGGTTATTTTTCTTTGAAAGATTGTAGCTGCCAAAAGGAATCTTACTCAGAACCTGAATGAAGGGGTCAGCTTTTAAAAGTGCTTTTCAGTGAGATCAGTGTGTAGGTTCCAGTAAAAAAAGTAATAATTTTATAAGAGATAGAAAAAGAAACACAAAGATGCCTATGGAGGCTTCATTCTTTTCTAAACAAGAGCTATTTCGTACATCACTGTGTGATTCTGAAGGACCTAAGTTTAAGTCTTGGATAAACTGTCTCGTAATTTCTATTTCATGAATCTGCTTGAATCTCAAGGTGTTGCTGTATAACCTATTAGGAAAAATTAATACGACAATGTACATTGTCAAGTTTAATGTTTTTCTGAATTCTGGTTTTTACTTATTCTGTGGAAGCTGCATAAGCCTAGTCAATACCAGAATCCGGCTCAGTACATAGCGATAGGTAAAATTATGATTTCAGAGAGGGTAGATAGCTGTTTCAGTGGAGTTAACAACCATATGCATGACTATTTCATTCAAACCAGGATTTGGAAGAACTTAATTGTGATCATCAAATAACATACTTTTCAATTTGCTCATTCTGGCTCTTAGAGGTCTTGTTGTGTAGACTCTTTGTGTACTTGGCTGAATTTGTATGCCAAATTCAGCAGCCTGATCACTAAAGTCATACTTACACTCCTAAAGTCCCCGGTTCCTAACGTCCACTTTTGTTTTCTATGTGTAGCTAATGATTGTCTTTGTACAGTCACAGATCGCTTGACTTTGGGAAGGATAATTAGCACACATCTCATATAAAGAAAGTATTACAGAAATTGAAAATGTTCTTTGGAGTTGTTTTCATCATTTTCTTCACTTGTCTGAAATAAGGACTTGCTCTTTGTGACTGAATCCAGGGAAATTGCCAGTAATGCCCTAGCAGAACATTTACCAGCTGTGGATAATTGAAATCCCCAAGTGCAGCAACTCTCAGTTAGCTAAACCAGAAACAGCATAAGGATTCTTGAGATGTGGAAGGCTTTGCTGTATGTGCCTAAGGACAGTGTTTGGATACCTAGGGTTTTCTGAGAGAGAGTTCACTGTATTAGAAATTCTTGCTTGTGTGCTTTTCAGCTTAGGCTATAAAACTCTCCAGGTGTTTAAAGGAAACTTATTTTCATATTTTCATGTTTTCTTCTTTTCTGCTGTGTGTGGGTTTGTTTTGTTTTGTTTTGTTTTTTCCCACTTCTAACAATTATTATTTTTTTTTTTAAATTAGTTAAGCATCTGTTTTCTTCTTAGTTTGAAGCAACTTTTCCCTTCAAACAGCTGTTTAGCCTATGATAATAGTCTTCCTCCTGGGAAAGCAGTTCTTTGTTGCCAGTTTCCAATATCTTCAAGATGGGTTGTTTTAAATATGAGACTGTATAACTTCTGCTGGGTTTTCTTGTACATATTTGTACCTATATAACTGTTTCTTCCTCTCTGGCATATTAGCACAATTCTTCTTGCTATGTTTATTATGGTGTTAAGCACAAATAGAGCTATGCCAATGACCGGTCTATTGCTTGAAGGAAGATAGGAAGAGATGAGAGATGAATGGAGTAGGAAAAAATATTCTTTTTTTTTTTTTTTTCTGTTTGCACATATAATTTCTTCCCTGTGTGAGCTCTTTTACTAGAAGAAACTAGAAAAAGAAAGGTTATAATGTATGATCAAAAATGTCAGCAAGCAGAAGGCAAGTTTTCCCAATCTGTTAGTTACTTAGTTACTACAGTATGCAATGGGGAGACTCAAAATCTCAGAAGTTAAGCAATGGGTCTTCCAGACTACAAAAGAAGACACTGTAATGAAGGGAGAAGTAATTATTGAGCGTACAGCGCTCTTACTGCTTTTGTATTGCATAGATTTTTGATTTGGTGAAAATGATTTTTTGTTTGTTTGTTTTGGATTTTCTTTTTTAAGGAGTTTTAACAACTCCTGAAGAAAACAAGTCTCTCAAGCTAACCTTCAGATGGTACTTTTGTGCTAGCCTGTAATGTAGGTACTGGGAAAACGTGTTGACCCTCACTTTTTCTTGAAAAATTGTCTTACTGGGAACAAATATTTTAATTCAAAGATGTAAGGATATATCAAACCTCCCTTCTAGAGTATGACAGCAAATAACAAGAAGTATAGATTTAAGGAGAGATTAAAACATTTTTCCTTATCTTTTTGTTGTTTTTTGTTGTTTGTTTCGTTGATGTTTGTTTGTTTTTTTTTAAGATGGTTTCAGTGCTGCAAGTCCTTACTTTCAACCCTGTTAGTTTTGGTGAAAAATGTCACATATGACCAGATCATACCATATGAAAAAATGTTGTGGAGTTTTGAAACCTAACACTCAAGTTTCTCCTCTGTCTTTCAGTGGGGACAGCTTTCCAGATTTCTAATTTCCTTTTACTGAGAAAATTGTGTGTCTTGAGTCATTCATATTCTCTTTTTTGTATGGGAGACTCCAGTGCTGCTTTGTTGACTATATAAGCAATTAGACTGCAAGAAACAACAGGTATCACGAACATCATTTATAGGTTTGCTGGAAGATTCTTAGTGGGAGATTTGTCAAAGCTTTTGTTTGTTTGTTTGTTTGTTTTGTTTTTTACTGTTTTGAAAATGCAAATCCATAGTTTCCTTGAAGATATTTTGAAGAGCATGTAAAATTTCAAGAAGTTATATTAAACATTTTAAATGATTGAATTTTTTTTCCTATGACATTACACAGTTATTGGTGAGGGCTAGTCATAAAAGACACCGTTTTCTTTCTGGTTTTGGTTGTTTTTTTTTTGTTGTTGTTCATTGGTTTGTTTTTTAACTATATGTTCATATTTATTAAGACTCTATGGAGAGTCTCTTTTCAGAAATGTTTGATGTTAACTTTCTGTTAGATCATGAAAGGGAATGACTTTTGTCAGGAAATCATAAATGAGAACAAACACTCAAACCTCTTTGTATGATCTCCAGCTGAAGCGCAAACAATCTGCAACACACTGATCTCCTCCTAACCCTGTCTTCAAGCCCTAGCCCACAATGTCCTAGAGATGTTCCACTTAGATGAAGGCATAGGCAGCAGTCACTGAGGACTTAAATCACTGTGCTCAAAAAGATGGGTCTTACTCAGCCTGAGGAAAGCATTTCTTCATCCATCTGAATTTTCAAGTACAAACCCTTAATAAATACAGTTTGTTACCACCCCTCACTGCCCCCCACCCCTTCCTCTTCCAAAAAAGCCTTAGCTTTCATGAACAAAGTGAAGCATATATTGTTTAAAAAGGCTATATAGAGCAGGACAAACCTTGGTTGACATGTGCTCTAGAAAGTCATCTAATTGTGCAATTGCTGAAAAGCATATCTTCTAAAATCACCTGCCATAAGGCTATGACAGTAATGTTAGCAAGGTCTTTTTGGATTCCTCCTGATTTCATTTAGTGTGAGAAGTTCAATATTTGCATTAAGGAATCAGCACACGTGACCTAAAAAACAGTTCATTAATTAGAAAAGGATGCAAAATATAATCATACTGGAGCTGAAAACTTTGAGAAGTGAGATCTGAAAGATGTAGATTTCATTTTTGGCTTTTTTTCAGAGACTAAATTAATGTAAATCTGGATTGGTTTTAATTTTCCTTATCGTAGGTGCCTTTTAGAGCAGTTTAAATCAATCCTCTGTGGTGCTGTACAAAATATGTAACAGCAAAAGTTCAAAATTCACTGCACAAAAAATTCTTCACTGCATAGAAAAAGAGAGATGGGATTGACAAACAGAAAGAACCACAGGGTGGCAATAAACATGATTTTAGTATCATATTCTTTCCTCTTTCTTCCATGATTTACTTCAGGGGCAATAAAAGTGGAGAAAAGAAGGAAAATAGGATAGCAGAACAGAGAGATGGTGTAAAATGGAACTAAGCAGGTCTGAAGAAGGTGTGAGTAAAATTAAAAAACAGAGCAACACCACCTTTTGCTGTGTGGTTTTGAGGAAATGCTAAAATGCAATTGTTTATGCTTTTTTGACAGAACTGAGTGAGGCAAAAACCTTTCATTTCCTTTTAATTGCCTACAAGTCACATCTCTGTAATTAACTTAAATACTCTGTCTTCTAAAATACAATACTAGCCTAGAGTTCAAACAAGCAACTGCTAATCAAAAATCAATATAAATAGAAAAACATTTATTAGCCAGACAGCAAAGAGAGCGAAGCAACAAGAATCTTGATAGTCCTGCAGGATTTCTGTAACATTTTTTTCCAGCAATTCTAATGCTTTCAAACCTGTTATGTGATCAGTCTTATTATAAAACTGTGAACTACTGAGGTTTTGTTTGTTTAGGTTTTTTCTAGGGTACTTCTAGATGTTAAGCACCATATAAAATACAATCTGTATGCATTCATATATCGTGTACGCAAAATGCATATGAAAAAGCAAGAGATAATAATGGTAAATGCAGCCAGCTATGTTTGTGCATCTGTCCCACAAGCCTTGAAATTTACGGGCTATCAATCAAAGCTGTATCAGAGGGACAAAAGATTGCTGATATTATCTCTACTTCTAGCCCTTATATCACTGCTGCTATTAGTCCACAGCCAGTGTTACTAGGGTACTGTCTAGCAAAACTGTATTTGTAAAGCTAAAGTGCATTCTCTCATCAGTAGAAAAGGAGGAAATGTAGATATCTAGCACCTCTTATGAACAGGAATTATTAGTACAGTTCCTACCTATCTCTCAGCAAATGCTATCCATTAAAGTCAATTCATATTTACAACAGCAGAGGAAATGTATAAGAGGATTTTATATTTCAAAGTCAGTACACATTTTGGCATTTTAATGTTACGGGTGTACAATCTTACACAGACTTGTATCGGCCATTCTTTATGCACCATCTATAACAGCTTGTTTGTTTGATTATCAGATAGTTTATCATAAACTATACCGAGCTTGTTGTTTCATCACATTTCTTATTTACTTTGTGTGTTTTACTTACCATATAAACTTACACATTCCACGTATGAATGATGTTCAAGAAGATGACAATATAAAAAAAAGATATTTGGGGCTTGTTATGTTACTTTACAAATCAGAGGGAAGGAGCGTGCAAATCTTGTCAGATTACAAGAGACCGTGTCATTCTCCTAGTTGTATTCTTCTTAGTTAAATGTAAAAAAGTGCTATGCACTTTTCAGGCAGAAGAAATGTAGCTGCTGTTTTATACTCTTGTTAACTGTTGTGTGCATGAGAGTGAGTCACTGTATTTGCTCTTGTAGACAAGATCTCTTATGTGTTTTTTTCAATAGTTTTGAGTAAAATATTTAGGTACAGAGGGGTGGTATTGTGCGTTTTTTGTTTTTGTTTTGTTTTGTTTTGTTTTTTTTGCATGTGGAAGCTTAAGTACTTCTACTGTAAGCTGAATATTATGGTTTGCTATTCACATACATTTTTTTGGAATGTTCAGGCACTTTCTTCCCTTGTTAACTGTGATAAATTGTGGACTGGAAATAAATGAAACCTGAGCATTTTAATTACTTGCCCAAAGAAGAATAAGCAAAATGTCACACTTGGTTGCTGAATCTGCACTGAGCTCCCCACAGCTGGAAAACTGCAGAGGCAATTTTTTTGCAGCTAGTTGAGATTTGACTCATGTGTTTCATTTGGGAAGTATAGAAAAAGTCCCTGATTTTCATTAACTCACAATAATGAAAAAGTTTGAAGCATTAAAACAGAAACGTATATTTATGACTGTTTAACTTTGGAAAATAGAATATCCAGGGCTTGAGGTCCATTCACCTTCTACTCAGTCTGTAAGTCCAGAGAGGGGACTAGAACATGTTTGTCCTGACAGAATTAGAGCAGCATGTGTCCAAGTAGATCCAATTATTCTCAGATTTAAGGCTGGGTGTTAAAAACGTGTTTGGCCTCACAGAAAAATTCCCTTTTTGGCTTCTGCTGCCTCAGCCACTATCCCATAGTTTTATTTTATGACCCTAATCTAGGCAGTGGCTTGCTGCCAAAGCTTCTGGGTTCTGTAAATAAGCAAGTTTCCTCTTAGGTGAATGAGGACCTCTTTTGACCTGTCATTTTCCCTCTCTCTCTCTCAAGGTTGAAGGGATGTTCCCCAGATTTTCTTACAGATAGCTCAGCTTCCTTTTCTGGGCTAGTGAAATTTTGCCTTATCAATCTTTTTAGAAAAGAATAAAGAAACTACTTTAGCTGTAGTGCTAAAGAGATTTGTTATATAATTCACTCAAGATAAGAGCAAATGCAGGATTAATCACAAAGTATGAAATTTAGCATATTGAATAGGCTCTTGAAGACTTTTGGCTAGATTTGGGTTTGGATACTACATTTCCGAATGTAATTCTTTTATTTTCATGGACCTACATTAAAAAGTCCAGCAGAAGAGAAAGCTGTCAAGGAGCTGGAGCCCCTCTCCTATGCCACAATAGTTTTAGTAGAGCCCAGTGCTAGAACAAGATGAAACAGTCATATACTAGAACACAAGTAGTTCTCTCTAAAAATCAAGAAACTCCTTTTTTTCACTCTGAGGATGATAAAGCACTGGCATAGGTTGCCTATAAGGCAGTGGAGTCTCCTCCCTGTAGATCTTCCAAAGCCATCTGGACATGGCCCTGTGCAATCTGCTCTGGGTGGCCCTGCTTAAATAATGGGGTTGGACTAGATGATTTTCGGAAGTCCCTTCCAACTTAAACTATTCTGTGATTCTGTAATTCTTATTTTAAATTCATCATGACATTTTTTTTTTCCCACAAAACATCTTAGAGGAGAAGAAATGGTCATAAATTCTGCTACCTATTGCAGAAACTCTGATACTTCTTATGAGCCTTATTTGGAAATATTCGTGCTCAGTACTTCTATTTTGAGAACCATTCTATAAAATGTGAAATCTACTTTAACCAAACTAGAAAGTTTTGTCACACATAAACAAAGTTTAAAGCCCATTTAAAAAACATTTAATGCATAGAAACCTAGTCCAAATATTATCGTTGTGAATGTTTTATTTTTATTCTGGTTTTGTAAATGTCAATAAATACTGTAAGTGCATTTTGTAACAACTTTGCAGTTTTTCTCACAATTTGCTACCTATCTTTCTAAACAAATTTGTTTGCAGCACAAATACTGTTTTTTCTCTTCATTAAAATAATTTCCCAGATGATTCGCAAATATGTTTCACTCTGCTTCAAAAAGTATTTTAACCTCTTTTTTTCCCTTAGGTATTCTTAAATCTTTTCCTAATATCTTTAAACATTAATCATATATGTGTTAGGATGGTGACTACAAGTTTAAAGGGTTGCTGCTTGTCTGAAAAGGTAGTCTTATCTTGTATAAGATCCTCTTCCACTGCTGAGACTGCTATCCCATCTTTGCTTATATGTCTGATCTGAAAGAGGCCAGTATCTATAAAAACAACTTTCAAAGTAGACCCAGAAATTGGAAGAAGGAATGAAATTCACATTTGAGATATTCATGGTAGAAAAGCATTCTTTAGCATATTCTGCTTTAGGAACCAGATGGTACATATATGTACAAAATGGTCTGCATGTTTGCTATTACTGGTCTCTTCTGTTTGAGCTTCTTTGACATATACGTGAGTTATTAGAGTTATATGAAATTTATGTAGTACAGAACAAATATTTGTTAATACACTATGTAGTTATCTAGGACTAGTTCTAACAAGAAAAGCATAAATATGCTCCCCACAAGCTCTATAGGTACATATCAAACCATTGCTGGATAGCCTGTCACCTGCCAACTGCAGATGTGTTGCATATACGTCATTAGTTTTCATGATAACAGAGTACATCACACCCGCAAAAGAATGGAGAGACAAACGCTTGGCTGGGGAGATCAGAACAAATAATGTCTTCTTCTGACAGGCTCATTACAGGAGCCATGAACCCATCAAAGGCTCATCTCCACAAGCCCAGAAAAACACAAACGCAAACAGGAGGGATGCCAAGAAAAGAATGCCCTGTCCAGGCTTCTCACAAGGCTGTCCCAGTACGCCTTTCGTTATCCATGGGTGAAACAAGTAAGGGAAGTCAGTGCTGAAAAAGCTCATTTTGCACTGTGGGCAATCACTTTATAAGATTCATTATGGGATGCAGTGGAAGAATACTTCAGGATTGCACAAGATTTCTTGCAAGGTCTTTAAGAGAGGAAAGGAAGGGATCAATGTGGTATGGGGAGGAAAATATACGGGGAAACAAAAGCATAACGGGATAAAAAGAGCCTATTATATGTAAACATTTTACAGATTTGTTATCTGCCCATGCCCCAAACTTGATCTGTGCAGTGTGTCTTTCGTGTTACATTTTCTTCTAACTCTTTCCTATGAAAAAGGCCATGGGAGGAGCTGGCTTTTGGGTGGACCAGGGGAATCCTGGCTGGAGAGATCACTGAATCTGGGGGTCTTTTCTGCACAGATATTGTGAAAAATCCTCACTTTTCATGTGACAATTAGGGCTGCACATGTATTGAAATGTATGTTAGGAAGTGCATATATTTACTATTTATGAATCAGAGAGAGTAAAGGGAAAGGTAAAATTACATTTACAAAAAAAGCCTTGTCTTATGGAGAGAGAAATCTAAAAGCAGCACATACAGTATGAGCATTAGTGATTGGATAATACTTTCAGACCTATTTGTTTTGGAAAATCTGGCCTTCCTACACAGTACCCTTCAGGATGCAATGTAAATTGAACTGCGGGGCACTCTATAGCAAATCTACAGTCATTATCTCTTAGTTGCTTCTGTCTTGTGTCTCATAACTTTTCATAGGTACATGTGAAGCTCCTCTCATAAAGGCTATTACTTTATCTCCATGATATCTGTTGATATGAGATGATGAAATAAAGATGATTACTCATCCCAGCAGGCACCTGCTTTGACCTTGTTGTGTGTAGTTTATCACAAACATCGCTGTGTGGTATTTCAGGTTGAAAATTAGGCAGATGCAAGAACATAACATATGCCACAGGGCCATTTAATACCTTCTAGCAGTACCCACAAGAAGTCAATAATGCCAAAAAAGCAATATTATACAGGTGATACAGCAAAATTTAAACAAAATCAACGCTAAACCTGTGCATGATAACAGGACCTACCTACTTTGTTTCTCACTTGGAGAACAGAATTTTAGCAGAGAATATAATGGGAAAATATGAAGAAAATAAAATAGACAAAGGTGGAATATATTTTTAAAAATAATTAAAAAATATTAAGATATGTTTATCAATGTTAATGCATACTTAGAGTTTATACTATTTTCCAAATATTTTTACAATAATTTGGATGAAAGTAAACATTTTTGGTAAAGATAGTTTTTCAAATTAAGATTCTCTCATTTTTTTTCTGTATGTGCAAGGAAAAAGGAGGTATAAAGGTAAAAAAAAAAAAAGTATTAATTAGGCAATTATGGTTTTAAATACTCATATAAAAAAAAGCAAATCTAAATATCATCTCCAAATTTGTGCAGAAACATATACCCTATCACTCATCCATCAAAACCAGTTGAAACCCAGACCCTTCCTTTTTGATAGATTTTTCTGATAACAATTTTCTAAAGCAATGATAGCTTTCTTCCCTGATCGGTAGTTTTAGACATTGCTCTCTAAAGCAACTAAACAGGCTCCATTGAACAAAAGCAAAAGGACTGGCAAAGTAAAATAACTGTAACTTCCGTGCTTCATTTCAAAACACAGGTGTATTTTACAAGATGACTCTGCTCTTGAACTCTGAGCTCATGAAAGAAGTTTTAGCTTTTGTTCTTTTTGACACTAACTGAACTACAACTCATTTCAGTGAAAACATATTAAATATAATGTCCATCAAAGTTTATGTATTTTATGAGTTCAGGTCAAACTTCAATCATACCCACTTGAAGCTTCTCATATACGAAATTTCTTAATATTGTACTTTATTTTATTTTTAAAATGGAAGAAATAAGTGGAAAAGAATTAGATTTTTATTTTTGTTGAGTGTTCTGAGTGTGAAGAGTTGAAGGTTAAAACTACTGTGTCCATGTTTCAATTACATGAGAATGCAGAGTTATCACAGACCCATAAAATCACCAAGGTTGGAAAAGACCACTAAGATCACCCAGTCCAACAGTCCACCCACCAGCAGTATTTCCCCACTAAACGATGTTCCTTAGTACCACATCTTCTTGAATACTTCCAGGGACAGTGATTCCAACACCTCCCTGGGCAGCCCATTCCAGACCCTGACCATTCTTTCAGGGAATCACCTTTCAGGTGGTTGTAGAGAGCAACAAGGTGTCCCCTGAGCCTCCTCTTTGCCAGACAAAATAACCTCAGTTCCCTCAGCTGCTCCTTATAAGACTTGTGCTCCAGGCACTTCATAGCTTCGTTACCCTTCTCTGAACATACTCCAGGGCCTCGATGTCATTTTTTGTAATGAGAGGCCCAACAGTGAACTCAGTACTCAAGGTGTGCTGAGTACAAAAGAATGATCACTTCTCTGCTCCTGCTGGTCATGCTATTTCCGATACAAGCCAGAATGCCATTGGTCTACTTGGCTACCTGGGCAGATTGCTGGCTCTTGTTAGCTGAGCATCATCTTTAAAATGAGTCAATTAATTAAAAAAGATGACTTAGATAATATTGCCTTAAAAATAAAAATAATGTTTTACACTTTCAATAAAAAAAAGATTGTTGATAACACTACTTAAACAAAGTTAATACGGGGAAACACAATCCTTTTAAGAAGTATAACTTTTTATGATTCCATTATTCAATATAAGGAATTTTTTTTTTTTTTTGTCAGAAATTCTATGATGACTATAAGCCTGAGGCGTAAAATTTCTAAAAATGTCTGTTCTCTAGCATTGGCCTGGAAATAATTTATGAACTAATTTGTGAAAGAAAGTTGAGATTACTTTCTCTAAAATATTTTCCAATTGATGAACTGTCCTTCATGGCAATTTCTAGTATTTTTTTTTACCATTAAAACAAATACTTTATTTTCTGTTCTGCTATGTTTTTTTCTTTTGTTGTTGTTGTTTATTTTGTTTTGTTTTTTTCATCTGTAAAAATATTTTGTAGCTTTAAGAAAACACTAGTATAAAAGCAGTTTGTTAGGGCCCCAAAATAGGCTTTTCTTAACACAAAGAAATAACTCAAAGGCAATAGATGTTCTTCCTGATAAAATAAATTATGACACAGGAAGAGAGAATTTATATTTGATTGTTTTCCTATTTTGTTAGAAGTGGCAACACAATGGAACAAAGCTAGTGTGAAAGAATTAGAAAGTGCAATTCTCAGTGAAGAAATGTGAAATTGAATTATTTCCACTAGCTTTAATCTGCCAGATTTCCAGATTGCTAAAGCCCATTTTTAATGCCATTCTAATAGCAGACAGAGAAGGGGGAGAATTATCCAAAAAAATTGAAATCTTGAAAAATTATGAACTTTGTTATCAAAAGACCGATGCATATGGAAAAAAAAAAAAAAAACCACAGAAGGGGTGAAAATGACTTGATATATTTAAGTATTTATATGAATGTTTAAATTATTATTTATTACAAAAACAGAGAATATTTTTAGAAATACATTATTTTCATCCTGACTTTCTTTTTGATTAATATATTCAGAAATAGAAGGATGTGAGTAAAAATTATTATGATAAGCCCTTGTAACTCCCTTTAGCCGTCCCTTTTTTCAACCTGAGGAACATAAGAGTAGATCACAATCCATATTTGCATTAATTGTGAGGCATCAGTACAAACTAAAGTATACTGGAAAGAATCACAAGTGTTTGCTGAAGTGTGACAAAAATTAAACATAGGTTTGAGTTAACTGAAAAATGTAAAAAGTTCCTTGCTTCCCTGATTAACAAAATAAAGTTGTTCCTCTTAAAATAATGATAGTAACACCTTGGTCAATAATTCTAAATAGTTCTTATAAAAATTGTACACTTCTTAAGAACTGCAGTTTAATCAGATTGAAATTATACATCCTATTGATTTTCAGTGACACTCTTCTTCCTGGATGTATATTCATGTATATGTGGAAATCCTATTCCAGATCCTGAAATTCAGGATAAAGATCTACGATGGAGGTCTACAGATCACTTGTCTCTAAAAAATATTGACAACTTCTAAAGCACACATTAAGGTAAGGTACTATTATCATACCAAATGTCCTCTGTCCAGGCTAAACTGTTCACTTCTCTGCAGTTTCTCTACATATACAGTGGTGAAAGAGATCATTTTCTAAGGACAATTCATTCCATCCTAAAATAAGTTTCAGAGCCAGTAGGCACAAATTGGATTAACCTCTACTTCTAATATACAGTCAAAAACTATTTTTAAAAAATGACCTGAAATACATAGTCTACATCTAAATTTAACTGAAATAGCAGCTATTTTAAGATCTGGGTCTGGAGGTGTTCAAGGCCAGGTTGGATGGGGCCCTAGGCAGTCTGGTCTGGTATTAAATGGGGACGTTGGTGTCCGTCGCTGTGGCAGGGAGGTTGGAGATTCATGATCCTTGAGGATCTTCCAACCCGGGTCATTCTGTGATTCTGTGAGTATCAGCACATGAAAAAATAACAATCAATATCTCAGTGAGATTTACAAAGCATAAGACAGAAAGAATGTGCACATGATTAATCACAAAATAATCTTTAATATTTTAATTTTTTTTTTTTACTATCTTATGTTTTGAAAGTATTCTCACTTCTCTTTAAAAGGAGAGATCTCTTGCTCATGTTCCAGCGAGTTTCCATTATCCCTGTCCATAACATGCAGTTACATAGTAGATGTGTGAAGAATGTTTCATGGGAAAAACAAAAAGCCTCTTTACAACTCAGAAGTACTTGGTCCATTTGATTATAAATTTATTAACAAGATATTTATATTATTTGTCTTTAATAGGGAACAAATTACAACTTAATCTCTAATCATTTAAATTTATTTGTATACAATTTAACCTTAATTTTTGGGAATTTCTATTTATCTATCATTGGTAGGTAGTTATTTTGTTAGGTCCAAGAGTTGTGACTTCTGAAAATTAATCTTGCTTCATCATTGGTAGTAGTAGACTTTGCTATGGAACGTAACTTTTATTTTTGTTATTTTAATGTGTAATACAAATATAAACAAGGAATAAGGGCTTTAGTGCCATAGAAATAAATACATTTCTGTCTTCAATACTATGGACTGTACAGAAAGTTATACTGAGAGAACAGTCCAATAATACTTGTGATAGCAGATCCTAATTACCGATTTGAAATCACTGCAAAGCAAGCAGGAAAGATCTACCAGAAGAAAGGATAGATTGACCAGTGAAGATGCATCTTTGGGTGGATAAATAGATTTACAGAAATCACTTTGTACAGGGAGGACCTCAGTGCTCTTATTCAAATAATTTAAAAACCTACTAACAGAAGAAAGTGTATGAAAAATGAATGATTTAAGGCAGCTAATGATAAAGAGGCATCTGCCATAATAAGCATGGCCCTGTGCTACACAGACAAACACTGCTTTATTACTTTCTAGGTAGTTTTATGGGCCAATTAGAGAAAACTTTTCTCATACAATGGTTAAACATGTTAGTTTAAGCTAGCACTTAATGAGCCATAGCTCCACAAAGAGGATGGTTCACAAAGAGTAGCAGTGCACCATGCTAAAGGCACTGTAAGCTCTGGATCTGATTCTACTACTTCAATTCAATCTGAGTGTCATCCGTGTGCTCCGCATGGTATTGAATCACACGTTGTAACCTGGTATCCATTTCATTTTCCATTTTACTTAATTAGAAAGAGGATAATTAATGTAATAAACACTGCACTCTATCTTCATTACCCCAATTCCTGCTGTGGAAAACACTAGCTACTTAAAATCAACATTGTTATCAATATATTTGTTTTCTGCAACACTTCTGGTTAAAAGAAGACTCCTCCATAACCCTGAGATCATCATTTAGTTTCTTTAAATATTGGTTTTGCTTTAAAACTTTTGTTTTCCAACTCCACGGAAATTTATATACCAAATCTTTTCCCTAACAGTTCCCTCAGCACACTGAAAATGATCAAACAGGAGGAATGTCCACATATCTTGTCCAAGATCTTAGCTAAATCTAAGTTTAGAAGAAAGGTAGAGTAGTGGAATGTAGCAGGAGCTAATTAATATTAGCAGATGTCTTTGTTCATCTGTGTTTATTGATTGGGTAACACTAATGGAAGAAAACATCCCCATTTTCAGGAAAAAGAAAAAGAAAGAAAAAAAAAGAATATAGAACATAAATAATATAGAGACAGAAAAAAGTTCCAGCATTCTATAAATATTTTAATTAGTTTTGCCGTAATTTTTCATACCTTTTACTTGCCTGTTCTGTGAGTAATCACATCAATGTAAGATGAAAGTAAAATTTGACAGACCTAGTCTTAATAAAAATACATAAAAGATACTAAGAAAGTAAAAATGCGCGAACCATTCATTATACACAAACTTCCATTCCAAGTACAGGGAGAAACTGCCATAACTTCAGACACAATCCCGTGTTAGCAAAGAATGATTTTTTAGTAGCAACTGGAGAGTGTACTGTGAATATCTTCGACAAAAGAAGTAACTAATAATTATTTTGTGTATTCAGCAAGCAAGAACATTTTGTGAACATTTTAATAATATTGCTAGAATAGTTGTAAAGCACAGATGGCTTGTCCCCAAGACTAGCACACAAGACAAAAATATAGAGGAGTAGTTAGTACGTGGACTGCTGTGAACCATGTCTTATTGTTTCCTCAGATAATTATTTTAGCTCTTTTTCAGGGAAAATAAGAATAAAGAGAAGTAAAGAAATTAAAAGACAACAAACTGGAAAATGGAAAAAAGAATTATACAAGCATTTATATTAGCTTATAACCACACCAATATTTTTACTGCTGAAAAGCCAAAGTTGCTTTAGAACTGAAGCAAGAATTCCTCTTTTTAAGAGATCATATATAACTCACTTAATATGCCCTTCCCTGCCACATTCCAAACAAATTCTAATTTTTCAACTGGAAAAATAATGACACATTTCACAAAACAAAACAAAAAACAGAAAACACTTGTAAAAATGATAGTCTTTATTTTAGGGACTGCATTTATGTGCACTCATGCATGTTTTACATTCCCAAGTGGTTCAACCCAAATACCTTAAATGCCAGAGTTACCATAAGGAAAACAGAGCAGCAATGGATGTTGAAAAAGCTGAGTAGTTTTAATTCAGAGAAGTATCCCTACATTTAAGTTCTTTGATATACACATCAAGACTCTGCTTTCACAATGTGTGCAAGCATATTTTTAAATCAGCCTTTATCCAAAAGTCACTTCAATCTGCCTACACTATTGGAATAGCTTGTTTTCATGTTACTTGAGCCCTAATCCTGTGCCTCACTTTCTGAGGACACTTGAGTTCAGGGCAGGAGAGAGAAAGTTAAAATCACTTGCTTTTTATTTCCATCCTTTTAGGGCACGTGTAGAGTACACACATGATAAGTCAGGGCTGACTAAAATTGGCTCATGTCTAGTTTATTTTGAGAGTATCCCAGCAAGCTTGGCACCTTTCCACATCTCTGTACTGCACCCTTATTTAGCCACAGATCTGTGCTGAAAAACTAAGTAGCCTGGATAATGCCCTCTAATATTTTATTAATGTTTATATTACCATGTCTGCTGTTAGTATAATTACTTTGAATTGTGTGTCTCTTCACCTTGCTGTCATGTAAAATGTGTCTGTGGGTTCAGTTTTCCTAAACGTTTCTGTTACTGCTTTACCATAACAGAGTTTTATTTTGGAGTACTTCTGAAGGAGCACCACCTAGCTGAACGTGTTTGTTCTTCTACATCTAGAAGCTCTTATGAAAACCTTGTTAATGCCATCAATTCTGTCCCATGGTGGTTGGTCTCTTACAAATAAGGACTAAGTCTTCTTCCAGGCTTCAAAGTAGGTTAAGTACACATGGAACATAAAAGGCATTACTGCAAAATGATGAGGAAGCTAGTGACTGCTGCAAAGAAATGACCCCACACTCTGGCATATTGTTAGTTCAGATGCACAGTTCTTTATCAGGGGAAGAGGTGAGGGATTAAAAGTATTGTTTTTGTTTTGATAATTCCCCATATATATGTAAACATCTAAACATAGACCAAAGCAAACCTAAAGAATAGAAAGCTTGTTTGCATCATCTCTGAGGTTCTGTCTTAAAATCTTTAAAAGCCATCTCTTTCTCTATATAATTATCAAACGCTAAGGGTGCGTAACTGTTTCGTTAATGGATATCAACTGGAATCCATGCACCTAGGAAAGCATTGCCAAAAGAGCTTTTAATAGATTCTTTTTTGACGGTGTAAGATTTATATTCAGTATATTAAAGAATCATAGAATTACTTAGTTTGGAAGAGAACTCAAGGATCATTAAATTTTAACTGCCCCTGCCACAATTAGTGTTGCCAACCACTAGATCAGGTTACCCAGGGCCCCATCCAACGTGGCCTTAAACACCTTCAGGAATGGGGTATCCACAACCTCTCTGGGCAACCTGTTTTCTCTCCAAGGAAAACTTCCCTTTGATATCTAATCTTACTCTTCCACACATTAGTTTAAAACTAGTCCTGTCACTACCCACATTAAAAGTTGATTTCTCTCCTGTTAATACTTTCTCTTTAAATATTGGAAGGCCTCAATGAGGTCTCCCTGCAGCCTTCTCTTTTCTAGACTGAACAAGACCAGCCTATCTTGGTAGGAGAAGTGTTCCAGCCCTCTGATCATCTTTGTGGCCCTCTCCTCTGGACCATGTTAAAAAACTCCATATCTTTCCTGTACGTAGGGGGGACCCCAGGCCTGGATGCAGTACTCCGGCTGGGGCCTTATAAGGGCAGGGTAGATAGGGACAATCACTTCCCTCTCCCTGCTGGCCACCTGTCTTCTGGCAGAACCCAGAATGCAGTTGGCCTTCCAGGCTGCAAGCACACACTGCTGGCTCATGTTAAGTTTTTCATTTGTCAGTGTTCCCAAGTCCTTCTCAGCATGGTTACTCTCAAAAAGTTCTTCTCCAGTCTGTAGACATACCCGGGATTACACCAACCCAAGGGTAAAACCTTACACTTAGCTTTGTTGAACCCCAATGCATTCACAAGGGCCCACCTTTTTTGTTTATTAAAGTTCCTCTGAATGGCATCCATTCCTTCTACCATATCAAGTACAACACTCAGAGTGGTGTAATCACAAACTTGCTGAGGGTGTACTCTAATCCTTCATCCATGTAATTGATAAAGATATTAAAGTGTACCAGCCCAAAGACATATCCGTGGGAGACACTGCTTGTCATCAGTCTCCACTTGGACATAGAACCATTACTCAGTAGTCTCTGGCTACAGTCTTCCAACCAATTCCTTATCCACAGAATAGTACGCCTTTCAAATACATAACTTTGCAATTTAGAGATAAAGATGCCATGGGGGACCATGTGAAAGGCTCTGCAGAATTCCAGGTATATGACATCAGTTGCCTTCCCTTTGTCTACTGATGCCATCACTCCATCAGAGAAAGCCACTAGATTGGTCAGGCACAACCTTCCCTTGGTTAAGCCATAGTGACTGTCTCAGATCACCTCCTTGTCCCTCATGTACCTCAATATATCTTCCAGGAGGACCTGTTTCATGATCTTCCCAGGAAGCAGGCAGTGAGGCTCACTGTCCTGTAGTTCCACAGATCCTCCTTCCTCTCAATTAAAAATGAGAGGGATGCTTCCCTTTTTTCCTATCACCAAGCATTGTCTCTTGTCTTATCCATTACTGTATGAAGCAAGCAGGAAGAAAGGAATTCAGACAGAAAAGGACTCACATTCAAAAATACTATCAATAAGATATTAGAGAAAATATTTTGGTGTGTCTGTACATATTACATGGACTGCGATGGGAACACGTAGATATAAGCAGCTACACACTAAGTTAATTTCTGATTAGGTACAGCATGGAAACAAGAAGAACCATCTTATATCTGGTTGAAGCTTATAACCTTGTGTAAGTAAGTAGTACATCCTCCTGGCTTCAGCAAACTGGACTTGAAACTTGAGTACAGCTATCAAAACCAGTATGACCATACAAATGTAAGTGGGATTCACATGCCCAAAGTTTCTCTAACCCATCTAAAAATTTACATGTTTTAAAATAAATTTAAATTGCTTTCTGACTCACTCTAAGTATTTTCTGCAATTCATTCTGTGTCCTGACAAGAACAATAATCTCCATAAATATAGTTAGAAAGAGTCAAGGAGTGCAAATACATTTTGCAGAAGTTTAGAAAGACATCAAGCAATCAATCTGCAGGATTGCAATTGCAGTTTTGGTTGGATTTGCTGTATCTATGCTTCATATTGTTCAGTTCTAATGTGTTGAACTCTTTATTTCATTATTCAGAAAAAGATTAAAAAAGAAAAAGTCATGAGAGAATTGAAGATGGGAAGAAAACTTTAGGAAAGAAAACCACTAAAACTTCTGGAAGGAAAGAATGCAGAGCAGAACCTGGAGAGTAAATACAATAGTCTGGGGAAAAAAAAGCCTGTCACTATATTATTCAAAAGGAATAATGTGGTATAAGTAGCTCTTCTTAACTGCGTGATGATGAAAATTATGAACATCAAAATCACAGGCAAAATGAATCTAGTGGAAAAATTAAAAGCAAATCAAGATGAAAATATAGAATTACAAGACTGATGTCACGGAGTTAACTAGATCAATCTATGCCTGTGACAGGGGGCAGTAGGTCCCTGCCCCCCCCACCCCCCTGGCCCCACAAAATGGGAAGGAAGGAAAGGAGGGAAAAAACTGTGGCAACAATCTATGGAGGAAAACTTATTTTACTATGATATCAGAATGCAAGATAACACAATATAATACAATCTAATTGAGATTGAGACTAATAAATCAAATAAGATAGGAGAGAGAGAGTTCCTGAGACCAAGTCAAACCTGAAAAGCTTGGAACAGCTAGGAAAGCACCCTCCAGCACCCACTGCCAGGCAGTAAGAGGTCGCCCCACCTGGAAGGTCAGATCCCATGACTTCTGTAATGTATAGGGATAGGTACCTGGAATTGGAGCATTAACACTTTAATTCCAGTACATGATGTTTTGATGTGGAATACTGAAAACCAAAAAACATAAAACTATGACAACTGAGAATTCAAAAAAAAAAACATGTGTAATTTTGAATATCAGAATCATCCAGTTAAGAAAAAGATAATCAATGACACTGTGTTACTTCCTTATCAGTTAATGAAGTGGAATAACTAGATTCAATGTAGAGTATGAATAATAAATTTTGAGAATCCAATTCATTAAGAAAGTACCCTGGCAACAGAAATACACAAGGATTTTACAAAATGTTTAGCCCCTCCATGATAGCAAGTCTAGTGTAGGACTTCAGACATAAGATAGTTAAAGAGAAAAGCTTTTCTTTTTACATGAATTTAATCTCTTATCATCAGTCTGACAAAGGAAAAACAACCCTTACAGAAATGACTGGTCTTCCCTAGAATCCTAAGGGGAAAAGAAAGTTGTAAAAGAAGCCCATATACAATAAAGTAAATCCACAAAGATTAGTACCCTTTCCTTGTTTCATCTTAGCAAACAGCAGTTCAACATAGCTTTTCTGTGTAAGCCACTGGTACTGTTACATACAAATCTTGCCAGCTTTCCTCTCTGCGAACTCTAATGACTATAGTTGAAGGAGCGTATCTGTCCTTCTCTATACTTGTCCATAAACCTGGGAATTATAACCCTGAATTCCTTGGAGCACTGTCTCCTGTTGATCTGTGCTTGTCCCTTTCAAAGTGCTGCTAGTGCCTTGCAGGTGTGAGAGACATGACAACTTGGGTTCATACCAATTATTTTACACCTTTTTGCTTTCTCTGATTTTTGTGTATTACCCTATGATGCAGAGTGACAGCCATGTCAGTTTTCAGAACCTGTAGCCATATCTCACAATACTGTAAATCATTGGAACATCTCACGCTGTGAGCTGTTGGTGTAGAGAGAGAAGAAATACGGCTACAACTCAAAATTACAAAATGAAGCACTTACACAGTGTACCACACCAGTACTCAGAAGAGTATTAATGATACACTGTGATGTTTTAGAAGAAAGATTCAAAGAAATATGGTGAAATAAAGGCAATGTACAAATACTTTGTGTTTACTGATACTAAAATTATCTTTATTCAAGGTAAAAAAAATTACTAGATTATTCAGTGAAACCTAGAAAAATCAGTTATGTGACTTCAAGTAGACAATTAATAGCAGCTAGTTATATAATATAACAAAACTACTGAAGATCATATGTGCAAGTACAGGTTTCTTAAAATCCCATACTGAGAAGTAAGCACAAAGGGCTAGCTTGGCATGTTGCTACAAATCACGGTTCTCCAAGGACTGATACTGGTAACTCCAGAAAAAAATAAAGACAAAAGATAACCGCACTACAGTCAGATCACCTCTTGATTCACCACCAGAACAGCAGTGGAATGAATGAGATGGGACATGGAAGACTGATTTCTCCTTCTGCAACATTTTCTCAGACTTCACAGAGTTAGCATCAATACCCATTCACTATTTGTGTCACAGAGGAGTTTTCCTGGATTTTTTTTTCCCTTTTAAAAGAAATATAAAACAGTAGGTCTCATTTTCAGTGAACTAAGATGATACCATGACACAGATAAAACATTTTATTTTGATAAAGAAAGGATGAAATGACCTAGAAAAAGTGCCAGCAACAACCACAGATTAAAAATGGAAGAAAATGAGCTCTACCAAAATGTTATGAGCAGCAGCAGCAGATTATATAACAACTTCAGTTGCCCATGAATATGATAGACCTGTGCAAATGTGATAATTTCCAAAAGTTTGACATGTTTTGGAAAAGAATACTCTGCAAGATGCTCATCAGAATTCTTATCTGTAAGTGGATTAGGAGAATAAGAAGTATAAAGTGACTTACTCTGGGACTACACAAAAGAAGTCATATTCTAGGTATCAACCAAGCAACAAAGCAAATTCAAATGACTTTTTTCTGACGGAAGGAAAATATCACTAATGAATCAATGAAGCAATTAATGTTACTGTGTTTTACAAGACCACATGAGAAACTAAAAGATACTCTTTATATTGTTCCATTCACTAAGGAATACTATAAGACTCTGGAGAAAGTAAAAAGAAACCCAAAAATCAACAAATAAAGACACTTTCTATAAAAGAAGTGTAAACTGAGAGAAGATCTTAGAGGAATCAACTGATACAAAGGTTAGGGCAATGACAAAATTTGTCCATGAAACACTTCCAAAAAAATGCAGAACTGAATCACTGGTTCTAAAACTGAGGAAAATGAGATGTCCAGGTCAGAAAGAAATAGAGAAGGAAAAATGAAAGGAATAGAGTTAAAATATAATAAATCATAGAATGGATGGGGTCAGAAAATATCTCAAGGATCATCAAGTTCTAACCCCCCTGCCACAGGTAATTTTTAGGTGTGTTAGGCAGGGCATAATCTTGTATAAACCTGTCAGCTTAATTATCATTATTGTCCTACATAAAGATTCTTTAGAAATGGAAGTGAACAAAGAATAGAGAAAGAAATGCACATATATCAATCAACTTCAAATATACATTACAGTAACAATGATGTCAAGCACACAGCACATATCCTGGTCAAAAGTACACTTTTATCAGTGAGAATTTCCAGTGTCTATATTGTCTGCTGCATAATACAAATATGTAAAAAAAATTTTCCACAGATAAATGATAATACAAAAAAATAAAATAAATACAAATCCCTTCAGTCTCAAAGCATCCAGTTTGAAAAGAAAGCCTCAAGATCTTGCTTAAAATCAAGCCACAACTTAGTCTATTCAATAATACTGATTTATACGTTCTGTTTGATGACTACCACAAAGATTTTCCCAGAAATAGTTACACTGCAAGAAGGTCATACATCTCTCTTTATATTAAGTAAGAAAATATTTATAAAACAATAATCAAATCAATTTGTATCACAGCCTCAAGATCACTTTCACTTCAGACCAGTTTGAGAAGCTGGCACCCTAAGCATCAAAGTCTTCATCTGATAAATCACATTTAGTTTGGAAACTAGTAAACACACCATATAACAAAGATGAGAAATGTCCCATACAGAATTTATAAAAATGTTCTTTGGAATGTCTTTAAATAAGAGCCATGACAAACATAAATGAAGTTCATATGAATTAACTCTGGGAGCACACTGATAACTGGTGGCCATAAATGATATGCTGATGGTGGCAAAAGTGAACAGAGAAAAAAACTTGAAGGAATTGCTTTTCCGTTTGTCAAGATACGGTGGGAAACATCCCTGCTGCTGGTTATTACATTGATTTCATCTCAACACTAAACCTGTAATGATACACTGTGTCCTGTCTTTGTTTATGCATATGTACAATGACCAGAACAGTTAAGTCCTTTTTGATCATAACTTCTTGCCCTTTTAACAGTACAGATAACAGCAAACAGAACGTAATTTCCTTAATTCAAAGGTGAACTTTTGCTTTCATTGGTGCTGATTTTAGTCTTGAAACTTCTGCTGTGCTGAACAAAGTTGATTATTATAATGCTGCTGAAATAAAGAATGGAAAACATGCATCAGAAAGGAAAACACTTCAAAGACCATAATTGAAAGAATTTAAAAGAATTGATCAGCCAGGTGGCCTAGACTACTAGAAGAAATAGAAACCATACCCAAATATGTAGCGTGGATATATTTGTAATGGTTTCTCATTTTTCCTCAGTTTATAATTTATACACATTTGAATTATTTATTCATCCTGAATCAAAAGTGTGAACCTGCCAGCAGGTATTTATTAAGTATATTGAAAAATTATAAAATATCACGAGGCACATTTAAGACATGCTTTAAAAATAACAGATTGAAAGTGATTTTAGGATGACAGACTTGAAGAATAACTTCAGTCTTGGGTAATGAAACGGGTGCTGCCCAAAAAAAAGAACTTACAGAAATGTTAAATAGAACAACAACAGAAAAGATGGCTAATTCATCACCCTAACATTCATAGGCCTTTACAAGACTGAAATAATGAGTAGAAATTGTGAATATGCTTCATAACTGAAGGGGTGGGAGAATAAGAAGAATAATGAAGATAAGACACTCCATATACTGTTACAGTTAGTTACTGAGACTCAGTTCCATGTTGGGCCCCAAACTGTTCACTAAACTGAAACAATAGAAAATGTAAGCCCAAATGTCAAAATAAAAATAAGCTGATGAATATTGTACATGCACCTGATACTCAATAAGATAAATAGTGTCAGCAGCTAATTTCCTTTCCTGGAGAATTCCAGTCTCTCCTGATTGGTGGGATATAAGCAATTCTTTTACCTCCTTGAGATCATAAAGCATTCTTTGCTAAGTCTCAAAATGTTTGTGTTCATTGAGAAAGGCAGCACGTACATTTCTATTGTTCTGAGTAGGTTCAGTATTATAATTTCTATCTTATTGACTACTGCATTTTTGCAATCCTGTTCTCTGTAAGAGCAGAAAAGTTTATTGGAATTCTATACGTTATACAGGATTTTGATGTAAAAAAAAAAAATCAAGGAAAGAAACATAGATTCTGCTATCATTGTGGATATCTCACTCAAAGATTGCATTTTCCTGTAGTTACACTTCTGGTTTTTGACTTTATTTCTCTTCCATGACCAGTGATAGTACTTTCTGAGCTAATAAATTATTCCACCCATCTCAGGAAGATAGATTAGTTTTTGAACTTATCTTTCAATAGTGACACTAAGGTGTACCAGGATATTTTTTGTGTGTCAGAAAAAGATATCTAGTTTTTGTTTCAATACTCACAGAGACACAGATTCTATTCTAGCTTAAGGTGCTCATACCACACCCATCACAGTGACAGCAAAAATGGAAGGAGAACAATAGTCTCTTTCCTGCTGCACTCTTTTTTTTTTTTTGCTCTGTGAGTAACTTGTAGTAGGCCTGGTTTTGCAGTGAGTCAACACAGTACAGTTGATTTCAACAGAAGCAAGGCAGTGAGAAAACCAAGTCACATTTAAAACCTGGGTTCAGTGGTGTCTGTATAAATTTCATATTTCAGTGGAATTTCATTTCTTTCCACTTTGCGCACCAGTAAGACTGGTTCGTAAAAGATGCAGAACACAGACCTTTAACAGCATTGGAATTTCCATTTGTTGTGATCCTGCAGAAAGACATAAGTGCTGTGCTAAAAATGTGAAAGAGATCTGATCAATGTCCCACCATCTGTACAAAGGTCACACAGAGTATATTCTATAACAGTCTAATAAAGTGTGGTTACATCTGCACACCTAAAGAAATCCTAAAACTGTGTCCTCCCTCAAGAAGTATCACTGTGAGGAATCATTAATATCAATGTTTCTACTGGTTCTACTTAGAAAAATATGCCATAGGTCATATGCTTTGTAATTTAGAAGTGAAACATCTGTTTCCTTCAGAAAATCCCAAAAATATTATTTCATATCTAGATCCTAAAAATTCTGTGTCTATGTCTCTGCATGGGATTGAATCACCACACCTTGCCTAGACATTCTGCTTTCATCTCCTACATGTCCTTTCAGTAAGCATATCCTTCTGTTTCTTATCAGTCTAACATACGCCCAGACTCTTAGCTGGTTCATTCTCTGTTTTAAAGATTTTTACACCTTGTCTGAAACAAGTATCTGGAACACCTGGTGGCATTAATGAAACCTGTGATGGATTTTGGATCAAAGGTTTTCTTGGTAGCAGATATCGTTAGCTCTTAATGTATTCAACAACAAGCCATCTTTTCATAGCAAGGATTTTCAAATAAGCCCCCCTAATCTGTATTTGAGATTTACATAGCCTCTGCCTTTTAATGTTTAAAATGCAATTTGCATAATGGACATATCTTATTACCCATATGCCTTTAATTTCTGAAATGCATGAGTTTCCTTCAAGTGCTCATTCCATCACAACACTGTGAAGTAGCAAGGTATAATGCTTATTTCAGAGATTGGGGAATGAAAAAGGGAAAGTTAAAATCTAGGAAACATCTAATTCAAGCATTTATAATTATTTTCAGAAGCTAGAAGTCTATGATTGATTCATCTCAATAGATTTTCTGTGACATCTGGCAACTATTTTTAATCAGTAAATTAAATACCTAGGGTGTATGCTTCTTTTGTAGAATGTCTTGAAATTGTAGGAGTCTGACCAACTACCACTGAGTTGTCTTGTCTCACCATGTACCTCATCTTCCTCTATCCTTCTCTTCTTTCTGTCTCACCTTCTCATTTGTAATTAGTACTCTTGCCCACAAATGCCTGTTTTCCAAAAGCTTGTTTTGCAAACTTCTAAACAAAACATATTTTGTTAAAACTCCAAAACATATTTTTACAACCTTTATTTTCTTGTTGACTTATATGGTCTCAACAAGGAGGTTTCAGAAGGTATATCACCTTCTTAATATACTAGTTATTTGTTTTTTGTTTTTTTTAATGAACACTCATTACCTTATGTCTTCTTTTTTAATTGCTATATATGTCCAAAAAACAGCACAGATTTCTCTTTTTTTCCCTGCTTTCCCTTCATCCTGCCCGTAACTACACATCACAGTTTTTCTACAAATGCTTTCCCACTATACGTAACATTACATTAGTCGTGTAGCAAAAGTTTGTCATTATTTAGAATGCAGAAAAACTTTAAGTCTCTTTGATGCATTACAGCTCACATCACATCACTGTGAGTCACGCAAAGCCATGTGTTGACAGAAGCAGATATAACAAGACAGTGCATCAAATCTCTTTAGGCTTATACTCAAAGTGCAAAAACAAATGCTATCACAGAAGCTTGTAAGGCTGCTTTATAAGACTCATCACCAGAAAGCATGCATCATGTGGCAGTGCTGTACTTTAAGTGCTTCTGTAAAACACTAATACGTTGCTTGATAACATAATGGCAGTACAAACTTACTGACATGGTGGAATGAAGTGTTGCTAAACATAAAAAAGACAGAGTAAATAAATCTAGTAGCACGAGTGTGCTGTAAGGAACAGTATCAGAGAGATGCAGCATTTTACTAACACTTTACCTTCCTACTGATTTCTTTGTTTACAACCCTGCTAAATAGCAACTCATTTAGAGTACATGCTATTTTCACAGCACTCCCTGAGCTCTGCACATCCAAGAAGAGACCATCTGTTCACTTTTGAAAGCCTTATAAAAGAGGATGATTCTTGTTTACCTAAAGTTTCAGACTCCTTCCTAAAGATCTTACACTCTTAAAAACTGTCCCTCCCATTATTTACTGGTAAAATATTACAGTGCAGTACCAGGTTTAATTTGCCATATTGGAGCACTTTCAAGTCTTTGAAAGATGACAGGCAGCATTTGTTCAGTATGTTTTAATGGGACACAGTAGTCAACTATTGTGCAAGATCTGCAATTACAGAACTAACAGCATTCTTGTATGATTCTTTCAGCACAGCTTAGTGCCTACTGCTTATTAATAACAGCAAGTACAATATCAGTGTACTAATTACAGAAAATTGCAATATTACTCTATTTTAAAGTTATGAAATCACTTATGTGTAAATATTGAATATGATTCTTGTCTAAAACACCATCTTTATGTTGTACTACTTTAAAACATTTTTTCAAAATGTTTGTGTGCGAATGTCTACCTTATAAGAAGAGAAATTTTATGCCAATTGATCGGACCATTTTAACACTGAACGTGAGAAAAAGAGTGAAATAAAAATGATAGCAGAGGGCTTCTCAAGAAAAAAAATAGCAAATCAGATGAAAACCTTTGAAACAAGTTTGATGTCATAGTGATTCCTCAAAGGAAGGAAGTAGCTTTCTAGTCTTCACTCATTAATTTATCATTAACATTAATGCAGTTTGAAGGATTACGTGCATTTAAAGATCCACTTTGGGAAAAGAAAAAAAAAGCAGTATCTTGATTCCCCAAGAACAAAAAGAAAATACAGCTTTACTAGTATCTACCTGATGTAGTAAGAAAGATACAGAACAAGGTTCTCTGATTGTCTGTGAACAGACAATTTCATGTTTTAACATTAAAAAG
Source organism: Chrysolophus pictus (assembly GCA_037305975.1). NCBI lineage: Eukaryota > Metazoa > Chordata > Aves > Galliformes > Phasianidae > Chrysolophus > Chrysolophus pictus. Next base: position 49,439,657 of record CM074579.1, on the reverse strand, counting down.
TCCATTCTCTGAGTTTGCTGTAAGCACCTATTGTAAAAGTGCCAGAAGGCAAGGAGTTGTCTTTCGCTCAAGTTTAAAAATTGGGCTTCTGTTCTTAAAATACAACAATGAAAGTTAAGAATAAACACTTTTCCTTTGTAGGACACTGATTGAAGAGAGGACCTTTTAAATAGCTTTCAGCTAAAAGCGAGTTCAGAAATTGTATATTGATTCAAAAACCCACAACAGCATTTGAAAATGAGAGTTTTAGAAAGATGTGGCACTTTTAAGAACTAAGCTTTATTCTTTGTCATCTTCTGCAATTGTACTTTTTCTGCATGAATAAAAAATCTCTCTTCAAAGCTGTAATTCCATGTGTATTTCTACCATCTTCTCATAAATAAAAACTGAGGGAAAGAAAAAAAACAAGGCAGATGACTCTGAGTAGTTTTTTAGTTCCTGACACTTTTAAGAACTAAAGACTGTGGAAGAGTAGAGCCAGTGTCTAGGCATGAAAAACCTCTTAGCAGCCAGGTTAAAGGAACTTTGTTTATGCAGCAGTGTCCACTCAGGATGAAGATTACTGAAATAATAGTTCCTTTGCTCAAAAATAAGGAATTATGAAGTATTTATACTTAAGAAAAGAATTAAGGAGACTCAGGAGTCTCTAAGTAGCCTTGCAGTACTGTAATGGTCTTGTGGTTTAAGTAGTCAGCTTGAAAATAAATAAATATATAAATAAAACATAAACTTGAACTTAAAAATCTAGGTCCAAATTCCATCAGCCCATTTGAAGTACAAAATGGAAGACTTGCACCTTGATGCCTATGCCTTCATGCATGCTTATGCCTATGTGTATTAAGTTATTTTTGATGCCCTTCATGATATTCTATTATCAAAAGTATAACACACTAGAAAATAGTAGTGAAATGAAAGTGTTTTATAGGAAAAACGTCAGAAACAGCAAAGAAATCAAATTCCCAGTAAAGATTAAAGATAGAATGTTCTTACATACACCAAATGGATGCATATAAAAGTTCTCCTCTTCAGTGAAAGAAGGATTAGAAAAGAAAATAAGAAAATGGTATTATGGGTTCTTCTTAAGAGGAAATAATTTTTGTTACTTACTGTTGTATTTCAAAACAATTCAGTGATTAGAAAACTAATAGAAAAATAATCACAGCTTAACATTCTGAAAAGGCCTTCTATGAATGTATCTATTTCAACTTGTTCATTTCTATGAAAGGGGAAAAGAGGGGAAAAAGATGTCAGCATATTTCTGAGAGTTTTCTTAGAGAGGTTCTTGGAAGAACCTCCTCTACCTTCCCTCCCTCCCCCCCCCCCCCCCCCCCCTCCTTGTTTAATAAATCAGTTCCATATTGCTAGCTTGTCCACTCAAGGAACATGGAGAAAGAGAGATACTTCTGCAGTCTTAGATGCTTGACTTCAGAAGCTTAAAATGTACTTGAAAATTGGTGGACTAATTCATGCTGGCCCAATGATGGAAGCACCCACAATATCACAATTAGCAAGGCATTGAATTCTTCTGGAGATACAGAGCTTCTGAAATCCTATAATATCACAGCATCCTGAGTACGTCTTTTCTAAAACAATTTTTTGCAAGGAAAGGTGACATAAGATCTGCATAGAAAAAGAGACATCCTGGAAGAAAGAAGCAATTAAGAAAATCCTTTTTCACTTGTTTCGTGTACAGAACTGTTGAGTCACAGCCTAAACCACTGATTTATCACCTGGGGAAAGGACTGGCTCAGCCCTGGGAGCACAGATGAAGACAGTTCACCTGTGTGACCAGAAGAGGTGGATCCTGGCTCCACATCTCTTAGACCCCATTTAAGGACTGACTGCCACCCCAGATGGATCTCTGTTTGGAGATCCCTCCCTTGTGGAGTTTTTTCCTGTAAGGCTAGATCCTCAGAGACAGATGAACATTGTTTTCCTGTTTGTCCCTTTTGCCATTCCACTTTTGTATCGCCTTTCCACTGCACTAATCTTTCCGACTAACGATTCTGTTAAGCCAAAATCACAATATCAATAACAACACTATCCATAGAGCATTTAAGGTTGTAAAATCCTGAATCAATTAACTAACTTTGTGCTCTATCAAAACTTGTCTTTTTTTTTCCCCCCTGATTAGAGAGTTACTCAATAGCTGCAATCTTCTATTTTAAGATTGAAGAGAATGTAAGACTAACCAAATTGCCTTTTAATGGTATATGTTTTAAACATCAAATTGTGCTTTACTTTCCATAAATCTCAAGATTGTAACTTGAAATGTAGGGTGTTCCTTCTTGACTTAATTATTTGATAAGATTAGAAATAAATTATTAATCTGAATCTTAAAGAAATCTCTATGTCTTCACATATTAAGAACGTCATTCTCCTGTGCTAGTGGAAGGAGAGAAGGGAGAGGCTATAGTCTACAACATATCTTCACTGACAAGGAAGATCTGTTTCAGATATACTTCTTCATATTTGAGATATTTCTTCTCTTTCCCCCTCCCTCTAGTTCCCATATGAAATTGGCTTTGTCTGTCCAAGACATGAACAAGAGAAGAGCTAATGTTGCTCCTTCCATTAGCACATAAATAACAGTAGGCATTGGAGTTCATTATAGCATTCTTATCCTCTCTCACAACACTGCCAACTGAACAGTTTCAGCACTACTTTAGTACTAGGATGAGAGACTTGAGCGAATGGTAAGCGCTAGCACCACTGCAATGTACAGTTCTGTTCTCTATGGGAAAGGTCAAGGCAATATATACGACAGCCCACGGAAATCAAACCAAAGTGAGCAACGTAAAAACAGAACACAACATTTTGTGAATATTTATCAGCATCTGTTGGGAGAGCATGGCAAAGTGAATGTGCTCACAAGACAGAGCAAAATTGTTGGCCACAAAAAGGAATGGATGGTTTATTGAAACTGGTTAAGAAATTAGTAAGTTCTCATACTACCCACCTACCTCAGTTGCTAATTACAACTATTCATTCAGCTCTGTGCTGGTAATTCAATAAGGCAGACTCCTTTATTACACTGTTTTAGAGTTAGCTTTTGTATCATCTCAAAACACAGAGGAATGAGATTCGAAAACCAAGAGAACAGTCCAAAGCAGAGCTAAACTGTACTTAGATACTTCATTAGTGACAGAATGAAATTATGATAAGGAGTAAAGAAGAGCTGAAGAACATTAAATAAGCTTCTAACAGAATCTAAGCATGTTCACCCCTTGTGTTGTGTATGAACAAATGGAAAAGCCATTGTCTTTATGAATGGCCTGGATCAATAATTGTGCTGTTAAAATACATGTTTCTGCCCTGGCAATGGCTTCCAGAAATAAGCTCAACTTTCTATTTCTAGTTTAATATAGCAAAATTAACAGATGCTTATAATTAAGGATTCTGAAGCAAATTTATGGAGTAGGTTAGTTTTCCACGTATTTCTTTGATTATTCTTTTTTCACAGTTGTCTATTTATAACTCCCAGAAAAAAAAAAATCAGACCAGCAAATCTTGTCATTACTGATTAAAAAAAACAAAAGAAAACCCAACAGTGCTGTTTGGATAGAAAACTGTCAGGTCTTGATACACCTAGCACTATGTCAAGAGTCTGTTTTGCAAACAGCCGTGTGTGATTGTTGCAATGGAGTTACACAGGTGTGCATCATTTTATTCATTTACAGGAGACCTTCAAGTGGTAATACCCTTTGTTTATTGTTATCTTGAGATAAATTTAAAGCAACAGTTGAAAGCCAAAAAAATCTGCTTTGTCTGTGGAAACCATTAAATTTCAGGTCCCTTTTCTTTGGTTATCAATAAGTCTTACAAAAATATATATAAATTATATATTATAAATGTTATATTATAAATACACAGCTCACAATGCTGTTTACAGACAAGATGTGCCCCTGGGAGCACACAGAAAGGTGCACTGAGTCTGGAGAGCACAGGAATCATAGAATCATAGAATTATAGAATCATAGAATCACAAGGTTGGAAACAACCTATAAGATCATCTAGTCCAACTGTCTTCTCATTACCATTGCTACCATAAGCTACTAAACCATATCTCGCAGCTCCTCATCCAGACACCTCTTGAACACTGCCAGGGACGACAACTCGATGACCTCCCTGGGCAGGCCATTCCAGTGCCTAACCACTCTCTGAGAGAAAAAGTTTTTCCTCATGTCTAACCTAAACCTCCTCTGGTACAACTGGTACAACTTGCGGCCATTTCCCCAGGTCCTGAGTACAGAGGAATTTAACCCCTGGAGAGCAGGTGTTTCTATGACACATCCCATCACACAGAGGCATTTTTAAAAGCCAAATGACAACTATATAGATCACAGACCAAAATATGGCTGGGTTTTTGCTTGTTTGCTCGTTTTTAATTCAAATGAGCCTTTTCTTTTCTAGAGAAAGAGTATGTCACTAAATCCTAGCAATGAAAGACAGTCAGGGAAGGGCACATCATCCTCAGTTTTCCATTTTTATTTGACCTTTTGATGGGTGAGGAGAAAAAAAGAACAAAGAACTAAGTTACTTTGTTTGCTGGGTCATAAATGCAAGAGTATGAAGCGCATATCTTGACAATAGTAGTAAGAAATAAATTATCTTAAGAATTGACAAATCCCATCCACATATTTAACACACTGACAGGTGTTTAAAACATTTCTGAAGGCTGGCACTCATTGTTTTAATCACATTTAATTGTATTTTTCATCAAATTCTAATCATGAAAACACATGAATTCCAAAACAGTATGGCACTTCAATTACAATGCTAACAACAGCATCTGACGGTACTACAACTACTTCTCAATCACATACAGTTCATGGGCAGGCTCCCTGAGCTACGAAGGAGAAAATGAGGATAGTTAAAATGCACTCGCTTTTCTCCCTAGATTAGCACTGCTGAATGCCATCTTGGCTTCTTTGTAGAGAAATTGTACCTCACTGAATAGGTAAGTGCAGTTTCCAAAAGCACTCGAACTGTCCTTAAACATCTTTAAAAACACACGGATACGCTGACTACCTCCTTTAATTTCCATATAAAATGTAATATTTTTCTTGTCTAAATATCTTCAGAGAATGTGGACAACTGCTTTTAATGCTTTATTTAAAGAGTATTTTATTTATTCTTTTTTCCTCTTAAATTCCAACTCCTTTCAAGAAGGAATTGTAATCCAATGACTCCAAATGAATGATTATAGGTGTTTTAATGATTTTATTTGTGATGTCAATGGAATTATGTAGGCTTTAAGTAGACCTGTGAATTTATTAATTACACAAAGTTATTCTAAACTTGCTAAGAAGCTTTGTGACTACTATAGTAAAAAGTTCATTAAAAGTGCTTTAACATCTAATATAAGTATTGCCCTTAATAGCTCAATAAACTAATTAAATATAAACTTTAATAAAAATTACTGAAAAAATTTTGAAAGCTTTCAAAAGGAGATGTTAGCAAACAGAAGACACGTACCCACCAAAAGCAATGTATGCTAAAAATTATCACTAGTATTAATTCTTTTGAAAGTGATTTAATAGAATAGAAGAAGAAGAAGTGAACATCCACCTGGGTTTTTCTGAACTTGTTCTCTTTTCCTGGGTCAGGAATTTGTACCTACTTTAGTGGTTCACTTATTATATGTATATTTACCTCATCAGAGGCTGAAATAGCTGAAGATATCTGAAAATTCAGAACAGAAAAAAAAAATCCAGACCAAATCTTAAGCTTATAGTTAAATCAACTGTATAATCAATGAAAATTATATAAAGGAATATTATATAATCAAATAATATCAAGATGTTAAAATAATGAAATAAGCAAGAGAGTTAGGCACAGCGAGACAAAGAGAATAAATAGGAAGCTTACCCGCATCATGGGCTCGCTCAGGAAAGACCAGTGGAGTGGATCTTCCGAAGAGAGAGAGATCCTTCCCTACTGGTAGTCAGCTCATAAATGGGTCTTAGCAGAGGTGGAGCCAGGCTCCACCCCTTCCTGCAACACAGGTGAATTGCTTTCACCTGTGCTCCCAGGGCTGACTCATTGCTCGCCTCAGGTGATTAATCAGAGGTTCAGGCCGTGACTCAGCAGTTCCCATACATCTACTATGCATTCAGCACTAAATAAATAAATAAATAAATAAATCCAGGCATTTCTTTAAAATCTATTGTATTCTGGATGAGTCATGCTTCTGTCTATTTGAAGTTCAATTACAGAGAAGAATAGAAAGGAAAAAAAAATCAGGAAAGCATTGGCTTTTATCTCACACATACATGTTAACCTTTCTGTTTGTTCTTGTTGTTAAACTTATACATGATATTGCTGGCTGTACAGTGATGACTAATTTTTAGTGTTTGTGGGATGATTGGCTTACTTTCCAGTGTTCTTGTACCTCATTAAATTTCACGATGTTCTCTTTCTCACTGATAAGCTCCACCTACCTCACAAATAACTGACACATTTGACTGATTCTTCTTGCACTGATTTAAACTTCATTTTGTTTGAAACAGAAATATTCATTTCCTTCTGGCATTCAGTCTCTTCTTACTCTAAGTTCCCTGTATTGTTTTGTTTTCCTATGTGTATGCAAACATTTAAGCCAGGGAACCACTTCGCTTCCATTAGACTTCATTTTTAAGCTCATCCGGCTCTGTGCTTATATGTATTTAAATGAAAGAAGTTACTTAGAAGCATGAACAAGATTATATGATCTCAGTGTTTTCTGATGAACTGCAGAAGAGAAATCAACATGATTTTTGATTTCAGATTAATGAAATCTAACATTGCCATTTTTGTTGTGGCTATTAAAGAATTGCTTTTCACTGTAGCCTAAACAACCACCTAAAAAAATGTTGGTTTTAAGTCTCTCATCCTAAAGACTCGTTTCAGAGTTAAAAGAGGAGATAAAGAGGAATAAAACAAGAAGAATATGTAAGCTCTAATATGGGAAACAAATGGGAAAAAGTGAAGGGAAAATGAAGAAATACCCATCTTCATAAACTGAAGATTTAGGAATAAAACTGAAATAAGTGTCCCTAAATATTATGCATGAATCCAAGTGCAGCAGTAACCCAGAGGGACCAGTAGGAGAAAAGACACATGAAAAGTTTCATGCAAATTATAGAAATGTAGAAATGAAAAGGATTTCAAATTAATATGTAGTTGGCTATCTCAAAATCATTACGTCTAGATAAAGTGAATGCATGAGTAGAGTAATTTTAGGAATAATAGCATATTCATAAAGATCAGAAATCAGTGAACCTGTCAACATGTGCTTCATAGCTTCATTTTGAATAACAGCACTTTGACTTCAAAACATTGGGTTAGCCCAACTTATTTAGCTATAATTACAATAAAGAATCGATAGCAAAGTTCTTTCAAAAATGAAAGAAAACTTCTACAAGAATTTCATAGGATACTTTTATTACTTTTTATCTTCTGGCAAGATTTAAACATCATAGTCTTTTTTAAAATCTTTTAGTAAGTAAACACATCTAGTTACAGTACATCCTCCTTTTAGAGGTTAGTCCTTAAATGAGCTAAGGGAGGGATGGATCCAGGGCTTACCACTTCCAGTCAGGTGGAAAACGCACACCTGTGCTTCCTGCACCAGCCACTCCCTTCACTAGGTGCTCCATCATCTGTTGTGACGTAACAGTTCAGAAGCATAGAATCTTTTGTGTTGGAAAGAACTCTCAAAGTTCATCTAGTTCAATGCACCCAGAATACAGTTGGCTTTCTGGGCTGCGAGGAACATTGCTGGCTCGTGTTCAGCTGCCATCCACCAGTACCCTCAAGTCCTTTTTGGAAGGTTTGTATTCCAGGTTTTCATCTCCCAGCTTGTACTGATAATAGAGGTCACCACAACCAATGTACAAGACCTTGCACTTTGCTTTGCTGAAACTCATGAGACTCATCTGGACTCATTGCTTGAGCCTGTCTAGGTCTCTCTAAATATCATCTTGCCTCTTGATGTTGATGGCACCACACAGCTTGGTTTCACCTGCAAACTTGCTGAGAGTGTACTCAATCCCACTGTTGATGTCATTGATAAAGAGTAAAAAAAAAAGAGTTAAAGAGTACTGACCCCAGTACTGACTCCTGACCAACACTCGTCACTGATCTCCATCTGGACATTGAACCACTGATCACCACTCTCTGGAAATAATCTTGGAACCAATTCGTCATCCTTCTAAAAATCTCATTTGTTCCTGAAATCCCTACATATATTGGCAAGATCTCATTTCATTAATTCCATTGAAGTCATTTTGAAAAATAGATATCCCAATATGTTTCATGGGAATGTAACACCATCAGGTACCTATAAGGAAATGAATTTCTCTCTAAGGAATGCAATATTGATTATGCAAGCAATTAAAAAAAAAAAAAAAAACCTATACATGAATATAGAAATGATTTAATCTGACTTTTAATGGCAACAACTTAAATCAATGGAACAGCAATTCAAGCATCCAAAGCCAATGCTACCAAACAGTAATTCTGGTGGGAGTGTCTATCCTCACACATTCTTCACAGATAAGACAGTCTCTTTTTTTTTTTTTGGCTTCCCCTTCCTCCCATGGACCTCCTATGGGGCTCTTCTTTTTTTCTGCTGAATATGAGTTTGAATGAACTCTACAGTGTCAGACAGAAGTTCTTAATTCTTCTCAGAGCCCTGAAATGCAAATGTATTGCACTTCAGTTAGTCATAAAACTGAACAAATACTACCATGGAAAAAATAATTTTAGAAGTGAGTTTAAATATTAATGCTCAGTATGCCTTATTAAAATTCTGAGAATTAAATAAAAGTGAGTGATATTTCCAAAACATTGTTTGCAGAAGAGAGCTTAAAAGCTAACAATCTTTTTTATGCAATGGGAAAAGAAAACATACTTGAATCAGGAAGAAAAAGTGGTTCACTACACATAAGGCTACATTAATTTGGAATTCATCACATTCTGTATATTTTGGGTAATACTGCTAAGTCATAAGCCCCACGGCCAGAGGCTCCAGGAAAAAAATAATTTTTTTCTCTCTCTTTTTTTTTTTCTTTTTTCTTTTTTTTAAAAAAGAAGAAAAGGATCCCACATGAAATTTCATTTTCATAAATCATTTTTTTTCTGTTCAATTCCTCACCTGCACCTGTCACCTGGGATGTCACTATTGTTATAATCTGAAATACAACTTTGTTGGAGCATCTTAAGAAAAAGCTCTTCAAGTAAACACCTTGTTTCTCAATAGTGTGAGTTTTAATTTAGCTTAATTTCTCTCATTTATTTGTCTCTGTGAGAATATCTCTGACTGAGTAATAGAGTTGATAGCAGCAATGTTGAGCTCTGTTTACAGAGGTCTTACATTCTCAATACCTTAATAAATCTAAAATCTTATCCTCTTTTAAGTGATCAAGCTTCCAAAAAAGAGTTTGGTGGCACTTTTGTAATTTTGTACATTGAAGCTTAGAGGCACAAATATATTCCCTGCAATTACTTGCATGCAGACTCTGACTTGGGGGAACTACATAACATAAGTGAGAAGGGCAATTACATCAGTGATACACACATAAAAGTGTTAGATTATGTGATTAAAGGCTAATGGCAATAAACACAAGGACTGGTGTAAGAACTCTAGTTCATTATGAATGACAATGTCATGCACTGAATTAGCTACTCTTTATCTGAGGAGAATGGTCTAACCGTTGTCCCAAATAGCAGACCCATAAAAAAAAGTCAGTGAAAGAAACAGTCACCCTTGAATGCTGTGCAAGTCAGAGGGAGTTATTACGTATTAGAGTATAGGACGTATTACACGATGCTGGGGAAGAGAATGTGGGTACCATGTAAAACTCATTATGTTTAAGGGAAGGACCAAAGGCATGAAAATGAATGAGGAACATCCAAGAGGAGCCAAATGTGTTCATAGGGGTTCCAGTAAAGTCACGGGTTTCTGTCTTTGCTGACCTGTGTCACTGAACAAGTGTATGCATAGCATAGTACGTGCACACGAGTGTATGTAAAAGTGCACACACACTTGTCCACTGGAAATACCTGCTCAGCTTCACTGTTGACTGAAACTGGAAATACAAAACTGCTGCAGCATCACATCTATGGGGAATCCACCTGCAGCCTGAAGTACTCTGGATTTTACTGCATCTAACAGTAAGATTTCCTATTTAATGCTTATGAGTATAAACTATATTCTCAAGTTCCTTCTTTCTGAAGAGTATCATTTATTTCTGCATAGCTTTGCACTATAGATATGTGCTATGAAGAGGGTAAGTGCGAATACAAAAAGGGAAACTGAGGCATGTAGAAGTTTTACCTATGAAGGATATAAAATTTTCTTAGGTGTTGCAGAATATGTATTCATGAAATCTTGTTCTAGCATAGTTATTTGCTCTTCATTTATCTGTCTTTTCCTTTTCTGCTGATGTATCTTGGTAGAAATGTTTTATAATAAATTCAGCTGCACACTGTATTAAGAAGAAACATAAATACAAGTAGCATGATCATTTAAATGAACAGTACAATGCTCAAAGTAAAACATCACAGTAGTAAATACGGAATTAAAATTGCTTTTAGCAGCAACAAGCAATGTATTTGTCTGATTAATGTGCATATTGGCAACTGCTATTTCTACACACACACAAAAAAAAACATTACTGCTGCTGAAATTAGTTCCTCTTATCCTCTTACATTTGCTTTCATTACTCAGTCCCACCCATATTTATATGGGTGGGACATTTATATTTATATTTTGGCTCTTGCCAAAATATACATTATCCTCTCATTTTACACAGCTACTCCAAATTTAAATCTATACCTGCAGTCAGCATTTCACTCCTTCAAACACTAATGAACAGTAGTTCTAGATGTGAGCAGTGTTCCATTGTATCTATGTATCTATGTATCATTGTATCTATGATAAAATTCTGAATCAGACTGCAGCTTCTACATTGTCTTGGCCACGTGGATTTACAAACTATGCTCATCTCATCAAAAACATTGTGAAAAAATGAAGAATAGTAACACAACACTGTGTTTACAGAGTCAATCTCAATAGCATCAGCTGGGTCTTCTGATCAGTGATAGTTACATAAACATTTTAGTATTTGTAAGTACCCTGATTTTACACAGCCACACTTTCTGAAGTTACCCTGAAATTAGAGCATAAAGCTAGATAGATAAATATACTGTTTTTGGTAGGAAAAAAATATCTGACTCCACTTATTTTCACCTCTGGGATTTAATCATAGTCTTTCAGGTACATTATATGTGTGTGTGTGTGTGCGTGCATGTCTGACACTTCATATTTTGTAGATTCATGGTTGAAGTCTAATCAGATCCGTCTTGACTTCAGCTTCTTCATTTCAGTTTGAAGATGTCACCAGCATATCAACTCCTTCAAATATAAACAGGATGTTCAAAAAAACACGGAAACATTTAGTTGAGAGTAATGAATGTATAATAAATATCTAAAGCTGTATAGTTCAAGTAAATATGTTTGACTTTCTGAATGCTTGACTTTATCCTTTGTAGAAATGGAGCCAGCATATGCTCAAGTATAATCCAGTCCTTAGGTTACTTTCCAGAATTCATCATTCTTGCAATGGAATGGTGGTGAAGCACTGATGTATCTTATCCTGATATTAGAATTTTCATATTCAACATTCTGTCATGAATTGCTTAGCTTTTTAAAACTGGAACACTTTTCCCATTTGACTTGTACAGTTGTACAGTCAGGTTTGTTATGAGTAACCATATATAATAATGTTCTAATTTTTTAATTCATTTCCTTTGCTCAGCTCATTGTAAAGCAAGACTTATCAAGTAGGAAGAAGATCAAAATTTCTCCATCTAAGAGTAGCACTAGATAATAACTGTAGGAACTTACTCTACAGATCAGTCCAAGATTGAGATAGCTACAATTGGATATCTCCATAAAAGATACATATCTAAGCTCACATTACATACTTAGAATCAATTTTGATTTTACTGTCTAAACATGGGTGTATTTTTTACATTCCTCGGGATATTTATATATTTACATTTTTACATATTTGCATATTATTTATATATTCATATATCAAATGTCATCAGGACATTTTAGAAAAAAACAAGATGCTAGAAGAACCTATGTCAGATGTCTTGGCTGTCTTGGATATTCTAGGCCATCTCATGTGAAAGAGAAACCAAATTCAGATGACTGAATTGACCAGATAGTCAATAAGCTGAAGATACTAATCTTACTCTGGAGCAGATATGTAACATGTTTTTTTTTTTGTTGTTTTTTTGTTTTGTTTTGTTTTGTTTTGTTTTTTAATGCATAAATATTGTTGCCTTGTAACATTTAGGCAAATATATCAATTTTAGCAGCTAATAAGCTCCTTAAATTACAATCTTCTGGAGTAGATCTTTGTAGTTTAGGAATCTGTGTTCAGTTGGTAGAATCTCATACTAACAATATTTTCCTGGAAAAAAAAAAATAATAATTTTATTTACTATTTTCATTACTGTAGGAAACCAAGTACTGTTTTTAGAAATGTGAATAACTGCAGAAGAAATCTAAAATAAATGCATTACTTCTCTCCAGAAGTAACACTTCCCATTTATTTTGGTGGAAACTTCAATAAAGAACTCTGTTTGATGGAGCAAATTCTCAGCTACAAGGCATTCTTTTTCAATATAGTCACCAACATTAGCTACTCATTTTCACCAGCAATGAAAAGAGCCTGCATTCCACGCTCATAAAAATCTGCACAAGCAGAGGTGATCCACTGTCACTGTCAGCACAGCTGAAGTGCAGCACCCACCACCTCACTCTGTTCACATCTACTGGTTGGTCTCCAGAAATGTTCAACAAGTGTCAATGAATGTCAATGGGTGCAATCTTTTCCACGTGGAGGAATTCATTGACACACTTCTGTTTCATACACATTTTCATGTCAGACATCATTCTGTCAGACTGTCCCTCTGCTGTCATCTGTAACTCAGTGACAAAATATAACAGGATACTGAGGGGAAGGTTCAGCCTCTACTGCCATACCATCAACATCTGTGTCTGACATTGTGAGCCAACATATTAAAATAGGAGGTATTACTTTTGGAGCCGCCCTTGTAATAAAACATACCTGCAATACTAAACTAACTTCAAAACATATTTTACTTACCACTTTGGCAGACGATCCATTTCCAGTTACAGGGTAAAATTTGATATTACAATATTGTTCCATAATTTGTGCCACATTTTTTCATAATTCATAGGAATTTATTATAAACAAAACAAACAAACAACAACAACTACAAAAAACTACTGCAATTTGCAGTATAATTTTTACAAGAATTGCTTATTTCCAGCAAAATAATTTATGAACATGCTCAGATTGCCTAATTCAGTTTCTGCCATATAGAATATGTAAAGATGGCAGTACAACTATGTAGCAAATGCTACCAAATAACTGTAGAAGATGCATCTACAATGTATCTTGTATGCACACAGAAAATGCATATCAGAAACAGAAAATAGATAGCTACTAGAAAACATGTGTTGCCAAATAATTACTTTTGGAAGTAAGAAACTGCAACACACAGTTTATTCACAAAACAGAGCCTTTGCTAGAAATTCATGTTAAATTCAATACTTCAGACCATCAGACGTGAGCTGAGATGGAAATTTTAAGACAACAATAGATGTACATCAAAAATTAATTATTTTATAAGCACTGGGTAGACAAACCACTTCTCACAGAGCTCTGTAGCTTAAAATATTTAAAATAGCAAGGAAATGCAGTATCACAAAAAGTAATAAGCAATTACTTTGGGAAATAAAAGTGAAGATAACTTTGTGGATATTTAATCAATGCAACATATGTGTAATATATAGTACCCTGCATAGTAATCACAGTTATTATCCCTGTGAGAATAATCCATTTTTCAATTATGCAAACAAAAATTAAGAAAACAGAATATATATATATATTTCTTAATTCTTTTCTTTCTCTCTAAAAAAAAAAAGACAAACAACAACAACAACAAAAACGTAATTGTGTTTGTATAATGACCAGAAAGTAAGAATAGTGCTAGATATTCAAGTTGTAATCAGCAAGAGCCAGACTGCTCAACTCTTCTTATTTAGCATTTTTAAAGCCCTCCCTTGCTTATTCGCATAACTGTTGCTCAGTTCCTTTCACTGCTATAATGCTCTTTGCAGTCACGCTTATCTTGCTTTATCCTAGGTATGTTTTATCTTTCCCAGATTGGTAACTGGAGCCAATAGACACAGCTGAGCTTCTCAGGGAATGAAGCCTCAGGATTTTGTTGCTTCATCAAGAACTCAAATGCAGCTGGACATAGATTAACACATGACATGAAGAATTCAGGGATCTTTTTGTTTACCATATTTCAACAGAAAGGATATAGATTGCTTGTTCAATCCTTAGATCTTTAGAAATAGTGTACTATCTACAACATTGGGCTGCAAAACTGTACTGTCAATCTTCCACAAGGGTCTTTCTCTTTACATAAACTAGCATTCAGCAAAGCAAGAGTTGAAACCATGATGCCCTTCCTTCTCTTAAGGAAATATCTTAGTTGGGTGTCTCTTAATTAGGTAAACTAAAAAGTGATCTTTCACTTCATTGTGTTGGTATTAATGAGTGTTAAGAATTTTAATCAAAATAGATTACAGTCATCCTTTTCAAAGTGAGGCCTAGAACTGAGAATCCCCTTTTTTCCCTATATTTCTTTTTTTCCTTTTTTTTTTTCTTTTTTTTTTTCCCCCTTAAAAATTTGTTCCTGGGTCAGTGTCAGAGAAACTAAAATATCTCTAAATTGGCTGTGGTTTATAAGCCCTGCAACTACTCAGTGAAATTGCTACTTTCTTCTCTATGATCATCATCATCTTGCTCAGACCAGGAAGTTCATTGCATGATGCTTTGCCCTCACATGTCTACCCCAGACCTCTCACAGATCACTCAGTTTCTGCTTATGGAAGCTTGGCATTCCAAACACTGCAGCACAACTGATACAACATTAGCAGAATGATTCAAGATCTCCAATAGCTTACCAAACCTGAAAGAGAACAGTATTTGGACTAATGTGCAGATTTTACAAATATTTCTCCTTGGACAATATTCTGGCACTATTTAGGACAGTCTTATTAGGCTGGTTCTTAAAATGGTTGTTCTTTACAGTTTTGTTAGCAGTGTATAAGGTAACAGAGCTCTATGTTCAGCTTAGGTGTTACCTCCAAGCTGTGGTCACACGTGCTGTATTTAGGCAGTTGAAACACCAGAAATTTTATTCTGTTTGTTTATCTGGCAGTAGAAAATTAT
This sequence comes from Chrysolophus pictus, assembly GCA_037305975.1. NCBI lineage: Eukaryota > Metazoa > Chordata > Aves > Galliformes > Phasianidae > Chrysolophus > Chrysolophus pictus. The sequence continues at coordinate 49,424,325 of CM074579.1, read as the reverse complement.
CTGGCAAGAAAGCACGCTTAGATTTGTAGTGGCATTTCATCCACCTTGTTTGTACTGCCATCTCCTTCTTCCTTCTCAGGAAAGCTGAAGAGTTCTGTAAGAGAACAGATTCAGTTTCTATCTTCTCTTAATGGGAAGAGCCACCTGACAGCTCTACTTCCTACAGACACAATGAATGAGCTCTTGTACAGGCAACTATCAGCAGGGTGTAGCATGCCAGATCGTCTAAGTATTTCTTCATAATAAACCATTTATGCTTGAATCCAGCTCTGAATAACAGGTTAATTTAACTTCACTTTTTTCCCCTTCATTTGGCTAAGTCCTTCTGTTCTTGTAACAAGACTGCTCAGGCTTTTCAAATACAGTCATTGTTGTAAATAGACTATTTTCACAGGATATGTTGTGAATTATATGTGTTAAATAACTTTTAAGTTATTTAAGTGGTTTGTATCTCCTCTTTGTCTGGACATTGGTGTGGCTTTCCCTTATCACATTTTACCACGCCCCTACATGTCATATACTTGAAGTATCTCAATACAATGGTACTGCAGTGTATTTCTTTCCACAACTCTGTCTTTTAAAGAACACCAGAGTCTCTAGTGAAAGGAAAATAAAAAGGACTAAACAAAAAATTCCATTTAAAAAAGGTTGTAAATAATATTTTCATACAGCAGAACTGAATCCCTGCACCTCTTCAGAGAGATTCACGTCACTAGAACAGAGTAATTGCAAGTGCCACTTGTCTTCCCTTTGGGTTTCTACCAAGAAGAAATCGTTTATTATTGATGCAGGTCTTATACTTTGTTTAGGATTTTCATTACCAACAAAGCAGTTCTTTTAGTGGCAATATTGGCTCAAGTCCTTTGACAAGGAGGGGTTTTACAGTGTCTCTCTTTCTGCTCCTAAGGACTAATCACAGACGCACCATAAAGGGTGCCATAATCTGATACAGCAAGAATCTGGGAAAAAAAAAAAAAAAAAAAAAAAAAAAAAAAAAAAAAAAAAAAAAAAAAAAGAATATTGAAGTTATATACATATACAGTGAAGAAAACTGTCAATTTTAAAACTTGATGTTGTTCTGTCCATTTATTTTTATTGTGACTCCTTAGTGGGGAGGGGTGGGGGAGGGGGGGAGAAAAAACAGCAACAAAAGCCCCACTATTTTAGGAACAAAGCATATCATACATAGTCTTTATTCAGTTTCTTTTGTGTCACCCATGTACTTATTAAATTCTACTGTAACATATAAGTCTCCTCAGCTGTGATTACTCCATGATAATTGCATGCCCTGTTGAGCCTTATTGCCTAACTGGTAGTTTAGAAAAGAATGTCTGTGCTAGTTTTAAGATTAGCATCCATTCCTTCAACAGAAAAAAATATTTGTCTACCACTCTCAAAGATGTTCGTATTGATATCACTGCTTACACAAACTGTGAGCGTAGAAATATCTTGTTCAGAATATTACTGGAAAAAGAATTTCTGAAATGAATGTTTTCTATGAGTTTAGAAAATATCTTGAAGACTGGTTCTGTCTTGATTTGTAACAGGCAAATGCGAGCACTTCTCTTCTGATTTGCAAGAGTAAAAGTCAGCGTGGAATCTGGACTGCCAGGCAGGCTGTTGCTGCAGAAGCCTCCTTTCGGCATCATTTGAGTACAATATGAAGAAATATTCATGCCAGCTTACTTAGAAAGTGTTCAAAGTGAATATCCCAGACTAGCATTTTTGATGAATTGAGATTGAAGTAGACATTCTTGGATGTCTAATACCACATGCAAGCACCTGATGAGCAGAAATGATCTCTCTAAAACAATTATCCAGAGTATGTTTCAATGATTTGGAAATTTTGCCATTTTCTTCGTGATTCTCCAAAGCAATAAGCTGAAATCCCTCATCCTTAACTATCCTGTAGATATCCTGCAGGTTTTGGGTCACAGCTGCCACATTTTTTCCTGTATTCACACCAAAGAGAAGAAAATAGGCTACAGTAATATGACAGAAATCTCTCAACCACATTTCACATCATGTCAAGATTTACCTACAAGAATTCCCAGCCACAGAATGTCGACAGGTTTATTGATCTGAAAATACATAAGAATGGCAGCTAACACCTTCTGCTAAGGAAAATATTTTATCACAAAAAGAAGCAGTAGCCTCTCGAATTTGGAAAAACTGGTCACAGAATAGTCACATTCTACAGGAAGGCTCAAACTAATGCAGAGAGATCAAAGTATCATAGAATAATTAAGGTTGGAAAAACCTCTAAGATCATCTAGTCCAACCATTAATCTGTGCCTATGACTGCTGGAGACCATACTATGTCACCTATATCACTCAGTGAGAAATATACCCTTTTCTTGAAAGCTTCCAGGGATGGTGACTCCACCAACTCTTAGATACCTGTGTTTGAACAGATTCTTTTTTTTTTTTTTTTTTTTTTCCCATCAGGCCAATATTCTCTTCTCTAGCTTCCCTTTAAACTCTTTACTGCCCATAAGTTCCACTCCTTCTCATCCAGAGTTCATTTCTGGGAGGAGATTTATCCTGACCCCTTTCAGAATCTAACTCTGCCAGACAGAAAACACCATACCCTATTTTTTGGTAATCATAGATCCAGAAATTGTGTACTTCACATATCACCTGGTAATTCTTTGTTACCTAATCTAGAGGGTAAATGTTGAATCTTGATTTGTAATTGGCAAGTTCCTGGGTCACACACAACAACCTGTACTCAGCTAAGGTATTTATGTGACTGAAGTTAAAAACAACAGAGATGTGTCCTAAAGTTTAGTCTTCCAAAAATGTCTTCAGCAGCGGCTAGAGAAAAACATTCCTTCCTCAGTGAGATGGGAAAAAAATCCATAATTTAAAAAATATATGATACATGGCACAGTAACTTGGAAATTACAGACACAAGAGTCATACAAGAAAGCCTAAAGGAAAGGAACTTACCAAGGTTTTCTGACTACGATATGAAGCCTAAAGGAGTGCTGATCTTTGTAACACGAGCTACATAAAGCACATCTAAAGCACTAAAGACATAAATCACCATCTTTTGTTTTTCTTGTGCTTTATAGCCAAGTTTCTCTTCCTCAGCAATAGAAAAATTTTCATCCACAACCTGAGTGTGAGAGCGTAGTGAGTATGGACAAAGATTCACCTGGTTCTAAAAATTTTACATAATTTAAGAAGATCAGGCTTAGAAACAGTGTCAGTTTCTTCTCTCTTCCAGCAAGACAATGGATCTCCACAGCAGTCACCCATGAAAAATGACCAAAAAAAAAAAAATCATTTTAAGTGATATTGCCCCTGTTAAAATTCAAAGAAAAGGCTGTAGAAACCAGGATTAACTTCCACTTCCTTCTGTCTTTTATTTAATCACTCCAATTTCTCCTCAGCAGCTTTGCAGGTGTCTCTTTTCTTCTTTTTCTTTTAACCTGCCCTCCTGCTTTGCACTTCTCCATTTTTTCTGCATTTATAATAAGGCTATATTACTTTTGAATGTTCCCTATCATCTTATTCTCCTCTATTTCTCCAAGAAATGATTTTCTTGGGACAAAATGGTTGTGACTGTGTCCCAATACTTAATTAGCCCTCTCTCCCAGAATAATGAAGACCCCCCTCAGGCTAAGTGATAATTGCCATAAGTCACCTGTTTTCCCAGATCATAAGCCTGAGCAGGGACTAGCACCTCTAACCACAACAAAGCAGTTAACCACCATGATACAACAAAAGGAGGATTCCCTGGAAGTCCTAACACAGTATCACCATCCACCGTTTTCAGAAGCAAAGTGTCTCATGCATGTGAAGAGCAAAGAGATAAATGTTCTCCTAGATTGTGATGTGTACTAACTTCTAGTCAGCTGCACGACATGAGGCAGATGAGTGGGACACTGGGAAGTACCTCCACATGCACATGCCAGTGGTCACTCTTCCCATTTCTCTGATTTCTCCATGCTTCACCTCATTCCTCAGAGGCATTACAGATGTCTGTAGTTGAGAAAAAAGACTTAAACCTATTAATTCATTTCTTAATGTGATTTTTAAAATATTGTTCTTATTTTCAATAATTTCTAGACTCGCTACTCGCTAGCAGTTTGTTGTATCATTCTCTCCTGAATCTTCTGGACCACTTGTGGCAGAATACTCTTCCTTATCTGCTTGAGCTATTTTCCCTTGTCATCTATATTACCACTGCTGACTTTAAAAAGTGGGTCCTTGGTACTACAATTACGCTGCTAAAGTTTGTCTCAAAACACACTCTTATGCTCCTTTTCTTCTCTCTTTTATTTCTGTCTCCTGGACACATAGCTCTTTCTCCCAGTCCCTCCTGATCTGCTTCTCCTATACTTGCACTTTTCAGTGGTAAGCCTGCTATAATAATGCTACTGACTCCTAAAAGACTGTCTGAGTAGCAAGTAGTTCATATTCTTGTGATTTAAAGACACCCTGAAAAGTGCAAACCTTGACATAGGTCTTACTGAACTTTTCTTCTGCCCAGGTACTACTCTTCCTTTTGGAAACACAAGAGAAATTGAAATTTGGGATTGTAGATCTTATCCTTATGTTCAGAGTCTGCAGGAGACAAGAATCATGGACACTGAGATCTGTTTCTGCTGCCATGTATGCGCAAATTTTCAGCTGTCCCAGAGTTTTCTTCAGTGGAAAACTAAAATTGAGTCTGAATTTGAGTAATGACATGTACACCCTGCAGGGACTCTAGGAAGATGGAGTGGATGTTAATGAATTAGAAGTTGTTATCAGATAATCATATGCCACACCACTACTTTGATGTCACTTGAAAAAATTTTGTATTATCTGAAAACTGGTATTCATATCAGGACCATCCATTGTACCCCTGCAACTCCAGCTCTTACTTTGTCCTAATTTATCTTATATTATCTTTATTGGCAATTGCTCTCTGTTTTTTACTTGTTTACCCATTATAATCAATTTCAGATTTCATTCTCCAAGCTTAAACAAGCCAAAAAATCTCTTTGTCCCAAGTTCAAGAATGTGATGTAATTAAATCTAAAATTCATCTATTGCAACAAAGATAGTATGAAATTGAAACATAAAGGATCTTTATATACTTCTATTTTTTTTTTTTTTTTTTTCACTATGCAAGTATAAATCCATCTTACTGTTGATTTTGAAAGTCTTTGATCTGGAGGATCTTAGAAACTTGTTCAACCACAGATATGCACTCAGACATCAATATTTAAAAAGTGTATTGCATCATATCCTGTATAGGTAATAAGTGGGGAAAGATCCGAAGGTGTGGTCAGCTGTTAAATAACAAAAGGCAGAGTGCTGAATATTAACTCTTAAGCAAGAGGAATTTGGTGGGAGAGCGATGCTTGCTCCTTAAGAATCTGTGGGCATAAGCCCATTAACTGTACTGTAAGCACAATAGAATCCACAATGCATTTAATAAGCCAGTATGAGTACTGGCAGCATTGTCTTGTACTGCTCCTACTTCTACTACCTCTTCTGCTTCAATTTTCTATGCATTTTGCAACAGGGAGCCCTATCTCCTTCTGCAGGCTAGTGTTCCCACAGCTGTTTAATTTCCATCATCCTCAGTTTCTTCTCTCATTGCAAACACTGTGCTATTCACATTTACTCCTCGCTTCACACTATCTTGTGCTCCCAAAACTAGATGATTTTTAGACCACTGGACACACTACATCATACAATCTGACCCATATCATCCTTATTTATTGTGGAAAATTCATAGGTAATGGCACTCTTAGCTCTAGATGCAATTTGTTTTACCTCCCAGGGAAACAATTTCCCCTGAAACAAGGCAAAGACTCCATTGAATCCCACATGGTACATAATAATAGTTGCTTCTCATAAAGGTTTCATTTAATTTAAAAAATTTACTAAGTAATATATTACTTAATTTGTTTGTTAAAGTCTACAAAGTTAGTAGCACTGTTTCCAGTAAGACAAGAATCATCACAGTTTCCAAATACGGGAAGATTCATTTTGAGACAGTTTCCTTTGACCACATCACTTTATTTAAATCTTGTTCATTTGTCACTGACAACATCACCTGCTGAGCTAAAATGTTTTTCAGGCTGAAGCTGGAGGATGGGCAACGAAGATTAATGGGATATGAATCACATGTAAGCAAATAATTTTCTTTGACCAGCACTGAATTCTCATTTATGCTATTGTTGAATAGTGCTAGGAAACTGTAGTTGAAAAACAATGCACATTCTCCCTTTACGATATTTCATTTTCAATCAGCTGACCCCAAAAGTTGCCAGATTCATCACTTACAGACACCATCTGCTGACCTGTCATGCAGGGTGGTCAGAGCTGTCACAGTAGAACATTTTTTTTCACGCGGATTTGTGCATAAAAGCAACAGAAGGAGAAAAGTGCTTAAATAAATTACAGACCTACATTTATTTATTTTGTTTAGAGGATTCTATACATGCTTAACTTTCACTAAGGCAGCAAAGTAATAGATGCAGTGGGAAAATAAAATCAGTGTGTTGCATGGGACAAGATCCTTGTATCAAATGTGAACTTTAACTGTTTTTATTGTTCCACTATCTCAGCTGATTCGCCAGCTCTGATAGAGATACACATCTCATCTCTGTTTCACTGGGACTTTATTGGAACTACTGAACGCAATAGACTGCAGGCAGATGGTGAAGCTAAGGAATATCATCAGTACAGTTCTTAGTCTTTTTTCATGCCATGCTCTCAAAACTTCTGGCTGTGTTCATGTTGGAAAGAAATCTGACTTCAAAGCTGAATAAAGCAAAGAATAAGAGAGTATGCACTAATACATTTCTAGTGCAACAGCCATACCAACACAGACCCACTTATGATTTATGTTAGATACTCCAGAGTTGTGACCTCTAAATGTCACCCTTTCTGCAAAGTATACCAGCAGCAAACATCCAGGGTTTCTAATAACCCAAGAAATGGTTTTCTGAGCCCCCATACAGATTTTCTTAGATTAATGACTATTTTGCCTTGTTGCCCAAAAACTTCTCCTGTCCTGCCCTTACACTCTGAGGTTATGTTTGAAATGAAGAAAACATTATTAAGGGTGTAAAAAGGACAGCTGCTACTACAGAAACTACAACCTTGATTTAACTATAAATGGATGGTAAACACAAATGTAATTTTGGGAGCAGTCATCTATCATGGTATTATAGTTATGTATGCAAATAACCAGTAGATGAATGTCTTTGTTCCATAAAAATTATTCCTTCTCTGTCTAAAAAAAATTACACAATTCTTATTTCCAGCAAGTGCTAAGCTGACTTCAGGCAAGGATATCTTTAATGTTTTGAGATGTATTTTCCATTCTTGTCTTCAGGATCTATCATATAAATAGACTTGGTAATTTCAAATTTATTTACTAACAAGGTAAGAAAAGCCTTAGAGACCATGAGTCTCAGCTGCATTATTCTGGTACTCAGCAGAGACTTTTATCTTTAACAGCCAACAGTGGGGGAGGGAAGGGGGAGAATCTAGAGAGGTGAATCACCTTTGTATCATTATCTAACAAAAAAATATTCTCCATAACACAGACTCTATATGAATGAGAATAGGACTCACAATGGGCTTTGAAAGCTGAAATATTTTTCATGTTTTTCTACTGATCTGTTATGCAAATAATTCTAATTCTCTTGAAAATTATGACTAGAATTTTCTTTTTTTCCCCAACGACCATTAGGTAAGCTAATTCCTCTGCCTTTGGAGTATTCTTTGTTCATCAATGGACAACAGCGAAGGACTCCTTTGCTTTCGAGATCCTGTTAATCTAGAGTTCTAAATAAAGAACATATGGAAATACTGTGGATCCATGTTTTTTGGTTTTTTTTTTTTTTAACCTCTGTTCACCATCAAGGAGATCTCCTTATGATCCAGAAGGTCAATCCACAGGAGGCATGGCTACTTACATAAAACAAAGACTGAGTAGTCTAGGTGTAGAATATACAGTACTGTTGTTCCAATGTAGCATTTATAAATTATCCCTATCAGTTGAGGTTGACCTTATAAGCATTTCCATCTGTTTTGATTTCCTCAGAAAGAAGAAAATGATGGAGGAAAAAGTTTTACATCACGAAGCCTTCCTTGCAAGGTTTATAATTTATCATTTTAGCATTTGTTACAGACCTAAACATGTTGTCATAATCAGATTAATTTTTTTTCTGAGCATCTCTCCTTCAATTAAATTATTTACCTGCATGACACTGCCCTGAGCATCAGCTTAAGTGAGAAGACCGAGCCATTTCTGTTAACGAGCAATAGAAAAAAATAAACTGAACTTTCATTGAATAGACAAAGAAAACATTAGAAATTACAGATGAAGTTTTCTATGGTCTTCTGCTGCAGTTTAACCAGTTCAGCATGATGCACTTCACTTCTGAACAGCAGCTACACAAGAAGCTATGAAAACACACTTTTTTTTTTTTTTTTTTTTACCTTACTAGGGCAGGGCAAGCAGTAGGACATTGGAACACCTGGCATCACGCATGCTGGGCAGCTCCTCTATGTCAACCACACGGGAATAAAGAAAGGACAGGACATCCCTACATACTCTTGCTCATACTTTCCTCCCTTTCATCAATAAACCTCTCTCAGCACATCATGTCCTTTAGTTACCACATTAGCATCAAAGTTTGAGTCTATAAAATGACAGCCATGTCAATCCTGTAGCACTCTCTGAACTGCTGAGGGTTGCAGCATGGATTCTTCCGAAAATCATGAATCAATCCCCCCATAGCAGTCATTTTTCTTAGACTCATTTTTAATAGAATTTTTCATCTGGCTCAATGCAGTATTTGCTTTCACTTTCTTTTTTTTTGTCAAAAAAATAGATGAGCAAGATAACTGTTGCTGTTTCATCACTAACAGATGGCAATCAAAACTGTTTAAAAAAAAAATCAAATGTTTCAGCATGATTCATTGAGTAAAATTGAGAACGCTACCCTCCTGCTGCTTAGGCACATCATCTTTTCAATAATTACCTGCAGATTTCTTTTCAACTTCAATAACACTAATTGTGTGAGTAGAATTTACAGCTAATATATATTTATATTAAGATCTTGAGAGATAAAAAAAGCACATTTTTTACTTACTATTGCAGTTGCTTATTTTGTTTACTAGAAAGGACTAGGTTTTGCAGTAGTCACTATTCTGCATATTTTCAAGAGTTGTTTTTGAAGACGTCTTTATTTAACACATTTTATTGTCTCTATAGTTTGTTGTTGTGATATTATTTTCCCACTTGATTGCATCAGTTACTTATTTAAACACATATCTGTTACCAAGATTATATAATTGTCTCTCCTAGATATCAGGTGGGACATATTACTTATGTTTCTTTACTTGATTAATGCAATTACAGCTCAATCTTCCTTCATGTGAGAATTTTCAGCAATAACAAAATGCCATATGAGATGTTTTCTTTGGCAGTTGAAACTGGCCTCTGTAAGTGTGCATATAACCTGGGAAGCTCTCTTATTCAGATGTTTCTTTGCTTAATATCCAATTGATTATTCTTAAACATAAGTCCATGTATCTTCATAATTGAAGATGCAAAACTTTCTTAGGAAGGGTGACATATACACAAAAAACTTACTTAGCCACCACATATTTTTATATTTCTTATTAGAATTGTGTATGTGATCTCATTGCCACCATAAAAGTCTGGAGTGATTTGGGCATACCAAATCTCTGGGTTTGAGTGGTGGTGGGATTGCGGGATTAAGACATCTCTTTTCAGCCAGTTTAAAATAATATACACATCCCCATGATTAGATATTGATCAAAGCCCTTCTTACCATAGATGCAGCTGCAAGAAAAGCAGATAGGAAATTTGCTCAATAATAATTTTTTGTGATCCTGATCTAAAATTATGCAGTAAGCTTAGCTGTCTTTGTGAATATTACACATCACCAGGCATACCACTGTAGTGTACATGAATGAAAGTTCCTGCCACTGTGTATTAGGTTTTCAAATGCTGCCATTGTAAGAGATCCAGGTGTACAACCTGCCTATGATATGTTCAATGCCAGCCAAAAAAAAACCCTGTTGCAAAATTAGTTTGATGACTAACTGAATTTAGAAACTGACAAATATTAGGGTTATGCACATAACAGCTTCCAAATGTATTCTTAATTACTGTTATACACAGTAATGCAGCATTTAGGTATTGTGGGTTCTTTTAAGGGTTACCAAGCAAAGAGAAACAAATATAGAAGAGCACAAGCTTAGGACTTGAGAGCCACTATGAGGTAATTAGCAGTAGAATAAAAGTATTAAAGACACTCACTCCTCCTCCAATCGTGTGCAAAAAAATCCATTTGATTCATAAGTTGTCTAAAAGGTGCAAGTAATAAAAAAATTTAAATTTGCTTGAGAGAGAGTGTTCGGCATAACCTTAATGTGAGAAGAAGGAATAATCACTTAAGAGATATGACCCTGGTTTACAGTGAGATAATCACAATCAAAGAAAACCACAACTGAGAGTATTTGGGTTCCCACAGCTGTTAACAACACTAATCTTCACTTCTATAAATCAATGTAAGAACTACTTGCAAATAAAGGAAATTACTGTGTGGCAAATATACCTGAATAATAAACTTGGTGTCACTGACACCTGCATTTCCCCACTGAGTAGGAAAAGCTTTTGTGGAACATTATTTGTGTCTCTCTTCAAAGCTTTTTGTGTGCTGATATTCAAGGAAAGGTTTAACAGTGAAATAGACTTCGGTTATGTACATAGTACATGTATGACATCAAATCTTATTTCCATTTTCTCCTTTTCTTTGGTATTGGAGAGACCACCATGATATGTCTTCCTAATACACACAAAAAACACACTACACTTTCAACACTCTTCCACATCCACCAACTACACCTCCAAAATAAAAAAGTAGTATTTAATCCTCTGATTATCTTATATAAAACTAGTTGATTGTGACTGGATAACCTGTAAACAATATCTACAAGTTCACCACTAAATCAAACTAAATGTGTTATTCCTTGTATGCCCATCAGACAGTTAATACAGTTTTACACATTGTCTTAAATCTCCCATCATGTTACTGATGAACTTTGCAACAGATATAGCATTATGGGAGCAGTATCAACAAACTGATACAGCAAGCTATAAAACTCTAACTGCCAGTCATTAAATTTCACGTTTCCACACTAGAAATGAAGAATTCTGTGAATTAACTCTTCCAGATACTGTGAATTCTAATGAAAAGTGGGAAAAAAAACACAAAGCTTTAACTCTTGTATCTTCAGTTTTTATTATTTTTTATTCACTTACCAGTTTTAAAACATGTTTGAAACTGTTAACTTCAGACACAGAATATTTGATGAGCGGATACTAGGATCAAGGTCAATATTCCACAGTGGATACAGACACCCCTAACACTAATGACTACAAATTTTTTTTCCTGGTTGAAATTTTCAGTGCATGATTCCAAAACACCACCTATCTGCCCTGAATTTAGTGATATTGAACATTACCTGATTATCCCCATGAACTCACCAACATTTTTATGACACTGAGTTCTGCTGCTGCAGTCCTCATCCAGAATTTGGCATGCCTAAACGTCCCTCTTCAAGATTAGTTAACTTAAACAATGAACATTTCTCACATATCTAGGCCAAGTAGTAAGAAGGTATACATAATATTGAGCCTCTGATTCATAGCTGGCATTCATACTGAAATTAGAAGCAAATAAAATCTGAAAAAAAAAAAATGTCATGGAAACAGGACATTTTTGCACAAAGTTTATGGTAAACTCACAGTTGGCAAGTGAAAAGTAGATTCAATTCTCTCTTCACATTTCTTGAAACTTCAGACACAAAATTTTCATATATGGTTAGCTGGCTTAAAGCTGAATTTTATCCCTTGCTCTCACCATTCAGAGCTCAGATGTGCTCAAATGCTGAGATCTTACTCTTGAATAAAAATACTAGCTATTCTTATCTGCCCCTAAGGCTAAGCTCCATGATTCAGTTTGCATGCCAAATCTCACAGAATCAGACAGATGCATCCTAATTAGGAAGTCAATAGAGCATGCTACTCCTCCAAACCTTATCTGGACATATGAGTGCATTCATTAGCAAAACCAAAATAATGCAAAAGGGAATGGAATTACCATTAAACAGTCGTGTCCATTACCTTAGTATACACCTGATTCTGTCCTGTTTGCCAGTAAAGATACAGTAAGAAAAGGATGGCTCCTTTGGAAAACCAGTTGCAGGTACAAGTGTTTTACAGGATGTTCTACTTATCTTCTGGAAGAGAAGGTGACTGGCACTTCCATCTATGTTATTTTCATCCCAAGATAAATATATTTTATCCCTGTCAATTACCTTAATTTTGGACTTCAGTGACTGTAGTTAGTTAGAAATTTACTGATATGTATGCAAATAACTTATATCTATAAACAGCTTTCACCTCACTGTGCATTTTACTTTCAGAATATCAAGCTATCTATTGTTAAGAAACTGATTTTAAAAAGAGAAACAGAAAATAGCAATAATGCTTTTTTGGTGTTAAAAAGTGAACATGAAGTTACTGACTTTGTTGGATATAACCAACTTCAGTAATAACTGAGTAAGAACTGAGTATTAGACATTTTCATAATATTATAAAATCTGTACTTTGCAAAAGAATGACATGGATACATTACACAAATCTGAAAAGAAAACCTTTGGGAGATGATCTAATGGTAGCAATTATACAATATGCAGCAGGATAAAAGTTCAACAGCATAAATATTGATGGCAATTAGCTAAGAATTAAATGCACAGTTAAAAAGGAAAGTGCCGTATGAGAATTGAATGCTTCAGCAGAAATCTTGTTTAGAATATTCAATAAGAGATCACTTATAAAAGTTGTGTTGAAATATAAACTCACCATTACTAAAGGTCTTTGATTGGGTGGAAGAGATCAGATTTGTCTCTGAATCTTAAAAGCCTTACATAACCATACAACATGAAAAGAGAGAGAGAATTAGAAGGCAGGAAAGAAGTCAGAGTATGTTCCTAAAAGAATGATACTGTCAGTCACACCAAATATCTATATCCCCAATTTACAATTACTGAGCTTCATCTCAGTATGTGCAAGTGTCCTGATTAGGTACTTGTATGTCTGTTAATATGAGGATCAATACGAAATTGTTAGCTAACAACATTGCTTCATATTTATGTCTGTATACTGATACCACAGTTCCCCACTCTTCCTGGAACACATAAACTGGCACCGCTGTTTAACTAGTCCTTCCACTCCCATCCTTCTAGCCCTTGCTAAGTCAACCTATACCTCTTCCAGGCACAACTTGCTGTAACTACTGTATTAGTTCTGCTCCAAGTTGAGTCTCTGATTCAAATCAGATTGTGTAAGCAGAGAGGAAAGACAATGTTGAGATGAGAAAGGTATATGTGACAAGCATCTTATGTTTCTGCAGCAATGAACTGATTGTGGAATAACACACTCATTAAAGAGAGAACTAACATAATACGTATTATCTCCTCACGGAGACATCCTTGTCTCTAGCTGTGGTATCCCTGTTCATTGCAGGGGAGTTGGACTTGATGGCCTTCAAAGGTCCCTTCCAACTCTAAGGATTCTATGATTCCATTCTACAAATCCAGTGTACGTCAGTTGCTCTAGCAAGGCAGCAACAGTTTTACCAAGGAAGAGAAACAATGCTTATTTTATCAGGGGAGTGACAAGACTTGCTCCTGAATGAGAAAGACACTTCAGGGGAGAAGATAACAAAATGACTTACAGGATATAATGGATTTCTTGGTGAATCATCCAGCCATATCTCTATGTCTTCTGATGGAGAAAAATTTTAAGCAACATAGTAAAGGGAAGCATGTTTGGAAACATGGCTTCATTTGTATTCCCCCTAGAACCATGGAAGATGGGCAGATACTAATCCACATATGAAAAGGACAGTTGAAAAGAAGTGGGTCATGCTACAGAAGACAATTTGCAATTCATATATACAGAAGTCAAGAAGAAATTTTTGAGGAAGAAACGATTGTCCATGGACAGCTCAAGTTGATGTTTCTTCTGTGCGCTGATGCTATGATAAAAGAACTCCTAAGTCTAACTAAAAAGTAATGAATTATGTTTCCTTACTAGGAAGTTAAATATTGCTGCAATAGGTGTTTCTGGCTAATACCCAAGCCAAATGCCTTTGTCAAAATATGTGTCATCACACAACCCCTGATCTAGACCCCTTGAAAGACCTGGAAAACAAAAAGCTAACCTGTTCTTCTGGGAAGATATTTTCTCTAATGAACATAATATAAAGCAAATGTAAGCAGAGAAAGAATTCTCAACAAATGACCTTCTACAGCTGGATAAAGACCTTTCATTTTCAAACTCAGCACAAATAAGTTCCGTATGTCTCTTATTTTTATTCCTTTATCTACATCTTTTATCAGCACTTATCTACTTTTATGCTGAAAATAAGTACTTTTATATGCACTCAGGTTAACCTAATTGAAAAGTGAAGCAAAATCTTTTCAATAGTTGTAAGAGGAGCTGATCCCCATGACCTTGCTGAAGATGAGCAACAGCTTGAGATCAAATACTGCTTATAAGTTTCAGAGTAAAGTCAGATAATATGCTGAGTAATCTAGTCATGAATGCTTATATTTATTCAGATTATTCAAATTTATCTCAATGTTATTTGCAATGTTAAAATAAACACATTGCTTCAAGGTATGTTGAAAGAAATTACACCATCTCACCACTTTTATTCTCAGGTTTACCAAGCCTTACCAAGCTCAACTCTTCTTGGTTCATATGATGATGCTAGCTTGTAATCACCTAACCTTTCTCACTGAGCAAGCATTTTATTTTCTTTAGATACTGCTCAAACTCCATCAGCCTTTATTATCAGCCATATCAATTTACTGTCCGACTTTAATTCTCCCCACTTCTTCGCAAAGTACAGAGTCACTCACACCCGTGTGAAGTGGATGCTAGGTGACTGTGAAACACTTTTAGTCAGCAGAAACATTTGACAGCTATTTAACACTTTGCACTGAGATAACAGAGAATGTAAAGCAATAGAAGAGAAGGGTAAGTTGCCTTAATTGCTCTTTATCAGCTACTTCTGTTCTTGCTATAAACAAAGGACGTTTTTGCTGGAGAAACATTCTTTGCTGATGTTGGTGCTTTAAAAAAAAGTCAAAGCTATGAGAAGAAGTGGTGGCACTAGGAGAGAAAACTTCATTGGATTATGTAAGTATCAAAATTATCTCTTTTCAAACAAATGAGAGAAATAGAAGGTAGTTGTGCAAATAAAAAGAAAATGCATTTTTCCATGGCAGCTAGAATAATTCTCCTTATACTTAGCAAATCACAATGGAAGGCACAGAGATAAAGTAGAATACACACACATACATTTATACATATATACTTTGAATATATGTGTTTGTGCATAAATATATATATTTAAAGACTAACATGCTTAAAGCCCAGCAGTTCCAGGGAGATGCATATTTCAGAAAAAATGAGTAAGATTCAGACTCCGGTGTCCTGAAAACTGAATTCTCTACACCGAACTGGCTAAAAGTGGTAATCTAAAATACAAAGAAAACAAAAATCTTACTTTTCTTCATGAGAAAATATATAACAGAAAACTATTCAATTATAAATAAGCTTCAATAAATTCCTACTTCCTTCCACCGTTCATATTCAGGAGGAAAACTTACCTCTAGCTAATAGTTTGAGGAACAGCTACTATTTTTGCTTAGACCCTTGACAGCTCCTTAAGGTTCTTAAATATTCCTAACAAAGTAAGTGGGGTAAATTCACACGTAAAAAAAAACTAAGCACATACATGTCTGAAAGACTGAAGTTTGAGAAGATAAATTTCTTGATTTGTGGGTGCTCTCAGGCAGCTAGATATCTTAATGGACAACATTATGGATGAATCCACTACAGATAAAATAACACCCACAGCTTTCAAGAGCTATGTTAGAAATGTGAGCCACCAAAGAAATTACCATCAACCAATTTACATAAATGGAAATATGAAAATATAATTCGTTGGACTTCCTGAAAGATTCTAGAACAATGATTTACTTGCAACCTAAAATGGGATGTTACTGGATTTAGAGAACTACTTTAAGCTTTACAAGATCAATAGCAAATAACCGTAGAATAACAGTGTTATTCAAATACTAGTTCAAATTTTGTTGATATCCCTGCTAATAGATGTGGTAAATAATTTTATTATGTGATGAAAGAAAAATATAAAAAGAAAATACTTTGTTAACTTAAAGAGAAAAGTATCTGAAGTAACTGATAACAGAAAAGATGGGCCAGTTAATCAACTTCATTCTAGATCTTCACTGAGACTGGCTAAATACTATAGTTAAAATAAAAGTTCCTCCAAAACAATATTCAATAAGCTAGGATACTGGAATATCTCCTTTGATAAAAGTCTAAGTCCCCCTCCTGCCCATAAGCTCCCTTGAAGTGCTGGATGGCCACAGTGAGGTCTCCTTGGAGCTTTCTCCAAGCTAAACAAGACCAGATTCCAGTTTCCGGATTGGATCATGATGTAGGAAAATTCTTATAGCTTCTCCAATGTATTTATGCCTTTTCCCTAACAATCTTAACACTATAATCAACAAAATATTGGAATTAACCAAGGGAGTTGAGCCTGCCTGCATTTCAGACAAAAAAATGACAGCTGCAGATATGTTGACAAAATATTACCAGACCTATGAGCGGAAATGGTTGTGAGTTTAAAAATGAAGCAGAATTGAATATATAAATAACAAGATTAACTGATAAACCAAAGCTATCACTCAAACCAGGAAGAAACTGGAATCCAGACTTTGAAAAGGAGGGAGGAAAATAAAATTATGTCAGATTAGAAATAAATTAAGATACTTCAAAGGCAATCTGAAGTGCAAATGCACAGATCTTACAAGGGGATCAGGAAAACAGTCTCACAAATGCAACAGGAAAAAGCTAGCTAGGGAAAAACAGCTACTACATTCTGATCATTTTTCCAGCTGATTCAAATAATCATAGAAGAAACTTTACGGCTAGAAATTTGCCGTGAATTCGATTCCTGTTTTCATTCCTTATCATGTGTTTACTTTCTATAGCTTAGCTGGTGAACATACTTTTGGCACAGATCACCATGTTTTGCTAAATGAATGTAATCCTCTCTGTGATAAAGATTCAGTCTCCCAGACAGCTGGGTTATTTGAAGAAACATGTGACCTTCCAGGTCCCAGAGGTTATTACAGAGCTCACAACCTTAGTTCCTATACCTCACTGAAATGCTGAGTAGCTACAGATGAATTAGTGTTAACAGACCACTAAGCGAACCACAGAGGGATTTCTGACTATATGCTTGGAAAGCTGCAGAAGAGCCAAAGGATCTGACTTTAGCAAACAGACACACTAGAATCAGTTCTACTTAAATTAGCAAGTAACATGACAGTTGTCAGTTCTCAGTATCGGTAGGTATGCCAATGGCATTACATATGTTTCAGTGCAGTTTACAGACCAGACTAGCTTTGCTGTGCTCCTGGTGACAGAAACAGTATTAGATACCTAAATATCAAGAACATATTTCCTAGTTTAGTCTCATCTGAAAGGCACTTATTTTTTGTTCTTTGACATTACTTTCTGAAACAAGCCTAAGAGCAGAAAATGGGAATTCTCAAAAGATTTATTTCAAAAACACTCTTTTGATGAGGAATAAAATACTGATGCAGACTCGCTCACTAGTGATTGACTTGAAGAGAAGCATCTGGTCAGGTTCCTATTGTTCCTGTGAGCAGCACTAGAAAAACTTTTTCCCACATTTAAAACAGGGAGGGAAAGGTCTGAGCACGCAGAGGTATCCCAGCTTTTTTTCTTGACCATTTTTAATTAAAGCAGCCATTTTAAACTAAGTTGTCAGGGAGTAAGAAGGCCAGTTTTTCCTCCTTCTGCAGAAAAGGTAAATGAGTTCTTTCCATCATTCTCTACTACACTTGGCAGACATACACCTGCCCTAGAGATACTCTTTCAAGTAATGAAGATGAGGTGTTGTCAAAGTTCAAGGTGACATAAGAGAGGGATGCCAGAAGAAAGTGAACATTTAAATCACAGTTACTTACCAGAACTGGATAGTGGAAAGAATAAAAAAAGCTGTACTGCTAAAATATAAGAAAATGCAATCCATATTAGACAACTGGAAAGTCAGTCATTTTTGACTATTCAACAGTTTTGAACTACTAAACATTGATGCTCACTTTATCATAGTTAAATTAATTGGAAAAAATTATAAAACTCGCTCCACAGAAAAACATGAAAAATAACATTGTCCTCATGGATTTTGTGCAAGGCAATCATTCTGCTCCAGTTCACTGAAGTCCTTTAGAATATATAAAATGGCAAATAAATCTGTGGGTAGAATTTTCATGTATCAGATTGTTTTTGCCTTTAAAAAAACCTTTTTGTTTTCTTGTTCAGGCTATTAACCTCCTAGACAGTAAGTCTAATTCTACAATAGATTAGAAGTCAGTGAAGGGGGCTGGGAAAAAAGAGTGAAAGTAACTTCTATGTGAGTGGAAGTTAAATCTTTGCATTTTCTTTAATATGTTGCTGAATACTTCTAGGCAGTGGTTCAAGTTTCATCCTAAATACACTGTGTGAGACAGAAAAATGAAAATGTGCTGTTAAAATATATACATATTAGTCACCACACAAACAGTTTTGATGTGGAAAGAGTAGAAAATGCAAATCATGTGGGCAGTTTCCTTCTGACATTTCTTAATTTCTGGTACTGGGCATTAACGTTGTGCATGTGTAATTTTATAAGCCCACCTTTACTGCTAAGTAGTTGTCATAAATTGCAGTTGAGACAAACAATTGAAGGGTTCTGAAAAGAAAAAGTGTACAAACAATAGGAACTGCAATCACCTTGCCAAGGATTAAAACACATGCTTGGATTGTCATTCCTCATGCTTCACAAAACCATCCAAGCAGTGATTGCCTGGGGTAGGAAGAGATATCCCTTTCATTACTGGGATCTCAGTCCAGCTCTGAACTCTTTCATATGGTACTGTTTAGTACCACCAAAATAACAACATGTTGGATAGACCATTAGTCTGATTCAGTGTGTCAGCCTCTGTGTTCTCTGCCTCTGTGTCATGTATCCAAGGCAGAAACTCTGCTTTATTAGGTAGAAATAAAGAAACTCTGAGCTGGGTCTTAAAGGAAACCAGCCATGAAAGAGCATGCTGGCACTTGATTAGAAACACATGTGATTTCTCTTCCAGGCCTCTAACCAGATAATTCAGCAGCTAGGTATAGTTTCATGAAACAAGAAACATACACCGTGTATTAGAAAACTACACATGAAGGAGATGTCACAATATAAAACCAAACAATTACGTTTATTGAATTAACCGTATGGAAACAGATCAATAAATATTTGCTAGAGTCAACCTTCAGAAGTAATGCTAGTTGTTATAAAAACAAGTTCTCAAATATCTATATTTTACTGTGTATTTTTGACATAACAAGGGCTTCATCTTGCACATGGCAACCCTGCAAAAGTGAAATCATTGTCAGCTGCACTTCAAAGCGTCAATAGTTTATAAAATTTTTATATTTGATGCTCCATTGTGAGAGAGCCAAATACAGTCTTAATAATTAGTGTACAAAATAATGTTATTGTTTATTGGTTACGTTCAAGTCTTCAGAAACAGTGGCCAAAATGGTGAGCTGTCTCTGGCACACCATTTTAGCATTTCTAAACATTCAGCCCTATAATCTTTAAGATGCTATAGCCTGGTTTCAAAGACACTGCAGCCAGATATTTCCACCTGCTTGCCATTTCACTATTCTGAATGGGTGCAGAAGGGGAGATGAATCATCCTTTACAGCACCTAACAGTGAGGACAGTTTCTTCAGACCTCTTAGGTATGCAAATCTGTTTTGGAATTCTCTCTGGAAACTGACAGCTGAAAGATAGCTACTTTTCATGTGCAAAATTCTTCCTTTTAGTAAGCACTGAGATTCTTATACTTTTATTTCTCAGGATGAGATATCATTAGGGTTGACTTTCTTTCTCTGAAACCTAGTAACTGATAGTTCTTCCATGTAGGCAGTCCCTTATAACTGTACACTCAACAACTGAACAAGACTCAGTCACTTGTGTTTTTTGGAAAGGTAGATGGTAATGACAAACACATTCTTGTTACATGAAATTTTATATGTAAGACTAAATTTTGTTGACTTTTGAAGCTTAAATCCCAAAGAACTTTAATTTTTCAAGGTGCATTAAAAAAATCCTTGTTACATAACATAGCATTTTTAACTTGTTTTTTTTTTCCCATCAAAATATACTGCGAGCATCAATTACATTGCACCTTACTTATGTATATACTGCCAGATTGAGATATTACAGAAGTTTTGAAACTGTACCTGGCTGTTTAAGGGAGACATCAGCACGTGTAACACCAAATCTTATTTCTGCGACAGCGTGAAGTTAATTCTCCACAGGAAATAAGACCATAAAACCTCAACCTTTTAATGTAAGAGGGGAATTTCCCCTCTTTAGAAAGTCACTTTAAAATTAGTGTTTAATATACTACTGAACGCAAATGCTCTAAAAAAATCAAGACCTCTAAAATGCATTTTTTGTTAAGCATGCCAAATCAATATAAAAAAATTCTCTTTTCCTTTGCGAAATGAATAGCAAAGCACTCGACTATGATACAGCTACCCTCATACTATGGTAGTTGTATAAAATATTTTAAGAGAGTTTGATCATAATTTTGATTTTCAATTTGTCATAGGCCTCTTAACCTTTATAACACATTGTACATGAGGATTAAGACCATTAGTCTAATAACTACAATTAGTCATAATTAACCTAATAGGGGATATTAGTTAATGAAAACTCATTTCAATTCTCTTAATAGATTTAATTAATGCAATATTTATGTCAGCTTGAAAACAGACATTTTGCAATGGACCTAATTCTCAATGATTTGCCAAGAAATACTATTTTAATCAAAGTTGCCAAAATATAATCATGTGACCTCTCAGTGTGTCATGAATTTACCTTGCAGCAGATAATAACAAAATAACATAAGAGAATATGAAAATCTTTAAATCTCTTCCTTTCAGTTTTACTGAAAATAATTTTTAATACCCCTGGCTGGCACTTCACTAATAGTTCACCTTTCTTTTCAGATTCCAACTTTTATTACTATCATACCAAGTAACTTAAATGTTATTCAGTCACCAGCTTTCTTCCCTTGCATACGTCCTTACTGAGAGAATGCCAATAAAGTCAAACAAGCTGAAAATTTCTAACAGTAGAAAGAGATCACAATGAAGAAATGATACCTATATCACTATTGTCTCTTAACAGCCCTGTGCTCAGGGAATTCATGTTTACATTTACGCAATAAGTACTTAAGAGGCATTAGTGTTGAATTCTAAGTGATTACTGAATGTTTGTGTTGAAATTATCACAGAAAAACATAAGGATGTAAAGAATACTTTTGTTTACCAGTTTCAAAGGCCTTATGCTGATGTAATCAGGCTTTCTGCTTAAATCTCTTGTGGTTTTTGTTCTACACTATGCAGAGGATGAGCTTTACTACTGTTCTCATAACTCGGGGCCTAAAGCATTGTACAAAATCTGCTTTGGATTTACAGAAATATCCTTACCTGTAAACAGATGCAGCTCTAACAGGAGCAAAAGTGAAGGGAGCCCATTCTCAACAGAACTTTATAAACCTCAGTAAAATCTTTCCAAGTCTTATTCCTGCATTTGTATTACTTGTTGCAGTGTCCAGACCAAGCTCGGCACTATATCACTTTAGGACTGGAAGTATATTGCATCGGTGTACCAGCCGTCAAGTGAGGATCCACAACAGCCAAAAGGATTTAGTCCTACGTTTAAGCATAAGCTAAAGTTTCAGAAAGCGATAGAATCTTCAAGAAAAAAAAAAGTACATTTCAGAGGAAAATAAAAGAAAGTCTTCATTGTTCTGAGTACCAGATTGAAGGCTCTTGTGAGCTTTACTTTTCCCCTGACGACTAAGAAATTGATAAGAGTCTTTCATCCTTTCATCCTCACCTGCCAAAGAATCACAGATGCTTAGTCTGCCCGCCCCTGCTGAAAGCAGCAAATGGTCCAGGTACTTGGACCATTCACATACAAGCTAAGAATGACAGCAGTCTTCTAGGGGAGCAACCAGGGACCCATAATATTCATTCTTCTCTCCAGAAAAATATTTCCTTTGAAAAAAGATACTTCCTATAAGAAATTTGTTTTAACAGAAAGTTATCAGCTTCTATAAGCTTTTAACACCTGCGCATGAACTCTGTGACAAATTAATCTACATGCTGGGTAGTATGAGAGTATTTAACAAAACATTTCTGAAAACAACTAAGTAGATTAGAAGCCAAACTTCCAGCCACTACTTAAACAGTTCTGATGCAGATTCTTTGGAAATGTAAACTTCAAATATTTGGTGCTAAGAATAAAAATAAAATGGGGGGAGCACTTAAGTGAGATCTGAGGCTGTAAAGCCTTCTATAAGTAAGGTTAGGTAAAAAAAAATCAGTTTAAAATGACTGACTATTCCACGTGAGTGGATCGATATGGATTTATACAATCTTATGAAAAGTTTTATGCTCCGTTTACAATTGTTTCTATCCTGTACAAGCCACTGGAGGGAAGATGGTGAACCCAGAGTTCTTTTCCCATCACACTTTCCCACACATTTTCTTATGCCAGCCCTTGAGTCCACATGGTCATATCACTGTTTACACAGGGAACTGATACCTTGTGAGCTGATCTTCAGTTGTTTCAATTTGGTTAGTTTGCAGCTATGTCAGCTCACTGAGACAACAAATCCAAATCAGGATGAGGAGTGTGGAATTGCCCTGGCTTCCCCCATTTCATGCACTAGGAATACAGTGCGTCAGAGACAGAAACAAAGTTACTGAAGTTTGGGTTCAAATCTCTCAACAGGCCTCTATTCTATTCTGTACCCCTGCAAATTTTTTCGTTTTCAAATTTAAAAGACTTGGACTCTCCAAAGAAAAATAAAGTTCAGCTTGATGTAAATTGCATTTATAGACCTTTGTTACCCTTACCTGCTTTATGATTTTTTTTTTTACATTACACTATTGCAGTTTGCTATAGGATAGTTAGGAATAAAGTCTGTAAACCACCTGATCCCTTCAGAAGCTTTCTTTTCCTACACAATGCGCATCTAAAATTAAAGGTGATGCATGAGGTGATGTATGTAGTTATAAAGCACACCATGTTCTATAATTAACATTTTGAAGAGCCACAGTGCATTTTATACATTTTATAAGTGTTCCCTGAAGAAGGATAAGCATGGTAGTGTTATGTACCTTGTTCATATGAAAAAATCAAATTTCAGTGAGCTTTCAGCTGAAAGGACACTCTACTACATAATTTATTTATTTTCAATTACTGAGTGAATAAAAACACAAAATTCATAACGTTTGTGCTTTCTTCAGCTATCAAAAACCTAACAGCAATATATACTAAAAATCTATACTGGTTACCAGTCAGACATTCAGGAATACTGAAATTTGTCTTGGACACTTTTGGAGTTTCTTATTAACCTACTGTTGAAATTTATCCCGTGGAGAACACAATGTCAAAGAAAATTATCTCCAAGAAAAAAAGTAGTGAGGTGCTGGAACAGGCTACCCAGAGAGACTGGCATGCCCTATCTCTGGAGATGCTTGTTGCCAGGTTGACAGGCCCTGATCTAGCAGCTGGCAACCCTGTCAGTGGCAAGGCAATCCAAACATGATCCTCAAGGCCCTTTCCAACCTAAGTCATTTTACGACAACAAGTGTGCAAAGTAACCCAACCCTATTTTTGAGGATTTCAAAAACATTGAGCCCTGGACTATCCCCCCTTCCATTGAGAAGATAATCTTGCCAAAAGGGAAGCTTTACATTAATTATTGTCAACCTGGAAATTCACAAACAATACACATGATAATGAAGAGCACTTTAAAATATTGCCCTAATTATTATTAATTCCTCTGATATTTATGGTAATAATGGTAATTATGGTGAACTCATTTTGCGCTAATGTGAGTACTTTGCTTCTGGAACTCAATATTAATTCGAAACACTGTATTGAAGTGTTATTCAAGAAGGATATTATACATTATGTTTTCCTAAGGTTTGCAAACTCTTTCAAAACAAAGGCATCCTATGAAAAAAAAAAAACACTTTCATCTGAGAATATTGTTTGTTTTTGATTAAACCTGTAGTTTCTGCAGAGATTTAACAGTGATGAAAACTGACAAGGTTGAAGGGAATAAGCTAAGGCTCTTGTCACAGGGAATACATACAGGAGAAAAGAAAAATCTTGTACTTTTCAAAGGCATTTGCTTAAATCATTTTTGCTTTCATTTTACCCCTAGTGACAACTGCCAGATTAATGCCACAGGAAATTAAAAATTATGAGTTTATCCAGTACATAAAGAGTGCCAGGTTCTGCTAATGTTGACTATAACTGATTGAAACACCAATCTATAATGAGACTTGGGAAATTCAGTTTGCACGTCTGTTCCAGTGTACCTCTGATACTGCTTCTGTTTAAGGAATCATCACCATTATAATGTATTTACTAATGATCACAGTACTAGAGATGTATTAGTCTACTATATTCACAGCAATTGAATTTTTAGGAAAGAAATAATTTAAACCATAGCCTATCAAACTTCAGAACTTTGCTATCCACATGGTTTCTTCCTCTCTTCAAGCTGTTTGTCACATCTAAGCCTGATCACCTTCCACACAGGTGAAAGGCCAAACCCAAAGCAGTTACATGTTTTCCTTCATATTTTTCTAAGTCTCTTTCAAAAACCTGGGAAGTGCTAAGATCTACACTTCACAGCACAACAGCAAAAAAGCATTGTTGTGTATTACCCCTGGCAGTGAGGCCAACATAAAACATTCCAGTATTCTGCCACTCATCTACCCTCCAGAACCGAGTGGCGAATTTCTATTATTCAAAGTATCTTCTTATAGTGCTGCTGATGGGAAGTCAGAGGGATGGAAATCATTGGCAAGGAGAAAAGAATGCTAAAGTCAGCCCTACTGTCGAGGAAAAAGAAAAAAGTTGTATGGCCTTAAGTTTATGTACCAGTTAAATCCATTGATGGTTCAAACAAAATGGGATTAAAGTAGAGCATAGGGTTCTGTGTGCAGGTATTTGTGTTCTACCAAGGAAAAACAACTGGCAAGTGCTCATTCAAATTCATGAGCAATGTCACTATTTTCACAACTTTTCATTTTCACTTTTTGCAAACACTGGACTTTGTGAACTTTTTTGTGCTAAAATAAACACGAAAATCAATGTGCAAAATCAAACGAGATTTGTTAAGCTCAAACTCTGTTATTCTAGACAGAGCACAGCTGGAAATCCTTGGAGCTTTGCTGACTATTTCTCTGGAATAGAGAATGCATAACACCTCCCTTCACCCACCCCCCCATTCTCTAGTTTGTTGCTATGTGCCTGATTCCTGGATACAAGATTCTCTTCTCTCAGCAGCAGGCAACATAGCCTAAATGCTGCTAGCATCACACAGCCACAAAAGAGTAACCTTAAGCTCCCTTTTCCCCTCCACAACTTTTTCTTTAATACACTATTTGCTTAACCAGCTGCAGCTGAGGATACCTATCACATTAACAGGATTGAGTGAAGAAAAAGAGAAGTGAGATGTAGGCAAAAAAATAGTGCAGGAAGATTCCTTCCTATATAGCATGTTCTCTGAGATTCTATGATATTTCCCCATAAAGGAAGCCTTTGGATTGATCAGTAAGCATATACTTCAAAAAAGACAAAAGCAAGAAGAAATAAAAACATCTTTAACTTGACTTAGACAGCTGCTCATAGACAATCACATGAAAACACCCTCACAAAGCAGAAAGCAAACAAAAGATGGTAAGCTTTTCTCAAAGAAAAGCTCTACCATGTGTCCTACATACTTTTGACAACAGCTCTACTGCAAAACTTCCAGAAGGGAAGGAAAATTTTAACATAAATTTCTATAAATGAACACAACTATAACTGATTTTTTCAATATATGATGTGTCTCATAAAGGCACAGATTTATTTATTACTTTTAAATCAGCATTCCTTTCCTACTTCCCCACAGTGACACAGAAGCATTAAGCCTATATTAACTCTCTTTTACAACAGGTTCAGATTCTTTGCAGTAGTTTGATAAGCATTATGCTTCAATATTTATTACATTTGTATTTTATTTTTTTGTATATAAATAAAGCAGATTTTTACAGTATCTTGCATTGTAATTTTAAATACAACTGCCTTTCAAACTTTAAAAATTTGCTTTGAAAGTATGTTGAAATAAGCATTTGTATTTACCACTACACTATGCTAGTAGTAATTAGAAGAACAAAATTGTATACCACAAATTCCTTTTTTTTTATGGCTAGATAATTCCATCAAGAATGGAATTATCTCTTCTTTAACATGCTGTGAGGTGCATCTGTCTTACAAAAGACAAAGTTCACCAGCTATATGAAAAATGATTTTTGTTATCATAGCTTAATTCCATGAGATATGGCATTTAAAGCCCAGAAAGCTATTGTTTTTAAGGCTGAAAAAATTCTGCATGAGTGCATTAAAAGAAAAGGAGAATAGCAAGGATGCAGAGCAGAAACAAAATAGTTACTTCCATAGAAAGGGGTTCCTTTCTATGACTTCCATATACAGGGGTGTACTCAGCTCCTCACAACATATGTGTCACCATACCAGACTTAGTTAGTAATGGGATGAAACTCAAGATGACCTGCCTTGCATACTCTTGGCTCATGATCATAATAAGTGATTTATCTTTAAAATCTTTATTTTTAAACTTTGTATCTGCTTGCAGTTTTCTTTTTGTGATTTTTTTTTTATTGTTTCCAATATTTCTCTTTAAAACATCACTTGATTACCTGGAGTTGTATCTGTTTCTTTAAAACATACAGATCCAAATAACCTTCTGATAGGATACCACTGTAAAGGTTCTTCCTTGACCTACTTTCAATTTTCTTTTCAGCATGAAGCACATGACTTTCTGGGGATATCTTAGGCTTCCCTACAAAATAATTAATTTGTAATTACAGTCAGTCAATTGTGTTTAATATTTACAGAATCATAAAAAGTCTTGAGTTGAAAGGGACTATAGAAAAAAGCAATAGCAGATATAGCTGTTTTAAATCAGTCTTCAATTTACCAAGAACAGTGTTTAGAATGCAGTAAATAAAAAATTTCTTACCCCTTCCTAAGGATCAGGGTTCATCAAACACACTAAATGAGGTAGTCTCCAAATAAAGAGCTTTCCTTTGTAGCCTCCAGACCTTAAATGAGGTTGGGGATGGTGGGGAAAAGGGAGGGGAGGCAGACTCCATCCCTTCCAGTTGCACAGGTGAACAGCTTCCATCTGAGTGCCTAGAGCTGGCTACACCTCTTCACCAGGTCCTCAATCACCGTTTTAGGCTGTGACTTAACAGTTCCCACACAGTGACCTTAAAGCCCATCCAGTTTTCATCCCTTGATGTGGACAGGGTTGCTCTCCACCAGATCAGGTTGCCTAGGATCCCATCCAGCCTGGACTTGAATGCCTCCAGAGACAGAATATCCACAGATTCTCTAAGTAGCCTGTGCTAGGGGCTCACCATTCTCTTAGGAAAGAATTTCTCCTTGATATTGGACCTAAATCTCCCCCTTTTTATTTAAAAACTCTTCCCCCTTTTCCTATCTCTGCCTGCCTACGTCACTTTTCATTTTTTTTAATAAGCCCCCTACAGTACTGAAAAGCATCTGTGAGGTCTCCCTGGAGCTTTCTGTTCTCTTTTCTCCTGGCTGAACAGCTTCAGCTCCCTTGGTCATTCTTCATAGGAAATAAATATTCTATTTTATAATCCCCTATTTATAAATTATTAAATAAAATACTAAATACTGTCAGTTAGCTCAACGACCCAACAGGCTCATAGCTCCGGGTAGGTCAGAATTCAATATGAGATAAGCATTTGTTTGTTTTGTCAAGTCATCAGTAGTACTGACTTTTAGTATTGCAAGGCCTGATTTCCTATTGGCACTTATATCACCACAAAATGAATTTAACGTACTGTCAAATTGAAACTGAACTTGCGATCCTAGAAGTGACTTTTCAATACTGGTGTAAACAGTTATATAGGATCATGGTAAAGGATTTGGCATTGAAATTCAGAACCTCCTAAGCCTCAAATCAGAGCTTTCTAGAGTCAACTTTTAGTTAGGAGGAGAAAAATAATTGCTTTCCCTGAAAGGCCTTAGCTTAGCCAATACTCACTCAAACCACAGCAGCTCTGTCACCTGATGGAGCACATGCAGTGAATTTTTCTCCTTTATTGCTGATCCAGGCCAAGCATGGATCTGCTGTGTTTTTGGCCATGTTGTAAGTTGCAAAAAATAATAGGTCAGTGGCAAAACAGCATTATGCTATGGTAAATCTCCTATTTTTCTTCCATTTTCTCTTCCTCATTTCTCACCTCCCCATGCAACTTCTAACTTATGCCAGCAGAGATTATTTTCCGAGTTTTTAAATTCAGTTTGGTTTGATCGTTTCTTTTCAAACCTTTTCCAGGCACTTGACTGATGACAGTCATGAAGTATTGACTGCAGAATGGTTTAATCTCTAAATGCAACCTCTCCAGAACTGTTGTTTTTGGAAATGATTTTTAGTGCAACAGATGATAAGGGTAGATAAGAGCCCTTTTATGCAAAGGTCTCTTTTATTGCACACATCTTAAATATTTGTTCTCAAATATTACATCTGATGCCAAGTCCTCTATGACACGTTGCTGCTGTTCAAGAGAAATGTTGCTTTAACTGAAATCAAGTGGAAGCAGACGTGATATCCGTTGTTTACTTGAAAGAAGGAGAAAAAATTGCCTCTGAAATGAGCCAATCCATTTCTAGCTCTAGAGGAAAGCTCTCAGGGTTTTTTTTGTTTGTTTTTTTTTCCTCTCTGAAAGGTAAGGAAACAGTAGATAGAAGCCAATATCTGCTTGCTAGAAGACTGTCATATCTTTCAGGTATAAAAGACAGAATACTTTATAAATGGAACAGTTTTCATCATGATAGAAGGACAAGTCAACAGTACAGAGTGAAGACTATACCTGCAGGAAGCCATTTTAGAGAAAATGTGCAGAAAAATTGACAATTCATGAGTCTGACAGCAGGCAACGAATGATATAGAGAAGAATCTAACATCAAGTTTTTTAGATATGCGTGGTCAGGACAGAACTCGGCTACAGAGTGGGGCACATTTCTATTATTTACGAATATGAGAGATATATTCTCTTACACGTATTGAACATGTTAATATATTAAATATGTAGAGGGGGTTGTGTTGTTTTGGCATTTTTACAGTTGAAGAACTGCATACTTCATATGAGATTATGTGTGATTTATGTCATACATATGAGCTTATTTAATACTACTGAGATGTATGCACAACCATTTTTTTCTTAAATTGCTAGTAATTTCTTTAAACTTTACCTGAGCTCCTTAAGACAGATTAATTTCTTTAAAGAGAAGTATCCATTTCCTCCTTCCCAGAAAATTAGACCCTTATTGAAGAACTTAATTTAAAAGAATTATTTCTCAGAGTAAAGCACTGATATATCAAAGCCATGGTTTCTTATGTACTTTATAATCTACTGAAAAAGATGACTTATGTATAAGAATTTTTTTAGATAGAAAGATACATTTCCATAATAAAAGAGCTATTTAGCAAACTCTGGCTTCTGCCTTAGAACAGAATCAAACCAAAGATAACAATTTGTGGGAAGAGCCATAGCTTCTGCCAGTATTAATGTTTTTGTGATTAATACATTACTTTTATATTGAAAAGTTAATATTAATTTTTAAAGTCACTTCTTCTTTATCCTAGAATTATTTTGCTGTAGCTTACTGCACTTAGCTGTTAAAATCAAGATAACAAGGTGAATCGCCTATCTAATAGGAAAAACATTAAACACCCTGTTGGTTTTCAACGCTTCAGTATTTTACTATCAGAAAGTAAACATGCTTACTATTATCTTTTTAGAAACTCTTTTGGCTTTTGTGACCAATGCAAATATGACTAGTAAGTAAATTCATAGGAAATTTATTTGTTGTGGTTTTGACTCATAATATAAAATGTTAATATTTCCAATAAAAAATAAGTGGAAAACATTTGTTTTATTTAATTTAGCATTTCAGATTGTGTTGCAACTCCTGATACTAGTTTAAATTGACTTTCAGATAATGACATTAGAAAACTACTTAATTCTGATTACAAAATGAGAGACTTCACAGTCTAATGAATTTTTAATAAAGCTTCTGTGTATCATTGTATGAGCTTGCTCCTTAACGCATGGGATAGAGATAGCATTCCATTTGTTTCCCTGTTTCAGGGAAATGATAATAAATCATCTGACTACTTACATTCCCACAATACTATTCTGTGAATGAGGTATCTCAAACAAGTAGGACAAAAGTCTTCTCTTAGACTTCTACATTTGAAAAATAGATACATCATGTCTTAATTTGTTCTTCAGAAAAACATGTTCATTTCCTAAATAACATATATAAGATGTCGAAGTGCCAAATATTTAGAATTGGCTTGGTTATCTCAACACAACCTGCCTAAAAGACAGGCATGTACTTTATTGTGGCTAACTCAATTGCTTGTACTATTAATGGAAGTTAAAACTTTGCAAAAAGCAGTTCTTCTTTAAATATCTTTTTTTTGTGTACCTGTTATAAACCAGCTGTAACTTACTAGGTATGCTTTGACCTGTATTAAAAAGAAACACTAAAAAAGTGTATGTATATTTAAATATTGGAAATAAGATGGATTAGGTACCTTGATCTATATAAAAAAGGAAATAAGTAAAGTTTCACATCTTGGCACTACTACTACTATTCTTTATTGGATGAGGCTGAGAATGTGACCACTGAGGATAAAGAAAAGGCAAAGGTTCTGAATGCCTTCTTTATGTCTGTCTTTAAAGGTCAGACCAATTGTCCTCAGGGTACTCCACTCTCTGACCTGGTAATCTCGGCTGGGGAGCAGACTAAACCCCCCATGATTCAGGAGGACACAGTCGGAGACCTACTACTCCAGCTAGACTGTCTTAAGTCCATGGGACTGGATGAGATTCACCCAAGAGTGCTAAGGGAACTGGCAGAGGTGATAGCCGAGCCGCTCGCCATTATCTATCAGCGCTCCTTGTTGACTGGTGAGGTCCCAGAAGACTGGAGACTTGCCAGCGTGACTTGCCAGCGTGCATCTACAAGAAGGGTTGTAAGGAGGTGTTCGAGGCCAGATTAGATGGGGCCCTAGGTAGCCTGGTCTAGCATTAGGTGGGAAGGTTGGTGGCCCTGCATGTGGCAGGGGGGTTGGAGATTCATGATCCTTGAGGTCCCCTTCCAACCCTGTCAATTCTGAGGACCCAGGGAATGACAGGCCTGTTAGCCTGACTTTGTGCCAGGGAAGGTTATGGAGTAGATTGTCTTGAGGGAGATCATGCAGCATGTGAGGGACAACTGGGGGATCAGGCCTAGCCAGCATGGGTTCATGAAGGGTAAGTCCTGCTTGACCAACCTGATCTCCTTCTATGATCTAGTGACCCGTCTGGTAGACAAGGGAAGGCTGTTGATGTAGTCTACCTAGACTTCAGCAAAGCCTTTGACACTGTTTCCCACAGTATTCTCCTGCAGAATCTGGCAGCCCATGGCTTGGACAGGCACACTCTTGTCTGGATAAGGAACTGGCTGGAAGACTGGGCCCAGAGTGGTAGTGAATGGAGCTAAATCCAGCTGGTGACCAGTCACGAGTAGTGCTCCCCAGGGGTTGGTACTGGGGCCTGTCCTCTTCAATATCTTTATTGATGATCTGGATGAGGGCATTGAGTGCGCTCTTGATAAGTTTCCAGATGACACCAAGTTGTCTGGAAGTGTCAGACTGCCTGGGGGTAGTGAGGCCCCACAGAGGGATCTGAACAGGCTGGATAGCTGGGCTGAAGCCAATGGGATGAGTTTCAACAAGACCAAATGCCAGGTCCTGCACTTTGGCCACAAGAACCCCAGGCAATGCAGAGTGGCTGGAAGACTGGTGTAGACAAAATGGACCTCGGGGTATTGATTAATGCTTGGCTGAACATGAGCCAGCAGCGTGCCCAAGTGGCCAAGAAAGCCAATGGCATCCTGGCTTGCATCAGAAAATGTTGCCAGCAGAAATAGAGAAGATCTTGTAGGTCTTTTCCAACCTTGGTGTTTCTGTGTATTTCTGTAATTCTTTGAAGTGTTTGGCACCCTGTATTCAGCTGTGGTGAGGCCGCACCTTGATTATTGTTTCCAGTTTTGGGCCCCTCACTGCAAGAAAGACATTGAGGCCCTGGAATGGGTTCAAAGAAGGGCAACAAAGCTGGTGCGGGGGCTGGAGCACAGGCCTTGTGAAGAGCAGCTGAAGGAGCTGGGATTATTCAGTCTGTAAAAGAGGAGGCTCAGGGGAGACCTTATTGCTGTCTATAACTACCTGAAGAGAGGTTGTAGTGAGCTGGGAGTCAGCCTCTTCTCTCGTATAACTAGCGATAGAACTAGAGGGAATGGCTTCAAGCTGTGCCAGAGGAGATTTAGGCTGGACGTTAGGAAATAGTACTTCTCTGAAAGAGTGGTCAGGCACTGGAATGGACTGCCCAGAGAGGTGGTGGAGTCAACGACCTTGGAAGTGTTCAAGGAACATTTGGATATTGTGTTGAGGGATATGGTTTAGTGAGAACTATTAGTGATAGTTGGATGGTTGGACTGGATGATCTTGTAGGTCTTTTCCAAACTTGGTGCTTCTGTGATTCTGTGATACTTAAGGATCCATGGGGAAAACAGACATAGTATTATCTTTTAGTGGGGACTTTTGGAAGAGAATGGATATTTGACTTCATTATTTTTCTCATGCCTGTTTCAGAAGAAAAACCATCAGGACTCTTGTTATTGAGACAATCACAAGCTGGCAGTCACAAGCATTGAATTAAGAAGCTGTACCTCTATGACGTTGTTCTATGGGAGATGTCTGTTTATGCTCTGATCCTGTTGTTTGTGTTATAGTCACAATCAAGCCATAAGTCTCCTAAATATTTACTTAGAGATGATAAAACTACAAGAAAGGATAACTTTTGCCATTGCCTGATTATTTCTGGGCATTGTGTTACTATTCCAAAAGTGTTGTAAATGTGAAATTACTCAATGTTCATCAAGGAAAATAAGTTAAAAGGAACATAAATATAGGTAGTGTTTTTCTCCCTTTTCCTATCTTGTCCTGCCAAATTTCCGTCTATTCTCTGTTTCAAGATGTTGGCTGAATGGGTGTGAACTCTGGTTTTTGATAACACAATTATTTTCTATGTTATGAAGTTACTTTTATGAAACTTTTTTTTCCCTTTCTGCTAACATCACTCTAATAAAAATGTCTTAAGTGTAACAGAATGATGCAAGATCTCATTTTCTACTGCTGAGGGAATATAATAGGAGAAAGCTGAAGGCTGTTTTTTCCCTTATGCTTGCAGTAAAGGAGACTACAATAATATAAAAGTACTTAAAGAAGTCAGATGCTAGAACCAGGGCACAGAGGAGGTCTGGGAAGAAAACAAGAAAGTACAGAACGAATTTCCTAGCAAAGAGATGAACCATCTGAGATCAGAAGAAGTACATCAGGCATTATTCAACCTGTATCTTATACAAATTCTTGTGTAACTGAAAATATCTCAGTACTCATCACTGGAAATTGAATTTAGAGAAAGCAGAAAGAAGATAATGAATGGAGAATTAATTCTACATTTGTTTACTTCTTACACTACTCTGTAAAGAAGGTAGAGATTCAAAACTTCATGTTTATAACATGTGCTGTTCATTTCAAGTATCCCTTAAAAACTAGTGGTAAGTCTGGATCTGGAATTTTGCCAAAATTTGTTCAGGGATTTCTTAGTGCATTTCCATGAAGAGGTAAGATGGAGCAATGGTGTCTAGGAATTATGCCTTCTCATGCCTGCTGTTCATTATGTGGTAAGGAGGGATGTCAACCATGGACTGGTTTTATCACCCACTGGGTAAAGATGCTGTATGCCTCAGCACCCTCAAAGGAGGCCACTCTTTATGTAAAACTCATTTAGAAAGGAGCTTCATGCAAAAGTGGGGGAAAAAGTATTTTTTGAAGAAACCAGCACCCAAAGATTACAAAAATGATTTGGGTTAGAAGGGATCTGTAAGATCATCTAGTTCCAGCCTCCTGCTATAGGCAGGGATGCCTCCCTCTAGACTGGGTTGCTCAAAGCCCCATCCAGCCTGGTCTTGAGTTCTTCCAGGGAGGGGGGATCCACAACTTTTCTGGGCAGCCTGTTCCAGTGTCTCACCCCCACAGTAAAGAATTTCTTCCTAATATCTAGTCTAAATCTACTATCTTCCAGCTTAAAAACATTTGCCTTTGTCCTGTTGCTACATGCCCTTCTAAAATTCCCTCTCCCG
The DNA here is from genome assembly GCA_037305975.1 of Chrysolophus pictus. Lineage (NCBI taxonomy): Eukaryota > Metazoa > Chordata > Aves > Galliformes > Phasianidae > Chrysolophus > Chrysolophus pictus. The sequence goes on along the minus strand of CM074579.1, from coordinate 49,389,703 downwards.
CTTTCCTGTCTTCTCCATTCCTCAAAAGAGAAAGTCAGAGAAGATGAGTGATTGAACATAAGTAAAAAAATATCACAAGGCCTTTTAAACTGAATCTTATTTAGATCTGTCAGCAGGAATCAGGTCCTTAGTATATCAGGTAATTTTTTCTCCAAGTCTGAAAAGAGGCAGTATGCCCTCTTACCATCCAAACTAAAGTTTGACCAGATATGTGTCTGCTGATGCTCAACTTAAAGCTATGTTGACAGTGGTCAGCTTGCTGCATGCACCTCACCATAAAACCTGTAGGAAAAGAAAATATATTTTATTGCCTTGTTTATACATACGGTGAAAAACTGGATGTTTCCAGTCTTTCAGTCCAACTTCTAAACAGCAGCAATTCTTATAAACATGGTTTGAAAACAAAAGCTCTAAATTAAATTTGATCAAGTTAATCAGAATTGATCTGAAAATAAGATACTGGTAGGAAGAGGCAATAATATGGTTAGCTCTCGTGATACCTGGAGAGATTCTCTTTTGTCTGGGAAAAAATATAATGTCATAAAACTAACATTTCCACTGATGCCAACAATTTATAATGTATAATGAGCTACGAATTTTAGTTCCCAAGCTTGTCTATAGAACTCTTTCTGTAGATCTCCCTTGGTACTTCTGGACTGGAAGTCAAAATAAGACATTATTTGCAAAAATATCTTCAAGTGGTGACTGGACGTCTCTACAGATTACTGATTATGTGATTTTATTTTAGTACATTGTGTTTGATTGATCTCTTTAATTTCTAGAAAGACTTTTAATCCCTACTAGATTAAAACATATTAAATTTCGTAACTTGTAGCATGGGATTCATATATTCTCATCCACTAGCTTCATTTTGGTTGCTGGTGGTCCACAGCAGGATTTTTTTTCCTGATGATGAGCTTAAGAACACTGGGAGCTGTACAAAAGCTATGTAAATTTCAGTAATGACAGGGATATGATCCTCATAATTTTGAATATAAAAGTATATTCTTATGCTGAAAAAATGCTCAAGCTACTTTATCTTTTTTTTTTTTTTTTTTTTTTAGTTTTAGTTGCTACAAAAACGGATATTGGATTGTGACACTGCACACTAATAGTGCAAAAAAAAAAAAAAAAGAGTTAAGGGAGATACTTAATTTACTGCTAAAAGCTTTGGAAATTGCAAGACAAAAGTTGGCTATCAGAGATGTGGTGATCTAAATACACCAGATTGAACTTCAGTGTTACTGAAAGTGGTTACATGATCTTTCTTCATTTCAAATTGCATCTTTGGGATGTTACTTTTCATATTTCTTTTCCAAAAAACAAAAAACAAAAAATCCATGAAAACATGAGAATTGCAAGAAGACATTTATTTTATCATTAATGCTTGGATGATTTCCTATGGAGTCACCCATTTTCCCTTTTAATCTATTTCCAGATAAACTTTATATCCTGTTTATGGTAAGTGTGTGCTCCAAATGGAGTATTTTAGCAGGTGCTGCTACAGTGCTAGGAAGCCTTTTTACCAGAATTTATACTTTCAAATTCAAGTTAATGGCTGGCTGTGCACTCAGCATATGATTTCCACAAAGTGCTGACAACACTTTCCTCCCACTAAAGGAAATAGAGTATTTTTTTTGCAGACTTCAGCAAAAGCATACAAAAACTAGGCAGAGGACTACAGCAATAGCTCAGGTGCCATACATCTTAACAGATGAGATACAGCCACATGACAGAGCAAACCTATTCTCACTAGCAGAATTACTGTATAAGTTAGGCTTGTGCTTTGAGCTTACAAAATTATTGCTCTCAGAGGGTGATCTAGAGCAGGTGAAGTCAAGGTGTCGATATAAGAAGAACCAAATTTTCACTGCATGAAAAGCCATGAGCACAGTCCATGTTTCTTACTCATCTGACAGCTGCTCTGTGTTTTAGAACAATGAGGTCATTTTCTTCCTTAAGTAGCTGTAAGTAAAAATTAGGACACCAGTGAAAACAAGTGCTGTTACTGTTGCCGGTGCAGTTGCCAAGCTGTAAAGGCTCATCAGAGAAGGGATGAGCTAGTAAAACAGCATGTAGGCATAGAGATCTATACCAGCACTCCACAATAAACACTGAAAATGGCAGCAGTTGTATTGAAATATGGAGTTAAGAGGGAGGCACTGGCTTAGTCAATAAACTCTATCTGGTGTTCTGTTCCTTATGTAAAACTGAAAATAATATAGTGAGGCTGCACCCCACATTCCTGCCCTTTTCTCTGGCTCTTCTGGAAACCTCTAGGCTGCACTGAGCAGGAAAAGCAACTTGCTCTGCATGGTTGGCATATATCTTTAAGAGCTGCCTGGACTGCTGAGCCTCCAGACCAATGCTTTTTGTCCAGTCACTCTTTGACCTTCCTCCTGGAGAAATTAGGTCTTTCCTTTTTCTCCTCCTTCTTTTCATTTTTCCTTTTCCAGTGTTGCAGAGGTGAACCCACCTTTTTTTTTCAGTTTAAAAGAGTTGCTTTCTTTTACTATAAATGAGCAGAGAAAGACCTCTGTGTTTCTCAGGGTCTGTGTTTCCTTTATGACATGATCTCATATTAATAATACATGTAAAGCTTATTTAAAATATCAGCTCATCTACTGGAAAAAGAAAGCAGCAGCTCCAAACAGTTCCCCAGCTGAAAATGGGAATTAAACTACAGCAATAAACAGCATGGAAATAATTCTCACAGGTCAAGGGGTGTATTCACAAGGCAGAGGCTAATCAGGCCTCAGTATCATAACAGAGACACTAATTGCCTGATTTTCAGTGTCACTGGGCACCTGCACCTCCTACTGAAGTATACATTACTGACAGAAGAACAATGTAATAAGAATGAATGGGGTAGTTTTCCTTAAGGACGTGGCATATTAGAATGCAAGAAAAAAAATTTACAGCAGCAGAGAACATTAACAGAAATACTTTATTCTTATGATGTTATGAGTTTACCATTTTGTTATAAATTCTGTTTATAAAAGTGTTTAATGCTCAATGACCAAGTCTATTTGTCAGTATGGCAGGCTCAGAAAAAAACAATTCTGACATTGAAGCTAAAACCTATGCGAGTTACCAGTCATAGATGAGAAAATGCCAACCAACACAGCACAGATTTTGAAAATGCGCTGTGATAAGCTGCATAAAAATTTCCATGGAAACACCGAGAGTTGGCCTTTCAACAAGTAATCTGTATGTTGAAATATCAGACTGTCCTTTTCTTTTTTTTCCAATGGACAAATGAACTGAAATTATGCTTAGTGTGAGTACAATAAAATAGAATTGTCCTTGATTCCACAAGCAAATCATCTGCTTCAAATAATTCACCTGTTTTCTTTCTCTCTGTACTATAATCACTTGCCAAGTCATTTCAGTGAAATAATAATTCAGAAGTTTTTTCACTCTCGTGTTCTTTTGCTGTGATATTGAAATAGAAATATTTAATATTTATTTGTTTCAATTAAAATATTACTTATGCAATAATTTTATTACTTATGCAGCAAAGTGCCTTATCTTCTTGGATAAATTTACAACTAAATATGTTTCAAAGTAAATGAAGGGCAATACTAAGACCAATTACTGTGTTAAAACAGTTTTACTGTTCAAATTATAACAATAAATCTAAGAAGTTGTTCAACCAAAGTTCTGAGTTTACATTAGATTAATCTATAGAGACATGAATAATACCAAAAGATGATGAAGAATATACAAGGGAAAAAAAAACTGTAAAAAATATTGGCTACTATTTAAATTGTACCACCTGCCTCCCAGTTTATGATAATGCATTTATTTTCTATCTGGATGTGCTAAAATTCATTGCAGTTACATAAACAATTTTATTTTCTTAATGATCACTCTCGGGAAAAGTTCAAACATTAAACCAGTATTTTTTATTATTAAGCAGATTTTGGAACTCTGATAGATCTTTCCTTTTCTTCCCAAGATACTATTCAACATCAGAACTAGTTGCGGTACACCTCAAGATTAAAGTTGTGCACCAGAGATATTAAAAAGATTTGCTTATATGGCAAGATGAGGTGAGGGGAAGAAGAAGGGAAAGGAGAAGGTGAAAGAAAATGAAGGGAGAGGAAATTTTTTACTCAAATTCAACGTAACTATTGACTTGTTCATGATCCAGTGTGGAATTATTTTACAGTTTCATTCAAGATTGAAACTGAACAGTTGTATTTGCGAAATACTTCTTTCTGGTACTCCTCAATTTAAAAGTGAGGGGGAATTAAAAGGCCTCAAATTACATCTTCCAGAAGAATGCAAAATTGCTAATATCACCTTTGTAAAAAAAAATCTGACATGCCTTTTCTCCCTGTAGAGACAGATGGGAATGGACCAGAAGTGAATGAGAGCTGACTTTGCCCTTTTTGTGCAACAGAATTTACTTGTAATGCTCTACAGATTTGTTGTAGTTTATCCCATCCCAGAGCATCTAAGAACCATAGAGAAATGTTCAAATCCTGCACTTCAGAACACAAAATTACTCACTGTCTGTTTACTTACTGTTGAAATGTAGATAACTTTTTGTGGATGGGCTATGTGACTGGTTAAAATGTGAATAAAATACAGCTGCCTGTTGAAAGACAAATGTAACAAACTACCTGAGTTAAAGATGACCTGCATGTAGCATTCTTCTGAAGAAGCCCTTAGTGAGAAGTAATATAGCTTGCTTAATATATCCCATATATAGATTATAGAAATGCAAAATAATTCAAATTTTTCATATTGCAGACACCACTACAGTCACTTGTAATTCAAAACTGTGTGCACTTTAACTTACCTCTTTGTGGCTAAAAATTCTTTGGTACAATGCCAAAGATAGCATTCTGTTCAAGCTAGTTGTCATAATACATTTAAGGAGTCAAAGGGAAATATTTTCCTTTAGTATCAGTATAATAAATAACATAACAAAAGCTAAAGGTTATTAACTTACCACTTCTATTCGTTGTTTTGGTAGTTGTTTTGTTTTTTAATACCTGAAAACATAGTCTGCTATAAAGCAAGAAAAGTCATTTAGGGGACAAACAGTATTTACATGTTTCTCCCTAGTTACAGCCCTGAGGTGAATGTTTAACACCATCTCAGGTAAGTAATCTCAGTAACTCACAGATTCGGTTAAACACAAAAGGTACATAAATGAGCCCTAAGGCATAGGACAGGATCTTTTTTTCTTTAAATGGCTTATTGAAAATCTATTCTCGTTATGGAATAGAACTGTATTATTGGAACTTTGATATTCTGTCCAAAGATGAATTTCAAGCTGAAATAAATAGCAAGCTTTCAGGTTTTCTTGGGAAGGAGCATTACTTCTAATGGGTTTCTTTTTGTGCTTAAACAGAATAAACTGATTTTTCTATCAAAGTTCACAACCTCCTATTATTATTTTCATTCAAACTTAATTTTTAACTTAATTTTATTGCATGAGATTAATGCACAAGGACTAATTACTTAATATCTTTCGAAGAAAACATTTTAGAAAATAAGTTGGCTGTAGCCATTCAGAACTAGCTTTATGAGTTAACTGTGGGAGAGACTAATTGTGGAATCATAGAATATCCTGAGCTGGAAGAGACTCGAGCCAGAGGGACTATTTGGCTTTTGTCTGCTAACAGTTTGCAATTGTTCTGCAGCTCTCACTCCACAAGAGAATGAAAAAATGAAGCTGAAAGCATCTTAGGTTAGGTCACTCTCTTCTCCACTTACATTCGCAGACTTTGGAGGCACTGACTGAAAACAGGGGCATCCTGTTAGACGAGCTCTCCCCTTGCCTCACCAATGATCATGGGCCAATTATCATCATATCTCAATCAGAAGGTGGACAGGACCTGCACTCTACAAACCAATGCAGAGTTTGCCCCTTCTTTTCATCTTACAGCCTATACCCTTCTAGTCCAAACAGTGAATCCTGTAACCATTGCTGTTTGCATTCCCAACAGAAGAAAACTTCTAGCCTACGTATTCTCTTAATCAGTGTATAGCCTTCAGCAAAGTTCCAAAGAGTAGAATTTCATGCATTTTCACAAAAAATATCAACAATTACTGTAAATTAACATCACATAACACTTTCATAATCCAAGTTTTATATGTACAGAAAATGTTTTGTAGAAGCTCACAGTACTACACAACATGTTCATTGTAAGTGTAACAAAAAGAGATACATGACTCCACATTATTGCTTTTAAGGTATCAGTGGAATCAACTTGGTCATTTTGCCTTACCTAGATAGCAGCCTTAATGTTTAAAGACTGAGGTTTAACCTTTGTTGTTACTGAGACACTCAGTGTGCTACTGACTCAAAGTGCACTGTCCTCACTCATCTGTCCAAGGGTATAATTTTTTGACTCTGTCTTGGCTTACAGGTCTGGAATTTATATGTTTATTAGATCTGGCAATGTCATGGTTTTATGATTTTTGGTTATAAGTATTCCACATCATCCACAGCATCATGTAATGCACTGGGGGTTTGACTGTTGATGCTCAAGTTCCAGGTGCCTGTCCAAAGGAGAAGAAGAACTACATTCCCCAGGGGGCTTTGCGGTCAGCAAGGAGATGTAACTCCTGGCAAGGTCACCTGTTGTACTCTTCTTTGCCTGCTCTTCTTCATCCGCGCTTTGCCATCTGCTCTTCTCCGTCTGCTTTTCTCCATCGGCTCAACTGGACTGCACTTCTCACCTCAGCGTTGTGGTGAGGTCTACCCACCTTTTGCACATACTCTCTCTCATTATATTTTGCTGATACTACATTTAGTAAATTATTTTGTTTCACCTCAGATCGTTGCCGCTGTTTTCAATTGAGATCCCCTGTTTCCATTTTCCGGAGGCACAGATCTGTGGATTCCTCCGCCCCGCTAGTCATGGAACCGGGCCAAACCAGCCTGTAAACCACTGACACTACCAGTACAATTTTTGAAAAAGATCTATTTAATGCCACAATTTCAGTAAAAATCTCAAAGCAACATAATCTTTTCTCAAGAAAACCAAAACTTTTAATTCTATCTAACTCAGCATTTGTTTTTCCAGTGGTTTAATGAAAACTTTGCACTTGATGTCTACATGAAAATTGACATAGTGTTGGAAATCCAGATCAGGTGCTGTATTACTCCGTGCACCCTTGTGGACAGTCACTTTTCTCTGTCTAACTTTCTTGGAGACCTCAGACCCGGCATACTCTCAATTCAATTTCCAACAGGATCTGGCCTCTATAAAACATAACATCCAGTGACCAGCAGACTTAGTTTTCATTTCTAGAAAGAAAGCAGAAGCAGCTTCCCATTATATATATCTGCTTATTTAATAGAAAAGTTGTTCAAACAGAAGAACTTCCAGTTTCCATTACATTGGCCTTTAACCAGGCAGAGTTGTAAATAAATCTGCACTTGAGGTTTCCCAAAAACACCAAGTTCTCTGCAGCTCAGACTAGGAGGGAAATGGAATATTGGAATATTACCTTCTTTGTGTTTCTAGTTAGCATTGTTTTACTGTATAGAAAATAGATTTGGGGTACAAACAGCATATACATGAAACACCGTATGTTTTATCTGAACGATATGTGTTCTGGTGGCTGCCCTGGAAATCTTCTGTCTTTATTTTAGGAAGCCAGCAGATACTCCATTAAGATACATCACCACAACACGTAACATGTATTAATTGAATTATTTTTCTAAAATTTCTGTGTAAAGAGAGAAGTAACAGAGGCTAATTAAAACAGATCAAAGCAAAGAAAAACAAAATAAAATGTTCACTAATTTGAAATAATTGCTTTGTGATATATTTTAGTGTAATTTAGCTCTCCTGTGTCAAGGTCTCATGTCTGGCATTCAAATAGCAAAGAGCACTAAGCAGTTGAAAATAATGTTATTATTATGTCATGATACTCAGTATCATCTTAAAGGTAAAGGACTCAAAGTTTCAATTTATTTTCTAAAAACTCAATTTGAGTCAAAGCATTTTGGATATGACTTTCTAGAAAAATTATTGGGAACCTTGCCCTCAATATGAGCTAAGACAAAATGTCATTGATTTTTTCCAGGATGAGATCGGTATATCTGTATATAAAACATCAAGAGAAGTAGACCTTTTTACATGCAAGGTATATGCTGGCTGTACAATCTTGTGACAGAAGTCTCACTAAAGTTTTGAATAATTTCTTTAGATTTTATCAGTTATTAATGTTTCCTACCATCTCTTTTCATCCACACAGCGGAAAATATTAAGATTTTACTGTGTGTTTTTCCTTTGGTCTTTAAAATAAGCTCGAATGTCATAGACAATTAATAGATTTTTTTAACTTGATGTGAATTATTACTTTTTCCCACACAGAATATGTTACAAATAACTCTAGTCTCCTGGCAACTATTTCTTGTATATCAGAAACAGACAGCTTCCTGAAGAAATTTCCCTTAAATTTTGCAAGATGATCTTTGCAGTATGCTTAACATAAGCTCTTTTTTTCAGCTTGGTTTTGTCAGAAAGAATTATTGACATTCTTGAAGACTGGCAATATTCGCAGAATGTACAGTAGTGTTTACTTTAAAAAATGAAACTGTTCAATCAAAGAAGGTAGACAGCTAGAACTTTCATCTAAGCCAAAGTCATCTCAATGGGAACTTTCCTGCCGTGCAATGCCCCATATTCTAAATTGTTACCATGCTGTGCCTGTCTTCTTATTTTTAGGTAACAGATGCAGCTCATTGCTTGGAATACAATTTACGGATTTTTATAATAGAGGTATGAATTATTAATCTGCCTTTCAGTTGTAACTTTTGTGTATTGTAGCTTAGTAAATAATGATCAGGAAGAAATCAACAAGCACACTATGGTATGCTTCCTAAAGTCAAACAGGTATGTGAACAGAGTTAGCAGAAATAGTATCTAGATGGATCATGGGCTTACTGACCACAGTAAAGATATATACTTAATGCCTTTCAGAAGCAAGATATTTTTCTGAAAAAGAAAAGAAATATATATTCAGTCTAAAAACCTTCAAATCTCCGGAAGGATCAATATCATTAAAGCAGTACAGTGCTATTCTTATAAAGCATTTCACATTAAAAAACATGCAAATCACATACTTACAACTATTTGAGCAGACTTAATCAGGAAAGATTTAATATTGTATATAGTTCTACATTTTTCTTACACAGAAATGATGATAAAAACTTACTCTGATATTAAAGAATGTCAAATGACATTTCCATAGGTTTTAGTCAATATCAATGTCATTTGTATGGAATATTGCATGCTGTCATTATTGTTTATTTTTCTGTATCAATAAAAAATATTATTTTAAGATTTATCCCAGTGCCAGTTGAAGTAGAAACAATGTTGTATGTTAACTTCCATAGGTTTTGACTTGATCCTTAGAAAACAAAAATCAAATGTTCCTGGAACACTTGTCATGAATTTGTATAAATTTAGATTGTGCTGATTAACCAGTAATACCTAGAATTTTTAGAAAACCTGTCAGATACTCTGCAACACTGATGTTCCTTGGAGTTATACATGTATACGTGAGTGTGCACACACACAGAGACATGCAAATGATTTTTTTGATGCAGAGATCTCCCAAATGAAGAACTTTGTTGTTATTTGAGGTCAAGAATAAGATGTCATTAAAGATATTCTGAAAAATTGAAAGACAAACACTTCTAAACAAAAAAAAAAAAAAAAAAGGCAAAAAAAAAAAAAAAAAAACAACCAACCAAATTAAACCCACAAAAAAAAAACAATAATGTCTTGGAATACATGGCAAAGAAACATAGCTAGATTTTCTTCATGCCACTGGTCAATTAAAAAAAAAAAAAAAAAAAAAAAACCTAGATGAAAGAAACTTACACATTCTACATTATATACATTATACTTTATATAATTATGACTTTATAAGATCTCTGCCCCATTGCACTTCAGAGTTGGCTATGATGTTAGACATTTGAAATACATATACATACACATATATTCCTTCATTTTGCTTCAGTGACAGATCTGCAGCGTGATAGATCAAAATATCAAAAAAAAAAAAAAGCTTTAATTGGCCTTACTGTCATAGAAGCAAAGTACTGGTCCTGCTAGTTTAATCTTTATGATAATAGTAAGAATTTTTGATATTCTATAGAATATATTATACACACACATATATATATAATATTATATTATCCTTTAATAATCTCCTAGCATTATTTTTTTTTTGCTATTTTTATACCACTATATTTGAAACTGCGATAAGTATCATGCAAAGATATGTGGGACATCTCTTGTACAATAGGACAAGAATAATCATAATCATGACCATATAGCATGACAGAGCTACACTGAACTATATATTCACAAATAAAAGCTTATAAGATACTGCATATAAAACACTAAGCAGAAGTGGCAGTACAATCTTAAAATCTCTCCGTCCTTTTTGCTAGTCTTACGTTATTGTCAGTGTTGTAAAACATATGATTTTTTGAGTGACCCTGAAAATTTTAGAGTATTTAGAGAACTTAAGCTGATATGTTTCCCAGTAGAAAATGAGTAGTTCTTAGAATCCTGTCTTCAGGCAAAGATCTTTCAAAGCTGTTTTGCATTTTATTCATTTCACACCAACTGCATCTGATAATCTTTTCTATTATTTGGGGTTAGGAGTGCTTGAATACTCCCATGAGTTTAGAATTCAGATGTGTATGCAGGAGTGTGGGTACAAAGTTTGCATACAATGACTTCCAGGAGTTTGTATGAATTTCAGTGTGTTGGATAGGTTCAAAACAAATTACGGATTTTCTGCACAAAACTTTCCACTTTCCAAATTCCTCCTGCAAGCATTTACCAGTAAATCTGGTATCCTTATTAAGCCCTAACATTAGCGAATGAGCTAATAATGTAAGAATCGTGGCAAAGTGCACAATGAAAGCCTTGAAATCTCTCTTTCACATTTAGTATTTTCTCAAGTTGGCATTAGCTTAAGGTCTACTCTCAGTAGAGAATGGCCTTAACTTCTTCAACAGTTACAAACCTGTGAAGCATAGCAGCACTTGATCCTCAGCAATTTCCTTTGGCATGCTGTACAACTTGTCTTGTCACAAATTGTGCGAGTCTAGACAGAGCTGCTCATTTCGGCTCTCCTTCCTGTAAAGCCATAAGAGTAATTCACAGATACTTTTTGCTTGAATCTTTGGTTGGCCACTGTTTGAAGTGTGTTTCTGGACCATGAAGTGCTATAAGGTAGATTTAATGGATAAGAAGAGCTCACAGAAATTCTCTCATTATTCACGTACAGGCAATGCTGTCACACAGACTCCACAAGCATTTTAGGCTCTGAGTAAAGGAAGGATGCTAGACTGACATGGAACTAGCTCCTAGCTGGGCTGTTGAGAATCCAGACTGCAAAACCCTTATGCTGCAGTGTCAGTGTAGTGCTGCAGTGATTTCAAAAATCCCAGCAAGAAGCTGGGATTATGATAGTCTATCAGCTTCACAAGCTCAGGAAAGTGTTCTGAAATTATGCCAACATCTATCCATCCATCTATCTTTCTATCTATCTTTCTAACATTTTTTTTCCCTCTGGCTCTAGTGTTTTTCAATGCAATCCAATACCTACCATTAAATGTAAGATTTACTAACCAAGCAAAAAAGCCTTAAGACCGTTCTAATCAAAATTTAATGGTTGCCTTTAACTCAGAAGATCCCTACAATTTATGTATTGGTCTACAGGATTAAAAAAGAGTTTCCTTAATAATCTCTTTCCTTCATTTTCATCGGAACTCATTGCAAGATTCTCTGCAAGATTTTCTGACTTTGCACAGTGATGTGACAATAATAATCCCCTAACTAGTTATTTCATTAAAATTATACAAGAAATCTAAACAAAAATTGCATTAAAAGCTGCATGGAAAACATGTAAAAAGATGCAGAGGAGCTTCTAATTACTAACACATTCAACGCATTCAACAGCTTGCAGATGGAAAGAACAGCAGCCTTCATTCGTGATGCATGACTGCTCTGTTCCTTCCCTTTCCTCTGAGAAAAACTTAGCTCTCAGAATGAACATACCAGTCAACCAACTACATACCAAATATTGCTTTTTAGACCAGCTTTTTCCCTTCTTAATTGTCCACAATATTTCACCTATCAATATCCTGAATTTCCTCAGAGATAAAAAGAAACCATCTAGACAGCATCCTCCGCCCACAGTAAAAATAGTAACCGCACTATACTATTAGAGCAACCAGAGCCTTATTTATTCATTTCACACTTGTTTTCTGGAGGAGACTGGTTTGTTTCTGTCCCTGGAGGAAGCGCCTGGTATGAGGTTTGAAACGTCAGGGATAATTAAGACAAACTGTGCTTTTTTACCCCAACAAAAGAAATATATCTCTTAAAATAACTCCCCACTGAAATCTCTGAACAAAAACAGCCCAGCACTGTTGAGTTAGCTTGCAATGCTAAATCAATTGTCAGCATTAGCAAGGCTCTGAACTGGAGCATCTTACAGTTTTCATTGCAATCCAGCAGCTACCATGCTACCAGCAGGTACAACTACAGATAGAATGCTGAATAGTCAGATGTGAAAGCACCAGTACGGGTATCAAATAAAAAGATGTACGGCAAAGATGTTTATGTCTCAGAAACTGCTTGTATAATTACTCTCAGGCCAAAGTTTAGACCTCAGAGGCATTCAATATTGTATCTCATTTGGTCATTGTAGTACCAGTAGGCATTAAGCAGAGCTGGAGTTCATGTTCACTTAAGAATTGTGTCAATTACTGTATCTTCTGTACACTTAGCTTCCCACTACACCATAAAAATGTACCTAAGAAGCACTAAGCGACACTCTCTACCAAAGAGAATTCTTATCAGCTGTCTGCCTCGTGTCTGTCCATCAAGCACTAAGATGGGAAGAGGACAATTTTTCTCATATAGTCACTCATTAAACCACCTTCAAGCACTGAACAAACTAAAAACTCTTTTTTTGTTTGTTTGTTTGTTTTTGAAAATGTTCTCCTCACACTAGGTTGTTACACTGGTTTGAGCTTCAATCTGGCAGTGCTCAGTCCTCCAGCAATAAGCAATAGAACTTAGATTCTAGGGTCAGTAACGATGTGATTTTAATCTCCTCATGGAGCTTTCTCCAATACGAATACTACTTTGCTTCTAGTTTTGCGGGTACTTTTTCTTAATGTTAAAGGTTTTTTGTGAATAAATAGGATATGTAATAAACTTTTTTTTTAATACAAATTTTAGTAGTTTTTTGGTTGTTGTTTCTTTTTTTTTTTTTTTTTTTCTTCCTCTAGATGTCAAAGTGAACATTTTCTCTTGCTTCAGAAATTTCTCTTCTGGACTAATACCATTAAATCTGAGTAAAGTATAGGGATACATTGATACAGTCTCTTGGGAAAACAAACATCATCACTCCAAACACCCTCTCCCAGGCTTCCTTCCTTACACCAGCCCTATATTCTGAGCATGATGCCATACAGTACAGGATATTCTTTGGACAGTCTGGATCAGCTTCCCTGGATGTGTCCCGTCCCACTCTTTGTGCACCCCCAGCTCCTTATTGACATGACAGTACAAGGAGAAGAGAAGTTCCTGGTTCTGTGCAAGCATTTCATTGCAGTAACTAAGCCCTGGTTTTGACTGGCATACTCTTCATTTTCTTTGTGGAAGCTTGTATGTTGCTATGTTTGAGATTTGTGATAAAAAGGTCATGATAACACACAGATGTTTTTGTTACACTAAAATCACACACAAAACGTTAAAAAAGCTGATTACTATATATGCAATTTCTTCATACTTCTAAAGATCTGTCTTATCACACTACTTCTACACAGAATGAATGAAAACTGGATGGAAAGCTCTAAAATTACTAAGGGGGAACTGCATTAGCATATTTTGTAATTGTGCTGGTGTATAGAACTTCTGGAAGGTTGTTCACAATGAACTTGGTTCAAAGTTTAGTCAGTGTTCAATACTTCCTGCAGCTTTAGTTGCCGTGTTACTGGCAAAGGTGATGTAGCTGACAAGGCTCCCTCTGAGATGCAGAGGAATTTAGACCACAGCAATAATGGTACTATGTTCAGGGGATTGACTAAGAAGGTTAATAGGAAAATGTTGAAAAAAAGGTCTGGCCCCTCTTCAGTTGTCTCTTTACTCTCTTTGTAACACACGCATTTCTGCCAGGAAAGGTGGCAGTGCTGTCCTTACCCCACTCTTTTGGTCACACAATAGCTCTCCTGGAAAGGTGATGAAGAGTGAGAGAGATAATCCTTATTCTTCACATCCTGCAGGATTGCTTTACTCTTGCCTTTGTATAAGGAATGTGGTATGACAACCATCATTATTCTTTCCTTCAGCAGTTGCGTTTTAAGAAAAAGAAGGGAACTATCTGTTTATCTGACAGTTCTCTCAGGCTAGACACACTCAACGATACCAGCTGGAACAGGTTCCTCCTCTCACAGAAAAACTAGCAAATTTTGTATTCTTGAGAAATTTAGACATGTTCACTGTTGAATGGTTTGGTTGTGTCAAGCCGTAGGCACTTCAGAGCTTTTCCTAAAATGCAGCTGTAGGACATAAAACACCTCAAGGTCTATGGATATTAAATCCCTACATCAGGATGGCAGCCGATTGAGAGTTTGAGGCTAACAATTTGCATTTAAGATCCTAATACCACATGGGAAATCTCAGCATGTCAGTGGATCTGTCCTCCAGTAGCCTTGAGCTTGATAACTCCACTCCTAAAATGATAGCCTTGCAACAGGTGCTGGTGTCACAACAGTTCATTGTGAAGATAAAGTCTGTAAAGTGCAGTATACTGTGGTAACAGGATTACTTTAGAAAGTGGCAGGAGCTGAGCACTATCTTAAGTGCTCTTGGGTTTCCTCGAGGCTTCATAATATTTACTTGCTTTTCTCATCAGAAGTGCTTCTAATTCATGTCATGTTTAAGAAATTAAAACCATGACAGCTTCACTAATTCATATTAATGTTTCCATTTGAAATATGTACAAAAGCCATTAGCAGATATAGTGGCACATCCATGCATACCTCAGTAGTTGTTCTAAGATGGGTCAGATATCATTGAGCTTTGAGGGGTGGCTAAAGATAAAAAGCATATTAAATTTACAACAGTTTCTTTCATGTCTGACCATAGTCTTTTTTTGTGCATTGTAAGCACCTAAAAATGGTGCTGGAATAATCTAGAATCTGACTCCACATGAAGAACAGCAATACTCATCTGAGATGTAAAGTCTGGCTTTAGTGCTCATGTCAGCATTAGCAATAAATAACCTTTTCAGCAATAGGAAGAAGGAAAGCATTAGAGCAGCCTTGGGAATTGTAAGCTGTGGAACCATGAAAAGGTCTTTCCCCCATACGTGCTGAATGCAGAACATAGTTGTCCGCTGTGTGTAGAAAGAAATGAAAAAAGTTGCATAAGCAGGAACTTCTTTACAAAAGAAAATCTTTTTGTAGTGTTGTCTTATGAAACAAAATGAAGACAAAGCATCTTTGGACTGGGTATTTACAAGCAGTAACTGAAAGCTTCAGCTACCTTGTACCCAGTACTGACAGAGAGAATACTAATAATGACTTAGTGTGACATCTTGAGGTCATCTGATGATTCTAAGAGAAAAGTTATAACTTTAGCCAAGGAATTCAATTAATTTGCATGCTGGAAAAAAGAAAACAAAATAGCAAAGCTGACAAGAAATATTTAGACTAGGGGTGGCTGAGAAGAGTTAAGACATGCAAAAATAAAAAATTAAAAATAAAAATTAAAAATTAAGGCTGTTTAGCTGGCCATACATTTAAGAACAGGATTATTTCTTTTTGGTGAAAGAAAGCAGTATTTTACACATGACTGTATTCAAAATGGTCATAATCCAAATAGTAGGCATGTAATATTGCCCTTCAAAGAGTACAGCAGGAGAAAACCAGTGATTTAGATGGAGAGATGTCCTTATGGGGAAGCCAGCAATACTCTGAACTTGTCAGATTTACCTTACAAGATGCAGAAGGTCAGATGAAGATAGAAATATACCAGTGCTTGATGGATAATTCCAGGATACCAGTTTTCTTTGCTAGTGCATATTCTTTAATGTCTTGGCAGCTTGCAATGGCTCTTTCTATCAAGTCCTATTGCACACAGGTCAGCCTTGAAAAATTCTTACTAAAGTGTATCTGCCAAGATACAAAAAAATATTATCTCCAGTATTACCATAACTCTTGAATACTTATTGTCTGAAACTTGAACAATTCATCCCAGCAGAAAACACTGCCCCAGATTTAATCCATGCCAAAAATTTCATTAAAAGCATGTTATAGTTGAAATTATCCACCTATTACTTAAGGATAAATGAACTACAAGGATGTTGCTGTTATCTCGAAATCTAACATTATGAACTGAGGAGAGCTAGATTTAAGACTAATCTTAAAACAACTTATTAAAAGCAACTCAGTTATGACAGTTAAACATTGTTATTTTTGCCTTATAATCATCATAATATCTTTAATAAAGTATTGTTACATTTTGGAGCTCAAATAAAGTTGAAACATTTCATTGCCGTGTTCTGCTGTACCACATACTTTATAATGACAAGTCATAACCAGAGATTTCCCTTCATACAGAAAAGTTTCTTGTGTATAACAAATCTCATCATTTAAATTATGAAATATCAGTCTTTTAAGACCATTGTTTCAAAAGACATTGAATATGGTCATCTAACTTTTTCAAGTTATCAAATGTCGTAATATTTCACAAGTCTTTTTTTTAAAATAGTTCCAGCTGTATCAAACCAGTTAGTCTCCTAACAAAAATTTTAAAAAGTGTAAAAGTATTCCTAAGGTCAAATGTTTGGTACTTAATGGTCTGTACGTTCTTTTATGCAATAGGGATGAAGGAACATATGGTTTAGTTCAAAGTCTGACTGAAGTTTAATTGTATTGATGTTTTTTTGTCTTTTAATCAAGTGAACAAAGTTGATGTACCTTCTGAGGCTAAAGAGAATTTACAGAAAGAGTAGAGAACAACTAGATATTTTGCAGACTTCACCTACATAAAATAAAATAAGCATTGAGTTTCTATATGGCAATACAATTAAGGCAGGAAAATTTATAATATTAGATAAAGCTCTTATCATTAGCAACCTAATCTTGACAGCAACTCATTATCTGCCTGTTATATTCTACCTATGCACATTTGCACATCCTTTATTGGTAATGATGAGAAAGTTAATTTGTGAACAAGGGGAGGAAGGAACTATTTTTTTTTTTAAGAATGGAGGTGTATGGAACAAACATTTTTTATCCAAAAAACAGTTCCCTATGTCTCATTCCAGAAAATAAAATGACAAAAAAAAAAAAAAAAAAGTAGAAGATTAAAGATTGTTTGTTGAAAAGTTTACACATATGAGCTACCGACCTCGTCTGTTAGATGTTAGCCTACATCTGGAGGTCAGTAAGGGAGCAAAACTAATCATCTTGTTAGTGAACATTCTCCTGGTTTGCATTATTTAAATGTACTCTTAATGAATGTCCATCTCTTTTTCAGAAAAACTAACATTCAAGTTTTATAAGCAGATGGGTATAAAACTGAGATGAAATCAGACACCAGTACAGCATTCAGAATTTGTTTTGGATTCAAATGGCCTTTAGTATGCACAAATCATTAAAGTGCCAATCTATGCCTGAGGTGTATAAGGCTTGCTTCAATATTTTATAGGAGAGATTTTGATCTATGATTTATCAGTCAACAGACAGCACTAAGGGCAATTTTTTTTTTTTTTTTTTTTTTTGAATCAATTACCCTCTTGGTAGATAGTTTTTTCTACCTCCATTTCTGCCATTGAAAAAGAAAAGTTTGGTACATGCCTGTCAAGGTGAGTGACCAGCAATACAACTAATATAAAATGCAGGTTTTCTTCTGAACTGAATAAAATATTTGTACAGTACAAATGATTGGACATAACACTTCTTTTGGTTTTCAGGTGCTGTTCATTCCTGTCATATTTCTGACTTACCCTATTTTCCTTCTCTGTCATTTAATACTGCTTCCTCACCCTTCTTTGAAACTTACAAATTACATAGGCAAATACTTGACAAGCCCAACAGTTTTCCATTCCTAGTATTTTCATCTGCAAATGTATAACAAGTCACTGCTGTCAGTATATACTTAGTGTTCTGCAGCAATTTCTAACTGAAAATCATTAGATGAACTGAGCACTGCTACCATTGCTGCTTGTTTGAGAAAGTAATTAATCTGAAAAAGCAATATCATGGTTTCAGATTTTATAGCGAAACTCATTTATTTCTGAACTATTCAACAAAAAACACTATCAAACATATAAAGTTCTTGCCTCTTATCTGAACACCAGGTGTTCTCAGACAGCAGTATATTGCTTTCAGGCTTTCTAGGAGCTGTAAGTGAAAAGTTTTACCCTATTCTATGAAACAAAAAATTTTAGTCCACCCATAGAACTGTGATACTTAATATTTTGATATTCAGATGGATTTCCCTGTCTTTGGATATGTAGATACCAAAGGCTTTCTGAGAAGTCTCTGGTATTGAACTGGAACACCTAAACATCCTGTATTCTAACAAGAAATAACAATCTAGAGTATTTTCCAGGGTCTCTCATGTAAGAATCTATTTAGGAGTAGAAGTATCCTGTCATCTTGGTATCAAATAGCTTAGAAGAAATGAAAGAGAAAATAAAGGATCAGAAACTTTTTCTCAGTGTTCTCAAGCTTGTATGAACTTGTGATGGTATCCCAGCCTTCCAGGTAGTTCTCAGAAAAGATAGAAAGAGGCTATGCTGTTCTAGAGATCACTGTCTCTAAAATTTAGCAGCCAGTACTAACCAGGAAATAAATGGGTAAAAATTTTAAAATTAAAACTTTTGCTATCCTTGGAGAGCAGCAATTTTGGAAAATTCTTCATGTGAGAGCTCACAGTGATACTATTTTAGTTCAGTTCAAACAAGCACTGCACTTGAAATTGTCCTTGACTATATATAAATGAAATAATCCTGAAATAATTCTTTTCTTCCTTTGGACTACACAGACAAAACAGGAATTACAGAATCCAGTTGTATGTTACCAAAGTAAAGCCTGAAGCAAACTTAAACTTGATTCC
This sequence comes from Chrysolophus pictus, assembly GCA_037305975.1. NCBI lineage: Eukaryota > Metazoa > Chordata > Aves > Galliformes > Phasianidae > Chrysolophus > Chrysolophus pictus. The sequence continues at coordinate 49,370,561 of CM074579.1, read as the reverse complement.
TTACACATAGCTCCCATTTTCTATAATATTAGAAAAAAGCCTTTCCAGGAGTTGAGGGAACATACTGATGCCTCTGGCTAATGGATGTTAGGGTCTGCACGCAATGGGGAGATCACTACAGGTAGTGCAATTTTATTAAGGCAAGGCCAGGGAGCTGGAGAGGTATACTTTCCTCCTGAACAGCTCCAATATACTCCGGTATCCAACCTAAGGGCAGAAGTTTTTATGAGGTCCTGTTTATAATGAAGCTTCTTGGCAAAAAAGTATTATGTATAAGGCAAAAGAAAGCAATGTACCCTCTAATGGGATACAAGTACTGTAGAGTAACAGCAGGTAACAAAGAAGAAAAATTAACTCACCCTTTCTAAAAACAAGCAAGAGCTTGAGAGAAGCTCTATCCCTAGAGATAGTGCTCCTACTGCTGCTAACTCTTAAGTAAGGGGGAGGAGGGGTGGATGTGGCTCCACTCCTTGCAGTCACTCAGGTGCATTGCTTGCACCTGAGCTCCCTGTGTTAGCCACGCCTTCTCACCTGGTGCTCAACCACTGGTCCGGGCGGTGACCAGGCAATTCTGCTGCATTGTGGAAATTCTATTATTAAGAAAATGTTTTGTTTTCTTCCTGCATGTGCCAATAATGAGGTAGCTGTATATATTATCCACACAACTAATTCTGTGTGGTAACAAACCTTAACCTTTTTAGAGACCAGAATCTTGTACAGCAAGGCCCACAATTTCTTCATCACCTGAAAAAAATGTAAAACTGTCCAATAATGTCAAGAAGCTCAACTTTTAAACCAAATATGGGTAAACTTGATGCAAATCCCCTCCTGGTCAAGAAATATTAATATATTAAAATAGTATCTTTAGAAAGTCTGAAAGAAAACCAAATCTCTTTGCAGTGTGATTTGCCATTTGTATAGACTTTTCCATTGAGGTGCAATCACGTTTATTTTGAAGCTTCATTACTAGTAAGGTGATAACAAAATGTTGAATGTTATATTTCTTACGAAGAGATATACTGTAAATATGTATTTTCAAAGTAGATACAGTGCTGGTAGATACAGACTTTTCATATGGATTTCACACATATTTTTCATACATTATTATGTGAACATCTGTTAAGATCTAGGTTTCACCCTAGGATAACCTGATTTTACCCATCAGTTATGAGGACTAGTTTCTGTTTTATGGGAACTAAAATTTTAATGAGTAGCAAAGGATAATAAAGAAAGGTAGGAGGCATAAAAAGAAAGGGCTACAACAGTTAGAGTTCAAAATATGACTTTGAACATACTCTGATATGAATCTGTGTCTTGTTCATGCTGACTTGTGCAAGATCTGAGATGCAATGTTACAGTATTACTGCTGAGAATGTCCTGATTAGTATTTTTATGGCATTCACCATAGCTTTCGGCATATAACTGTGTACATTTCTGTAATACCGGTTCTGGCATCATGCTCTCAAACATATTGTATGAGCATCAGTTCCTGGTATGTATTTTTAGAAAACTAGAGCAGACTTTGTGGGCCCTGTGATATATTCTTGCTGCTGTTGCTAGCTTTGTACTTTGAATGTTGTTCCCTTGGTTTTCATTTAGCTCCCAATCAATTTTTGTTAATTACCAACTTTTTATCTGGAATTATTTGAACTTAAAGTGAAAGGAAACTTAAGGATAGTTTTGCAAACAAAATTATATGGAATAGATTCCTAAACTTTCACGAATCCCAGATGTGTATTTATATGTTTGCATTTCATCTTGTGGATGCATCACAGAAGATGGTTGGAAATTATGCCTCATCTTTAGGAAAACTATTACATACTTCTCCTGAATCTTCACAAAATCTTGATGAGCAACATTAAAAACTGAATAAGTAAAATGAAGTTTAGAGCTGCATTAGAAAGGAATAGTTCATGTGTGCCTCGCTACCTGTCTGAATAACTCATGTCCTTGAAATACATTCTCATATGACTTGTGTTTGGCCAGCACAATTTCTTAATGCAGATAATGATTTACTTATGCATGTAGAAAAAAAGATAAAAAAAGAATCATAAAGAATATTAGCTTCATTTTCTTACCGCAAAACACACAGTTAACAATGAATTCCTCCCTGTGGGCTGAAGATACACTGTGACTACGAAGATTTCTAGCACTGCTCTCTGGAGCCTGAGGGGGATTCTAGCACAGCACCTGCTCCTCTCTTTGATTAGGCATCACCAGCAGTCCCCAAGCCTTTAGGCTGTGTCTCTCTGATTGCTGCAGTACACCTGGAAACTTTGTGGTTAGAGGATGCCTGTGTTTGGGAGTACAGTTTGTTTGCTCACCCACAGCTTGATTCATCCTTAACAGCTTCATTCTTTTGATGGTTTTCCGTGCTTTCATGTTCTCAGCTTTCCCAGTGAATAATGCCATAATAATACAATGCTGTTTATCTTCTTCAACATCAGTGTTTCAGTCAGCTCTAAAAAACAAAGTGTAGCACAAGGTTAAATGTAAGAAGGTGCTTCACTCCATCCAAAAATGATTAAAGCCTTCTGAATTTGGGCCCTAGAGATTTTCCTGACTGCCCTACAGGACTTTATATATACCCTTTTTATCCTGAGTTTTAAAAAGGCTGTATCTCTAGAAGAGATTTTAATAAATTGCAGGTGATAAACTTGTAGCTGTGTACATTCTGCAGTCTTATGGTTTTGAATGGTAATGCTCAGGTGAATATTAATTGAGTTGGTAGAAAACAACATGCATTACTACATACACTTTTCTGAGAAACGCGTATTTTCTTTCCACTAACAACGTAATTGACAGCAGACACTTTTACATGAATAGTAAAAATAATTTTTGAACAAGTAACATGCTAGAATAGTTTTTACTTTTTCTTCTTTCCAGAAATGAACTATTAACATATTGAATAATTCTTTTCCTTTCTTTTTTTCTTTTTTTTCTTTTTTTTTTTTTAATGCAGAACTATGCTTTTCTGCCAATTGTTGATGAAATGATTGCAGTGGCTTGTCAGGATTTGAAATTCAGCCTGGATCCTACTGTTACAATGCTGTATGATGATGCAACAAGCAACAGGTTTTACATTTACAGTTACAGATGAGCATGAATGAGATTTGCCAACTCCAGCTACTTTGCACAGCCATAATTAAACAAATGGAGGGTGATTTGAAAAACTAGGTAATAAGCTTAATATATTATCTCATAGCTGGTCTAACAAAACAGAATAGCAACCATTTTGAATTACAGGGCTAGAGAAGGTAACTCTGAAAAGCCCACCACATCCCTTTCAAGTTTTATTGATCAGTCTAACAACGAGTGCACCTTCCTCACTGAAGAACACCTGACTCTAATAACTATAAAGTCAAAATAAAGTAACTGAACCATATTTCATTTTCTTTCTAATGAGTTATTTATGGCATAATACTAAGTAGCCAAACTATGTGTATTATGATTTAATTTTTAATTGTACTCCAGTTTTTCATTTTCTAATGAGAAGCTGTTATGAAAATAGACCTACTCACTACAGGGTATGTAGAAAATTGAAAGACACAAAGCAAATTGTTTTAAATATGACTATTATGTTAACTGAATTTTTTTTTGAACTTTTACCCAAAATTATTTTGCTGGTAGCACTTGAAAACAAAACAACAAAAATAATTTAACTTCTAGTTTTAAAGTGATGCTGCTAGAGAATAAAGCTCAGGTTTCTTTAGAGGCTAACACAATATTAAAAGGATAAACTACAAAAGTCATTTATATACACCTGTATAACAGGTTTCTTACTGCAATCTTCATTTTACTTGCTGATAGAATTTATTATCAGGTTACATTAATCCTGTAAATGCTCTTAAGGCCCATCCTGCAAACATTTATTAGCAGGTTATGTGCTTGTTGCCATGAATAATCCATTACCCTTTGCGTAGTGAGCATGATGCTTGGCAGTAAGTGCTTATAAAAAAAGACCTATTGGCTATAATTCATAAGTAGTCCCATTGATATGAATAAGTGCATGCATAAATGTTTGAGGATTACATTTATGTATCGTTGTCTTTAAGTAATCAGCTCACTAGTCTGTATATCCGTAGCATACTTCTGATAAATATAAATGAAATATGACAAAAATATATACAAAGTTGCCTTTGTGTTCATGTTGTACTTCAATTTTTATTGCCATAAACATTTTAACCTATCCTCTTGGAAACCTTTAGGAAATGGAAATCACAGTATATTAGAAGGTTCAACATCTCTAATAGATTTTCAAAGATTTTTTCTCTTCTGTATGTAAGAGTAATTTCATGTAACAAAAAGCTGCTATGCTATCCCAAAGAAATAATCTTCATCTATGGGGAGAATTATGATTCATAACATTTGAATACTTTCAGAATAAACTCTTAAATGGTGATAAGTGTGCTTGCCCAGACCGTTCAGCCACAAACAATAAGCTATCTCCTTTGAATAAACAGTGGGTGTCTATAATGACTACTTGGGGACATCTACATTTTCTGACTGAAAAAATTACATTTTGGTTGCCATTTTACAGTTTCGGGAATCATAAAATGACTTAATAACAACCAGCCACGACCAAGAAACACAACAGCAGTTGTGTTATGGCAGGTAATTCACAGAGCATAGTTAATGGACAGAAGCAGCGCTTGAGGAAGTACTGTCTAATCCAGCCAGTATGAACATGAGGAATAAGTAATTATAAAACTATACCTGACTACTTAGGATGTAATGAAATAAATTAAATATAATTTTATAAGGTATAAGTTGCTAACAGAAGGAGAGCAAAAATGAGGAAAGAAATGCTACGTGTTAATTAACATACATGATATTCTGTTGCCTGGTATCTCTAGATCCATGAGCAATTTTTATTCTGCTCCACGAAGATCTCCAGGTTACAAAATGGTTAAGATGACTTTGCCTTTGAACAAACTAATAATTTGAATAAATTGAAAAACTGGTATTGTTGTGATACACAGTTAAGGTAAGGAGCAGGAAAATTAAAAGTATATTACTAAGGAGAACAGTAATCTCACACCTGCAAAAATAGGTCCTAAGGGTTGGATATTTCACGTGTCCCTTTTTGCGCAACAAAATTCATTGTCTATGATGTTTTCTTCAAGCTATGAAGATAAGAATTTTCAGTTTAGGCGATTTTTGTCTGCAAAGGTTCATCCATGCCTTTTTCTTTGCACAGTTTTGTGAGCTTTTCCATCCACATTTGGTTGTGGATCAATTTAGTTTTGACAGAAAATATAGATGTACCTCAAATCTGCAAACAAAGCCAAAGTAAAATGAACGTAAGCTTCAACGAGTGTCAAAGTTTAGGATCAAACTGGTAATGAGGAGGCTAAATGGACCTGGATGCCAAACCAGGTTCAATATTACTTCATTATAGTTGTGCAGATTTGTGTCCTGTCATCAGTCTTAGCCTGTCCAACTACTTCAGTTTGTGACTGGCATTTATCTGTTGCCACTAACCCTGCCCATTAAGTGACAGCTTTGTAGAATACTTCAACCTGCACCATGCACTTGAATTTTCATGCTTCCTGTCTTCTGGGGTTTAATCCTTCTCTTAATGCCTCACATATCTAATAGTCTTTCAACACTTCTTTTCTTCATCTCACTCAGATGTCATTTTTATGCAGATGGTGCCAGGATTTAAGTTTGTTTCATTGTTCTGAGCATATAGGCTTCCCCTAATTGCCTTAATCTTATCATCTCTTTTTAACTTTTTCTTCCCTACTTTTTCTTCATTGCATTTTGAAGGGTTTTGGTAACCCTAACCCTAACACAAAAGCAAATAGTACCTAATGCATCTAGAGGTCATGCTGATTATTATATTAACAAATGAGTAACAGGATCATAAAAGGGCATGGATTTATTATATGTCTGGCAGGAATATTTTCTTAGGAGGAAAAAAAATAGAATAATACATATTTTCAGAAAAATTATAGATTTTACCTGCAAAAAACTATTATAATTTAATATTATCTGCATTTTTTTTTCCTGAGCTTTTTGTGATCATCAAATTCATTGCAGATTAAAAGTGATAAATTATAGTTAAACAATTCACTTGGCATTTTACTTTTTTTCCCCTATGGATATGTAGAAACAGACAGGATTTTTCTTTCTGTACTACCATGCATGCCCCTAAAGACATTTGTGCCATTAAAAGTCAATTAAAAGAAAATAAACTAGAAGTTGAACTATATGCTGCTGTATTTATGAAAATATTAGTGTAAGAAGTACATACAAGAAATAATCATTCTCTTCATCTCAATGTTTAATATTTCAATTCATGTTGATACTGAATATTTAATGTATATCCACTGAAGCATTGAAACTGGTAAAAACTGTTTATAAATATATATATCTTTAATTCTGTGAATACTTTATTTAACATATATAATGAATCAGTAAATACAGTAAATACAGTAATTTCCTTTTTACTCTAGATATGCTTTATAATGTAAAAACATTCTTTATTCTCTACAAATATCTTGATCTTCTTTACAGATTTCTCCACCTGCATTCTCTTATTTGAAGTCTTTAAATGTGTAGTTCTAGCTTTATCAATTACAAGGATGACAATTTACTGTAAGACACATGAAAACTTTCAGAGTACTTCTTAAAATTCTACTACAGTGACATGTAGCGTGTATCATGTGGATGCTTTTGAGAAAAATGGCAGTATAACACTTCTAAACATTTCTGAACTCTTTTCAGGAAGCTAAATCAAAGTTCCACATACATATGAGGCACTTGGGAGTAATTCCAGCTCTTCTTAAAAATTGTAGACGTTACTGTGGAACAAGAAATAATCCTGTAACCAATGATAATTATTAAAATCAGAATGGTTGATAGTGTATTCTTATATCCAATGTGTGACAAGTGCTTTGCCCAGCCTGTACTTTTGCCACTTTTCTTGATTCTGCCAAGTATACAGAACTGCTCTTCATTCTTCCTCTTCAAGTTGTGATGGTATTGCTTTAACTTTGTAAATAACTGACATTCATCACTGGAGTCAGTGTATTTCCTGTTTGTATACAGGAACCCTTGCCTGTATAGCTTAAGCTATAACATGAAATATTTCACAAGGCAAATTACATAGTTATTACAAACTACTACTGAAAGAGCTAAACTACTCTACCCTATATTCTAAAAAAAGGCAGAGGCTGTATATTAGATGAAGTTCTGGTGTACACATCATTGTATCTCCTCATTTTTACAGGCAACTTTAATGAATAAGATTGTGTCTGTTAGAAACATTACAGTGGACCACACCAGCAGCAAAATGTTTACAGCATCCCTGGGACCTTTACAATTGTTCACTGGAAAAATTTTAAGCTTGAACTGAAATAAATCATTGCTGAATCAATATTTACTTTAATATCAAGGAAGGTTTATTACTGGTATTTTAAAGAAGGGGACTAGCAACAGTGATCTAATGCCTTTATTGCTTAGTAACTTTTTTTCCTCTTTCCACTTTCTTCCTTCTATTATACTTTAACTGTCTGTCAAAACTCAGTGCAAAAATTCGCCTTGATTTGTACAGGAATCAACAATCAACTAGCTGAGGGTGTACTCAATCCTACTGCCTCTGTCACTGATAAAGGTATCACTCCAGCCTCCACTTGGAAATAGAGAAGCAGATCACAACCCTCTGGCTGCAACAATCCAACCAATTCCTAGTCCACCAAATACTTCAGTCTTCAAATCCATAACTCTCCATTTAAGAGATGAGGATATGGTGCAGAACTATGTCAAAGGCCTTGCTCAAGTCCAGGTAGACAACATCAGTTGTCACAGAATCACAGAATCACAGAATTGCCAGGGTTGGAAGGGACCTCAAGGATCATGAATCTCCAACCCCCCTGCCACATGCAGGGCCACCAACCTTCCCACCTAATGCTAGACCAGGCTGCCCAGGGCCCCATCCAATCTGGCCTTGAACACCTCCAGGAATGGGGCATCCACAACCTCTCTGGGCAGCCTGTTCCAGTACCTCACCACTCTCTCTGTAAAGAATTTCCCCCTGACGTCCAACCTAAATCTCCCTTCCCTCAACTTAAAACCATTTCCCCTTGTCCTGCTGTCACTCACCCTTTCAAAGAGTTGATTCCCCTCCTCTTTGTAGGCTCCCTTTAGGTACTGAAATGCTGCAATGAGGTCACCCCGCAGCCTTCTTTTCTCCAGGCTGAACAAGCCCAGCTCCTTCAGCCTGTCCTTACAGGGGAGGTGCTCCAGTCCCCTGATCATCTTTGTGGCCCTCCTCTGGACCCTCTCCAACAGTTCCCTGTCTTAACAATGGCAGACTGCCCCATGCAGTGCCTCACTTGGATGTGTCTGCAGTCTTGGAAGTTTGACTACCCTACGTTCTCCTACAAATGGACCTTGAGCTTGTTTGGAGGTTCTAGCAGGGGAGCGCAGCTACCATATACCCTTGACTGATGAACGGTACCGTCTCTATCGGGGAAAGTCGTCCTCTTCGACCGAGCGCGCAGCTTCAGGAGGGACGGACATGGAGCGGTGAGGGAGGAAGGGGACACCCGCCTCGCCAGCCAGATCAGCCAAATCAACCTTGGCGATCAATGGGGTGACAGATGTCACAGCCAGATCGTCCTCACATCCATGTCCTTCCTTTGTCCCCTGACTCTGTCACTCTATCATAGAAGGCCACCAGACTAGTCAAGCATGATTTACCCTTAGTGAAGCCATACTGGCTCTCTCAGATCACTTTCTCATTTCAAAGGTGCCTTAACATAGCTTCCAAAAGGATCTGCTCCATGATCTTTCGATGCATGAACTTGAAGCTCACCACACTGTAGTTCCCTGGGTCTTTCTTTCTCCCTTTATTAAAAGTGGAAGTGATATTTCCCTTTTCCCAGGCACCAAGGACTTCACGTAAGAGCCATGACTTTTTGAATATGATGGAGAATGGCTTGGCAACCATACCAGTCAGATCCTTCAGGACTCTGTGTTATGTTTGACCTGGCTGAATGCAGCATGCTTTTATGCTTGGCTTTTTGTGTGTGTGGTGTGTGTCTATTGTTCTGTTCTGGCTGATCTGTAACATTGTTGTCTCAACAAAACTATAACTATTTTTAAAATGAAATTGTCATTTATTTTCTGTTCCTAATTGTCTTGCATGTTTTAAAAGCTTATAAGTAAAGGTGCCACTATTACATAGTATTATAGTGTATTACATAATAAGAAATGGTGCTATTATAAACATATAATACTATAACATACAAAGAATATCTATCCTCCCTTGATGACCCAATGGCTTTCCTTTCTCCTTTTTAACTATATACTTCATCTGTTATCTCTTTCATCCTCTTCCTCTGCAGTATTTTCTTCCCTCTCTATTTCCCATTCAAGTTCTATGTAGTTCTTTTGTTCTTTTCAAGTCATATTTTCCACTCCTTACAAAAATATTTTCATGTGAAAATAGGAGTTCTTTATTTTTCACTTCATATGTATGCAGTCTATGTGGGATAAGGTCTGTCTACTGCATTTTATTATTCATTTATGCCATTGGGGTATCCTAGTAAAAAAAACCACTGGAACAAAGCTGGTGCCCTAAGGCATCTTTGAGGAAGTTTACTTGCTTGTTTGTTTATTCATTTAGTTGTATTTTTATTAGGCATGGATTAACATTCTGAAGTGCACTTTTATTTGGCTATACCTGAGGGTTCTGATATAATTACCTGGCTTAATACAGGAGTTCAACTCTGGATGCCTTGGAGTTTTTCTTAAGAAATATCTTCTTTCAGTCTTCTAAAAGACACAGTTTTTTGTGTGTTAGTCAGACGCCCTAAGCTTTTTTACACCAAGGGCACCTTGTCGGTTGAAACTTAAGGAACTAAAGTGATGCGCTCAGATATTTTTTGAGTTGCATGGCCTTGGGGCTTCCTAAGGCTAAGATGGCTGGAAAAAAAAGATAAATTTATGTACCAAAGATTTTTTTTTTGTTGGACAAACTAATGTCCTCATACAACAGAGTTCTACATGGACCTTGAAAGAGAGAAAGAGAAATTCTTTAATACCAGATGCCCTTGGAAACACATTTCTCCTGATATAAAATAATGCCCCAAAGACATTAGGTTTATCTTATACTACCCAATTCCATGAAAGAGGCAAAAAGGGTTTCATTGCACAAGGATAATAAACAGTAATATTTTTTGTATTTTAGCTGTATATATTCTGTATTTTGAAATCATACTTATTAATGTTAGTATTTTTATCTCTTGGAAAAAAAATACTTAAGGGTCGTGAGGGAGAGGACAGAAAATGGACACCTCAAACCACAAAACCCAATGCAATTTGTATTCTTTCCTTTATATGTTTTACAAAGTGGTAACAGAGCTTTTCACAGCTCATTATGACCAGAATGATTTTTTGTGTGACTCTTCACATGGTAACTATTAATAGCTGAGTCCAATCTTTATTTATAAGTGAGTAGAAAGATATTTCTTATGTCTTATCACAGCTGATGGTTCACAAGTATTTTTGAATTGTTTAAAGTCCATACCATAAAGATTCTACACAGAATTCTAAAATTATTTCAATGAAAACACTGTATATTGTTAAATAGGAATTAATATTAAGTAAGCAACATCAATTGATATATTTTGTTAAGTTTGCACAAGCAGCATTGGTAGCTTCATAATCCTCTGTAATCTTGCATGCAGCCAACTCTGAGGTTTCATTTCTCTTACTGAAAAATGAATCAAGATGATGTGTCTCTAAAAAGAAGAAAGAAAGCCAAAGAAAAAGATGTAATATGCTGCAGCAAGTTGTGAGGTTCTTTGTTTTTGTTTTTCTGCACCAAGATATCATGATAAAATTGTATTGGTTTGTTTGCTTACTGCTAAAAAGATAATTACATGAATTCAATTTGATATATAAATTATAAGAGCCTGAAGGTGGGATCAATATATTTAGTGCTTTCTACGTTTCTGGACATGTTTTGGGCATTCAATAGAAAAAGAAATGTGCATGTATGCATACTACATTTGCAAAATATTTTTATAGTTCAACTAGTATATTTGCATACATGTGTTATAACTAGTAATTCATAAGCTGTTTTTAAATCGTTTATAAACTGTGTTGAGTATTACAATGTCTTTTTCAATATCTATATGCCAAACATAAAAATTAGAAACTTAAATACGAAAGGCACATTCAGTACAGAAATGTATTACCAACTCCACAGTGTAAGTTGTAACTTGTCTGAGTGCTAGGTGATACTGAAAGAGACTATGCTTTTCATACAAGCTCCCTGTATAAAAGATTTGTCTCATTATCTGTCAGTTAAAGTAGAGAGACTGGTGATATTCCAAGCAGTTTCTGCAATATCTCTATGTACTGTGTAATATAAATTCATTATTTTAGTAATAACTAAATCCACATTTTAATAATAACCGAATCCATTGGAAATATTAAAAGTACACACACACGTATATAAAAGGATATACGTGGATATTTATAAAATGGATCTATGATTTGCACATTCATCAAGAGTATGGGAAATCTTGGTAATATTTAATCTCTACTGAAACATGTATTTCCTACTGAAATGCTTTATCTTACAGATATAAGCACTTTTCAGGGTTTCCTGCTAAGTATGTTCCTCTATGTAAAAACATTCATAACTCATTGGACCCAAAAGAGAGGGCAGGAGAGGCTTCATTCCAGTATTTTTTAAGCCTGTTGGTAGGAAAGGAAAACTTGACTTCTCATCCACCCCAGAAGAACAGTATTTTTTCTTTTTTTACAAAAAGAAGTAATCAGAAAATGCACAATGACTGGATGAAGAGAAAAATTATATTATGTCATACCTGATAAGGAAGACAAAGAATGATTGATTTGGGTTCACCTTTCATTAGATGCTCAGACCTACTATTCATAACTTCTGCTGCTGAATTCATAACACTGAGTGTATTTTGAACACTCTTTGTAGGGTTCTGGATGACAGCTAAGTACTATGAATTTTCAGTTTATGGAATCTAAATGTCTTTTATGTTCACTTCAACAAATTTTTAAATCACAAGCAAGGACAAATCCACTAGTCAGTTCCAAATATATAGAACCAAACCAGACCAACCAAATACAAATGAAAAGAAAATTTCCTGCATCTGTACCAAAAACCAATAGTATTAAATTACTTACGGTTTACCAGGAAGTCTATGTCAAGAAGAAGTTTCCCTTCATGTTGTGAAATGAAGTGCAACAGATCTGTCAACTTCCAGTCTAAAGGGAGAAGCAGGTTTCACAGACCCACAAAAAATGTTAAATAGGCAAGTTTAAATGGTCCAAATACACTCTTTTTCAAAGTCAATACATTCTGCAATGATTTATTGATTATTATGAAGATTTCTGTAATGAGATTTTTGATGTTTTATCAGATTGCTTCTGACTAGAAAGATTGACTTAAAACCTGAGTGTCAAGTGGCACAGTTCTGTATCACTCCATCTCACAAGTTTTGTTTTCTTTTCAAAGTAAAATGAACGAACAGCATCAGAACTGTTAAAGACAAATAAGAACTGTAGTTGCATTATATTAGTACGATTCTTTTTCATAAGTAGATCCCACATCATTTCATGGTTAGGGATCAAGGCCAATATCTTTAACTTCAACCAGAAAACAGCAATTAGTTCATGAAGCATCCAACCATGTTTCGTATTTAAAGACAGATATTCTATCTGATAATTCACATGCTTTTGTTCTTCATTTTCAAAGATAATGTTGTATTGCATATTGCTGATTTCTTCTTTTCTTTGCTTTACTTTTTTTGTTTCTGCCTCCTTCTCTCTTTCCTGTTTATAGCTTTCCTTCTTTCCTCTCTTATCATAGTCACTTCCTCAGGGTCTCTGCTAATTTTTTCTCTGTTTCTCTCCTTCCTTTTTTCAACCTTAATTTCTCATTTTCTACTCAACTATCCCTCCCCACCTTTCTTTTTCTTTTGTGGAAATTTACATCTCCACTTTACTACCCTTTAAATCTCAGCTGTCATGATCTAGGATTGAAAAAAATAAAAAGCAGTCACCCCAAAGAAATCTTCTGTATGTCTGTGGAGGGAAAAGGATAAATCTGTCTTAAGAAACTGAGGACAGTATTTTCAGTAAGAGTAAAGTTGTTAATGAGCATGTGTAACTAAAGTATACTAGTTAATAAGGAAGCTAATTCAGTACTCTCTGACACTACCTATGTTGACTATACTCAGAAGCCGATATTAGTTTTCTTCCCAGAATGCTAGGAGGGAGAGTTAGCCAATCCTCAAGCAGCAGCAACAGGGGGAGATAGAGACAGGAAGGTTAGTTTATGTATTTATTTATTTCTAAGAAGTGATGTTGTGAGCAACTTCAAACATATCATTGGATTACTTTTATGAAATTGAAAAGGGACATAAAAAAACTAGAGAATCTGAAAATAAATGCTTAAATTTTCATAGCAGTATGACAGCATGGATGACTCAGAGGTCAAAACCAGAGAATTATCTGAATGTATTTTCTGCAGCATGTGAGGAAGTCCCAAGATACTGGAGAAATCGTACTGAATGTAATTCCTTTGGGATACTTAAATATTTCATCACGTACAATTCCAGGTACAATTTTTGGTCAATGAAAAAATATATTACATAATCCTATTACACTTTGTGGAAACATCCTGCTTTTCTTTCTGCATTTCATGACTTCACTATACATGTAAATGCCCAGCAAAGTGCACGCTGACCAGGATATTCATCCTACAGTCCAACTTCTTTCACATACTCAGGATGCAGTATTTAAGTGAAACAAATATTATTTAGTAAATACTATCAGACCTAAGAGTAACCAGATATGCAAACTACAAGTGCACGGAGAACCTAGCTTTAGAAATACTAATAAACAAATGTCTCAAAAAAACCTCTGTCAAAATATACAATATAATCAGGTGCTATGTATAATTATTATTATTTTTTTTAAGTTGCATACAATTTTAAATCAGAAAAGTAGGTAACTAACAAAATAACGTGTTTGGTTCATTGCGAGTGTAAAAGTAATTTTGAGGACTAAGTTTGATTAAAATAAAATGTTTGCATGATCAAAAGTCAAGGGCTTACATAACTGAAATGATACCAGAATCTTTATAATTAAAGTCAATGTACCTAGACATCAGATTTGTAGAAGTACATGCATGGCTTAAGGAGAGAGTGATTTCTAAGATGGATTTTCATAATGTTTTAAACCCCTGATCTTTCAAGAAGGTAAGGAATTAAGATGAAAATGGGTTAAGGTGTGTTTTTCAAAACAGGAATTATGTCTCTTGCTCTCAGTGTTTTGTCTTCCTAAAGGATTCCTTCTTGGATAAAAATTAATTATTTGATATTTTTAGAATTTTTATAAGTCAAAAATTGTCACAAGCTTTTTAGTCCTTTAATGAAAATCAGTGTTCAAAGTCAGTCTTTGCATTTTTAACACACACTAAACTTCTTTACAGACAATATTTAAAACAGAAAATACTCCATAAGTTTAAGTCCATTCAAAAAGCATTAGCACACCTTCAAAAAAAAAAAAAAAAAAAAAAAAAAGTCATTTTAATTGAGAAAATGCCTAAGAAACTTTATTCCAGAAGTTCTGTAGAAAACTATCAGTATCTTGATTAGAATAACTCTTCAGCTAAAATTATAAATTAGTCACGAGGCTATAAAATGCAAATAAATAAATTATATTAATTTATACAATGTTTTGAAATATGTATAGAAATGTGTATTACTAATATTAGTATATATGTTTATTCCTATACTTGAACTTAAAAATTATAGTGCTGCATGAGTTATAAAAATGGTATTTTTACTAAATATCAGTCTAGTTCGGTATCTTCATAAAATCTGTATGCATAAAACTTACAGCAGAGAAAGAAATAATGAATATGAAGCGTCTTCATCTCTATGCAGATGAAGAAATGTATGTTCTTGTCCTTGACTTAACATTCACAGAAAATCAACAAACTTAAAGAGTAATATAAAAAAGTATTTGTGTCAGCACTTTTAGAGTAATCATGTATTTCAATATAGCAGTACACAGTTTAATGAGAATGCCTTCAAAATAAATCAAAGCAGTGGTGTTCTTTTTCAAAGGGTCACTCATCATTGAAACATTCCAAAGAAAAGTAATTCCTGACAAACAATATACTGATCTTCAAAGAAGAATGAAATGTGAACATAGGAAGCTTTATCTAGTGTTTCTACTTAATAATACATTTACAATTAGCAATATGTACACAGTTAATAAATTCTAGGCTGAAGCACAAGTTCAGAACCTGAAATCTGTTGACACTAAACAAAGCAGCTTTTGATTTACTACTCAGTTGAAACAGATTTTTGTAAACAATCTACAAAGTGTCCAAGGTTATTTATCTTTTTCCTTCATTTATTTGTAATTTTGTTTTTATATTTATGAAGGAAGCCAATTCTCAGTAAATAAAAACGAATGGAAAACAAATATTGCAAGACTCATCTGGGAATAGTGTGTTATCTTCATCTCCCAAATTCTCTCTCAGATTTATTTGCCTTTTGGGAGCTGCTGCTTTCTTATTTCCTCTAATACATGCATTGACTAATGCAATTTCTCTCTCTCTCAGATATGGCAGGAAATTTAGTGTGTTTTGATAATAAGTCAGTAGACACCCAAACTCAAATCCCCACAAGCTTACTTCTGACATTCTTTAATATTACTATGATTTATCAAGGATTTCCACAGTTTCCTCCTGGCTCTTCTAAAATATATTTTAAATGGTTTTACAATAAATCTGTTTTTGTGTCTGTCTAATTTGACACACATTTGACACAGTCAATTGTCACATGTGTTTAACACTCTGCATGAAACAGAGGGAGTTTATGAACTGTTTGAGCTTCGCTCTGTACAATAAAAATAACATTATTTCAGAACTAGGAATGCAAGCAATGATTAAGTGATTA
The DNA here is from genome assembly GCA_037305975.1 of Chrysolophus pictus. Taxonomy (NCBI): domain Eukaryota; kingdom Metazoa; phylum Chordata; class Aves; order Galliformes; family Phasianidae; genus Chrysolophus; species Chrysolophus pictus. The sequence continues at coordinate 49,354,590 of CM074579.1, read as the reverse complement.
AAGATTCCAATTTATAGTTAATTACCTCTTAAACAATGCTACACCATCTTAAAAAACATTTACTTATATTCCTGGCAGAATTTCACTGCCAGGCTAAAGATCTTAAGTATGGTCAAATTTGCCGAAAAGAATTGAAATTGTATTTAACACTGAGAGCATGCTATTTGCTTAATAAATATGTAGTGAAAATAGCTGAAATACATCTTAGAAAATTATTACATTGAGAATATTAAATAGTAAAATATTTATGGAACATAGCTGTACAAGCAACATATCTAGCAAGGTGTCACCTACAAACTTCATGCTCCACTGATTTTGACTGAGAATTTTTAGAGTTTAAAAATTATCATTTAATGAGACTTTAAAACTAATTCACATCATCCTCAGAGAAAATATTGTTCAACAACCCAAAGAGCTATTAGTATTTTTTTTTCAAAGCTCATATTAATTCCAGCTTCAAAAAGAGGGATGTTTATGACACCAAGATTAAAAAAAATACAAATTCAGTTGTTAATTACTATGTAATTACAAAAAGTCCTTTCTTAAAGTCATAGCAGAAATACCTCACAAGTGCTTATTTCACATTCATCTACTAAGATGAATGTTTCTTCCCAGTTCTTAGCCCAGGTGTGTCTAACCCTTGGCCCATGGGACACATGTGGTCCAGCACAACTCATCCTGCAGCCACCCCCTGCACCAATTTTCCATTGTGATAAAGGAATTTGAGAGCAGACCTTAAGACTGGTGAAAAAAGATCTACTTTTGGTATGATTCTATTTTCAGTTGACATATATTACTTGCAAATTTTCAGATGAAACATATAGAGTTACAATCAGAATTTCAACTCAAAGAAAAATGTGATCATGTCTACCAAATTTCTAGAAGCCTTCTCTTATCAGAGAAAAATAACCCTTGCTTCACAATCAGTCCTTATTAATGTCATCACTTTTTGGCAGTACGTACATACGTACATTTATGAACAACTTTTTTCAAGGATGAAGCACAGAAAGAGTAAAATTTCATCAAAAATCTCTGACAAACAAATTGAGAGCTCACTAAGAATTGCAGCTACTGCCATCAAACCACCCTGATGCATTAGTTTCACAAAAACAAGACCAAATATCCCACTAGTCTTATACTTTTGTTGCCCCTCTTTTTTTTTAATTAAAATTTTAAAGATTCAAATAATGTTTGTTAGTTATATACATTAAACGTATTATGTATTTTACAAAGGCTGCTCAAAGTTATGCCTCCTTTGTTTTCACATTGGCCCACAACATCAGAGGCAGATATTGGTGGTACAGCAGTAGAGGTTGAACCATGCAAACAATATTCCCTTTCATTTTGCAGTCATGGCAGCAGAGGAGCAGTCTGACAGTACAGCATCTGACATGGAAATGCATATGGAGATAAAGGTGTGGAAATTAATTCCTCCATGTGGAAAAAAACTGCATGCATTGACATTCATTGACACTCACTAAACATTCATGGAGACCATGCAGTGGATATGAGCACAATGAGGGGGAGTGGGTAGTGTGCTTCAGCAGTAGTGACAGTGGGTCCGCTGGTGCAAATTCTTACGAGTGTGGCATGCAGGCTCTTGTTCATTGCTGGCAAACGTGAATAGCTAGTGGTGTTGATTATGATAAGAAATGACATTCGGGACCTGAGAATGCGCTCTTTTAAATAGTTATTGTGCTGCTTACACCTGCTGTAATTTCCATGGAAATAAATAGGAGGCATTACTTTTGGTGCCTATATATATATATATATATGAAACCCTAGACAATTCCTCTTCACCCAGTGTGGCCCAGGCAAGCCAAAAGGTTGCACACCCATGTCCTAGCCAGAACCAATACCCACAAAAGAGGCTCAGACAAAAGATCTGTTCCTGAAAATCCTTCAGAAAGTCCCCCAGACCATTTTATTTTTCTCATACACCATAAACAGTGTGAGAGTAAGCGGAGATAGCATAACAATAATGCTGCCTTGCCTCTGAACACAGTGCATCCAAGAGCAGCCTTCACTAATGCCTCTAAGCTCTTGCCCAGAGCCTTTGTATGCCATTGAGGCAACCTTGTCTTCCAGATATAGAGCACCTCTGGGTAAGGAATATCAAGCCTTACCCAGAATAAGTATTTAGTGTGCTGAAACAGAGAATCCAAGTTGTTCTGTGTCCCCCTGGACTGTGGCCAGTAAAGCAGCAGCAGCTGCATATCATGCTAGATGTGTTCACTGTTGTGTGAGATGACTCACAAAGATGCCTACATATAAATGCTAGCCTCCCATTGGTCTCAGATGCCCAGTCTAGGCTTTTGATCAGGCAGGGTCTACACTGTAGTCAGCTTTGGATAAATGTACTGCAGTGCATCCTGAAACACCTCATACACAGAGCAGTCTCCATCTCCACCTATTATTGCAGTCAATAGAGCCTGCAGTTACTGCAGGGCTCCTTCAGAAAGATGCAGAACTGCAATTCCAAGTTTATTTCAAGATTTTTTTATCACTGAGATTCCAGAATTACCAAAAGGTTATTTCTTCAATTTGTTTAGATTTAATTAGACTATCAGGCTAGAATACTAGAATCAACAGGGTAGAAAGGAAACTTTTTTTCCTGAGTACACTATTTTATGACAAGAAAACCTTGTCTTGTTGAAGTGCAGTCTTTTCAAAGCCTGAAGAGCTCCTCTCAATTAGATAAACATTATTGAATTCTTGACTACAGAAGGCCACGTAGGCATAAAAGTGACCCCAGAATATTTACTTCAGGAAACCTTGAAGGAGTAAAGCAGCTTGATGTTGCTGCTTTTTCAATTTCATTCTGGCATGTAATACACTTGTTGGCACATTTCCTTACAACTTAGCACTACATATATGTTGAAATACTGATAAAACAATAGATGTGTTTGGCCTTCTGAAGACTTCAAACTTTTCTGAGAGGTTTCATGTTTTTGTTTCCTCTTGGCTGAGAATATACTCTTGCTTTCCATAAGGGGAAGTCCAGAACAGAAAATTTTGGGGCAGTATTACATTCCAAGGTGTGTGGGACATCCTCTGTACCAGGGAGAAGGGAAAGTACTTAGAATGACTATTATGAAAGTGAGAGATTATTTTGACAAGCAATTGATGCATAGTGATGAACAATCTGGACATTGCATGACCTGGCTGAATCTATATAAAACACGTCATGGAAGTTAGTGAGAGAGAAAACTGAAAGAAGTGAAAAGGGAATGCAATTCATGCTGCATGCAAAGAAGACCAGAACAAATTAAGGATTTATTGAAGGGAGCAGTGCTCCTAAGTACTTTAATTTAGTGCGTGATACAGCTTGACAAGCTGACACATGATTGCAAACTAGAGAGACATGCTTTCACTTTAAGTTCAACCTGTAAAAATGTTTCCGTGACAAGTGACATTCAAAATTCATTGCTGCAGTGGAAAACTCACTGAAGTTAGCAAATAAACCAGCATACTGGAATAATGTCTTTTTTCTCAATTAAGTGTACAAAATCCTATATAAAATCTAAAACTTCTCAACTTGTGACCATCCTAAAAGAGTCTAACTAACTTTTGAAAAGCAGTTCTCTTCAGACAGTGATGTGAGGGAAAATAAGAGAAAGTGAGATATAATGCATAATACATAGTTGTGTCTTGGCACCTTTTTAATACGAGAAAGCCTTGCTTGGTTGCATGGGCAAATGAAATACAAACTTCTCAGATCATATCACAGATGTTAGGCATTAGGGCCAATAAAATCACTTTTATGTCCTGTCTGGTAACGAATTGTAGTAGAGTGCTATACTTTGCTGCTTACAAAGTTAGGAAGATTCTTGAACAACTGATTAGAATCTAAATGACAGCTATGACTGCCATATCATTGGAAAAATAGCAAGTACAGTCACTGATGTTTTTGACAATGATTCTTACACCCAGAATATAAATAGAAGTTGTCTGACCATACTGCAGACTGAAATCCAGATCCTAGTGCAAAACATCAAAGATGTCATTTTCCTATCAAAAAAGCTCTTCATCTGCTGCTGGTTGCCTCAAAAAAAGGAAATGTCACTCCACAAAACAGTACAGCTCTTTTCCAGAATAGAGCCAGGATGTAACACTGACACCTGTGAACCACCTCATATAACTAGGAAAAGGTAGCTGTTTTGCCAGTAAGTCTTCAACACCCTTCTATAAATTTAGAAGAGTGTGTGGCTGTGCATGTATGTGTCTGGGGTACAGGGAGAAGGAGGTAGTTCTGCCTCTAGTTACTAAGAACACTGACTAAATCATCCTTTTGTTAGCTTTTCCTCTGAGGATTTACACAGAAATGATGACTGCTATTTGGAGAACTGAGGCTTTCTCCTCACGTATACTATGCTGTAGGCTTGAATAGTATGTATAACAAGAATGCAGTTCGCATCCTTGTAAGTGCACACTGCTGGCTCATGTTAAGTTTTTCTTCTGCCAGGACACCTAGATCCTTCTCAGCAGGTCTGTTCCCCAGGACAGTTCTTCTCCTAGTCTGTACATATATCTGGGACTGCCCTGACCCAACCGCAACATTTTGCTCTTGGCCTTGTTGAATCTCACTAGTTTCTCATGAGCCTACTTCTCTAGCTTTTTCAGGTCCCTTTGGATGGCATCCCTTCCTTCTGTTGCATTAGCTGCACCAGCTTGGTGTCATCTGCAAACTTGCTGAAGGTGGACTCAATCCTACTGCCTTTGTCACTGATAAAGTTACCACTTGTCACTGGCTTCTACCTGTACATAGAGAAGCAGATCATAACCCTCTGGCTGCAACAATACAACAATTCCTAGTTCACCAAACATTCCAGTCTTCAAATCTATTTATCTCCAGTTTAGAGATGAGGATGTGGCGCAGGACTATGTCAAAGGCCTTGCTCAAATCCAGGTAGACAACATCAGTTGTCCTTTCTTTGTTCACCAGTATCATCATTCCAACATAGAAGTCCACCAGACTGGTCAGGTGTAGTCTGCCCTTGCTGAAGCCATGCTGGCTGTCTCGGATCAGCTCATCTCACATGTTCCTTAACATAGCTTCCAGAAGGGTCTGCACCATAGTCTTTTCAGGCTCATTGGCCTGCAGTTTCCCAGTTCTTCCTTTCTTAAAAATGGAAAATGGGAAAATGATATTTCCCTTTTTCCAGTAACCAAGGACCTGATCTGACAGCTACGTCTTTTCAAATATGAGGGTGAGTGACTTGGCAACCACAACTTTCAGTATCTTCAGGACTGTGGGATGCATAATTTTCTGTTGTTCTTAGACAGACAATGGAGAAAAACTTGTAGCTATGATGTTTAGATTATATTACAGGCTTACCTGAAAATCTGAAAGTTATAATAGTAGTCTATCAAATGATGTCAAATGATGTCTTCAACTATTAGGATAAAGCTTCTAGTTACTTTCAGGTGAATTATTTGGAATAGAACTTGGACTCCTTTCATTTTTGAATCTCACAAATTTTAGATGCATATTTTAAGATACCATTTGTTTTTAAATGTATTTCTCAGAGTCTTTCCTGTCTTTTGCAGATGCTATCCAATTAGCATACTAAGTTAAGCAATCAGTATACAGAATATATTTTACATACCTGTGGTCTCCAGGGATATACTTGTCAAAGAATTATGCATAATTACATGTTTTTTTCACAGAACTTTTTCATGAAAAGCTCTGAAGACACCACTGGTGCACAAATGCCTTAGGTTTAATATTTAGAAAAGAAAAAAAAAAAGGACATAATGCTTTAGAGATGAATATGCTAAAATGAAAAAGAATCAGCAAAAAATTTCTCAAGATTTTAACAGCCACCAAAAATATCTAGGCATAATTTGCCATGACAAGAGGAAAAAAATGTCACAGAACCAGACTAAATTAAATGCTGTTGTGTTTTTTTTTGTTTGTTTGTTTTGTCTACAAAAATCTACAAAAGAGCAGTTAAGTAAATATGTCTTGTGTGAAATCTTATTTTGTTTGAAAACTATCTGTTAACATCATCCCTTCAGCTACCTTGCAAAACTTAGAGTGATTTTTTTCTTACTTCTGTCTTCAAAAACACTCTTGATGCATAACTTGGTTCCAAAATAAATACGGATATGGGCAACGAAATTAAAAAAGACCAGATTTGGGAACTAGGGGCATGAAAAAAGGAAATAATTGAATGATTGGCATTGCTTACATTTATTGTCCATAACAGAATGTAAAATGCTAATTAACCAGGAAGACGTGTCAATAATATAAGTGTAGATAGCTGTCCATGGAAATGTAAGCTGAATTGAGATGACAAATTACTAAGAGTAGCTACTTTGTTCTATTTTGCAGTAGGACAAAAGATATTAACTTCATAAAAATAATATTTTCCCATCACTGTTAAAAAGCCGAAGACATTGTCATGCTTCCAAGGCTTTTTCAAATGCCTCTTACATTTATTTTTTGTTATAACTAAGTGAACAGTATGGCATTTTTGCTTAAATGGATGTTTTTAAAGCTGTGATGAGAGGTTAAATAGCATAAATAGAAAAATCTATTTTTCTTAGTCCTTGTTGTATGCTTATTGCTTCCATTATTTATATAGGTTCTAACTCAAAGCACTGTAAGCATTTTATTTTTTCCTCAGAGCAGATTCTTTTAATACTTTCTCTCATGATCCCTTGCGTGTTTACTTTTCTGACAGGGATCAGTATTCCTTTAGTAATATGGAATGAAAAGGGCAGGCAGAAAAATTCATTGATCATATCAAGAGGCCAAAGTCGTTCTGAGAAGTTCGGATTTACCTGGGAAGAGCTTGTTTGCCCATCCTCTCTCTCTCCTGAGAACCTGGCAATATAAACAACTTCAGCTTTTCTAAACTTTTTTTTCTCCTTTTCCTCCTCTTTCATTCATCATTCTAGAGCCAGTACTGATCAACATCTTTTACATTTTAACTGTTTTTACTAAGAGGAGTTTCAGTATAGTTTGTGCTGGTGATGGAGATTATATTGTTTACACAGCTCCATTACAATTATCAAAAGAAAAATATGAATATAAAAGATGGAAAGAGTTAACAAAAAAACTACACCCTAATTGTGTAGCCTATCTTTAGATTTTAAGAAGTAGAAATTCTCTCTCTGATCTATGCAAATACTACTGTGCTAAGTGGAAGGGGGTACGATAGGTTCAAGCTCTACTTGCATGTACCAGCATAGCCATTTGTAAATGTTGGCTGTTTGGATTCCAGATCCCAATATTTGACGTTATTGCTGGAATGTATCTTGTCTAGGAGAAATAATGTCTATTATACAAATATTGATAACAGCTGCAGTTCTTAAAACAATTTATAAAGTCAACAAGGCTAACTTGAGAGTGCAGACCCAACAAAATGGTTGACAGAAACCAATCTGTTGCAATTAGCACAGCACAATAGTTCAGCAGAGTCTGTGCCAAATTTCCTTCAGGTATCAGGAAAATTCATGCAGTGCAATTTTAGAGTCATCTGGCCTCGTGTTTTCATCCTTTAAACTTATAAAAATGCTTCCTAAAAACCGTTGTAATCCTATGCTCCATTCCTCTGCCAACATAGCTGTTCAGTGAACGTTTTTTTTCCTACTATGGTTTCTTTTTCCTTTCTTTCTAGACTTTCTGTTTTTTTTTTCCTGTATCTATACATAAACTGAAGAAAATGACCCAGCAGTCATTCTAGTAATTAGTATTTCTGAGTCTTATCAATAAAATAATAGACTAAGATCTACCTACTGAAGAATCATTTGAGTTTCCAGCCCTTGAGTTACTAGTATAGATTGCATATTTACTTCCCTTGAGATTATCTTCGAAACTAAATCTAAGTTGGTTCTTCTGAAATAACTGTTGGCTTACGGAATAATATACTACCAGTCTTCACGAGTTTACTAGGTTTCTGTGCAAGTCGCACCAGTATTGAATGTGATGCTGAAAGTGGTGAATGTGAATGAGAGTAGTTCTTAGACATTAGGATTCTTTCCAGGCATATCTTTTACAAAGGTTAGGACCAGTTTTGAGTCAAAATTGTCCATTTTATTTAAATAATCAAAAAACCCTTCCAAAAATACAAAAAAAAAAACAAAAAACCCTCTATAAATTGAAAACATAACATATTGATAACAAAAAAATAAACATATATAGGACTAACATGGGCAGTTAACTTGCATTATAATCAGTTGTGCAAGTCACATTCAATTATTAAAGTAGATGTTTAAGCCTCCTAGTTAATGAATGAGAAAAATTAGGCAATTCAAAATAGCATTCACCACACCTCATACACTTGAAATGATGTACCTCAAAAAAAGTAATAAGAAATGTTTAAGAGAGAAGCATGTTTTCATCTTCTCTGTCTCTTGAACTTTTGCTATTAAGGAGCAATCTGAATTATGTCTCTTTTGTCAAAGAATCATTTTTTCTTATATGTTATATTACTTGGAAAAGAAATCTGAAGTAAAGAAACTGATTGTGCCCATTTTTGTATTTTATCAAATCTGCAGATTTGCTTTCCTTCACATTTCAAAATTGGATCACTGGTTTTGAGTGAACATTTCTTATCTGTTCATGTTCTCCGGATGGAGAAATACAAATGAGAGTTTACCAAACCATGCTCTTTCATGTATGTATTTATGTATGTGAGCATATAGATAGTATTATGGGGAATGCTAGGTATTTAATCATTCTTATCCATCCTACAAACTCTATCACCAGGCTCAAGGAAAAGTAATGAAGTGGTCAGGCAGTTGGACAATATGATCTCTGAAGGTCCTTAAACTGTTCTATTCTTTTCTAGTATTTTCACAACTAGCCTAATATGCAAAGGATAAAGTTTTTCATATAACTACCCCTGTTGTCACTGTGGGGGTGCTTTGGGATAAGACTTCGGTCATTTAATTCATTAAACTGAAAAAGGTTTAGGTGAAAGTCACTATGTAGATATTTGATTTTCCTATGTGCTCAGGCCTCTATGTGAGAAATATAATCAAGTTTAATGTACTTATGAAAAATCATAAAATCATGGCTTACAGTAAGCCCAGATTCACCTTCAACTCTATAAACAGGATTCAAAGATTATCCAGAAGTTGTCTTTCTGACACGCTGGTATTCTGTGCTACTTTTCTATTTTTGATCCCTGTTGCTTAGTGAAGCTTTGCATCATTGACTCAAGCGGTCCTCATTTCTAACTGGTACACATGTAGGTAAGAGCTTTTCTCTGATCTTGTAAATTGGTAAAGTAATACATAAAACATGTATGCTGACATCATCAAAGAGGAATATGTTAATTGCATTATAATTTCCTATTGCATGCAAGTGAATTCTCAAGGATAACATGAAGCTGCCTGTGGATCACTGGTAATAGGAGTCTGAAATTAAAAATATCAAATAAATAATGAATTTGTACATGAGGTGTCAGACTGATTTCTTTCCTTCTTCCCCTCATAATTAAGAGCTATCAATAGAAGACTGGGGCAGGCAATGGTAATTTTATTCTCTACTCTCCAAATAAAACATGTATTTTCGGAAGAGAATAATAAATATTTTTCTTGAAGGTCTTTATATTGCATTGAGAAGGATGTCCCTGACTTCTTAATCTGTTTTTCTGGTTTGAGCAGAGTAACAATTTTGAGTGAAAACGCATGCAGGAGAAGGAAGGTAGCCTGAAATTATGTACTTGTTTTCCATAAACAGCCAGAGGTGTGCTCAATTTAGGGGCAAGCTAGGGCAATTGTTTCATCTTGTAGAAGCCTTTTATTTTGGTATCAAAGCATGTTTTTCTGAAGAAAGTACCCACAAAACAGTCCTTAGGAGGTATACTTTTGAACTAAATTTATTTAGATATGTATGTATTTACACGTGTTTGTGTGCATGCAGTTTGGAATTTGAGTTACTATGCTGGGAATATTTAAGATCTTAACTGACAGATCAAGTTATGATAGTTTCAATATTACAAATCATTATCACTACATACAGCAAATTAGCTGTCATAAAAAAAATCATATTCTGAATTAGCTCAGTAGAATACTTTGAAGTTGATACTGTATGGTTAGCATATGGTAGCTGTGACCCGTTGTGATTTCTAGTAGCCAAAGCTAAGGTGCTCAGGCTTGAAAGTTTTTTTAATGAGACAAGTTAGAACAGAAGGAGGCTTATCCTCTAGTTTAGTGCATCATTGATATTTTATGCTTCTTGCCAAGGGGAATCTCATCTGCTCCAATTGCTTCTTTTCCTGGTTTCAGTTTAGATAGTCATCCTTGTATACTTGGCAGGGCACCCTACTTACCTGCAGTCTTTGTTCTTAATCATGGCATAGCCATTTCAGTCATTTGGATGGCTCCTATATGCAATTGCACACATTTTTGCTCGCATCTTTGCAGGTCACATTGCTTATACACTGTCTCTGGCAACATATCACAACATTTTTATATACTGCCGTTGATTACACTATTTCAGTGAGTTTACCTTCATATTCAAGGCAAGCCAAAAATCCTGATTAAGCTCAGTTTTCATTAGCAGGTTTCACAGACCCTTTACTTTGGCTTCAATACCATCTCCTCATTCTGCTTATTCTCCATTTTACCTCAACAACAGTTATGGAATTTGAGTACGGAAACAGGCCTACTTTAGAACTCCTATTTGTGCTGTAAAGAAACGTGAACAATTATCTGAAGAATCGTGGTTCATACTGCAGACTTTTTGCTGAGTACAGTTTTGGCATAATGAAGAACCCAACGAGAATGCCTTATGATAAAGCTGATCAAAATATATTTCTCAGCTTGATCAAAACTTCTTTACAAGTGTAAGTCACTCCATTTATCATAAACTTTAGCCACACTATTAATATAAAAGATCTTTCACTTTAAGCTTGCTTAATGAAATTCCAGTAATTTCAATGTAAAACAGTATGTTTATTTGGTTTTTAAAAAATAAAATAAGCTGCCCCATGTATAGATGTCTGTACACTAGAGATTTTATCAGTATAATTATTAAATTAAAAAAATCACATATCATCTGATTATTATTCTGCTAGAGAACATTTTCTATACAGATCAGTTAATTCAGTTTACTGGCAAGTGGAGTAAAGGAGTCAGCTCCCACTGTTGCTATAGATTCATGGATTGCAGCCAGGAAAGGCCATTCAATCATCCAGCTTGTTTTTCTGTGTAATGTAAGACCATAAATTAATTTCTCAAGTTAGAACAGTAGGGGGGAACAACTTTGCCTTTACAAATTTAAAAGAAGCAGATCACTTGATCAAAATGTGTCTTCTGCAACTCTAAAAATGTTTGCATTATTTCTAACTTGTTTGAATATCTGCAACTGCAAGCCATCATATGTTATTGTTATATAAATAGATTGAAGAAACATTTCTTGCCAATCATCTTTCCTCTTATTTACATATCTTAGTAACAATCAACGTAATTTTCTTAACTTTTTGGGAGGATTGTCAGATTATTTCCTTATAGGGAAAATTCCCTGATTTTTATTTGATCTTTTATTTCTGATATTTTTTCAACATATTCAATTTTGTCCATATCTGATGTGAACCTCAAAACTAGTTGCTGACTTACAGTTATACCATAAAAAAAAAAAAAACTAAACTAGCTATCAAGGCTTTCCCAAATACATTATACCTCCATTTTTTCTTTATGTATGCACACTTTAAATTATTCCTGAGTGGCATCATCACAGTAAAAGTTTGTTCTTATCTGATTATCCACCTTATTTCTCTAGTTCCTCCTCCACTGCTACACATGAAAGCGTGAACTTGTACATATAGACCCTATTTTTCCTTTCACAGATCTGTGATCATATAATTAGTTGTATTTAACATTTTTCATTAGATTGACCCAAGCTTATTAACAAATTAAGAATTCATCATAACAATAAAAGGACCTATTCAACTATTTCAGCCATTTTGTTATCTGCATACTCAAAGAATAACGCTTTACTGTCAGACATAAATAGAGAAAAAGAGTAACAAACACAAAAACCAAATTCAGCAGGACCTTGCCAGAACTTCAGCTGCTACATGGTGTTTTTTGATTCACAGTTAATTTTGAAGCCTCCTACTTAGGCAGCTTTTCATCTATTTAGTGTGTGCAATACTGACTTTGTTTCTTCCTTCTTTATTAGACAAGCATGCTAAAATATCAAGACAAAAGCCTTCGATGTCAACAGTGTATTTCACCAATCCTATTTTAATTAAACTTGTAGTGTTGTTGGAAGAATTGAGTCAGTTTGATAAGATTTGTTTTCCATAAGCCTGTTTTGATTGGCATTAATTATATTTACCTCCTATACCCCCTTCCCCCTTATTAATCGACTGTTCTAACAGACTCTTTCCATTACATTGCCTGAGATCAATGTCAAACTGACAAACTTAGCATCACCCAAGTCATTCAACTCATCTTTCTTTCAGCCTCTAAGGAATTCCTCCAGAGTTCCAAGGCTTACAGAAAATGATGTGTTAGTAGTGAAGAATGCTCACTAGTCAGATATTTTGTTACAAATTAGGTAAACCCTCTGATTTAAAAATACCAAACTTTAGCACATGCTGTGCAACATTCATATGATTTTCAAGGAGGAAAGAATTTTCAGTTTTAGCAAATAATATAAACATATTTTAAGAATAGGAGGCAGTAGATATAGTTGCCTTTAACCAGTTTTGGATCACTCAGGAAAGGCAGTGATCACAATCCAGGAAATAAAGGAGAAGTAATTTATTTCTATCCAAGGATTAGAGCTTGCTAAAAACTCCCAAAGGAAGCAATCTCCAAGTAGAGATATTTTCCTCTTGGCTACAAGTCCTTAAATGAAGCTGGGGGGTGGACCCTGGGGTCCACCTACCCCACAAATGACCTAGCCTTCTGGTCACACAGGTGAATTGCTCACACTCGTGCTTCCAGGGCTAGCCACATCTCTTCACCAGGTGCTCAGTCAGGTTGTGACCTAATGGTTCCCATACATACATCATTTGATATTTTCGTAAATATTGAAAGAAATACTTAAACACAACTATTCACAGATGAAATTTATTCTTAGTGTTTTTCTTGTTCCTGACACACTCAAGAACTTTTAACCATAGCCTAGTGACATTTCCCTGTGTGTACACCTGGTTTCCTTGTTAGTTTTCTGAAAATCCTAAATTTATTATTTATTTGTGTTCTTCTATTTGTTCATTACATAACTGCTTTCATTTCAGTGAATGGCAATATAAATCATGCTGATATTCTATCATTTGAACTCAAGTTGTTATAATCAGCACTCTCAGTATCTGAAAACAAAGAAAAAAAAACAAAACTCACATTTTTGCAGTGGAGAGAAACTGTGCATTTTTACTCTTTTTTTTTATGGGGGTTGTTTTTTGGTGGTTGGTGGAGGTGTCCTTAACGATGTATACTTCCAGAAGTTATTTGTGTACAAGCATTTTCAAATAAAAGTTCAGTAATGTAGCAGAGACTTAGAAGCATTAGTTCAAGATTAATTTCTAATTTCAGCTTCCTGGACAGGTTTCATTTCTAGATAATGAAAACTGTCTTTCCTTATTATATGTGAACAAGATATTTTTTTCATATTATAATTTTGGCATTTCAAATTGAGAATTTTCTTCATGTCTATATGTTTGCATTTTAATTGAATGACACCATCCAGCAGGTTAGCAGAAAAATGCCAGTTTGTACTTCTAACCTTTTTATTTAAAAACTCCAAAGAACCACATGACTTTGGCATTACTGAGTTGTTGTTTTCATGTAGAACCAAGGCAGACAGAATGCATTTACGGCTATTCGAGTGTTGGACAAATACTGAAGGAAAACTGCTATATAAGCAATGTATAAATACATTCAAGCAATTTATTTCTCATTTGCTAAGAAGCAATTTGATAAGGAAATGTTTGCAGAATTAAGTGAATGGCTGCATTATACATGTTAGTAAACAGATCAAATTATTTCCTTCTTTCTCCTGGTGATAAGTAACTTCCCATTCCCCTATGTGTGACTTTAGTGGTGTATGAATAATTCAGTTTTTTGAACTAACTTATCTCAAAGAGTACTATCCAACATTTTTTTCTTTCCCTTTCCTGCTTCACCATTTGTCATTTCCTCCTGATGAAGTAAACTGTTGAAACATAAGATGAAAAGGAGATAAAGTTTCCTCAAGGCACAGTAAGTGAAACAAAGGAATATTCATTTTGCAGCAATTATTCTTGATTGATTTGTGACAGTTGTAATTGAATTAGATTCAATTAGCTAGGGAAAATAACAAATCATGATTACTGTCGACAAGCATCTTTTGATATAATTTTCTGTAACTTTGAGGGTTTTCTGTAACTTCTGTATACTATATAAGTAATTTGTTAATACATGAAAGAACATATTACCAAATTCATTAGTTAGGATCAGCTTCCGTTTAACCTTCATTTCAATAGACAAGTCCACCTAGTTTTTGGGTAGACTAAATTCTATCTAAAGTTATTGTAGTTAAGATAAACAATGGTTACATCTTTATTCATTAAAATTCAATGATGGAGCATCACAGAGAGAGGTGGAACATGGTCACCTACAAAAGTGTTCTTACTAGATATAGTTGTTGCTGTGAAATGAAAATTCAGATCAACATGAGTGTACACAAAAAAAATAGTGTCATTCATTTGTACTTAAAAGATAATACTTAGATTTTAGATCTATAACACATTTAGACATCTAAAGAAGTGGTTTTCAGAAGTTCTTTAGATAACAGCAATGTGTAGAAGTGATCATTTTAGTATTATTTTAACACTTCCATTTGCATGGAGTTAATGTGTTCAGTAACTGAACTTTTAGCTATGCTTTTGAGGAATAAATTATCTTTTCTGGTCCTGTTTGTTTTAAATACTCATTTGAAAGATTGTTTTCATAGTCTTTTCTGTTCTTCTTTTGATCTACTCTCACACCATAATGACTTACTGTGAAAAATATTCAGATTTCCTTAAATTCTAGACCTCCCAGGCTTATGTTATATTAAATTCTAACGATATATTTTGGCTAATAACATATACTAATTTTATGTATATTAAGTCACATTAAAATCAAATAAAAACATCCTGGAGCACAGACTCTTTAAAATCTTTGAATATGTTCACACATACATTTTACTATTCTTCTTCATATTGCACATTTCAACAACTTTAAGGTTGACCTTATAGAAAGCCTTTCAGGTAAAATATGTGAACATTAATAATTTCTTAAATATGTATTTACATTATAAACTGTTAAAGCTTCAAAGGAACTGTCACAAGCTCCTCTCCAAAACATTTCAGTCCCCTGCCCATTCCTCATTTACTTTTATCATGCAAATTCTCAGACAAAGAAAAATCTCTGGGCTGAATGAGAGGCGTTGGAACAAGTGGCCCTTTTCTAGTGAGTAAATTCTCCAGTTTCAGACTGTACAATTAACAAATACACAGTTAGAAGAGTGGTGTGGTTAGGATGGTATTTTACAAGTTTATAGTTAGAAAGATTATCATGATGGAAAGAGGCAATCAAAAATTAAATACTCACCTGAGTTTTAGGCTCACAATAGAAAATTCCAAAAGGAGGGAACTCCAGACAGAGATCCTTCTCCAGTGGCAATCAGACCTTAAATGGAGTCTAGGAGAGGTGGAGCCAGGCTGCATCCCTTCTGGTCACACAGCTGAATTGCCTTCAGCTGTGCTCCCAGGACTGAGCCAGTCCTTGCCTCAGGTGATCAAGTGATTTAGGCCATGACTCAACAGTTGCCATACACAGACTTTCAGCCATAATAATGGCATTTCAATCATAATCCAGTTCTAAAAAGATATAAACTTGTGTAAATGTAATATAGTCATCAATATTAGTTTGGCCAGAGATTCCATTAGGAGGAAACTTTAGAAAAGCTTTGCAGAGAGTTGTAGAATTTCTCTGGGATTAAAAGTTTACAAATCAATTAAAAGTATGAAACTGTGAGTACAAAACTGTGAAAGGAAAGTGACAAAGAATATGAGATTTGCTGAAAACTACTAATCAGAATACCTTTCATCATAAAGTACTTTTTCAATCAGTATGTGAAATTCTGGCAGCTGAGATTAAATTTGAACATTTGTTGTGCATGGTACTTTATTTTGGATTTTCTTTTATATTTTTGCATTCTTTATTTATTTTCTATATTATGATTTTAGTAATATCAGCAGACAGTACTTACTACTACTGCTAAATGACATGACTGATAGCTTAAATGCCTGATTGGCTTTTATACTATTTTTCTGAATTTTCAAGTCTGAACTGAAATATCTATCTTTCTAAGTAAAGATATCTACTGTTTGTAGAACGACATAGTTCCTTAAACTACGAATAATATTGTTCTGCTCTGGAAAACAAAATAAGCTTTCCAGGTACACATCAGAGGCAGTGAAATTTCTATTGCCTTATGTCACTCTGGAATAATTTTTCAGGATACTAAAAATGATGCCAGGTTCACACAGTCTTACATTTGTAAGAATTTGGACTCAAACATAAAGAGCTCAAAGGTGTGTCAGAAGCCCATACAAATTATCTTCTATTACAACTGAACAGATCCTAGAAAATTCTTATGATTCAGGTAGCAGTTATTTCTCAACTGAAAATAATTAAGAGAGAAAAAACTGCTAAGGAAGAATATTGCCATATTGTTCCCATTGTCCCATGCCACATCCTGTGGCATTTATGTTCCATTTTCACTGTATCTCAAACAGGAGAATCATACTAGGATCACATCTTATTATTTTAGTTCTATATCTTAAAAGAGAAAAAATGCTTTATATTCAACTCTGGATTTATCTGACTGTTCAAATTGAGAAAAACAAAAAACCTACATTATCTTAATTGTATAATGAGCTGCATAAGAACTTGTGATACTCAGTTGAAATCATAGATAAATATATACTGATCATATTACGTAACAATAAATAAATGTGGAGGAGAATTTTGTTTTACAATTCATAAGGGATTTCCAAATGAAGACATAGCTCTACTGAAATCTACTGAAAAAAAAAAAAAATAAAGCATTTTTAAAGGAAATGCATATCCTGAGGGGGAGGGGAGAATCAGGAGAGGAAAGGAGAGGAGAGAAGAAACTGAATGCAATGGTTTAGGATATGTTAGGGACATAAGGTTGATCCGGTTATAAATAATCAGAGACAAAGATGTACAATATGTGACAGCAGCATTGTCATGACAGTGTGATCCCTTTTTATGATTTCTGTACAAAGTACTATGGAATGAAATGTACTATCCTTTAGAAATTATTTTAATATCTTGCAATCATTGACTGCTGAGGCAAAATATTTTAATTTTATTATTATTTATTTTTACTATTTTATTCAGGTCTAAACTTATGCTACTTTTAGTTGAAAACGAGTGACATATAAGCTGAAATATCATTTGGGAAATGAAAACTGCAAAGGAAAGCTCAAAGCAATAAGGAGCTCTAAAAGAGGCAGTAGTTTAAGAGCAAACAACACTGAACTGCAAGGAGTTTTGAATAAAAAGATCTGCAGAGCAGCAGCGTGCATTCTGAAGTCCAATATCAAAGAAAAATCTTGTGCTTCTGAACACATCCAGTGTCTGACTTTGCCTGACTACTGAATAAGAAAAACTGATAGTTTTAGAATGAGCAAAGCGAACTGTACAGCAACATTTGATTACATTAACCACCACTCTTTTTGTGGGAAAATACATTGGTGTTGATTAATAATATTTGCTGCTATGTATTCTATTAGTAACATAATTAGTGAAAAAAAATTATGCAGTTCTTCTGTACCTCTATGTTCTCCACTCATTTTGTCAATTCTGAATGCCTCTTAATTTAGTCTTGACTCACAGAAGAATTGTCACAATCATTCTAAATTTAGTTTTCCGGTAGTACATGTGTATTCATTAGATTTTAGAAATTGTGCATTCTACTGCCAAATATTCTTAGTTTTTGAAAATTATTTTGAGTTCAATGAGCCATGCTCTGTGTTGATGAGGGATGCTAGAATGTTAGATGTGAAATATGAGTTCTGAAAAGTCAAATTCCTTGTCTCTCTTGCAGCATGCAATTCCCCAGTAAATCAAGCTGTAACATTTCCTTTATGCTTTTACTTTAAGTATTAGAACAAAAGATGTGAAAACAGATCTGATGCAAACGATTCAAACAAAATTCCCCATTCCAAACAGAGCTCCAGCTGTGCAGTTGGTAGGGCAGGAGACAGAAGTATGACAGTGATGGAAAGCACTACAATGACTGCAATTGGTAAAAGATCTAAATTCGTAAGAAGCCTTGCTCTTGTCCCAGATGTACAAGTTAGACCAAAGGGGCCACTACACTTACTTCAAACTTCAGAACAATACTCTGAACTTCTAAGGAAAATCCCTTCACAATTGCTTTGTTGATCTATCACCTTTTGGTTAATGAAACTCAAAGAATGCTTATTTAAGGTTTGTGGAAACCTGGGCAGTCATATCAAACTGACTTTCCACATAACTATTTGTTGTATTATTTTTTTAGGGTGTTTAACATTTTTTCATCAAGATGATACATTGTGTATGTTTAATTCTGCTATCGCAATTATGTAAAGGAATCATGAAATTACAGTGAAAAAATTTAAAAACTACAGTTTATCTCATAAGGTTTAGCCTGAAAAATGTTGATAAAATTCTAGATAAAATGCAATTTTGATGCTATAGTTGGTGACAAAATGTCAGGATATATCTTGAGAAAGCACATAGAGTCTGTCCTCATAGCCTACAATTTAAAAATTGTTTCCACAGGACTTAAACTTGAGGTAATGATATTTCAGTTGAGCGTGGGCAAAAACAGTGGAAAAAATGGTAACAACTCAAGAAAAACTGCATACATACTAGTCAGTAGCATAGTACACCATCATATTAGGGATTGACTATAGAGAACACTGATTGTCAAAGAGTTTCACAATGCATTGATGACTTTGTGTTGCCCATTCAACTGCTTTGGAATCAATGTAATTATGTAGCAGTTAACAAAGAAATAGTGAACTGAGCTCTGTTTTTATGATTACTTCTCCCTCCAAATCATTTTTTATTTGGCTGATGTTAACTAAGTAAATGAAAATTAGAAATAAAGTTATTATAAAAGAATTATTCATAAGTGATAAATGTTTCTACCAGTGTTCCCTGACTTGCAACATTCAGAGCATACGCAACATCTAAGTTTCTGATATGCAAAGTTTTTATACTACAATTGACTTTCAGAATTAATTGGCCTGATAGTTATGATTGAATCTTAAATGAACCTTAAATCACCATAGTAAAATATATCCATCTTTTGAATTTACATAACTCTAGGTTTGGCCAATTTCTATGAATGTGATAATTTTTGCAAGACCCAAGAGTTCACCTTGATTCATATCTTACTTGTCCTTTAGTTATACCTTTACTGCTTTTAGTAACCTAATTGCTTGAGTTCAGCCTCAAGTTGTCAAAACTGGGCAGCTCAGTTTTGCCAAACAATCTGGAGAGTGTGAACATGGATTTTCTTACACAGATGGCTGGGATAGCTCTCTCTGGCTCAGAGAATGCTCTGGGATGAAAAAAAACACACCAGGGTTGTGGACCTCAGATGTGACTCTTTATGAAGTCCTGAGACCCAGTATGGTCCTGAGATAACAGAGTCATATATATTGGTTCAAGATTAACATCAACCTGACCTACCAAGTTCCATCACTAAACCATGTCCCATTAGTGCCACATCCACAGGTCACATCTCTTAAATACGTACAGGAATGGGGACTGCATCACTTGTAGTAACACTTGATTACTGCATTACTTGAAGTAACATGGTGATACAGACATAGATGATCTCACAACTGAACAAAAAAAATTCAGGCAAGCTGAATTTTTTCAGCAATATATATATATATGTTATTGTTATCTGCTTCTTTGTTTTCATAGCCTTAAAGTCTTAAAATTCTTACTCATTAATTTTGATTCTTCAGCTTTCAATCTTTGAAGACACCAAAAAATTAAAAATGCCATAAGACAGCAAGTATTGAGTAAAATTAACAATTTTTCTGTGCTTGAACTTAGGCTAGGCATAGCTTTTTTTTTAATTCTAGATTGGTGAACCTTTCCTCTACAGGAAAGTATTGAAGATGTGTTGTGAAACTTCACACCCTAACTCTAAAACTGATATAAACAGACTTTCAGGTAAAAACATTCAGCGGTTTATTCCTATGTAAGTACCTGCTGAATGAGTTCTTACATTTCTTCTTTGGGTCATTATTTATATAGATTATTTCAAGACATTAACAGGAGTGGCTCAAGAGACTTTAATAATATACCATATTCACATGCAAAGTATCATTCCACTGCTCTCTGTGAAGGAAATTTATAGAATTCTGTGAGAATTACTCAAAACACAATGGTGGAACAGAAGAATGAAGAGTTAACATGACAAACTGCTGTGTGGGGGGAAAGAGTGTAGAGTATGGCTTTCACATCATGGTTCTATTATGAGCTAGCATACAGCTTAAGAAAAGATGCAAGAAGTAGTGTTATAGACAGTTCATAGATCCACTGCAAACCAAATATCTGCTGAAAAATAATAAAAAAAAAAAAAAAAAAAAACAATTTTCTGCAACAGTATTTTGATACAATTTTGGCAGAGATGCATTCAGCATAGCTGCAGCATGATAAGACACAGTTAAAGACAATAAGTGAGTTTCTGATTTTCGTGGGGGAAAAATATAAGCTTTACTGGCCTCTTTAATCTAAAACAAGAATCAAGACATAACAAGAATCTGTGCCTATATGCTGAAGTAAAAAAAAAACCCTGACATTAGAAGCAAAGCACAATTTATTTAAATAGCAGGATTACTAACTTTGATAACAAGCACAATGAAAGTGATAGATTCTCTGTCTTCTGGTGTCTTTTAGTGAAGATTATGTTTTCTGGAAAACAAGTATTAGCCAATGATCCTTATTCAAATGCAGATTATCAAGCTTACTGGAGGTTATCTGAAATGTAATGCTCTGTGATATACAATATAACAGATTAGATGATGTAATTATGCCTTCTAGACTTGTATTCTTTGAGTCAATAAACTTAAAACTATTTTAAAAGTGCAGATCTGTGGTGATGCTAACATTGGTATCTTATCTCTCACTCATGAGTTTCCTAACCTATGGAATTTAAAATAACTGAGCTCCTAGTTTTAAGTATAATATGAAAAATAATGAAATAAACTAAGAATAAGGGTAAAATTCTACTCAGACTGATAGTACTGGAAATGATCAGGACGGAAAGTAATATAAATTTGACATTAGGGTTTCTACCATAAGGCAAGGAATTTATCATATTTATTATGTGAACTAATATTTTAATTCCTTGCATATTCAAAGGAGAGAATTCAGAATTCTCAAGGATCAAAATTCGTACTATTATTTACTGACTATGAAGAAAATCTGAATGACAAGCTTACATGGCTATTATCCAAGAAACATAGTGTTCTTTGAAAGATATGCTTTGCCTAAACACACATGTAAGAACACAACTGCATTATATTTTTGAAATGTAGTATTGTTTATCAAATCGACAGAATGTAATGAACTGATTGAAATTCTTGGCTGCCTGGATTTGACATATGTATGTATATTATATGCACAATAATATAAAGCTGTAGAAAGATTAATGGTAGATTTCTTTGATGGATCAGCTAAGGAAACAATCTTGTTTGATACCTCCATTGCAAATTCTGATACAGAAAACAGAAGGAACACTGATGATGAAGTGAAGGGGTCACATCAATACAGAAGAGAAAGTTATCATGCAGAAAGGATGGCTCATAGGACTGGATAGCGATGAACAGCATAATTAACAATATTAAAAAATAAGGAAAGAAAAAAGTCTTGAAATTAATCTTTTAAGCTCAAAAGAGTACAGGGACAAGCTACTGGCATCACAAAAAAAGCAGAAATCTGATGTTACATGAGTAACATTTATGAGTGGTGAGATTGCCACAGAGAAGTCAAGATGAAAACAAAGAAGGGAGAAGAGAGAGGAAGAGACTGGAAATGTACTGGAGAGAAAAAATGAAGTGTTATGTCTGTAAATGACTATGAACATATTATGAATATGTTTCCACAGTGGATAAGGGAGAGTTTTCTTAATATCACAAAAGGGGAAATCTAAAGCAGCACACAAACAGCGAAAGATGGACAAAAAGCTATACTGAGGAAGCTTTCTTTGTAGGTAATAGCAATAGAAGATATAGTTTCTGTGAGCGAGAAAGACTAAAATCATTGGCTAAAGTTATGCCCTTCAACTGAAGGGCTTAGCATTATTCCAATATATAAGGAAAAGGGAGCTTTTTTTAGACTGGGAAAATTACACAGGTATTTTGAACAGTTCACCTTCAATAAAGGACAAGATGAGGACCTGGCAGAATATAGCAGGGGTCAATAACAAGGTTCAAACCACATCAGATTTTCACCATTTTCTCATGATCAACTTTTTTCTATTTAAAAAAATGTAACTAAATATGTTATTAATAAGAGTAGATGTCTCTATGGACAGCATTCATGATGTTGTTTAGATATTGCAGTAAAAAATATCTATATATATGAAACTTGGAGAAAGCTCTGCCCAGAATCCTTTTCAGTTGAAACTTAACCCTTCCCAATATTGTTTGCAGACAAAGTCAGACCCTTGAATCCACTTAGTGCCATTAATTCACAGCTTCCTACATTCCAGTGGACATCTGATATTCATGTCCTTAAAAAGATTCTTTGTTGGATTACATTTAAATCACACTGCAGTTCTATAAGCATTAAATCTTTATAGAAACATATTGTAGAGTAGTGAAGTTTTAACAAAGCTGACTTGTCAGTGTTTTGTAGACTCAGCTTTGTTAGCAATTTGTTCTTCTCATATATTTTTCATTCATTTTTCATACTCACAACCTACTTAGGCATACAGGGAAAATATCTTGACTGCTGTCCATTCTTATTTAGCTAGAATAATTAAGATATCCTGCAAGATGATAGAAGCAGAAACTCAAAAACAAAACAAAACAAAATGACAGAATACAAATGTGTATGTATTTTGCTAGTGGATTTTTTTATAGCAGTACTACCTTCAGCTATTTTATTTTGACCTGTTTAATACAGCAAAACCTGAGTTGATAAACTGTTTTAGACCTAAGTTTCCTCAAATATCTGTCTGGAGAAGCAATGGTGTCTATTTGTCTCACATATTTTACTGAATGTCTGTGCTTCTCTATGTAAAGACCATGTTACACAGCTGTGTTCGGGAAACACGAATAAAACCCACAGTTGCAACTCCACTGATTGCCTTATCTCTGCCATATAAGATTCTGAACTCCACTATCTCATGGTCATTGCACTGCAGGCTGTCCCCAACCTTCACGTTCTCAAACAGTCCTTCCTTGGTAGTAAGAACAAGGTCCTGGTGCACATCTCTTTCATCATTGGCTCCTCCACCATCTGAATCAGAAAGTTATCTTCCACACACTGAAGGAATCTCCTGGACTATGTGTGTCTGTTAGTGTTGCTTTTCCTGAAAATATCAGGGTAACTGAAGTCCCTCAAAGAACCACTGCCTTTGATTGTGAGGCTATTTTCAGCTGTTTGTCACTTTCACACACAGAATATGAAATGATTCTTGTAGTAACTTTTGGAAGGCTGTTCCACATCTGTCCTTATGCTAAAAAACTGTACATTAACTGTAAGCAACTAGGTACATTTACAATGAGCAAAGGCATGTGGTGAAAAGAGCTCTGAATTCAAATTTCTGGGAGTGTCAGAAGAAAACTAGTTTTTTTCCTCCACACAGCTTTGATTTTGTGCTGGTACAGAGATAGGCTTGTAATAGAAAGTCAGGATCTCCAAGACATCTTTGCCAGTATAAATGTAGCCCAAGATGTACCCTACAACTATGCTGAGTCCGTTTCATTAAGAAGAATTAATGTGAATAGATTTGTTAGACTGCAGCTTGATGAGAGAACTAAAGTGTCTGAATGCGCTTTCACAGATTACAACTATACCTAATAAAAGGTATTACTTCTTGAAAATTTTACTTCATTTATGTCCTTAGGCTACAGCAGTTAGGGTTTTATTACTACTCATAGAAATGGTTGCCTGTCAGACATACTTGGGGAAATGTTAATCAAGATAGCTTGTACTGAAATTATTATTAGTGAAAAAACAGCATGAGTACTTGCTATGCTCAGGAGATCTCAGTCTGGCAAGAAACATGCATCAGAAAAATAGTGAAGCTGTCTAGAACCTCAGTTCCTGGGCTTAGAACAAAAGTAAGTGTATCCACAAGCACTAAATGATGACCACATTATAGACAAGGCCACAGCAGGGCAGCTGCATACAAAGGTGTCAGAGCATGTTAAGATATAGGTAACAAACCACTTCTATTCTTTGTTCCATCTCACAAGTACTTTTCAAGTACTGGAAGTGACATATTTATTGTAATTTGAAGTAAACATTCAGAACTCCTTGCTTTCTTTTGACCTTCTCTCTGTTGCATCTCTGCTATTACTGTATGTGACTTTTTCCACTTTCAAAGTTTTTTAAGTGATGAGGTTCTGATATTTCCAGGTGTTTTTGTTGTGTTTGTTTTTTTTTGTTGTTGTTTTCTGGTTTTTTTTTTTTGGAGGATAGAGATGTGAAGGCTGAAGGCAAGGGGCGGTTGAGTATGTTCTCTGTGTATGTTCAAGTAGGGGACACTTCAGCTAAACAGAGGTGAATATCTGACACAGCAAGTCTTCAACTTGTCACTAAAATATTAGATTTCCCTTGAAAATATTACATCAAGTTTAGTGGCTATGTTTCAAGCGACTGAGGAAATCAAGTATCCAGGGAATGAACTGCAGCTATAACTGCCCTGATAATAAATAAAGAATTACCTCTGTTCTTCCACATTTCTCAAAAAAAAAAACAAAAAAACATCTGGGCTAACACAAAAAGACTAAGACGCTCCATATTCTGAAAAAAAAAAAAAAAAAAAAAAAAAAGAAAACAGTCTTAAAGAATATAATAGAATAACTGTGTTTCTATTCTTCCTTCTAAGAGTATACGCCACAAGTAATATTTTAGGAGTAAATATAATCCCATGCGTTTAGTTTGCTTAATTAATTTTCTATCAGTTCTCATTTAAATATATTTTCTCAGAATTTTTTCATGGCCTTCTTTAAGCTAAAGCACCCCCACAACCCTCCATTTCCCAGGCCACTTCATCAGGAAAGAATTTAAGAAGACAGGGCACGTTGGCTCAGTTCAGGGCACAGCCAGAGCAATGAGATGACTCTTCACCCCTCCCTTTGCCAACACTTGCTCCTCCCTAGATTAACTAAATCTTTCCCTTAGAACTGTTAGTCCCTCCCTGAAACATCTCATATTTAGTCAGAATTAGTCCTACGCTTCTTCCATCTACCACATAACATGTCTCATGCTCACAGGCAGTGACCTTATTCCTAAAGATGATCCAGAGAGCTTCTCCCAGTGACTCACCTTGATGCGTTTCACACTTGAACAATGAGGCAGAAGCTCTTCTGGGACAGCCCCAAGACAGTCCAGGGAAGTCTGGAGTTCTCAGTTTGAGTTCTTGCCTATCAGTATGTCTCCTCTGGGTATATGAATATTAGCCTTTAATGGCTTCTGTGATGGCTCTGGGAATAGCCCCATACAGTGTTAATTAGGCTCCCCTTTTCTCCCCTCTTTCTCCATGCTCCTTTGTGGATGTTCAAGCAAGCTTTTAAGACATAATTTAATAAACACTATGGCAGATTCAGATTCAGAGCAGCATACTAAGAATCATTTAAGTTGCCCTGAATATTGGTATCTTTACTGTTTAAATAAATAATAAAGATGTTTGGTTTAATTGCAGAGGAAAAATTGGAAGAAGTATGACTCAGAAGAACCAGCTTTTACAGATATTTAACTTGTGAAGAAATGGAACTAGGACAGATAAAAGGAAATATGGAAGCTTCTTTGTTACCTATTTCATGGATATCAGATATTAAATCTATAACTACTCTAAATAAAGGACACAGTATTGATGCAATAAGACTACCTTACCAATATGCATTTGGATTTGATTAGGGACATCAATAAAAAGAAAATGTTGCAAAAGGCTACCAGATGCTTTGAGGCAAATAAAAATCCCAAATGCCATCTTCACAGATGAGACAACAACTTCAATATTATACACTTCCTATGGATGGTAAAATATCCTAGAAGCTCTGACCTATATGCTCCTTGTAAACTCACTAGTTTGGAGAGTTTAAAAGAGTGAAAAGCTGTATTTATATCTTTGAATATGGACTGGCTTGCTCTGTGATTCGTGTTATGATTATACTCTCTGCAGCCTAATGGAGGCAGTTTGTGCAGAAGACTTTTTATACATATTTCAGATGTGTTGATATGATAGCATGCAACATGTGGGCAAATATGGTGCTATAATGGTTATAATAACTGTTTCTAATGAAGTAACCTTTCCTTATAACATTGAAGCCAATGACCCAAAGTTTAATGGGATTGTTATATTCAACAAAGTTCAAAGAATTATACGGGAAATGTAACACATGAACAGAAAGCGTTAGTGCAGAAAATCCAACTATTCTAAAAGTATGCAGTAACTTTCAACCAAGAAAGGATCCACATTATACTGTTCGACACCAAATTCTTGGACCAGATCCCTACGTGTTGTAATTCAATAAAATTCCAATTTATAGTGAGATAAGGCAGTTTGTTGTTCTGTTCTACAATTCATTAACAGTAAACATTACGTAAATTAAAAATAAGAAGTAGGATAAACCACAGACCAAAGAAGAGGCCTACAAAATGCTTCGAGTCTGTGTATAAATCTGAATAAATAAACTTACAGCTCATGAACTAGTGCTCACTTGCATTTCTAGAATAATAACATTTTCCTGGATAAAACCGAATGAATAATCAATTATTGATTGTCTTGCCTGGTCAAAAGGCTACAAGCAGAACATCGCCACAGAAGAGTTTTGCATCCATCTTTTTCTCTTCCGACTATTTTAGATTTTTTACTGATAGTCTTTGCAGTTCCAGTAAGAATTTGGCCTAAATCTCCCCATTTGAAAATGATATTTTCTTAGATTTAGGGGCTGCCTTTCACATAATAATACAGTAAATACATTGGAGCCACATCTTCAGATTTTACCTGTGTTTCTTCTGGAGCAAGGGTGTAGCACAAGTGCTGCAAAGGTATTTGCCATCCATTGAAGCAGAAATTCTGATGTCCCTTAAGCAACCGGCTGGATAGTAGGAGGTGGAGAAGGTGATAAAGGCCTGTCACTCAGCTGCAGTGTTTGTGTTCCCAGGGTGATTTCCCAAACAGCAAAGCATAAAAACTGCACCACTAATAGTGCCTGTGTAGGGTAAAGAAGAATGGATGAAGTATTACAATATTTAGCAGTACAAATGCATTTATGTCATTTCAGCAGAGGTATTACAAAGCCATTAAATAAATATAAGATAGTGGACTGAGAAAACTATGATCTGGAAATACTCAAGGATAAATGAATCTGGAAATCCAAATCTACATATATTGATCGAAAAGTAATGCCTCCACTTTGTTTCTATGGAAACTGCAACAGATACAAACTGCATGATAATACTTTTTGATAGTGCAAATTCTCAGCCACAGAACACTATTTTTCAACATAATCCACACCACTACCTATGCATTTTTGTCAGTGATGAACAAAAGTCTGCATGCAACACTCATAATAATCTGCACCAGCTGAGGTGCCCCACTGTTGCTGTTGCCATTGGTGAAACACACCACCACTGCCTCACTGCTTGGGCTCCAGAAATGTTCAGCAAGCATCAATGAATGTCAGTGGGGGCAAATTTTTCTGCATGGAGGAATTCAGAGACACATTTCATGGAACACCCAAGTCAAATGCCATTTTGCCAGACTCTCCCTCTGCTGCCATCTGTCACACAGCAACATGTAACAGAATGTTTGTGGGAAGGTTCAACCTCTACTTGCCATAACACCGTCTGCTTCTGATACTGTAGACCATCACCATAAATTAGAAGGCATTTTTTTCAGAGCAGCCCTCATATATCTCCCCTAAACCTAATTATTGAGATACAAGGTACAGAACTATCTACAAAGATACTAAGATATGATGTACATACCTGTACAATTGTCTGCTGACATAGTCTGACATTGTCTATGGCATAGATAGGAGATGGATGCTATAGATATAAAGCTTTTGTTAGACAGAATCTGTTTTTTAGTGATGTGGAGTGATAATGTATTAAAGTCAGAAGGTGAAGTAGTAAAGTGTTAATGCCATATATTTCCTACTAAAGGAAGCTTATGTTCCTGTCAGAGGCTAAGCAAAACCAAGGCACTGACTCATTATTTTCCAACTTTAACATGCTCTCTGATGTTTCCCACCTTCACCTCCAAAATAAATAAATAAGTAAATAAGTAAATAAATAAAAATTGGGAAATTTGAAGCTAAAGATCTCTATCTTCCCATTTTCAAACATAGTTCACAGGACAGGCTTTCCTAAAGAAAATTCACTGAAGACATACAACATTCCAGTATATCACCATACAATACTGTTCTATCATATACATTTCAGATGTGTCTATTTAAAACCTGACCTTAGGAATACGTCTGGGGATGTGGACACTTTTCATCGTCTGTTGTGTATTTCTATGCTTTTATTTATTAATAATTTTAGCACTACTGAAAAAGCTGGATTGACAGCCCCAGAAGAGAAAACTCTCTTTAGAAAAGATATAGGGTCAACAGATTTCTCTATGCTAGC
The DNA here is from genome assembly GCA_037305975.1 of Chrysolophus pictus. Lineage (NCBI taxonomy): Eukaryota > Metazoa > Chordata > Aves > Galliformes > Phasianidae > Chrysolophus > Chrysolophus pictus. The sequence goes on along the minus strand of CM074579.1, from coordinate 49,325,736 downwards.
TCAACAGAGTGTTTCAGTGTTAACTTAGAAAAAGAGGTCAAATCCCTTTGCTCATTTAGTTTTTAGCCTTTCTGAACAAACTGCCAAGTTTGCCAATTAGTGCCATTTATGCTCAATATGATCTATGTTCTCCTTTCTAACAAAAGCAGAGCTGCTAGACAAACACACTTCATACAGGCAACCAAAACAAATGCTCCATAGCATTTTAAAGCCTCTTTTAACCTCAGCATTATTTGAATGGACAAGCAGGAAAACATGCTTCAAAATACATTTGCATACATATATATACACAGCATTCACTGAGAACATTCTGGTGAATTCCAAATGAAATCATTACATCACTCATTAATGTACAGAAAATCATTTAGGAATCTGTAATACAGTTTATAATAGTTTATAGCAAGTTATAAAAGAAATTACACCCCATAGGCATGATATGGGAGATGAAAGGACATGGGAATGCACTATAATGCTAAAAAATCATGGCTTGAAGAGAAAGGCAAGAAACAGTAAGTAGGGACCTATCTGTCTGAATCACAACTTGTCTCTTAATATCAAATATCCTACATACATCCAAATCACATATTACATACAGCTTGCTAGTGTCAAAATTCTATGAATGTTAGTAGCAATGGAGTACTAAAGTGATGCATTTTTATAAGGAAGGAAGAGATTACCCCTGGACATTTTCTGTAATATTAATTCCCTGGTACAGCACCCAGAGCAAATTTTGAACAGAAGAATGATAAAACCGACTTTTATGACTTATGTGGATTGTATAAAAAATTAAAATACAATCCGCAATAAATTAAAATCAAACTTGGCAGATTTTTATTTTTTTTATTTTTTTTTTTAAGTCTGACAAACATATAAAGTAGGCATGATTGTCAGGTGTGTTTCTTTAGGGATTGTTGAGGAAGTAAAGTGGTCTTAAATTTATATTACATTTGCTATCTTGCTGAGGTAGCCATAGGAAACCAGTCACTCTACATCATCTGACTATTATATTCATATTATACTGCCTTTCTAAAAATGGAAGAGAAGATAAAGGTACAACATTTTTGATGTGCACATAATGAAAGGTGTCAGAGAAGAGAAAACAGCTTTTTAAGCATACTGAGATCCAGCAGTAAATTTTAGTACTACACATAAAAGCTTTAGTTATCATTTTAAAATAGGTTTCCTGCTAATGCTTCCCATATGCCAATTTAATTCCAACGTAATGACTCTAATATGTCAAAAAAAAAAAAAAAAAAAAAGGCAGCAAAATCACAAAATCCCAAAATAAATTATTCAGACACTTCTCATTACTGATACAAGACTATCCTACCTAAGGTAAAACTGCATAAAAGATTGAGTTCACATATGCTCTTCAATAAGATAGAGTATCTTTAGAAAAGTCTTAAAAATACATTTGAAAGTTCAGAAAGAATTCTTATTGAAATCACTAGCTAGTTGGAATTAGGCAGTAAAAATGTGTTCTTATTTGGTTCTGTTAGGTTAAATGCACATCACAAATCAAAAAATACTCTCTTGATTCCTGATTTATAATTCTGACCACTGAAAAGAAGTCTAAAACTTAAGAAGTGCTTCAGCATTTCATCTCCCTCTAAAAATGAGGCTGTTAACATTCTTCACATATAAAGTACATATTGTAGATGTTCTGCTTATGATACATGCTAGCAATACCTTTCACTGAGTAGATATGTTTGGACTACTTGCATAAGAATCAGGCAGCAAAATATGCCACCAAAATTTTTTGTGTACAGTTTGAAAATTATTTTTCTATCTATGCAGGAATTATTTTATTAACCCTGGTACTTAAAACTTTTCCCTCATCCTGAAGTGAAAAAAGATCTGTCAGTACCTAGTGTTATTTCAGAACATCATACGCTCAGATTTCTTAGTTCTTTATCCCTGTGTTATGTCATAGAAATATTTTTAGAATTAACCCAAGAAGACGAATACAAAAACTCTGGATGTGTTAGATGATTCACATGTCATACAGTACATTTTTGTTATTCTTGAGCAAGACGTAAAGGATCCAAGTGTGTGAGAGAGTGACTCCAAAAAGAATATTAGTATTTCTTTCCTCCCAGACTCATCTTTACTCTCTCAGTTTTAAATATCCCTATCTTCACACGCAACCAAACTATTTGAAGTGAATACTTTTCAGTGATCTTATTTATGTTATCGGTAATATTATCCTCCAAATTGTCACTTTTAACATGAAGTGTGATGAAGTAGTTTATGGTTGCTACATTTTGAAAAAAAAAAATATATATATATAGGTGTTGTTCTTTTTGAGACTTTTTTATTAGATATTTGTTGTAAAATATAGCACGTTTTTAGCCTTTCCATGAAGTCATTGAAACTTTAAGCTCTTTTGTAAAATTGTAAGTGGCAGTCATTTCATCAAACAAATGAAAAATTTGGTCTTTTTTAGTAATGACTGATTTCACCACATCACTAGTAGATATGTATCTCACTATGTGCAACTTTCTCTGGAGCTTCCTAAAGATGAGCCAGGAGTGAGCCGTTTGTCTGGGTTTGTTGCTGTCCTTAGATCTATACATTGTTCCTGTATTTGTTTTATATTCCACTGAGTTCTCAAGTCCTGAGTTCTCTGCAACACACTGGCAGTCTGTGAAAAATTCTGCTCTCACATGTAACTCAAAAGATAAAATAGTAAAAGGGGAAATTGGATAGTCAGTCTTCTGTGCTTGGATTCTGTAGGATTTACTGGTTCAACTGTTTTCTCAGCTGCACCTCAGTCAGAAGGGTATATTACATCTACCCTTGCTTCAGCAGCTGCTCCTTAATGTGTCACCAGCGTGCCATTCATAAACAGAAAATCTCCTGAACCTCATAGTTCAGGATCTGGTTGCAATTCAGAGGAAAGAAAACATGTCTTTCCCACTGACTCTAAGGATGCACAAATGTTTAACTCTCCAGCACTAATGATGAAAAAGACCAACATCTATGTTGGATAAGATTAGAATTAAAAGATGTAATTCTTGCAGATGAACAGAGTTACATCCATTGATTTGAAATTGGAAACCCCTATTACATTTTTTTCCCCATTTACCCCACTGAACATCTCATTTTGAATTGAATGATATGCTTTCAAGAAAAAATGTTTTAATAAATAATATATTTTAAAGGTAGAAACAGCTATTAAAATCACCTAGATTCATTTCCTGATAACAAATGTCATAAAATATTGGCTTCTATTTTTTGTATTGAACTAGTAGTTTTTCTTTCCCTTATGGCATCCTGATAGCCTACTCATCCAAATCTCATACAGTGCACTTTCTAAAGATGCTCTTAATGCGCAGATTATTCAGTTCACTTATCTTCTCATTTATTAAGTTCTTCTTACATGTTTATTGTTTTCTAAAAAGCATTTTTTTGAAATTATTACTTTAAAAGTCGAAATACTATTGAATCATTATTCATGTTTAGATTGTTCACTCCATTTTTATGCTCAGGCAGAGCTGAAGTTCTTGTAATAGACTTTATTTCCAAATATTGATAAAGAACTATTATTTCCAAATAAGGATTGGATATATATATATATAAAATAAGGAATTATTATTTCCAAATATAGATAAGGAATTGTGCGCACTGCTCCAAAGAATGTTACCTCAAGACATGTGAAAACAAAATCTACTTTTTACAAAAGAGTGTGTGGTATAATAATTACAGGAATACATTATTTCTGTCATCTGTGGGCAAAATGTCATTTTAATCAATGTAATTGTGACTACATATATCAGCTATGCAATTTACTGAGGTTTCAAGTTGTTTCAAAAATACTAGAGCCCTACAATAACTCTTGGGACAGTAGATATTCTTCAGGTTCAGCTGCTCCTCCAATGCAAAATGTAGGCATGAAGAAATATGGGCACAATTTAATATTACCTCCTTGGAAAAAGGTAATTAAAGATATTTAAACATGCAAGTTTAAAATGACAAATGATACTCAACCTGATTAGAGATTTTGAAAATAGAACTTTTTTCAGGTAAAGTATAAGCAAAATGAGAAAAAAAAAATCCTCAGTAATAAATATCAGCACTTCACTTATTTGTTATTATTATTATTTTAAATACTGCAGTTTCTGTGGAATTAATTTCATCAGATTCCTTTGATCGGAATGGTGGGATTCTAAAATGAAAAAATAAAATTTACTGAAAGTCCTCTCTAGATAAAGTGTTCTTGGAGATGGAGGCCAAAATTATCCCAAAAATTAATAAAGTTTTTCTTTGACTGACAGATGGAAAGAGAGAGAACAATGTTGACTATTGGTAAACTGCAGAAAGAGGTAAGAAATTAAATCACTGAGTAAATTTTGAAAAACAATGTATTTGTGAGGGATTTAGAACCTGTGCCCTAATGCTGAACAAAAGATAGTTCCACAAAAGCCCTCATACTTTCCCATCTCTACCATGAAGTATTCAGCAAATTAATAGCAACTGAGAAGCATACACAGGTCAATGGTATAAAATCATTATTTCAACTTTTAGAGTGGCCCAGCAGCATTGCAGATTTGGTTTTTTATTTAAGTTATACATTTCTCTATTCATTCTGCTTATCATTCTTTGCCTTCTTATTTCTTAATGTGTACCTTCAAGTTAAGATATTTCTTTGTAATTTTGTTCAAAATTTCTGCAACTGCTTACAATTCCTTTGCAGGTGCCAGGAACAGATAATTATTCCCGAAGGGTTTTGACTCTAATGGTATGGACTCATTTATCACACTCAATTGCATATGTTCTAAATTAAAAATATTTCTTGTTACTGATAGATTCGTGAGAAATATTATTACACAAATTCCAAACTGAAATCTCCGGTTAAAAGGCACAGTACTACAAAAAGAATTTCTAGAGGATGCAGACTTGTACTATTTTCTCTTCAGTTTTTATACTAAATCAAAATAATTCAGTTCTGTACTTTTCTTAAAATCCAAACAAGGAGAAGAAAAAGACCTTTTTTTTTTTTTGAGAGAGAGAGAGAGAGAGAGAGAGAGAGAGAGAGTAGAATGTCTGACACAGTGATCAGATTGTATTTCCCTTACTCATTACAGCCAACAGAGTTTTTAACACATAGGCTAGATTGAGTTTTTTCTTCACTCTTTCTCTCTGGATTTCACACCTTGGCTGGGGGTGTGTGATTCAAAACCACCCTTCCTCATAAGATTCATTTTTCCTGTAGCATGGTGTGTCTATTTTGTTCTGCCTTCACATAGAATGATTTCTTCCACTCTATCCTGGAAACAAGGATGCAGAGCAGAGATGCTGCCTCCTCACTGCGTCTGTGATAAACATCTCCCTTCTGCTCTCTGTCTCTATCCTGATGCAGTAATAGACAATACTGTGAGAATTTTTGCCCCCAAGGGTTTGACTTATTGCCTGTATTTACTTAAACTGAAAAGACCGCACTTAGGATAGAATATTCTATCTTTCCCAGGAAAGTATGTCTAAGAAAGAACAAGTCCAAATTTGTCTGCAGGCATTTCTATTGCAATTTCAGTACAAAAGACGTTATTCCATCACAAAACTCACAGTGTTTTACTTAAATAAGTATTCCAGAGCTTTCCTCAGTTAAGACTTACTTTCTTTCTAAACAATTTCTGCAATACTGAGAAAACAAGAATTTCTCCTGTCACCTGAAACAGTTGTACATGTACATCTGTTCCTAGGAGTAAAAAGATAAAAGAAAATAGAAACAGAGAAATCTTGAAGTAAATATAGGAATGTAAAAGAGAAAAGAGGAGCTGCCTTATTACTTGGTAATATGCTACCCATATATTTTATCTCTTCTTTTGTGTTGTCTCTGATACATAGTTCTTGACAGGTAAGTTTAAAAAAGCTAGGAAAGATTTAAGAACAAACAGACCAAATGTATCACAAACTCTTCAAATATATCAAAAGAATCACACAAGCAAGACTGTGGATCCTTTAGACCACCAGGGTGCAATCAAACAGGATCAAAAGTCTGCAGGGAAAGTAAATGATTTATTGGCGTGGGTCTGTACCAGAGAGGATGGTGCTATCCTCAGATTAGTCTTTACAGGTAATAAGAGTATAACCACAACAGAGATAAAAAAAGATCAAAAAGAGCTGATGGAACAAGTTCAGATGTGCAATTGAAATCAATCAAAAAGACCAGACTCTGTTCATCTGAAAGCTCTGTGGAAGCTAGAGGATCGAGTAGCCATCCTAGTAATATACACATACCTTACACTCATCCTGAGAAAGAACTAAAGTAAAAGACTGACTTAATTCTCTGAGATTTGTCAAGGGAGAGTCTAGGGACAAATCTAGGAATTCCAGAACTGAACCTATAATTCCTTTTAGAGATAAACACTTTAAGGGTTTTGTAATTTGTACTATTCATTGAGAGTCACATTGTTCATAGCTATATTTTATTAAGTACCAGGTAGAACTGACAGAAAAATCATGAGCAGGGAAAGAAATGTTTCCCTTTCATATATATATATATATATATATATATATTTATATTTATATTTATATTTTTATATAAAATATATAAATTATATAAAATTTTATATATTTAATATAATATATATATATATATATATTTTCCTGGTTGCTTCTTTCAGTTAAAAAAAATAAGATAAGGCCTATCAAGATAGTGAAAAAATATATCAGATTACATAATTGTTGTGACTAGTGGGTTGACAGTATAAAGTCATGGAAAGATTGTATTTTAGGTAAAAACATAAAACAATTATCGAGGTATATCATACTTACAGAGCATTATGTATAATTACACCTTCTTCTGTAAAAATTACTTGTACTGTAAAGGTTTACTATTAAAGACCCTTGTATGTTATATAATAGAAAATTCCAAAATTTTATTGCAGGCAAAAAATGTTTGCCAAAGTTTCCTCAAAGTAATGATACTAAGTTGCAGAATCAACTCTCTTGAGGTACCCCATATTTTTCCCATTGTTGGTGCTCAGCTACTTTTACAATTTTAACAATATAACAAATTAGTCCTTTATTCAATACAAACTGCATAGAGTAACTAACTAACTTCAAGAGGGAAAAGAAGAAAACCAGGATTTTGATAACCACTTGTGGTGCAAGAAAAATATGCCCCAAGGAATTATTACAGCTAGAAAGGTACACAAATTAGCAATTTTTTACTTCTTTTAACTTTTTAAGTAATGACAGCCTAAAAAGTAAGAGGCATATGTCTAGATGTTCAGTTAAACAAAACTCATGACAGTGCCACTTTGTCACATTACTATTGCAGGCATTTCTAAAAGATCTTCCATCTAATTGAACAGATTATCTAACTGGTATAAGAAAGTAAGCAAAAGAAATTACTGATGGTTATATGACATAATGAAAATTAGTTGGTTTCATTTTTAAATCCTTTATAAAATAAACATTATATTCTCAGACTAAAAACTTCTTTGTGTTTAAAAATGTTGGAGATAACAAAAAACTGGTTAATCTCAGACATAAAAATACATAACAGAGACACAAAAATGCTGAAATGAAGTCTGTTGTATTCCATCAAGCAAGATAGTGGAATACCATGATATACTGGTGTATATGCATGTGTTCATCTTTCAAAGCAGCTACTGCAGTCAGGTAACAGAGAAACTCAACAGGATATCATTGAAAGTTTTGTGCATGAACATAATAATTCAGTACTATTTATTCAGTGCAGATTCATTTGTGTACACTACTAACCTCAAGGGAAATTTCCTTATTTCTGGTCAGGTGATAGTATCTCAGAGATGGAACTTGATTTTCTGCTGTTATGGTAATGACTGTCAGCTGACATTTTCACACTTGATGAGATAGTCTAGGAAACCTAAAACCAATTCAGATCATTCTGATACCTGATATGTTGTCAAAGGGTATAAATGTAAACACCCTTCAAGACAATACCTCGGAAGTAAAGGAGGAACTCAAAGCTCCATCAGAGGTTTGATCTTCACAGAAGTGGAAAATAACTAGTGAAAATTCAGTATTTCATTGTATATCACAGTAGGAAGAGAACAACTGTCAGCATTGGGGAGCTCTGAACTGCTTTGTGCATTGTTTGCCGCTTCTGTTTGGATGCAGGATGATAACAACTTAAATATAACACAAAAAACTTAGAAATCTGAAGTTAATAAGTTCATGTCTCTATTTATAGTTCAGCAATTGCTAAACCTGAATATAAATAATTTAGTGTAAATTTCCTGGCAAATACTCTGTGAGCAGCAAAGTATCAGCTTTTTTTTTTTTTTTTTTTTTTTTAAGCAAAAAATACATGTTCTCCAAATTGAAAAACTGAATTTATAAGCACTGCTATCTAATGTGTTAAATAACCAAACAAATAACACAACAAAATCAAGTCCATCCTGAAACGTACATGTATTACCAGACATCCTCTCCATTCACTCCCCTCCACATCACAACAAATAATTCCACCTGGAATAGCAATATAAACTGTAACAAACAGAACCTATTGCTGCAATTTAGGCTCTGCAGGCAGTAATTAAGCACAGGTGGTTGTGACACTGCTTTCTCTACTTCCATTAACAAGAAGAAGGTATAAAAATAAGCAGGATGCTAATTCTCTATATGTGCTAAAGTGGTGGGTTAGGAAAAAGGTACAAAAAGGTCTTTCAGGTACTGAAAAAAAAAAAAAAAAAAAAAAAAAAAACATTTGACGTGTGTTATGTTGCCCCCAATGGACAGTGCACAGAGACAGATTTTAGAGTTTGCCACATATGCAAAAATATAAGCCTCATCAAGGAAACACTGCTAATGTCATGGTAAAAAACACTATTTGAAAGTGTGTTTTAGTTTTGACATTTTTCTTCAAAGTAACATCCTATTATAGCACTTCTGTCTTTGTTTCCACAGGCAGTTTTTGCAGCAACAGATAACAACTAAATAGGTGATGTATAAATCCTATCTTTACTAGACAATATATTTGACAGAGTAATATATTACAGTAGGTCCTACTTTAGGGTATGAGTTTAAGTCATTTACAGTTAGGTATAGTTTAGACATGGACCAGCTAGTTCCCATCATCTCTGTGCAACAGCTTAGAAAAAAATAGTATAAATATTGTATTGTCCCTACAAGAGCGAGGTGGACAACGTGGTTCTGATACATATTTATTGCAGTTAAATTTGAGAACAGCATAAGCTGAACATGATTTTGTAGCTGCCAGCATTTTAATAAATGGAAAAACAGAATCAAGGATTATAGCAGTGTTAGAAACCAGTATTGATATCACTTGGGTCTTGCTAATAGTACCATGAATAAGGAAGGCAAAGGTGTAATTTTGTGGGAATTGCTACCACTACATGAAAACGTTGTTGATGTCATAAGATGAGAAATAATGGCCATAAATAGCAATCATCTTATGAGTTCTTACATGAATTTGTCACCTGACAAAGGCTTAAGGCAGAGGAATGACTGACAAGAGTGAGAAGTAAGGGACGCTGACTCAGTTTAAAATAGTTTGCAAGAAGCCAACAGTGGAACAGCATAGCCCAGAGACAGGGACAAACAGGCTGAGAGCACCCTGGCAATGCCAGTATGTCAGAAAAGCTCTGTAGGTCCAAATGATAGCTTCAAGATCCCCACAAATTAACTAAGCATCAATTACAAGTTCAACTGTTCCGCTATTTATGAGTACAATAAATTGTGTAGTACATTAACATTGGTTTAAGCATTATATGGTTTATTGGCAGGAAAAATGTGCAGTTAAAGACCATAGCATTGGGCTGAGCATCTCTGACATAAAGTATCTGTTGCCTAAACCCCATATTTAGCTACTGCCCAAGGAGATGCCCTTGGTTACCCTGGATAACTCTTCAGTGTGACTGATATGACAAAAGATTTGCATGAGATTCATGTCCTCCTGGAGCAGCAGCTGGAAGCCAGAAGTAATTCCCCAAGGCATCATGGATGGAGCAAAAAGGTATATTTGCAAGTCCTCAAAGCAGTGAATGACTGCTGAATATTCTTAGCCATACACATTATCTTTTTCAAGAAATACTGAAAAGCCTATGAACAGTTACAGGGTACTGCTGAGTGAGGCTCACTGACGCCTGGATAGCTTATCAGAGATATAGCAGTATTCAGAATGATTTCTTTTTCTGTTCTGTATGGAAGGAAAGCCATACAGAATTATAATTATGAGACATCTGCATCTGGAAAGTAATATTATCATATTTATATTCTGAAAGAAAGAACACTGCCACTCCTCTCCGGATTTGTGGAGAAAAAGAGTGGATAGTGTGATGGGCTTAATAAGGTATGTAGCATTTTTCCTGTTTTTTGTTTTTGTTTTTAATTAAAGTTTGATTTAATGAAGATATAGCACAAAAATGCTGAGTTCAATTATTTGTAGTTTTGTGTGAGGAGCAACATGTGTGTTTAAGCAACAATGATGTGATATATGCTATTTGTAACATATTAAAATTTTCATTATTATGTAATAGCAAAAATAATGATGCCAGAAATCTACTAGACAATGAAAGGACATTTGACCTGGGAAAAAAAAAAAAAATCTCTTTTAATTCCGGAGTTGTTGACAGACTAAGTGCCAAAATGCAAAGAGAATTTGCATAAGGATATTTTATCCATTTCACCAGTGAGAGCACTTAACAAGTCTTTTTACCACTACACATCCTTTTGACTCACCTAAAATAGACTGTATGTTCATGGGCTAAGTTGTCCCTGGGACCTGATTATTTTGGAATCTTCTCTGCAGGTATAAAGAGCTAGCTGTAAATACAATAATTTACTCCCTATACAATTCTCCTCTTTTCCAGTTCTTTCCACTGTCTAATGAAGGTCTCACAGCTCAAATATTGCCTATTTTCTTTTATCTACAGCAGTATATATTTTATTAGTTTCAATTTTTAGATAACAGTTTTATACCTTAAATATAACTCCAGGTGGGATCCAATAGAGTAAAAGTGACTAGCCCCGTGTTTCCCTTTAGCTAGAGGACTGGCTGCAATTGTTAGGAGAGCTGTCAATCTCCCCTTAATACATTCAAGTCCTTTGGAGGCAAACGCAGGCCAAAGGGGAAAACCCAGAATGGAGTACTTCTGAAGCTGATTATAAAGGAAGCAGAGTGCTAGTCAAAGGTGCAGCTCCAACAGACTCTGATTAACATTCCCTGGTAAAATAAGGACCAGAGAATAAGTCATTAATTTTATGGCTATTTTTTCCCACTGCTTGGTTTTTCATAAGTTGGACTTCCTTCCAGGCTAATTAACCACTAAACATTTTACAAGCAATCCAAGTGCGGAAGCAGTAGAAGATGAATTGCACTTATGAAGTAATTGACAAAGGGTATATTGGGCCTTTTAAGCAATGATATTGTGCATCTTAATACAGGAAGAAAAGATCCTTTGTATTGCAGTTTGATAGGTCATTAGTTAATTCTCAGAACTCTGCACAAGGTAATAATGACTCAAGGCTAAAATGAACCCGCCTGGATTTTGGGGGGGAGGAATCCTACCTCAAAATATCTCCAGAGAAAACACTTAATGTTTATGTCTTGGCATTATCAAAATACTCCCTGTGTTATCTTAGATTAATTCCCTGGCTATTTTCTTTTCTTTTGACAGCAAAGTCAGAGCTGACAAACCAAGGCAGTTCTCAAGGAAATTCAATTACTGAAATGTCTGACAGCTTGCTTTGCTGCTTCTAACTAAAGTTTTGAAAGTTACATGCTGCATGTATAATATGGTTTTCACTACAAAGGAATAGATTTGCATTTTCTAGGGGGAAAATCATTTTAAAGCTGTAGGAGTCTAATGATAAAAGATAAAAAATGAAATGCTGAAGTTCCTATTTTGCAAAGAAATAAAGTAAGTAGAGTGGCTGCCACATGAAACTAGAAAAAACACTGTTTTCTTAAAAGCAGAATTTGCTTGCCTTTCCATGTAAATGAGGGAATGCCAATCATGCTGAATAGTACTTGAATATATCATTTTTTAATTAGTCCATATGATGCAAGATGTAAAGGTTTATAAGCTTTCCAGTAAATCAGGAAAATTTTGTTTGTTCGTATCTCAGCATCAGTAACCTGAGCTATGGATCTTGTCAACAGGTATCTCTCTGTTTCTCATCTAATTATTTTTAGAGATGGGGAAATGATGAAAAACCTCCTGGCTATCACACTTGCTGAAAGCAAGCCAAACTACATTTGCCCTCTTTTAAATTTTCTATTTTTCCCTTTTCACCAAAAATATGCAAACCAACAAAAGACACATCCATAACCATGCTATATAAATGCTTACAATTAGCCACCACTAGCTATCATATAGGTAGCACGTAAGCAAAACCAGACCTTCAAACAGGACCTTAGCCTTTCTTGAAGTTCCTAGGTCAAAATTTGTCATCCAATGACTTCAGTAGGCACTCAGATCATTAGATGTTTTCTTAACTGTTATGAAAGAATAGAAATAGTATTTGCTATTTTAAGTCTGAACAGGTGTCCTGGTTTGGCATCGCTTCCTTGAAAATCAAGCTACTGTTGCCCATCTCTTAGGTATTAACCTGGTGGTTAGTGTATGCTCCTGGGAAGAACTTTCAGTCTCCACATTCACTGAGCTGTAGGCTAAACTACTCATGAGAAAGAAGAGAGGTGCAGTGGGAGGCAGAACCATCCATTGTGCTGAAAGAAAATTTCAAAAAAGGACAGGTATGAGCTCTACCCACTTTTTTTTCCCCCCAAGGCTATTTCTTCATTTCATATGCAACAGTCTTTGAGTAAATACAAAACAGGTTCCTACTCATACAATTTGGTACTGTAAGCACATTCTAGAGCCACACTGAATCTTGCTTTATTGTCTCGTGGCTCAGCTTCAACTGGAGAAGAAAACCATCTTTTCCCTAATAGTATGAGTTAAATAATGCTTAGTGCATTGTCACATAGGTCATCTTGAATGGAATTAGTACCTACAATTTACCACTGAAAAAATATATATAATGCTTGGTGCTTTTGACTGTGTCAGTTTAAAAATGTAGTCTTTGCTACACTACTGTATCACTGCTGCTTTATGCCAGAGAAATTCTATTACAGAAAATGGGCTTATGCCAGCATAAAATTAGAATAACACAGTGTTGAATCAGGTCCCAGTTTTCAGCAAAAATAGGTCCATGTAAAGAAGCAGTAAACTTTCCCAGCATGCAAAAACTCTTTAAAAAGTCTTTCTTTAGCTTTCCGGTATCGCCAATCCAGTTTCAATGTAGAATCAGAGTTACTGAATCATTACAGAGTATAGACATTTACTGCATAGTAGCAACTGAAACAAAACTACTGTCACAACTTTTTCAGCCAGATTGTTAACATAACAGGTAACTTTAAAAATGCATTGTACCAGGTGAACACACCTGATAAAGCTCAGGAACATCTACCAGATGTTCCCCAAGGAGTTAGGTTTGCAAATCCATTTTCCAAGATGAAAGAAACAATCCAAGAGCCTAAGCCTTTGGGAGTTAAGCTCTTGTGTGTGGATGCATTATCTGATAGGAAAAGTAGACAAATTCACCCTAGCACAAAAATTTACTACCTTAGATCTAGAAATTTAGAGCATAGACAGTAGCCAGCTGTGCATGAGCCCCAGGAAAACAGGAAGAGTTTACCATGCATTCATTCCACCCACAAGCAACGTATGTGACTAAGAGGCTTAATAGTCATATCTTCCTTGAGGATTGGACTTGGAGAATTTTATTCTTTCTTTTCTTTCCTTAAGTTCATCAACAGAGCTTTGGGCTAAATTTGAGCTAGTGACGTTAGTTATTTCTGTACTGCAGCTTACACAAACACAATCTGAAATTGCCAGTTAAAGATGGAAGAGTACCTGTAGTTTCTCAGAGATTAAACCAACCTAGAGAGATGTAGAGAGACTTGTGCTGCTGTAGATATTCAACTACAATAAAACCTGCAAATTGTGATAGTTCAGATATATATATCTTATATATAGCTTAAATATACAATAAATGCATAATGCACGTCCACTGCTACAGTACAGCTAAGTTCATCAGACCAAAAAAATAAATACACTCTTCTATCACTTCTGAGAGTTGGTGTAGTCTCCTCTTTCTTATTCAAAAAAAAAAAAAATAATATATATATATATATATATAAAATATATATAACATATATAATAATAAAAACTATACATATAATATAATGAAAAAATATTTCTCAAAATGCATTCAGGTGTTAGAACTTGACAGGTGAACCAGCAACATCATTTTAGAACAAATTTTTAAAACAGTGTTTCCTTCAGAAGATCTAGATGTGACACTTAAGATCTCAAAGGATTTGGCTCTTTTATACAAATTCAATACACTATTTTAAGGTTTTGTGCTAATGATTTTGATGTATTGTTGCACACGCTCAGTGTGTTTGACTATAGCAGGGATTAAATAAATTGTGTTTTAAGGATTTAAGGTTGAGAGGAAAGGATTTGGCTATGTAAATTGAGGTCTGAGAGGTCCTTGGTTCGTTAAACATGTCTTTGGGGTCTTGTATCACCTTCACTCTTCAAGAAGACTTGCTATGTAAAATACTTTCAGATACATAGGATTACATAGAACAAAACCCAAGAGATGTATTAAACAGCTATTAAATTAGCTACACAATTAAATCTAATTAGATATATATATGTATTTACACTCTAGACAGGAAGTTTACACAAACAGAGAAAACAAAGGATTTACTATGGATTCTGTTACTCCTTGGCACAAATAATCACACTTCCTTGATATTATTTCCTCTTGAGGTAATGGATGTACTCAGAAATCCCAGGGCAAAATTATTAAGGACTAAATTAACATATATGTCATTTTCATTACTTTAGTGAGGAAGTATGAATTGGTTGTAGTATTTTACTGTGAAGATTTCAAACATTAAATATTTCAGTTATATTTGTCTAGAAAAAAAAGATCTATAAGTTGCCTATATTAATAATAAGGAAAACCTAACAGTGAGAAATTAATGAATGATCTTCTTTGGGTATCAACTACTAATACTGCATCACTGAACTCTAAAAAATTACAGCATTATAAAGAATTGAAAGTAGATTTTGTGTTATCTGACTGAACAAAAGCCAGACTGAAGAGAAAGGACAAAAAACAAAAAAGAAATCCAACTCAATCCTGAAAGATAACAGCTAGAATTCTTAAAAATTCCTTGCTAATTTTTTTTGTGTCAAAATGTTAAATAAATCAAAATCTGAATTTTCTTACAGGTGCTTAGTTTTGTGTGCAGGTTCATTAAGAATTTTTCAGATTTATTTATTGTCAAATTTACGGACACCTACATATATATCATATAAGTATTAATCACCCAACGGTCATGGAAGTATTACTCAAGCAAAGGAAAAGTGACTGATATTTTTCACACTGCCACATCAACAGAAAATAGTTTTCATATTGCTCTTTTCATACTAATAGAAACATAGAACAGTTCAGTGTAAAGATAGTGCAAGACTGTCACAGTGCTTTCATAAATCAGCAGCTGTGATTTATGGACACCTTCTTCTGTCCTCCTGTCTATGGATTAACCAAGCAGAGATTACTCAAAAAGAATTGCATAGACAAACTGTCTGATTTCTTCTGTCTGATGTATTTAGTTAAGCATAAGTTATAGATAGCAATTCAGCTAGATTTTCTTCAATGGTATTTCAACAGTAGTCATACAAACAATATATAAATGTTCATTATTTCATCATATTTACTGAGTTTATCTCTATTTGAAGAGCATGTTTTTCTAATCTGAATACATTGTATGATCCCTGACTGAAAGTATCTAGAGCCAAGACAGATAATTCAGTGAGTCAGAAACAGAGCAAGATAATCAATAACAGAACCAAAATAGCTAAAATAACATAATACAAATGTCTAAGCTAAGTATTGATGTTAAGGAGCTAATGTGTCTGTAATTTGGTTTGCTTGTCCCATAGTCCAGTCCACAAATATAAACATATGGGGCGTGATGCCTAAATTGATCCACCACTGTTTTGTGTAAAACCCAGCCTGACAGCAGCAAAATTTTGTGGGATACACCCACATTACTGTACAGTACACAGCCCACCAGAGCCTCATCACTAATCATGCATAGAACAAAGTCCCTGTCTTCATGCTGTCCCCTCGTGGTGCAGAAAGTTGTGGTTCAGTGCTGTAAACCAGCAACTAAGTTCCCACAAGTTCCCAGAAACAGCAATGAAAAAGCAAACCCCCAAATTTCTTCAGTCTTACATGTGCAAGATATCACCAGCCTGGACACATGAATGTAGATTTGCAGTGTATTCATCATACCAGAAGCCTGAAAATCTGGACTAACTCTTACATAAATGCATCTTCTGAAGAAAACTGTCTCCTTCTGATCTATGGTACTACAGTGCAGCATTAGTTTGCTTTCCCAGTGCATGAGTTAAAGCAATGGCTGCAGAGCTGCCACACCAGGTTTGCAGAGATTCCAGCATACATAAGAGTGATCAGTCGCCTCTTTCATCTCTTAATCCTGGTCAGTACAAATGCAGGGTGTGGGAATGTTTTGTGTCCCCAGTTACCACTTTATTGATGTTTTCTACCAAAATGAAAATATATTATCAGGTGTAAGTGCTGTTTCCTTATTTGGTATTTCTCACAGGCTAAACATCAGTATTCAAAACGAATTTAAAACCTGGAACTGCATAATCAAGCCAAGGTATATTGGAAATGTATGTTAATCTTTCCTCTCAGTGGAATGGGAAGTATGAAGTTGTAAACGATCCTCATGCTTAATAAATAGTTATGCCTATTACACAATATAGGAGGCCAGATTGCACCATTCTTTCTCATAGTGCATAGTATCTTCATTTTCAAGTGGTTCTACTGAAATTAATATTGCAATGTGGAGAAAAAGTATGGCTCAAAATGAAGAAACCAAACATATTTCATTTTGGTTTTTGGAGAATAATCATAGTACCTCTTATGATCATTCTGTGGAACTCTATACTTCCGCTAACAAGGCCTTGCCTAGATGCATATATCAAAATAGGGATTTGCAAAGTTAAACCAGCCCTAGATTACATTGAGTGTGCTTGCACTTGCTTTTCCAAAGGTTCTCTCTTTCATCTGAATCTCTCCAAAGCATGCAGCAGCCCTGTGTGCCCTGCACACACAGCCCTACCTAACACAGCGCACAACTCCTCAACTCCAAGATTCCTCTTTTTTTTTTTTTTTGTATTCCAGATTGTACATACTCAAATACAGAAAAGCACAAATCCTTTTCCTGTCAAAGCAGGAACTCTGACATAAATGAAAACAAGTCCACAGAAATAATGAGAAGAAAACTCAGAGTAGAAGACAGTATATGTGACTGACACATTAAAACCAACCAAACAAAAATAAATAAATAACAAAACATATCCTCTCCTGCAGAAGTCTTGAACAAAATCTGCTTCAGCACTGTAAGCAGTTTTATACAAGTAACAGCCCAGCCAGGTGCAGTGCTGATTTACAAGAGAAGATAGCATTTATTTTTTCCTCGGGATTTTAAAAAGGATCCAATAACTTTCATGCTTGCGTTACTGTATGTCTGCTGTCACCCTGTCTACTTTTCTCTGTTTGCTCTATGTTTATAAGTCTGCTGGCTCCAAGTACCTTTCTTCTTGAAATGTAACTAATATCAGTGTCCATTTTGTCTTCTGGTGTGACTTGTTTCCAATGTTGACATTCAGTATTTCAGTAGACCAATCTACATGGGTTGTGTGCTTGCATTTTACAAGATAACCATCAATTTTTATCTAAAAGGTGCTCCCGAGTGCAAACTGTAGGAAATAATGCAGGCAGCAAGAGGTAATGCACATAGGAAAGACAGCAGATGAGACTCTCCACTGACTTGCATCTCAGGGAGCCATTTTCACTAGTGTAGTGACACAGTTTGACTTTTTTTTTTTTTTCCCATCAGATGATTCCCAAACTGATTTCCCTCTGTTTCATGTAAAATTACTAGATATGATACATGACTATGGACAATGCCTTAAGGAAAGAAAGGTTTTTATGGAAGGTGAATTATGAAAGAAACCCAATTTTCACACATTAATATGAAATGACCACTCCAGATTGCCCATTTATATAGATACAGAAATTTCACAGTTTTGTGATATGTTTTGCAGAATACTGCAAAATGTTTTGTTATTCCTTCCATTTTATCTGAAAACAGTCATCTACATAATTCAAATGTACAAAAATCTTTAAGATGTTTACATGTGCTTTCTTAGACAACTGAGTACATACAAAAAAATTATGCAGATATTTATAAGTACTCAAAGATAAAGGTTTTGTAGTAATGAGGTATTTCTTTTATTTCTCTAATTATCAAAACTTCAGCTTTTTTTCTATTTTATTATTAAACATTACAACTTTTCTAAAGCTCTCTTTCCATTTATATCTTATTCATTATGCACTCTTCTTCATGTCTCAATGTGTTTGTCATTCTTTCAAATATCATCTCTCATCACCAAAATCACAGAAGTATTTAAATCTGAAGAGCCCTTTGATGGGTCATCCACCCATTTCATTCTTCCAGCATCATGTTTCCTCTTTCAAATTCTTGGTCCAAAACAATCTCAAATAGAAAAGTAGCTATTTCTCTTTGAACACCTCTGGAGACAGTAACTCCCTAACATCCTTTGGCAGTTTGTTTCATTGTCTTTTTATAGTTATAAAGTTTGTTATAATATTTAACCTACATTTTCCTTGCAACAGCTCAGTCATATTACTCTGTCCTGCGTGACTAATGAGAATAATTTCCCTTGTCCCTTTACATATCTTTAGAGAGCTATCATGATTCTCTAAGTCTTCTTTTCTTTAGATTGAACATCCCATTTATCTTATTAACCTTTTTCTCCCCTCACAGATCTTACTTTTCAAACCTTCTATCATTTTCTTGATCTTTCTTTTCTTTATTTCATGTTCCATTGCTCAAATGATAAAAGGAGAAGACAAAAGCCAACAAAAAGTGTAGGAAAGCTTTTGAAAACAAGGCACAAAATATGAATTTGTTTTAATTTACACTAAAAAAAAAAAAAGAAAAGAAGAAGTACAAAGAATAAAATATCCAGCTGAAAATCACCAGTAGGGGGGCTGATGTGTACACACATGCAGGCTATGTGAGTAATTGTATGACTGTTCAAATCCTTTGGAAAAAAAAGTGCAGTTGTATGTCAAGATCTAAAGCAGAAGGACTGAGATTTCAAAACAGAAATACAGACTCAAACAATCCTTTGCCTATTGAAATAATTTGTCCTTGCCTCAGCTGCAGGTCTCTTTTGATTTTTTTTTTTTTTAAGCTACAGTTTTGATGCTTTTGCTTCACAGCGCTACAAAACAAAGTAAAGAGAACTTTCTAAAAGTAGTGAGCACCTAATTTAGTCGTGTCTGACTTCAGACATTAGGACAGCACAGCTCCACAAATGGTCATTTTTTAAGTCCACAAGAGCTGTGATACCAGATCAGAACAAAAGCCCACAGCAATGTACTTGGTACTGGCCAGCAGCAAGTGAATATAAGAAGCAGAACATGCTGTACTGACAGGGTCTGCGTGCCAAATCTTTAACTCAGAAAAATTTCATTTTAAATGGGTTTATTGTTCAGCTTGACCTTTGTAATTGGTTTGTTCCCTGTTCCATTGAGCTCATCCCTCACTCTCCCTTGTGCAAAACTGACTTCCACAGGAACTATGCTGGCACCATATGAATCGTTTTCAATTAAAAGCATTACCAGTGATGATGTTTAACTTGCCAAGAGAGATGATAAATACCAATTTGAATCTACATGTTTCACTCCTGAAACAAAGGCTAGTTTTCTGTGGCACACACTGGGAGAGAAAGCAGACATGCTGCAGTCCTTTACTCTGCAGGATTACTTGGGAGGATTCATTTTCTGCTTTCCCCCTCCCCCAGGCTCCTTCAGTCCCCAGAAGAGCCTCATGTGAAAGACAGAAGAAACTGGAGTGTTATCACTACAGGGGACTCAGCTAAAAAGTAATTAAACTGCTCAACCAGAACTCTTATTACCATTTTCCTTCACGACTTCATCCAGAAAACACAAAGAGTGAGCTAAAAGATAAAAACATCAGAAGCATCTCACAATGTCACTACATTCTTATGCTAGATATTATGCCACTTACATGTAAGGCATGTATAATGAGGAAATACTGTTTTTAAGGAAATTCTTCTATTAGTTGACCATCACTCTTACTACGGAAGTCACTGAAAAATGCCAGTTCAGTGCAGCGGTGTGGTAGTTTTTCCATTACATGCATTGCAATAGTGGCACAGCCCTATTCAAGGCAGACACAGACTTTTCTCTGCTGTTTGGTTCTTTAGGGAGATTGAACTCTGTGCTCAGTGGAGACAGTGGTTCAGTTTGCATGAGTAACTGCTCATTATTGCTTGCTAGGGGATTATTATCTTTTCCAGAACTGTTAATGACGGGTGCGTTATGATAGAAATTTCAAATACTATCCTTTTTGGAATAGAAAGTACGAACCATGCAAGAAAGTGTTTAATAGAATTCACTGATTTAGCTTTAGGAGAAAAAAAACTGATATGAATTACTAATGGATAAGTTCTACTTTCAAAGTGGAATTCAGTCTTTATAACAGAGGCTGCTTCAAAAGTGATGCCTTCTTTTTATTTCCATGGAAACTGCAACAGATACAAACATCACAACAACACTATTTGATAGAGCAAATTCTCAGCTACAAAGGACTGTTTTTCAATATGGTCACAATCATTAGCTATGTGTTTTTGTTCAGCAAATGTTGATGAACATCAAAAGATTCCATTTTTTCTGCATAGAAGAATTCAGTGGCAACCCTTTCTTCATATGTACTTCCATGTCAGAAGCTACTTTGTCAGACCACCCCTCTGCTCCCATCGCTCACACAGCAACAAAATGTAATGTTTATTGTTGGAAAAGTTGAACCTCTACTGCCATATCACCATCTGCCCCCAAGAATGTGGGCCAATATCATAAAATAGTAGGCATTACTTTAAGAGCAACTTCATAGAGGTATCTCAGTTGTTTGCAGAAATATATCTACCATGTTACTATCTTCAAGCTAAACGGTCCATGGTCCCCAGGATGGGCTATGACTGATGACATTAATTGTTTTGAGTGTTTATATCTCAAAATTCAACAAATTCAAGCTGCTATTCTGGTTTAGGGAGTATTAGAGTTGCCACTTCTGTTACATTAGATCCAGAAGAAAAGGGCACCTCTTGTTTTCTGATTCCAGTTCTAGTTTCTAAGAAATCTCTCTCTCATATACTCTGTTGAATACTCTTCTTGATAGAAGCCCCAGAGATACTTAATTTACCATGGACATCTTTGTGTGTGTCAATCAGGTGGCTAGACAGCTCTGCTGACTAGATGATGAGAGAGCAGAAACGGAGTTATTTACTCCTTATCCTCCACTGCACAGCCTAGTGCCATGCCATCCCTGTACTCACCTCTATTCTTCCCACCTCCTTTCCCTCATAGGGCAGAACAACACATTTGTTAGCTCTGTTTGATAGGACAGAGGTATGGATCTCATACGTTTTCCATTCTTTTCATTGCTGCTTAGTGGAAATGTAATACTTCACAGTTACTTCATGTACTTCATGACACTTCTTTTTACCCTGTTTTTCCCTTTACCCATCTCCCTGCCCTGTTTCCCCATTGGCTGGGTACTCCAAGTTAACAATCTTATCACAGTTTACATTTGTTGATTCGTGTGTTATCTGGTGTCAGTCAGTAGTCATCCTGTTGTTTCCAAGATGTCTCAGTGCTCTTGTCATATTGATATGGTGATTGTCTCCAAAGTCTTCATTAAACAAAGGGGGGGGGGGGGGGGAGGATGCTGCCAGGCCTTCCGATGTCTCTTCAGGCACTTCCTCGGGAATGCCATGACTTGTTCTCTGGTTTGATCTTGTGCACGATATTCTTGCAACGTGTACGACAAAATATACATATAGACACCTATATACAGAGTTTGCATTCCTGGGAAGGTTCATCTAGAGGATAAGTGATGTAAACTATCAGAGATCTTCTGAAAGACTCCCAAGAAGAACTATGACAACGGAGATCATGAAATAATAATAAAAAAAAAATTATCCAATTCTAATGCAGAAACAACATTTGATTCCCACATGGGGAACAGGCTTCACTCTCACAGACTTAGGAGCAGGTCATTGTAATTTCCAGGAAAATTGAATGAGGACCAAACTGAATAAAATCTTGATTATGTTTTCTGTCTTCTCAAAGAGGAGAAGCTGAAACCATGAATTCAGTACAGCTGTTCTATTAAGCAGCTCAGATGAGAGGTAATTCTTGGGGATCATTTTTACTGATCTCAAATTAAAGCAGCATACAAGTCAGTTACCAAATCCCTGACAATTCCCTTACACCCACACCTTTGCTCTCTCTGATTAAAAAAAACAGTTGGCATAACATTGCCTCTGACCTCCAAGTCACTATAAAAGATATAACAGACTGTCTCTTTTTCTATGCATACAGCCTCTATCAAAGCACTTATCTGTTCATAGTAATTATGGAAGTGCCATCTCCAGATGACATGCAGCCTCATTCACTTCACAGTAAGTCTGGTCTTTCTTACCTTCGAACTTTGTCTTAAATTAGACCATTATGGAAGTGTGGGATAAATTACTTGTGACAAATGTGACACGTAATACAATTGCTTAATCTGTTTTGCAAAAGCAAGAATGAGTCCCACAGATATCATTCATGCATATTTGTAAATGTTTTTTTCTTCTGAAGCTGCTTTTTTGTTTAGTATTACTTATTCATAATTAATGCCTTTTCACCCATCGGTTAGCTGAAAGGGACCTCAAAACGGGTGCTTTCTCTGACTTCAAGATCTTTTTGTACTGCCAAAGCAGTGAAAAGGGGGCCCTTAAAGTAAATTACAATAATCTTCTACCTCTATTTGCCATTCATCATTTGCTACTTATTTGTATTATGTGAGTCATCACAAAAGACCGCTTCACGGCCATTATCTCTCTCTCGTTGCCCCTGGCCTTTTCCATCCGTGTCCCTCAGACAAAGGATTTCACAACCCTGGCCCAGGACTTGTCCATCAATATTCTCCAGACAAAGGATTTCTCAAACCTTGCCAGAATTTGCTTGGACTTGTTCATCTGCATCCCCAGCAAACTTTGAGAAAATGATGCAAAAGAATAATCTTACGCCTACCACACCCACCATACAGTTCGTTGGATTTGGTACCTTCTGACTTCCTTCCACCTGTGCAGGTTGATGAAAGATGGACTACATGGGCAACAGTTTCCCATCAATACAGCTGTCATAGCAGCTGTGAAACAATGGGTCGTCACTGCTGGTGCAAATTTCTGTGAGCACAGCATGCAGATTCTTATTCATCACTTGCAAAAATGTATAGCTAATGGTGTGGCTATGTTGAAAAATAGCAGTTTGTAGCTGACAATTTGCTCTATCAACTAGTGAAATTGCACTGACTGTATCTATTGTAGTTTCAATGAAAATAAATCGGAGGCATTACTTTTGAAGAAACCTACATATAAAAACAGCATAAGAAAAGTATTTTAGGGAAAGATACCATCACAGACAAGTCAGAACGTTGGCTTCTGGGACAATAAGTAGTCTGAAACTCTTTCCACCCCATAGGAACATCTATTGGGTCAGCTTCACTCAGTTACATTGAGTGCTTCCCCTGGGAAACTTAGAATACTCTACAGATTTATTTCAAGATTTAATATTTGTGACTGGCCATATTATTCACATTCTTTATTAATTTCACATGCTTTGCAGACAGTGTATTTTCCACTGGCAAACAAAAAACAAAAATTAAAAAAACAACCTGCAATCTGTTACTTTAATGAACTGCACTATTCACTAATGTAGCCTTGAGAGTTCTCCTTGGGCGCAGCCGAATTCCTTAAGTGTGATTGTGAGAGCCCATTCAAATGCAACTGAAAAAGTTGGTCAGGGCGCTATTTGTAAATCCATAATAATGATCATACATGTATTGAATGCAACTGGACTTACCACACCAAAATGGGCATCACTCAGAATCTCTCAGATATCAGATGGGCTGGAGACAGCTGAGCTTAAGTTGGAATGTAAGGGAATTTATGTTCTGCCAAGCTTCTCTGCCCTTTCCAAACAACAGTACTTTCATGGTAGACTCTGATAGAAGGCCTGCCACAATTGTATTACTACTGTGGGAATCAAATGTTGTTTCTGCATTAGAATTGGATAATATTTTTTATTTCATGAACTCCGTTGTCTTAGTTCTTTTTGGGAGTCCTTCTACTTAACTTGGGGAAGATCTCTGATAGTTTGCATCACTTATCCTCTAGCCAAATCTTCTCAGAAATGCACACTCTGTATATAGGTGTCTATATGTATATTTTGTCGTATATGTTGCAAGAATATCGTGCACGAGATCAAACCAGAGAACAAGTCATGGTATGCCCGAGGAAGCGCCTGAAGAGACATCGGAAGGCCTGCCGTCATCCCCCACCCCGGTGCTCTTTGTTTAACGAAGACTTTGGAGACAATCACCATACCAATATGACAAGAAGAGCACTGAGACATCTTGGAGACAACAGGACTGACACCAGATAACACACGAATCAACAAACGTAAACTGATAAGATTGTGAACTTGGAGTACCCAGCCAATGGGGAAACAGGGCAGGGGGATGGATAAAGGGAAAAACAGGGTATAAAGACTGTCATCTTGTGTCCATAGGTGCGCTCCTGCTTGCGGGATGCCCGCCATTGCAGTCACGAATAAAATCTGCTTTTATCAGAGATACCATCCTGACAAAAATTATTTGGATGTTTCCAATACTACAAAGTATGTGGAAGGTACCGGTAACTGCCTGTATTCTTCATTTTAGGACTCATTACCATTAACTTCTTGTATTTCTTTTTTTTTTTTTTTTTTCCTGCTGTTATCCTTCGAACGTAGTCAAAGTAATTCTAGAACCTGTGATGCAGCAGCATTTTTTATAAGATTTTAAAAATAGATATACATTAAAATATTGCTTGAAACTTCACATTTCTTTAAAAAAAACTTTAACAAAAGTGGATTGGGGGATGAAGTATTAAAATCATTCCTTAAGTACACAGCTCTTCTCTATTGTTTATACAGACTACTAGAAATGTCAGAAGTCAGACTAAAAAAAAAGAATAAACCTCATTTTGGAAGCAAGTGAAAACTGACATATGGACCTCTGGCACAAGGTCAAGAGAAAAGTCATTTGTTGTCTTCAGACTAAAGGAGATCCCTTCTTTCTGCTGAAGAACAGGTCACGCTTCTGCTCAGTGTTCCTCTGCTGAAATGAACTAATTTTGCAGGTTTGGGTGAAGTAGCAATAAAAATAATGAAAAGTATATACTCATCAAATGACACAGAAGCCCTTAGGCTACAGTCAGTTAAAATATCTGCCTGAAAAAAAAAGTATTTGGAACTGAGATGCCACCTCCAAAGAATTAAGATTTCCTCTCTTTAAACTTTAACAAGTAGTAAGATCACTGCCCACATCAGCTCAGGTTGCTGACAAACACTTTTTAGAGTTAAATTTGTTTTCTGTTCCTGTAAGACATACTTTTTCTTAAAACATAGTATTGCACATGAGGTATTTGGATACATGCATATGTATGTGTAAGATGGCTAGTTTCAGTGACACAACTCAAGCAGGGAAGAAACTTGGTACTTCTTATTGAAACAATTATTCTGAAAGGAATAATTGGTGCTCATTAAAAGTGTTAGGCTGACAATGCTGGAAAAAGATGTAAACACAGGCAGGAGCACTCTGAGCCTTACAAGTTTTCCTCAAGTGCCTCAGAGCTGACCTGGAAAGTTCTTCAGTCTCCATCCTTGGCCTGTCTCCTGAGACTGCCGGTTGGGGCACCAATTAGTGCCTACTTGGCAGTGCTTTCAAGTAACTTGCACATCTCTCCAGCAGGCTGTGAGCTGTGGTGGAAGAAATGTGTTTAATAAGGAGCTGAATGGGAAGAGAATGCATCCTTTTAAATGTGAGCAACTCGGCTCAGTTTGACCCACATGGGTACAATGATCACTTGTCACAGTTGTTACTGCCCCTACAGCTAATTACCAAAACAGGTATTTCCTTTTTTCTTTTTTTATCCCTCCAGATTCCAGATTACAAACACTAGTGTTCAATTACCCCTACTTTGTCCACTTCTAATACTGTCAACTTTTTTCAAATGATGAAAAAAGAGAGTATGAATAACACCCTTTTTTTTTTTTCCATCTTGCACCATTTATTGCTCACCTCTAAACCTAACTTTTTTTCTGAAAGAGGACAAGATTTTTGTTGAAATTCAGTCACTCCTTCACTGCACAATTTAATTACTATTCACATGATTTAATAGAGACAGGACTCATAAAACTGATTTACTGTATTATTATTCTGTTGTGATTATGGAAGGTGTAGGTATATTCACGAAGTCTGAAAACTTAAGATAAGTTTAAACATCAACTCCTTTACTGAGTATGACAAATGTAGAGAGTTCTTGTTACAGAAGTGAAATGTCATTTCATTATATTTCCTGTTTTCTTACACAGTCTCTGCTATCTTCCTATAATAATTTTATTTCTGGCCTGTTATTTACAGTATGGTATTCATGGAGTTAAAAAAAAAAAAAAAAATCACAAGACCTGTACATTTCACTCATGAGGAAAACATGATGAACATGAATTTGTAGAGGCTATTTGCCAACGAGTTGGCAGTCTCAATCAAGTTACAGGTGCACAGGTTTCCACGTTAAGTAACACCACCAGTAAGAATTCTATTGCAAACCCTAGCTGAGATGCAAAAGATTTAATGAACGTGGGGGAGGTTACCATGAGAGTAGGATAAAACACAATTTTTAAGGAATTAGTGGAGGAGAAATTTCCATTATAGTTGTTATCCTGTAAATAAAGACAGGAGTTTGGAGGGCTGTCAGCTTCGCACCTTTCCTGTACTTCCAGAGTTCCAAATTCAGTCCTGGAGATTATTTTATAAACATCAGACAAGAAAAAGAAGCAAAACTGCCTTCTCCTGGTATAAATGAAGTGCTGCAGTGAACAAAATGTGAAACTGAAAGTTTCAAATATGCACGAACTAAAAGTTTTCAAGAAGATATCAAGAAATGACTAATTTCTAGGATAACTTTTGTTAGAATACGACTAAAAAGAGAGAATAAGTGATATAAATTGGTATAGAATTTAGGTGTTAATGTTACCAGGTAAAAGGGAATCACATATAAAAGCAGAAGATTTACAATAGTATGCAGGTTAATAACCAGAGTGTAGTAGAATTTAAGATCTATTGAGTTTTCCAGACAGTATTGTACAGTTATGGAATTATTTACATAGTTAGGAAGGCATGCGGAGTCTGACTATCTACATACAAGATCAGCCAAAATAGCAACAAACAAAAAAAAATCTTAGTTGAAAAATACAAGCAAAAATTTGGGAAATTTTACTGTTTCTAATTATTCTTATTAGAGAGGTGGTGATGAACTCTCTCTTCCAGCAGCATGAGAGAGAGACTCTGCATCTCTCTGGACTGCAGAGACTGGACTTCCTAATCAGTTCCACCACTAATTTGCAATAGGGGTTCACACTAATCACTTTAGATTACAGAAAGCATGAGAAGAAAGATCAGTATCAAGTCTACCAGTTCTTGCTTGTGCATTGAGCTGCTCACAGAAGAGAAGGATCTTTAACCCATTCTGAGGTTCCATGCTTAACGGTTCCTATTGTGACATCCCTCCGTGCAGAGAGACTTCAGAGAGTCTATCTCAAGTGCTTCATGAAATGCAACCACCATAGCAAGTCTGAGCTTTTGAACTGTGTTACTAAAGACAGCTGCAACTTACAGTTTCAATGTCTTCTGTCATACTTCCACCTCCCCATTTTCATCAAACTCATTGCAGCTGTCCAACAAACACAGAGGGATGCAGAATCCTTATGAAGAGGGACAAAAAAAAGTTCTGAAGTGAGATACATTCGCTTTCTGAGTTGTTAAAGATAAAAAGGTGGCTTAGGGCGAGATAGAAAAATACTTAGGGAACTATTATATGACAGTAAATTACTTCACATCTAAGATGCTGCTTTCCTTAATTGCAACAAGTTTGTTTTGTAGAACAACTTAAGACCGATATCCAGAGATATTTGTTTTTTAATATTCCTATTAGAATTTCAGAAACTTTCATTCTGATCAGGACAGCTACATTTGGCACATGAAGAGATATGGAGGATATTCATAGAGTTTAACTTCAGCCTAATGAGCTTAATTATATGGATAAATTAGGAATCACAGCCTAGTGGAGCTACTCTCTGTGTCTCAGGGGATAACAAGAGCACTTAGTGGACCCTACTTATACAGTCAATGGGTTTTGTTGGAAACATCCAAATAATTTTTGTCAGGACGGTATCTCTGATAAAAGCAGATTTTATTCGCGATTGCAATGGCGGGCGTCCGGCAAGCAGGAGCGCGCCTATGGACACAAGATGACAGTCTTTATACCCTGTTTTTCCCTTTATCCATCCCCCTGCCCTGTTTCCCCATTGGCTGGGTACTCCAAGTTCACAATCTTATCAGTTTACGTTTGTTGATTCGTATGTTATCTGGTGTCAGTCCTGTTGTCTCCAAGATGTCTCAGTGCTCTTCTTGTCATATTGATATGGTGATTGTCTCCGAAGTATTCGTTAAACAAAGAGCACCGGGGGGGATGATGCCAGGCCTTCAGATGTCTCTTCAGGCGCTTCCTCGGGCATACCATGACTTGTTCTCTCGTGCAGGATGTTCTTGCAGTGTGTGTGACAAAATATACATATATACACCTATATACAGAGCGTGCATTCCTGGGAAGATTTCGCTAGAGGATAAGTGATGCAAACTATCAGATCTTCCCCAAGTTAGGTAAAAGGACTCCCAAAAAGAACTAAGACAACGGAGTTCATGAAATAAAAAATATTATCCAATTCTAATGCAGAAACAACATTTGATTCCCACAGTTTTACATGTCAATTCTGTGTACTGAAGAACTTCATGCTAAAATCAGTGAGACTACACACAGGTCCAGAGGCATACATATATTGGTCAGCATTCAAGACAAGGCTAAAGCTTAGAGATGAATGCCAGATTGAAACAGGCTTTATTCTGCTTGCAACTAGCAATACCTGATGGAAAAAGTCTACCAACAGATACATGCTGTGCTCAGAAAAATCTGTACATCCTTTACTGGCAAGAGTACATTAGAGAGAAGAAGTTGTCTTTACTAATTCCTCTGGAAAACAATGCTCTAAATTATGAGAAAAATGGGACAATACACAGATGTAATTAATAATAAAAGGGAAAGAGAAGATTAAAGTGCTATGTGAAGCCACTCTGGCTAGTTATACAGCCAATTTGATGTACTGAGATATAATAAATATAGAAAGTGACACCTTTGTGAGCATTAGGACTTTCAGTGGATCCCTAAGGCAGCTGACTAAGACAGCTCAGCACCCTGAGACTCTTGTAAATTTACAGATTAAACAAACGGTATGTTTTATTTGAAAGAGGATATTCTCATACTACTTTTTAATATTCAAATCCTAGCATCGCTTCGGGACTGTGTGGAGAGGAACAATTGCCACTGGGAGGCTGATCCCCGCCAGGAGCACACAGGGCACGGCTGCAAATAGAGCCAGGATGAGAACACAGCAGTCAACAACAGAAGCACAAGGCGTCCTGATTGTAACTTGAGAAAAGCGATCTTTGCGGCATTCAGAAGTTAACAGACTAGGGCTATTGATTTACATGCACTTTAACACTCACTTTGGCCCTAGTTTGTACTGTCTGTGCCAGTTTCCACAAAGAGCTGCAGTTTCAAAGAGAATTTGGTCCTGTTTTACCTCTGCATCTGAATGCAAAGTGTCATATGTAAGCAGATAGATAAATTAGTTTTTGAACATCTGGATGGTTTTAGGCATGTGAATTTCATCACTGCTATAATAAGACAGTAATGCTCATCCCATGAAATGTACTCTGGTAGTTTGGGTTTTTACATGACCTATAGTAGATATTTTTGCATCTTCTGCTGGTTTCATCTAAGGCTTTTTGAAAACAAACAAACAAAAAAACCAAACAACTCCTTCCTCTCAGCAAATATCAACGCACTCCTCAGTGTTTTGGTTTGGTACATACAGCAAACATACAGCATATTATCATGGGCCTAAGCCTAAAATAATGCAACAAGCTCCCTGGTAGGATGTAATAATTCATGACCAACAACAGGCCAGCAATATCTGTACAATTTGAAGATTACAGCTGGATCCCATCCGACCCATATAGCTCACTCACACAAAGTCTGTATCCACCTACTAAATATTAAGCTGGCAAAGCTTGACTCAGGCTGTGATTGAATGATGCAGCCAACTCATCTTTAAGGTAGCTGGTTTTAAATCAAAAATGCCACAGCCACATGCCACAAATTACTTCTCCCTTCCTATCAACTCCATGTTGACTGTACAAAACCATTTTGCCATCTTGTCCAAAACATTTGGGTACATGCTGGCAGAACTCCTGCTTTCCCATAGCCAACACAAACTAGATATATAAGCATAAAAACAACACATGATGTTTCATGTCCCTGTCTAATCTGATAATGGTATTTTGTGCTCATTTCTGTAATGATCCACATTTCTGATGCTGGACCATCCACTAGTGCCCCATTTAGTGTTTGAGAACACAGTACTCTGCCTCACTCTCAGGGTGAGATTTTCAGAGTGGCCTGATACCCTCCTAGTCCTGTAGTAGGTAAAGTTAGTTAAATATTTACTACTAAAATCACTGCAGATAACTTCTGAAAAGTCTGTTTTCACTTCTTAATATACTGGATTCAATCATTAGTAATAGAACTCTATGCAGTTTTGGAGAGCTGAGTTACCCAGACATTGGACAGAAGAATCTAGACGTCTCAAAACTAGCTTCACAGCAACCAGAATGGGCGTCTAAAAAGGTCTGAGATGAGAAGAAGGAAAGTCTTGCAAAAGGTTATGTCTCAAACCCTGCTCATCTGAAAGGGTTGCTTCCTTTCTTTCCATTCTCAGCACTGCCCTATACCTTCTAGAGGTTAGCACTCAAGTGTAGTGCAAATGATCTTAATCTCTCTCAAGGTGACTAATAAGCTCTCATTGTCTTTCTTGTTTGCAACACTTGAGTTGTTTGTGGAGAACCTCAAGGAACACTAAATGCAGATCTTCCATTGCCTGAGAAGATTCAGATCACACTTCTAAGGGAAATCACAACACAGGCTATCCTGGCATGAAAGAGAGGCATTCAAATAGTTTTGATTTCTTTTGGAAGAGGATAGAAAACCTCCTGTGTAGGGCAGGGTAGGCTGGAACTGCTTGAGCAGAGAGCAAATACCACTGTTTGTATAAAGACATCACTGAGAATGAAAGTCTCAAGTTACACTACAGTTGTGTTTACAATTTTTGCATTTGTGTCTCAACTAATTAGTATCAAACATTCCCTGAAAAAAGAAATCAATTGCCCAGATGTTTTAAAGTGTGCTCCAACTAATTTTTTCCATCTCTCAGTTTAAGTCTGTCATCACAGTTTGTAAGGACTCATTCTGTTTCTATTGTTTCATTTTCCATATTCATATTCCTTTTTTAAAATATGTGATCTCTTGACACACATATTGGTGGTTAATCTGTAAATATTGGCTTTGGGAAAAAAAAAAATGCAACGAAGAACTTCAGTATCCTCACAGAAATTAAGGTTAATTTTGCTTAGTTTTCTTTAATCACAATTTTTCATGTTTCCAGTTGTTGTCAGATACAGCTAAACTCATGAGTTCAAACCGAATAATAACAAAGCCTATCATGCAACCTACAAGAATAAAGGATTTGTCTTCCTGGAACATTTCCTAGAAGACAAAATAAAATTCTCATTTCCAGTTTTATCTTTCCTAGATTTCTCACCTGCCATCAAGAAGTCAGGATCTCGCTTATCCCCTGGCATTAACTCTTTTGTCTTTGGTCCTAGTTCCTGAGCACACCATAAAAATATCTAAGATAGAACATCTTTCAAACTACATTCATCTTTAGAAGATTAAAAAAAGAGATAAGAAGGCATATACTTCAGCTAAAGTAACTGGACAATCTTCTTAGATGATTACATTACTAAGGGTTGTTCATTAGAGTGTCTGCACTAGCATTTTCAATACTTTTTGGAGAGCATCGCAGAATGCACAGCCTGAAAACTTCTCGTTTTCAGTGCTTTGATTTGAGTTGTGAATTTGCCTCTGAGCATATGAGCTTGATTCCTTTCCGGAAAAATCTAAGTACACCAGATGTACACCAAAAAGAGTCATTTGTGTGCTCCAATTTCTAATGGAAATTCAGTCAGTAGGACTAAAAGCAAGTGTTTAACAATACCCTTCTGAAACCATATCTAATACATACAGCATGGACACTAGGAGAAGAACACCAACTCTTTTAACATCCCTACCATAATGCATTACTTCATAGAGAAAACTCAACTGTATAAAAATATGAATCTCCTCTGACCAAAACAGAGAATCAGCATAGTAAGCTAACTCAAATGCAGAAAACATATGGGATAAGAGTATAATTTTCATGATTTCCCATAGTTCTTATGTTCCATTCAAACAAATATCAGGTTTTATAGCTGTTCTGCTCACAAAGGAGCAAACTTGCTACTGACATGTTTTTGGCAATACCAGGCAAAGCATTTGCAGGCAGGCCAACAGTCACACAAAAAAAGATTTGAACTCACCCAGCTAGCAAAGATGCTCTCAAGCTATACAGCATTTATCAGAAAGCAACCCAGATCCCAGACGCGTTTTCCCTGTCATGGCTGGCCCTTATACAAGCACAGGGAGGCTCCTCCCCCCGGCTCCAACCTTTCTATCGCCTGGGGAAACACAGGTGCAAACAATTTGCCTGTGCTCCCTGTGTCAGCCACACTCCTTCACCAGATGTTCAATCACCTGCCTAAGCTGGGAACTAAGAATTCACCTACAACAGCCATACGTGGTGAACTGCTGCTTTTATACAAGATCTAAAAACTGAAAGTCCTGTCAAAGCAGGTGCCTCTACATTATTTCAGTCATGAAGAAACAAAACAATTATTCTTCTCAAGATAATTAATGTCTCATTAGAGTGTATGCAGTTATCCCACAAAATACATTGCTAGAACACTTGCTAGAAGGAGCCTTGAAGACATTTTTTTTAAAGACAAACTAATTATGTAATCAGGAGTTTGGTTAGTTAGCTAGTTAATAGTAGCAAAGCATATACTTCAGGAAACAGTTTATCTCCACAGAGGCTAGAATACTTCACCTCACTGCGGACTGAAACACAACTCCATGGATTTTGTTTTTCTTTTTGTACTGAAGCAAAGGTTGTAGGCTGGCTTACTTTTTTTTATAGTAAAAGTTGTTGCCTGAAGTCAGAGATAGGATGATGGACTGAGAAATAAGGCGTTGAAACATTAAGACTTTAATACAACACAGTTTTTTTATCCTCTCAAACATTATTCCATTTCCTAAACCATTATCTGCTAGCTTCTGAGTTGCTTATGTAGACAAATTACTATCAGCTAGACACATTATACATTTTTAAATTTCAACTGGGCAGTTTAAATACCCTTTTAACTGGAAAGTGTACTACGGCTTTCTTTAAAGACTCAATTGGCTTCACAGCATATAGCTAATAAGCTATCTAAAACTATATCAATGAAAAGAGCTCATTGTGATATGTTTTATTCTATCTGTGAAGGACTCTTTAAAAGCTCTGATCAGTATCTCAGTACTATCCATGAACAAAAAGAGACATTGACATCAGTAAAGTATTCAGTTGAAATATTAGAGAGAAAAAGATTTGTTAATGTATGGGTTTTTCAAGGAGATGACAGCTGCTTGAAGAAGCAAAAAAAAAAATTACATCAAGAGAAAACAAAAAGCCATTTAAGTCCAGATAGAATATAATGGCACAAATAAATAAATAGAAAAATAAAGGCTCTTTTTAGCCTAGTTTCTACAATAGACAAGTACACTTCAAACTTCTCTCCTCTTAATATACTCACTAGTTAACGAAGGAAGGAACTATCTCATAATTGTCATGAACTTACCACTTGTAAGAACAACCAACACTTTCTGATGAGATACTTTGTGTTTGATGTTGTTCTTGTTCCACTCCTCTTCCTGCTATAGCAGGCAACTATCTCCGATGGGTTGGCATTGGAAATTTCACTTTTCAGATAGCAGGAGTATGCAAGAAAAACGATTTATTTCTCATCAAATACTGAAGGTAATTTAGGATCCCCAGATAAGAGAGGAATTTCTGCAACCCTTCCAGAAAAATTCCATATTTGTTGAAACAACTAAATAAGAATCATCAAATTTCCAGCCTTCTTACACAGATCATTCACTGTGAAAAAAAAAACAAACCAATAACCAGTGTTAAAGAGAAATGTCCCTCCAGATAGGTAATTATGTATTGGAACATATGCAAAGGCCTGCTATGATGTTTTTAAGAGACAACAATAGCCATTAAGTTTGAATGTAAATTCAATTAATAATTTGAAGTATCTGAACTCATTCTATTTCTTGTTGATCAAGTGACCAAGTACCTAATGCTTTTGAGAGTTTCTTATTTATTTCTTGTTGAGAATGTTGATGGTATGCAATTCAAGTACCTAAGGTCATGAGGGTGCCCTTTTTGCTGACTTATCCATTCATTACGAGAAAATGCTTAAAGGGTTAAGCTGATGTTGTGCGGATCATCAGCGACACCCAGTGGCTTTTTAGGTGATCACAGGTGTGCGATTCCAATCTAGAATACCACTGTAGTAGAGAGATCCAAACTGAAGAGGACGTTAACTAGCTGCCTACCTGCCTACCTTTCTTGTCTGGCTTGATATTTCACTCTGTAAATATATATATTTTTATAATTAATCATCTACTCTGCAACACTGTTATACTTAAGTGCATAATTTTCTTGGGTTGAACACGGTTCTTCCAAGTGTGCCTGGTCAGTCACCTCAACACAATCAAAAATGGAAAAAAAGAAAAAAGAAAAAAAAAGTCTTCAGAACTATCTCTATGACTCCAGTGTTCTAAATGACAGACTAAACCAGATGGTGAACTGGAATACCAGCACGTTGAAGCAGAAAGTATGGATTGTTCCTAATTTGTTACTTCGTAAGATTTTATTCAGTCAGAACTACACCTTTTGGTCATAAACAATGAGACCTCATTCCAATTTTAGACTTAAAAATTAATATCTGCCGCAACAGGATCTATGTGATTTTTTGTTTGTTTAGTCTTAGACATAAAACAGTTACACTGCCATTTATTTCTGTCCTTCTCAATTTCTGTTTCAACCTCATTCTATATGTACTGCCCTGTCTTTGTTTCCCCATGTAGTTCTCACACAGTGTGAGGTTTCCATTTGCAACTAGTCTTCTCTAAATTGAATTGACCAAGTATCCTTCACCACTACTCATAAGTCATGCCTTCTAGGATTTTTATCTTTGTTGCTTTCCTTTGGACACATTCTAATATTTTTATATTTTTCTTATATTGTGGAAATGAAAGCTGCACAAAATACTGAAGGGTTAGTTTTGTTACAAGCTTCAGATTAGGAATCTTGTGTAACCAGTGGTCTGCACAACAAAAACCAAGATATAATATGCACAGAGTGAAACAGAAAACTTGTCCATTTCATCTAACCTCTGAATTAAAACCATATTTTGTTGCCTCCTCAATTCCTGAATAAGCAAATAAAACAAACACCTTTGTACTACAAATATATCCCCAGTAATTTCTCTAAATAATCATGACTAAGTATCTAACCATCAATCCAATGTTCAGCAGCATAAAAAATGAAGAAATTTGAGTTACAACATAGAAAATAATCTTTGACCCATACTTATTATTTGAATCTTACCCAGGTTTAATTATGTAAGACCACATAAATCAAAGCATAATCATTTTATCTAACCAAGATATTTTGTAATAAAGACCAGATGCCAAAATGTTAATCTGGCCAGCAGCCAATGAAGTGCGAAATATTAGTATCATTTTAATGTATAAAAAATGATACTTATTCAAAACTAGATCATAAAACAGTGTGTTTCTAATACAACCATGAAATAATTTGTTTTCTTTTCATGTAAAAACTACCCCAAGCGCTGGGCTCTACTTAATTTAAAATACATGTCATAAACAGAAATACAGGATAACAAATGGAATGGTATTATACTGATCAGATGAATACTTATTCTTGTGACATGACTATTGATTCTTACTAATTATCTCATGCTGCCTGGCAACACAAAAAATGAGTTTGCACCCTTGCTTACAACACCAATTCGACATGCACAGATTCAGTCTATTAAAAAATATTATAATGCTGATAATTCTTCATCAACATTACAGTGTGTATCTCCTCTATATAACAAGAAAAAGGAAAAAGATTAAATTTCTACAGTAAATCAGAAGACTAGAATATCTACTAATACAGACTAAACATAGAATGTTAGAAAATAATTTTGCATTTCTGTCAAAGTGTATGATAATTTTATTTAATGTCCAGACATAACATTTTATTTTTATTAGTAATGACTATCAAGATAAAAGTAGGAGTGAAAAAAACTGAACTGTTAAGGGTGACAGCAAAAAAATTAACACATCTTTTAAAATATTAACCAGGTCTACTTTGAACCTTAGGTCTAGGAATTGAATAAGACATACAAATTCATCTGCAAAGCACAATAGTGTGAAAAAAAAGAATACATGTAGATCATTAAAATGAGGCATACATTTTTAAACATTTGCTGTTGGGCATTTGTATTATATCTCTCAAGTTCTCCTAAATATTTGCTCAGAATTGTTTCTAAAAACTAAACACCATCACCAGTTCTGAATGAGAAAAAACAAAATTTTTTATGTAAAATAGATGGCATGACTTCAAATCACAACTGGAAACACTCTCAAAGACTTCCAAGGGATAAAACAGCATCAGACGAGAGAACCTCAGGGATAGTTTACAAAGATGTCTGTTCTTCAATCGCTCTTTAACTTGAATAAAGTAAAATTTTGTGACTTCAGCCAAATGCAAAATACCTCTCATCTTAACAAAAGCAAGGCAAAATTCCCTTTTGTATCCTTTTTTAAATTTTCTTTTTCTCTTTTTAACACTAAGTAAGATTTTAATTTTTTTTTTTGCTATAACAAAAGCAATTTAAAATACGCACTTAGATGAAATTCTCTGTAAGAATGGAACATTAGTCACAAAACCAGCTTCTTTAAGTGTAAGTAAACTTAATTACTGTCTTCTACATTCTCCCTGATAATTGTCAAAATCTACACCAAAGTTTCAAAAACTCTTCTGAAAAAAAAAAAAAGTGATCTTTTTTATTTATTCATTCATTTTCCAGGAAAATACAAAATATTTTGCTACTGCCAATGAGGTACCTGGGTTGTAAAATCACAGGATTTCTACTTGTCCCTTAGTCCGATCTCCTTCATAACACAGTCTATCCACATTGCACAGATTCTTTCATCTGTTGTAAATATTCATACTTACTAAAATCCAGTTTGTGTCTTTCTTATTGAGTTCATTAAAGTTACACTGTACAAGTGACCCTCTTTGTGATGAAAATTGAAGTGGTACTCCCCGGGCTTGATTTACCGTATTTCCCTAGTTTCATGTCACTATATTCTATCTATAAAGTCCTTTCAGAAAAAAAGAGGGCAGAATCTGCTGCCAAGAAAAGGAAAAACAATCTCTAATTTGTATCCTATGCCTGACCTTTCTGCTGAGACGTGCATTCATCTTCATTTATAGTCCAGCTTACTATACTGTAGTTTGACATCTTAGTGTCTGAGGCCACAGCGCAGTTTACTGTAATGCCAAAGTGGAAGTGAAAGAGGAAAAAGTATCATTTTATCACCAGGTGGAAAGATGAGCAGAATGCAGTTTGACAGAGTGCTTAATATGTGTGCTGCAGAATATTGTTAAAACGGCAGGTCTGTTTCTTAATATAATGATTTTCTTGTACGTACTCTCTACTTTTCAAAGGCAGGCCTCAGGTTAGATTCTACCATGTTGTTTAAAAAAAAAAAAAGAATGATAGCTAACTTTTAAATCAAATTCATCACCCTTTTCGTGTAAGAAAGGAAATTGAATCTAGTCTTTAATTAATTAGTCATTAAATTATCAAAAATATTCAGAAAGATGTTAATTGGTGAGCTGACACCTACAGCAAAGATCATGTAGTCCTGATGCTTTCTTTCATTGTTATTCTTTTGACTCTTTTTTTTTTTTTTTTAACCTGTTCTTCAATTTCATTCTTCACTTTATAAGCAACTTATCTAGCTTCCCTATTTCCTTTGTAATATTTAGGGGAGAAGGTGAAAGTTCAACCCAACTTCTGGGTGATTATTAGTTCTTGATAAAAGGTATTCTTTGGTACATAATAGAATAACCCAGACAGAGCCAATTATCTGTCTCACACTGAATATCTTCCATTTTGCTCAAGTTTTACACATTGAATGTTAATCCTATTGCTTTTTGAAAATCTAGTTAAAATTCTTTTATATATATAAATACAATTTGTTCACCAGCCCTACATTCCATTTGCTTCCCAGTCATGGGGTGACAGAACTTTGATGCATTAAGAATTAAGTAATTAACAGACAGAAGGGATGGAAGAGAAAGTAGTACAGAGGCACAAATATCAATTTAGCATCTGACTCGCTTCACATTCATTGAAGGTTAGGTATTTGCTAACACTTCTAACACTGAATTTTCATTTTGGAGGACCACAGTTTTTGAAGTATATCTTGGTAAACAGAGTGTAGTAAGAGTCACTAACC
This sequence comes from Chrysolophus pictus, assembly GCA_037305975.1. Classification (NCBI taxonomy): domain Eukaryota; kingdom Metazoa; phylum Chordata; class Aves; order Galliformes; family Phasianidae; genus Chrysolophus; species Chrysolophus pictus. The sequence goes on along the minus strand of CM074579.1, from coordinate 49,286,761 downwards.
ATGGGCTGAAACCAAATCTTTCTTAAGCCAACATAAAGCCCACGTGAGAAAAAAAAATCATTTTTGCTTCTTATAAATATTTTTACAAAGATTTTTGGAATTTGCTAAAGTCAAAATACATACCCATAGCTACAAGGAAATGCAAGCTTTCATTAAAAATGCTGAATTATATTCACATGTTTCACAACTTTCTGTTGCAGATACAAAAAAGGAAACAAATACAGCTCTAAGAGTTCATCTGATTATCTAAATGAATGTCATTTTTTATTACTTTTACAAGCAAACAGACAAAATATCTGAAAGATTTAATCACCCTTTCTGTCTATAAATCAGAAAGCCAACTTGTATCTATCAGGGATTAATTTTTCATGTATCCTGTTATTCAGAAAAGGAGAAAATATTCTTGATCTATTCTTCTTAATGAGGAAAATCAAACACAGACTTTCAAAAGCATTAAGGCATCTGAGTGTCACTGAAATCAAAGAGAGTTAAACATCTTGTTTTTTTTTTTCTGAAGATCTGCATTTACATCCATTTTGACTTATTACCATAGAGACAGTTATACTATGGTACAATTCTTCGTAGAAGCTGCCATTTCATTTCTGTTCACAGTCCTGAATTTCTGCATTGAAAAAAAAAAAAAAAAAAAAGCATAGGTATAACTGACTAAAATGTGGGAAGCACAACAGTGGAATTAGTACTCTCAAGTGGGAAAGAAACTGGTTTTAAGAGTCATTAAGATATGTGAGGTTTCTCTGTGGAAATAAGCCATCTCAGCTTCACTTTCAGCAAAAAAATTACTCACCAGATAATGCAGTCATTCAGAATGCACTGAGGTAATGTTGGTTCAAAATGTTCTGAGCAGACCAAAAAGAAAAAAGAGACAATGTTCTGATAACTCTGAAAAGAAAAATAAAAGCATTTCTCTCTGAACTGAATTATTTCAGTGCTAATACTCCTTGGATTCTAAAAAGGAAAACAGCATCAATACAGACAAGTTAAAGATGAGCTGATGGTTGGCATTTCTGCAGCCACGTCAAGAAGAGCTTATGGGAAACTCCCCATTAGCACAACACCATAAGAAAATAAGAAATACCTAAAATCTTAGTTTTTGCACAGATGTGCAGGGTTTTCTGTAGCAATACTCTTATTCAGGTATACTCAGTAGAAAAAGCCAATAGATAGAACAGAAGCTCTTCTCAGACACATATCAGCCAGCAAAGTTAGTTTACTACATCTGGGGAAAAATGTCTCACCCTTTAATGAGCTGTGGCAAACTATTTCCAGAATAGCTGGGGAACTCTACAAAATATTCTGAGAACACACTATCACTTCTCATAACAGATAAAGCCCGAAAGGCACTGTTTAGTCAGAGATATTAACTATTAAACATAATTTAAGAATTCATAGAGCCGTCTGAAATCATATACGTAGGCCTAGAATTTAAGGAAATGAGAGTAGCAGCAGGAGTGAAAATATTGAACTTGTCCTGAGAGATGCTGTGTTATGAGGAATACCACACAATTGCACTGATTCTTTTCCTTTGTGAAAGAAAACAGATGTTTTAAATCTGGTGTCTTTATATGCAGGCAGGCTATTATGCTCTGTAAATAGGTTTAAAATGTCCTAGCATTTCTGAGGCTTTCTTATTTCTAGCTCATTTACATCACTTCAGATTATTTTCTTTCTTTCCCCCCTTCCCATTAAATTATTCAAGAACTCCTGTTTATAAAGGTCACAGTCATAAAAATCAGGGAATGGGAGCACTAGCTTGTGATTCTAGGCACCAATGAGGCAGTACGCAAAGTGGATTGTGAAGGACTCATAAAAAGTAAGGCCAGGAGGAACCATTAGATCATCTAATCTGATCTCTGGTATGTGACAAGTCATTATATCTCACTTACATAGCCTAGTAGTAAGCTCTGAGTCAGGAATTGAGAATGCTTCAGCTTCTGCTAAAAACAGCAATGTTATCTCTTTGGTAACCAACAGCAGGCAGGAGCCTGGAGCCAGACAGGCAAACTAGTTTCTAGTACTCCCTATGAAAGGGATCCTATGCTTCATGGAATTAATTCTGTTTCTTATTAAACAGGATTCAAGGAGGCCTATGACTTGGAGAAGACAGCCCGTTCCTCAAGCTCCTTCCTGTCTCAGATAAAGAAGCAATTTGACCCTATCACTGTCTTGGGGCTCAGATGAAGGGGCTGCAACAATCAGAAACATCTGAAGAAAGATTCACGGGCTGCGTTATATGATTTGTTGCTTCAAGAATCCCAGCTGAGTCAAATTAATATAGATACTGCTTAATTAAGCCACATCTTTTGCGTTAAAAAAAACAACCAAACAAACAAAAAAACCCGACAACAAAAGTTCCTTTTGCATGCCAGGGACAACAGATGTGTTCGGCCAGTGCTTACCCTGATGATCTCATTATTTTCCCTGGTAGTTTTGTTCTGGTCATTAATCATTATTTTCAATGCATCATTGAAAATAAAAGTAAAGCATAGTAAAAAGTGACTAACTTCTTTGAATGTATCTTGCTTCTTATGATTTACCCCACATGTGGAAAAAGTCCTTTAATATCCAGTGGTACTGCAGTATACTCAGGCTATCTTCCATCTTACTTTTCGCAGTCTTAAATAGTTGCTGCTATTTTGCACAATATTTGGAGAATATTTGTGACTGTTTTGTACCTTCATCAGGTTTAAAAGTGAGCCCTAAATCTGTGTGGATCAGTGTATCGCTGATTTCACTAGCATTGAACAAGCAAAATCCATGCTGCTCTTCCTAACGTGAACCCACACACCCAAGGGCAAAGCAAAGCCTTAGGCCAAAGCCTGGTTTGTTTGGTTTGGTTGTTCTTTCAGCAGAGACATGTATAAAAACTGCAGTTGTTGTATACAGGACTGTCATATCCCATTCTATAGAGTTAATACTCTTTCTGTTTGTATGCAAAACTTTTCTTTGGTTATATCATTTTGTTTTTCTGGTTTAACTCACTGGTGTGGGTGTATCAGCATACGATAGACCAATCTTCACCTTTTAAGAACACAGGCAATTTTGACATCCTCCACATTTTCTATCAAACAAAAGTAGATATATAATTTACTGAGAAGCCATTGAGAAACTTGGAATTCAATACCAAAAGCCTGCAGAAACTCAGTGAGCAAACCCTTCTTTAATAATAGTTTTCCAGTTATGGGTGTTATTTTTTTGATCAGCCTGTTAATGAACTTTTGATTTAGCTACATGTTTCTCACTGATATCTCACAGCATTAATCTTTTTGTCAGCATTTCTGTTACTAAATACATTAAAATTATATATTCATACATTAATGCCTCATTCATACACACTAAATGCCTTAATAATAATTCAGCTATGTGGTTACCTTCTTTAGGGGAAATTTTTAAAAGGTTTGTTTGACAAGACTTATTTACTGTAAAACCACATTGAATGGCATTAATTATATTCCTGAACATTACTTGCAGTAAACAGCTAGTGAACAATCCATCAAATAAAATATGTTTGCACACTGTATTTGGCCTCTGTGAAGAGAAGTCTAAAGGAGTGTTTCCATTGATTCTGTGGACTTCAGACAGGCTTTTATCAAACACTTCAAAATAGTATGCATATTAATTTCAAAAAGCAGTCCGTCCACTAACATCTCACAAACAGGTATCGGGATAGATCTGGTAGAAATCTTATTTGCTACAATTGATTCATGCACATTTAGAGGAAGGTATATCTATAAAGAGTACTGAAATAGCGGACTTAACACTATTTCAATGTCTTTCCTTTTCACTTCATGATCATAATCACTGTTTGTATTTTCTTGTCTTTCCATAGACAGCACTGCTAAAAAGAAGTGAAATGCTTCAAATGCAGTTAAGCAGATAAACAGCACACTGCTCATGGGCTGGTCTCAGTCGGAATTCTTCAGAAAATGCTAGATGAGAAAATGAATACCTTGTTGCTAAGTTACCTTTGTTTCATTTAGTGTCGTAATTATTTGTTGCTTAAAGAAAAAGCACTGGCATTTCCCCCTTAGTCCCTGCCATATGGAAGATAGCCTTTTAAGATTCTTTTATGAAGCACACATTTTTAATATAAATCTTTATGTTTTCCAAATGCAAGAATCAACATGCTGAGGGATAATCAGGATATATCAGGATCCAAATATTTCTACTGTGCCATTCCAGAAAAAAATATAATATTCCTGACTGTTTTTAGAAGCCAAACCCTATTTTATTCTATATTTCCCTTTTTTTAATATCAGGAAATGTGCGGGATGAAATTATCTGCCATCCACTTTAATCACTATGTAGAAATGTTCCCTTCTGGTGGGTTAACAAAACAGATGGTATGAGTGAATGGGCTCATATTTCAGTTTTTAATCACAGTCAGCGTCAGAGGTCTTATTTGGGTCCATATGATTTTTGATATATTTGTCTTTAAAACAATATGGGCACAGCATAAAAGTTGAGGGCAAAAAGCAATTGCCAGCCTAAATATGTGCAGTTTAAGATGTGTGGAAATATTTATTGAATTGTGTGGCAAGCTATTTATACCTGAGGAACTCTAAGATTTTGCAAACTTTGAATATCACAAAGCTGCTATGAGGGACAGAAATGTTAAAATTTATTCTTGAAACAAATGCAGAGGGAAGTTTAGTGACTCTTGTAGAAAGAGATTAAGCAACCCAACCACTGTCATCAATTGTGTGTATAGTGGAGCTGGGGACAATAACCTGCATCCAGTACTGGATAATAATTTTAGTCAAGATCAGAAGATAAGACATGAAACCTTTATCATTCAGTTCTTTTCCAGAGTTTCTGGCAATTTATTTGCTTTCACTCATGAAACTGTGTGGACATTTACCATTAATATTTGATCCAGACATTATGCATACATGTCCTTTAAGAGGTGGTCAAAACAAATTTGACAGGTAGCCACAGAATGGAGTCTCAGCTATGTAGATACAGTGGTAACCAAGAGAACATTTTGCATATGGTAACAGGACGATGGGTGCACTGGGATGAAGCATGCTGAGGTTGTCAGCATAAAGTCATGATGTACTGCTTCCATGCTTATACAAGATACTAAGCCATACAAGGTTGCCAAAGAGGGTGTTTCAGACCTTCTCTTTTTGTATTTTCATCTTTTAACTGCCAAGTACACAACTTTGCAAGCATAACCTTTTTTTTTTTTTTTTTCAGCCATGACCTACTGAAGTAACTCCACAGGGTCTATCTACCCATAGCATGGAATTTATATGTGAGCTTTTTCAGGGTCAAGATTCTTCTTCCTAAAGGGTTATTAATAAGGATACAGGTTTTCAGACACTAGGCTGAATTTATAGCTCCAATACTTGGAAAGACGTCTATGATCTGGCAGCTTAACTAGTCTCACATGAATTATGTAGTGTGACAGAAAACCTGGTGTGCACCTGAGTAGAAGTAACTTTTCCTTGCAAACATATGGCCAGTACAATAATTCCAATTTAACAAAAGCATTACAAAAATAAAGGATTGTCAATGACTCGTTGAAGGTTTTTCACTGGTGTCAAAGAGATAACAGCTTTTCCTTCATTCATATGTACAAAGGCATAGTTCAGAAGTTAACTGGCTGAACAATGAATAAATAAGACGTTGGGATAAATACAGTAATGAAGCTTACATTTGTAGTCCATTCTATCAAATAAGTTGCTGCCTTCTCTGTTAAATCCTCCCTTACACAGTAAGCAGTTATCATATTACTTGCTTATGTCTTTCTTTAAACAGCAAGTGTTTCACTATTATGTGACAATAGATACAGCTTCAGCATTTGACAGGCAGACATAAGTAGATATATCCCTGGAAAACAGGAGTTTTGTTGGTACATGGAGAACCACAAGGAGATAGAAACAAAGTAAAAGTAATGCATTTCTTATATCATTTCCCTTACAGAGGTACTGAATCAGGGTGAAAGTCCTAGTTTTATTTTCAGTATCATTTCACTTTATCTTCATATATTCCCATGTCACATTTTTACATTCTCCACCTATTTAAGGATCCACTGACGAACACATTCACACATTTTTACTCATTTATCTTTGTCACTTTTAATTACCACAGTGGGCATTTTCTTGCTTGTGCATATTCCCACTCTATTCCTCTTTCTTTTTTCCTCCTAGGAGGAGTGTGGCACTCTTTATTCCAGGCACCGTTGGCTGTACCATCTACAGGAAGATCAAAGACAGGGTCATATCCATCTAATAACAAGAGAGGAAACAATACAGTAGGTGAACACTCTATTAGCCTCCTTCTTCATTTTATTCAGGTCAGCGCTCAGGGACTTTCAGATGCCTTTGAACAAATGGATGTGAAAATGAAAGACAAGTTACAAAGAAATAAGTTTCTTTTCTTACGCAAGTTAGGCTGATAGGTTGAACCACGCAAGTGTTATAATAGTCTTTTCCCTGGGCAGCCCAGGAAGTATCTTTTCTGAACAATCCTCACCCTTCAAAATAAAGCATAAAAATCTGCTTCCATCTTGAGACTTGCAGCTATTAAAAAATGTCCAGAGGCAATAAAATGAAGACTTGTGTAGGATACTGAGGACATTTATTATTGACAGGAAATCAGTCTTCCATGGTAGCTGAACTGCTAGATCTCTATAAAGAGGACTAATTTTTCCATCACTGTAAATAGGGAAAGCTTTACTGACTTTGGCGGTGCTATATTAGTTTATGCCAGCAGAGAACTTAAAATGTTCAATTTATTTGGGACATCTGGAACAGAATGTTTATGTCATTGCACTGCAAAAGCAATGGAGATTAGGGCTTCAACAGAGAGGAATTCCTGACTTGGCCTCGCAGCCCATCTTCTGCAGCACAACTCCACGCATGGCAACACAGAAAGAAAAACAGAAGAAGCAGCGGCCACTTCGTTTCATATAAGGATGCTTTTTCTTTTCTCCCTGCCCAATTTGCTTCTACCACTTTCCATTTCAGCCAACCACCCCAAAAAGCAGAGCAAGTGTTATGGTCTTCTTTGCATACACAAATGTGTTCAGTGGGAATGTAACAGGCAGTGTCTTTGTCTTCTGTTAAAAAATGGTTGTTACCTAAAAATAATTTACTGCAAAAAAACTAAGGCACGCTACAATATTCAGAGGAAAATTTTCAAGTATTTTTCTTTGGGTTTTATTGCAAAACATAGCATTCCTCATATATTTCAGAGAAAGACTGCAAGATTTTAAAAATATTTTCAAAACAAAAGTGAATAAACCCTACAAAGGCATAATTATATCAATATGTATGCATATGAGAAATTTTCTAGTGCTGAAAATGCTGTCTAAAACTCTTTGTCTAATGCTTGTAATATTAAGTGTTAAATTAAAATCCCATAAAGAAGTGCATCTTCAGCATGTGTGAGGTTTCACAAAATGTCATGACTTTTGCATCCTCTAGCAGAGGATCTCTTCCTTTACTGGATTATTTTTTCACAGATGGCATTATACAAACCAAACATTTCATCCAGATCATTTAATAAAAAATATATTCCTACCGCTATATCATAGAGGATGTTTTAATGTTCTTTTTGGTAAGGAATTATTCTCAACTAAATTTGGTAATTTCTTAAGTATGATCTCAAAATCCACAAAAGATTAAAGTCTCAATATAGTAAGGCCATCTGAATAAATGCCTATTTTTGTGAAGCTTGACTGAAGTTGAATGAAAATGAAGTCATTGAGATTACTTTACTACATGGCTATCTATAAATAAATGGTAAAAATTGGTCAAAATTAGATCCCTATATATGTACAACTATACGGTCTTGCTACCAAAGACTTGGGTGAGAAAAATCAAAATATTGTACAACCCGTTTTTCAATATCTATCATATTTTAATATGTAATGATATTACAGTTATACTAGACTTTTCAAAAGAGAAATAGACAGGAATAAAACAAGTCACTGTTCTAATCAGGCTTTAGTATAAAGCTCCTTGCTATATTTTAGCCTACCAGCTGTCTTGTTTTCATACATAGAAATGTGGGGGTACAGGTCAAAACATATGAGTAGCAGTTGGGACCCAAGATTTTGTTGTGTAGTACTCTTTAAAATTATTCTTTGCAATAACTCTCGGAAGTCTGGAAAACTACTGCTAAGTAAATTACATCAGTCTATCATGTGGCTGTATTGACTCAATAGCCAATTCCACTTATTTGGACTGGAGCCATAGAAGGGAGCATATTAATCTAGAATATAGTTGTAGCATGAAATAAATAACTAAAAATAGATTGAGTTAGTTTAATATAAAAATAAATCACAAGTTGAGGATAAGCAAATCAGCAACAAAGCCACATCCTTTGCCACATTAAATGAGAATGAGCTGTCTTTTTCCTTCAAGATGTAAAGGAGGAGAGGCTGGGAATATGAGTCTATGAACTGATGCTGATGCAAAATATTCCTTTCAGAGCTGAGATATTTTGAATCATTTGACAAAAGTCTATTACTTTCAGGCAGCTTATTAAAATGTATGAAGGTGTTGCCAGTATTAGAAAGATACTACTTACAATAAAGTTAGTACATTTCAGAGAAGGTCATACCAGAGATCCTACATCAGTAGAAAAATACCTGTGTGGTGCTATAATGGGACTCAAGAATCTGCTGGAGAAATTCAGGTTTCTTAGGTCACTTGTCATCATAACAGTGTCTGGTTCTAAGAGAAAGATGAACATATTTTAAGAGAACCCTCTGTGGATTCAGCAATTTTCTTCAGTTGTACAGAGTCAGAGCCCTTGTCTATTCCAAAATAAGTTTGGATCAGTAGCACAAAGGTACTATGCCAAGTGCTGTTCACTGTGTATAACAGTGGACAGAGAAATAAGATGGTCAGAGACTAATATTTTGTAGACACGCATATTCTGACAATCCGGAGCTCAAAATTTTATTATTTATGGTCAAAGTTATTGAAGGATTTTGTTGAATTACTTTTGCATTTTGCTGGAAAAGTGCTGTCATTATTAATTGGTCTTTCATTTTGCTGTTTTACAGGCAGTTCTCCAAATTGTCACAAATCACAGGCAAATTTTATATTCTGTGGGACAGGAGCTGTCATTGGCTTTCTATTTGCAAAGTGCCTAAAAGTAGTTTGCCTCTTGGTTATTTTATTTAAAATTGATATTCTAGAAGAGCCATCACCTAATTCAGCTAACCTTTACTTGAGATAAATATAAATAATACAACATATGCAGGCGTACAGTAATAAGCTAAAAATCAGTACGCTTTGTCCATACAAACTCTTCTTACAGAGTTCCAACCTGTCAGAGATGCTGATAAAGACCAGTTTTTTGTGGAGAACAGAGAAGTGTTTAACTTCTTGAAGAAAATAAGTTCTTAGTTAGGCCTGAATATACTGTTTTCTTAACAGTTGAAAGGAAGACCATATGATCAGATTTTCCATTCAATATTCTGTAAAATGATCCAGAGGACTGTTCAACATCATCTCTTCTATGAGAATAATAAAAACAACAACAACAATAATAAGGTCCTATAGTGTCCTATAGGGCCCTAAAAGTGCCCTATAGCTTCAACAAAAGTCAGATGTGAAAGGAAGACCTTTCACAAATCACAGATTCACAGAATGGCCTGGGTTGGAAGGAACCTCAAGGATCAAGAATCTCCAACCCCCTGCCACAGGCAGGGCCACCAACCTCCCCATTTAATACTAGACAGATTGCCTAGGGCCCCATCCAACCTTGAACATCTCCAGAGACAGGGCATCCACAACCTCTCTGGGCAGCCTGTTCCAGCACCTCGCCACTCTCATAGTAAAGAAATTTCACTCTTTGTCTAAAACTACTGGGACTAAAACAAATGAGTAAACTGATTAAGATCTTGTTATCTTAATTTAATCAGTCAAAAGACAGATTAATTGCAAGTAATACTATGCCAAGCTCCAAGTCAGATTAAAAGGCAAGTCTCATTTTGAGGTGACATTTGATCCTCTGACCAGATATGATTTTCCATCAGTTTCTGAAGCAATGCAATCCTGTAAGTCAATACACAAAATACTCAGAAGCACCAAGAAATAAGAGTGCCTAGGGTGACTGGCTAGTTCAAACACTGTTATTAACTTAAGGGAAATCAAGAACTCCTGGCCTTCATTTAATTTGAATTGAAACCTTCAGAAAAGTCTACATCCAAAAGCAGCTGAAAAGTAATGTTCTTCATTTTGTCCAGTAACAGAATGGGTACTAGCTAAAGTATTTTTAATTGTCACTTTTTTTCTGCCTTTGAATATAACCTCTGTTATCAAAACACTGGAGAGAAAAAAAAAAATTTAAAGGAAGAGAATGAGTAATACTGAACTTGACTACTTGACTGAAAGTTTTTAGATTCACAAGCTCTTTCCTTTAATTTCTAGAAATAATGTATCTGCTTTCATTTTTCATCACATTGCACATGAACAAAATCAGCTAATTAAAAGAAATCATTGAACCATCTGTATGGCTGATCATAATGGAAACCTAGAAAGTGAATTTCAGGTATTGAACATGGAAATATTGTTAACTACTATTAGTAAAAATTACTTTACCTTTGATTCTGATGCTTCACAGTGTCATAGGGTTCAGGCAGTCCAGCTCTTGACCTCTTAAGCAAGCTGAGCAGTCAAATCCAGGTACATAAATTTCAGCTCTCATTATTATATTGTTCTTCTGACCTAAGATCTGTACCTCTTCACTGTTTCCTCTCGATCATCCTCATCATCACAGAATCATCACTTTATGACTCTTCAGGAAGCTTACCTTTCCTCACAAACGAATCTGGCAGATAAAATTTTGAGCAGGCTTTTTGCCGCCAGAAATTCTGACTCTCCAATAAAAGGTCTTTTTCAATTCGCTGTACAAATCACCCATCCTGGAACTTCATCCAACTCTATGGTGTCTAATTTGGAGAATCTTGCAACAAATAACTAAAAGCCAAGATCCAGATGTAAGTCATTGCCCATTGCAAATAATAATAATGTAGAATTTCTTACATGGATATTCACCAAGACAATGAGAAGATAAAATTTCTTTTTTTTTTCTTTTTTGTAGTTGTATATTCACTGCCAAAGCAGCTATTTTGGGGTTGGGTTGTATTTTGCCAGAAATGAGAGTGAGACGTCACAAACTGAAAAAATCCAGAAAACAGTTTTCCTATTCCTCCTCAGAACAAGAGCTAAAGCATCTCTTGTGGCCTCAGCTCAAATCATGATATAAGAAAAGACGGGTCTTGTTATTATGAACAGTGACAGTACAGAGTAATCACTCCTACCTGAGAAAATAGAGAATTGAACAGCATTTTAACTTCAGTTGCAATCTCTTCACTTCTTAAATGTGATACAGGGTAGAGAAAGTAAAGAAAAAAGCATACATTTTAAAGTAACATGGAGGTTATTCAAAACTTTGTGCTGGCCATTTTATAAAAATGTAAAAATTACTACTTTTTGCAGTGAAGCAGACACACAAATGCAGTATACACAGTCTTAACTAATTCTTCATGAAAAAAAGAGTTTTTGTTCCACTTGAAAAATTCATTACATTCAGTCAATCATCATCATCACCAGTTAATCAAATTCCTTCAGCATAACAATATTTTAAAGTTAATTTTTGTAAATCTCTAGTGTTATCCTGGCTTTCAATATGACAGGAGAACCCTTCCCTTCATTCTGTGGGTTATTTACATCCAATATCCAAGAAGACCAGACTTTAAAAAAGGGAGAAAGGATGAAGTATTTTTAACAGAGATCTTATATAATTAAACCTCCAACTGCATACTTTTTTAATATTGCAGGCAACACAGTAATTGACATATGTGATTCTAGATCACACTTCAAATTTCAAATTATTTCACTCAACAGAAATGTGTTTAAGTGCATATGCTTTCAGTAATTCAACTTTTAATCACTATTCTTCACTGCACTGCAACCTTTGATGCTAAAACAGTCTAAGAAAAAATATTCAATTTTCCTACATCCTCACTGGGTTATATTTGAGCATTTCTTAAGTATTTTATTTAAGAACTCTCCCTGACCCCAACTGCAGTAAAAAAAAAAAAAAAAAAAAAAAACTTACAATAATTTTATGTCTTGTACTTCACTAAATTCATTCTCATAATAAGGATCTGAAAACCAGCATTGATTGCTGAAGCTGAACCTGAAATAATATCAAAGGAATAAATCAAGAGGTTACATCAGACATAAAAATACAAGATGTAGCAATCAGTTTCTAATAACTAATGTTTCCAAGATAGCACTGTCTAAGACCTTAAAAGATATAAAAAGATATAATCATACTCCTATGAATCAAAATAAGTGTCTTAGGAAGTTTCATTACTCAGTGTGTGCACTAGGCAAGAAAAAACACATACAACCTAGTGCAAGATAATATTTAATTCTCTAACAGTAGATGTGTAACTGAATGCTTCATGTTTATTGTATTTGGATACAGAAATCTCTGAACTCTGTATGCAAACAAAGAAACTTAAAAGGTTATATAATCAATACAGTTTAACTAAGTAAATTAGTGCTTTCACAGATAATTTGGAATTATGTCCAGCAAGAAACAAGTTTGTATAGACTTTAGACAATTATTGTTCAGGAGAAATCTTTGTAGCTCTCTTGCTTCCTTCCCATATTTGTTATCTTTCCCTTTCAGATCCTCTATCCTCTTTATAATCACTCTAGTTCAAGATACACAGAAACTTACATTCTCTCACCACATCTGTTTTATTTTTTCTAAAAAGAATATATTAATTTTGGTTTAGATAATCTTTTTTGTTTACATTATATTTTTAATAAAATCAGCCAGAGATCTTTCTATTGATTCTTCCCTCAAGATTTTGTTTGGTTGTGGACTGAGATTCATGACCTTTTTCTGCTCCAGGCTACATTTTAATTAATCACAGTAAGTAGAAAAGATCCAGACAGCATAGACTTCATTTGTCAAATATTTTTTTCCTTGCATCTCTGTTTTCAGAACCTTTTTCTAAAGAATCTTTCCCATTATTTACGCGTGCAGGCTTAGGTACGCCCCACATCATTCCTGCTATAGACAAAGAACTCTCATGAACCTCACCTAATGGTAGAATGATAGCCCTTTGTTAAAAGTCAGGTTTTGCAGTATGTTCTGCAGGTCACACTCTGAACCTGAAGTTGCTCAAGTACAACTGCAGTGTCAGTCAGTGAATGGACAGAAATTTAGCATGAGAAGATGGCATATTTTTACCGTTCAGAATGGAAATCCTACAGTTTAAACAACCAATCCAGTAGCTATTCAGAAAGATTCATTTGAAAAATAAATACAAAACTCTTAGGAAAAATTATCTACTTTCCATATACTAGCACTGGTAGCATCAGTGTGCTCTTTATTACTTTTAACAACTTCATCCCTACACCCAGGATTCTCTGTTACAGGCAACAATTTATTGTTATCAAAAGACCACATCTCATAGATCCTCATCCAAATGCCTCTTGAACACTGCCAGGGTTGATGACTCCACCACCTCCCTGGACAGGCCATTCCAGTGCCTGACCACTCTCTGAGAGAAAAAGTTTTTCCTAAATGATTTCCCAAAAAGTTTTTCCTAAATGACCATGATCCCACCACAAATACCAAGATCACATTGTCCTTTTCACAACTCTTATAGAAAAAGAAAGATTATAATTTTCGCAAAAATGGTCAGAAGGAAGGATGGAGGGCAAACATAACACAAGTAAAGCTTTAAAAGAGCGTGCAGAACCTCTTTCATGGAGGTCTGACAGCTTAAGTGCAGTTTTTCTTCCCCAGGAGATGTGAATACCTGGCTGCTGATTTCTGCCACTAATGTAAGTGAGGGAATCGCTCATCAGTTTCAGATCACTGCATGTATCAAGGGCTCAGGACAGACCCTGATGTCTGTGACTTCAATTTGCATTTGTCATGGGTGAAAGTGGCGAGCAAAAATTAGTATCAAGGATACTAAAAGCAATTTTGGAGAGAAAGACAGAATTCAGCAGAGCTTGATCCATGGCATTTACTTGCCTTTATCTCACCAAAATGTGCTACTCATTTTTACGGCATTGATATGAGAAGATAAGTTTTAAAAACCTGGAGGGTAAGTAGGACACACAACACCTTGTACATGCTGAATTTCTGTGACTTCACTAGGCAGTGAGCAGGCTATTATAACTTTATTGTTTCAGGATATAAGCCTATTATACTCTGCAAATGAATACAGTGACATTTTGCTGCATCGGTTGAAAAGATTAACAGTTCACAAAGCAAACTGCCGAGTGAGGCAAATTAAATACATTAAAATGTGCAAGCTTAAAATTCTATACTCCCTGCGCTATAAACTTACATACAATACAGTTTAAAGGGTCTCAGTGGCTCAGTTAATAATGCACTGGCCTGTCAGCTTCCTGGATGCAATTTAAGTCTGTTAGGTTGTGGTAAGCCATGACAGGGTGTGTTTTTCCCAGCCATTAATGAATGCTGTAGGTAAATTGTGCAGTAAGAAGGTGGCCCTGAGGTATATTAGTGTCACAGTAAATGTGCTAGGATTATTTCAGATGTTATTATTAAAAAGAAAAAGGATACTTTGGATGAATCTCAAACAACTTGAATGTTCATTGTGGAGAAGGGCTTTAATACAGGTACATTCTCAACCTAAAATGGTGATATCTTTAGAGAGGTCTCTCTCATGTGATTTGTCATTTTCAAATGTTTTCTGTAGCAATGCTTATCTGAGAGAAGAATTATGCCTTGGCACCAACTAGAGATCTCAAGAAAATAAGCATTAAAAAGCCCACTTGCCTTGGAATTTAAATGTGGGGAGTCCTCCAGTAGCTGGAAAAAGTGGTCTCCAATTTGGAGAAAAAAATCCTTCAAAAGAAAGGGCTTTATCACCACTCATGTTAACTAGCAGGGAGATGGATAGAATTTCCCCACTTCCTGAGACTCCAACTATCTGACCTCTTTAATGGCCACACAAAAAACAGCCCGTTTAGCTGAAATTCTTCAGTATCACAGCATGGTGCCAAGGCATCTTATTAACCAACCAACACAACAGATCCAGAGGGGCATTCAGAAAAATATTTAAGGCTTCATTTTGAAATGACCCTGTTTCCAGTTAGCAATTCTAGACCAATCTGTTCATTATACTGCACCCAAGGAGTGTTGGCATTAACAAACATAGAAGTGGGTAGAATCTATCAAATGATTTTAAGGGAATCAGTGCTAGAAAAATATGCACACAGACATTTACATAAATCAATTACTACCTACAAGTTCTGATCCCAGTGGCAGGTCTAGACAACAGCTAAAAGATATTCTTGATAAATGAAGCAAGAATATGATTAAAGGCATGAGTTCTTAAAGCAACTCATGCAGAAGAAAATGAAGAACTAAGTTTATAGTACTTACTTCACATTTTCATAGAAGTTCCAACTTGGTTCCATTCCAGAACTAGGTAGAGGATTTGGCCAAGCTCGATGTTTACTTATTCCACTAAACATGAAGAGATATTAAGCTAATATCTCCTAATACTAAATATTATATTTAGTATTTAGTATATATTTATTGAATATAAATATTCACTAAATATTATCTTAATGTGTATTATCTTAATATTTAGTGTTGTATTAGGAGATATTAGCTTAATATCTCTTTCTGTGTGTGAATAGAGCCTTTTCTCCATTCTGCAATCTTTTGCTCTGCTCAGTGACACAGAGACCACCAACTGGTGACAAATCATTAGTGATCTTGTCAACATTAAGTAGACTTTAAAAGATTCAGTTTCTTTCATAAATCTCTCATTGCTGTTCCTGACGTTGGTGCAAAAAAAAAAAAAAAAAAAAAAAAAAGCATTGAGATCAAGAGTTTATTGAGCACAATTTGAAGTGTGATAAATTCTATATCAAAGTAAGTCTTGTTGCTGAAATAGAGTCAAAAGCAGACATACAGCATTTCTGAGCTCAATTACCACAGCTGCACAGATGGAAGGCACAGGAACCAGGACAGCTGAAATGAGTCATACATATCATGTTCAAACCCAGGAACACAGAATAACTCTTGGGTTTTCCAGCTTAGGTATTGTTACATATATACACATAATCTAAGCCACTTTTTAGAGTGGAAGAATAGGCCGAATACATTTTTTTAGCATTTTTGTTTGACTGTAAATTTTATTTTTTTATGTCCTCTCAAAATTGTTTGACACTGAATTGTAAAAATTATTGGTGCTTGTTTCACAGGACATTCCAAGCTAAGTTCTGAACTATCCTAAGATTAGGATAGTTATTACACTATTTTAGCTGTCTCACCCATGAGAAAAGCACTGAGAATTACTTTCTAGTTCAACTTTAGAACAATCTTATGAAATAATTGTTCTAATGTTGAGAATATTACTATTATTTTGGAACAGTATTAAATCTTCTATTAAAGACTAAGAAGACTGGCTATATGTAGAAAAACTTCTGATGTTTCAAAAACAAAAAAGTAACAGAAACATTTTATGTATATATAAACATTTCCCACTATCTTCTTAGATATATCTTTTTCCTCTGAAACCCTGAAGTTTTCAGAGGCGTATGACACATTGTGCATCTTTCTATAAGAATCTTCCTGACATCTTTTTTTTTCCAGTAGGTAACAATATTGCCTCTAGCTTGCAGCATTAGGGTACACAGTTAAATGAGAAGACATTTCCTTCACTAGTACTGGCTAGCTCATGCAAGGAGAGTTAGACCACATAGTCTCCATCTAAATACCACATAGCAAATGTAATGAAATTTGATACACTGTACTCTCTTGAGAGAAGACAAAACCCGGAGCACAGGAAGTTCCTTGAAAATTTGTTCTATGCCTTTTTATTATATTGGGACCAGCAATTTTATTTAAACTTCTAAGGGATTTGCTAGAGAGGAATGGCATAATACTTCACATATATTAAATTCAAGATTATTTCAGAATGCATGCATAAGCTTAAGTACATACAACACAAGTTTTGTTTATGCTCGTAATGAGATTTTTCATGTGACTGACATTTGTACAATGTTCTACTGAAATTTCCTTGAAATTTTACAACATTTAATATATAGAATCATAGAATCACAAGGTTGGAAACAACCTGCAAGATCATCTAGTCCAACCACCTTCCCATTCCTATTAGTACCACAAGCTACTAAACTGTATCTCATAGCTCCTCATCCAGACGCCTCTTGAACATTGCCAGGGATGGCGACTCCACCACCTCCTTGGGCAGGCCATTCCAGTGCCTGACCACTCTCTGAGAGAAAAAGTTTCTCCTCATGTCCAACCTAAACCTCCTCTGGTACAAATTCTGGCCATTTCCTCGGGCCCTACTATTTGCCTAGGAGAAGAGGCCAGACCCTTTTTCATCACAACCTCCCTGCAGGAAGTTGTAAAGTGCAATGAGGTCTCCCCTGAGCCTCCTCTTCTCCAGACTAAACAATCCCAGCTCCCTCAGTCACTCCTCATAAGACTTGTGCTCCAGACCCCTCACCAGTTTCATTGTCCTGGACTCGTTCCAGGGCCTCAATTTCTTGTAGTGAGGGGCCCAAAACTGAACACAATACTCGAGGTGCAGCCTCACCAGTGCTGAGTACAGGGGGACGATCACCTCCCTGCTCCTGCTGGCAACACTATTTTTAATGCAGGCCAGGATGCCGTTGGCCCTCTTGGCCACCTGGGCACACTGTCAGCTCATGTTCAGCTGAGCATCAACCAACACCCCCAGGTCCCTTTCCTATCCACAGCCATGCAACCACTCATCCCCAAGCCTGTAGCGCTGCATGGGGTCATTGTGGCCAAAGTGCAGGACCCGACACTTGGCCTTGTTAAACCTCATCCCATTCACCTCAGCCCAGCAATCCAGCTTATCTAGATCCCTCTGCAGGTCCTCCCTACCCTCCGGCAGATCGGCACTGCCTCCCAACTTGGTGTCATCTGCAAACTTACTCAGGATACACTCAATCCCTTCATCTAAGTCGTCAATAAAGATATTAAACAGGATGGGCCCCAGCATCGACCCCTGGGGGACACTACTTGAAATGGGTCGCCAGCTAGACTTAACTCCGTTGACCACCACCCGTTGAGCACGGCCCTCCAGCCAGTTCCTTATCCAACAGAGGGGAAAACTGTCCAAGCCACGGGCAGCTAGTTTCCACAGAAGGATACTGTGAGAGACTATGTCAAAGGCTGTTATCTCCAGCAACCACTGTGTCCAAGGCCGCTCCGCCAGGGAGCTAGCGATCCGCATTAGCTAGGGCCATAGCAACACTGACACCAACATGGTGGAGAAGCAAATGGCGTTTATTAAGGCACGACAACCCCTTAAATACATACCCTGTTTCGCCTAGGCCCCTTAAGCATGCGTCACACATTACTCACGTTACTCACAGAGCAGGGGAGGTCCTATCACGTCACAACCCAATACCCTGTTATCGCCTACTACAACACAGCAGGGGTCCTACTGCATCACAACCCGATACCTCGTTAACGCCTACTACAACAAAAGGCTTTGCTGAAGTCTAGGTAGACTACATTGACAACCTTTCCCTCATCTACCAGTCCGGTCACCCAGTCGTAGAAGGAGATGAGGTTGGTCAAGCACGACCTGCCTTTCATGCATCCATGCTGCCTGGATATCCACTCACGAGCCGTGTGATCTCTCCCAGGAGGATTTGTTCCATGACCTTCCCTGGCACTGATGTCAGGCTGACAGGCCTGTTGTCCCCCGGAACCTCCTTACGGCCCTTCTTGTAGATGGAAGTCAAATCAGCAAGCCTCCAATCCTCTGGAACCTCTCCAGTCATCCAGAAGTGCTGGTAGATAGCCGAGAGCGGCTCAGCAATCACCCCTGCCAACTCCCTCAGCATCCTAGGATGAAGCCCATCCGGTCCCATGGACTTGTGACAGTCCAGATGGAGGAGGAGCTCCCTAACCACCTCCACCTGAATATCCGGGGGGATATTCTGCGTATCAGCCCAGATTTCCAGATCAGAGCAGAAAGTTCCCTGAGGATAACTGGTCTGACTATTAAAGGCAGATGTAAAGAAGGTGTTGAGGACCTCAGCCTTCTCCTTGTCTTCTGTGGTCACGTTCCCCTCTGCATCAATTAAAGGATAGAGATTATCCTTGGTTCTTCTCTTGCCATTGATATATTTGTAAAAGGATTTCTTATTCTCCCTTACTGCAGTGGCCGATCTGAGTTCAAGATGGGCTTTTGCCTTCTGAACTTCCTCCCTGCATACCTTAGCAACTTCCTTGTAATTTTCCCTAGTAGCCTGTCCCTTCTTCCAGAGGGCATAGACTCTCTTTCTTCCTGAGTCTCGACAGTAGTTCCCGGCTCATCCACACCGGTCTTCTTCCCCTATGGCTCGTCTTATGGTATTCAGGGACAGTCTGTTTTTGCGCCTTTAAGATTTCCATCTTGAGGAGCATCCAGGCTTCCTGGACCCCTTTACCCTTAAGGAGTGACTCCCAAGGGATCCGTGCTACAAGCATCCTGAACAGGCCGAAGTCTGCCCTCTTGAAGTTCAAGATAGCAGTTTTGGTAGTCACCCTTCTGACATCTCCAAGAATAGAGAATTTTACAATTTCATGGTCGTTCTGCCCTAGACAGTCCCCAGCCTTCACATCACCTACTAGTCCTTCTCTGTTAGCAAAGAGCAGGTCTAGCAGGGCACCACCCCGGTAGGCTCTTGTACCAGCTGTGTAAGGAAGCTATCTTCCACACACTCTAGAAACCTCTTGGACTGCTTCCTTTGAGCCATATTATATTTCCAGCATATATCAGGGAAGTTGAAATCCCTCACGAGAACGAGTGCTGGTGATCGCACGACTTCCGCAAGCTGCTCGTAGAACGCCTCGTCCATCTCCTCATCCTGATTTGGCAGTCTATAACAGACCCCAACCAAGATGTCTCCCCTACAGGCCTACATGTCTTCATCTTTGCACAAAACTTTGTGCTATTTAAAATTTACAGCCATAGACCTTCATATCTTGTTCAGGATATGCAATAAATTTGTAAGCATATGCCAAAAAAAAACCAAAACAAAACAACAACCAATTAAACAAACAAACAACCCACTACTAACAACAACAAAAAACCTCAAAGGACACTTTTTCAAGAATAAATTTATACAAGCTGTAATTTTGCAACATCTTTAGAACATGCCTTCAAGAGTCAGGGATATGGTATTTCATTCGCTCTTGCTGAAATTGAGTGTTTAAAATCCAAGTTGTGTGAGCATTTTAACTGTACTTGTAACTCTGATGGAAATAGTTTATTAGCTTGAGTTTAAAACAACTTAACTTCAACAAAAACGTTATTTATTCATCCACATGACACAGAAAATGCTTTGGATTAAAGTACTTTCATTACAAAAATGGTGGGAAGGTAAAATACAATTAGGCTCAGCTAGATCATTTTAATGTTTGATTATAACCAGCTGAGCTGGGACAAATTTTCGTGCCAGCACTAAGGTCCTAGTGATAATAGGGTTACATATCCTCTGCAAAATAAAATGTGAAATTTACATGCAAAGTGGTATGTTCTCCTGATGCATACATATAATTCCTATTAGCATTAATAGAAAATATATGTGCCTATCAAGAAGAAAATATACCCCATTAAATTCCCAAACATATGTCAGTTTCTGACATCTTTTATTACTATCTATGCTCATACAATGAAAACTAATAGCTCAGATATACAGTAGATCTCACAGGGTTTTCTTAAGGAGAACAAACCCCTGTAACTCAAAGATATCCACGAGAAAACTAAAGCTTATGTTATGCCTATGACAGACCTGTGCAGACATGCCCCCAGAATACCTGCATCTTTGAAAGCAGTGTTTTATAGTAGTGCTGCACTCATCACAGGTGAATACACCATAACTAACTTCAGACAAAGCATTATATACACAGAAATAGTCTGTTTCCAATAAGTTTTAGTAGGTTTGCTTTGTCTAACAGCCAAATGCTCACCCAGATGCTCACTCATTCTCATTCCTCAGCAGGATAGTGGGAGAAAACATGATGAGAAAAGGATGATATGATGACGATGACATGATAAGACAGGGAGGTTGCTTGCCAATCATTATCACAAGAAAAAAAGAAAAAAAAAAATCAGATTGAGGAAAAATAACTTAATTATTTGCCAATCAAAATAGACTTGGATAATGAGAAATCAATGCAGTTTGAAATAACATTTTGCTACTCTCCTTCCTCAAGCGCAGATAGGATGAGAGGTGGAGTAGAGTTTCCCTCTGAAGAACATTCTTCCTCACACTTTTCCATGTTTTAGTATAAGTCCTCCCACAAGCTAATGTCTCTCAGAAAAACTATCTGCTCCAGTATAGGTTCTTCACAGACCGGAAATCCATCAAGAAATACACATCTGAGGCTTTAGAAGGCTTTCCACAAGTTGCAATGTGGCTACCTGCTCCAGCACCTGAGGAACTTTCTCCCTTTCTTTCTTCTCCTCCTTATAGAACCTAACCATTTAACCTAATCTATCCTAGGATTTCTGCACTGTGCTATGTTGACAGACTCCTTTAAACAGTTAAACCTACTTTATGTTTTTGGCTAAGACCAGAGTTATTGACTCCCTCAAAAATTTTACAAGAACGTGGACAAATACATTCTCTGTGATAATAAAAATTCCAAGCACAGTTTATGCCTACCAATTTCAAGTTCTATGCTCTATCTCACCAATCTGTTCTTGTCATAACCAATTCTAACCACAGAATTTTTCTGTGCCTGATAATGGGTCATTTCATGAATAATCACCATAAACTTGTGTAAACCTTCAGACTCAATGTGCCTCAGGTAAAGGAGTTTGACGCTAAACTATTATGCCAGAGAGGCATATCTCTGAATGGATAAACTGTCTGACTTCAATTGGAACACTTGAGATGCCGCAAATTTGAATGCTGGTTCAAGACCACTGAGGATGAAGAGAAAGGAAATCTGTGTGAGAGATGGAAGATGAATCTAGTTGCTGCAACTTAACTGAGATGGTGGAAAATATAATGGAAAAATTCACACCATTTGTGTTATCAGAGTTAAACTGTTTATCTAAAGTGATACCTGTAAGTAATCACCAAAAAAATAATTACATGTAAGTGATTTTTGGTGTGAAACTCTACAGCTCTGACACAGCTGTGAAAACTAAAAGAAGTGATAAGGAAGAAAACATTGTTTTCACATACATAGTTTTGCTATAACATAACAGTTACTATTCTCACCTCCATACTATTTCAAATAGTTCAAACTGAAGAAAATAGGCTGAACTGTAATTTGAGGTCATATAATAGCTTGCATTTTTCTTTGTTTCATTTCCTACATTGTTCACATGATATACATTTATTGCATTTTATAATTTACTACAGATTAAAACTCAAATGTTTTATGCTGGACAAGAGCTTATGCGACAGCTGACATCCTACTATTAGAGAATTATTCCCTTTCTTCAGTATCTTAGCCTTCAAGGAATTGATTTTAGGGGTCTGGCAAAAATAACTCAGAAAATAGGTCCAGACTCTCAAACTGATGTAATACAGCAGTTCTGTGATTTCAGCAGAGATATGCCAATTCACACCTACCAGGAAATCTGGCCTTCACCCTTAAAGTGGTAATTATTGGATGTGTATTGCTTCATGATGAGATTTATATTATCAAGCACATTCTGTGGAGTTTTCCTTGCTAGCTTCAGGGGAATAGATATTTACAGATGAGTCATTGGAATGTCTTGAGCTATCACAGAATCTCCAGAGAATCATCAACCTTTTCTTCTGTAGCAGGAAAGGTAAGAGTAGCAGCATTTTCAATCCTAAAATGTCGTTGGTTTATTGGAGATCATGCCTTCTATGTTTCTTCATCCCTTTGATTAACATATTTGGATAACACTTAAATTTATGAATATATATCATACCTTTGTTCTGAAGTGCTTAAGTTAGTGTCCATAGTTCTCTTCAGGAGGTGGGGGAAGAAACAAAAAGAATGATGTAAAATGCAGTAAAATGCTATGAAGACAAATTGACAGTAATAAGAGAAGGGAATAAGAAAAGGGAATAAGACAGAAATAAGAGAAGGGAAAGACTGATAGAAATATTGAAAGTCCTTAGTCAAATGCCTCACAGTCCTGTATTCATATCTTTTTTCTGTGCAAAGATATTCGTGATCTTTACTCCTTTTGTAGCTCAACATGATTAAAACCCTTACTGGAAATAAAAAATACACCTAAAGCTGTCAACAGATACCTAGGTGTTTTGACAACTTCCAAAGTTTATCTGAATTATGTCCTTCAGATTTCCAGGTCTTTAGTTGTGTAATTGGCCATAAAAGGTGATGTTTTTCACATATAAACTAAATAATCTATTCCCAAATTTTATTCACTCTCAATAGAGTCATCTGAAATACATGATGAGATAATTGTATGTTATTTTTATCAAAATGTACCCATTTTCTCAAATGACTGACAAAACAGAACTGTTTGAAACTAGTGAAAGTCTTCTAAAACCCCCTAAGCAATTGTTGTTCGCTTGTAAAATGGAATTTTAGAGAGACTATTGGGTCACTTTAACAGGCTTTTCTACTTGTGACACTGAGAACTGAATTTCTTCAGGCTAACAGGCCCTTTGCTGGTTAAAAACAACCTGATTCATAAGTCAGAGTTATTGTGAGCAAAGATCAGAAGCAGGCCCAACCTGTCATTTGACTTTCAACTTCTCACTTTTATCTGCTACTAGGCTCTTTATTTTGATTGATTGACACATAATTGGTTTTCCAGAACACAGAAGACTAATAGAACTGAGGACTTTTCAGTTTGTTACAGTAATGAACTGAATGTAATTAACAGCAAGAAAGAATTAAAAGAGACACAGTCCAGTAACTCAACTCATCACAATATCAGTAAATCCATTTAGTGAAGGGGTATAGAATGGAAATTATGGACTTCAGAAATAAACAAATTTGTATGACAATTGTGAATAACTACATATTTGTATGAATAAAAATAATCGCAGGTCTGGATAATGGGAAAAATATAAAAATAGACATGAAGTTAAAAAATAGACATTATTATTAGTAGTATAAAAATAGACATTAAGTTAAAGAGCAGAATTGTGGGGAAAAAGGGCCAATAAGAAATTCTATCTGACTCAGATATAACTTTGAAGATATACAAAGATAAGAATTAAAATTAGGAAGTTGCAAAATATCTCATATTCTTTGCTGCTACAAGTAAAATATAAGTAATCTACCGTCTACTAGGAAATTCATAGAATCGTAGAATATCCTGGGTTGAAAAGGAACTCAAAGATTGTCTAGTTGGCAGAGTCACCAACCACTAGACCAAGCTGCCTTGAGCCATATCCAGCCTGGCCTTGAATGCCTTCAGGGAAGGGGAAATTAGAAATATATATTTTAAACTCAATTTCTTCTGGATTTATATCCTTGCCTTTAATGATGTAAAGACTCTTGAATTATATAAGTAAGCATTTTCTGACAAAAAAAAAAAAAGTAGAAAAGGGAGAATGAGGAATTAATCAAGCATAAAAAGAGAAAATGACCAGTAGTTCTGTAACTACTGTGAAACTGGGGATAGGATTTTAATTTCTGCTCCAATAAGAAAGTTTCAGTTTTAAATAAGTTATCAGTGGTTATATGGAACTAAAGTGGGCTTTAAGAAAGAATGAGACAGATTCCTCAGTAGGTTCTGTTGTGACAGGACAAAGGGAAATGGTTTCAAACTAAAAAAGAGGAGATCTAGACTGGATATAAGAAAAATGTTTTTTGCAATAAGGGTAGTGAATTACTAGCAAAGGTTGTGCTAGTTATTCTGAAATGGTGGCGGAAGACCTGTCCCTGGAGACAACCAAAGTCAGGCTGTACCAGGCTCTGAGAAACTTGATTAAGCTGTAGATTTCCCTGTTTATGCAGGGAAGTTGGACTTTTAAAGTTGGACTTTTCAACTCAAACAGTTCTCTGATTCTATCACAGTAAATGCTTGGGCCAGAATAGTCAACTCTATCCCAGCCATCATGGGTGATTGTAGAAATTATGAGGCCTCAAAATTCTTTATCACTGTTTTTTCTTGATCAAAAATTTTGCTGTTTGGGATTTCACATCTTTCTCAGTTTAAGTGTATCTAGATAGCATTTTGTTCTTCTCAAGGAGAGAGGTTAGGGACAACTTTGGCACCTGTATCTTGCAGTAGATTTAAAATCAATGTGGTATCCTGTGGCAAATTATATCAATAAGACTATGATTTCATGTGATACAAGATTAAAACCTTATTCTTACTCAAGTAATTGTCAACAGAAAAGATTCATGTTGTTCCATTTACCATTTTAATTGCAGGCGTTGTACTCAGTTTGGATTATTTTTTATGCCATAATATGTTCTTGTAATAATTTTGTTATGAAATGAAGTATCAGCGAATGGAAAATACATTGTCTTATGTACAATTTTCCATGTATCATAATAATGCACTATCGTACCCCGACCTTTTCTGTACTCTGTGATTTGACTGAATGGTCACTTTTCCTTCATTAACAAGCTGAATAACCAATAGCTGAATTGATGAATAGGCATGAAGTCAATAAACAGAATAATGAAATAGTCAAAGCACCGTAATACAGTACATGACTATGTTTAAGAGCACGTATGAGCCATTCAATCTCAGAATCAGCGAGAGGACTGGAATGAGAATAGAAAGTTCACAAGAGGAAAAAAAATCTAAAAAAAAATATACAAACACCCCCAAAATACCAACACATTTTCAGAAGAATGGAACAAGATTAACCCATGCTTATTAATAAACACACCACTAGACAAGGCAAGGCTTAAAGTTTAACAACAAAAAAATCATACCAAATATTTACGAGCGAATTTAAGTTCTAGTGAACTGACAGTTGTGTATACACAGAATAGTTGTCAACAGTTTACGGGCTGGTTCAGCCCAGTTCTGTGACCAGAGGGGAGGGATTTTGCAAAATCCGTACCTCCAGAAAAAGGGAACAGGGGACCCCAAAATAATTAACAACAGTGGCAACGATCTGAGGAGAAACAAACGAATTTACTAAATATAGTATCGGAATGCAAGATAACACACTATAATACAATATAATTAAAATTGAAGCTAATAAATCAAATATAATGAGAGAGTGTCCGAAAGGTGGATAGGCCTCACCATAACACTAAGGCAAGATACGCAGACCAGTTGAGCAGTAGGGAGACGGGAGGAGAGCGAATGAAGAAGAGCACAAGAAGAAGAGCACATAAGGTGACCTTGCCAGGAGTTATATCTCCTCTCTGTGGCCTCAAAGTCCCCTGGGGAATGTAGTTCTTCTTCTCTTCCGTTGAGCGTTAACAGTGAAACTCCCAGTGCCCTACGTGACGTTATGATGTGGAATACTGAAAATCAAAAATCACAAAACCATGACAATAGTAGAGTGACAGGAGTACTAAAATTAACCACGAGATTGTTGTCTACTCCTTTCAAGCAGACTGTCTACACAATGGCAACATTTCCACAATACTGTGCTAGTAGTACAATGAAAGAATTGTGCACACAATAGAATAGAGGAAAATAAATCATACCTTTTAAAAATAATGTTATTATGATTATTTTATGGGTTTCATGATAAAATTCTAACTTGGATCTAAATAAGTATTGGTTACAAGGAGATTCAAGATATTTTAGTAATACACTGCCGTTGTTTGCTGGATTCTTCTGGCTTCAGTTTGAAATTTAATACAGTTGGTATTGCTTGTCAGCAATATTTTTATTATATTGCTTATATCCAGTTTTAAAAATATTTTCAGCCATTTTGGATCACTGATTTCTTCATACAATCATCTGTAATACTCGTAGGTGAAAGGGAGCTATCTTAGTCTTAGATCTCTTCCTTATCAAAATCACAGGATTTGTAAAAGAAGAGTTGTAAGGCAAGCCTGTGATAACTCTCTATCAGCATGACTTCTAGACAGCACTGGTGTTCTGGATCACCAGAAGGAAGAAGAAAAAGCCTTTAACAGAGCATAAAAAGTAGGTGGTGAAAATTTCTAAGAATGAACTCTTTCTTCAGTAACACTATCTTTAAACTGCCACGTTGAATCAATCCAGATAGAATTAGCTATATGGTTTTGCATGGGGTTGCTATAAGCCTATAGTGTCATTGTCTTCTTTTGCACAAGAAGAATGACTGTGATCTTTTGCACGAGTAGGTTTGAACCATAAAGTAATATAACAATTGTAACATTTTTAGATTGCTATCTTCAAAACTCTGTGTAGAATGAATTAGAACAAGAAATTTTATACCTTCTCACAGTTTACATAAAACAGCTGCAAATTGACTTTGTAGACTCCATCACTCATTTTTGATGTGCTTTCTTTTGATCCCAAGAAAGAAATATATTTATAATTTCCAGAAGAATTGCCTCAGAGGTAAGTGGTATCCAAATATTGTTCTGTAGAGATAAATGTACAATGTCAGTGGTATTTGGTTGTGGATTGATGATGCATTGCACAAGGATATAGAGACATCATTCCTGTAAAACTTGTAACATTATAGTTTAGGGAATATTTAACCTTTAATACAAATCATTTTTATTTCCCCTCTGGAATTCAAAGCACTATATATATATATATAATTATTATTTTTTTCCCCCGTGTTTTCCTGTACTGGGACTGGTGCAATTTTTTTTTTTTTTTTTTGGCAATACTGGAATAGCAAACTTGATTGCAAAACACAAGAGTAATACAAAGAACACTAGGATTACCAGCTGAAGTTGAACAGATTTCAGTGTAAATGAGTGTGAAATTGGGCTTTCAATAGGAAGCCTGAAGTGGTGAAATATTTTTTACGTTGGAGCTGTCATCTAAATCGATCTTCAGAAAGGGCTAAAACTGTAAATTAAACTCAAAATCACCCCAGCAAACAGAATTACACCAATATTACCCTGTATTTCCCTCTTCTTATTGTTCCTTATCTTTGATTTAGTCCCTATCCTGCACTCAATTTCTGTATCAACATAACTCTCTAACTTCTTATGTGTAAGTTATGTACAATCTTTCAATAACTTTTTCTGATTAATGAAAATTTAGAAATTTTCTATATTGCATGCAATTAGTTACTTGATTCCCAGTTTAAAAACAAACAAACAGATCTCTGGAATTACACTGTACTTAAACGTTTCCAAAGTAGATAACATTTGATCTTAGGCATTCATTCTTTGCAAATCTACTACCTACCTTTACAGTGATTTTGTCTAGAGGCATCCTTCTGATCTACATCTGACTCCAGCAGCAGCAGGACCTTAGCACTGGACAGAGACCCAGGCTGTGGATCCGCTGGTACAAATTCACATACTCTGAAAAGCAGACCTCTTGGCTCTGAGTGAGAATTGAGTCAACTGCAGCAAATTAAGCAAAGACTTTGAAGAATGAAGCAGTTAAAAGCCCCACAACAGCTGAAAAAGCAATGAAAGGAAGGCAATTTGGCCATAGGTGTTAATGAAAAGGAAGACAGGGAGCTATATCTAACAATAGGCTGCTTTAAAGCTTTGATGTTTCAACAGTTTTCAGTTAACTCAGGGCAAAGAAGGTTAACTATGAAACTGTATTGCAAAAATGTGAAGAGCTCTACTCCAAGTGAAAATTAAGCTTTATATGTGTATACATCAGAATGTTTGAAAAGCAAAATAAAACTCGGGCAGTTTGCAAATCTTCCTGAGCCTATACTGAAGCACTTCCCTTTTAAGCCACCGGTCCACGATTAAGATTTTGAATAAAACAATTTGAAAACAGCGTGAAACCGATGCCAAATATACTGTGTAAGAGTAATTACTTTACTACTAGCTGAATATAGAAGCCAGCTTACAAACTGGTGCGTGGAGGCCAGAAGTCCCTAACCTTACATCGTGGTGATTAGAATGAAATAGGTGCTTATGCTAACAAGACAAATGTGCTAAGAAATCAGACTAAGAATTGGATCATATAGAGTCCAGGAACAAATTGGTTTCTCTGCAATCTGCCAGGAAAACAAAAAAATTTACCAAGAACTGGACACCATAGCTAGTTCTTTGGTCAGTGTTTTTCAGGGCCCTGTGATAAACTAGATAGCTGAAGACAGAGTTTACACTAAGGAAAAGGTGCAAGATTTGGAACAGGCTGTGCTGCTAAGGCCAAGAGGTGATGCACATATATATTAAAGATGAATGACATTGGCTCACTGGCACTTTAGGAGTACAGGAGAGCACTGGTGATCTACTCTGTCATTCCATGTTTATGATTTAAAGAAAAACAACAAACAAAAATTAATTAATGCCAAGCTGCCGTATCAGTTACTGAGATACTCAAACCAGTGATAATTGAACAGTAGGCAAATACAGGTAAATAGGTGAAGTGTGTTAGTCCACATGATGTGCTTACTACTTCTGAGGGATTCTACTAAAGAACTGTACAGAACAAGAATAATTTGTAATAAACGTACAGTTTTCAATAACATCAGAGAAAAGAATAATTGTGATTGCATTCAATATAACTGTTTTGAGTTCCCTTAAGAAAGCTGTTCAGGAAATTGAAAAAGCTAAGGAAGAAACTGTGGGAAAAAAATGGAGAGGATAGGGAAGATCTTAGTTTAATATGCAATAAATTGTGCTGGTCTACAATTCACAGGTAAAATTTTCAAACCAGCTCTATTCAGCATAGCATAAAACAATATCTGCATATGATTAGAAGTCACAAAAATGACTTCTAAAATTGATGTCATCTTTTATCAGTGTAGATTAAGTTCATGCTTTCCTTGTGTGTACATTTATTTATGTTACCTGAAAAAAAACATGCAACACCCATATTTATTTGTCATAGAGTATTCTCACTTCCTGTGGTAAGAAAACACCATGGCTAGATGGGTGATTGTGTATCTGCTTTTGCAAGAGATGCTTCACACTGGAAAATGAATGATTCATTCTATGTAAGCAATAATCACTTGTTTGGATGAATCTCTACCTGGCCCATCTACTTCCAGCTTTGTATTATGCTGGAAAAAAACAAAGTGTCTTTAAAAAAAAAAAAAAAAAAAGTATAAAATCAAAAAAATACTTAGTACTATTAAAGTATAGAAAAAAATCATTGAAACAACTTTAATTACTTCAACATTTTCTTTGAAAGAACACTGCAAACAAAAAAATTCCTTCACTTTTAAAGCTGTCTGGGGATTTACAGGTGTATAAAGAAACAAATATGTCAAAACATATCTAATAACATTAGTGTTCTCTGGAACTGTCATCATGAAAACAACTGCCTACGTTGCTACAACAGATACAAATTGTCCCTAAAAATGTTTTCATTTCATGAAAGAAACATGTAGTTATGGTTATGTGCAGTTATCATCCCAGATGAACACAAACTATGAAGGAAAGAGTGTGCAGAACACAAAGATGGGAAGAGGTAAGAGACAGAATGACCACTTGGTCTTAACATGACTTTTAAATGAATACCTTCTTCTGTATACAAGGTCAATACATTCTGGTATTTAGGAAGGAATAAACAATAAACCACCTGCATTTTACAACACCATGCATCATTAGTCTGGCCTTGATTTCTGTCTTTTAGCTTCCTCTTCTGCTTACTAAATTTAAAGTCATACTTACACATCTATTTGTAAATATCTAAATACCTCAATTGTGAGCCAAATACCTCTCGGAAACTAGAGACTGGTTTTTGTTGTTCATGATTACAACAGTGAATGAGAGAAGGCTGGGACTCAACACCCATGTCATGATGTCATGCCTTCTGATCTGGGACAAATAAATAAATACTGACCAAAATCTCAACAAAGTTACTTAAGGGTGCTCAAGAAATTTCATCCTGAAAGGATCTCCCTTACATAATGAAACCTTTGCCCAGGTATTCTGATTGGCATTCTATCTTTCTGCTTCATACCAATCCTGCATGTACATGCAAGGGCAACATGAATTGCCCGAAGATGAATTCAGTAGTTGCTGAACGGAAACTGAATTCTAAGCTTAATTCTTGAGGCTGTCATGGGTTGCTGAAAGTCGCAACCAATAATCACTTTTAAGAGAAGACAGACTAAGGTATAGATTACGTGGCATGATGCTTTAATGCAGCAGATGCATATCTGACACTATGTTGTGAACAGAATGTGCAAGTTCTTTTTCAGCATTTCTGTTGGACATAATTAGTATGTCCAACTTAACATTAGTGTGGCAGTGATGACCATGAGGTAATTAATGGAATGACTTTACTTAGAATCACAAGAAGCAAGCCTAGAGCCACTTAGGATCATTAAAAACCAAGCTTTTTTTTCCTGCCTCTGGCTAGACTAACAGCTGGACACGATATGACTCCTGGATGGTGCTAAGATGTTCTGGATCAAGGAGATTTAGCTTGGAAAAAAACTTTACAGTACATGTCTTATTGTTGTACAATGTCTGCATAGCATGGTGATGACTAACTTGTATAAGAGTATATATATCCTCATACTGGAAGCCTACTGTTTATGATCCAACACATTTATGAATACATGTTGTTCAGTGAATACTGACAATGCAAATACAGTGAATCAAACCTCAAGAATGGCACTTGCAGAGACTCAGAGTTGTTCTTTGTGCACAGAAAAAGCACCTATTTCTAAGCTAGAGAGGAACAAGGCATTATTGGAAGTCATAACTTTTCCTGTTGCCTTCTCTATCAAAGTTGACAGATCACTCTCACTCTGCCTAAGTCACAGAACTTGCAAACTTTCAGAGTGTTCAGACACTGTAAATGAAGGAGAGAAAGACAGCAGCAAGTGCAATCCATTCCTAAGTTTATTAAAAGGGTTATAGGTGAGCCCTTGGAGCAAACAAGTGGAGCACAAACCAAACATAAGAGCAGACATCCACTCTGTATGCACCGCAGTAGTTTTCGGTTTTTTGAATTTCCATGAGGAGTCTGTCTTTGAGAACGCGGTAGAGCTCCCTCACTGGGGCATCCCTCAACTTGACAAAGCAGTGTAAGAATAAACTCTGTGCTTTAAATCTGTCTATAAACCAGAAACATAGCACTTTCTTTCTACTGCCTTCCATTTATCATCTCTACTGAGACTAAAACTGCTCTGAAATGAAGATTATCTTCTACTATACTCAGAAACAGCAGAATAGGATCTTGATCTCAAACTAAGCCCCAAGATGCTACTGTAATGTGAACAATTACAATGCCAAAAGCATATTAATTTTATTTTCCTCTTCTTTCTTAAGTGTTGGGCATCCACAACTCACTGTGTTTTAGAAGAAAGAGGAGTAAAATCTAGTTCTCTGAATAGGAAGAAATACCAAATATAGAGAAGCCTAAATCCCCTGAGGAGAAATGGAAATGGTATTGATTTACTTTGGTAATTTTGTTTACTGTTTAGTTGAAAATGAAGGAAAAACAAACAAAGGCAAATCTGCTGAGCATTGTATCACTGCCATAGAGCTTGATGAAGGAATTGCAAATCTCATATGACTACACTGTAAATCTCACTGTACAAATCTCTGTTTTCTTCAGTCCAAGGATTTGAAGAGCACTTTGCAGAAAGTGCTTTAATGACCTGAGGGAAGGACTCCTTGGATGCATTCTATGCATGTTTCATTAGATTTATTGTGAGTCTGAGCTTTGGAGATCTTTAAGGATTGTATAATATTCCCGTGAAGACTAAGTTATCTGATTTTCTCTACTCTCCAGTTTGGGATATATGAGCTTTACAGCTCATTTTATGTTTGAAAGTCTGAAGCTGTTTTGTGGGCTTTAGTTTTTTTTTGTTGTTTTGTTTTTTGTTTTGTTTTTTTTTTTCTTTTTCTTTTTTCTTTTTTTAAAGATATTTGGGTTTCGGACAGAAACAGATGAACAGCTGTATTTTCACCAGTTCTGTCTTCCAGACAATCCACAAGGACAATTCCATGTTCAGCTAATTATGATTCTAATATGAAAGTTACTTTAATTACAGATACATATATGTAGTCATTGGAAGTAATTTCTAGAAACATTTGGAGATTAGGTGCCCACATTAAAAAGTTTTACAGTCATAGGTAAAGCTGACTGAAAATCAAGTTTATCTTTTTCTAATGATTATTAACTACTTAACTACGGTTATGTTTTTTAATTCCAGGTAGAAAAATAAAGCAATGAAACAAAGACTCTTCTTTCAGGGAAACTAGGAATACAGTAATTCAGAACTGAAACAAGACAGTGACAGTCCTGTCACCGTTTGCCTGGTTCACCATTCAGCTGAACCTGAATCCTCCTAAACAATAGAGCGGAAAAGGAAAACTTCAGAACTGACTGGGATTGGCTGTCTCCCATTTCTTGGAAGCAGGCTTCAGAATCTGATAAGCAGTGTCAGCAAAAGCCTTTTAACACATTTCTTGGCCATGACATGACTCTAATTTAATTGCCTAACGGAGTTCAGCAGGACTGGCAGGTTCAGAAGAACTCTGATCTCAGGAATCAGGATAAGAAGCACCTTAGCACACCAGTATCAGAGTTAAAATGTGAAGGGAGGTGAGCTAGGATTCTGACAACAGTACAAGTTACATAAGCATGTATCCCATAGTAAAAGGGTTTGAGAAGTCACTTCAGATGAAGGAGGCCGAATGCAGCACTGTGTGCCAGAAAATAAATATTTTGAGAGATGGAACAATGAAGAACCGGCATAGCTGACACTGTCTATAGCAAGGCTGTGGTAGGAGCTTCATGCCTGCTACATATGTGATTCTATGATTATTAATATGTGACAGAAAGATCTTATCGAGAGAGATGGTGAGAAATTGCCCAGAAGTTTGATAGTTTCAATGCTCAAGCCTAATTTCTTATCCAGCAAGGCAGGAGCATGAGTCTGTGTCTCCTGCACCAGGGCTTTAATATCACTCAACATTTAATCCAAAGCCTATTTCTCTGGTTATAAATAGGTACAGATACTAAATGATAGAAGGAGGATCATAACTCTAAGGAATAGCAAGCATTAAGCCAGCATGGAGCTCCGTTCTCATTTGCACTTCACAGGTATTGAGCAGGTTATTGAGGCTCCCATTCTGAACGTAATACAGCTTCCCATGAACTTTATACACATATAGCTGCACTCGTCTCAGGTAGAAGAACCCACTTTGGTGCCTGCAATCACCATTAGACTAACATGCGACCAGGTGAGATAGGCAGGCTTTGCAGCTAGGTACCCTTCTTCCTGATTTTTTTTGGAAAACCATCACCTTTTTTTCTTCCCAGAAAAGCTGTACTTTTGTTTAAAAAATACAAAAAATACATATTTCCCAATCCGTTCTGCTCTAAAAAGCAAGTGAATTTTTGTTTATACACAGTATGTATTGTCTGAAACACTCAATAACCTGCCTCACATGCAATAAGAGAAACACACATGCATCAGATGTCGTGGGTGTTAGTTACATGCAACAAGGCGCACTGACGTGCTGTATATGAAACCTGGCACTTCAAGAGTTTTAGTCCTCTAAATCTACTACAACTTCTTATAATGCAGAGTTCTGTTTTGGATTTTTGTTCCAATTAATCTATTTACTGAAAAATAGTTAAAGGAATGCTGCATCCCATGCAACAAGAGAAAGGCACTGCTGTCTCTGAGGAGCATTTTTCATCAATTATGTCAGAGAAAAGGGAGAAAATGTATCAGCTAGATCACGTTTCTTGCTCTAACAACACAGATGCAACTGGTATATGCACTGAGTAGAAAATTAGTATGAGGTAATGCTGTCATAAATAATTACTTAAAGCACCTCAGTATTATGGAGGTTGAAATTTCAAAAAAGGAGAAAGGCCTGTAAATGTAAAAGCATGGTGAAGGATAGCTTTTAAAGTAATTGAGGATTTTTCATTGGATGGTTATTTCCTGCAGTACATGATTATTAAAAATCCAAGTGTGGAATACCCTCTAGCTGATATCTGAAGATCAAAGCCACTATTAGATTTTATTTTTTTTTTAACTGCTGTAAAGACTCAACTATCATAAAAGAAATTAAAGGAACTAATGGAACAAACAACATAAAGTAGTCTTCCATCCAACATAGCAGATCAGTATAACTTGTGAAAGGATGTTTGTTACAAAAGGCCCCAAAGCCTTTAAATGCATTTTTGGTCTAAAAATTGAATTTCAGGTAGCACAGTTGAAAAATCAAACATTGGCTTTAATGAGTGCCATTAAAGATTCACCATTGTTGTTGTCAGGATTTATTCTCTCTTCTCTCTGGAAACTAAATTTGAAGCTCAAATGCAAAGGAAACTAGCTACTGCACTCTGGACAAGAATTCTTTGATCACAGAGGCAAACATGAAATGGCTTATTAATGACTGCAGCTCAGTGCTCTACTTGACCCCAGGGAGAGCAGCTTTTTTAGAATAAGGCACAATTACATTATATGGTTTAACCCTTGAAGGGGAAGCAATTTTTGTGTCTGTAACCTACTATCAGCCTTCAACAGGCCACAGAAGACATTCAATGTAATTCAAATATGTGGCCTTGTAGAACTAGGGCTACATGAAAATGATTCAACCACAAGATAGTGAAAGGGTGACTAGGACATTGCTCAGAGAGCAAAGAATATGTATTTTCAAAGTTCTTTGATTTTTTTCTTTTCTTTTGCTCTGAGTTTTCTAGTTGTGGACTGCGATGTTTCCGTATAAAAAGTTCTGAAATAAAGGTAGGAATAAATCAGAATTTCAATGTATTTATAAACAAAACAATATTTAGAGCATGAAATTAATTTAGGCAAACAGGAGGAAGTTTTTCTTGCTCAGAGGGTGGTGATGCACTGGAACAGGTTGCCCAGAGAGGTTTTGGATGCATCATCCCTGGAGGCATTCAAGGCCAGGCTGGATGTGGCTCTGGGCAGCCTTGTCCAGTGGTTGGTAACCCTGCCCACAGCAGGGGAGTTGAAACTAAATGATCTCTGAGGTCCTTTTCAACCAAGGTTATTCCATGATTCTATGAAACAGGAAAACATGCTTAAACTCAATTGGACTAACACAAACACTGAATATCTAGTATTTTCTATTGTGCTTCAATCCATTTTCTTTAATGCAACCACAAAAAACAAGACATTTTGAAGAGAATGAGACATTCATACATATCCTACCAGTCCAAGTCTGATGTGCTATGTTTATCTAAAACCATTAATCAGGACAAATAAAGGAAATATGGGGAAAGGGAGAGAAGCAGTGAATCACCAGTTAATAAGTGATGTAGAAATTTGGAAACTTATGGAATCTATGGTGAGGTGAAATAAAAATGTTGACTTTAAGTGATTTTAAATGGTCTGCAGAGCACTAACCGCTTAGACTGAATGGGCGCAAGGAGGAACAAGAAGCATGCAATTAGCTCAAATGTGAGCTATTGATTAGAAAATTAACCAAAGCACTGAGGGAAGAAAAGAGAATGATCCTTATTAACTATTTATATGCCACTGGTGGGAATAAGTAGTAAATAAGAAGACTCAGAATTGCTCATTTATAAGCATACATTTATTTTAATTAGCATTAGAAACTTAGAGAATAAATGACCACAATATTAAAATTAGTATTTATAAGCTACCACAGAAGGTAGCATGGGAAAGAATGAAGAGGTCAGAGGCCTTTTTTGCACAAAACGGTCTTTTTTTTTTTCCCCCAAAAAATCTCTGATAGCTTGGATGCCATTAAAATTGAATCCTGACAGAGCAATGCTCTATCTTGTGACACTTCTGGTTATAACAGTAGTTATTATCATTTATAGACTACCTGATCTAGGTTTCATAGACCCTAAAGATTAGCTTTCACCTATATACATTATTGCAGATAGTATACTCTTAAAGTATGGGTAGAGGTGAAGGTAAAAAATGTTCTATCACAAGCAGAAATGTAATTTAATTCACAGCTTATCACAGAAATTTCATGCTATTAATATACATGTATCTTGCTGAACAAAATGTAGTAAATAGCTGGTTTCCATTTCAACAGAGAAGTTGATTATGATTTATGTTTTTTCTACGTGAGCAGGATTTTTAATTTGATGTTAAAAAATAACTATCAATTGAAAGATAAGAAAAATAAAGTTATTATCTACTAGCTAGTGAGAGTGAGCACACACATGATGTTAGGAAGCATATATATGAAAAAATCTATGATTATGACATCTAACACAAAGACTAATGTCTACCAAGGAGCAACCTGGGTAGAAATAAAGCAGTCATAGCATGTCCATTTCTGACATACTGACATTTCTGTACTTCCTAAAAAACTATGAAAAATGAGAAACATTCAGAGTACTAAAATTAGTAAAAACATGGCATACTGAATCATAAAGTGACAGATTCAAGGAGCATGATATATTCTGTATTTTGACGCAAAAGAGAACGTGCGACTCAGTCTATAGCAATGAATATCAGGAGGACTAACACAATATCTTGATGCACCCATAATCAAATGGTTGTACTGAGTTTGCAGGACATAATTATCATTTTAGAAAACAATAAGTTTTCTGCACCCTTGTGAAGTTACAAGATCTTTTTTTCCAAAGATTTTAGGCACTTATCTTCCTTAACTCAAAGGGAACTACAAATATCTATGATATACCAGACAAGTATATTAGGTTAATATGAAATATCTAAGTTAAAGACTACAGAAATATTAATTTATCTGATTTTTGATGAAAGTAGCACTAGTAAGAATACTGGGAGACACTTTTTTTGTATGTAGCACTGAGGAAGGAGAAGTCTGAAACTTTAGGCAGATTAACACCCCTTTGTTGACAGATGGCTTCAGTGTTCAAGGAAATAGGATGTGGTTCCTCCCTTTGCAGTAACCCAGGTTGTATCAGATTTACTCTATTTCATAATTGGGTTCTTCTGCTATCAATAATTACCAGTAGACTTCATATCTTGGTATACCCTACAGTGTGAAAAGAACAGAAAACATTCTGACAATTTGCACTGAGTTGGTTTTAAGGAATGCTGTGATCTGAGGTAAAAATGTTTCAAAGCCAAGGAGTTCTTGGTCTAATTTTGGTCATGAAAGCAACTTGCTATTGGGTTATTTTTTTGCCCTTTTTAAGAAGGCTCCAGTATTTCTTTTATC
The DNA here is from genome assembly GCA_037305975.1 of Chrysolophus pictus. NCBI lineage: Eukaryota > Metazoa > Chordata > Aves > Galliformes > Phasianidae > Chrysolophus > Chrysolophus pictus. The sequence goes on along the minus strand of CM074579.1, from coordinate 49,248,598 downwards.
CATTGTAGCTGAAATAATAACTACTAACACAGGTTGAGGAACAGTTCTCATCATATTCATGTAATGTAAAGATAGATTAAGCCATGTGGAGTTCCATACTAGTAAGAACATCTAAGCATATTTTTCTATGTTTGTTGATTTGCAGTTCTGCTCATGATTTCTTGATTAACCTAGCTCCTGCTTTCCACTTTATTTTTTCCTCTCAAAGAGAATTTCACTTGCTGAGTTTTTCTCTCAGATATCAAAGTCCTTCAACAAGATCTTACACTTTTCAATTCCTACTCTCTACTGATTATCTGCTATAAATTTGAGGAAGTCCAGAAAGTTGCAATACGTTTATGCAAATAATTTTCATACTGTTTATACATAAAAATAGAGCAGTAATGCAAGTGTATACAAGTAAAAATAATGTTAATGCCGTGTGGCACCTTACGATATTATTCAATCTATGATAAATATCAAGAAAATGAAAATCAATTTACTACAGAGCGGCATTAAAAGTAGCAACAGACTCAGTTCATATGTCTGGTAAATAGACAAAAGAATGCTCAGCATATAGACACAGTGGCACTCTACACCTCCCAGCAGGAACCCTGGCACTCAGGCAATTAATCCAATAGCAGGGACAAAGACAAGTGACCAAACACTTGGCAATTAGTGCTGTTCTCATATAAATGCAATTACTGTATGAGTCTGTGATAAGAAAATATGTTTTGTAAACAGACAGCTGAAACAAGAGATTTTATATATTTTTCTTATTAGAGTGGAAAGGGAAATAGATTTTTATATCCCAAGTTATGACATATGTACAAATGTTACTATTTCTTGAGAAAAGCAAAACAACAAAAAAAGGTGAAAAAAAGAAAGGGGAAAGTGGCAATGTACTTTTCCTCACTTTGTAACACCACAATGCTCTTAGCAATTTGGCTCTGTAGCTATCAAGGTTTTCTTCCTGCAGGCCTTGCATTTATTTACAAAACATTTAGGTCCAGAACCAGTATTGTGTGACTAATTACACAACATACGTAATGAATTCCAGGCTCTACTAGCTACAGAAAATAGTCCTGAGCGCAACTATTTGATTCCTCCATGATTCCATAATATGCCTTTCATTGCAGCATATCAGGTCTTGATGAAAGAATTTGTAGAGTGAAAAAAAATATATTCCCTTAAACTTTGAAGTAAATTAACTCTTAATAATACACATCTACTTGCAAACAAGAGAAAGGAGAGAATTTACCACTTCCCAATATGCTATTTTAGCAGCTCTACATAACATTAAGAGTTCTTGTTTTTCCTCAGAAGTCTTAGCGTTTCTTGAAGTTGTTAATTGAATTGGGAATCCAAAGACTGGGTACTACACTTAGTTTTTTAGCCTTGGATTTTTGTTGAACTGTCAATGCTAGGGAAATGCCTAGCTTGATTTTGTATTAAGAACCAGTGCAATATTGTTAGATGAGCTGTAAATCTTAGATGAGAATTCTTTTCTCTCCTAACAGGCAAATGGTTTGTTGTAAACTTAAGTGTTGCTGCCATGCTTCACTGATGTGCTAGGATTGAGTTTGTGAGACACATGGAAAAAAAGTATTTTTACCAAATACAGATAGGAAATAGGAATGCAGTTTCATCAGAAAGCCTTTTCTCTTATTGCTCATATTACTGAGCTGCTGAGCTAACAGAGAGAAAAATAATGCAAGTGGTTTTCAGAAAAACAGTACAGCACTACACTGCAGTCTGTGCTAAGGAAACAATCACTATGGTATAATGCCATCATAAAGCCTTTAAAAATAAATCATATAACTTCTTGATTCTGTTGGTGTTTTCATATTTCAGTCTTCAGTGCGAGAAGTTCTATTTCTGCAGAATAATTTGCAGAAGGCAGTCACTGATTTACTCAAAGTAACAATGGTTTATTTTACTTCTATCCTCTATTGTAAATTCAGATCGAGTGCACTGCTGTCTGTTTTCACTGGTTGTGTTGTTCATCACCATTGAAAACATAGCAGAATTTGGTGTGAGATATGGCTCTATTCAAGGCTCTACTTTTGATTTTGGCATATGCAGATTCCAAATCTTCACGATCCACATCTGATGACTCTATTATAAGCCAAGATGCTTGCACATGCACTTTGTGACCACACAATTGCTATCCATATGGATCTAACAAAGCTATCCAACAGGGTTTATTGAGGTGCATACTAGGACAATCTTCTCCTGTATGAAATACTGCTGGGGACTGTATGGCCCTGAGAAGTTCTATACAACACAAAACATTCATCAGATGTATTTCCTCATGAACAATTCATAGTGTGGTGACAGGAGAAAGCTGCTTTAGAGAAAAAAAAATATTTTAAAACAGATCCTGCTGCAATAGGAACCCATGAGAGTTAGATAATACCTTAAAAAGTTTATCGCTAGATTCCACAGTGATGAAAATACTGGTCGCTACTTTACTTTACAGAACACATTCTGATGCCCTAATAAATACTGAAACAGTTTACAGTACAATTGTTATCTTCTAAATGTAGCTCTCATTCTACTGCTCTTTTTTAAGAGAGGCCATTATATAAACCAGTTAAGTCAAGAAGACAAGGATAGGATAAACATATTTTATGAATAGAAAGTTGGCCAATAATAAGAAAATTTTAGTTAGAAGTCCATTGAGGAAGACTATAATGAAGAATAACAATACTTGGATTTAAAAGCCTAAGCACTCAACAGTAGGGGCTTACCAGTCACACATGGAGTTATTCAGACTGCCCCTGGCAGACACATTTCCAGTAATTTGAACAGCAACTTAATCGTACCTTTAATTTATATCAGGGTAGCAGCAAGCATTTCCATTTGGGCTAACCATGTGCCTTGGAAACAGCACTGAAGTCTTTCCAATGCCAGCTTGCCTTTTCATTCTGTCAGCGTATTAAGAATATCTTTTTTATCTTTTACAGAGAGGAAAATATGTTTAGAGAATTTAACTTTAAATGAACAAACTTTGACGTGGAGTTTTGTTCTTCTTAAAACTTATATTCTTAAGTTCTTTAGACACTTTTGATTGTTTCTAAAGGAAATGGTTTTATTTTACAAAAATGGGAAAAAATGAAGAAATGGTAAAAACTTTATAAGAAAGTGCAGTTTCAGGCTTAAAATGTCATAGTTTGATGATTACTTTCAGCACAGTGATCTTTTATCTCTCTGATGTAGAGCATCATTTTTTCAGCTTTGTATCTCTAGAGATGGAAAACTCTTTTATCAGTAAAACATGTTCATATGCTGAAGATTTTAAAGGACTTTTTCCTACCATGATGATTTCACTGTTTTTGGCTTCCAAAACTCCAGGCATTTCTTCAGTTAGAAAAAAAAAATCTCTTTTTAAGGATGTGAGGGGTTAGGTACATAGATCTTCATAATAAAGGTTAGAAGAGATGAAAATTCAAATTATTCCCTGAGTATCGAGATGCCAAGATTCAGATTCATGGAAAAGCACTCACAAAAAAGGTTAGAAACAACTAGCTAAAAAACAAACAAGATATATAGTGCTTTGAAATACAAATGTTCCTCACTTTCCCTTTTTCTTTCCCCCCCAAACTTTGCCTGGTAAACAATGTATTTGAATATAATTCTCAACTGAGTACTGTAAATGTGCCAAAGACAGAGGTGGTAGGCTATTTTCAGCCTGCTGGAACCCTAAATCAGGATGAAATCTGACTGGTCTCTATACAACAGCAGTAAAAAAAATATTAGATTTTGTTTTTTTGTTTGTTTGGGGTTTTTTGAGTGACACTTTTTAAAAAATCTATTTTTTTTTTTAGCAGGGTCTTTTTTTTTTTACTGATCCTTGGATAATGTGCCTAGTTATAGAAGAAATACTGAATTTAACAGCTGATAAATGCAATAAGCAAAGTCAAGGAAAACTGCTCCAGAACCTGTTCTGTTCTTCTGTTGAATATTTGTTCATTCCTTGTACCATTTGTAATACAGATTTCTCACAGTATCCTCTATGAATGACCATTGCTGATCATACTTCTGAAGCACCATATCAAATGCACTTCATAACAGCTTTCCCCTCCACAGAGGAAAGTAGATCTATCTCTCCAGGTTGATCTCTATCTTAGATCACATAAAAATCATGTCACTGCCTCATGAAAATGTTATTATGTAATGAAAAAAAATGACTTAATGCTATTCTAGGAAATATTATGTTGTAATAAAGAATAGAAAAGACAAAAAGGACAGCATACTATTCGTTGTGCTACAGAATTGGATAAATAGTGCCTGCTTCAGATCGTGTTGCCCTTTTCAACCTTCCCTCTGTGCTTTTCTCAACTTTTCACTGAAAAATAACTCTCAGCTTATCCCAGCTCTACTCTGAAAATTTTCAGATCATTTTCCTAGGCCCTACAGGATTATGCTGCTGAACTGAGACTTCCTCCAGAATCCAAGTGCCTAAAAATAGGATCATTAATTTCTGAAAAAGATAAAACTTTTGCCTTACGGCACTCGGATTACATACAAGGTAAATGCCTCATAGCATATATATCAAATCTTCCTTTCCAGTCAGTGCAAAAAAAATCCAAACAAACAATAATTCTACTTTATGCTCAGCCTCTCAGAAGGCTAGAAAACTCCTCCAAAACTAGATTTCTGCATGTTTTAGAGAAGTTTATTTGGCTAGAGTAGTGATTCTCTCATGCGTGAGCCCAACCTATAGAAACAAATCCCTTTGTACTTTCTACTCCAAGGTCAGTGTAGATTTTTTACTTTGTCTGGTGGAGTGTAGCATGAATTCCAACTCAAATTAGACATTTGGAAAAGTTACTCAGCTTAAATACCAAAGTATTTTTCTCTATACTGCAGTCTGACGGCTTGTTTTAGCTGCCTAGGAGGATTTTAGAATCCACCTCCACTTCTCAGAGGAAATGACTGCAGCTTGGATAAGACAAAACTAAAAAAGACTAAAAAAAGCCCTGACCTCCTTTTGTTGCTTGCTTAATCTTGTTTAGCTCATAAATGGTATAATGAATACTGACACCAAAAGTATCATGTGTGATATTACGTAAGAAGAGATGTTCTACACAGTGCACAGGTCCCCAGCCAATGTACATATATCAGCTTGTCTAAATAAGTGTTTTTTAAACCTTTGTTCCAGAATGATAATGAAGAAATGAATAAAAATGAAGAAACATTTTCCTTTACTTTAAAGATACATACTTAGACCTAAATCAACCAACTTAAATTTTGTTGAATTTCACAAGTTACAGATAGCCCCCTCCTCAAAAGTCTAAAATATGATTCTAATCTAACACATGATTCTTTGAAGAAACCAAATATGGAATGTATTACCAGGACCCAAATTATATTCTGTTTAAGTTCTAATATAAATTTTCTCTCAAGGAGATACACGTGAGCATAAATGAAGAAATGAAACAGAAACAACAGGATTTAATGTGTAAATTTCAATACTGTAAATTCAGTAGACATTAAGGTATAGCATGAGGTGGCCTTCAGATTACTCAGTCTGTACCCAAAGGATCCAATTATATCCATGAACTACTGACTTCTTGTCCTTCTCTTATAATTCCTGGATCAGTCTAAGGTATATCTTTATTTTCTCAATCACTTGCATTACACCGGTAGGGAAATTCTCAATTGTGTTTACTACTGCAAAAAAGCCTCTTTGGTCTTCTCTCAAACTGCGTACCAGTTTGACGTGCATTTCTATGACCTCCACTTTAATATCATTAATACTCTACTGTGTATCACATCATGAACATTTTGGCCAGGATATCAGAAGAACTGTGTCCCCTCACCAACACCATATCTGTTTACCCAACCTTGAGACACATTAAATAACACAGAGTCAAAAGACAAGGAAGGTAGATTAGAGAAAAAAGGAATCATAGCCCCATGCACAGGCATAATTTCATGAGGGGGAGGGAGGATGAAAGGGTTGATTGCTATATTTTTATGTGAGCAGCATGGACAGAGAGGCAAAGCTTTCTTCATCAAGGAAGGACCCTTGTATGATATGTCTATGAGGAACAAGCGTGTGAAAATTCCCTGGTTGGATACATGTGGGACTTGATGCTGCTGTCACCAAGGTCTCATGGTTTTGGGCCTGTCAGGCAGGCTTCTGCCCTAGTCCTTAGCACTTTATGATTTCTCAGTAAGTCACGTATCAGGAGCACGCAAGCAGAAAACTGATGAAATATCCAGCTCAGCAATCTCATTGGCATTAAACACTTTATAAAAGCCAGAACTGTGTAAAATATGCAGAACAACCGGAAAAAGTGTTAACTGTGCTTTATTCTGCAATTGTGGTGAATGGATTGCCAAGAACAAGTAAAGTAGGAAGGTATTTCTGACAGTAGCTGTTTCTGAAGTGACGATATTTTTGTAGTTTTCTGTTAAATCAGCCACAAGAAATTAACAATGAACTTGTGTGTTAACGGTCTAAAAAGTGTTTCACTTCTGTTAAAATGAAGTATAAAGGTAATTTGCTTTCTTATTCAGTGATATTTTGAGAAAAGTGACCACAGAAGGACAGTGATGATGATGAAGTGGAACAAAGGAGGAATGATGGAGTAACAGCTTCTTCATTATGAAATCAAATGCTTCTTGTACAGTAACAGAAAAGCCTGAAGAAGTGGTGCTAATGGAAGACTCTGGGCAAGTCCTTAGAAATACAGTGTTCAGCAGCCACAAAGACAACACGATGTGAACAGAGACTCAATCAATGCAAAAGAAACCTTTGTGTGAGAAAAGTACATTGAGCTCAGAACTAAATTCCAAAACAGATAAGGCACCTGCACATTTTATGGCAAATTATGTCATAACCCAGAATTAAGGAAGGAGAATGAGACCAAAGGGAACATACAGAATGTCACTACATGTAAGAGGCTGAAAGACAAAGCAACCAGCACTGCTTGCTCAGGGAAAAAGTCTTCAAAGAGCAATGTTCGTCAATACTGGGCTGTCAGGTGAGTTGCAAAGAGGACAACTTTTTTTTTAATGTGGTGCACACCTTTAAAGACTCACAGAGGACAGGCCTGTCACTACTAGACAAAACAAAGGCAAGTGAAACTGCAAATGTGCAAAGATGAATTCAGCCTCTCTGATGGAGTAGGCCAGTAAAATACAAGCATGTAGACAAATACAGAAGCAGGAAAGGATACTGTTCAGAACAGCAAAAGGGAACAAAACCTTTGAATTGTAATCAGCATTAAAGATACAGTCCAGAAAAACTAACCCATTTTTCTGCATTAGGCGGGATACAGAGGTCTACATAGGCTGTATTTTGGTCTTTGGGAAACATAAACCAGAACAAGAGAATGACCAAAAACTTTGAAAAGATTTAGAAGGAATCACATACAGGCCTAATGCTAAAGAAACACCACTTAGATACATGTATTATATCTTCTCAAGACCAGTTACCTCAACACTGAGTAATGCAACTCACAGAGTAGTCTTCATGAGATAAAAGATTAAACAGCCATCAAAATTTGAAATACTCTGAAAGAGCTATTGGTAAGAAATGAAAATTACGAAAAATAAAGAAAAATCAATTTGCAGCCTCTATAAGCAAGACATAACATTAAAAATGAGAAGCACTCAGGAATTTGAGATAGAATGTGCCATTTAATGTAGTCAGTGACATTTCTATACTGATTAAAAAAAGAAAAGACCTCAAAATATAGGAAAAGATAGGTAAAATTTTTGACATGGATATTAAAGTCTTTTAGGAGTGCCATTTTTATTATTCACAGAATAAAAGAAGAAAAAGGTCAATCCAGTCTCCTGCCACTTCAGGCACAGACATTTTCCAAGATTTTTTAACATTTCTTTTTTTTGTTTGTTTTCTATATATTTTCAAGTGCTTCAGGCTATGAGAGTCCCACCACCTCTCTTTGGAGAGTATACTGCAGCTTTATATATCTGTCACAGTATTTTTTAATGCTTTATTTAAACATTTTGTAGCTTAATTTTGTTCAATTTCTCCCAATTACAGTATCATTTAGCACTATAAATAGTCACTGACAATTTTTGAAGCTTTAATTAATGCTTTTTTTCCCCCTCTAATTTGTCAACAACTTTTACTAAAAATTATATCGGGAAATGAATCCAATGTTCTGGGTGTAATATAATGATACACCAACACTCAGTACATGTCAGCATAGGGCAACCAAAGCTGTCTTAGATGGATAGTGATAGCTATCTTAAAATATAACTTCACTAATTCCTAGCCATTTGTCAATGGTTTATGGGCTAGTTCGGCCCAGTTCTGAGACTAGTGGGGCAGAGGGATTTTGCAAAATCTGTGCCTCTGGAAAAAGGGAACCCCAAAATAATTGAAAACAGCAGCAAAGATTGAGGAGAAACAAACTAATTTACTAAATATAGTATTGGAATGCAAGATAACACAGTAACTAAAATTGAAGCTAATAAATCAAATATAATGAGAATGTCCGAAAGGTGGATAGGCCTCACCACAACGCTGAGGTGAGAAGCGCAGTCCAGTTGAGCAGCGGGGAGAAAAGGGAGGAGACCCAACAAAGAAGAGTGGACAAAGAAGAGCTCATCAGGTGACCTTGCCAGGAGTTATATCTCCTCTCTGACTGCAAAGCCCCTTGGGGAACGTAGTTGTTCTTCTCTTCCAGACAGGTACCCAGAACTTGAGCATTAACAGTCAAACTCCCGGTGCGCTACATGATGTTGTGATGTGGAATACCAATGATCAAAAATCATAAAACCATGACACCATTTTCAGAAGTGGTTTATATCAGTCTAGGAGGAATGTAGTGCTAAGCAAGATAGTGCTTTGGATAGACCTGTTTGGTAGAGCTCCACACTGCTTCAATGTGTCCTAGAGACTTGGAGGTAAGTAATTAGGCTGGATTCCCAAGAAACACAAAGGCAATCCAACATACTGTCTCACTACTTAGAACATCTAAAATTAACTTCAGAGAAAATAAAACAGGCATGACAAAGTCCTTGAGGAGAAACAAATAAGTGTTTCCATTATTTTCTTGCTGAAATTATTTTGTTTTAATTTAAATGAGTGTGAAGTGGCATCATCCAAAATGAACATACAAGTTCCCAGTTTTGCAGCCTTTTTCTGTCTTTCTAACTCTAATCAAGAAAATGAGATAAATCCCTCAAATTATGCAAGCGTAATGTTAGAACACATCTAACTTTGGATTAAATCTGCATAATATTTTCAAAGAAAGAAGAATCTTCAGTAAAATAAATTACAATTTTCTGACCAATTTTTGATGAAATTCTATTTACCAGACTATAGTCACCAGATTGCAATTGAATGGTTGTTTCAGAGCATAGAGTAGCAGGAGGCATCAGGTGGAAACCTTTTACTGACAAAATGATAAAAATATTTAGTGGGAAAAAAAGACAACTAAGGAGTTCAAAACAAAATAAGAAAAATCATCTGAAGGGTCAGCAAGGACACAACAATGTATTTTAAGATAGCTTGCAGACATTGCATAGAAGCTGCTATAAACATTCAAAATAAACTAAAAGACATATTTCACAAAAAAACAGTTCAGTTGGAGGCTCTGGATTTGCCTGTGCTGCTGTGACCTTCTATTGTCCAACATTACATTTTTCACTGCAACATCATCCCCATAATAATCTGTTGCCCAAAGCCTGAAAAATAGTGAAAGTAAAATATTCTCACTTCAGTTCATCAGATAACATCATATTTGTACTTAAGTTTAAACCCAGAGCAACAACTTCAGTCTAGCAGAGAAATTGTGATGGTTAAATTATACCACATGATTTTTTGATCTGTGCCGACACGGATAACCAAGTAATTTCTCATGCTTCACTCTAAAAAAATTCTGTTTGGCTAGCTGTTTGGGTTTTGCAGTGCAGGTGCTTTCTTTCGGTTTTGCACTTTTCAAAGTGTTTAGTGTTATTGTAGCAGAAGGTATCTCAGTACGTGACAGGCTTACTTTACATATAGCTAAAAGAACAGAGACCAGCAAGAACTGGCTAGCTCATCATGATCCAGGAAAGTTAAGAAAGAAGTCAAAATAGTGCAGACAGCAAATACCTTTGAACACTATAATAAATTAATATTATTTTAAGAAGAAGAAAGAGAGCAACTACAGATTTATAAGAAAATTAGGGAAAAAATTTTCTGCTGAATAAGCATATAAATTATAATAGCAGGGTCTTTCATACACAAGAGACAAGAAAAAACTTAAACAACAAAACCATAAGATATAGTCCCAGAGAACTACTTTGGAAACATAGTCAGATTAGTAATGTATTTCATGTGTTAATAGGAAAAAATATTTTGCATACTAGTTTCGTTGTATAAGATTACTAGACAACAAGGAAATAAAATTATGATTTATAAAATGTGAGGCCATTATATAAATAAATTAATAAAATATTTTATTATATTATTATATTAATAAGTTACTATAATAGCTGACCAGATGGTATTAATTTTATTTACACTGCTTCATAGCATCAAACTCGTGGTTTAAGCGAACTTCATTGCATGCTTAGGTGCTTTGCTGGAGTAGGTCTAGGTTTCTTAACTTTGTGGGTTTTTTTTAAAAAAGAAAACAGCTGGAGCCACTTCAAAAGGTAAGGAAGTTCTCGCCCTAGTGGAGGAAGAATTTTGTGACTTTCACGTGATATCACAAAGAACGAACACTAAGTTAATCTGCAATAAATATAAATGCTGTAAGGAATCACTGCTGAGAAAGCTACTGTGTTTTTTGTATGAAGCTACAGGAAATAAGATTGGCAAATTGTTATCAAAGTTGGCTCCAGAAAGGAACTTCTACACTACATTGTAAAGACACAGTACAAAAGACAGTAGCATGCAATTTTTAGGCCTCCAGATGCGTTGGCTAGAAGTGAGAGTTTTGGACTACCAATACTGAAAAGTCTGTTTTTACATTTGGACATTAACATACGATCATAAAACCCTTAGAGTTGGAGGGTATCTTTAAAGATCATCTAGCCTAAGTCCTCTATAATGAACAGGGACATGCACAGCTAAATCAGGCAGCCTCTGTAGGCAACCTGTTCCAATACCTCACCACCCTTACTGGGAAAGACTTTTTCCTTAAATCCAACCTAGATCTACCTTCTTTGAGCTTGAAGCCATTTCCCCTTGTTCTATCACCACAGACCCCACATAACAGTCTATCCCCTTCGTAGCTCCCCTTTAGACATTGAAAGGCTGTTATCAGGTCAGCCTTGGAGCTTTCTCTTCTACAGGCTGAACAGCCCCAGCTCCCTCAGCCTGTCCACATAAGAGAGGCATTCCATCCCTTGTATCCGTTTTGCGGCCCTTCTCTGGATGTGCTCCATCAGGTCCACATCTCTCCTGTACTGAGGACTCCACATCTGGATGCAGTGGTCCAGGTGATGTCTCGCAGCACAAAGGGGCAGGATCACCGCCTTCAACCCACTAGCCACGCTTCTGTTGATGCAACCCAGGATACAGTTGGCTTTTTGGGCTGCAAAGGCACACTGCTGGATCACGTTCAGCTTCCCATCCATCAGTACTCCCACATTTTTTTTGGCAGGGCTGTACTCAATTCTTTCATTCCCCATCTTGTATTGGTAATGAGGATAGCCTCAACCCCAGGTACAAGACCTTGTATTGTATGTTTAATCTCGTAAGGCCCACCTGGGCCCACTGCTCAAGCCTGTCTAGGTTCCTCTGAATGGCATCCTATCCCTCTGGTGCATTAGGTAGTTGCGCATTTAGAAAGTTAAAATAATAGTAAACCTATTTGTTTCATTGCACAACTTATTTCTAATTGCGCTGTATTTATGAAATTGCAGGTTACTATTTTCACCTCTTACTTCTTGTCTTGAGAAGTAACAAATACATGAAACAATGAGCCCCTGATAGGGTTGATCTAGCCAACAAGTGGAATAATGGAGTAAAGAAACAACAGAAAACTTTTTGGCTGTGCTTGGTATGTCTCAAACACTTGCAGTGCAGAGCTGTCACCATAATAGCTGGATGAAGGCAGATATCAGCAAGTATGATACCCTGTCTTCTCAATGAGATAGATACATTTCACCAACAAACCACCCTACTTGTCCCACCAGAAAGTTTTGGCTACAAAATTATTTTGGATGAGCTTGTTATTGCAAACTCAACTTGGGAAGGTGCACTTGAAAATCTAGCAGGTATAAAAGGATGCCTGAGCAGGGTCTCAGGGGTCATGTTTTTCATCACTGTATTGTTGGTGGTCTTTGCTACTGTTTACTGGTTTGAGACTACAACCTTTGGAGGACCATACACTCTCCCATCCCTCCTCCAGTGCTGCAGGTCAACACTGAAGCTCTTCAAAATAGACTAGTGATCCATTTTTTTTTCCTACCTGTTTCTCCAGCTTTCATTCTTTCAGTTTTTCTCAGTTTTCTCTTTTCATTCTTTTTCTCTTCTAAAAAAAGAGTAATTGCAAGACCTGAAAAAAGCCATATCTGCTGTGAGGTTGTTAAGTAGTTGAGGCTTATTTCAGTTCCTTAAGGTTATGTAGTTTAGCCCCATAGTTTGAGATAGATTCTGAGCATTAGATAACCAATAATTTGGGGATCATTTTATGCTAACATTTCTAGGACAATCATAGTATATAGACTTTCATTAAAAATGATTGTGTGAAGACCTCTGTGTATCATTTTTACCTTAATCCAAGGAGCAGGGGAGGTATTAATGAATCTGGTCATCCCTTTCCTCCTCTTATGGGCAGGAGAATCTACTGAAAGAAAACTACAGGAATCCAGCCCTAAAATAGTAAGTCACAAGTGTCTGCTGGCAGATCTAGAAGATTTAAAAAAGTTCTTGGACCAGCCCATTTAGAGGCCACCTAAGGCCAATAAACCTGCAAGCATATAAACAGTAAAAACACTTAATTACATCAGCAGTGATACAGGAAGACAAGCAAACAATTTTATTGTAGCTTCATGGTGTAGCAAGGAGATAATCGTGCATTCAATATTTTCTTATTGTCTCCATCTCTAGAGAGTAACTTCTCACTCAAATTACGTTGTTTTTAAACTTGTGTACCTTAAGCTTAAAACAGGACTCTAACAGGGCATATTTATCAAGGACAAGCAACACAATTTGTGGATTCATTATTATTTGCTCCATATAGCTACACATACAATTCTTCTTGTGGCTTTCTAAATAGATCTCATTCTTTAAAACGTCTGTTAAAATAAAGCATTGACAGGCTCTCAGTTTTGTTTTTTTCTTTAGAACTACTTTGTTAACTACTTTATTTTGATCTCTCTGACAGCAAGAGAGTATTTTGGTTCTGAAAAATACAGTGCAACCTGTACAAGCTTCTTTTATTTATGTTGATTTACACTACTATCTATAAATATTTGAAAAGATGAAGTAGGTAGATTACAGCCCACCTACACTTCCTCCCCCCTTCCTCCAAATATATATGTTTAAAATTGTAGGAACGTGTGTTGAGTGAGGCTTGAAAGTCTTTCTGGATCTCTATCACCTATTCAGAAAGACCAGGAAAAAGTCAGAATTGAGCCTCTCAGTGTAACCATGACAACAAGCACTTGTATATAATGCTTATCTATATAGTATAGTTCCTGACTCCAAGATCCCATGCATTCTCATGCTAAATTCTTTGGTAAGCTATCTGAGCCATGTTCAGATGAATCAGGTAAGTATTGTTGAGCAATGTAAACACTATTTACTCTGAAGAATGAATGAGAAAACATGCTGAATGGTGAGATGGAGAAAGGGTTGCTTCTATAAGGCTAGAGGAATTAAAAAAAAAAAAAAAAAGAAATGCCAGTATTTTTTCCTGAGGTTAATATTGGACAGACTGCTGTGGAGCTGTTGAGAGAGCCTCTGCTACTATTGCCTACCAAATTAGTGCCTACTGTATGTGGGTTTTTGGTGAACTGAGTGTATCTAGATATAGCATACAGCAATAGGCATTATGCCAAGTGAATAAATTGGTTATTGATCAATAATTAAAAGAAACTTATTGAATTGAGGTTAGTGTCAAGTTATTTGGGAAATACCTATCCTTGGTTCTGTTATTTTTCGTTTCTTTCTCATTTAATTGTGTATTCCTTTATATAAAGCAGTGATTAATCCTGATACAATCTTTAAAGTAACAAGGTTAGCTTTTGCAAGCTCAAACATATTCTGTTCGTAGTATTGGTAAAATTTATTTTTATTTAATATAATAAAGTAGTGCTCCTTTTACATAGAAGTATTCCTTCTTAATCAACCATTTATCTTATGTTACAATCTACCCTAGGATCACATTGCTAATATCCTCTCAGCTCCTTTTCTGGGTCTTGAGGAAAGAGCCTTCTAAAACTTCCTCTGTTTCAAATTTCAAGTGCTGGAATTTTACAGTAATGGGAACTCTGCCCTCACACTTCCATACAAATGTCAGAGAATACAATACAACATAAAGGAGACTTTTCAGTGCAAGACTGTTGCTTTTGCTTTATTCTTTCCTCTTTCTTCCTCCAAAAAGTTTAGCCCAATTAACTTCTGTCTCCTGCAGAATTCCCCTTTGGTAAGATTCACAAGCAGACAGGTTTCATCTTACAGCATTTAAGCAGAATAAATAGGTCAAAAATCAGACTAATTACAAAGCTAATTATAACTTTAACAAAAGACATGTGCTACTGCTACCTGATAGTAGCATAATTCTCCTGGCTGAGAAAGGAAAAAAAAAAAGAAGAATTAAAAAAAGACTAAAAAAGGTAGATGAAGAAATTAGATTTTTATATCTGCTTTTGGCAAAATAAGATAAATATTGACAAGAATCATGCAACATCTAAAGGTTAAAGGAAAGATAATAAGATATAAACCCTTTGTGCTCCTGCCAGAGAAGGGATGGAAATAAACAGCACCAAAATGAATAACCCCACAATAAAGATTAAGCCATTATTACACTATAACTTATTTCTATAAAATATGAAAAAGTCCTTTTTAACACAAACTACTTGTAGGTTTTAAATTACTTTGCACTGAAACCACACAAACCTAATTTAACAGAAAAAAAGGTTTTTTGTTTGTTTCTGAAAAAATCTGCTAGGCCACCAAAACGGCTTCAGAAAGGACAAATAGACCCTCTTACACTTGAAGCAGATTTCCAGTCCTTTTACCAGACAATACAATAACTAAGGGAGAAAAAGCTTCTCACCTATACGTAATGCTAATAGGAAGTCTGATAATATGTCAATCACAAGGCCAAGAAATTGCTCAGTTTGGGCAAGAGGGTGAATAACATTTTTCTTGGCTCTCTAGAGATTCTTAGTTTGATTCCCAGTGTGAGTATAAGGAAAGACAGCTACTTGGCAGAAACTGAATAGGCAGAATTGTTTTTCTCCTTTCACTCCCTTCTATACCTGAGAATATGTAATTCAGTGTTCTGAATGCAAGATGTCAAGGCAAGTATAACCTCATTTAATCCAGCTCTAATACACAAAGCTTCAACACAGTCAGATCAGAAGCTACCCAGTCAAACATTTCAAGTAATTATACTATAAAATTCAAGTAATTATACTGATACCAAAATGACTTACTACCTTTATAGTAGTCAGGTTTAAGGAGTTATTAACACTGAACCTGCATAAAGGAAGCAAATGAAACTTTCCCAAATGCTACTGTAGTGCATTAAAGAAAATGAATACTGGCAGATATGCCAGAAGTAGAAGATAGCGTCATGCAAATTGAGCAACTCTTACGAAGGAGACTGTGTTCACCCTAGGTACAGTGAAGAGTAGTAAGAAATACGATTTTAATAGACCAGAAATGTTGTTTTAAACATTAAGCTACCTTAGGCAGATTATAATAGCAAAATGATCTGTTCTATCAATTGTTAGAGTCTTGTGAGACATGAGGGTAGACCCAAAAATGAGTGAAATGGGCTCCTGGACAATCTCATAGAGAAAGCTAACTTAGTCCTCCTACCTTTCTGCAAAAGCTGCCCTGTATTGGTAATCTCTGGCTACTCAGATGCATAAAACAAAAGTACTTTCCCCTACCAATGATCACATTCCCCTTTCTTCTTGCAGCTATTTTTCTTGTTTTTTTTTTTTTTTTTTTTTTTTTTTTTAGATTTTTGTATTCAGAATTAATCCTGCACATGAGTAGACAAGTAAACCACCTATCTCTGCAATGCCTGAGAATGACCAGCCAAAAAAGGACTGACCAGAAAATGCATAAGATAAGAGACACACTGTGATCTGGAAGAACAACTGCCAGATCTAAGCATCCACCTGTGACTAATAACCATCTTGAGTTCTGATAACATCAAGAAAAGCACACATTTTGCTCACAATTTATTATCTTGCCCACATATCTCTTTCTGGCTATCTATTTTGTCAAAATTAGAAAAGGTGTCACTGTGCTCAGATGCTGAGTTTTAGGGCTAACACTTCTTCCCACGTGGCTTGCTTAACAAAGCCACAACTTTAGTAAGTAGCCTTCCTATGGTCAATAGGCTTTGACTGTATCTTCTTATATAATTATTCCTTTTTTTTAAAAAAAAAACCACATGTGTTTGTTGTTCATAACATACATAAAAATTTTTTATTCCCCCTCTACACTAGTATGCAATGAGATGCTTCAAACCAGAAACATGATCCATGTTTTAACTACTAAGTATTACATAGTGACAGGGTAGTGATAGTATTTTTTGCATTTTCTGGATGCATTTAGTTTTTTTGAACTAAGAAAAATCTCACTGACACTGTTTAAGCTTTTCACATCCTCAGGCACCAATTTTGCCATCTTGCTTTGAGGGAAACTTAGGGACTTCTTCCAACTCTTAGTCATACCAAGGCAAGATTTAACATTTTGTATGATAATCAGAGGAGAGCAAAAGATGATTAACACCAGATATCTCTATAGGTTCAAAGAGACCATCTGATTGTAGCACAAATGGCCTTAATTGCTGAAACGCAACAGAAGTTCTGTCTACACATTTAGTTCTAAAACATTAATTGACTCAGCTATAGCTAGTTGTTATCTTCTTTAGCCAGAAACGCCTTAGTAGCTTATTCTGATACTTTTTCACTTTAAATTAAATCATTACACATAGGATGAATTATGTATCCTTAGCAGCATAACCTAAGGGTGGGCTCAGAGCACAATCCTCTGAACAGATGCTTTTTGATTATTATTATTATTTTTTTTATTACTTCTGCCCAACTATAGCCATTCCATTCTGATCAATACCCAACTATCGTAGTATGAGCTTATATACCCATCAGCTATATTTTATTTGCCTTTGAATTTTCTCTTTTGTAGAGCTGATACTCTGTACCAAGAGACTGACAGAAGAATTTTTATTCTAGTAGCCAGCAATCTTGAGCAAGTCATGTCTGCCCTAACAGGCCCCATACTTCGGGCTTGAAAAACTCACATTAGCATATATCACCAAAACATAACCTCATACGCACATGTAGGTCTTGATCCTTGGAAACAGTGAAATTGCTTCTGATAAATTCTTTGTAATACCAGGGCAAAGTATCATTAGAAATATCAATAAACATATATAGAAAAAAGTTAAATATAGCAAAAAGTTAACTCACCCAACAGGTGATACAGTCTCCAGCTACATAACACTCCCTCTCAGGAAGTAGTTTTCATTAAGACATGCTCCTTTCAGCATCTAGCTCTTAAATGATCCAGCATCCACTACTTCCAGTCATGAGGGAGGCACAGGTTAATTGCTTGCATCTGAACTTCCTGGGCCAGCCACCCCTTCACAGTTGCTCAATCATCATTTCAGACCTGACGTAACAGTTCCCTCACAGTAGGTCACTCTGAAAGCAGTGCCTCCTATTTATTTTCATATAAACTACAACAGATAAAAAGAGCACAATAACACATTTGATAGATTCTCAGCTCCAAAACACTATTTATTTTTTTTTTAATATAGTCAGCACCATTAACTGTGCATTTTTGCCATTGCTAGCAAGAGCTTGCATGTCTTGCTCCTCAAATTCTACATCAGCAGAGGAGACCCACAGTTCTTTCACAGTTGATGTGACAGTGCTGATGCTGAAACACACCATCCATCACATCACTGTGCTCTCATCCACTCTTTGGTCTCCATAAACATTCAGCAATTGTTGATAAATGTCAATGGGTGCAAATGCTTCCACATGGAAGAATTCAATGACACATCTTTGCTTCATGTTATGCGTTTCCCTGTCATTTTGTCAGACTGCCCTTCTGCTGCCATCCATAGCATGGCAACAAAATTGAATGGAATGTTGGTGAGAAGGTTCATCCTCTACTACCATACCACCAACATCCACCTCTGGCATTGTGGGTCTACATATTTAAATAGGAGGCGTTAGTTTTGGAGGAGCTCTTGTATACCAATGCGAGGGAATGTGATGGAATATCCTGGATATGCACTGTTCCTGGATATAGATCCGAGAGATGAATAGCTGGTTGTATTCTAGTAGGCATTAAGAAAGGAACAAAATTACTACCTCTTTAAATGTATAGTTTTCTTTGTTAGTCTAGATATGAAAAGTTACAATATAAGATGGAAGATCAATTTTTTTTTTTTTTCAGAAAAAGCGGGTTGTTTTGCCCTGCTGAATTAGAATTTATTGATATTTAATTTATAGCTATGTAGTGGGAATTGAAAAGTGTGTCAGCTCTTCTTCAGTCTTTTGCTTCAGAAAATCTTCTCTTAATCATTAACTGTACAATGACAGTAAAAAGTTGACTGAAGTGTTAGACTTGAAGTGTTAGACTGAAGTTGCTAAGTGTTAGACTTAAACTTTAATTTTCGGTTTTTGTTTGTTTGTTTTAGGAAAAATATTTATTACTAGTATTTCTATTGCAATGAATAACAGCAGTGAATAATATTTATTCCTCATGAAAGGGTTTATGCTTTTCATTCTGAGAAATTTTTATATATAAACTCAAACTTTTCTGTAAAAAAAACCCCACAACATTTTAAAGTCTTTAATGTGTTAATGAAGTCCCTGTAGTATATGTAAAGAACATGCTGAGAAAAAGCAGTATGGGTTTTTCCAGCTTAAGGCAAGGACTAATCTCTCCATGGAATTTTTTTTTGCTCAGGAACCTGGGTCCACTTAGTGGGTGATGCAGAAAAACAGGGATGTTCAATGTGTACCACAGGGGAATTTGATGCCGGGGGAATGCAGTCAGTAATACAATGTATACATTATATGTGTATGTGTATATGTTTAATGCATATTAATTACTGTCTGTATATATGATTCTATGATATATTAAGCATGATGTAGTGATGTGGAATAAGGGGTAAAATGCCATGCATTTGTGATTTGCGATCGGTATTCTACATCATAACATTATGCAGTACACTGGGAATTAAAGAGATAGTGTCACAGCTCCAGTCAGAATAGAAGAGTGAACTACAGTTCCCAGAAGACTTCATTATTCCATTTCCATTTTCCAATTGGTGGGAAAGGTTCCCCTGTCACAGACACAGATCTAGGGATAAAATCTGACAACAGGGAAAGGAAAATATCTTTTTACGTTTTTCCCATTATGAATTTTTTATGAATTTTCTTATGTCAAAAGAAGGTGGAATTACTATTCATTAATGAAACGGTTTATAAAGACTATAAAAACTGGGGAACAAGAGGCCATATTAACCAGATAGAACACTTCATTTGAAAAGGTAGCAAATCATACCTTGCTTATAGCAATGGGTTAGGAGTTATGGGAAAAAAAAAATAACTACACAACTTGAAATTAAAAAAAAAAAGGCTCAAATCTTGCATTACATTTGTGAATGAAAGCCCAGATATGTTTGAGTCAGATCTGAAGGCTTCGGTGTAAGTATTGCACCTCAAAAGGAAAGAAGTTAGTAGTAAAGGAGCTAAAACTATAGATATGCCTAGAGAAGAAGAAGAAAGATTGAAATAATAATAATAAAGAAAAACTGAAAGACCTTTCTCAGGAATGAAGGAAATAAATCAAAAATAATTAAGGCCCTTGCTTGGGGCTAGATAGTATAAATCAAAAAAGCCTTAGGTTGTGAAGAAAATTTAATTTAAAAAAAGCCCTTCCTTGTGCCAAAGATTTATCATTTTTAAAGCCCAGTGGGGCCAGGATACTTTTATTTTTTCTTAAATTCAAAGAGCTGCACTTCTGTTTCTATTGATAAAACCATTTGACTTCACGTTACTAAGTCTTCTGAAAACTCTGTGATCATCTTGCTTCTATTTTGTCTTCAAGAAAAGGAAACAGTTATCGAAATTCCTGAGCATCTTGCATTTGATTGATTTCCATGAAGAATAATTAGATGCAGAGAAGTAAAATTTGAAGTCACTTCTTCCAAGATATTTTTAGTTGTTCTCCAGCATGGCTGTTACCCACTTACATTTCAGTTCTCCATAGTGAGAAATGCTTTTATGTAACAGAGCCTTGCAATCAGTCAGCATTCCTGGCTGATAAGAGCACTTCTGTACTTATTAAGCATTTATTAAGCACAATATTTTTTTAAATATTAAAAGTCAGAGTAAGTTAAGGAGGACAAAACTCCAAGTTATCATCCTGTAGGGAAATATGCTTTGACTACATAAGGTAAAATTCCATTTAAATCAACAAGACTACCATGAGCAGAATCGTAGCTGGGAAACGCGATCTGCAAAAGACGCAAGGTCGTAAATGGAAGTGCAATTAGTGAAATCTGTAATGCCCTGATATTCGAGCTTCAAATGGTTGTTTCTAGCTAACAAGTGAGATGTGGCATACCACAAAGTAAAAACGGAATGAGGACAGAACAGTGTAAGAAAATGCATATGGGTGTTGTGGAATTAGTGTTTTGGTCTTCCTGCTTTTACTTCTGTAAGCCACACCATTTGTCCAACAAAACTGCATGAAAAGACAAGAGGTAACTGCTAGCAAATATGAAGCGGAAAAGAGAACTGCAGTACAAAGGAGAAGATAGGCACAGATGGAGAGGGGAGCCATCAGGTATATACGTCCAGGAGATGAGTATGATTATCTGAGGCATGATCAGCTGAGAAAGGCAGGAAAGCTGAAGTCAGAGTGAGAGAATTTGATAATTCTTTAAGAGGAAGTACTTGAATTATAAGAGTGTTTAGCGAGAAAACAATGAACAATTCAATATGTCTTGTCTCAGAATAACTTCAGTGATCCCTGGACACTAACTCATATCACTCCCATTGTCAGACAACTCCACTGGCTCCTCATTAATTTCAGAACCCAGTGCAAAATGAACTTCTTGATTATAAAATCCTCCACGGGCTTACTCCGATCTCTTTCTACTTCCTCTGCACATCTAGCACTGGCTTTCTCGTTTTCCCTCCAGACAACACTGTTGGTGTGATTAAAAGCTCTTGTTTCTACTGTGCCACCACATCACTTACTTTTCTGGTTTGCCAGTGGCTGTATGAACACAGATTATTAATAGAGCTCATGCTGTCAGAGCGGGAAAACAAACTACTACTAAAAAACTGTAATGTGTTGGATTTTGAACAAAGAACAATTTGTGCCTGAAGATGCATTTTCAATTTTGCAGCTGCGTATGCAAGAGCTTAACCAATACAAAATGTTGTGACTGTAGTTGTGCATGATGCTCACTGTAACTTGCCCTTATTCTCAGTGATGAAAGTCCTATAGGAGGGAATGGAAAAGTACTAAACATCTGAGAATCAGCTCAAAACTTAGTTTAGTGCACCAAAAAACAGATTTCTACAACTGACATATGAGAAAAATTTAATTTGTGCCTTTAATTTATGAAACTCAATCAGATTCCTGCTACTTTTATTGCCTATATGTTGTTTAACTTTTACAATTACTGTTAGTTATCACACCTTGTTAAACAACAACATCTTTGGTGTACATATTTAATCTGTTAGTTTGGATTTTTATACTGCTAGAAGTACACATTTCACACAAATATATGGATTTCTTTTTAAGAGTATTTACTTTATCTTTGTCTTGCAAAAAAACAGAGCATCTCAGAAATAGAAGGTTATGTTCCAAAATCAAGCTGCCTGTAAAGGAAACTAAATCCTTTGCCCACTCTACTTATAGCCACAAGCAGGCAAATGTATGAAAGGGACCAATTTAGCTTTTTTATCTAATGTCACAAGAAGGCAGCTGCCCATGGCATCTTTCATGGATTAAAATCATTCTCTAAAGCAAGCAAAAGAACAGCATTTAGACATACTGCTGTATTTTTTAAAAAGTCTCATTACAGCCTCTTTGTAGTCTTTATATTTTTTCATATGCATGGTATCAGTCATGGGAAAATTAATACATAACCACTACAGACCGCTGTCCATCTCACTGTTCTTGAAGCTCTGCAGAAGGTAGGATTGGATTTAGAAGCTATCAGTTAAAATATATTTCTAGCCTCTATGACCAAAGAGACTGAAAACTAAAAATGATAGATTAAAGTTTACATTTTTTCCCACTTCCCTACACTCATGGGAGTGCAATAATTCTTGAGTTATCTCTGACAGCAAAGGTATAATCATTTTATTTCCATTTTAGGTATTGCTCAAGTTCACAAGAAAGTTGTAGGGAACCAAAATAACTTCATTGTTCCACTGTCCACCATTTATGTCTTCATAAATATGGGGAGAGCCATAATCAAGAACCTAGAGAAACATGAAACCTGGAGAGGCAATTTCCCTGCCAAAACACTCTGTGTGACAGAATGAAATGACTGAATTGAATCTTAATTCTCCATCACACAAGTGAGCCAAGCTGCTGGTGAAATTGTTAAGGCCATGTAAAAGAATCAGGTAAAAGAAGCAGGTACCTGTCCTAGTAGTCAGCCTTGAGGAATGTCTCACAAAATACAAAATAGGAGACCTCAGTTATCATTGTTCCTCCTTCTCATCATGCCACCCCTATGTATGGAGCATTATTAATGTAACCCTTCTTTCATAGGTGGGCAATGCTTATTTATTCCCATACTTCACTGAGTGACTAAGATACATTTCTAAGTTACAGGCAGCCAATTTGGTCCTATTCCCCAAAAAGTTAAAGCAGAGATCCTGTTCTTGCAGACATTCTGTGAGGAATCCATCTATGTTGAATAGTGAATTTTATTTTGGTTTTGGTGGCAGTTATGTCTTGTACCCACCAATGATTTTGAAAGTAAATTCAAAATATAAAAAATTCCATAAATTTCTTTTATATATAAACATATGTGTATATGTAAGTATCTTGCAGCATGGGTTTCATACAAGCTGGAAGACCCTGGATATTCATAAAGTGAAATCAGTACAGTGTTCTCTTTGAGTAGAACATATGTTTTCTACCAGAAAAGCCATTAACAGGCTGAGACTTTCTGTTCAAAGACTAGTCAAAATAAGTACAGAAATGATCTGAAAAGACCCTACTGGAATCATAAGGATGGAAGAGAAGTTAGATTTTTCCAGCAAAATATGGACATTCTAATAAAATCTGTTGACAGAATGGAGGTGAGAGGTACTACAAGCAGAGGACAGGCTGCACAGAAAGTAAGCATCACCATGAAATAAATGTAGAAATAATAGATGGAGAGAAATGTACAGAATAGAATAGTACAGAAATAGCACAGTGTAGAAGGAATCATGCTGAGAGAATAAAGTAATACTGATTTTTACAGTATGTCTGGAAATAATAGACTGGCATAGCTGAATAAAATAAATTGCTGCTTGTTTTGATCTAATTGCATATATAATTTGTCAATGTGATGCCTGTGAGAAGGCAATGAAATCTTAACACTTAGCCATCAAGCTGTTTTCAAGTAAACCTTGAAGTCACACAGAATCACAGGAGTCTTAAGGCTATCGTAAAGAAAGCTAATGAGTTCAGTGCAACTGTATGCAGAGCCATTACCACAGAAGTTGTATTTGTATTGGCATTGGTGCAGACACATAAGAATGATTGAGGGAACACATGGTCAGCCTTACTAAAGCAGGTCTGTCAGGCCTGTCCATGAGTCTAAAATGAAGAATAAGAGAGACATAACAGATTGCACAAATATTAAAGACAAGGATAGTATTGAAAGTGGAGATAAAATTGCTGAGAATACATACACCATTAATCAGAACAGATCTGTACTTTTCAAAGCAACTGTGGGAGTCAAAGGCAAGCAGATGCAAAAAACAGTGCTAGATGTATTTTCAGAGGGAATCCTGTGATAACGTTACTGTTGAAAGCAGCATCTTGTAGAATCTAGAAGATCACTCCAAGCTATGATGAGAGGAACCTGCACTATGAAAGGAGATTGTTCTCATTGCTGCAGGCAGGGACCACAATCAGGCTGGCAGTTTTGTGCTTTTGGCCAAAGCATGGAGCTGGAAAGGAATAAAGTCACCAGAGGAAAGATTCATTCAGCAGTGGAGTTGGTTTTCTGAAATGCAGAATTCTATGATTGCTGATTCTATTTTACAGCATCACAGTATTATGATGTAAAATATTGCAGTGAGACAGTCTCTGGTATCTATGCTTAGATTTCTCAATATTAGCCTTGCTTCTGTCTTAAATTCTGCCCATCTGAGCAACCAGAAGATATCCCATACACTCTTGTCCTGCCTGATTGTGTCACAGTACCTTGGCAGCAAGAGAAGAAACCATAACTCATGGGATTACACTACAATTTTTGAGGAAGATATAAGTGAAAAGCAAGATGCTACCAGAATTGAGCAAAAACAAGAAGATCCTATCCTTTAAGACTACCGAATACAGACAGATAAGGTAAGTTCAAGTCATTGCTAAGAAACGGCTTGTTTTTAACAAGACACTCAGAAAGAAAGAAATTAAGGTGGATTTTTTAGACAGAGTTAAAGAAAGAAAATACATCAAATGCCTGGAGTCTGATGTTACAGAAAAACTTTTACTCATTTCTTGATTTTTCTGAAATAATCAGAAACATTATGTCTTTACTGAGGAAAAGTTCAAATTACCTAATGTGCATTTTATGAAGTGAAAGTTATATGTATGCATACAGACATTTTCATACATGTGGAGAAAGAGGAAAATGTAAATTTGGAAGAATAAAATGAAAAAAAATGTAGAAAAATATGTGCCAAGCACCACTATTGTTAATACACAGTTGGTACATTTTTTTATAAGATTTTTCCTTCTGTCCTCCTACACAGAAACATTAGTAACACATAATAAAATGTGTCCATTATTTATTATTGACAAACAAATTATGTACATGCTCCCCTAGAGAAAGAAAACTGGAGATAAACAATCTGCAAAGAAAGAGAAAATATAGGGAGAAAAAAAACAATCAAACAAGAGTAAAATCCTTTAGCGATAAGAGAAACATACTGATACAAGATAAACAGCCACCCGGGAGTTAGACGGATGATTTGGAGATAAATTAAATAGCTTCCCAAGAGAGATCAAGTGTTGGTATGTATTTGCCAGTAGCCATTCAGAAGTGATGTGGAACTCTCAACGGCCATTTGTAAATGGCTCTAGCTAGCTAGCTAGCCTGGTCTGCTTTATTTTATTAGCTGCACAATCTCATTTTTGTTTGATTGCTTCGTGTCTGTATACACATTAGGGGACAGAACATTTGTTATTTTCTCAAGTCTGCTGTTTACTCCTCTGGTCTACACTTTTCTCGATTTTCAAAGTCAATACAAACTTTCTTCCCCTTAAGAAAAGACTTTGTTGTTTCTTTTTTTGATTCACTGTTCATACAGAGATTTCAAAGAAACATTCCCCTACAAAAGGGTGGAGGGAAAAAGGAGTGGGATTTCACATCTTTTCTGAGGATATAAAGCAGAATGCAAGTTTGCTGTACAGTGAAGAAAAAGCCTTCCCCAGTGCAATTCTGGATGATCCTTACTCTTAACTTTTGCACTACAGAGTTTATACTTCTTACCATAAAGTGTCTAATATTAGAAGATTCTGAGTTTGGGTATGGAAAGTATAATTTGACTTTCCACAGAAAATTCAGTATAAGAGCCACTCCATCAAGCAACAGGGAAGACCTTTTCCTATTTTGATACATCTAAAGAGGAGAAGTTTTTGCAATACCTCTCCATTTAATTTTATTTTAATTAGGCCTCTAATATTTTGTAAATCCTTTCTCCTTGTACTTTCCCACAGTGGCTGTAATCTCATTTCCACGACACATGTTAAACACCTTGGAGTGTAGTCAATAACATCCCTGCTCTCACAGCAATAAGCCATAAAATGTGTTTGAATTTAGAGTCAACAATCCTGCTGAAGAGGGAAGCACGGAAGAGGAGAGCAGATGAATAGCTAGGATAATATTTTTTATTATTATTTCAGTTCACTAAAGCAGATGTGGTAGGAGTGATCAGTGGGGATATATATAAATTGTAACAGGCAGTAAAGTTATAGAACTAAGCAGCATGGATGATACATTTACATTTTTTAGAAATAAATATTTGGCACAAATACCCTCAGGAGGATTCTTGAAAATGTGACGGTGCTTTTTTACTAGACAAATAACTATTACACTATGTATAGGACAAAAGTGGGGGCAGTTTTTTCTCTATATTGTGTTTTTTCTCTATATTCACTACAATATCTGTAAAATTTCCCGAGGGAGGAGTGAGGAGAAGTATGAAACATCACTTGGAGGCAAAACTGGAAGCAGTGACAACATGAGTGTTACAGCTGGAAGTTCTATTGATAATTTCTGATAATAGACATATGCTTACAATCCTCACTGACAGAGCAGCTACAGGCATCTGAGTGTCAAAGACTTGGTAATAAAAACAATCTTAGGGAAAACATGATGTCAGTAATGTCGATACTTAACCAGAGTAATTACCCGTTTACAAGCAATTTTGGGTATTCAGCCAAAGACTTGAATATGTTGGAAGACTGAGTGTTTTAGAGGGTTAGGCTATCTGTCCAGCTCCCTTGGCCAACCTGTTTTGAAAATGAAGGTCCTAATTATGATATTTTATCTAAGTTCATCTGAGTGCCTTACACCAGCTTTTTGATTTTGACCAGTGGGACATGAGAAAATCATAAGGAAGTCATAAGTAAGAGAAGTCAGGATGGCAGCTCTTACAGCTCAGCTGCCCTGAGGATCCATCCCAGACATGATAGGACAGGCTGAAAAAGCTGGGGCAGCTCAGCCTGGAGAAGGCTCTGAGGAGATCTGAGAGCAGTCTGTCAGTGTCTAAAGAGGGACTGTAAGAAAGAAGAGGGCAGACTCTTTAGGAGAGTCAACTGTGACGGAGAATTAGGAAGTGATTTCAAAATAAAAGAGGGGAGAATTGAATTGGATATAATAAAAACATTTTTTCCGTAAGGGCAGGGAAGCACTGGCACAGGTTGCCCTGACAAGTGGTGGTTGCCTCATCTGTGGAGACATTCAAGACCAGTTTGGACCAGGCACTGAGCATCTGATGGAGCTGTAGATGTCCCTATTCATTAAAGGAGTGTTGGACCAGATGACATTTAAGGATCCATTCCAACTCAAATGACTCTATGATTCAATGATCACAGAAGGTTTTATCATAGTCCCTTGTAAAGAGTAGCAGGGCTGAAGAGAACTCAGTCTTACCTAAAAAACAGGCGTTTTTTAATTAGGAGTCAGTCCTTAAGTACCCTAGTATGACAGGGCCATTAATTCTTCCTAAGAGTCTGATCCAATTTCTACTGGAATAAAAGCCATTTATGAATATGGTTAACTATTAGCCTTAACTCAGATATAAATAAGCATAATTATGGGCTCTTAAATCAGTAATGATCATGCTTCATTATTTTATTTGTGGTAAGCCTTGTTTTCTTTAGGATAATTTTAACTTTCTTGGCCTATGTTCAAAGATGTTAAATGGTGTAACTTTGTATTTTTTTCCTGTTTCTATTAATAAAAAAGGACAACAATTACTGTGTTCAGCTTCCAAGTGAACACAAGAAATTCCAATACGTTACGTTGGTCTGTTATAATTAATTATCACTTGAACGTCATTTTAATAACCTTATCTTAAACATCAGCTGTTAAAACTGATGTAAAAATATTCCTATTCGAAGCATCTTTATATAGTACTTAAATTTTCAGTTTTTATTAAAGTACTCAAAATATTGATAGTTGAACTGCTTTTGACTGTATAACTACTTTAATCAACCATACCCATCCAAAATGAAGCATATCCATCTTTCCAGGGTGAAAAGAAAATTTGCTGACTGCAGGCTGATATTTTTACTTGACTGCAGTACATCCGACATTTCTTTAAGTAACAGAAAATGCAGTAGGCTAGCTCAGTGCTTCCCAGAGACTGGGAGTATGTGTGTATTTTAAAGCATTAACTGGGTCTTTTACATGAAAGATCCACTATCTACAAAAGTAGTTTTTCAGTCTGTGTTACAGTGATTTCTCTTCGCAATTGTTTTTCAAGAATTATATTTGCTTCATAGCTAAAGTTTGCAAATGTTGACCCTAAAATCTCTCAGTGTTGATCGTTTTCAAAGATGTCTATGATAAGAAAGAGATCAATTTGCAAGTACAATGCTTAGAATTAATGCATAAATGTTTTCTCCTCTTTTACAATGTCTTTAAGAACTATGGAAGTGTAACACACTCAGATAAGACTGAACAATAAATACTCCTCATTATTGTGCATAACATGAGAATTTCAGTTTTGAATTTGTTAGCAAGACAAATATGTGAATTCAGTTCAATATAAACATTTTTTTTAATAATTCCTTTTCACAGCTTGTTTAGTGTATTTGGCCCTCAACAAAAGTCCCCCTGTGGTTCCAGTATACATTTTTCTGTGGATTAATTCAGCCTCTAAATTTTTTTGAGTAATTTGTCTCAGTAATTTTATGCAACATATCAGTTGAAATTATGTGATATTGGAAACCGTAGGCATAGATGTTCTGAAAAGTCAGATCTAACTAGTATTGTTGTCTGGCTATGAAAGCTTGATATTGAGGTGGCAAACACTACACAACTATCAAAGGTATGAAGTTATCTGACTGGGGAAGATTTCTTGCTTCAAAGAATCTTCAAAAAATTATTTGCTGCTGAAATAAACTAAATGTAATGTTTTAGATTTGTACTGGAGTTAAGAATCTGTTCAGAATGGATGCCACCAACAGCACTGAAGAGGGAGGTTCAACCACCACCTATCATTATGAAATGCTTGACAGCTGGCTGGAGCAGAGGTATGGACTTTCAGCTATACATTCTCAGATAAGTCTAAAATTATTAAAGAAAATAATTGCTATTAATAAGGTATTTAAAGATAAATGTGAAAAGAAGAGGTTGTTTTTATTACTGCATACTAAGCATGGTCCAGGCAGAAGCTCAATACCAATCTTTGGAGCTACTGCATATTTTTGGAAAATGCTGCTTGCCTCATACTTGAGCTATAGACAGTTAATCATTTTGAGAGCCATCTGCATGTCACTGGGAAGTCATGTAAGTTCAAAAGCAACCACACCAGCATTTGTAAGAACGATATATCGAAGACCACCGGTTTGAGAAAGAGCTTAAAACGTGAAGAGACAGGGAATTTAAGTGATTCCATACTAAATTTTATGTTCCAGGAATTGGTGAATACCTAGAAAAATTTTATCCCCCTCAATAAGAAACACCCTCTGTCAAAGCTCTAATTGCTGTTAGAACAATACATGGTGAAAAAAATAATGCATGAAACTATTTAATTTTTTCACAAAAACCTCCCAATATGAAGACATCCTGAAATCATCTTGAGAAGAACCTTCTTCATTATGTCTACACTGCAGTTACTCAGCCTAAACAAATGAAACATATCATCTGCATACTGGCAGCAAAGGGTACATGAACTACAGAATGACAAACTTCTAGTTTTTGACAGCTTGCTTCAGAGCTCCTGTACAGGATCTTCAATTATGTTACTGTTTATGCAATGTAAATTTATGGTTGGCCACATTGTCATCTCTAACTTGAGGAGAAATAGATTTGAATGCTGGATTTTTCCATGGATAAAGAGTTGGTTGGATGGTCACAGCCAGAGCATTGTGGTCAGTGGCTCTTTGTCAAGGTGAAGGCTAGTCACAAGTGTATAGAAAAGCCTACCGATTATGGTGACTTGTTACTACACTGTTTGAATTGGAAAATTACTTATTTTCACAGGCTAAGGTATGACATTGTTGATAACTGAATCCTATGAAGATGTTTACTCTGCTAAATCTGGACCACATCAATTTATAACTTCACTAGTGTATGTTATTGAGTAGTAATTTTCAAAGTTTCTACAAATTTTGTATAAACCATAGATTTACAGTGCCTAGGTTCACCAAAAATCCTCCAAAGGAAATATGGCATTTTTATCCTGTTGTTTCTGTTTAAAGAAATTACTCATCAATATGATGATCCCAAGTTACCATTTCCCTTTTCACGTTAACAGCTATCTAAATGTGCAAGTTGTTTCTTTGAAAAGGGAAAAATAAACGTCTCTACTACGCATTCTAATCTGCTTGCAAAGAACCTGAAAAATACATTTTCCTAGTTCCAAATACATTCCTCATTCCAAGAGGAATCCAATTGAAAGTGCATATTTCTTCTAAAGCTTCAACTCCTTTTAGCCAGCATTAAACTCAAAAGTTCTCACTAAGCCACACTACAGATTTTCTTAACCCACAGCAACCCTTGCCTTTTAATCATGGCCTTCAGAGACGCACATGCTCCCATATGAAAACCACTCTGAAAACGCATTCAGAAGCATGCTACAAGTGCTTTGACTTTGACCAATGGCAGACATGAACAGTCAGGTTGGAACAATTTCTATTTAATCTGCTTCTTGCATAACAGCAAGCCTTGCAATTTCTTATCACTTTCATTCAAGCAGTCTCTCTTCCATCCTTTTTTAAACAGTCATTTTGTATTCCAGAATCTCAACTAAACAGGAGAGTCCGTAACAATTAAAAGCAATAATACAAAGCTTGTTATTAGTACTGGATGTTCAAATAAGTTTATTTGACTACAGAAATGAGTGCAGCCACTGTAAAGATCTTGTACTGTTACTGAAAATGCAGTGAATTATTATGATCATATATGGGAAATACTACAATGGATCCTGTTTAAATATATTTTCCATTTGCATGATGCAACTGAGAATGACCAGTTAGAAAATATGAAGATCCTAATTAAAAGCATTATTGAGCTTTCTACACAACTTAATTTTCATCCCTGCTGATTGTGCCAATCACAAAGATGAATTTTTTTTTTAGAGTTTCTTTCACTACAGTATCAGAGAACAAACTAATTTTGTTTTTGAATCTCTGCAAAGTTGTTCATTATGCAAATCCTATTTTGTGAAATAAGTATGAGGGTACCAAAAGTGATTGGAATTGAAAAACAAAAGAGTCACCAGGATATGGAAAAAAAATAAAACAAAACAAAGTAAAGGTGAAGAAAAGTATAGTTCAAAAGTTCAACAGTATGTTTTTATTTCTCAGTTTTATGCCCAACTTGTCTGAAAAAAAATAGCATACAAAATCTTTTAACACTAAAAATACCTATTTAATACCTATTTAATCTGTATGGGAGTACTAAAGTCTGATGTTTCCAGTACCTTTCTATAAAGCTTAACAGTGAACAACTGTACTGCAACATTTTTACTTCAGAACTCCTCTTTGGATCATGTCAGTCAATTTGCTGATACAACGACTGCCTCCTTTAATCAGATAAAACACCTATTAACAAAAGCAGGCATGGCTCATTTTATTGCTAGGTTCCTATCACATATGTTCATATTTCCTCAAGTATGGCAACTCATTGACCTTGGTAATCTAGATTGATTTATCCAGTTCAAGGATCACTTACTTCTGTGGTGAGTGATGGTTGCTTGGCTAGCAGCAATCTTTTTCATTTCCTGTTGATGTAATAGTGTTTCTGATGTTATAGATTATCACAGCATTGAATTATAAGTTTGGATCCTAACTCAATTTTGGCCTCTTTCAAATTCCTTTCTAGAACACTGTTAATCAAGGAGAATCTCTAGCCCCAGTCTATTTCATAACATATCCATAAATACAAGTATTAAAAAAAGACATACATACACACATTAGAGAGAAAGAGAAGTCATAATATAAAAATATTAACCTCCCCACTAACATTCATTTATTCTCCTACAGACAAGGAACCTTTTATTTTCCAAGCGCTTTTAACAGTTTTAGCCAGCTAACTGGAAATTTTATAAATATATCAGAATCCAAACCAAAACTCTAAAATTTGTCATGAGGTGAATGTTATAAAATCTTTGCATGAATATGCTGAAGTGAAGCATATGTCAAGAAATGAAAGCTAGATGTCAGTTTACACTATAAATACATGAAGTATATGCATAGTCACCGATTTATCTCATCTGCTTTTTCACATGACAGTTTTCAGATGTTGCAGAACAAAAAAATTATCAGGATAGGGAGAAATTCTTACATATGCAAATTGTTATTTTCTTATTTTCTTAAGACATGACAATCTAATTCCAGGCATAAACTCCAATAATAAGACAAGCAGAAGAATTAGTAGGATGCTGATCCAGCTACTTGGTTAAGAAACTCTGTGTATAAATATTCTTGAATGAGTATTAACAACATCATAACTTTCTGGGCTCTGACTAAAAATTTTTGCTGGTGAAAAAGGTACAGATTATTTCTGAAACGCAGCTACTACTCTTTCATAAATAATTCTATAGAATTTAACGCAAGGTAGAAGTACCTGAACTAAATACTAGTGAGGCTATATGTAAAAGAAACAGTAGGCACTCGCTACAAAATGCTGCAGCAGCATGCAGCTCCTTGCAAACCAGTTTATCCCATTTAGTGGCACAGATGCTGAATTGAATGCAGAAGGGTTTGGCACCATACAATGCAGCACTAGAATGTTCAAAAGAGTAGATCTCTGCTCATCACACAAATCTACGCTGGCACTGAGCTTCAATCTGTGTCTTCTAAGCACTCTCACAATCCATATAGTTCAGAGTGACTTGTCTATGACAGAGTGAGGCCTGCCACTTAAATGATCGGCATCACAGTAGCTCAGCATACTACCATTGCTTATGAAAATAGCGTGTAATTTTTTTCCCCTCGTCTGTCATTTCTCACATGACACAGACCATGTATTTTAACTTCATGATTAACTTGAGTGATATTTAGGTTTCAAAGTTTACTTTGGCTGACCACTCAGGCTGTGCTCTGCTAATCAGGCTTTTGGAAAGCCCACCTGTACTGCGCTTTAATGATTTTTAACACTTGGCTTTTGCTCCAGTGGGCTTCCACGCTTGACTTTTTTTCCAGATAGACTCAGTCTTCCAGTTCTCTCCAATCAGCCGTTCTACAGATTTCTGTCCTTTGTCGGTCATCCCATCCATCTGTCTTCCTCTAGTAATTTTCAGACTAGAGTGTTCTGGTAACATTTTCTAGTGTATCATTGCTCCCTGGAGCCACCTAGGCTACACCATAAAACTGTCTTCCTTATGTCTCACACCGGTGCCTCCAGCTTCATGCCACACATCAGTGGCCTCCAGCTCATTGCTCTGCATCAATAGCCTCCTAGCCTATACTCAAGGATATCGGGACCCATTTTAATCAGGATAAAACTCAAACTAAATGTGAAAAGTATTAAGTAAAAGCACAAATAAGGCTCAGCTACTTGCAAGCGTGGTCATTTTAGCTTAATGAGCATTTGGTATAAACAGAACTTTACAAAACAACATGGCAAATACTTTTTAATTTTATTTTTTTTTTTTTCAACAACAGCGTAATTTTAGACTTAAAGAGAACGGGCACCCTGTCATCCAAGACTAGTTTTCCAAGTCAGTCATATACTCCTGTTGTAATGATAACTCAGTGCTAAGCCAGCCTTTTTCACCACCTCTTATCTTGTTCACCACGATCAGCTAAAGTCACACACAAGGTAGTTTTCTCAGTGCTTAATGAAATTAGTAAGGTATTGTTAGACAGAAACATAACTGTTACACTAAATTGGAAGGGAAAGGAAAAAAGACCAGAAGTTCATCATAAAATTAAATCCTGTACAGGAAAAAAAGAATAGATCCACAATCTTGGAAACACAATGTGCTCTATGCACTTTTAGCCACAGTTCTGTTCAGAATTTTTCTTTCAATACTTATATATGTGGCTAATAGTTCTCACAGTACATTTTAGATCATTTTCACATCAACACTATCTTCTTCAAGGTGTCAAATATAAATCTCTTAATTTTCAAGCAGGTGTTCCAAACAGTATACATTTTATATCTAAATAGTAGATCTATAGCTTTTTGTTTTTTTTTTTTTTTTTTTTTTTGCATGTTTTATATATGAGAGCAAAGTGATTGCTCTAAGCAATGTGAGTCACCTACTTAAGTCCTTATGTCAGTTGAAGACCTGGTAATTGTCTTATACTTGCTGCTCTTACAGATAGAAAATAGAAGTGATTTCAGTAGTAGCTTCATTAATTATTCTAGAATAAAATCTGTAGAAGTGAGAATGTTAAATGTTTTTAATGTTCAAACACTTGACATTCTTAAGAATGTTTTAAATATCTAAAATATTTTACTAACCAAAAGCAGGAATACTTGTAAGCTAATAACACTTATTGTTAAGTCAGATCCTGAGCACAAATATAACATCACTTGCAAATTTAACATAATTTCTACCTTTCCCATTAATGTGAACAGATTAAAACTCAAACAACACAAGTCATGAACAGCTGGCATAATACAGAATCATACAGTGGCTTGAGTTGGCAGGGATCTCAAGGATCATCAGGTTCCAACTGCTTTGTCACAGGCAGGGCTGCCAACCACAAGATCAAGCACTAGACCAGGCTGCCCAGGGCTCCATCCAACCTGGCCTTGAATACCTTCAGGGACAGGGCATCCACAGCCTCTCTGGGCAGCCTGTGCCAGCACCTCACTAGTCTCTCTGTAAAAATATTCCCTCCAACATTTAACCTAAACCTCCGTTCCTTTAGTTTAAAACCATCCCTCCCCACCCTTTCAAGATCTGCTGTTTCCCAGCCATCCTGCAATCTATGAGATCTACACAGAACAGATGAGTTAATGAGTGCCTCACTAGGCTCACTAGACACTGTGAGGCTCAGTCTACTGCAGTCCAAGGGACCACAAGCCTTTCCTACAGAAACTGCCATTGCGACACACAGTGAAAGTCAAGGTCAGCACAGTTACAGGATTTTGCAGTGCTGTTACTCTCTGTCAAGCCAAACTAAGTCATAAGACTGAAAAGTAGCCACATCATTTTAAATCAAAGGAGGAGTATATACTCAGAACTTTGAAATGAAAGACATCTGCGGTACAAACCTGCATTGCATACACGGTACTGAAAACAAATTAGTTCTATGTGGTGAAAGCCTACATAGTTTTCAGTCCCTGTTTGGAGGAAGGAAGTCAGGAGAAGCAGAACAATGTATCACAGACACTACTTTTATTAGCTTGGGTCATTTTTTTATTACATGAATTAGGTTGAATTTTTTTCTTAATTCCACAGTAGCTCCTACATCACATCATTCCAGATCTGCCAATTTTAGAGTGTTTTTTTTAATGACAAGCACTCTTCTGAAAGAAGAAAATAAAGTAAAACAGCCAGGAAAAATGAAACATAACATTCTAAAGGGAGTTAAAATGTCAAACATGCACTTGATCTTTTCATCACCCTTTTAGATTCAGAAAAGCAATGAAATGAGTGACATAAAAATATAAAAACGAAGAGGGCGGTGTATAGAAGTTAATCAAGTTATAGAGCTTTACTTTTGTCACCTCCATCATATTATATAGTACAATTTAAAAAGATTATACCCTCCAAGAGCAGAGAGAAATTCTCTCCAACAAAAGGAACTACTACAGATAAACTAGAGATGTATTAAGTCTTGCCACTTTACTTATATATTCCAAAATTTCCTATGAGAAGTTGTAAGGATAGGGAGTAGCAGATATAGCTAATTTTAACTAGTTGCAGATCACCCTAGAAAGTTAGCAGTTACAGACCAGTAATAGGAGAAATTGGTTATCACTTTCCCAGGACCAGGGTTCACTAAACTCTTGAAAGGTTAGGAGGGGTAGATTCCAGATCTATCCACCCAACCCACCACTAAGCCTTCTGGTCAGTCAGGTGAATTGCTTCCACTTGCACTCCCAGGGCTGGCTACATCTCTTCACCAGATGCCCAATCATTGGTTCAGGCTATTATGTAATTGTCCCCATACAGAAGTATATGCGAAATTTTTCCACAATCCAGTTAGATAAGAGGGAAAGGAAAAGAAAAAAAAAAAAAAAAAAAAAGACACAGCATAGATTTTCAGATTTTGTCCCAGTTTCTAGAGTGGGATTCTGACCAGGATCATGTGATTGATATACATTCTAAATATTCCACTAAGCTAATGGCAGAAAACAGAAGCATAAGCCTGTTTTTTTTACTTTAAACTTTGTTGATGCTTTATGTTGTCTCTTCATTTTTTTCCTTCTCTCATTCTCATTTGTGATTTTCTGCCTTTTTGACCTTCTTTGACTCTCTTACTTTATAACTTATTTACAAATTTCTGTCTTTTGTTCTCTGTAACAAATAACATATTCTTCTCCCTCAGTATCCAGTCTCACATCCTTCTGCTAAGTCTAACCCCCTTCCCAGTCAGTGGAGAAAATGGTCTCTCTTGCTTCAGCAGTCTTCAGTGTCATTAACCAGGAATCTTTCATTACTCAAATCCAACCTTATTTTACGCTTCAGTGATGGTAGTTCTCAATTAATTTAGCAGAATTTAGACAAAATAAATGATATTTTAATGTATCATATTTTTCCTGCCAGGGTAAACTACCATCTATCTGAATAATAATCACAGAGAAAAACATAATTTTAGAGTAAAACCAAAATCTCTTTGGTGGGAAAAAAAAAAAAAAAAAAGCAAGATAAATCAAATGGAAATTATCACTTTCGCTTGAAAAAAATTGTTATGGAATTTCTCATAGACTACTTAATTTTTTAAATAAAGAAAGAATTTTAAATAGCCTCAAAGTCACACATAACAGAGTGTAACATTAACATGAGCATGAAACTATCGAATTGAATGCCTAATTTTAGAGGAAAGATTCAGGTGATACAACTGACTTACGGATCAATAGAGACAGCAAGGACAGACACCTAAGGAAAATGAAGAAAGTGGCCATGTATTCAAGGATGTTTCCCCAGTATGTCTTCTAAACTTTCAGCATTCTGCACTTCTAGATGTTGAGGTTTTTTTATGGTTTATGAATCTTAAATGATTTTCCTTCCATGACTTCCCTAAATTGTTTTGTTTTAGTATATGAGTTTTTCTAAGATCCATAGTGTCCTGAGTGACTTCACCATAAGCAGTGATTGCTGCTTACCTGTGCCCTGTGTGGTTGTTTTGATTCTGCTATATGATAGTTTCATCTAACACCCTTCTTCCTCAAATTCTTCCTCAAAAGTAATGCAAATAATAGTTTCTAACTATTCTCTCCTGATCTTATTGACTTCTATCATCCCTCCCATCAATCATTTATATTTCTGACTGAAGAACCTTGAAAATTTCTCTGCAGAATCCTCTACATATCCTTTATCATCTTTATCACCTAGTTTTCTAGTTCTATTATGAAGCTTTTGATGGTACAAGACCAGCACACTTATTAATCCAAGATGAACAGAAAACACAAAATTGTCATTAGGAGCATAAAGATATTTCTATTCCAGTTCTAGTAGCTACCTTTTGCTTTGTTAGCTGTTACTGAGCACTGAACTGATCTTTTCATAGCACAGACAACTATAAACACCAAAGACCTTTTTTTGAATTGACAATGCATCACTGGAATAGCTTTTCACATTTATATCTGTGGTCACTGAATGTCACCTGCCATTTCATTGTCTGGTCACTTGGTATCATGAAATAGATCAGTAACTTCACACAGTCTTTTGTCACAATTGATTATCATTTCCACGGCTGGTCCCTTCTTCCCTTTTTTTCCAGATCATTTACAAATATGACAAACATCATAAGACCTGATACTGAACCCTGCCAATCTCTAGCAGTGGTCAGTCTACCCTGAAATAATTATTTTTGTTGCCTTTTGTTGCTCTTTAACCAGTTATTGAACAGTAACTCTACTCACATACAATAATAATCCAGCTTAGCATCTTTAAGACATTTGGTGAGTGAACTTTGTGAAATGCCTGTTTGGAAATTCAGGGGGGCTGTATCAAGTGGTTTTGCTCTATTAAAATTCTAGGCACAACTTCCCTTAACAAAAGCACTTCTGACTCTTCATTAATACATTATACCACACATTACATTCATATATGCAATACACAGGGTGAGAACAGATACTCTGGACTACCTATCCAGTGCTTTGTGGTAAGCTCGGGCAGGGAACAGGAAAAATTGGGATGGCTGTAACTGTATATTTTTTTCCTTTTCAGATTGACAGCTGAATTGTAAAGGCCTTTCAAGTGAAGAGGATATGTGGACACGCACTGCAAGGACTTCCTAACCAGGTCTCTAGTGAGATAAATGCAATAAGGAATGAAAGAAAAATACTCCCAGCTGGCTACCTTGAATCTCTTTGCTCAGAGGAAAGTAAAACACATATAAGGGCATTTGGGATCAAGCATAAAACACACCTTCAGGAGGAAAATATGCAATATATAATCAATTCTGATTTTAAAAAATGATAAAGTGTATGCATTTAAATTTCAATTTTGCTCCACATAACCAAACATGTGCTACAAACATTTTTCTTGAGTGAGCCTCAAATTAAAAAGACAAAAAGAAAAAAAAAATCACCTTATGTGATTTACCAGAAAGGTAAAGACTAGAGATAGTACAAAGAGTGAATTAGGAAATATCAAAAAAAGATGTTTAGTTTCGAAATTTAATTCTGTGTGTTGTGTGTGGATATTGCAGTGGATCCTTTTCTAATATATGGAAATATATACATGCAGATGTATAGATGAAAATTTAAAACCTTTATGAACGTCTTCAGTATTTTTTTGTAGAAAACTGCTTTCTGCTTTCAATTTATTAGTTACTTTGGGATCAACATAATAACATGCATTGGTGTTATAAAGAAAATGTCAGCAGAAAAATATCAAGTACCCTTGCTTTGTCTGAAAAGAATCAACACAGAAAATATATAGACAAATCAATAAATAATAAAACATAGTCTAATTACTAAAAACATTAGTAAATCTGGAGCAAATATACTAACATAAATATAGCCGTTGTCAAATAAATTGAACTTCATCTCTTTCACTGTCAGCCTCATTAGACAAAATCCAAATACAGAGGAGGGCTTTACAACAAATCGTGTTCCAGGCATCATTAAGGTGTTCTTAGAAACACCTCAGGAAAACAAACAACAAACAACTTTTACCAGATGCAAGGAGTGTCCATCAGGACAACTCTGTCACCATTACCTCCAGAGGCCTCATCCAGGGTCTTCTATCAAAACACCTCAGCTGATTTCACCTGTTTTTATAAAACATAAATGGGGAATGAATATGAGGTGGTTTCTAAGGAAACCAAGATAGTAATCACAGAGGTCTTTATAAATCAAAAGCTGCACCTGGAAAGAAAATTGGAGATTGAAGCATACACTGGATGAAGCAGTGAAGTATTCTTTCACACCATGCTTATGGGTTTGTTTGTAGGTGTGGGACTGAGTTTGGGAGAGAGAGATGCAATGTGAAGTACTTTATACGGGTACCCAATACTTCCTATGGACACATCATTTGTTTCTCAAGATTAGCTCATTCTTTCTTGTACGATAAACTAACATTACAAGTGACTGTTCAGAGACCTCCCAGCCATCTTTTGTCACCAGAACAAGGTATTAGCTGCTGCAGCCACATCTGGATTTACAGTCAAACTCTGAAAAAAGAAGCAGGGCTTAGAAAGAAAACAGGTGAGGCCAAGTATAAATTTCATATTATATTCATAAAAGAGTAGGAGTTCCCTAGGGACAGAAAGATGATTTGTCCAACCCTACTTTTGAGGCTACGCTTGAGAATTTGCAAAGGACACTCGAAATTACAAAGACCATTTCTCATCTCGGTTGAAAGGTGAATGCCTTAGTGAAAACCTTTCAACTAACCTGAATGTGCATGAGGTCAAATCCTAGTAAATCATGTTTGATTATCATGAAGGAATTACTTTTTCTCCCCTAAAACTGTATTGAATGCATCCAAAAATCATTCTGTGGATTTTTCATTACATATATATGAATTTTAAAAAATGATATTTCCATCCCTTTTTATTACTATATTAATTCATTTAGTTTTAAAATAATAAAGAAGTCCTTTTGGAAGATCTAGATGATCTATTATAACATTCATAATATAAAAATTCAGAGGCACATTAAAGTGATAATTCCAAAAAAATTTAACATGTATATTTCAACTCCCTTCTCTTTTCCCTCTGAATGTCCTCTTGCCCTTCTTTCTTTACAGTCTCTGCTTCATAAGGCATT
Organism: Chrysolophus pictus; assembly: GCA_037305975.1. NCBI lineage: Eukaryota > Metazoa > Chordata > Aves > Galliformes > Phasianidae > Chrysolophus > Chrysolophus pictus. Next base: position 49,208,138 of record CM074579.1, on the reverse strand, counting down.
ATTCTCTACCCATTTTTTTTCTGACTTTCCAAAATCCAAATATAAAATTATTTAAAGGGACCTTGATAACGTTATGCTAATAAAGCTCATTTGTATAAATCACAATACTTTTTTTTTCTCCCTCCTCTGAGAACAGAGAGCAAGCAAAAAGAAAAAAAGAATAATGGCTGGAGAATTCATCTGTTCCTCATCCCACCTGCTTCTAGCTTTGGCTAGTGCAAAAGGATTAAGAGAGTCAGAAATAAGCCAGATTTCATCCCACACTTTCAAAATTGTTCTAGTTCTGTCCAGTTCAAAAGATGTTTTAAGACATCTTGAAAGGAGGTATGACAGTCAAATAAGCTGCATTTTGACAAATTCAAGTACTTTTTTATTAGTAATTTTGCAAGTGTTCAGAACAGTAAGATTAGAACAGAAGAAGCAGGTTAATGTGCCAAACAAAAGCATCAAGAGTAGTTAATGTAATGTAAACCCATGTATTTCTTTCAGTCAAGTTTTTTAAAACAAATAAAGCCTTTGTAAAACAGAGAAAGTAATTCAAAAATCCTGTTTAAAAAGGAATATTGTAATATATATTGTATGCGCTTTAAGTGCAAACGCGATCTCAGTCTGTACATTGTATGATATTTTCATCCACGCATCTCACAGTCATTTCACATTTCATCTCTTCTGAGAAGGAGATGGGAAAATACTTATCACTTAAAAAGAAAAAAAAAAGAAAAAGAAAACTCCAGCTGAATTGCACATTTATACCGTATGATTATCAATCCCGTCATTTCCCAAAGATTGGCCCTTCTGCAGCCCTCCTGTCCTTTTCTCATTCTGGAAATGCAGACACACTGTGCCATGATTACTATCATATTCAAAGTATTTTAGTAATTCTTACTATTATAGTTTTTGCCTCCAATGGTATGGAAACCTAGGGTAAAAAAAAGTACCATTCTCTACTACTGGTATTCAGAGACGAAGCAAACAAGGCTTGCTTCAAATGTATTTTATTTCTAACAACAACATTAAAAAAGAAACCAATATCTCCTTTTCGTATAGATAATATTTAGAGTTTCATCATAAAACATCCTTGTAAAAACTATTTAATTTTCCACTACAGGGAGGGAGGATTTGATCTCTTATTAAACATTTTATGGAAAAGTCTAAAAGTGCTTTCAATTATTTATCTGAATTGAAATCTAAGCCCTGGCAACTGCTGGTATTACACACACACACATAATATTATCAGCCCACTGAGTGCTATTAGGTCATAAAATGCTGCTGTAGCAACATCTCTGTTACAGCTGCTGGTGCTCATGCAACTTTTACTACAGTTATAAAGCCATTTATTACATTTTCTTTATGATGCTAATGCATTGCGGTCTGTTATTTTATTGTTCCCACTGTGATAAAGACTGAAATGTATGATATTGTGCAAAAAAATACAAGTCTAATAACATACCCTGCTGCATTAAAAATCTCTTAGATAAACTTAAGAGGCTCATAAAAATATTAACAGGGGATACCAAAAGGGAAATATTTGGTGGGACATTTTCTTTCATTTATTTTATTGTTCCCCAAAGAAAGTTTTTTAATTGTGCTTTGTCAAAATATACAAATGGTAATATGAATGTAACTTCTTTCTTAATTATAATGTCATCATTGTGGAAGAACATAATTTGCAATATGCTATGAGGAAAGATGACTAAATAATATCTAAATGATCACTGAAAAGGAGAAAAGTCATTAAAAATAATCATTCCCTCAAATCCAGAGGTGCATAGCAGTAGATAATTACAATTTGTTCAAATTTTTTAAACTTACCTTCCTCTTTAAATAGTTCTGTTTTAAGAAAATGCAGTTTATTTTGAGAGACAATCAATTCATTTAATTAACTGCTACCTGGTGCTAAGGCTCATTTAGAGTCTTACCCATAAACTGTACTATAATTCAAATAAAAATTCATTACTCTTTAAAGAACGTGGAATCTCCAGTGTAGGTCTTGGGTATGCTTCAAAAGCAAGCATGGAAGAGAAAGAATGACTGGAATGTTTGACGTTTATAATACTGCATAAGGAAGATAATACCTTTTAAGAGGACTCTGACCACTGAGGTTGTTGTACATACAATGTCTAATTCCTTTTTTCTTAAAGTGCAAAAATTTCATTGTAAATATTGCAGCTTCCACTCTCTTTTACTGCTGTATGTCAGCTTGCATTTCCCCCTTTTTCAGTCACCTCTTCTCACATTTAAATGCTTTCTTGGACCAGTCAGATGTGGCCAAAAAGCTCTGCATCTCTGAAACTTTCCTGGATAGTTGGCACAATCAGTATCCTCAGAAAAGGCTTTTCCTCTGGAAAAAAAAGCCACAACAGTCTCAAACCATGAGACTGGTGCATTTTGAAGTAAGAAAGAAAGAGACATAAGGAAATAGCCCTGTAAATCCTGCTGTACAGAATTAAAATTTACTATAAACATACCAAAATCCCTTAGCAAGAGTCACGCAGCTCCCTTCAGAAAAATTATTCTATAAAAATGCACTCATTGTAAAAACAGGGACATTTTAACACAAAGATTTAAAGTATAAATTGAAACAATCTTAAGAAACTTGAAGAACAGGAGCTTTTTCTTCCTACTCACTATTCGTTAGAGAATATATCTTATTCTGTAAAGTTATCTCCAGGCTTTTTTATGCTGCTAAGTTTGCCAAGGATTAGCTAGTTCCCTAGACAATACTGAGTCCTGAAAAAATTCTCTCCCCCCAGCGACATATACAAGGCACAAACACATGAAGTTTGAAACCAGTTTTCCTTTACATATAGGCCAGTAGCTTTGCTTCACAGTGAGCTGCAGGCTTTCTCTCTCCGCAACTAACAGTTCCTCGGTTGCGCGCCTCTTGTAACGTGTCTGTAACACACCTGGGCTTTTATTTTCCACCAGCAAAAAAAACCAAGAGCAGCTCATCTTACAGCAGATCGTGCACCCAAAGTCTTTCACAGTGCAGCATAACTCCAGAGCACAGGATCTGGCCAACACACGATTTTGTCATCTGGATCATTATAGTGGTGTAAAGTAATTCGTGTTCTTAACTGGATGGATGGATCATCTAGATTAAATCTATACTCCTCAAATTTGGCATATGACACTGCGGTTAAGCTGTATTGCCTCAGCCATTATGCAAATAAATATCTTCTCAGACAGGAACATCTTTCATTAGTGGACATGTCCACCCAAATGTCCTCAGTCATTTCTTAATTGACTACATAGTCTCCTCATTCTGTTTGCTTAAACTGGACAGTAGTAACAAAGCAATAAAGGTTTTGAAATCCAGCCCTGGGAACATCTGATTTTACACCTATGTCTTGGCTGCGTCAGCTGACACAGGAAAAGTGATTCATTACACATAGCTTTAGGGCTATAGACACTCTTTACAGTGATATACCCACACACTCTTCTTTTGCTTCTATGAATATCCTGCCAAAATTCAGTACCCAAGAATGCCTTACGTCATTACGACTTCATTATTTTGCAGTTAGTTCCATCATTACAAGTGTCAGAGGTAGAATAGTAAGTCTAACATGCCTCACACAATAAACAAGGCAGAAGGAAAGTAACAGTACAAAGGAAAATACATTAAAGATTAAATATTAATTGATGCTACTTAGAAGATCCACAACATCAAATAAAAGATCATATAGCAGGGAATCTAGCATATATACATTTCTGCATTCTGCACGTTGTTTTTAAAGACAAAATTATAATAAAAGTTGAAATTAAGCAATGTTTTAGTTCTCTGTGGTTCTAGTCCTTAGAACAGTGCAATGTATGATCTACTACTGGACTCTGATTTTAGGTTAACAGTACAATAATATTGCCAAGTGTTTTCAGGCCCAGGAATGGGAACTCTGCACTCCTGAGATAACATTCTCAACATGGTGAAGTAAAATAAAAATGGCAAGAAAATTCATGAAGATGTTGCTCTGAATATGTAGCCTAGCTCATCATCCGGTACTGATAGAAACATCAGGAGAATGTGTACAGCTGCTGACAGCATAAACTGAAGCAGTATTTTACAAATGCAGGTGGTCATTCTTTGGAACCAAAACAATAAGAGGAAAGAAGAGCAGAAATGGTTGCCATCTGGTAAAGAAAATATTTCTATGCTGAGCAAAACAGTGGAAAGATAATTTTTGTGTTTTGAAATACTTAGGTTACACAGAAAATGTTAATATTTTGCCTGAACAGATGGGTAGCTAAAAGAAATAAATTAGCAAGACTCATCATCAAGTATATTACTAAATACAAAAGATTAATAGAGAATACTGTGGGAAATAAATAAACCAGTCATCAAAAACTATCAGTGAGAATATCCAGTGACTGAAATAGAAGACAGGAGAGAAAGGGGAAAGAAATAATTCAATAATATTATATCCAAAAAGAAAATACTGAAACTTCATATTGTAATATCACAAAAGGTGAGTGGAGCTGGTATTGAGACAATCAGCATAATGGAAGAAATACAGATGATCAGCAATATTTAGAAAATAATGCTTTGAATATTTTTATCATTCTTTTCAGTTTGTTTCATAAAGAAGACTAAGAATATGACAACTAATTTCTTGAAAGCAAAAGAAGAGTGCATGACACTCTTCACCGCAAGAGAACAATAAACACTTATTTGAAAAAACATTGGCAAAAACATAATGGAAGCTGAAAGTTCTGTTTCTGCATTCTCTGGAAGAACTTTCTGAGACTTGTGAGTTGTTGGGTTGTTTTTTTTTTTCAAAGAAGAAATTATGAGAATAATGGTTAATTCTCATCAAAAAAAGGTGAGTAAATTTTCTATAGTCACAAAGCTATATTGAAGAAAGTGAAAAGCCCCTCATGAATGTTGAGGAGATTAAATGAAACCACATATCAGCTTGTTTTAGGAGTATCTGACATTATATTTATTTTGTTACTGGCAATTATATGTAATAGCAAAGACATACCTATGCTTTGTGTATAAAGTATAATGTCAGATAAAGGAAGACATAAGAATAGAATTTCCTAAGCAGATTCTTTGTCATTCTGGTTCTTTGTTATCTTTGTTTTTCAGAAATACAGCATTGAAACATTAGTTAATGACTATGAAAGCAAAGCTTACATTACACTTTTCATGCAGACGTCCTCAAATCATGAGGGCAGAATGAAATTTATTAATTTATTAATTGAATAACCAAATTTTCTTTCATTTTTGAAAGAGAAAGGAATAATCTTCAGGTTAAATCATATAGATATATTAAGATAATCAAAGGAACTGTACAAATGTTACACTTGTTGGAGCACAGAAAGGAGCAATAGAAGATTTATTTGGGAACTGAAATCTCTTAAGAGGTTTTTGAGAAGCAAAAGGTTCATAAACAAGAAAGAAAAGAGCCCAGAAATAATGTTTCAGGAGTTACAGAGTCTGCTGAAAGCAAAGTTGAACTTGTAAAGAACATTTCAGGTAACTGATGTATGTTTGAATCTAGAATTGCACTATCTCAATTCTAGTATTTTCTTAAGGCTAAAAACAGGGATAACATGAAAAAGTGGCCTGATAACTATCAAGGGTACTGTGGAACAAAAGTATGTAATTGCAGTAAAGTGTATGGGACAGAAGATCCTGAATTTGGTTCCAAAATTAAGTGAGAGCTATAGTCCTAGTAGAACAAGTCATTAGAAAGATAACATGAATATACAGTTGGACATAAATTCATAGAAAAAAAAGCTATACAGGTTTAAAAAAAAATCACAGATTTGGCTAATTATATGTGCACTGTCAGAGGAGGACTCAGAAAAGAAACTGAGAGTTTTATTACTGTGGAAAAAAAACCCAGCATGTATTATAGCAGAATGCATTAAAGAAAAGACAGATGGTAGCAAATACGTCAGTCCAAAGTGCAGGGTACATAGCCAAGCCCCAGGGACAATTAGTATTATTGTAATTGAATTCACTGAATTGGCCGGAAGTGAATATAAATTACTGCATGACAAAACTGGCTATAGTATGTACTGGTTGCTCTGCAAGAATGGATAGAGTGCATTACCCCAGACAAAACTGTAAAGAGTAAAGTAAAATGATAGTGATAATGTAAAAATATTGGAGGATCCTTCAGTTGTCATCATCACAGCAAATCACACTAAAATGCACAGTAATATGATTATAAATGAGAAACAAAATTTCTGTCCCAGCTGCTTATTGCTAATATAGAAAATGTAACTGGAAATACAAGAAAAAATTGATAATATGAATAGTTTATCTGGATAAACTCAGCTTCTGAAAAAAAAAAAAGATAATTCTTTCAAGTCACATCAGATATGTGGTTGATCCTAAGGCCATGACTAGCAGTGTTTTCTGCTCCTCAAAAAGAAACAAGACAAAAAAAAACAACACATTTGCACAGAAATCATAGTTGGGAAACAACCTTCATATAGTTCAAGCTGAAAAATGTAATCAATATTGACTGTTCTATCATGTGAGAATGATTGGCATTTTTTTTTTTAGAAGTTTTTTTTAGAAGTATATTTGATGTTATTCTAAATTTGAGCAACACTTACTCTCTTTTCCACTGGCACGTTACCAGTTTCTCATGGGTGGATCATAAATGATCTGTCCGAGTTTTCAAATACATAACCTTAGCTGTTGTGTTTTATCATTACCTTAAATATTTTCTTACAAACTTGTTTGTAGTGTCCAACTGTCACCTTTCATCATTATAAAAACCATCAAACAATTCTTCATAAACTGCAGATCCTAAACAACATTATTATCATTTCTACCTGACAGAAGTTTCTTTAAGCTGATTGGTGCACACTTCCTAATTTCTGCTCTCGCCGTTAGGAGCTATGACCTTCTGATTGTTTGTTTGTTTAAAAAAAAGCAAACAAAAGCATGATCAGGTGTTAGGTTTTTTTTTTTTTTTTTTTTTTTTCCATGTCTGAGATTATTTGGGAGATAAATCCAACTCCATTTTGCTATATCTGTGTCCTGTAGGCTGCTCAGAGAAGCTGTGGATGCCACATCCTTGAAGGCTCTCAAGGCCACATCGGGTGATGATCTGGGCAACCTGGTCTGTTAGCTGGTGGCCCTGCTCATGGCAGAGGGTTTGGATATAGATGGTCTCTTAAGTTCCTTCCAGCTCAAGTCATTCTATGATTCTATGATGATTCTACAGTTCTATTGAAGAAGCAAGGAACCCCAGAATTTTCTCTGCTTGATGTGATACTGTCTAGGATTGTAGGACATACTTCAGTTGATTTTATTATATACATTTCTAAGACAACTATATATAAGTTTTGAAATTTCAGAAGAATAATATGGAGAAATGAAAATGAATTTCCACATTAAAAAAAGACTTTATAAACTTTATAGTATAGTACACAAAATATATCACCCTGGGTTCTACAAAATTCCAGAATTTATTAAAGTCTTCCACATAACACATCTAATCAAGATAAATAAATAAAATAAACATGCTGCATAATCTGATTTGTCACTATATTGAAAGTCATCTATTTCAAGACTTAAAAAACTCAGAGTTTCAGAATTGTTTAAACACAGATTCCGAAGCAGATTCCTGTGACTCAAAATACACAGAAGCTGAAGAGAGAGACAAACAGATACTTCAATCCAAACAGTCAGAAATGTCCAGAACAATCCTAAATTCATTTGTCAGAGGATTGGATTAATTCTAAAGGATGAAGCATTCTTACTCTCTCTAAGTATTCTTCATTTTTGCAAAAAGCTAAGAAATATTCTCATCCCATTAAGAGCAGCCATCTGATCAGTGAGTCAGGGTCCAGAATAATCTTTTCCTTTTCAAAGCCTAGATCATCCCTAAGTACACCATCCCACAGCAGCTGAGGTACAGCACTGTTGAATCTCCTGACTGTTCCTGTTCACCAGTCACTGGAGATGAGATTTAAATTTAGGCTACACAGTTCAGTGTTTTTGTTAACTAATAAGTTTGCATTGCAGCATTAGATCATTTCTCTAACTAAGGACTCGTAACAGCTTTATAGCCAGACCAAAAAAACCAATCTATGTTATAGAATATAAATCAACTTCAAGATAACATTTGAAAGAGAGTTCTATGACAGAATATCCATTTGTTTATTGCTAGACTGGTCTTGAGGGTGGAATGCTGACACAAGGCAGGTTTTAAGCCTGGCTCTCCTGACAGTTCTTGTAATCACAGCCTTTGGAGAGAAGCACTTCTGTCCTCAACCAGTTCCAGTTCTTCCTTCTTCCTCACTGCACTTCGCAGTTTTTTTATTTTGTTTTTGATCCTTAGGTGTTCTAACCCTTCCAAGGCTTGAAATCTCAAAAACACACACAGAACACTCTGATCACAACTCCTAGCTCACACAGTCTAAGATAGTTAAAATGAGAAAATGCCTCACTTTTCAATCCCTCACATACTATGGATACAGTAAAATCCAGGTAATTAAAGATTTAGGTAGCCCTATACACGTCCTGGCAAAAAATTCAGTGTTGAGGGATTCCAGACCTCACAAAGGAAATACAGCAGCTGAAATGGGATTTTTTTTTTTTTTTTTTAATGGCAACGATGTTTAATTTGGACTTAGTAGACTAACTGCCACATTAAGAAACTAAGTCTCTGTAGTGAACCTTCCCCAAATATCATCTGGCTTGTAACAAAATCAACAACCCTTTGCAAAGTCCCATTTTACTTTCATGGAACTACCTTAAGAGTTTTTAATACCAGGGTTGCTCTGAAAATAATGCCTCTTATTTGATTATGTTGGCCCATGACATCAGAGGTGGGTGTTGGTGGTACGACAGCAGAAGTTGAACCTTCCCACCAATACCCCAAGACATGTTGTTGCCATGTGACAGATGGCAGCAGAGGGGCACTGACAAAATAGTGCCTGACATGGAAGTGCCCATGAAGCAAAGGGGTTTTGCTGAATTCCTCCATGTAAAAAAATTGCACCCACTGACATTCATCAATGCATTTGCAGAGACCAAACAGTGAAGCAGTGGGTGGTGCTTTTCACAGAAGCTATGAAACTGGATCACCACCACTGATGCAGATTGTTACAAATGTGGCATGCAGGCTCTTGTTCACTTCTGGCAAAAAATATGCAGCTAATGGTGGTGACTATGTTGAAAAATAGACAAGAATTTGCACTCACAAATAGTGTTATCGTGCTCTTTGCATCAGTTGTAGTTTCTGTGGAAATAAATAGGAGGCATTATGTTCAGAGCAACTCATGTAGATAGGGCTTTAATGTTTTTTTCCTTTTTGCTTAACATGTTGGAGCTGGTATCACAGCAGTAAGATTTTGGTATAGCAGATACCACAGTTGGCTCTGTTGCCTTTTCCAAACACCTGATCTTTTCATCTATAAGCCTTAAGCAGCGTTTTGCTTTCTGCCATTATTATCACACGTTATGTATCATATTTGGCAATAGTTTTCTTATTATTTAATCAGGAAGTCAGCTCTTTTCTAAGCACTAGTGGTGCAATTTATGTTTCATGCAAAAGCTTCAAACTGTAACTATATTTGTGCCATAGAAAAGAGCAGTGTTCACAAATTGAGATGAAGAGACACAGGAGTGAGCTCTCTGTTGCTATCAATACTCTATATATTTAATACTCAACTGTGTACTTAAAAACAAACAAAAAAGAGTATTTTCAGTTTCCTGTACAGAAGAGCATCACCAAGACTTAAATCCCTAATATGAAACTAATTTCAGAAGCAGATGGTTGTATACATTTTTTATGGCCCTTCAGTCTCTTTATTGCAAATAAAATACTTGCTAGGTTTGGTAAAACAACAGCAGAGCACAGTTGTCTTATCTGTGTATACTTTGACTAACCACAAGTCATCAGTTTATAAATGATGCAACACAATTAAAATAGAAAATTTATACTACATGTGTCTTTTGGAGTCATTACTGAGCATATGCACCTAAATGAGTAGGCACAAGTTACCTGTCCTCTAGGGGCAGCTCATCAAAGAAAAATAAACTTCTTTCTAGTAACAGAAGGAATCCTTCTGATATATAAAGAAGCCTAAAGCATGGTGGTATAATCAAAATTATAATTAACTGTCATAAGCCTCAAGCAAATGTAAAGCACTATCTGTTTTATGAAACTTTGATCAGATTGTGATTAAATTATTTTTAGAGATATGCAGTATGTGTCAGATCTCAATTATCCAGAGCTGTCGTACCTGCAGGGAACTCTGTTTGTTCATTTCATGCAACAATTTTTGTATGGAAAGCCTCTATAAAGAGTAATTTTGGTAGTTTCTTCTACAAAGATTCATTTTTCCCAAATGGCAAGCTTACTGATGATCTCATTTTGTCAAGTTTGTTGTTCCCGGAGAGATATGAAGGACAAAACCAGTAGAACAAGTACTATCTACTGGTTTTCTGAACTGGAAGATATGAATATCCTTTCTGAAAGGAAAACAAATGAGTTTTCAACTTGCAAACCCTGACTGTCTGTCCTAGTCTTACTACCGAAAGCAGTGAGTGACAGCTATATTTCGTATGGATAGGGAGACTAAAAAGGCAGCTGTGGGGCAGAAAGGTTAAGAGCTACTGAGTTAGATTAGCTAATATCCACCTCGTAAAATGATGTAACACTAACCTCTTACCATGTCTGTCATCGCTGTCAGATCTGGCGCAAAGCGTACAGAATGAATAAACTCTTCACATATCTCTTCAGATTCGCTTCACCACCTCCCTCCTTTCTTCACTCAGTGTTTTGTAGGGCCATATGACTGCCTTAATAACAGTAATAACATTTTTATTTATTTATTTATTTTACTTCCAGCAGACATTGTTCAGTTACCAAGGCTCATCCTTGGTAGGAAGACACTATATATTTGTTTAAACGTGAATTTTTATTTACTTAGTTTTCTATCAATAAAAATAAAATGTTAGTTTTGAGAAAAATGATATAAATTTTTTAGCTTTAGAAATAAATTTAGAAATAAATTTCATCTTTTGGACTGAACAATGTCAACTCAGATATTAGGCTTACACAGAATATCCATACAGAAAAGATGGTTGTTCCTACAGTTTCCCATACAGCTAAAGAGAAATTTTGCTACTTCAGATGAAGAGCATTTACTCTACCATAGGTCGATATTTCTACCTCGATCTGTCTGGTAATCAGAGTGCAGTGAGGAAAAAAGTAATAAGAGACATGATTTACACTCAGGGGGAAAACCAGAATTTGAGAGTTTCTGAGGGGAGATAGAATCATATACGAGATCTTATTGTATAGTAGTCACAGTACATCAAAGTGAATTACATATCAACCTATCCCAAAAGGAGAACTGACCCTTCCTCTTTGGAAAGAAATCCTGTTGCCTGTTCAGATACTATAAATATTTAGTTATTTGAAAGACAGGTCACAAGGGGAAGCCTAGCTGCCAGACTGCCAGTAACTTTCAGATGTGCCGTTGTATTCACAGCACAAAACCAAAGTTTCCTTTTTTGCTCAGAAACTACTTCTCAAAGTCTTTTAGTTTCCAAAAGCTAGGTTTACTTTATCAATTCAACATATGAGAGACATTTTTTTTAATCATAGAATGTCTTGGCTGGAAGAGACCTTAAAGATCAACTAGTTCCAACTCCCATGCTGCGGGCAGAGTTGCCTCCCACCAGATCAGGCTGCCAGATACCCATCCAACCTGGCCTTGAAAACCTCCAGGGATGGGGCATCCACAACTGCTTTTGCAGGTTAATTTTTTTTATCAGTTCTACTATTAAATGTCATTTTAGATGTAGGAAATAGCTGCTGAGGAAATTCTTTTGAATTGTAAAGACCCTTTGCAATCAGTTGTTCTACCTTCCTGTTTCTCTTGCGTAACTTCCAGCTTTTAAGTCTCTATCCAGTTATTTTTCCTGGTAGTTTCTTTCCATCTAAACTTACCGATATTTAAGCATTTAGCTGATTTAATTTTACTGCCACAGCTCTGCCCCTAAAACTGTCCTCCTATTGATATAGTTATATTTGCAAAGAAGTGCTTTTCCTTATAGCTGTTATTTCAATAAGCAATATATGCTAACAAGTCAAGAGCTCATATATCTAAAAATCTGCTAGGGCTTTGTTAGCTGGACTGTATCATAAAACAGCTGGGAAATAACCAAAGTAACTGTGACAAAAAAAAACTTCTAGTGTAGACCCGGTATGTCATCCTGTCTCTTTATCTAAGATTATTTTTCTTCTTTTTTTTTTCCCTAATAACCCTCTCTATTATCTTCTCTGGCTTTTGATATTTTATAAATAACTGCATTCACTGCTAACTGAGACACTCCATTGCTCATTGTTCATAAGTTCCCCACACTTCCAATACTATTTAATTTGGGAGGGTGGAGGTTATAAAACTGAATGCAGGTGGGAAAAAGAGAAAGGGTAGCTGAGTAGGCTTACAAAGATATTTGCATCATGTGTCCAAGGATGTTGTCAGCATTAGACTTGGTCATTAAGGGAAGATTGGAGGCCAAACCCACATTGTTCCCCACTTAGCTTAGCATCCAGCCTTTGTTCATTTTCGTTCCATTCTTACAGGCATATCAATTTGTAACTCTTAGAAGTTAAGATGCCACATTTCTTTCAAATGCAGTTCCTCTGCTTATAAAGTGTAGGAATCCTTAATTAAGCATACTACCCCCTTAAACACCTTTGGCATTAATTATGAATGTGAACAATCAAATATTCTATCCTCAAATAATGCTAAGATTAGATTAATATCAACTCTAAACTCTAGGATGACCTCCATAGTTCAGAAACAAAAGAGCAAGCAAGAAACAAGAAGTTTTAATTGAAAGGAAACTCCTCTTTGCAAGCTGGCGTCAAGCAGACAATGATAGGATTGTCACAGCTATATCTGCCTCTAAGTTTGCTGTCTCTCTGAGTTCATATGGGAGAAAAATGGACCAAAATTCTCTCCCCCCTTTCTGTTGTCCAACTAAATGTGAGAATCCTTACTAGCATAGAATGAGGATATTTGTTGTATCAGTATCTGTTTTATGACTTACTCTTTTTTTGTTCATAAACAAAGGATTTGATCATAGATCACAGATCTACAGAACTGCACTCAAGAATATGTTACTTTTTTCTTTTAATATGTTGTTGTATATGCAGCTGTACAATTTCACAGAATCATATAATTGCTCAGGTTAATAGGGGAGCCTATTCCAGTGCTTAACAACCCTTTCTATAAAGAAGTTCTCCCTGATATTCAGCCTAAACTTACCCTGGCAAATTGTTTGGCTTTCTCATATCAATAGATATTCTACGTTAAACCCTTGACAGATGAAAAGTAAGGAGTTTTCAAAAATGATTTATAAATAAGTATATGTTGAGAGCTATGGAAACGTTATATTTCTCAGCAGCAAGCTCTACCTTGTCCTGGTAGACATTACTGTCCCGTTTTGACCTTACTACCCACACCAGACCTCCACCGGTAGAGAAGGAGGGACAGCAAGACACAGAAAGAGAGACAAAAACTCTGTGCAAAAACAGCGCAGACTTGATGGGCTAATTCTGATCTTTGTAACACTGGCTTCATTAATAGCACCAAATGAACAGTCCTGCTAGTTTCATTTAGAAGGCCTAAAACCGTGGATTTCAAGGTCAACTGACTCACCTTGGACATATTAATAAACTATTTCAATAAATATGAATTATGTATGTAACTCCCAGATAAAATATATATTAAGATGCTACACGCAATAACCTTACCACAGCTTTATAGTGACACAAGCTAATAAGCAGATAGTTAGGAAAGATACATTTTAAAGTTGGAAACAGCAGATTAGATTTAGCTGATATTTAATGGCATATTTTTTATTATATAGATAAATTTTTTCTCACTAGGTATCATTGCTGGACCAAATTAAGACTGTGTGGTGACTTTAATCTCACACTTCTGATTTTAAAATGATTAGAATTCTTGTAAAGGTATATTAACTTTAATTTCAAAGCCTTGAATCCTTACTATGGAAATAATTACAAAATTCCTGTAAAGTTTTATGTCTTTAAATTATTCATATTTATCCTGCCTTAGCACTCTTTTTTCTTTCCAGGAGGACTTAAAAAGAAATTCAAAATGAATGCTACTGTATGCTGTCCTTAACCAAGTGAAATAAATAGGTATTAAAAAAGTATTTTTGAATTATTATTGTTTATTTTAAGGACAGATTCGTAAGTGCCAGCAGAAAACAAGCAGACTGTTTTGATGTGAGAGCTGGCTGCCTAAGCAGAGACAAATGAGCTGAATCTGATCTTTGTTTTGCCAGTCTGTCTCCCTGTTTAAAATGATAACAGAAACCAAGCTCTGGACTTGCTGGGCTCTCTTTTCCTTTACTTGATGAGTGATGCCAGTGTGCAGAGCGTGGAGAAGAGGGTACAGAAGGCTACAGTATTTCTACCTCAGGGAGTGCCCCATCTATGTTGCCAGTCTGCTTTCTAGAAGGGAATTAAATAATTGTTTGCACTACTTCTTCTGATAGACCTAACAATTTGCTGAGCCATTGTTCAGAATATATTATCTGTTGACTACAATGACTACAAATGCAATAAACACTATTAATAAGCTAATTACTGATCTATACGGTGGCGAGAAAGTTGGAACTAGGTGAACATTAAGATCCCTTACAGCCTTAGCGATTCTATGATTGATTACAATTCTGGCAGAATCTGTATGAGACTTCAACCCATTTTAACATATACATTGAAGGTGTCTCCATTGTTTTGTTGAAACCTATAGTGACAAAGAAATGATGGACAAAAGTTTCTAAACTCCCCACAGGATCTAGCACGTAATTAATGTAAGTTAATTAATGACTTCACACATCAACCCTGTGCCCAAAGAATAAATGTAATTTTGTGAAGAACATGTAGTATTTCTCAAAGATAGCAAGATGATCAATACCTGATTTAAATGCAAAATCAAACTCCTTAACACAAGAGTCATGACAAGGTTTTCCATAACAGCAAGGAAGAAATTAATTTGATATATCTTATTGATACAGCTTATTGCCATGTAGTAATAAATCACTATTTATACCATATTGCACTTTACAGAATTAGCAGAGTTGAGAAAATGTGATTAAAAGGATAAGGCAGCAGTCATATTGCTTGTAGCAATGGTAGAATTTCTCTCTGAATTTTTGCTCCATATTTAATACATCTTAGTTTTATAAAAAGTTGATGAAATGGCCCAGTCTCTCTCAACCATTGCTACATCAACCACTTTCTGCAAGGTTTTGGCCCCAAACAAATTGGAGATTATGCTTGTGATCATACTAAATATATTATCTTTGTCACTAGAGCACCCATTGTAAAACTTAAGGCATAAACAAAAAGGCAATACCTGTGTTCGTGGATGAAAAGAAAAAGGAATAGCTTCTCTGTGTTTCTGTAAAAAAGACACCTGTAGTTCAGCAAATAAGAAAAAATACATGCCATCCAGTTGATATAAAGTTTTTATAGTAGGTATAGAAAGATATAGATTGAAATCAAACCTGACATAAACTTGAATCAAGACAAAGCATTGTTTAGGTTTAAAAGAGCATATAGAAATCTTGACCAAGATTTCCAGAGTTCCCCAAAGAACCGAGGGTCAAAGACTTAATAACAGATAGGGAGATAGAAAATTTGGGTTTAGAGCAATATAGAGTGAGTTGGTCAAATTCACATCAAAGATTTTGGCTAGACACAGAATGGAGGAGAGATCTCCAACATTTTGTCTTAAATCTCAACAGACCCATTTTCTACTATTGGGGTTTTTTGTCTGTTTGTTTTTTGCTTTTCTTTTTTCAGAGACAGTGGTTCTTAAAAACAAAGAGGACAAAAACACTTTTCAGAAGCATCTATAAACTCACATATTTAGCAGGTAGTCTAGTTCCCATAATTCAGGTGAGCGTCTTTCCACATCAGAAAAAATTTCTCCTTTCCAGACTGGTTCACACTTATAATCAATTGGCAGATATTTATAAATAATTACTAAGGCATATTCAATAAAATTGTCTCAGTATTACTAAATTTATTTAAGCCTCTAACCAAACAAATTAAAAATTGGTGTGTTGTAACAGTTGAGAAACATTTGAAAATGTAATTAATCTGGTCTCCAAATTCAAAAATTTTTCTTTTGAATTTTTTTTTGTACCTGACACATCAATATTTTCTCAAAATTATCATAACATTTGTAACACTCAGGAACATCACTTCCTGAAAAGTGACTCATTTGCCTTTGTTTACTGTAGTAAAGACACAGAAAACCTTCCTAGGAAAGACTCAACACCTTTTATAAAGAAAGCAAATAAAAAACAACAACAACAAAAATAATATTTAGGGAATTAAAACTGAGAAAAAACAGCAGATTTGAGTTTCTGTGAAAGGATATTTTAACACAGCTTGTAATTTACAGGTAGCTGATGCAACAAACTAAGTAAGCATTCCAAAATATGCATAAATTAATTCATAATAAACTTTTTTAAAAATTCTGTAAGTATTTATTATCTGCAAGCTATTTAAAACTGTTAAGGCTGAAAAGATTTTTACAGTTGTAAACTTTGATTTAGTGTAAGAATTTATGCACAAAATTGTGTGAATTTCCATTATACTGCACTTTTAAAGACAGCAAAGTGAAACATTCTAGTAATGTTTTCATTTAACTGCCAGTATAGCATTCAGGTTTAAAAATTGTATGCTAAGTAGTCTTTTTCAATCTCTGTTCTTATGTTTTCATTGTAGCCATACTGCTCTTTTTCTTTCTCTTCCTTAAATTTCACTAAAGATTGCTTTGCAATTGTTTCTAATTGAAAAATTGGCAGCTCTTTAATTCCCTGCATTTAATTCTTCAATAAAACAAATTAATGCAAGTGAATTTATACCAGCAGACAAAGTTGTTTCTCATCTTGCATTTTGAGGTTCTGCTCATAATGATTTCTCTACCATTTTGTTTATGATATCCACAGGGAGTTTGTGACTTTATGCATAAATTATGAGTTTTCATTTTTGACTGAGCAGCTAACGTAACTCAAATTGATTTGACAGATATGTAAAAAAAAATCAAAGATATAAGAGAGAAGCCATCTTGAGAATGTGCACACTCATATGGAACAGTTTGTATTACAGGAAAAAAGTTCACATGTCTCTCTTCATCCTAGCTATGCTTGTTAGCATTTCATTCTAGTATATGTTCCACACATGTTGCTTGGCTTTTCTCTAGAGCATACACATGTGACTATATCGTCTGAAAATTTGACATCACTGCATAACGTTGTCCTAACACCACCTTTTTGCATCTTTATTAGTTTATTTCCTCAGTTTTTGGTCAGTAATTGTATTGTGCATTAATCTACTCATAATATTTTGTAATTGTAATCTGTTAGTAATTATGCTTTTGTAGTAAAAAACAAGCAGCATTTTTTCGTAGTGGTGAAAACTTGGGCCGCAGCCCTAAGATGATGAGCAAGCCCATCTGCTATTGATCGCAATGAAAGTCTACCTGCAGCTTTAGGGTTGAAGTTGCAACCCTCATGTATATTTCAAGCCTATTAGCTGAGAATATGATTCAACAAGGTCAAGTGCAAGGTATTGCACTTGGGTCAGGGCAATCCCAGGTATTTATACGGACTGGGAGAAGAACTCCTCAAGAGCAGCCCTGCAGAGAAGGACTTGGGGATACTAGTGGATGAGCAGCTGGACATGAGCTAGGAGTGAGTGCTTGTAGCCTGGAAACCCAACTATAACTAGGACTGCATTAAAAAAGGGGTGGCCAGCAGGGAGAGGGAGGCGATTGCCTCCTTCTTCTCAGTCCTTGTGAGGCCCCATCTGGAATACTGCATCCAGACTTAGGGCCCCAGCACAAGAAAGACTGAAAGATCTTGGAATGGATCCAGAGGAGGGCCATTAAGATGATCAGAGGGCTGGAGCACCTTTCCTATGAAGAAAGGTTGAGAAACCTGGTCTTGTTCAGCCTGTAGAAGAGAACGCTCTGGGGAGGCCTCACTGTGACCTTTCAGTATTTACAGGGAGCTTAAAATAGGAGGAAAATCAACTTTTTAAACAAATATGGATGACTTAGATGTGAGGGGGGGGATTTTTTACTAAGATGCTGAGGCATTGAAACAGGCTGACCAGAGAAGCTGTGAATACTCCATTCCTGGAGGCATTCAAGGCCATGCTGGATGGGGCCCTTTTCTAGTGCATGTTTTTGTGGGTGGGAACCGTCCCTGAAGCAAGAGGTTGTAACTAGATGATCCTTGAGGTCCCTTCCAACCCAAGCCATTCTATGATTTTATGAAATACGCCTAGCTTCAAAAACTTCCTGAGCTTACTGTGTTAAATCTGTCAAGCAGTCCAAACTTTTACTTCTTTTCCAAGCTTTAATCTTTCTTCCTCTGCACCTGACTACATGTAAAACAGCTTTCAGCAAGAAATTCTACAGGTCTGCTGTCCAGTGAGTGAAAAATATATTCTTAGGTGTTTATTTAGCTAGGCTTTTTGAGGCCCTTTATTCTCACATTAGAGTGAATAATGAATAAAGCACCTGTTTGCCTTCTTCTCACCATCCAGAATGTGAAGCATCTCTAGAATGTACCTTCTACATGATCTTTTTTCTCCCCTAAATTGACAGTCCTATCTCTACAGAAGCATTCTAAAATGGCAGTTTTACTATGCTTCTGACACTCTTGTTCTGTCCTTGTTCTGCAGTCTTTCAAATTGCAAAATAATCTATTTGAGATGAGGGGACCAGTATGGACCACAGTATGAAGGATGTGATTAGTAGGATAATAAGATTCTTTGACTGATTTCCTACATTTTTTCCCCCAGTAATTACTAATTTGGCATGCTTTTTGGATTGCTATTGAGTACTGAGCTGATATTTTGATGAGACAATCTACTACAAAATCTCAGTCTTGAATGGTAATAGTCATGTAAGAGTTCATTTTTTGTGCAAAATTAAGATTATTTTTCCTCCTACATAAGCATCACTTGATATTTGCCTACAATGATTTTTATGAACTCTTTTGCTAGCTAGTTACTCAGCTTCACAATGTAAATCTGTAATTATTGAGTGCTTTCTCACCATTGTTGCTATGAATAACTTTGTATCAACAGCACATAATCCCATCTCACTATTCTCTTCCTTTCTGGGGTCATTTTCACTGTTTTGAACAGTACAGGTTTTGCAAAAATTCACTGTGATACCCACCCTTTCAAGAAAGTCATTTTCTTGTCCTTTAGACAAGTTTTTAACTAATTAATCTAAATAATTACTTACCTATGAAAGGATCTTCTGAAATGATGACTGTTATTCCTTAAGTCTTTTGTGAGATATGTATTGTGAAGAAATCCAGTACTGTATTAACTGGACCACTTTGATACATGCTCTTTAAACTCTGCAAGAAGCAAATTTTCCCTTCACAGGAGTTACACATATTCCCTTGTAGCCTACATATTCCATGTAGGCTAATATACTTGTTGCATATGTATAGCCACTAATTGTTTCTTTTTTTAATTGTTTCCACATTTTCATGGAGTTATTCAGGAATCTTTCAGCACTGAGTATAACAGGTATAGGCTGAGTTTCACTTTATACCTTAAACACATTTTATTCACCTGTGCTTCAAACTGCTCTTGATTGAACCTGAGATTTGGGTATTAGTCTAGTACGCTGTGTTAAACTTTTTTCATTTTAGATACTTAAAGTCCTCTTTTGGAAGCTACTGACTAAAGTAGCATTAAGGAATTCATGCTGTATTTATCTATCCATAATTATCAGTATTAGTTGCATAACAATAACAGTGCCAATTTGCAAAGCTCAGTATTAAAAACATGCAGCTGTTTCTTAGTCGTTTTCATCTGTAAAACAATACTACTTTGAAACAAGCAGGAAAAAAAATAGGTTATCAGCATGCTCAATTTAAAAAAAAAAAGCCAGTTCTGAAACTGAGGATTAGCAGCATTTTTTTCCAGTCTTATCACTCATCTCTAGTTCACGTCTAGCTCATGCACATTCTAGCCAACAACATATGCAGTCTATCCCTTTATCCCAGCAGACATCAAACACTAAATTTTAAGTAAGCAGTTAGATGACAAGCAATTATTTCAACTCAGCTCCTTAAAAGCTCCTAAATTACACAGAAATCCATTGATAAACTTTCTGTATGTTTAGAGTTGTTGTTGCCATAGCTTCTGACATGATGGGTAGGGATATTAAGACATTCAGAAATAACTGTTTAGAGAGTGATTTTATGATGGTATGTCTAATTAATAGTCCTGTTCATGAGAGGAAACTGCTTGTACTGCAGACACCTGCTAAGTGGAATTCCACACAAGTTTGCTAATTCACCTGACTCTTGACCCATGTTTCTTCTGGTCTTGGGGTCAGAGTTTGACATACTGTGCACTGGTCTGTGTTACAAGAATCTGTGATGGCTAAATTTATAGTAATAACACTTTTTTTGCATCATGACAAATAATAGTCTTAGGATAATAGCAGACTGCATTCTCTGACTTCTCTTTATAACAAAGTAGCACAATCTCAGATAATGCTGAGTTCTTACCCCTGTAGTAGTGTTAATAATGGATAACAAGTGATTTAAGTAAACATATATACATTCACAAAATAGAAGTTGCTCAAGCTGTGGTTATTTAAGCCAGGATAAAAGAAAATACTAGAAAGAAAAATTCCATGTTTAATATTTCATACAGGTAATGTGCCAGTAAGAGTTTATAAAGTCTTAAAATATTCTGATTATAGAGGAATAAAGATATTCAGTAAATATAGGACAGACTAGTCTTTTGAGATACCTAATGATTTAAGATAGAATTGGCTTGGATGCATTAGGATGAATGTACTTTTTTCACGCTTTATATAGAGAAATTCAACTTCAAAACATTTTTTTAAGCTAACTCATCTCTAAGTAAGAAAAAAAGTGATTTGTGAACATCTTTAAACATACAGAAGATACTCTCAAACAAGAATTTGTATTCATTTTGTTTATTGCCTACGTTATGTATTCCATTAAAATAAATATACACATTATATTTCTACATTCAATTAGTTGTTTTTACTGTATTTGAAAATATCATTGTCAAGATGACAGCATCCAACTTTTACCTTTCCTATATTTTTGATAAAAATTCCACAGTGAAACTTAACAAAAAATGTATGCAGGATTTGTCATCAGAGATCTGCAGAGTAATGGCAAGATAACCTTGTAACCACATAGTCAAGTTCTGCAAGTCTTATATCATTCACTTAGTATGAAAAAAATTTCTGCCTTGACTACTGGATAATTGCATAGCTGATGACTCCCACTTAGAAAAGACACTTAAATGCATCAGCAGTGCTGGTGTTGACATCTGCCAAGGTCATTTTGATACAGTCTTTTACAATCACTCATTTTCATGAAATGCACATAGACTCAAAGTGTGCCTTACTTTCCTTAGAGAGAGCAATAATGGAAACCTAACAGCGTTTTGAAATGCTTATGTTGTCATGATAGAAGTTGCTCTGAAATTAATAGGAGCATCAGGGGAAGGGGACAGAATGCTATGCCTGAATTTTAACCATGCTATGCCTTCCTGGACTTCTATGTACATAGGCTGAACAGTGCATGCTACTTAACTGTCTCCTAAATGCACAAATGATGCATTTCCCAGATAGCCACATCCATCTTAAAAATGGAAGATCAGAATGCATCTCTAGACATCTTTGAGAGATCAAATGATTGAAGAGGAGAATAAAGACAATAAGAAAAAGACAATTAATCTTAAACTTCAACACATTCTACTTCAGCAGTGACCTCCCCAGCACTGCTGAGATAAATGAGAGAGGATACAACTGACGACTTCTGAACTTGCTGACGTAGACCTGGAACTTGACCAAACAGATGCTGAAGCCTTGCTTAAAACATTTGAGAATTACTGATCACTAATTAGATATATCTTTTCCACCTGTCAGCTAGTCATCTATTTATTTCACTTGGATGATTTACTTGAGGATACATGAGAAAAAAAAATGAATAAATAAGTGACAAAATCAAACAAAATGATCCTAGGAGTGAGATTACCTTTCACTTATCCTACCAGAAAGTTAAGCTGCTTTATCTGAAAGGAGAAAGCGAAAGAAGGAGAGAGGAAAGGAAATAGGAGCAGAGCACAGATAATTATCACAAGAAATCATATTCTACTGAAGAGAATTATGATCACATAGAAAGTTGTGTCAGACAATTTCAATGAATATTAACAATTGAAAAATTAAATATTTTTAGGTGAAGACTTATTTTTCTGTGTCACATAAACCAGGTTAGTTTTATAGTTTCTTACTGGTATTAAATAAAATTTTGAGCAATGAAGAAGTTCTAGAATGCAAAACCAATCTAATGTGCGAGTCCATCATCACCAAGAACACAGCTATTGCTGCAAAGTTATCAACCAGCAGAAATAATCATATTTAACCAAAACATACAGTTAAGATATATTCATTTCAAAGGTATAGTTAGAATCTGCTACTCTGCCTGGTACTGAATGCTGAAATTTCAGACATGAATATTCATAGCACATTTTCATGTGATTTGTGTGGCAAAAATGGAACATGTGATGGATATAAAATTATAAGAAAGGAACATAAGAGCACCGTCCACCTTCTAGCTTGTGATGCAACTGTATCTGTTATATAGATTGCTAAAAACCTCTACATTACAGAACAAAACATTGGCCAGCAGATGCCAGCTTCAGACCCTTCATTCAGCACCAGTGGCCAAGGGCAGTGTACTACAAATGGCAGCATCCATGATAATGAGTCTGAAGACAAGGATCCACTAAGACATACCGGCTATGAATAACGAACATAAGTTTTTTTCATGCACTGTTAAAAAAAATGAGAGCATAAACTAAACTATATCCATTGCTCTCTCTGCACAGGTGTGTTTTATAACAGTAACATTTGATGACACTCTAGGCTCTGATAGGGAATCTGAAGTATTTTTCTCATGTCAGCAGAACCATGAAAGAAAAATATCATTATGCTTTTATAACACATGCAGTTTGTGAGAGTATAAATCGTAATGTTTTACAGTATGTGGATACCAACCAGTGTATACAACCTGAATGTCAACTTCACCATATTATCCAACACTTTAAAATACTTATTGCCTCTGATTTCCTCTCTATTGGATTTAGCTCCTACACATTTCTTTTTATGATTAGCTGTAACAAAAATAAATCTGGAGTACTTAAGAAAACACTTTCCTGCAGCATAGTAATTGTTTCTGACATCTTCTGTTTGAAGTAGATGGCTGATTTCAAAGAAAAAACATAAAGGAAGGGCTAATAGGGCAGACCTTCCCCAATGTAAAATGAAGAAATCTCTCCAATTTAAAAAAATTGTAATAAATTGACAGTATAATGAAAAGAATCATTGTTACATTGAAATTTCTGGCATCAAACTCTCCTCCAGCCGTGCTGAAGAGAAATTTTAGACAAAAAGTTACTAGATACAATCAAAATGTGTACTACCACTATATGCTCATACTAATGGTTATCCCACTGTTTTGAAAACATTAGACTACAAATCAGAAGCATGGACTTAATTTATTACAAATTGTACCCAAAAAATGAAAGCAACACGTTGTCCACAGAGTGACAGGCTAGAATGTATTTACACAAATCATTTATTAAGTCCTTAACTAATAATTATTCATGCTCAGAGATACTGGGATTGTTTCTTCAAACTACATGTGGAAAGAAAAAGCAAATAATTACTCAGGTAATGCATCCATAATTACAAATTTGACCATTGACCATTACCAGCCACCCTCCAGTTCCAGAAATTTACTGATGTTGATTAAATAAAAGCAAAGAAAAATAATATACACATTTGCTTGAAAAGTTGTGATTGGATCTGTATGACTGGCAGCTGAGAGCGTTTTGAATCTTAACTGTGGCCTGGGAGCCAAGTTCCACAGACTCCAAGAAGGCCTCCTGAAGGTAAAGGTCCAGCTTTTGGCTTGTCCAGCAGCTGTGAGGTCTGTGGTGGGCAGAGACATGCCCCTTCATAAGCCATGCTTTTAAACAACCAAATTCAGAATTCAGCAGTTGTAAACTTCTACAGCTGGACAGTTATTCCTAAAGAAAGCTGTGTTTCTATGACGTTTATTTAAAGTTTCAAAACATACATCCATTGATGCCAATCTAGATTAACCCCAGTTATATGGAACACAGCCCACACAGTAATTCCTCAGTATGCAGCATTAATCCCACAGATTAAAAATGGATAGGAAATTAAGAACAGATGCTTCATAGCAGTGCTTTGTTAGACATACCTGCATTAATGCCAAGCATAGTAATATAACGACATGACATCCAGTGACGCCAAGCTTGGGTCCTCAGTTACCTCACACATGACATAGTGCTCCCAGATCCAAAATCATCTCATTCAGAGCTCTAGGATTTCTTCACAACAGTGCACCACATAGTATAGACATACTCTAGCGTCTCTTGAGATTATTATCAGTTTCCCTCATTCCACCATCTGCACAGTGTATGGTCTGCTACATCAGAAAGTGTTTCAGCAAGCAAAGTTAGTTCTACCATTATGAACAAAAACTAGCACAAAAATTCCTGACTTGAAAAATAGCACAGTTAACATTTTAAACAATGATTTTAGTGCACAACAACTAAGGGCACTTAGAAATCTATGAAGTATTAGATTGAAAAATCATAATGTTTTAAGACTAGCAAATATGCCCTAAAGAAAATAAGAATAAAATACATTAAACAATTTTTTGTTTTATTACAAATAAAACAGAGTGCACTGGACACAACATGTGTGTTGAGGCACACTGTTGAGGTTCTTTAGAGAAGTATTACTTTTAGAGGGTGCTATTGGGGAAAGGAAAGACCATTGCAAAGAATACAGTATTGAAATAAATTATATGTGAATAACGACAGATATTGAGAGTGTAAAGTTCAGGGACAGCAATTAACGTATGCATACTCTGAAAAATTTTAAAGAAAACAGGACAGTTTCAGAAACAAAATACCAAAGCTTTGTCTCTAAAGCTATATAACACTCTGCTCAATTTCTAAAAAGCCAAGCAATGATTGCCATGACTGGTTAGTCTAAAATGTAATTCTGGAGAGAGAAAATAATTGACTTCCTAGGTAGAGATGCTTCCCTTGTGGCAGCCAGCCCTTAAATGAGGCTTAGGGAGGGGGGGAAACCAGGTTCCACTTCTTCTGGTTGCACAGGTGAATTGCTTTCACTGTGTTCTCAGGGCAGCGCTCCTTCACCAGGTGCTCAATCACTGGTTCAGGCTGTGACTTAGCAATAGACCACCCAAAGGAAGGCAACAAAGACAGACAAGAGTCCAGAGGGCAAGACACATCAGGAGCAGCTGAGACCCCTTGGCTTACTCACCCAGAGCAGAGGAGGCTGAAAGGAGGACTCATGGCTGCCTACAGCTCCTCACAGGGAGTGGAGAGACAGCCCTGACCTCTACTGTGGTGACAGCAACAGGACCCAAAAGAACAGCATGGAGCTGTGTCAGGGGAGGTTCAGGTGTGGGTTGGGGAAAGATTTTGTGACAGGATGGTGGGCATTTTGTTTCACTATGAATGGTTTTGAATTATTAGTGCAGAAACCTTTACAATCTGGATATTAATAAATCTTATATCAGAATATTCTTTGCAGACAAGTTAACACACAAGCTCAAAGGTAAACCTCTCTCACAAGTAGTACAAAATAAATTCAGCAGAAATATGAAACAAAGTAGTTTTCCAGCAGAATTACTGAACAAGTATTAGACTTCATAACAACACTCCCTTGAGAGATTCATGCTGTGATCTTAAACTTCAGGTGTGTAATATCAAAGAACGATACTGAATATCTACACTTGATTTTAATGCTCTTTAAAATATCACACTCTTTCTGATTCAAGACTGTTTCTTCTTCAGACAGTTTTCTTTCATCAAAGGGATGTCCATGCCCAACTCAGTATAAATTCTTCATTTCTTTTGAAGTGATCAGAATAATGTTTTTCCAAAGAATAATGAAGAATGGGTCAGTATCAATCTCCTTGACATTGGGATGTATTGCAATATACCTTTTGTCAGATTTCAGCAAACAGAAGCAAGTTAATTTTGGGTTACCATAGCATTTTATCTCTATCACATGCATAAAAGGTATAATGCAAACAGCAGAAGACATGTATTTTGCTAACAATATGCGTCTTTATTAGATCTACTTACAACTGTTAGGGTAGGTGGAAACTGTATCAGCTGAAGTCTTTATGAGCTGAGACTGAAGATGTTCCAAAGAGCAAACTATTGTAGTTACAGAAACCTATTATAATTCCTCAACAAAGAAAGGGCAAGTAGACTATAAACTGACTGAGCAAATAAAAGTATAAAGAGGCCAAAGTACTAAGAAGAAGGAGATTTTTATTACCTAGGTAAAGCCGGGAGTACATTAAGCGCGATAATGAGATTGGAGGAACAGTTAGATGCACATGTATAATACGAAGCAGCATTCACATTCAACTCTGAAAACAAGTAACACCACAGTAATTTTCTTGATAGGAAGTAATACAGAGAATATGCTTGAAGATATAAAAGCAAAAGAAAATCTTTGAAAGGAGGTAAGATTTCTGTGCTTGTAATCAAAATAAAAACAGGAAAAATAAAAGAAGCTTCCTTAAAGTCAACCTGGGTGGAAGACGCATGGAAGACACACTTAGTAAAGACAAACAATGCATACATAATAATGACACTTAGTAAAAATACATTAGAAATAAAGCAAAGAATGGGTATAAATAGCACAAATTAAAGAGTGTGTAGAGAAAAACATTTGCTTTGTTGAACATCTAAAGGCCCAAAGAAAGAAAACACTGAATGGTGTACAGATGTCTATGAGAGTCTACAGAAAATTAATAAGTAAGGTTGCAGAAAAGCACCTAATAAAATAAAGATAGCAGGATAAAACAAGATATACTGTAAAATGTTCTTCTATTTACATACTCATAGAAAGCAAATAGAAAAAGAAGAGTAAAGGTATATTCTGGTGTTGGAGATGGATAAACATAACATCACACATAAGAAGAGTAAAGGCTAGAAACCAACACCCAAAAGGAGGCAGGAAAATTTTAAAAGTTCTCCCCATTTTGCAATTTTGCATATAATAGATAATTAGGCAATTGCAGCTATACGAAGCAACATAAGCTCCGGGCTCAGAGGAATTACATTTTGAAGTTCTACAGAAGTCAAGGAGAGAAATGAGAAAACTACCAGCTAAACTCAATCATAGAATCACAAAATTGGAAACGATCTAGTCCAACCATCCTCCCATTACCATCGCTACCACAAGCTACTATGGTAGTTTTGAAGAAGGGAATGAAGAAGATATTGAAGATATGAAGATTATGATAGGGCAAGGCTTAAAAACACTATTGTGCAAGTTAGTCTTTGGCAGAAAATGAGCATCATTTACCTATGTTCATAGCTAGATTCATAAATATCAGTGAAACAGTTAATATGAAGTTTCTGATTTTACATACAGACATATGTGCATCAGAAAAGCTTGAATTATAGTCATGATTTAGACTGCAATTTCAGTTTCTCTAGGATCTTTTTGTGTGATTATTTTCTTGCAATATTGCTTTTCAATACAAAATAAGAGAATTTTCACATTTGAATTTCACTTGTTTATGTAGGTTTTGCATACGTAACACCTACCATTACAGAGGTTTTTATGGTAAAGGCTATATTATCAACCACAAAACCTAATTCAGTTCAGGACTCAAATATGGATATAAACAAGCCATTTGAGTCAAAGCTCAGCAATGCGGTTGTAACTATGCTTTAAGTTCATGAATATTCCTTTCTACATATAGAAAGGTTTACTAATAACTAGAAAAAAATCCTGAAATGTATTAAAGCTTGTGAATTGCATATTTCATTTAGATATGGAAAACATCAGTATAAGCTCACTAAGTAAGAATTAGAACAAATATTTACTTAAAAATAACTGTTTAAGGAAGCACTTTATCAAAATAAAGTTTTTTGGGGCTTAAGTTCTGTCACTTAGAATGGTAGTAATAATTCCATATTTTCTCTACCTTTTTTGTATGCAGGAAAATGCGCATGAGGTTAACCCACTGGCCAAGTATTGACTTCAGATTGGAAATTACAATGAACAGCTGTTCTCTATGTAAAGTGTCAATGTCATGGATCCCCATCTAATTCATGGCCTGTATATCCAATTATATAGGTTGTTCTGAAAATTCTGAAAATGTTTATTTCTAGGATTTGTTTCTACAGAAGTTAGAGCAGATAAAAAGAACAGAATAATGCTATTTGATAGAGCAAATACTTAGCTACAGAGCACTATTTTTCAAGTCACTATAGTTAGCTATGCATTTTTGTCAGTGGTGAACAAATGTGTGCATGCCAAGCCACGCATGTAAAAAATCTGCACCAGCAAAGACAATCCACTGTTTCACAGTGGCAATGACAGCAGCGTTGTTGAAATGACCTCTCTCAGCCTCACTGTGGTCACTTCCTCTGTTTGGCCTCCATAGAAGTTCAGCAAGTATTGAGGAATGCCAGCGTGTGCTTTTTCCACAGGGAGGAATACAATGACACACTTTTCCTTCACTTGCACATTCAGTGCCATTTTGTCAGACTGCCCATCTGCCACACAACAACAAAATATTGTGGGATAGTGGTAGGAAGGTTCAACCTCTATTTCCATACCTACAACATCCACCTCTGACATTGCAGGATGCCATAATGAAACAGGAGGCACTACATTCAGAGCAGCCTTCATATTATACATGCAGAATTTTCCAAACACTAGTGAATACACTTATCACTTTGCATTGCATGGAGAACACCAACATGAAAACCAGATTTTGTGTACTTAAAAACTATATTTCCTGGAAATATTATTTGCCTGGAAGGAGAAAGATCAGGACCTGATACAAATTTGCTTCCCAGTTTGATTAAACTGGGCATTAGAGACTGAAGAAACAGCTAATCAGTCATGGCTTTTGTATACACAGTAAATTTAAGCACAAGTTCTTATGTGATTTCAAAGCTGTGTAAAACTGATTATTATAGTGTTGAAAAAATATAGAGAAGCAGAACAAATGAATTAATTTTTAATAGTTTTAGTTTGTGGACTGCTAAATTGTTCTTGCAGTTTATTGCACAGAATACATAGTCACGATGAGCCTGGAGATGGGATAATATCACAGAGGCTCAGATAAAGTAGCCACAAAGAATAACACAGACAAGCCAAAAGATTTCAGGATATTATGCATAGTGCATGAGAGGATTAAACATTCCAATGTAATATATTTACAAGAAATAAGAAAAACCAGTGTATATGAATGGGACTTCTAGACATTTATGCAATACCGTTTTGCATATATGCAACTTTAAAAAATAAACAGCAGCTGACAGCCTTTCTTCAAGATTTAACTGTTTATAATACAGTTAAAGAGACCTAGCAGAAGTCAGTGATAAAGGCATCTAGTACACATAGGAGTTTTTACGGGTCTGCACCATAAGAAACGCAGATACAAAATTTACAACATCGTGATTTCCTTCTACAGCTGTGAAAAGATACCTCCTGAGTTTCAAGAGAAAGAAAAATGAATAAGTCTCTTGAAGAACTTCCTTTCTCCTCTTACTAAATCTTCTGAAGAGCTTAGCCTTTACATTGCCTTAGGAGGAAGCTGAAATACAGATTTTTATTTCATTGGGTGAACTGAAGGGTTCATTGGGAATTTCCAGGTTTTAACAAATAGCCCTTTTTCACTACGTGGCTTTGTGTAAGCAGCTGTGGATATCTGCTTTTCTGCTTGAGCTTAACAGTATTTCTTTGCATGCCTTCTTACACTTAGAGTTCAACTCAATTTTTAGGATGAGGAGACTTTTTCTTTACCTCCCACTTTGAACAGTTTGAATAGAGTAGGTAGATTTTAGCCTCCTTTTAGAACTTACAAGTCTGTGAGGGTATAGGAGACTGAGGTTGTGAGAATTTATGAAATTCTTGATGCTGACACTATCCCCTTTTCCTCCACCCTTATAAAGACCTCTGGAAATACACCTATACATACATGTCCCTTTTTTTCAGTGTCTTTTGAGGTGTTCATGCTTCTGAATGCAACCACTTTTCATTTCAGCCAACCCATGAAGCTCATCTTCACAATCATGAGAGAAATTATAAATGAAAATTCTCATTTTGAGACAGAAGTGACTTGAAATTTGCATATTGCTCTGATATCTACAGGAACATTGAGCTCTAGACATCCATCAGGGCCTACTTGAACTGCTGGAAGTTTCTGACTTTGAGCTAATTTGTGGAAAAAGGGAAATATGGTTAGAGAGACTGCAATAAAAGAGTCTTCCTTCTCCAAGGGAAGCAATACAAATAAGATACTTGTCTCTTGCAACTAAGGAATCTGTGCTTGGATACTAGGTAAAATTATATGTACAAATAAATATAAAGTGTAATGATAAAGATGTGAAACCTTGACAGAAAATCTCAAAGACACAGCAGGTATAAGTTAGGCATTGATAAAGGGAAGCTTTAGAAAAGAATGATCAATCTGCAGTTCACCATAACACATCTCCCAGTTTTTCCTATGCTACCTTCTTCGGACCCCTTTAGATGTGGATATATGCACACATTCATATACCATTAGTGCCTGCATGTGTAATTGCATCTAACATATTTTGCTAAGTTATTTCAAGTGAGAGACTAGATATCACACCTGGAAAACATGAATTGTTCATAACAACTCTCCATGTTTTATTTCTGATGGATATTTAAGCTACCATCTTCCCTAAAAACATACTGTATTTATTTGCAGAAAGGCTTTCCATTGATAAAGTGAGTAGCATAGACTTATGAAAACTTATACACTGATGCCTTTTATAGCAAGTTCAAATTACTTTTACCACTTAGGAAGACTTTTTTTGTAAACTAAGGCTTGTGTAAAGATATTACCTGCACAGATAACTGTCTCTTCCTATGTATGAGCATTGTTACTGCAGTAAGTATTCAGTCCACTGGCTCACCTCAGGAAAAAAAACAAACAAAAAAACTTAAGCTGTTTGCGTGGAAAATATCTGTAATACCCCTTACTTTATTCATCATTAAGATCTGTTAATGAGAAAATCTCCTAATCATGACTTAGCCACAAGAAACAAACCCACATGAAACTTTAGTCCCTTAGTTCCAGCCCTCATACACTGCCACTCATTATTCCTTTAAAGTGATGTATTCCTTAACACCAAGACATTGAAAATGATGTGTCTGTGAAAAGAAATTAAAAACAAAAAAATCTCATTTAAAAGTACCTTTGTGCTTTCATTTGGAGTTAAATGCCTTCCCACAGTGCAGATTTAAAACATTTCTGAACTTTTTCCTCAAGATGTCATGTTAGTTTAGAGCACTACATTGTTATATCTGCCTGCTGGTTTGTCTAGCTGTAATAGTTATTTATGTGCCTACATGAAATGTTGTGATACTTGTGTTTCTACTACCAAATCTACCACCATAAAATTCAGCCAGTATTGGCAATCTAGATAGAAAGTTCAACAAGTCAGAACTCTGTCAAAAAAGTGAGATATGAGCTCCCATAAAGAGCTAAATTTTAGGTTGAGATATTAAATACAAGCAAAGTAGCCTGTTTTGTAAATAAAACATCTATAAATTCCACAGTGTTCATGGACTCAATACAATGTTTATATCGCTTTTTGCAGCCATAACAGGAGCGGACATTTTAAAACTGTTTTCTACCACTCTTTACTTTCTCCAAGCCTGATAGATTTGAGACAAAATTCTGATGAATACTGACATAATAAATCTGTCTGTCCCACACATTAGAGTACGGTATAGAATTGGGTATAGATAGCATATCCTACAGCTAGCACCACTGTGGTATGTTATATTAGACCTCTTTTTTTATGTGGATACATTGAACTCCCTGTACAATTCAAAGATCTCTGGACTGTGCCACACAGACTTATTGTTATTCTCAAATTCATGTAAGGATCAAAAAGAAAACACATCATATGCAATGTCAACGACTGTTAGAATTATGGAAATCTTAGCAGTCTATAAAAGAACAATTAGCTCAGACTGAGTTATTCAAGAAAAAAATCATGGTTGCAGAAAGTTTTAATAATCAATAATAAAATAAAAATCATTACACAATGTGAGCGCCTACTCCCTTTTTCTCTGATAACATCAGCACCCTCTTGGGAAGACTGTGATGGTTTTAGTTTCCTCCTTCATTCTCTAGAACTCACTTAGGTTTCTTATGTGCTTACTGATCATGCCTACATCTCTTCTTTCTTCTCTGACCATTTATCCACATTGATCCTATATTACACATTTTATATTTGTCAATTGCTTGTTCAAAAGTAAAACAAATTGAGCATAGCCACAGGCCATCAGAGAAATGGCTGTTCCAGACAAAAAAATAGAAACAACAAAACATGAAAGTTTCAGACAGGCCATGGCAAATAAAGGCATTGTCTGATAAATCTCATCTGTATGGTCTTGCCAAGCCAGTACATATCCTGAGGCCTCCTACTATCAGTAACAAAACAGTGCATACACAACTCAATGCCCTCTGAGGTAATATCACAAGAGAAAGCGCAAATGTCATGAAAACTTATTAGGACATTTCAAAATGATTATGATCCATACTCATGTACATATATAAGCACATTTTACAACAAAATAGAATCTTAATACATCAAGTTAACTGAAAGAAACAGCTGTTTACATTGATGCCTATGGGTGCCGTATCACTTCAGGGTTATGTCATTACTGCCTACAATCTACTTCAGACATTTATATACCACTGAGGAATTCACTGATGGTTGTAGCAGTCATAGTTTGATAATATAATCAAGTAGTTACGTTCCTAATCTGCCACTTTGAAATACGTATCACTGATTTTTTCATTTTGTTACACTAGATCTGAATTGTCAAGCCTAATATAAAAGGAGATCAAATTAACAGGGATTATTTTTGACATCATCATTACACATGGGTTCTCATTGTCAGTAAAGATGATAAAAATCTATGACACATTTCTTTGAATTATAATCAGTTCTTTTTAGAATTTTCCCTCACTGCATGTTTTATTTAACCATACAAATATAAAAGTAATGTTTCAGTGAGGAAGCTTATGGCAAGGTCATAAGCTCATTAGACTGTTGCCATAAGTAATATAAGCCTCCAGGAAAACAATAAACCTCATACATACCTGAGAAAGAAAACTTCATTTTGGGCAAATTGTTTAAAGACTTTCTCTAACTAAAACCTCAGGTTGTCAAAGTGGATATAAACACGGCAGAAAAACATTTTCTTAATATAAAGTTTCCTGGATGCATTTCTTTGCTATTAGCTTAAAATTGACTTGAAATATTTTATATAAAAACACTATCTAGGAATAAATCCATTTTTATATGCTGTAATAATTGCTTAGTTATAAAGTAAAGTCACAGTATCTAAGAGACTGGTTGAAAGGAAACCACAGCTTCCTTGAGGGAGTACACGGTCATTTAATTTAATTATCTTATTCCAACTGGTGATAATATCCAAAGGGAAAATGTTTCTAAATTTACTTTTTATTAAAATTGAACTCAAGCAAAGCCAGCAAAATTTATATATACTGCAAGCATTTTTTAGCTTCAGTACTGCTCTGAAAGAAATTGAATGAGAATTCCTGATATTTTAAAATAACAGAAAACAGACAAATGCAAAATATTAAATGTAAGAAAAAAAATATTCAACGTAGACCGAAGTAAACTAGAGATCCTATGAGGAAAACTTTACTTTTCTTAATGCTTACATTGTGAGCTCTTTCTACCAATTTCTATATACAATTAACACTAGCAATACTCTACCATTTATTTCAATTTGAGTCCCAGTTATGCATGACTACTACCAGCAGAGATTTTTTTAAAAAAGAAAAGTGTGTACATTTGAAAGAAAATATTTATATATATATATATATATATATATATATATATATATATATCTCAACATCTTCTCAGAGCTATTGATTCATATTGTAGACCAAGACAAGATCGCTCTATATACCATTGTATTGCTTTTCCACTGCAGCTCTTGAGCTTTATCCTGTCACTATAATCATCATTAGTTACAAATACTAACCATTTGAGAATATATATTCAGTTTGGCAAACTGTTAAATACAAAAGTGAACAAGGCCAGTTAGGAAGTGTTGGCAGCAAACCTATTCAAAGCTTTCACTCCTCAACTACACTGTGCTTAATCGGGAAAGGCCCATTTTGCAGCTGCAGCAAAGACTTATTTCCTGCTGCTCCTCTAGAAAGTAAAGAGCTGTTTTCTTCCTACCTTCAAGGTGACATCTCCCATGCTACAGAGCAGCTCAAAGATAGAAAGTATTTTTAGCTCTCCTACAGCCATTACACAGCACATTAGTTTTTCCAAAGGGATGTTCTTAGTAATAAAGTAGACTTGGGGCCTATCACACTATGATTTTATTCTTTCAGCCTATCCTATTCTTTTTTTTTTGTACCCCACACAGATGTGATCAGGTTCCAATGATTTTAGTGCATTTTCTGTTTTCTATTCCATCATTCTTTTGAATACTCTTCCAAGTATTTCTTCCAAAAGCTTTTTTTGTTGTTACTTATTTTTTAAACATGTTTTGAAGTTAGGGTCACTTTTACTACATTTTAGGAAACCAACACCAACAGCTTTCAAAAGTCCATATAAAGATTGAGTAACTTATTGACACATTCAAATAATTGAAAACTTGAATAAACTTGTGCTCTGATTTTTTAGAGTTCAAGGCCATTTTGTTTCGTGACAATTGTTTGTTTTGTGACAATTGTTAAATCAGCAACTGTCAAGTCTTTTAGAAAATATGTCCTTTCAGAAACATGCCATCTTTTTCCCTACTGTCACACCAAAATGTATAGTCTGTCTATTTTAGCAGTTTGTTTTAGGTGTGAATTGTCATCAACATTAAAAATGTTTCTAAACATAGGTTGTATTCCTGTTCAACTTTCAGTCTTGTTTTTGCCAATGTTTATTTGTTATACTATTACAGATTAATACATTCTTTCCCCTTGTATAATCAATGAAAATTATATAAAGGAATATTATATGATCAAATAACATTAAGATGTTATAATAATGAAATAAGCAAGAGAGTTAGGCACAGTGAGACAAAGAGAATAAATGGCATGCTTACCTGTGCCGTAGGCTTGCTCAAGAAACTCCAGTAGAGGGGATCTTCCAAAGAGAGAGAGAGATCCTTCCCCACTGGTAGTCAGCTCTTAAATGGGTCTAGGAGAGGTGGAGCCAGGCTCCACCCCTTCCTGCAGCACAGGTGAATTGCTTTCACCTGTGCTCCCAGGGCTGACTCATTGCTCGCCTCAGGTGATTAATCAGAGGTTCAGGCCGTGACTCAGCAGTTCCCATACACCTCTTTAAGCAAATTTCCACACCTTCATTATGTTCTTTAATACATCTTTAAAAGAATAAAAATCAAAAGCTACCAAAAATTTTTTTGTATCTTTTTCATTTTTTCTCAACATCATTTTTAAAGTGACAGCATAACACGGTATTCTTCAATCCTATATATTAAATTCCACCTGGAGCGTATTCCCTTCTATTTTTACATATCATGACACCACATCTGTTACTCTGACAGAATCCTTTTTAGAGTCTTTCATATTAGTCCATCACCTAATTCTTAAATTCTACAGTTATTCTACAGTGTCTGGCTTAAAACAAAAACATAAGAGTAACTACAGCTAATTTTAATCAGGAAATCACAAAAATCTGCAAAATAAAAAACTAGATCTGTTGGATAGATTTTTATTTCCATATAATTTTTTCACCTCTTATTGCCTATAGTAACGTTCTTTCATTCTGATGTTTAAAAATCAAATTCTGTGTCACTTTTTGCTTATGTAACCTGTTGCTAATATAAGAGTAGACAATCCAAGTTTACCATTCACCTTCTTCCATGCAGATGCTTTCCAACCTCTTGTCCCCAAGTCTGTATTTATCTCCAGGGCTGCCCTGCCCCATATACAATTGGTACATACACTTGGTATGAGTGCTTTGAATGTTTAGCAGAGTGTTCTCATTCTTTTGGCATCTCATATTACCCCCATTATTTAATACATAGTAATAACTATCACCAGTAGGTCTCTGAAGTACCTGCCTCATGATTTTAGTACTCCTGACTGGGAGTTATTTGGACCTGTAAATTTTAAAAGGTTATCCTGCAGTTCATTCTATTCTCTTCAGTTACTAATGGACCAGAACATACTTTATATAAGTGTATTATCCTCCTTAGTCCAAGGAAAGTAAAAAATATTTATTCAGCACTTCAGTTTTTTCTACATCACTGCTAACAGTTTTACCATCTATACTTCTTGTCTTGTTCATATCAAACCTGAGATTCATTTTGTTTCCAATGTACATAGATAGCTCTGAAAGTAATGCTTCCTACTTATTTCTATGAAAACTAAAAGAGCAAGACAACTATTTGATAGAGCAAATTCTCAGCTACAAAACACTATTTTTTCAACAAAGTCACCACAGTTAGCTATGGATTTTCATCAGCAATGAAGAAGAGCCTACACGTTTCATACAGAAGTACTTGCACCAGCAGGGGTGACCCGCTGCCACCATCATTGCTAAAATGCACCACCCACTGCTTCACTGTGCTCACATCCATTGTTTGGTCTCCATAGGCATTCAGCAAGGGTTGATAAATGTCAATAGGTGCCATTTTATCCACATAGAAAAACTAAATTACTTTTTCCTCATGTGCACACTTTTATGTCAGACACCATTTTGTTGTACTGCATTTCTGCTGCCATCTGTTGCACAGTAACAAAATGCAACTGAAAACTGGTGTGAAGGTTCAACCTCTACTGCCATGCCACCAACAGCTACTTCTGACATTATGGGCCAACATAATAAAAATAAGAGGCATTTTGGAGCAGCCCTTGTACTATAGAACTGGATTTATATTATCCTTTGCAATGCCAGCTGTGGATATTTTCCTGATATTTTTATGTATTTTTTATCTTATGAATCTTTCCATTTATAACAGAATTTACCTTATTTCTACTTACCTTGAAACCCGGTAGGGTCTTCTTTGTTTCTAATTGCTGCCATTATTGGCTCTTAGAACTAACACAGGCTTTTAACCAAATCTGTCTTCCATTTCACTGTAGTGGTATAGATGTTGGATGTCTAATCTTTCCCTAGAGAATTTTCCCTGTTTATTACTGTTCTCTCTGTCTTTCTTTATTTTTTTTTTTTCTTTTTCTGCAAATCATATTCATTCATCCAGAATTTGGAAAATTCTAAACTACAATCTTACTGTTTAAATACATATACATGTATATATGTATACAATGTATACTGATTGGCATTTTCACTGGCTTGCTTGCATTGTAAATAATCAGTTGATAAAGATTAGTCAGTAGGCAATCACCAAAATCTAGGTGATTTAATTACCTCCAGATTTATCTTATGTTGAATTCAACACCTTCTGCATAACAAAGTCTCTGCCCATTCTATACAAAGGGTACAGGCTTATTTGTGCATGTAAACTGATGAGTCTAACACTTAATGTCTTCTTTTAAGCTGCTTTTCCTGTTAAATCCTTATGAAACTTTTTTCAAGTGACAGACTTTCTTTTTTCCAGCATTGCCACTCACTAACCTTTATAATTTATACTTTTGATCCTTAGCTATTTTGTGATACAAGTTTTTAAATTATTGTTACATATTTGGAGGCAATGGACATTAGCTAACCTGGCATTTGCAGAGATCTTTAATGCAAATTCTTAGTTATTTATACATATTAATTCTCTCCAAGTCAATGCTACAGAAATATTGCTATAACCATTTTAAGTTCATCTCCAACTAACAAATATTTCTGACAGAGATAGCTATGAACAAAATACTATTGCAGAAAAAAAGGGAGCTAGAGCTGCTGCCTTCTCCACATGCAGGAGAATAAGGATTAGGGCTTTGAGGCTATGACTCAAGCATGGAAAACTAACTGGTGTTTTACTCCATCTCCTGTGGCATCTTTCCCTGAATAAACCACAGTGGCTTGCTTTACAGCATTGTGCAAATGCTGTCACAGAGCATTATTTTGAGGGCAAGGAAATTTGGATGCCCTGTCAAGTGATCTCACCATAAAAGCTTCCTTCCCTGGCAGAAGAAAAAAAGTAATTTATTTTTCCCCAATACTTGATTATCTTAGTGAAGGAAAGAAATCCTTCACTTATGTTACTGTGGTACTGAATGAAGTGCCCTATTTAGCCCTACAGGCATTTTCAGCCTTGGTGTAATAGACGCAAGGACTTTCACATTTCTAAAGTAGTTGCTAGATCAAAACCATGTTGATTGGCAGACACAGTTTTTCTTTCCTGATATGACTCTGATAATTGAATCAACTAATAACTGTAGATATTTCCAAAGGAAAGGTCAATTTTGACAAACAGGTTCTTGAAAGATGCTGAACATAGTTCTATCATCTTGCAGCTTTATTATAAATTATCTGATAGTAAAAAACAATTTGTCTGCAGTCAGTGTGAATCTGCCTTTGGAAAATGCCTAACTCATTCATCCAGACTGCCAAGTTTCTATCTGTATTAGATCTGTATCATTGGCTTTCACCAGCTGAGAATCTGGCATGCCATTTTTAATACCAGAGATGCGAGCAACTTATTATAGCTCTACCTGAAGAAAAATGGGAATTAGTCATCTTTAAAGATTGTATGTTTTCCCCGTATTACTCAATCATGCAACAAGTACTTCCGTAATTGTTCTCTCCACAGCTCAGACATAAAACCATTATGTTATCATGGAAAACGCTATGAAAAACAGATTAATAGATGAGCTTAACATTACTGCTAGTGTTCTGAAGGATGCTACAACACAGGAAACCACATGTGGGAAATAAAAACCAAAAGTTCAAAAGACATAGAGTACCCTGTATGAACCAAGACAAAGGAAAGCTTCTGTCTGACCCAAACCGTAGAAGTAGAAAGGCAGGGATGCATGAGCTCTCTTCCTGGAGTTATATTGTTAACCAGAAGACAGCCAAAGATATGATTTTATACTGTTGCCTACCATTCAGGGTACCCTGCTTGTATATCCCAGGGAAAAAACAAGGATAAAATATTGGTTTTAGTCTTCTGTTCCCAGTATCTTGTAACATATATTAATTGCAGCAAAGAACTAGAAATACTAAACTGTAATTTCACATCATAGAATGGTCTGGGTTGAAAAGCACCACAATGATCATCTCATTTCAAGCCCCCTGCTATCCACAGGGTCGCCAACCACTAGACTAGGCTGCCTAGAGCCACATCCAGCCCGGCCTTGAATGCCTCCAGGGATGGGGCATCCACAACATCCTTTTCCATATAGGTTTCTAGAATAATACCCAGGAAGGCAAGGATGGAATTGTTTTATGAAGGTTTTCTCCTGAAACAGAACTTCACATTGAACAAACAAAATTAAGATGACTCCTACAAGCCCTGGTCTTACTAATACTCAGAGATGACTTGTATTTTTCACTCTCCGTATCAGCTTTTTCCTCTGGAAACAATGAACCAATATGCTGCAGCTGTGCATTATCTTCATTTTGTTTTGTCGAGCTCACTTGTCCTGTCCCAAACTTACAACATTCACTTTAAAAGTCTAGTGTTTACCAGATGTTTTTCAAGTTTTTCATACTAGGGGAATTATGATGAGAACATAATAGATGATGGAGCAATACTTTGGTCTCTGTACAAATAATTCTAGAAAAAAATAGAGAACTTACAACTAGAGAAAATTAATTCAGGGAATTAATTCTATGGAACAAGTCCTTGACTTAATCTAAGTCATTATATTATTGCCTATTATCCATAAACCACATGTAAGGTTTACCAGAATTACTTGAAACGTATAATAGATTTTGGAAAAGAAAATTCTTCTTATCTGGAATCCTAGCTACCTCTTAATATTCTGCTAAATCCTTGAAAGCAGTACTTTCATTGCAAAAGCAAAATCAGAAAAATGGATTTGAGCTCCACAGAAAACAACCCTACCTCCCCTTTACTTCAGATTTTTATTTTAATCCTCAAAATTCCATTTAATTCATAATATTAGTATTATAGAACATTGATTGCTAGGCAGTTTTCATCTACCACCTGTTTTTTACTTTGAGAGAAACTGTCACCTTCAAATTATATCTCTTTAAAGAGCCTTTGCCTTTGTAATCGATATCACCTATTTCTGTAAGAACTCAAGCATTTTATATGTCCATTTACTTTTCCCCTTGTTAATTCATTGCTTTTATCTCAACTTCAAAATAAAAAAAGAATGAAGTCATTTTTGTGTGCATAAATACTCAATTTTACCCTCGAACATTCGGTTTTGCAACATTCAGCTTGCCCAGGGAAAGACTAATTAAGGATAAACATACATGCAAAAAAAGCCTGTTTTTGGATTTTTTTTTAACACTAGAAATAATTGCCTCTGGATTTTCTACTGCTGTTAAGATTTTTCACCTAAATGAATTGACCAGATGATTTTATTTTTGTCAAGCATCCGCAAATCAGTTGTAACGTACGTGCTGTTTATCTAATATAGCTGAAATTATTGTACTGAGAAATACATAATCCCGTTTTATTGACCAGACATATTGTAAATATTTTTATCATTCCAGTTCCGAATGAAGAGATAATTTTGATTTGACTGTTCTCTCACGCTTCTTTATTTTGTAACGTTCTTAAATTTTACTCTTCTCTCTCCATAAAGAGTAATAGCATCAAACATACTTTATGCTTTATTAGGCCTGTACTGCTCCTGTCACATTTTGATGACATATCACCAATGTGCATGGTGTTTCAGGATATATGCTCATACTAACTTGCCAGGTGTGCATCCCTTGATATGACAAGATATGATTTTCCTTCTGCTCATTTCACTTTTACAAAGACTGACCTACATTTATCTCATCAGATTGTGAGGAAATTTCCAGAGTGCTTTTTCTACCTACCATAGGTCAAGACACTACCAAGATTTCATATGCCTTAGTATTTAAAAGCTTGGTATTTAAATATTGTATTTAGAGGCTGTCAAGACAGCTAGAGCCTGTACTCAGGATTAATAACACAATTCTGAGTGCACACTAGGTTATCTGAGAACACAAAATCAGTGAAAAGCAGGCCAGAACAGAGATATACTTAGCAGCGTTTCCAGAAGATGGGTTCCCATTAGCATCCTGGGGCCACTGAAGTCCTTTGAGCATGTGCCCCACAGCTCTCCTCCACCAAACCACACATTGGGTTAGCAGGCCCCACCCAGTCTACATCTAAAAAAAAAACCACAGTAATCTCTTTACACGCAGTCCATCCCTTTCACTGCTTTATTTATTACTACACTTTTGTCCAAGGGGAGAGGATGAAGAACCTCAGCAAGCTGTCCTGTACTCAGAACTGATTCCAGGGCACACTGGGAACATGCGGTGGAAACACTTCACAGAGTTCCACAGAGGTCATGGGTGGGCATCAGTCAAGGTGTGGTTCACAGCACGGGTTGAGAAGATAGCACCAGAACATGCTTGTTTTCAATATCTTAATTCTCTGGGATAATGTTTCTGTTGTAGGTGTTTTCTTGTTCTCTTCTGCACCTTGATGCTTCAATTCAAGCACTCCTTCAAAGAACAGTGGCTTCAATCCCTCATGTCTCTGTTGAATACTGTCCTTCCTGAGCAGGTTCTGACTATATGAGTTATATATTTGAAAAAATATATATGAAAAAAAAAAAAATATATATATATATATATGAAAAAATAGCATCCTCTATCTCCAGATATGCTCTGGAAGTCAAATGTAGTATTTTATAGAATGCCACTAATCAGTACTATTTTTTCAGCTTTTTTTCCAAGAAACCCAAGTTTTCCCTCTAGAATTCCTTTCAATTCTTTCTCAACCACTGTTATGCAAACAGGCCACAATCACAAGGTCTACTATAACACTTCCTAGGAGTTAATCCAGACTATTACGAGCTATATCACCTCTATTACTCTGCTGGTAATTTATGTCATTTTCTCTACTGTGACAAACTCTACTACCTACTTCACTTACTAGCCCTCATCTAGTTTCTCCTGTATGGTTCCAGAAGGATTTCATTGTTTTTTCCATTTCAGACAAAAGCATATATATACACACAATTACTTTTGTGAACAAACTTCTCTGTGGCTTAGTAATGTTCTTTCATGCTTGTAAATATGAAAGTCTTTCAAAGTCTTCACAACTTCCTTGAGTATTAGTAATAACAGCAGTTCTACACCATCTCACATGGTGCACATAAAGTAAAGCTTTCAGTAGTCAATAGGTATAACAAATATAATTGGTACCAGCACAAGAAGATGAGATTTCATAGAAAATTTTTTGCATGCTAATACATTGCATTATTAAGCTGAAAAGTACTAATTGAAGTCTTGGGTCCAGTCTCCTATTTCATTAAAATCAAAGGATGTGTCAAGAACTCCTTAACAGGGATAAGAAAAGCCACAGTTATTTCCCTTTTTTGAATAGCAAATCACAACCTTTTGCTGTCAAAGGCAAATAGATAAGAAAATAAGGTCTGGCAAGCCTAAAGTTTTCTGCTTAATCAAAATGTGAAAGTAAGATTTTTGGCAAGACTTAAAAGAACATAGAAAACATCATCTTCTGCATAGGTTGGCTGCAAGTTGAATACTTGGAAGAAAATAGAGGTTTGTATGTTTGGTTTTCTTTTTGTTCCTCTTCCCCTACTACATTCAGGGAAGTAAAACTTTATAAGCAGTTTTAGCAAATAAACACATAAATATATTTGCTCAGGCTTCCAGCTGTTATTTAACTAAAAATTTGGGGCTCATATTTTGAGGCAATGAAACAACAACATGCAAGACAAATTCACAAAACTTATTCAGACCTAAAATCTAAATAGGTTTTAGAAATGTACCTAGAAACACACTTTCTCAGACCATTAACAATGGTGCAACTAGTACAAACAATTACCTGTCATGTTCAACTATGTGACCAGAGTATTTTCCATCTTTTATTGAGACAATAACAACATTAACCAAAATCTACACCATCTTATTGCAATACCTCACTGACAGGCTGTCATATTAAAGCATTCCTCACGTACAAGAAACAGTCTATTCCTGAATAAATATTTGACAATTTCTAGTGAATATGACTCCCACATTATTTAATACAAAAGATTTACTAAGGTTTTTGTATTTTTTTTCCTGTC
Source organism: Chrysolophus pictus (assembly GCA_037305975.1). Lineage (NCBI taxonomy): Eukaryota > Metazoa > Chordata > Aves > Galliformes > Phasianidae > Chrysolophus > Chrysolophus pictus. Next base: position 49,164,757 of record CM074579.1, on the reverse strand, counting down.
AAAACTCTAATGGAATGAAATTAACACAGATCTTCAGAGAGTACAAGAAATGTTTCTCTTGTCAAAATTTCTCTGCTAATCATTATCTGCTACATACTATAGAAGTGGATATGTGAGCCTGGAATAAAGTTTTAGCAAGGATTACTGTATTTAGTTATTGAAAATTAACATGAAACAACTTTAACCCACTGAGCTTCTGAACTGTTTGCTCTTCAGCCTTATTGGGAATATTGTTACTAAATTTGTGATTTAAGTGCATGTATTGATTGAATTTATATATATGAGAAAGAAAAAAGTAATTTACATATAAAAGCCAATATCAGCCATATTTTTCCTATGCATTTTTTATCAACTACATGAACATAAACATTATATATATATAAAGTTATCTACATATTTGGAGCTTGTTTACAAATTTTATTTAACATACATAAGATGATTAACATTGTAGATATTGTAAATTAATTCTACTTTACAGGCTCATGCTGTTCCATTTGCTGATTAAAGATAATTCTTTGTTGACTACACTAATAATTGTTCTCTAAATCTCTTATTAGTTCATATTTTATTAGTGTAAATATATCATAAATCTAAATTAAGATAACGTGGCCTGGTTTTATTTCATTGTATTAGAAACTGTTTTATTTTTTAGGATAAGAGGAGTAACTATTTAACTACTCCTTTGAATTGTAGATCAAGAAAGAAACAATGTATCATTAAGGTTGGAAAAGGTCTCCGAGATCATCCAGTCTACTTAACACCAGTATTTCCCCACTAAGCCACGTACTTTAGTACCATGTCTACATGTCTCTTGAACACCTCCAGGGACTGGGACTCTATGACCACCCCGGGCAGCCTGTTCCAGCACCCAACCAATCTCTCAGAGCAGTTTTTACTAGTATTCTATATTCTCTTGAATGTTTCTTTAAGGCTTAAATGACTACTTTGTTAACTGTCTCAGTGATAAGAAGCATTCTCCTTTGCTAGTGTTTCAATTTTCTTTCCTTATTTATTTATATTTTATTTCCTCCCCCTCTTCCATATGAAAAACCCCTGCTTTCTCCCCTTGTAAACATGTGTAACATGATGGGAAAGCACAACAATGGCAGCAGAGCAGCAAAGCCCTAGGCTGCAGGAAATGAGGATCTACTCAAATGCAACAACAGCAGACATAAAAAAAAGCTACTTAACTTCAGAAGGCCTCAGGAATCATAAAATGGCCTGGGTTGAAAAGGACCACAATGATCATCTAGTTTCAACACCCCTGCTATGTGCAGGGTTGCCAACCACCAGACCAGGCTGCCCAGAGCCGCATCCACAGCCTCCTCGGGCAACTGTTTCAGTGTGTCTGTCGACATCCTCTGTGTGAAGAACTTCTTCCTAATATCTAACCTAAATCTCCCCTGACTCAATTTAACACCATTCCCCCTTGTCCTATCACTATCCACCCTTGTAAATAGTCATCCCCCCTCCTGTTTATATGCTCCCTTCAAGTACTGGAAGGCCACAATGAAGCCTTCCCAAAGCCACCTCTTCTCCAAGCTAAACAAACCCAGTTCCCTCAACCTTTCGTCATAGGTGCTCCAGCCCTCTGATCATCTTAGCGGCCCTTCTATGGACCTTCTATGCACTCTAAGAGCTCCACGTCCTTCCTGTACTGGGGTCCCCAGGCCTGGACACAGTACTGCAGATGGGGACTCACAAGAGCTGAGTAGCAGGGGACAATCAACTCCCCCTCCCTGCTGGCCACTCCTTTTTAATAGGGCCTTCCAGGCTGCAAGCACACGCTGATGGTTCATGTCCAGCTTCTCATCCACCAGAACCCCCAAATTCTTCTCCAAAGGGCTGCTCTCAAGGAGATCTTCCCCCAGTTTGTATAAATATCTAGGAATGCTAACTCTTAAATGAGGTATGGGAAGGAGTGGATCCTGGCTCCACTCCTTCTTGTCACTCAGGTACATTGCATGCACATGAGCTCCCCTGGGTTGGCACTGCCTTCCCCCTAGGTGCTCAATCACTGGTTCAAGCCATGATTCAGCATTTCCATTACAGCTTGGGAAAACATATCCCAGCCAATCATTTTGTTCACCTTGCATACTATATGCCTTGGACATGAAAAGATGAGATACTGTATTTTGATATGGGAAGGGATTCTTTAATCTTCTATCATGTAGCTCTTTGTTCCAATATCATCTGTAGCTGGCAACTTTACCATTTAACAGTGTGAATTGTTCATAAGCTCTGTGGCACCTGTTCATTACATATCTTGATCTCAGTTGTATGGACTGATCAGTTCATTTTGTAGTTTTTAATTCCTTAGCAGTTAAGACTTGGTCAGAATTCAGAGGTAAATCTATCTGTAGTAAAATGTTCATATACCAAAGAGAGCTGCAGAGCCAGATCAACAGATCCAGATCTGAAACAGATCTGAAAACAACATATTGAACATTCCATCATGTCCCATTTCACATAGAGGAATGCAGGTTGGCATGCAGAAGGGAAGGAAGCAGAAAGAAGTTCACATAAAAATGCTGAGGGCCAAACATGGCAGAGAGGAAACAGAGTTGAAAATGCTAGGAAGGGCTGCAGTAAATTCAAGTGAACTATACTTTTCTTTGTATGGGGGGGAGGGGAGAGAAGAAAAAAAAAGGAGTGGGGATTAAAATGGAGTTCTTAATGCACACAATTTGTAATATTCTGTAATAGTGGAGATAAAACCATTTGTAGCAAGGGAAGTAGTACTCCTACGTTCCAAAGATTAAGCACATATGCCATCATTAGGAACACATGCAGCCAACAGAGAAAGAGCTGCCCTTGTGCAAATAGATTCTGGGGTTCTGTTTCTTTTTAATCATAGAAACAGGAATCAATAGCATAAACTATTAAGAATGGCTTCCTTTTCTTTCTCAGCTCCCATATAATAACTTTGGCTTGAGACAGCATAAAGGATAGATCAACATTAATTTAAAAGGTTCAGCCAGGATCATTTTGAGAGTCAAATGTTATATCCATAAAAAATAGAATTGGCAGCAGAAGTGCTGACATAATTATAGCAATGTAAGCAAACACTTCCATGCTTACAAGTTTATAAAGTGATGCTTTTAAAACTATTTCACTCCCTCTGGGAGGCCAAGATGGTAGGGGTTCATATTAAATACAGAAATTAGGACTTTGGAGTTTCAGCTGTCATTAATTTTGTGCAGAAACATGAATTTCTTTTTCTTTAGTTTTCCTGTTTACAGCATTGCAGGGTATGTAGTGACACTCTAACCCAAAATAAATATATATGTAATTTTTTAATCCCAAGCTGAATAGCAAAACAGCATGTATAGAAAGTAATAAGGTGTAGCTCAAGTCTAGTGTGAAAACGAACAAATCACAAGCAAGCATTTTTTTCCAAGCTTAGTTTTGATGTGTTTGTGTTTTCTGATAAAAGCTGACAGGTAGAACAATTTGCTTTTTACGAAACTGGTGGAATCCCAGGAAGACAGGTGACAGGAGCAAATGAAAACAATAGAAACATCAGCTCTACCTGCCCTACTTTAAAGAAATTTTGTCACAGGGAATGATTTTTTTTTTTTTTTTATCATGACTTTTGTAGCTTACAAGATGGTGATGGAGGAAAGAGTTCCTGTGTTCACTTTTCAATTCAAATTTTGGATTTCTTCTATTATATTTATTAATTAAGGAGGAAAACTGAATGGCATATTTTGTGGGTGCGGTGAGACAGAGAGGTGTTTACTGTAGACATATATAAGTGTGACTGATTCTGAACTCCCTGTACTAAGGAAACAGAAAAGACTTTAATGTGGGCCAAACTAATAATAGGAAATGAATAGGCAGCCTTTTGTTCTGACATCCTTATGAGAGTCTTCAGTAATAACTCTTTTTTAGAAAGGCTTCACTTTCATCCCACAGAGAATCTGACACAAGGGAGAAAGATGCTATTTCTGAAAGCTCTATGTGACTTATTTGAAAATAGATAGAGGAGAGAACAAAGCTTTCTCCTTTAAACTCATAGAGGAATGCTAAGTAGCTGATTACAGATATTCAGAACAGAAGAAGAAGTGTGCCTATAAGGGCTTCTTTATCTGGTCCCGAAGGTTCAGACCCATGGCTTAAGAACTCTTTCTTCCCTCCCCAAATCACAAGAGATTGGTTTAAGATATCATAAGAATATTGTTTTAATTTAAAATGTCATACAAAGAACGAAATGTCTACTGGAGATACCTCTAAGCTTTCCTTAGGCTCTCCTTTAAAACATAAAAAACATATATACTTTTATAAAAGATATTAAGTTAAAGGTTGAGAACTTATATAACAGTCCTAGAAGTGAGGCTTAGAACGTATACAAACATATGATATTAAAGGACTGATAACTTTGAATGTAAGAAGCATGTTACATTTCTGAGTATTCACTTGCAACATACAAATAGGTCCTTAAAACAACAGATCTTTTAGATAGGTACCTGATAAAACAAATAAGAAAATTACAAAAAGATTTACTGGTCAAGTCAGTAACAAGCATATATACAGAAGATTATGTGGCCCATCATGTCAGAGCTCCTAATGGAATTAAATAGTCCTTCAAAGAAGGGATAGAAAATTTGAAGAGAAGAGGAAAGACAAGAAAAGGAATAACTCTTTAAAGAGTGCTTGAGCACATATAGATCAGTCCACAAATATAAATGGGAGATGAAGTATTATGGCAAAACTTGCTCTAGCCTGAATAGCAGGACAAGGGGAAATGGTTTTAAGTTGAGGGAGGGAACATTTATGCTGGATGTCAGGGGGAAGTTCTTTACAGAAAGAGTGGTGGGGTGCTGGAACAGGCTGCCCAGAAAGGTTATGGATGCTCCATCCCTGGAGGTGTTCAATGCCAGATTGGAAGGGGCCTTCGGCAGCCTGGTCTAATATTAAATGGGGAAGTTTGTGGCCCTGCATGTGACAGGAAAAAATGCAATCAGAATCAGCACTACTGAATGTAAACTTATTCCAAGAAAGAACCAAGCCCTTGTTGCTGTTTATATCAACACTTTGGTTGCTATACCAAGTGGATTAATTATTCACATTGATTATATCAACCCACATGGTCTCCTTGATCTCTATCTTAAAACCAAACAAATGAAAAAGTCTATTCCTACTGAATTTGATCTAATTTTAGAAGGATATAATTTTATGTCATTATCTTAATTTTCATAGTTCTTTGAGAGAAGCATTCCAAAAAGAAGGGCTTCGGCTTTTCCTTACGTGAAAAGTTCTTCTCTGAGGAAGAATTCTCTGATGAAAGAACTTTGACTTTCAGCTCCAAGAGATATTGCATACTAGCTCTCTCTATCATAGCATAAGATTATCACTCATAATTTGTCTCTTGCCCAGCCTCCGAAATGTTCAATTCAATTTCTTTTCCCATGTCATTTCACAATTGTCCAGGTTTCTATGTTGTTGAAAGCATTTATACTCTGAGCTCCAATGCCCTGGATGCCACATGTGTGTTCATATGCAGCTGGTTAATCACTCCACTCAACCAACTCCATTTCTATGGTCCTCACCTTCACTGTATATAAAGATCTGTCCCTGTGTGTTCTACCTCGCCAAATGTTATCATGTGAGTGCTATAAACACGACTGTGGGAAGTCCACTCTTAATCACCTTCAGCACAAAAGTATATTGAAAAGCCTGGCAGAGGCAAGGATTAAATGCACAGCTGTACAACTAAAAGAGCATTGCAAAAACCTCGGGATGCCTGTACAATGGTGAGCCCTGGCACGCTTCATCTCAATCCCCCTTCAGTAGGAAGTGCAAATGTGTGCTGGCCCCTGCCTTCAACTCCAAGCTAATTGTTGTGCATGGCAAGCCCTCAAGCAGGGTTAGTCAGATGTTTTGCACAACAGGCAGAAGGTACAGACAGCATCAAAGGGGAAGCCCATCAATAAATCATGCAACGAAAAGCACTTAACCCCTGAAACAGATCTCCCTGATGAAGCAGACTCTGCACCTGGACAAGCAGACTTAAGGCCATACTCTCAGTCTGATTAGGGAACAACAGGCTCAGAAAGAAAACCTTAGGGGGGGAAAAACAAGAAAGAAAAAAAAAAATCAATCCAAATTGAAACTGCAGCTTGTTAAGTAGCCAATGCCACTGCATTCCTATAATGTATATTGGGAGGGACCATCATACTTTGGACAATAAATAGCGAACTCCAAACGGCTCACCCATACCTTTTTTTAAGCTCTCCTCAATTAGCTGTGAATTCAGCCATCCATCTAAATCTGCTTATATGCATAGTATTTTTCTCTAGGCTACAAAATTTAACCATTTTCCTCCTTAGGGCTGGTTGGAATATTTTTCCCTGTGATGTTATTCTAGACCCTAAAATGACACTAGTAACAGGACTCTAGTTTTAGCACCTTATTACTATCCTGCCAGCCAAGCTGGCTGGTTTTTAACAGCATAAATCTGAAATTCCTCCTAATAATTACTCCTGAAATATACTCCCATCTCCTAGATTTGGGCATGGCACTTATGAGCATCCTGCTCACTGAATGTGCCTGTCCAGATACTGACCAACTGATACTGTTTAGAATACAGTATATATTCAGAACATTGAAATATCCTACTCACAATGTCTTCTGTTTAGTATTTACACTCATAAAGACAGACAAGTTTTCTGTCAGACTTCAGAAGGGATCATTTCCACAAAAATATTAGTGCAGAACCTAACCATAGGAGGAACAGAGAAGAATCATGTGAAAGATCTCTGCAAGCCTGAAAGTGCACATCAAAATCAAGGTAGACATGGTCTTTCCTAGGAGAGTTTGTACAGATAATGAAAATAGTAGTTAGAATAATAGAGAGAAGATAAACAGCTTTTTAACACTTTTGCATGCTTTCTGATGATAAATCCTCAATTACACTTCTTTCCATTACTCAGTAATTGACAGAATTACTGTTCTTATTTGTCTAGAGCTCATAACACCTCTCATTTCTCTCCTGGATACAATGCAATGATAAACAGCTGTTTCAGAAAGTGTAAGTAAATTGAAGTTTTCCAATAAGGGCTGAATGCCTTCTAGATTTTTTTTCTCTTCCTTCTGTTCTCACTTTTAGTTTTCATGCAAAGCAAGACTTTAAATAAGTCAGCAGTGAATTTAAGGGAAACATAAAAATATAAGGAAAACCATCACTGTTTTGCATAGCCTAAAAGATATGGCAGGTACCTTACACTTGTGTTCTAGTTCTCATAGTTTTCCTTTCCTGTGGTGAATCATTCTGTAGCTTTCTCTGTCCCCTGTCATTAAATAAGGTTCTAACTGAAGGACTGAAGTCATAACAATGACATTATACTAGCTTTAGTATCGGAGATTTTCTTCCAGAGAAATCTGCCAGTGCATTCAGCATAGCTAATATATAGTGGAAACAAAGTGTACAACTCTTTTGAATAACTGCCTTTAGAAATTGGACACCCAAGACATCATCACTACAGGGACACTCCTGAAAGTAATGTGTCTACCATGAGTCTGCCAAAAACAAACCACTTTCTGTCCTCACTCAAATGCATTTTGACATACTACTTTTTTATATTAATTTGATACCAATCCTGATTTTGATTTGAAACCCTATTCTGTAGTTCTACGCGCGTGGGCATATATAGATTGATGCTCCATTTAATGGAAATGGACTAAAATCTGAAATATTGTGAATACAATTTCTAGGAAATATTTAATGGGTATAATTCCATTAATGACACTGAATCTATTAGAAGATGTGTTTCAGTTTTGCCACTTAGAAGTCAGCAACAAAGCAAGAAAAGCCTCAACTGAAATGTTGTTAACTGTAAACATATTTTCAATGCTTCTACCTTCTCCGTCTGATAGCAAGCAGGGGTCACAGAAATCTTTTGTGTGCAGCAAATACCCGCTCCCACATGAGGAAGAAATGGTCAATATCATCGCCCTTGTCAGACAACCCCCACTCAACCTAAACATTACCTGTGGAGCATCTTCCCACTTCTAGTTCATACATTTTTCCCTGTCCTAGTTAATGATAACTGCTAACAGAAAAGAAGGAGAAGTAGGATGTCTTTTTGACATCAATCACTGTTTACTGGGGGAAAACATAGCTATTTCTTGAATCTAATATATTATGAATTGAAGATGTTACTTTGAACACTTGATCTGTGGAATGACTGTAGCAGATAGAGCTCACAGATGCCAAAAACACGGTTTGTACTCTACTTTCAAGTGGAGTACATGTAACTTTACAAGTTATGTACAAGTACATAACATCTACACACATAACTTTAGATCATCATCAAGCTAAATCGGTGCAAGACTGGAATGCTCAAGGGAAAAATCTCTTAAAGTTGATGTTTTCCTTAGAGCAAGTCTAAATCTATGAATCCTCTGAAATGTATGTTGCAACCTCTTCCGCCTGTCAGTGCTGCAATTTTTAATGGTTTAGCTTTCTAGTGCCTTGTTCTGGCAACTCTTTCCACGTAAATGAAGCCCTGCTTCCAGGTTAGCAAGAATAAAGTCTAAGGCGAAACTGCATTTTGGATAATTTCAAATACCTAGACACAAAATCTGCAAAATGTCAACTTGGTAAATTTGTGAAAGACAATGTTGTTGCAATATGCAGATATCAGTAAGGTAATAGACTTCCTGCTATAGGATGTCACAACTTGTAAACTGATACAAAATAAACAGGAAATACATGTATTAGAATATCAGTAAGAACAGAAGAATTATTCTAAGCAGTTTTACTATTTAGTTGTGTTTCTTAGTATATAGTCTCTGTTCTCTTCTATTAAACATCATTAATTATCTCCTGGAAGGCAGGGACTATCATAGATATGATGTTATTAATGGAAGTACGATCATTTCATTTCAACTTCTGCTTCATTTCAATGAGCCAAATTAAAAAGGCAGACATAGAAGCAGCAAAAATCTTCCACACTACTATATTCTACCTAATAACAACTCTACAAGATTAAAGAGTTACAGTGACTATTAGGCTGCACATGAGCTTTTTGTGTGATGCTCTGCCCAATAGCATAGAACAACCCCTTAGATGTAAAAGTAAGTGAATATGAAATAAGAGCACACCTACCTAACACAAGTTTGATTGCTGTCAGGTTTAGTCCTATATCTACAGATTGAGAAAAATGTTTAAAAGTTACAAAGGGGCAAAGAATGACTGGAGAATGAAAAATTCATCCTGAGCAAAAGTCTTCAAGAGAGACTCAAAGAGAGAAGATGATCATATCCTGTAAGTTGATACGCAGATGTACCTAAATCTAGCAGATGTAAGTTAATATGCCAGATGGCTAGCAGCTGAAATCTGAAAAATTCAACCTAGAAATCAGATAACATATGAAAGTAATTAGTGATGTATTTTTTTAAGAATTGTTGAAGGGCTTTCATTCAACATGGGATTTATTTATTTATTTTTAAGAAGGTGTCCTCTAGTTCAAAAATAGCTGTCTAGATTTTAACAGGAATGGATACTGTCAAGTCCTACAACTTTGCTATGAAAAAGTTTACATTAGAGGATCGCATTGATTTCTGGAACTTCAACATCCTTTAAACATATTAACTACCACAAGAAGTCTGAGATTATTTATAACAGAATAACACAGACAGTATAGAACAGGATGAGTAACAGAAAATTTTCCATTCTTTCTTTCCCAAGCACGTACTGACAGCAGGAGTTGCTGTCTTTCACTTGAATTTGCTGAACCACATGAGTTTCTCTTGGACTCACCACTTGAGCTTATTTAAGTCTCTCTGAAACTCCATTCCTCAGACATGTCAAATAGCTTGATGTCATTGGCAAAGTTGCTGAGGGTGCACTAGTTCCCACTGTTGATGCCACTGATGAAGACGTTAAAGAGCACTGGTCCCAGTAAGGAGCCCTGAGGGACACCAGTAGTCACTGATCTTCAACTGGACATTGAGCCATTGACCACCACTCCTTGGGTATGATCTTATAAACAGCTCCTCATCCATCAAACAGCCCACCTGTCAAATCCATATCATTCCAGTTTGGTGAGAAGGATGTCACAAGGGAGTCTGATATGCTGTCAGAATGTTATGATGTCCTGCTGGTTGAAAGATACTGAAAAACACAGTGATGGCAGAAAATAACCACACATGATACAGGAGTTGCCTTCAAATAAGTCAGAGTTCAAATAAGTCTACCTGTACTACCTGCATGCCAGCACGATGCATTAGACTCAACTGAATTCCAAGTCAAGGCAACACAAAGCAAGGGATACTGAATAAAATTTTATTAAAAGCATAAAGTCATGTAAAACCACCAATTAAGAAATGCAAGGAATATTAGAGGTGAACTCCTACAGAACTGTGGGAAGTTGAGTCCCCATAGAATTAAATACAAGCTCCTAAACATCTTCCATACTGACTGGTCAAGGGAAAGAGATGATAGAGAATTTTTTATCAAAAAACTTTGCTATGAAGCAATGAGCTCTCTTCACTTTCTCCTCCTCAGCTCCTCCTTCTCCCTCAAAATATTGACAAATTTTCTGTCTGTTTTGAAATGAGTCAAAACAGACTATTTCCCTCAGGAAATTGAAAAGATAGTATTTTATTCCTACAATGACTTGAAATATTCTTTTTTTTTTTTTTTTTTACAAATGTAAAAAACCATGCAGATCATACACAGTCTTACGTGGTGTTGTCACTGCACTCATAAGAGAGAGGCAGGAACGTATTTACTAACGTAATAGAGTGATTTAACAAAGCTTAATTGTAAGACAGTAACTTAAGAGGATTGGAAAAGGGAAGGTATGTTTGATTATTTACTGCCACAGGATTCATCATAGAATGTTTTGAGTTGGAAATTAGCCTTAACTTCCCTGAGGTAAACAGCTCTACCAGGTTGTGCAGAGGCCCATTCAGCCTGACCTTGATCTCTTCAAGGACAGAGTGTACACCACCTCTCTGGGCAACTTGTGCCAGTGCCTCACAGTCCCAATTATAAAAAATTTCTTCCCTATCGTCCCCAGCTTCTATTTATAGTATCAGTGCAGAAAGGGAAAAGAAGGCCTCCCTTCTCTTCCTGTTGATAATTACTCCAGTGCCAGGATTGGTTGAGGCATTAGACAAGCCCCTTTTGTGTGTTGACTATTCCTTGGACATTTAAACAGAAGAACTGAATCCTGGAATATAGTCAGAGTACAGACTCTGCCAGGAGTGGTAGAGATTGGTCAAATTAAGGAAAGGGACAGCCTGCTGCTCCCTGTGGTTTGATTGTCTTCCAGAGTGTATTCTGGGCTCACCTTTGCAGTCACTTGGGGCTTATCCCTTACAGCTGCTCATTATTTATAAGGTAAGATAATTGGTATATAGTTATAGTATTTAGCACACAATCAGTTGTCCCTCAGTTGTTGAACCAAGTGTCTGCCATCAGTTCTTTCAGCTGTCAGCTTGAGAAAAATTTGGGGTTGTTATCAGTCTTAGCAACACCTGAAATGTTACCAGTACTGCACTCATTTTCTGTTTGAGCAAGGTGCTGTACATAATGGCCAGGTCAAAGGAGAATGTCGGGGAAGCAAGTATATTGTCGCAAGTACTGGTCTCTGTTCTCATCCAGACTCTATCAAAGGGTGTAAATCAGAAAAGAAAGAGAAGCCTACGTAGGAAGAGATGAAACAAAAAGAAAAAAAAAAAAAAAGAAAAAAAAAGAACTGAGCTGCACCTCCTACATCATTTAACATCCTTAGCTACCTTAGAATACATTTAAGACAATCTCTTGGTAGAAAGATTTTGTAGATTTGTCCTATGCTTTTCCCCTTCTCAGTAAGCAGATAAAAGTGCTAACACTTAGGCTCAACTTTTTAGGTCTCCATTTACATTAGGTTAGTTAATGAGAAGAACCTTGTTCACAAAAGTTATAAATAATGTAAACAAGTTCTCCTTCCTATTTGTTACCTTATCTATGTCAGGATTAGAAGCATTTTCCATTACTATTAGCAGCTAATGTTTACAGAGAGATTTGCCTGCATTCAGTACAAGTTAAATAAGCTCTAATTTTAAGTCTACTTAGCCCATAGTCAAACTACTTCAAAGGCACTTTGCTAAACTAGAGACAAAGCTATAAACCCTTTCTTGCGTGCACATGTCCTCTAGATAGGTATCTAGCCTTTAAGTTAGGCATGCAATTTAAGTTTGTAATAGGGATCTTCACAACTGAACACATTTCAATCCTTTTATTTTACATACTTATCTTCCTGAATGAATAGACCATGATAAAATATAGAAGAAAATATGTGAAGAAAAATCTAAAACTAAAATTTAGGAGATTCTGGGGATACTTAGGTTTCCCTTTGGCAAAACACAAAACTTCCGCCAGAAGCTTTGCATCTGAATTCTTTAATACTATGACCAGTTTTTCTTTTCTTAGCAGGTGTTGCCGTTTATGTGGATTCTGTTCCTCACTTCACTCTTGGAAACCCATTCCCACGAGAATATTAATTGTACAATTTGGAAACCCTTCTAAGAAACCCATCCATTATTTTCCCAGTAGGATTATTTTTAACATCAGTACTTAATGTATTCTATTTACAGTGCAGTCCCGTGAACATTATTGGCATAACTGAGGGAAAGAAGAGGAGAAAGAAGATCGGAAATAAAGGACATCAGGATCTAAAATGATATTGCCACTAGGGGAAGGAGCATAAAGAAGGCATTTGGAAAAAAGACTTAATCATGAATTGTTTTTCCTATGCTAGAGTATGCCTACAAATCCATTTTTGTCCTTTGTTTTCTAAGACAAGCAAGAGAGATAGGATTCTACTGTCTTTTACCAGCTCAGAAATCTCAGAATCAGAGAGGAAGGATTTTTAGAGCAACTTGTTAATTGCTTAAAATTTGCCAACATGATATTTTGCATGAACCAGATTTAGCAAAACTGCAGACCATGACCACTTTTTTGTAAGGAGAACCCAGGTTTGGAGGCTGCGATAATATCTCTGAAAATTAAGATTTGCATCCTAAGAGAATTGTCTTCCTTACACAGAGGTAAAGAATTCCTGGCACATTGCTTATACTTTCTCACACATATTTATTCAGCTATCAGCACTGGGGCAGACGCAGAATCAGTGGGCAGTGCTCTTCATCTCTTCATTTATGGGTACATGAATGGAGTAGAATAGGAATTTTGCCCCCAGGAATGTTCCTTGCACTATTTCTTCTCTGAGTATTCACAGAACAGCCAGGAAGAGCCTGGACTCCATGTCTTAATTACAGTCACTAGCAAAGCATGACACAGGTATTCCCACAGACTATTAATGTGTTGAAAAGAAATTAATTCTTCGAGCTTTGCTACAAAACTCTACAGTATACTTTAGTTTTGAATAGCACTCTTTAAAAATGTACAGATTAAAACTACTTTGTCAGTAAGAAGTGATGTGGAACATAATGTTAATTAAAATGCATTTGCAAGAGCTTTAAATGCAAATTAAACCAGAAGATTTTTGCAGTATCACCATTTTTCTTCCCATTTAACAATAATCAGGATGATGCGAATACTATGCTTTGAATTTATAAGATTACATTTAAAAACCTGTTGAGAGTTAGAACTGCAAAGCTTGGATTTTTACTAAATGACTTATTAGAGCTTATTATAATATACTAGTTCCTAGAGAAACTGCACTTGGTTTTGTTACATAATAAGCAGATAGCACTCCTTTGTTTTGAAATGGTTATTTACTCTATAAAAAAATGCTTTTGCAAAAAAAATTTTGCTATTCTGATTATATGAACACTATCTACCAAAAAGAAATCTTCTAAAAGTCTCTCTAATTTCGTTGCTAAAGTGCAGACTCACCTAGCAAAGGGCTATAGCAAGAAACAAATGTGCCTCCTAATCTTTTTTGTTAATTCTTACAATCTATTTCCAAAGGAACTGAATGACTCCACATGTATATAGGGTCATAGGTCAAACAAAAGAATGAGCAAATCATATTGCCATCAAATAGGAGTTAACATTCCTTCTGTAAGGAGTTTGGAGCGTTCAACTCAGCTCCCAAAGGCCAAACATATACAGGCTCAGAAACATCACTGCAACATCTGATACTAATTGGCTATAAGCTGGGCCTCTCTCACAATAGGGAGCTAAGGAAATGATAAGTCAAGGAGACAGAACAAACCTGTCATTATTTGAGATAAAGGTATAAGCATGGCACCTTGGTGATACAAGCAGTGTCACTGCCCCAGGTATATGTTTCCTTAGATAAAAAAGAGATGATACAAGTCTTCACGGTTGTCAATATAGGACCATTCAGAGACACCGTATTCAGTAAAACTAAACAAAAAGACCACTTTTCAAGCAAAGCCACAGATTTTTCACAGGGACCAATTAAGGAGAAAATGATGTTTTTACATTATAGGAAAAAGTGATTTGTCATGACTTTTGCATTCTTACTCAAGCAGTTTTGCAATGCAGAAGCTAGACATACTTTTTATTGAAAGTACTCACCGGTAGGTGGGTAGTTTGTGTTGATCTTTGTTATTCCCTATCTGTTCTGTCTTAACAGGTAAAACAAAATGCTTGCATGGTAACTTTCTATGCCTTTATTTTTATTTTTAAAGAGACTTCTAACTTGGCAGATAAGCATCTTCTTTCAGAATCCTTCTTTAAAATTGGTGTACAGATATATTTTCAGTAACATAAAAATACATGTTGATTCATCTATTTCTGCAAAACCCAGAATAATTTAGGGTGTTTTTTCTCTCTCTTTCTCCTGTTTTACCTTTTCCATATCCTCAGCATGAGGATATCTCAGCTTTGTCACACTGTGCAACTGTGAACCCTTTCAATAGAGCTATTGAACCTATAGACACTGTAATGTATGCTTATAAATTTAAAACATCAACATCCTCTGAGAATAAAGAAGCTTACTTACTTATATTATCACCATGCCTTTTATTCAAATGTTAATTAATGTTTTTCAGTGTAAAAGTTTCTGAAATGTGACACATTGCTGTGTATTATGCAAAGGTTGAGGTATTTCAAAGGAAGACATTTACTCCAACAAAATAACATCAAGCACGTATTAATTAAGTCCAACCTTCTTTGCCTATAGCCTAAAATAAGCTGAAGCTGAATTAGCTCAGCTATGTCCATAGTCCTGGAAATTATTCTGAGCTACCACTTGTAGCTACATAATCTACTGCACAATTTTGAATGCTACCAATTTATGCAGCTTTTTGGATTTTCATAGAAACTAATAAATCAATACTCTAGAAGATTAAGTAACCATTAGTTTATATTACTCAAATCTATTTACCCTTATAAGTGAATATGCATACGTAAGGTTTTCCTTTTCCTTTGCAGATTTGCACAGAATGGACAGTACAGAAAGTACAGTATTACTGCATTAGCACTCCTGGGAGTACACCAGTGAGTGGTATGCCACATCTTTTTGCACTGATTTTTGCAGGGCAACAAGCCACTGAGTAATTTTCTCTCTTACAAAAATGTTTGTTCTTGATCATTCTGAATAAAAATTTACAAAGTCATCATCCAGAATGAAAAATAAGTGTTTGTACTGCACACCAGAGGAGAAATAAATTTAAGTTATATTTTTAACTAAGCAAAGGTGACCTGTTAGATGATTACGCAAGGGTGAAAAAGTAAACTGTGGGAGTGAGAGAGAAGGAAGGTAAAGGAAATGATATTTGGAAAAGGTTAATTTAGCAAAATTAAGTTTAATGTAGTTTCATACAAAAGCTGAACACCAGGAAAGGCAAAGTCCCACTATAATTTTGCACCTCCTTTAACATGCTGACTCTTCTAATATTTTGCAGCTTAGAATTAGGTTAACTACTTTTAGTTCCTTAAACATTACTGAATATTTCTGTTTTCATACTATTAACATAGAGCTGAGGTATGTTAGTAATTAAAACAAAACACAGAAAAAAAAAAATCCAACCAACAGCAGTGGACCTTCGGCAACATTAAAACTGCTGATTTGCAGTTTGTTCCTAAGGATACAAAAGCTTGTTCTTACATACCCCCTGGAGGAGCAAGCTTAGTATGATTCAGTAAATCCACCATTTAGAATCGATAAGAAGGAAACCATTAGCAGTTAGTGTCTAAATGGAGTTGGTTGTACTGTACTGTTTTGTAAGCAATAGGCAAAAAAGAACCCTTTACTCCATAGGGAAAAGATGGCTAGTAACTTTTTTTTGTCTTAGAGCTACTTTGACACCCAGCTGAAGTATCACATACCGTATCCTTTAGACATGTCCATGCTGTGACAGAATCATAGACTAAAATCCTGTTCAGATTCCAGAATCATAGTCTAAAATCCTAAAATTTAAAAAGGTGGGTAGCTCCTTCACCTAGCATTTCTATGTTTCTTCTCTAAGAAAATTAAAAGATTTGTTTTCCAGGTTTTCTTCTGCTTTTTATATGAGCCCAGTCTATACACTATACACTATGATATACACTATATATATATAGGCATTATATATGATATGGGCTCAGTCTACCATATTTAGGGATTTGCAGTGTCACTCAGGCATGGGGCCCCATCTATGTCATTTTCAAAATTACATTCCCTTTTTTTGGCCATTTCATTCAGGTTTACACACATTTGTAAGTTTCCTCATGGTCTTTCTGTCTAGTCAGCTCAAGCAATTGAACTGCTTGAATATTTCCACAGAGTACATCCTCGTCAACTATTTCAAATAATCCAGACTCCTAGAGAAAGCTAGCTATTTTGAACTTCTAGTTCAAAGAGTTCCCCATTGAAATTGACCTTTTCACAAAGAAAAGCACATTGCAGCAGATGGTTTCCATTATAGGATTTGAAGCGCTGACCTAAAATTTATGTATATATGTCCCATGAGCAGCATATGTACTGTGTGAGATATTACTGATGAATATATTTTTGAAAACCACTAGTATAATTCGTATTCTTCTAAATCTCTAGTTTAAACACACAAAAATATTTGTGCTTATCATATGTATTAGAAAAAATAAACAAGTATACATATGCATATAGGTTGCTCCCAAAGTAATGACTCCCATTTATTTCCATGGAAACTCAACAAAGAGCACAACAGCACTTCTTTATAGAGCAAATTCTCAGCTACAAAACACTATTTTTCACCTAGACCCCACCACCAAGAAGGCATTTTCACCAGCAATGAACAGGACCCTGCATGCCTCATGCATAAGAATCTGCACAAGTGGAGGTGACCCACTGTCAGGGTCACCACTGCTGAAATGCATCACCCACCCCATTGCTGTGCTCATACCCAGTGCTTGGCTTCCATGAATGTTTAACAAGCACTGATGAATGTCAATGGGTGTCATTTTATCCACATGAAGGAATTAAATTACATATTTATGCTTCTCATGCACACTTCCATGTCAGCTGCCATTTTGTCATTCTGCCCCTCTACTGCCATCTGTCACATGGCAACAAAATGTAACTGGATATTGGCTAGAAAATTCAACCACTACTGCCATACCACCCACATTCTCCTTTGATACTGTGGGTCTACATAGTAAAATAAGAGACATGACTTTTGGAGCAGCCCTTGTACATCGGTCACCAAGTGAAAGTGAAATAATAACAATTTTCCATCAATAGGCAATGTTATTCAATTTTCTTCTGTCTGTAGCATTACAATATTAATCATTCAGAAATACTGGTATTAACTGCTCACATTCTTTGCAAATCTCAAGAGTTCCAAATATGTACTCAAGTTCCACTCCTTGCTACTGATTCATTATTTGTTATGCTCAAATTAATAGTTTTTAGGTGTGCAGTCCATGAGAAGAAAGTGTGGTGTACCACAGACAACACGGTATGACTGAACAATAGAGGAAATGAACACTGAATATTGTGGAGACATCTTACGAATGAGAATAATCTGCACGTACTACTAGGCAAGCATTCGTGTTTAATCAATTCTCAGTATGCATGACTGGACAACAAATACTACACCAAACAAAAGAAAACTGTCAATTAATTGATTTATTTTTTTAATAAATTCTGTTCAAGTAGTTCTTATGTTTATTATCTCATAGAAAGTCTCAAAGATAGCTGCTATCAACAAGAGTATCTGCAGTGACTTCAAACAGGCATTAGATCAATTTCTGAGACTATGTAATAGCGTCCACCTAAAAAAATCACTAATTTACACTGATGCAGCTAGAAATACAGCACAAGTCTTAGCAATCCCTAGTTCTGGTACTTATTTTTTCTCCCAGTAAATGAATAGTCTAACTTTAAATCCAGTATGCTTACAAGCCTAATTACACTTGCCTGAGTCATTTACACTTTCCAGATCATCCAAAAAAAAAAAAAAAAAAAACAAAAAAAAAAAAAACAAAAAAAACAACCAGACCAAACACCTCCAGAAGGTAATCCTCCTCAATGAAGACTTGAAACATACCCTAGAAGAGCCAGTCTCCATTTATTGACTTTTGAAAGAGGTTAGAACAATTAAATCCTTAAGTATCTTCAGTGAACAATGATCAGGTAGGACCATCAAATAAGACACTTTAAAAATAGTAAATATTTCCTTGACAAACATAAGTTTTCCCTGGCTTGATAATGCATTAATTAAATAACTCGAATCATAGAAACATTAATGTTGTGAAAAACTTCTAAATCACCAAGTCCAACCATCAGCTCATCCCTACAACACTCGCTAAACTACATTCCCCAGTGCTATATCTCCAGGTTCTTGAACACCTCCAGGGATAGTGACTGCACCACCTCCCCAGGCAGTTGTTCCAGAACTCATCCTCTCTTTCGGAGATGTTTTTCCTAAGAAAGAGAAAAGCTGGAAAAAATTCTGTGAAAGAGATACCAGAAAATTTATCTCTAAAAATAATTTACACTCAGAGAATGTGCTGATATCATTGCATCATGGCAGTGTGTTAGCTTTATCTTTTGATTTGCTTTGTGAGCAGAAAAACTACATGTGGGGATGATGAGAATAATTGCAGTCTTCAAAAATCCCAATCTACAGAGAGAACGGAAAGAATAGGAGACATTCATTCAGAAATTTAAAAAAAAAAACAGAAAGCAGAAGAAAAAAAGTTAAGTAGGCAGGCTTTTTCTGAAGAAAAAGAAATAAATGAAAAAAAAGGTGGTTAAAAAAAAAAAAAAAACCAAGATAAAATGTTTCCACAAAAAGAATTATTGCATGAGAATTATTACCACAACACAGACTTAAAGCCATTGTTTTAGAAAGACTTAGGAAGAGAAAAAGAAAAATCTTAAAGAATGCTTTAAAATACATAAGAGAGATGGAAACCTTTGCATCTCAGCTGTACAATAATTTTTTTTTTCCACTAGAAACTTTTCAAAACTGCTATTAAGAAGCAGATTATCTTACCTCTTGCTGAAACAGCTGTTGCTTGGTGCTCACAAAGTTAGTGAGTGGACAACATCTGTTCCGTTATACCTTCGTTAAATTTGTTTGGGGAACCTGGATGAAGGTTGTTTTTGCTTAAATACACTGACTGACAGCTTAATGCTATAGGCAAAGCTGACTCTGGATCCAAACATTTGTCTGATTTTCTTCACCAGACCCTGAGTTGTCATGAATACTACCTTTTATTCACAACATATGCTTGGGGGAAAAGGAAAATACTGTCCTTCTCCCACTGACAAGGAGCAGGTGTATTCATCTGAAGGGTGTTGTTTTAGTAGTTCTCTTCTTTCACCTTCAAAACCATTATCTTCCAAGGTGCAACTTTATGAACATTCTCCTTCATTCTGTTAGCAGAAATGTATTATTTACAGACTATTGTTCTTTGTTCTTTCAGGTCCACGTGAATTTGTAAATCATGCTTTATGCTAATTAACCAAAAGCTCAGGTGTGCAAAGGCTCAGAAGGTTACCTTGTGGCTTTAGCAAATGGCATGGAAATTCTAAGCTAGAGTTTCATATATAAAAGCCAAATGCTACAATAGCACAAATTTGGACAACAGAGCAATTTATCCAGACAGTAACTTCTGAGCTAGAGGAAATAAATAAATAAGTGAATAAAATGTGAACAAACAAGTGAAGCTCCCAGTTCTTGAGAGACCACCAGCATTCAGGTGTTTTCTTGATGATTCAATGCAACTCTGCAATAATTCTGACATTGGAAGCATTCTTGTTTCATCTTCATTCAGCTTCTACTTTCAGTAATGGCATTTGTATGCTAAAAGTTTTTTGACAGTTGAAAATAAGTTAGTTAATAATAGTGCTTTTGTTTTAGTTCTAACAGCATAGCCCAAAGAACATAATTGTGGGAGAAGATGTTAGATGATGATAAACAAAATAAATAAGTAATTAGAAGAGGTTAGCAGGAGTAGTCAACATGGATTCACCAAGGGAAAATCATACTTGTCCAACCTGGTAGCCTTCTGTGATGTCACCATTGGTTGGGTAAATGGGGAGAGAACAGTGGATGCTATGTATCTTGACTTCAGAAAGGCGTTTGACACTGTCTCCCACAACATCATGTTACGAAACTGAGAAAGTATGGGAGAGATGAGTGAATGGTGAGATGGATTGAGAACTGGTAGACCTCAGAGGGTTGTGATCAGTGGCACAGAGTCCAGTTCGAGGCCTGTAACTAGTGGTGTTCCCCAGGGGTTGCTTCTGAGTCTGGTCTTGTTCAACATCTTCATCCATAACCTGGACAAAGGGGGAGTCCACCCTCAACAAGTTTGCTGATGATGCAAAGCTGTGAGGACTGTCTGATACGCCAGAAGGCTGTGCTGCCATTCAGTGAAACCTGGACAGACTGAGCATGATAAAGTTCAACAAGAACAAGTGTAGAGTCCTGCACCTGGAGAAGAAGAACTGCATGCATCAGTACAGGTTTGGGAGTGACTTGCTGGAGAAGAACTGGGTGTTCTGGTGGAAAACAGGTTGGCCATGAGCCAGCAGTGTGCCCTTGTGGCCAAGAAGGCCAATGGTATCCTGGGGTACACTAAAGAGAGAGTGTGCAGCAGATCAAGAGAGGTGATCTTTCCCGTTTATTCTGCCCTGGTGAGGTTGCACCTGGAGCACTGTGTTCAGTTCTGGGTTCCCTGGTTCAAAAAAAAACAGGGATCTCCTAGAAAGAGTCCAGAGGGATCTCCTAGAAAGAGTCCAGTGAAGGGCCAGAAAGTTGATGAGGGGACAGGAGCATCTCCCATATGAAAAAAGACTGAGAGAGCTGGGATTATTCAATTTGGAGAAGACTAAGGGAGGATCTTATCATTGCTTACAAATATCTAAATGGTGGTTGTCAGGTAGATGGGCCAGGATCTTTTCAATGGTATCCAGTGACAGATAGAAGGGCAATGGGCACAAACTTGAACACACTGAAAGTTCCACACAAACATGATGAACTTCTTTACTATGAGGGTGATGCAGCACTGGAACAGGCTGCCCAGAGAATTTGTGGAGTCTCCTTCTCTGGAGATATTCAAGACGTGTCTGGATGCCTATCTATGCAACCGGCTGTAAGACAACCTGTTTAGTAGGAGCATTGGACTCAATGATCTCTAGATGTCCTTTACAACCCCACAATTCTGTGATTCTGTGAAGATGCATACAAACTCTGC
Source organism: Chrysolophus pictus (assembly GCA_037305975.1). Lineage (NCBI taxonomy): Eukaryota > Metazoa > Chordata > Aves > Galliformes > Phasianidae > Chrysolophus > Chrysolophus pictus. The sequence goes on along the minus strand of CM074579.1, from coordinate 49,143,159 downwards.
AGACACTAGCCAACTTTAAGAAGAATTAAACTATTACTGAATTTACAGAGAAGAAGAAAGTGCTATCTCCAATATCCTAGTACAGAAAATAATTAGACCTTAGCAGTTATCCAAATTAATCAAGAATAATAGGAGAGGGGCCTCATCATGAGATCCTCCTTCTTCCCTCCTTCCTTAATTGCCTTCATTTTATATGCAGATACAAATTAGCCTTAGATCACACTTGTAAAATATTAAAATTCCAGTGGGATTACCATTAGGCTAGCTCTTACTTGGAAGTGAATTGCACACTGAATGCACCTTTTTAACTATAACAATTAAAAAAAATTGAAAACAAGCTTATTTTATTTGAGGGTTTTTTTTTTTTTAATGTTTATATTAATTTCCTACTGCTTGGAGTTAGTTTACACAATTCAATCACCTCTATGGGAATATGAAGAAAAAGTTATTTAAAAAAAAAAAAAAGGCAGGGATTCAGGGGGAATGCACTCCCTCCAGTATGAAATTAAAGATTGTTCTCATTTAGTATTTGTTCTGCTATTGCGGGCCCAAACACTGTTGGGGACCCACTGTACCCACTGTACAAATAACATTATGATATTACTGCCTGGTGGAATAACACTCTCTGGAATTTAAGACAAAAATACTGAGTATATGATAATAATAGAGACAGGTGTAACTGAACGTGATAGAAATCATAGTGGACTCAGAAAACACGTGTGATTGCCAGCATAACTATTTTTCTATTCGCTTGTGCCTAGCACTCTAAAATACATTCAGCCTTGAAAATCCCATCTACAGAGTATGCACTGCTAGAGGGTAGCCCCATGAGGGTGAATTAATAGTGCTCTCATAATTCACACTTCCAGGAGTGCTTTTTGTCATCATTGTAAAGCACGGTATTAATACTACATCTTTGTACTTCTATTTCAACGCAGTAAACACCTTCGTTTGTACTACTTCATTTTGGCTACCATTCAACAAAGCACTTTAAAATGAGCTTAACTTTAAAGCATGAGGAGTCTCGCTGATTATAATGAGACTACTCATGTGTTTAAGGTTAAGTATGCGCTTAAGTGTTTTGCTGGATTAGGACCTCAGATATTATTAATGCTGATTTACTGGGGAATGTGGGGATAGGGGTGAAAGAGAGAAAAATGCATGTTTTGAGCTGTAATATCTGATTCTTTATATATTGATATTGCCTGAGATGAAATATATGCGTGAAATACAGAGAAAAGGTGAGAATGTTTTTGTTCTGTATTTCAGAAGTACCAACAAACATGAGACGGGAAAGATCGATTTTACATACAGTCTCTTCCTGCTTTGCTAGAAAGCCACAAACACTGCATTTTCTCAAAAGAATTATTATTTGTGTTTGATTTATCAATAATGCTCTTTCTGTAATTATGACAGGAATAATGAATGGATCTTCTGTCTGCCATGAATTATGCTGCCTTTTGCACAGCTTGCCTGGTGGGCTTTAATGATGTCTCAGACAAATGAAACATTTTAAAATTTGTGATGCGCAGTCACTTTCAGTGCAATAGAATGATAAGCCCAATTCTGAGTCAGTTTTTGATGATAACTGTCACTTTAAAACTTTGTGCAAACTATCGCTCTTCATCGGAAGAATGACTTACATGGATTTGAAACATTTGTGCTTGCTATGAAGTCTTGAAGCCCTTCAGCCCATCAGGGGCTGCCTCCACCATTCTTCACAATTGCTTAGCATCCTGTGTTTCAGGAGGCCTCAAGTGACTGTTGATGGAGATATTATGCAGTGAGGATAAGTGTAACATAATCCAGACCACTAGCAGGGCTCCTCAAGGTACTATCAGAAGCATCCTCTTTCAAATGGAATATGCCACACTTTTTATCAGGGATGAGGTAACCTTCAAATGACCTCATTGTTCATTTCAGAGCCTTTTTTTTCCTCAGAGTTTCATGATGGGAGAAATAATTTGGGTACACTGATGGCTTTAAACTAAAGGATTTCCCAGTCTCACTTTGCATTTTGCCTGGCCATTTGGAGTGGTTACGCCTGTCACCTCATTGCTAAATCCAGTAATGAAAACGGACCTTTTAATGAGTTACATACAATGCATAATTGCTGTAAAACTCTAACAGCCTTTACGCAAATGATTCTTTGGAGATCATTAATTAGTTTTTGAGGAATATTAATTTCTCCCATCCAAAATATATATATATTACTATAGGGAAATGGGCTTGAATTAGTTTTAACTATGATAAAATTACACTCTGTGACAATTAATCAAGTGGAGCACAAGAGAGCCTGGTTTAAAATGAAAAGTATACTGTTAATACTGCTTCCCACGGTTACAACTAATTAGTATGCATAAATAGTATTTTAAGAAAAATATAAGTTATCTTTGCTCCAGAATATTTTTTCGTGCACCTTGATTTGAAGATGGCACAGATATCAATTGCTTAGATGTATACTTGCTCCAACATGATTGTAGAACCGTATTTCTAAAACATAAAAGCCATAATCAGTGCCCTGAGAATGCATTTATTTGTATCATAGGGCAGCTACAAAACAGCTTGAGTTCAGGCTATTAAGAAAAAAAGGAAAATAAAGCCAAGTGATTCTACCCTAACAAAACAGTGATCAAGACACTTCAGTACACACACGGCTGCCCTCTGGGCATCATATAAACTTATTATAAAGCACTGAAGTAACACTACAAAGTTAATTTTATTAAAATTGACAGTGCCTTCCCTTCCATCATTCTCACATTAAATGGAACACCGAGGAAGAGAACAGTTGATCCAGTTTGCAAGATTATGAATAGTCAGATTGCTTTCTGAATACTTAAACGATACAGTTCAATGCAAAAACCACATTGTGTTACATTGCCGCTAAATGAAGCCTTTATTTCTGAAAAGCTGAGGCAAACAATGTGTTTGCATCTGAATGCAAAGCCAGATAATGTCCCCAGATGCATTCACTTAAGGCCACACTACTTTTTGTCAATTCTGTTGTTGCTCCACTTTATAAGTAGTGCAACTGAGATCAGGATTTGCCATTTAGCTGCTAATAATAAGTTGATCTCCTTAGCTTTGGTTAATCGCTAACATCCCGTTCAGCGGCTGCAGAACTTCAGCCCTGCCTTAATATCACGTTGAAAAGGGGACAAGCTTCCCCATTTCTCTTTCTCCTGGTATGCCCATGTGCTGCTGTGGACATGACATTACAGCAGTGGAAGCACATAACGTTCTCCAGGAAACCAAAACGTGCTCAGAAAATTAGATCTCTCTTTTCTATATGCAAAGTGGCAGTAGCAGTGTCAGTGAGGGACAACTCACCCTGTTCCAGGATCTTGACGGTCTCCTGCAGCTAACAGTCAGCAATCATATTTTATTCCTTCTTGCTCACAGTCTTCTTAACTTTTCCTTACTCGTCCATGAACCACTATTGACATCTCTTGTCTTTTATTCTATTTTTCTCAGGTGGTCACCTGAGGCATCTGATGACGTTACATTATTTTTCATACTATGGGATTCAGGATCTAAGTAAACCAATCTCTGATGCCAACATGGAATGTCATGGCCTTGGGCAACTGTGATTTTCTCTGCTAAGAATATTTATCCTGAAACTTTTACTATTCGTGTAGCCTTCCAGACACAAGGGTAGATTTTCTGAATATTTCACAATAAATAAAGAAATAAATAAACGGATTTTGCACATTGCTGCTAACTCTGAACCCTACCCTTCCAAACAAATGCTTTTAGAGCTCCAAGCAAGTACAGTACACTGTAAACGGGAGCAGGAGCCACTGTTCTGTAGACAGACATAATATTTTTATATCATGCTATGGCTTTCCCATGGGAATTTTTTATTTTCTTAATTTTGGTCCATGAAAAAACAATTATTGAAAACAAATTAATGACCAGATATTAATGAATATATCTTTGAATATGTAGCTGGTATACTCAGATTATTATTTTTATTATTATTATTAAAAGTTCAAAAAAATACAGTATTTTTTGTTGGCATTTGTGTCTCGTTGTAATTTAAAGTCTCACAAATATATTTAAATCACCATAACTTTATTAAATCCTATTTTCTTCTTCTACAGATTACATATTTCCCATTGTTGACATTAGGTGCATTTAACACTGTGTTATCCTGTATTAAAATGAAAGTAAGAGCTGCAAAAATACTGTACAGTATAATTCAGGCCCAATAATTAGACTTTCCATCAATGCAATACAGTCAATGTAAAATCCCAGGTAGTTTATGCAGCACATTCAACAAAGGCAGAAAGAGAAACAAGGAATAAGAAAATAAGTGGTTGACAAAAGGCAGCGTTTTAAGTTCTGTAGCTAAATTCTATAATTCATATATTTTGACGATTTATGGAAATCTTGAGACAAAACTGTAATTATAGCCCAGAAACTGAAATTTGAGTATCGCCCTATTTCTTTCCAAGTATTACAGGTATTTTAGACTAAAACCACCAAATTTTACTCACTTCTGTTGTCTGAATCCATAAAACTTCATTATCAAACATGTTCAGGTGAAAAGACAGATGTTCTGCAAAAATAATAAATTTTGAGCAAATACTAGAGAATTTCAAAACCTTGTAAAGAGCCAGTATAATTGTTACAGTACATTGCATCAGAATTGTTATCTTGGCTATAATGTGCTCAAAATAGAACTGCTTCCATTTACATACTCAGCTTATTTTTTTCCGAATAGGATGACGTTGATTTTTTTTAATTTTTAATCTGTCTGGAAGATGTATAAAAATGTATAATTAACATGCAACAAAATAGAAAGATGACAGGAAGCCAGAAAAAGTGATGAAAGGACTGGAAGGAAACATCATGGCTACATTCCAGTTGTATATTAAGACAACGTAAGCATCTACATATAAGAACCTACTTGTGAGCTAAAGGACTAACATCTCATCACAATCAGTAGAGTAAACAGGCCCAGAAAAAAGATTTTTACTACCCTTGTGTATCCTGACTATGGGTAAAGACAGAAAGGCTGTCGGGTCTCCCACTAAAACGTCTTGAATTTGCCCACCCAGTACAGGTGTCTCAGCCTGCGAAATTGCAAGTGACTTAGATGCCAATGTTTAGGCAATTCCGCCAATGCCTACGACTATTTTAGGCTGAGCTTTGTGTGATTACCAACCTTCTGTCCTCTTTAAATGTCATCTGCTATGAATCTTCCACACTGTTTATCCAGAAACCAACTTCAACACAGATACTTCCTGTTTTACATGATGAAAATTCCACTTCCTTCTCCTGTGTAATAGGACCTACAGGATACCCTCACTTAACAAAATCAATAAGTTATCATGACACTCCATTTCAAAAACCTCAGACCCAAATTAAACATTTTTTCAAAACAAATTTATTACTTACTACACAAACTGAAGATCTCTTATCCTTTAGTTCAGCATTGTTACCATTTAATTAAAAAAAAAAAAAAAGTTGTGAAATGCATTTTTTAAATGTCTCTAAAACTCTTTGTTATAAAATATAGTTTTTGTAAAAGTCTACAGTTCTGAGCAATAGCAACTGGAATGTGGGATTCCTGTAGGAATAATGTGAGTATAGCATCCTGACATCTGTGAGAAGTGTTCATTTTTCAAAACATGCTGTCAATATGTCATTAATATTAAGAGGAATAAGGTTAGTAAAGTTCAATATATATTGAAGAGTTTCCTTGACATTTAACACATCATATTAAAAGCTTCTTCAAGAGGAAAGAAATATCAACTTGTCACCTAGAGATTGAAATTGAACTGCTCTGAGACAAACTGCTGTTGCTTTCCCATGACAAAATTCACAGGATGGGCAAAATGTCAAGATAAAAATAAACTATCTGGGAGAAAACATCAAAAGAAATATAGCCATTGTTACTGTTACTGCCAAAATAATCTAGAAAATCCAGTTGCTCCCCAGGAATAATATGTGACAGAAATGTCCATGCATTCAAGTCTCCTCTTGAAATACAATGAAAAGTATTATTGAAGGTACAGTCTCCTGTTCTGTGTACTTCGTTAGATTCCCTGGGAAGAAAATAGCCTCAATTTTTTTAAGGTAGATAATATTTTCAAATCACCAAGTTTAAAAACTTATTTTCTGATTTCTGAAACAACATTACGAGGAAAGAAGAAACCCTATAGCTCTATGAAATACTGAGCAGTTAAGGTGATTGCCAAATCACAGGTAATCTTAGTAGGACAATTTGACATTGAAAGACTGCTGAATAATTTTTATGAGTGTATTCATTGGCAAAAACTATTGTAAAGATGTGTTAAATATATTGGTGAATGAGCCATATCAGGTACAAAAGCCTTTCTCAGGAAAAGTCAAGAGACATTAATAGGAAAGCTAGGATGTGACCCATTGTATTTCACAGCAGATTTTGATACCTAGAACTACTGAACGTGTATGTTTGTTTTATAACAAAGTCTTCTGCTTTTTGTGACATAATTCTTCAATTAAAAAAAAAAAAAAAAAAACTTAATTCGTCTTTGCAGTAGCCAACTTATAATTTAAAATCCAAGTAAAAGTTTTCTGGACTCTGCCCGATCACTTCACAGCTCTCCATCCTTCAAGTCTTTAAAACATCTACTGTCAAAAGAAAGCTCAAAAACTTTTTATCACTTCTCTGCCACGTTTTCAAAGAAATTATCTGATTATCTCTCCTCTAGAGCTAGCAACAGAGAATCCAGTAACTATTTACATACATCTAGATGAAAACTGTATTTCCTGCAGCATGCAGAAATTTATTAAGCTAATATCACACATGTAGGTGTGATTATATATTATAAGTCCATTATTGTCTCATAAAAAATGAATTCTATCTGCTTGTCTTCAAATTAATTTTTGTTGAAGTGCACATTTTTTAATGTCATCACACCTAACTGTTTACTTGAAAAGTAATCTTTGACAGGGAGCAGCTCTCTCTAGATTGGAGTTTTCAGAGTATAGTCAGAACAATCCATCAGCCACAAAGCGATGTAGAAAACTTACTGGAAGAATAATTTAAAGAAAATCCTTTTTCTTGCAGTTGTGCCCTAAAAATTTCAAGTGCTGATCTTAAGCTCAAAGAAACAGGTGTGAAATATTTTGAGAGACGCAGAATGTGTTCTTCATCATATTATTTATTTTTCCAATTCTCCCTAATAATGCTGGACATAACACTAAATTTTCGTTCAGGATTTGTCGTGTCAGTTTTAAAAGTTCCTGCATTCCAAAGAAATGAGAAATTCCTTTTGCACATACCCATAAAACAAATGCACACATATAAGTTCAACAAAATCCAAATCATTACTTTGAAACAACAGAAGAGAGTATTGAGACAAGTTTTCAAATGTTAAAAAAATACTCATATCTAAGTTCCCTGTGTATTTTTCTTCCAGCCCTCTTTTTGCATTAACATCATGACAAAACTTAATTACGTGATTACTTTTCTCTTCTACAGGACCTCTGCTTCATTGGGTGCACAGAATGTTCTCATAATGAGCAACTACTCAATATTTTGTTTTCTCCTTGTTTTTCAATGTGTGACCCAAGGCCTTATTTACTGCACACTATTCAAACTCTTCTCTCAAGACAGAATTGTTAATTTCCTCATGAGTTTCTTTCTGGTGCTCAACACTACTGTACCTAAACAATTAAAAATATTAATTAACCAGTGTTCATAACACTCCTGCAAGGCTACAGAGCATCAAAGAGCAGAGAAATTAAGGTCAACAAGGTCTACTAATTTGGTGTCTATACACAATAGTATCCTTCAATGCACATTTCTTTCCTCCTGTACAGAGACTTGGACTCTTTATTAAAAACACGTAGACGCTATACAATTAAAGACTGTAGCATGTGCAGAAGGCAAACCTAACATTAGAAAAGTAGAATGAATTCTGAAATGGACTACAAAACGACTGTTTAACTTGATGCTAATAAAATCTCTATAAGGGTTCTTTTTTTTACTGAAAATATCTAAAATTGTAATTAAGAAAAAATCTTTCACAAGGTACAAATCTGAAGGCAGCAAGGGTTTACATCTGGATAAGACAATTTCATCCTACTTCAGCTGAAAGAGTATCTGACAGCAGCGATAGTTTATGGTCTGTGATGTGAACCAGAAATAGGACAGAGCAAGACAGTTGAGGGAGATTCTCAGGTATTTGTTAGTACTGGGGGAATGGCATATCATGGCTAAATTCCAGTATAGGTCTTTCAGGCCACCTCATTCTTTGGGAAACAAGACGTTCTTTGCCTCCATCTTTCTATCCCCACAAGAGTGATCCCAAACTCACTGGCTCCTCTCTTTTCCACGTATTTTCTTGTGATAATCTCACAGAAAATTCATGTTATACGAAATGAAGAAATAACACCACAAAGATGTGAAAATGTTTCGAGAAAACATTTAACATAGTCATACTAACAACACACACTATTAGTTTTTCTAATAGATTCAAAGCCAGATATCCAATAGCTCTTTGTTTTTATTTTATTATTTTTTTCTAATGTCTGAGAACTTTAGCAGGTTCTTTCGGTCCTGATAAGTCTTATGAAAAAAATCCCATTAAATACAGACAATCTCTGAAGAAGATACTGCTAGTAAGATGATATTGATGCATCTAAGATGTATGTAAGATGCATACTCCTGCTATTAAGTTGTGAGTATGCATTGAAATGTCTATTTCTCTTTAATTTCACCTATTCCTTCGACTTTGAATTAACACTTATTTTTCTAATGGAATCTAAGTTTTCCAAGCCACTCTCTTCCACAAGGGCATAACCGCCTACCTGTCTGAACACCTACCCAATTTCCTTATATCATGCCTGGATTACAACGTTGGAACAAAAGTGAAATTAGGTGATGTATCTCTTCCTGCTACTTATTAGTCAGTGGCAAGGCAATGGCTGCCACATCTGAGGGGTGGTCGCAGCTGAGCAGCTGCATTGTCCCCATCTTCCCCATATATAAACAGGAGCTGACAGCTGCTAACCTACTGATATCTCCCGCGGGCTGTAACTGTAGTAATGCAAATGAACTGTTTCGTTAAAAAGAAGGGGAAAAAAAAAAAAAAAAAAAAAAAAGCAGTTTACACACCCTTTGAAATTGCTGTGTTTAGTGACCTCTAGTGCTAAGGTTTTCACACTGTATTTCCTAGAAAAATGTATCACTTTCATGCAAATAGATGCTGTAATCAGCTATAGTTGTGTGCAAGCATGCATATGAACACTATTTTCCTCTCCTATTCTGCTCTCTATGCCTTTTCTCTTTTAAAATAAGCTTTTTCCACATGATTATGTAGACCTGTACTAAGCATATTAGTGATAAATATGAAAATTGCAGAACAGCAGAGGAAAGGCTCTCTCTCTGCTATGTTCAAAAATAAGCTGAAGTTACAGAAAGGTCTGTGGTTCTAGAAAGTAATACAGTTATTAAGGAAGAAAATGGGCTCTTTACATGTACCTTTACTCAAATGCACAATAGCTGACACTCCATGCCCATCAGAAAAACAAAGAGAAAGGACTGTATACCAAATCAAATACTGGCATGGACTCAGTGACTGGAAGAGTTTTGCATTTGGTCTCATGTATTGTATTTAAAGGAAATACAGAGTTTGGACCAAACAAATAGTATTTTAGAATAAGGGGATGTGCTTAGAGAGAATCTCAGAATAAGTTGTCTACATTTTATGTCCAATCGTTGTCCTGAACAGATTTGCATACATAGGTGTATCTCATTTTGACCAAAATAGAAATTGGGAACCCTTCCCCAGGGAATCTAAAGGCTGGTATTGGGTATGCCATAACTGTAGATTAATGATAGTTTAAGGATGGGGTCTGACGGAGATGGGACAATAGGGAATGGTTTTAATCTAAATAAGGGGAGGTTTAGGTAAGATATAAGAGGGAAGAATTTTACTAAGAGAGTGGTGAAGTGCTGGCACAGGTGCCCAGTGAGGCTATGGATGCTGCATCCATGGATGTGTTCAAGGTCAGGTTGGATGGGGCCCTGGGCAGCCTGGTCTAGTGCTTCATCTAGAAGCTGGCAGCCCTGTTTGTGGCAAAAGGTTTGGAACTTGATGATCCTTGAGGTCCCTTTCAACCCAAGCCATTCTATGATTCTATGACAGGTTTGATGGGACTGTAGCTTACATTAATTTGTTCCTTACGTATTTCACACTTGTATGCAAAAATGTGAAGAGGAAGGCTAAATACTTTACAGATGAGATAAAGAAGAATTCTGCAAACTAAGGGAATATTGGGAAACAAAAAAGTACACAAAGAAACAGAAAAAAAAAAAGGCAGCAAAGTGAAAGAGATGGGAGAAAAAAAAAAAAAAAGCCTTTGGCAATTTCTTAAATGCTCAACAATTAAATAAAAAAAAATAAATCAAAAGCAATTAAAAAAGAGAGAGAGACATTAGAATGGCAAAAAGAAGAACAAAGGTTCAAAGGGCAATATGACAGCAGTGAACTATGTTTTAACATCAGTGATTCGAATGAAGTGCTAGGAAGGGTAGGGAAAGGGTGAGATAATATGGAATGAAAGATGCCAAAGAGGTCATAGCTGGAGAGAAAACTGAAGAAGCTTGGGAAAATTTTAGCTGCCTCAGCAAATAAAAATGATTGGGTCTTCAGCACTGCTTCAGATGGAATTTGTAGGTAGCTTGAATGTTAAAGATGAGTAGCAAAGAAACAGCCAGAAATGACACAAGGTATGGTCTCAACTGTAAGGCAATATGGTGGTATGATAAGTCAGGAAAAGGGAAACAGTGAAACTCTTAAAGAAAAATGAGGAGGAGCAAGTTGAAAGCAAGCTGGAGGGCAGGACAACAATGGCTCAAGGTTAAAAACAAGACAACAAACAAACAAAAGTAGTTTACAACCCTGTATTGGTTTTATGTGGCAAGCTTTTGTTAGCAGAGGCACCACAGAGATGAGCAGAGTCCAGCACTGTTCGTGGCAGAGCAGAGTGGCTCCCGCTGCTCCCAAGGGACCCCTCGCTGCCAGAGCTGAGCTATGATCGAAGCCGGGCGTGATCCGGCAGAGCAGACCGAAGATGAGGAAAGCACTGTGCTACAGTAGCTGGGAGAGAGGAGCGAACAATGGGAGAGAAGAGGTCCTGCGATCACGCGAGCACCGGAAGCAGCGATCACGGAAGCAGCAGTCCCTGCAGCCAAAGGAGGAGTGGGCCGTGCCCCCGCAGCCCACTGGCACTGCGTTGAGCACGTCGCCATGTGCGGTCGCGAAGGAGCCCGCAGTGCTGCAGCGGTGGGGCTCGGAGAGAGTGCAGCCCACGGAAAGCCCCGCAGGAGAGTCCCCGTGGGGGGGTGGGCCTTGGTGGGGCGGGAGGCCTGTGTTGGAGCAGTGCGCTCCTGGATGTTGGGCCCCCGAGATAGGAATCCACGTCAGAGCAGTGTAGCGCGAACCGCAGCCTGCGGGAGCCCACACAGGATTAGTTCTGGAAGGACTGAGTCCCATGGGAGGGACCCCGCGCAGAGCATGGGCAGAGACTGACCGTGGAGGAGGCAGAGACAAAGCATTACGGGCTTACAGCAGCCCCCTGAGTACCGTTTGGGGCAGCAGAGGGAAGTTGGTGGGGAAAGGTATTTTTGATTTGCTTTTACTTCTCGCAGTTCTAGTCTGATAGTAGTAGTCATTAAATTACATCATTCTCCACATATTGAGTTTGTTTTGACCATGGCAGTAATTAGGGCAATCCCCTTGTCCTTATCTTGACCTTTTCCATCATATTTTCTACCCCTCTTCCTTTGAGGATGGGGAGTGAGAGAGCAGCGTGCTGGAGTTTAGCTGCTTATCAGGGGGAATCTATCACACAACTACTGACACACTGTAGTACAAGAGCTGCTAGGACAGACAGGAAAAGAAGCAAATTAAAATGTAAAGTATCAACTAGAGTTGAAAGATGCAAGGTACTGAGATATCTGAAACAATTAAGATCCACGTAAGGAGAATGCTGCCCCACCAGCAGGCACTGCTTCCAATAAGCTTGGCATAGGGTATGACCAACTTGTCAAAAGCAGAACAGAGAAACTTCTTATCTGTTCACTGACACCAAAGCGTTTTTCATAAACTCACTTGAAAGTGTTGTAATTCTGTTTCATTCAAACACTAAAAAGGCAAACAATGAAAAGAGTCTGCTCTCGAGTGTGGGATGTTAATGACTAGGGAATGCACAGGGAAAAGCACTGGAAGAAGGTGGCTGATAGCTGATTGTTGTTATCCATCCATCAAGCAGACAGGTGCAGAAAGGAGAGGGAAGAAGGAATTGAAAATGACAACTCTGAAACTCGGTGTTCTGGATGGAGTAAAGTAAGCCTAAAACTTTATTTCTTAATTAACTGTGGAGAAATTTACTGCAATACCTTGCCTTAAAAGCACTATATATTTTAACTATTATGAGTACAAATACTATGTTTCTCTTGGTTTGAGTTCATTTTCATATTATCTGCATTCCTCATAAGGCTGTTTGAGACATAATTAACATGTTTATTTTTATGCACAGCATGGATACAGGGGAGAAAAATATCCCACACACCAGGGAAACTCAAAGAAGTCTTCTAAATAAGGAAATGAAGAAGAGCCAGTCCAGCTGATCAGTAGCCTAAATATTTTTAAAATAAAAACACTGAATGAGCAAGAGCCTCAGCCTGAATTAAATATGTTTTAACTCCAGTAGCACAATGGGCACTTAACAGCACCTTGAAGGAGCAGCTAGTGGTTTCTCAGAGCAAGAAGTCCTTGAACTGCACAAAGGCAGTGTAACCAGTTTGTGTTCCCTTCCTTAAACCCTGGGATGTGGGAAATGAAAAGGCTGGAGGGGAGGAAGTTCACTGCAGTGTCTTGCTGGCTGCAGGAACACACCTGCCCAAACCCTACCAGCTGAAAGGAGATCTCTGCAAGTTACAGCCCGGCTCCCTCAGGACTGAGTAACGAGGCAGTGAATAGAAGAATTGCTTTCCTTTCTACAGTATGCACCTTTGCCAGTCAATCCCAGATGACTCAGATCACAGACTCACTGGATAAAAACATATATCCAGTGCAAAGCAGGAACATGGGCAGAAATGCAGATGTGTCGCTCATCTTACAATGCAAAGATAGGAATGTCAGTTTCCTTCATTATCAGACAGTCTTGTCTTGGTCAGCAGGACCAAATGAAACAGTAAATACAAAAATAAGCATATGGTATTGGAGTCCATCAAGAGCGTGAACAGTCTCTGCTATCCTTTCAGTTTACTGGTCCTACACACATTCAGAAGTCACAAATAGTATGATCTTAGCATTATTCTTCTTCTTAAGGTAGAAACAAGAATGAAAATTTGTTTACAGCATTTTTTCCTCAGCTTATTTTGATGGACCCTTAAGACTAAAATGAATATTCAAGTAAACGTTAATCACTTTACAGTGATTTTTAAAGATGCCTTTAGTCATGCACAGAACAATTGCAGGGACTAATTTTTTTCTTTCTAATGTACTGAGGTTATTCGCTTCAACAGAGACATTAAAATGAGAAGTTCAGAGTCTGAGAATAAGACAAACACTAAGTGACAAGTGCTGTTAGATTCAATCATTTCTGCCTACCTCTGATGGGTGGTAATTAATATTTTATCAAAGACTAAAGAGCCATTGTATTCATTTGTTTTTGCATGCATGTTCTACTATTCGCGGTTTTAAATAGCATCCTAGTTCTGCATGGAAAAAGAACAAAAGATGAAAATGGAATGTTTTTCTTTCTATCTGTACACAGTTGAGGAGAGGATCTCTGGAGCTAAAAAGATGTTATTTGGTTTGTGATTTGCCTTGTAGCGCTTGAGAAGTGATTTTTAGAAGGAAGCTGTCACAGGACTTAATGGCACCCTAATGCTGATGTGTTCACCTTTACTAAATAATTTCCAGGAGTCAGTGAGCTGCCAAAGATATGAAACATGAAGCTGAAAAGAATTTCTGTCCCCTGGGAAACATACCAAATCTTCACAGAGCCAGGGAACTTGTGCAATGTCCGAGCTGTCCCTTCCCATTTGCACGAGAGCTGCGAGGGCAGCCCTGACCTAGCGCAGAGGAGGCATCCCCAATCTGCAATGAGCATGTCTTCGGCTGCGCTTGTGTGCTGCTGGATGTGTGTGCTGGCATGCATATTTTGCTTGGCACAAAGCAGGAAGTCTTTTGCCTCCAGAGCTGGTATCCACCCTAACTGGGTCAGGAGCATCTCTTTCTTGCCATCACGATACTTAGTGACAGAAAGCTTGTGAGCAATTATCATTTGCTTTATAGGGTGTTTGCAGTGTTATTGGTGCTGTGTGGATTATTCATGATATTGAAGAGTATCATTTACATGAATTCAAGTGTGGGGACAAGATTGTAGTGGAGTCGTGAAATACTCATCTGCTGCTGAGCTGGGTGTCAGAATGTCGATCTATAGCACAGAAAGAGCAGCAGTGGAGAAAGCACAGTAAAATCAATACACCACAAAGAGCAGTGCAGTGCCATGCTGACTTGCCTACATACCCTGAGGAGGGAGGACCGTGTCTCCCAAAGACCTTAATTCCTATTCTTGAAAATTCTCTGTAATTCTGGAGTACTCTGAATGCGGCATTCATATTCGCTTCTATACAGCCTAATCACACCTTCGTAAATGCATCTATAATTCTCAGTACCTTTGTTTCTCCATCTGTCAAATACAGATTAAAAAACCCTGTAAATTGCAGAGCTGCCACGAGGCTTAATTTATTAATGCACATTACTGAGATTCAGAATTGAAAGGAATCATATACATGAATTATTATTATTATTACTGTTCCGTATCAAAAATATTTTGAAACAATAAAAGAATCAGAAGATGGTATTTTGAAAACATCAGTTGTTAAATCCTTTTGAATATTACCGTGCTGAAGCTAATAAACAAATCCATTTTATCGTACAGCAACAGAACATGTAAAACCATCACAGCTGCTGCCTAGTTCAAGTGAACCAGAATTTTCTGCAGCCACAATGTTTTTTAATTGTGTGATAAATTTCAGGCAGTGGAAGAGGGGAAGATAGCTATGATTTCTCTTGAGAATTCTTGACAATAATACCACTGCACAGTGCACATGCATGGGACGTTGGGGTCCATCAGAATTTTGGTAACAGCTCTTTTTTGAGTGAACTCATATGAGTTGGCTGAACAATTTCACCAGAAACAATCAGCCATGGTGCTGCAAGCAGTTAAGTCAAAATAGTCCAAGTTAAGAGCCTGAAGCAAGTCACGAAAGCTATATTTAGGACCCTAAATCAGGGGCCTTATTTTGCAGACACTTAGCACTTCTAGTTGCCCTACATGACACAAGCAATCTCATCATGGCAGAAGTGCCACCATCCAGTGCCTTATACATTTGCATGCTGCTGTTTTCATCCTCCGCAGCCCTCACTCTTGCACAGTCACAGGTGTGCAGAGCAGCGCTCTGTTCAACCGCATCGGTCCCTGCAAATAACTAGGACTTGCTATTTATATCTCGGTAGCAATATATTAGTTTTATAGGATACTGCACAAGATTACTGTAAAAGATAGACTATTACATGTGTTATAATTGATTCTATACCTGCGCACTTTTTTTTTCCAGAGAAAATTTATCCAAAAAGGAGTATGCTGCAAGATTAGTCTGTAGAGGCATAAAACTGAATATTCATAATAAATCCGTTAGTGTGAAAGTTTCAGTAGTAACACACAGCAACTCTCAGGAAAACCTTCTGAAGAATTCTACTTCTGCCTATTCAGACCTGCACTGCACTCAGTTCACGTTGTAAATTTTAACAGCGCTATTAACAAACTTGATTGATCAGGAAATTTGAGTGGCAGAGTAGGTTCGGGAAATGTGCTACCAATTTTTATAGTGCTCCATTGTATTTTACTTTCTCCCTTCCCAGCTGGTAATAGAAATGCTTGCAAGCAGAAGTAGCCGCAGCTGTTGCCCTTAAATGTTTGGCAGTTTTGCTTACAGTAAGATAAACTTATCTCAGAATATGCAATATTTTCTTTTGCTTTGTACATTTGAAATAAGAAATGCTCTAAATACTGCAAATACTACAGTTAGTTCTCTGGAAGTCCTCAGGGCATAGACATATGCTGTGAATGTAGCTGGAGCAGTTAGAGAAATTACCACCCCCAACTGTTTACTACCACCCCACAGCTGGAGATTACACACCCCACACAGCTGGAACACCCTAATCATCCATATGGGCAGCCGTACTCTGTTCTCATGGAAAGCAGACAGATTAGCTTCAGTCACCTTCAGGGGAACAGAAGAAACCCTGGCAACAGAGCAGGATAATGTTGAGATAGTAGAATCATTAATAACAGAGCAAAAAATGTGAAAAAAAAACAATGTTTTGTTGGAAACTGATGGGAGCTTGGCCCTCCCTCCTTTGCTGAGGAGCTGTATTTAAGTCAGAACCCTCACCCTCCAACCTTGCCTGAGATTTGCTGTTGGTATGTCCAACCCCAGCCACGTACTTCGCTGATGCTAATGATTCCCAGGTTGATGCTACCCCATTGCTACAACCATGGCTAGTGTCAGCAGGCTGTGGTTGATACTGGTCACCGTTAGTGACTCCATTCCAGCTTCCCCATTTGGTTACTGAGGGGCTGCATCCTCTGCTTCCATCTTCACCTTGCAAAGCAGCCTGATTCTCACCACAAATCTTCTACAGAAGACTGTATTTACACTCACAGATGGAGATAACTGTTCCAAAGCTCTAAAAAAACCTATCTAAGCAGAAATCCATCCAGCTGAACATGGGCAGGAAAAAGGACATGAGGAAAAGTGCTATATTCACAGCCTGCAGGAAAGAGCACCCATGTGGGATGTAGGTGCTCTTAACCTTACTGTCCATTGTACATTTCTTCTGCTCAGGGTAACATTTCCTCTCCTGCTCCTTTTGAAAACTTCTTAACTGTTTTTAAGATCCTTACTGCTTGGAGTGCTCAGAGCCCTCAGCCAGACACTCAGCCTGAGGGAAATACAGAGCAGAGAAAGACTTATTTTTGTGGAGAGAGAGAGAGACTCACCAAGAGGTTTGCACTGGAAAGAGGGCTGCTTACACCAACTCATAGGAAAGGCTGAGATGCTGGGGATGGAGAACAAGTTCTATCCCCTAGTAAGAATCTGATGAAATAAAACATGCTTCCCCACTTACCATCCACTACCAGGAACCTTCACTGTTTTCATTTAGAAACAAGCACAGTACAGGAACTAGCATTTAATGCCTGATGGCTACACGTTCATATTAGGCTATAAACACCATACCTTAAAAATCACTGATGTGGATGAAAACAATCACCCACATTCTCCTTTTCCTAGGGCATGAGAATACCCTGCCAATGGGATCTGCCAGCCTCCCTTTCTGAAGCCATTTCACCACTTTTAAAATACAGAAATAAATACATGAACCTGCAGAGCGAGAAGGATGCTGCAGTCCTGTGGGTACTCCCTTCTCCTGGGAAACCAGCATTTCAGTCAGTGCGCCAATGAATATTTACACAAAGAGAAAAAGCTCCTAGAGGAGAGATTAAAAAATACTCCTCTGAGAATGCCCTGCTTGGGATTAAGCACCAGAAAGGCACTTAAGCACTGCTCATTGCTGTCAAGAGCCTGCAGTATGCTGGTTTCAGTGAGGGAGCTGCTAAAAAACTTCCCATCTTCTCTTCTTTTTCCCCTCATTCTTTCTCACATTCATGCATCTTTGGGTGTGGAGCAACGCCGCTGTGAGGCCATTCTGCCATAAAATAGACAATTAAGTTATCACCCCCCAAATAATGTTTTGACTGGAGTCATTTCACTTACCTGACAAACAGCATAGTTTCAATCAGCTGTGAGACCATGCAGAAAGGTTTGGAGATTTGCAATACTCAGGTGGGAACAAGCAGAAGAAGAGCATTTTTTAGCATAGAGAAGAATAAGTAGATGGGAGGAAGAGAGAAAGTAAAAAAAGACAACCACAAAACCAACAAACAAACAAAAGAAAACAAACAAACAAAAAGAAAAATAAATAAAGGTTCTCCACTATAATGGATCTACAGTACAATGGGATTGAGCTGCTCCTGGGCAAAACATGAGCCTATGTATCTTAATCAGAGGACATTTATAATGTCATATAATGACACTTGAGTGACATTCATTTAATTGACCATATC
This sequence comes from Chrysolophus pictus, assembly GCA_037305975.1. Lineage (NCBI taxonomy): Eukaryota > Metazoa > Chordata > Aves > Galliformes > Phasianidae > Chrysolophus > Chrysolophus pictus. The sequence goes on along the minus strand of CM074579.1, from coordinate 49,124,955 downwards.
TGCATAAGTGTGAGACGCAGTGTAACAGTAAAGTTGCAGAATGTTCTGGTTTCCACTGGGACAGAGTTGATTATCTTCATTGTGTCTGGCGTGATGCTGTGTTTCGGCTTTGGGAGAAAAGCAGTGTTGATAACACACCAATATTTTAGTTGTTGCTGAGCAGTATTGTGCAGAGCCAAGGATGTTTCGGTTTGTCATCTTTTCCTACTGTCTTGTTAGTGAGAGGACTGGGGAGCACAAGTAGCTGGGAAGGGACAGAACCAGGGCAGCTGACCAGGATTGGCCAAAGGGATACTCCATCCCACATGACATCATGTGGAACTATAAAACTGGGGTAAGGGGAGGGTTGGCTGAAGAGGCGTCCACTGCTTGAGGTCTGGCTGGGCATCATTTTGTGCATGCTGAGTAATTGTGTTGTGCATCAACCTCTCTGGGCAGTCTGTTCCAGTGCCTCACCACTCTCTCTGTAAAGAATTTCCCCCTGACGTCCAACCTAAATCTCCCTTCCCTCAACTTAAAACCATTTCCCCTTGTCCTGCTGTCACTCACCCTTTCAAAGAGTTGATTCCCCTCCTCTTTGTAGGCTCCCTTTAGGTACTGAAAGGCTGCAATGAGGTCACCCCTTCTTTTCTCCAGGCTAAACAAGCCCAGCTCCTTCAGCCTGTCCTCATAGGGGAGGTGCTCCAGTCCCCTGATCATCTTTGTGGCCCTCCTCTGGACCCTCTCCAACAGCTCCCTGTCTTTCTTGTACTGCGGGCTCCAGACTTGGACGCAGTACTCCAGATGGGGCCTCACAAGAGCAGAGTAGAGGGGAACAATCACCTCCCTGTCCCTGCTGGATGGGAGATGGGGATGGGATGAATCATGATCTGAAAGAACATGACTGTCTACATTTGTTATAAATGTAGACTAACTACAATTATTTATAAACCTAGTATTTGTATTACTGAAGTTATTTGACTTCCACCTCTAGGAATTCTACAGTTTGCCACAGCAGATAGCAGCTGAGAAAACATGTAGTACATGTCAGGTTTGTCTTTGACACTGTGCCTCTTCATTCAAATGCCTTTTTTCCTTTGTTTATGTGGCCCTGATTTTGCTTGTTACCAACTTCTATTGGAGATGACTATAGTAGTCAATTTTTACAATATCAGTACACCACCTTCCTGAATAGTAATAGTTAATGTAAAACGCAGCGCTGCTGTACACAGTTACAGTTAGCTTTCCCCATGCAAATCATATGACATGTAATTACCCATATCAGACTTCAGCCATCCTTTTACTCTTTAGTCATGCAATGCCAGGAGATCCTCTCCAGTGTTGCCTTCTATTTTAATTGTAATCTCACTAGCAAATTTTGTCAGCTTACTTCCTTCCCCCTTTCTTCATTATTTATGGGCATGTGAAGGACCAAAGGTATCAGTAAAAGCTCCTGTGAGTTTCCAGTGATAACCCTTTACCACAGTAGAATAGTATATTCGTGCTACCCTCTCACTTCTCTGTCTCTCATGTAGCAAACCACAAAGGGACTCTTCCCTTTTGCTATACAACAGCTATGATTCCATATAAGCTTTCAGCGAGGGCTTTTGTTAGACACATTCTGAAGACCTAAATATAGAGTATCAGCTGAATCGCCCTTAGCTATTAACTACCAAATGCGTGAAACCACTCCCACGTTCTACAAAACACTATCAGGGTGCCCAAGAATGTTGAGGAGAGTGAATGCATGGTTAATTCATCTATAATATAGATTTATTCATTCAGTAATACATTATTTTCTTTTTTTAATAAAAAAGTTCAATAATATTCCTTATAAGAGGGCTGCTCCAAAAGTACTGCTTCCAGTTTTATGGTGTTGGTCCATACCGTAAGAGGAGGGTGTTGGTGATATGTCAGTAGAGGTTGAACCTTCTTACCAGTATTCCATTACATGTTGTTGCTGTGTGACAGATGGCAGCGAGGGGCATTCTGACAGAACGGTGTCAGACATGAAAGTGCATGTGAAGCAAAAATATGTCGTTGTACTCCTCCATGTGGAAACAATGGCACCTGTTAACATTCATCAACGCTTGCTGAATGTTTATGGAAACCAAGCAGTGAATGTGAGTCAGTGAGGTGGTGGATGGTACATTTCAACACTTGGGTCACTTCCATTGGTACAGATTTTTATCAGTATGATATGCAGTTCACTGATGAAAATGTATAGCTAATAATGTTGACTGCTGAAAAATACTGTTTTGTAGCTGAGCATTTGCTCTATCAAATAATGTCATTTTGCTCTTTCCATCTGTTCAAGTTTCCATGGAAATCAATAGGAGGCATTACTTTATTTTAAGAAATACAGATTGAAAGTAATCTCTCCCAAAGTCATAATGAGCCTCATAAAGATTGGCATTTAGATGTGGATTAAATGTTTTTTTTTCTTTTTTTTTCTTTTTCTTTTTTTTTTCTTTTCTGAAGATAACAGATGAAGTTATCAATTGTTTTACAACTAAAAAGGAAATATGTTGATAAAAAAAAACACAATTTAAACTCATGCTTGCTGAAAACACCTGACCGTGTCAACTCCCTGTCTGCTCGCTTGTTTATGTTGACCTTCAAGGAAGTATGAAATTAACAGCTTGTAGCCCACTTGTAAGATTTTTTTTTTCTTATTGATAGTCTGCACCTAAAAACGTTTACATTTCATTCTGTTTTTTGAAGAGCTCCTCCAAGGGGTTCATGTTTTAGAAAAAATTCAAATGTTGCACGACACGACCTCAAGCAAGCCACACAGTAGTATGTGCCTATTGTGCCATCTTCAGGACATTTTCAGAATAAAGTTTCCCTGATCTTTCAATCTCCCTAAATTAGAGGAAAACCTTTTCTGCCTTTCTGCCTTTCCTTTTATTTTGTTTTTTTCCAATTAGGGAAGTTTAGAAAAATATCATCATCAACAACAATGAAAACAGAATACAGTTCTTTTTAGTACAACATAAAACAGCAGCTGTTTCATCTGAGAAAAATGACCTCAGGCCACTACTTTGTTGTTTGAACTTCAGCCCTGTTCCCTAACATGATGAGGAGATGTGACTGTTCTGTAACTCTGTTTAAGTAAAATTTATCTCCTGGAAATCCACAGTACTCTTTTCTGGTCCGAAGTAGATGAAGTACTGTGTGAGACTCATGCTGCAACTATTGCTCTTGGGTTTTATTCTTCTCTGCAGCACTGATCATAGCAGAAAATGATGTTACACCATTCTGTTTTCTCGAATGTCCTCAATTTCATCATGACCTTCTGATTCTTCAGTGTATTATTCTTTGGGAAACTTATTATAGGCTGCTTTTCAGTAATGTTCACTCCTTATTGCTTGCATCACTGGGGCTGTTTGGAGCTAACTTCATCTCCACAGCATGTATTTCCAAGGGCACCTTGGCTACAGCAGGGAGCTTTTCCTTCTCACACTCAAGGAAGATGAACAGCCTGTACCTTAGAATTCAGCACTGCTCTGGTGACCTGCAAGCCCTGACAACACGACTGCCTGTTGTTCTTGTGCAAACTGGTGTGAATTAAGCTAACAGCCTCTGTACAAATGGAAATGACAAATATAGTAAATATACAAATATAGGATCTAGTGAGCTGTAGCTACAGATTAGGGTGAACCTAATCTTCATGGAAAGGAAATACACAGAATTCCAGTTATTTTTACAATAACAAATAGATAGTATTGTTGAGCTTCTATAAAACATCTGCATTTAAATGTACATGCATTGTACTTTCCCATCTGTCCTGCATACCAGCATGAATCAAAAACGTTCTTAATTGCAAGAGGAAATCTATTCCTCATGAGGAGGTCACAGTCTGCATAACTTGCAGTCTCACACCTGCTTACAGAGAAAAAATATTAATTTCTTAATAGATACTGGAAAAGCAAAATATATTCAGAACCATCAGGTTGCTAAGAGATCTGTGCCGTGATAACTTAACTATGACATGATATGAGTCTGACCATACACAGCTTAAGAAAATGAATAGAAAAAAAGGCATCCAGTCCACGTTAGAAAGGTCTGAATCTTCTGTGAAACCTCTTCTAACATATAGTAAAGTACAAGCTTTTGTTCTGAGATGATTCTATACCAGTTTCAAGTTCAGTTTAAACTGCAGCAACTTTTTCTACCTAGAAGGTAAACCAGCTCTTCACACCTTCTCTGAAGAAAAATCACCATTCCTTTTGAGAAGAAAAACTTTGTTAGACGTGAAACCAGTTCATCTGAAAATAGAAGTGCTCAAAAGCATAAGCAGTCAAGCATCACTGAACAGTTTTTTTTTCATTTGGCCACATTGCCAACCCACAGCTTTTTTCAAAACAAAAAAAACAGTGTAGTCAAGTTACATATCATGGGCTTTACTGGCCTTACTAGATATTTCAATCAAGTGAACAAGATAGATTAGAAAAAGACAAAGACAGAAAAGTGATTTTGTTCATTCTTAAATATAACTCACCAGAGTTCTTTCAGTGTACCTCTCTATTCTTTTTTTCCTTAATAAAACTCCTTTCAACAAATGAGAAACTTCATTTTGTATAACTTTAGACTAGTTATTAAAAATTAAGCCAGACTACTCACTATCCTATCAAGTTCGTCTCAAGTGTTTCCATAATTTCTATAATCCATTCTAGATTTGTTGAAGAAGTTGTTTCTCTGAGAAGACCCAAACTACTGCTATTCTGAGCTCATAACTCCCCTATAAGCTAGTGATTCTATTGTGTAGGATGGACTGGAAATAGCATGTCATCCAGCTGAGACAGTTGTCATCATCCTTCTTACACCAAACAAGTGACAATGATTTAAAGTTCCTGAGAAAGGGAAACTTATCACATCTCAAATATATATATCTTCAGAACTGGATTTTACTAATGCACCTGGGGTCATCTTTCAAAATTTCAAAACATACATACATAGACTTAGGGTTTCAAAATCTTAAGAGATTCTGGAAAAAGCAGTTTGGTGAAATGGAGAACCTTACAAATCATTTTTTTATCTCATCCAGAAAACATACTCTGCTTAACCACATTTCCTGAAGCTCAAAATGGAATGTAATGGACCTGATTCTCCAGCCACAGTAAATGTAAATCTTGAATGAATCTTTTATAAAGAGCCAAATTATGAAAGCAGAAAGCTAAAGTAAAGCAGAAACCAATTGTTGTCAGAGAATTTTAAATCTTAGTTTTTTTGACAAAGAAAGAATACAGCAATACTTCAAATGGTATAATCGTAAACAAATAACCAACTAGGAGATTTTTTGTAGGGACATTTATCTTTTTCTGTCTGAACAACACCAACATTCCTATTATCACCCAAAAGTTCTGTTGTTTTCAAATCTAGACCATTTTTTAATTCTTACATGTATCTTCCTTGTAGAAAATATATCCACTCTATTTAACTAACCTAAATGAATCTCACTATTCACTAAAAGTATACAATTATCTGGCTATCATATTGATTACACATCCCAGCCATTAAGAAAAAGCTTTGTGAAAACAGTTGTCTGCCTTCTATGTGTTCAAACAATTTCAATTTCTGACTGTAAGATCTGATAAAATGCCCTTATAACAGACATCTTCATCTGCATGATGGATGCAATCAGGAACATGTAAAACACCTCATCAACTCTTACCTTAAAACAAGGAGTCTTCACTCTATTACCCACATTCATACTGTTCATGAACTCCATAGATGAGAGTGTAAAAATAGATGACTGAATAACATATGCACAATAGTTCAGGCTGAGAGCAAAGATGGAAAAGCATTTCTCATGCCAGAAAAGTGCACAAATGTGTGTAAGAGCATGTGTACATTGAGTGAGATTCTATTAATCAAAATATCCACACATTAGTCACTGTCATCATTCACCAACCACTGATTTTGATTTATTATACAGATTTGTTTTTCTTAACACTGAGGACATTGACAGCTTACACATGTTTATGCCTACAGAACTCCCACAGAACTCTGTTTCCTATACATTACATCCAGGTCTACTTTTACCTCTGAAAGACACTGAAAAACAGAGAAATAACCCTATATTAGAAATAACTCTATAATGCTAACTACTATTTTTTAACCTAGTAAAATTTTGCAGCACTTATTTCTGTCACTGTTTCATACTTTCTCTTTGCATTTAAATACACAAGCCATACAGTAAGAAAAAGGGAAATCTTGGAGGAATTTACACTCCAGGAAACAGGAAAATAAAGTAGGAACCTGTACAATAGATGATGGCTACAAAACTGCTCCTAGACATCTCTGTCAAATTTAAACATTTACCTACCAGAAAGTAGGCTAGGAAAATGTTCTTTTTCAGCGTGTGACCCTTGAGCTAGAAACTTGAATACTAAAAGTGAAAAATGGTACTTTGGGAGAAAAGACTACATTCTTATTAACTTTTTTGGCCATCAAAACTCTTTTACTGGAATATATAATTAAGTTGCAGTCTCACATTTGGAATCGTTATTGAATGTCAGGAAACACAAATCTCATCAAACTTCTATAGTTTGCAAGTGAATAACGTCTAGCTATGGTTGTGGCTCTTAAGCTCTTAAGTTATCACTCTTTTAAACTGAAATTTCTTTTTTTTCTTTTTAACTGAATACAATGACAATCTGGTCCAGAAATATAATTTCTAGATGCTTTGAAATTTCAAGTCAACATGAATAGTAATAATGATAGCACCAATAGAAGAAGTATTAGTGCAGAGCACCACTGAAAAGTAAATGTTAATATAGATCCTCAGATTATCCAAATATTGTTACAAATCAATGAGACCAGGTAGATAATTTATTAGTTTTCTTAAAGACTAAATATTCTCTTTGGCAGTGTATTTGAGGTAAAATAATTGCTCGCTGTTATATTTTCAAAATATGTGTTTGTTGAAATTTGGTGTATTTTGATACTGCCTTCTTCAAAAATGTGAAGATAACATTAAAGTCATATCCCCTCCTTTGAGAAGCAGGATACAGTGTCAGCTGAGAAGGTGGAATGTTGGAAAAGCAGAAGTGTGGCATGGCTCTTTGCCATTATTTGATTGGTATCATTATTTGATACAAATATTCTGTCAGATGAAAGCAATTGCAGGAAAAAATGAAATAAATTCCTTATCTTGGCCTTGCATTCTGGGCTGAAAATAACAACTTCATGAAACAAAAAGATAGATTGAAAACTGTGAAAAATAACAAAATCTTGTGCAAAGAGATTGTGAATTGATACTAGCCTGAGCTGTAACATTTCATCTGCCTTTTGTACTCATTATCATGTCAATAGAGCCTTCACAGCCTCAGTTTTGTTCTCATCTGCTGCAGTCCCCACCCTCCAGCTTCAATCCTTAAAACATATACAAAGCTTTTACGGCTATAGAGGCCCATGACAACCATGATCAAGACCTGTAAGAAGAAACTATACCAGAAGCCAGCTAGGTAGATGAGGAGAGATTGTTGGATATTGTATACCTTGACTTCAGCAAGACATTTGACACCATCTCCCATAACATTCTCATAGGTGAACTTAGGAGGTTTAGGATAGGTGAATAGACCATGAGGTAGATTGAGAATTGGCTGACTGGCAGAGCTGAAAGGTTTTCAATCAGTTGGTGCAGTCTGCTTGGAGACATATAATTAATGGTGTTCCCCAGAGGTCTACTCTTGTTCATCACCTTCATCAGTGACATGGATGAAGTGTTAGAGTCCACACATCAGCAAGTTTGCTGATGATACAAAGCTGGGAGGAGTGGCTGACACACCAGATGGCTGTGCTACCATTCAACAAGACCTGGACAAACTGGAGAGTTGGATGTGGAAGAACCGTATGAAGTTCAGTGAGGTCAAGTGTATAGTCCAGCAGGTAGGAAGGAATAACTGCATGCATCAGTACAGGTTAGGGGCTGACCTGCTGAAGAGGAGCTCTGTGGAAAATAATCCTGGTGGTCAACAGGCTGGCCATAAGCCAGCAGTGTGTTATTGTAGCCAAGAAGGCCAGTGGTATCCCGGGGTACACTTAACAGCTGCGTGAGGGAGGTCATCCTCTCCCTCTTCTCTGCCATGGTGAGGCCACATCTGGAGCGCTGTGTCCAGTTCTGGGCACCCGAGTTTAAAAAATGGAGAGGAATCTCTTAGGAAGAGTCCAACAGAGGGCCACAAAGATTATGAGGGGCCTACAGCATCTCCCTTAGGAGAAAAGGCTGAGAGACTTGTCAGTGTGGAAAAAACTAAGAGAGGATTTTATCAAAGCTTATAAATATCTGAAGGGTGGGTGTCAAGTGGATGGGGCCAGGCTCTTTTCAGTGATGCCCAGCAACAGAAAGAAAGGCAATGGGCACAAACTGGAACACAGAAAGTTCTTCACGAACATGAGGAAGAATTTCTTTACTGTGAGGATGATAGAGCATTAGAAAAGGCTGCTTAGAGAGGGTGAGAAGATTGTGTGCCTCCTTCTCTCTGCTTCTTTGGAGATATTCAAAACCTGCCTGGACACTTTCCTGTGTAATCTGCTGGGAACTTGCTGTAGAAGGGGAGTTGGACTAAATAATCTTCAGAAATGCCTTCCATACCCTAAAATTCTGTGGAATATTGATTCTGTGTGATTCTTTGGTGTCTCTGAACATTCTGACAATTGCAGTCCAGCATTACAAAAATAGAATTTTGCAAGGACATATTTCTCTATTGAATATAACAGTCATGTTTATAGGTTTGCTCTGATCTACCTGAGTGCTTACTCTCGTATATTTTCCTCTGTGCTTCACTTTTCACACATGCATATATATATATGGCCAAGGTTATGGTAAGTTTCTGATCAACTTTCCCAGATATAAGCAATTCATGAGTTCTTACCATAACTGTTTCGCACTAGGAAAGTCTCTCCAGATTTACTAGGGGCTGAATTTTTGCTCCTTTATTATACTTCCACTGATCATACATGTCTGAAAGAGCCAATGACAGATGGATTTTGGTGTGGCTAGGATGTTTTGCAGTTCTCACCTGTGAACTATTTTGTCACTAAGAAATTTGTAGTCATTCATAGTTCGAGGCATCCATCATACACATGTAAAATGTTTGCAGTTCACACCCACACTGCAAATGGAATGTGCTGGGCAGCACTTCTGTGTGCCACTGCAACCTTGGTTCTGGCACTCAGGAAACTTCTTCCAGCATAACTATGCAGTGTAATTAGTTATTCAATTTGCATACAACTGACCTCTTCCAGTGTTTTCTAATCTCCTGACTAATAGGAAAGGGGAACCTGTTAAATAGAAACAGATAAAACTGAAATTCCTTTTTAGAGAAGGCTCCAATAATAGGAGATAATCATAAAAGCCTGAATCCACACCTATGCCCTGTGCATCATTAAAGACATGCTTAAGCTCTAGCTGGCTGGCCTTAAGCATGGTCTCATTCTGGAAATCTCTTCCATAGACATACAGATAGAAGGGCATTGCCAGTATAGTTCTGGCAGTATATCCTGGCACTGTCTAGATAGTCAACAGTGCAGAATGATTTAGTTTTCTTCATTTCTTCTCGTATTCTAAGAGTCGTGTTCATTTTTTATTTATCCAGAGACAACACAAAATACTAAAAGAACTTCGCCACCCATTCTTATACTTGAAAGACATTTTGTTACACTCTTGGTGGCTGAGTTATAAATTCTTATATGTAGCCCAGATAAAGTTTCTTTCCCACAAGAGTTCATGTTTTTATTCAAATTAGATTACTAAAGGTATAAGGTTTATACATAGGCTTCCCAGCTGAGCTGAAATAACATTTCATCAATTACAGAGAGTCATTTTCATTCTCCTAATATTTAATGTACGTATAAAGCTTTTTTCATTATGTTATACAATTTAATAAGTAATGGTATGTTTGCACTACACTTAAGCATATATTAAATGCTTTATAAATGCAGTCAAATGTGTTTTAAAAATGGCAGGGCAGCCAAATGACTGCAATAATCTCATCTGCTGATTGATTTGGATCCCAAGTTGCTTTTATTGAAAGAGAATGAAGTACCATTACATCTGGGAATATATTTTATATAGCACTGTTTTGCTATACTTAATGAAAGATAGTGAATTGGGATATTTTTCTTAACTTCAAAAATGTCACTTTTCCCAACAAAAACACCATAAGAGCTCCCAATTAATTTTTCCAAATATAGTCAGTGTATTACAAGATAGTTCTATCCGTGTATAAGCAATGATGATGGCAACCAGTGGGGAAGGTCATTAGGAAGCCTTGCCAGCTAGATATCCAACATTTTGGGGTTTGGAGCCAGGATAACAAGGCTGATAGGATAGTAGATCATGGACTATAGATTATTTACTCAGCATGGGATTGCTAGCTTCAGCAAACAGAAGGAAAGGGAAAAGAGTTAGAGTTAAAATATAGTTTGAAAACTAGGCCAAAAAGATGAATCTAACAAAAAAGCAGAACATGCTGCTGAGTGTATAGCAAAAGCTTTTAAGAGAGTGTGGTTATGAGATCTAACATCTTTTGAAAAGCAAAACGTACCAAACATTGTTCCATGTACTTATTTCACCACTTGAACAGCTCAGAAGCATTTCATGTGCATTCCTCCACAGAGGCAACAGTCTTGACAAACTTCACATTAAGGAGTCTCGCTGAAAATTGGAAATGCAAGGTTTTGCACACAATAGCAGCAAACAGTTAAAAGCTCAGGATTCTAAATAGGAAATACCAAGATAATGGAAAAAGAGAACATGTTTTCATGAGAAGAAAGGAAAGGCTTTTGTTTCTAGATGTCCTCGCCTTCACAAACACGAAGAATGGTCCATCAATTCATTTTTGACATGTATACGTTAATTTTGGTGGTTGTGTTGTTCTCTTCTTGAATCCCTAATGCAACTCTGAAGGAGAGCAATGGAATGCATAAAATAACTTAAGAACACGATAAATCCAAGACAGATTTTAAATTATCAAGGTACAAAACAATTGACTTCTTGTTTCAATTTTACAATCTCAACACATTTTCAGGCTTTTCTTTATGATATGGCTCATTAAACCCAGCTGATAACAATCTTTTTTTTTTTTTTTTTTTAAGAGTGCATTTTCATTTCATTAAATGCTTTTTTTTTTTTTTTATTATGAGTCAACGTTTACAGAATTCTTACAGACAGGAGGAAATTGACTGACTGACTGTGGTCTGCTGATGGAAAGTGCTGTATAAAAGGTAGGTATTATAATTATTACAAGAGCTGTCAAATGCACAAAGTAAACTAATCAGAAAAGCGGAGGTTTTTTTTCATTAACTTTTTTCAATTATAGTAATCTTAGCTGTTACTTATAATTACATTCTGTAACAATTTTTCAGACTGCACTATTATTTTCAAGTTGATTTTGTCCCTTTAAATAAATCCCATCATGCGTCTAAATTGACAGCATGGCAGAGAGCTAAAGCAGGTATTTAAAACCCCATGTGCACTGCACATTTTGTGCTTATGAACTTTGCAGTCATGATCTTCATTCAGTATGTTATTGATAGAGATATAAGAAAATATTCACAGCATATTTTATTACATGTACATGTGCATATTTTATTACATGTACACTTTATATTTCCCTAGATTTATCTAACTTTGCATTTCTAGAGGTCAAAAACAATCTTCTGCTACTAGAGTGTACTCTGTTTACTAAAAGGAATGGGGAAAATTACATATATTAAGTGGAGGAAATGAGGCAAAGATCAAAATCAAAGTGGGCATTGGATTACTGAGACTTCTTGGAGAAATAAACACACCTGCCCAAGCTAAATTAAAGGAGATTTTATGCCAAAATATCTTTCAGCAATAATTTAAATACTAGACACTGTATGTTGCAATGCGGAAAAAAAACCAACTATTTTTATAGTTTAGATATTATGCTAGAGAGTGACTGAAACAAAGAGAAAGTAAACTAAAATGGTAATACAGAGGAGATGAAAGTTACCACACCGCATTCAGAAATAAGATAGGCAGACTCAAACTCAACACATTTTAAAGCACAGAACTGTCAACAAACTCCTCTGGGGGTGTGTAGTCATGCTACGTTTGCAGTCTTATACCATATAACATTGCTTTCATCTGTCATCACAAATTAAATTAGAAATGTTTTCCCTTTCTACTATATTTTCCCATCTTTTTATATAAACTGCTGATGTTCCTTGGAAAACATGTCTTCATAGCTCAAGTCCTTTGTGCTCCTTGGCTACACTTCCCACATTGAAATATTCTTCTCTGATCGACCTCTGATTTCCTAATACAACATTCAAAGTGGAATTTATCTGGATGACTAGGTAACTCCACCTTTCATGGGCCATACTAATCCTATCTTATACTTGATTACAGTTACTGATCTAACAGAATGGATGACAGAAGATACCAAATAAAGTTTCATATGTAATTATAGCATAATAGGCAAGCTCTCAAGCACCTGGATATTACTGTTCTATTTCTTTATTGCCTGATAATCTCTCCTGTACACCAGGGAAGAAAAGGGAAGGGACAATCTGATGAAGCTGCAGACTGGAATTGGATCTTGCCTTTGTTTGGAAAATGTGAAGAACCACCCTAGAACAAGAATGTACCTCCATAGGCACTGGCTTTCAGATAAGAATGATCTTGAAATTCATATAAGACTAAAGAAGTAAATTACTGCTAGCTGCTGTCTGTTAGTAGTAAGACAGAGTAGCCTTTAGTAATGAAGAAAATGGCTGTAAGTGCTGTAAGGAGGAAATAAAGGAGATGCTCCTCATGTACTTCTTGTAACAATTTTCCTTTGGCACCTTCTTTCATGCCTCATCTCACCTTTGTATCATCCTACTCTGTTCTTAAGACATTGTAAAGTGGTCTTAATTGAGAGGAATTTACTGATATCCTATTTGACTGTGGATCTGGATTCCCATCACCACAAAATTTACGTTCTCTGAGCAATGTTCTGCTAATCCTCTTTTAATCTACATTAGGAAGTCATCACGTTCTGCCCGAAGACAGTATAACGTATTTCTCCAAGTCCAGTTCTCTTTCATCCTTAATAGTGAATTCCCAGATCTGTGAAGTCCTTCAGAAATCAAGAACTCAGGAAAGAGAGGGTGCAGATGAGCAAACGCTTTCCAATGGCCAGGGATAGCTGAAGGCATAAAAAGTTCCCTTCCAAATATTTGTGCAACAGGCAAAGGTCTGGTCCTCTCTTAGGTGTTGCTTTTTTATTTTTCTCCTGACTTGCATCTGAAGTTTACTGTCAAGTGCTTGTAAAGTCAGCCGAAGACCAATAGTATTATTGCACAATAGTATTATCAACTTTGATTTAAGACATCTTGGGAAGAATGGCTTGTGTGTCAGCTGTTCCTAAAATTTTTAGTCATATCTTAGAGAATGTGGGAAGCTGTTTCTGGACCACAGTCTTTTCACGCTGCAATTTCCACTCAGAGAAAGAATGCAATTCTTAAGCAAGGATCCTTTTTTTTTTTCTTTTAAGCTATTGAAGTTCAATAATATCAATAATATCTATTACCTGAGCTCATGCCAGAGAAATAGTAAATTAAATGTTAAATGTTAAGTTAATAAGCAAACAAATAAAAACTCCTGAGTGTGGACATCCATAGATGTGAATGGTCTTAATCCCCTGAAACTGAGCATCACTGCACGGTTCTGAGAAGCAGCTCTACATGTTATTTTCTCTGAATAGGCCAAATGTTTCTAGTCACATACTTCAGCATGAAGAGAAGCTATATGTTTATCAGTGACATCCCACCTGACAAAAAAAAAAAAAAGGCTATAAGCAAAACTGTGTGCAAAATGTTACTTTTACAATTGGATTTAATCAAATGGATGCAGCAGAAGTGGTATTAAAAGCATGGCACAAATATTAGGAGAACAAGTGACTGGAATGGAAAGAATATCAGCAGGCTTTTGGAAAAAGAATAACACAACAAGAGATAAGCAAATAAGTATTAAATTTCTGTTCAAAGTTCTGGATAAAGCTGACATATCTTGCCACTTTAGAAGTCAAATTCTGCTTCTAAAAAACAAATAACTGTATATATATTTCCATATAAGCTAAAGAAGCAATGATGGTAGATCCTCTTTAGTGTTAAATACCACTTGGATGTAATTATGATCAGTTTATACTTAAAAGGAAGAATGGGAAGAGATCCATTTAAAAAATAAAGAAGCAAAAAAAGAAAAAATTGCTGAGGATAAGACAGGGTGTCTAGAAGCTGGGTGTCCAGACAGTGTGAATCTCTACACAGACTTCAGCTCTGACACATCTCAAGCCAGAAAATCACTCTAATCTGTGACATTGATTGCAATCAGTGAATTGGCTACTGTACATAATAGCTGCTCTTATGTGCAGTACATTTTGTGCTGTACTTGGCTGATGCAAGCCAATTTATAAAGTGCTAGGTACTAATCCCCAAATGGGAGGCAGTCTTCTTTCTTCCTCCCCTAAAGCAAGCTTTTACTTCTCTGCCTTTATTTCGATTCCATTTGTAAGACCTACCTGAACACTGCACTCTTCCCTTATATTTCAATGTATCCCAGCATAACTTAGCTGGCAGTCCTAAAACACAGCACAGGGTTGATCCAAAGAGCAGGGAACCAGCAGAAGAAAGCCGACTGAACTGAGGTTGGGGAATCAAGCAAAGAAGGCGGCTCACACAATCTGTAAAGTTCTATTTTAGGTTTCTGAGTCTCCGAAATATCCATGTGTGTTAACAGGAATAGCAAAAGAAAGGACATGATTCTTGCTTCATTTTCTTTATTCTTTTCACTGTTATATTCACTGTTTGACAGGCACATAGCTATATATAAAACATAATAGATGAATATACCTAATATACCAAAATCAGACTCTTAGCATTAATAGTAACGAAGTGGAAATTACAATGGAATGACAATCAGCCTTCCTAGCAGGGAGAAAATGAAAAATGGCAGGATGCTTTCAGAAAGACATATACAGCCTTTCAGGTCCTTTTTAAAAATACAGCCTTGAATCTCTCATGTTGAAAAAGATGTTTCCTTCATACATAAATTTTAAGGTCACTATAGGCTATTATCAGCATCTCAGCCTCCTTTATTGCACAGACCACAGAGTTTCGCTGAGTAACTCCTATATCATGGCAGAACTTCTCATTGATCTGAGGCATATGCTACATTATTAAAAATATATAGAGAGATATATCTATATATGTGTTATATCTATATAGAGCTATTCCTAGTGTACTGTTCTTGGAATAATTTCTTTCAGTTCCACTGTTCATAATACCAACAGGTAGACACTGTTCCAACACATGCTTCTGAGAGCCCACCTACCAGCAACTGATCTACTTATGGTAACCTAGTTTTTAAAACAAGGTTCATTTTACACAGCCCACAGTAGCATAGCATAGCAACCTCAGCCCATTCTGACTGACTCTGAAATTCGGCAGAGCCATCCCACACCACTCAGTTTTTACATGAGAAGAGA
This sequence comes from Chrysolophus pictus, assembly GCA_037305975.1. NCBI lineage: Eukaryota > Metazoa > Chordata > Aves > Galliformes > Phasianidae > Chrysolophus > Chrysolophus pictus. The sequence continues at coordinate 49,109,467 of CM074579.1, read as the reverse complement.
GGAAAACCCTCAGAGAACAATGAATCACAGAACTGTAGGGTTTGGAAAGGACCTTAAGAGGTCAGAGTCCAACCCTCCTGGCTAAAGCAGGATCCCTACAATAGGTCACACAGATGGAGTCCTGACAGATCTTGAATATCTCTACAGAAGGAGACTCCACAACCTCTGAGCAGCCTGTTCCAGGGCTCCATCAATCTGAAAGAAGTTCTTCCTCATGTTAGTATGGAACTTCCTGTGTTCCAGTTTCTGCCCACTGCCCCTTGTTCTATTGCTTCACACCACCAAGAAGAATCTGTTGTATCAACTTAGCTCCCGCATTTGAAGTATTTATGAACAGCAACGAGATTCCCCCTCAGCTTTCTCTTCGGGATTCAGACCCTAAAGTTGCCTTAAAGCTGTGAGCTTGATAAATGCGGCTTTCTAGGTTCTGCTGCCTTCTGGTGGCCAGAGAGGCCAGAGCTGATCTGAGGCACATTGCCAGCACAGGCTGACTGATTCCCATGGACTAAAGAGCTGTGGAAGCTGAGTGGAAAAAGAGGTCTTCCAGATTTCATACAGAAGTAACGAAGAAAGAAAAAGTCAGTGAGATGAGATTATATATATCACAAAGAAACAAGGCTCTTTGTCTTCCCTTTGCCGCAGCTGAAAAAAATACAATACACGACAGGTAAAAAGAAGTGCATTTACAAAGTCGTCAAGAACGACAGTACTTCAGCTGTTCCATTCAGTGTGAGTTTTATGTTGAAATACTCTTCCAGCAGTATTAGGAAGGACAATACAATAGTTCCTATCCGAATAGATGTACTGCAGTTACAAAAAAAGAAAGGAAATCTCTTTTAAGGTAACATGTAACAGCCACTTCGTAAGTTGTGTTTCATTCAGCACAAACACAGAGGTGCGCTGTCTGAAGTGACTAACTGAAAAAGTATAAATTTAATACTAATTTTTATAAATTCAGAGATAGATTATTTTCTTATTTCTAGTTCCTCATAGTTTTTAATGCTGTCTTCCGATAATTTTCTGCTATGGAAAATTTATCTGGTTTATTTTGATATATGCAATTAAATCTACACTTGTAAGTAAAATTAACTCTACACATTACCCTGTTAAATCTTATCAGATAATCACGCTCAGTTAGTGTTAATTTCAGAATATCCCTCTGGGAAACAGTGTGCTATGGGTCAGGAATAACAATAACATCAGAGCAGAGGATTGTTTCTGGAACACAAAAGTATTTTGGGTTTTATGACAGTAACTTTCAAAAAGACTAGCAATAAGTTGAGATGTTTAACCATTTAATTTGAATTTTGGTCAATTCAGAGAGATGAGACTAATTCCCACATTTAACATTAAGTTAATTAGTTCAACAAGTGTGTTCAAGAAGTTCCTGTAAGGAGGGACTGCCAGATCATCTTTTTTATTGATTTTTTACAGTGTACAACGGTATATTTTTTCCCCATGCAAGACTACTTCTTTGCTAATTTTTATTTTTATAGTACATTAGCATTGGAAAAATATAGAAAAATTTAGAATCTACAAATAAATCGCTTAACCTTTGAAAGGGATTACTTAAAAGAAACTGCTGTCATTGGTTTACTACTCAACTAAGGTGTTTATTCTAACCTCATTAAAAACAGAGCTGGGATTTACAGCATATTTTGTGTACCTAACATGGCAGTTGGGCACAATTTGTCAGGAATATGTCATGATTTGAGGTACTTCGATTTTTCAGACTTTCAAGGGAGACTGCTTCAAGGAGACCAGCACTTGGAAGATGGTATTTTGATATTTTCAAATAGTAAAAATAAAAAAGCATTTCCTAACATGTCATTGGACAGGCAATTCAGGTTGTGGAGTTATTAATCACTTTGGGGAAAACCTAGGCTAATCAGTCATATGCTACAAATTGAGTCTCCTGCTGCTCCTGCTTCATGACTACTGAGGGGAAGAGGAGTCACTGCACATTGGAGACATTTAAAGCACACGCATGAGCTGCAGCCAAGTAAGCAAGGGAGAATAGGACGAGCTAATGCAGTGTAGGCACTAAGATCAAATTAAACTTAATCAGTGTATTTCAGCATTGATAGGTACTGACGATGTTTCCTCTCCTGTGAGAAGTGTATCGCAATGTCGGACTCTGAAACATACTTTGTAGGATTCAGGTGGCTTTTCGGAGAAAAAAGTACCCAGCTATAGGGTTGTCAGGGAAACAGTCCTATTTGTGAGGTGAAGGAAGCCAGCTCTTTCTGCAGATGTTCTGCACTCATGACACCTATGCACACAGCATCCGTGAGTACTGTTCAAGGTTTTCACTCTTTTGCTGAGCTCCTATTTGTTTTTGAGCACAAGGCCACAGCATCTCACTGAGCAGAAGCAGGTCAGGGAGCTCTGCACTTCGAGTTGCAGAGGGCCACTGGGCTTTACAGGAACCTGGGGGGAGGAGAGAGGAAAATCTGGCCCTCAAGCATGCTGCCCACAAGGAGCTGGCATTGTTGGATGCAGCAGGCACAGCAGTTGGGAATGGGTGCAGATGGCATTCAAGAAATTGAGTGCTTTGAACCCCGGAGAGGAGGCCACCCTTCAGATCTCTTAGCATCAAAATCTTTTCCTGCCAGACAGTAAAATAAATAAATAAATAAATAAATAAATAAATAAATAAATAAATAAATAAATAAATAAATATTTGTGCTGAAAGCCAACCCTCAGATCAAGGAAAAGAAGAGTAGATTTGCTATCAGCAGCCCCCTGACAACATATATGCTCTTGGAAGTCTTACCTGCATTATCATACACCTGAGACTACCTGGGATAACTCCCCTTACAGCATTTCATTTGCTTAACGTAAAAATGTTAAAATGAATCAAAATGGTAAAAATGAGGGTAGATGCCTGCACCCATGGATATTTAATTAGGATAAGAATTTGAGGTCCAAAGACACAAGGATAAAGTTTCTCCATTTTGCCTTTTCAGATAGCTTAATTCCTTCACACACCGGAAGTAATATCCTTCTCAAATATTTTATGAAATCTGAGAGCCAAAAACTTGGAAACATCTTCTGCTTCTACAAAGCAAACCCCTATGTTGGAATAAGTTCAGAGGAGAGATTTGTTTAAGATTTAAATAGATGAAAGTCTCAAAAGTGTGTGTATGAGAAGGGAATATCTAGATAGTGGGTTAATTTGAAACCTCAACAAAAGACAGAAATATTGTGTGGTTAATGAGCAATTTAGATTAAAGGAAAAAAAGCAAAGCACAATTTTACGCAGTGACAGGGAACCAAATCCTGCTTACTTTACTAAAGTTCAATATCAAGATAAAGGGAACTCTGTGAAAAAAACAGAAGAATCTGATCTAAGATCAGTAGTCTTTCTCTCTTCCCACTGAAGCAAGATTGAGCTCTGCAATGAGTTATTTGATTGAGCAGTGCTACAAAATGTTCATGTTAGAGAAAAAAGAATGGTATCTCTCAGTGCAGAATTACAACTTGGAATTAAAGGAAACCAAGTATCACCAAACAAGCAACAAGATCTGATGATATATAAAATACACGTAAAAGAGTTTTTAAAAAGGAAAAGCTCTATAGACAATTATAATTTTCAGGGAGCTCCCCAGTCCATGAAGTAGAGTGCGTTAAACAGAAAAAAAATATCAGTAAATCAATCTGTGATACTTAGGGATGTACATAGAAGTGTAGCTAAACAACAAAAAAGCATAAGCATTTTGTGTTCATAATTACAGTGGTGAGCATATACATGTGGATACAAATGGACTAGAATTAATCAAAGAAATCTGAGAGGGACATTGAAGACATGGGAAGAAGTGGGTAAGATAGAACAATAGCATAAAAGGGTACAAAAGAAAAACAGAGAATGACAAATAATTAATATATATATGTGTGTGTATATATATATATATACACACATATACACACCAAACTGCTCTGTGGTTCTTTCCACAGTGAATGAATTGGTAGAGACAACTGGACCAACTCTGACAAAAAAAAAAAAGGAAGGAAGAAAAGCATAAGCATCTGAGAATAAAACAAATCATCGAATTGTTAAGTTTGCAAGGAAGACTCAAAGAAAAAAAGACAGGAATGAAAGTTAAATTGCAGAAAGGATTGAAACATATAATAAAAGACTTTTAGAAATCGCAGAAGGAACCACTAAAGATAATTGTAACAAACTTGAAGTGTTTATCCCGTCCTGCTTCCCTTTGTCATTAACAGATGTTGAAATCAATGAGATCAATGGGTTCAGCTGAAGCGTCTGAGTCATTCCCACTCTCTAATAATAGACAAAAGCTGTTTTAAGCTGTGGGCTAGACAACTGGTTCACACCATCAACAGTACATGAAGAAATAAGATGCTTTCTTTATGTTGCGTTTATTTTGTGTATTTGTCAGCTCTCAAGAATTATTCACATCAGTGATATGCTCAAAGTTTGCCCCTTTTCTTGATCTGTACAAAGGAAAAATATATGCCAATAAAAGCAGTGGCAAAGCTGGAAGTGAAAAGGAAAAGGTATAGAATATAGCAAGATGTTAAATAGCCTCTGATAGAAAAAATTAGGTGTGCTGCTGTCAGATGTTGCCCTCAAACCTAAGCTCTGCAGAAGGACTGCATGGTATGGTGGGTTTTCCATGCAATACAGGAACATTATATCCCAGTAAGTCAACAGTCGCAACCCTGAAATATTGCCTCGTGAATAGGCAAAATAAGATAATATACACCACCAAAATGTCAATAAAAATCAGAAAATGATTAACAGACCTTCCGTCTACTTACACTAATTTTGATAAGATTTGCCCATACTGAGTCCTTTATGTAAGAAGGACCCATTGTCTGTTAGAAGAATTTTAGAATTTTAGAAGAGATTCCTCTTCTTTTTCTGAGCCTCCTAATAACGGCTCATTTTATTCTTAATGATGGCAGGAAATGCTCGGCTCTTGAGTGAGTTTTCAAGAATAAAAACACGCCAGCTTTTTGATCCTGTGGCTATTTACTCCAAAGGCTATCAATTTAATAGGTTCTGAGTTTTGTACGTATATATGGATAGGACATAGTCAAACAGTGATTCAGAACTGAATCCTCTGTGCAGAAAGGTTGAGATGTATAAAGCTTGAGTACAGACAACATCCATAAAATTTTGACCAGCTCTAGGGTGCAGAGGGGGAAAACTTATAAAGTCATAGCATATTGCTTAGTAGAATTTAAAATATTCTTTAACTCACAGAGCAGGGAATCAAATATAAAATGGGGAAAATAGATCCAACATTAGGTAATAGGGAATATGATCATATTTGGAATAATGGGCATTGCTCTGGTCACCTTATTACAGAAGTACTGAAACCTCATTGGCTGACATTCCATACTGGGTGTTTTTTGGACATCGTCCTGTTTCTTCCATTATTAATTTTGTGCTTGAGGGCAAATGCCAGCAGTGCTCATTTTAGTTTTTACCTCCTGCTGCAACTTCAACTGTCAGAGAGACAGCAGGAGTCAAAAATGAAAGGAGCCACCTTATAGAAATGCTGTGCCACTATGTCATTTTTAAACTGACAGCTTTTTACAGTCCAATTTCTCAGGAAAAGAAAAAAAAAGGACTTTCATTTTCACCTCCCACTGCTGCTTTGACAGAGAAAGACATTCACCCAGGTTTGAATGCTGGTGGGAGGCAAAAATGTAAAACTGCGGCAGAGTGTTTGTAAGTGGGCTTTGACTACCCTGTAGAAGGATAAGCTGATTTGGGACAAGTTGAACTCTAACCTTTGCTTACTAGGCAGCAAAAGAAAAAAATGTAATAGATGGAGACCATGCTGAAGGATATATATGAGAATATTGAACAGCCAGATATATCTGAGGAGGATTTCAGTTCACTGTAAAACATAATGGCTGTTCTAAGAGACTTTGGCCTATAAGAAGTTGGTAATTATGAAGATTCCTCAATGAGAACAACCTTTGAGAAACGTAGAAGCACCTAAGAGAAGGAGTTTGCAATAAAAAGACAGTGCATCCCTTATATTAGTAGCATACACTGTGGAAAATACTCCACTAAAGGACTCAGAAAACGAAGCTGAGAAAAAAACTGAATGCTGAAGAACCACACATTGTAATTTTTCTGCAGTTATTAACATAATAAGTAACAAAGCAAAATATTTATCAAAGTGAAAGTAAAGTAATAAGGAACACTTATTACAGTACATCTGTGAGAAATCCCTCCAGCATCTTAATCCATCTAGCTTCCATGGCAGGTATAGTCTTTAGAAAAGCCAGAATCAAGTATAATAATGTAATACAGTAATAAAATACAATAGCAGAAACAGTCCCTACACACTGCTTGATTCTGTTCTTCATTTTCAAAGTATCTGTTACATACTCTTCTGGGCTCAGAGTTAAAATTAATTGCAAGTGACAATGTTATTCATGCTAAAGAAATTAATCTCCTATCATTTTAAACTGTCTATTGTTAATCTTGTATTCCTTGTTTTGGGTCTTTTTTTCTGACAGTGTCCACGACCTTGTCAGGCTGAGAAGGATGCACTTGACTAGAACATGCAAAATGTTTGGCTCTCAAGGACAAGACTGCTGAGTATCTCCAAATGCATTGTTTAGGCAGGCTATATAGAATAGCAAGCTGTTGTATCTGGAAAATATGAACACTTTCCATGAAAAATAGGGTATATGTATACGGGGTATACACTTGCTTATACAGACAATCTATATAAATATATATATGTATGTACTAAAATACATAAAATAATGGTGCATTGAACACGTGAGCTGTACCTGGCACTTTCTTAGATTTGGAAATCTGAGCTTTGTAATGAAAACACCTCACTGATTGTAATATCTCAGTAATTACTGCCATTGGCCTAGCTGAAAATGTTTTCCAAGCACATGGGATAGAGTAAAATAGCATTCTGAATTCAGCACCTTTTACATATTTTATTTTCAAGTTCTTTGTTTAGAATTACTCTGGAATCCCATTTAATTTATGTAAGCTCATTAAAAAAATCAACTTTTTTCATCCTCCATTTCTTACCATTTGATAAATTGACACAAATAAATGTACTTCCAAGTCCCCCCACTATTTTCCCAGGTTCTTGGCTGCTAATAAGAAACCAAAGCTGTCTTTTCCCTACCTGTTCCATGTTCACAAGACACGTCCGAATCCAATCTTCTTCTAAAATGTGGGCTTTCACACATACATATACTCCTTTACAGCTGGTTCTACAGTGAAAGATATTAAAACAGTTTTCACTAAGTTTGCCCTGAATGCTTCTAAGTCCCTTCACTCTAAAAGAATGCTTGCACACATTAATTGGGCTAAAAACAATGCAAATGATATCTGCATGAGTGCTCTTGTAACACATTATCAGTCGTACTCAGGAATCATCTGTTGATGGAAACATCAGGATAATAAGTGTCAGGGGAAAATGAATGGAAAAGGAAGGATGACGTTAAATACCTTCACCATCAAATAAGCATTCTGTAGTGACAAAGAAGAACATCTAAACTTGTTGCTTAAACATTTCCAAAAGAAATTCAGTAAGAATATTTTTTATTATTTATTCTGACCCACAACAAGTTTCAGTCTTTCAATCAGAGAGCATGCAGCAGTTTCAGATCAGAATTTGAAACCAGACTTATTGGACAAAAACAATATGAATTTGCATGCCGCTATACCTTAAATCCCCATACAGCTTGCTGAGGGCATAATTTCATGCAGATGGGGCATACGTTGTGGCCACAGCTGGGCAGGGTGTTACTGTGTCCCTGTCCCCTCTCTGGGTCAACAGGTCAATAGTGCTCCCATGGCAAGCTGAGGAGGCAGTGAGGGAATGAAGGAGCACCAATGATAAAGGGAGCAATTGTCTCAGAATAGGGTAAAAGAGGATGATCAGAGGTAATTGTGTGGAAAAAATACAGATAGGTTTCTCTTAAGTAATAATCTTAGGAAAGAGAATGCTTTTACCATTGATAGAAAAGCAAAGCAGGCTGTAGAGAGAGTACACGAAGAGGGTTGAGTTGTTACTTTTCCTCTCACCTGTGTAGTCCATACTTTTTTCAGTTTTCCAACCCAAGTAGGGAGCAGCTCACTATGCATCCCTGCCTCCCCAGTGACAGGGCAACTATGGTGCTCGCCATGGCCATTCAGTGGGATGAGTTTAAAGCATCAGCTGCAGAGAGGGGCAAAGCCGTGCAAGCACTTAATGATAGAAAGGAGGGCCCAGTGGAATTCTACTTGTGTTACAAGAAAATCCCAGCACACACCCTCTAGGTTTTAGAGTTTTTAAAACTCTGGTCCTTCACCAGACTGATAAAGCCAGAGGCCACATCAAATTTGACATGCACTGGCTGCGCACCATGAGTAAAAGGGGAAAAAGGAAAAGAAAACAAACCTGAAACAATATTGGCTGTGACTTTGCATAGACACCTCCTGATAAGAATTTTAATACAACATATATGAAGTCCAAATTCCTCTCTTATTTGCACTGATAGCTAGAGGAAATGTTTTGACTGACAGGGAGCCAGCTCATGTTCTGATATACAGCTTTTCATTACTACAATGTTATATAGGTTCAGCATGAATCCCCGAGAGCAAATCCCTACTATATCCCTACCATTGTTCTTTTTGCTCTTGACTGCTGAAATCCTAATTGAAATCTTATGTTTATTTATTTATTTTCTAAATCTTCCTTTCTCTCACTCAAACCTCAAGTGCTTTCATTACGATTTCTATCTTTTAATGATGTCTTGACCAGCTCTGGGTCTCACCTTGTCCACAGTAATGCAAATACTCTGATGAGTTTTACAGGGCAGACTGTACAAGCAGCACTTTCCCTTCAGCATGTTGCAGGATCAGACTTCTGGTTGGTAAATTATTCAGGTTCAAATGTTAAAGATATTCAGGTCTTTTAACTGCCAGATTGGTTGCAAGATATAACAGCAGGGAGCTCTGATTATCTCTGGTGCAAATCCCATGATGAAATGGCTGAGCACTGAGAAGTTGTTGGGGTTACAGCTAGAACATAGTTACGAGTGGGTCAGCAGCTGCAGGATTCACTGGGCAGCCAGCAAGAGAGAGGCATGACTTTTGGAAGGGGGAAACTGCCTGCATGGCCAGGGAAGCATCCAAGCAGAAGCCACTTACTGCCAGAAGGCCTCAAGTCAGCACAGTGCTTGACACGGGCTCTTATTGTCAACACCCACCCCCAAGTCCTGCAGCCCACAGTAACAACAGAAATCACACTCCCTATTTTTACCAAATGGAGAAATCATCTTTCTCCAGCCAATGCACCAAGACATCCCCTAGAGTGCCAGCCTTTTAGAAGTATGTTAGGAAGAACAACACTTGAAAAAAAACCTGTACTGCCAATTCTGCAAGTGGAAAAAAGGTCCAAATGTAAAGGATTCCCCTTGCATCTATCGTATAGAGAATATCTGGGATATTTTCTTTATGGATTGTGGAGTTGCACAAAAAAATCCTCTGCTTCCTCAAGGCTAAACAGAAGAGGAGCTGAACTCCACTGAACCTCAAGATTGATTGCCAAGCAAAGGGGAAAAAATATCCTTTTATTCTACTGTTACATTTCTGTCTTGCCCAGAAGGAGGCAAAAAAAAAGAAAAAAAAAAAGAAAAAGCAATGCTTTAAAGGTTTATTGGTTGTTTTGTTTTCTTTTTCCTAATAGAAAGAGAGAGAAAAAATAAGTTCTCATGAGAAAGCCTCTTGTCTTTCTGCAGTCTTCTGCAATCATGGGGCTCAAAGGTTTGGACAAAAACTGATATTTTACCCTTTAGTAATCAAAAACTAAGAATAACCAAATTATTTTCATTTTTTTACCACCCTGCTGCTATTATAATCAGTACATATTATTATATTGATATTCCAAGGCACAGTTCTTCTACTTATTAAGGAAATAAATGTTCAGCCAAAACCATCCTATGATAAATCTAGGTATCTTGTAGGAACTGATGGTACTGTCATGACTTAACTTACTGAGATCTGCTTGACACAGCAATGCTGAAATAAAACTAATGAAGGCCTCATGTCAATACAAAACCCTTTATTCAATAAGATTATAAGTTTCACAGAACCACAGAATTGCAGAGGTTGGAAGGGATCTCAAGAACTTGACTCCAACCCCCCTGCTAAAGCAGATTCTCTACGCAGGTAAGCATCCAGATGGGTCTCGAATATCTCCCCAGAAGGAAATTCCAGAACCACCCTGGAAAACCTTCCCCAGTGCTTCGTCACCCTTACCATAAGGTTCTTCCACATTTTTGTACAGAACTTCCTATGTTCAAGTTTTAGGCCATTGCTTCTTGTCCACACCACTGAGAAGAGCCTGACCTCATCCATTTGCCTTCAAACTCTCTTTAGATATTTACCAACATTTTACAGATCCCCTCTCAGTCTTCTCTTCCCCAGGTTGAATAGATACAGGCCATTCATCCTTTCCTCACAGAGGAGAAGCTCCAGGGCCTTTTTCATCTTTGTGGCCCTCGACTGGATGAAGTTTCTATATGTATGTACATAAAACTGAAAACAGACATCAGATTCAGCAGCTTTTAAACTACTGCAAATCTCACACAAGAAGAGACAACCAAATGGCTACTGAGGCAGAAATTAAGGAACTATGTTAAATAACAATATTTTTAACTAAAAAACAAACAAACAAACAAAAAACACTCTAAAAGCATGTCTGAATTCACTAAACTCTGGTCTGGAAACCTTGCCCAACAGAAAGGAACCCAGACATAGAGAGGTTAATTGCACTTCTCTGGTAACACAGCTAATTTCTGATTCTGCCAAGATAACACAAAATGAATCAATAAAACTGGGCAACTTGGTAACATCCAAAAGAAAATTTCTACTGCTGCCAAAAGGAAAAAAAATCACTATTGTCCCACTGATAATAAGATTATTCATCTTATGAAAATCTAGAATGCTCCCAAAATGCTGAATATCTTCTAAAATTACTTTGATCCTGTAATATGGATCTTTTAAGATATCAGAAAGAACTGTGGGAGTACTTACCCATATTTAAAATAAATTTAGTAACACAAAGTAGATAACATTTATATGAGCAATTCATTTTTTGAGCAATTCACATGCTAGTAATTAGTAATTTAAAAACTTGATTGCAGCATGAAATGCCCATATTTATTGTACTAAATAGAATATGCAATTTGTGCAGGTACCATTGGTCAGAGTCATCAAGATAGGAAGTAAGTTGTGGCTAAGTTCAATTACTATCTTTTGCTGTCTAAAACCCACAGAAAAATAAAGGTAACGTTGTCAGAGTTTTCTGATTTTAACTCAGTTGGGAGGCATCAGTGGTAAGTTCCCACTGCTGAGTTGTATTTGATGAAAATCTTAAAAGCAATTGAGCAGTCTAAACTGTTGACTTTTATGAATTTGTATTGCGAATTACTCTTTGAACGCTCTTTACCTGTGTGGCTTTGAACTGCTATTGTTGTGTTAAGCTTCCTATATTTGCAGATAAAAATTATCTTTACAAAGATTCAGTAGTCTGGAAACTGGAAAGTTACTTGAAAGGCTTCATTCCAAGAGTACAGCAACACCCCAAACCCTTAATTATGGAATACAATGCTTATCCAAAGAAGAACACCTCTTTTTTTTTTTTCTTTTTTTTTAAGAGATAATCTGAGCTGTTTCATTTGTGATTTAGTTGGACATTTGTTTTCACACAATTTTATGGATGATTTGTAACGTGATGGGGTACGGCTGTATTTACTTGATTTTCTTATCCCTGCAGATTTTTTTTTGTTTGTTTGTTTTAAGTAATTAGGAGAACAAAAGTACCTTTATAACAAATTTCTTTCATTTTGTAAGGCATTCTTTATTGATGAGATATATATGTATATATACACTCTCCAAACAAAAAGGACCTGATCTGGCACAATAACGAGTACTTTGAGCTACTCTTGAAGCCAATAGGCAGCAAGCATGGAATAAACTGAAAAAGATACCCAGCAGGATGCAAATCTGAGTGACTTACAAAACAGTGAGCATTTCAAGTCCCACTCAAATCATAGAACTGCAAAGAAATATGTTTTGACATGACTGACAGACAAATCAGACATTCATCTTCTTCTCTGTAAGATGACATAGAGTGAGGAATTCAAAATATACACTGCTTACTGCAGCAAGACAGTCACTGCAACAGGACCTTATTCAGTCTACTTAATAAAAAGAACAAAACACAACAACAGGTAAGTAGGGATGTGGGAGATAAACCCACAGAAAAAGTAAAGGTAACGTTGTCAGTGTTACCACTGAGCTTAGAAGAATTTGGAAGAAATGTGATAATCTCTAACATTTTGATGTACAGATGTTTTGAGATTCACTTCAGTTAAGTTCAGAGACAGCATTTACCTTCTCTGGAGTTGTGATTCTGACCAGGTCTTCTCATACAGAATTTCATTGGAATCCTTAATGATCAATTTGGCTTTATTAAGAGTGCATAAATAGCAAACTGTTCACTAAGATAGCTAGCAAAGAAGCCAAAATATATAATTCAAATCCAGGGTGAAACCGTCTGTTGCAAATCATCAATAAGGAACAAAGATACAGTTGCGTTGGGGAAATAATAATAAAGTTAAAAGGTATTAATTAAAAAAAAATTATAAACTGCTAAAAATTAATTGTTTTCCCTCTAAGTTTTCTGAAAGTTTGAAGCTGCACAAAGAATTCTAGAGGGAAAAAAAAAGAAAGAAGACTGAGATTCAATTTGTTTTGGATCTCTGAAGTTGGTAAGTACAAAAGAAATGTTTTGGTTACACTGAGCCTACTCACTTCACTGAGAATCCTTGATACTCTCAGTGGCCATAATATAAATCTCTTTTCAGGTCATTAATGGAGTAAGGAGAGCAGAGCCAAAAATTGTTAAGTTAAACATCAGAAGAACACCTCCAGTTAACACATAATTTGAGTAGGACATCATTTGCAGTCTCTAATGCTTTCCTAACTCACCTCATTTATAGAGGCCATATGGTCTGATACACACCAAAGACAGATGTCCACAAAGACAGAGGAAATGGTTTTCCTCCCAAATGACAGAACCTAGAGTCAGATACTTGAACACACACAAAGGATCAATATCAGAGAGGTTCCTAGCAATCTCCAGAATTTTCAGTGAGATAATCACGTCTTTACCACAAGGGGAAAAAGTATGAAAGACTTTTAGCACACAAGTACTTGGAATTTACCTAGGTTCTTTCATACCTTAAAAAAGAATGTAAAAATTCAGGTCCACATGCATTCACTCCTGGATTCCCAGTGTCTTGCTGGCCAGATGTATTACTATATTCACCATAACACTACAATGAGCAAAAGTAGACTAGCAGGAGAGAAAGATAGAGTGTACTAAACTAGGGACATTCAAAAATCTGTGTACCAACCAAACAAATATATTCTGCTAATGTACAAAAGTAAAAGAAATAAGTTGTTTTTCCTTCTACATATCTGCAAAATACTAACCAGCAAAGATCAATACCAATTCACTGGATTAAATGTTAAAATCACCAAACCCTGGAAGATGAAAATGACAGTGATAAGAGCGAAAACATGCTTCAAAAAACTACTGGAACACTATTGTTCTTTTCTACTGAAGACAATTGCCCTTTGTTCATCAAATGTCAATCTGACTTGCTGCAGCTTTCCTAATAAGGGCTTGCGAGTAGGTGTAAATGAAAGAAGAGTCTCTTATTTAAATTGAAATCCTCTTGCAATTCCTTGGTATGTAAATTACAGACTATGTTATCCACTGATAGAGATGGTATAAATAGATCTAGCAGAGTCTGAGGGGACCTTATGAATTGTTCCTAGTAACGTGCACCACTCCTGAATTTGGCCTTGAATACAGATACTGAGGCAAACACAGAAAGGAAAAATCAACTTCTGGTGGAGAAACTTTGTGTAGGCAGTGCAGAAATTAATGGGTGCACCAAGAAAGGGGATATCTCCTCCCTTTCATTCAGGGTCAAATGAGAATAATAGCAAAAGACAGACCTTACGGTTTCCATGGAAAAGAAAGTTTCACCAAGTCTCTTAAAGTCCAATAGAATTGCTGGCAGCAAAATGTCTCCAAGAGACATCAAACTCAATACCATATGAAATACAATCCTGCTTTGAACCACTGTAGAAACGTCCAAAGCACCAGAAACCATGAGATAAGATGCCACAGGAAGCCTGCAAGTCTATAAGGGTGATAAGGATTTGTAACAGTTTGAGGACATAATGTGTGGTTTATCCTTTTGTTTCTTAACTGAGAAACCAAGTGTTACCAACAGTGGGTTTTAGACTTAAAACTGCAAACTTCAGCAGGTCTGCTCGTAACAGTATACTGAGCTTGTGTTAATTTAAATACTCTGTCCTTTCTTTGCTCACTGCAGATGATATGTTATGCTGGATAACTTTTTTTTCTTACTTTGCCACAATAATCAAAACATCAACTGACAAGAAAAAAACTAGAGGGCAGGTTAAAAAAAAAAAAAAAGGAACCTTACATATGCATGTAAGAGATACATAGACTGAAAGTTTAATGCTAGAAAAAAAAAACACAGGAAAGTACTATATATTGGCCCTGAGCAAGGATAAAGACAAAACGCTTAAGGACTGATTCATAGGGTTATTTAGGTGTCAGGCTGCCTACAATCATTCATTTCAATGGAAAATTTAAAAAAGTTAACTAGCTGTTCACTGAGCTACAGTCTTTTTAAAATTATTTTTAATTTTGCTTCTGATCACAACTTTATTAGCAAAGCTTAAACATGCAGATGATGCTTTATGCTAATCAACTTTAGTGGCAGAAACATTACATTTCAAATGTGGGTTCAGTACTTAAGATGAAGTACAATGCACAGGATGAGCAGTATAAAACAGTCAAAAGTGGATCAGAAGAAAGACTTAACTACAGTGGCCAAAGCCTGTGTAATGACAGTTTTCAAAGGAAAAATATTTCTATATTCTATTTTAGCTGTACAGGAAATTTTCTATGCATTGAAGTGATGTGTACAGTCAATGTAAACAGAACAGTTTGCATTGTACTCCAAAATGTAAAAAGAAAGAAGAGAAAAAATGTCAAAAACAAATTTGAAAAGTCTTCTTGTAAAGTAAAGGGATGCTGCAAATCTGAAACATCTTTTGAAAAAGAAGCCTTACAGTGTTCCATTAAATATGTTCTGACACCAGCAGTGACACTAGTGAGAGAAAGAAAAGTTAAGAAACCCACTATCATCTTGACCTCAAGTCAATGACAAGGCTGACATGCCAAACCTCTTCTGGCAAAGTGCACTCTGTAGTTGCATGAAGAAAAGCTATGGGACACAGCAATGTATAATTCTCGCTCTGAGCTAATGAAAGAGCAACATTTTTACACTTCGGTAAAACTAGGCCTGGGCGATAGGGAACCAAAAACTCATTTGGATACATGCGGTGTTTTTAAAACACATCACCAGGATCTTCAAATCGATCCACTACCTGATGGCAGGCAGCAGTGAGATCTCAGCACAGAGATGTATAATGACCAGCTATTGTGCATGCTTAAAATCTCAGTGGTTACATTATTATACAAGTTCTTATTTTGTGAAAGGAGGGCTGAGTGAAACCTGCAAGCAGGGAATTATAGTAATCCAGACAAGATGTCACAGAAGCATGAATTAATGTTTCAGTATCTCTATGTGACAATGCTCTCAAACTTGTTATATTTCCAGGTTGATAATAAGAGTTTTGTTCCCCTTGAACGCACATGATCCCCAAAGAGAAACCCTCAATTAAAGTTTACCTCTACATTCTGCACAGATGAAGACCAAGCAGTATTTATGTGTGGCACAGTGAAGGGACAAATCTTCAGACACAGTGTTAACAGCATTATTAAGCACAGTGGTCTCATCTTTTTCATGTTTAAAGCAATTTTGGGGCACTCAGAACTAGACTTCATAGGAAACGGGGATCAGATGCTCCTACTGAGTCTGGAGCAAAATAATGTCTTATTTCCAATAGCTGTGCAAGCTTTTTACTTCTACTCTTCTTATCTTCCCTTGAATTTTCTTATCCTTTTTTGTCTATGATGCTTAATCAGAGACATTGTAGTTTAAACTGCTATATGACCTGAGAGATGACTTCTTTATCACCTCTGCACTTTTATAAATAAGTAAGTGATAGATAAATTACAGCAGAAAGCCTAGACAGCAACCTGAGCTAATAATTTTTTATGCGCTAAATCCTGGCTTTGTAACCTTTACATAGCACTTGGATCTGGCAAAACCCGCATAGGAGTGAGTAAGAGCCTTATCAGATACAAGCCTAAATAAGAACTGATGAGAGACCTCAAGATTTGGCCCTTGTTGACCTGCTTATAATTTTTGCAAGTATACTAGGTTAGGTTTTAAAAAGCATTCAGGAGAGTGAAAGCCATCTCAGTGTTATTTTACAAATACTATTATTTCAAACCAACATAATTGGGGTATTTTCCAAGCATTTCTCAAACAAATGCACTACGCTATGCGACCTAACAGCACTTCAGTTTTCTTAGTAAGAAGTTTTAGAACTTCTGCTTCACAAATCTCTTGAGCCAAAAAAAGACAGCATTAACATCACAGTATCTCTAACGTAAACTAAAGTAACTCTAAACTATTTCTGAATATACTACAGTATTTCTAAACTATTTTATAAGGACTATGGCTTTCAAATGAGACTGGTAAGAATCAGAAAACCAACAACATACATTCTGAACTACAGTCACTAGTCAACAGGTTTCACTGACACAGCTAGAAATGAGCACTGTTTTTTTTAAATTACTATTTCTCTTCATCAAGCATTTGAGGAAACAAAGGCTACAGTGAGCTTTAAGAAACTGAGCCCTACATCAGGTGTAACTGCTATGTTATGTTACTGCTAGTTTTAAATTTCAGAAATTTTTGTAAAACAAGTGTGGAACAAAGGAATGGGATGACAGTACCTTCTACTGGAATCCAAGAACTGTGAAGCAATGTAAGAGGACAAAAAAGGTCACTCTAGTCTGGTCACTCAGGTGCATTGCTTGCACCTGAGCTCCTTAGGTTAGCCACACCTTCTCAATGGTGCTCATCCATTGGTTCAGTCTGTGACCTGGCAATTTCCATGCAGCAAGTAAATGTAATTATGTATTCTCACCTTATACTTACTTAAAAAAAACCCTGCAATAAATGTTCTTTCAATATGATATCACCATCTTTTCCTAGGTGACAGAGTTCTTGCAAGCAATGTATTCTATCTACAAATAATTTTAACATACAGCAACTGAGACATCCTAGATCTTTTTAAGCAAGTGCCACTGCAGTATATTAGCATATGTGATAAAACCTCCTCTGCACATCCACAAAGGAATCTAAGGAAACAACAGCCAGAAGGATCCCAAGTCTTGCTGGGCTACTCCTAGATCCACCACAAGCCAGCAACCCATTAGAGGCCCATCTCCACAAACCCAGAGAACTACAGAGGCACAAAGACAGGTAGGAACACAAATTACTCACACTCAAGGAATAATCACTCTGTCCAAGTCTAACTCAGGGCTGCCCCAGCAGAACCTTAGGTCCAGCATACAGGTGTGAAACAGTACACATTGATCCTAGAGGCACAGAGCTGCAACTCTCTTGGGATGTCAGATCCATCATGATGTATTTTTCTCTAACAGAACCAGGGAAGGTAAATTCAGAACTGTTAATTTTGTATTTTCCTTTTATCTTTTATATCTTAGATTCAATATCACCTTTTCTTCCCCATTTTTCAAGAAATCACAATACTTGGGAAATGCATCAACAGCTCCACTCAGCCCAATAGATATGGATTCAAATATATAAAACAGAGAACAGTTATTGTTTGTTATTACCAGCTACATGCTCTATCAGGAGTTTCTGTTATCAGTGCTCAAAAGCCCTGAGAATCCTGTAGCCTCTGCCCAGTTTCATTACCCGTAAATATAATGTAAATACCTTTGCGATTATATGCCAGGAGGGCTAGTCACTCTTAAGGGCAGGTGTTATGTTCATACTGATTGTACAGGGTACAAATTCTACCATTACCAGAAAGCAGCTGTTTTCTTATCAGCTGCTTGGAAACTCAGCTTCATTGAAATCAGCAAAGCACAGGATAATTGTGCCTGCTGGTATTTTTGAAAGTCTCACCTCCACTTAGAAGCTCTTCTTTTGTCTGTCTCCTGAATGCCCAGGATTCAGTAATCACCGCCTTCCAAAAATATTATTCTTTTAAAATAACATAATCATTTGAAAATATGTTTTATTCTTTTATCTGCTGACTTTAAAAGCCTTTTATTATATTCAACTCATATTTTCAAACGTCCTTCTGTTAATAGGAAGATAAAAGTGTAAATATTTTCTTAGCTGAAAGCTGAGATTCTTTCTTGAACACGTGACTCACAAAGAGAGTTTTAAGAGCAAGAACATCAGATTTTACAAGACTCACAATGAAGGATGGTGTCATGGTGTAGGCTTTATATTAAGTAAGTATATACACAGTTTTTTGCAGAACTAGGGCCACAGTCACTACAGCTGGGTGTATAGATGCCATGTATAGATAAAAGCTAAAAGCAGACAGTAAATTCATTATTTACACTCTCCCTTCTAATTCTACAGGAAAAAAAAAATCATTTATGTGAAATGGGCAGAAGATTTGAGAAATTTTTGTTCTTCCTATTAAAAAAAACAACCATAGGTGTTCCTACTGTTAAAAAAAAAAATTTGCCTTTGCACTGGTAAATATGAAGATAATACAACAAAACCTGCTCTCAAAACATCCTGTTGTAAATTCAATCTAGAGAAAACTAATCTACATACAAATCTAAAAGCTGTGAGAAGTGCTTTGCTAGAAAAATAAACCTTGGTAAAGCCATGTAGGGAATGGCTTTCCTGTTTTTCAGTGCAAAAGACAAATATTTATATCCAACTGCTCAGTGATAAAAGGTTCCTGTGTAATTAAGTTACTTCTAATTACATATTTTGAAGTTCAACTCTTTGAAAGGGTGGATAACAGCAGGACAAGGGGAAATGGTTTTAAATTGAGGGAGGGAAGATTTAGGTTGGATGTCAGGGGGAAGTTCTTTACTATGAGAGTGGTAAGGTGCTGGAACAAGAGAGGTTGAGGATGTGCATTTACACTTATATATATATCAGTATATATATATATACAATATATACATACAAATCGTACACATGAGGTACTACGCTGCTGATCTCAACACCTGCAGAGCCTGCAGCAGCTCAAGCTGAACTTTTTTTTTTTCACACACGAAAAAAGTTGTAATGGAATTGCAGAACTTTTGCACGTGTCTGTCCATTTTTGTGTTTATAAGTACTTAAGGAGTTGATATTCATGTTTTACTAGTTCTACTCTGATGATAAATAGCCTATACTGTTCTTAAAGCTCTGACGCTACTGCACATTCCTACTAAGACAAAATAATGAAGGGTTAATAATGTTCTGGTGAGGGTAGATTCTAATCTCCCCAGGCTGAGAGTGCCCTATGATTGCAGAAGACTTCTGAAGTTTGGGGGGATGCTTTTAATATAAAAAGAAATATAAAATATAGTATGAGTCATGCTGAATTACAGCATGTATTTTAACAATAGCCAATGGCTACTTCTTAGCTAGTCCCCTAAAAAATACAAATCAAAAGCAGCAGAAACTCAGAGATATATAGCAGGCCTAATCCAAAAATAATGAAGTGTTCCAAATTGTCCACTTGACAATTACAGCAGGGACATTGTCTATCAAAGTAATGCAGGGATAACTGAGACAATTTAACAGAAATTTCCCAGGCAAAAACAATGCTGGGTCAGGCAGAATAATCTCTGAGGGTAATAAAGCATCATGGAAGAAAACACTCTGAAACATAAGCATTGCCTATTACCCTAGAGAAAAGAAAAAAAAAGGACTACTTAAAAGACAACAAAATTAACCATTCAAGTCATGTAAGTCATGTAATGAAATTTAAGAAAACAAAAGGCTGCCTATAGAGACATAAATAGATATTTGGCTTTACACGAGGCCATGCTTAAAAACAGCAAATCTCAAACCTGTCTGACATAAAGTGTTTCATTAATTCACGGGGCAAATGAGAAAAAGAATGTAGTGGGTCTATAAAAAATAGTATCTGTATTTTAACGCTTCATATTTTATGTCCATAAAAATAAGATTGAACATTGAGATGATCAAATCCTGCAGGCAGCCTATCCATTGTATGCATGGTGAACCCTAAAAGCGGAATTGCAACTGGTCCTTCTGGCTCTGCCAGGCCTGGTTCTGCTGCAAGTTTCCAGGAGAGAGCTGCCAGGTGACTCTACTGCCTCCTGCCCATCTCTCCAAGATTTCTCTGGGCTCCAAAGGAATAAAAAAAGGAATTCATAGATGACACTATCCACATTGTTCTGTTCATCTATGCTTATAACACTAACACAATCAGAGTAGGTATGCTTCAGAAACTCCTTCCAATCACCAAATATTGCTAATTCCTGACTGTAACCTGGTTTCTGTCATAGCCAGGAGATTAACTTTTCCACTCAACTGACTGACCTGCATGTGCTCCTGTTGATACTGTACTCCATTTTAGGCAGTTCAGGCATAAGAGCAGAGGTAAGGGAGGGTCTACTGGCCCTCTGGAACTACTTCAAGACAGTTCATGCAGCTCTTAGAAAATTTGCAATCCACCCTGGTCTCATATCTTTTCTACTGAAGATTTTAATTCTTATCAGAAAAAAAAAAAAAAAGAAAAAAAAGAAAAGAAAAGAAAAGAAAAAGAAAAGAAAAAGAAAAAGAAAAAGAAAAAGAAAAGAAAAGAAAAGAAAAGAAAAGAAAAGAAAAAAAGAAAAGAAAAGAAAAGAAAAGAAAAGAAAAGAAAAGAAAAGAAAAGAAAAGAAAAGAAAAAAGAAAAAAGAAAAAAGAAAAAAGAAAAAAGAAAAAAGAAAAAAGAAAAAAGACTGACTTAACCAATACTTCTCAATTGCAATCCAGAGTAAAACAATTACCTGGCAATTATCTCAGATCAGAACAGCTCTGCTGCAAATTTGTTGCAAATTGCATACTACATTGCCACCTAGTGAATAAATGTGGAAATTCAACTAAAATAAAAAAATGGCATGCAGCAGTAGGTTTATGATATAGTATCCTGTAAATTCACAGATGTGTGGCTCCCACATGATAACTATATGGTGTGAGTTGGCATTTACTGGACATCGTATTTGTTGGGTCTGCATGCGTGTGCATTTCTACATTGTCCTGCCTAATTACAATGTGCATATGCATAATTATTAGAATGTATTTGCAGACTCTCCCTGTTAATGAATGTAAGTTTTACCTTAAAAATATGCATTTGCTGCCATCAGTGTTAAGGAAAAACAGAAACCTTATGTGGTGCTGTCTTGCCATGCTTGCCATCACACCACCTATGCCTAGGTGACATTACATCGAATTTGTTCAGAGTGCCAAGACAGCTCAAAATCTGCTTAGATAAAAATGTTACACCAGTCAGACTATGCTAGTTTACTTGGATTCTACTACCAACAAGCTGGTCTACCAGAAGATTTGACTTGGCTTCCAACAAAAACTGTATGGATAAAAGTTCTGTGGTGAAGTTCTTGACAAATTGCAAGTGATATCTTGACAACCTCCATATGAGCTTTTGTGTCATGCTCAAGGCAGTTTAGGGACTGACATGGGACATGGCAATGCCAGACAAGAGTAGATGCAATGAAAATGTGCTGATCAGAGATTATGAAGGCACAAGGCAGTGCTGTACAGCAAAAACTTTTGAATGCACTCCTATCACTGTGATTGCCAAGGAGTTGTTTCAGGTGACATCTTCTTCACTGCCACTCTCTGCCAAGAATTCAACGTCAAGATATGAAAAGTTTAAGGACCTGTTTATCATTACTCTTTCCTGGAGGAAACAACCAGTTCCTGAGGAAAAGATGACAAAATGAATTACATTACATTGATTGTCTGTTTGGCATATTCTAGAGCAATGCATAGTAAGACTAATGTAATGCTCTCATTCTCTGTGTACCAGTGCATTCATATAGAAGGATGTAACCATACAAACAAGTGTAAATTACTCATGGCATTTATTTCAACCTGGATTTTTTTTTTCTAGTATTGTCAAATTTTTAATTTTGGTAATTAGGATTTTACAATTCTGGAATAGTAAAAAATGAAATATGCTTAACTATCAGCTGGAAATTAAAGGCATTTCTTGCAATGATGTCCTTAATTTTAACTGGATACATATGGACATTACAGTGAAATTAAGTGATAACCTATAATACACAAGTTTTAATTTCAAAGTCTGTTTGTTTGTATGCATATATACAAACATTTATTAATCTTTACTGCTCTATAGGACAGTAGTGGTCAGCACGACCAGATGCAGATGATCCAGCTGTGTACAAAATTACAATGTCATTTGTTAATCAAGAGTCATTCTCAGTGGTATCCTTACTCTGTTGGGTTCGTTTCCGTTAGTTTAAAATCATTAGAATTCACTTAAATACATACAGCTTGTGGATTCTAATGCTACTTCTGTTTCACAAGACAAACACTGAAAAATACTGATTGAAAGTCCATGCACATATCTGACTATGTCAAACGTAGGGGAAGTTCTGTGTCCCATCTGGTTTTCAAGGGAATTTTATTACATCTCCTAGATATATTTTTCAGCTTCTGAGTATTATGTTTATTACACAAATTGATTTTTAATCTGTTTTTCTCCTTGACTGAAACCTGTTTTCATGAGCGAGACACTGAAATGATATTCTCTTTCTTCTGCTACTTCTGATACGCTGTAGATAGAATCATAATTTCATACTTTCTGTAGACTAGCAGGAGTCTGTATTTGCTACTTCAAAGCCAGATATGTGCAAAGCTAATGAATGTAAGATCTTAAAAACAAGCAGAAGCTTTATTTATAACTAATGCTTCTATAGCTTTAGGAGTAAACACTATTCAAAGATGACGCTTTTGGTGGAATATCTTTCAAAGATCAAAAAATAAATTGCAGAAAAAGGACATGCTAAATTTTTAAAACTACAAATGTACTCCTTTCACATTATCTGATCTATTTAATACCTGATTAATATTCTAGCACAACAGATTTTATTTCAAAGGGCTGAACAGACTCAGTCTCATTTATTTTCACATACCCATGTAGCAACTGGGAGTGTCACAGACTATGATAGGTAAGTAGTACACAAACCAGAGTAAGCATGTGAAAAGAATGTGCCATCACTACCTTACATTGATGAAGCTGTTTTTAACAAAGCACTGGATGCTATGACATATTTCTAGTACTAGAAGGTAGCACAATCCGTGATTCTATATACTTTTTTTGTATGTGTAAAATGGAACAATCTGTATGCCTGATATGAAATTACACATTGAAGTGTATTAGAATGCATGCTTGATTGGAACAAACTCTCATAACAACAATAAATATACCATAGAACACAACTTTAGCAATCACTTAGAGAAAAGTGATGGCACTTTTTCAGTCAAAGCTAAAAAGACAGCAACCACCTTTGTTCCAATAATGATTTTACTGATTAAAGTATCTCCCAGGTGGTTCATTACTTAGGCATGATCACACTTTCAATTCAAGGATTACCGAAATGTAATAAACGCTAGGAAAGATTTCTATACAAATAAAACGATGTATTTTCTCTCAAAGTCTGCAAGTAGTTTAATTTTAAACAGTGTTTACTGGGATAGGTCTTTTGGACAAAATTCCATTCAATACTGTGACATCTATGGATTAAGTCAATACTTCAGTATTAATGGGAATTTCTTACAACTCCACAAAAAAACAACAACAATATAATAAATGATATGGAAAAATCAGTGAAATTTTGTTTGAGTTGTTATGACATAGGGCAAGGACAATTTCTCGCAATCACCTGCTCCTCTCCTTTGTTGCTATAATCCCAGTAACTTGTTTGATTAAAGATCATTAAACTGGCATGTTTCCACAACCTTTTCTAGCTGCCAAGTAACGTATGCAATTCCTCAAAGGAGCACAATAAAGAAAGATGATGCACTTAATATAAAAGGGAAAAAAAAAAAAGTGAAGTTCAATTAAGCTGTTTTTTGTAGAGAAGAAAATATAGGGTGGGAGTATTTCCATCATCCACTGTGCTATTCTATATACCTCTGCCAATATCTCTGTCTTGTTTAATGTGCTGCTCCTCTTCAGTCACTTACAAACCCCACACTAAACCACAGGTCTTCACTCAGAGACTGTGCAGCTAGGCAGGCTCTGGTGGATGCCAAGAGAATTCCCTGAAATTGCTTACATATTGATCTTACAGATGTGAAAGAAGCTGCAGGCTGTTTTGCACATCCCTGAACAAGAAGATGTAGAACCAGAGCCAGCATGCCCACATAGCAGATTTAAGTCTAGGCTGAGCAGTTATTTGGGGGTTCACTGTTTTGAATTCAAATGCTTACCTTCCTCATCAGTCTCCATTTTTAGAAAGCAGCTATCGGTCACACTCAAAAAGGGATTTGGGTTCCTGCTTACTAATTTGTCCGTAATTTCACATAGTTGGAAGTTTAGAAACTAAGCATGAGTCAATAGCTTGAATAGTCTAGGATATGCACATTTTAAACCTAACTACTGCAAAATATCATTTCTTTGAAATGTCATATGGTACTCTTTCTAAGTATAATCTTGTAAATATAAATGATGTGTTTTCTCATTATGTCTTGTTATTCTGACTACAAGAGAGCCAGATGTGATAAATTAGTCCTATTATGTGAAGTAACATATTCATGCAAATTCTGAGCACTTTCTGGAGAATGAATTATCAGTACAAGGGTTAATCTAAGCCACAACACACCATCTATTATTCTTGAACTGGATTTCACTAAAACAAATTAATGAAGTAATGCCTGTAGAATAAAAGACACCCACATATTTTTATTGCTTATTATTATGAATTTCAATCTTAAAGTCACAGAGTTGCCTTTCATATATGAATACAAATAATACATGGTAGAATATATAATACAAGAAATGTGTTGCGATAAGTGGGGGAAAACAGTTAATGTTGCTCCTCTTGACAAGAAATGTCATAAAGCAAATACATATTTTAAATGAAAATTCTGGCAGACTATTTTTACAAACAAACCCAAAAAGTATTATTTCTATTTTGAAACTTGATCATTTTATTTTAATGAGTCATAATAAGGCATCTTATACCATAACAGCTCAAAATTAAGAGCTGTTTGTATGGAGGTCTGTACAGCAACTCCATAGTTTAAGTATGGCATTATTCTTTATATGATTTTATATTAAGTTTTAGGATATTCCAAATATGCTAAGCAAAACAAAGTCCTAATAACTTTCCACTTTTCTATAACTTAATCTACCAATTTGAGCAGGTTATTTAAATATGTGTGTGTATGTATACTTACGTACAGGAAATTTCTGTGAGAAAAACAGCAAAAGACTGTATTTTGTTCAATGCTACCAGTGGTAAAATGTAACAAATGTATTGCATTTTCTATTCACTATTTTTTATGAAGATTTTGAAGCTTTTTAATCAAAATTCCAGAATCAGTCCACATTGTTGCATACAAAAAAAATTATATTTAATAGATAAAACCAAGAAAGTCAGATAATATACATTTTAATTCAAGTCTCTTATTATTCCAGTCTCTTATTATTATTATGTCTCCGTTTATCACTCAAATTAATGGTGTTTAACTTGTGTAAGACTGGTTTAATAAAATAGAATAACTGGTGCATAAACTAAAAACTAAGCAGAAAGGAGGATACAACCACCATTTCTAAACGTACGGATAATAATCTGGGTAACAGACATGCGTTAAAATGTATATCCTAGAAATAAAAAAGCAGTGATAAGGGATCCATAACAATATGGAAATATAAATCTTTGAAATTCAGTTCTTTTAAGTAAAGCCTACATGATGAGGCTACCTTTCTGAATAGATCTACAGATGTTATTGTTATGGTGATTGACAAGGTTGTAAAATTTCAAATTTTTGAGCTGAACTAGATTTGCTTCTATATAAAGAAGAACTCAAAGGCTACTGAAAGAATGAACAGACAATAAGGACACTGAACTTGACCAACAGGAATTTTTACCTTAGTGATGCTTTTGACATTTTGCTTTAACATTTTAGAAGATCACTTTTATTTGAAAGGTACATATGAACGTGTTCATGAAAGTCAAGACAATGAAAAGATGACTATAGACAATCCTAAGCTGATTTAGTAATAGCTACCTTGTATGCCATTACATGTATTGCTTCCAAATAATTGAGTCTCAGGTCAGAAGGAAAGATATGCATCCCTTTTTTTAAATGACCTTATGCACCCTGCGTGGCATAGAGCTCCAGGCAATAGCCCTATGTATCTCTTAGTTGAATTAATTCTGCTGATGAGAGAGTAGTCATTTACTGGATACTTTTCCAACAAAGCCAGCGGGACCATCTACACCAGTGAGGATCTGACAGTCAGTTCAACTATTATTTATTCACAATCTGAATTTATATTTATAATACAAAAGCAATGTAGCCTAAACTTTCAGTGTGTCTCTAAATTCTAAATCTAGAATGCAATATAAAATCACAACCCTGGAGAGAGGGAGAGACATAGTATATTGAGATTTATCTAGGCAATGTGCTGAGTTTAATACATGAAATTATTCCAAAAGTGAATATCAAAGACAGCAAATGTAAGAAACAATTCCTTTTACTGAAGAAAAAGCTTCTGAATTTGAGAAACAGTTACACTGGATGAAAACACATAAAATCAGAAGAAAAACTGCTGCTCTTGTTTCAATCTATGCAGTCTCCTTTGTATTCTTTGGTTCAGCAATGGTGTGACCATGAAAGGTTGAGATTATTATACTCAAACAATCAGGTCAAATCCTCACAAAATAAGTAAAAACAAATTCATAGCTGCTGCTGTTGGCTTGCCCTGTTGTCTCCAGGCATCATATCCCGTGATTTAATCAATACAGAAGGTCAATTTCTGGCACAAAAGTGAACTCAAAAATGTAGTACTAGCTCATAACTTTGTATTTCTGTGCTTTGTGTCTCAGTCAGTTCATCTTAAAATATAGTTGGTAAAATGCTATCTAGAGAGTTTTTGTCAGACATTCAAGCTTGTCTGTCTGAAGGCAAAAAAGATGCAATTTCCGACTTAATAACCCCTGTCATTAGTATCTGAGTCCAGAGAAACTTCCAAAGGACAATAACTGAATGGTTGGTATGAAATGGTTGAATGGCTGAAATAGATTCTCAAAATGACTTTGACCTGATTTGTACACTTCTGCAGAGGCTTAGAAGAGCTGCAGAGCTGAAGATAGATTCGATTCAGACATCACGAAGTAGAAACTAGCACTTTACCACTACATATCCCCATTCTTAAAATGTCTTTAACATTTTTCAACCATGTTTATACTGAATATTGCATGGCTGTGACAACTCAGCAAGCTTTATGTAGATGAACTTCAGTATGAGACACAGAAGCCAGAATAAAACAAGGGCAATACAGCAGTATATACAGACTAACAAGGGAACATACAGAAAGGTACAGAGAGGTATTAGTGTGTCCTAAGCAACATAGACATCACAGTTTTCTTTTTGAAATCAGGGTTCAAAAATTGTGAATTATCTACCAGACAAATTACCTATTACTTTATAGTATTCTAACCCTGAAAACACCACAGTGCTGCACATATTGATATGCTCTCTTGTCTTAGACAATGGTAACTCAAAGGCAATCCTGTTTAAAAGTCTTGGTAGATATAGTCAAATCACCTGAAATAGACATGGATGTTCTAAGCTGCTACATGTATTTATAATAGAAGTTTTTGGTTAACTTACTCTAAACATTGAAAGCTTTAAGTATGATCATTAACAAAGTTGAGACAACTTTCAGAGTTCAAGGAAGCAAACAGTAACTTGCTGTATTTGTCCAACAACTTTATTATTGCCATGGATCACATTTATGAAGACATCATAAAGTTACAAACAGTTGTAATAAAAAAGCAGTTTCAACAATGTAAAGTGGCCCATTACATGTTCCATATGACAACTTTATTACTGCAGTGGACCAGTGTAACAATTATGGGAAAGAAATATATTTCACCTAGCTTGTTTTCAGACAGAACACTACAACAGGCCAAAACAGTACTGTGTAAACATGATATTCTGTAATATGTAATAATTATTTTGAGGTTAAAAAGTAAGAATGTAAGCATAGGCAACAAAAACAGCTTTGGCAATGGAGATACAAGTATTAATTGTTGTTTAGATACAATTAATAGTCGTGTGGTTATTTTAATCAGCATCTGTAATTTTTCTTATTACATTTATTAATGCGCATTAACATATCATCAAGGAGTGCAAAACTGGGACACACCAGTGCTGCATGCTGTACAAACTTAAAATAAAATGGCAACATTTACCCAAAAGAGCTTACAGTGCAAGTAAAACACACATAACACATGGAAAAAGAGGAAGATAAGAAAACATGAAAAAAGTATGGGAAGTAAAGGTCTTGATAATCCTCTGACTTCAACATCGCACATTTTGACAGATCTCAAGCTGATGTTGAGTTTTAAGAAGGATTCAGAGGAGGATAACTAAGTAGCTTTGAAAATATGTACAAAGGGCTCTTCTCACACTATTCCTAAGAGAGTATATAAAAGTATTTCCTAGAAGATTTAATAGGCAGATGATGGGGATATCCATGTTAAATAAATCTCTCCAACTCTTCCAGTATCATTTGGTCAATGAGAGAAAATATGTAGCAAGAGACAAAGCCATCATAGGCATCAGAGGGAAAAAGAAAAGATTTCAAAAACGGAGAGCATAGTACTTCCACACATTTACCCAAAGCATAAAACTGCAGCTTAGGGTAATTCAAAAATGCATTTTAATTGCAAGGAAGATGGATTCAAAATTCTAAGCTTCATAGCAAATATTAATCAAATAATCAATAATTTTTATTAAGAAAATTACTCTCAGGTTTGGTTTCTACATGTTTGTATATGTTAATATTCAAATGTGTAAATAAAATCAAGATAAAACTGTAAACAAATAAAAAATATAGCTACAATATTTAATTAGATTTCAAAGCACACATAGGAAAAATTGAGACAGCAAAAAGGAGCTAGGCATGCACTTCTGAACAGGTGGTGCTAGATTAGGTCACACAGAAGTAATTGAGGTCAGATTATGGTCACTGTAGGAATAGACACTCCCCATGAAAGAGGTGAATTTCTTCCTGTATTTTTTCATTAATTACTCAGTGCCATTTGATCTCAGTGCTTTCTGTTGTAGATCCTCTCAGTAATCCCTTGTGCATAGAAGCCTTTTTCTACAATATTATTTCAATATTACACATTTGAGGAAATATTCTGATAATTGAACCACTGATTTGCTTTCCAGCTGCAGAAACACTTAAAAGTCTCACCATTTATTTAGTTACAGGCTGTAAGGTATTAGTATCAGGAGACGAAGTACATTTTTACTTTGGGCATAGGAAGAACTGACTGGAAAGACCAGCTAATTTTCATGACAATACAAACAAATTTTAAATTCAAAGATCATTTTTAAAATACTTTGTATCAGAGACAGAGGGCAAATCAAGCATCCAGATAGATATGGCAGAACTGACTCATAGAGTTTGGCACATAATGAAAAATCATTCTCACAGTTTAGCATATAAAACCAGAATAATACTATCAACCCAGCTGATAATCAAGATGTCAGCCAGAAGGGATTTTGGTCGGCCCAGTAGCAGGGTTTTATTACTTCATAATAGTTAATTTTATCTGGTTAAAAGAAAACAATATTTGAAAAACTCATGAATGTGTCAACTTTAAGAGCAAGTTTGATTATATTTTCCTCTTCACTTATTATTTGAATTACTTTGCCAAAAATCTTGTTCTCTGTTTTCCTTCAGCTAACATTGAATCAGATTTTTTTTATTTTGCCTCTTATTTCTTCCCTAAAAGCTTTATGGAGAAATACATGACAGAAATAGTAATATCAGAATAGTAATATCAGAAGCAAATCAGCCAACAGTGCTTACCTGAGTAGAGTTCTCTCTGGGTTACCTGTTGGGAACTGGCAGAAACCAATGCCGTTATTACTAAACTCAGACTCAATAGTGTAACTGTATTTTATTATTTTCTGACTTCTGTTGTAAAGGATAGTATATTTGTTTTGTGACCACCATTTAATTCCAAAGGGTGTGAATCATTTGGTGCAATAAAAATAACGTCGCTTTAGGCTTACTCAGACAGCTTGAGCACACTTACAGTTTATGCATACCTACAATTTTTGGTCTTGTCAGGCACATGAGATCCACTTATCTCCTTACTGTAAATACAAGACCTCCTACGGTGATGGTAAAGTGTAACTGAGGTTGGCTCAGTATCATGGAATCATCATAGAATGACTTTGGCTGGATGGTCCCTAATGACCACTCAGCTCCACCTTCAACCGTGGGCTGTGTGCTTCCCACCAGTAGGCTGCCCAAGGCACACCCGGCCTGGCTATGGACGTCTCCATGAATGGGGCATCCACAGCCTCTTTGGGCAGCCTGTACAGCACCTCACCACTCTCCGAGTAAAAAATATCTTCCTAACATCTAATTAAAACCTCCTCTCTTTTAGTTTAAAGCCCTTCGTCTTTGTCCCATCGCTATCAGACCATGTAAAAAGTCAGTCCCCCTCCTGCCTGCAAGCTCCATTCAAGCATTGGAAAGCTGCAATGAGTTTTTGTTTTGTTTATCGCAAAGAACTGGGGACACCGAGCAGAATTTTTCTTTCTTTCTTTCTTTCTTTTTTTTTTTTGTTGTTGTTGTTGTTGTTTTGTTTGTTTGTTTAAGTAGTGTATTTTATCTCCACTCCCTCTGGTAAAGCAAAAGCCACGGTTTTTAATCCTGCTGCCGAGCAACTGCCTCAACACAGCAAGCCCTGAATACACCCGCTGTCAGCTAAAGTCCCTCAGACCACTAAGACAACACACGTGCTTTACGGCTTTGCAACGCAAAGGGACTTTTCGGCGACCGGCACCAGCGGCAGCCCATCCAACGCCCGGTCTGCCTGCAGCGGCTGCCGGCTGCCTCGGCCCAGCCCCGCGCATGCGCGGCCAGGCGGAGCGTGGTGATGGCGGCGGCGGTAGTCTGCCTTGTGCTGATCGCCCTGCAGCTGGCGGGCCCGTGGGGGGCGGCTGGCGCCGCTCTGCCCGTAGTTATCAACACTTGGGCGTTTAGGAAGGCCACAGAGACAGGTGTTCCGGCGGGGGGGGGGGGCGAGGCAGTGCCGGCCGCAGGGTGCTCCTCTTGCGGGGGAGCGGCGGCTGGTGGGGGGGAAGCTCGGGGAGCTGGGGGGGTGGTTGGAAAACGTGCTATTAAAGAGCTGCGGTGTGAGGCTGGGATCGCTCCTGTTAATGATCAAAGATGGCTTGCTTAGTGCAAATCTGCCGGCATAAATTAAATGTGCGTCGTGATTTAAAGGGGCTTATAGGTTGTTTTAGCATAGCTGGGTTGTAAGTAACTCTCTAGGGAAGCCGTGAAATGAGTTATATATGAAGCCTTGTGTCAGTCACGAGTGAAATACTGACTGGAGAACTGCAAGGCCTTTGTTTTGCAGCTTTTAAAAACCTGTGAAGACTGCTTGCAGTAATAGATGGAGTAGGAATTGGAGCAGTACTCCCCACGTTCATTAAAAACAAGTATATGCAGAGTTGGGTGCTAGGCTTTGTTACTTTCTCCTTGCTGTTGTTTGTTTGTTTGTTTGTTTTCCCCTTGGCCAGTTTTTATGCAATTGCATTCAGTGTTGGTGAAGATAGAAAGTTCATAAGAAGTTCTGCACAAATGTGCATAAGAACTTACAATAAGGGTGACAGAGCACTGGAACAGCCCACCCGAGGGGGTTGCAGAGTCTCCTTCTTTGGAGATATTCAAGATCTGCATGGATGTCTACTTGTGGAGCCTGCTCTAAGGAGCCTGCTTTGGCAGGGGGTTAGACTAGTGATCTCTAGAGGTCCCTTCCAGCCCCTACAATTCTGTGAATGTGTGAGATGGGACATCTGGAGGTAGCTGTGACTAAGTAATGTGTTTCTTCTGCCTCCGCTGTGCTGTGTATGGCAGATGTGGAGCCCCAGATCCAGCAGCAGGAGGAGGAAATAAGATTGCAACCACCAGTAGTAGCAAGCTCAGGCATCCTGGAAATGTTGCCTGAGGTCCAACCTTGTGAAATGCTGCATGTGTACAGAGCCTACAGGCCCAGTTTATTGAAGTTGTGTACAGCTGGCACATTTGTGATGTCTTACAAAACAGTGCAATGAGCTAGATGGTGAGGAATAGAAGGCTGAGAGTTGAACAAGGGAAGGTGTAGACTGATATTTGTTCTTACATGCTTACTGATGAGCTTTTAGATCACTGTTTTAAATCTTCAGATCTTTCTATTTTGCAGCTTTGGTAAAAGTTTTGCTTAGCCTGCTTCACTCTCTGACTCCCCATAAAAAAATTTAAATAGACACTGGTACAGTGTTGGTTCTGAATAGAGGCTATTTAATATACAGAAGTTTTTATCATTATTAAATAATATATAAATAATTCATAAATATAATTATTAAATAATAAAATAGTAAATAACAATTTGTAATTAAACAATACATTTGTAGCAATACTTTCTCAGTCAGGAAAAAAAAAAGCTTTGTTTCTCAGTCAAAAACACTGATTAAATATTAAAAAAAAAAAAAAAACAAAAACAACACAACAGTGTTTAGAAAATTAATAATTTACTTTATCCCGAATATGTGTTTATATTTTGCCTTTCTTTAACTTATAAGTAATAGTGGTATGAGGTCATTTTTGTTTGTTTGTTTTAAATCCACATATATAAGCATTTTCATAGTGTCCATCTAGAAAACAGTCTTAAAGCAGTACTGGAGACTATTTTCATTGTTGAACCTTGAATTATTTTGTTGAATTACAGCATGGAGAACATTACAGTTGGGTGGTTCTGAGCTGGATGCTGTTGAGAAAGGCTGTGGTCAGTGTGAGATTGACCAGTGCGATGGGAGCGTGGGATATGGAGGAAGCCCAGATGAAAGTGGGGAAACAACTCTGGATGCAATGATTATGAATGGGTAAGATAACTGTGGAGGGAGGGGGGGGAGGTCTCTGTGACTTTTAACACATTTTAATGTAAAATTTGTCGCAGTGGTCTTATTGGTTTAACTACAGACAAGTTCTTCTTTTGCTTGGTGGAAGAACAACCAAGTATGTCTATTAGAGAATTTTTGCACTTAGTAATCCTGCTCTTTATAAGTAGTTGCAAAGGGAAGAGTTTGTAGCATACTGAGCTTTCCCTTTAGATTAATTTTGTAAGTGTTTCACTTCTGTAGCCATTGTCTTCTGTACTTCATTTACCATTTTAGACTGTCCTGCTTAGAAAGTAATTGCTGGTGTTTGGTTTGGCTTTGAGTTTGTGTAACAAAGTAGTTACCCTATAGCAAATGTTATTCTAGGTAGAGTAACTGTTACTTGTGCAACATCCCCAACCTATGCAAGGCTACAGTGTATCAATGTACATGTGAATGTCTTCTCCGCTAATGTGATGCCCACCTATTCCTGACGTGGGACAATTAAAGCAATACGTTGAAGCAACAGATTTTTCAGTTTACATGAAGAAAGATTTTGCCAAATACAAATTATGCAACTATTTATATTGTTTTTTTTTTTTTTTTAATAAGTTCTAAATATGTCTTGCTTCCAGCAACACTATGGAAGTTGGGGCAGTCGCAGATCTGAGACATGTGAAAAATGCAATTGGTGTAGCACGAAAGGTCATTGAGCACACTAAGCATACATTATTAGTGGGAGAGTCAGGTAATTATTCCTTTTACTTTTTCTGAGTCTTAACCTCTTTATGTTATAAAATTGTCATTTGTTAATCTTGAGTGGAGGTATTCCCTGAGAAAAAAGTAGATCTTGTTAAACACTGAAATGTTTATCATTACATGTGTATGAATTAGGTTTTAATCCAGCGTTTCCATGTGAAAAGAAAAATACAGCTTTATGATATTTTACCAGTTTAACTCCAATTATTAACTTGTAATTCCAAGGCTTAGCTAATAATACTGATAGCAGATGTAAAAGTTATTTGATACAACATACTATAGAAACTGAACCTGCTAGCTGCAAATATTTCATTTAAAATCAGGGAGTAACTATCTAAAGAATGACAGAAATAAGATGCTACAGTGCCATATTACTATTTTAGTGTATATTGAGCACAAATACTATATTTTTATAAATAGTTTTTTATAGTCTACAAAGAGTGGTGAAGATCTGAATATAGAAAATCACTTTAGGAGGTGTGTTCCTGGGCATCACAAAGGAGCAAAATTGCAAGCTTGAGGAATAGTTTAGGTTTTATAGAACAAGCTGCTGCTTTTAGAATAACACTGGTTTCAGAAGAGATATATGTTGCAGGAAGGTATTGAATAGTTAATGAAAGGTTACTTAGCTCATCATTGAAGATTTTTAAAATGTATGCGGCTGCTCCGAAGGAAATGTGTAGACAAGTGTGGAAGTTGGGACTTAAAAAGAGGAGATGTTTGAACTTTAAAAATTACTGCTCTGAAGCTGACAAAATACAAGATTCTTGAAGATTTTAATGTATACAGAATGATAGAGAAATTAGTGCAACCCAGCATTTTCTATTACTTTACAGAGGAGGAAAAGTATGGCAATATAGGAGGTGATGACTGTTTTGACAGAAGGCATGAAAAAAGGGAGATGGATTTGCAGATACTATTTAATTCAAGCACTTGGCCATTTAGGTCACAAGTGGCTTTGGTAAGAGATTTAATGGATAGTGCTGAGAAAAAAATTAGTCAGGTGGTAAAGAGAAGGAATAAATGTTCAGAAAGTTCCATTGCCAATCATAGGCAAATATCAGAGTACTTTAATTGGTGACTATAGAATGAACAGAGAAGAGAAGAAAGATGAAAAAGAAACTGAAGAATTAAATACTGATTTAAATTATATTTTCCAGTTTAGGAAAATAATTATTTGTATAATGAAGTCACGTGGACAAGGCTGTTATGTTGAGTTATACCAACACAGGACTGAGTCTGGTGCGGTAGACTCAGTGCAGAATAATTACAAGTGAGGAAAAACATTATTTGGGTTATTTGTCTGCTGGGAAATTTTCAGTTTTGTCTCAAATAGGTTGGAGAGTTTCATAATCACTGTGAGGCTGACCTTTTCTTCTTTTGTTCTTGCAATACTTAGACCAATATCCAAGTGAGAAAGTTCAGACTAGAAAAAATAACAACTCTGCTTCTTGGAATAGAAACAGAGCTTCAGAAGTCATGAAAGGATGATGGACAAACATGCATGTGCACAATCTTATATTAAAAAAAAAAAAAGTATTTTTTTTTAGAATTGTAAACATCAGTGTGTTTCATAAGAAGATGTCACTTTTCCATTATTCTATGTGTAAAAGAGGCTTTGATTGCATCTATATTTAAGATTTTGTTTTGTTTTGTTTTTGTTTATAAAGCCTCCCTGTTTGCCGTACGCATGGGGTTTCCATATGAAGATTTAACTACCCAAAGATCTCTTTCAGTGTATTCAAGGTGGCTTAATCAAAGCTGTCAGCCAAACTACTGGAAGGTACAATGCAGTCACGGTGAAGGGGTGGTATTTGGTAGCCACAGTAATATTACTGCAACATTACCTCTTCCTTTCAGCTTACATTGAAGTTTTGCTTTTGCACATGTGAAAAATAACTGTTCCATGTAATACAGAGAACTAACCTGAATTTGTCAAATGCTTGGACTCAGGAAGAGTATATGAATAGCTCCTACTTCTTAAATCTTGCAGTTTTGACCTTGCTTGCACAGAGTTTTGGTATGGGATATGTATATAAATATTTATTTAAAACTCTAAATTTGGGCAGAACTTCTCATGCTAAACAAAGCATTGAGAGTACTTTCTGATGATAAGTTTCTGGAAAGAAATCTTACAGTAGAAGTTAGCTGCCATAAATACAGTGGCTTTATGCAGAACTGCAAACATGTCAGATCAGTGCAGCTGTCTGTGTTGAACTTGCCTTTTGTGGTGGGCTTATTTTATTTTGGTATAGCTGTTGCAAATTTGTATTTGTGCAGTGTCTTTTTTGTTTCTTGCATCTAAAATGCTGATTGCTGAGCCTTTTTAAACCAATACATATTCTCATTTTCAATTGTGAAAATATCTTTAGCACTGACAATGCAATATCTTGAAATTATTGAAGTAAATTCAATTTATCCTTTTTAAAAGTTTTTCTTTAAAAAAAAAATAAATCTTCATTTTGCTGAAGAATGAACTTTTTTGACAAGTCAGTCTGTTAAGCAAAAGAGAATATCTAGTTTCATTAACAATTTACTTGAAAAACCTTTTCACCTGATAATATCAGAAGTCAGTCTTCATTCTTTAAGCAAACCAAGTATATGACATTAGTACAGCTGCAGAATTCACGTATCCTGCATGTAATACTTGTGTAGTAGTTTATAGATATTGAGTGTAACATTTTCACATTAATCTGTAATAAAGTATAATTTATTTTCTTGCGTATAATTACAGAATGTGGTACCAGATTCTTCAAAATCCTGTGGACCATATAAGCGTCTTGAAAAAGTTTCATTTGAAGAAGAGACCATTTCACAAAGAAACATTCATAATCACGATACTATTGGTAACAACTTTTTGGTAACTCTGTTCCTGTTTTTTTCCTCATTCCTCTGTTGATTAACTCATGCTGAGTTTAAAGCAAAGTGTTTCATATAAAAACTGAATTCATAATCTTTCATTCCTATTTATAGTGATTTCAAGACTGCGTTATTTATTTGTTAGCATCAAGTTCCTAAACACAGGATATGTTTTTCCAGTGCACTGACTGCATAGTCACTTCCTTCCTCTTTTGTTGTCTCTTACTTGTTATTATCCTACTGCTTCTCCCTCAGACACCTTAGCACAACAGGCTGGGCAAGTATATATGCTTAGAAAACTGATCAAGGTTAAAAATAGTTATTTTTATCTTGACTGTAGTTAACTTAGGTCATGTCTCCCATGTAGCTGTCAGACTAACTTAAAGGGCTTTGCAGAAGTGGGAGAAACTCTGCTAACGGCAGAGTTTGTCAAATTGTTCTTAAACATATAAAATAAATATAAAACATACTTACCTTTTTCTTCTATTCTGTTTACAGAATAGGAAAAGCTTACAAATAACTTCTTCAAGAATACAATTTTTCTGTATTTCAGCATATTGATAACTTTTAAAAGTCTATATATCATGGTTCTATTTGATGGTAAGACATAAAGTGATGATTTAACAAATTGCTCTGCAGTGTGTCTGAGTATGTTTCATACATGTTGAAAATTTTAGGTATGGTTGTAATTGGTAAGAGTGGAACCGTTGTTTCTGGGACATCTACTAATGGTGGCGTCCACAAAATTCCGGGGTTAGTATCTCTAATTTGCTAAGAAAGCTTGTTTTTTTTGTTTCATTTCTTGTGTTAAGCTTATGTTAAGGTGAAACAGCACATATTTCAGAGAGTGACATTCACAAAATCATCTTAGTTATTGCAAGACACTATCATAAATCCAAATGCTAAGAAACAGATACAACATGTGTGAAGAACTGTTTGTTTTTCTGTTAGTTCTAATTGTCCATGCAGGCATACCAAAAAACTGGCGTATTTGTGAGATAAATTTAAGCCAAATCACTAGAAATGAGTGAAGCTTTTTGAAAGGTGCACATTCTCGAAGTAAATGTATATAGAATCAGAGCCTCAGGCCTGTATTTTGTCTTTGAGATTTTTTGCCCCAGTTAGGAATTGTGTTTTTCTACCAATTCAAACAACTTCTGGATTTAGTAAGAGTTATTGAACATAGTAGTTGCCCTAGCTGCTCACTGTTGCCCACTGGCTAAACCTTACCACCCTAGCTATATTCAGGATAATAACAAAGAGGCATACACTGAAGGTGTACTAAACCTCAGATCAGTAAAGTTATCGCAGATCTCTTTTGTCAGTGGTTTTTATGACAAGACTTCTGACTGCAGTAAAGTGACCTCTTTACCTGTTCTGTTCTCCTATAGGTTTAATGCTAACCCAGCTGGATGTGATTAAGTTGACAAAGTTGAAGGTGTACTCAAACCATATGAACTTTCTGATATCAGATCGAAAGCTATTACATTAATATAATCACACTGGTATTAGTAAATTTCAGTTCTCTTTGGTAAAATACTTTTCTTCATTGTTCATTGCAGTCGTGTTGGAGATTCTCCAATAGCTGGAGCAGGATCCTATGCCGATAGCACAGCTGGAGGAGCTGCAGCCACTGGAGATGGTGACACCATGATGCGTTTCTTACCCAGGTTTGTCTTTAGGACAGACTTTGCTAGCTTTCAAAAGCAAAATGGAAGTTCAGCTAATTGTGTAGTTGACTGAAAGACTGTCTGACTTATTGGTTCTTGAAGTGGGAGAGAAAGGAACGTAAAGGGGAAGAACAGTAGCAAGATCAAGTCATCCTTACAACTTAACGCTGAAATTCTGCCTAGTGAGAGCAGACAGGCAGCAGTAATGAGTGTATTACCGACCTGCATGTTCTTTATCAGAACATATGAGCTTTTTCTCCGAAGTGTTTTGCTATGGGAGAAATAAGTCTAATAAACTGTAGAAAATATGATGAGAGACTCTCGGATTACCGAGGAACATAGGGGAGTGTCACTGTAAAAAGACTATGTAATATCTAATTTGAAACTGGAAGAGATGACTTAGTGCTGTCAACATGGCTGCATAAACTGTAAAATATGAAAGTTTACATCACTGAGTGTTGACAGTCATTCTAGTGGGCCATTCTCAAAAGGAAAGCTTTATAGTAGCCTAAGCTGAACATAATGAGCACTGATGCTTTATGAAATCTAAAGCAGTGGCCTTCACATTGCTCAAGTACTCCTGAAACTGGCAGTTATGGATGCCTTCTGACAGATGTATATTTTTAAAAGTTGCAGTCCTGAATGAGTGTGAAACTGTTCCAAGACAGACTTGAAATAAAAAGCAAAATAATGAACAGAGTTTATTTTTACTTATATTATTTTGAGGAATCAGGTACTGACAATAGTTATAAGTTGGATTTCACAATGAGATTAATCAGTAAAAATGTACATTGCTCTTTAGCGGCCTGAAAAATTTGTTTGTAATGCTTAAAACATTTAATGTTTGCTTCAGTTGGTTTTAGAGAGCTCAGACTAGACAGTCACAGGTTCCTTGTAGATCAGATCTTTCTTAATTTCATGATATTTAAGTATTCCCAAATAAAAATGAAGAGACATTCTCATAAGAATAGAATTGATCTATCAGAAAACCAGGAGGTGTCAAATCAAGGGCAAAATTTCTAATAGTTTCTGACTGCTTTTTTTTTGAGACAATAACATCTTACTTTGATTATTGAGGATACCTCTGTGAAATCTAGCTTTATGTTTAGATAGTTACAGTTCCATAACTTGAACCTTTCCAATTAGTATTAAAAAACAAGGCTAATAGGGAGCCAGAGAATGCAAGGAAAGGTCTCTTCTGAGGCACTTTGATGACATCTATAGTTAATGCTATTTGTGGATGAGTGTTTGTTAGTGTAACAAGTTGAGGTATTTATTTATGTATCTTCCATCAAGACAAAATTTGGTGTTGTTTGCTTTTGAGTAAATTATGCATTGTCATTTAATCTTCTGCTTCTGAAAGTAAACAGCAATAAAAGGTTGGATTGTTGATAGGTTTTACCGCTGATGACATCTTGGAAATGCAAGTGATCTATCTCAAAGATCTTTGCCTCTGTTATCATTTGTAGAATGATGCAAAGGAAATTCATCTTGATTATTTTGCGTTTAGAATAAGATTTATTGTTATTTTTAAAATATTATCTTACAAAAAGTTTTGAAGGTAGCTTGGAGTCTTTATCTGAGCATGATACCTTCATATTTATGAAAGTTTTTTTCAATTCTGAGTTTTCTGAAACTTGCATCTCCTGAAAAATATTTTTAATGTTTACTGGAATAAATAAATAGGGGTGAGTTGTGTGTAATTTCATAGGTTGTTTTGGTGTTGTTGTCATTATTTTTTTTAATAAATGAGATTGCCTACAGATAGGTCATTTTGAAAACTAGTAATAATTCCTCATGTGAAACTTACTTATACAATAAAAAATAAAAGCCAGTAACTCTTCAGCTACTTCTTCACAATTGTTAAACTGATCTGTGGCTTAGCCTCTTCTACTGCAAATGATTAGGTTACCACAGGTTTGGTCTTGCCTTAAAATAGCAGATGGTATAAATGACATCTTAAAATCCCTTTTAGTACTGTTTCTAATAACACTTTATTGAATAATAATTGCTGATTTGTAGTTTGTTTCCATAACTCAAAGCACTGTGAATCTCTCAAGGTAGTATCTAACCCGAGTTTGGCTAATTGTCTGGATGGGAGATGTTTTTATTTTATTTTATTCTAATTGCTTTAGCTATCAAGCAGTGGAGTATATGAGGATGGGAACAGACCCGACAGTAGCCTGTCAAAAAGTTATTTCCAGGATTCAGCAGCATGTTCCAAAGTTCTTTGGTGCTGTTATATGTGCCAATACAACTGGAAGTTATGGTATGTATTCTTGCTCAACAGGCAAATATTGTTGACACTGAATAAGTCACAGATAAGCAAAATTTATGGTAGACTTTAAAGCAGAAGTCACTAATAGCTCCTTAAATACTGCAGTGATATGGCCATTCATAATATCGAAGGCTGGTCATCAGGACAACTGTCCTCATGTGAAATTGAGATATTTTAATTTCTCCTCTGCATTTTTGTATTTTAGATGTTTATAAAATTTATGTGAGACTTCATAAAAATCAGAAATATTTACAACCTTTGTGTGTTCTCCTAGATTGTGTAAGATTAATTTAAAGGTTTTTTTAAAAAAATATGGCATAAGGCAGGGAGATTGTGGTTGTTAAGCATAGCTTCAAAGCAATCTAAGATCAGTCATTGTGCCAGGCATCTCATTAGCAAACTCTCAGATCAGTAGCAAATATAATTTGCTAATCAACACAGCTTATTTAGTTGGACTGCTTATTGCTATTCTTTGATCTTTTATTTCGCATAGTTCTGTGTTTAGGAGATTAGAGTTGGAGGAACTCATTAAGTTAATCAGGATTGAAAGATAGATATTTTTTTTCCTAACTTATGGTACTGTTTTGAGTTGTATTATAAGTAGCACAGTATTTTTACTTAAAAATAAATACTTTCAAGATGTCTTGGATTAAACAGATTTTAAAAAAATAATTACACCATTGTAAAAGGATTAGAAATTGAGTGTTTACTAGTGTATTTAGATGATAAAGTATTCTAATCCTAAATTTATCAAGTTATGTACTTTTTCTTTCCTAGGTGCTGCATGTAATAAAATTCCAGGATTCACTCAGTTTCACTTCATGGTTTTTAGCCCTTTGCAAAGTCAGCCTGCTGAACAAGTAGTAGATTGCATTTAATTTCTTTTACCCTGTTAACATCTAAACTTAGAGAGGGAAAGTGCTAAGATTCCTAAGGTATCACTTTTTAAAATATTTCTTTGATTTTGTTGTTTCAAAATCATGTGAATGAGTATAAATATATGTTAATGTGGATGCTTCACTGTTTTTAATATGTTCTGTTTTCATATTGTGTAGTGCTGTTAAACTTAAACTGTTTTTTCACCTCACTGATTTGTCAAATTATTTCTAAATGATTTCAGAGAGGTATTTTAGAGCAAGATTTAAAAAAATCAGTGTCCGTGCACTTTCAGGAAAGTGGATAAAACTGCAAAATTATAGTTAGTCCTAGCACATTCAAAGTTAGCATGGAGGGATTCTGCTTTATTTAAAAATCAACGTTTAAGTGAAATGGCTGAAATTAATGTGTCTCACTACTGAAGTCACTTAAGTTGGGAATTTAATAGATGCTACCTTACATCTCAACTCTTTTTTGCAAACCTAACAATCAAACGGTGGTTCTCAATACTACACAAAGTTATCTATTGTATATTCACTTCCAAGTAATGCTACATTTCATCCATTTTGGGGGAAGTAGAGATTTGGTCATTGGGAAAAAAGACTTTCAAAAAAGACTCATAAAGTAGACAGGTAATCGTACAGCATGTACAGAGATGAAGTGTCTAACAGCTCTTCTACTGTGTCTGCTTTCCTAAGAGCTAAATAAACAAAAGTGATGTATAATAACCACTGTCTAGACATTCACTTTTCCATTTAAAAATAAGTATTTGGCAGAAATCTGGAATTAAGGACAGGGAGGAGAAAGGGCTCTGCATCTACACAGGTGATTTATTTTAAGAATTTGTAATTGTTATTCTGAGATTTAGTCCTGGTTTTCCTTTCTCTTGAAAAGAAATTTACGTGCAAATGCTAGCAAGCAAGAAAAGAGAATTGAAGAGTAGTGGTGAAGATTTTGAACTCTCAATTAAAAGATTGAGAAATGAGAGAACTTTTTTTTGAAAATAGCTGAAGATATCTTTGGATGGAGAGGAAATCCTGTTAGTACACGTTTTCAAAGAGTGTTGAAATCTGTTGATAGTAAACGGGATGTGAGACTGAATTTTCACATTGCGAATTAAATCATGAATCTTAATCACAGTGATTTGTCACAAGTGTGCTGTGTGCTTACATTTTCCTTTAGCACCTTACCACTGCAAACATGGAGTTGCTTACCTAAAGCATGGTAGTTAAAGAAAAAAAAAACAACTGGTTTAATCACTTTTTTTAGCATCTTGAGGATTGTTTTAGGGGTATGTGTGATCTATGTGCAACATAAGTTTTATAGGAAAAAATGAAAAAAAAAAAAGTGGTGGTGGGGGAGTCAAATGAGTGCACCTTTTCAAAAACACTTGAATTATTCTTTGTCTACGTTAATAGAATGTTTTGGTAATAAAAGCACACTTTAATGTTTTTTGTTTTTTTTTTTTTTAAGTCAGGTTGTTTGGTACTTATGTACTGTGCCTTAGACTGATTCTTACCTTATGTTCCAAGGAGTATGTTCAGAAGCTGGAGAAAACATTCAAATTACAGCAATAATCTTTAATGGTCTGCTGTTGAACTAGGTCAGGAAACTAATTTATTTGGAAGATTCACTTCTGTCACTGCATCTTTAGAACACCTAATAATACAGAATTCACAATAGGCCACATCAAGCTTTTGTCAAAAGTGCTCTTGTTGTATATATCTGTGGCTGCATATGGTGTTTTCTATCTCTCCTATCTACCGCCATTCTGCCATAGCTGCTGTATTTTAAGATGGGGTGAATGAAACAGTATCTGTACCTGTAACTTCAGGCGGTCAAGTACAAATACATAAGTAAAATCCCAATGATTATTTCTTCAAAGATGATGTTGCAAATGGTGAACATAGTAGTTCAGTTCTGCAGCTGAACATTAATGTCTCAAGCTGCAAGTGAATCTGGGGTTCATTTTTCTGAGAACTTGAGAACATTGGTGATATGCTTTCTAATATGTTTATGTCACTGTGTTAGCTAGCATAAACAGCTAGAGGTTATGACTACATGCTGAAAGTATTCTGTAGAAGTGTATTTAAAGTCACTAAGTTAGCGTCCTAACTGCTCATCCATACCTGAGGAAAAAATTACTCATCTCCATGGGAGATACATATTTAATACGTGGAGTTTAATGATGTAAATTTCTTTGTCATACTGATTTAGTTATCATAAATGAATGGATTAGCACTTGCAAGTTAGTGACAGGGTTGAATGCCTCATGTCTGGTTTTTTTTTTTTTTTTAAGTCTTTGTTTA
This sequence comes from Chrysolophus pictus, assembly GCA_037305975.1. NCBI lineage: Eukaryota > Metazoa > Chordata > Aves > Galliformes > Phasianidae > Chrysolophus > Chrysolophus pictus. The sequence continues at coordinate 49,065,509 of CM074579.1, read as the reverse complement.
AAGTTCATTAGCTTCAAACTAACCTGCTTCTTTCTAATGCTTCCTATCAAATTATCATTTCATCTGATGTAATGGGGGAGGGAAACACCTCGGTGATACCATTACATTTACTCTAGCTCTGATATGGAAGTGATATATGTTAAGCACTGAACTACAAATGTTCTTGCTAGGGGATCTATTCATTCTTGTACATAAATTCCATTAAGTTTACAGCAAAACAGCATTGCTAAATAACTACAGAGCAGATGTGACAATCTTGGGATTTTATGACCAGTTTCATTGATACTGTTTGAGCTGCTAAGTCAAGTGCAAACGCTTTTAGATGTTTGTACATTTAGCAATATTTGCTGTGTTTTTGTTTTCTTTTTGTTTTGTTTTGTTTTTTTTCTTTTCCCAGCCAGCTGAAGCAATGTAAGTGAATTCACCTGCTGGTACAATACTCTTGGTGTGATAAGCTGGTATTTACAGTGACAGGTGCTGATATGTGAAATAAAAGCAATTAGCAACTTCAAAGTGTGCCAATTGCTGTGAGATTTCCCCTTACTGGTGATTTTATTTATTTTTTTCTGTGTAGGACAGGAGAATGAGCATTTAAGAGTTGGTTGTTCATTTTGTTTTTAATTATTCTTTTTCCCAGGTAGAGTTTTACAAAGACAAATGCATTCTAAATATGAAGGCTTTTTACTGTTTAGAAATGATGAGCTCTTGTAGAACTGCTGCATATTTTCCAGGCAGACTCCAAATTATGTTTCAGCTGGAATCTCATTTGCTGCCAAATCTTACTTGTTTTGATTGTCTCTGTTGTTTAAAACATTAAAAAAAAAAACAAAACCTGTGAGTTCTGGTACTTGAACATAGTTGCAAAGTTGAGTTGCATTTTCAATTTATACTTTCTTAGCATTTGTCATTTGAAGATCTTAAGGAAGAAGAACTTTAGTTTAGCAATACGAACAGTAATGTTGGTGTATTTGAATATTCTTAAGTACAGATGGAAAGAACCTGCACTTGCCTACTTTGAGAAGATAGGCACACAGAGATTGTTATGAAACTAACTCTTCAAATAGGAGGAAGGCTTTTGTGAAAGTGACAGCTTAAGTGAAACTGTGATTATATTTGCAAATTGTATTAACCTTTGTAATAAGTGGGAGTAGCTGATCATGGAAGGTGCAGCATGGTGTTCTGACTTTGGCTTTTCTTGTTGTTATGAGATTAAATGCTTAAAATACTTATTTATTGGGAAGTATTTAAAAGAAATGAAATTATATGTTTACATATACACATTTACAGGTTACAGTAATATTTCATAGTATTAAGTAACCATAATATTAAATCGGCTTGTAATTGTAGAACTGAAATGGGAAATACAAGCTAAGTAGTTTCTCTTGTATAGTTTTTATAATCTAGATGTTTTATTGTTTGAAAGTGTCAGGAATGTTTGCCTTCCTGTTAATTTCCACAGGCTATGTTACTGCATTCGTTTTATTCATAACCTTCAGTTAAATTGTTTAATAGGTTCTCTGCTATTGCACAGGACCTTAGTAAATTAGATTCTGCTCAGCTGTGTGCAGTAAATTAGGTTTTTAGGCAAGTTGTTTTCTTTTGTCACCAAAACTGTCCTGTGTGCTTTCCTGCCCAGTTAAAAGATTTTGTTTGTTTGTAAGTAGAAAAACATACTTAGGGTTACCTATTGAACGAATTAGTGACTTAGTGATTTAAATGATGATTATAGAAGCTGTGTTTTTGAGCAAATTGAGAGACTGTATCACAGTGATTGCACTATGGCACTTAGGATTATTCTAAGCTAGGTCGTAAACGCTTGTTCATAAATAGTCAATTTATGGTGTATGTTATTTACAGATGTGACAGGCTATTTGACAATAAAAATGTGTTCTTCTTGTGCTTCTTGCTTAACACTGCTCCTGGATATTCACTGTTATGAGAAAAATTCTGTGGCAAATTATTATAATCTCTGAAGTTTTGATTGGCAACGTGATGCATAGAAAAGTACAAAGCAACTAAAACTTTCTATAAATTAATATTTGTATCAGCGACACTCTTTCTGAGAATTAAGAAGTGACATGGAATTAATTTGCCTGTTTTTGTTGCCTAATTAATTCTTAAGTTAAGTTTTATCTTAAGGATTTACAGTAATAGATGAAATACAGCACTGTAGATTAAAAGGGCGAATGTAAAATTTATTATAAACATGTCTAATTCATATACAGTAATGTTTTGTTAATTTGGTTGTTACTGAAGACTGATTTTCATGTTGTGAAGTAGAAAAGGAATTATATTAGAGTAGCTGCAATGCCAACAAACAGTAAATGTTGAAATCCAATTTCTTGTTATTCTCATGAGCCTGTCAACATGAAATGACACACGATCTTGCTGCTTGCCCATAATTTTGACAAGTTCAGTTATTGCTTAGTCAAAGTGGTAGCTTCACAAAATGAGACTTTAGGCAGATGACATCACTATTGCACAGGCTTAAGGATGCTAACAGCTTTATGTGATGTTTTTTCCTTCTTGTCTGCTCTCTTTTCTGGTGGTTACTTTTCTGCCAGTCCTGGTTCAGGAGCTAGAGTGCACTGAATATCCTCATGCGAGATCCAGCGGTCTAACTTCTCTGGCCTCCATCTGCAGTTTGCGCAGAATAGCAGATGCCTGCATCCCTGTCCAGTGGTTCTGCTGTGGGGTTCATAATTGCTGACCAAAGAGCAGTAACAAATAGCTCTGGGTCAGTTTGGTTGCAGCTTTTTGGAGGAGTATCTGTCACATCCCCTCAGGTATGTGTAGAATACTATCTCATGCTTCTACGCACATAGTTACAGTGGTGGTAATGAAATCCAACAAAAGCCATTATACTGCACAGAGAGTGATTAGCTAGTAAGGTACTGAAGAGAAGGCTAAGTTTTGAGCTTTGTCCAACTTCGATGCTTGATTTCAGTTAGGTCAAGGTTTTGGTGCCTATGAAAGAGTGATGATATTTCCACCCCCAGTATGCATTTATGTAATTGGTTCTGGTGATTTTGCAGTCCGAAAAAATGCATCAGGTTGCTTGTTGGGCTGAAAACCTTTTTTTTTTTTTTTTTAATTATTTTTTTTTAGCTCTTTCTTGGAGTATGGGTAAACAGGCTGTTTTGTTTGTTTGTCACCCAGCTGCTAATACCTACACAAAGCATAATGCAGGAAGAAAAAAAGCATATGCAGTAGGAAACTGAGGAGTGCAGTAAGTTTTTCAGCTGGTGACAGTACATTTTCAGGCAAAAGTAACTTCTTCACGGCTTTTCTGCACACTGAAGTAAGGTACCTGTCTTTCAACAGGCTTCATGATTCAGCCCTCAAATCCATCCTAGCCATTTCTCCCCAGTAAAATTCAGAAAAGTGAGAAATCAGGGTTTCTATCAAGAATTTCCACTTCAGGTAGAGTTCTCATCAACAAGCTGTTGTCATGTTTCTGTTCTGTCCTGTCACATCTTCCTCTTCAGTCTTTTAAGTTGTTAATTCTTTAATATACATTTTCCATCTTCAAAATGGGTAAGTGCAGAACCTCTGTGCAATAGATATTTTTTAATGCCTTTCTCTTGATTAAAATATGAATTTGACTTTCCCATAAGGAGGTTACATGACTCGAAATGTCATATTTCAAAGCAACTGAGGTTTCACAGTGCTCTTGTGAAAATGTGAGCACTGTGAATTCTTGATTATGTAATTGAAAATCCATGTTTTATGCTTTGTGTAAATACTACCCTGTTTTTGGCTGACTGTTGTATTTGAACTCTTTGGGGTGGGGAAGGGGTCTATCACAGGGCTGTCTGGTTACTGAATCACGAAGACGTTTAGACCTGAGATAAGTGCCTGTTTGCTCAGCTGAGCTAAGGTATCTCCAATTGCACTCAAAAATAGATCTACAACTCTAACTTAATTTGAAAAATCAAGTCTTTCAGAGTTGAGAATAGAAATTCAATCTTGCATAAAGTTTTATAACAATGATGTAGTGTGTCGTTGTGATAATGTAAGTGCTAATGCCAGATAAATATTCCATCATTTCAAATTGCTATTGACTAGCCATGCTAGGTGGAACCTTTCCCTTTGTAAAATCACAAATGGGATGGAGAATGTATGGGAATCTCAGAGATGGTTCCCAACATGCTCTTTTCATAACTAGAGCTGTTATGAGCTCTGTACATCACTCTGCAGCGATGAGTGGACTTGAGTTCTGCTGTGGGTTGGTGGCTCAGGCTATAGAGTTGCCACAGGAGTGGAAGCTTGAGAACAGCATACTGAGCTGTAGAGTTTATTTGCTGCCCAGTATCATTTCCGTTCCCAGGAAACAATGCCAACCTCAGTGACAAATTTTTCATCAGTAATTTTGATCAAGCAGCCTAAGCAATCTTTAAATAGAAATTGAAGGTAATCACCTAAGCTATCATTAAAAGGTACATCTCAATCAGCAGAGCCTGCTAGCTGATTGTCACTTGAAGTCTCGCAATTAACAAAATGACTGGTGTTTTTGACCAAATAGCTGAATGTGGCTTGATTAATAGTGCTGTCTCAAGAATGGCCTTTTTCAGTATTTATTACCATCAGAACTGTCAATCCTGCATACTGTGTTACGTTGAAGAGACTTTGTGATAGATATAGGTGAGTGGTTGTATGTAAAATAGGCTTTAGCTGGCCTTTGGAGATTTAAGTAACAAAGTTCAAGTGCTTGAATTTTTTCATGTGCTTCATTTATTGATATAGTATTAAATCAAAAATAAAGTTAATTCATCTGTGGACTCAAGAGACTTTGAATTTGAAATTAATGGGCACTAGCTAAAGCTGGAGCAGTGAGTAAAGAAAAAATATTATTTGTTTTGATTTGCAGCAGTACCTAATCTATTACATCTGAACGAGCATCACACTGCTGTGAGCTGGGACTTTCTAAATAATGTTTCGAGTGTACAATTAGCAATCTAACTGCTCTGTGTTTTTTTTTTTTTTTGTTTTGTTTTTGTTGTTTTTTTTTTTTTTTTGTCTCCTTTTGTGTAAGCACATTACAATTTCAGGGTTTTGTGTTGTGTTTTTTTTTTTTTTAAACCTGCCTGAATTCCACCTTGTCTGTTTTACCCCATAAGTACTTAAAGTTCTGTAGATACTGGTTGCTCGCATAGGATCCCAAGTCTGCGTTTCAAACAAGGTGTGAAGCTCTGCAGCCTGACTCTGCAGTGGGATCAGCTCCTACTCAAGTTGCTGTCCAGTATTTATATGCAGTTTTCTTTGAAAATATTTATTTGCTGTGCATAAACTACAAAGTAATGGAGTACAAATGAGTTCTTACCTGAAGATGTGATGTTCAAGCTGCTATGCTAAGGCCCACTTTGAGTATTTTTGCAGATGGCTGGAATTGGCCTCGAGTACAGATCTGTCAGCAAAATGTATGCATAGGCCAGTTTTTAATCCAGTGAAGTGTGCGGTTATATTCACTCATAAACTGAGGCTGAACACTGTTTAGTCTGAGCTCACTGCAAAATAGAGTGTATTTCCAGCCTTTTCTAAGTGGATCTTGAACGTATGTTCTGAATATTTAAGTGAAAATTGGACATAGTCAAAAATCTTTCAAATATTAAGAAAATAAAAATAAATATTTGCAGGATATTAATATGCTAGATGTTTAACTTGAGCTTTCATCACCAAATGTACAAGTATAGCTGACAACAAGTAAAATTGCATAGTGCAGAAGGACACAGGGATGAGCTGAATAGAGTCTTAAATCTTCCAGCAAAGGGATTTTGTTTAGAGAGAAAGAGGGCCTGCAGTTGCTATGAAGTCTGTGAAAGACTCTGCAATACCTTTTGATTTCATGTGAAAGTAATGAACATTTCATGCACATACTTAGTAGATGAAAGGATGGTGTCTTCACTTCTTTGAACATCCCGTTCTCCCATTAAACTAAAAACACTTTTCATTGTTTTCCATTTCAGAAAAATAAGTGAGAACCAGGGCTACATTTTACACAGATGGGTGGATGCAGAAATAAAGTTGTGTATAATAGTAAAGGTCTGTATTTACAGCTGTGACATAGTCTGACTCAGAACTTGAGTATATATTTTAAGTGTAAATTTATTATTCAGTGAATTAGTAATGTAATACCATTATTCCAGGTCTCAGTCTATTTGCTGAATTCATATTGCCATCAAATGGTTATTGTGCATATATAGGTTAAGAAAAACATATGCCTTTAACAAATAGCTGATAATAAAAGTGGTTTAAATAAGGACACAAAGGGCTGAAAGTAGGAAAAGTGTGTGATTCTGATCTATGTCACAACTGGAAAATAAATACTACTTTGAAAGTGAAAGATGTACCCTGCTTAAATTTAAACTGTGATAGTAACTAAATTGCCTGCTGTAGAGCAGAAAATAGGTATGGCATTAGGGTTTTCTGGGTTTAGTCTTGACTTCACATCTTGTGACCTCAGTTTGATCCTCTATGAGGATACCTTTGTCATAAACAAAGCTAGAAAAATGTTAAACACAAACTTCCATTGTGAGTCATGCTGTCACATGTTATAATGCTGATGTCTAAAAAAATCTCCAAAAATTGTAAGAGTATTTATGAACAAAATCTTCCAGTAAAGCTAGCTATAGAGCTGCAATTATCTTCTTGTTTGAAATGTATCAAGCCAAAGAAGCTTAGGTGAGCCTGTCAGTTCTGACAGCTTCCTGGAGAAACTTGTAACACAGCTTGCTGCTTTGCTATGTACAGATACAGGAGGTTAAAGTAACAACTCTATGTCAAAATCCCAAAGCCTTTGAAAATAACTACATTTTAAAACCACTTACAATAGATTTCCTGAGGAACTGAAATCAGGAAACTTTTGGGATAGACAGTTTCCTCTTTTGACTATCACATCATCGCTCTTTTTAGCTCCCGCAGCTGGTTGTATGCAACACAACATCCAAAAAGGTAAGCAATGTAAGAATCTGAAATATTTGTATTTATTTCATCATTTGCACTGTAATAGATAAATTGATGTGAAAACAAAAACACAACAGCCTCATTTGTAAAATACTAGGACAAAAGGCAAAATCAGGACTTCTGAACAAGAGATCCTTTCAAGAACCACCTACTGCTTTGAACCCTTGGTTGCTTTTCTTTTGAGGAGGATGTATTTTAAGTTTTCTTGCAACTTTATTTATCAAAAACTTTTTTTTAATATCAAATATCAGCCACAGCTTGTTAAACAAGTAGTATAATGCTCTCTTTCCCTAATGAGGAGGAAAAATAGCAGGCTGGAGGGGAAAAAAGGCACTGGCAGAAGCAGTGAGTTATACAGAGACAGGTGGTGATCTAGACTTAACTGTCTTTTACTTAGTCTCTTGCTTCACTGGAGTACAAACATCTTAAATTCCTCTATGTGCTGGTTTGATGAGCTTTAGCTGTCCTTGCCCTTTGCCATTTACATTTTCACTGACATGTTGTGATGTACAGTTGTTAAAGCTACATATATGCAGACAGCTCTGATTACTTCAACTGGATAGCCTGTGCTAGCCTATTATGTTATATTTGAGATAATAAACATAAGTTAGCACATGTTAACAACTGGAGTTAGGCAAACAGAAAACAGCAGGACTTAGATGTTTCAGATTTTTTTTTTAAATAAAACAACTTTTATTCAAAGAGAAAACATTGTTTTTATAATAACATCTAGATGATTTCTTATGCATTTTAAGTATTCAGATTTCAGGAGAAATTACTTTTTAAATGGATGAACCACTGATCAAGACAAAATATTTTGGCTTGTATACATTTCCTTAGTTTAAGCAGGATAGAATACACATTTCATTAAAGAACGGTAAATACACCTTATAAATTACTCCTGCATTGTCCAGGTTAAATTTCCATATTGCTTATGCATTTACTTATTTTCACACACAGCATGTTCTAGAAATAAGGAAATACAAAAGAAAGTAACTGCAGTAACTAATAAAAACAGTTAATCCTTTGAAGCTAGTATGTGTTATATGTAAACAAATATTCATTTACTTGTCTCACGGGTAAGATTTAAAAAGAGACAGCCTGTTATCTTTGAAGTGTCAAAGTCTGAAAAAGTCATTCAAGTTCTAGCTTCGCATTTGTTAAAGGCAAATGATCAAAAGTGGTTGTATTTTTCATTGAAGATTTATCCCTGTGCAAGACACCCAACCACATGTAAAAATAATCACCTTCTCATAATAATGAATTGTAAAAATAAGACAGTTCTAAAAATTTAGATGTATAACACAAACTAGCTTAGAACAATAATGTACCATCGTAGCAATAAGTATTATTGATGTCTTTTATATAAAAAGTTTTAACCATGTGAAGTAGCTTGTTTTGTTCTCAGGTAGGGTTCAGTACCCCACTTTAAGTAACAGGCTTCATGAAAGATATATATAAGTTGGAAAGAGTCCACCAAGCAACATAAAAATTATACTTTCCACAGCCTGATTGTTTTTTTAAAGGAAGATTACCATCACATAAGGAAACATTTAAAGGTCTTGAAATGTAGCATAGGCTACTGAAAAGAGAAAGAAGAAAGTCTCCTCTGAAGTTGAAGGCAAAGACAAAAATTAATTAGTTTCACTCACAGCATGGCATTGAGGCTTTAAACTGGTCTGTAGTTCCACAGATTTCTCAGGAAAATTACGTTTTCTTTAATTCCAAGTACCATCTTCCCTGCCACTCCTTCCAACCAAAAAAACTCAAAGAAAAGCAATATTGAGTGGTAAACCATTTACAAGTTTTCAGTTCTGTTTTACCACTAAAGTGGAATGGTGTGGAATGGTTTTATTACACATTTAACGTGGATTAGAGAAGAAGATTAAATAGCAACCAGAATCAAATGTTAAGATCCAGATTTATAACATATAATTAAGAAAAGTGCAGAGTCATGTTATTAACTGTGGGGCAGTGTGTGTCTGTTTTCCAAATCTAGCAAGGTCATTTAGCTATAGTAGAATTTAAAATGTACAGTCTGTTGTTTCTTTTCAAGCTCTGAAGAAATAAAGCATGAAGCTTTATTGAAGAAGGCAGTAAATTTTATTCATTAAATACCTGTTTACATTTATAAGACTACCAATTTCAAGTACAAATTCAGATTAAGTTATCCATTCCATAATGCATATCAGCTTGAAAATTTGCAGTGCTGACAGTGCAGTGACATTTACATGAAAAATAGAAAGTGGTTTAATTATTTGACTGGAAATATAATAGTGTGTCACAATATATTGCAAGTTAGTATGCAGCATACAAGCAGTGATTAATGTTATAGGACTCTTTAAAATTGGGATAGAGTAATCTGTAGTTTTTACTTAGTTATGGGAGCAATTTGACTAATCAATCAGTGAAAAGGAAAAACAGAAGTAACAACAAAACAGAAATGACCAATGAGAGTTGTACTTATCTATTTCTCAGGATGTCTTAAATAACTATAACATCAAGGAGTAGACTGTGTAACTGGCTTATTTTCTGCCCACTGAAAAAAGCCACACTGTTTTTCCTTTCCTAATGGACACACAAAAAAGTTCTTTCCATTATTGGGACCAAGCTTCAGCACCATCTTCATAACGCATCGCTTGCCATGGTGACAAAATGGAAAATTCAAGTCAGCCCACTGTCAAAAGAAATAATAATTTTTAGGTATGGTTCTATCATATATGTTGGCTCTGAGCTCATTATTTTAAAATTAAAAATGGAGATGGATCTACAAGAGAGGCCTTAACAGAAACTTGCTACTAAGGATAGTCTGATCTCTATAGTGACCAGTGCACTGTATACACTTTAATTAGTGTTAAATATTATAACTAGGCTTTGTAAGTTTAATTGATGTTAACGCACAATTTTCTACAAATTAAGGCATCATAGTCATTATTGACTTAAATTCATATATTCTTTCTGTTGTTAGGTGACCTAAACTCTTCCCAGTCATGTATGTTTACACAGTGTGACGCTGAGACCACAAGTTGCAGCCATGAAGGCTGAGTTGCAAACAGTGCAGCTGTGAAAGCAACAGTCCAGACAGACTACAGGATGTGTGCCCTCAGAGGTTTTCAAGATTTTGTCTTGACAGAGACATAGCTGATGTCCAGATCTAAAGTTTCAGCACTCCTTCTTCAACCCTGAGGCTGAAGATAACTGAGCTGTACAAGTCCCTCCAAATCAATAATTCTACTATGCATCTGCCTTACATTACGCTGAAGCAGATTAAGAGCATTTGCACATGCAGGTATGTTCTCAGATGTAAGAGAAGTAACTGAAACAATAAACTTACAGTCATGATTATGCTCTTAGTTTCAATTCAGTGTGAACAGATATGATTCATTAAAAGCATGAGAATTTTAAACACTTGTGCACAGTTATAGATGATTGGGGTAAGGTGGCTGCATGAAAAAGTGATTGAATTAAGGAAAAAGTGGGAAACATTACAGGCTGTAAAGTCTTATACTTACTTGAAAATAATTGCACCGAGTTTCTGTGGGTAGAGGACAGCTATAAAACATTCTGCCCTTGTTTTCTCCATCCTTCCTCACAATTCTGAGTTTGCAAAGATGACCATGTTTACTGCAATGAGGAGGGCCTGTGCTCAGTGTATGAATATCATCTGTTGAATTAACTTGAGGTTTGCTGTAACGACAAATAACAAAATGACTTCTGCATAATGTTAAAGGGATTACCAACACCACAGCTAAAGAACTCTCTTCTATTGTTGTTATTACACGCTCAGTGCACATCTGCATATAATGACAGACAAAGAACTTGCTTCTCTAATGGAACTTATTGCTTCTTTAAAGCTGAAAGATAACGTGGAGTGAATAAACACATCTAGAAGGTATCGTATCAGCTTTGCTCAGCATTAGCCTTGGTTTTAAGCTATTTCAATGTATTCCTAAATTCAGCTACAAAACAAAAATCATACTACCTATGTTATACCATCCACCCTAAATCCCACCACATTTTAAAAATATATTCTGCTTTTGGTAGGAAAAAGATCAGTACCAAGTAATTAGTCAAAAAAAAGTTGAAGGTATTTGTATGCTTCCCAGAATTTTCCTATTCTCTTTACTAAAAAATTACTGTAATGCTTGTATTCTGACAAGAAGTAATCTGGCTAAGGGAAGGGAACAGTACTGTCTGGTTTCTCTCTCTTGATTGAGGTACAGATTATGTGAATGCAATACATGAGGTTTTATTTAGAAATGGTAACATGAAGAAGAATATTTATGCTCTTTGAAATATTTCTAATATATTTATAAATCCAATTTATAAAGCAGAATAGCAGTGATGAACCAACAGGGAAAGCTGAAAAGATCAATTAGTTATTTCCATTCTTGTAAAGTTTTCAGCTTAGGAAATTTGTTTGGAAGATTATAGTCTTGTAGGCATCAAAGTTTTATTCCAATACCTCATTAAAACATTCTCCCTATGCCTCATCAGGAAAAAACAAAACCAAAACCCCACAAAACTCCCCCACTTTATATACTTTCTGGTTCAAAGTTTGTTTGTTTGTTTTCTGTATTGTGTAAGTTGGTGGCCTTGGATAACTACCTGCTATTGTTATTGATATCCAGTTTATTCTTTGTGCTCTCTTATTCTCGTCCCATCTTTCCTCTGTAGTCTTCTACTGAGAAAGCAAGTAGAATACTTATTCACAGAGCACCAACTTGCTAGTAAGTCCAGTTTCAAAACTGGTGCTTCAACAATGCATTAAATAAACTTCTGTATTTCAGACACGGGACCAAGAACTTTGTAGTGTATCACAAACATCTTTTGTTCCCCCTGTATAATTTACCACCATCAGTGAAATCTACTTTGCACTCCCATTACTGCTGTATATGGAAGTAGATGTGTTTGTACAGGCTGTGTAACTTAAAATTCAGGATGGGTGGAGCATTGAAGTAATTGCATAGAGGATAGGGAGGGAAGTTAAGAGAAAATAGTGACAGTAGGTTCATTAAATTAACTTGAACAGAAGTTTGTATCGTGGAAAGAAGTTGAAAATTGCTAGCTGACAAATACTTTCAACTAAAATACAAAAGCAATTCTTATGGTATGAGAATTCACACATTTTAAGTGAAATAGTAAATCCATCTCTAGCACCTCTAACTTATTTTTAGATAGCTAGCACATTTTAAGAGTGTTCCATTATCTACCTGTTTCTCTTTAGGTTATAATTAACCTAAATTATAACCTATGTTATATATGTGCAAAAGAATGTTGAGAATACATTCTTTTGCAAATAATGAAAGAAAACAAAAAACTAAAGATCCTGTGTTTACACAGGGAAAACGAGTTAATAATCAAGACAGTAGAGAAAAAAAATCACCTGCCTAATAAACACTTCAGTTTACATACTTGTTATCTTTCACGATGGTTTCAAGGTTTCTCCAAACAGTGATGGCAAGCAGCGATCGGACAACTCCTTTGGTAGAACTGTGCTAGTTTACCTGTTTGAGCAAATCTTTTCTATTCAAGGGAATACCTGAACTATGGTCAGCTGTTCAATTAATAGCAGTACTGGCCAGATGCCAAACTCAGGACTTTTCCAGCAATAGCCTAGATCCTTCGGTGCTTTTGAGGTCTCAGTGTAGTTTTAGTTACTCAAGAGGAAATTACCTTTAGCAGAAATGCAAAGACAGCACTGTGTGAACTCTACAACACAATATTCCATTAATCTTCAGGGATAAAGATAGCTTATGTAATTACAAAATAGCAAAACTTGTTTGTATTTTAGAATACATACCTCATCGTTACATTATATTGGTGAACAGAGGATATGTGATGAGTTTTCTGCTTCTTCTTTATGGGCTTGAAAGAGAGAGGCTCCTGACAAGAAGATGAAGCCATAGAAGTTACATTTGTCGAGCAATACTTGTCTATGCTTATTTCTGAGTGGTAGACATTATTTTGATTCTGGCTTAGATTGCCTTTTGGAGCAACATACTCAGAGCATCCATCAGATAGTTGGATATCATCTTTCAATAGTACTTCATTACCAAGATCTGTTAGGACAAGAGTTGTAGTTCCAAATGCAGCTTTTCTGTTTATCTTTATTTCTCTGCTTGGTTTTCTGAATTCATTACAAGGATATTTAATGAGGTTTACGTTAAAGTCTGTGGAATCTTCAACATTCTCTGTCTTCAGTGAAGAACTCACTATGCAAAATGTGAAATAAGTACAGCATTAGTTCTTGAGGTAGAAAATTTTAAGTATGGAATGATTATAAGATTAGCTTTACCCCTAACACCACACACACATAACTCTAAACTTTGTTTCTTGGAATACACGTTCCTTTTTTGTTCTTGACTCAAATAACTTGCTGTAAATCCCTTTTCTGAACATTTTAATCACTTTTCTACAAAAGGTGAAGGAGAATACAAAGTTCCTCTTCAGAGAGAAAACAGGTCTCAGTGGAAAGTCTGTCCACTACTTCTTTTATCTCTTCTTAATATCTAAATACAGAAATCTGCACAGAAATAGTAATCTTTGTGTCCCTTTATGGGTCTCATTCACATCTGCTTTCTGCCCACTGAGAGGTTATGCTTACTGGAGCATTAAAGCTCCAGTAGGAGATATCAACAAATTTAGTCTAAAATCCTCCTTAATCTGAACTCAGAGAAAAACAAAACAAAAAACTAGCTCCTGAGAAATCCAGCAGTGCTTTGGAAAAGATATCAAAATATCTACTCCCCTTCTGGTTTTGTTCACGTGTAGGAATGTGAATTATTTCTCTGCACCACTGACGATTTCTTTACCAGGCATTTGCTGCAAACGTCTAACAATTTTAATGAGAGTTTAAAGTATGGTATTTTGTTTCACTCTTTGCCCCAGCAAAAATAAACGATCACCACAGAGACTTGTCTATAGAATTCCCACCTGCAAATAAAGCTGGAAGGCATGATACTTCTAGGGTTTAAGACAAGACAGTTTCTATGATCATCTGTGTAAGATTTCCTCCAAATCTGACTTTAAGTCTGCTAAAGTTATATAAATACAATTCACAGTAAGTCATTTCTACAGTTTTATAGTTCTAAAAATTGCACCAAAACCACAACCCTCCATTCCCCAGTATGGGCTCCAGGCAACCTTTCAATACCTTCAGGCCTTGAAGTCAAACAGGCATCACAAGCTTCAGCAGAAGGCTTGTTTATTAGGGTGCAGCGCATACATGTCCACTCTTCTTCACATTTCTGAGCTATGTGTTCATTAGAACATGACCCCCTGCCACATGCCCAGCCAATTAGGCTATTTCTAGTTGGCAGTTTGCTGTGAAACAGAAGAATGATGTTAGTCTTTTGTGACGTTTCCTCTACAAATTACCTTACATTGCTATGTTCAGGGAGGCAAGAACCTAGAGAACAAGCAGTACAGCATGCTGTACCTGCCTAACAGCATGTCACTGTAAGAGTTTGATTTTCTTCTTTACCTAAAGGGCAAATCTTTCCAAGTAATACAAATATTCAAACTAACACCGACAAAAAGTTAACGAACAACAGAGATGCTCTGCAACACAATGCTCCAGCCTCTCTCAAATTCCCTACTGTTCTTGAACAGAGTAGCAAGAAATATGGCAAGAAAGGAGAACCACTTCTGTACATTTCCCCCATCCATTGTATAGATGCATTACTGAATGAAGAACTAATCAGAAGTTGCTACAGACAGTCACATAATCTAACAAATTTCAACAATTTTTTTCTCTCATGTAAATGGCATCCATTAGGCCACTTTGTTGTCCAAAAAGCCAACATAATTGAAAATGTTGAAGTTATAAAATCTTTCTTTTGTCTCTCCATTTCCTGATTTTTTATTTTTAAACATTTAGGTGCTTGTTCAGTTATAACTGTTAAGACAAAGCTGTATTGCAAATGCTTCTATAGGGTTTTTCTGTAGTTATTTTTCCTTTAAATTACTGTATTCATATGTTGGTACATTTATGTAGAACCATAGTTACTGTTTCAGTCACTGCATGCTATGAAGGACTAGTTTTGTCATACTATTCAAAAATTATTAGCATGCAAAATGAAACTATCAGTTCAGTGAAATGCAAAGTTTCAGGTACTGCGTTTGCTAAGTCATCAAACATTTGTCTCTGTAGTTGGTGAACTGTTGTGACACTCCTTAGACTTATACTTACTCTATAATTATCACTCTCCTTAAGAGGCTAGGTATCTAAAATATATTTTTTTTTCTCCCCACCAATAGTTGAGATATCTATCACAGCTCTTTCACAAAATGATAAAGAGGAGTTATAGTAGACATTACATTACCATTCCCAATATATTGGGGTAGATAACAAAACAGCGTAACTAGTAATTTAAAAATGCCCATTTTTAATACTATCTATTAATTTTTACTACTCAGCTGTCAAATGAGCATTATCAGACTGAAATCATTCAGCATGTCTTCTTTACAAGTATAATACTCCTCCTCCTTAACATTTTCCCCATATTTCACTATCTAGAAGATGTATTTTAAAGATTCAAGGTACACTTGAATTTGATAAAGTTGCTTATAATGGGTCCTGTCTTTATTTTGTCATTTGAGCAAAAACATAAGCTACTGGATTTAACCCAGGAATTGCTGAGTTAAACTCTACAGTTTATGATCTGTAGCACGTCAGTTTGATTACATAGGCTCCTGTTCACCTTCAAACATGAAAAGGTTGAACTTGCAGAAAAGCCACCTGAGAGAGGACACTTTAAAGTGGTACACTTTCTGTGTAGCAGAAAGAGCAGTATAATGTAGCAATCTGACAATAAAGATGAAGACAGTACTGGAAACAGCCTTGCAAGAAGGTCACTCTGAAAGCATGGCTTCTATTTATTTCTGAGGAACTTCCACGGATCCGAAGAACACAGTAACACTACTTGATAGAGCAGATTTTCAGCTACAAAACACTGTTTTTCAACAGTCACTACCAATACCTACCCATTTTCATCACTGATGAATGAGAGTCTACATACCACTCTTGTAACAATCTGCCTGGCTGTCACAACATGGCTTGTCTTTCACTTCACTGTTGCTAGTACTGAAAATAAGAGACAATACTTCCAGAGCAGCCTTCATGTTTCTATAGCTACCATTACCACAACTTCAACTAAAATATACCATTGCTTAATTGTTTGTTTTCAGAAAGACACTGCTTTTTCTAGAATGGAGAGAAAGTTATTTCTTCCCCATGTATAATTTCGTGGTTGTGTGACTCAGTGGAACATTTCCACCTCCCTACTGTTTTTCAAAGTACTTCTCATAACTTTCAGAGAAAAAAAAACAACCACCCAGGAGATTGATGTTGTTATCATCATGTGAAATATTTATCTTCTATGCTGGAATTTTCTATGTTTGATCTGCACTGAGAAGTGATTTTTAAGATTTAAGCAAAATCCTTTTGGCCATCTGAATTTTCATAGAAAGTTGGAAGTTAGGATGGCAGAGTAAGATAATTTGGTGTAAAACTTCTATACTTTTCTGTAAATCTTCTTTAAAAAAAAAAACAAAAAACCTCTCTCTATGCATATATATACATGCACACAAACACACGCACTAATGAAAACAAAGTTTTTCAAATGGAAATTGTGTCTTTCATCAGACTGACAGAGCTCAATACCAAAAAAAAAAAGCAAGACTGAGGCCTCAGATGAAAACTTTCTAGAATAACTTAGGTGTGGAAGAATCTGTGAGTAAGGTGCTTTTGAAACTTTTACCTTTTGCCCTTTTGTGATATCAAACACATTTTGTGCTTTTTCTGAAATAAAAGGAAGGCTGCTGCTAGCATAATTTATATGGAACTGAATGTCTCTGGCACACTTATAGTAAAAGCTTTCCAGAACTGTTGAGGAAAAAAAAACCTCTGAAGCTCTACAGTACTTGCTGCATTCTGAATTTACTTTCCTTAGCTTTCCTCAGCATCTCTCTACATCTAGAACAAAATTATGTAGATGTAGTTGCTTAGATATTCCTGAGAGCCTTCCTACAAGAAAGAAGACAGATTCTTACCTTCCTCATGCCATTTAACTCACTCACATGTAAGCATCCAAGCCTATTATGTGTCTAACTGAGAAGAGAGAACAATTTTTCTAAAAGCAGTGAATAATTTTGAGTATTTTTTGTTGTTTTTATGATTTTCACATTTGATTAGCCAGTTTATAACAGAAAGGATCTTTAAGCCAAGTATTCTAATCAAAGCTTTTAACCATTTTAAACAACGGCCAAAACATTTTTTTTACTTTTATTTTTTTAATACATACAAGTGAGCTTACGAAAAACAGACTGGTTTGCATGCAGCCATTCTATTTGCTTTCTATTGTTACCATAACAGCACTTTCAGACATCAGTATTTCAGTGTTATAAAGTTATCATCATACCTAACATTGACAAGCTGGGGATCAGCCTTTTGACATCGAGAGCAGAAGTAAGTCATCCTGTTATTCTCTCCTAAACGACACACAGTGATTTTCTCATTGCACTGACCACAGGTTTGGCGCCTGTATACTTTGTAGTGTTTGTAGAGTGTAGACCCAGTCTTGCGGCACTAAAATAGAAAATGTTTAAAACCCAAGTTACAGATGCTATATAAATTATGGTAGGTTTTCTACAGCTCATCTGAAATGAAACTAAAATAAAAATATAGCTGTGCAGACTAATAGCTTAATGACTAAACAAAGACATTAGAGGCATGTCCTGTATTTCATCTTCTTTTATTTCAAAAATTGACAGTAAATCTGGTATATCATAGTGCAGAATTTTCTGAGTATTGGAATAAAGAAAGACACAAAAAGACATACTAGCATAGCATCAGCAGACATATGCTAGGGATCCCTTGCATTTTGATGGACCATCTAGCTTTGATTTAACACCAGTCTTCTTTGACCTGTCAGCTGCAAAAAAACACTGGGAGAGCTCATGAGCTCCATTCAACACAGCAGAGAAAATGAATAGGAGTCAGCTTGAGCCCAGTAAAGTTGCTCAGTTTCATCCTACTGCTCATCACACCAGACAGGCTGGCTTGTGAAATGCTAGTTGGCAAATGGCAAGATCCCCATCCCCAAGAGCTGGCAAAAAGTCGTGTCAAAGTAAGAACAGAACAAACTCAAAGGGCACAGTGACCTAATGAGACCCCAAAGAGCTGACAAGCAGGCATATTTCATGAGACAGTTCATGCAAAGTCAACACACGCATACCCCAGCTAAAACTGACAGAAGGAAAAAAAATAAAATCAGGAAGAGCCCAGTAGAGATACAGCCAGTAATTCAGTCAGAAGGAATTACTGATAAAGTGTTCGCGTGAATAGTCACAAGCAATTTTTTTTTGTAAATTTCTCCTTTAGAAGTCCATCTTTTATTAGTTTTGTTCCATTGGTTATTAAAATCAGACAAAAACAGCAGCTTACTATATGAACTAGGTACCACATATTTGTATCTTAAGGTGTTAAACTGCAAGTCAAAGTGTAGAATGATTACTACAAGAATTAAAGTATACTAACATTCTATAAACAGTGATCATCACTACCACATATTAATCTGTTTTTGTTATGTTTTTATCTTCAAGAGGCTTGGGGGGCAAGTTCATCCTTAAAAAGTACTTAGCTGATAATACTTGGTAGATTTAGTTATAGAAATTTAAGATATGTAAACTGAGCTACAGAAAATGTAAATTGTTTATTGTTAGTCTAAATGCTTGTGACATGCCTACCCTCCTTAGTATCATACGCTGATGCAGAACCACTTGCTCCCTCTTTATTAGTAGGCTTCCCTATGAAGTTTGGATGATGAAAAGATTCCAAATCTAGCTAGATTAATCACTACTCTTTGACAGGTTAACAGAAAGCAGAGATTTAAATAGACTAAAATGAATTACATTTATAACCTCTACCATTGAAAGAATGTATTAGAAATGTTAAATCTTTTTCTCCTAGCTTACCAAAAAGAACTTCTAGCAACACTAACTCCTTGTCTTTCATGAACAACTTTGAGAAACAGACAAGCATTTCATTCCTCCATGTTCAGCTTAAAGAAAACCATACAAACAAGAAAGCAGCAACATACAAGAATTAGGCCCAGTTCTTTCATTCTGTTTTGCAAAGAGGGAGAGCCACCAGGAATTACAGCATTGACAAGAGAAGAAATGAAATCTTATTGAATGGCAGAAATGAAATCCTATTGACCTTGAGTTTATTTTGCTTTATCAACCAAAGAAATTGTCACAGTTAGGAAGAAATGTTAGGATTTACAATGTATTCACTCATATAAATGCACTTATCATTTCAAGTTTCATAAAGCTGCATTAATTGAATTCCCTTAAAAATTCCCAGCAACCTCTAGCTCCCAGCTTGAAGAGTTACCACCTTACATGCATGTGCTTAACTTATATTAATTCTGACACATTCAGAATGACTTCACATGTACAGCAAAACTGTACTGAATTGTGTGAATGTCACACTTCCTGCTGCAACTGGGCCAAAGTTCTGCACATTCTTACAGTCTAGATTTCCCCACTCTTCCATCTCTTGGCAATTTGCAATAAACATGCAAAGCAAGGCTCCTATTCACTGAAACATTTTTTTTGTTTCATTTCTTTTCCTCTTTCCCCTGACTGATCAAATACAGCTGTGATGCTGTAATCAAGTTTTGGAGGCTTCTTAGAAATATCTGTCCATACCTTATAAAAAAGCAGGGTAAAGTCACGTGTCATTTTCACCAAGTGACGTATATGCTCATCTGTCAATTGGCAAACCTACAAATAAAACAAGTGTGATTTTTATAATATTGCTATATTAATTAACATCATTTAATTTTAGAGATCTTTATAGACACGGGCACTCCAAACACTTTCCAGTGAATTCTCTTAGCAAGGAAAAAATAGTACACTGTTGTATTTTACACCACGCAAACTCACTGTGTGAATAACAAATAATGCACTTTGCCTCAATCATGCAAAATATTAGCTAAAAACTTCAGTGGTCTACCTCTCTATTGATCTAAGATTTCCTGATCATAGAAATCATATGAGCTAGCAACTCTGAATTCATTCTGCTGGGAATATAGAGATGACTCCCCTTGAACCTAGAACTCATCAAATGGATAGTCATCATATCCATGAATGTAATCATACAGCTCTAATTAGGGTTAAAATTCAGACTGATTCTACGAAGAATTTCCAGAAATATTATGTTTAACAGTAACTCCTACTATTTTCACCTCCTTTCCTCTACGTTTTATGTAATCTCAGTTTCCTTTGCTAATTCTACAGAATTAGCTACAGAAAAACACACGAGCAAAGAAACCCCAGGCATTCTTAATTTTATTTATAGGCTGACAATTTAAAGGCAGCACAACACGATGCTGGATAAAATCAGGACTTGTAAGTTAAATTAATTCCCTAGAAAAGGAGTTCCAAGCTGTAAGACAGGCTTGGTGCAATAAATGTCTAACCTGGGAGACAGGAGCAACAGTAACAGGTTTCAAAGAAAGCTATATCAAGTTCTTCCAATCAGAATGTTGGAACTACAATTTAGTTAATGATAGATGAGAAAACAAAGGAAGATTAGAAGATAACAAAATTTTGTATAAGTATATATTTATTCTCCTAATACTCTAGAATAATTGAAAACAATCTTGATGCAATCCACCTACTTTAGCAGCTGGATGGAGACCGCTGTCAAATAGTGCTTCGTTTTTTATGATATTTCCAACTCCAGGTAATACTCTTTGATCCAGTAACACATCACATAACATCTGTGTTTTCTGCTGCTTTACCTCACTTTCTGCTCTTAAAAAGCTAAACTTTGGAGAGCAGACATCCAAGCTTTCCATCATTCTCACTTTCTGCTCACACTCTGCTACATTTCTGGAAGAGAAAAACCAACAAAAAAATGTATATTTTGTTTTACTTACAATTTAGCAACTTTAAAAGAACAATATATGAAAGTGTAACAGGTTATTATTTGCAGATAACACAAAATATGAAAATAACACTCATAGGAGGAGACAAATTATATTAACCCCTCCCTTACAAAAGGGTTCAATGATACATACGTAGAACATACAAGTGTCTGTCCAACATACAAGAAATCATCCTCATTTGGTTTAAATTAGCTTGAAAACTAGTTAAATCTATTTGCAATATAAAAATCATGTGTTTGGATCAGCAACCATAAGGTATATGGGTACACGACTTCAGCAGGTTTCAACATGACAAGAAAATATGTTTTCTTAAACCTTGATTTTTTTTAAGCTACCTACAATCAAACTGAAGAACATGTAGTTCTTCAGTAAATACAGTAGAAGCTATCTCAGTCTTGCAGAAGCTTATCTGTTCCATAGTATTAAGCTTACGTATGATATAGACATATTACTTGAATTTACATGTTCCTTTTCACCCAACAATTTAAAATGCTTTAAAATTAAGCTTGCTACATTAGTTTTATTACCAGCAGAAAGTACAGTGCTAAAGGACAAATATAGCTACATAACATTAATTAGTAAAACCACACCAAATTGCTAACACAAAAACCCAACAAACATAACCTTGGGGCCACAAAAGTTTGAAAACAGTAATTGCTATAGATACTTATTCTTGCTAAGAAAGTTACATTTAAAATTAAAGAAGGAATGGGTTTCAGCTTTCAGATCGAAGGACTGAATTAAATCCAAGTTTCATTCCCAGTCTTGACAATATCTAATGAGGCTATGGTATAGAACTACTTTAGCTCCTTGCAAACTGTGATACAAAAGTGACAAAATTAGATATCCATATCAATAAACATTTTAGTAAGTTTTGATTAATTTCTTTTATCTATGATGGCTCTTAGCCAAACAATTAACAAGGTCTGATTTTTATTTTTTACTTCATCCTTAGAAGAATGTTATAAACCAAGCTGTGTTTTTTTCTCTTCTGTTTTGTTGCTTTCTGTTGTCATTTGAAGTTGGTTAGTTTCTGCCTTACCTATATTCTGCTGTCACCTCAAAGAAACAAATAGTATCTTTTATAAGCTGTATCTCCAAAACTGGTAATGCTCCATTTCTATCTTTACTTCCATCAGGATTAATGCGCATGGAACCGTTCATACCAAAGTGAATCCTTGGAAAGAAAGAAAATTCTTATGGGTATTTAACCTTAACAATGTTTTCAAGCATTTGCTAGTCTAGTTTTTACAGTTAGGAGCTGTTCTCTCTAACCAAGTTGGTAAGCATGTACATAAGTTCTAGTCACTAAGAGAAACATTACTCATTTAATTTTCAAAGGCCCGTGACCAAGGCTTTCCTCTTACAAATCAGTTCCATTAATTAGTTATTCCAGCTGCATCTGCTTCTGTTACCTATTTACAGCTCTGAAGTGCCATTAACTAGTCAAGAAAAGTATAAACCAAAATATTGCACTAAAACTTCCAGAAAGTTCCTTTTTTTAAAAAGATTACATTCACCGTAATGGCTGATCATTTCATTAGCCAAGCTTCACTACACTGTTTAAAAGAAACGTTGAAGTCGTAGCCAGCCATGACAAGAAAAATAATTCATGATCATTGCTACGTTTATATTAGAAGGCCTTAAGAAAGTTACAAGATTTCACTCTATGTGTTTCGTTACTTTGATGCGCTGAAATCAAGTAAAACAGAATTCTTATTTTAATTACAAATAGAAAAAAACACTAATTAAACTTAGGATATATTATTCAATTATAGCTAGTAGTAAGATGGTGATTTTTTGTTGTTTTTGTTGTAAAGTAAAAAGATAAGTTTTTTGAATTAGTGCCATATAGCATTGTAAGACTGCTTTTATTTGATCTACTTTTTGCCTAAGGGCTCACTAGCAACGCATTTCTGCCTCAAAGACATTGTCTTAAGAAAGCCTGGAGAATATGACCATCTTAAAGCTGCAGTTAGAAGTCTTTATACAATGTGAATGGGTTCTTAAACCATCAGGACCTTCTTAAACCATCAGTAATACCCTCTAGAATGAACTTTGAGTGATGAGTCTTTTGATATACTGTGTTAACTACTGTACTGAAAGCACTATTATAGATTAAAGACTCCATTACAAATTGCTACATAGAGTTAAAGAGAGTTTCAAACATTTAAAGTGAGGCTGTACAGAAGTTTCTCCATAACACTAACTTTCCAAATCTCTGGACATGACAAAAACAAGAACAAAAAGATCCCCCTTAGCATAGTAAACCTTTTTCTCATCTCTTACCTCAAGGCTTTTTGATCAAAATACATAAAAAATTCCTTTCCCAATGTTTCCACACCCCTGAAAACTTGTCCAGTAAGGAAATCATGACTAGTGGTTCTCTCCTCACTTGCAGCAGTCTGAAAACGAGCACACAAAAAGATTAAAACAGAATGAACAAACACTGAACTTCACAAGTTTCTGACTGCTTATTTTCCTCATCTGCCAAGGTCCCTCTGAGTGGGGTCTCAAGGGCTCTGAAGGTCCCTTTCTGCAGTTTTTAATTGAACAGAAAAACAACAATTTTTTTTTTTTGCATGGCATGAACATCATTTACTTCAACTATTATAGAAATAAGAAAGCACTCTCACTTTCACCCTTACATCAATTGTTAATCCCTTCCAATAAAGGTATTTGAGTAAGATACTATACAGCAAGATTTCCTTTTACTTTAATCTGCTCAGGTTTGTTTAAAACAAGCCAGAGTAAGAAGTGACAGGGATGAAAAATGAAGTTGACATTCAAAATATTCCAAGTTAAACCCTTGCCACTTCAGCACTAATAGCACAGTGTGGGTTCCCCATAGTACTGTTTCAGCAGTGGCCAAAGCCTCAGCTATGGTTTACAGTTCATGATGGCTATTTTCTGATGAATAAAGGCAACCCAAGGTGACCTCTGCTGCAGTACATAACAAGTACTGAAGGGAATGACATTTCTCTATGAAATTAGAAGAGTAACTCCTTACTTTTAAAAAGCTTAGTACTAAGGGATACAAAGATACAGACTAACCTGTTGATGGCATAACTTAAACAGATTTACCTAGGACTACACTCTTTCTTAAGTCTTTTTAGGCATTACCTTTCTGAGCCTTAATCACAAGTTCTCGTACCATGTCTTATCTACACCAAAGGGGATGTATACATGCCGGGTGGCTCCCCATCCATCTACTCGGGGATACCCAGCACACTTACGATGAAAGTACACACAGCCCCTCGCAGCAAACAACAAACAGGTGTTGCAAACAGCCCTAATGAGAGCCAGGCTATATCCCAACCCGTTTCCCCACCGGAAGAGTTCACAAGCCCCAGCAAAGTCTGAACCGAAGCAAACGAAAGCGCCTCTGGAAGCTCTCCCGCAGCCTGGCGGGACCCAGCACCACGCGCACGCAAGAACTGGAGCTGCCACCCGGTTCCTCACCGCAGCGCGAGCCCCTGCTGGCAGGGCGCTGCCCCGCGCGCTGCGCACCGCCTGGCCCCGGCGCACTCGCGCCCGCAGCCGCTCCGCGAACAGCGCGCAGCACGGGCCCTCCACCATGGCGCCGCCTCTTCCCTTCAAATCTCCCGCTCGCTGTGGGGTGGAGCTGCCGGGCTGCGCTGGTGAGCGCCGAGGGAGAACGCGGCTGCGCTAGCGATGAATGTCCCGGCGTATCCCTAAAGGGCCCCGAGGGGCGGGCCGGGCACGGCACGTCACCGCGTTGTTTGCACTCGCAGCGCCGCCCCGCTCGGCACGTGGTGTGGTTTCAATCTGGAGCCGTCTTCACGGCTGGAAGCAAAAGCCGTATGAACGTTAAGCCAAAGGCTTTGTTCTGCGAGACCCTTCAGAGAAAACACGGTATATCTTATTTATTTTTGTTCTTAAGAATGCAGTTCTAATACCTTCTTGTCGTAGAATGGTTTGGGTTGATCCTTAAGATCATATCGTTCCAACCCCATTCTGTAGGCAGGGATACCTCCCGTAGACCAGGTTGCTCAAAGCCCCATCCAGCCTGCCTTTGAATGCTTCCAGGGAGGGTGCATCCACAGCCTCACTGTGCAACCTGTTCTGGTGTTTCACGATCCTCACAGTAAATAATTTCTTCCTAATATCCAGTCTAAATCTATCCTCCTCCTGTTTAAAGCCATTTCCCCTCATCCTGGAGCTGCATGCCCTTATAAAATGCCTGATTAGTGATTGCAGTCTTCCTTTTGTTCCCCAAAACAGCCTTGCAAGTGCATCTTTTTGCAGGATTAACTTAATGCACAACTGGAAACTAATTTCAGCCCTTAGTCAATATTTAACAGGCTTTTGCAGCCAGTTCAAGTCTGTGTACACATGGAAGATGTTCTTTTTCCTGCTGTCGTTTAGGTGAGAATGGATATAATAAACTCCACAAGCTTAACAAAATACTGAAGGACCTTAGGATCAAAGATGGAACATTGGATGCCATTTTCTAACATGCACCTCATGGGGTGTACTCAAGCATCTTTGTGATGATTATTTCTTACATAAACAGTTTGTACCCAGTTTCGTATCAAGGCTCAGGCCTCGATTGCAGTGGGTGCAATTCCTGAAAGGATGACTGCTATTTCCCTTAAGGGGTGTGACTAAGTGAAGTTTACCAAAATAAAAATATATATGCTATATAATTAGGATATACCAATAAATGTAACCCCTTTCCACTTCTTTTGTGGTTACCATTATAATTTTAAACAATAACTATGAGAGAATCAAACTCATTAGTCAGGAATTCAAGATGTGGAGAAACTTAAACTGATTCTTCTGCTATTTCCACGTTCTTCCTACCTTACTGTTTTTCCTAGGCAGTTAGAGATCAGTGCTTAACATAATTTTCTATACTCACATGTATACACCTTAAAAATATACCAACAACTCCCATTATTTTGTTATTAAATATACTGTATTTTGTGATCAGGGAGTTTATAACTGGATATTTTTCTCTGAATGACTTCTGCAATGTGTTGCTGCAGGTTGGGCTTTTAATTTCAAATCTAATTTCCAATTAGACATTCCAATGCTAATAATTTAATGAGGTTCTACCCTCTTTCCTGCTCATGTATACAAGTGAATTTTAGTTAGAGAATCTGCAATAACTCAACTTTTGCATGCACTAGAAGTTGAACTCAAGCTTTGTACAAAACATTGTTGGTGAGCTTCATATTCAAGTGTCCGGTGGTGGTTGATAAAGATTCGGGACTTTCTTTACTTTAAGAATTTAGGAATGCATTTGAAACAGACGAGTGGAGGCAGCACAGTAACAGATACCAGTCTGACTGTTTTATGGTTTCAAACAATCAATGCTGAGCAACAGTCAATGCTTTTGTCCCAGTGTCAAGGACCTCCAGAACAGCAGCTGAATGAGAAACAGTATTTGAGCAAAATTACTGTTGATAAAGATTTTAAATGAAGTAGTAATGCAGTCAAGATAGAAATACATAACCACTTGTGTTTTACAGAGTTCTAACTAGAA
The DNA here is from genome assembly GCA_037305975.1 of Chrysolophus pictus. Lineage (NCBI taxonomy): Eukaryota > Metazoa > Chordata > Aves > Galliformes > Phasianidae > Chrysolophus > Chrysolophus pictus. Next base: position 49,039,073 of record CM074579.1, on the reverse strand, counting down.
TAATTTTAGCTGCTTTGCAGCAGTAGTTTCTCAAGTCAGGAAATATCAATTGCTGCCATTCAGTTTCAGTACTCTAGTTCCAAGTTACTTAGACCAAGGGGAAGGTTTTGTAAGAGGCAAGTTTTAAAAGGTGGCTGAAGGACTGTATACAATATAAAAGTTTTTGTTTAATTTATGTCAGAGTTCTTTGCTAGAATATAACATTTTGTGGCAGGTAATTTCATCAGCAGTTGTTTACACATTATTTTGACTTTGAAAAATCCAATGGCCACAAGAAATAATTTCTCCCACAGGTAATTAAATGTGCAGATTTCAAGAACAAGCTAGCAAATAAATTCCACTAGAGTGTAAGTTTAATATTTGGCTATTTTTTACTTCCCGTCTTCTGTTCCAACAATGAAATCCCATCATTCTACTGTACTGTGATGATGGATATGGCAAATAATGTCAAGTCACCTGCAGTGAAAGGTAAAACCTTCTTTTGAAGCAGAAAATGAGTGTATCTACATATGCTCATAAATTTGTCCCAATATTATAGTTGTTTGAGGAGCTGCCCATGTTGCATTTCCCAACGGCGTTCTCAGGCACCATTTCTTGATTTATTTATGTGTTAGCAATATTTACATTCAGGCATTAGCATACTGTAGAACAATGTGCTCAGAACTGGACACTCATATTTTTCTGCATAGTTGAGATATTATTGTGGTTATGATCCCATTAGAAAATAAAAAGGTACATTTATTTTAAAAATTTCAGATTTCCTAGAATTATGAAAAGCATGCATATCCTTTTATTTGTTTGTTTTCATTTTCCAGAACTTGCATGCAAGCGCTGATTCACTGCTTTGCCGTACTAATTTGTGTTGCAGGATATTTGATATAAAATTGCAATCAGTTTGCAAGAGTAGAGCTCCAAACATCCAAAAGCTCCAACTTTTTGTTTTATGTGCATTTTCTCCCTAGGATGAATGTGTTCTCTCTAGAACACTGGTACACAATTTAAATACATATTAAAAAAAAAAAAAAAAAGATGGTGGCAAGGAATATTATTGTATGGCAAAATAATTTAATTCAAACGGAATGTAATTTTAAGCCATACTAAAGTTCAATTTCTCTGAATGGAGCACGAGAGAACAGGAATATGCAGAAGAGAAACAGTTTCTTCTCTTCTAAACCCAATAAGAAGGACAGGTTTTTTTTTGTTTGTTTTGTTTCTGGCTAGTTAAATTGTACAGTGAACTGCAAAGACATTCCATTTATGGTAACAAAATTTTGTACGAGAACTAGTAAGCAGTGGATAGTGGATAGTTTACCGTTTCATGCCTGGAGAGTTAATATGAACGGTTAAGCACACTCAAAGTTACTCATCATGTAATCCTAGTGAAAGCCTTCCTAAACCCTGTAAAAACATTCCCAAATCCTTCTAAATTAAGTTTCTTAATGCAGTTAATCTGAATTGGTGTGTTGTGCAGGGAGTGTGTTCTGGTTAAGAATTCCCGGTCTGCCAGAATGTTTTGAAGGTCATGCAATTTTGATATGGAGACATGGTTAATTTGATTTTTGGTAGTTACCTCAAAATAAATAATGTCTTGACTGATGAGATCCTTTTGTAAGACAGGATTTTGTACCTCCATTAGAGAAAACATATTACAGTAACTTTTAACAGCTCCATGTACTGTAAACTAAGGATATATACTAGGAGGATCTTTCAAAATTGCAGTAAAATATTACAATAAGATTATTAACTGTCAATGACAGTTTTAGTCTGGTAATTTCCTGCATTTATCCTGTTATATGTTATTTATCTGCAGTCATAGGAAAATGCTAGAGCTTATGTACTGTTCTCCCTGAACATGGACTATGGTCTGAAAATATTTTTGTTTAATGGATTACAAGTAAGAGGGACAGCTGAGTCTTAGTAGTACCATCCCAGTTTATACCAGCCGAAAAGTGGACACACACAAATGTATTCTTAGGATTACGATGCATATACTAAATGAGAAAGTCATTTTCTAATTTATACATTTAACATATTGTAATTTAGGTGGCCAAAACAGAACATGAGATAGACAATGCAAATCATATGTAGACTTGTATACAAAAATATTCTGATATTGTCACAACAGTGCAAGGATTCCTTTGACTAACGTTTAACAGAGAGTTATCTGTAAATGAGTGGCTATAAGCAAGTCACTTGGCAAAAATATCTCATTCTCCACATCAGTTCTTGATTTCCCTACAGATAAACAAATATTAATAATCTTTGAAAGCATTGGCTAGTTTTATATATTAGTTTTCAGCAGAGTCATTTTGCCTTTTTTGGTCAAGAATAGAAAGTTAGATGTGGATTGATTTTAAATACCAAAATTGTTAAGTATTTCTTACAAGAACTGCATCAAATTTTCAGCTTTCATTTGAAAAAAAAAAAAACATAACTGTGTAAACCAAAGAGTTACATCCACAAGTAGACATGGGCTTAAAGAGAGAGAAGCAAACTATTCACTTTGCTGAAAGTTCAGTAATCAGTCCATTGCCTGTTATATTTGTAAAGTAATGCAAACCCTGAAATCCCTGTGTAATCAATGGCCAAAGACGGGCTACCTCAACAGGCAGTGATTTAGGGCAGAGGCCTCATTGGGTCTTAGCTATGCAGGAAGTAGTGCTTGTTCCTGCTGCTGTACACCCTGCTGCATTACATCAAGCAGTTGGATATTTCCTTATGCAGTCTAAGGAGACAGCTGTGCCCACGAGCACTATTCACATGTTTACTGAGCAAGACAACTGAGCATGCCAGAGAATTGCATGGTTGCTTCTCAGCACTCTGCATTCATGGCAGTAAAACATTTCTTTGTTTAGATACCCAAACAAAGCAAAATTTTTAAAAAACAGAATATGTCAGCTTCTCTCTTTATTCAAGCTATTAAAGCAATCTCTTGATACCTGGGTAAGGTAGTGGAGCATCCTTCCCTGGGAACTTGGGAGATGTTGATCCTAGAGTTTCAAACTTCTGAGGAAACATGCAGGAAACAGAACATACAGTGTTCTAAACTGAGGCTAACTTAGTCTCCCTTGTCAAAGTGCTTTTGTTTTGCATAGCACACTCAGTTTTTAACTAGAGCAATGATAGGAACTGAGGCCATTTAGATTATTATCTAAATTATCTGGAATTATCAAATCTATTTTTTGGCATCTGATTGCTATACATAGCCACCTCCGACTTCATCTTTCACAGTGTAACTAACTCTGGAAGGATGTTCTTGTTTTACTCTGTGATCTTGCTGTTAACTGTAACAGGAGCTTTTGAGTCTGAATTTAATTTTGGCACATTGGGAGTAAATCTGAGTTCTAATGATGCAGTTATTAAGTTATGTTATTAAGCATGCAGTATCCATCTAAATCCTATATATGTCTTTTTGTGTTGAAGGAAAATGTTTTACTACTAGAGAGATCCCACTTTCTCTGTCCACCAAAAAATTTAATAACCCAGTGATAATGACAGTTACATTGATGGCAGGAGACCAACTGTTCATATGCTGTTCCAAAAAAGATTGAGTGCTTTGAACTTGCATATGTTGTTTATTGTGTCAGTTTTTAAGCCATAAAGAGTTGCAGAGGCTGCTGTAATACTCTTTTCACTGTATTTCTGTTGGTGAGTTTGCCTGGTAAATGGTGTAAGAAACTTAATCTTGGAGCAACTCCAAAAGCAAAACATGTAGAAATGAATTGGTAAATTCCATCTACACAGGAGGTTAAAAAGAAACTTTCATCTTCAAGTCTTGATGCTTGTGTAAGTCCTAGAGGAAAAAATTTGGCCACAGCAGAAACACTGAGCTTCCTGGGAACATAGATATCTTCAGGCTTAGGTTCCATCAAAGTTGAATATGGGAAACCCTGTTTCTGGACCAGCTATGCCTAAGTATCAGACAGCAGACTATCTATTATCTTTCTGTGGTGTGAGAAAATAGATCTCAAGAAAAAGATTGCTCTGAAAATATATATATTCCTTCAGAAATGTTCAGTGTCGTGTATGAGTTCTGGCATTTCAGAGCTCTGTAACCATACGAAACAGTATCCAGTCTCTTTCCTGAATGTTTCTTTCCAAAATATTTTGCACAACAGGGCAAACCATATTTTGCAGTTCATGAACAGAGAAATATTGGAGAAGAATGGACCAAGACCCTGCCTAAATTCAGAAATAAAATGTTAAGAAATTTCATTTAAAAAAGCAGAAAATTTTCGAAGTTTGTTTTGAAAATCCTTAATTCCTCCAAGGCTATCGTTCCATCCCCAGTTAAATCCTCTGGTTTCTTTCAGGTAGTCAGGTCTATCTAGCATAGGTACCTCTGCCCATTCAGGATAGCATAATCTGATTTATTGTCATAGTTTAACTTAATTTGGAGAAACGTTTGGAGAAGTTTGACAGCAGTGTGGAACTGCCTTAGGATATGAACAGTAGATCTCATTGAAGTTGGATATTCTTGGAATACATACAGACAACTTACCCAGCAGCTTAAAAACAGCACTTGTGACTACTGCATCTCGAGACTGTTTGGTGCCAGCAGGACTTTTGTTGTTGTTGACAGATACTGGCTCCTGCCAAATAAAGTGAAAGTTACTGTATTTATCTGGAGGAGAAAAGACAATACTTAAAACTTGCAGTAGTTTATTCAAAGAGTAAATCCTTGAAGATATTTAAGGAAAAGTCCAGCAGTGCCCCTAGGCTATCTACATACTAAAACAGACAGTAGGAAAAAGAGAAAATTGGTGCTTGGAGAGAGACAGAAACATTCTTTATAGCTTTCTTGCACTGCATTTATACACACAGTGCTCTGAGGTGTATTCTCATACAGTGGATGTTTACTTTTAAAAGTAACACCACAAGGAAAGGTGAGATACGAGAAAAAGATCATGGGAGGAAGAGCTTGCCATCTTCAGGTTTAGAGGTTGAACTTAAACACTATCTTTAAAACACTGGGAGAATATTTGTTTAAAAACTTAGACAGTATTACAAGGTCCCTGAAGCTTTAAAAACAGAACTAAACAAGAGATGTTTGTAGTGAAATATGCAATGAGGCTGTTAACAGAAACTGACCAAAGGGCGTGCACCTTTTCTTTTTCTTCTGTTTGTTTTTTTTTCTGTTACTTACACAAGTACTGCAATCCTTGTACCTTGCTGCAAGCCTTTATCTGCTGCCTGTGTACGTGCAACACTGTATTTTAATTAGTCTCAAGATTTGAGACTTAGAAGGAATAGCAGAGGTCTCTAATTACCTTCACAAACTAGTTGTCTGCTCAGAAAATGAGGAATGAGTAGGCATTAAGTAGTCAGAAGCCAGTATTTGAATCCAGAGAGAAGAAGGAGGAGTGGAAGGTTAAGAAGTGCAATTTTCACCGACTTTTCTGGATCTTCAAAATTACTAAAGCAATCCTTCTTTAGTAAAAGTCACCAATTTTAGATATTGGGGGTTTATTAGTAATACCAGACTAGATATTTTACGATTTGTTTTCTCCCTATTTTGGATATTTTTATTGTAAAAGTATATTTTTAAGCATTGGTAGCATTTCTTGAAGGACTCTTGGGATAAATAATGCTTGGTAAACATTATTTTTTTCAGTTCCAATTTAGGGGGAAAATAGAAACTGTGATTTAAATCATGGCCATTCACAAACTGGCCTTGACTGAGCAAAAAAAAACAACCAGAGGATTATCTCTTTAGCAACTTTTGAATCACAGCTGCATTATTGATATGAAGCTAAAAAGGCTTTGCAGATATTTATATAATTAAATGCAACTGTTATTATGGAAATTTTTCATAACAGCTGTTGCACTGAAAGAAAGGTTACCTCTTCTCTATCAGTAATCCCTTTAAATCTCTGACATGATTCATAGATTCTCAAACAATGCCTATAAATTAAACAAACTGGATACCTTCCATACATGCATTTATTTATCATCTTTCACCCCATCAGCAAGTTAGGTAAGAACAGAATAACCGAACTCAAGTTAGCTCATGAAAGTAACATGGATGTTCCTTCTTATGAACTTCATTTCTATTTTTGTTTTCTGAAATACTTATTGTTTCATTGTGCTCAGAAGTGGTGTAAGATTCCTCGATGAAGCCATGCAAGCCCTTGTTCAAAAACCTTACACTTGTTACTTAAATCTTGAACCATCAGTCAAGGGTAGCAGAAAAGAATGAGTTTGATAAAGGCTAGAGACAGATTTGAAACATGACAAAAAGCTTTAGCTCTAAATGAATTTCTTCCTTTCTTTGTGGATAACATAACAGGTTTTTTCTTCTGGCTGAAAAGAAGCAGCCTATCAGAGCTACAGCTGAGGTTCTCATTTTATTCCTGGCTTGGAAAGAGGAGAAGGATCAGCCAGGATTTATTTTCTTTTCCCTTTAGGGCTAAGAAGTAGTAGGAAGCAGAAGGAAAGAAAACAAATGTCACTGTTAAAGTGTAGATGGCTTGCTAGGTTTCAGAGTGAAAGGTTGTGGAGTATTTTTATAGTGTATTTTGTAGCATTGAGAAAACTCAGAAACAGGAAAGTCTGGGCTTGTAAAGAAGCTCCTTTTTCAAAGCAAGTCCAGTACCTGAATTTTTGGTCATTTTGGACCACAACTCTGCAGGACAGTCTCGAGGATTGTGGTTGATCACAGAAAGTGAGCCAGCTTCTTGCCCTTGTGGCAAAGACTGCCAGCTGCATTTGTTGCTGCGTTCGAAAGAAGATAGCCATCATATCAAGGCAAATAATTACTTCTCTTGCGTAGGCAGATGTGAAACTGTATCTATGTAGTTTTAAATTCTTCAGTAGAAGATGACGAGCGCTGAAGCTCCTTTTTTTTCTCTTTCTCTTCTGATACTGAAAAACTATTTTTTTTTTTAAGAGGTGCTGGCAGATAACTATCAACATAGGGTTGTTGATTCAATTGCTGTGGCAGTAGGAGGTGGGCTTCTGTGTAATAGAAATTTCTCACAATTTGTGGAGAGAGTGTTGCTTTGGCAGCCTCTGTTTTGAGATCCCTCACATTGACTTCATCAATGGTTAGAATTTTGTATTAATAAATACAAATTTAATGAGCATGGCCCATTTCAGGTTTAGGAGGAGTTACAGCTAAGGAAAAAATAAGGCGTGTAAGAGAGTGAATAAAAGGGTAAGCATTATAGAAGGCTTTGGAGAATAGCATATTAGGAAAATGTTAATATTCGCTACTATTAAGTAGAATCCAGTAAGAAAAAAAGGAGAACTTGTAATAGAATGGAAAGCATAGCAATAACAGCAGAGCATCAAAGTCCTAGAACACAGTAAATGAAGACTTGCTCAAATGCAATAGCCATAGGTACAGAAACAATAAAAAGAAACTACTTTCCTTCAGAAGGCCTCAAGAAGGCAAAGATCTCCAGAAAGACACCTTTGGGAAATTCTTTACAGAGAGAGTGATGAGATACTGGAACAGGCTGCCCAGAGAGGTTGTGGATGCCCCATCCCTGGAGGTGTTCAAGGCCAGATTGGATGGGGCCCTGGGCAGCCTGGTCTAGTATAACTGGTCTAGTATTAAATGGGGAGGTTGGTGTCCCTGCATGTGGCAGGGGGGTTGGAGATTCATGATCCTTGAGGTCCCTTCCAACCCTGGCCATTCTGTGATTTGCCCCCACTGCCAGTCCTTGACTGAGGTCTGGGAAGGGGTGGATCCTGGCTCCACACCTTCCAATCGCTCAAGTACATTGCATGTACCTGAGCTCCTCTGGCTTGGCCCTGCCTTCTCACCAGGTGGTCAATCACTGGTTCAAGCTGTGACTTAGCATTTCTGCTACAGAACTCCATAAAATAAATCTAAGAAGTCTTATTTTATAGCTTTTTTTTTTTTTTTTTCCTCCTCAAAGTGTGAAAGATCTTGCTTTTACTGTCTGGAGTTTACCATAGAGGAAATCTATATCATCAAATGATAACTGGCGATTATAAGAAGAGTTGCAAACAACTAGTGGAAGAAAAAAATAATCAAATACACCATATAGGTAAGAACATTACCTGTGCCTTTATCTGGGAAAAAAATTATCTTGAGAATCCTCCATCTATAGAAGACTGTACAAAGTAGTTAAGCTACTGCTGATTTTTGCCCTCAGAAATGCAGAGAAAGCTGACCTCTCATAGGTCACTTCCAGTCTAATATGTACTTGTTTGGGAGCACTTAAAGAAACATAGCTTACTTTCCTCTGGTAGTTGAAGTTTTAAAATCTTTTTTTACTTAGAGTTCATATCTCAGGTAACTCAGCACTACTTCTTTTCAAAAGGTGGGGATCTAGTTTTGTGAATTATAATCCAAAGCATTTAGCAAAGTCTGATTGCTGAACTATCTCTCAGGTGCTGAGAACCAAAAGGTTTAGAGCCCTTGTTTAAAACCTTATCAGTATTTTCTGTTTTCTCACTTGCAGTGAGTAGCAAATAAAGTCAGTGAAGTTTTCTTATAATAGGTGTAATATGCTCCCTGTGGTTAACACAGCTAAGCAGGTGGGCAGCATCCTTTTGTGTTAGCTGTATTTTCCGAACAATTTCCAAACAAAATATATGATGAATTATGTTGTGAGGAGGCACCATGCCAAGGCACCATGGGATTATTGTTTGAGCTGGTCTTAGTTAACATCTTCACTAATGATCTGGAAGAGGGACTAAGCAGACCATTAATTAAACTGTCAGATATTACACAGAAATAGTTTTAGGGTCCTAGCTGGACTAGAAGATATGCAGACTAAAAGTAAAGGCTGCTAATAAGAAAATAAGAATAATTTGGGGGAAATACCAGTTTCTTTTTTCTTGGAGTGGCATCTGAATCATGAACTTTGTATCACCTGCATGTTCAAACTCTTTGATTTTCAGTAAACATTCATCATTTTCTGAGGAGTAACAGTTACACAAGATAGAGTTTCCTTGCCTTTAGCTGCATGTTTTGGTTTTTTACCTGATCTTCAAACTTGCTTGGCTGTAAGATTTGCTGGAAATTATGTTTCTCGTTCTTGTTGTTATTTTGTTGGTTGTTTTTTTTTTTTTTTTGTTCTCATTAATTATACTTTAATTCCTTTCTGATCTAATGTTGTATTGCCAGTTTCATGATTTTGATAAAGTTTCATATCAGTCCATCCAATCACCAATATAGTCTAATTTCCCTTTTACATCTATTTTGAAAAGTAAAATGAAACTATTTATTTGTTATATGCCAATTTTTATGTAAGATTATTTCAGGTACACACAGAAGTACAATTATCAGCAGCAACTCTACAGATCAAGCATTTAAAATCATACAACATAGAATAAAAATCTGCTTGGTTTTTATGAATTTGTGAACATACTTCTTGTATAATATTCTGTATAGACTGTATAAATGTAGAATGTATTCCCTGCTTGTGTCAGAGAGACAGAACTGCCCAGGCCACAGTGATCCGGGCTGTATGCTTTTCGTTTGGAAAAGTCGGTTGTTTTTGTGAACTGGGAATAACCCACACAGCGTAAGTTATGTTGGAAATAAGTTGTGTATTCCGTAAGACACAGTATTACAGCTCTTGTGTGCTTGGAAGTCTTCTGTAGTTCTATTTATAAGCATAGAAAGCAGCTTATGATACAGCAGCGCTCTCAGGAGGAAGCTGGTAACATAGCAGAATCAGAATAAGGCAAGAAATAGAGAAGCATTCCTACAAGTGCATCTGTCAAACCATGGGATGCAGGAGAAAATGAGGAGGTGACAGGTTGGACAGAAAGAGAAATAGCATAATATGAAGTGAGTTAATGATGCCAGCAATTTTTAGCAGTTGAGAAGGTAAGGGTTGCAAAGGCAAGGTGGCACTTCATGATTTATGTGCAAGAGGCAGGCAAGATGATATTTTTTTAAAATGTATGTATTAAGCTGCTAAGCTGAGTTCATATATGCAATTTCACTGCTGTCCAGGATAAACACTGTAATTAAAAAAAAAAAAAAAAATCTGTGTTGCTGAACTTACCCAGTTTTTCAGTGATTTGCTATCACTTGTGATCCAGACTGAATGGGATGATTTGCTGTTTAGAAGTATTTATTGTTATTCAAAGGTTTTTTCTTATGCCACTTATATGCCAAAATTTCAATTACAATTACTCCCAATTTATCTTAATAAATGTAAGAAAGTTTAATTTGATTAAAAATACTTACTATAAAGATATATATTTTTAAGAGAAGATATTTGTCCTGACCCAAGATGCCTGTTTTCAGCCCAGTCTTAAGATACTGCGCTATGTAGCAAGAATAAATCATGCCATGCAAGGTACTTGAATTATTCATAACCAAATTGAGCGGTGGTATTTTCTTTATGAAAATCAGTGAAAATGGAAGGAGTAAACAATTAAAAACAAACAAACAAACAAAAAAACAACCCAAACCTGCCATTTAACTCAGAATATTTTAATAATCTGAATTCATATTTCCTTGGCGAGAGGTTTTCTAGTGTCTGATTGTTATTGTTTCAAAGTATTTTTGTAGAAATTCATGTACTTCAATGCAGTCACATGTGCCATGAGTATTTTGTGTTTTTGTATTTTTGCAACTATTGTTGGGATGAAATATATGTTACAGACAGAAACTATTATTAGCATTGTCATAGACTTGGAGACTCCTAAAAATAAATTTGAAAAAAAAAAACAACAAATATGAGACAATTAGATATTGGATATTATGTTTCCAAGCTTACTATTTCCAGCTACTATATTTTTGTTCTGATGGGGGCTAATTGCACTCCTAGCTGCTGAAGCTCTCATGTCTGGTGCTGAATTCTTATTCTGGAGCTCAGTTTTGGATGGATTTTGGAAACATGCCTCAATAACACTTGAGGATGAAATGTGAAGAATAGAAGTTATCTAGAAGGAATAGTGAATACTGAATAGTGCATTGTAGATTAGAGGTCATCTAAAAACAATGAATAACAGCTGTCAAAGGAAGCCTGCTGAAGTACGTTTGCAGTAAATAGTAATAAATCATCTTGAAGCACAGCAGTAGAAATTTTCAATATGTTGGTCAGGTCAACTTATGTTACAGTGGTCACTGCTCACTGCAAAGATAGTAGCTTATAAAAAGACAAAGACAATAAGATTTGCATTTGTCAGAATATGACTGATGTGCTGATGCAACCCTAATTATGTCATGAACACAAGAATGCTGTAATACGACTTTGTCATAAGGGACTCAGGGCTATAAATGTATTTACCAGCTGCTGTGTGGAAGGAAAATCTATTGCAAGAATTTGTTTTTTATAAGGCTACTGAAGAGGTGTTGATCATTGAATCAAATAATGAATTCTCATGATCGTTGCAATCTGGGCAAGCAAAGTATCATTTTGATGTAGGAAACATCTGTTAAAGAATTTCTCCCGAGTCTCATCAGTGGTTGGCAAATTTCATTGCTTTAGTAATGTTTTCATTATTGCTGTGTCTATAAAATGGCATGGCATGTTTTATAGCACTTTTTTCTATTCTCAGTGCAAACTAAGAACAAGAATTTTAATTGTAACTTCTTGTTAGATATAGAAACAACATGTAAGAAAAATCTTAATGCTTTTATGTAGTATATCCTATACAGGAAATTTTGGTTTCTGTGCTAATATAAATCACTGAGCATGAAAATAATATATATATCTGTGGCCTACACATGTACCTCTAATTTAAGTTTAAGGCTTGGTTATTCTGTGTATGCAGAAGTAGACAAGTCCTTTACTGTGTTTTTCTAGAAAAACACATACAATGATGCTGTCTGCTGCTAATACAATTATTACTTATGGTAGAGAGTTCAATGTATTAAATAAGTGCTTTACAGAATTCTGTCTCTTAACTTCATACATGTTGTTTTTCAGATTTGTAAAATGGCTCTTTGCTTTTATATAACAAAAGAAAATAAATAAATTTACCTCATAACCTTCAACTCACATTCATTGCTTATCAGAAATTATGAGCAGTAGCAAAGAATGGCTTATTGTGCTTTAGGAACATGAGTTTTATCTACTAATAACCCTGCCTTACGTCAGTATGTTCCCTGATAATTCCTCTTCTTTTTGACTACATGAGGAATATTATCATCTCAATTTCTATGTTATGTTGTCCCTAATAGCCTTTCTGTAGAATTGGATCAAATGACTTTTGATTCTCTTGAACACAATCTCATGCTAAGCATACCCAGCATCTTAAGACAAAGTTCGTTACAGCTACACAGAACTTGCCCTTACTAACGTGCTAATAGCAGTACTAAACTTATTACAAATAATTATTCCTAAATTAATGAATAGTATATTCGTATCTATCGTGTATGCTTTTGCTGTTGCTGATTGTACTACTAGATTGCACCTGCAAGGTCACCAATGTGTGCAGCTGACATGGCAAATGCAAGCAGCTGTCCACTGATAGTAGTGCACAAATTCTATAGGCAGGAAAATCACTTTACTAAGCGCTTAACTTTTTTTTGTACTGGTGGATGTACAAGTGGAAAAGCATTAGTGTTTACATGGGAACCTTAACTGTACCATTAAAGACATAAGTCCTGTGAAATATCTGAAAAATTTGTTCTACATCTGAATTAAAATAACTGTGTTAGAGGAAAGTAATGATTAGGCTGTAGAAGTTATCTATATCATAAAAAAGGACAAACTTCAATTAAAAAAACAACAGCGCAACACAGGTTTTGAAAGATGTCATCTTTGGAGTTGGAGTACTTTCATATGACTTGTGAATTTTTCCCATTTATTGCTATCAAAGAGAAGGTGAAACAGCTCAGCTTCTGGACAGTATGCAAGTCCTTTTCATCTAACTCCAAGCACCTGGCTCTCTTCAGAAACAAAAACTATTCATCTGTCAGTCTGCAGTTTGAAACTGGCTATTCCCATGCACTGTTTGCCAGGTATGATTATATCAGTTGACAGAAAATGTTATGTTCACTGCTAAATTATCACAGACTTCTAGGGAATAACCAGGATCACTAATTTTAAGTTAGTACTGTGGATTTCTTCAAAGGTTGAGGTTTGTATAACATACGCTGACAAAAGATTGATAGCAAAGGTGATAATGGGGCAGTTGTCGTGATTACAATTCTTAAGTCCTTAGAAGTTCTTTCTTCAGACAACTGTGATTTGATCTGAATTCAAATGATGCCTTGAGTTCATCAGTTGATTTCAGGTTAAGTGGAGATGCCTTGAGGCAGACAATCCATAAGCCAGAAAACCAAGAGAGTGAGGGTTTTACTGTATGCTATTTTACAATGTATAAGAGCAGAAATACGTATGTGAGCAGCTACCACATATCTTAGCTGTTAATTACTACCCTGACTTGAGATGCAGTTATCTCCATCTGAATCCCAACAGAATACTCACAGATGATGTTTTTTTTCTGAAACTATTCTGAGAAATCACAGTTGTTTATAGTGCCTAGGATGTAATCTTAAAAAAAAAAAAAAAAAAAAAAAAAAAAGAAAGAAAGAAAAAAAAGAGCTTCAATTTGTTTTCTACAGAGTATTTAATGCAGTATGTCTAGACTCATAAAATTAGTTCAGAGCAGGAAAAATGGAGGTCAAATATATTGTTTGCAATAAATAGAACTCTAGCTTACCTCCTTTGATTTCATTAGGTTTGCAGTAGGGATGAACTTGGCTCACTTTCTTTAGTTGATTCTAACCTTCAGTTGTTGATGCCATTATTAAGTTAATTGTTTGGAACATCAATCTATGTCAACAAAGCTTTCAAAGTGCTTGATGAGATTTCAAGCATCAAGCTGTGAGGCATTAAAAAATGATGAATTTACATCCAGGTAAAACGATGCCCTTCAGCTATAATAATGAATCACTACTTTGTTTACAAATGGGTATTCATCATGAGACATGGCATGCGTAGACATTTTTGAAGGGGAAAGGCATTAGCGCAGTAAATGATCTTTAAAACTAAAGCTGAATACATGGCAAAGTGAAAAAGGAGAGCATGTCAAATTATCTTTTCAGAAAGGAATTATGAATGCAAACTCACACTGGTGTTGCCTGACCCATATTTAAATAAGAACAAAAGATATAGTTCAGTATTAAGATGTCCTTCTTCAGTAAAGACAAATCAGCACAATACGTTTCTTCTAAAAGTTTCATTATCTAATTGAATTTCTTGGTATACTTTTAGACTTTGAAGAAAATACTTCATTTTATAATGAAAGGCTATGTTCTCTAACATGCAGCAGGTGCCAGTGGTCTATATCTGACTGTTCCGGTAACCAAGGAATCTTCAGCTATGTTGTCTGTCCCTTCCCATGCTTTGTCTGTAATTGGTTGGGAAGATTAATATCATTTTATTAGGCTTGTCTTCCCAAATAACTGCACGACCACACCACAATATATATTTAGTGAAATTAATTAGTCTCACAAAGGCTGTATCAATACTACTGCATAGGCTTAAGCAACCCAAAAATGTGCACAGAATTACCAGAGGTCTTATATTGTGGTTGCCAGCAAATTTCAAATACTAGCTATATTATATTTATTAGATATGTTTACCTTTCTTGTAGTTATGTCTGTCTCATGCCTTAGTACTCTATATTTGAAATCTAATTTCTTAGTTGTTACATCTCTAAAGACATAAACTTGTATGTAATCCTGCAACAGCTACAAAGCCTGTTACTTCAAATATTAGCTACGGAACCTTATATCTGTTCAATGTGCTTGTTGTGTTTCAACTTGCCTTTTCCTGGAGTTGTTTGCTTTTCAGAGAATGTTCGAAGTCTAGTTGCTAATCAAGCACTGGAGAAGAATAAGGTTTCCTTCCTCGTTACTTACATGGAAACTGGAAAATTTGTTTTTATCACGGAGAAAAATGCTTTCACATTGTCTATAGGAATAAGGAAGACATTCTTCATAATTCAGGATGCTTTGGTCTTGTGTTTGGTAAGATAAAATAGTTAAATGAACTCTCTGACTCCCTATCCCAAAGGGACAAATAAGCTGGCTGCTCAGGTGGGATGCTGTGTAAGTCCTATTACATGTGTTGTAAGGTGCAGGTGCATAGCATTGCCTTGTGTCACCACTTCCCCCTGAGTTATTCCAATATAAAGCACGAAGGATTTCATGGTTATCTAGAATAAATTAGGATAATTTCAGGAAGGTGAATGAAACTTGCATGGTTCATAGAGATGGAAACCTATTGTGATGAAATATTTCAGAGAACAGAATTTCAGTGGTATTGTTTTAAAACCCCTAGAATATAGAGTCACTATTTTATCTGTTTACATAAGTTTACAGTAAACATGCTTGCAATTAGATTTTTACTGTAATAGTAACAATCTAAAGCTTTAACCAATCCTGCAGCATCAGTGTCAAGAATCAGTGTTCCTGAAGGTCAGATGCTGTGATGGCCATAGCTGCAGAGGCTTCTTCTCATGTTGCTTATCTTAAAGTGTCTTTATCTTTTGGGAACGAGAGCTCAAGTCTCTAACGTGGGTAGGGCCTCGTCTGTTACGAGCTAAGAGCAGAAGGGATTCTTGTTTTTTATTATTACATTAGTACAATAGAACTGTGTTCACTGATAATGGCAAATTGTAAGAATTTGCATTAGCAGAACACAATCTCACTGATACCTCTTATTTTTTCCTATTTTTAGTTAATCATTAGTTAACTTAGTTTATGACCCCAGGAGCATTCCTTCCTATCTTTGTGTGTACATCTTATTGAGACAGTCTAATAGAGATAGGCACAAAGGTTCTTAGTGGGGTCTGTAGTAGCTGATGGCATGCATCGACTTAAATAGGGGGAGCTAATTCAAGAGGAAGAGAGTGCAGCAGGTGGTGATTATGAAGTGAGGATGATGACAATTTTGCACCATGCTGTTTCTCTTGTACTAAATAATTTTTGTGCAAATTTGCTCAATCTCTATTGATCTTGTTTCTGATGGCATTAGCAGTGATCGGAGTATGATAAATAGGTGCAAATGTTGCATTCTGGTTACTAATGTTATTGGATAATATTTCCTGAATGTTTAAATACTGATTACTCTGCACAATGTTTTCTTTAAAGCTAACTAAAATTTTGAAAATGAGATGAGTAACAAGGAGGGGAGCAGTGGAGATTCTCTTGCCAGTGGTAGTTTCTTCCCATGAGAATCTTCCATAGAAAGTATTTGATGACAATTGAACTGAACCTTTTAGCTGAGCTTCCTCTGAAAGAAATGAAAAAATCTGTGATCTGATGCGTGGCACAGTAAATGGGAATGGGAAGATGTTCACACAAACAGTGTAGTGCAGGTCTAAAATAAAACCTTAATGCAGATCTCTGTGTGGAACACCCTGGTGATACAGAGGCAAGTGGAAATCTAGAGGGGATTAGAGATCAGGTAGACATCTCAGAGGATCATGAGCTGCGTAACTAAGGTTGCAGGTCCTGACTTCCTCGTTCTTGTATTGGAAGACTATGGCTGTGTTCCTGCTGTTTCTTTCCACAAACATGGTCATAGCAGTCACAGGTTACTGTTGTTGGTGTGTGCTCGGCGTGACCTGAAAATGCCTGCTAGCTCTGGACTTGGGTTTTGCATTATGTTGTTTTTAAATGATACAATTTATTACATCAGTTACATGGAAATTAGGTACTAATTTAACAAGCTCAGCAGAGTGATACTCAGTGAGTCAGACTCTTTCCAGTATCAGTAACAACAGATTTTTAATTGATTTTTAGTTCAGACATTCCAGTTATTTCTATGTGGCTGGTGTTTTTGTATGAGAATCATTCCTGATGATTATAATCATGATCAAGGAGTTGTTCTGCTAAGCACTGTACAAAAATACTGAGAAATATTGCTCTGGAGAGTATAATACCAGAATAACAGAGAAGAGAGGGAAAAATCTTATTTCAATGGAAACAAGGTGGAACAGGATAAGAGTGTTTCTCTCAGTATAGCAGCAGTTCAGTTCATGTTGCTGTTCTTCCCAGTAGAATTATTTATGCCTTTCTCTGCTGCTGTGTGATGGTGGTGATATCATAATACATCGTTTAGCTGTGTAACTTTTATGTATACATTTTCTACTTTATTTTTTTGCAAAATAGCTTGGTTGTTTTTAATGCTCCACTTTCTGGCCCTTCTTGTGCTTTGAGAGCTACAAGGTTTGCCGTCTCTGGCCCAGTTCTGAAAAATACTGATTTTCATTACCTCTACTAACTCAAACCTTAGTTCTCTGTGAGATCAAAGGTAGTCTAACTGCAGTGTAAATGATCTAAAGACTCCAATACATCAGTTGAATTATGTGTCATTGAGTCAATGGAGCTGCAGTTTTAGAAGTATTCATCAGTCTAGATTTTTTTAATCCTTCTTTACAGATAATTATAAATTTTGATGTCCATTTGGCAGTACTATAAATTCACAGTCTGCTTTCTGAGGTCACTTTTTCACAATATTATTTTTCACTGTTCACTTATAAAGAAGTTGCATCCTAATATATTTACCTTAAAAATTGATAAATATGGACTGGGGATATTGGTAGAAGCTGCCAAGCCATTGTGATAAGAAGAGTAGAGAAGAGTAGAGAATTGTCAAGAGAAGATGTTTACACAAATACCCCTAAGATACATTTGGACGCATAGCTATACTAGCAGAGTTAATTGTTGAGCGTGACCCAACATCCCTTCAGTCTAATTACACCAATTCCTGAATGCCTTGAAAAACCAACGACCGAGCAATACACAGCTGGAGGAGGGGTTTCAAATGTAGAAGTCTTTCTAACAGTGATTTAGAAAGTTTTTATGCAAGAGATCACTATGATAAACAGAAATCTTTTCCTCATGTAAACTGTGGGGACAGTCTGCCTGCACTCTGCTTTCGCATGAGAGTTCAGTGATAATAAGAACATGCAAATCTTTCCTCAAAAAATGTAAAGCAAAAACTGCCCTGTTTCTGAGCTTTACAATTTTGTGTCTGAGTGTTGACAGTGGAGTAAATTCAGTATTGTACTAGTGACTCTAGCTGAAAGGCAAATCCATTCTTTTTGTCATGTCAGAATATCTTTTTCTCCAAACTTAAGCTGTTCTGTTTTCTTATTTTTTACAAATTATTTCTGCAAACTTTGTAATTCTCCTTTAAATAAAAAATATTTTTATTAAGTTCTTATTTCAAGAATACGCTTGACTAACTTGGTATATAAAATTTAGGAGTAATATCTTCGGAAACACTTCTTATGGACTGATCTGACTCACTTACAAACATAGCAGTTTGATATGAGTTGATACTGAAAACAAGATGTCACCACTGAACTGGGCAGTATTTGTCTTTTCCATGATGTTCATCCCATATAAGTGATTATGACTCATTGGAATTTGCTTTCTCTATGGAAAATTATATGAATATGATGAAAAATACATTAAAATATTTTTAGCAAAAGAGTTCTGCTGTTGTGAAGAAAAAATATTATTAATATCAGCATTCCTTTGTTTTAAGACTTCCTTTTTTAATGTGTATATATGGTATATATTGTACAGATATCTGGTACTGAAGTGGAACTGAGAGTACCATCTGGAGTGCAGTTTACAAAGAATTGTTGTCTTTTTGTATTCAGCAAAAGCATAAGTCAAAGTACTAGTGAAAAAATAACCCGGCCTTTAAAACTCAAACCTAAACATCTATAGTCATGAGTTCAATCTGTTAGGATTCTGAGCATCTTGCCTTTGTACAATGAACAGAGTTTTCAATCCAAATTGTCATAGTTTCAGATGCTGTCACATGAAGTAGATGTGACAAGGAATTACAGCATCAGCTGAAATGCAAAACTGATGCAACATGTAGGGGACAACTCTGAACATAGGGCTTCTTTAACATCCTAGGTATTAATATGTTCTGCATGAGACTTCTCAGTATGGTAGTTCTGAGTTAACACTGCAAGTTTCTTCAAATCTCACTCCATACTGTGCAGGTTCAGTGCTTCAGATCTGTTTTTAAAACTCAAAGTAAGATAACTAGTTGATCGATTACTTTCCTTTTAATATTGTTCAGTCCTGCTTGTGTTGATTTAAATGGATTGCATCTAAAGAGAGTGCTGGTATTATAGGCACCTATTTCTCTTGACATTATCATCTGTTGCAGTTTTGGGGTGCTTCATATTTCCTTCAGAGATTCAAAACAGTAATTTAAAAGAAATGCATTTGCTCTAATTTCATATTCTTTCTTTTCCTTTTCTACCTATTTCTGATCACAGTTTCCTGAAACACGTGGAATTAAAAATTCACCATGTTTAATATGACCTTATACCTTTCATTGCTTGATGAATTTTCTTGTTGATCTAATCTTGTCTTTTCATACATACTATTTTACTATAATTGTGTTTAAGCTTGTTTTGGGTTGATTCTACACCAGCATTGTGTGGGGAAAAATTTAATTCTTATTAAAGTGTAATAATAATGAATTTTGAACAAAAATTTGTTTTGCTGATGAGTTCTTTTTCCTTGGTCTCTTTTAGATAATTGCACATAACCACATGCTGGCTCTATTAAACCTAGCCTTTCTTTTCCTTCTTGCTCAAAACTTTGTGGTTAAATCTCATTCACAGCTTAATAGATCTTGATACGTTCCTGGTACAGTTAACTGTCACAGAGAAATAGACAAAAAGAAAGATGCATAGAAGCACAACTCACTGCAGTAGTAGTTGTGCGGTAAGTAGGAATTTAGTGATGATTTTGTCTTTGTTCTTTTGTTGTTTAACCACATTCAAATCTGATGCAGCTAAACGATTATTTTAAAGTATTTTCTGTCTTAGGAAGTTCTAAAGTCTAAACGCTTGATACTACCCAGTACATCTTTTCCTTTTAAAATAATTAAATGATGTTTTGGAATGATTTGAATATCAAATTTGACTTTTTTTAGGTTAAATACTTCTAGCTTAGCAACCTTGAAATGAAGTACATAATCTCTTTCTAGAAATTATCAGTACGGTGTGCAAAGTCATAAAAGCCAATAACCAGCTGATGTCTTTCTAAAAAAAAATTTTTTGTTTAGAGAATAATTCAATTTACTCGAGATTTCAAAATTTTCTATCTTAAATGAAACTATATTTAAGTTATTGGATTGTGGAGGAGAGAAAAAGGACCATTCCTCTGGGACAAAAAGTCAGTGATTTTAGAGGCTCTGGAGATGTATTTAATAACTATGACATCCCAAGTCTCAAATGCACTCGGTTTTAATGAAAACTGTGTGCTCCTGCTGATCCTTCAAGACTGTAGGAGACTTTTGTTCTCCCGCATAGTCCACACATGGGCTTCTCTGAATCCGTGGACTTAGGTAACCTCGGGATTTTTGTGCCAAGTGTTAGTGAGGCACAATTTGTAAGACTTTGAATTGAAACTAGAGTCTTCTCAAAAAGCACAGTTCTGTCTGAAGTTCTACTAGGTGTGTTTAATTTGTATACTTAGAAAATGTTAAAGCAAATGTTTGGTTTTTTTAGGACTGTCAAGTTCAAAGAGTTGATTTTGTACTTGTGTGCAGACAGCTGTATTTGTTAGCAGTTATAGCTGACTTGCTGTACTCCCTTGATTACATTTTATGTTCCAATATTTGTTATTTAAATATTATTTCTCTGGTCCACCCTATGCAGAGGGGATAGTGAGAAATGTTCAGTGTGAAAGTACACTTTCAGTCAGGAAAAGAATGATGACTCAATCACAGTTTTTCCTTTGCCTTTCCCTTGCTGTGATGTGGGATGGTTTCAGGGAACAGTTTACTTGCTGTTATTTAAATAGTTGAGTTATTTGGCTAGCAAGTGTCAAATTCTTGCCCTTCCATACATGTAGGTGGAAAGAAAAAAGACAAATAATAATGAATATTCAACTAAAAAAAAAAAAAAATCATTCTATGAAGTGTATTCGCCTGAAGCAACATTCTGCTTTCCTATGAAGCCAGTAAGTACTGTTCTTTATAAGTATTGGGATCTGCTACTGACATGGCATTCCGTACTGTTGTTCCAATGATCCAGTATTCCAGTTGAGTTCTTTATTTTACTACAGCTAAAACCTGAAAAATAATTCTCTTAAAAATATTTTCTTCATACGTAGTGGTGCTACATGTAACGAGTGTAGTAGCATGCTGTCATGTCATGTAAATTTGATTATGAGTAATACATCACTTTCCTTGTAACCAACCATGAGAAATAATGCCTTCACACATCTGTGTTCTCCTTTTCTCCATTTATGTATTTCTTTATGTTAGTATTCTCCACAAGCACAGTCCATAAAAAGTTACAGCAATGCGTAATGCATTTCTCCAGTAATACAAAGAAAAAGCATTAGAGACGTAAACTAGCAAGAGTACATCCTATAGAAGATGACCTTCAATTTTTGGCATGCACTTGTTTTGAAATGAAACAAAAAGCTTGGCAGGTGTAAAAATAAATAAATAAATAAAAATGTACCAGAACACTTTGTATTCAATGGCCATGCTTCTAAATGAAGTGAAATTAGGTAGTTCTTTTGTTTGCTTTTTTAACTACTGAAAATCATTAAACGCATGTGAATCTGTTCAGAAATATACATGTTTTGATGTATGTCATGTACCAGACATGAAAATTATATCTGATGTGCAAAAATAAACATCTCAAGATAGCTGATTTTCAACTGCCATACTTCACTGAAAGTTTACCCTCAAAGTGATCTCAAAAGATATATCAAATCTAGACTGGAGCAGGTAGAAATCTTTCAATTCTACTAATGAATGTGTTGTGACAACCACTAATGTCTGTATGACTTTTATGGGTGCATTCCTAAACACAATGCTATATAAGATGCTTTTTTAGGTAAATAACAATTATTCTCACAGGAAATAATGTGATATGAAGGTCTAGGCATAGATTTACATAGGTTTATCTTTATTCAGATCCTGACCTATAATACTATAAGCTGCAACAGAAAGATTAACCAGATAAGCTGGTTAATTTCAGTGGGAGGAAAATGACATTTTTTTTCCTTCTAAAGAACAGATATGTAAGCAAACTGTGTTATATGAATGGTATTATTAAAATCACGTTTATTGAGGTCATCAAGATCATGATCTGATTCTGTTTGTGTATTATGCAAGCATTCAAATGTGCAGACTAGAGATGCACTTCCATTTTAAGAATGCTGAGCGAGCTGTTACTCAGCTGATTATCTCCTGCGTGTGTTTTAACTGATAAATTGACCAGCAAGTGTTAGTATTGTATTTCAGGGATTTTAATTGCCCATTAACAAAGAAACATTGACACAGAGAGATGCATCTACCTTCTTTCAGTGATTAAATACAATTGGTCTTGTATCTTTGGATTTTTTTGTAATAAAGTGCAAAACCACTCTGAAATAGAAGAAAAACTTGATATCTAATTAACTGATATTTTTAGTAAAGGTTGATTAGTTCTAATCAATGGAACCTGTATTGACTTTGTGAGGGCTGAGAAAGGAACTTTCACATCCATCAGACTTGCATGAAGAAAGTGTTTCTCTTTGGATTCTGTTTTTGCTCTTGTTTTCCAAACCTTTGTTTGAAGCAAGATGGAAGAAATAACTGTGAATTAACTAAAGTAGGCCAGTATTAAACACAGTGAAGTGTGTGATTGCCAGTGTTCCTGGGATATTGATTGTAGTAGATGGTGAGAGAAAATATTTGAGCAGCTACTCCCACAGAGGAGATACTAGTAGGGATTTTTCTTCACACTCTTGATGGAAACAGCAAAGTCTGTTCCAGTGCCAGAGGACCCATAGGCATGCAAAGCCCGCTGCACAGAGGACTGGATCTTGACATTATTCTTTTTGTGCATATTTCTGATAGATATTTAGATGTAGAAACTCTTTAAGAAGCATTTTTATATTGTGAAAAACAGGTTTTATGATATAAAAAGCACTTAAACTAACATTCCACTTCTACTTACCTGTTTTATTAATTAATGAGAGCATAGTGGTTAGCACATTCTCATCGTCCACAGAGTTTTATTTAAAGTACCATTTCTGGTTGAGAATAGTAACTAATTATATAACAACTCTCTCCCTAGCTTTCCTGTCTGAGACTCATTTGTATGCACATAAACTGACTGGGTATGTAGTCTCAGATTTCAGAAGGCATCCCCATATTATTTCTAAGAGTGATTCAGACATGATAGAAAGGAAAAGAACATTTAAAATTGAAGGGCAGGGAAGGATGAAAGAATAACCAGAGAGGAGGAGACTGTTGTTATATTAAAATGTTTGTCTTTTGGTTATAAACAGTGAACAAAAGTAAATGATTATAACTGACCAAAATTCATGCAAAACACAAGGGAACTGTGGGAATACAGTTAATCATCAGGTCGCAGTAAAAATACTGTAGGATGGTTTGGGTTGGAAGGGACCTTTTGAGACCATCTAGTTTCACTCCCTCTGCTATAGGCAGGAAGATCTCTCACTAGACCAGGTTGCTCAAAGCCCCAACCAGCCTGGCCTTTAATGCCTCCAGGGTGGAGGCAGTGCTTTCCAAGTAAAATAGCTTCATCTATCTCACTGGGTGGGAAACCTGATGGGACATTGACTTCCTAGATGTTCACACAGTAGAATTATTTGACCTAGATTTTTAAGATTCTGGCTGCTAATTTTAATTTGTGAATTGTAAAGTAAGTAGCCTGAGTATAGAGCGTAAAATTACTTAGAGTAACAAAAGCATAACAGAAGTGTTAACTAGCAGAATGAACTGGTTTTTTTGTTTGTTTGTTTTTCAGAATTGATATACTCAGGAAAGTACTGTTTTGAAGTATTGCCTCCTGTTTGACTGGTATGAATTTAACCAGCTCATTTTTCTTCTTTTTATTTAAACTATAGAAAATAAGATGAAAGATACTGTGCATGAATTATAGGGGAGAGTGCTCTGCTGAAATCAGTGCTGACAAAAAGCTAATGTCTTTCTTTTAGTTACAATAAACAACTTAAGAAAATCAATCCATATATTCAGTCTGACATTTTACTTCGGTAGAGGTAAAATGACTTAGTATTATAGGCTGTTTACTGTTTTCAATACTGAAGATGTCAAAAAACTACAGTGATTTCATGCTGGCTCTAAGAGTCATGAACCCTTTATGTTCCAGTTTGCAAATGCAAAAAACCAAAAAAAACTGTGAAGCTTAAGTTATATTTGCAAATGCAATTTACTGGAGAATGGTGATCATTAAAGGAATTTTTCAGTCTCATTCAAAATAATTTATTTGTCTATTTCCTGTTATCTTCTAATATGATAGTAAGCAGCAGTAACTAGTAACTGTAGTATCTGATAATAGTAGAAATGATATATGACTGATGTGATGTACTGCAAACACAATTACATATTTTCCTGCTAGTAGAAATTTAAACAGTAATAAAGAGGAATAGGAAAAAAGAACGCTGCACATGCTTCTGTCTTTCACGTTGCAGGAGGCCAGTTGTTTGCAAAGTCTACTTGAATCATACTTTTGTCGGTTTTTTTAAAATGTGAACATGAACTCTTCAAGTTATCTCTACATTTTATGGTGATATATATATTTTTTTTCACCATGAAAAACCTTAAATAAATGCCCTTAGTAGCATGCTTTTCCACTGAAGGAAGTGGTTAGTTGATCAAAGGTAAAGATAAAGAAAAGTTCACTGAAAAGAATCACAGACTAAACTATGAATTATGTTCCTATTTTCTTTATTTGCCCCTAACCTTAAACATCCTTCCTCTCCAAAGTGAATAAACAAGTAAACAAATATTTATAGGCACATAGAAAATATTTAACTTCTAATCTATTTCTTCTTGCTTGAATTTTCTGATGATTTTACCAAACCAACTGACTGTTGCCCTTCAAAATCCATTTAAAAACATGCAGATACGGACCCTAGAGCACATGCTCTGTACCAGTGTATTAACATTGTAATGTTTGAGTGTTGTAAGAAATTGCTGCATAGAACAGATGGAACATTTTTTTCTGAAGGAAGACCTTAGACCTGTAGTTGTTGAATGTATGATCAGTAATAATTTTGAGAGCTTTAATTAGCGTTTTAAGATTCCCCCTAAATTCAAATCACTCATTGACTGACTTATTTTCACTAACGTATTACTAGTTAGAACTATCCTTTCAATTTTTTTGCAATATTTGTGAACTAAAACTTATGAAAGTGCAAAATAACACATTTACAAGACCCTTTGCAAGTTCATCTGTACATTTTGACATATGATTCCATATAAAAATGTGTTTCAGGGCTAGACGCTTCTTGAGGAGTGACACATTTGTACAGAAGGTTGCTACAGTATTATCTTTGAGATGCTCAGATTGGATAGTCTGTCACTTTCAACAGTTTAGGAGTAATGTACTGCTCTTCTGCTTTCTAAAATTCAATTGGCAGTGCTGATTTTTGCTTATAGAATGTGATTCTTGCATGACCTTTTACAAACACAGTATGCTTGTTTGACGTCTTCAGTACTTTTCACTGCTATTACTCAATGTTTTTTCAGTATGACAAAAACATAGTTTGCTGATATATTACACATTTTTCTTTTTTTAAATTCTTTTATCAAATATTAGAGGCGACTTAACCTAATGAACCATGTTGGTTTGGGAATTACAGTCTTGAAGAGAAGTTTAACTCTTCCTGCCAGCTCTAACTTTAGATAAATTCTTAATGCTCTGTCAGAAAATATCATAATACTGCTAGCTTCTTTTCCAAGACAGCAAGTTTTATGTTCTCTCTGGATAATGCTGGGTTGCCTTTTCTTGAGATAATATCCCTCAAAAGTTATTATATATGGAAAGTAAATAGTTCAGTCACCTACTCTGTGTCTGCTTTCTCTAAGCAAAATAAAATTAATAAAAAAGCAAAGAAAATAAAAAGGCTAGGGATGAGGAGATGTGGTTGGAAGATGCACTTTTCCCTTCTATATTGTTTTCTTTTACCTGTAGGCATTTTGATATATTCAATTAATCTGGCTGTAGGTAAGACGTTTGTGAATCCATTATTATAGTATGAGAAATATATTTTTTTTCCCAACAAATAAGAAAAATAAAGGACTAGATTTCCTCTCTACTCTGTCTCACTGATGTTCTTATATAAAAGAAGTTGCTGGAAAGATCATAATGTGTAGTTCCTTTTTGAAGCATGTTTATTGGCAGAGTAATATTTTTATTGTTAAATCCTTACAATATGTTCTTAATTATTCAATTACAAAGCAAGAATAAAAAAGAGAGGTTCAGAATGAAGTATAACCATTCAAAAGGCACTGAAAACAGTTGCTAGAATACAAGCTTTGTTATACTTTATTAGTGACATAGTCTACATGAATGAAGAGAAAAATCATAAGAATAATTGTTAAGCTTTTTGCATAGCTGTGTTTAGTCTAGATGTTGTCTGTGGAAACAACTTTTATATCAGTGAAAGAACATATCTTTCATCTTTGAAAGATTGTATTTGCATTTTTGCATTTACTCTAACGCTGCACAGTTGAAGGCCTCATGAGCAGAGTTGAGCTGCTGGGTTTTGGTATGGCTTTTTTTTTTTGGCTTTTTTTTTTTTTTTTTTTTTTGAAAGGCATTAGAAGTACAAAATTCTCTTAGCAAAAACTTCCATTATGCTGCTGATTAAAATAAATGGACAGTTTTTCTGTCTTTTGTGAATTAGGACTGTCTTCTATATAATCAACAGTTCTCCTGGTTTTTGCAGTAGGGTGAGTATTAGGATCCTAGTATTTTTATTAGAAGCAGCACACCCGCTAAAGCTGCGAAGACCATATTGCAAATATTTTCACTTGATTTCTGCAATTATGATTGCAATATTCACTATGGATCTCATTAATTTGCCATAGGAGCTCTGTGAAATTGTGTTAGAATTGCAAGTACCTTGCCCAGACTCTCTGAGCACTTTCTGGTTTTTCAGGTGACTTGGTTTTAGTCTGCAGTTAACTAACTACACTTAATATATTCCACTATATAGTTATAATGACTAGGAAGATGCTTCATAATTTTTTCTGTTTCTTTCTGAAATATGACTATTTCTCACTTAAACTACAGTTTAAACACTGATGAGAACCT
Source organism: Chrysolophus pictus (assembly GCA_037305975.1). NCBI lineage: Eukaryota > Metazoa > Chordata > Aves > Galliformes > Phasianidae > Chrysolophus > Chrysolophus pictus. The sequence continues at coordinate 49,012,040 of CM074579.1, read as the reverse complement.
TATGCAAAGACTGACAACTTTTATGTAGCTTGTGTTACTTAGTTAATGTGGATCTCTTAAATTCACTTAATGTCAGGAGAACTTGACATGTAAGTTGCCTTGTGAGCTCTTTATAGGGTCAATTTAAAGTTATAAAGACTGACCCAGTTAGGTAAACTTGTGAACTGCCCTATTCTGGGCACTTGTTAGCCAGACGAAATTCACTTCAAAGTCTGATCTGTAAAGCTGAAAACAAGCCAAATACAGACTTGTGTATCTCCAGCATGTTGGATAGATTAGTCCTACTAAAACACCCTATAGATTTTTAGGGTTATTTTGGAACATTTGTTTTAAATGCTAATCATTCTAGTGTTGCCTGAACTGCTATTTGGGCCCTTTAGGATTTTTTGAACTGTTTAAAAATCAGGTTGTGTATCACATGCAGGGAATTGCATTAAGTAATCTAGGTACAATGAAAACATGTTTCAACCATATAAAATGAATACAGTTGTGAAATTACTCGAATAAGAAATAAGAACTTTTACTAATGCTTATTCCTCTCATAATTACATGGCAAGTTAATAAATTCAGGGTAAGTTTTTAGAAGGCAAGATAAATGAAGACTACAGTAAGGAAGATCTTTGTTTATGGCAGTCCAATCCAGAGAAACAAAATTTTCATGTCTTCAAAATTAACATTTATGTATTTTCAAGCTAAAATCTACCTTAAACAGATAACTATTTTTGTAAGAATAAAAACTATTTTTGTGAGAATACAAAGTCATAAGTTTTGTCATAAGGAGTTTACTGGATCCTCTGTAGCAGCTAGGGAAACGGAGGGGTTATTTATTTCATTTGCTTGTTTTGGAGACATTTATTTCATTATTAAAAGATTAACTATGTTCTATTTTCAGTCAAATTTTTGTATATCAAGTGACACTTCCTTGTCTTAGTCAATTGGATTTAAATCAGTGATAAGATGTCAACTGTATTTTTAATTCCTTCTGAATCGTACTGTTTGTGTGGTTTAATGTGTTTAAGATGCTTTGTAAAACAAGTACTGGAGAAATAAACTAGACTATGGTTGCATCCCTTTAGAGTTTCTATTTGGTTGTGTATTGTCTTGAAAACAAGATTATGCCGTAGAAAATGTTTAATTTGTTACCATAACTTTGCAAGAAGAGTTTGATGTTTAAAATTTTTTGAGGAATGGAAATAATACTGATCACTGAATTAAAAGAATCTGTACCTGACATGAAGTCTCTAGTTGATACTGTGACTGTAATTTCTGTACCCCAAGACATTTTAAATTGTGCTAGAATAGGAAAGGTTTGGGCTTTTTTTCCTATTTGGACTAAAGTGAAAAGACTTAACCAGTGAATTCTGCCTATGCTTTAGAAAGTTTGATGTCAGGCACAGACAAATTCATTCTCATTGTTTTTCAGTACAGATTTGTCACATTTCATGTTCTTTCATAGTCTTAAACATGCAATACTTTTTATACTATGTAATTCTATACAAAGATACTGTCATTCTTTGGCAGACATTCTTGTGTGATATCATCTATTCAGTGTTGATCTTCTGTACACATCTGTCACTCATGAGCCTGATCAACTGTGGCTAATAGTCTTACTGATTTTTTTGATGGATCACAAATTCTGGATTGTCAAATAAAAACGATTCCTAAGTTCTCTTAGGCACTTATAGTTTAAAATTTGCTGGATCACAACATTAAAACCTAAAATAAATTAAAAAGTACCTGATAATTTCTGTTAACTTTTTATGATTTAAAAAATCATGAGTGTAGGAGTTAAAAGAAATAGAATATGTCTTCAAGAACAATAATTTGAAGGATTTCAGAGAATTCATCTATAATACAGCTCTACAGCTGAAGAACCTATTTAATAATACATATGTGCTTTTGGTAGACTGTCTGAAAAATGTTGTGAAACTGATTTTGTAATTCTGTTCCACAAATTCCTATTATTTAGTGTTGAGATTTTCTGAATTTAAACAAAGACAGATACTTACTTAGAATTTTTATGACTGTAGGTAATATTAAAAAAAAAAAAAATTATGGTTGCAAAAAACCCCAAATAGATACTTCAATGTATCTGATATGAATTGAAAGAATTTAATCTCTAATACTATGTCAAAAACTGAATTCTTGAAGGGGAAAGAGTGCAAGTAGAATTAACAGTCTAGGTCAAATCTTACACGTAATATTTTGTTCTTTGCATAGATTTGTATTTGGTCAGCCCATCTCTATGAATTTATTACTAAACTAGCTCATTTTTCAAGGCATTAAAGTAACAAAAGGAAAGCAAGGTCACTCTGCTCTGTACCTGGATTGTCAGTTTGGATGAGTAGCAGAGAAACATTTCTAAAAGTACAATCTTTTTGAGTACCAAGAAAGAATAAGAATTCTCTCTTTCTGAAGCAAAGTATTGCCATGGAGTGATTGTCTATGTTGCTTCAGTTAATTAGCTCATTTCAATTGGTTTATTTTGTTATAACTGTACGGATGAATGGTAATGTTTATGTGAAAGATATTGTTAGAAAAGCTTTAACCAGATATTGATCACTTACTTATGTTTCTTCCCCAGGTAAAATTCTCATTAATCTCTGCCTATTGGGCGATTATTGCATGGTTCTCTTTGCATATATAAACATTTAATTTGAAGCTGGAGTCATGTGGAAATAAATGTTGCTATTTCCAGTCTATAAATGCCTGGAAATGAGTCCATTTGGAATTAACTTAATTTTACTTAATTTATACAATTGTAAAAGTTCACAACTGTAATCGTAATTGCTTTGATGCTTGTAGTTCTTTCAAAAATCAATAATTTTGTCATTTCACTTTTGTAGTGTGTGAAAAGGTAAGGGAAAGTAAACAAGATATTTAGTATTGATGAGAAACCTCTGCTAATAAAGCAATATGCTTCTTACCTATTGATTTAAAAGATAAATGAGATAATCAAGTTACATTTGTTTTGGCTAAGTGAGGTCAAATAACCTTTACCTCTGTACTTTCACCTTACAGTTTTTGAATGATTGTGATAAATTAGTTGTTGGTAGATATGAAACTTACTGAAAACTGTGCTTTGAAATGTTTCTGAACACGTAGATAAGTTTGCAATTAGTGTTTACTATCAGTGCAAGGGGAAAAAAACCAACGCAATTATTGAGTATATACTGCAGACAAATAATAATAAAAAAAAAAAATTGCCAGTAATCAGATTAAAGCCCTGTACTCCTCCAATCAATACAATACCAAACTTAACAATTTCCAGTGAATTTCCAAGAATTATTGAAAATAAGATGGGCAATTATTATTCAATACCTATTCAGAGCTCTGTCCAGCAAATACTGCTGTAGATGAGCAATGTTTGAAATTATTTGTAAACAGTGAAATGCATCTACAGGAGGATGGATATCTGAGTAATAGTGCTATGTATTGTACCATTTCTCATTTAGGCACCTGCTTTGCAATCCAGTACACAGTGAGTTAGATGCTGAGTCTAATTTGAAATGGACAAAATCAAATGTCTCAAAGTGGAATCAGTCCATCTTGGACAGCCAAGTTACTCAATTTTTAGCGTAAACATAGCCAGGTCAGATCTCTCCACCTGAGAAGATATTCTATCCAAAAGATATAGATTAAACTCTTAAACTGTTTAAGTGCCTCCCACTGTGTGACAGACACAGGATGCAGTTTTCTCCTTTTAATAAGTGCTCATGTCCTTCCTTGCACTCAGTATGAATAATTTTCATGTCAACAGGTAGCAGTGATACAGGCAAGGTCAGTTTACACTGGTGAAATTTTCTCTTCATCCTAATAAACACTAGAATTTCATCAAATTGACTTAGGTTTAGTTATTTCTCCTTTAAGAGTGCAGTAATTTGTAGAGTTCAGATTCCTTAAATTTCTGTTTTTTCTATATTGCCCTTATCGCATGGTTCTATATACTAATAACTCTCCTGTGAAATTTGTACTGTTGTAAAGAATTAAAGATTCACTAAACCAAGAGAAAATGAAAGTGGGCTAGTATTCCTTAGATGATTTGAAACTAGACTATTTGTATCCTGGTTGCTGACCCAAGAATTCTGGTTCAGTATAGTAGTTGTTTTCCCACAGAGCTTTACATTCTGTGCCTCCTTGTAATTAGTGACTAGCCAGTGTAAGGTAAGTAAATTCACTTTCAGGGAAAGAGATTACCATCTCCTAAATTCTCCTCCATTAAATATTATGATTAGATGAAATTTACGCTAAAGGAGCCAGCGCTACACAAGTAGGAAGGGTTACTGTTCCATTGTCGAAGTAGATGTCAAGGTGGATGCCAAGGTAGATTAACGGACTTCTCAGCTGCAGTGAAGGATTCCTATGTCTGGCTTCTTCTGTATCTACAGAGGCATTTGCTAACTGTTAAGACAGTCATGTACTCTCTCTTGCAAAACTTAATTTCTGGCCTCATTAATCCTTCTATGCAGAAGGGAATACTGCACCATTAAGCTGATGAGCAGGGCATTCTTTTCTGAGAGGTAGGATTTCCAAGTATACGTACGTTTCTCTGTAAACTGATTGTGATGGCACTTTGCAGTCTGCAGAGTGTAACAGTTAAGGAAGTAGAAGTGAAAGTGTAACGATACTTAAAAAAAAAAAAAAAGATATCTAGAATTGCATTTTCTAAGAAATCAAATGTTTTTTGTAAAGAAAACTTAGAACATGCATACGGACTTAGGTACTGCTAGTGATGTGGCACAGCAGTTCTTGGATCCTGCTCTGTCTTGCAGTGAAATAGTATTTCAAGAGTGTGACAGTTTAAGAGAGGGGTGAAAACCGCAAGGCAGTTGCTTGGGAGGTGAAAAGTGATTTTTCTCTAGTCCATAGACATTTTGAAAATAAGTATAATGTAATTATGTGGGGAACAAAAATGCCATTATCTCAAAATACTGTGTAGTTAACCTGAAAAACAAGTGAAATAACTTACCATCTTATCAGAATTTAATTGTCCAGGAACTGGAGGAGATTCCAGGACATGCGTTTGGCAGTCAAAGTCTGAGTTGTGTTCTGGTTCTTGTTTAAATCATGTTCTGGTCCTGAGTAAAACGCTGTTTTTTTTTTTTTTTTCTTTATCTCATCTGTAAAATAAGGATTGTAATTTTTTTTTTTTTGGTAAAATATGACAGGTGGAGAGTAGTGTATAAAAGCTGCATAACTTCTAGTTGGATTGTGTATTGCCTAATAGTTGTTTTATATTCTGCCTCACTCTCTTCTGCATTCAAGCTAACAGCACAACCTCCCCTGCCTAGCAGTCATGTTTACAGCACAGCAGAAGTTCTTTTTGCTTGTTTTTGGTTCAGAAAACAAGTCAAGGTTGACAGTTAAGGCGAGAGTATGGGCTGGAGGGCAGCGTGTGCTGGAAGCAGACGAAACATGTCCTGTGATCACTGCCTGCCCAAAGGGCTCTGGAGACTTGGCAAAGCAGAGGTCATGGAGACCGAGGAAGATTTTGCAGCACAGAGTGGAAATTGCAGAAATCATTGTTGTCTGTTAACAGTAAATTACGCTTTTCTTTGCTACAGGTTTGTCTGTGAGGTCACACTACATGGAGTCTAGTTCCAACTCATTCTTTTTTTTACCCGTGTCTGTAGCATGCTGTTGAGCTCTTGAATGAATGCTGTCCTTAGATATGTTGGCTTTTACTGACCATCAACATAAGAATTTGAGTGGCAATATCATCACTGAACTGCGTGGCAGTGGGCAGAGAGGAGTGGTGGTTGTTGAATAGCAAATATTCCACTGCATGTCAATGACAGGCAAGTCTATTCCTGTTACATGAGTGTGGTGCATAATACTTTGAACTTTTTGTGAGTATGCCATAAGTTTCAATTTTTTCATACATGCGCCAGTGATTTATAATTATTTGATTAAAAAAAAAAAAATCCCAACATTTTGATATCAGTTTGCTATTTATAGCAAAATAGGCTAATGAAACATGTCATTTGTTTCAGAGTTAGGGAAAGTATGAGTGATAGATTTGGCTGCCTGCTTTCATTTGTTTTGAAATGACAAGTGCGGGTTGCCTGGCTAATATATTTAAACCAAATCAGTAATAGATGCACTCACCCTGTTCCCTGCAAGATTGCTGGCATTGTATTTCAAGCAGCTTAATTCAGTCAGAAAAAATCCCTATGAAATAACTCTCTGAACTGTTTGTTGTTGTTGTTCTTATTTATCATTGTCTGTATCTATTCCTTATGTTTTAGGGAGTTCTGTTTCTTTGGTGTGCTGGCAATGCCACACATGATTATTTAATTCTTTGCAAATGCTTTCCAGTAACAATTGGAGGTGTTCCAGTTTCTGTTTCTATCTTTTATAGTTTATTATACATCAGTCACAACGATATCTAGTTACCCTTTAGAATACAAGGCATTGAAGACTGTTTAAGCAATTTAGATCCTGGATAACTTCCTAGTTAGGGCTCTGATTTCTAATTCCAGGCTAGAACAGCTTGAAGCTTGCTCTAGCAAGCATCCAGTGAAGGCAAATCTCATAGCTACCTTTGGCCATAAGAGCTGGCATAGCTTTTCTACACTCATGTGTCCAAATTGTGCAAATGTGCAAGTATAAGAAGGCAAAGTCAGAGCCAATCAAGTATTTCCAAAATGTGATTAAAGAAATTTAATATGCTAAAAAGCACTCTGCAGTGTCACAGCTGGTATTTTGTACTTTTGTACTGGGGTAATGAGTCTGAAAGGCTTAAAAAAACAAAATCAAAAACAAAAGAACAAACACTGATGCACAGAACTGCTGAAAAGTAGAACAGGATTGCTCGTGCATCCCAAACTACTCTATTTATTCATTGTTCCTATCAGCTAATCAAATCTCTGTGATTTTTTTTCCATATTTCAAAGGCTATATTGTGCAACTGAATATTATATCGTGCTACAAAATTAGGACTGAATAGTTGATGAAAGAACTTAATGCAGTAGCTTGGAATTAGTGGCATGAGTTAACATTTGTACTTCATATATGCTTAGTTTACAGTTTCAGCTTGGAGAACTTTCTTCACAAAGATCATGTATATGTGATTTTATGTCAAGTCAGATGACATAAACAACCTCTTTTCTCTAGCCATTATATCTCATGTATTTATACATATATGTGTAATATATACAGAATTAGTTGGAGACCATTGATAACGAAAATGTTTTCAAAGCATTATTTTCTTCTGATATTATATAAATAGTCTAAATCCAAACCAGATGAAACAGGTGCTGAGTCAGTTTCCATACATACTTCATTTTCAGTAACTTGGAAAATATGATTTCTACTTAATGAAAATGAAAACTGATCCAAGAACGAAAGAGATTTCATTGGCTTCAACTCCTGCAGTATGATTTCTGAGCTCTTTACAGTCTAACTTTTAAAGCAGGCATTATTTAGAAGACCATTACTGTGTAAAAAGTCTGTTAGAACTTACAGACTATTGATGAAGAGAAACAAAAGGAAGTTCAAAATGCTATTGAACTGGATCAAGTATTATAGAAGCAGAATCTGGTTTTAGCACACTCCTCAGGAAATAAATTGGTATGCTTTCAAGACAATATAATCTGGAAAATTGGCATATCTATGTTGATCTGCTATGGACATAATTAATTTGATTTTATTTAATTCTGTGTGTTTTGTTCTTGTTGAATTCTCATCGGAGTAATCAAACCAGTTCCAATTTAGGCTGATTAAAAAAAGAAAATGAACTCTCATAAGTTCCACATCCAAAACAGGGTATGTTTCTCTATTACACTGTTCTTATAAACAAAGCTTCCTACTTAATGTTTTTATGTGTGAAACTATGCGATTTGTGTATTTAATTTATGCATAAGTAAACCAACCTGATAATTACAATTATTAAATTGCAAAAATTGTCAGTACCGGCAAGTACAATGAAAGAATTAAAACACTAAAATTTTTCTTTGTTTTACACTTACTTGTTTTCCTCTCATTTTGATTTATTTAGTTTATTAAAAATACCGCCTTTTGAGATGTAAAAACTTTTTTAGACATTAGGAAATAGTTTTTTTAGATGTAGGAAATGCTACTCTGAAAGAGTGGTCAGGCACTGGAATGGGCTATCTGGGGAGGTGGTGGAGTCACTAACCCTGAAGGTGTTTAAGACATTTTGGTTAGATGTTGTGTTGAGGACATGGTTTAGTGAGAACTATTGGTGACAGATGGACAGTTGAACTGCATGATTTTGTCGGTCTTTGCCAACCTTGGTGATTCTATGATTCTTTATATAAATAATGGAGAAGTAAATAAACTGAATACCTGCATGTGTGTATACCATTTGTCTGAGTATAATTTCCTAAGAAGAAACCATCCAGAGTGGAAAATATCAGAACCAAATGTAAATATGGAGATTGTCCTGGAAAAGCTGCCTGTGTGAAAGAGCATTCATCATATGTGGAACCATGAAATGAGCATTTGAATGTTTTTCCTCACATGATGCTAGGTAAATGAACTACATTATGTGCAATACTGTGCTATTATTATATCTCTAGATACCGAAGTATAAATTCCAGAGTTATCCAGATTTTTCAGGTTTGCTTAATGTTAGCAAGATAAGCACCAATATTCTTTACACTCACAGCATGTATTTTGCATGCTAAACACAAGACTGTTCTAATTTGTATTTTTTTCTTAACTATGTTATCTGTACAGCATTATTACACAAAACTAGAACTGTAAGTGGAAGAAGTTCATTCTTAAGAATGTATTTACTCAAAGTAACACATGCTTTGTGAACTTAAAGCTGCATTTTAACTAATATACAATCAGAAGGATTTGGACATAAATCTACATGTTGTGCTTTACATTTTAATGCCTACTATCAGAAGTGTGAACGAAGTGTATTTCATACTGTTGTTGGTGTTCAATGCAGAGACTAATGAAAATGGATTCCTAGCTGATCCATATTACTTGCATGGTTTGAGGAAAAGTAGTAGATGGGCTGAACAGTTTGCTAGGAGTTAGTTTCAGGTACCCATACGGGTTTCTGTGAGTTCCCAGACAGAAACATATTTGTATGTTGGCATCCTGATTTGGGTAGGTGAATCTTGCTCCAAAAGTACGCATTTCCTTCTGTGGCACACAAACCAAGTTGTGACTGATAATTACAGATGTAATCTGTGCTGTAGATGCCTGTGGTTTAAGGAGAAAAAGTCTGAGTTGTCCCCAGCCAGAACTTTACAGTACGCATGCTAAGTGTTGACTCAGTGGAGATTCTACAAAACTTTTATATGTCCAGTATGTCATATCCAAGTGATCAGAGCATTTTCAGTGTCTGATACTAAGTGCTCAAGACATATTGCATGTTCACAGCCTATTGAGAAAGAATATGTCAGGTTGAAATTCAACATACAAAAGGCCCAAGGCATGAACCATTCAGATGTATAGCAAACTTCTCTGGCATTTCTTGATATGCAAGTGTTATACCACTTGAGTTGCTGGACAACTGGAAATCCTGGGTGAATGTTTATTTCCATGTTTTTCTCAGGTGACATTATGGAAAAGAGAAATTCAAACTTTTTTTTTTTTTGAAGAGCATGACAACTGCATAGATTTCAGCTGCCCACCACATTTTAACTGTAGCAGTTTCTTGTAATGCAGTATAAATATAATCACATGCATGTAACAAGAAATTGAGTAGGAGGGTTCATCTAATGAGAAGGTGATCATTGGTTTTCAAAACTGTTTTCATATTGGTTGTATGAACTACTGGAGTGGAAAAGCCTTGAAGACCTTTCTGAAATTTCTTGGCAAAGGCAGTGCAGACTAGTAAAACATGAGGCACTGCAACTAAGTGTAGAACTGTTGTTATCATTAGAAAATTACTAGCCATCTGGTTGGGGATAATGTGCAAATAAAGGATCAAATGTCTGCTACATTGTCAGTATTCAAAACCAGAAGCAAGAGAGAAACTTATAAGTCTGAAGTGAGGAAAAGTAACTGAGGACAAGCAAAATAATTTCTTCAACTATAATTCCAAGGGCTAGTGGAGCATTAGATATAATTTATAACCCCTGTTAGAAATGATTGTCTACATCCTAGAAGATATGCAAAGATAATGAGATGCAGAAGGGACTGGCCTTTCTGAAAAAGAAAGATATAAGAATGAAGTTTTCTCTTTTCTTATTTACAAATTCTGTTTCCTTTATCCAGTCTAAGAATGACAGTTCTTTCTTTGGCCAGGAAGTTTCTTATGCCCATAAGACTGCCCATCACCACCCCCAAAGGATTCTTGATCATCGTAGTTTCATTTTGTGAATTAAAATTATGAACTGTACAGTCTGTGAACAAGTCTGGCTGAATAGATGTGTGCAGGTCTGCTTGAGCATGAACAAACATGTAAGATATAATGCTGTACATTCAGTCACAAGCTTCACTTGACATAAAAGGCTCTTTGAAGGCTTGCTGAAGCAGTCTGAAAGACTTCAGTTGCCTTTATGTCAGGTGGAATAAAATTTAGAGGATCAGACTGCCTTCCTGTAAATAATACCATTTAAACATAGAAAGAAATATCAGTAGAGTGAAAAACCTCACTGCCATGCAACGAGGGAATACAAAGTTCTTCCGGCTGCCTTTGCTTTTTCTTGCTTGTTGTGTTAACACCAACATGGAGGATATTTACAAAATCTTCAGATTTTTTTTTTTTTTTAATGAGAAATCTGCTATTGATGCCAAGTCTGGAGACACTTGTGTCTACATGAGAAACATTGTCAAGGAAACAAACAATCTTGAGTTACAATAGAAAATGTTGTCTTTAGGAGACTGGCTTAATAGGAGCCAAAGATCTACCAGACTGATGTGTAGTTGTTGTGTCTTTCACAATACAATAAGACACTACACAGATACCTTAGGTTTTGATGTGGAAATTCAATTTGTAAATGCTTTAATAAGTTTTCAAGGAACACTGACAGTGATATGTGGCAAAAACTATTACAACATAATGCAGAAAGGAATAAAATCATTTTCTGAAATGTATTCCAGATATCTTCCAACTAGTAGCCAGCATGTTGCCACCCACACATGAAGGATATTCTATTGCTATAAAATATAAGAATAAAAATTTAGTTTCCTCAAAGTGTTGTTTTTGTTTTAATGAAAATCATAATTTTGCTGCTTCTTTTTGGTGCGCTTTTTGAGAGTACATTATATACTACCCCCTGAAAGATTAGCATTAGGAAGAAGGAAGGGTTAGATTGGAGTCTGCACTAGATGTCTCCTGACTAACACATGCCATTTTTTTTCAATTCATCTTTGAAAAGCATCTAAATAGGTTTATTTGTGTGTGTGTGCGTACATATCAGATATAGTTTGCAGAAGAGGGGAACAACTTCAACAGGGAGAATAAGTTCTGCTGGAAGGCAATATGAAACAATTAGGAGAAAAAAATATTAAGCTACAGGAAAATGTACCAGATTTCTAGTTCTTAACTCAGTGATAATTTCATGTGCTCAAGCATCTAATAAAAATCTTTTAGAAAAGATTGAGTTACATAATCAAAATGAGATCCACATAACTAAATAGGGTTTTTATATATGGCCTGCAATCCAAAGGGGAACTCCACCAATTTTCAGATTTCAATATTTTTATATCAAACCCTCTCCCCAGGCCAAGTGTTCTGAGTCAAACAGTGAAGCCTACATTTTGTTGTCATTCCAAAGACTTCAGAAAGATAATGTGGCAGTTCCTGGATATTGCATGTATCCATGATACTGCATGTACTCTAAAAGAGTAACCCACTCTTTTAGAGCTACCCGGTCAGCAAGCTTCAGAGCTTTAATTTGTCAATGACCTAGATGAATGAACTGAAGCCTCAAGATCTGGGCAGTTCACAGCTCAGGTTCTCATCTTCGTGATGATGCTCATATGGGGTATCAGTTAAATGAATTGTCAATGGGAGAAGATCAACAAGCTTGTTGATCTTTTGTGGGTTTGCAGGCACTCATTTGATGCCAACGAGAAATACTGGAGAAAGCAAATTCTGGTGTACCAGACAACTTTATATTGTTGAGTCTTTTCATCACTGCAGTGAAGGTAGGATTAGGCTTAGTACAGCACTGTAGCATGTAACGGTTTGTCATTGGTTATTCCTTCTTGTTTCACCTCATCTCTGTTATATTGTAGCATATTTAAAAGAAGGATGTAATAAAGAAGCCACTAGAAAGGGAGCGCCATCCCTCTAAGAACTGTTGTATGGAGCAGTGGTTGTGCCAGTTGCCATGACTTGGTGACAGAGACATCAGTGTGCTAGAATCTGGCTGTAAAATCAGGCTAACCTGTCTTATCTGTATGTGGGCTTGTTCATTATACAATAGCTTTATTAACTTGCTTTTTTTTCATGGGAAATTGTCTTTTTTCAGTTTTTCTTTAATTTGAAAGATGGAGTTGAGAACTTTATGAAGATTATATATTTTTGTAAGGATACTGACTTTGTTTACATGCTACCAGCTAAAAAGCTGCTCTTTTCTTTTCTTTTCATTAATCTAGTTCAAAAATGAATTAGTGTTGACGTCTCTTCTTAACAATGCTGATAGAAACTCAGAATGAACAGCTGTTGGGACAGTCTTGGATGGAAGCCTTTCCCTAGGCAAATGCAGTAGTTGCACAGACACAGGCAAGGGCACACTACTGCCATTACTGGTGCCCATCTGTTAGACTGGCAAGGTGCCATGCAGAAGCTGAGACTAAAGCAATTTGATGATAAAGACTGCCTCGTCTGTGACAGTACTGCCACCTGGGTGCCAAAAGTCTTTTCACAGTGACTTCTATTTTAAGGTAAAAATCAAAATAATATTAAAAATTGAGAGAGAAAACAAATAGAATCAAATGACGCGCCTGTTCTACTTTTCAAGTATACTTAGTGAAATGACAAGGCTTTGTATACATATTTTAATATAAATACATGTAAACTTATATGGAAAACCACAGTTGTTTCCTGTTATGGTAGGTGACTCCAGGTCTATTGCTAGTCTACCCTGAAAATCTCACTGATATTATAAAGAAAAAATAGCTTAAGAATACTCTAGAATTTTAAGTTGAATACAGTATTAGGTCTTTGTATTTAAATGCATAGAGTTGTATTAATATTAAAGGCATGCCATTTCTTCATCAAGAAGAATGCAGTAATATGAAAAGAGCAGAGAGAAGGATGTGTTTCAAAGTAGAAATATTACAGAAAGTTTCACTGGAGGGCAGTGTTACGTAAATTTGCCAAGTTCATTTATGTGTGTAAGCCAACAGTGAGTGTTAGAAAGATATCCTTACTTTAGCCTTGTTTTATGTAAGGCTCTGCTACTATTGCAGAAGAGTATCAGAAATATACCATCTTCTTTACCTCTGACTGGAATTTGTCATTGAAGCTGACCTGGATACTACTGACTAAACACTGTTTTCTGTGTGAATGGAAAACATACATTCTACAATCTATTTGAGTTACACAGCATAGTTTTAACACTCCCAAACAACCACCAGACTTGATTGATGGAGTGAATTGGTCTGATATAGAAAAACTCTTAATGTGGGGCTTTTACTTGTATGAACAGATTTATCAGAGCCCAAAGAAAAGATTTGGTCATGTGTTTACATCTCAGCATTATGATAGAGCTTTCAGCGCTATGTTTGCAACTTTCTGAGGAAATTATCACCTGTAGTAACAATAGCTTCAATTGCACAGCTGATTTTTGTGGACACATAGAGTCATTCACTCTCCCTAAACACGTTTGCATGGGCTGTAGGAAGGGAACAGTGGGACAGGTATTTTCTTCAGGGTCCTGAGCTTACATCCAAGGATTTTCTTTCAAAAAATGCCTTTGTGCTTTTGCCTGATGGGAAACCCTGCCTACCTGGTAATAATAGCTCTTGTTTCTTGGTGAAGGAACTTCTCCTTGGTTTACTGATATTAACAGTACAGTATTAATCATACATTTTTGTCATAATTTTCAATAAGAGACTTCTGAGTTTTGGTTGCAAGCTGATACAAATTGAAGTGGAAACTTACATCATTAAAGTAAAATCACTAAGTACCCAAATGTGATCACTACATACTGAAGTTATGGGCTGCTTCATGTTGAGACAATTGAATAAAACACTACATTTTTCATTTTTACAAAGAGTAGCAAAAACAAATACTGCAATAAAGTTATTTCTAAAAGCCTTAATGCTTTTATGACAACTAAGGAAAGAGCTGCTTTCTCATTAAGCATCCTAAACTGCTCTTTAAAATTCTTAAGTCTTTAGTTTAAAAAACTGTAAGAAAGTTAGTACGAATATTCATAATGGAATGCTTTCTTGCAAACATTATTTTTTTCTGTTTCAAATCAAATCAGACTGAATTTTGAATTACCAGTATCAGCAAAGCTATCGAGATACTGCACAAAATGCAGTGCCATGAAGAAATGTGGATCTACTGCCCACTCACATATGCATATGCCTTTTTTTTTTTAGATAATACGGAGTCATTTTCTTATTGATGATATTTTAAAATCACATAGTATTTATACAGCATTTGTTCACAGTTTTAATTCTTAAATATGATATTACAATTTATGTTGAAAAGCTGAAGAATCACTGATGTTTGTATAATGTATCAAGTAGTATCTTAACAGCACTCTTTGAGCCTTTTTCATAAGACTGTTTGAAGTACATCGCCTTTTACAATTACTCTCCATACAATACTAAAAGCTACTTAGAGTATGTGTTATTGTTTGGAAATATTTTGTTATATTTTCTACTGTAAGTAGAAAATAAACTTAACGTCTTAAGAATTTGTTATTTAAAAAAAAAAGGTACTGAATTTTAACAGAAGCATAAATTTGCTATAAGAAGTGACTTTATTGGAGCAGTCATAGGAGTACAAATTTATTTCTACATTCTCCCATGGAAGGAAAAGCTAACGTGAAAAATTAATCAGATCAGGATGATTACTGATTTTTCTTGGCTGTTGTCTTCTCAGAGAAGGCAGGTATTGAGACTGTAGTGCGTGAAGGTAAGATGTAGCACTAATTTTTAACTTTGTGAGATTTTTTTTCCCTTTCTCTTACTTTTATAATGTTTTTTTTTTTTCCCTATGTTTTACTTATTCTGATAGTTTGGCAGTGTATGGATAATATTAGGTGATAATGTGTTTAGTAGCACTACAAAAGTTCTTTTATTGCATTGAAATTTTAAGGTGTAGCATGTTTTTTTTTTTTTTTTTCTAAATAATGATAAAATTTTTATTTTAATATCAAAACTCCAGTGGTTTTTAACAAACAGAATAGTTTGCATGTAACACAAGTATTTCCTATTTTACTGGCTCTTGACTTCTGTTTTTTTTTTTTTTTTTTTGCTAAGTGCTCGTTGCCTCAAAATTATTATTATTTTATGTTCAGAAAATAAACTGAATTATTTCATTTTGATCAGATAAACACAGTTCGACACATTTTAGTTTATTAAGTTCAAGTGAAATATGGTATTTCTACAGTTTTTTGTTTCCCTAAGCTCCTGAACAAGCTATGGGGTTTGTATCTATTGTGATGGATTGCTTACTCAAGCTGCACCTGATAATTTGACAAAGTCTGTTCTTCAAAAATAAGGCAGTTGCAGGAGGGCACAGGATATTACCACCTGTCAAAAAACTACGCAATTGAATCATCATGTTTTGCTTGATTGGTCAGAAAGAAGCTTTTCTCTTTTAAATAGCTCATTATAACAACTTTGAAATTTCTCTAATGTTTCCACTGGCAAAACTTTTTTTTTTTTTAACCCTAAAAAAGAATTATTTCAAAATAATAGCATTTGAATATCTGAATCTCAGTTCTGCTATTTTCAGCTTATCAGAGCAAAACCTTTGTATTCACAGGCACATATAATGGGCATACTTTGCACTTTACACTCAAAAAAGTGTCAGAATATTTTGACAATTGCCATTAATCTCCTGAAGCTTTTGACTAAAAGTCAACTCTTGTATTATAATCTATCTGTTTCAATGTTACCTGTATGACGTGTTCATTACTATCAAGATTCTGATACAGAAAAATAAGTGAAAGTTTAATGTAATCTCATGAGAGCTATTGAATTTAATCAGAATCTAACTGAGCACTTAATTGAAAAAGAGCTAGTGGAAAAATATGGATAGATATATTTATAGTAGGAAAAAAAATATGGAACTACTAACTGGTAATAATTTAGAACAAAATAAGTTCTAAGTCATCCCTGAACCTGCTCTCCCTGCTTACTGCCCCACACTACACTACAATGTTAGGCATTTTCTGAAACTCCGTTAGAGATCATCATTTTTTCACTCTTTTTTCTATTTTATTATGTGTTCCTGAGTCCAATTTAACTGCATTTATTACAGCCATTTCTTTTAATGACATTATGAACATTTATTCTTTGATAGTTTATATGCTTAAATATGTGGTGTAATACAATATTTCCTTCAGTGGATGCATGAGTGGTCTGAAGTGTTTGGAGATCTATGTGGTTTGAGGGCTTGGGAGTGTGTCCAGAGAAGGGCAGTGAAGCTGGTGAGGGGTATAGATGGAGTCACCATCCCTGAAGGAGTTCAAGAAATGTTTAGTTGTTGTAGTAAGGGACATGATTTAGTGGGGAAGTATTGGTGGTCGGTAGATCGTTGGACTAAATGATCTTGGAAGTCTTCTCCAACCTTGATGATTCTATAATTAGTTGTCTTTTAAAATGTGTCCTAACAATCAGTTAGCATAGTATGAGCATCTAGGTTCTACTATAACTTTCAGTTCACTTAATTATCTTATTACAAGCTTTCTATACTAAACAGAAGTGTTCGGTTTGGCCTTAACCTGCTTGGTTATTATTTTATTTTGGCTGATATCTGCAGTTTTTTTCATAATGTGTAAAAAATCATAAAAGACAAACATCAAGAGTGGGCAGTTGGGTCTTATTTTGTAAGCTCTATTCAGTCCATAAATTCAATGAATTCCAAGCACAGTATCACTATAAAAAATAATTAGGATATTTCTTCTTCTGACATTCTCATCAAGGTCACAGTTGAATTTCTTTCTTGAAGCATTTCTAATTCCAATAAACAAATCATCATCTAGAAATAATTATAGGTAACATTTGGCACTGTGAAAAGAATGCATCACTGATATTTTCCAATGGGAATTTGAAAAGGCAATATATATGTGAACAGTTCCATATCAAATATATAAAAAAATAAACTTGTCGTGGCAACCTTTTTCCAGTGCAGCGGGAAGGAAAGATGGGGATGAGAAACAAACTCAGTAAGAGATGCAAAACTTCATGTAGACACAAGAAATTTAAGAATGACATGA
The DNA here is from genome assembly GCA_037305975.1 of Chrysolophus pictus. Taxonomy (NCBI): domain Eukaryota; kingdom Metazoa; phylum Chordata; class Aves; order Galliformes; family Phasianidae; genus Chrysolophus; species Chrysolophus pictus. The sequence goes on along the minus strand of CM074579.1, from coordinate 48,994,698 downwards.
CCAGCGGATTTTACTCTGCTTATCAAACAAATTGCCACATTAGTCTTTCTCTCTTTGTCCTTCAATGAAATCTCATGTGGTTTTGAGAGAGAATTGTTTTGTGAAGTTGTTTCCTATCCATTTTGAAACAAGCTAAAGGTGAATAATAGCTTTAGAGATGAAGTACAAATGAAGGAAGGTAGCCTAAGGATAGCAGTGCAGTAGAGAAAAGGAAAGTGTAATAACACTGATCTAGGAATGGGGAACTTATGTGCATTAACAGGATACAGGAAAAGGAGGTGGGAACAAACATGCTGGGGCTGCTTTTCAAAACACCATCAATTATTCGTTCCTGGACAAGGAGTATATGACAATTCAGTAGCAAACTGTGCCAAAAAACCCTGCTTCGGAAACAGCAGCAGCAAAGACTTTCAGGAGCAAGCTTTTGACAAAAATGCTATTTCTTTTGTCTAGATTTGTTTTGGAAATGATTCAAGGCTATTCTTTTTTTCTCTTCTCTGTATGTACTTGACATCTCAAGTTTAAAAGTTGAAGTGGTTAATTGACCCCACAAATATTTGTCAGTTTGTAGCTGACAGGTTTTCTCTCAAGCTTTCTCATGTCTCAGCCACATTATTTCAGCAAAGTCCAGAGCACAGAATGATACCCTTAAGTGAACCTGTGAGGAACAGGTGTATGTTCTGAATTCTTACTGGAGATGCTTTTCTTGCTTCACTCATACTTGTGATGAACCAAGAATAATTCATGTCTATGGGGAAAGAGCAATTAGTTGAATGTAAAGGAGTAAAAGTGAATAGGATCCCTAGTGCTTTTGGTACATGCATCTGCCACAAGTAATGCCTCCTATGTGTCATGTCCATAGATATCATAAATGTCAGTTTATTCATATTAAGGACAGTCTTGGGCTTTTTTCTTTTGGAATGAAAGAGTTTTCTACTTAATACAAACTGGTTGTGTCACTGCCTCCAGCTGATGTGATCACAGTGAGATAAGGCCAGATGCTACTGTTCAGGTAACAGCACTGATCTGGGGAATGTGGTGGTTGGCTAGGAAGCAAGGAAGGGCCTCTCTTCTCCTCTTCTTTCCATAGTGTTTTAAAGACCAGTTTCCAAATGTAGAAATCTTGACTAAAGTTTATCACCAATCAGCCTGCCCTCTCGGAGGACAGAGCTGCAGGGACAAAGCACCCAGGCCTGACTGTATGCATGCCAGCATGCTTTACATCAGATCAATAGGTGCTAAGGTGCCCAATGCTCAAAGCATATTTTATCTGGCACCCTTCGAAATCTGCTATGGGCAGGGCTGAGGTGTGAGGATGAAAAGCCTTTAGCACAAAAGGGAGGTGCTGCAGGACACCTTGCCATTTTTTTGTTGTACCCAGTTGCCTTTGTACTGTGTTAGGATCTACTGACAGCTTGCGTAATTAGCTGGAGTGAAATAGAAATGATATTCCTTCCTGATTTCTGTAAAGTAGGTGAGGAAGCACTGTTTGCTGAATGGTTGCTGATACAATGAAAATCAGATTTCACCATTGACCTTTACAGCCTCAGAATTTCATGTTCAGATTTTAGTAACTCCCTTCTAATAGTGTAAAGTAGTAAAGACAAAAAAAAAAAAAAAAAAAAGGTGGACATATAGCTACGAATTCAACTGTGGATTGGCAGCCTGTGAGAGAACGATGGGGTGTATGGGCCGCAGAGGGAGCTGCTGGAAAAGCACCAGTTGCATTGGAGCTGCTTGTGGTGTGACCTTGCTGTACTGTAACTGACAACCAGGCTATAAGTGTTGTGATTCATGGCACAGACCAAAGCAGAGATGGCCAAGGAAAGATTTCCAGTGCTTTCTTTGGGCTTAGATCTCTTAGCTAATCACACTGTTATCACACTATTATTGAAATACGTGACCAAGCTCCGCCGGCAGTGGCGGTGCGGGAGCGCTGGGTGGCACCCGCGGCACGCTGCGGAGCTGTTGGAGCTGTGGGCCAGCACCAGATCCCGCCGTCCACTAGATGGCGCCAAGGCACCGCGTTTCCAAACGGTGCGCGCCTGCGACATGACAATTTCATATCTCATAACAATGGCATATTTTATTTCACTGCTACCAGAACAGTTTAGTTGTCTGCGTTTTAATCAACGGGTTAATTTGTGGTTGATAATGCCAACTGCAGCAGTACATTGGTGTTGCAAAAAAGCCCTGTGTGCAGTGAAATGTCACAGGTGTGCAGCAGAAGAGTAGTTTCTCACCAACCACAAAGACCAGGAAGATTTCAATAGTACACAACACTATGAATTGAGGATGTGAACATCTGCCAACATAATTACTCCTGTGGGAAGCAGAAGCTGCCAGGTAGATTCTGGCTCTGTCTGGATGTGTCTCATTGTCCTTTGGCTTGCAAATTACTTGAATGATTTCCTGACTTTCCGTCTTTATCATAAACTCTTGAGAAAGTTATCCTTTCCTTCTTCCTTTATGTAGTGCCTCCATGGTGAGATGCTGATCAGCTGTGACAGCTCAGCAAAACTACTGTCAAACAAGTATAATGCTGCAACTTGCTCCTCTCTTTTTTGAGGCAACCCCATAGTAAAAGTCACTTATAGTGCCTTCAACCAGGTTGAAAACTAGATACATCCCCAGAATGTTGAGGGACTTAAGGAATGGTTGCAAGTCCTGTTGCCTATCCACACATAATTAAACAAGTCTCAGCTGATCTATATATTATTACTTTTTGTTTACTACCTCCAGAGTTAGGAGGACATTCTTATAATGCCTGTGTGAGTTCTGCCTGTACTTTTTGCTATGCTATTTTTTCTGCTTATTTACTGCTGGATCCATACTATGCTCCTGAGACTGTCAGATGAAAGTAATAGGGCATCCATGGCATTCATAATATTCATAATGGCTGTCAAATTATACTGACTTATGGTTCTGCAGATGGGCAGCTGGGGCTTCTATATGTCTTGAGTATCTCTCTGCGCTGGAAATGTTGTTGCACCCAGATATGGTGTGGTCTGAGACTGTCAATCTTTTGTTTGTTTGTTTGTTCTGTACTAGCTCTGTTATCATTGCTTCCATCTTTTCCTTTTTCCAGTCAAGCAGAGGAGAGCACTGTATCTGGAAAAGGCTTTCTAGGTGTTCCAGCACAGATTCTAGAAAACCTGACTTTTACAATAAGGAATTCCCTCAGAAGGACTTGTTTGTGCCAGAATGCATGCCTCTGATAAAATGCCTAAAGCAATTAAGAAGTTTTCCTAGACTTGCAACAGATACTTGTTTGCTTAAAAAAAAAAAAAAAAAAAAAAGTCAGAAGAGAGATTTCTCAGATTACTTTGCCCACGCTGTAGGAACTGAAATTGGATGGAACAAAGATCAATAATGTATCCAGTTAATACACTAACATATAAATGAAATGAATCATAAGAAATGAAATGGCTTCTCCTGACAAACTTGAGATAAATGCTGTTCCATAAAACCTCAGTCTTGTCAATTTGAATTTATGTTATGGGGAAACAGTTGCTGACGTGTGAACTCTATTGTGTAAATTTCCTAGGAAGTGGGTACTCGCTATTATTTGCAGCATACTTTATTCCCTGGGCTCAGCCTTTATTGCATGCTTTCATTTGTTAAGTGGAAGCTTTTCTCCTCTGGCCCTGTGTGCTCTGTTCTTAGCAAGGTCATATGTTTTCTTCTGAATGAAGCAAGAGTGTCATGGGATAAGGAATGATCCTAAAGACAGGACAAATTCAAAGAGAAGTGGTGATGATGCTTCATTCTTGTCATTGCCCAGAGAAAAGGTATTTCATGGGTGTGATGAAAACTGGTTTGCTGTATTTCTTCATGTGCATTTTGAAGTTTGTCTGTTCTAGTCAACATTGAATATTCTGTTTTCACATCCAGTGTAGTGTTATTCAAACTGCTTTTCATTGTTTTTATTTTCTAATTAGAATTCAGCTTCTTGTGAGAGTAAGTTTGTTTTGACATAGGCATTTAGCTATTAATTTTGATTTCTGGGTTTGGCTTATATAAACATAGAAATAATTCAGACTATCTTTTATCCTATTGCAAGCCAAACTTTACAGTCAGCATGTATCTGTTTTTTAACATCACAATATGTCAAATGTGGTAATACATTTACCTTGCTTTTAGCTAATACCTTTGAGGCTCAAAGATAAAATAAATGAGAAGCTGCAGGAGATGCTGTGTTCTTCTGTTGATAGAAAAATTTCTATGGACTAAGTAGATAGCAGGTTTATCTCTAATGAAGGTTAAATGTTCTTCAGAATAGTTGAACAAAGCAGGAAAAAAATGACGAGGCAAAGATGGAGAGAAGAACTGAGAAGGTGAATGCTGTCCATCTACAGGTGTATGTCAGGGATACTTTGTGTAAACCTGTCACCTGCTTTTTTCTCAAACCATCTCTCATTTGTCCTTTTCTTTCTTGCTTGAAAACATCAATCACCTGTGTCTATCAAAACACTGTCAGGGTTCTGTGTTGAGTACCTTCTGCAGACAGTCACCACATCTTGCGACTCCTTTTCTAACAGAATTTTTAAGTGCCCAGTTGTTCTGATAATGCTAATTTGCTAATTCAGGTTGAAGGAAGGTCTGTTCTAATTATAGGATTGCAGACTAAAAAAAAGATACTAATTTAAAAAGGTGCTGATCGCTGCAATTGTGGGAGTGAAAAAATGAGCACTGTTGCTCAGATTTTTGGGCTTCTATTACTGTAAGTTGTCAATGTGATCCTTTTTTATGAAATATATTCATGTCTGTCTGAACTCTTCAATGCTGTACAATTGTTTTCTGCATATTATCTGTTTTTTTTTCCTTTCCCGTTCCCACTTTTCATCTGTACCTATAGCTGTGTCTTTGGTTCCTTGAACTTTCTCTTTGTTTTTGGTTTCTTTTATATTACTTGGAATAGCTTCACAGTTAAATCAAATCCAGACTCCTTCTCTGATTTCAGAGGAGATGCTTAAGAAATCTGAATGGGTTATAACCACCTCTGTTATAATCAGGGCTTGTTTTCTTGTCTGCATACTGCTTTGTACCAAATGTCATCTCTGATAAACTATATAAGGTAGTGGCCAACTCTGTTTTGCTGGTGCTGCTGCTGCAAAATGTCTAATAATGCAGTGTGCAGTGTAACTTTTGTAGGACAAAGAGAATGATATGTATCTATTAAAATAATAGTACAGATGGATGCTAAATCTGAGTTCTACAGATTTAGTGCACATTGAAATAACACCTGGTTGGTGGTAGATACAGTTTGAATAAGATTGTTAATTTATCAGCAAGTAATAAAAAGGAAGTTATAGGAGGAATAATTTTATCATAATTTTACTAAGCATAGTTACTTTCTTCTGATGTTGAACTCATCAAAATCCCTTGTAAAACAACTTTATTCCAAAGTCTTGATTGTGCTGTCATTGTTTAATTTTTTTGTTTGTTTGTTTCTCAGTGTTTATGTCTCAGGCAATTTCTTCATCTCTTTACTTTTTGGTTTATCAAAATCCTCAAAGTGGCTGCCTCAGCCAAGTTCGTTTTTATGATCATGTTTTGAAGAATTGCACTAGCTTTCTGTGTTTTTTCTTTTCCGTGCATCACTAAATTAAAAAAAAAAAAAAAAAAAAAAAAAAAGATAAACAGTTCTGCAAGCAACAGCAATCCATAGACTTGTATGTCTGTCAGCACATTCAGAAAAAGAATTGCATTCACAGAGAGAATGACGAAATTGACTGTATTATATAGACTACGGACTGCATTTTAGAGTTCTTCAAAACCTCTTAGCTCTGTCATTGCTTTGTCTTGCTCCCAGTTTGCATTTGTGTTATAAATCACTGCTTTTAAAATGGATTTAGAAAATGCTTTCCTAACATTCAGTAATTGAACTGTGAAAGCTAATTTTTCAAGTCATATAAGTCAGTCCAGTTAATTAGTAAAACTGAAAGATCTGTAGATGTAGAGGAAGATGATCTGGAGAGCGATGGAAGTAAACATAGAAAAATCAGAATATTGACAAGGCAAATTCAGTGACTGACAAAATAGTTTATCTTCTTGTAAAGAATGTCTGAATTTTGGCTAATACCATAGCTGTGAAATCATGAAGCTGGAGTGTGAGTGGGGGGGAGGAAGGAAGGTGGAGGAGATACTGTTGCTGATGTTTTCAGATAGATCATGTTGTGCAGCAGTATTGCCTGATTAGTTGTGTTTATGAGAGCCTGTTGAGGTTCCAGGGGTTGTGCACCATGAAACGCTAATCCATATATGAATTGAGAGAGGTTTTTTCCTGCACAGTGTAGGAGTTCTTAGGAGGGATTACCACATAAACATGAGCTTGATGCTTGGTTAGAAAGGCTGGTGAATGCTTTGGGATACCTTGGGTCAGGATCTGTGTGAATATCCTTTGGCTTTAAGGATAGTTGCATATTGCCCATGCAGGTAAGACTTGCTGTTTACTTTTAAGAAAACTATATTTGTATTAGCATGGTTACACTGTCCCTAATGTTTAAATCCTAGCCAGATGCTGATTTTGCTCTGACTATACTTGCCATACGTAGATGCAGAGGTGAAACAAGTAATCAAAATGTCATTTAGAAAACTAAGTGGATCATACAGTTTTCAATTTTGCTTTTGCGTAGTTGAACTGTTGTATTCCTTCCTGTTATCCATGTCTATTACCAGTGAGCTTTATGTACTTACTATTTTGAAGTCAGTATAAAACTAAACTCTTAGACTGAAGGTGTTTGAAATTTTCTCCACTTTATGTTTCTCATATTTACAAAAAAAAAAAAAAAAAAAAAAAGCTCTTGAGACGCTGTCCTGTATATTTTCTGTTGGGCCTTAGACTTGTCATGCTTGAGAAAATACCAAGATTTTACTTTCTTCTATCACAGCTTCTGAGGCTGTCAAGACTGAGGCATTAGACATTTTGAGAACTCCCTGTCAAAAGGAATGCTCTAGCTTTCTCTAGCTATCAGTTAGCTTGATGGTTCTGACTTTTATGACATTAGTATGTTGACACTAAAGCATCTGGAGGTTGTAAAGTACTGTTGATAGGAGAGAATGGGGATAAGAGTGCTATAAATACAAGCAGTGAGCCCCTGGGTGTGGAAGGAGTGAGACCCAAATGTCAGAATGAAAGTCATATAGATGAACTGTAAACAACTTTTTGCCTTTTGGGCTGCAGCCTGTGTGTGTTCCTGTAGTAAAAGGCAGAAACTTCTTTACCCTGCCTGTGAATAACACTTCCAACGCAGAGAACGTTATGGTTTGAAATACTGAGTTGAGGTCTTATCTATCTGTTTTCTGTCCACATCACTTCATCCCAGCAGAAGAAATTGCAGTTGCAAAATAAAGCCTCTTGACTATCCGTATTTCCAATATGTAGATGGAAAAAGAGTTCAGAGATTAGCATTGGAAAATAAAACACAAGCTAAAAATCAATTTGTTTAAGAAAGCTTCTAGGAAAATTTGATCTGATGAGTCATCAAGGCTTTTTATTTCTAAATGGGATTCATGTAGAGTGTAGGAATAATTTTCTAGTATTATTAAGAGTCACTTGTGAACTGTTTAATGATCTACGAAGGAACTTGGATCAGGCTAAGTAGATTTATGAACTTGTATTTTGAGCAAAACTTGTACAGCAGCACAGAAAGTGAATATTTCCCTGGCAGTTATTAACTCTATTCTTTTACTCAATGTCCCTACAGGCTGGGCCACATATAGCCCTATAAATTTTATAAGCCATGTTAGGCTTTCCATAGAGAAATGCTTGATTGCTTGATGGCCAAATGATTTTTCTCTATTCAGGTATAACTTTAGTTTTACAAGTTCCTGTGAATATGGCAGTAAGTTTTCAATAAATACAGTTGTTAAAATTATGGCTTACTTTATGTCTGGTGCTATGTGGCGAATGCAATGGTGTATTTTATGACAGATTTTTAAGATTAAAGTGATGTATATGAGAACTCAAAAAATTTCTAAAAGAAGGGGCTCAAATTCTTCATCTTGATTGAAATACTTTTTATAACCTCTATTACAAATTCTTCCTCATTTTCCTCACATTTCAGACTTTTCCCCTCTCAAGTATGCTATTGATAAAACTGACATTCATTTGATGAAACTTTGATTTTGATATAACTTGATATTTCTCTTGAAGTTTTGCTGTTTGTTTCTCTTGGAGTTGCCTACTTCCGTGGGCTGATCCTTGATTTTTTCTAAACCAAGAGTTTGTTAAGAAAGCCGTCAAAGAATCTGCTCTGACAAGATTTTGGAAACATCTGTGAACAGTTTTCCTCCTTTTTTGCTGATACTAATGTTACTGCATCTGGTAGTTTAAAGTTACTCAGTTACACAAGTTACACAGCTTGAGTAACATTTCTTTTAATCATTCTAAGTGGTTTATATTGCCTTCCTTCACCAGGTAATCATTGGTTGTACTGTACATAGACATATTTGTCAGCTCCCAGAATAGACTGCAAGAGAAATGCTAAGCTCTCAGGCTTGAAGATCTTTTGCTATTTTATAAATTGTACTGTATTCTGTGAAAGAAAAAATTCTAAAAGACCCTATATCTTCAATCTTCAGAACCTAATACAGATTTGTAATGATGGTCTTGTTATTTCTGTGTCTAGGAGTGAATAGTGTCTGCAGTAGCTAGAACAATAGAGTACATAGATATAAAATGTTATTTGGAATGCATGTTAATCTTGAGTTCTGCATTTATTTATTTATTTATTTATTTATTTATTTATTTATTTATTTATGGTATCTGAAGTACCAAGCCCTGATGACTAATGATGACGGCACACTACTCAATTCTTTTATTCCAAGGCATGTTTTGTAATGCACCTTTTGTCTAAATTCTTCAGGCTCCTTCCTGTATGTGACATCCTACATATAAGACAGTAATAATCCTACAAGAATAACTAAAATATGCCAAAGCTGCAAAGAATGAATTTCATAATTGTTTGGACTCCAATGTTTGCTTCCAATTATATGGCATAAGATGAGAAGGCTCAGTTTTTAGTCTCATGAAATTGGAATTATTCAACATTGAGTTCTCTCATCCTTGACTTTTATTAATCAATGTGGTTCAGTGAACAGAAAATAATTTTTAAGGTAATCCTTGAAACAGATTAATGTAGACTTTAGTGGCACATAAAGCTCCTTCCCTACTGTTTTATTTCCCCCTCTAGCTTATTTGTTAAGTCAAAATTAAATTTCTAGGAGATGGGAGATCTGGCACAAGATAGCAAATGGAGGAGAAAACACTTTTATTGTACTTTACATCCAGATCACACTTCTCATGTCATCTGAAGATGCAGCTGTTCTTTCAGATAGTTGATTAATGTCACCCACAATTAAAATGTCCTTTGCTATTTAAAAAATGCTTCTCAGCATGTCTAAAAAGTTTGTCTGAACAATGGCTTGTTCATAATGTGAGGAAAGCTCTTAGTACTTTGTAGAAGACTGTTGCAAGTACTTGATTAGAAAAATCTGTTTTTAAATTTCAAATGAAGTCATATTTTCTCGTATCTTGACAGTTACTTAAAAAAAACAGATCTCTCAGACCGGAAGCTGGAGATAAGAAACTACACTGCAGTTTTGGTTTCTGGGCTACAGAAGGTTTTTTACTAGTACACTCATATTTATCTCATTAAACATTCTGTCAAGCACTCTTACACCAAGTGCATTATTTTACTTGTTGTAGGTATTTGGGGATATGTAATCCAAATTTTCCAGATCCCAGACCTCTGGTTATTCACAAAGAAAGTTACATTCTTATATTATTGTGTCCTCTGAAGAAAGCAATGTTGTGATACTGTGTACTTAGTAATGCTTGGGCATTTCTAAAATACTGAAAAACAAACAAACAAACAACAACTATTTTTGTTCATTTCAGTTGCTGAAAATATTGAGCTGTCACAGCACCTAACATCACAGCATCTCATTTCAACCTTGATGCTTTTTGGAATTTACTATCCCAAGTTAGACGCCTAGATATCCCAAGCAACATGTGGGAAGGGTTAGCCTGGTTGTGAATATGGGATCTGAGTGCACAGATATCTGAATGATACTTGTATTTCTGCCTTTGATATTCAGGATCCTTTCCTTGTAGTTTGGCTGTTTTTGGTTTTTGGCTGTAGTTCAAAGTGGACTTGTCTCTTCTGGACGAAGGCTGGCAATGCTTAGAGCACTTGCTGAGGTACTAGATAAAAGTCCATTTTCGTTGCTCAGTAAAAGGTCCTGGCTGCAAAGCTGCAAATGTTTGGTGATGTTTGAACTTATTAATCTTGTGATAGTAAAATTTGCTATTCAGACTGGATGATAATTACTGTTTGTGGATGAAAGGTTATATTAGTCCCTATTCAGTGAGACATGAAATATGATCTGAAGCAGAAATTGGAACCCAGCTTGGTGCCCTCATCAGTTGGTCTGTAATGTGCGTTTCTAGGCATTGGCTCACCGAAGCCCTTATTCCCTTAGGAAGTGCAACAGCTCCAAGTGAGGAGTTTTGTTTGTCATAGAGAGGAAACTAGTTCAGCTGGCAGATAACAAAGATCCCTACAATCTGGGCTATTTTTCAGCACCTAAAACAACAGCCAGCCATAGCTTCTCAACCATTTTCAAAGCATTATTCACGAGTAAGAGCCCCAGATTTCAAGTAGTGGAGAGTACCTATTTAAAATGCAAAAGCAAGGCATCTGAACAGCACTGCCAGTTGGGTTTAGGGTAAATGTGTGTATTTTCCTTTTTCTCTGATTTTATCAGTGTTAGGACAGCTGTTGATCCTTCTCATGTCTTCCCCCCCACACAATTAAATAGTGAATTTTCATCTTGTCCCTTTTCTTCTTGTCTTCTGCTTGCTAACAAATACATTATTTACATGTAGCTTGAATGTTTTTTGAGGCAAGCATCATGGTGAAAAAAATCCTTGTCTCACTGAAACCAATAGAATTTAATTAGGATTTCATATTTAATCCAAACCGTTTATTAACATCAACTGTTACCTGTGGAAAAGTACTTGTCTTATTTAGGAAGACTTCTTTACACAACATTATTTATGCCTATTTTCTACAGCTTTTTTTTTTTTTTTTTTTTTTTTTTGCTCCCTTTCAAAACAAAGGTGCTCATAGTTCCATTATAAATTCTGAAATTGATCATTTTCCTGTCTAACTTGTATTGTGCTATATTAACAAAAAATCCCTTTAATGAAAACTATACTTTGAGGCATAATACTGATTTTTCTAGAAAAACGAATTTACACAGTAGAGGAGTAAACAGTGTGGTCACGAAGACAATGGAGATGTTTTAGCACCTTCAGATAGTATTTCCTATGAAATATAAATCAGTGTGGATTTTGTTACACTTGTCTCTCCTTATCCTGAGATGGCAATATCCTGGACTCCTGTTATTTATTGTATATCACAAGATTAAGGAAAGAATAGAGAATCACAGTGCAAAGATAAAATCAGCGTCTAGCAGGACAGCTAGCAGTCTCTTCACAGGTTGTACAAATTAGGATCACTGTACAAATTAGAATCCATTACATTTTACTACTGTTCTGCTACTTAAAGAAGTCATAATATTAAGACACCACACAGTGGGACTTTGTTTATTTCTATCAGCACACAAGACTGTACATTCAGCAAGTATTATTGTCAGGAGAAAAAATTGCCAGCATTAATAGACTCTTCGATGATTCTCTTGGCTCCAGATGACTCCCTTATCTTTCCACTAGTCTTCATTAGTCAAAAACACATTTTACCATTAAATTGTCAGAGAATATTTTCCACAGATAATGGAAGTAAGTCAGGGACAAGTCAATAAACAAGTCACTAACATAATAATACTACAGAAGGAAAAAAAAAAAAAAAGGCATATGGCTTGCTCTGAGTTAGAGTCAAATTGCTTTGGTCAATAAGGAGATTAATGATTTAGCAGTTATTTTACTTTTGACTGTGCAGAACAGTAACGTTTCTAGTTGTGATTTTTTTTTTTTTTTTTTTAAGTCCTCTGGAAGAGAAGATTGGGCTAGACAAGTTACCTCCAACATTAGAAACCTAATTCTCAATAGCTAACAGAATTAAGTTCCTTCTGGTAATGAGTTAAAAGACATAAACAGAAGTCTTGTTCTGTGGCTGGTTACTTCTGCTTCTTCCCATCTGTATACTCACCTTTATTTCCTATGAAGGCAAGAGGATCTGAAGTGAGAAATACACTGAGGTCTTACTCTGTAGTTATAGTCAGAAGAAAATAAATGAGCCTGAATATACCATACATGTTAAGATCTGTTATTCAGTATGTAGGAAATTTGTTGTGGATTCACAGTTTATGGGATTATTTTGAATGAAATAAGATAATTACATTGACACATAAAGTATTCTGGTACTTATTTCAGTATTGTTTCATTATTAGGAATAAAACATTTTTTTTAAACTTGACCAAAGGTCATGTGTTGGATGCGTTTCTACTTCTGTTGAGCAAACCTCTATTTTGATCATTTGTTTAACTGTAGCTTTGCAAATATAAAGCGAACTACAACACAGACAATCTGACCCCTGAGTAGTTTCAGACTCTTGCTGAAAATATCTCTTGTCCTATTCCGTTGTCTTAACCATAATAGCATGTGTACACAGATCATAGTTCTTGTAGCTAGCCATGCTGTCAAGTGAATCTCTTCTGCGGTTTGGGATTAAAATGCCAGCGTACTCCACACTTTCTTCTCCTACTTGGATTGTAAACGATTGTTTGTTTCTTGAATCTGTTATTTCTGTTTATGTCTGAAAAGGGACAAGGTGATTTTTTTTTTTTTTTGTGGCTGATATTGTGCAATTGGACCTCCTGAAAATTGTTGTTAGACTAGAAACATATTCTGAAATTTCTCCAGGCATGTGGTTTATAAAATGTTATATGACTGGGACAGAGCAACCTTGTGTGTTGCAATGGGAAAAAGCATTTAATAAGTTTAGAACTAGGGTATAAAACATGCAGTTCTATTTAAAGACTTCATGTTTCGATCCTACTTGATGAGGAAGGGATTTCATGTAAGGATTTTGCAAGTTCTATGAGTTTCTAGGGAATTTTATGAACTGTCCAAAAATATATATCATAGATAAAATTTATTTGATGGAACTTAAAGTAAATCCATGTTTATTCCTTATTAATTTTAGTTTTAAGATAATTAAATCATTAAACAATGAGCTTTACACTGCACTATGAAAGTTAATGTGGGTTTTCTAGTTTATAGCTCTCAGTTTGCAGGATCAGTAGTCGCTGAAATAATTTTAAATAAAAACTTAATTACAGATAGAAACATACTGGCTACGTATGGAAACCTTCATCTCTGAGTAGAATGTTGGTGCCCATTGCTTGATAAACTTCTTCTCATTTTGTGTTCTTAAATCAGTGTCATAATAGCATTATAGAGAAGGCGGTGAGTTGGGAGAGTGAAGTTAGGGAGTTTCTCTATATAATTTTTTTTTGTAGTGAAATCAAGGACAAATTTCACTTTAACAGCTGTCTAAACACTGTTTTTATGATGGAGAGGGAGGATTCTAGATTCAAACATTCTGTGTGTAATTCTCTGGAGGCTATTTGTTTGTTTAACTCCTGCATTCCAGGACTTTTCAGAGTTTGTAATTTAACACTTTAAACCAGTGTGGATTTCCAGAAATGCAGGGTTATTTCTTATTAATTTAGTACGTATTTATGCAGAAGTCTGTATGGGTCAGACCTTCCATGCTAACCACATTATAGGATGAGGAGAATAGAAACAGAAGAAATATTAATGTATTCAAATGTGACACTTCTTCTTTTGACACTGCTAATAGAATGGTGCCTTCTTCCTTCGTAGTTCCAGTGGACAGATGGTTGATGCATTTTTTTGTGAAGATGGGATTGTTTAAACCTAATTAACTGGATATAAAAGTTGCAACACATTTCACATCATTAGGAGAAAGACAGAGGACCTAAGCCTGGATAACAATTCAAGCATGGCAAAATGCTGAAAACCAGTCAAATATGTTCCAGTGGCACCAATTTCCTCTCCCCATTTTCTTTTATGGAAAAGTAAAATAATGAGACAAATGCGTTCTTCCATCCCTATACCAAATTAATAATATATTAAGTCTTTCATTGCTCTTTGTAAAACAAGGTATCAAGGGTAGGCACATCAGAAAACAAATGAATGTATCTATTCTTGTGCATTATGCTTAACAATTGCTTCTCATAGGAGCTTCAGAGGAAAGTTTCTTTACCTGTAATAATTCACATAGTTCTGTGGTGCTTATAATTCAGCACTTAAGTAAAAAGCATGAATTCCATAAGAAATTTTTGATCTTCTACTTCAAGCATTTAGCTTAATAATTCTTGTAACTGTATTCTATCAACTGGAATTAAACAGTTATTCTTGGCCAAACTTGTTGTCCTTGAGCTAGTTTTATGAAGGTCTCTATAGATATTTTATCATTTCTTTTTTCTTGAATTTTACTAAATTATTCACTTCACTAAACTGTGGCAACTGTGAATCTCATGAATTTATTTTACAGGGCATAAAAATACAGCTCTTTTAATATCTCTAATATAAATTGTAACTTCAGTATTGTACCAACTCAGTGAAACAAAAGCTAGCCACCATTTACGTATTGAAGGTCAATAGACTTACCAATATTTTGTCTGTATGTTATGTCTGTGAGAGTCAGTTTGGTGTCAGCATGAAACTTCAGTTGGAAGAAGACAAATCCTTTGAATAATCTTTTCTCACTTTGGCAAGCTGAATTTTTAATGTTGTTGTGCTTTGATTTCTTGTTCATAAAATACCTGTATTTCATAAATCTTTATGGGTAATGTGTTAATGAAATTTTTCTAGGATAACACATTGATTCTGGATGCGTATGTATGTAGTTCCACATCCATACCAGCTTGCCTTTTTCTGTTGTTAATGTATCTATGTACAGGGCTAGAAGTAGCAGTTGTGTGTTTGAGGAAGCAGGCAAGAAAAAGTGAGGTTTTTGGGTATATAGGAAGTTAGGAAAGAAGGTTAAGAAGGCAGCATGATAGGTCAAGGAACACTTGCCTTGACCCATCAGCTATTGTTTGTCTCTCCAAACTTAAGCAGGTCTATCTTTCAGCCTAGAAGAAGTTGCTGCCTAGTATGCCTGTATTACCACCAAAGTGAAACTGCTTTCTGCAGCATGCCTCAAAATATATCTGTGATTGCCTGAAAAAAGAAATGATTTTACAATGTATTTATTTCACTGATGGATCATCTCAGTAGGGAAACTGATATAAAAATTTCTCTTTTCTAGTAGTTGTTGTTTTACTTTGAATCCTTTTAATCGTAGATAGAACTTCTCTTCCTTAGAAATTGAATCTATCAAATATTCATGGATACTCGTGCTCAGTCTTCAGGGTTAGTTAGCAAAGGTACATGTTTAATCTTTCCTCATAAATCAGTTTCTTACTGCTCATGTTACTCCTCAGTCTGATAGTGAAAATTACCAGAGTAGCATGCAGAATTTCGAGTGGAAAAGGAGAAGAAATAATGATCATTGCTTTCTACCATGTGACTTTATCCTTCGTAGTTACTGAAGGATAAAGTAACACATTCTTTATCTTGCATGTTTTTACCACCTTTGGCTGAGTGCATTCTTTGGTTTTGCTTTTACTTAGCTTAAGTTGAACTGTTTTTATCATAATAGGACACAAAATTGTCTTTGAGCAGTGCCTATCTCTGTGCATAAGTGATTTATCTAAACCAGTGACGTCTGGCCAGGGTGTGACGTGTAAAATGCAAGATTGTAGGACATCTCTTACAGCAAAAAAAGAAAAAAAACCCTAGCATCTTGATTATTCAAGGTGGCATTAAATACCCCCAAATCAACTTAGTTTCAAGAGAATGTTATTGGTATCAGTTAGGATTTTTTTCTTGTAGATATTTTGAAGCTTATGAATGATAAGTACTATATCATTGCTTGATGTAACTTTTAGTAATAGTAGTTAACTGGTATTGTTTGTTATTAGAAGAAATTAATTTAAACTTCCTGTGTACCAGCTCTAAGTCCACGTTTCTTCCTTTCAAGTTTTAAATGAGTTGTTTTCTTTCTAAAAATTTTTTACTAAAATCTACAATGGAGAGTAAAGAAGATATTAAATAGCGTCTTAATAAGTCTACTCTCTTTGTGAAAACAAGCAATAGCCAAGCCTTGGAAGCTGTCAGGGCTATACGAGAAGCTCTGGACATGTCAACATGAGTGTGTATTTCTGTGTCCTTTATTTTCTAAAATGCTCATACAAATGCTTATAAGGAATGCTGATTAGAAGACAGAATGCAAAAAATCTTGCAGATTTCAGAGGAGTATAGATATGACTTGAATCTGAACTTACGTATTTCAGATATATTTTTTAATAGCTTTCTCTTTGTAAATACCCATCAGATCAGGCAATCTACTTACTCGTGCTTGCTGAGTTTGGAAGCTACCACAACCTGACAGTACAACAATGCTTACACAATGCATCACTTTTTCTTATAAGATGTTGAGCTTCCGTAGGAGAATCTTAACTTTTCAGTAGCATGTGGTGAAGATGAGTAGGAGTTTATCTGGGTGTCTAAATATGGAAAAACATTCTGGCCTGATTGTTCTAGCCTTAGCACTGCAAGAAATCTGCTTTGCATTATGGAGATTGCTGATGTCATAAAGAGGAAAAAAAAAGCCCAGATGGCATGATGATATATAGAGCTGAGTATGAAGCGTGCATGTAAAAAGAGGCCAATCAGTTTTTGCTGATCCTATACAAGAATGTGAAGAGTAAGAAAAATATTTGCTTTTCTTCCTTAGAGAAACTCAAACCTTACTAACAAAAACCCTCTCACTTAAGAAGTAGAAGCTTGAGGAAAATCAACTCTCCAGAGATGGGGGGAAAGAGGTTAGTTTTTTGCAAATCTAGCAATTGCTTTTAATTTGTATACTTAAAAAAAAAAAAAAGAAAAAAGAAAAAAAAAGTAGTTTGGCTACTAATTCAGCTTGGGTAAAGAAGACCATAATTGTAACCTAACTAGAAGTATGTATGACTACTACTGAAAAATTATTTTTTGAATAGAAACAATTGATGCCCATAAAATAAAACTTTTAAAAGAATTAAGGAAGAAAACTATCACTTTTCTTGACTTGGAAGTGGGAATATGAGGTGCTTTTTTTGTTTTAATCTGTATTAGTTCTGTGCAAATTGGAAACAAAAACTTGGGCAATCTAAGACAGTTTGTACGGATCTAAGCTTGGTTTTATTTATAACACACTTTTTCTGAGATAACTCTACATTAGTGTCTGGTTTCTGTAGGAGTCAAGAAATAAAGAAAAAATTAAGCTTACATTCTTGCTCAGTTACAGACTAGTAATATAGCTCTTACCAAGTCTTCTATTTACAGTAGTTTTATGCATTGATGCCCCTAATCTTTGATGAGATTTTATGATGTTCCACGTCTAGAACAAGAGCTACTGTTCTTTGCTGTTTGTTTTTTTAAAATTTGTACAAGAAAATTATGCTTTGCTTTTCCTGCTGTATAATTATATACTTGAGTAATAGGTTTTTAACTGTGTAAGTTATCTGTGTAAGTAATTGTTTCAGTTATCCTGAAGTATTTTGCGTGCAAGGTGTTGCTTTTAAAGATCAGAGCTTAAGGGAAAGGCAACAAGCAACAACAAAAAACAACAACAACAACAAAATATACCCACCCAGAACCAAAATCCAAACACTTAGCACTGCTTTATTAGAATCATCTTGGTGAGCCTCTTCAATCTTGGTATCAGTAATGATACATATGTTATATTCATTCTTACTGGTAATATATATGACTGTACTTCACTAAGTTGTTTTGTGACAGCAGTCTGGGTGGCAATCTATTCAAAAGCACCATGAAAAAGTGTGAGAACAGGATTTATCCCATACCTCAGAGAGTACAATTGCACTCTAAGTTTCTTCTCTATAACAAAAATCTACGCTAACTTTTGCTCAATAGAAAATCCTTAAAATAAAACTTTAGCTATGTTCTAGTAATTTTCCACTTGACCTTGTTACTCAGAGCTGATACCAAATGAACAAGACAAAAGGCATATGCTGAACCTCATACTTCAGTGCTCTCTTGAATGAGAAGATGAGCAAAATGTCTAAAAAGGCTGTTTTTGTCTAATATGTAGTGTGTTCATTTATCTGAAAAATCCATTTTGAACTGAAAACAGATGATGAGATGTTTGAATCTTCTAAAGTTATAACAGCTGACTTTCATATGAGCTAGTGTTAATTCAGTTTGCTGTAGCATTTAGAATGTGTAAGTTTTCTGGTACTTGATTCAGACACTTTTTGTGATAAATGTTACTTTCCCATGGCTTCTCTCTGTCCCTCTGTCCTCTGCCTTCTTCAACCCTCCTACCCTGAACCCCTAACCCTTCTCCCCAACACCCCCACTTCCCCCCCCAGTTTAAAAAAAAAAAAAAAAAAAAAAAAGGTGGGAAGAGAAAATTGGTACTCTTTAGAAAATGTGTTGCCTTGGATAGTTTTGAAACCTGGTCAGATGGGAGTCTAAGGAAATATTCTGTATAATACAGTGGATAAAAATAGATTTTGTTATGACCTTTAAGTTGAGCTTTTCTGTTCCGAGCCACATTATTTTGTTAAATACAAGAGAAC
This sequence comes from Chrysolophus pictus, assembly GCA_037305975.1. NCBI lineage: Eukaryota > Metazoa > Chordata > Aves > Galliformes > Phasianidae > Chrysolophus > Chrysolophus pictus. The sequence continues at coordinate 48,976,011 of CM074579.1, read as the reverse complement.
TGGAGCCAGCCTGTGACCTTTTGTTATCATGCAGCTTTGAGAAATGGCAAAAGTCATTCTGATGTTTAGAAGTTCCATTACAGAGAGTTTTTATCAAAGGAAAAAAAAGCAAACAAAAATCAGCCTTGAAGAGATTCAGAGCTGTAGACCTATATCAGAACAATGTAGCAGTTTTCAGTATTGGCATAAATTAGGGCTTTTTTCTAAGGAGAGATTAACATCAGAAATTATTTGCAATACACATTGTTCTCATTCCCTTTTGATCGCAGAGGTGCTCAAAACCAGCTATGCAGTTTCACCTCTTCCTTCAAGTAAGGAACTGGTAGCATAAAAGAGAACTGATTAAGAGGTTTATCATTAATTTTCTGTGACTTCAGTGTATTTGCATTTGTGGCTCTGTATCTTTACAGTCATAGGCCTTGTGGGGCAGCAGTCAGAACTGTGTGAGGTGTGAGCAGGTGGATGATCTGCTCAGCCTGGTGGTGAAGCTACAGGATGAAATATATAGGTTAAAAAGTGTCACAGGCCAAAAAGAAGGAGCAAGGAAATTACAATTCACCTGTGCAGAGATGGGTCTTGTGTTTTTTCCTTTGAAATAACCTAAGGCAGCCTGTGTTCCACCTTGAGGAAAAAACTTGTCAGGCTGGAGGAAAGAATACAAAGGAAAAGGATTGGATGGAGGCAACTCTGTGCTTGGAGCTGCAAATGAAAACCCTCCTTGCCTGCTCCACCCTCCAGGTGCTTCTCTACAATGGGTATGAGGCCCTGGATGTGAAAAGCTGTGGGTGATAACAGGCCACTCAGGCTAGACAAACCAAAAAAACCAAACTAGGGAAAGCCTTCCTGCAACATTAGGGCTGCATCATCAAAGAAGAGATTAGTATTAGTTGTAGATGATTCATCCCTACAAGGAACTGAATGCTGAGCAGAACCTCTTCATAGAGAAGCTGGACGTCTCCCTGGGGCTTGGGTAAAGGAAGTTACCAGAAAACTACCTATTCTGGTACAGGTGACAGACCACAAGTCCTGTGGATCAAGGGCCATCAAAAGGCACTTGGGACAGTGGCTGAAGAAGTCGAGAGCATAAGATCATCTTTTTCTTCTCTGCCTCCTGTATTGGGAGACAAACCAAAGGATCTTCTCTCTAAATACCTATCTCTGTGGCTGGTGCTGCTGCCAGAACTTTGTTTTTGACAGCAAAATGGCCGCGTTTGTGGATACCAGATGGGTCTCACCTTTCTCAAAGGGGGAGAAAGATCCTTCAAGATAAGCTAGCAGGGCTCATTGGGAGGGCCTTAAACTAGATCTGAAGAGGGATGAAGGGGATAGTGAACCTTCCCATGATAAGGTATACAGTGACATAGCTATAGTAGGGGTGCTGGCAGGAGCTTTGGAGAACCTGCTGTCCTGAGAGGTGCTGGCAACACCGCAGCACATATGAAATCCTATGATGATGAGGCAGTGACTGCTGGGGCAACAGGAGAAGTCTGACTGATAGAACAACTGGTAACAGTTTTAAACTAAAAGAGAACGGATTTACCTTAGATTTTAGGAAGCAATTTTTCGCTTGGAGGGTGGTGGGACACAGGCAGAGGCTGCCTGGAAAAGCTGTGGATGCCCCATTTCTAGAGGTGTTCAAGGCCATGTTGGACAGGGCCCTGAGCAGCCCAGTCCAGTGGGTGGCAGCCCTATCTAAGGCAGGAGTTGAAACTAGATGATCTTTAAGATACCTTTCAACCTAAGCCATTCTATAATTTCTTTTCCACCTTACTTCTCCAGCTAATATTTTCTAAGAAGAAATCCACTTAATTACTAATGTGAATTGCTTGCTCGATCCAGGTGACAACATTGGAGTTGACTGAAATACTTTTATATACTTTTTCTTGAATGGTCAATGATGTTGCATCTTCTCCATTTATCTACCATTGTGTCTTGAAGATACAGCTATTTTATAGACTGGAACAATGAAGATTAGGCAGACTTTATTCAAGAATATTAAGTTTCATATTTTATGTCTAGGGTAAGTAGCTTCCTGGCACTGGAAGGGTTTTTCTATTTTATCAGAGCAGGCAGTTAATCACTCTTGGACTGCAGGGGTTTCTTTCACTATTTGTTTGCTCCTGTGCTGTTTCCTGTTGTTTGGTCTTTTCAGCAAATTACATCATCCTGTCCAAAGCTCATGCAGAAATGTTTGCAATTCATCTTAGTGTTTTCCCTATGTCAGCTGAGGCTGCAAACCAAACTAACATCATTTTTCAAGATGCCACTTTAGGTAGCAAAGAACTGAATTCTGTAGTCCTTACTCAGCAAGAAAACAATCTCATGTTTGCTGATTTAATAGGACAGAATTAGACTCCACTGTCCATAGTTATCTTATTCTAAATATCACAACTTATTTTAGTTACTATTCTCTGCTATATTAAGAATAAATTACATCATGTATCTTTTTTTTTTTTTTTTTTTTTTTTTTTGCATGCTTGTAAGTCTCTAAATGGTAATTTGAGATGTGCAGTTCTATGTTTAAGTACAGATTTTATTTCCACGACTGACTTCAGGAGTAATGCTTCTGATTTATGCTGTGGTAATAAATCCAGTCTTGTATAGTTTTGTCTGTCTTTTGAGATTTGTGTGGGATTTTTTTTTGAGTTGCAATCTAATGTAAACTGAATTTTGACTGTGTTGTCTGATCAGTTTCAGCCAACTTTGACAGCAGAGTGGGGAGCTGGAAGATGATTGCCTTAAAATTTCATGAAAAAAAGTAGCAAAGAGACAATAATTTATTTCTCACAACTGAGAGTTTGCTGTGTGAATTTAAACTTATTGGTTACAACAGAATTCTCAAGGGAAGCTGTTAATAATGACCAAAGATGATTAGATATTGTGCTAGATTTACAAGTCAGTGTAATTCCCAGTTAACCATGCTTTTTTTTTAGATTCTCTGATGTCTAATAAGAGGAGAGCTTATACTTTTAATTGTGGAGATGTCAAGAAGGCTTGTGTGATCAAAATTGTTCTGCTTTACAGTATTAGTTGATCTAACAAGGTATTACTACTCCATATAAACACTGTCTTGTCTCATAATGCAGGTAAAATTATCAATTAGCCACAAGACAGAAATCTATAACATAAACAGCATCAGAGTATCCCATCCAGCTCTGAGGCCCCCCAAAAAAGAAGGGCATGGAGCTGTTGGAGCAGATCCAGAGCAGGATGATGATCAGAGGGCTAGAGCATTTCCCCTATGGGGACAGGCTGAGAGAGCTGGGGCTTTTCAGTCTGGAGAAGATTCCAGCGTTGTGTTATAGTGGCCTTCCAGTACCCAAAGGGGCCTACGGGAAAGCTGGGGAGGGACTTCTCACAAGGGCGTGTAGCGATGGGTTGAGAGGAAGTAGTTTTATGCTGAAAGAAGGTAGATTTAGACTAGATACTAGGAAGGAATTCTTTACTGGTTTGAGTGGTGAGATGCTGGATACTGTTGCCTCTACAGAAATTGTAGCAGACAATTTTTTTTTTTTTTTAAGATTTGGCAAGGAGAACCAAAAGTCGAATTGCTTCATGGTAGTCAAATCAATGTAGCTGTTCAGCTTGAATAAATAAGCATGAAACAATGTCCATCTTCTGCCTGAGGCTGCATGACTGATTAACATAATAACTGCTTAGGCTGTAACAACATGTAACACGAGGATATGTTCTAAGAAGTGTATTTGGTCCAACAGGTATTTTACTGAAAATCTCATGAACAGGATTTTTGTTTAAAAAAAGAAAAAAAAAGTGAAGTTGCGTCATTAAAAAAATGGGTGTGTTCTGAAAGTTTACAATAATATCATTACAGAAACTGTATTGTCTAAGTACTTGAAGGTTAGAGTGGATTACAGTAGACTCTGATTAAACATGTCTAAGTGTGAAGTAGGTAGAACTTCTGTTTCACTAAAATAAATGTCCAAAGGACTCAGAAGTCCCTGTAGTTAATAGGTATTCTCTGAAAGAGGACAGTTAGCTGTCCTTAAGTTTTATTATCACACATGCTATTAATTATTTCTGCAGTATATTTGAATAAAGCACTTGTTTGAGTATCTTTAGTGACTAATTCCAGCTTTGTATTGGTGGCATTATGAAATTGTGACATCTAGAATAATTTTATCTGTTGCTGACCTTTTCTGAAGATGTTTAATGTGTATGACTCGGAGTAATTCCTTGATAAATGCTATGCAGATATTTAAATTGCTTGATGAATTAAGGCCTAAGGGAGATGTTTAGAAAATGATCAGCAGATGTGTGTCAGCCTGAATAGTTCAGTTTGGAAGTTTAGATCTCTACTTGTTGTCAGAAAAATTGAGGATCAGCTAAAGGAAGACATCTCCATGCAGAGTGCTGCTGCTTTCCTTGTGTCTACTTCCCTTCATTATTGCCATTTTCATTCTTCAGTGCTTCTGTCTCAGATCCTGTCAGTTCTCCAAAGCAGAGACTTTGCTCCATTTACACTGTTAGGTACAGGACTGTTACTCAGCTCACATGTGTTTCTGTAGCTAGAGTTGAAAAATTAGATGGTAAGGTTTGTTTACACCTAGTGATACTAATTAAAATTACAGGTAAAGTTATCACTTTTTGTTGTAGGTGTAGAGGAATTTTCCAATTTCCTATTCATCACCTCAGTAGGATGAACAGATGACCTGTACTGGCCCTTTATGAATCTCAAGTGCTGAGGCTTCAAGCTACTATTATTGAAGTTGCTTTTGGCTTTCTGCCAGATTCAGGTCTCTTGGGGATTTAATTTTGTAGTGAGGAGGAGAATAGAAGAAAGGATAATAATAAGCTGCCAATGTTTAGGATGACTGCTGCTTGTAGGTATGCTCAGAAAAGTTTCAGTTGAATTGGAGTAGCTGTTTGCTTTCCCATATGATGATGTGAGTTCTTTGCCTGAAGATCCTGCCCTGCGTACTCCTCTGACATGAGGTCATACTGAAAGCTCTGATCCTTCGAAAGATCAAGCAGAAGCAAGTCTAAGGAGGTGATACTTTGCCATTGTTTCCAACTGTCACGATCTATTATGTAATTTTAAGTCAAAAACATGGAATATCTTAGCAGAACATTTGGTGTGTTTTAGATCTGACATGGTTTTTGATATCTGAAGATGCCACTGCCTTTGGGATCTATTGTAACACCTCTTCTTAAAGCTATTTCCAGTGTCATACAATATAATAAAGAGAAATTCTGTGTGCTCCTGTTTTATTATAATTAAGAGTATTGCAAAATGTCAACAGCACTACTCATTTGTGGAAATACATTATACTGATGAACCTGGCATCATACCTGAACAGGCAAACTAAAATGCATGGGAACCATCCACAATATAACGCAAGCACAGATCCATTTCGTCACTTCCAGACAAAGATGCAAAAAAGCAAGCAAACAAAAACTAATCAAATAAACAAACAAACAAAAAGTGTTCTATATATCTTCTGTGAGTGTTTCAAGACTGAGTATTTCCAGTTTGTTATTACTGCAGTTAACTGATTTTGTGCTCTGTATGGCTGAAGTGCTGCATTGGAACTTGTAGTTCTGCTCTCACAGCCTTTTCAAGGTGATTTGTTTCTTTAGGCGCTCAGCTTGGTGCAGTCCCTGTCAGAGTACACAGGGACAGGCAGGGAAATGCTTTGTGCCTTTGCACTCCACTTGCATAGTTTTAGGATGTGCTTAGGGCTCACACTGAGATGGTCAGATGCAAGCTCAAAAGTACTAAGTACATCTTTTCTGAAAATAAGAAATATCCTTCACATGTGCTGGTCAGAGATGCAGTCAAACTGACATATAATAGGTTTTGTTAATTAAAGTATATATCTATATATATTCTTCAAGTACATTGTGGTAGTTATGGAGGAATTGCTTCAGAACATGCAAGAGGAAAGCAGGCATTCTGAGAATGTTAAGGTCATTGTGTTTAATACATGAGTGTTGCTGCCCTAAACATAGCATTTTAAAGTTTAGAAATCTTTGCGTTGACCCTTGAGTTCTTCCCCTCCCCCCCTCCCACCCCCCCCATGCTTTTTCTGATTCATTATGGATAAGAATGCAATTAATACCAAAGGAAATTTTTCTCTTAGGTAATATTTTTTTTCCTCTGCATAGCTGGCACCAAATGGCTGTAGCATCTTATGTTCCACAGCCTCTCTAACTTTAATTGTGAAAGACGGCTACATAATTGCAAACGTGAAATACAAATGGACAACAATAAAGAGTATGCCTTAAGGAAACAAACAAAACCAACCATCGAATGTTACCAGCAACAAATAGCAAGCTTCAGTGCATTTCTGCTGGTTTTAGTAAAACTTCTGTGTTTATTACCCTTTACTCAATATTTATCAATTATATCAACCTTAAAGTGGGAACTAAATTGCTTTTACCATCTATGGAGATGAAGAGCAATCCATTTATCTATACGGAGTATGAGTGGTGAGTTTCTATCAGAATCAAAATGCAAGAAGTTCAAATATCTCTGAAGCATACATTATCCCTGTTTTGTAATGTTGATGTTCCAGAAAAAGTGTGAGCAATGAAAGTGGCAGGAAGCAAGGTTATGTTGTGTTCACTGTGGGTAGCTTTTACCTCTTTGTGTGGGAAAAGACTCAGGGAGCTTTGTGTTATGGATATGGAATGTGAGCGTTATGTGTACTGAGCAGTATGGGTGAATACTTAAAAACAAACAAAAAAAAAATGAACAAAAACAACACAACCCAAACCAACTAATATGGGAACTAATACAGACTAAACTATCTACGTGAACTGTTACTAATGGTGGCCAACAGTAGCCATCAGGGATGTTGTTCTACATCAACCATTTAGGAATATCTACTAAGAAGTTTTTGTGGTTCAGCTTACCCTGAGTGGTCTCCTCTGCCAGTCCAGAACCTGTAAAGTTATGATGGTTGACCTTGCACTGAATGCATTTTAAGGGAATGTCTTTTAAGGAATATTAGACAGTCCAATGTTTTAGTCTCCTAAGGATAGTAATCTTTGGTCAGATACAGCACACTTGGCTAGTCTTGGTGGACGAACTATGCAAGAAGCATCGGCGTGTTTGGGGTAGAACTTGGAGCTATGCCACAAATGCAGTTCCTAGTCTTGATTGTGTCTTTGGGATAGTCATCAGCAATGCTTCTGTAAGCTTCAATGTGCAGTATACTCATATGAATTTAGATGACATAGGATAAATTCTTAAAAGTTGATTTTCTTGCTGGGATTCCAACTTTGTATCTAGATAAGTAAATTCTTTGGAAAGAGTTCATAAAACAAACAAATAAACAAACAAAAAAAGTCCTGAAGTAACTGTAATGGAGTAAAAGAATGTGACACTGAATAAACCCTGCATGTGATCATAGAACAGTTTAGGTTGGAAAAGAACCTAAAGATCATCTAATCCCATCACCAACCTAACACAACCAAGTGCACAACTGAACATTGTCTCTAAGTGCTGTGTCCACACATCTCTTAAGTATCTGTGCAGATGACAACTCCATCACTTTCAATGGAAGCTTGCTCCAGTGCCAAACTACCCTTTTGGTGAAGAAATTCTTTCAGATATCCAATCTAAACTACCCCAGCTCAACTTTAGGCTGTTTTCTCATAACTGCATTCTTGATATTCTTTCTACAGATATGTTCAATCACACTGATCATGCAAATTAGACGTTTAAATCTGCTAGTTTGTTTTTCAACAGGAAACTTTGGAAATTTGCTTTACTTTTTTCTATCTTAGTTATTTCTCATAGTAGTTATGTGCTGATAGCACAGAACCTACTATTTTCATAAAGCATCTGTCACATAAATGTTTGGAGTTTGGTCTGTGAGCCTATCTATCTTTTCATTCTTTTTCATTTGAGTGAACAAATTATTGAGGCTTTGCATGACATTTATCCTTCAACTGAATGAAAAATTCATTACTGACACTAAATGGATATGGCCATACTGCTATCACTGAAATAACACTGCTGTGTGAGGGAATCTTTTGTCCAATATGATTTTTTTACATCTTTGCAATGAAATTAGGACCCATCATTTCTTCTATATGATAATGATAAATATTCTCAGCTATTGAAAATCAGTAGCATTTTATAAATGCATGTCATATAAACTCAAATATGATTTCCTTTGGACTTTTAAATCCTGCTTTCAGTACGAAGACATAGCATGGATATAGTAAATTAAAGCTTCCTTACTGAAGCTATTTTGTCTACTGTTCTATCACAGTCCCGTATTAATACTTTATCCTCTTTAATATTATTACATGATGCAGACTTTATTTAAATGGATTTGACGGGGCCTCTTGGTTGGCCTGACAACCAGAGGGAAAAATTAATGTTCTGCATTTAATCTCAGCTCAAGGCGCTAAATTATTTTGGAGGTTGAAGCTGTCATGCATATCATGCTAAATTATTGAATGTAATAACTATTAGCTTGATGTCTATTTATAGATTCAAAAAGAATGTTTACTTCAAGCATCTTCAGCTAATTTTGAAGGGAACATCTCTTAAGTTTTTCTCACCTAGTACAGTAGTAATGTGTCTCTTACAGATAGAGCACTGGATGTTATTTCAGTAGCAAAGTAGAGGAGGTGATGGAGTAAACAATCTTCAAATAAAATAACTTTAATGCTGACGGGTTATGTAGATCACAGCCTGTGAGACATATAAAACTTAACTACTTCAATTCAAACATATTTGAAGTTAAAAGTTATTAAAGGAAATAATTATTTCCTTGTTTTTATTGAACAGATGCAGATCCTATGGAGAAACTGAACCACTAAACATGGAATTCAGAAATGCAGACTCAAGGCTCAAGGTCAGTGGTTTGTTACTTTAGGAATATAATATGCTGTAGGAAAAATGTAATGTGGAATATGTGAACTGTATATATTTTTATCAGTCTAAGGAATGGTACAGTAGGAATTGCTATACTAGAGCTTGAGATAATTTATTCTCATACATATGGTGCATGTTTTCCTAACTTTGCATCTTCTCTGCTGTCTTTATCTACCTTGCTAAGCAACATCAAAGTTCCATGGTAGATCCAGCAGGGTTCATTGTTTTATGAGCAGTTAATGCAATAGACTCTTTTTAACACTAATATAACCAGAGCAATTGCAGCATTACATTGTCATTCTGACAAAACATAATGATCTGCATCCTTATACAAAAGGCCACATAAAAATATTTGTAGGTTTGCATTATTTTGAACCAAGCAAAGGCATGGAGTCTTGGCATCAGTCTTTGCCACTAAGAAGACTGACAATATTCTAAGACACATTTGGTGAAGTATTGCCAGTAGGTGAGAAGATGTGATCCTTCCATTCTACTCATCATTTGCAAAAAGGTATTTTAAACAAGCACAGGTTGTAGAGGATGCATGCAGATCCATCCAGAAATTATAGAAATTTTCAACATGCTTTGAGTTTTTATTGTTTTGTTTTGTTTGGATTATCTGGAAATTCCCTAGAAGTTTGACTCATGGTTTGTTGTTTACAGGGTGTTTGAATGTAAATAGAACACTAATAGGGCAGTGAATGAACGGCTGTGTGGTGGTGAGCAACTAAAACCAGAGCCACTTCTGAATTTGTGATTGAAGTAGGAGCTATAGTTCTGAAAGTGTAGAGAGCTCAGTCTCAAACCAAAATTATAAATAGTCTGTAGTCTTCTGTATTCATCACAACTGGCATTTTGCTGTGCACTGTGAATTGCTGATTAAAAAAATATATATATGTGTGTATATAACAGAGCAGTTTTCTGGATACAGTATATGTTATGCAATTGCGTGCAATGTTTCTGTCACTTTCTCTTCTAGCAAATCGATGTGTCATGCCACTGCTTAACCAAAACAGAGTATTGTCTTCATAAGCAAATGGGTATCTCCTCCAATCTTGTTACGTTAGTTGAATGAACTTATTATGATTGAAGTATCTTTAATTTGGTCAGCAAATATGTCTTCAGATTTCCTAGCCTGCTCCTTAACTGAACCTTTCAACTGCATCAAGACCATTCCGTTGAGTAGACATGACTGAAAAATACATTCATGTTTTGCTCACTGAGACTCAGCCTTATAGAAATAAATAAGGAAAATGTCTGAGGTTGCTGAATTCAACCCTATTTGCTTTAAAGTCAATAGTAACATTGCTATCAACTTCCTTGGGATCAGAAACATTGTATATGAACATGATTTCTCAAGCTATTTCACTAATTAAAATTGATTTTTGGGCTTGTGAGGATTAAAGCTGCTAGACACAATGTTGTGGGTTTTTTGTTGTTGTTGTTTTTGTTTTTTTTTTTTATGTTCCTGTCCTGTAAGTCCTGTTGCCATATACAAGAGCTGCGCTGGAAATAGTGGTAAATCTGATTCTACTTTAAAAATAACCAAAATACTATGGACAACTGTACAACAACTAAGTACACAAATTTGTTACCAGCAGATTTTCACTGAACTTAGTACAAAGCATTTTTAAAACTGTCAGAATCAATGTTAGTTGTTTTTTTAATTTCTTAAAAAATAAAATTCTGTACTGTGCACTCTTCTTGGACAGCCAGTTTCCACTGTTCTTAGTGAACAGTGACTTAAATTTAGTTATTTCATAAGGGAACCTTCTGAATTAAGTAACATGTTTGTTCCTTCTCACAAGGAAAAACCATACAGCTAACTAACAGGAACAAGATGTTTCTTTCTGCATCCATCTAGAAGCGTTTGAAGTCTGAACAGGTTAATTCTGATTCTGAGCTTCCCCAGTAAAACTTTCTAGATCTAGCTTTTTTTTTTTTTTTTTTTTTTTAATGATTTATTTTCATTTTGAATAATCGTGTTGAAGTTCGTATCTGAACTCAGGAAAGTCTCTAGACCGTGAACTAGTGTTACTGTTGAACAATTGCAGTTATCTTCTTTTTGAATATTTCCAGAAATTAACTCTCTTCATAATCTGTTTTGGTTTTATTTTGGTCAGATAAGCGCAGGCTGCCAAGTATATGAGCAGCCTACAAATCTGAACTAGGAGGGCATACTGAAGCATGTTGAGCATACGACTTGTTTGTAATGACTGTTTCAATGAAATTGAAAGTTTTTCTTAAGTGGGAAATTCTCAACCAAACACTCAAAATTCCATCTACTTTATCTACCTTTTAATATTCCGCTCTCTTTCCTAATTATTACTTAAGAAGAATTAGACAACATGAATGATTTTCCTGCTCACGAGCTTGAAACAAGTGGATAGATTGTCTGGGGAAGTTTTGAACCCGCAGTCAGGGGGTGAAAGAAGGGGTTAGGTATATGTCTTAGAATGATTCGGGTGTTCTTAATCCTGTTTTAGGGCTGGGATGTGGCCTGGATACCTCCATTAAATCTCCGCCAGTACTATTTTCTGATGGTGTTGACTGACATAGCCTGATAGTGTATTAGTGTGAGAGTATAATTAACAAAGAAGAAAAATAATAGAACAAACTTAGGACAGTACAATATATTTCTTTAATTTGTTGTTTAGGGGTGGGAAATTTATGGTTGTTTTTTTTTTTTTTTTCAACCTTATTACTACGTAATAAGAAGTTATACTTGCTCTGTTGATAAATTTCAACTGGACAAACAAAACAATTTGGAAGAAGTTACTGCTGTCTCCTTTTAACTAAAATACTTGATCCATAACAACATTTAAAGTTACTCAATGAACCTGAAATATGAATTGTTAAGTCATTGCAATAAGCTAAGTTTTCTTAGCCATGTGTCCTGAGTAGCAGTAAAATTTGTAGACATCCAGGAGGGTATCAGTCATTTTGTTTTCTTATAGATATGGTATGTAATGTTCCTTCAAGCACCTAAATTTAACACTTTTTTTGTTTTACTGATTCTGTGCTTAGTAAACACTGGGAAACTTTGGTGTTTTGTTTTTTTCCACAGCGCTCAATTTTAGAGCTGGTTCTCTTTAATGTTTTCGTAAATGACTTGGATACAAGACTCAAAGGTATACTAAATAGATTAACAGATGATACTAAATTGGTAGAAGACATTTATTCCCTTAAGGGATGAGAAGCACTGTAGGGAGATCAAACTGGAGAACTGGGCAATCACCAACTGCATGAAATTTGACAAGAGCAAGTGCAAAGAACTCTGCACCTGAGACAGGACAACTCTTGTGTGAAAAAGGCAAAGAAGTTTGACAAAAAATAAACCCTCTTGTGTTCCAGCTAGTCTTTGTCCTTTTCAATTTTTTGCTTGTGAAAGGACAACATCCTTCATATTTCTGAATATGTATTTTCATATTTCATAGGCAGAGCATACTGACATTTCTATGCTGACACTTTTCTGTGCTCTTAATTGGTTGAACTAAACTCTCTGAGATCAGCAAAAAAGGATCTGAATGACAGTGGACTATTAAAAAGGATTAATAAAGTAGCTATCTATTCATTTTAAAGTAGTAGATATTCTACTAGTGAAACGTTTCAGGATAAGCAATTTTATTGCTGAAAATCCACTTTTTCAATGCTCTTTTCATTATATTCTACAATTTCACACTGTATTTACGGTTACCTTTAATTCAAATTTCCTAATTAGTAATATCTAATTAGCTTTGATTTCTTAAAAGTGATCCTCCTATACAGTCTTATCTTCTGTTGACCTACATTTGAAGTGCAGGTCTGTGCTGAAGAGCTGCAAATGTCTATTCAAAATCATTGTGTTAAATGGATTTAGTACACATCCTTTCTTGGAATGAAAAGTCAGCAAAAAAATAACATTCCTGTTTTTTCTTGTGAGCAACTTTGAGGTAGTAGTCCTAAAAAAAATACAGGAAATTTGAATCACACAATGCAAGGAGTTGATTATTGAGCTTTATTAAGAAATTTGGATTGTATAATTGCATAAGGTGTGATAATGGCAGTTGTGTGAATCCAACAACGTGGACTGAGGGATTTCATACCAGCAGAAGCTTCTCCTCAAATGGTTAAGAACTATTACAAGTCAGATTAGATGTATTGTTGATGAGATAATAGTTGTGCCAGGGGGTGTTCAGATTGAACATTAGGAAAAATCTCTTCCCTGAAAGAGTGGTCAAGCACTGGAATAGGCTGTCCAGGGAACTGGTAGAGTTACTGTTCCTGTAGATGTTGAAGAACGGAGTTGATGTAGTGCTGAGGGACATGGTTTGGCAGACATGAAAGTGATGGGTCAGTGGTTGGACTGGATGATCTTAGAGGTCTTTTCCAACCTGAATGCTTCTCTGATTTCATGTATTCAGTTGCTCACACTGCACTAGCAGTATTAGGGAATAAAATCAGAATGTGACCCTAAGAGTAGATATTCATCCTTTGTGGTTGATATTTACTTTTATTTTTTTTAAAGGAAGTTTACATGAAAATGATATTTGTATGTATATTGACTGGCTAGGAACATTCTGGACTGAAACACTAGCAGCTGTATGGCTAAAGATACTACTTCTAATTTTCTTTCTGATGGTTAGTTTTCCTGTAGGTAGAAAAAACACTTCTCTTTGGTATTAGTTCTGGCTCATAATTTTCTTTTATTATCATCAGGGCTAGAAGTAGAAATTGTTGTAGACATTCTGAGGAGGAACAAGAATACAAGTCCTCTTGAGTCAGTGAAGTTACAGGAATTAATTTATTTAACATGCAATATGCAATCCAATTATGAAGCTGGTAAAGAAAGGGGAGTGAGACCATAATTTGTGGAAGGAATTTTTGAGAGATTTAAAATTGAAACAAGATCAATAAACTTTAGAAATGTTTTGAAAGACTTGAGATTTTCACATGACGTACATGTAGGTTTTGAGGTAGGCAGAAACCTTATTGGGAAACTGTTAGAGCTGTAATAGAGCATTGTGTTTTAAGAAAAAAATACTGCCAGAATATTCTGACTGTGTAGAAAAAATGGGAATTTGTTTGCTACAGAGAATGGGATCAGACTATAAATATGGACAAGATTATAGGACATTATGATTATTGAATCTAAGCAGCACTTAATGTTATAATCAGAAATATTTATAAGAAAAAAAGTAGATGATTTCACACATCATGTATCAAAATAACCTGCCCTGTTTTTGAACAGGTAACTGTGAGAAGTGAGAGAGGTGTGCTGAAGCCTTAAAGTAAAAATGGAAAATAGCTAAGGAGAAACAAAACATATATATTTTTTGCAGCAGAGGACAGTAATTGTGAGAAGTTTTCTATAGATAGTTCTGTCTAGTGACTAAATTATATCATTTTGAGCACAAAAAAATGTTATGTGCTTATAGATTTACACAGTCATGCAAAAACCAATACTCTATAGATAAAGTTTAAAAAAACATACAACCTCATCATTTTAAACATAGGCAGGTGCTTGTGTCTCAGCTTGCACTATGAAGGAACATGCTTACTAAATATGTCTGTGAGCTAGATGGAATTGCTTGAGAAAATGATATTCAAGCACAGAAAATGAAATTCAGACATTACTATAATAGAACAAGAGGAACAGCTGTAGATAAAATAAAACTGTAGAGGAAAAAAACAAACTGCATGAAAATGTGGAAATAATCTAGGAAGGGCCAAATTCTCTGAAAGGAGGTAAATGATACAATTAAGCAAATATCAAAATAAACATATAACATCATTCAATATCTAAAAAATAATATTATATATATTAGCATATAGTTTAAGGAAAGCTTAAGGCTTTGGTCTACAGCCTGAGTGTTTCTATATCCTGTAAAATATGATTATTATTTCCACAGTAGAGAAATATGTCAGATAGCCACCCCGGTGCATGTAATTTGAAGCACAAATTCTCAATTGAATACTAAAAATGTTAAGTTCAGATTCTTACAAGTTGTCCAGTCAAAATACAGGGCATCAGGGAACATTTTTAGCATGTGCTACTGTCAAAGGAAATTTTGCTTATATAGAAAACACAGAAGAGGGTACTTGATTATATGGTGAATCTTGTTAAAAATAGAAGAAACTCCAACTAGATTATATGCTATAACAAGTGTCAGTGTTACCTGAAACTTCTGTGGCTAGTAGATAGTATATGTAACTATCTTGTTGGACGTATAATAGAATATGGGTGGAACATGCTATTTTTTTCTGGGTTTAATTATGTCTGTGATGTACTTAACTGAACCTGAGGTCACTAGATTAGGATGTGTTAGTGACTCTTTTTGTAGAAGTGTATTTGGAATTTTAGCAACCTAAAGAGCATTATTCATGGGAGAACCAAGCAATACTATCTTGAAGGGCTGAGCAAAACCACACAGAATAAAACTGCTGATGTACATCTTTGATATGGACAATGCTGTCACCAGCTATCTGAGGACTTTAATATACGTGTTGTTTTAGGAAGACATTTTTTCCTTTCAAAGAAGGGAATGATTAGAGCTAGATTAGAGTCAGACCTTGACACATAGAGATTCTTTCCTACCTCTCATGTCTTACGTTTGTTTAAGCAATTTTCTTTTATGTACTCAATGAAGATATATAAAAATCACAGCTACATGCTCATATTCAAGATTTTCCTTGATTATCTTCACCCAAAGTACTGCAGGATGTTGTTTGCAGACTGGTATCTAATCCTGCAGTGCTAATTGTGAATACTTTTTTCAGATCTGTATTTTCTCTTACATGTCAAGGGATTAAAAGCTTTTAAAATGTCAGATATCAAATACCACAGATCTTCTTTCATACTTTTTTTCTTAACAACAACATAAACTTTTTTTTTCCTGCGTCTGCTAGTTCAGCTGACTGTGTCTGCTCCTATAAACAGGATAGATGAAAATAAATTATCAAGAGACAGGTGTGAAATCTTTCTCCTTGTGACTAGTCCTCTTAATTATTGTTAATTATCATGTCAGTTCCATGGACAGGACCAGAATGCTGTTTTGGCTTCAGGTTAATCTGGTCTGAGTTGCATAGCTTAAGGACAAAATGAAGAAAATTTCTTGAAGATAATTTTGAAGCTGTGTACTTTGGGATGCATATTCAGCTGCTCACTTCAAACATTTCAAAGTCTCCACTTTGGAATCAAATTTGTCCTGTTGCATGACAAGAAGCCAAGGAATCTTGAATTTTGTTCCACTGTTTCTTTGCTCCACTGGCAAGATAAAGTAGTCACGCACTTCTGAATCTGGATCATCAAGCATTCTTTACATTCTTTTACATGTACTAGTACATGTAAACACAGAATCCCGCAAATGCAAATTTATATAATGCTGCAGAAGTTTAACCTTATCCTTTACATCTTTTCTGTGCTTTTTTTTTTTTTTTTTTTTTTTAATTCTGATGAATGATATCTCTTTATCAGCTTTTTATATGAAATCATCCACATCAAGATACAGTAAAAATCCACATATATTTAGCATATAAAACCTCTAAAATCTCTACCATTATCACTTCTGGATTTTTGAAAACAGAATCCTAATTTGTCAAAGGGAAAATTTAAACATTTCATTGTGGCTGTGCAGCAAGAAAATTGAAATTTCTCCACAAATTCTGAATTATGATAGATTGATTTTGTAGAGGAGGCATCTTTAGGTTCTGTTGCAAATTCACGTAATATGTTTTTACATGCTGAAGTAGTGTTTTATTTCATTAGAAGTCCTGTGAAGTTATATTAATGTAATGTTTTGAAAGTCAGTGGAGAAAAAGCTTGGACTGACAATTTTAAAGGGTAGAAACATCACAAACTTCATCTAACTGTGTTTGAGCCTCTGGATGCATGTTCATATTGTCTAGCCATGAATGTACAAGACTGCGTTATCTCCAGGGTAAAAGAGATCAGGGTGATGGTTCACTCACTTTATGACAGTGGGTATGACAAATAACGAAGTATGCCCATGCCTGCTGACTCATATCAACTGATAACTTATGTTCGTTGGGAATGGTCCAGTCAGTTCCTTTCATCATGCTTCTAATTCAGTGGCCTGTGAAATCAGAAATATCCAAGTCATTGTCATAAAAATATCTATCTCATGAATGCACATTACAATGAATAGTATTCAGTTCAAGCTGAAAATAAAAGGTGAATTTTATCTTCCAAGAAGTGCTTGAAAGGAAGTTTTAGAAAAAATGATATGTAAATGTGAACGAGGTTGGTAATTGACTGTAGATGCTTGTCTTCTGGGAAGCTGAACTGCAGCAGCAACCATAATGCTAAAGGCTATACCTCTGTGACCTCTCCCAGAAGATTATAAAACATCAGTATTCTGAATTCTCAAGTGCTAGTATATTTTGCTTCCAAGAGATTGGTTTGTTTAATTATATTTAATTTATTGATTGATATCAATTTAATTGATTTAATTACATTTAATTATAGTGCTCAGATTTTTATTCAGAGTACTTTTTTAATGATTGTTAAAAATATTTGTCATATTCAAGATGGAGTGCTATTCATAAAGATCAGTGGCAATATTGCTGTACACTTTAAACAAAAAATGTTCTCCCATCTGTTAGACCCTCCTTTAGTAATTATATCATATTGAAGCAAGAAGTCAGTAATGATCCAATTTTTCTGTGAATGGATGAAATACACTATTTAAATCAAGTTTTGGTTCATTAATAAGTCAACAACAATTCTAGTCATAAAATAATGTTGCATTTGCTCAGTTAAGCATTTGGAAGCCAGGAAATGGCAAGTCTTGGTTTTATGGATCTGTAACATCACAGTTCCTGGGTTTCTCAGATTGTGCTCTATGATGTTCAACCGTTTAACTTATAAATGAGATTCTTTGTTCTTCGTGTCATTTAGAATCTATGGCTACACATAAAAAGTAATCTGCATGAGATAAAGAAATCAAAGCAATACTGTAAGGAAACAAATCTTTCTTACAAGGAAAAATTATAGCTTATTTTCAGCATTATCTTTTATAAACTCCCTGCAAGTAAATATTATTCTTTCACATTATCACACAGTGTCATGATTCTTCCTACATACAAGCTATGCTTTTTAGTCTGTCTTGAAAAGGAAATGACCCTCTGTTCAAAGAACAGAGTAAATTATGAATATTTGCAATGATGCATGTGAAGTCAATTTGTTTTGATAGTTTTGTGTTTTATCCTGAAGCCCAACAACTTTGGTTTTGTATTTGTGATTTCTAGCATCATAAATTAGGAAGGAACCAAAGATGAGAGCAATCACTTTGCTAAGAAAGTGAGATTTTATGACACTAAGCTACCATGAAGTGATATCTAACATTCCTACAATGTGTACTTCCTCTCCTTCAAAGCAGAGTTAAGTAGTAGAGATAGGCAATAACTCTCATATTACAATAAATGGTAGTGAAGGAATAGCAAGAAGACTTTGATTCTATTACATTTTATCTATATTTTACAGTAGTTTTAACTCCACAGTGATAATGGCAAGGCATAAATATACTGTATATAGTGACTGACAGCTTTTCACAGTTTGGTTACTGTCTAAGTGCTGGTTCTTTGATGATTGCAATTCTGGTTTATTTATTTTTGCCTAAAACAGAGCCAGAACTCAGATTTTCTTACTCAGTAGTTTAGAAAATTTAAAAAATACCTGATTTGGAGCTACAGACACCTTTTTTTTTTTTTTTTTTTTTTTTTGGAAGAAGAATAACACTGCTTTCTAGATATGTTCATGCCTATGATTAGAAGCTCTTTATGTATGCATCTATCTCCTTTAGCCCTACTGCTTCTGTTTGAGAATACCAGTGCTATTAAAGTGACAAAAGGATATGTTGTTCTCCTAGGGGAAGTAATTATAGCAGTACAAAGTTTGCTATTTTATAATGCAGTACCAAATATTTATCATCGTACTAATAAAAAAAAAAAGCCATAAACTTTATGTAGTTTGTAGACTGTAGCAATAAATGAACTCCTACTGCAATGAAAAGCTAACTTTTCACAGGACCCCAAAGATTTCTATTTTAACAATAGCTAAGTCATTATACAAAACACACAGGATGTATGCAGTATTGTGCCTTTTTTTTTCTTTCCCCCCCTTCCCCAGCAAAAGGATTTTATCTGTGGGTGTCATTACAAGTTTGGCTAGACCATTCTCAGGCCAAGCTTTAATTATTAGAGTAACTGTAGCAGAAGGAAGATGTCACATGTATGTATAACATAAACAATACTTTCCATGCTTTGAAAAAAGGTTTCTGACAGGTGACATCAAAGTCTCGATGTGTATACCTGAGGTATCAATGTAAAGGAATATTTTACTAATCTGCAGTTATTTGGAATAGTCTGGACTGTGGCAGTAAGAAGACAGATCTTTCATGCAAGTGAGAAAATACCACCATAGTGCTTCACAAGAGACAGCTATGGTATTTTACTTGTATTTTCTTCCTTTTTAGCCTTTCCTGTGATAAACCCCCATCAGCACTCAACCTAGTCCTTGAAATTGCAAACTGTACATGGTTAGATTTACTGGACTGATAAATTACTTGCGCTAAGCAATGCTCCGGTGGTCTTTACCGCCTTGCAACTTAATGCATATGGAGATTATGCTTCTTTGAACATATATAGCCACAGGAGAGATACAGAACTAGCTCAAACTGCATGTGCTGTTCATGCACATAACGCTAGGTATTTGTTCTTACTACTTCAGCCAGTGGGATGGATTGTTCAGAATACAATCTGACACATCTACTGCTCAGGCAACATGCAACTTCTGTGCCGAGGTGGCATCTGAGACCAGACCAACATTCACCAGTTCATGTCTTGCAGCAGTATGTGAGCTGCGGGACAGGGGAAGAATGATCAGCTCTCTGACAGTCCTCCCTCAAAATGACAGTGCACTTAGCAGAATTTTAGTGGGGGAAGAGTTTGTGTCCCTAGATTGGTCATACACTAGTGTGTGGGTGCTGACGAGCACCTGGATTTTTTCTTCTGGTCTAAATTCCTCAGAAATTTTGTCTGCTGACTGACAGAATTTGAGGGGTAACATAACAGACTTTCAATATGGTTTTAGTACAGAGACCATTTAAAAAATCCAGTCTGCGTTTTTTCTAGCAAGCTGTGAAATTATTCATTGTCACTCTGTGGATAACATTTATAGCCCTTAGAGTGAGGTGAGTAGAGGGAAAAAAAAAAAGGCATAAATAGGGATAAGCATGTAGTTTCAAATGCAGTACTGCAATTTCCATATATTGAAGTATGTTATTAGTTGATAAAATCATCTTTGCCAGTGGAAAAAACAATCTAATTTCATTTTACCTGCACAAGACTAACACTCAGCACTGTAAACCAGTAATAATCTGACTGATACATTCACTGCATTTCTTGTATTATGCTAATATTTTTAGCAAATAAACATCAACAAAGATACATGTTTGTTTTGATTGTACACTGAAGTACTATAATTAACATCCAGTATAGTTTCTTTCTCTTTTTACCTGCTTCTAATACTATCTTGCAGAAAAAAATGTCAAAAGCTTCTTGGTAAAATTTGGAATAAAAAATATTTAGCACTGCCTATCAGTAGCACATCCCAAAGTACATTTACTTTGCACTTAATCAGTGTATGTGTATTCAGTAACAACAATTTTGACTTTTTGGAATACTCTGTTGAAGCTCATCTTGTAAATTTTCAGTTAAAATCTATTAGAAACATTTTTCAAGTGCATTACACTAGAAGATATATTGATCGCATTTATAAAATTTATAAAAATGTGTTTCAGGCAGGATGGAATAAAAGCTGTAACCAGGAGGTGGAGGAGATTGCACATTTAACTCCCAGATGGGGGCAGCATTGCTTTAAAATAAATAATAATAATAAAAAAAACCTACAAGACCCAGGCAGTCCTGGACTGGTAATTAAACTGCTCACTCTGAGGGAAGTAGATAGACTCCCAAATCAGACTAATAAATCTGTGGGTTAATAACACGTTAGTCAGATCAGCATGCCCTGTAATGACTGTTGTTGATCCATTTGTCTGTTTTTACAAAGTAAATTGATTTTAACCAAGGAATCATCAAAGAGAAAACTTGTAAGGAAAAAAAAAAAAAGAAAAAATAAGCAACCAGCAATGTTTACTTCTTCTTTAGTTCTAATGGATAATTTGTCCTTAAAATTACGTTACTATTAATTTCTTGACAAGTTTAACTCTTTAAATTGCAATTTAAAATACTCTTGAAACGTCAGCCTTGTGTTTTCCTCATATTTCTTATTACCAATAATTCATTATGTAATGAATTATAAGAACAAGACCGGTGCTGTAGAGGTGACTGAGTTTACTGCCAAAAGCCTGTTAGTGCATAGGCTTCTGGGCTTTTGGTATGGCTGTGCATTTTTGTTTTCCATAGCAAGATAGGAATTCCTACTCCATTCGTCAGTTGTTTATACATTATTCCTATGCCTCAGAGGGCTGCTGTAGCTGATGGAAAGTCATCTTTATTAATTTTGGAAAACAGGGAAAACAGAAAGTGGTAGTTGGCTCAAGAAAGGAAAAATTCAATGGACAATTAAATTATATTTAGTATGTTACAGGTACAGGGAATACAGATCTTAAACCTGTTTCTGGTGCTTATGGTTTTGTAGCTTGGTGTCATTATTTTTCTTCAGTTTATAAAGTGTAGTTGCCACTCTTGGTACTATCATAGTGTAAAAATAAGAGATTCACAAGAAGTTAATGAATTTCTGAGAGTAATCAAAGGTAAATTTTTTCTGGCTTGTTTTTCCACAGCTAGAGGAAGGGATGTAGTGAGAGGAGACATCCCATTGCTGCTTGTGTAGAACTGCTAGATTAATTAGTGTTGAAACCTGCTGTCAATTCCTTGTTCATTTGTTAACTAGAACAAGCCATTTTTTATTCAGTCTGAAAATGAAGGTGTGGCAACCAGAAGATTTGCATTTTTCTTTTTATTACCAAGAATGATGATCAAAGCTTTGTAAGAATAAACGTGTGACACTTGCAGAAAATTTCTTCTTTCAAGCAGGTTAATTGTCAACTATGAAATCCTCTCTTGGGGAAAAAACCAAAAAAACAAGCTGTAGAAGTATATGTATTTTTAAAAAACTCTGCACTTGCACACAAAAAAGCTGTTTGTGGAAGTATATATATTCCAGTGTATATTGACATAAAAATGTCTGGTAATAAAAAATAAGTGTCAGTTGCGCAAAAGCCCTCAGAAGCATGTTACATAAGGGATAGAGTTGTGATTATGACAATGGGAATATTACACATTTCACCTCAAAAATAGATGCTCACACTCATAAGTTCTGTTTTGACGTTTGCATGCAACAAATGCTATCAAAGCACTCATAGCAAAGGCTTTAAAGTTTGAGTGGAGACAATGTCACCAGAGCTAACACACTTACCCCTTCTCTCACAATAATTATTGATAAATTATATTAAATTCTAAAGATGTTATCACATAAGCACTACTCAAGAAAACCCATATGCTTCACATTATTTGCCCTAGATATTGTTGACTCTACATGTTGTACGGATTCATAAATGTCACTGTTTGCTTTGGGCCATCTCATGTAATAAGTGTGTGCATCTCTGTTATGATGAAGGGACTGATGTCTAGATAAGGCTGAAATCTTTCTGGATGGCTGAACAAATTAACTGTTGGACTGCCTGCAGCAGCAGGAATAAAATTACATTACATTCAACCTTTGTGCAAGAATTGCAATAAGAGTAGTTTTGAGCTGCAATTAGAGAATAAATCAAAATACTTCCTAGAGAGAAAAAAACCTAGAGGCAAAATGTCTAAGTACCTCATTCATTTTGTGTATTTCATATCTGTATCTACAGTGTAGTGAGATGTATAATTACAACATACAAAGGCATACCTGGTTTGTAGCCAACTTAGCTGATTACCAATGTCTCAAAGATAGTAATCTTTAAAGTAGTAATCATTTCAGAATAATCATAGTCAATAGTAAAGGTAATAATCATTTCAGAAAGATAGGGAACATCCAAAGAGATAAGTCCATTCTGGTTTGGTGAAAATAAGACTAAAATTGTGAGAATCAGACATGTAAAATGCAAATTAATATTCTTTAATATAGTACAACTGACATTAAACTTGAGCATTCTCTCTACATGGGTATCTCATGTACTCTTGTACATATTATCTATAATCAGGCTTATAATTACACTGTTGATGAAGTTGCTGTAAAAATATTCTCAAAATTATTCATAAATTAAAAGATGAATCTGAACTGTTAGCACTTTTATTTGATCGTGGTGGATAGGCTGAATGTGTAACACCAGTTTATAAAGTACAGTCTTTTTTTTTTTAATAAAAAAAAAGTGCTTTATCTTATGTTGGCTTCAGGAATATACTTATGAGACAAAGTACTGCAGATATTTGAGGAGATGAATGGGTACGCAGAAATGTAAAAAATGGAGGATGTAACAGAGTACTAAATATTAGTATACAAGAGAACAGTATTTTCTTCCTCTCTTCCCTTTCCATGGTAGGTACTTTTAATTGAAAAAAGTGAGCTATTAAAGATAGCTTGTTTAGATACTCAAAATATTCCCAATGTTTTATGCATGCAGGTTGATTGCAAAAGTATCATGACTAATTTATTTCTCAATTAATGATAGCACATTAACTAAAATATTTGTCTGCTTGGACATTTTTTTAGATAGTAAGCTAACTCTGGTTCTGTGCAGCTGCATTTCAATTTCTGCAAAGAAATGTTGTTTGCAGAATAAACATGATATATGAGATTTATTCTGGTGAAACTCCATTGTCATTGGCCGTATCTGAATTGATTGATGATGAGGGGATAACGGTATGTAATTCTTATTTTTTGGGATGTGAATAATATTCACTTATATGTATAGCAGATGGACATAGAAATCTTAGGTTCAAAAAGAGAATTTTTGCAGGGTAATTTTTATACTATGTTTGCTATATTTCACACTTAATAAAAATAATCTTCCTTTTTAGATAATCTTTAATACCAAAGCATAACAAATTGTTCAGTTAGATCCAAGACAGATTATGAAAAAATCTACATGTAGAAAGATACGAATACCTTCATAGCTGTAATTCGTTTAATCATAGTACCCTTTACAACTTTGAGTCAAGGAAGAGCAGAAGGCAGCTGTTTTCTGTCATAGATCCTTTTGTACTTAAATATAACGGAAAAAAAGTTGGGAGTGTGTGGTGGGATCAATTTAAGTCTTTTTTCCTAATTTAAGTCTTTTTTCCTAATCTTCAAGAAATAGAATCATGCAATTATCTTGGTTGGAAAAGTCCATTAAGATCACCAAGTCCAACCATCAACCCAACAATTGACTGTCAGTTTATGCATGAAAAATTCAGTAGAATTCCTACTCCCTCTACTAGTACTACCAATTAGTATAAAATGTTCTGACTGTAAAAGACAAGAATGAGAACCCTTGTTAGCAGTATTTTAGCCAAGCAGATAGATTTAAATGGAAAAAAGGTATTTAATAGTAAGGGATCTTATCATCCTAATGCAAAAATCTAGGGTCACTGTGAATTAGAATGTTTTCACAGGAAAAGCAGTATGAAAAATCTTTACCTAAACAAAGCTCAGTTCAACACAGGTTTTCTTCTTAAGGCAAAACTCAGCTAGGTGTTTTCAGAAGGTTTGCAGGTACAAAGCTCTTACATGGCATGTACTTACTGGATGGCATACATTCTAATATTGGTGCTACTTTCGTATGCTCTGTATTTTTTAGTGGTCTGTGAGCTAGAATGAAGATAAATGTCATTTAACAGCTTCTCAGTGTGGGAAAATTAAGCTCTGGGAGACTTTTTGTTTGTTTAAGAAGTCATGAATTAGAACAAAATTTATAAAACCCTCCTAAAGATTTTGTTCTGAAATGTTGAGCTCTGAAATGTTCAAACTATTTCTCAGTTTGCCTATTAAAAAAAAAAAAGAAAAGAAAGAAAGAAATGAATGTCTTTGAGATCTACATTTTTGTGTTTGACCAATTTCTATTACGATGATTCATTTGTTACCAAAACTTTGGTGATGCTGACTTTCAACCTTACTCAAAAAGTAAAAAATGCTTTGCATTTTTAAACCTGTTGTAGACCGTCTGTGAGGTGATAAAAGTACATTCTTTTCTTTCCTTTAGCTTTAATAATGTTATGATTTTGTGGCAAGACTTGATAGAAGAGAAAGGCGGAGAGAATAGGCGGAGAATAGGCAGAGAGAAAACTTAAGCTACATTTTTTTTCCCCCCCCAGATAATCTGATCTTAATCCAGAACGATGCATAAGTAGAAACTGCTTCCACTAAACTATCTGGTGTCTTACCAGAAGCAAACCTTTCCATGCCACAATGAGAACTTGAAATAAAATCTGTGACATTGATGGCCAACATTTCTGATAAGAGGAAAATACCAGATATGCAATGGGAAAATTCTCTTACAAATTCATTCTGAAAAAAGATTTTCACTGCCTTAAGTGCATCTCATTATGTAAGAAATTTGAATGAAAACTTGTGAGCATCTTCAATTTTTAAATGAGACTTGGCCTTGTATAGTCTTACTGTAGTGCATATGCTACTGTGTGGAACTACATGAAGGAAGAAGTTTCTATGAAACTTTGAAAACATGGGAAAGAAAAGTAGAATTAAGATTTGCTTTGAGATCTCTGAGAGTAAATTTGTGCAAGGCTGTGTGAAATTGGGAATGATCAAAGACTGTACGCTGATATGGGATGTAAATACCATACAATGAGCTTTAACCTGAAAAGATCAGAACTGTGTTCTGTGGCTGTCTCTCTGCTCCATTTTTCTGTATTTTCTGCTCAGTTTTCCAATGACCATTCCAAGGACTTTTGAGCTGAGTTTATGGGCATTTTTCTTTCTCCTGTCTGGAAGGCACTGGGATCAGTTTTTCCTTTATAATCGAGCTAGATCCAAGTTTAACTCTTTCCTGGGCTTTTGTTGAAATCAGTCTCTGACCTCACTGCAGCAGTCCCTTCCTGATACCAGTTTATCAAGGCTCCAGAAGCTATCTCCTCTTTGTGCTTCTTTGCTTCCTTCAAATTCATGTGTTCCTTTTTCTGCTTTCTCGGAACCAAGACAAATGAAAAGAAGGATAGAACCAGACTTTTATCTGATCAACAATGTGTTTTACATTCTTTCTACAGGTGTAGTTAGTTCCAGATAACTGTCAGATTCCCTGAGCCATTTTGTAAACTATCAAAAAGAAGCAGGATTGCCAAATATCGGAATTGAAAAGTCAGAATGACAATTTTCAAAGGATTGGTAAAAATCCTTTAATCTCATATCCTCAGCTGAAAATCTGGGTGAAGTATATCTGCATTAAATCAGGCTGTCACAAAAAATTTATTTACATAAGGTGAAAACTACTTATGTTTAGGAGAGAGTGGATGAAACTGTTAGTCACTATCTGTGCCAAACTGTCATAAAAGGGAATTTGGACTATCATAACTTGCTTTTTGATAACTAATGTAAACTTTGGATTTATGCACCTTAACACAGTAAAAATACTGTTCTCAGATTTTCCTGAAGTTTTATTTGCACGAGAACATAACCTAACCATTCAAAAATTTGAAGTTTTACATTATGGTCAAGCTGCATTTCTTGAAGGATTGAGTATACCTAGGCTCGTACCAACAAGAAAAAACAAATGATCAGACAAGTACTCTTTCTCTTCTGTCCTTTTTATCCTTAAGATGCTTATTAAAACTACAGGGGCATCTGCTATGGGTGCAGTGCTCTACCTTATGCCCCTTATATCGAATTTTCAACTTGTTGGCTATCTTCCTGTGGATGAAAATAAGTTTTGCTTGTCTGTAATTTACAAACATGATACACTTTAAGGAGTACTTTAAAACTTTATTCTGCGTTATACTTTATTTCTTAATTTGTCAGTTTTTGTGTGTCTTTTCTTTTGCTCTCTTAAGCACAGAAATGAGGCCTAACAAATCTGGTTTGTTAAGGGCATTGTCAAGGCAGATCAGAGTCACCTTTGGAGTGGTGTGTGGGAATGAGCAAAGGATGAGTAATTCATGTTGACTATAAAAACGAGTGTCAAAGATTTGTATATGCTCCTTTGCAGATTCTATTTCCTTGCATTTTATGTTCTTCAGTTTTCTAACCTTCTGGAAGTTTTATTTGATATCTTGTGTAGTTGTTAATGAAAAGTTACAACCCCCTTTGCTTCCTGGTTAAATGATTGTGAAGAAAGCCCATATTTCCATGCTTATGGTGTTTAAAATTAGCACAAGCTAACTGAGCAATTAAAAAACAAACAAAAAGGGGGGGGGGGGGGGGGGGGGAGGAGGAAAGAAACCACATACTACTATTTTTAATAATTTGTAAAATCTTGTCACATTTTACATAGACTGTTGGCATGCATGCACTATGTCCATGTACACTTGGAAGGTGAAGGTTCAGGTTCCTAACTAGATGTCCATTTCACTTCTAAATCATATTTAGAACAAACACTTTTTTTTTTTTCTATAATCATGGGTATAATCTTATAGCTGCTAGAAGAACCAGACGAGAATCTGAAGATGTGGGCTTCAGTGAGCACACACAACACAGAATGCCTTCTTTGCTGTAGCTGTAGGCTCTAAACCAAATAATTAGGTATTCCATGGTAGTTTTTCCCAGAAACTGGAATAATTGACTGTGACTTGCCTGACAGTTCTCAAGGGCATCAGATCTCCATTGCAGTCTATTGGTTAAAAAGAAATATGATTTGCAGAATTCCACTAAGAAAGGTCTTCTACTTTAAAAATATTATACTGTATCGTTTTATGTATTACAGAGTGCTGAAAATATTGTATGTAATCGATCATACGTGATTGATAGAATGCTGCACTTCTTCTCCATACAGCTAGGGGCAGCTAGTGTTCCTTAGATAAGCTTAATGTGGATAAATTAGATGGCATTAACAAAACCTGCCAGATGAATCTTTGTTAAGGGTTTAGAAGCCCCAAAAATATTGAAAGCAGAAGCCTCTAGGAAAACTATTGGCAACTGCTAAATGAAAGAATTATAGTAATAATGTTATCCAAAATCTCAGTGCCTGTCCGATTATTAATAATGTTACACTTAAAGAGAGAAAGAGAAGGGAAGGTAAAAGAGGTTTTGACTATTAGAGTACATGTTGAGAATTTGTGTAAGAATTGTTCTGTTTCCATCCTTGCTGTAAGTTTGCTGTCTATTGATGTCTTCCTACCAGTCTACACAGCTCATCTCTGTAAGTGAGGCACCTCTTTTTTTTTTTTAGCCTGAAAATGAACATACGAGGCCTTCATGGATCTTCATTAAAGAATAAAAATCAGAACTTACATAGGAGAGTCATAACTGTTCCTTGTTTAACGCTACCAGAAAAGAAAAAAAAAAAAAAAGGATTATACAAGACTGGATAGGACATCTTATTCTAGAGAGACATTACAAATAAGAAAATTCAAACAATCAATTCTGAAAACAGTCTGTTATGCCTGAATTTTAAAAGGTGCTGAGAACCTGATGCAATATTGCATTTTGGATGTGCTACCATATCCACAGCCTTAGGGCTCAGCTGAAAAATGAATGCCAACCATGATTAGTTTTCTTGCTTTTGACATTTTGTCCCAGATTTGTCCTTTCCTGAAGTGTACTTCTACGTCTTTTTTTTAGGTTAATATGCACAAAATGCATTCAATTTATGTTTACACTTCTATAAAAGCTAATTCAGACCTGACAATCTTTTATTTTATTTATTTTATTGGAAAAAATTCACCATTCTACTGATGTGTTTTCCACTTGCATCTTCTTTTTGAGTAGTGCAAGTGTCTTAAGAGAAAACCCAGTTCTGTTGGAATTCTGCCTTGGAACGCAGTCTACTAAATAAGAGCATGTCGAAATTACAAATGAGGAGTGAGAATGGAAAAAAGAAGTGTAGTTGAGGATTGGATTATCACAGTCTGTTGCAGACTCAGTTACTAACCGCGTCACAAAAAGACAAAATGCATCAAAACACATGATAACTGCCCACTTTCCAGAAACAGGAACTCTTCACGGGGTAAGCACAGTTGTGTATGTTAAACCAGTTGCACAAGCAGACATTTGCTTCCACATAGCTGTTACCATAAAATCTAAAAGACATTCATTATGGCAGAGGTGTACAGTATGATTTCAGGAAACTCAGGAATGGTAAAATGACTCGCTTAGAACATATTAAATTTCAAAAAGAAAATCTAAATTTGTTTTGAAGCAGCCAATTAAGACAATAGCACCCTTGCCTTTTTATTTCTTAATTCTAACCATAATAGGTGTTTTCATTTCTGGAATTTTATTCCAGATCAAGGTAAAACAAATATTTTAAATTCCTTTCTTGCTTCTTTTTTACTTTCTTTGTACAGAATAGATATAAGGATACTTGTATTGCAGTGAATGTGTCTATTGGATAGATGGTCTTTAATGATGGGGTGAAGAACAAATTTGGCATTTCTACATCTTTCAATTTGAATGAATGTATCTTACTGTTTTTAGAATTTAGAATTGTGATTTTGTGTAGATACATTTTTTTTTCTTTCTTCTGGCAGCTACTTAGATATAAGTGGAATATAAAGCTGTTAAAACAAGTGTTGCATATGACTCCATAAATCAGGGAACAACTATCGCAGTAATATATATTGCAGAAATTGACTGCAGTTAATTCTAGAGTACTGGTTACTCTTCCTTCAAACTCTGCTTGCCAGTGTATATGGAGAAGAGTCATACAACTCTCAGTTGTAATATTTACCGAAGCTTAAGTGTGATAAAAGAGTTTCATGGTATTCATGGATGTTTAGGTTAGATTGTGTACTTGGGTTTGGAGTTCATGCAAGCAGAATTGACTGTTCTTTAAATAAGCTGTTGCACTTCTGTTGTTGCTTTACCACCACGCTTAAGTTACAGTTAGCTGCGATAGCCCAACCCTCATACAAGGCCCAGATGGCTCTCTGCCAGCCCCTGCTTTGGCAACCCCTTGCCAGCACCACTCCTGCTGGAACTCTGTGCTTTCTCTGGCTCTTGGATTTAACCCTTGCTTTCAACATAGCCTGGGGCAAAGCACTGTCAGTCACAACCCTGAGTTTCTCCCACCCAAGTCCCTGCTGTATCTTACACTTTTCCTGAGAAGCTGCTTTCCAGACCAGTGCAACTGGAGCTTCAGTCTTTGTCAATTCTAATCCTAATTATTGTTAACCCATGTAAAAATCACCCAACATCTGTCATCCAGACAAAAGTTTTGTCCGCAGTGGAGTTATCTTGAGAAATTGTTAATATTGGATATGTCTGGGGCATCTCGGCCTCAGATGACGGCAATCAAACAGAAGTCCAGGTGGCAACAAGAGTTTGGCTGCCTTTGGGCTCAGTAGCTGCTAGGTTTATTATGTAAGGCTCAATCCGCAGGTTATGGTGAAGAAAAAATTTTGAGTCTCAGAAGTAGTAGGGCTGAACAGTGGCTGTCCACTAGTTAATTTAATTCTTTTCAATCCAAACCAAACAGGTTTTGAAAGAAAATACTGAAGAGAGACCAGGAAAGTTGACATGGTTTCAGTTTCTGAAGTGGGCTGTTTTTATCCTCTTTGTCATCATAACCATGTTGAGCTTTGACAGTATTCTCTTGAGCCAGGTTTACAAAAATTTGCTTTCAGTACTGTGTGGAATGGCTTTTGCTAGAGAAGTATGTTCAGAAGTCTCTTCCCTGTGTGCACTTTCTTTCCCATGACATGGGTTTTCTGTTATTGACATACGAGCTCAGCTGGCTCCTAGGATGTAAATATGACTGATGGCTTCCCTTAAGCTATGGACAGCAGAGAACCATTGAACTGATGATCCTTACATTATTGTCTGATAATCAAATCTGTGATCTTATTAACTCCCATATTGTACCATAACATGATTCTTCCAAGAAAACCAGTTCTTAGTGGAGATCCCCTGTTTAATCAAAATTGCAAGAAAGTGGATAACACTATAACTTATCTGAAAGCTTTTAAAACTCACTACAGTAATGCTGTATGACATCACCCTCATTACTTCTAGTGTTGCTATTTTTGTGTATTTGTTATCCTAAATTTACAATGGGATTACATATTCACTTTGGAAATGAGAAGACACTGAGGTCCTCTGAAATTGCCTTGCTTAGGAAGACAGCATTTGCTTAATGCCTAAAATGAGAAGGAGACAGGGAGAATTTAGGACAACCGTAGTTGAGGAAATTGACTTAGAAAAACTGATCTTACTAATGTGATTGTAGTGAATCTTTTTTTTTTCTTATTCTTTACTGCCAAAAGGATTCAAAATTATACTTTATTGAATCCTTGCTTGTCTTCCTCTCTTATTTTTGGT
Organism: Chrysolophus pictus; assembly: GCA_037305975.1. Classification (NCBI taxonomy): domain Eukaryota; kingdom Metazoa; phylum Chordata; class Aves; order Galliformes; family Phasianidae; genus Chrysolophus; species Chrysolophus pictus. The sequence goes on along the minus strand of CM074579.1, from coordinate 48,944,737 downwards.
GTTTTCCCAAAGATTTAAATAGAGAAGGGATTCATCTTTATTGACACATTTTATTCAGAATACAGCATTGTTTTTCAATTTAAGCTGCCTTGTCAGAATCCTTCTTAGCTAAATTATGAAGTGCCAACTCTAGATTTAATGTCAGTAGTCAGGAAAATGAATTGGAGTAAATCAACACCATTGATAATCAGCTTGGCAAAATTAAATGTTACAGATTCCAAAATAGAGAGTTTTAGTGTGTGCAGTGTTTAAGAGGGGTTTATAGACACAAGTAAAGGGAACAAGTATAAAAACATGATAATGACAATTGCACATTTTTGAGTGATAGAGATAGGATTTTTTTATTGTGAAAACTAACAGGAGAACATGACAAACATGACATATTCCTGTGACTAAGATATTTCTGAGTATATTCTTTTCTGTGCAACAATGTAGACGCAACAGGAAAAGACTATGCCTTATTTTGATTTCTAAATCATTACAATTGCATAACAGAAAAGCAAACAAAAAACAGCAACAACAACAAAAAATACCAGAAATTTCCCCCAAAGAGTGCTGGTATTTTTTTTATACTATATATTCTAAAGATAAGTTCATTGCATTTTGTCTTGCATGTAGTATTAAATGGAAAAGTATATGTAGTGATCATCATCATTTAATGGTAACTTTCTAACTCTTTGCTAACGATGAGGAAAACAAAAGAGTTTAGCTAGCAATGCATAAAGTAAAATCTGCTGTATAAAATGAAAATTGCAGTGATACATTTCAACACTGACAGTAGTTGATCCTACAGCCTTTTTTCCAGTTCAGTAACGCCAGAAGAGACCAAGAAGACACTAAACATTATGACCTGCATTGAGTAAAGCTTTTAAACACATGCTTTGTTTTAATCCTCAGACATAATTCTGTACTGTCTTAGAGACTGCTGTTAGTACAGAAAATAAAACTGCAAGCACAAAATACAGCCTGAGTCTGTGCTCTGTGTAACATGTGGAGCTGAGGGAGCTTAGCTGTAATGCTGCTGCTAGAAAGCATGGCAACCCAGGCTAAATGGGTTGTACCTTGATGCCTGTCTTGTACAGTGATGGGAATACATGTGGTGATAACAGTTTGGCTAATGGGTTCTGCACAGCTGGATTTTTCTCTGGGTTAAATCTTATGAATTATGACTAGATCTTATGATTTTCTGATGATGAGGTACAAAAGCAGAGGAAAATAAAATAGTTGTTGGTAAAAATGCACCTTGCAATGTCACCTACTTAAATATAGTTCCAGAGAGTTTGTCAGTTGGATCACGACTTATAGGAATAAAATTCTATTTCTAGTAAGGAAAAAGTAACTTCCCCATGAAGTAGACTGACTGAATACAATATTTGTTAAATTTTGACTATCTACAAGTTTTTGATAAAATGAAGCAATTTTAAATATACTTGATCTTAGCATGTGTGCACATTTGTGATCTGCATTAGTGACTTATGTTACATAACAACTTAAATTTAAATTTTAAAAGAAAATAATCATTATTGATATATCTTGAGAAATAGATGTAATGTCTGGTGTTTACCAGAAGTGGAAAATTTAAAGTAATTTTCTGCTACTCAGTGTATTTTTACCTTTGAGATTTTTATCTTAAAAAAAAAAAAAAAAAAAAAAAAGCCGTATAAAAGATTTAAAAAATCTGAACATATGAGAGGAACCTGCTGTTTTCCTGTAATTCTTATGGATAACAAAGGTCTAATTTTATGAGAACGTATGACTGTAGGTGTTTAATTTTGTATCTGTATTCTGGAAAATCAGTATTACATATTGTCTTGCCTTCTATCCTTTCTTCGCCATATGAAGTTGTTTTTAAAAAAGTGCATTAGGCTGCTGCATTCCCTGTAGATGCATTTGCTGTTCTGCTGAGGAGACTAGTGTGATACTTAGAGTACTTGTTTAGGACTGTGCAATGCCTGTTATAATTGCTAATGCAGTAGTAGGTAGCAATACACAAGGAGTAAAGGAAAATTCTGAATAGTGTCATTAGGAATTAAGTTTAAATCATTCTACCACAACCCTTTTCTCAAGAAATTGTGAGACATATCAGCAGAGCGTAATTGATTATTCATCAGCATTCACTGCTAGAGGCAATAACATACTCTTGCTTTCCTGATTTTAGCATTTTTATTTTCACTGTAACCTTAGTGCATGTCTCTAGGAATAAAGAATAATTTGCAAGGTCATAGCGCTGCACATGAGACGAGTTTCCCACATCTGTTGCAAATGAAATTTCTCTTTCAGTGGTCTTATTTGCGTATTGTGAGGTTGACTGTAACAAGTCAAACTGCTACTAATGATGCCAAAAATTTTAATGAATTAGAAGTTCATAGTACCACAGTAAGAGTCAGCTGTCTTAGTGAGAGAAAAATCAGCATGGCATTTTTTAGCTGAGATTCTGTGTCCTGATGTAACAAAATGATAGAGTCAAACGCTCTTAGAAAGCTTTTCTTCCAATGACAGCCAAACAGGGAGGAATGTTCATGTGTTGACACGTGCTTTAACAAAGGATTTGAAACACTGGTCTACTCTTTATGGCTATCAAAAAAGAGATTATTCGGTTTTAGGAATTGTTTTCAGAACATACCAATCAGTGTTCAGCAGATCTGGAAGGAGAGTGAGGGAAAGGGAGGAAATCCTTCACGTCTAAACCTCTAAGTTCAGTTGCCTAAATTATCAAGAATAAAAATTTGGAGTGTTTTATACTTGATTGCCATATAAGTACTAAGTACCAATGTGAGTATACTCAGCAGGCTTTCACATGTCCATATGGATGTTTTCACCTTGGTTTAGTTGGAGGAAGAATCTCATGTTTGTCAAGATTTTTTCAGCTAACAGACGAGAACTATTCATTTCATGTCAAACCTGGCTCCAGTAAGTTAGTAAAACTGAACTAATTTGGAATCAGTAATTTAGTAGTTAGTAGTTTGTAGGTTTAGTAGTTAGATTGTGGCAGTCCATAATGAGATCCCACCAGTATTATTTAGATGCTGATGACTCTTAGGATCCGAGGGAGCCTGAGAAGGACTGGGGGGGTAGCTCTCAAAGCTCAACTCTGATATCGTAGAAGAGAAGCAAGTTTGAAAGGGATTTTGAAGAAATTCCTTCCTGTTGTTTTGTATGGTCATATATGAGCAGGAATACCACCTGGTTGTGGGAAGGAATGCTCTGCAGTATACAAATCCAACCCACTAGTTTTATGCTTATGTTGCCTTTCTGTTTTGTTACTTGCATACGTTAACTATATTGTATATTTTATATGCAGCCCGAAACAATTCCTCCTTAATCAGTGTGGCCTAGGAAAGCCAAAAGGATGGACATCCATGTTCTAGAGTTTGGAGTCCCTCAGACAGCCAATTGCTTCAGTACCATTGATCCAGCTCTAGTCTATCTGTTATGCTTCTACAGAAAAAAACTATGCTTGCAACAATCCTTTTGTAAGTTATTAACTAGGGAGGAGATAGGTCAGAAAATAATTTCATTCAGTCATGTAGAGGACTGGCTAAATTCTTTATTGGAAGAATTACCTTAATGGCCTAAAAATTCATGACTGTGTTGGTTACAGTGAACAACCCATTATTCAAAGAGTGATGATTGTGTTAGGAGAGAGACTGGAGTAGAGATTCCTTATTCAAGCAGGCCAAATACTTCCCCAGGGAAGGTGGATCCAAGCATATATCTTAGGGGAAAGAAGAAAGCAATTCTTCTTTGAAAATGATAAATCCACCATATGAAATAACCTATTTCAGTGTTTATTCATTTTCATCATTCTCTTGGAAAGTTTCCTCTTTTTGTAGACTAGCTGAGTTTATCACCAGCTTTCAATTACTATTTTTTGTATTCTTGTCAGCAAATGCTATATATATCATCTTCCCCCAGTTAAAGGTCTTTTTCTCCACAGAATTCTATATGAAATGATAATCACCTTACAGTCTTACAGCTGATCACCATGCAGTGGAAAATAGGTTTAAAAAGTTTTTCTTGGGATGTTTTCTACAGAGTGTTAAAAACTATGACAAGATCATAACTGGAAAGTAATCAGGACACTCAGTTAATGTGTTAATGTCTTGAATTGCTTTCAAGAGTGTTCAGGAACTAAGTAGTTAGTCCTTAACAGCTTATAATTCTGTTATCTTGGACAAAGATTTATTTTCCTAACAGTTAGCTACCCAACATTGCAAAAGTTGATATGAAACTTGTCCTCTTCGATGCATTCCACATGACTTTTGTGAACAATTTTTCCTCTTCTTGGGCATCATATGATTTTGACTATTTTACTTTTGTACCCAGACGTCAAATGAAAACCAAATTCTCTCTATCGTTGTGTGTCAGTGAGAAAAAATCTGCTTTTTAAATACTTAGTTAATGTTTTAAAAGCATGTTATTGAACTACAATTCTCCCACTTCTCTTACAGCCTTAAATCTGAATTTTAAAGTATGAATGAGACAAACTAGGCATTCAAATCAGGCAGTCATCCTAAAGTGCATTCAGATTAAAAACAAAGTCAAACCATGGCAGAGATTAAATCTACTCTTGGCTATTTACTACAGCACATTTTCTTTCTTCCAATCTTGTGAGAAAAGAGACAGTGAGTAATATCCTGCTTCTGTAAGGAACAAGATATCTGGTTAAATCTAAGTAGATGAACAGTCTCACTGAAAAAAGCTACTCTAGATAGCTGAAAATAAATCGAGTTTGGTTCTAAGGGATTTACTTCTTTTTCTATTAAATACAGTGTCTGCTTCTTGTTATTTCTTATACTTGCTTACCTCAAAGTAATTTTTCTTCAATAAATGTCTAAATAATCTAAAGAAAAAATAAATTAAACCTGAAATTACATTTTATAACATCTTCCTGTGGGATATTTTAAATGTTCCTAGTGAGATTGTGGAATCTTTCTTGAAATTTGAAGTTATTAAAGCAGTTATTGGTGTAGATTTATGTGATTTATACTGCTGATGTGTCTTATTTGCTAAAAGGAAGTTTGGATGATGAGTTATGTGCATTATCATTAAACTATTTCCAGGATCCTTCCTTGAAAGGAAAAGTATAAATCTTTAGACAATAAAAGTTGTTTGGGCCCCCTTACTAGGCCATATATTCAGGAGAGAACCTTAAATGGTATATTCGCAGAAGGAGTGCAATACTATTTTACAGTAACTCCTATGACTTGATTCTTGCTGCACTAATGGTTCAGTTCTTTTTTACATTTCTTTATTTTTTTTTCTGTTGGCCATCTTATTCTAAGTATTGGGTGGATTTTCTTCTTTACCTTGGCAGGAGTTATTTAGCTATTTGGTCAATGCAGTACTGCTACAAGTCTAGTGCTTTTATACTTGTTTTCATGATGAGTTTCAAAGTGGGTATCAGTTTACAACGGTTTCTGTATTATCTATTTGATTTTCTGAAGGATGGAGATAGCCACCACTTTGCTGTTTACAAAAATAAACTCAGATTTTCTTAGAATGACTAGACCGGGAGTCATACTTTCATGATTTGTTTTTGTCTTGTGATTATAAGATTTGCTTGTGTAACTAGATGCTTATTTTCTGGCTAGCACTGTTCGGTGATATAGTGGGAAAAGATTGTCTTTGGACTTTTTTCACTTCTACTTCAGCTTCCAAGGATTATGTGAAATATGAGAAGTACAAGGAAAGATAAAGGAGTAATTTGCCTTTTTTGTAGCAGATCGATTCAGGCTTTCAGCTCAGTTAAAAACAGCTTACAGTTGAGTGTTATAATTCAGCCAGTTGACACTGGCGGAAAAATTGAAGTTTGCCAAAAGGTGTCCTCAGAATCTTCAGATTTACCAAAACCAAACTCTAGTGTAGCAGCCTCAAAATGCGGAGAATTCTTTTGTCAATTCTATTTTAAAAACAATAAAATGTTGGTTGAATGTGTCTGGCAACTGTATTATCATATATTTTAAAATTCTCTTCATTTTTTGTTTGCTTTTTGCAAAAATTGGAAAATGATTCTGTATGCTCACGCTTATAGATCTCATATTTTACAATTTTCACCTTAGCTATTGAGTGTATGCATTCCTGCTTTCTCTTGGTCTCATATTTTTTTTGTTTCTTAATCTGAACCATACTTCTGCCTTCAGATTCCCATAGACAAAGGAGACATTCATTCATGCCTACTGACTTTCAAAGTTATCAAAATTCTTTTGTTGGATGTCTTTCATAGCAGCAACCATGCCTGTCTGTTTCTTGTGTGACTAAGTAATTTCATAAAAATACATTAATTCTGAACTCTTGCTCCCTGCACAGTAAACTGACAGTTTGTAAATGACAGATCTGCTGAATGGCTTTGCAAACCAAAAAAGAGATTTCTAGTAACTGAATAATTTCTTCACAGCACCTTTCATGTCAATAGGAGTCTTTCCATATAGTATTGTAATCTTTGGATCCAGCCTATATAGCCCATTAAATACATTTAAAATGTTGTGAGGGCATAATTAAGTCTTGCAGTATTCCTGTATTCTTTGACAATGTACCTTTTAAAGTTATAACATCCTATTATCTGAAGCATATTCAAGTAGAGGACTATCTTGATGTGCCATCCAAAATGGCACAAGAATAGCAGGCCCGTCATGTCAAAGCCTTTTATCATTAGCAGTTATAAGTACTTTCTAAGCCTATCTAGATTCAATGATCTAAAATATGACTCTGTCATCATAAAAAGAGTCTAAATGTTGACTGGCCTTGTCTCTCTCTCTCTCTCAGACAAGAATTCATGGGAATATAGAAGGAATGAGTTTTCAGAAACAAACAAACGTATATTTTTTTCTCTTGTTACTTTGATGTCAATCCTCATGTCAGTGCTTCTTATTATGCTGTGACTATACCAGAGGTAACAAAAAAAAAAGGGCTGCTGGTGTGAAACTAGCCAGGATTGAAAACTTTATTGAATACTGTCAACTATTCTTTTGAGGGTTTTGTGTACAAGCATGGACAGAAAGCCTCTTTAGGATTAAAGAATGCACATATTTGTTCTTTGAACCTAACTTGCTTAGACTGACTTTGAAACAGGGTGGATGCATGTCTGGCACTTTCTTCTCATGCAGCTTAGAAGGCTCTTTGGCAGTACACCAAGCAAGTGATTGAAGGTTATGCTTTATTTATGGCAACTTTTCACTAGTCCTACATTTCTTATGGCTATAGGGGAATGTTTCTCTTTCTTATGGAGAATTTCTTAAGGAATTTCTGCTAGGCTCCATGGCATTTTGCTGAATTTAAAAGAATGAAGAGGAAAACAAAGCTTAGGTTAAAGGAAGTTAAGGATAAAACTGCAATGCAAGTGCCACTCATGATGCATTTAAAGGCACCAATGTGACTGGCTCTTTAGAGAGCTATACAAAGTGTGAAGTTAAAGGGTTAACATAAGCATGGAATTTAAAAATAAATAGGTATACATAGATCAAATTCTTGATGTAGCTAATTATTTGAAGAGATTATGAGCATTGTTTGCAACAAACAAAAACTGCATTTACAAGAATTGAAAACACAAAATTAGTTGTGAATCAGCATTGTCTAGTCTCATCATGCATAAGTTCCAAGGAGCTGCTAGTGAAGTATTAAACTGAACTGTGGCCTTGAAAATAATTTTAAGAAAATAAGGAAAATGACACCTCTTGAATGACTTAAAATAAATATGATAGTGTATGGGAACTGCTGAGTCACAGCCTGAACCTCTGATTAATCACCTGAGGCGAGCAATGAGTCAGCCCTGGGAGCACAGGTGAAAGCAATTCACCTGTGCTGCAGGAAGGGCTCCACCTCTCCTAGACCCATTTAAGAGCTGACTACCAGTGGGGAAGGCTCTCTCTCTCTTTGGAAGATCCACTCCACTGGAGTTTCCTGAGTGAGCCCACGATATGGGTAAGCATCCTATTTATTCTCTTTGTCTCGCTGTGCCTAACTCTCTTGCTTATTTCATTATTATAACCTCTTAATATTATTTGGTTATATAATATTCCTTTATATAATTTTCATTGATTATACAGATAGTTATTAACTTTGTGTTGTGAAGATATTAAGAAGATACTATCTGATTCATACAATTCTACATTGATTATGTGGTTTTAAAGTAAATGTAAAGAAGTTCTTAGTTCTTTGTGCAGCTGTCAGGCTACTTTTATTTTTATTTAGACTAATGTTTTCAATCTGTGATAGAACACCAGTGGATACAGGTGGAGACTTAAAGTGAAATAAAGAATTTGAAATCCACGGAGCGACTTGAAAACATTTAGGTATGTGCTAATGTCATTTGTCTTGGGATGCAGACTGAGCAAAGGACTCGTGGTGAAAATGTTTTTCTTAACATTGCTTATTTCTTATGCTTGTTTGTCTTTCCCCCCCCTTAAAGCACTTGAAACAGTTAAATTAATATGGAAAATTAAACAGTAAGGTTGAGTATCACATCTTTCAGGAAAGTCACTCAGTCTTCAACATATAGCTGAAAACCAAAACATACACACTGTGCCATCTATTCCGCTTGTATGAAGACTTGCACTGGTAAGATACCAGTGACAAAAATAATATTTCCATACACAAATATGTCACCTCCCATACATATAGGTTTAATCTGAATTTTTCTGTACCCTTGAAATAATAAGATAAAACATACCCTAGTTCAAGTTCTGTGTAAGAAAAAAGCAAAGATAAAGTTTCCTGAGAAAACTGTAGCTGCACTTGCAACAAGAGCAAAATTGCCAGGGTGGCTCCACAGAGAAAATGATGTCTTATGCCCCCAAGGATATAGCAAGAGATCAAAGAGGATCCTTATCTTCACATAAAAAAGTCTTTGAGCAAAAGCAGGCAAGCAAGTGAATACAACCTGCGGGAGAGAGAATAATTACACGGGTATCGAGTTATGATGTTTCTCCTTTATAGCAATGGAAGTTATTTGAATTTATGGGGAAAGAAGATATAAGAAAACTCTGGAATCTGTCTCCATAACTCCCTGCTTAATGAGTAAATAGAAGCACTTTTGCAGTAGGCAAAAGGGCAAAAATTGTTGAATCTTATTCTGTACTTTCACACTGTTTACTTTTTCATTTATTCTCAATACATTTAAATATTATTTCTTTTTTGCCAAAGCACAGTTGTTTTTGACAGGAAAATACAAAATTCTAAATTCAACTGAAGATACTTTATTTTAAAAATTGTAACAAAAATAATGGTTATTTCAGCTGGTGAGCTTATACTTTGGGTTGACTTGGGTTTCTCAATAGCATAGTTCATAACAATATGTGATTCAATAAGCTGCTTTTGCTATATATTTTACTGTGGAATGCAGGTGTCTAGCTGTATGCTATGGAATAAGGATACTGGGTTTTCTGTCTACATATCCTAGTTTGAGAGGTATCTGGTAGTTAAAATAGCGTGTTACTAAAAACATTTTCTTTATATACCCTTAAACTGTTTAAGTCTATGCTACAGTGCTTCACTTTCCAATAAACAAATATGTCCTGTGGTTAAAACTGCAGATATAATCCCTTAATTGGGACATGCTTTCTGCTTAGCAAAAAATAAAATAAAAATAAAAATTGAAAGTTGAATAACTGATTTTGGGTTCCCTCTTGTTGCTTATTTTTGTTCCGTTTAAAAACAAAACAAAAAAAAGTCTGTCTTATAAAATCCTTTCCTCAGCTGTGATTTTTGCAGCCAAGTAGTACATTTGGTTTCTCCTTCCCTGGATTGTGCTACAGTAGTTGAATGTATAAAGAGGATAAAAACTCTCGAAAGTGATTGCCTGCTAGTCCCTGTTGTTCCACATTTCACAATGTATCATTGCAACAATCTCAAGCCTGTTTTCTGAAACAGAACATTTGAAGTTTAGGCAGTAAGATTTGGCCTTAGAGATCCCACTGTAGACCTCCTTCCTTCTTTCTTGTCTTTAATTATGTCTGCTCATATTAGGGAAATGTTACACTCTCTAGTCTCTTATCTTTCTTTGGCAGTTTTATCTTGGAGGAAAACTAACAGATCAAACTGCATGTGGCCTTCTTGGCCTCAAGGGCACACGATCATGGTAAACCTGTTGTCCACCAGAACACTCAGGTCCTTCTTTGCAGAGGTCCTTTCCAGACCCTAACTTGTACTGATGCACATGGTTATTCCCCCCCGAAGTGTAGGACCCTGTACTTGCTGTAGTTGAACCTCATCAGGTTCCTCTCTGCCCAACTCTCTAGTTTTTTTCCAGGTCTTGTTGAATGGCAGCACAGCCTTCTGGTGCATCAGCCACTCCTCCCAGCTTTGTATCATCAGCAAACTTGCTGAGAGTGGACTCTATTCCTTCATCCAGGTTGTGAATGAATGCAATTAGGAATGGTAAACCAGTTAGAACAAATGTCTCTTGTTCTCTATTTCTATTATTTACCTACAGTTGCAGTTCAATGTATGTTATATTTTCTTGTATCAGCTACTACATAGATAGATCCTTTCTTTGTGTGTTGACAATTATAGGTGTAATACCAAGTGACTGCTGTTCATGGATTGTAATTACTGAAAATAAAATGGCTTTTTTTTTTTTACTTTCAGTTCTTGTGTGTGAAGAGTCGTTCTTTCTGGATATAATACAGGAAAACAATGAGTAGTCTGACTTTGTAATAGGCTGCACAGAAAGTTTGTTCACCCTGGTGTGTCCTACATAACATTAATTAAAAAGATATATTTTTTTTATTTCAATATTTTTTTTAGAGTTGCCAATTACAGAAAATCAGCTGTTTTTGTAGGAAGACATCATAAAAGTTTATGCTTCTAAATACCTTAGTCTGGTTCTACTGATACTTTTTTTTCCTGTTACATAGTAGTCTTCAATAGCAAAACTTCTTTCCACATTTTATTTAGATTTTCCTTAATTAACTTTTTTATCTCCTGGTATCTTCTGTAATGTCTATAATGTCTTCTGGTACTGAATTTGTTCCTTGATGATGTCTTCTAAACCCTTTCTAATGTGTTGGTCACACTGTAAGTTACCTCACTATGCTTTCTTGATTCCTCTGCTTGCACACACATGGACGCAGTTATCTTATGGTGGTGGAAAACAAGGAAGTGTTTTCACAGTTATCTGAAGATAACTGGAATACGTTGGTATTTCCATTCCAAAAACTAAATTGCAAGGATTTAATTATTTCACCATAACCACGTGATTAAAGTTATCGCAGGTCATTCACGTGATTAAACATCTGCAATATCTGGTCCTTGGCTCTGCTCTCCTCTGGAGAATACAGCTTTGTAGTATTTCAAATACCATACTATTTATCCTTTAATTTCCTTTCTTGTTTCTAGCAGTATTCTTTTCCACTTTTAGCCATAAATCTCTTTTCCCGGATTCTCCTTGACCCTCAGTGTTTTCCACTTACAGTCTTTCTAATTTCTCCTTGACTAATCATCTTGTATTTTTTTTAATAGACTGAAGAACTTTAGCCAAAATGCCCCCTTTTAATCTCATTTTCCGTTTCCAGCATGCATTTTAGTAATCCTCTTTTCTTATACTACTTGTAATTAATGTATCTCATTAGGGTCGCAGAATATCAATGCTTTGTTTACACAAAGGCTTTATGTTGATAAGTGTATTAGCGCTAATACATAGTAAATGAAAGGGATTCTACTTGTGCCTTTGACATTAGCGTGCTGAGCGGAAACAAGGATGCTGGCTTCACCTGGACCTCTAACTAGAATGAGTAAGAAAATATACAATGGGATTTTTTCTTAATAGACAGATTCTCTCAATGATTGCCAAAATTCATTGTCAGTGGTAGGCAGTGGTTTTCCAGTCTGTTGAGAATCATGTCATGATTGTGCACTGCATGTTTTGTGGTAATAGTCTTTACAAAACCACTGAGCAGAAGTAATATTTTACTGTAATTATTAACACATTGAGTTGAATTAGCTTTATTGCTATAGTTTTGAGAGGAAAGCAGAGTACAAAAATAGCTTTGTTGTCTTTGAACCTCTTCAGTTGTGGCCAGTCCCTGCTGGGAGAAGGTCTGTGCTGTACTGCTCACTGCAAACTATTTGCTGCAGAGAAGTCAAGCACCTGAAGTGCATCCGAGTCCTACCAGGTTTGAGTCAGTTCTGTATTTTGTTGGGAACTATGTTACAATGATATGTTGGAATAATTTCTCTTTTCTGGTCTAGATTGTGTGTGTGTATATATATATATATATATGTATACACACACACATATACCTACACATGATAGTTGTCACATCTTCAGTTGATCTGACAGATACTTTGGATGCCAGTTGAAAACAAAATTGTTTTCCAATCTTCATTGTGCTTGGAATTGTATTACTGTTTTCCCAACCCACAGTGACAACACACTGTTCAGAAAGTTACTGTTTATTTGCTGGGCTAACAAAAAACTGAAGTGTAAGGATTTTTCTAACTCATTATTTTCCATTTATTCTGCAGGAGTCTCTTGATATCGATATATCTTATGTTATTTTTTTATGCCACCAGAATCAGTATTAAAAGTGGGCTCCACTCTTGATAATGGCCTGAGCATACTAGAAATTAGGTGGAAATTCATTTGCTGACATTTCTTGGTCAGCTGTGATTGATCTTGCTTTGAATGTGTGGTGTTAAGAAGAACAGATAATCTTCAGCTGAGCCTTCCAATCTCTGTAAATGCTCCTAGGATGTAGGCAAGGTAACGGAGTTGGAATTTTATAACTGGTGAATCCTTGATATGAATAAGTAGATTAGCAAGCATTTTCAGAAACACTGGGAGAGAAGTTCTGGATTATATAAAAACTGAGCTCATTTTGCAGTGGTTCACCAGGATGATTTCATCAGTCATTTCTGTTGCCTGCATGGTCTAGTTGAGATCTTTACTATTTAGTAAAGAATTGTGTCCTTTTGTCTTTCTGTAAGGCTTTTAAAATCAAATTTCTTAAAATATAACCTAAATCTAAACTACAGTATTTCAGGGTCTTGTGTTTCAGAGGTCATAAATGGTCTGTACTATGTCTTTAAAAAGAGTAATCTGTTTACAATTGGAGATATGACTATCAGGCTGTAGATACCTTTAATGTTTTGAAGATGTTTGAAACTGCATTAAAAGAGTCCAGACAGGGTCTGAATGTTTTGGCCTTGGAACACAGCTCTTTTGAATGAGAATTTAGTATGTCCAGATGGCCACTTCAAACCCCAACATCCTTATATAAGGAAATCTAATCCTACGAACCAGTTGTTTGTTACAAGCTATAAAATTGAATGGAAAATGAAAACATTAATATTAGGAAATTGATCAGAAAAGCTTTGATTTTCAAAGTTATTACTGATGTTATTAATTGATGGTTAAATCTCTTCCCGCTTGGTATTTTTAAGGAAAAAATTGTCCCATGTCGTGTAGAGGAAGAAAGATGTATCATGCCCATCACTGAGATTTTTAAAAAAGACACACACTGAGGAAGGAAGGATTCAGTAGAAGATTGAAAAGTACTCGTTCTTCCAAAATTTGGATGCATCTTATTTTTTCAGGCTTCAATGAAACACTCACAGAGTGTAAAGACATTCTGAGTTTGAAAACTAAGTGATGTCTCCAGTTAACCATTAGCTAAATTGATAAGGCATGTAGTATAGCTATTCTTTCTTTACTGTCAGTTTTAAACGCAGTTGTGCCTTAAATAAACTCAAGATGGACCGGAGCTTTTTTCTTCAGTGAATGCTCCAATGTGGGGAGCTTTAGGGAGCAAATACTCAACAAATATTTTTTTGTCTGTTTTCTTATTGTTTTGTCTGGATGGATTTTCACAGACAAGTACCACTTTCAGTATATTCTACGCTCTATTTTAGTGATTTCCAAGTCCTTCCATCCACAGGTTTCAAAGCTGACTCAGACATGCAAATGAGGAATCTAGATCATGTGCAGAACCAGAATATCACATGTGGCTGAAAGAATATTCTAGATCATATTGTTAATATTATTTTAAAATAGTCATCTGTCTGTTGGTGGTTCAGCTACTTATATTAATAAAAATGTTTAGTGAGTTTTTCACTTATATTCTCACAGCAAGTACTTTACAAGATATCTCCATTACTTAATAAGAAATAATTTTAAGCCAAACATAATGTGAAGCTTGCTACAGGTCTTACAGTTGCCACTAATTATCTGATAAAAAGATAGTGCTAAATTTATGGTTGTCGATGCAAGCTGTTAAGTGGGTGTTAAGGCAATGTCATTTAGTATAGTTCAATTACTGGTTTGTTGACATTAGGAAATAATTGAAACAATTTAAAGGTCACAATTAAAGGTCAGTTATTCTTTCTTGTCTAATTCATTCATTGTATATAATTTGGCATCGTTTTCTGAAACAATGCAATATCCTTAAATCACTGTGATTGTTCTTGTTAATTGGACAATAACATCTGATTTTTTTCCTTAGATTTACTAACTGCTCCAGTTTAAATTTAAGAGTTCTGTTGCTTTTCTCACTTCTGCTTTTATTTTCCAGTCACTTGTCTCAACCTTCTTTTGCAACATCTGTTTTGAATTTAGTTCTTTAAGACTTACATAATTTAACATAATCCCTTTGGCATTTGAAATATTATTTTGATTTTTGTCCTGCTGCATTTTTCTGCGAAGTCCCAAGTGTTCCAGGTATGTCACTGCTGTCTCTTTGCTTGTCAGTGCTCAGTTATTGCATGCAGACTTTTTCCAAACACTAACATCAAACCTGTTCCTTAGAGCATCCTGTAAAGAGGCTAGAAAATGGGGCACGTCATCAAAGTCCTTTTCAGAAAGGACTTTCAGGACATCTTACCACATTCCCAAAATTGCAAAGCTCTTTAAAAAAAGACCTTGCAGTACAGTAAAGTAACATTAATACGATTTTATATGCTCCAGGGCCAACTGGAGTTCCCATAGACATCTTTGAAAACATCTCTGGCAGTACAACCCTTCTGAGACTTCTGTCAATGTCTTCTCTTGGAACAAGATTTTCTCACCAATGATTCGAATATGTCAAGGAAAAGACAGAGAATGGGATTCATGCATACATAGATTAAGGGGGGGGGGGGGGGGGGGGGAGAGAGAGAGGGATGATTTAGGAAGAAATAGTGAAATGTCAATGTCTATCTCCAAAAAGAGTAATCGTAAACTCAACTCTTGTTAATGCTTTTGTGTTCGTTAAATACACAAACAAGCATAAGCTATGACAATATAGCTGGCAGAAGAAAAATGAATTAATGAAAAAAAAAAAAATTAATGCCTCACCATTCAGTACCTCATTTTACGTTTTGACTGACAAAAGCAATTTCACTTTCATATGTTACAACTGTATCTGGCTTTTGTGGGTTTCTTCATCTGAAAGACTTGGTGAGTTCTGGAAGTTCCCTTTTAGCAGGTGCCAGAGCAGGATTTGTGTGGGTTTGATTCTCTTAAAAGTGAACACAATTTTTCCATCATTAGAGAGATGGAGTGAGCTGCCCTCATTTTCAAAACAAAATGTAATATCCCTGAATGACTGAATGTAGGAGATGGGCTTCAGGCAACAGGTACGAAGTTGTGGACTCTTAGTAGGAAGGAGGAGTGATCTGGTAGGCAGGAAGTAGTGCACTGAAACAGAAGTAAGGAACTGAAGGTATTGCTTTTTTAGTTCATGCTTTTCATCTCGAGTGTTAGATTCTGGTTTAGAATGCCTGTTTTCGTATAGGGAGCTTGAATGCATGACTTGGAGTTTCAATATATAATAGTCTCATAACTGCACAAATTCAGCTTCATGGTGTCTAAATTGTTTTTGAAACCTTGCTGTAAAGGAGTGTGTAGTGAAAACAATTATTTCCTTGACATACTCCATTTCTAATTGGATCAGGAAGTTGAGTGCTTCCAGGAAGTGTTTTGTGAAAAGCTTGTATTGACCTTTTCTACAAGGAATGATATTTAATGGGTAAAACTAAACAAAAGCATTACTAAATTATCTAACATAGATCGGAAGATAATGATTTACATTATCTGCAATCTTGATTACAGGAAAAGTAGTTACATCATTTTGTATCTATTTATGATAAGAGGCAAACTCAATTTTATTGCTTCATTTTTTTTATTTTACTAAAGGAGAGGTAATTCTCTTTGTTATTGTTATTGTTTTAAAAGTTTTGGTAGTTTATCCTTCATCTGTCACAGTGGAACAAAATCATAGAGCCATTGAATGGTTTGGGTTGGAAGGAACCCTTAAGATCATCTAGTTCCAACTCCTCTAATGTAGGCAGGAACAGTTCCCGCTAGACTAGGTTGCTCAGAGCCCCATCCAGCCTGGCCTTGAATGCTTCCATGGAGGGGGCACCCACAGCCTCTCTGGACAACCTGTTCCAGTGTCTCACCATCCTCATAGTGAAGAATTTCTTCCTAAAATCTAGTCTAAATCCTCTAAATCTAAGTCTAAATCTAAACCCTCTTCCACTTTCAAATGATTTCCCCTTGTCCTGTCACTACATGCCCTTATAAATTGTCCCTCCCTAGCTTTCCTGTAGGCCCCCTTCAGGTATTGGAAGGCCACTGTAACATCCCCCAGAGCCTTTCTCTTCTCCTGAAGAGCCCCAACCCCAACTCTCTCAGCCTGTCTTTACTGGGGAGATTATGGTAACCCTTATATCAGCAGTTCCAGGTGCAACGAGTATTTTTCTGTGTTTTCTTTTTAAGTTAAGAACTTAACTCAGATTTCTGCAGTTTCAATGCATTCTCTTTGTTACTATGTTATCATAGAATTGCTTGAGTTGGACAGGACCCTTAAAGGTGATTTAATGCAACTCCCATGCAATGAGCAAGGACACCTACAGCTCGATCAGGCTTCTCTGAGCCCGATCCAGTCTGATGTTGAATGTACTCAAGAACAGTTTTTCCAGCACCTCTCTAGGCAACCTGTTCTGCTGCTTTGCTACCCTTATTGCAAACAACATTTTCTTTATATCGAGTCTCACCTTTTTTAATATGAAATAATTTCCTCATCCTATCATAATAATCCTTGCTAAAGAATTATCTGTCTACTATTTCTTATAGCACCCCTTTAAGGGGTGGGAGCTATAATGTTGTTGTTTTCTTTTACTTAAAGAAAGTTTAATGTCAGAGAAATCAATGAAGCACATGTTAAAATGTTTATGAGATTACATATGAGTTTACAGAATTTAAGAGCATGCTACTTACGGTTTTGTGACAATTAAACATGACAAACGGGGCTTTAAAATCTTGGTACCCAGGCTGTTGGCAGACATAAATCCATTCTTTTTTTTTTTTTTTTGGCAAGTATAATTTGATTTTTGTGAAGGATGTAGTGTAATATGCAGAGAAGCCTGAGGACTTGATGAAAACCAGTGTCACGCAAGTCTTAGAAAGGGCAAGAAGGAAGATCCAGGAAACTACAGGCCAGTCAGCCTCACCTCCATCCCTGGAAAGATGATGAAACAACTTGTTCTCTAAGCAATTGGAAGAGAAGAAGGTTGTCAGGAGTAGTCAACATGGACTCACCAATGGGGAAATCATGCTCGACAAATCTGGTAGCCCTCTATGATGTTCTAGATGGGTAAATAGAGGGAGGGCAGTGGATTTATCCACTTTGACTTCAGCAAGGTTTGACACTTTCCCATAATGTTCTTGTAGGTAAGTTTAGGAAGTGTGGGATAGTTGAGTGGACAGTGAGGTGGATTTGAGAACAGGCTGACCGGCAGAGCTCAGAGGGTTGTGCTCAGCTGTGCAGTCTGGTTGGAGGCCTGTAACTAGTGATGTTCCCCAGGAGTCAGTGCTGAGTCTTGTTCTATGTCTTCATCAGTGATCTGGTTGAAAGGGTAGAATCCATCCTCAGCAAGTTTGCTGATGATACAAAGCTGCAAGGAGTGGCTGACACACCAGAAGGCTGTGCTGCCATTCAACGAGACCTGGACATGCTACAGAGTTAGACAGAAAGAAACCTAATGAGATTCAACAAAAGCAAGTGTAGAGTCTTGCAGCATGGAAGGAATAACTGCGTGAACCAGTACTGGAAGCTGCAAGGATTCTTCTCCAGGAAAAAGTTGCCCAAACTCACTTTCTTTTCCATTTTCTAAAGATCCCTAGATCCCTAAAGGATGAATTTTTAAAATTTTCTTGCATCATTACAAATGTCATCAAGTGTACTTCAGTGATTTGTGAACAGTAATTGGGACATACAAATATTTTTTATGTTATTTGAATACATTTGAATAGAGATAGTCCAACCTCGCAGTCTAGCAAAAAAACAAAAAAAAACAAAAAAAAACCCTAATCTGTATAGCAATAGAAATCCTATTTTTCCAATTTCAAAGTAAAGCTTGAGGCTTTTAGACCTCTTGCTTATTTCTAATTTACTTCCATATGCCTACCTGACTTTTACAATAAGAAACACTATATTCCTCCGTCCCTCTGGCTTACTTGTAATTTATTTACCCGGAGAAGATCTGCTTTTAGATGCAGCATCTGGTTTTCAAAGATTTCCTGCTCTTAGCTAGCTGAATTGACTGAACCAGAAGGAGGTCAAGTCTCTTGCCTGAGGTCACACATTGAATGAATGTCTGAGCTGGGATTTAAGATCTGAAGTATTCCCTCTTGGTTCTTTGCCACTTGTAATGAATGTTTACCTTAAAATGTCAGGTGGTTTTTGGGAATAATCAGCCTGTATTATATGCAAGCAGAGAATTATAACGTTTAACTTGGAATTTATGTGATTCTTGAGATTATTTTGAGTTATCAAAAACTCTAGTAAGCATAGAAAGGGTAGAGTATTTTACAGCAAAAAAATACTTTAAACTGGTGAAAGAGATTTTTTTTTAAATTAATTATGTATGTTTATGGTAAAGTCAGAACAGTGCTATTTGCTTTAATAGCAATAATGTAAGAAGATGGTGTGTTCTTTATCTCTGTTCTCATTAATAAATTACACCGGATGGATCTTTATAGGAATCTGAAGCACAGGACCAAGGACTTCCATGTAGCATTTGCTGACAATCTGCTTGCATAGTTCTGATTAACGTTTGTTTCATTGTTTTTAATTTTTTTGTAAGAAGTTCATTTTTGTAAAAATATCAGGAATTGTAGAAATGCAGTTTTTGCATGATCGTAAAATCATGTGATTAAGGGCCTGGAAAACTGAATTTCTTTTTACTTTACAAAAATATGGTGAAATGTAAGTTACAGAGTTGCCTTTCCCTGTTTCTTCTTGAGAGCAGGAAAAAAATGTGTTTCTTAAGAGATACTTTGTTCAACTTGGAAAGAAGGTATTGATATTTTTAACAAGATTTTTTGCTACATTCCAAGTAAACTCACAAATGCTGCTTCAAACTAAAGGCTGAAACATTTATGTTTTGAATTTATTTTTTTATTTTTTTTATTTTTTTTTCAGTTGGGGAAGTACTGACATGGTTTTGCCCAATTATAACTGCAGTTCCTAAAAGAAAACAGTTCATCTGAAAAAGACCTCTCTTTTCTGGCTGCCGTGGAGTGTGGTTATAAAGCACCTAGGAGAGTATTTGAAATGACAATCCAGTCTAACTGGACTAGGAATAATTATGCTCCCAAGTCTTGAAATATACCTCACAGTTGGTCAGTAACAGCAGTATCCGTAAGGGTAGTTAAAACAGCTCTCAGTAATGTTAACAAGTCCTTTTCTGTCATGCAGAGGCTGAAAGGAAAACGAAGCTCGGTCAGTCAAGGGAAGAGAAATAGCTTTCAACTAAAATAGTAGAAAGCTTTGACAGGAATTATTTTGACCCATGACTTCCATTTATTATTTTTTAAATATTTCCTTTTACTTTCTGACCTTATTTCTGTAGATAATGAAAGGGACCTTTGGAGGCCGTAGATGAGAAGCTTTATCTCCCTCTCTTGACTCTTGAAATAGTGTTCTGTCAGGAGTTCTGCAAGTCTAGAAAGAGAAGCTGGAAAATACTACACATTTGTGAAATCAGGAAGGTTTTTTGAAGAACCCACTTTCTTGTTTCATGGAGGTTTGATGGGAGAATGAAACTACTTCTATGTTGGCCTCCCTGTTCTCTACGTGTTAGGAGGAAGGATTAGCAAGCTCTCCCATGTTCCAGGAGCATGTGAAGAGAGAGGGAGTAATAAGATTGTGATGTGAGGACAGGTTATGGAGGAAGAGTGGCAAGAAAAGTGAAGGCACGTGTCTGGGGTTGATGAGGATGGCATCTGATTTCTGGCCCCAGCTCTCCTGCTGGCTCCCTCTTTTTGGCACTCGGTTTCCAAAGCAGTTCAAACACCCATTTGGCTATGTAAGTGCTGTCATAAATAAATAAAAAAACCAAGCAACTGGCAAACCTTTCAGAAAGTACATTTATGTTGGCAGAGCCACTCTTGATACCTCCAGGCTGTGTTTGCTTTAAATATAGCCCCAAGCAAGTGAAATGCTGTGCTGTTTGTAAGAAAGCTCAGGAAGCGCTGACTCCAAAACTTTATTCAAGACAGTCCTCCCCCCGTTATATTCTGCCTTGGAACCCAGTGCCTAAATATTGGCTTTTATCAGTAATTTATGCCTGCTTTTTATTGCTGTGGGTTTTAGCCACTGTGCAACTTTGCATGAAGGTAACATCTGCCCCCTGCCCCTCCCTTCTTACTTCACAAAACAAACAGTTTTGTCTTATTCCTCTGCTAGTTTTTTATTGCTTATGCACAAAAGCTGAAGTCAGGAGTTTACAGTCGAATTTTTTCATAAAAAGAGCAGACAGTAAAAGCAGAATGAGTTGCATTTGCCTAAAGTAGCTCAAGGAAGCTAGCCCTCTTATAGTGACAAAACAGCCTCATCTTTGTCTAACCAAGTGCCTCTACTGTTATTGAATTATCATTATTAATTTTTACTAAGCATACAAGGTTGTAGTGATTGAGTGACTTAAATGGGTTGTAATCCACAGTACGCAGACTTTTTGTGCTAAATTTTTATTCTAGATGATTTCTTCATTCCATCAAAAACTCATGAAAAAATCAGTAGTCAAACTGTCACTGTAGGTGACAAGATTCTTACAAATATAGATGAATCTGTTAGGGATCTTTTTAAATAAATTTGCCAAAAGAAACTAGAAACAAGTTACTGGCACACCCTCCTCCCTATTCCCTAGCACATCAGCTTTGGATATAGATGTGGTTGAGGTCCACATTTTAATTTCAGGACCTAGTAAAGAGTTTTGAAGAGTGAAAGTCCCATACTAAATACAGGGTAACGCGAAGCTGCATTGCTGTAGTCCCTTCGGCTGAGTCTGTTTGTTGTGGTTTGACCCAGCAGGTGGTTAAGCACCACACAATCTTTTGCTCACTTCTCCACTTCCCAGCAGGATGGGGGAGAGAATAAAATAAACACAAAATAGAACTCGTGGACTGAGAGAAAACTATTCAGTGTAACAGAGACAAGGAAGAAATAGTTATGACAAATATATATATTATGTGATGCATAAGGAATTGCTCACCACCTTATGACTGATGCCCAGCTTAACTCTATTTTTTAAAATCTTCACCATGTATTGAATTACGCTTCAATTTGAAAGTTTCAGGATGGAGAAATGAAGTAATGTATTGCAATCTATTTTTGTAAAGTAAACTTAGGTTGCTGCCCTGTTCTATGCCTGTAAGTACAAGATCTAAACTAAAATAATTGTCAAATTATTTTAATTTTCTCTGAGGGGCAGAATAACTTAACCACTGTGGAAAAGTAGTCTCACCAGTGGTAATTAGTGTGTTTGTATTTATATGAGATTTCTTTTGAATTTATCAGAGAGGCAGGTGCACAAGAAAGAACTCTCCATTAAAAGCATCTTGTTGTCATCATCTGTTAAAACATCATATAATTTTTACTTTTTTTACAGTAATGGTAGGGAGGTAATAGTAAACATTTTTATAATTTATAACTTTTCTTAAATTTGTTATGGTCATCAAAAATGACCATAGCTTAGTAGCATTATTTGCTCTGAAGGAGGAACAGTATATATTTTCCAAGTCTATACTTCCTAAGAATGAAAGAAAAGATGAGGCATAAAGACTACTAGAATCAAGGTTTGTCTCAGACAAGACTACATTCTTCTGTATGTCTTGAAAAGTTATGCTGCTTATTGTTCTTAGTTGTTCTTGTAACATGTGGATCCAGATTGTAATTAGGTACCAGCTGCATCATTTTTAATCATTATTAGAAGGGTTTATGTGAATGAATTTGGTGATTCCGTGGTGTTCAATATCCAGATTTCTTACTGTCATGGGAAGTGTCATGCTTTTGCTTCATAACCAGACACTACATATTTTCAGTGAAATCTTATTTAAGAAAGTACAACATATTCATTCTTGATATTTAAGCAAATTCATATTGCAGAATGATTAATTGCATTCAGCCTTTTCATCTACTTCTAATTTTTCAGGAGACATAATTGGATGCAAATTGGCCAGTGTTAGTCATTAGATACCATTAATTAAAAACTGAAGCTGTAGGTAATGGTATGATCATTGGTAGAAATTAAGTAGATGAGGTAATAGTTTTCTTCAGAGACTCATGACTTATACCTGAGCCTTATTAAATTCTAATGTATAGGTACCCTGCTGGTAGAGACTGTAGGAGAGATGTATTTATAAATAACTTAAAAGTAACATATGAGGGCAGATTCTGAAAAAAAAGGAGGTAGGGGAACATTCCTATGGCTCAAGGACTCAGGAGTTTAATAAATTAGAAAGTTTAAATGAGCAATTTAATTAGGTGGAATTTGGTTTTGCATAATGAAAAAAATGTTGAAAGAGAAATGAAAGATATTACTTTTCTGATCCTGTTTCTGAAACACACCAAAATGTCATGTTCTGAAAATTCAGTGAGTATTTTTTGAACTTGATCAATTAATTTCATACTCTGTCTTTTAAAAATGACTGTGATGTTAGATGACCTATATGCTGAAGAATCTGGAAGCTCTTTGGAAACCTGTAATCATGTTGTCAAATAGATCAGTGTTTCATGTGTATATTCATATGTGATAATGTCCTCACACAGAATCTTTTGACTTACTTTTAAAATTAGCTTTAAATTACACTAAGATGAAACTGAAGCAAATTCGATTTTTACTGAGCTGTATGCTTATGGCTTTTTTTATACTGTGGCTTTTTTCATGTGAATAATAACTGAAGAATGTGAGCGTGAGGCCTAGTGAACTTGTCATCTGTACAGCAGACAAACTGAAAGTTTTACAATTGAATTGTCATTTGTAGAAAGTCTAAACATTGCTTTAAAATAAATATCTTAAGGGAAAATAATGTGCTTAGTGAGGCACTGACAGAAAAAAATTGGAAAGTATATATGCATGAGTGTATTGGATGAAGGAGGGAGAAGATACTTGCCTACTGCAATATTAAAAAGCAAGTACTCTCATTTCAAATTACACATTACACCTGAATCTGTTTCACTGAAGCATCACTCCCATTTAAAAGAAAGGGAGGAGGGAAAACATGGAGAACAGCCCAGTGAGGCTCTCCTCTGTGCCTGGGAAAATCATGGAACAGATCCTCCTGATCTGATTACTGATGTCTAAGCTAAAATCACATTAAGATTAAAGCCTTGGATATTCTCACATATTTTTCGCTGCAAATGATAATATTACACCATCCATAACTCACCTAATTTTGTGAAAATGTCATACTTCTGAAGTACAAATGGTGGTGATATCTTTGTCCACAGTAATTAAAAGAAGACATCTTTGCCCTGCTCTATATACTTCCTCAATTTTATCTTGCAGCAAATCTGCTTTATGGAAATATCCTTGTAATTGAGAATCTGTGCTTATCTACCCCATGCCCTACTTTCTTCTTTTTTGAAGACTGAAATATTTAATGTGTGAGGCTGATTTAGAACACTGAAGTTTGTAACTGTGGATAAACATGAATCTGAATTTTCTAGCTTTAAAAAAGTAGCTTTTTGAACTGCACTAAATAGTCACAACATTGAATTTACATCATTATTAAATACTCAGTATGTGCAGTCTTAATCAGCACAGAGTTGATACCCCAGAGGTCCTGTTTTGATTTCCAGTAAATTGCTTTTTAAGCTTCTATAGATTTATACTTTTGGCATATGTGATACTAAGTGAAATATTTTATGAGATTTTAAGTGAATTTATTTCTTTTTCTTTTCTCTTTTCAGACAAAGCTCCCTTCCTTTTACATGTCAGCAAAATTAAGTTAGCTGCATCTAACTTCAGATGTAAGCCAATATAGCCTATTTTCCATATCAATTTAATCCAGTGTAGTGTGCATTATCCATGACTCAGAATAGCATAACAAAGAAGCCATCAAAGGTTTCCATTATGAATAAAATAGCTGCTAGATAAGGTAAATATTCAAGGCAGATGATAGTGGAAATTAAAATTTGATAATTGGGCTTCTACAATTTAATTTTAAATTGGAAGTTTCTCCCATCCCACCCATTCTTCATAAACACCATTTGTTACATCTCTGTATAACTTGAAAAGCAGAAATACATTACATTACTTATTTTTAAGGTTTATTCTGATGCAAATATAAGTCTTTAATGTGTGGCGCACAATTCTGCTAAGAAACAAAGTTCATTGCAGAAGAGTGGACAACTGAGTGGGCTGCAGATGGGAGAAAAAGCCTTTTACTTGTGTTTCATGTCTGGAATGGGATCTGGCAGTAATGCAGTGCTGTTTGTAAGGTATATGTTGGTAACATCAGTGATTTTCAAGCAGGGAGAAGAATCACCATTGCTAGTATGGTGGTCTTTTCCTTACTTGCAAAGATGATCATCTTTGTTGCATCGACAGCAGAGATCTGAGTGCTCTCTGCTGTCAATTCATTCAGCAATTCAGCATATTGGTGACAGCAAAGTCTTGTGACTCCGGTTTTGTAGTGAGCATAAAGGAATTAGTAATGACAGATAAACATAGCATGATACGTCTTGCATACTCAGGAAGTCCCTTTGCTGTTTGAATATTCAAAATGAAACAAAAAGGGAAATGAGAACTTCCCAACTCAGCTGAGGTGCAAAGAGAAATACTAGTCTTTGCTTTTATGATTTTTTTTAGCGTTCTGTCTCTTTCCCTGTTATGTACTTTGTGCACAATGTTCACGAGTTATTGTTTCTAATGTCCTTCTGTGTTTTTTCGCCTTGCAATGACAATTTTATGGTTGAACGAACTGTGAGCACGAAACATCCTTGGAAGAAATGTAAGTAGAAAAATAATTGGTCCTGGAAACAGTGTATGGAGAGGCGCTTCTGTTTGCAGCAGAGACTTTAGAGAAAGGAGGGCATAGTGAGCAGGAGGTATGCATGCTAAGAAGGAATGCAAAGAGTCAGGGCCCGGGGGGCATATAAGAAGGATGAAGTTTCCCCATTTTGATTTAGTACAAAATGCTACTGGAAGACAAATCCTTTTCCTAAATTGTTTACAATCTAAACAGATAAGGTGATGCAGGACATAACTCTACCATGGACAAGAAGTGCAAAAATATCCCATCCAGTGCCAGATTGCACTTAGGCCTTCTTGCTTTCCAGTATTTTTGGTAATTTTAGATTTTTAGTTGTGCATAAAAGCTTTTCTATCTCTACCTCATCCATTGCTCTCATTTTTTTCAAGTATGCACAAGCTGGAAATAGGGAATATCAGAAAGCACCAATCATAAAAATTACAACTATTATTTTATGAAGCGAAATCGGACAGTGAATACTAACTCAATCAAAAAGTGAGTCCATTGTAGTTGGGGATGAGGCACACTACAAGAGCTGACTGGGTTGATGTGTACTCTCTGCGCATTTTTGTGGCTAAATTTGCCTGAGACAGTAGGTGCTATAATGAAAAGATAAATGGCAGCAGACACTCTTTAGTTCTTCTAAAAGGCGAGGGAAGCTTGTTCTGCAGGCGTTCATGGCTGTCATGTAACTTAATCTGATTGTAGTCATGATATAGTTCTTCTCTGCAGCTACACTTGCATAATTTATCATTCCTAATTTTACATATTTTCTTGAATATAGTGTCTCCTATTTTAAAGTAATGAAGAAACTTTCCTTGTTTCTCATTCTTCTGTTTAAGAAAGAAGCTGCACTTTTAGTGCTATGAAAAAAGGCACACTTATCATGTTTAACCCATTTATTTACTGAAAAAATCTGTACATAATTATTCTTTACTTACAGACTGAATGATGAGACACTAAATTTCATTTTCATAATGCTGATGCAGTTTGTTCCTGTGGTCTTAAAGGAAAGGTCTCCTAATGAATCGTGATCCTGCTGGTCTAGAGTGTCTATGCAGTGGTCAGAACAGTAACAGGAGCTGAGAGATCCGCTCTGCAGCTGGGGATGCTGTCAGCTTCATTGCCACACAGCTGGGCCTGCCTCTGCTGCTGCTGTTGCATTTCTTATACAGATTGAGATATGTGCTTTACTGGAAGGCCTTTTGCAAGGACACCAAGTAGCAGAAAGGAGAAGTTTGCCATGCTAATTTGTCAGCCCTTGTGACTAATTTGGATTTTAATTTATATTAGATACAGCTTCCCTGGGATCATTTTAAAACCAGTAAAAATACAGGATTAGCTGAAAAGCAAAGATCTTTAACAGCAGAGATCTGTTCAGGCATTCAGTTCTCATCACTAAGGGATATATTTAGAAATGAAATCTGGCATTAAAGAACTTTTTTTTTTTAATGTAGCAAAATGTTTCCTATTCAAAAGTCCCATTTTAAAAAGTACATTAAAAAATCATGCAGTTTTTTGAGGAATACAGGATTTGATATCCAGTTAAAAAAAAATAAATTTTTAGTCAGTTCAGCTCTCTTAAAGATAGGTCTTTCTTGACACTTAGGAAATAAATTATCCTCAGTAATAGAACCATCATGGAAAACTCTGTTGATGACAATTGTTCTGGAAAGTCATTGGTGATACTGAAGTAGTTTATCATGGAAACTGTTTTGTACTAGCAAGTAGGAGCATAATTTTGAGTATAATTTTGAGAAAGCTACATCCTCATGACCAGTTATCTAGTTTTGATTGTTTTTTTTTTATAATATATTTAGCTTACTCAATCTCTCTGATGCTGGTGCAGTCTTACTAGTAGTGACCGGGAAAGCTAAAGAAAAACAGCTATTTTGGACATTGCCATAGGCAGAAAAAAAAGAGAAAGTGATTATATGGTAACAAGAAAAAAGTAAATTGTTCATTAAAAGGTTTCTTTTTCTTTTCTTATTTCAAAGTTGGCTTGAAATAATAACAGAATACAAGAACTTAGCTGTGTATTATGTTGAGTACAACCATCTTTGTGTATTGTCACAACCTGAGAAGTACTATCCAGGGAATGCCTCGGCTGGAATAATCTGCAAATGCATGCTTGAGCAAACCCAGGAGTCCAAGGAATTAAATTGTGAACCAGGTGTATTAACACTGACAGGCCATTAAAAAGCAACACGTTATTTTATGTCAGTTAAGGGCTATCAAAATATGACACTGAAAGTTAAGACCGCGTTGAAGTTCAGGCTCATGCTATGAATATGTAAGTTGTAAATAGGTCTCTTCTGACAGTGGCTGTCTAATATGTCATAAAAGTAAGGAGTGAAGCAGGGAGCTTGCAGTTTCATGAACTCTTGCTTTTTCACTGTGCAGCAGTATGTTAGAAGCTCACTTTGTGGTGAATGGTCTGTGGATATTATAGTTCACTGGATTGAGTCTGTTTGTCCACTGGAAGGAAGAGGCACAGAAACTGAGAAATTGTTTATCATTTTATATATTATTTCACCTACTGTAAAACAAAATATCAGCCAGGTAAATAAGATAAGAAGAAATGCTAGTCATCTGTCATGGCAGATTATTCATATGCGTTCATTTCTAAAGGTAATAAGTAAAAATTACTCCACACTCTTCCTATCTGAATGATTAATGAGTTTAACTGCTTTGAGGCTTCCAAGCCAATGCAACGTCTGAATGGGTCTGAAGGACTCAGTAATATTATGTGCACAACTTACAAATTATTTTCAAAAAGTGACTGCAAACATCTGTATGATATACTTCTTTTAGGTGATGACTTTTGTTCTTCCTCAGTATAACCTTTCACAATTAGATTGGTCCCCAGTTAGAATACTGACAAAACATTTTCATATGCCTAAAGCATAGAATAGCTAATATGTATAACAGCATTCAGTTAATCATTTTGCTAAGTAATTATATCCCTAAGAAACAGCCTGATGGGATGACATGTCAAAGAAGCCAGAAAGAAATTTAAAATTCTGCAGTTATTTAATTGAATAAATGCATTTAATATTTGCATATACAGATTATATTATTTATAATTAACTTCCCAAATCATTTATTTTGTAGTCTTTTAATTTTCTCTGTATCCTTCTGAGTCATTGAAAAATCCAGTCACACCTGACAGTCCCGATCTTGCATTTAAATGCGATCAAAGTAGGCAGAGCAATCATACTTTAAGCAACTTATCCTGACTGACATATTAAAAAATCTTAAAATCAGTGCCAACAGCCACTTTTGCCTGTGGCAGTCTTAGATCAGGCCATTTCAAGTCCAAACACACAGTCTTATTATGTATATTGAGTCTATGGTGTTCCCTTTCATTTTATCTATAGTGTAGAGAGAACTAAATCTCTGGGTGCCTTCTCATGGGAAGCAGTAGCCAAGAGAATGAGCAGAAACAAGTGTATTCATCTTTTTAATGGTAACAGAGATAGTCAGCAAAGATTAAATTCTTTCTAAACTACTTTATAACACAAAACATATATACTCTTCATTTTTTTCTTCAGTCTATCTCACTATGCTGATACTTCTCTGCCTTCATTTCAGCTGCTGATCTTTTCTCCTGAGTTTTCACAGAAGTACAAAGGATTTTTACACAAATTTGCTTGTAGCATCAAAGTTCATTCAACCCATTTTCAAGCATAGGAAGTTATACATGCTTCTTTCTCATGTGTAGACTTCACTCCAACCTTTATAAAAGTTAATAGAAAGATTATATTACAGGGAGAATTAAGCCATCCCCTGTCAAAATGCCTGTATCCTGCTTCATCCCACTATGTCTATCATCATTTTTCCTGTTGTTTGACTTCATGGTGTGGCCTAGTTATTTGCAGTCAATCTACTTCCAACAGTCAAGGAAGAGGGAAAGAACACTGTGTAAAGAAATGTAGGAGAGCAACACATACACAAGTTTGTAACATGCTGTCGATTCAAGTAGTTTCTCCCTTTCAATCTCATTACTTCCAAACTTGCAACCTATAATACTTTATAAAGTAAATACATTTTTTAATTAGTCTAATGTTTCTTTTTAGTGGACTTATAGCGACATTCAACTTTAATGTTAAGTATTAAGGATTGCCAGCTTCTAGAATTAAACATAAAATACGGAAGAGAATTTGTTTAACATTACCTCTATTTTCTAGACTAAAGTCATGTGCATTACATCAGAAATCAGTAAAAATTTCAAACAGAAATAAATATCCATGACTGTGACTATGTCAAAGAATAACCAAGTGTATATCTAGAAATGATTTCTGCATATTTAGCTTTTGCCAATAACTGTTGTCTAAAAAACTGTGAGCTCTTTATCACTATTGTTACACTCCAGATAAGGAGGCTTTAGGGTGCTGTTGGGCTGCTGTTATTGATACATCCTAGTTTTGCTATTTTTGATAAGTTATAGTTGTAGCTGCAATAGTGATGTTGTCATCTGGATTACCTTTTTAGGTACTTTTTAGGGTTTGAATCACAGACTGGTCTGTATACATCATGATATTATAGATAGTACTTAGAAAATTCCATTTGATTGGAAGTGAGACTTTTTTTTTATCTCTGAAAGTACTTTCAGCATGATACAGTACTATTTTTCCATTCCGCGTATCTATCTATATATACACTCATTTTATTTTGGCTAAGAAGTGTCTGATGGCAATATTAACTAATTTTGGATGTTGTATTGTACTGTCTTAAATTTGAGCCCTCTGAGTCTATTAACACAAAAAAGAAGAATAGGTTACATTGTTCATACAGACTAATGAAAAATAATATTGGCATAATGGCTGCAGAACAGCCTTTCATAAATAAATTGCCTAATTGAAACAGGAAAAGTACTTTGTCGTAATTTAAAAGATTGTTTTTTGCTTCATGGATGTTCCTTATCTGTTTCTTAACATAATGTGTGATGGCCTCCATTGAGATATTTATTATGTGAAATACTCATCTTGGTACAATCTTTAAATATTCTACCTCTTTTATGAAGGATATTGCTGTAAAGAACTACTTTTTGATTGTCTGGTGAAAATGTGGTATTTATGCATGCTGACTTACTAAAAGAACATCCAATGATTGCTTTTTAGGGCTGTATCCCTGTAAAAGTCTATGCAAACTTTATCTAATAAGTTAATTTGAGATATAGCTCATTCCTTTTAACACATCCTAAAGGAAATGAATGAGCTTCTCCAAAGGGAAAGAAATTCTTTCAGAAAAGTTTGAATAAATGTAGCATCTGACCTAATGTTGGATGTGTTGGAGCATGTTGGGCAAAACAGGCTTGGTCAGGTTAGAGTTCCACTGGTAGAAATCTTTGCACCAATTCTCACTCCAAGATGGTCTGCATTATTTTTTGAAGTTGATTCACCTTTTTGTCAGTGTTGAAAATAGTTCTATTTCTAAGCAAATGCAGTGGAAATAGAAATACTTAGAGGACAGTGTTTTAGTGTTCCAGAAGAGTCTTCCTGTGAACTTGTGCAAGTTAAGTGCCCTTTCCATATTCAGTTGATACCCACTGATATACTTAACAAGTTCAGTTTTCAATCACTCTAATTCCCATTACATTGTCAGACTATGAACAAGATTTTGTGTACTTAAATACATGCAAAGAATGAAGTATATGATCCAGACTCCAGTGAATTCAATGGTAATCTTTATTTGGACAGTAATCTTCAACAATTTCATGACATTTGCATGAAAAAAAAATATATAAAAAGCTGAATGGGATTGAGCCGTTTCATATAAAGACATCTTGTCTGTGAACTCTTACCTTTAGCACCATTCTCCAGTACTTGCATAATTAGCTCTATTACCATTGTTTATCACTCTGGTGTTACTTTTCTACACATATACCTTGTGGCAATAAGTTCATGAAAAATTATTCCTTGCTTAGGTTATACAGGAACAACTGTTACGTACAGTTGTACTGAAACAGTTCAGTTAACTTCAATCAAACTCAGACTTACGTTATTGTCTATCAGCCAAGCCATTGTGGCTAACAGCAAACAAGCTATATTGTTGAATATACTGTGATGGTAGTAATGAAATGCATTCAAAGCTATACAGACCTCTGACTTCAAGGCTGCAGACCTGTGAACAGTGTAACAACCTGCTGCTTTCTAGAAATTAAAAGTATGGTAAATCCCTGAAGTGTTTCACCTCCACCATTTCCTTTGGCAGTTTTTCACAGAACTTCCTCTGATTAATAGTTAAGCTGAGTATACTTGAACTAAGCCATTAATTTTGTCCGAAAAGGTGTATTTCCAGAACGTTTTGTCTAGCAAGATGATACTTCCTGCATTATTAAACACTTTCTCTAGTGCCCATCCATAAACCCTCTGCTCCAGCGCAGATCCTTTCTATTTACCTGCAGTTCACAGAGACAGTAAACTGAGATGTTGTGCTTCAGCTGTCCTCTGACAAAACAGCTGTTTTTCTGAATCTAAACTAGTAGTAAATTTTTTATTTTCTTTTTCACTTTGAGTATTTTGAAGTTTTTCTTGTATTAGATGCATAATTGCTCATACTTAAATTGGTGTATACTTCTTTTTTTTGCATAATTTAACCTGAGTTTCCTCAAAACTCAACAACCTGTTAACCATGGCCTTACAATGGCAAAGTGAGATGAAAGGATGGGGAGACAGTGAAGAGTAAAGTAGTTAAGTTGGAATTATTTTTCCACTAGAAAGCCATAGTGTGTTAGACACTTCTGGAAAATCATTTATTTTCATTTAATATAAAGTATGACATAAATAAAGGTTTAGTTCTCTTAGAGTACACAACCACCTCAATTTATTTGATGTGATTTTATACTAACATAATAAATTGCTGCAGCTTCTTTTTTTTATGGACATTTGAATCAAACAAATATAAATTCTCAGCATCAAAAAAAAAATAAGGATCTTGGGCCTTATTTATATAGAGAGCATTCCCAGAACATTTGTTTTCCTGAAAAGATGAATGTTATTTATTGGACAACGTATGTCATTTTAGGATATATTCTTGATCACTTGATCACCCAACTAGCAGTTGGGTAAAACTGCTTTGCATTGTGTATGATTCAGTTCTCTGGATGTGAACAGAAATATGGTCACACAAAGCCTTCGCCATTAGAATTTTACAATTAAAATTAGCATGAGTTTACATACAGACAAGTTCTTCTGATCACAATCCCTGAAGTTTACTGGGGGTCTAAGTACACAACTGCTGCATCTTTAAGAAAATCCTTCCAGACTTGATACAGGAATGAGTTTAAAAACTTTACTGTTGTTTGAATGTGACAGTATTTGCATTCTCATCCTCCTGCACAGGGAAGCAGTTACATATAAGCTTGTAGTCCACTCAAGAAAGGAAAGCATGGAGCAAATAATATGATTTTACATAATTGGGTGTGTTTTGTTCTCTCAATTTGTGTTCCATAAACACTAGTGAATTTACAGGATAATTTAAAATTGTTCCTAAAAATTCTGATGACTCATACTGGTGAATGGTGATAATAGATTGCAGCTAAGTTAGTCAGTGAAGGTCAGGGTGGTAAGTGAGGGGAGCAAGGTAATAGGCAAGACTGAGACCTCAAGAAGGGCAGAAGAGATGAAAAGGGGGCTCATCTTGTGTTCTTGTAGCTGAAAGCTGGAGAGATGAGCAGGAAGTGTTAGAGTTCCCTGTGCAGACAGGTTTTGTAAAAACTGAGATACAGCGGGATGGATTAGATAACTGTATTCTGTACTACATAGGTACAGGCTCTTGTGGAAATAATGGTAAGATGAGGAGGGATGTACACTATTTACATGAAGTAGCAGCTTGAATGTACAGAGTTCTCTTATGGAATGACAAACAGGGTCTTGTGGAGAAACATCAGACACAAGGATTGCCATGGAAATCAGGCACAAATGGATTGAATGTCACTAAGGTAACTCTGCTCTATTAGGGTTTCAAATTATTTTTACATTGCTGTCAATAGGACTTGAAAAACATTACTGATTTGGCACTCTTCAATGAAAGCATGGATTGCCCAGATTTGACTGAAAGCATAAATTGTTCTGCAAAACTAGATGATGTGATACCAGAGAAGGCAGGAATCCAGATTGGCTTTTAAATTCTAGATTGCCTGGAGTGTTGGCATTTGGAAACACTTTCTCCTCTGCTTTGTTTATGCACAACTGGCAGCCATTAGAAATTATTGTTACTGACAAAGCAAGGAATGCAAAACCTCATGATGACAATTCCATGAACTTTTTCAGAGCAGAAGCAGACTTTAAACTGGCATCATGGATGTAATATTCATTTAAATGTGTTGACAATTAATTAAAAAATAACGAGTAATACACTGAGTAAGTCAACCTGGGAAATACTGGGGAACATCTTAGAAAAAAATCAATTTTATGAAAAGTAATGGACATCTCATCAAGATAGAAGAATGTGAGTTCAAAATAAAAGGCTGCAAGTTCAAAAAAAAAGCTGAGGAGAAGGCTAGTTTTTAGGAAAAGCATTAGAGCTTTTGCCGCAAGATATGGAGTGGCAATGGGCTACATGGAGTTAAAATAAGCCCAGTTATCCTTTGAGATTGCTGAATACAAGTTAATCATATTTGTCTTAGTAACCCCAAGGTCTGCAATGATCAGCTGCTCTGCAGTTGCTTTGCAAATATACTTATCTTGTTCTGCTACTACTGTTCAAGCATCCACTTTTGTTGCCTGTTGAAGAGTATGCTGGTCTAAATGGAATTCAGTTCTATTTACCTTTATTTTCCACACTCATTTTCCTCGCTATCTTTATTACCTCTTTTCCAAGAGTCTGCTTACAAAACAAAACTAGAATTACTTAGAAATGCAAAACACTTGGTTGCAACTGTGTTCATATTTAAGTTAAGCTCCAATTAGGAGCATATTTCAGTTTCATATTTATTGCTAAATATATTGTTGATATGTATTTCAGTAGGACAACAGTATTTTTCTTTTGACATTGTTTTGTTCTTTGTTGGCTAAGAATTTACCTAGTGTCACATCTAGTATGTATAGAAGGGGCAGATACCCTGTAAAGAAAAAGCAGCATTTCCAAGGAGTTAATATGGTAAAGTTCTTTCCTTTTTCAGTGCCATTAGATCAAGCTGACGTTCTCTACAATTTTTCATAGGATGTAAATAGCAATGAGAGAAATACCTCACCTATCATATCCTCTCCTTTTTATGGGAAGTGTTACAGTAGTTGCAAAATTCTTTAAATATCTACCAAGCTGGGATACAATGCAGTTGAAAAGTCACTGCATACCTTAGAAACCAACCATCTGTTCATCTTTTGTGCCCTTGTGGCTAGGAAAACGGAGATCAAGTTACAGAATTATGTCAGAACTATTTGGGCAATTGCTTGTCTTTAGTGTAATAGATGATCAGCTTTTGATTGTACCTAGCCAAATTTCTCAAATGTTTAGTTTTACCGAAGATGTGGGGAAGTTCAGTTTAGAACATTATGCACATATTGTGAACAGCTACACTCTTTCTTCTCCATAGCAGTCCACATCCTTCTCTGAATTCTGTCAAGAGACAGCCTCATCTGCACAGTTCTCAGATGCCACTGACTGTTTCCAGGTCTTGACAAATTATTCTTTTCAAAGGGTAATTAAGTAGATTCCACTCATTTTCAACAGTTTCTCTTCCAGGTGCCAACAAGGAAACAGCTGAGAAATAGTTTCAAAATTAACAAATTTTAAAGACATTTTAAAAAGATCTAATAAATAACGATGTATATATTCTCAACTTTATGTCATGCTATTCTTCACATGCATTCTGCCACGACCTACAAGCTCTTATCTATTGTCTAGGATCCTAGCGCACTTTGTGCTCAAGAAACACAAAACAAAAAATTCCGTAATACACTTTCTATTATCCAACACCATTGTGTACTCTTAAAATAGCTTTTAACAGAATCCATAAGTGTTCTTTGCCCTACTATTCTCTTTGCTTAGCTAAGATACCTATAACTATAGCCCTGAAAATTGATTTCTCAAAATTTCCATACAGAATGCTTTTGTGAAATTCATTAATTCCAGACAATTTTGTTGTATATGAGAGGTATTATTTCAAAGAAAACATTTTTTAACAGAACTTGTAGCATTAATGCAGAAGTCAGAAGTACCAGTGGAAAAAAAAAAAAATACTGTGTAGCTATAAGAATTTACTGAATGCACTCTAACATGACTATAAATCTGAAAAGACACTGGGAAAGTAGCTTTTCTTGGTGTTTTTTTTTTTTTAATTTGAAATTTGCTTTTATATATATATATATATGTATATATATATATACACACACTTATTTTCTCCTAAAATAAAAGGTTACCTTTCACTATTTTTTTTTAAATATATGCTGTCATAATACCATGGTAAAATCAACCCGGTCAAACAGATCTGCAGGGCAAGATTGTAGGATGATATAAATCACCATAGCAATTTTGACAGCAAGAAAATTACAGCCATTCAGATGCACTGAAGATTTGTGCCTATGTCCTGGGGCCAGTTGGCTAATTCTCATTTCTTTGATAGATATTTGTAATAAGTGACACTACCAGGAACGAATGTACCTACTAATAGCAATCTAAGAATGGTAGTCTTGGATCAGATCAGGTGTTCATTTAGCCCAGCAGCATGTGTTTGTAGGAAATGTTTAGGGACAAGCAGTAACACAGCAGTACTTCTCAAGGCATGCTTATCCAATGTCTGGTTTTAGTAGCTTCAGTACTTCCTGGGCTATAATCTATATTCATCTCTTCATTCTAGATACACTTAACTGGTGGTTTATCTTCAGTCTTTCTTCTCTCACTTGCAATGCTAATTTTTCTCACACAGAATCACAGACTCACAGAATTGCAGGAGTGGAAAGGTACCTCAAGGCAGGTTCCCTACAACAAGTCACACAGGTAGGCATCCAGGTGGGTCTTGAATATTTCTAGAGAAGGAGACTGCTCCAGTGCTTTTTCATTCTGGCAGTAAAAAAAGTACTTTCTTGTCTTACTGTGGAACTGCCTGTGTTTCAGTTTCTGCCCATTGCCCCTTGTTCTATTTGTGCATACCACTGAAAAAAGTCTACTTCCACTCACTTAACTCCTGCACTTAAGATATTTATATTTATATATTTTATTATATTATAGTATATATGATATAATATTGCTATGTTATTTTATATTATATTAATATTTTATATATTATTTAAG
Organism: Chrysolophus pictus; assembly: GCA_037305975.1. Classification (NCBI taxonomy): domain Eukaryota; kingdom Metazoa; phylum Chordata; class Aves; order Galliformes; family Phasianidae; genus Chrysolophus; species Chrysolophus pictus. The sequence goes on along the minus strand of CM074579.1, from coordinate 48,908,265 downwards.
ATATTTGTAAACAGTGATGAAACCCAGGTTACTCAGCCTTTCCTCAAAAGGGAGATGCTCTAGGCCTTTAATCATCTTTGTGGCCCTCCACTAGACTCCTAGGAGATCCCTACATTTTCGGAACTGGGGAGCCCAGAACTGAACACATTATTTCAGGTCTCACCAGGACAGAATGGAGGATATTAATGATTTACAGAATTGGCTCTGTACATGCAACTGTTATGGATTTGTCTAAAACAAACAAGGAAATTTTAGTACTAACTCCAGTGTAAAGCACTCCCCCAGATACAATAAAAATGTAGAGAAACATCTAATGGAAAAAGTCTAACTCAAATCTACTTCAGATAGAGAATTTTTTTTTCTTTATTATATAATTCACTATCAGAAATAGTCACTAGCATGATATCAAAGAAATTCTTCTCCTTTGGTTGTGGCACTAAACCACATCGATTAATCATGTTCCACAAAGATGATTTTCTTGTGCTAACCAGCTGCCAAGCAAAAGACTAAAAAAAAAAAAAAAAATTACAAATATTAAGCAAAAAGAAGTTGCAGTTATGGATAAAATAACATTTTGTGTCCCATCACAGAATCATAGAATGATTTGGGTTGAAAGGAACCCTTAAGATCATCTAGTTCCAACTCCTCTGCTGTAGGCAGGAACAGTTCCCACTAGACCAGGTTCCTCAACGCCCCATCCAGCCTGGCCTTGAATGCTTCCATGGAGGGGGCATCCCGGGGGACATCCACAGCCTCTCTGGGCAACCTGTTCTCACCACCCTCACAGTGAAGAATTTGTTCCTAATATCTTGTCTATATCTACTCTCTTCCACTTTCAAATGTTTTCCCCTTGTCCTGTCACTACGTGCCCTTATAAATTCTCCCTCCCTAGCATTCCTGTAGTCTCCCTTCAGATATTGGAAGACTGCTATAAGGTCCCTCTGGAGCCTTCTCTTCTCCAGACTGAAGAACTCCAACTTTCTCATTTTGTACAAAAGACTACATTAAGTATTTATCTCCTTCCAGATTCTTACCTTGGTTCAATAATGCTTTTTTACACAATATAAAAAAATGTCCTGCGATCATCTATGTGTACCTTTATTTTTTTCTATTTGTACTCCTTTTTCTCTTATTCCTAAAGAGGTGTTATTGACAGGACATAATTCCAGTCATTTATTAATTTGAATCCTAGGCAGATTATATATTTGACAACAACCAACTAAATTGGGAAACCATTATTTGTAGATAGAAATAGACACACAGCATTAGGGATTTGTATGTGGGGTTGGTGTAGCCGTAATTGTAATCAAACTCAGCAGTATTGCCTGTTAAAGACTGAAGTTTACTTTAAAGCCTGATCTCACTGGTTATATAATTCAGCTATGGTAATTTGCAGTTGAATGAGACCTGACTTGAAAATGCTCAGCTCAAATGCTGATTTCCTACTGAAAATGTCTTGCAGAAGAATCTAGAACACAGAATTCATTAGAAAGGAAGTTCATTTGGCCAGGTACAATTAAATAATAAATCAAATGTAAACATCTGAAGCTTCCAAGAGTATATTTCTGACTGGTTTGTGGCTTTATTTTTAAAATACTTTATCTATGAAAAAGTGCTTTTCCTTGCTGTTTTGTGAAGCTAACTGTCAGACAGCAGTCCACCACATAAATCCAAGAAATTACAGTGGTAAGAGTAGTTTAAGTGAGACTGCAACCAGAAGAACTGTTTTACTTTGAGCTCACTACTTAGTCTTCATATGAATAGCACAAAACGGTCATTGTTAATAACATTATTCCCTCCTTCAGGTGACACTGAAGCTCTATCTCCTAAAGGGTCACAATAGGTGAAAGCAAAAGAGAGAATTAGCAGGGCCTCTAAAGCTTCAAATGGCTATTAAATACAGTTTTCAGCAATTACGTGGCTATATTTCTTCAAATGTCAGATCACTTTATGGACCTTCACTCACTTCATTCAGAGCTTTCTCTGTATTGTAAGTGAAGAAGTTGAAGAAGAGGTCACTGGCCAATCAACACAGCAAATTGACTGTAATTACTCCAGTCCCCAAAGGTAATAACATTCTGCTTCAGCTGACAGGTCTGCATAGCCTTGTGGTAAGCAAGGTCATTGGAACAACTTCAGTTCTATGTCAACACTGCACAACGGGAAAGGAAGTCCTGCTTTAGGAAGTCCTTTTTCTTGATTAAGACCTCTGGAATTCAAGATAAGTACTTAGTGTGTTCAGATTCCAGTTCAGTGTATTTAACTTATACTACTGTTATGGCTGTGCTTAGTATTACGTATTTATTTATTTATTTTTAAGAAAGGAAGTAAAAGAACAGATGAGTAGGTTAAGCATTTGGGCTGAAGAATAATATTTTTCTCTGAGATTAACTGCAGTGTAAACTTCTGAATTATACCTTCCCCTCCCCCCCCAAGATTTCTTAACTGTTGTTTGCGCCATTAATTTTACAGATGTGTTATTGAATTTGTGGGGATAGATGTAATGTTCTGCTTCATTAGTGAACCATACTTAAGCCATACAAAAAAACCTTAGTCATTTCTCCTTAAGCTCAGACTCCACAGTTTTGATCACAAGCTTCCTGTGTTGCTGACATTCACTGCAATGGGATTTGTTTTTCAGGGGCCGTAACATGAAATAGAGTGTTGAAGAAAGCATTACTATTACCAGTTTTTGAAACTGGATGTGTTTAACTGATGTTACTTACTTTATTTATAGAACATGGAAACAGTTAAATAGAGGTATTTTGTACTCGTGAGCTCTTGTTCTGCAACCATCGCCTGGTACAGAATCTCTTCACATTTTGTCATATGATATGGAATATCTCTGGCCAACTTGCATCAGCTAGATCTGTTCTCTCCCAGCTCTTTGTTCCCCCTTAGCCCCTTTCACTGGCAGGATAATACAACCTCTTACTGTTGGTTCTGAGGTTGTATTTATCATGTTAAGCATTTGATGGGAATTTAAGGCATGCTGGTCTTAGGATGTTCAGCCCCAGTTTATTGCTGTATAAGGAGGATTTTAAGTAGATGGACAAATGAATTCTGAGAGTGAAACAGTGGTCTTGGTGAAACCTTTTGTTAATCTTTTCTTAGTAAAAACAGAAATAGCAGAACTAAGCAATTGGCTGTGGGCCTTTGTTTTCTCCAGACATTAGTATTGACATAATAACCTCTCATGAAAATCTACAAATATAATACAGCATTTTGGCACTTCTTTCCCTGTATCATTCGTAACTCCTCTCTGTGTGTTGCAGCTTGCATTTCTCTCTCTTTCATACGTGTATACTTGTTTAAATGGAAAATGTTCTACAGTGCTTGGATTATTGATGGAAATTGTATGCATTTTTGCATATTTTCAACCAGGAGAAAATTAAGAGGGAGTAGTGAGAAATGATTTTTTTTCCACTTGCTGTGCCTTTCTTGAAATTTAGTGAAGAATAAGCGAGTAGGTATAATTTTAACAATTTTTAAGTGAACTGTTCAAACAGCCTCATCTCTTCACATTTTGTCATCTGATACGGAATATCTCTTTGGCCAGCTTGCATCAGCTGGATCTGTTCTCTCCCGGCTCTTTGTTCCCCCTTAGCCCCTTTCACTGGCAGGAGAGTACAAGAAGCCAAGAACCTGAAATTTCCTTGGCTCTGTACAGCACTGCTCAGCAATGTTGTTTTTCTCCTGAAACCAAAACAGGATCATACCAGACACTATGAAGGAAAAATCAACTTCACTGAGGGGCCCCAAACTGAACACAGTACTTGAGGTGCGTCCTCACCAATGCCGAGTACAGAATGATGATCACTTCCCTGCTCCTGTTGGCAACACTATTTCTGATACAAGCCAGAATGCTGTTGGCCTTCTTGCCTATGTGAGCACACTGCTGGCTCACATTCAGCCAAGTGCTGACTAACACCCCTAGGTCCATTTCCTCTACACTGTCTTTTAGCCACTCTGCCCTAAGCTTGCTTGGGGTTGTGGCCAAAATGCAGAACCTGGCACTTGATCTATCTTGGCTTTTGTTTTCTTCTCAAGTTCCCACTTAGCTTTTAAAGATCTTGATTGACACTCTTGTTTACTGAGCTTATTCAATTGCAGATGCTTCAAGAAGTTTAACAGATTTCTTTCAGTTGTGTTATTGTGAAAATTCATTCTCATTACCATGTCTTTATGCATTGCTTGAAGTGCTTTGTAAAGCACAATCTATGTTCTTTCCACCTGGACATCTTCCAGACTATCTCCTGATCACTGTTGTATTCAAAATATAACATTGAAGAAATTGTGGAATTATCAAGAAGTCATTGTTTACTCACTATCTTAATTTAGGATTACGATTCCTTAAACTTTATGAACTAGAATTAGATGGCAAAGATGACTACACTGAAAAGCTGCTTGCGTATTCCTGTGTGTTATCTGTATTTGTTGAGCATTGTGTTATTGAAGTATGGAATTTTAAATTTAAGCACAAAAGGACCAAAGTATTTTATCTATGACTCTGATTGATGCTTATTTTTTTTTCTTTCTTTTTTTTTTCTTTTTTTCTTTGTCATCTGCATCCAATTCAAATTCCTGCTGAGAGTGGGGTCTCAGAGTAATTTTAGTATGTACTACCCCTCCCTCCCCTTTAGGAATATCTACTTCAAAACAAAACAAAACAAACACAGGTAATATTCTGCACCTTTAAAGAGGAAGAAACGATGAGTAAAATAAATCATGGTTTATATCCAAGGGAGAAAAATTACAGTGCTTAGCATGAGAACTTGTTTTTCTGATGCTCTCAATTACTTGATCAATATGATTGTCAGCTGTTAGTTCAAAAAATGAACTTGTACATAATTATATCTTTTTCATCTACAATCTGCTGGGCTTGTTTCTAATTCATTTTACTGCTCTCCCATCTACTTCTATTCATTACAGGAAATTTAAATGCCCTGCTTAGTCTGAGCAGAATGTTCATTTCCTTATATACTTGTAGAAGTACTCATTTCAAAAAAGTCATTGAAACTTTAGGTGCCTATGCTATCTAAACCTTAAAATCATGCCACAGATTCTCAAGGAGGGATCTGTTAATTTCTGAAGCTTGCTGCAACATTCCTACAAATCGATGCTACTTTAACACAGGTTTAAATACATTCCTTAAATGAGATCTGCAAAGGAGTAGGAAGCCAACTCCTATTGAAAATAACTGGAAATAACATGCATAGCATAGATTTTCAAAGGGTACTCATTCCAAAAAGACTGTGTTCACATTCATAGCCACAGAAACGTAACCTTCTATAATTAAATGAGCTTTTAATGGTCTTTAACATTCCTAGTCCTGCTTCAAAATTAAACTTAAATTTAATGTCTGGATAAATAATGCCTAAGAGTTGAATCCAAAGTTCAAATAAATATAGCAGTGTTTTAAAACAGGATTTAAAACTGAATTAGAAATACTGTGGGCTTTCAGAGTAAGCTCAAATCAGTTTCTCCATCTAGAGGGAAAACGCAACAATTAAATGATATTTACTAAATGTTTTTATAGTTTACAAGACAGAGGGCAGAAAAATGCTAACTGAGGAATATACAAGTAGCTGAAACTAAAAAAGAAAACAGCAGTCCATCCCTAACTAAAACAACAATGTTGGGAAAAATTTCAAAGTTTTTTGCAGATAAGCACAGTTTCAGTGGGCAGAAATGTGCTAAGGGAAGAGTTAACAAAGAATTTCTTTGTATTTATCACCACAGAGTTTCTCTGATTAAATGCATCTAAATTTGGATCAGATAATCAGTTGCCACTAACCTTTGCAAATGTCCACAGAAAACTGTGATAACATCTGAAGTTTAGGTGTTATGACAGAACTAGTGGCAGCAATTTAAATGTGAATAAAAAGTAAGCTTTCTGCTTATACTATTTAACTATGAAGACACACATTAATACTCAGAGGATTTATACACCTAAGTGGCTTCATTCTAAATACCGTGACTCCATCATTAAAACACCGTGTGACATCCAGTTCCAGGTTCTTTTGTCTTCTATATCAAATCCCATATTGTGAAAGAGGGTAAGTAAATGTGTAATACACCTGAACTAGATTTATAGTGTGCAATTTTTGCCCTAAATTTTGCTCCCTTACTATCTAAACTATAACAGGTTGTATCTGAGCATTTTCAAGTTGCAGCTGAAGAACATAAATCATTACAGAAGGATGTCTGACATATAGTTTAATTAATACAGACATTACAATCATATACAGTTAGCAATCTAAACCTTCAACAGTTGATCTTATTTAGTTCCATCCCTTCTCTGTTATAACAGTATTCAAAAAAAATAGCTGAACACCATAAATCTGCTACCGCAGATTCAGCATCATTCTTAAACTTTGAATATAGAAAATATACACTGCTTTATGGCAATTTTATTTTTTCTTCTTGATTCAAAACCAAAGAGCATAGCTCAATAAACCAATTACTGCAATATGTATTCATGCAGCAATGCAGCATGAAAAACAGGAATTTTGTACATCAGCTATTACTTATCTTACACCTGACTGACGTGCTGAAATGTAACTGAAAACTTCGGAAGAAAATTGATTGCGACCTAATTTGTAAGAAGAGTTATTACATTGAATCCAAGGCATTTCCAGTTCATTGTGTCTGTAAAATCAGGATATTTTCCACTTGTTTGTGGTGTCCATTTGACTAATAAATATAATAACTAGAAGAAAATATATAATTTTTAAAGATAGAGAGGATTTGTGGTCATTCATGTTATGGTTCATATTGTTCTGTTAAAGGTTTGTTCTGTTTCAGTGGACAAAGTTAACATTTTCAGACCTCTTAAGTAAACACTGTAGAAGCAGATTAATGTCTATGCAGAAAATTTAATTCACAGCTTCTGCCTAGAGAAGACCACCTAAAATACTGTGCTGCAATACTGGGGGTACTGCAAAAACTGAGATTCAGCTGCAAGTAAGGATTAGGTTTTGTAGCATAATTGTACAAGCTGACAGAAAGGAGGACAATAATTTTTGAAACCTAATTTATTTATTCTTAATCTTTCAGAGATACAAAATAAAATAAATGCAAACAAGGGATGATTCATCTTCAGTAGCAAAGCAGCTTATCCACCTGGCATGTTTCATAGACACCTTTGGCTCTGCTAGCTGAGATCAGAGCACATTGATTTGCTAGTGCTGGAATAAGAGCAGTTCTTCTCACGAAATGTAATTTGTGGAAGAATTAAAATGTTTGCAAGTTAAGAAAAGCTTATTTATCCAAAAATTTTTTGGAAAAATACTTTGCTTAAAACAGAGCTAGTGATCAGTTGCTTCCAGAGGAGAGCAGTAAGAAGTTATCTTGAAAGCTGCTAAATAGCAAAAGCCTGCTGAGCAGCACTGCAGGAATTACACAGATATACCAGTATCACACATACCACAAAAAATAAAAACATGGTTTTCTAAGGGAACTGCAGGAAAAAGTCTCATAGGGGCCAAGAAGTGAAAAACAACTACAAAGAAAACAGAAATTCTCTTTTGAATTGAGAACAGGCTGACTGGCTGAGCTCAGGGGGTTGTGCTCAGCTGTGCAGAGTCTGGCTGGAGGCCTGTAAGTAGTGGTGTTCCCCAGCAGTCAGTACTGGTTCCAGTCTAGTTCTACACCTTCATCAATGACCTGGATGAAGGGATAGAGTCAGCAAGTTTGCTGTTGATACAAAGCTGGGAGGAGCGACTGACACACCAGAAGACTGTGCTGCCATTCAACAAGACCTGGACAAACTGGAGAGTTGGGCAGAGAGGAACCTGATGAGGTTCAACTAGAACAAGTATAGGGTCCTGCACCTGGGAAGGAATAACTGCATGAGTCAGTACGGGTCTGGGGATGAACTGCTGGAAAGGAGCTCTGCAGAGAAGGACTTAAGTGTTTTTGTGGACAACAGGTTGGCGATGATCAAGCAGTGTGTCCTTGTTGCCAAGAAGGCCAATGATATCCTGGGGTGCATTAAAAAGAGCACAGCTGACAGGTTGAAGGAGTTTCTATTCCTCTACTCTGCCCCGGTGAGGCCATATCTGGAATTCTGTGTTCAGTTCTGGGCTCCTCAATTCAAAAAAGGCAAGGATCTCCTAGAAGGAGTCTGAGGAAAGGCTGAGAGACATGGGACTCTTCAATCTGGAGAAGACTGAAAGGGGATCTCATCACTGTTTATAAATATCTGAAGAGGAGTCACATCACTGGGGGCAGACTCTTAACAGTGGTGAACAACAGTAGAACAAGGGGCAAGGGTAAACAGACAGAATCTGGAACACAGAAAGTTCCAAACTAACATGAGGAAGAACTTCTTTAATGTTTCACCAACTGATGGGGACAATAGGAAGGACAAAGAAGCAACAAAAAGGATAGGCTTATTTTACTGTCTATGTATGTAAAGTATATAAGGTCAGGAAAAATCAGCTGAACCATAGCATCAAGGAACTAAGCCAGAGCTGTTTGAAACTGGCTAGATTTCCAGGCAGAAGATCCACATCTATTATTGATCCACATATTAGTAGTTTAATGAATTATTAATGAATACAGTACAAAAATATTTACCTTTCTTTTTAAAATTTCTAAACATAACCATGTTTTGTTTTGTTTTATTTTGTTTTGTTTTATATTGGAAAGTGAATATAACTCTCATTTGATATGCAGTATTAATGGATTCTTTTTTTTGGTTTATAATGGATGTGTCTCATGCATTTTAACAAACTTTTAATGGCCTTAAAGGAATATCTAAACTGCTTGAAGGAAAAACAACACACGTGGCACATCAAGTGAGATTTGTGGTTCTTTTCACCTCTGCTTCCAGACTGCTGTTACAGTAAATGTTGTGAGTGATGAGTGAGTTGTGAAGAACATCAGCAGAAAAGCTTGTCTGTACGTGATTTTCTCAGGAATACTTACTCAAGAATAGCTTTTCCAGAACAGCAGTCTCTGAATAATTCATCAGCAAATGCTCTTGTTCTAGGACAAAAGTGCCACATCTGGTTTAACACGATCCAGTTTGAATATGGTTTAAGATAAGCTATTGTGGCAATTCTGTAGCTTATAAAAAATTATCCTAGAATAATTATTCAAATCCATTCATAACCTAAATCCAAGTTATCCATCAAGAGAATTTAAGTCTTGAATAACTGAAAAACTCAAAAATACATTGAGCAGGACAAGAGCAAAGCTGGTGGTCACTGACTGAGAAAAATACAGTGAGTATCACAATAGTTAATTGTGATTAACTATTGTAATAGTTAATAGTTAATTGCCAAACTAGTCTAAATACAGGAAGGAAGCAGGTGTGAGTAGAAATTGAAGGGTACCAAATTTGGATTGTAAGTACTTGAAAAACGAAAGGGAAAACTTAGGAGATGTGCATGATGGAACCCTAAATTTAACATACCGTAATCTCGGAAAGGTGCACTCTACTTTTGTAAAATTCATAGAGCACTAACCAAGAAGGGTGAGATTTCTATGCCTTTAGGATATCTAAGAGTGCCAATTGATTAAATCACTTAGATAAGCATCCCAATCCCTTCACCATCCCAATTCCCTGTCTACTCTGTAATGCTGAAATTGATCATTCATATGTGTATGAGACCTTTTAGCTCTGTTTTGCTTCTCTGGCTGGTTACTTTACATATCTCCTTTATAAGATGTTAATGTAATTCCAGAAACATGGGGCTGTTATTTCTAAAGTTGCATTGATTTTGTTTAAAAATGACTTCAGTGTTTAATGAACAAACAAAAAAAAAAGCTTTTTGGGGAGCTCTCTGAGACAGGTGGTCCAGTCTGGGCACCATTTTTAAGCATACCTGATACCAGATCCACTCCAGACTGACTGCCAAAGGTAGGGGCTCGGGCTATCCTTGGCCATGGGGCTGCAGTCAGTAGAAAGGGAGATGCTTTCTGCAAGGAGGTGGGGAGGTGTTGGTGAGCATCTCTGATCCTCAGAACCTGAATCCTGTGTGACACTGCAGGCTCAGGACATGGCAGAGCAGCTGCTGTTGAATCTTCCTTGCCTTCACTTTCCTAACCCTGTCTGGAAGATAAGCTCTCTGCAGGTGGGTGGGAGTGTCAGGAGTGTATCCCTTCAGCTTTGGGGCTTTTTGGAGATCATTTCAGGACAGTACAGATAGGAGGGAATGAAGTCCAGGGTTTATTTTAGATAAAATCCTATCCTGATTTTAGGGGACGTGACAATCTCTTTGTATTTATCTCAAACACAGCTCATGCAGGAGTCAGCCTTTTCATCTGTGAAAAATGAATCTAAAAAGCCCTTGCAGACTTTTTATTGCTGTAACCACAAAGTCTACTGCGAGGCAGTGCACACAGCTTAGGAGCGCTGTAGCAACCAGTACAAAGTACAGTATAAACAGAATAAAAGCAGCATAAATGGTATAAGTCATACGCTTAAACAGTACAAAGTATGGTACTGGCAAAAGAAAGCAAATGAACAGTTACTTGTAAAAGTAGGTGGGAAAGCAACATGCATGAGGTTGGGAATATTAGGAAATTTTTCCGTATGGACCAGGCAGGTACTGGCAAATGTCCGAGAGTGTGGACTTCTGTGAACAAATGGTCAGTGTGCACTGGGCTGCAGAGAAGTTGCAGTGTGGAGTTTGCATTCCCTGCCTGTTTATCTGCAATGGCTTGATGTGTTTTTGAAGAATACAACTTCTGAGAGCAGTTTTTCAGAGCTGCTGAAGCCAGGTTCCTGTAATATGCAAAGAAAGAAAAGGGCTCTTCCCTGAAAGATGGGGGGAAGAAGTTCAGATCCAAGCTCTAGTGGAACAACCTCTGTGCCCTTCACATGAAATGTACACTTTGAGAATGTGGCTGGCAAGCAGTTTCTTTGTAAGGGAATAGTGTAGTGGAAACAAGTTTGGAGAGGTCTGTCAAGAAAGAAAAGTACTAGGGGACACAGTGTAATGGTAGGATAGGGTATTGCTGATGTTTGATAGAGGTGAATCCTTCTTAGAGTTTCTTAGAGGAAATGGATAGCATTATGTTCATAAGATGCCTGTAAATTACCAGCTGTTCTACCACTGGGAAATCTTGTAAGTACTGCACTGTTATTAGTTTTCCTGTCACTTGATTCATCAGGAATCTCAGGAGATGCTGATATCAGGAGTATTAGTTTTATACTGCAAGGATTCTCAAACTTTGAATGAAAGCCTGTCGCAGGTTGAGGGTCTTCTGTTGCATGACAGAGGGCCTAGACCCATCCTCCCCTGCAGGAAGCTGGTGGAGAAATGAAAAGGAGGGGTTGTGGCTCAATTCAGGTAAAGAAGAAACTATTTTACTAAGAAAATGGTAAAGGAATGTGAGATAATACAATATAAAAGGAATCAAGGGTAATAAATCAAACAGCTGAGAAAGAGAATGTCTCCTAACCGCACTACTTGGCAGTATGGAAAGGAAAAAGAGACTTCCTTGCACCACTATGTTACTTTCTCTGTTCCTCCCAGAAACTATATGAGATGTACCAGAGCATACTGGGAACTGTAGTTCTTCCTTAGCAGCTGTCCCAGATCCATCATTTCATTACATGATGTCAACAAATACTTAGGGAAAACCATGAAAAAGCCATTCTACAAATGCTTGGCAAGAAGTATATCTACTAACATTGTTGCAGCTGCATGGAAGCAGTATGTTTCTGTTGATAATGTAGCACAGCTAAGAATAGCAATAACTGCAGTTGAAACTCTGAGCTAGGCTCCTGTAGGAAAACTTCAGTAGCCTGCTTGTTTTGTTTCTGAGATGATGCACCCAACTACCAAAGAAGTTACTTTTGTGGAGAAACAAAAGATGGGTGTAGTCTAAAAAAAATAAAATTTAAGCAGGGGCAGGTGGGAAACCAAGGTTTATGGGTTCCAAGCATCTAAAAGCTAAAAAGAAAAAAGAAAGCAACTGTAGAGAAAGCTCTCAGCTGGATTTGCATTCAGCTTAGCAGGCTCCTTTCCACTAACACCAACTGGAGTGACACAGACCCTAGCCATCACATACCCAGACTGAGCAAAGAGGAGGAGTTAACACACGAACACCAGGGTTTGTTCTCATTGACACAGTTCCCATCATAATACCATAGTGGGGCTGAATCATAACACTCTCCCCTTCAGCATGGCAAAGGGGCACTGCATCTGCACAGGGGTGGAAAGAAAATGCAATAAAAAAGTAGAAAGAAGGGATGCTATCCAAAGGAACCTGGACAGTCCTTACAAATGAGGCTACATGAACCTAATGAGATACAACAGGGCCAAAGGCAAGGTATAACACTTGGGTTAGATCAATCCCAGATATGTGTACAAACCACATTGAGAGCAGTCCTGTGGTGAAGGATTTGGGGATTCTGGAGGACGAAAAGCTCGACAAACCCACAGTATGTGCTTGCCACCCAGTCAGTTAATTTTTGAACTTTTGTGTGATTTTATTTATCTGACCAGATACAAGCAGATTACCTTTTAGTATGTAAAAACTGTTGCTGATGGGTATTTATTGCTGCCATACTCCACTCTTAACATTCAGAATATAAAAATTGCCTCCAACCTATCAACTATTCATCAGCAATAATTATGCCTGTAGTACTGGAAGTGTGACAGCCATTCCATACCTACATTAACAGGTCTCATCACCTCCTGGATTACTTTATTCTGTTCTTTCCATGCACCAGTCAAAAAGTATGCTTAGGAATAAGAGTACATTTAAAAAAAAAAAAAAAAAGATTTTATTGCACTGTTGTTACCGAAGAATATTACCATGCATGAGGTGGATGCTATGGGGCAAATTTATTAAAAAAAAGGTTTTTTTTTATTTATCTGTGAATACATAAGTAACCAACGTTCTTTAACTGGATACACACTAGCATTGCAAAATAAGATCTTACTACTGCAACAGACTTTGTATGTACAGAGGAAGTTATATACCAATGAAAAGATTTCTGTGAAGTGCAAGTATCTACTACTCACACAATTTTGATGACAAGATCAATATGGACACATTGCACGTGTTTTCTGTGAGTCTGACTCTTAAACACCAGTTTATTATGCCTTCAGCATTGCCTTAACTGCTAAATCAATGATAGAATCTCTTTGTGTCTGCTAGTAAGCAGCAGATGCTTGTTGATGTTCTAATGTTAACACTCCTGTGGTCTGTTTCACATTTGTTTTGTTTCTGGGCCTTAGAAAGAAGAGACATACTGCCTCAAAAATCTCATTTGCTGTGTTAGTCTGGGCCTGACATTGAAACATGCATTTAGGTAAAATTCCTGGCAGATGCCTCCCAAGAACTGCAGCAAGATTCCTTCCTATGGCAACTCTGCAGATTCGATAATTAATAACGGCTCTTACATAGTGTGCAGCAGTCACAGGATTGAATTTATTGTCCCAAGTTAAATGATCAAAGACTCATCTGTACAGAAGTGTGAAAATAATCAAATAGTAACAGTATGCTGCATATTATTAAGGCACATTTGCAGCTTGTACCATTTTAACTTCTTTCAAAACTAATACAGGTTATTTAGAATGATTGATTCATAATGGGAGCTTCACTTGACATTTAAAATTACATTTTCACTTCATTTTTAATGAATTGAATTATTTTCATAGCTTGATGTGTCTTATAAAATGTTGAGTTGGCCTACTCAAATAAGTGCATCTAGCTTACATTTCAAAAATTAAATGGCACAGAATTACAGGAATATTATATGCATGTATAGCCAAGATTGGCTTCTCAGCTTTTGTCGATGACACATCTTACATGTATGCACAAATGTATACATTGTCTTAGAGACTCCTTTTCTTAGTGGAAGGAGCTTCAGCTAAACGGAACAATCATCCAAAGTGAAGTGTTTCATATTTTAGAAGAGAATTGACCTCTCTAAATTATGTAGTTATCATCCTCACAGTCAGATATATTTGCAAGGAAAAAAAATTGTCATATTACTGAAGTAGTCTAGCCACCCATGCAAGATATCTTCTTCAGACTATGCACTGAGCAGGAAAACTTCACTACATTTCTCTTTTTTTACCTTCCCATATATTCGTTAGTTATTCAGAAGAAGTTCATTGAAAATTCTCCTTGTCTGGAAAAAAAATTCAATGTCAAGGTAGGACTTAAATGACATTGAACTACCAGGGCAGTTTTAAGAACATTTTTAGATATGGAATGGAAGAAAGTCAATTATGAAAATAGATGTTTCATAACTTACGTTTGATTCAAATATAAATGCGTGATATTTTTAATAGCAAAAAAAAAATAAAACAAATATCTTAAGGAAATTTCCTGACAAACATTTTGTGATCTGATCACATTTTCAAAAAATTAACAAGGCAGTGGTGGTTTTTGAAAGCTTGTGGTATTGTTCTATGCAGCATTATGATCAAAAAGAAATAACATCAAGATTGAAAGAAGAAGTAAGCTAAAAGCAAAGCCATTAAGATAAGGCTGAATGAAAGGGAAGCCAAATTTACTGGAGTTTGAAATGTTCAAGACCAATTGCAGTGATGAAAACACATGATAGAATACTTAAAGTAGTAGCTAGACCTTTATATACATTTAATGGGTATTTACTCAGCTTTTTTAAAAGTATATAGCAACTCCAAATATTGTGATGTTTTCTAGAATACAAGATTGTTTCATTTTGTAAAATCCAATTTTTTAAAGATATTGTCGCATAGCATATAAAAGTTTAGGTTTAGAATTTTATTATTCAGCACAGGGGGTTCCTGGCTCAGTACTAGCAGCGCTGGCTGATGGGGCTGTACTAAAAATATTAAAAAGAATATTTTTTTTTCCCTGTGATCCATGGTTAAGCATAAAGTTTAGGAAGAGAATAATGTATGAGAAGGTATTTAAATCTTTAGAGTCTTTCTCAGTCTGTTCTGTTGAAGCTGTTCCATTTTGTGCAAAACATTTCAGTATTGATTAAAGGAAAGCCTGGAACCTACATATCTCAGATGAATATGCTCTCTACCAGGCTAGAGTGTCACTCTCATCATCATTCTCTCTGGACCATAAAAATCGGTACGATGATGAATGAGAGTCAAGTTCTGATGATTTATATCTAAAACATTTTTCTGTATAAAATCATTATCAGATTTTTTTTTTTTTTTTTTTTTTTCCAGTAAAGAAAACCTGGTTTTGCTGACTGTGACAAGAAATGTTTTCTGTTTTGGGTAAATGCAGTATCAGTTTACATGGATATGTTAGTTAAACTTTTATTTTACTGAGTTTGGTGCTTTCCTATGGAAAGTTAGAGCAGTTGATCACAAAAATATTGCACTAAATTTTAATTAAATAACTAATTATTTATAGCCATTAAATTCTTGAAATAGTTATTTTTTCATTTCAGGAAATGTTTTGTGTTTAATTGGAAGACAGTATATTGCTAAGAAAACAGAGTATGCTGTTACTTGACTAAGTTATGCTGTTATTTGACTACTTCAAAATGGTGCTACTCAGCTTCTATTTTCTTTTTACAAAAAAATTATAACAATTTTTCTATCGTGAAAACTGATTGATATACCTGGTGTATATCTGGAACATCCACACAGTAAAAATAGTCCCTAATTCACACTGTAATACAGTTCTGTACTTAAAGTCTCATCTCCTTTCATTAAAAATCATTTTTCAGCAAATTATTTACACCAGTGGGTGTTCTGTGAAAAGTGTAATGGCAGCATCTGGGCTATGAGTGCATCTCTCAACACTATCTTTCATAATATAGCATAAGGCAGACACAAAGGTTGGTAAAATGCAAGAGAAACAGAAGATCGTAATGATTTCCAAAGGATTCTGAACTGAAAAGATTTTTTTTTTTTTTTAGAGAAAATTATACATGAATAAGCATTTGAGCTATCAATAGTCTAGTTGGTTAGTTTACACTGAAAGAAGTGAATAAATAGAATGGTTTTCAAGCATACAACTAACCACCCTCAAACAGTACCTTATCCTAAGGAATCAAGATCTTTCTGAGCTTTCAGTGAAATAATTCAGGCATTTTACTTGGCCACATAGATACACAAGAGGTCTGTATCATATCTGTGAGTCTTTCCTCAGGAGATCTGTGGCTAGGTAAATTGCAAGTAAATTCCTTCCAGCCAAGGAGAAGGTACATATATGTAAATCATTCTCAGTGAAAGAGAGGTTATTTACTCTCTGGCTTTTCCCTCTCTCCCAGCTCAGAACTGAAGAATCCTTATTTTGGATTCTACCTATTCTACCCCAAGAAGTCTAAGACTTAGCAAGCCATTGTGACGATTAGGCAGGACAGGGGTCTAACAACAGTTTTTCGTTCAAATCATGGAACTGATTGTTCCACAAACATTAAAGCAACCTCCAAAAGCAAACTGATTCAGTGAAAGTGATCATCAAAGCAAATAGTCCTTAAAGCAGCACAACAGGGTCCATCATGCCTGCACTTTTGACCCTTTCCAGCTTACTTTCTTTCTCTGTTTCCCAGAAATGCTTTTCACCATCACTTTCACAGAAAAGGTGTTGGAGTCCACAGCTGTCTTTGAAAGATATGTCCAGAAAGAGGTTTTCCGTGGTTTGAAAACCATCTTGAAATACTTTTACTTCTTAATGAACTGTTCTGTTATACTCAACACTCATCTGCTCATATATATATATTTATATATATATATACTCAATATATATTCAATACACTTAAGTACAGTACTTCTTCTCTGCAGGTTCTACCCTAGCGTTCCACAGAAGCCACCCTGGAATTTTTGTGCGAACCAATGGTTTTGCATTAGATACTAAGTATAATTAGGATTGAGTCTTGATATAAATTTTATTCTATCAAATGTGAGGGATGATAAGTGTGAAAGAGAGGGAAAAAGTGGCAATGAATTTTTTTAAACAAACTAATGAATTCTATCCTGGAGTGTATCCAGAGAAGGGCAATGAATCTGGTGAGGGGTCTGGAGCACAAGCCTTATAAGCAGTGGCCAAGGGAGTTGGGATTGTTTAGTCTGGAGAGGACACTCAGGAGAGACCTTATCTACCTGACTATCTGAAGGGGTGGTGAGATGGGAGTCAGCCTCTTCTCCGTGTAACTAGCAACAAGACTTCAAGTTGCACCAGGGGAGATTCAGGTTGGACATTAGGAAATACTTCTTCTCTGACAGAGTGTTCAGGCACTAGAATGGGCTGCCCAGAAAGGTGGTGGAGCCACCAACCCTGGAGATGTTCAAGAAATGTTTAACTGTTGAACTGTTGAAGAGAGATATGGTTTAGTAGGATGAGGTTCTCAAATAGAAAATATCTAATCTCACTGTAAGAATTAATATTTTTTGAAAAATAAGTAGGTTGCACTGAAGGTAATGCCTCATACTTATTTCCATGTAAACTAGAAAAAGTACAAAAAGCACAACACTATTTGATAGATCAGGTTCTAAGCTACAAAATACTATTCTTCAACATAGTCACTACCATTTTCTATGCATTTTTTTTTGCCAGCAGTGGACAAGGGCCTGCCTGCTGAACTTGTAAAAAAAATCTGCATGGCCATCAGGAACATGGCTTATCTTTCACATTGCTGTCAGCACTGCTGAAATGCACCACCCACTGCGTCACTGTACTCATATCCACTGTTGGTCTCCATAAACATTCTGTAAGAATTTATGAATGTCTATAGGTGCAATTTTTTCGTGTGGTGAAATTTAATGACACACCTTTGCTTTATCCACACTTCAATATCTGATGCCATTTTGTCACTCTGCCTCTGTGCTTCCATCTGCCGCACGACAACAAAATGTAACAGAATGCTGTTGAGAAGGTTGAGTCTCTATTGCCATACCACCAACATTCCGTTCCTGATGTTGTGGGCCAACAAAATGAAAAGGAAGGCATTGCTTTCAGAACAGCCCTCATATATCTGATTTCAAAAGAGGTCCAAAGTGCCTGAATCAAGATGCCCAGCGTAAAAGTAATATGCATCTAGGTACACTATCCTACAAAAAGGCTGGATAAGTGAATTATGAAAATGTAATAATGGATAAAAATTTATTTGTCAAAGCAGTGTAGGCTTCACTGCTAGAGTAAAATTGAGATAGATAAAATGAAATAAAATGTTGTAGCCTGTGCTAATCATAGAAATATGAGGGATATGAAGTACAGGGGAAAATGAGAAATGGAAGACAGAAAAGAAACCTTGAATAATAAAATGAAAAAGAGATTCTATGTAAGTGATCAAGAACTAATGATGCACCAACACTGAACAACTACCTACATAATTTACTACGGCTTAGACTTTCTGACTGACTTTGTTTTGCTTTTGAGGTTCAAGTGCAGAAGGGTGTAAGAAAAATTTCTTCTACGAGTTCTGAACATAGCACAGTGAGCACAAGCTGTATTCTGAACATCATTTCCCACTATTAAATCAAATAGAACAAACAATTCAGACATTCTCATTTGTGAAAGAACAATGTTATAATAGGAGTCAAACAGTGGGACAGCCAGAAAAAGGTTAAGAAACATCAATGGAAGGAATTAAGGCAGTGAGAGATCAGGTTCAATAGCAATGTTTAGTCCTTTGTACTCAGCAGACTTAAGGCAGGCAAGCAGGTTGCAGATCCCAGAAATTTCATTTCTAGAATAACTGGACTATTTAAGAGTGATTTAGTTTGCAACGTAGAAGCCAGTTTTCCTTTGTAAGGGTATGTTCTCAACCTCAACTTTTTACACGGAGAAGGGATAACATAAGATTCATGATGAGAGAGAAGCATCCGTAATAATTACATAATAAAATCACAGTAAAAAAATTACACAGTGAAAATTGCAGAAATCACTCAACAGAATATACTTTCTTATGGAAGGGAAATGAAGGCCAGCTGCCCGCAACTCAAGTTTTTTTTTTAATGCATGCAGTATCATATCTACTGTCCTTAAAATCCAGTGTTGCTGCAGTGGTGATTTTTTTTCATTACCTACATTCAAGAAGAAAACATTTTGTTTTCTAATCTTATGCTGTGATTTGCTATTTAAAGTATAGAGCTTGCAGAAATTGTCATTCCACTCTTAATTCCAGTAGACAGGTATTTCGGGTATTTGTTTTATGCAGCATCCCCTATTAGAAAAATGTGTAACAACTTGTGATTTCAAATGTAGGACACTATATTGCACTTTAATGATGTTAGAAGACTCTTGTATTTAATCCAAAATATTATTGTAAGCATTGCTGTTTTCTTGATGCTTTATGCAAACAATACCCTCTTTCTTTAATTATTCCATATACTTGAGCTACAATTGCTTTTCAGTACTTTCTCAATATTTCAATATTTATTTTCAGTACTTTTTTATGAACTTCATTTTTAGGAATTTATCTGGTAATATGCCTGCCAAGTAGTTATGGAGGCAAGTAGCAGAAAAAGAAGCTTTTAAGAAGACACAATGAAAGACTCAAAAACATCATTGAATGTTACATTCTAGTACCTTTCTTTTGTTAAAAAGCATGAATGTGTTATGGTTTTCCATAGGTATTCCATGTTATGGCATCATGCAGTAAGTTGTCAGAATTGGGATGGCTGCAGTTCCTAGTGATGCTGCTGGATGGTACCTACAGTTCCCAGGAGCTCTGGTCATTCCCACATGGTTTCTGAAGGAAAGGAGGTGACATAACCATGGCCTTACTTCCAACCTTAACACCATTTTCAGCATGATTAGAAAGGCAGCTCTCTCTCTCATTTGACTTAATACCCTTGATTCCTTTTATATCATATTATCTCACATTTTTTTCCAATTTCTAGTAAATTAGTTTCTCTTTATCTCAGTTAAGCCATAATCCCTTCTTTTCACTGATCTGCCAGCTTCCTGTGGTGGGGAGGACCCCTGCCACAGGACCCCAAACCCATGACAGTAGTACTGAAGTCAGATGATACTTAACGCTAACTGCATTAATTGTTACCAATACAACTTGGTATCTTAGAATTTCAGAATAATTCAAAAAATTAGCCACTCAACTGCCTATTATCCTTTCCTCACCTTTACACCATTTGTCTGCCTCCACCAGCATCTGTACAATGAGCCTCTGCCAATGTCTGGTAAGTCAGACAGTGGAACTGATCTAGCTGAAAAATACTTGGTACATTCCAAACATAACCATCCAAATAAGAGTATGGAGGGGAGTCGGTATGGTTGCTTTTCAGCTCAGAACCAGCTCTTTTGCCCAGCTCAGTTTCAGAATATACATAAAGTATATCATAGAATCATAGAAGGGTTTGGCTAGTTCCAGCCCCCTGCTATAGGCAGGGACACCTCCCTCTAGACCAGGTTGTTCACAGCCCCATCCAGCCTGGCCTTGAAATGTCTCATGACAGCCTCTCACCTCTGCTGTCTTTTGGACCTCTGCATTGAGAAAAGTTAGAACCATAATCAGCCCTTTTGAGCAGTTCCAGCAGCACAGAGCTTTAAATCAGCCACATCTTCCTTCCTGGGCAGATGCACTGGGCTGTACTCTTGTCACTGTGTGATAGCTGGAAGCAACATCCCCAGTCTTGAGCTATGTAGTCGTAGAACTCAGAGTAGCAAGGCTGCTCTGATCAACCTGTTTACATTAGCTGTGAAACCAATTAAGAAGAAACACTGATGAAAGTTGTTCTTACACCAGATGATATCTTACATCTCACTTTCCTGTGGAATTTAGTATCTTCATGTAGATATCAAGTCTCTGAACCTCTCCAAATATCAAGCAGTAGTCTCAAAATCCTTTCTTTCCTTGAGCAAGTACACTGGGCATAAAAATTATAAGACTAATTCCCTTGTAGAAGAAAAACTGATTAAAACATCTCAGGGAGAAATAGTTACTTATGACTTCAGCTGTCCAAGATCTACACAAGGCTTTTCAAGTACTTCAAAAAGTAAGAAATCTACCTCCTGAAACATCTGACCTTCACCAAAGACTGGAACCTAAAGATTATTTGAATGAACTCTGGGGCCATGTGTGATACATGAAAAGTATCACGAAGCTAGAACTACGAATTTGTTTCTACCTGTTAGCATAACCATAAACATAATCCACTGTGCTGTACTGCAGAATGCAGTCCATCAGCAAAACTAAATCATTTTGAATAGTTTATAAAACTAATACAAAATAATATGCCCACCTTGGCACATCGCTCATTCTGGAGTACTGCTTAGCTTAGGAAGAGAGTCTCTGAAACAGATGATCTGAGACTGTAGTCACATAGTATCTGAATTATTTCTGTATTATTTCAGTTAGTTAAAGCAGTCACACAAGTGCACTTACTTGCAACAGTGTTGAGGAATCATAGCTGGAAGTTAGTGATTTAAAATACAGAGCTTTCAGCTGTGCTTTTGTTATGTACAAAATTATGTCCTGTGTGAGTGACAAACCTGTGAATCAGAGTCTTGGATAAAGATTAAAGATCAGGAAAAATAATAAGAGAAATTATTGTTGTGCACAAAACATACAAGAAAATTGTTATGATAGCTATATGCGCTATAGGCCTAATAGTTGATTAGAATCAACAGTTCATTCAGGAAGAGAAAAAATAATTACTAATTTAACAATACAGCCATGGAAATATGTCACAAAGCAGTGAGGCATAAAGCCAGACTTAATGCAAAGTTATAGCATAAGTGCCATTATCTCTCCTTTCACCAGCTGTGGTCTGGAGTACTTTCTCCACAAAGTAAAGGTCCTTGAAATCAAACAGAAAGTTAGCACTTTAGAAGCCGTCTTCAGTTTTAGAGGGTATATTCAGAAACCTCCTTCTAGGGGTGCTGTAGCTGATTAGCACCTTCAGAAAGAAAGAAAGCAACCTACCAGCTGCTCCCTCAATGTATTAACCATTTTGACTGGCTTCAAATATTACAATAATCATTTTAGACATACAGCCAAGTGAAGACAGATGCATAACCAGCTCTGATTTAAATTATTTAACTATCTCATGCATGTGTATAATCTATAATTTAAATCAATAAACATTTATTAGGCAGGTTGTCAATTGAGTCACAGCTGCTCTTGCCACAGTTCGTTACCCTCACTTGTATTCCAAAGCACCCAGTGGAAAGGTAAGGTACTGCAAAGTAAGTGATAAATGTCTAGTGCCTCTGGTTCTTCAAGGGAAAATGTATTACAGTCCTTGAAACTTAA
Source organism: Chrysolophus pictus (assembly GCA_037305975.1). Classification (NCBI taxonomy): domain Eukaryota; kingdom Metazoa; phylum Chordata; class Aves; order Galliformes; family Phasianidae; genus Chrysolophus; species Chrysolophus pictus. Next base: position 48,886,121 of record CM074579.1, on the reverse strand, counting down.
ACTTAGGAGTATTACTGTGCAGTGGAACTGAAACTCTAACCTGGAGTCCTGTTATGTTCGATGTTAGTTCAAAGAGATTCTAGACTAAGAAAATTGGCCCTGCAAGATCAAAACCATGTCAGAACATAATTCTCAAAACCTCAGAAATTTGAGATGTTACCCTGCATCAGAAATGCACTGCTATGCTGCTAATCAATGACAGTTTGGCAATTTTGAGATATCATATACAAACTTCAGCCTGTAGATGTTCATCACATACATGGATCACATTAAGGGTTAACATTAAATCTAGTAGTCAATAGAATAAATCACAGGGTTATAGCAAAATCAGGGTAACCTAGGCACTGATAACTCATAATAATTCTTGTCCTTTTCTATATGGTGGTTTTACTTGCCTTGTAGTTTGAATAGACAAAGCAAAATACTTTAACATCATTCCAAAATTTTATTTTAAACTTTTCTATGGAATTCAGGTTTGATAACTAATACTTTCCCTGTATCATTAATTTAATTGAGTATTTTACTAAATCTGAGACATAGCACTGTTAATAAAAGAAGAAAAAAATAATTTAAAAAAAGACTTCCTGGGATTTATTATATCATGGAACATTAAAAAGAAAACACAAGTGGAACGTAAAAGCTGTATGTAAGTTGAAGTAATGATTGAAATATGTTATAATATGTTTTTCAAAAAGTATAAAAAGAAAATAGGGGTATGCTAACCAATGATACCCCGTCCTCTGAAAATTAATGCTTCAAAAAAATTGGTGAGGTGTAATGGTGCTTCTTTTTGTCTTAGACACAGAAAAATGTAGTTTGCAAATTTGGAAATATGTGTCTAGGTCTTGTGTGTTGGTGAAAATGGACACTTAAGTAATAAAGAATGCCACTGGAATGTGAACACTCCATCAAGGGCCAGAATAGCCACTGGGATTTGCTGCAGCAAATGCGGTTGAGCAGAAGTCTCACTTAAGTGTTGGGAAGGACCTGCTATTGGGCTTCATCAGGAATGAAAAGCATTTTGTAGCCCTTTTTAAACACTCTCAGTCAGGAATACAAAGCTGATGCTGAGCTGATGCTTGGCCAAATATTTTCTCTAGGGTATCTCTGAGAGGAGAGATGTTCAGTCTGTACAAAATATTTCATCAGGAAAAAAAATATCTTTTTGGCAAGCTGATTCTCACCAGCTGAAGAAAGAGAAATCTATCAGATTAAGTAATTCTTATAATATATACAAGACGATAGACAGATTTGTAATGCAATAAGTAGCTTAAACTTGGTGCTCCTTTTTATGTTTTCATGAGTAGAATGGCCTCTCTTTTGTACCTAACATGGGGGCTTATGGATCTTCAGGGCTTATGGATCCTCCTATGGATCTTCTTCTCATCCAATTAGACTGCCCCTCTGCCTCATAACTTCATAAAATGCTCTTTTCTTTGTGAAGAGTCTTCATACTGAATTATGTGGCCCGAACTGAAAATTGTCTCTGTTGATGACTTGGCAGCTCATTAGGCATTTAGTTTGATGGTACAATCACTCATATGGCTCAAAGAACATAAGGCTGAAACTGGCTTGTAGTTCAAAGATTAATCTGCCTTTTCTGCCATTTAAAGAAACCATGAATCTCTGGGATACTCTCATCACCTTTACCTAAGAGTTCAGGAGACAAATTCATGATATACTCTGCATGAAACCTGTTGAAGTACTTTAATGGAAATGTTCTGACTTTTATTTCAGCTAAACAGATTTACAGAATGAATACATACTGAATTACTCCACATTTAAATGCATAATTAAAAAAAGGATGTTGATATAGTCCTCTTCTATAGACTTACATCTTCAGAATCTAATTGTCTTTTGAGCTGTCCAGTGATGTAATAAGATTAATTTTTACTCATAAAGTCAGATATTTAACCTCTCTTGCTATCAAGAACACCAAGTGTTTTATTGCAACTGCTAAAGGATTTAGCCCTGAATTTATGTAAATATGCAGAATGGCTGGTTTCCATCAACCTCTGGAAGATGCTGATTTCCCATTTTTGGAACATTTTACCTCTGGGGAACTGTGATATGTTCTCACAGTATCATCTTATGAGATAAACAAATTTGAATAAAATGCAACCAAGCTAAACCTTAACTCCCACCCCAATCCTTTCCCCCATCCACAGCTATTAATCTCTGTGCTACAATTGCTAGTCTTTAAACATCTGGGACAAAATGTAAAAACAATAAACGTAATTGAGAAGACAGAATATATATTACTAAGTTACAGTTCTAACAAACTAGATAACAAATTTGCCTCATTTTTAAAAATGTTTCAGATTTGAAATTATAAAGTGGGAAAATTCTGACCAAAGCAGTTTTTAAAAAATTGTTCTCCTGGTTTCCAATATTTGTTTTGCACTTAATTAGATATGTTAATAAACTATGATGGTCAGTGAGCTGTCTGTCTGAAGTATATTCCAGAGACCAGAAAGAAAGATTTAGTCTGTCTCCAGCTTCTGACAGTGAGATATTATCATCTGTCCTCCCCTGAGAATGAGTAGATAGGGTAAGGAGGGAAAAAAATGGCCAGATTGATATTCTCTTTGGTTTTGCTATGCCTTGCTTTTTCTGTCCTGATAGCAAGCTTATTAATGTCCATACTCCCAGTGGTGCTTTCAGCATCCCCACAAGCAGCTGCCTGCTACTGCCTATTTTGAAGTAAGTCTGCGTTGTCTCTGAATCTGCCCACCCCCCATGCAGTGACTTCCCTACTGTTAATTAAAACATCATGGTCAAGTATTTTGTTGCATCAGCAGAGAGTCAGAAGTCCAGCCTCAGTTATTAATGACAGTTCACTTATCAAAACTGTGATACATACAATATCTGTATACTACACACAGTTAAAATACGCAAAAAGAACATTAGAAATGCTTAATTCAAATTCATACTTTTAAATTTAATCACTCATTATCAAATGTTTTTGCTTGTTTGTAACAATATTTTGTTTTATATATGGCTTAATGACTTAAATATTGAAATTCATGAAAATCTATTTCATATATTCTCTTAATATTAAAAATATATCAATAAATATTTATGTTTGATATAAAACAATATAATTGCAATGCAGCAAACTCTATGCTGCTTTTTCTGGCTTCACTCCATAACTGTTGTATAAAAGATTAGCAACAAATGAGCAGACCGTTTTCCAATGGCCTCTGCAAAGGGCTGTTTTTGTGTGCTTATCATGGCTTTTTGTGGAGTTTTATCTGTGTTTGTGCTGTACCGTGCTTTACCTATCCATGTGGATATTGTGAGACTGCTTCATATGAGTCACCATGTTTTGAGGAGAATACTTCTATGAATAAAAACTAGATAGCAAGCTGTTATGGAATAGCTAACAAACTGAGAGTAAATATGCCTGCTTAGGCAGTGGAAGAGAAATTCAAGTTTTTTTTCTGCCTGAACAAAATCAAAGACATTAATTTGAATCTCTCCTTGAAGAGACCCACTTGTCTCAGCATACTGTGAGAACTTTATGAAGTAAGCTGATTTAGCTCTTCTTTCAGCTTACCCTACAAGATAGACTGACTTTTTAACTTTGTAATACTCCACTAAATCTATACGCTAACCGATGTGAGCTAAATGGAAGATGAGATCTTGATCAGCAGAATTAGTGGGTACTTGTGTGCTTGCTCAGGGTAGTGGAGCAGGGAGAGCGCTGCACCATACTGGTCATCCTGGGCAACTTCCAGGTGAGGTGTTGGCCTGCATGAACATCTCTGTGTCTTGGGCAGTATGTACACACTCTGTTTCTGCCCTTGAAGAGGCAAAACCAGGTGCTCAGGCCCTTGAACTTGAATTTTCCACTGTAATACTGCAGCCTTTTCTGAAGAACAGTATTTTTGATAGGGATAAAGGGGAGAAGGAGATCTCTTGATCAAGATAAAGCACTATGCTTTAATGACTTTTTTCCTTCCTGTTATCTACATGCTACTAAAATACTTCAGATTGTCTTAAGGCAATCGAATAGTATGATACAGCAATGGAAAATTTCAGAATGAAAGATGAGTAAAACTATCAAACAATGCAGTCAAACAAAGGGAAAATATTTTTCTCCCCCAGTAATAATCTCTGAAGTCATACTGGGATTCCTCTCAAGTCAAGGGTGTTCAGGATTTAGCTTTGGCTTCTAATGGACTCCACATAGATTAAAAGCAAAACAAAAAGCAAACAAACAAAAAAAAAAACACAAAAACCACCAAATAAACAGCAAAAGTCTCTGATTTGCCCGGTTTGTCTGAGAAGTTGCTGGAGCAGTAAAGCTAAGCACTTTGGGGATGTGTACAACTTGAATAAAAAATCTTTAGGAAAGGAGGGAAGGCTGAAGCAGGAAATAAGAAAAGATGAACTTTACTAGTGTTTCACTAGAATGCGTCCAAAACAGATGAGATATCAATTGAAATTATTTTAGAAGTGTAAATTACAGTAAAAGAGGAATGAAGTGAATGTATAAAGAAACTAAACGCCTATGAGGCTACACTAAATTGTCTATACTAAATTTTGTAGAGCAGTTTTTAAGCTGGGTATATATGCCTATTTGTATGCCGTGATTCCCACTCTTGGAAAATTATGGTAATTATCTTCTTTAATGGTCAATTAATGCTACTAATCAAACATTTCTGGTTTTCATTGTTATTTTATTATTCTTAAGACAAGATCTCAGGTCCTTATATTTTAAGAGGCTTCTGGAACATATATGTTGACTATCTAAGGATTAACCAATATAATTGAAAGAGAAATTTCAGCCAAAACTTGTGTTGATTTTAGCATAATGGATCAAGTCCTTAAAATCAAACTAAAGGAATCAATGTACAATACCTAAGCAAACCCAGCACGGCATGATTTATCTTTGCAGAAATGATGAATTGGGTATTAAATTATCATTTGATTTACATCTAGTATTTCATTTACAGTATAGTTCTCAGAAACAAATTCTTTTCTTTCAGAAAGCAGAATGGAATTTTCAGCAATTTGCATGAAGTTAAACCCACAGCTATTAAAGTTAGTGAGAAATTTTTGTTAATTCCTGTCAGTCGCTCCAATCTTTCCATTATATACATGCTGATATGTAACAGTAGGGAGCTGACACGGGAAGTGTTTTTAAAGGAAACTCAAAAATTAGTCATGGGAAACTTAATATTTTCTTTAAAGCAAGTCTGGCCCTTTTTTGTAGTTACCCATGAGTCCTATAAATAGTAAACAGTGGAAAAATGTATTAAATATCATTATGACTATCAAAATTGAATGCATTTAAATGAAGAAGCGAAAGTTATTGCTTTGCGCATTGAAAATGATAACATGATCTTGTCAAATTACCATGAAGAATTTGTTTACATTTGGCTTCTTTCCTGTGCAGTTTTGTTGCCTTTCTGGTGCAGACAAATCTTATTGAAAACTTCAATGTAGTAAAACTTCTCACTTGGAAACAATATTCATTATGTTTTCAGCAACTGACTGTTCATTTTGCATTAAAGGAAAATAAGAAACAACAGCGAAACAAAACTCAGCATTGTAAAAAGTCAATTAAAAATTCAAGGAAAGAAGTTCATACTTATTTCTGTGTATAAGTAATAATTGCAGGGAAGGGTTTAAATTATGTTCAGTACTTTTCAGAGCAGAGTGTGGTGAAAAAATGACTAAACCCACCAAAACTACCTAAAAGGAAGTAGAAGTTTGTGACTGTTTTTTCTAATTCTGCTTTTACCTAGAGCTGAATTTTCTCCATTAACGTTTAGACTTAGTGGGTTTTTTTTTTTTTAAACTGAACTGCTCCTTTCTCTTTCTTTCTTTCTTTCTTTCTTTCTTTCTTTCTTTCTTTCTTTCTTTCTTTCTTTCTTTCTTTCTTTCTTTCTTTCTTTCTTTCTTTCTTTCTTTCTTTCTTTCTCTTTCTTTCTTTCTTTCTTTTTCTTTTTCTTTCTTTTTCTTTCTTTCTTTTTCTTTCTTCCTTTCTTCCTTTCTTTTTTAATTGCACAGATGGATGTTCAACATTAGTTTGATTGTGGATTATTTGCGCCAGAGAGATTCAGGTTGGACATTAGGAGGTACTTCTCCAAGAGAGTGGTCAGACACTGGAATACACTGCCCAAGGAGGTGGTGGAATAACCAACCCTTGAGGTGTTCAAGAAATGTTTAGATGTTGTACTGAGGGATATAGCTTAGTGGGAAATACTGGTGATATGTGGACAGTTGAACTGGATAATCTTAGAGATCTTTTCTTCTTCCTTAGTGATTCTATGATTCTACTATTCTATTTTGGAAAAACACTTTAGCGCACTTAATTGTCAGATAATTTTCTGATAGATTAAGCTTAGGTGATGTCAAGGTTTTTGTCAGAGGACTCCAGTAAGAATGATTGAATCAGATAACAGTGATAATGCATACAGCCCAGAAAAAAAAGGGAGAATGTATCTATTTAAGACCGCAAACAATCTGCTCTGTTCCCTTATTATAGTGACTATGGGAAAGATGGGAGGTGTTGGGGGGTGGAGGGGCAGGGGCAATAACAACAATAAAAATTTGTTCTTTTTGGGAGAATAAGGAAGAAAAAGGGAAGCGAATATATAAAGCATGATCAGTGGTGCAGGTTAGCTGTTCTTAAATAAATAAGACAATAGTGAGAATCTGGTGCATTCAGTCTTCTATGTGAGAATAACTGGCTGAAGCCCATTACACTAGCTTGGTCTGGAATAGCTGAAATTTTTCCACGAGTGTGATCTTTTTGCAGTTGTGATCTTTACCTCATTTTGCAGTGAGTACTCTGGAAAATTTTTAGACCTCATAGTTGGGGAACTTGCAAAGTCAGGTAGCTTTTGGGCACAAAATTTGATAACTTGAAAAGAAAATGTAAAGCTTGGGACAGAAAAAAGAAGTCATTACACATTTTCCACTTTAATTCACAACAAATATAAATACATTTTCACAGTATTTATTGTTATGCAAACATTATGTTTAACTTATTGAGTATCGATGTGATTCTAGTCCATGGCAGATATTTGTGTTATGAATGATGACTTGGTGGTAAATAAATATTGTGCTTTCATAATCTTTATTGATCTATTTGATCAATAGAAAATGATTTCTGTAAATGTATGAATCCATGTGAATTGCTTATGCTATTTTCATTTCTAATTAAAAAAAAAAAAATCTAAGAAGGGGACAAGTAATTTCCTGTAAACAAGAAGATTTTTGTTTGCTACATGATTTACTGAAGCTGTAGGCTGTGAAAGATTAGACATTAACTAGTGCTGACTTCTTCTTTACCATTGTAATGTCATTCTCTACTTTATGTAGGATTTTTGAGTCACCAGCAATTTTTTTTCAAGGGTTCATATGGGAGTCTGCTGTTTAACATTATTTATGTGAAAAAAATAGGTCTTATAATAAGCAATACAGTTTTCAAATTATTTTAAAATGTTAGAAAAAAAGTATTAATAACTGGAGGCACATTATATATTAAAAATTGTGCCATACTGTCAGTGTTTGTATGTTTCTCTCCCATGCAATGAAAAAGGGAGAAGTAGTTGGAGTAGATATTGTCATCAAGTCTTTGTAGGAGCTACTTGAATATCATTCCCAGGGAAGAGTTACGTTCTTGAAGCACGGACACATTTTTTAAACAGTATGTATGTTGGGTAGACCCTGGCTGCCAGCCATATAGATTTTTGCACACTTCCCCCTCACCCCTTCAGCAGGACAGGGGAGAAACAGGAAGAGCAAACCTGAGAAAACTTGTGGATTGAGATAAAGATAATGTAATAAGTAATGAGGTTAATAAAATAGTAAGGCAAGCCATGCTAAGGCAGTATCTAACCAGCCTCCAAGCAGCAACTATCTTTGAAAGACAACCTCCCAGCCCATTTTCTTCTTCTTCCGTCATCCAGTTTTACTGCCAAGCATGATACTGTTTTTAATGGAATATCTCTTTTGTCTGTTTGGGTCAGCTATCTTGGCTGTGTTCACTCCCAGCCTCTTGCTTACCCCTAGTCTACTTGCTAGTTGTGCAATTGTCTTGAAACTTGCTTGCAGTCAACTTCAACTATATTTTTGGTTTTTTTTCTTTATCTAATATTACGAGTTTGGAGGCCAGTCACATCTGCTTTTACATCTGGAAATTTATAACAGAGAGCCAAGCAAGCTAGAGAATATGTCGGTTCAGTTATTGTCTTCTGCTTGCTCCTCCATATCACTGTCCCCAGAGCCAAGCGGAAAAGAAAAATGGACAGAAATGCTTTTATTTCCCCTCCATATTGAGCTAGAGCTCCTCCTTCCCTTTTGAAAGAGGGATTTTTTTTTCCAGCTTGTCTTCCTGTCATTCTCCTTGTACCATGTGTCAAGGTAAGTAACACTTCATAGCTTTCAAAGAACAAGAAGTTTATTTCATATTGTAACAACTCTTCTTCTTCAGTAATGTATTCATTATAATAAGTTTTCATATTACAATAAAATATAATCTGCCTAAAAGCTTTGAATTGGGGGAGATGGATTGTCAAAAGCCTTTGCTTTACATTTTGAGTTGCTGCATGCCCAAATGTGCCACTGCATGCCCAAATGTTCCAGGAATTAATGTTCTCAATTTCTGGAGTCCCAGCAGGTTTCTTAAAAGATTTACTTCTCTTAAAGATTTTCTACTTAATGTCACAGTAAAAAACTTCAGGCTTTCAAAGGAAAAAGGCTTTCATATCAAATTGGAGAGCCAGCTAAAGGCAGATGGGGGAGACCCATCTTTGAAGGGTCTTTGAAGCTCCAAGAGTTTCATTTTGAAAATTTTTGCTTGATCAGAAGACTGATTTTTATACAGTGGGCATGAAAGTAGGTTCTGATAAATAAAGTGAATTAAATACTCTTGTTTTTTGTTTAACAAGATCTTGACTTCAGTTTTTCTTTTTTATCCACTTGAAAAACTCGGGGATAAAGAGATAATAATACTAATTAAAAGGTGAACGATACATCATTTTGGAAAACAAACAAACAAACAAACAACAACTTGAGGAACTTGACAACATTTGAACAAAGATGGAAAGTTTTGGAAATGACTGCTGATGTGGACATAACTGGAGGAGATATTTTATGTCTTTTTTTAATTTAGAGTCTTAAAGTCGTTGCAATCATATCAAACTCCCCCCAAAAAGTTTACTTAATCTTTTTTTTCCATTTTTATTGGCAGGGGGGTACTCAAATGATGAGGAAATCTGTGGAAAACACATGTTCTTTGACGATCAGCACTATTTTGGTTGTTGTGTATCAGCTTGATAATTTATTACAAACAACAGATTCCTTCATTTTTAAAGTGGCTATAAATTCTTTCTTTCCTTTTTAAAGGCATGGAAGGTATTCCTGTGTCAGGTATTCCCATCTTCGATGCTATTTCTGATTGGATTTCAATAATTAACTTATAGGTTAGACTTGCACTGGATGTGTAATGCATTTCACATCTTTCCAAACCAAGACGTATATAGTATGTTTGTCAGTTGGAAACTGACAGACAACTGTCACATAAGTAGATTTGTAGAATATATTAATTCTAAAATGTCTGTTCCTTCATACAGGTTCATTAGTGCCAACTGATTTCTATGATTATATATTGGTGTTCATAATTAATGCTGCCAAATGTGACTTTATCATTTAAAATACATTAATTATGAGTGATCTCTGTTCTTTAGGGAACTTATTTTTCTCTCAGACATAATTAGGTAGATTTTAACTCTGAGTAAGTTTAGTCCACATTTCCCAGCATTTTTTTTTTTTAATATACTAGACAATTTTCTGCATCTGCAGCCTCCTAAACAAATGCAGAGAAAGCATTTTTCTGTGCGTTAATCTTTTTTTTTTTTTTTTTCATGTAAACATTCATAGTGATGCTGAGAACTAGCCAATGTGAATTTTAAGCCCAGGTGTTCTTTTCTTTACTGCATTAACCCAGCTATTTCAGTACAAAATAATTTCTTGGAAGTGCAAGCTTTGTCAAATTTTGATAGCTGGTAAATACAAGATATTTATTTGTGGCCTTTCTCACAGTGATTATTGCTTAGTTGTGAGAGCAGTACTATCAGGCAAAATGTGCTTTTAACTCTGAGTAAAGGGACATAGGCATTTGTGCTGTTCTGCTGTTTATGAATCCATATATTATGTATCATTTGGAGAACCTGTGCAAGTTTGTACGAGACTGTCTTATTCTGCTTTTATTCAGCAAATTAACTTCAGAACATTATCTGTTATTACAGTTGTGTGCAGTTTGTACTTAGGCAAGTGACTTGCATTAGGCAAAGCACCAAGAAGACAGACAAATTGTTTAGTGCTTCCTATCCATCATAACTAGAATAAATAGGATGTTAGAGTTTCATACTGGTGTTAATGGGAAAAACCATCTCAAACTACCATTCTGCAGTACAGATTACAACTCCTGATGCAGCTGGGCCACCAAAGAATGTCAGGCTGTGCTTCTACATCTTTTGTCTGAAAGACAGGGAAGGACCAGACACCCTAGCTGTGATAGAACTGCTTCTCAGAGTCCCAGGGCAATATATGAGCTGAGAGCAAAATGTGATATTCTCTTGTCAAAATTCTGATGTCCAAGAGACAATATGAAATTAATCACAGTTCAATTAGCCAGCTAAATGTGAACTGCACTCTTCCTGTTCAGAATTTCTTGGCTTGCTTAAAAGTCAGTTTTGGTTAGAGGCAAGTGATGGCTGCACAAAACACATATGGTGTAAATTCTCAACTGCTCAGACCAAAATTAAGAAGTCAGATAAGCTTGAAGATACTGGCAACATTTATTCCTTGCGTTCATTTTACTGTGAACAAGAAGCACAGAGTTTGCACAACTGAAGATCACGGTACAATTATTAACTGTTAAGCAATTATTGATTGGTAGTGAGGACTACTGAGCCAGTAGTCTAAGGGTTAATATTACTTGACTGAGCATTATATGATCACCACTCTAATGAGACATCTGATGAGTCCTTGCTGTCCAGGTAGTTGTAAATCAGGTGAGGACAGGTCAACCAGCTTTGCTCCTTATATTGAGCTGATCTTTTATGCTGCTGCGATAGTATCATCTGATTCCCCATTGCTTGAGGCTTTTAGACCTTCTAACAGCAGTATTTTTCCTCCTGCTGTCTCTGTATATCCACATTTAGACTTTGTTCTGTGTTTTTACTTTTTTTCTTTTTTACTTCACATAAGCTTTTTGCTTATTTACTTTCTATCATTTCAGCAGTTTTCTGAGCAGACTGACCAGAGGTCATACAGCTATTTTGCTCTAAATGGAGCTTTGGATCACAGATGGCAGTAGACCTTGTCTGAGGTTGCATGTGAATGGTTTCCCTAGATACTTTCCTTTTTGGACTTGTTTTCTATCTGAAGTTTTTGAGAAAATATTGATATTTTCACTCAAGGATTTAGCTACATCCCACTAAGTCCAGATAGTAAGTAGAAAAAGTCAAGAATAAATTTAATGTTTTGGAATTATGCAAGTCTTTCCAGAATTTAGAACAATAAAAGTCATGATAAAAGACTATGAATAAGACTTAGGATTTCCATTGTGTTTTGTTGTTCAAGGATGTTTAGAAACATCAAATAACCAATCTTTTAATAAAGTTTGTTGAACATAGAATATAAAACATGTTGTACTATTCAGAAGCCAAAGAGCATTGAATGAAAATTATATGGAGAAAGCTACTTGAGAGAGGTCTCCAGAATAAATCAGATACTATTACTTCAGTTATTTGCCATTTCCTGGTAAATAAGATTAGCCTATCATGGACCAGCTTTCCACCTTTCTACAAACTATGCAAGCAAAAACAAAAAATGATCTCTCATCAAAGGATTTTCTACCTAAACAGAAAATTAGGTATGATAAGTAATAAAACTTCAGGGCTTGATGTGGTGCTTTAGTTGTGCTTGATCTTCTTTATTTAGCATAGGTAGTGTTATCATTAGACATGAACTGTCTAATCTGTAGTTTCTTAGACATTAAACCAAAGATGTGATAAAGAATGAATACCTATGAATTTATTGTCAGAGTCTTGCATCCATATTTTAGTAAGCTTTATGAATTGTAAACAGAAAACTCTTGGGAAGCCCATATTCTATTCAATGGTAAAACCTAAGTGTTTGAGACTGTTGCCTTTGCGACAAGTCTGGCATGCTTATTTCCACGCTGGAAGAAATATCAAATTATTCATCATTGATGTAAATTCAATTTTGTTGATATTTCATTATATTTTTATAATTTACAGCTGTGATATCAAGCATTTAGACAGATAAGTACCTTGATTAATGTGAGTAGTTGTCACCTGACAGCGAAGTGAGTCATATCAAGGTAACTTTCCACTCTAAAGAACAACAGTGAGTTCCTTACAGACTTTGAATCTGTTACTATTTGGTCTCCAGGTACATTTTTAAATGGTCTTACAAATATCTGTTCTGTCTCCCATTGTGTTCTTCCTTTTTAAGACTGAAACTAGAAATAGCAAAAATCCTTGTTAGATTATTGCTATTCAAATGTCTTAGGAATTTCTTTGAAAGACTCCTTTGTTGTTTTGTAAAAGCATTTTTGTGCTTTACCTGTTAAAGTAACAGAAACAGCCGATAGAATATCTTTTGCTATCTTAAGCACCTCTTCTAGTACAATGAACAGGTAACAGGGTTACTTAACTGTTACAAAGACAATGGCAATAAGTTTAAGGTTTGGATGTTGTTTTGCCAAATCTAAGGACTCTAATAAAATATTTCTGTTATTGAGAACTTGTATAGTTTCACATCTGTAGTGGAAATGCTGAGTCACAATTTGAACCAGTGATTGAGCACCTGATGAGAAGGCAGGGCCAACCCAGGGGAACTCAGGTGCATGCAATGTACCTGAGTGACTGGAAGGAGTGGAGCCAGGATCCACCCCTTCCTAGACCTCATTTAAAGGTTGATGGTGGGGGGTATCTTCTTGGGGGTTCTCTGTGTATCTGTGGTCTTCTGAAGGTAAGCTGGTTCTTTTTCTTTATCTCTGTACTTGCTGTTGTTGTATTTGAGTGCATCCTCATTTGCTGTGGCCTGGAATCTTGCTACTCTGTGTCATTGTTGCACTTTCCATTGCATTATGACATCTTTCTTTGGGCTTTTATCTTTCTTCTTATTCTTAGTTACAGAGCACAATCTGCCTATGTACAGTGTGTCATACAGATGTTTTAATGAGAGTAGGGTGGTCTTATGTAAGCAGGTATCTCTTCTTATTTGAAGCATGAAGATGTATGTGACTATTGATTTCTGGCCTGTAAAGCACAGCTGTGTCATAATGTAAAATTCCAAGTCCCATTTCTGACCTAGAAGTCTTGAATATGATAATAAGTATTTAACTGATGATGGGGGAAAGGTAAAACAACACTTTGCATTTGTGAAGGAGACTATATGTCAAAAATCTTTGGAATGCTACTGATTCTGTTTTGGTATATAGGCCTAGGTAATTCCTCAGGATTTTCTTTACTTCCTATTTTTCTGTTTCTCAAGGAAGAGGGAAGTAGGATATCAGGGTTAGTAACTGCCTGTATGCTGTTCTGTTTTTTAATAACATATGAGACCAAAAAACCACTTTATATGCAGTTAGGGGTTTTCTCAATGCAACTCTTAATCTGAGATAGTGAGGTGGAATGTATAGCACAAGGAGGAAGAGGCTGAAAAGGAAACTAATGTCTAGCTGGCTCCACAGTGAAGAAAAAAGCAAGTAGTCTAAAGGTGGCAAGGAACCATTAAAAAAAAAATTATCTGATGTTAGTGTCGATGCTTATATTTACAAATAGCACAATTCAATCTCAAAGCTTGCTGTTTGCAGTGTAGAATTGCTGTGTCCCTGTCTGCGACAACACAGCCCATAGAGCCCGTGGTAGGAACAGCTTCCAGCTTTTCACAGCCCTGCGGGTCTAGGTCCTGGACCGTCTCCATCTCCAGTGCAAGGGCTGAGGCTGTGTCAGTGGGATGAAGCCTGGCTGTGGGACCCTGCTTTGTTGTCCCCATAGTATTTAGACAGGGAAGTAGAAAAACTCCGGAGTTAATTATCCCATTCGTTAAATGGAGCAAGCTTACCCTACGCATAGTAGAGAACTTAACGCTACATTGAAGCCTGTCACCTGCTCCAGCCTCAACAAAAGCTGTAATGATAGGCTTAGTAATAGTTCAATAGAAACTATGCATATAGTGCATGGCCATACTAATCATAGGAACACAGGTTTGGAGGTGAGGTCAAGAAGTCACGGAGTTGATTGTCTTGCAAGTTCTGTTTCAGCTGCTGAGTTGATTTCTAGCTGTATATATGATGCTAACGATTATTTTGGCTTAACTACTGAAACGCTTGGCTAATTTCATCCACTGCTTTAAAAACAGTGAAAAGTGAAGGAGAAGAGAGTACCTTGACAGGAAAACCTCCTTGTGTTTGTACAAAGAGTTAATTCAGGTCGAACTTAGTAATATAGCTTTCATTGCAAATCTGATGTCCTTGGAGTACTTTGATTCATTTCTCACCGACTATTTTGTGATCTTTTTTCAAATTTCATTTTTTTTTTTCTTGAACCATTCTGTAAATCAAAAGCAATGTATTTATTCAGGTCTTCATATTGTAATATCCCTCACTGATGTCTGAAAACATTCAAGATGACTAAAACCCACTTTTTTTCCCTATCAATCTTAACAGAGGCATTTGTGCATCACAATGTAGAATGTAAAATTCTAAATGGGGGGTGGTTCTTTGGAGTGTAGAGAGAGCCTCTCATGTAGAGATACTGGAAACTGAGGTAGTTCTGCTACCAAAATGGCTTCTCATTTTAATCAGGCTTTTTCAAACTATCTGATATTTCAAGTCTTTTGTCCTTTCATTCGCTTGCAAAAACTTCCTTGAATTCTGTCTGAATGTAACGTTTTTTTTAAACTGAGTATCTACAGAACGGGGTGAAAGGTATGAGGAGACTCATTTTGCAAATAGTGGTAGAGAGACTCCCCCCCCCTCCCCCCCCCCCAATCAACGAGCCCTTACATGCTGCTAGGGAAGTAGAGATTTTCAGGGGGGTAGGTTTGTCTAAATGTGTCACTGTGACACAAGCAATATGTTTTATAATTTAAATACTTTATTCAGTTATTATGCATCTTGGAGACTGTAACAGTGATTTGAAAATGAAAACATAAAGCACCTTCTAGTGTTTTTTCGGAGCTTAATTTTCTAGCTTTTTGACATTGAATTACAACGTAATCCAGTTTTATTAAATGCTCTGATTTCAGCTAAGCAGCCTAGTTTTCTCCACTAGCTGTATTTCTAGTGGTGACTGTTGAATAATGCACAGAAACAACAAATTCTGTGACTTTCTGTGAAGAGGGAATAACATTCTTAAGCATACTTCTGTTGAATGGCAACTACTGGAAGTACAAAATTAAATTTCAGACTGCAGGATTTGATTTCAGTGTACTGCACTAGAGTTCCTAATATAACTCCTGTAACACTAGCTCCTAGGGATGAATTTCAGATAAAATAGAAAATCTGGAGAAGTTAACAAGCTTGCAATAAAAAAAAAAAAGCCAAACTGATAAAACCACAACTTGAATTTTTCCTGTAAACTCACCTGTTCATATAGTAAGAAGTTCTTACTATGTCCTAAAAAGATAAAGATTCAGTTTAATAATAGTAATACGCTCTGTGTCAGATTTCGAAGATGTGGGTTTTGCAGACCTGGGACTGCCTGGTCATATCAAGGTTTGTGTTGAAAGGTCTTTAGATTTGGTTACTATTTTAGTTTAGTGCTGATGTGGGGGGGGGGGGGGGGGGGAGAAGTTGTTTTAAAAAAAAATGTTCTGTAGTTAGTTTAGTTTGGGTTGCTTTTAATTTTGCTTGCTGCCACTGTTAGTGCTGTGGGACACGGTGAGAGATTTATTGATGTTTGAGTTTCACATGAGTTCAGATGATAAATAACATTGCAGTGCTCTCTGGAGGAATAAACACTTTAATTCCTTCCTAAAATTCCTTTTCTCACTTCTGCTTTTTGGGGTAAAATAAGGGTACAGACTAAGATTCACTAAAATAATGCAGTTGAATTAAAAAGTAAAATATTGATGACAATGTCTAACTCTACAGCTGAAAATAGTAGAGGTTAGGGATACGATACAACATATAATTCATTATAGTAGCTGTTAAAAATTAGAGAGGTGACTAGTGGTAGGCTGTAAATAGACTTGAACTGGACATGGTTTTAATACATTAGTCCAGTGTGTTACAACTTAAGAGAAATATTCACCTTTCCTGTGAAAAATTTATTAAGGACCTGTGTAGAGTTATTAACACTATAAAAAATGTTATAACATACTGAGTGTATTAATGCACTCAGAGCAATTTGATGCAAGAATACACTGCTCCCTGTACTCCATTCCTCCCTAACCTCATTTAGGGGCTTGTAGTAGAAAGGGAGCATCTCTATTTGAAGACTAGTTCTTTTAGGGAGTTTTCAGTGAGCCCTTGCCTTCAGGAGAGGGTGAGTTATTCTTTTCTCTTTGCTGGCTCATGACTGGTACTTTCCATGGGTCATCCTGAAACTTCTTGAAGGCAATTTCATATCTCTCCATGTCTGATATGCCGTGTTAACTAAATGAAAACTTTATGTATGCTGCAGGTAGCCTTTAAAATATTAGAAAGTTAGCATACTGAACCATTTAAAGCAGCATAAAAGCACAGAGACAAGAACATGCATAGGTATTCAAAGGCACTTTGGAGCTCCTGTCATAGAACTCTAGATGTAATTATTCTCTGAACTTTTTAAAGTAAGGGCAGTTAAATTCATATAAATTGCTGGATATATATATGTATATTTAATTACATTACTATATTCCTGTAGCAGGAATACAGTTTTTCCTTTGTTTCTCAAAAGAGACCTTTTTGAGACTTGCATTCTGATACATTATGGGACTGTTCTACTGTGATTACCAATGACTCAAACAATTCCTTTTGTCTTTATTGCAGTGGTTTGTAGATTGTGAAGCAAATAATAAAGCAATTGAACAGTAGTGTATCAAAAAACTGATATACAGAGTGCTCTGAGAATCAGTGATTTGCCAGCGGAAGTAATCTCTGTAAGAGACTGATGGATTAAAAATGGATGTTAATGTTAGCAGATGCTACAAATAGTGCGGCTTTTCTTTTAATGATTTCTGTCCTATTATGAATAACTATAAGTCAATACTAGAAGAACAGTACATTCAGAGTAAGCCATATTATATTTTTCTTACTCAAAGTTGAGGTTCAGCTTATGTGAGATAGTTAGCATGAAGTTTAAGTGCATTCTCTGTAGAAGACTTCTGCATGTAGTTAAAATTGCTTATACTGTCCATTTCCAAGTAATGAATACTTCATGGACTTCAGAAAATCAAATATCCTTATTTGCCTTTGTCTTCTAACGTTCTTGCCTAAGTCTGGTTGTTTCTTCTGGATTTCTCTACAACAAAGCTATGTGTATATCAAGTGGTGGCTTGGTGCTGCAAATAACAGAACACTTCTTAGGAATGGCAGAATTTTTATATAACATTGTTAAAATATATTGTTCTGTAATACTGGTGGAAAACATCACCAGCATAGCTGAACATTTATCTCTGAAATTGTCTGGAAGTCTTGTGATTGGTTATTTTTCTTTCCTGATTCTTCTCGTGGAGACAAATAGTTGATTAAATGACAACTAGAATTCTGAAAGAAAGGGAGTAGGGAAGGGGCCGAAAGGAAACTAGAATTAACAAGTAATTAATGCAGTAGTCCCACTGGGCCATTTAATAAACAGGATCTCGAATAAATGGTTATGCAGAAAGGGTCTGCTTTTGTCAATAGGAACCCTTGTGCTTATGCCTGCCCTCTGGGCATTTTAAAATGCAATTGAATATGTTTTCCTCATAGATGCATTAGGAAGGGAAGAAATTTAGTGGCTGGGAGAACATAATTGGGGATTAAAATGTTAATGAATCTCTCATTTTGTGGTGTTAATACATTTATTGAAAGATAGTTATTGATTTAATTATACTAAGAAAACAAATTGCATTAAAATTGAAGTCTAACTCAGTTTTCAACTTTGGAAATGCAAATAGGTTTTTTCACCTTCAGGAAAGAAGAAAATCTGATTTCAAAGACAGGAAATTTGTTGGATTATGGCTATAAATTTATTATGGATGCTTTTGAAATGCTAGTAGCATAGAAATGGCAGAGTACTATTATTCTCCAATGTAATTATAATGGGCTTGATTGTATAATCTTACACATCCTAGTAATAAAACTTGCAGAAGTAGATATGGTCTAACTCAAATCCACATAGACTTAAATTTTCTGATAACACTGTTAAAGGAAGTAGACTTTCAGAGCTGCTGTATAATAGAAGCACAGTTTGAGATGTCTAGGGGATGTGAAGATTCAAGCTGTATAACTTAACAAATGATAAGACCGCATATGATATTTTATGTGTAGACAGCAGACGTTCCTTTCATGAATGGATTTTTTCATAGATTTTCTTCCCAGAGTTTAGGAGACAGCCTCCTAGATAATGACTTGTTTATATAAAGTGGCTAAACTACAGCCATTCAGCTTGCATATGTTTGAGCACTTAGGATGATAAGTAGTAGCTGAGGAAGCAAAATCTCACTCCCAACCTAGGTGTCAGTCCAGGATCTTGTGTCCTAGCTCTTCAATTATTATTGCTAGCAGGCAGTGAAGAGTCACCTTCTATTTACTGCTTTCTTTAAGTGTGCTGACTGGCAAACTGGCTGCTGACCACTGCTCGGCAGGATGCACTGCTTGAGATTTGCAGAGGCCAAGGATCTATAGCTTCATGTTTTGTGCAGAGCTGCAGTAGGAACTTATCACCTAAATGTTTTGGGGCTTTTTTTGTAAATATTACTGATAGGTATAATACGGACTTTGCAGGAAGGAGAAGCAGATGAACTCATAGTTTGACAGTAAAAATTTTCAGTCTTGAGGATCTGAGTTAGAAATAGTTGAGGAAAATGTTGAAAACTAGAATGTTTGAAAACAGCATTTTGAAATTATATTCAGATGAAAAAATGTTTTAGAAACATTTCTTTCTATTGCAGTTAATTCCACTTCCTTGTTTTTTCCTGTTAATTACTCTCTTTTACTGACATCATTTTTCATTTGAAGAAGTGTAATAAGGTTTGAAGCATACTCTGACAAAAGCTCAAGGAGAAGGTAAAAGTGAAACAAGGATCCCTATGCAGTGCTCCTTTAATGGTAAACAAAGACATTGAGCCAAAAAAGAAAGAAAATAGAAAAAATGTGTCAAATATATTGAAAGATCAGAAATGTTAAATATTTTATCTTATTTCTCAAATTACTGAGAATGTGATTCTTTTTTTGTGGGAAAAATGCAAGTTTAAAGGAGCAATGCTAATATAAAGTACATATTTAACAGAAAAATATCAAACAGGAATTAGTCACACAGTGCTTAAAAACAGACTTTATTTCATCAACACCACAGAAATGTAATAGCAGGGAACTCTACATGCTGACCAGAAACAGCAACTAGAACAGCTCTAGAAGGCAGTTCTGAGCCATGGTCTTCTGCTGCCAATGGCATTCTCCATGTTGGGCACCAAAACATTTTTGATACGCTTCTATTTGGGAAATGGTACCTGTCATTCTTAGTTTTCTGTTATGTTGTCTTGTTCATCATCATCATCTCTGGTAAAATGCATTTACCACATTCCCATCTTTGCTTTCTCTTGGATTTCCCTTTACTAGACAGTGACTTTTTTCATCATTCCCATTGATGTACTGTAATGGTTTCAGCTGAGACAGGATTCTTTATAGTGTCTGGTATGATGCTATGTTTTGGGTTTAGGAGAAACACAATATTAATAATACTTCAGTGTCTTGAGTTGTTGATGAGCTGTGCTGCATAGAGCCAAGGATGTTTCAGCTTTTCATACTGTCGTGCCAGCAAGGAGCAGGGATGCACGAAGAGGTGAGAGGGGACAGAACCAGGACATCCTGTACCATGTG
This sequence comes from Chrysolophus pictus, assembly GCA_037305975.1. NCBI lineage: Eukaryota > Metazoa > Chordata > Aves > Galliformes > Phasianidae > Chrysolophus > Chrysolophus pictus. Next base: position 48,866,056 of record CM074579.1, on the reverse strand, counting down.
GAATCATGTGATAAACTATAAAAACTGTGGAGAGTTTGCTGGGTAAGGTTCAGGGGCTAGCTGGGTAGTGGTCAGTAGATGGTGAGCAATTGCATTTTGTTGCTATTACTCTTTTCCTTTTTTGTCTTAGAAAATAGTTTTTATTTCAAGCTAAGAGTTCTACTTTTTTCCTGTCTCTCCCCCATCCCACTGGGAGAGAGTGAAGTGATTGCACAACTGCATGGTGTTGAGCTGCTGCCAGGCTGAACCACAATGTGTGTCCTTGCTTTTATGTAGTAAGCTGCACAGAAAAATGATTTCCACAGGAAAGGGAACTGTAAAAGGAAAGTTGAATCTATTTTCCTCAGTTTAATCTATATTTTTTTAGCTCTGAAAATGTAAGGATTTTTCCCAAGTACACAGTAGTATGTGGTCCATAAAAGAAAGCTATTATCTTTAAGTGAAGATGTGAGATAGTTTTGGCAGCCCCATAGAACAGGGAGTTATGTCTGTGCCTTTTTTAATAATCATAACATACATAGTTGTGGTGCTGAAATTATTCACCAAGGCTCATGGTTATGCCTTCAGGATAAGTCCCTAAGGAAATACTGCTGACTTCTCCCTGAGAATGGCAATTCCCTTAAGAGGCAAGCTGCATGAAGTAGGGATGAGACTTTTCTTAATGATGTATTATCTTGCTGAGAAGTGCAGCTCAATTCAAGTAAACAATTTATTTCTCCCATGGCATTATTTACATAATAATAAATTGAGACAGTTATGAATCTGAATTTGTGACATCAGCTGCCTCATCTAGTGCATTCTTCCATGTTTTTAAAAAAGACTAGATTTCAGCACAAGTTTTTTTTTCTAGGTCTCACAGCTTTTGTTTTCAGAATTTACTGATTCTATGGCAACTCACCCTGAAGCTAACCCCCCTTCCCTGACAGTGGCTGGGCTTATAATTAAGTTTGAACACTTGCTCTTAACTGCAGGTTTAAAACAACACTATGTGCTGCAGGTAGGCTATGTATTTTTGCCACACAGTGCTAGGGATAAGAATTGATTGAAGTTGTTTCCCTGTGTTTATTCACCAAATGGAGAACTGGAAAATCGCATTTCAGGAAGGATATTGTGGCATACAAGATTTTCTACCATAGATGACCAAAATTTAGGATGTCTGTTTTGCAGGAAAAGTCTTTCAGCTGGAAGTAGTTTCTGGATTAGACATAAAAGAAAGAGAGAAACTTCAGTTGAAAACTGCTAGGTGAGCTAGCAGGTGACTCTTACGCTCGTGTTCCTTGGACCTTTTTTAATGGCATATGTAGATGGCTTGGCTTTGCTTTATATAGGAGAATAAAAAGCATTGAGAGGTTACCCAGCAAGTATCACTGAGGGTAACTGAATGCTATTCAGTGAGAAGGCTTAGGCTTTTGGTGGGATTTAAACTGAAGGGACTCAATCAGACTGTTGTGTGATTAGAAAATTGAAAGCAGGATGTTTCAAATGAAAATAGTCATTGCAGAGGAAAATAGGTTCTCATTTTTTTCTTACTAGTAGTAATGGAAGTATCATTAAGATATACGCAGTACTGCACATATTATAAGCCTAATATATTCAGTAACTAAAACTAATTTAGGTATTTTTTCAGTTAGTGTGTGTGAGGCTTGCATGTAAGGAATGATATCAGACAACTACTACAGATGATTCATTAAGTTTTATGCTGATTTCACATCAAAGCTGAAAACCTTCTGGGTGTTTTTTTTTTGGAGGTTTTATTTTTTGCACAGATTCTGTAGGTTGATAATTACTCTAACACTTTCAAATGCTTTAGGTACTGGTATTCTTTCCTTCTGTATCCCCATGGTTTTATGAGGGTGCGATTTCTAGAATAATTCCAAAAAAAGCATCTAACATGTTACTCATTTTTAGGTTGAATTATTTACACCATTAATGTATGTCAATGCTGCAAGTACTCCTGATAATTTCTCATATTTTTCAAGAGAGAATATTATCCAATGTGTAAAATGAATTTGAATCTATTTACTATGTATATCAACAAGCAAAAATGAAAGAAATTTTAAGACAGTGTTTCCTTTTTTCATTAAAACTTGTAAAGCTAGCTTACTGTCAGGCTTTTTGTCTAGCAGTAGTTCAGGCGTTTGAATGAAATACTAAGTCTGGCATGCTCTGTGTCTTGCAGTATCATCTGATACAATAATACTTAAAAACTAACTTTGCTTTGGGGGTTTCAGGGTGCTGATGTCAACAGCGCATTCTTTGCTATGTTTCAGGTCTTCAAACTGAATTCCTACAGCATTGTCAGATGCTAGTTGGCTAAAAATATCACTTTCTTTCTCTACTGTGATAACTCTCATCGCAATATCTTTGTAGTGTATAAACTACACTTCTAAGTATTAAGAATTTTTGGCTATACTGCTACATGTCAAAGGGAGGAAGGAGCTTTCCTTTTTTTTTTTTTTGAGCTTCAAGGCTGAGCTTGCATGGGAAAAGAAAATGCAGGGCAAACTGAATTACCTCAAGCAGAAGGGAAAGAAACACTTTTAAAATTGTAAGAACACTTCCAGACTGCAGTTTGAGGAGGCACAGCAACTGGCTAGGGAGATAATCTGTTTCATCTGAGTAACTGTGAACGTATCAGAAGTCAGCTCTTCCTTAATTTGAGTTTCTGCAGCCTTTATAAAGGTGAGAGTACAGGCTGCCCATTGTGTACAAGAGCTATCAGTAAGCAGTGGTCACGTGAGACAATGACATGAGAGAGAAGTGAGGTTGTTATGGCTTCAAGGTGTTATACAGAAAACAAGGACCTGTGTCCTCCTCTTGAAGAGGAAATAATATCTAATAGTTTCTATCCCTGAATATCATAGCTATTAATATTGTACAACTTAAGGTTATTTTTCAGAAGTGGAGAGCTGGGGGAAAAAAGACTTCAAATCTGCTCATCAACTTTTTAAAGATGTGTAACCTCATCTGAGTGAATATTTCATTGAGGTTTTTGAACTTGGTTGTATTCCCTCTTTACTAGTACACAGTACAGTCCTTAAAGGGTTTATATACTGAAGGATATGCTTAATGGCACAAGGAAGCAATTTTGTCCCTTAAATGACGCAAAAACTAAACCCTGTATGTATAAATGAAATAGGACGTGCTAATTGAATGTATATTCTATATTGCATTTAATATTCTATGTTGACTTTATTGAAATTCTGAGTTAAACAAATTGTGCTTAACATTTGGGTACATACTAGATGATTTCATAATGGTGCATGAATTAAGGAGAAAAATCACCTGAATATAATATTTTCAGTGTATTTCTTTCAAGTACAGCTTTTTTAAAGCATCTTGCACAAACAGTTGAAGTTAAAATGATACTTTTCATCAGGCAGCACGCTTTCCTTTTTTGAAGTGTTTTTCCCTTAAGTATTCTTACTCTAAATTACATTTTGAGGTAATAGTAATTTGCTTATCAGTTTTATTATAATGTTATTGTTTTTCTGCTAAATTGAGTATTTAATTTTGTTGTATGTACATATATTGTTACAAGACTTTCATTTAAATTCTGAATTTCATAAAGGAAACTAATGGTAATGTGATGGTTTTTATGCCAATACTAATCAAAAGCGACATATTAGTTAACTTACACTGTTTCTGGCACGTACACCAAGCCTCTGTAAGATTAATTTAGGCATATTGTATATGTACATATTTCAGTGCCTGAGAGCATTTACTACTACTACACACAAACTAGTAGTACTTTATTTACTTATTGGTTCCTGAGAAAACACTACTGCTTAGCAATCACTTACATGAATGCAGAGCTCCTTAAAGGGATCAGGACTGACATGTTTGTAACGACTTTAATGGAGATCTCCAATCTACAGTACATGAATATAGAAATGAAAATGTTATAAAGAAAACTAGAGGATTGTGAGTCATCTGTTTTAGAGAGGCAGCACACTACTTGACTGCATTCAACAGTCTGTAGAGGACTGTGTTGCTACTTGGTAACAGGACACCCTGGAGAACTCTTTGGGACTCCTGGTTCATGGTTTTAGCCTGCAGGCCTGAGCTGTTCCTTACTGAAGCAGTTGTGCGCAGTTAGTGTTTAGTGAAGTGACTGTTCAAACACAGCTTAGCGATGGGCTGTCATTTCTGCTCAGTGTCCTTGACATGCGCTGTCAGTAACTTCTGACAGGGTTGGGGTTATAGGTGACTTCTGCAACCTCAGTGTAGGGCTTTCCTGGCTTCATCTTGTCATAGACAAGCATCGGAAAATGATAATAATGCAGCCAGTTCTACATAAAGGAAGTAATTTTTTTGTAGCTCATCCCCTTTATGCTATTAAATGTTTTACTACTCTATGTAACATTATATATACTACTACCTGTCACTAGAAGACATTCCTGTCACTGTTTGGCCCAGCTATGTTGCGTATATCAAAATGTCAGAGTCCTGCATCACTGTTACCTGGCAGTGAGTTGACCTAGGAAGGGGTGAATGCATACTTGTCTTTTTGTCCTGCTATACAGAGAGATTAAAAACAGGTGGTATATTTGCATAGGTGAAACCTTCTACAGAAGATCTGAAAGTCATGTGAGTGCAGGTGCCTTTTAACTGAAGATTTAAAGCAATTTCCTGAACTTATTATTTTTGGTTTAAATATAGAAAAGTAGAAGAATTTGAATCTTCTTGTCTTTGAGTCTCATATTTCATGGTAAAATCTTCACGCAGGTATACAGGATAAAAGACTATCATGAGAAAAGGATATGTCCCAGTGCTTACACCTTTTTACAGAAACATCCTGGATATACAGTCACAACAGAATTCCTGGACACAAGTCCAGGGAGAGCCATCTGGAAATAAATATGTGATTTATTTAAGGACAATGGATTTCATCAGTGTTGATGATCACATAAGCAGAAAAATACTCACCATGTTTATTTTGGTGACTTGTATACCTTGTACTAAGAACTTTCTATGCTTCTCTGGGATGATTCAATTATCAGCTCCAAGATTACCAGAGGTATTTAGAGGCCGACATATTCATAGACTCGGTCCAACACAAGCTTTAACTTTGATTCTTCATTTTTTCCCTCAGATTCACAAATATAATTAAAGAACGTGTTTACAAGGCCTGCTCTGAAAGTAATGCCTCCTATTTTATTATGTGGGCACACAACTTCAGAGGCAGGTGCTAGTAGTATGGCAGTAGAAGTTGAACCTTCCTATCAATATCATATTACATTTTCTTGCTTTGTGACAGATGGCAGCAAAGGGGCAGTCTGACAACGTGATGTCCAACATGGAAGTACATATAATGCAAAGATGTCATTTAATTCCTCCACTCAGAAAAAACTGCGCCCATTGACATTCCTTGAAGCTAGCTGCATGTTTATGGGTAACAGCCACTAAATGTGAGCACAGTAAGTCAGACACGTTCTGGATGGTCATGCAAACTTTTACGAGCATAGCATGCAGGCTCTTGTTCATTACTGTACTTATTATTGGTAAAAATTAATGGTCATGACTATGTTGACAAATAGTCTTTTGTAGCTGACAGCTTGCTCTATCAAATAGAGTTACTGTGCTCTTATATTTTCCATGAAAATAAATAGGAGGCGTTACTTTCAGAGTGACCTATGTATTTCTGTGCTCACTCATGGTCTTAAGTAACTTTAATTTCTGATTTTTTTGGGGGCTATACCATATTGTTTTAGAAGTAAGGATGAACTTCCTGCAAGTGTACACAGCTTTTAAACAACTCATTCTCTTGTTTATTTTTATTTTTTAAGCATATGACTCTGAATTTGTATTTGCTTCTTTGATTGCACTGGCAGGGGCTAGTGAAGTCAAGCAATAAATAATAAACATTCATTAGAGGAAATATTAGAATTACAAATACTGTAGATAGAAATGAAAGGAAGAGAAGTGGAAGTCATTTTTCACAGTCAGTAGTCTATTAAACTTTTCAATGCAAGTAGAAGTATTCCCAAAATATGAACTCATGTCATTTCGCAGTAATGTTATCTACACACGCCACCTCCAGATTGCTTTGATATTTGCCCAACAAGTCTTCCAATTTCTCTTCAATGATATCTGAATTATTTAAGGTTGTTTTTACTTTCCTTTTAGTGAGCAGGAGCTTAGAAATGACTTGACAGTGTGACCCTGACCATTAATGTATAAATAATGCAAACTGGTCTGTACTTTCAGAGAGATGACTGGCTCTCTAAAAATATTTGGACAAATGTTGTAGCTGCTTAATGCTCATCCATGCAAAAAGTAATCGGACTAAAAGCAGCCTATGGAAGATAAATGAATAAATCTTTGCAATAACTATGGATGTCTGCAGTATTTATATTGAAAAAGCAGTGAAGAAAGGGTATGAATTAGGGAGCAAAATATTGTTTGATAAGTCTGTCATTTCTATGTGCTGAAAAAGTATGGCTCCTAGGGATTTATTGATGCAGAGATAATGGTCACTTTTATTTTAATAATAAATCATACAGTGACACCTAGAAAGGTAGTAGGTGATAAATAATAGATGGAAGATTTGGGTGGCAATCCTGAGAAAATAGCCTATTTATAGAATAACATTTATATTCAGTTTACTTCTAAAAGAAGTACTTTTGAAGCTGGATACTTACATATGATAAAATGGAACACCTTTTTGAAAACTAAACTATCAGGGAAGAAAATATTGATGTCTTAAGGCAAAGAATATTTCAGTGACTTAATACTGAGGAAAGAGCAGGGCACTCCTTAGTGACACTTGTACTTACGGAAAATAGATTTTATGTTCTGGTTCCTCAAATTAATTATTCAAAATGCTGAAACAACTAAATCTGGTTTACCTGTTCACTGACTCACAAGTGACATTACCTAGAATGTGTAAAGCCAGACCATTTGGGCTCCATTTCAACTTAATGATCTGGTTGGTTGCCTTCTGTCTTTGACCTTCTTTCTGCCTTATTTGGGAATTAGTGTCTGGTGTAGACACTTGTCTTATTGACAGTCTTGATTTATGTTGTTTGTTTTGAAGGCAGCTGAATCTACCATCCAGGTAAAATGCTTACCTTCTGTAAATTAAAAACCTATGAGAGCCATTTCAGGTTACATTTGAAGGTATACTTGGGTTAGTACATTGCCAGTTCTTCCAGAGGGGGCACTTTGGTAGTTTGTTTTTTTTTTTTTTTTTTTTTTTTTTTAGTTTTTGTGAGAAACTGACTTGGAGGAGCTGTTGACCACTAATCTGAGTTTCTTTTATTAATAAGAAAAAGTCGTCCAGTAGAAGGCTGATTTTTGTTGTTTTTTTTCCTGTATCTAAGATAAAACATTTTATTTAAACAAAAGTTACTTCCATTAATTTTGCTAGTAACTTTGCTTAACTTTGTTAATAATAGTAATAGCTGTCCACATCTACGTACTGCTTTTCCTCAAACCAATTGTTTAATTCTGATTTAGATATTAGATGCTAATTTGAGTGACTTCAATATAATGCAATGAACCCCTTAATTTTCTGTTTGGAATTAAGGAACTACTGTTCTTTTTTGAAGACTAATTTATTCTAATTCTTTAATTCTTAACTTCTCATTGTAGAAATTTTATTTTCTGACTCATTTATAACCCCATTGTGTGATAGCTAATAAAAACATTGAAGATCTCCAACTGACAATACAGCATGAGACTTTGAAAGTGTCATTTGATTTACTTGCAGGACAAAAGCTTATTTCATTGTGATATTGGCTTTGATTCCAGAGAGTATGCTGAGAGAGACCTGATTCAAGGTTTGCATTAAAAGCAACAGAAAACCCTTGAGCAGTCACTAAAAGCCTAGTATTCTCCAAATTTTTAGCTACTTCAAACTAATTTAGCATTACTTAAAAAAAACATGCTTCACAATCTTTTATACCTACAGAAGGAACACTTCAATAAAATGTAGGACCTCTGAAGTAGTTAGCAAAGCCTTTTTTCATTTCAGTTACTTGCTAACAACATGAAAAAGTGTTATGACTATTTCATATCTGTTTTGTACTTCCTAAATAGGAGAAACCATCACTGGGTGAAATTTTTAACTGCATTTTTATTTCTCTCATTATAGTTACTTCCATGGGTCTACTTGAAGGAGGAAAAAAAGACTGATTTCTGGCATCTGTATTTAAGATTATAAACTTGTTATGTGGTTCACAAAAGTAGAATTTATTTCAATTTCCAGTAACTATCATTTTCCAGTACTACTGAATTTCCTTTCTGTCACAGTACTAAGATGATAACTAGATAATTTACATAGAAAGAACAGGTTTATAATAGAATTATTAAGGTCGGAAAAGACCTGTAAGATCATCCAGTCCAACTGTCCACCTACCACCAGTGTTTCCCTACTAAACTACATCCCAAGTACTACATCTATTTCTTTTTCTTAAATGCCTCCAGGGATGGTGACTCCACCATCTCCCTAGAGAAGACCACCAATTGAGAACTAACAAATCTAAGGTGTCATAAAGTGATGCTGTGAAAAGATTACGAAAAAGTAGTATGAAGTCTTGAAAAGGAGTTGTGTGTGTATATATTCTACAAGTATACTGTTTAAATGCAGGTTTTGCACTCCTGCTTTAATTATGATCTTTCAAAAGCTTCCCCTTATGTGGGACTATTAAATCACCATCAAAAATCTTCAAGGGGAACTGCTGCTGTCCAGGCTCTCTCACATGTCTGGGGGCAGTAAAACAGCGTTAGCAGAAACTGTCACTTCTTCCCTTGGCCTACTGGTGTATGTTCATATACGTCTGAAATTTATCTTCTCATCTGTCAGGAATCAAAGGCAGAATGAGAAGAGGTGGTGTATCCTGTTATGACAGGAGCACAATTAGCCTGTACATATGGGTGCCATGAAAATTCACCCAAATCTGGTATTTCTAACAACACAATGACTTTATATTAACTACTTTAAACTCATTTTTCTCCAAATAACTATACAGCTCTCTTGGAGCTTATGTAACTGAGAACATTACTCTTGGCTCTATTCAAGGAGAATTTTTTAAAGTTTTAGGTGGAATCTTAAAAATGTAGTTTACCTTCCCCATGCCATGTTGCAAATGACATACAAAACCAAAGAAACTGTGATCATTTCTTTGCTAGACTTATGTAAGGAGAAAATACCTTTTATATCTAGTAAGTATCTTTAAAAGGCTATTTTAAGACTTGTTACACTTCTAAATTAACCTGCAGATTTTTTGTCAATTTGTAAGATTTTTTCTGTACTTCAATATTAAGAGGGATTTTAGTGTACTTGTACATAAAGACATACTGTTTGCTCTAAGTGCAGAATAAACTGTGTCTGAAAATGTGGAGTCAGGATCTGTATTTATGGATGAAGTGAGAACAGAGCAAACTCTTTCCCACTGTGGGAGTAAGACTATATTACTCCTATATTAAGGCTTCGTGAGACCAGTATGATTATATTATATGTATTTTTGATCATTATATATTAGATGTAGAATCAGATTATATTCAGAGTCCAGATGGCGCGATTCCATTGGAGATTAATAGATACTCAAAAAGTGTTTTGAAACAGGGAGGCTTTTAAAAGAAGACAGAATATCTTAGCTTTTGGGGGGGGGTTCTTATGTACTTTCTTTATTTGTTGGCAATTTTTTACATAAAAAGAAGATTAAGCAGAAGACAGTATGAGAAAGTGAAACAGACAACAGTTTCTTCCCCTTTCATGCAACTTTTTACAAGCTGGAATAAAATCTAAAGGTCCCTGTAACTTTTTTGAAATCTGTTTTAGTAAATCAGTTATCTTTTGAGTTCAATGACTCTTTTGCAGTGGTCTGTGTAAAATGTGACTGTAGACTTAGAACTCCTAGATGTTTTAAGTCTGTAGTAACACATGCTTATGATTCTTGGCATAGCTCATCAACATTACATTTGGGCAGGTTTTATTTTTTAAGCATGTGGATTTTCTTATACAATTTCATTTTCTTCACTGGCTTGTTGACAAGCTGATCCCCTGAAGATAATCTATTATCTGGTCAGATGAAGTTGTAAATCCAGAGTGGGAAAGCACTAAGTGGGTTTCAGCAGCCTCTGAATTTTTTTAATATAAAAATTAGGTTTAAACACTTCTTTTTCTACAAGCATTTAACTTCCAATAGATAGGCTGTCTGTGTGTATGAAGGTCTGCTTTCCTTCATGTCATGCTTAGGGTACATCAGGTTAGCACAGTTTCGATAATTCTAAAGGTTTATTTCTAGGAGAAATTTGTGAAAGAATCCATTGGAAGATGGTTAAGAAATATCACTGAAACTATTGCTGTCAGTGCTTTTTTTTCCTCAGCATTACTATTTGAGGAACAGATTTCAACATCATGCCTGACATGTTAGCATGCAGAGTACTGTCTCCAACCACATGTTTTAGGTGTCTATATTCACAACTGATGCATGTGAATAGTCAATTATTCTATTCTTTTATTATTCCTGATGACTAGTAAATTATTTTAATGACGTTGACTATTTTATTCATGCATTACTTGAAAGCAATTGGAAGTGAATAGCTGTCAAAAAAAGCTTTGCAGCTGCAAAAAATTACACTTCTAGATCTTATTGTATTCCCTTACCCCCAAATAGAATGTACTATTTCTGTCTTTCTACTCGATTCAGCCATCTGTCACTCACTGATTCACAGACAATTACAATGCATTCACATCATATCCCATCTGCTTGTGATAGACTATTGTATTGTAGTGCAGTGCGTATGGGATAATTTCTGAATATCCATCTCCTGTTGAAAACCGTAAACTCCTTGTCCTGTGCCCTAGCTGAGTGAATTTTCGTGTTCTGACTGGGTTCTCAGCAGTCATGCTTTAAGATGAGCTTGTCACGATCTCTATAATGCAGATGTGTAAAACAAGTATCTTACTAAATTTCCACTCTTTTTCTTCAAAACTGAATTAATAATGGTTTGATTTATTTTGTGGCACTTCTAACACCTCAGATCAAGAACTTAATTTGTAATGAGCATGCTAAGTCACTGATATAATTACATACTGACAACAAAATTGCTGCTTATCATAATAAGTGATAATTAAGAATGCTTTCCAAATGACTTTTTTCCCTTAGAATATATTTTCTTTTAAATATATTCTCTTTGACTTTCTTTGACATGTTATTTCATGGTCTATTTTAATCACAAAAAGTGAATAGGCTTAGTATTTTTCAGAGTATGAAGAACAAGTCCCTAAGGGAAGATGCAGGAATGGTGGAGGGAACCCTACGGTCAGAAAACGGTAGAAGCTGGTTGCTTTCATCTATGTAATCCAGGTTGAATTGAATCTGACCAAATTTTAAGGCTATTTTGGTGTCAACTCTTTTTATCTGAGTGATCAGATGAGAAATAGTACAATCATAAATCTATCATTATGCTATCTAATCTATAAAGAAACAGTTATCTGTGGGGGGAGGGGAAGAAGGAGAAAGCTCATTTTTTTTCTTTTTTTAATAGAAATTTAAATAACCAAATAATGAATGGCCTTTTTACTCTTTGTTATAGACATAAGAAAATAGTATAGCATTGCAAATCTAGTATGAAATCTGTGAGCATGAAAGACAACAGTGACTTGAATGCTCACTTTAGTTGTTGATTTGATCAACAACTGGCTGAGGTCAGAAGAGGGCTTGGGAGGTCAATTCCTGTGCTAAAACAGGTTGCCCAGTCCACTAAAGCATTGGGCTGAGCATTAATGGCTTCTTGGCTCATGAGAAGAACAGCTTAAAGTAGTACGTGGCTTGTCATGTCTATGCAACCAGATTTTGAGGAAGAGCTGGTGCATTCCCTTTCAAGGGTATGTGGATGGTGTGGATCTTCTGCACTATCAATTTACTAAGAAGTTAATATAGCTTTAAATCATGAGACATCTTTGTGGTGTTACTATTAATAATGTTTAAGTTTTTAGTAGTTTTGTTCTGAAGACAGATTCTGACTTTTAAGACACTATTAGGAAAATCTGAGAGCAAAATCTTTAACAATGTGGTAGTCCTCCCTCTATCTTTTTTTGTGTTCTAAGTTTGCTTTAAATAATCACTTCCATATCTAATGTGCTCTTTTCTAAAAAAAAAAAAATCTTGTACTGCATTATTACTCTAACCTTATTGTCATATGTGACACTAGTAATATTTCACATTATACATTGCTCTGAAGCTTTCTAACTAAATATTTTTTTGTGGTATGTGTATATATATGCATCTGCTTTTATCATTAGTTATGGTAAATGATAGAGCTGTACTTTTAATTTTTATTGTTCCCCAAGCACTTCTCAACCATTCCTTTACTTTTAGTGTGGTCACCAAAATATCAGTCTTCTACTTCATGAACAATGGAGTTAAAACTGTGCTGCATTAGGTAAACATATTCAGCTTGCCAAAAGCACACTAGCTTCTGCTGTGTTCTTAGCTTCTTTTTTTTGACGCTGAATTATGGCTTTTAAAATACAAGTAGTATTAATGGGGTTTTGAACTTCCATTTTTTCTCTATTTGATGTATAACAATTGTTTTATCTTTTCTTTTTTTAAGAGTTGACCATTAACAGTTTTCAGGTTCAGTCTCAGAACTTCACTGAAGACAGTAAATAACAACTTTAGAATCAAAAGCTTTTAAATCATATGGCTTTTATTGTCAGCAAACACATAAATGAATTACGAAGGGTGACATCCAATTAACACAGACTGTTACAGGTTTAATAAGCAATCATAAATTTAAATAGTTTCTTTGGCACTTTTAAAGTAAGTGAAATTACAAGTAGAATGAGCTAGAGAGATTATTGTTCAACTGATTTGTAATAAGTTTGTAACTTATTCATACGAGGATAGAAGGCATTTTCTTTGAAAAGCATGTGATTTCAATAAATTTGTTACTATAAAATGCAATAAAACAATTTCTACAATGTCTGAAATAGCATGCTAAAATGAGCTGTACTATTTCACAGCTTTTTTTTGCAGTTGTGTTGTTCTAGACATTTGGTATACCATCTAAATATGTGGCACTTCTTGATTTCCATTGACATAATCTTATAACTTTTTCCTTAAAGTGTTGCTGGTTTCATACATAATTTTTAGATGTCTTAAAAGATTATTTGTTTTCATAAGCAAGCAATGACTGTGCACAAATAATTGCCTTTCTTATCAGATACAAGAAGCTCTATTTTTATGTAAGTCAGAAGAATTTGCTTTCCGGAAATAGTAGCCATGGAATACAGTGTAGTTGACTTATTTTTGTTTCAGTTTGCATAGAGAAGCTATTAACAAGTGCCTTTTGACCTCCCTGAGCTTTTTCAGCAGCAGTAGAACTACTTTGTAGAACTACTTTGTATTTCTCTATTGGTCATCTTCCCAATGAGATCATCTTGCTCAGTGCTCATTGTGTTATCTTTGTGTTATGATTGCAGTACTTCTATAAAGGCAATCTTTTCTCACTGAATCTCTCTCCTCAAATAAAAGGTAAACTCAAAGAATTTAAGTAATTTAAGTATACCTTCAATCTTGCCTGAATTGCCAATTCTTTTATAAAACACCAAGTTGAAAGATTAGATTAAATGGTATTTATTCCTTTCTAGATATCTGTATTTCTTGATACTTAAGGTATAAAATAGAAGTTAACTTACAGTTTGGAAACAATAATAGCAGGAAACATGAAAATCCTAAATTGAGCTTTTGTGAGTGTAGCTCATGTAATTGTATGTACTAGGAAATGAACAATTTCCAGACTAATTGAAAATTAAATGAGGTTTTTGAGGGCACTTCAATATTGAGTTGCTAAGATATGGAGGTATTTCATAAAATGCATAATAACTAGTCATCAGAAGAATGAAGACAGGATTGAGAACCCACACTTAGAGATGCATACATTTTAAGATAATTAATAATAATTAAAAATAGACTGGCTTTTTTTCCAAAGGTGTTTATGTTCCTTACTAACTTCAATTAATGTGGAAATGCACAGTAATCAGAAATATGGTATTATTTTTAGTTTAGGAGTCTAAGCTTGAACACCTTAAAGTTATGAAGGTTTTGCTAGCTAACTATTAGAATTAAAGTTAAAATTATTAGATATCCCCCTAATGTCCCTGGATAACCATTCTAGTTTCTTTCAATTTATCCTGTTTACTTGCCAATATAGATGGTTTGACTGAAGTAGTGTTCCAATTCACTGTCATTTTGAAACAGATTCTCATGTTAGATGCTTATATTGATTATACTTTACATTTTGATCATATTTATTCTATTAAGTACTAATAGAATCATAGAATGGCTTGAGTTGGAAGGTCACCTAGTTCCAACCCTGCTGCTGTTGCCTAATGCTGCCCAATACAACATAGCCTTGAGCACCTCCAGGGCATCCACAACTTCTCAGGGCAGCCTGTGCCAGTGCTTCACTGCCCTCTGAGTAAAGATTTTCCTCTTAATCCCTAACCTCATTTCCCCTCTTTTAGTTTGAAGTTATTCCCTCTTGGCCTGTTATTATCAGACTGTATAAGAAATCTGTCTCCCTTCACTTCATATGCTTCATAATTCCTCATGTCTTGAGGCAGTGGTGTAAATTACAATTGATAAAAGCTTGACATAGCCTTAAGGTTTTGTTTCAGGGTGGGATAGGGAGAAGATAATAAAGATTCAGGTTGTGATCATGTCTGCTCTTGAATAGTAATGACTTGAAACAAGAGCACTTAAACAAGCAAAAACAAAACAAAAAAAACTATAGTCTGCTGCTCTGCCTTGGAGAATGAGACTGAAAAGGAATGGTGGTTTTAGTCATTATAAAAGCCCTCTGTAGGAAGTGTTCACAAAGGCTGGATCTCCTGCCCTTAAAAGTAGTTAGTGACAACGTAATTGAATATTGACACATTTTGAAGGTTTGCGGGCTGAATATAAGTTCATAAACAATGGCCATTTGTTTCAGAGGAGTGCTTAGAAAGTGGTTATGAAAGTATGTGCTGGAGGAACTGTTGCTGTGTCTTGTATTGCTGTGTAATCATTATATTCTTGCCAGTTATTTTCCACACATCAGTTATTTAGAAAATACAGGAAAGGATCCTTTCACTCCAGCAAAATTATGGAGCTTCTTTTAGAGGCCTACTTGTGGATGGGAAACTTCTTGATGCTATTAGATTCTTAATGTTTCTTCTAGATTTTGTTTATACTATGTACAATTCACAAATTGAGCTGTAAACCTGCAAAACTTTTCAATGTCATCTGTTTTTGCATAAGAATTGTGACCATTCTGACAGAAAGATGACTGCATTTGAACACATGGTATTTGTATTTAATAGGACTGTATTGTCAGCTGATGTTGCTGGAAGGATTGTTAAAAATATATATATCTCAAAAATTGTAAGCATCTCATTTTTCCTTGCCGGTTACGGACCACAACTTTGGATAGCCCCATTTGGTTTTCTGTGTATGGGAAGGTGGGACAGTCCTTTGCTTCTTCCCCAAGTCTAATTTCCTTCATAGGAAGTAGAAAACGCCTGTGACAGAACTGACGTTAAAATGTGTGTGTGAAGCCTTCAGGAGTTTCATGAAAGATGGTGCTTCACACTGTATTACTTTCATGTGATGAGCTTTAGGAAAGTACTAGGTTTTCTTTTTTATGAGGGTCTATTAAATAGGTAATAAACCGTGGCCTGAAACTAATCAGTGAGTTGCAGACCAGCACTATCTTACCAGCTTCAGTCAGACACATGTGAGATATTTATTAAGTGAAGATTAAAGACTAAAAGTAAGCCATGGGTTTGCGTTAGGGAGGTTTTGTTATTGCTGTTGATAGCTGAGTGCCAGTTATGTATGATAGACCTGACAGATATTGGGTGGACAAAAATGTCTCTTCCCTCTCAGACTGTGGCAACAATTATAGCTACAACACTTTGTCCAGCCCTGAGCAGACCTATCTGTGTATTCTAGAACTATTTAGTTAATTTTTTTTTAAAGGATGTCAAAGTATTTTGTATACAAAAGGCTACTGTAAATCTGAATCAAGTTTTCTCTTTTACTGTCAGATTCACTGCTGGGTATCTGAATACTTGGGCAACGTGTGGTTCTCACATGTTTCATGCAAGGTCTAAGCTACCTACATCATTCATCTTTTTAACGCCATTCTTTCAGAAGAGCAATCACACACATTCAAACAGAAAATCAGATGTCTGGAGGGGAAGAAGTACTCTTGTTTCCATTTAGTCCTTTTTAGCTGAAGTGCATTTTCTTAAGAATCCCTTCTATGGTCTTTTCTAACGTTACTAGTGTCAGAAGTAGTAAATCTGTAAGTATGGAACTTGTAAACACAGCTGCTTGCTCTCAAAAAATCATGTGCATTCAAAAGGAAGCTGAGTGCTAGTCATTTATGTTCATATGGGGGAATACATATTTATTTATCAAGGGGTCATTCAAATTATTTTCAAAAGAAGTAATGACTGAATATAAAGTGAGAACTAGCTGTTAATTTTTTTTGTATCATACATCATAACTTTGGCTTGAAGAGAATGGTAGCAACAACAACAAAAAAACATAGCAACAATAAAAAAAAGTGGAAAACTGCCCTCTATTCTGTTTAAAAATTACACAGCTTGACTTTTTTTAATATATGGACTACAAATTAATAAAAATTAACAATGAAAAAATCCTGGAAGTGTTTTTTAGTATGTAATTTTTCAAGCTTATTATGTATCCCTCAGAAGTTTGTAGGTCCCTCTGAAAGAAATGCCTCTGATTGGAATCTATTGCTCTTCCATGGGTACAAAGCACAATAACGCTGTTTGATAGAGCAAATTCTCAGCTACAAAACATCATTTTTTGACATAGTCATCGTCATTAGCAATACATTTTTTGCTGGTGCTGAAAGACAGTCTGCATTCTATGATCACAAAAATTTGCACCAGCAGTGTTTTGAATGACCTTCTGAAGAGCATGTGAGAAAATTGCTTACTGTTGATAACACAGTAGCTGTGATCAAGGGCAGAAGGGACATAATTCTTTATAGTGAACTTTTTACTGGCTAGTGGCAATTTATTACTGATGGTTTGAAGCTGAAAGGAATATCAGTTTCATTGAAAACTTGATCTTACAATGCACCTTTTGATTAATGCTACATCAGGCTGTTCACCAGAGATTCAAACTCTTCTAAACAAGTGCTTTTAGATAAGGGCGAGTGAACTGGCATTTCTGGCAGATCAGTTTAGCATGCAGTTTAACTAATTCATCTTATTTGAAGAGTTTAGGGGGACGCAGCAGTTTTCTAGAGGCTTTTAATCTGAATGTGAATTCCGTCTGTCTCTTTTTCATTTACTTTTGTATCTATTCACCTCAGACAGTTTAAGATATTTGGGCTATAAATGGGCACAAACTGGAAGGTGGGAAGTTCCCTCTAATCATGAGGAAAAAATTTACTGTGATGGTGACAGAGCACTGGAACAGGCTGCCCAGAGGTGGTGGAGTCTCCTTTTCTGGAGATATTCAAAACCCACCTGGATGCTTTCCTGTGTAATGTCCTCTACAGAACCTGTTTTCACAGGGGGAGTTAGACTAGATGATGTCTTCTCCCTTCCATCCTCTGTATTCTGTACAAAAGCTTATACTTGAGTGTGAGCACTTGTTTGCTGTTCATCTTGCTCCTTTGTTTCTGTTAATACTTATGGAATGATATGTAAGATTGAAGAACAGGTGGCATGACCAAAGTGAAACCAAATAAAGAGCTCTGCAACAATATGGTTGGTAAATTCAACCAATTCTTATTATTTTTGACAAAACCAATGCTTCTATTTATGTATTTAAGATTCTCTTCAGGATGATCCCTTAAGAAATTATGCATTTTGACTCTGCTGTCACCTTTCAGCTGGCATTTTTTTCTACCAGTAACTATGAGGTTTGGTGGAAAGCAGCATTTTGGAAGGAATCCCACAAAATCCACTTAGCAATAGCTCAAGTCACTTTGAAAAACCTTTTATCAGAGATGAGCCCTGAAGTCTGTCCAACCTGAACATTCTAAACAATAGGTTTTGACATATTTCATTATTATGTACACATAAGACTTGATGTGTAGTATAGTGTCTGTTATAATTTTTTTTACTGTATTTCCATATACAAATAACATGTTAACATGAACAACATTTGTGGTAGTTAAAATTATAATGAGAAATCAGGCAATCTATCTCAGCGAAGTCCAGAGTTTTGTTATACTTATTCATCTTAGCTGATGTTAGAAAACAAAGTTATAATCCTGTGAAAATACAATTTTTGTATATCGATAAGGCATATAAGGCATAATAAATCTGATTTTCTTTGTCTCTCTCTCTCTGGAATGAAATGTCTGAGTGTGATCAGCCATAGCGTGGCATCCTAGCACTTTCATTTTCACTGCACATCACTGTCAGTGATATAAATAAACTGTTTTCCTTTATCTAATCTAAAGATAATGCTGAGAAGTTTTGTTTCCTTCTTCCATGTTTTTGTCAGGTAATCTTCAAGAAGTAGCAAGTCTTTACCAACAATTATCATAGGAAGGAGCTTAAGCAAGTGTAAGCTCTTACCTTTATCAGTGGTCTTTCTGTGTCAATATGATCTCTGGAGAACACCTTGTTTCTCATAGGCAACAACCTACAGCTGGACCAGTGTGCCCAGTAGTTTTAAAATGTTCTTACTGTAGCATTGCATGCTATGGCAAAAAGTTTTCTAGAACTTCTACAATGTGGGTCCCATCGTAGTAGAGAGTTTGCTTTAGGCAACAGCTGAGATTGCTCCCTAGGCACTTATAATCTGGTATTAAGAAATACATAAAATAATATATAGCTTTTTAGTGTCCAGGTCACTGGCTCTCAGTGGAGATGAAGAGACTTTTCTCCTCATCTCTTAACAGTACAAAGGAATTGCTTTGCTGTGAAGATTACTTTGTGGACAACACAACTGTCTTTTCCTTATTTCTCTTGCTAAGGCATTGCCAGAGCATGTCTGCAGAGGTGGATTTATAGCTTTTACTGTGTGTGTTTTAAATACACAAGAAAATGAAGAAATTATCTTTAGGATGCATTTTGTGAAGACAGCTATCTAGTTATATGCAAGGAATACTAGTGCTTGTCTTTGAAAGTTAAAGCACAAACTCACTGTGTCTCACACAGAGAAAAATGGTGAAGCAGTTACAACTGACCAGAAAGGTTTCATCTTTTCCTAAAAGAGAATAACAACATTGAAGCAAGCAATGAATTTGAAATACAATGATATACTCAAAAAGAAAAAAAAAAGCTGCAGGATTTATTGTGTGTGAACAAGAAACAATCTATGGTCCTTCTGGGGCAATATTTGATTGCATATAGACTTTGTGATCCATCTTCTGGTTTGTAAATTGTGTAATTTGATACAGGTTATGTTCTAGAATTCTGTAAGAAGTAGGGTATTTTTCATATATTTCAGAGAAAAACTGGCAAATATTCCATAATTTCATTTCTGTGAAAAGGATGAGATGCATCTCATCTTTAACTTTGTGTCCTATTTATGTTTTTCGTGTCTGTGCATTTAAAAGAAGAAATAATCTTAAAGTGGCAGTAATATGCAACCTTTTCTTTGGATGATAAGGTATAGATAATTGTTTATAAGTATGTGAGATAAAAAAAAAAATGAAAGCTAGATGGTAAAAAGACAGGAAAGATGACCTGTAATAAAATCAGAAACGTGAACAAGATGTTCTCCGAGAGAAATAAAAATGAAATAAGAGACTCAATCAATTTTTAGGAAAAAAAAGTGATTTTTCAAGTATTAAGAAAAAAATCATGTCAGGTTAGCAGAGATTCAGCATTATTTAAATTCTAATTAAAAATGGTGTGTCTTTTGGATGTGATTGAAAGTGTCAATGTGACTGTCCACTCCTGCTGGCAAGGAGTTACTATGATTCTCTGCTTATTTCAAAGTCACATTGTCATCCTGAGCTAGGAGCTTTGCTTATATTTCTAGCCAGTGAGATTTCTATGACAATGAGCTATTAGCTACTTTAAACTGATGCAGTAATTTCAATCTGCAATTGAGAGGCTGGTTATGAGCAGGAGAGGCAAAAAGGATGTGGTAGTTCTTGATCTGAATAGTAGGATTCCTAGTTTAAATCTGAAATAGATCAAGGAAATGATGATAAAGAATGGAAGAAGATTTAAAAAAAAAAAAAAAAGATGCATATTTATATTGAAATTATTATCATTTTTCCAATTTATTTAGATAAAAGAAAACAATCATTTCAAGACAGTTCAAAATATAAGGGCTAACTGAAATTTTATGTTAATAAGAAGTCAAATGTTTGTTTTTTATACATTTTGTATCTTAGAATCTCAAACTCTCGAGAAACACATTAGTCCATACCTTCAAAATTCCTTACGAATTGATAGGATGATGCAGGTATTAATCAAATTAATTTAAGGTTCTTTCAGTGCCTACAAGCTTCTTCATCCTATCTCATCCTGTTCATCCTATCTATTTTTTGTTTTTCCTGTTTTGGTGGATCTTCTATATCTGTGAAAGGTGTTTGATACAAAAGCTGACAAACTAGTAGACCTATCAAATGTATGTTATTTATTGAAGAGACTGAAGGCTGGAATTCTGAGTCAGAAGCAGCTTATGACCACTGAGAATTATATTTTGCCCCTTGTGCCTGTCAATTTCTCAGTGTCCTTACTAGCTTTACTAATACTTTGATTCATGAAGACAGAAGTTTCCTGTGGGGGTAAACTGACATGATTGACTAGGATATTCTCCATTCTGCCCATCAGGGTATGATGCAATGCAAGGTAGTCTATAATTGCTGCTATATAAGAGAGCAAGCTTTGCTCATCCCCTAAGAGAGTAATAGTGTAATTGGAGAGAAAAATCATATTGGAGTTGTGACATTTAACATCATGTAGAGTTCTTGCAACTTTCAAAATCATATTTATAATTTTCTCAAGACAGTTTTTTTGTTTTGTATTTTTTTCCAGTGATATTACTATAGAGAAATAATTTTAATAAGAATCGGGAGGCATCTTCACAGGCTGCAGTCCTCTTTGTCAAAATTCAAGCACAGTGGCTGCTATGTTAAATGTTATACTTCGCTTTTATTTTCCACTGTGTTCATAATTACACATGATTCTCTTCAGTACGCTGTATATTTTTCACCTCAATTACCTCTGTTTCTCATCTGGAGATAACTTCATCTTTTAATTCGTGTTCTTAAGAAGAATAAAATCAAATATATTGTTCATTACCCTGGAATGTGATATCTTCAGAACCCTGAAATACATTATGAGTTTCCTACTGAAAATGTCAGGTCACTTTCCCAGTACCTTAGCTCCTAGAAATACGTTGGATATATAAATATATGACTTCAGCTAAAGAAAAAATAATTAATCTGCAAATCAAAAGATACTGCCACATTGCTAAAATAATTGAAAGTGCTACTTCTGCTGAAGGTAAAAGTTGAATTCTATAAGTGAATACCTTCTTACCTTGCTTTCAGCATCCGATTTATTTATTTGAACAGAATTTTTTGCCTTTCTTTAAGATTTCTGTGAAATGACCTTTAAAATTCTTCTTTCTCACTGAAGTAGTTATGGCTGCAATATAGTCAGGGGAAGTAACTGCGTGCTTTAAAGACAGGTCTATTGGAGAAGGGGCAACCAGGTAGCTGTGGTCCAAGCACTGCTGACTGCCTGGGAGCAAGTGAAGTTGGACCAAGGCGGCATCCAGGAATATTTTAAATGAATCTTCCCAAAGCACTGGAACAGGTTACCCAGAGAGGCAGTGAAGTCTGGTTCTGTGAAGATATTCAAGACCCATCTGCATGCCTGCCCGTGTGACCTATTGTTGGGAACCAGCCGTAGCAGGGAGTTGAACTCAATGATCTCTTGAGGTCCCTGCCAAATCCTGCAGTTCTGTGATTGCTCTCAGACGTCTGTCCTTTCTGGGCTGCATTTGCTATTCAGGTGTTTTCTACTATTTACTACTGCTTTGTCTAGATATAAAAATGTATGTTGAGCATACAACCAAGAAATGTTAATGCAAAGGGAGAAACAGCTGTCATGGAAAGTATTAGAGTATTATTAAAAAAAGCCTAAAAATCTGCAATGAAGTATGATTTTATGGTATTTCATAATATAAATAATGCAAAGATATGAAAGAATCTTAAGCTCCTCCTGTCCAAGAATTTGTCTATAGAAGTACTTAATAAGTTGGCCAGATTAAAACAGATGCTTCCACTGGTAATTGCAAGTGTGAAGTGAGAAAATACTGCCACTCCAATTTCTTTATCACCTGTTTTGTTCTTTGCTTTGCACTACATTTTCAATCATTTAAATAGTTACATAGTCTGCAAGATCATGCTGATTGAGACCATATGAATATCTTGCCTTGCTTTTGCAGGTTTGGCATGTCTGTGAGGTTAAATATTGGATGCAACATTCAATTATTTTCTCTCTCTGCCACAACATATGGTCATTTTCTTGGCAAGGCATATGTAGTTTCTCTCTTCTGATTTATCCTGCCTTTTTGTCATGCAAAAAGGCAACAATTATGAGTATATTCCCCCTAAAATCTCAGTGTGATAGATCTCAAGCCTACAGCTCATTTTTGCTTGAAGGTATTCATATAATGCTAACTTCCTATGTCGTGCAGTTGATTAAGTCCTTTGAGATCATCAGCATGTTACATTTATTATGAAAAAGATTTAAAAA
The DNA here is from genome assembly GCA_037305975.1 of Chrysolophus pictus. NCBI lineage: Eukaryota > Metazoa > Chordata > Aves > Galliformes > Phasianidae > Chrysolophus > Chrysolophus pictus. The sequence continues at coordinate 48,843,336 of CM074579.1, read as the reverse complement.
CATTGTAAGTGTATTAACAACTAAATATTTAAAAATTGTAACATAACTTAGAGATAATTGACAGAGGCATTTTACAGCGCGTCAAATACACACCTAGAAGTCAGTGAAATCACACTGATGGTTTTGGCTTGGCATTTCCACACTGAAAGAAGTGTACTCACTGCCTTAAGCTCCTAGTAAATGTTGAGCTTTATAAGATTACTATTATTCAGTTAAACTTTGAAACACTTTAAGATAAGAGATGATTTCTGCCCATATAGAGTGCACTGCAAGCATGTATACTACAGATTGTTACTGTGCTTTAAAATTTGTGATGGTAGGAAGCTGTCAGGAGACAGTTGTGTATCTATTCAGTTCACTCCATCAAATATATCACTTTAAATCTTCAAGATTAGCAATCTTCACCTACCAACTGCTGAAGGACAGCAAAGCTTTTACAGATTTCATTTCTAGTGTGTATGACAGCATCAATGGATTTGTCACTCTTAGCAGTGGTTTCTTTCTGAAACATTTTGACTGAATTGGGAAGCACTGAACTATTTCAACATTAGCATTAAGAGAAGTCTACCCATAACTTGCTACTTTTCACTGTATTCTTGATATGGGTGAAAACATCAACAGTAAATTGCAAGGACACTTGTGTACTGTGAGCCAAAAAGACAACAGTGGAGTTCTGAGGATATTCTGGAAATTGAGTTACAAAGTTCAGCATTCTAGGTCAAACTCTGTTTTCAAATGTGTGCAAATGGTTGACTCTGAAGCTATTAGAGATTGCTGGGATAAAGTTTTACTTAGAACTTGCCAAGGCAAAGTAGAAGGGGATTCCAACCTGATCAATTTCCCTTCCTTGAAATCAGGTACGTGTACCCTTTTCAAGTAAAATGTCATTGATGCATTTCCCCCATTATGTACCTGTTTTTCTTTTTTTTTTGTAATGCCTTATGGCTTCCCTAGGAAAGAATGTAAGAATCAATGTGTTTGCTCAGTAGCCTGCTGTGCTGCGTACTCTGCAATAATAAGCTATATAGAACTAAATTGAGCAGCTATACACATCTTAATGTATTAAAAAAATACATGAATACTTTTTTTAAGTAATTGAAAGAAGCATTTTTTACTGAAAAACAGGAAGTAATTCTCAAAAGAAAAGACAAGAATTTTATACCATATTGAAAATCTGGGTTAAGAGAACTGGTTCCCAGATAAAACAAAGTAACATTTGTGTACCTTTAGAAATGAAGTGCGAGGGATGAACAGACAGATGATATACTTCCAAGTGGACCATTTGTTATAAGCAAGAGGGTGGCCATGGTCTCTTTTGTGAAGTAAAAGTAAGAAACTGCCAAAATCTGACTGACTGATGCCCTGAGTTCAGAAGAGAATGGATTTTTCTAACTTCTCTTGTAAACCTTGGCCCATTGAAATGGGAGAGAAGTTGCATCTTGAGTTGGTTGCTCCTGGAATCAGTGGAGCACAGATAAATTTAGCAGATTCTGGTCATTTCTTCTTTGGGGAACTTTGTGGCAATCTAACATACACAACAATGGTTGAACAGACTAATGTGCAAAAAAAAATCACTGAGTATTGGCTTTCTGTGGGGAGGAGGGGAAACCACAATATACAGGATCCTCAGTTATGTTTCTGACATGGGAGACTTCCTACAGTAATACTCAGGCACTGGAGCAAGATCTTCAGGGCAGTGGTGATGGCACTAAGCCTGCTGGAATTCGAGAAGCATTCGGACAATGCTTTCAAATAGGTTTTGAATTTTGGGTGATCCTGTATGAATCCAGGAGTTGGACTTGGTGATCCTTGAGGGGTCACTTCCAGAGTAGGATATTTGAAGACTTCAGGACTCTTTTATTGTTTTCTTCACCATTCTGAATGCTGGTCTTGTCCCTTCTGAAAGTTTTAAGTCATCAGTGTTTAAAGTCTAGTGGTCAGCAAAACATAATATAGTTTATTGTATAGTGTCATCCTTTTTTCATTTGGATTTGCTCACCTTATAGTAAGCAGTGAACCTTGGTTGTAGCGCCTCAAATATATGCAGATCATTCCAGACGTGATAGTTTTCAAGGGAAAACTTGTGACATAAATCTTTCCTCAGAGATATTTTTGAAACCATGTCTTCACCTGTGGGATGAATTGAGGGTATTTGAGAATGGCTCTTCTATGTGGAGAACAAACAGACAATATGTGTTTTAATAAGCAGTATGTTTTAGAACGTGTCCTCTCAAGGAATAATTTTACTTTATAGAGTTGTAAATGTTTAACAGATTGGTTATCACCATATTCCCTAAATAAAATAGGTTTTCTTTTCATTAAGAATTCATTATCATTTATATCAAATGTAGCATATAAAACTACCTCCCACCAACCAAAGTGGTTGGCAGATGGAGGGGATGAAGCTTGTTGCCTGAAACACCGGGAAAGTAACATAATATCAAAAAGAGCAATAACAAACACCTACTATGAGTTTTCCACGTAAATAAAATCTTGGATAGAAGGGGAAGTAATTGAAATGCTGAGGTTTATTGTAACAAGATTTGAACACTTTCTATTTTTTTATCAATCAGCAGAACATTTGTCTGGTAGTGAGAATTGACAATAGGTGTAAAATAATTTGAGATTAGTTTGCAGAAGGTACTTGCTTACATCTATGCTCCAAATCTCCCACTGCATCAGTGCATGGAGGACAGCTGGAGGACTTAAGTATGAGACAAGGTGATGAGAAAAGGAAGAAGATGGTGTACCATAAATAAATAAACATAAATCCTATAAATTAAGAAGCTTATAAAGACTTACATAAATAGCAGTATGCATGTAAATAGCTGTGTATGAAAAGAGAAACTTCAACTTTGGGATAACTGGAATATTTTTTTTTAAGAATCACAGAAGACAAGTTGAATATACAGCACACCAGAATACAAATATTATAAGAGAATTTATTGTCAAGAGAAACTACTTGAAAAAAATCTTTGAACTATTATTTTGATTGATTAACATGTTACACCACTTGATTTTTTTTTGTGTGTAAGTAGTTGCTCAAGCAAAAGAAGCATTTTATTTATTAGTCAGTCTTGTCAACAAAACTCTAAGCTTCAGGCAGATTTATCTCTAATTTATTTAGATCTGGACTTGAGTTTTACATTGTGTACTATAAGAAAAAGGTAATCTTTCTATTAGAATTAAGGTTAATTCAATGTAACTTTTAACAGATGTTTCCCTTCTATCAGAGGGATTAAATCACCATGTGCCATACTTGCTCAATTTCTCCCCATTTAATCTCATAAAATCATATTTGTTATTCAGTTCCTTTTTTGAAGTAGTATTAAATATTCTTATTCTGAGTACTCGTATGTTGAAAGATACTCAGCTTCCATCAGAAGGTTCAATGTCAGGGGAAATGAGTAAGCTCATTGAGAACAATTCTTAGTTATCTGATAACATGACAAAAGCTTCCAGTTCCTTATAAAGCAACATAAAGAAGTGCTGTCCTGATAACTACAGCACAAACAATGAAAAGACACTGGAAATGCATATCACCTAGTGGCTGGTTAAGTATTTTTGGAAGTGGCTGTAGCATTGGTAGAGCTCAGTGTATATAGAAAGTATGCATTTAAAACAAACAAAACAGCAAAACAAGGGTGATCAAAGACTCCCCATACATAATTCTATAATCTTAATTCTTTATAAATCAAATCCTTTGGAGTTTGGGCTTTGCCCACAGAACCACCTGAACTCAATATATGTGAAAGTAACTTAAGGTATCTGCATGCATGTTGAATAGCTGAGATTTTATTCTTTCGGAGTTAATAGTCTGACAGGGTGTCCCTCAAGCTAGGATTTAGTTTGGAGGGTTTGGGGTAGCCAGGGCTTATGTGTAAATCATAAGTTGAATGAGTATTCAATTTGTGTAGATGTATGTATTGTATAAAAATGAATATATTTCAAACTCATTTTCTCTCAAAATGCACCCTTGATTGTTTAAATAAGAATTGTCTGATTATCAGAACTGTTGATTTTTCATAGTTCTGAGAAGCGATCAGAACTTTTATTACAGAAGCTAATAGGCTTAGCCTTACTAAGAAATGTTAGCCATAGTGTGAAGCATGTGTCTATAGCATCAGACCCTTGAGTGCATTAAATAAAACTCTTTAGAGTTCACTATTGTATCTTACGCTGCAAATTTGGTATTTAACAATGAATTCTATTTTCAGTATTTTTTTAATATATGCAACACCTCATTTAAAAAAAAAATTGGGGGAGGAAAATTATTTCAGGATAATTAAATCATACAAAGTACTTCTTCCAGATGATCAGTGTCTTTACTCATTTCCCTCTGAAAGAGTTTGTAAAAAATATCTTGATAGTATATATTGAAGAAAATAAAGTCCAAAATATTATGTAAAATCTTTTGACATTTAAAATCAGATTCTGTTAGATCAACAGTTCTTAAAGTCAATACACATGAGTTTGGATGCTGATAACCAAACCTATGACAAACAAGTAAATGTCAGCAATTTGCAAGGCAGTAAATAATACATTTTGTTGTAGGAGATTGCTCATTTTTTTCTTTCTGCCTTTTTTTTAATAATAGAAGTTGAAGTTGCATTTAGATTTCTTATTTTGATTTTCTGTTACTATGACATTGCTGATGTTCTTCCATGGAAGCTGCTTCTCATCACAAGCAAGGATGCAGAGTCTTTTTTTTGTTTGTGTTTTTTTTCTTACAGTAGGGTTTAATTATAACCTTAATAGTAGAAGTGAAAACGTTGATTTCTGATTAGAGGTAATGATTATATTAGAATGAAGAAGTGACACGTACTTTGTGAAAGCTGCATCTTAACTTGCTTCATCTTAGTTGTAGTTGACCCACATAACAGAATCCTGTTCCTGAATAGACTAGATTATGGACTTTGAGGGGTGGAGAAGAGTTATTTTTATAACAGGATCTGTTGTTACACACTAAAGGAAAGTGTCCTACATCTGTCTCTGCCAGCAAAATTCAAGCTCAGCAGTTTGATGTGACACTAATTTACTTGCTGAGAGATTTAGAAAGCTTCATAAATAGCAGAACAATATGATTAGATAGTAATCTAATCATATTGATGTTGATTCAATTACAACTGAGGTTTAAAGATACAAGGAAAAAAAAATGAAAATGTTCAAGCTGGAATTAAGCTTTCTTAAAGAAATGGGAAAAAGTCAGCTGTGATGGAAGAGAAACAAAAAAAATCTTCACTTTGATAAACAGGAAAAAATTAATCTTATTGGGTGTGTTGCCTCAAAATATGGAATTCTGGACACACTCTTGTTTCTAAATTTCCATTACAGTATTATTGAAGTGTTTTGATATTATTTATTTTGATTTTCACTTAGTTTGTCCTTGCATATGAAATGGGCGATGAACTGGATTATCTCCTAAGAAATGTGACCAGGATACTGTGCAGGCTTTTTTGATAGCAGTCTTACTGTGCTTTTTTTCCCTTCAATTTTGACTGCCACCAGTTCTCTGATGTCTGTTTTTAAGCCAAGCAACTCCAGAGTTTCAAATTATTTCTAGCATACAAATCTATTTTTAATATTGAAAATTCAGCCTTATGTTACAAATTTAACTTGATACTTGTTTGCAATGGACAGTTCCACCTCTAGTCTTCCCTTTTAAAACAGTAATAATTAGATTCCCTGTATGGCCAGAAGTCTTTTGTCCAAAAGCTCTGGAAGTTTGGTATACCAAAGATCCCATTCAGTATTCTGTCAGTACAGTCTACTCACTTCAGAACTATTTGTAAATTCAGATCTCAAAACTGTCAACTTGCAAGTGATTTATAGTATATATTGCCAATACTTTTTGCCCTTTTCTTCTACTGGGTCTTCTCCACTCTGTAAAAATACAGTAATACCCACCAGATGTGAGAGATCATGAAGAAAAGCAGTACTGAGTGCCTGTCAATAGGTAGGGAAGGTTATTTCGAAAGATGTGTTCCAGCAGTAGCTGTAACAAATACTTAAATACTGAATGACATTTGGTCCTGTCGAGAACTGTAGCTTTGCTCAAAACAAGATGTATTGAGCTTTTTCCTGTTCCTAATCAATAAAAATTTGCTGTTTGACCAGTAATGATGTGTTACAATACTGATTAGAATGTGCTCCTACCCTTTTTAAAATCTCTATTTAGGCTAATAGTGAATATGGATCTAGGTTAAAAATTAGTCTGGCAAATTGCAAATATTTGTGTCCTACTTAAGGTTATTTTCTGACTTTTCATTCTATTGATTGTTTTTTGTTTGGTTGGTTTATTTCTCAATATCTGTTTATTTTTCTGTATAGAGAGAACTGAAAGGAGAGAAGGGTGAGCTGTTTACTATTTTTATTTTAATTTCTGTACTTTTCTTAATTTGAGCTATTAAGGAGTTTATTGGATAAGAATGATTGGGCGGGATGATAAAAAGGCTTTCGTAGACTTCTTCTATTGTCAGATTCCACAAAGGAAGAAGTGTTTGCTGTTTTGAAGTGTGCCTAACTGATAAATAGCCTGAATAACTATCTCTGGAAACAAACCTTCTTTTGTGAATACAGATGAAGGAATACAGATTTAAGAAAAGAAGAATAGAGGTATTGTGTTTAAAAGTAGGTCTTAAAGAATGAAGTGTACTTTTATTTATATATTTACGTTTAGCAAAGCTTGTGCTTTTATCTTTTTGACACCTATGCATAAATGCATCTCCACATTACTGAGATAATAAGGGAATAAAATAAGCATATTTACAAAAGAGTAAGAAGTTTTTTGTTGGAAACTCTTCATGGTATTTGTAGGAAAGCTGAAAAAAAACCTCTTACTTGCAAATATGTTCTTATGTGGTTTGAAGAGATTTGAAGCTCAGATGAAGCCAGTATTTGCTAGAAATTGTGTTGAGGTTGTTATCTGTCATCCTTATTGTAAAGTTTATTCTTAGCAGTGCCTCTCTGTAGCAAGATGATGTCACAGAGCCTCAGAATGAGGCACTGGAAGGGGAGAAAGTCCGGTATGAGTTATAGATCTGGGATCTTGCCTGCCACTGTTTCCTCTGAGGGCTTACTGTAACTGGTAAGTGGTCAAGTCACGATGGAGCAGCACAGGTTCTTTTGCTGAGGCTATTGAGTTTGAGCAGCTCTTGCTTGCTGGCAGGGGAAAACTTAGCTGGCAATAGAGCTATCATCATTAGCACTGTAAAAGCTCTCTTGAAATGTCCACCACATGGAGGCCTTCAAGCCTGCATGCTGAGCTATGACTGCCATTAGATAACCATTCTAGTGGTTGTCATTAGTTATGATAACCATTAGAAAGATGTCTGATCACCCTGACAGCTGCTGAAAATGGCAGGAGTGTGACCATTATGGAAGTTCTCCCAGAGATGATTCATAATATCATTACTGTTGATTGTGTTGATTTCCAAAGCTGCTAATTTACTGTCCTTTTCTTGTCTGAGCAGAATCAATGTTAAATGTGAACAGATTTAGCATTTGAAAATCTGCAGCTATCTCTCTAAGGGAAAATATAGATTGTGTAAATTGTTCAGTTTTCTGACTGGATCCCCAGTATCCAGGAGCATCAAATGCTGAACTTTTGTCAGCTATGGAGAAGATCAGTGCATAGCATTTAATGCAATTAGAGCTGAGTATATGGAAAAGAAGCTGCGTTGGGGAAGGGGTAGGTAGGCTAAAGACTCCATCCTTCTGGTGAAGCATTTTCTCTGAGCCTGTCTGAATTTCAGCTAAGGAAGGTGTTATTAAATTTAACTGCTGTCTGATGCTTCCTCAGGAAATTTGGCAACAAAATGTTCCGTCAGTGTTGAGCATATCACAAACACAAACATATGAGTAAACTAGAATCAAATGATATTCCTTAAGAAAATAACAAAGCTGGTATTCTCTTGTAACTGATCTAATACAATGGAGTCCATTGCATCTTCTACCTTGGGTTGTGCCCTGCAGAGAGGGTGCTTAGAAAAGTGCAAAAACTGCTCTGAAAGTAATGCCTCCAATTTTATTCTGTTGGCCTACAACATCAGAAGCAGTTGATGGTGGTACAGCACTAGAGATCAAACCTTTCCAGCAATATTCCATTACATTTAGTTACTGTGCATGGAAGGCAGTAGAGGGACAGTCTGACAAAATGGTGTCTGATGTAGGAGTGCATACGAAGCAAAGATGTGTCATTGAATTCCTTCATTTTGAAAAAATTGCATACATTAACATTTGTTGTTGTTTGAACATTTATGGAGACCAAGCAGGGGGTAGGAGCACAATGAAGCACTGGGTGGTGCATTTCAGCAGTTGTGATAGCCTGTCTTTCATGTCACTATGTTTTGGACAGCCATATGCGGATTTTGAAGAGTATGGCATGCAGGCTCTTGTTCATTGCTAATGAAAATGCCTAGCTAATGATGGTGACTGTGTTGAAAAGTAGTGTTTATTAGCTGAGCATTTAACAAAAACTGTTATTGTGCTCATTGTATCTGTTGTCTCTTATTTGTTCTCACTGAAATGACGTTACTTTCGGAATGACCTACATATACTGGATTTTCTATCTAATATTCTCTGACCTTATTCTGCTCCTCTTGTCCTTTTTCAATTTATTTTGTATCTATTTCATTCAGGCAAATGTGCAGTGCCAAAATTGACAAAACTAAGGACTGAGACAACTTTTGGAATGTATAGGTATCCTGCTGGCAGATAGATCTCTTTGATCTCTTGGCATTTTCTCTTATTAAAAAAGACAACCCCCAGAGTCTTCACCATCGAAGTGATGCACTGTATACCTGTCATGGATAAATGCTCCAGTCACACAACTCTGTCTTATGTGAGCTTCCTCCCTGACAAATGTTATTGCTGAAAATGCTGCAGGGAACTTAGGGCATTTAGAATCATTACTAGTACTTGATCTGGAATGTAATCTGTTTGCAGCTGATTGTTTTAGAGTGCTGTTAGGTTTTGGACTGATATCTCAAACATTTATTCAAGGAGTATCTTAGTAGCAGCTAATGCACGTTATCTTAAAATATTCAAATATTGAAGTTTTGCTGCATATAAGTAGCAGTGCCATACTTCTGTGTACACCTGAATACTATTGCATACGATACATTAAATGTGGAGCCTAGTTGCTGAGCTTCCATTACTAGTATTTTCACAATGAGTGTCATGGAAAAAAAAAAAATGCCTGGAATGAATTGTCTCCAATTCACTGTAAAATCTATGTTGTGTTCACCAGCCTACAGGGGATTTCACTACCGAAAGTTCAGTTTAACAGTAACACCTCTGAGATTCTATGCAGATTCTGAAAAACAGACTGTAAACAATGTATTATTGTCTCTCTTTTGTACACCTGTGTGCATTTCCTTTATCTGTCCCTTTATATTTCCTTTTTTGCATTGCCAACAAGCTACAGGTGTGCACTTCATAAGCTGGTGTTATAAAGAGACACAAACATTTATGCATTCATTAAATGATTAAATGTTTTAATACAACTATTTTTATCATCTGAAATCTGTAATATAGCTGCATAGTGTGTTTTTAACACAGTTTCTGAAGAATTAGTTATCCAGTTTTCCCATTAGCTCTGGCAGAAGATATATGTCTGAGTCACTAAGATGAAAATCACTGCACATGCATTGTAGCATATCACACATGCAATAGAATCATATAGTAGAGTGGTTTGGGTTGAAAGAGACCTTAAAGGTTATCTAGTTCCAATCCCACTGCCGTAGCAGAATTGCCTCCAACTAGATTAGACTGCACAGGGCATCATCCAGCCTAGCCCTGAATGCCTTCAGGAATGGGGTGTCCACCACTTCTCTGGGCATCCTGTGACTTTCTGTATACTTTTTTTCCCCTAAGTTCTCCTCTGAAGGTCTGATCTCAATGAGTTCTTCTCCCAGTCTATGTGCACCTGGGATTGCTCTGATCCAAATGCAACGCTTTGCTCTTGGCCTTGTTGAACCTCATTAGGTTCTTGTCAGACCAGTTTTCAAACCTGTCCAAGTCCCTATGGATGGCATACATTCCGTTGTGTCAACTGCACCACTCAGCTTGGTGTCAACAGAAACTTGTTGAGGGTGCACTGTCTCATCATCTACATCACTGATAAAGATGTTGAAGAGCACTGGTCCCAGGAGAGTGAGGAACGCTATTCATGACTGGCCTCCACCTAAACGCATATCTGATAACCACAACCCTCTGGTTGCAACTTTTCAACCAATTCTTTTTCCCCCTGAATAGTCCAGCCTTCAAATCCACATTAATGTGAAAGAAGCAGAAAAGAATCTTACCACGAGTATTCCTTTTATTCATACTACTACCTTTATTACTATTACTGGAGATCTTACATGAAGTGATTTTTGAAGACTGTCAAAATTTTGACTTTTATGCTACGCAGAACTCTGTCCTATTCTTCTTCCTGTATATCTGTATACCTTATGTCTCACATGTAAAATTTGGTGGCTTTTGTCATTTGATTAGGTCTGTGGAGTGTTTGAATGGCAGAGATTTCTTGTGCTGGGCTACAGAAAGGATTGCAAGCATCAGAATTACTCATCAGCACTCAGGCAGTTAAATCCAAAATTATGGTCCTGGAAACCCTGCTATGCTGTTGCCTGGTCCTTGAGGAATCTAAAATGTGAGTCGACTCTAATTTCAACCTCTAGGAAAATCTCCTTGCATTTTGACAGTGATGTATGGCCTCGTGTCCAACTCATGTTCAGGTCCAGCTGGTCTGAAGAAAATTTTGTCTACTAAATTTTCCTGACAAATCAGGAGATACACCTATGTGATCATTAGACCTGCCCAGAAGTTTCCTGTAAAATGTGGTGGTCAACACTTGGTTTTGAAATCTTTTCCTCTTCCTCCCCATTGCTGTTGTAAAGTGCACACAGGAAGGAGTAGAATATTCTAAGTTATGTATTCTAACACTCATCCTACTGCACAAAATAAATGTGAGATCTTTGGGAAAGTGACAAAAATTGAGTTGTCACTACCAGCTACTCCTTAACCTGGTGAGGAGGTTCTTCTTCTGTTTAATTCCTAATTTTGCACATTTTATCTATATATTTGGTTGTTTTTGTTAATGTCATGGTAGGTAGAAAAGGTTCACCTAAAAAGTCAGAGCTCCATAGATGTTTCTTGAATTGCAGATAACTTCTTGCCCTATTTTGTACAATTGTAAAAGTTCTTAAAAATATATCTTGCATACAAAAGCTATAGCATGTGTTGTGACAACAATTATCCTGTTTTCCTCCTAGATAGTTAAGCAAGAACTGATGGATTTTAACATAAAAATGAGTTGGCAGCATGATTATCTTTAAATTGTCTAAATATCAAGACTTCTTATTATTGGTGATTGCATAATTAATAGCTGAAATTTGCTTTGATCAGAAAAACAAAATCAAAACAGTAGCACTAAGAGTGCATCAGCTTGCAAGTGAAACTTTATTCAATTTCCTAGAGAGCAATGCATTATTATTTCTGATTAGACACACAAATAGCTTTCTGATTTTTTTGATCATTTTTTTTTTACTCCATGCATGTGTCTTTTAAGTGCAAAGAGGGGTAGTCATCAGTACTGTAACTTTCTGAATTTGACTATATTATTTTCTATGAATTATAATTCAGTGATTACCTTATAGTATTAAAAAAATTCCTAAATATATGCAGGAAGAAAAAAGTTAACAAAACAAGGCACTTGAAACTTGCCTATGTCGTAATTACTATATCTAAGTTGCATTGTGAAATATATCCTTTAAAGTTATTTATATCATTATATATTTCGATATTTTTTTTTCTCCCAGAATCTCTGCTGTCCTCAAGGTATCAATTGAACTGGACTCTCCAAATGGAAAGGAGAAAGCCAGATATTTTTATTTGATTTTCTCTTGACATGTGTGGTTTGGGTTTTGACTTACAAATCATCTATATCATGCTCTAAAAACAGGATATTAATTTCTTCATAACACTTTCAGGTTTCTCAGCAGTACAGTGCTAGCAAGATTTGGTCAATTTATTGTTAAAACTCTTTGCGAGGAATGTGATTTACACCTTGCAAGGGGAGAAGGAAACTACATCTCCCAGTGGTTTCATCTGCAACTGTGAACTGTGTGTTTTAATAGCTCAGATCTTCAGATCAACATCCTTACAAATCCTGACTGCTTGTCAAAAAAAATTTGAAATTACTGGATTGCCAGAGAGAAGAAACCAGGTGAGAATCTAGTTTTATAGAACAGCATCCAGCCATCCTCACACTTGAAAGGTGCCAGCTGGCCATTATTTTGCTACAGAGGTGTTACAGACAAATGCATCTCTATAGATGTAGACAGCATTCATGTTACATCCTGATAGGAAAAGATTCTCATAGACTGGTGTGTGATCACATACTTAATGCTTCTGTGTTGCTGAGATAAGGTGCAAAGATAACTGTGAATCTAACTTACCTCAAATGTTAAACTTGCAGTTTAAAAAAGCTTGTACCTTGTTGCTACTTGCGTCTCTCTTCCTCAGTTTATAACAAAGAGAACTAAATTTTGCAAAAAAATCATGTCTAATCTGCTCAAATGCTTTAACGGCAGAACTGGAAAGTGTATTTACTGCACAGACATGTTGATGCTTGTATCAGTAAAACTGTTATATATTTCACTAAAAATTGAAAATTAATATTTGTAACCTAATGTTTCCTAACATGGGGGTTTTAGTCAAAGCCTATCTCAAGTATCTCGTATTTAGTCAAGCAAAATCCTTACTTTGATTAAATAACACTTGTTTCTACTTTTCTCATTTCAGTAGGAAAAAAATTATCCCCTAGTCTTTTTCTTCGTTCTTGCTCTCACTGTTCCTTACTCTTGTTTTTTGTTTTTTTTTTTTGCAGGCTTTCCTGTCGTGCTTGCTTCTGTCCCTGTCCAACCATCTGCTTCTTTGCACTCTGACTCTTGCCTCAGTTCTTCCCCTCTAGGCACATTATCGCTGTGAGTACTCAGCAGATTATCTCCTACTCTTGTATGCAGCTGAAGTCTAGAAATGAAAATGGAAAATACAAGGTTGAGAAAAGTTGGGTTTTTTTTACGCTTTGCTGTTCTGACTTGAGAGAGCCAAGTATTAATTGGTTGCCATATAACATACAGTATTAATAACATAACTAGCAAATAAAGTTGACACTGATGAAAGTATTTAAAAATCCACTGTATCTGACAGTGTTTTGTGTCTGTTTCTCATCTTTTCTGTGCTCTTCTTATGATAAAAAGTTAGTTATTGCCAAATTAGTTCTTATCCTCCTGTTTCCTTCCCAATCTGCAAAATGAAATACGCAAACTTGCAAGAGGACACATTACAAAGAAACAGAAGGATGTTGGTTTTCTGGCAAATTGTACTTACTCTGAGAAGAAATCTTTTAGTTTTAAAATTATTTCCTTGATCTTCTCAGGTACATAAATGCTGCCTATAATGTATGATACTGGGATTAGTCAGCAGGTGGTTCACTTCAGTTAGTCATAAATTCTTTTAAAATACTTTTAAGTGTCTAAATCAGTTAAAAACTCTATGTGGAAAGTTAGCTGTTGTGGAGATTTTATGGAAATTTATAATAGAATGTTTTTCTTCAAAAAAAAATTACATGAAATTTTCTTTCATCTATCATAAATGATATTCGACTGAATGCCTCCATGAAGAAGACTCTTCTGAAGCCCATGTGTAGGGGAATTATATTGTTGCTGCCTATACCATTTTTAGGCCATCTCTAGTTTTGTCAAACTTGTGTTCTTGCCTGTCCTACATATCTTCCAAAAATTCTGCTAGAAGCAAAATCATCTGCTATTTTTTTTTCTTACTCCCCTGACAAGCCTTTCCTAAACTTCCTATTATTTCCATTGGCCCTACTTTGATCATGTTAATCTTTTTTCCTCCCATGATCCTAAGGAAAGATCTAAGTTTTCAATCTTTTGAATAAACATGAAGAGAGAATGTATTACTATGTTTGCAAATACCTAGATAAAGCCGAAGTTGTAAGTAGACACTGGAAAGTGGAAGAGGCCTAAGTGGTCACCAGTTGTGAAATGCACCACCCACTGCTCACTGTGCTCACATCCATTGTTTGGTCTCCATAAATGTTCAGTGAGCATCAGTGAATGAGTGGTGTCATTTTTTTTTTTGCATGAAGGAATTCACTTCCACACCTTAGCTTCATAGGTAAACTTCAATGTCAGGCGCCATTCTGTCAGAGTGCCCCTCTGCTGTGATCTGTCATACGGCAACAGATGTAATGAAATATTGGTAGAACGGTTCAAGCTCTACTGCCATACCACCGAAGTCCACCTCTGATACTGTGGGCTAACAGAATAAAATTGGAGGCATTACTTTTGGAGCAGGCATTGAGATGCAAGAACTTTGGGAAATTTTGGAAGATCCTTGTTAATTGATTAAAGCAAGTATTACATATGAAACAATATTGTTGCTTTATTGAACTCTGTATTTAATTTAGCTATCACCTGGGGGCACGCAGGGTAAAAATATCAGCAGTAAGACTTCATATTTTATAATTCTTGTTGCTTTACCTTTAAAGATCATTAGTGATTCTTCTTCCATGTTCATTCCTGGTAGGATAGAACTTGATGTTAAACTATGAAGGGGTACTTAGAACGTGAAAGATGACCTTTTCTAGATACTTTTGTCCTTTATCTGCAGTAGAAAAGCCAAGGTGTCCAACCTGAGCTGAACATTTGACTCTCAAGTCATTTAAAGGTCAGTGAAATGGCTCCTCAGATACTTTTGATCTTGTGACTATTCAGAGTACTGATTCCGAAAGTGGTCTATGTGATGCTAAAGAATTTGGGCTAGTGAGAGATTTGCTTAAAAGTTTGGGCTCCCTCTTCTTGTAAGCATTCAGTCCAGTGAAGATGAACTGGAGTGAGGAGTGTAGATAAAGCAGGTATAGGTGCATGGCTCACACAGCTGGTCTCCTGGACTAGTTATTTAATAATCTCATAGAGATGTTTATGATAGGTAGCAATGCACAGGCAACTTTACTGAAATGCAGATTTTGATTATTTTTTCCCTTTATTTTGCTTCTACTAAGCATTTGTTTTCTTCTGAGTATTTATTTTGACATAGATAAAATTACCTCATTGATATAATTGTTTCAAATATTGTGGTGGATGAATTTTTCAAGGAGTCTGACTTATGTACAGTATTTAACAGATTTTGCTTTTCCTCAAGGATCTTAGATAAGAGGGAAAATTGATATTTTCAAGGAGGCAAATTGAGCAGAAATCATGTCATTTAAAAAAAAAAAAAAAGTACTTCAAAACAATTATAAAATCACCACATCTAAGCACTAACTTGTGGGGCAGTTGTAAGAAGGAATACATTTCCACATTTTTTCTATTTCTTCCTGGTTAATTCTCTTCCTGGTTAATTCATTTCACGTTACAATGTATTTTTATTTGTGTAAGTAGTGTCAAAGATGTGGGAAATGCTCCTCAATTTAGTACCTCCTAAGAAATTGATTTGGTTGTGTCTATGCATTTAAATTTTCTTAAAAGGAATGGTAACAATGTTTATAATTATGAAGTTTGAAAACTGTTCCAGAACAAACACTTAAAAATGTCTTGTATCTAATTGCACTACTTCATTTCTTGGATGAAATGTCAAGTAAGGTTTCTTTATACACAATTCTTCACTCATCTACTGCTGTAAATCTTTGTGTTTATTTGATGTTCCACCTGTTGAATGAAGAAAATAGACTAGGATTCTGTTTTAGTTCACTTTTTAAAAAAGATTAATATATATAACACTATCACACTAATTGCAAAGGGATAAATCTGGTTTATAGATTTCAAAAGGTTAATGAGGCCATGAATCTCTCTTGAATGCATGCTGCACAGTATCTGTTCTAATGTGTATCCATTGCAGAACCAAAACTTTGCAAATTTGACCAAATCCAGAAAATTTTTTTTTCTCATCCTCTCCAAAACCCTTATCTTCCTAGAATTTCAATGTAATTTGTTTGCTTGTAATTCCCATAGTTTGTTCAACTCACTACTTGGCAGGTTGCGGTGTAGATATCCGTATGACAGAACAAATAGATGTGCATATTTCTTTAACAGTCATAGTGTATTTCAGTACAGTTAAAGTAACTTCTAATCTGTAGAACTGACTGCTGATATTCCTTTAGACATGGAGACAAGACTTGTAGTTTACTCCATTAGCAATAGTGTCCTGATGGAAAAAAGACTGCTCTATTGAACTTGAGCAGGTGTAAGGTCTCAGAGACCAGAAAATCTGAAAGGATGCTCTTCGTGGCATGTGATCCTGTAGGCAGACAGCTCTTCTGCTGAGATATGAAAAAGATTGAGAGTCATTTGAGATTATCTTTCACCAATATAGGGAAGCTGATGTAGTAGGTGATGAGACCTGAAGCTGCTGTGCAGCAATGTAAGGGTTGCTACTGATAAGATTGTTGTTTGCTGTATGTGCATTTGGGATTTTGGCATGGTTTAGATGTTCTCATGAGAAATCTCTCAGGACTGCTTAAGATTAAGTCAGTGGTGATGTCAGAAATGCAAATGAATTCCCAATGGGGCATCAAGGAACTTCAGTGACTTTAGATGGGAGTGCACTCTCCAAATAGGCGGGTGGTTGTGCAGGTACTTGCAAGGTGTGTCTGCATTCACTGTGCTGCTGCACCATGTCTCATGGATGTGGCAGTTTAGGGCAGAGCGCAGCTTAATTGTGGTTGCATGCGCTAGCCTCCAGTTTATTGATTTGGCTGTTTGAACTTTACTTTACGAACGTATCTGCTTTGCTGTTTGTGTACAACTGTAATCCTGTGGGTCTCAGCTGGATCATTGTCAAGCCAGCACAGATGCTTTCTTATCTTACTTCCCAGCAGTAGCATTGTGCTTAAATCATCTATTCTGAAGACAGGTCTTTCAACACTGACAGAGAAAATCCTTATCTAGTCTTGGTTAGCTAACCACTGGGAATGGCAAGACAGGTGTTCACGTTGCATGTTTTACAGTCCTTTCCTTCCCTTAAGCATTTTGTTTTTATCAAAGCGTACATAATACTTTGTTTTACCTTGTGACTGGCTACATGCTTTTGGGAAGAAGGATCAGAAAAGCTTAAATCTGGTCAAATATGTTTTTGTCTAGTTCAGGTTTGGTAAAGGATTGGGAAGACTGCAAAATTTTCTAGAATGCTTAGGCTAGGAAGGACCTAGTAGCACAATTAGATCCATTGCTGACAGATGGGACCAGACAAATATATATTGTTCAAATTCTGCTACTGGGAAGTTCAGCTGGCAAAGTAAACTGAAGAACTGCAGACAAGGTTAAATACAATGTCTGCCACTCCATTTTGGAAGGCACGTCAGTACTTGCTCAGGGCTGTTGAACTTGGTTGTCTGTTTACACAAACAACAACATCAACAGGCTTGTGCAGTATTTTTTGTTGTAGTTGTAACTGGAAAGGTTCAGACATTCAAAGTTATCTTCTTAACAAGAACCATGTGTATTACATTGAACAAAAGAATCAAAACTTCAGGCTCCTTTCCAAATTAAGCTTGTTATATTTTTTTTCCTGTCTGAGTTAAAAATTACTGGGCTTGCTCCTGTGCTTTTCTGCATTTTATTCCCTTTCCAAGCATGGTAGGCGTAATATGTCTGCTTATCTGCAAACACAAAAGGGAGGGCATGCTGTCAGCATTTTCAGCCTTATTTATTCACAAGGATGTCACAGGGATTAGAGAACTAAGTAAATGTATGCTGTTATGTGTAAATGTTTTGCAGCCTATAAGGAAACACTCATTTTTCTTTAACTCCTTCTTGCTCATTCCATAATGGACTCAGCTATGATTAATTCAGCTACCTATTCACTGCCCTCCGTATTTCATTCAAAGTCAAAGTAGTGACTAGTTCATTCAAAGTTTCCTTGCAAGGACTAGAGTTGTTTAAGGTTCATCTTGGAAAATTAAAGAAGCAGAAGAAAACATATCTACCATCCACCTTGTTTTTATTCTCTGAAGAAGTCATTTTTTTCATCCAGTGTTGCTCTTTTTTCTCTTTCAAATAATAAAAATGTCCTTTGACCCAGAATGGATCTTTAGTATTATTAAGTAGTGAAATGGACCAGACAATTGGACTTGGCTTCTGCAACTCACAAGCAGCCACATGCTGCAATCACTGCAGAATTGCCTATGAAATTTATAAGCATTAGGAAAGCTGAAACAAAAAAATCCTCTTGTTCAATCTTAGTTATTAGCCTTCTTTACTTGGAATTGCTCTCTATAACTACCTGAAGGGAGGTTGTAGCTAAGGGTTGGCCTCTTCTTTCGTGTACTGGTGATGAATCTAGTGTACTAGATTCTCTCGTGCACTAGATGGAATCTCTTCAAGCTGTGCCAGGGAAGATTTAGGCTGGATGTTAGGAAATGCTACTTCTGTGAAGGAGTAGTCAGGCACTGGAATGGGCTGCCCAAGGAGGTGGTGGAGTCACCGACTCTGGAGGAGTTCAAGGAACATTTGGATTTTGTGTTGAGGGATGTGGTTTTAGTGAGAACTATTGGTGATATGTGGACGATCTTGTAGATCTTTTCCAACCTTGGTGATTCTGTGATAATTTTTTTTCAAATAAAAAGCTTTGAAGAAGAATGAAGGGACAAACTTGAAGATGCTTTGCCTGACAGTACAGCAAACAAATTATATCTTCAGTAAAGAAGCAGCTAGCTAAATGCACTGTTAACCATATGGCAAAAATCCTTGAGAGATGTGCTGTGCTGCACTGAAAGTAAAATGGTCAGGGTTTAACTGAATAAGCTGCTGTAGGAGGAAGGGTGGACGTTCCAGATCAATTTCTTGAGCAAAAGACCTAATACTTTTCTATTTCACGTGAATCATTAAGAAAAATATATGCTCCTTTTTAAGACAACTAATCCTGGTACTGCTTTTTTTTTTTAAACTATACTGTGCATATTCAGACAAATTCTAAAATTTGATACACATTTGACAATACAGTAGTGGAGAATGCTTAGTTTATTATTATTATTTAAATTAAACAAAATGAAAAATATTTAAAACCCTGTTTGAAATAGTGCTTTTAGATTGTTTCTGGAGACGTTATTTGGGTGAAAGCACCTGTCAGACTTGATAAAATGACTGACAAGGCCAAATTGGCATGCATTAAGGGAAATGACAGGAGAGAAGCTTAATCATGCCAGTACCAATAGATTCAAGCTATTTTAGTGACCACACTGCCATCCTGTGCATGTCAGTATGGCTTTGCTTTCATCTCTCTTTGTAGAAAAGGTATGAGGCAAAAAGGCAACTGGAACTGATTGCATGCCTAAGAGAGGCCAAATAAAAAAGCTATCTTGGCACTGATAGAAAAATTGGTCATGCTAACATGCTCTACTACACTCCACAAGGCAAACAGGAATATAGTGGAAAAATGGAAAAATGTTTTTTTGGGTTGTTTTTTTTTTTTGGAAAAATCTTGAAAGTACATGCTTTAACACCATTGATCCCTACCCGTGAACCACTTTGAGAAAAAAGAGTGAAGTGCAGAATAGTGTTAGATGAACAAAAGACACCTGAGTAACCATCAAATTAATGTAACTTTAATTATGCTAACTAAAAGATATTAAACTCTTTTTTCATAGTTCTTCCAGTGAATATCCACCTTGGAGAATTTGATTTTCTTCATAGCCACAGCTTTTGCTGGATGCTGCAGAACCACTGATAATGTTGGAGCAACACAGCTGGCAAGCTTTCAGATTCATGGGGCAAAATTGGAAATACAAGTGCTAAAATTCTGGCTTGCAGACAGAAGTCTTGTGTGTTTTCTCCATAGTATCACTTAGCAAAATCCTGATGTCCAGAATAATTGTGCTAGCAGCAGTGCCCTGGGAACCTGAAGGCTTCCAGTCATATTGCAGCACAGCTCAAGAAGCGCATATAATTCCATTGATTTAACTGGCCACTCTTTGAATGTCAGTGGGTGTGTTCTAGGGCTGTTATCTACTTAAATGCTGCTTGCCTGTTTTTTTTTTTTTTTAATGTTGCCTCAAATTGTTACTAGAAAGAGAAAACTTGTTTCCACAAGGTTTCTACTTTCTACCAATTCTGTTAAACTCATGAGAGGAGTGAAAATACTAACACTGAAAAGAGAAAAGATTCTGTTGTCACACAGGAATTTATCTGAAGTTTCTAGGCTTGGTTTCAGTCCTCCAGATGGAATCAGCATGGATGTACTAGTGAGAGGCAGAATTATAAACAGGATTTACTTACTCTTCTGTTTTGGTTTCTATGCCTCATTATTTCAAATAAGGGATGATTAGTTCAGGTGGACCCTTCTAGCAGGAGGACAGCTGCTGAGCACACCTATAAAGGAAGTTCTGCTGTAGCTGGTGGCAAGCAGGAGAGCAAGTAGTCATGGCCAGGAGCTGGTGAGGCTGGGAGACTTCTAAAAGCATGGTACAGATGTCCATTGGGATTTCTCACTTAAACAGGTGATTGTCAGAGACCAGATGAGGCTTTGATGTTGAGTAGTCTGATACCTCATAGGCCTCATTTGTAAGATGGTGGGGGTGAAAGGAAATTTAGTTTTATATGCATATAAAATAATAAATATTATGCTGTGTCTCTGAAAGAAAGCAAACCAACAAAAAACATCAACAACAAAAGTTTAAAAATAAAAAAATCAAAACTCATGAACTATTGCTTTTTACCAAGGGAATACTTAGATCTGCTCAAAGTTCAGAGGTTCCTCTGCAAGCAGAAACATAAGTCTGGGAAGCTTGGCAAGCCGGGTATTATGTTTTCACAGACTTACCAATATGGCTTTTTCTTCTATTTATTAATCTTTTTCTATGTAACAGCATTTCAGCTGATGTGCTGTGAAGATGCTTTCATAACAATGTGATATTCCAGTAGCTACGGATAAATTCTCCTCAGTGAGAAATACAAGAGTTAAGATTCTGGCCTGCAGATAAGAATATTATGTCTCACGCTGTAATTCTCAGTTTGTAATATCCTAATGTACAACATAGCTGTGATGGTGGGCAATTATAGAGGTTACATTTATTTTAAGATGTGAGTCAGGATATTACCCCATGGCATCATAATCACACAGGCCATAAAAGGACTTTCTCTAAATCACAGGAATGGTGATGTGCTATGTTTCCTGCTCTTTTCAGTCCATTCTAATATTTCCTATTAGATTTGATTGTCTTTTCAGACATTTCTTCACTTCCAAACCTGGTTAAAATGTGATTCCCAATCTTGTTAATTCTAAAGTCAAAAGCACTTAATACATCCAAAGGCAGTCTCTCTTTTTTGTTACATTGCCACTGCTTCAGTTCAGACTCTCGTTCTTCCACATTTTCATTTTCTCTTTCCATTTAATTAATTAATTCTGTCTTATTAGCTATTTTTGAATGCTGTCACAACTTAGTTTGTCAGCATGTTGCTTTCACTTTAGACTTTACTTATGTTCATTCTTTGATCTCATGTCATTCCTTAAGCTGACTCCCTCTTAGGCCATGGCTGTATGTCAATGATTATAGCTCAGTTCAGACTAATTCCATGACTAATGGGGTTGGAGGGTCTCATGCCCAGGGAAAGGGAGAGGGGAAAAGATAGGGAGGTGGACCCAGAGGAGGAAAACAGCAGCAACAAGCTAAGGGAGAAAAACAATTTAATAAATATGATAGCAGAATGTCAGATAACACGATGTAATATAGTACAATTGGAATCAAAGCTAATCAGTCTAATAAATGAAAGAGAGAGCATCCAAACTGAAGGTCTTACTCTAATGCTGTAGGTGAGAAGGCTAGGGAGTGCACACCACAGAGATGAGTAGAAAAAAAAAAGGGCAGTCTCATGACTCCCAGTCAATTTTATCTTTCCCTCCGAACAGAAAACAGAAATGGAACAGTAAAGTCTTCTGGGAGCTGTAGTTCATTCATCTCTTCTGGGACAGGTATCCAGAACTATCAGACAAGCCACAGAGCTACAGCGTTAACTCTCTAACTTCCAGTGCACTATCTGATGTTATGATGTAGAATACCGATACCAAAGAGCATAAAACCACAGCCCTGCATCATCATTTCTTAATTTAAAACTTAACATCTTTTCTGCTTGATGGTTGCTATAACAGCTTTCCTCTTCATCATTCATTTCTTGTTCCTACTCTAACTAATGGTCATCATTTTCCATTCTCAGACCAGTTCTACTGTGACTGTAGCGCATTTCCATACTGCTCATTCTTAATAACATTAAGCTCCCCTGTGAATTTCTTAAGTCTCTTTAGCACCACGGAGGTGTCAAAAGTATTTATGGATCACAGTGCTGCCCTTCAGAGTCCAGAGTTTTTATTATAAACATATTTGCCAGCTACTATGAGAAAAGCTATGTTTTATTAAAAAGCTATGTATTATTAAAAACTTACTTTCTCTAAGATAATAGCAGCAAGAATAAACTACAAATTCCCTTCAAGTTATGCTCTTTAATAGTGCAAGCTCAGGTTTTATTAAGGCAGAATCAGCTAGTGGGGGTGACAATCCCTAAAATATCCATATATTAAGCAGTAGTGTGCAGGATTTGGTTATTGTTATTAACCTGAACTGAACATAAGGCTTTAACAGGCATGTCCAGCCCAGCACAGCTGGCAGTGCAGTCTACCAACAGTGTGCTATTAGTGCTGCGTTGACAGAGAGCAGGACATGAGGAGGGCAGTGTGTGCAGTGCTGACTCAAGTAATGGCTCATAACTATGCATTTTGATACACTACACACAGGGCTCTGAACAGCAAAGATCACAGCTGTGCTTTCCATTTTGATAAAAGAATTTGAAAATAGAATCACAGAATCATGTCAGTTGGAATGGGCTTTTAAAAGTCATCTAGTCCAACCCCCTGCAATGAACAGGGGCATCTGCAACTTGATCAGACTGCACAGAGTCCCCTCCAGCCTGACCATATGTCTCCAGGGATGGGGCATGCATCACCTCTCTGGGCAACCTCTGCAAATGCCTCACTACTTTCACTGTAAAAGATTCTTTTCCTTATATTCAACCTAAATCTCCCCTCTTGAAGTCTGAGACCATTTTCCTATCACTACAGACTGCTAAAGAGTCTGTCCCCTTCCTTCTTATAGCTCCTTTTCAGATACTGAAAGGCTGGTATGAGGTCATCTCAAAATCTTCTCTTCTCTAGTCTGCACACTTGGTTTTGCTGAACCTTTTGAGGTTCTCCTGGGCCTACTGCTCAGCCTGTCTAGATTTCTCTGAATGGCATCCCATCCATTTAGAGTGTGCACCACACAGCTTGGGGTTTCAGGACTGCCAAAAAACCGTCAATTCACATTTGCATGACCATTTTCAGATTATATGAATACATGACCTGCAAATTTTCAAAATGAAACATATAGAGTTGCAATCAGATATTCAACTCAAAAATCTGATCATGTCTCTTTACCAGACTTTCATAAATCACTATTTTAGCAGAGAAAGATACCCCTGGCATCACAGTCACTCCTTATTCTTATTCATGTAATGTATACAATTAATGCTTGGCAGTACTAGGCTATTAAAATCTAGGTTAAATTTCTTTAAGAATGAGAATGTTCAGCAGAACTTCAGAGTTGTATATGACGTGTCCCACCAAATTTCAATTCCAAAGGGATTTGTCTGATTTAGATTCTGCCACTTTTACTGATGCGTACTGAAGTCCCAGTTCCCAGAGTCAGTGTTAGTGCTAACAATGACTAAAGTGAAGTTCAAGTTTCACTCGTGGGTCCTTTCCTTTCATTAACCATAATGGGATGTGAATCAGATCTACTGAACAAAGACAATGAGTAAATCAATTACTTGTATAAAGCAGTATTTTGACAGAGACATGTAGAGCCTATATTTTAATTTTATGCTTTCCTACATCTCTGAGGCTTATTTTTTATTTATAAAACCATAGTGAAACTGACTTCTATGGATTCACAAAAAATGCAAAGCAGATACAGTTAAGAGTTAAAGTGGTAGCCAAATCTACCTAACACATATCGTGTTCAATGAATTAGCTAATAATATAACCTAGTAGGTGGTAAATGATCTAATAAAATATGTAATATAGTTCTGTGTTGAAGTCCAAAACATGTTAAAAAAAAATTAACGTTATGTTTGTAGTAATTTGTTTAAGCTGCCTGGTGGGTGTGTTGCATTATTACAGAAATTTCGAAAGAAAGTCTCATTATTTGTACTTGGGATGAAAAGAAGATTTAATTTATCCCACAAAATGTCTTTTATGAAAGAATGGACTAAGCACAGAGGTCATTTTAAAGCCTAAGAACTGAGGACATTGTTACAAAATGAATTTACTGGGACAAGATCATATTAGTTAAAAAATACAGTAAGAATTACATAATGTAGATTTGGGAAACTTATGTTGATTCCACAGAAATGTAAAACAAATGACAATGAAAGCAATATATGTATAAAAAAAATTCTGTAGTTGAAATGGTCTTGCTGGCTTCATTCTATACTACTGGTATATGGTGGTATTTTCCAAAGCTCCAAGTGTTGGATTCAGTTCTGGTTAATGGCAGCACCGTTCAACTTCATTTGACACAGCTAATCCAATAGCCATGGGAGTAGGATCCTCGTATTGAATTATATCATCTACCTAAAATATATGTGTATGTTAGTATATTGTCTGGAAATATGATCCATTCCTATGGACCAAATTTCAGTTAAGTTATTTAACTGAACTCTCTTTGCCGGTGCTTAGAGACCTGTGCTCAGGGACAGATGTAGAACAGTATTTAAGACCAGTCCCATTCAAAATTTTTAAAGTTCTAAAGCATGTAATAACCTTTGAATTTAGTGACTCCACTGTAAGTGCCCTTTTCTGGTCCCTATTTCATAGAATCGTTGAATAGTTTGTGTTGGTAGGAGCCTTAAAGACCATCTAGTTCCAACTGCCCTGCCATGGGCAGACATGCCTTTGACCAGATTACTCAAAGCTGCATTCAACTAAGTTTCTGGAGTAAAGCTGTAAAACATAGAGTAACGTGTTGAAAATGAGTCAGGCAATGGAGGTGGGGAAAGGCTAAATCTCATCCACCTCCTTCGTTTTCTTTCGGATGTACCTAGCATATTACATACAGTTCTAGGCAACTGGCTTTTTTTTTTTTTTTTTTTTTAGCTTGGAGAAAAGTAGACCAAGAGGACATCTAATTCTTTTGTTCTACTAAAAGATCTCAGGAAGAACTGGGACCAGCATTTTCAGAAGGGTACATGAAATAAATGAGATTATAGTCACAAGACACAGCCAAAAGAAAATTTCTACTTGATTTAAAAAAAAAATGTTTTTCACAATGAGTGTGGTGAAGTACTAGGAAAGGCTATCAAGAAAGTTAACGGAATCTCTATTTTTAAAGGTATTCAGAATTTCAGAGAACAGAGCTCTTTCCACAACATGAAAGTGGATTTTTAACAAAACAGATAATATTTATTGTGAAATTAGACCATTGTAATATTTTTTGTGCCTTTTTAACATTTACAAGATATTTAAAATTGTATATTCTTGCTATCTTGAAGTTAGATACAATACTGTAGATTTTTGTGTTTCATCTGTTTATTTTCTTGCAATAGCTAATTTAAGGAAGGCCATTAGGCTTCCTGAGTCCCATGCTATGGCTAAGGTGGTGTAAGGGAAGATACAATTCAAGATCGTAAAATGCCAGAATTTGTGCAGACTCTGAAATGCAGATTTCCTTAATTTGCATGCCACTTTTAATGCCACTTTTATTCTCTATTTATTTTATGTACTGTTTAAGAATTATTGATTACTGATTACTTTTTTTCCTTTGAAATGCAAGTTATAAGTATGCAAAGCATCATTCCAATAGAGTGTTTCCTCAGAAACTAGACTGTTTGGGAGAACTGGAATATTGAAAATACTTATAGATGAAGAAAAGTCGCTGATATTCATTTTAAAATATTCTTAGTGCAGGGCTACCTAAGAATACCTTACTGAGAAAAGAGGACAAACATAATGGTATTGAAATCCTAATTAGAATTGTGAATGCTACTACAAAAAGAACTTGTTTCTATTCTTGTCACAAGTAAAGACTTCTGATTTGTAAAATAATATTTTCCTTAAAAGAACACAGTAAAACCATTTTTATTTGACTCATATTTCCTTTCAGAACAATAAATCTTGATGTTTCTTTATGGCAAGGATGACAAAAGGCTTTTAAGACGTGTTGTAAAAGTTGTGTATCTTCATATAACCTTCATGTAATAATTTCTTGATACACTTCTGTATGAATAATTACAAGATTTATGAAAAATATATTGAGATCATTTGATAATACAACTTATTACTTGTGTAAAAATATTATCACAGAATCATTAACGTTGGGAAAGACCTCCAAGATCACATAGTCCTAGTCACCTAGCGGTTCACCTACCACCAGTATTTCCCCACTAACTCATATCTCGTAGTACAACATCTAAACATTTCTTGAACACCTCCAGGGATGGTGATTTGAGTATCTCTCTGGGTAGCTGTTTCAGTGCCTGACTACTTTCTTGAAGAAGAAATTTTTCCTAGTATCAAACCTGAACCACCTGCTGTGTAACTTGAGGCTGTTTCTTCTCATCCTATTACTAGTTACCTGGGAGAAGAGACTGACCCCCACCTCACTACGACCTCCTTTCAGGGAGTTCTAGAGTGAATAAGGTCCCCCATTTGTTCCACACATGCCATGTGATTTAACTCGAAATGATCTGTTCTATAACCTTCCCTGGCACTGAGGTCAGGCTGATAGGCCTGTAGATGGGATCGTGCTGGCAAGCCTCCAGGTTCCTCTGGAACAACTCCAGTTGACCAGGAATGCTGATAGATGGTGGAAAGCAGCTTGATAATTACCTCCATAAGCTCCCTCAGCACCCTCAGGTGGATCCCATCCAGCTTCATGGACTTGTGACAGTCCAGGTGGAGTAGGAGGTCTCTAACTGTCTCCATCTGAATCATGGAGGATTTTATTCTGCTCCCCATCCCAGACTTCTAGGTCGGGGGATAGTGTACCCCAAGGATAATTAGTCTGACTTTTAAAGACTGGTGCAAAGAAGGGACTGAAAACCTCAGCCTCTTCCTTATCCTCAGTTGTCATATTCCTCACTGCATCCAGGAAAGGATGGAGATTCTCCTTAGCTCTCCTCTTACTGTTAATATGTTTATGAAATTAAAAAAAAAAATTGTCTTACTACAGTGGTCAGATTGAGTTTAAGCCTGGCTTTTGCCTTTCTAATTTTCTCAATGTGTATCCTAGCAAATTCTTTGTTTTCACCCCAAGTTGCCCGTTTCTTCTTTCCTAGGAGGTAAATTTTTTTCCTTTTTCTCCTGAAGTCTCAGATAAGTTCCCTATTGATCTACTCTGATCTTCTTCCTGCTGGCTCTTCTTACAGCATGCAAAGACAGCCTGCTCCTGTGCCTTTAAGACTTCATTCTTGAACAACGTCCAGCTTTCCTGGACCCTTTTACCCCTCAGGACAGACTCCTGTCCTGAAGAGTTAACTGTCCACCCTCCAGAATTCCAAGGTAGCAGTTTTTCTGTCCCTCTTCCTGACTTCTCCAAAAATCAAGAACTCTACCATTTCATGGTCACTCTGCCCAAGACAGCTCCCAGCCTCCACATATCTCACCAGTCCTTCTCTGTTTGTGAACAGCAGGTCCAATGGAGCATTTCCCCTGGTAGACTCTCTTACCAGTTGCATCAGGAAGTTATCCTCCACACACTCTAGAAACCTAGTCCGTTTCTTCTCTGTAGGATTGTATTTCCATTATATATGAGGGCACCTGAAGTTCCCCATGAGAACAAGGGCTGGCTATTGCACATCTGCCAGCTGCTTATAGAACACCTTGTCTGTCTCTCCATCCTGGTTAGGCAATGTACAGCAGAACCCCACTAGGATGTCAGCTTTGCTGACCCTTCTCTGATCTTTAACCATAGGATTAACCTATCATTTCCAGCACGTCAAAACACTCTCTAACAGAGAACCAGGCTAACACCCCTCCTTCCTTTCCTATTCCTCCTGAAGATCTTAAAACCATCCATTCCATCACTTTAGTAATGGAAGCAATCCCACCATGTTACTGTCAGCTGGAGTAAGTAATTATCTCAACAGCACTTAAAGAAACTCTTTCCAAACACAGTAGATCTAGAGCATTCTTTCCAGAGGCTGCTAAAACTTATGGTATGTTTAGAGGCTTTGTAGAAAAATCCAATCTTTTAGATCTCTTGAAACAAAAGAAAAATAAGCACTTATTATTCAAGTCAAATAAAATGTAAATATTGTCCAAGATTGATAATGAGTAAATGCAAAAAAATAGGGCTATTTTTAAGGGATAACTGAAGAACTTTTAGAAAAAAGTTTAAGTCATTCCATAAGACTACTTTTAAAATATCTAGATAAAGCTGATACAAATAACTGAGGTTGCAACGTAATGAAGTATAATAAAATATAAAATTCTTCAGTGATTACGTGCTCAGAGGGGAGGCATGAGGTAACATTTGGTGAAGAGGAAGGAATAGTGCAATTAAATTCAGGGCAGTTTCTGTTCAATGATATTTGCCTCTTTCAAGGCAACTTCTCATGTTCCTTAGACTTTACCTTAGTTGGATGGACAGAGTAGCTAATAAATGAAGAGGAAGCCTATGCCAGTAGGATTGGAAGGGAGGTAATAGCAAGTAACTTCTGACAAGGTGGAAAAAGAAATTGTTCCTTGTTGTTTCAGTCTATTAAAATCACACTGGAAAAAGCAATTTGAGGTATTGGGTAGGAAGTAGTTATGCATTCACAGGGCATGAATGGCAGAAAATAGACAATGGGGCATAAAAGATCTTATACATTACTAATTAAATGAAATTGAAGTTGAAAAGCAGAGGTTTCTTTCAGCTACAGTAAATATTTTAGACTTATAGTGAATGATTTAAAATATAATCTTTAATGACAAGGAAAGATCACAGTATAAAAAATTTGCCTTCTACTTACTGACATAGGTAGATCAATGTTTGATTAGTTCACAGATGGTAATTGAATTAAAGTTTGGAAGTGCAATGTATGGAGTATTGATTTTTCTTGTTGACTAATCAAGAAGCAACAATTCAGATGCTGAGAGAGAGAAAAAAAAAGCTTGCCAGAAAATATAATTGCCATCAAAACATGCATTGCAAAGTAATGAAAAAATCAATAAAAGACTGGTACCACACAAGTCTGGGTACTTCTAATTACTCAAAATTATACAGTCTGAATTCTGTTTTGGCTTTATACCACATAAAGCCTCATTGATTTCAGTATAAAGTTTGGTCCAGAATCTACATAGCGCTCTACTCTTTTTTGTTTTCTTTTCTCACCATGGGTCTTCCCCTCCTGAAATCAATATCAAAACTCACATTAAATCTCAATAGTGCTTGATCATGCACTATTACTTCTCAAGGAGATGTTTGTATGAAAAGAAGGGAGAATTCATTTCTCCACTGAAATTAATGGCAGTATTTCCGAGGCTGTTTCTTTGCTACATTAGTTGTCTGTTTTTAATCCAATTAAAAGAATTGGCAGTTATATACAAAAGTTTATGGCAAGGAAGAGGAATTTAATAAACAATCCAGCAAAGCACATCTATGGATTCTTTTCTTTAATTATGTAAGTGAAGTCAATGGAAGTCAATCAGTGGTTTATTCAAGTGGAAAGCAAAGTATGTGTTTAAAGAATTTTTCTTGATCCACAGTTGCAGCATACAGAATAGTTATCTACAGTTTCTGCAGAAGTCCTTCTAAAGCTTTATTTTTGCTCCAAATGTCAGTGAGTTTAGAAAGATGTATATGTTTTTGGAGGAGCAACTTACCATTATGTTCCTATCACTGTTTGAACAAATGCACTGTTTTATATTGTGTTACTGTATACAGAGCTGTCTGTGTACAACATAGTGAGAGTCAGTCAATGGCTGTAATGTGTTTTTGTAGTCCCCAACTGCCTGTCAAAGTAAGCCCAAAATGAGGATTTTGTATTGCTCCCTACGTTGCTGTTTGGGCAAGTTTGTGCAGTCATCAAGCTTTGTAGTTGAGTGACATTTAGAAATGAATACTTTTAATATTTCCACATAGTATACTTCACATCCATATTGGAACTATAAAAACTCCTTTATTATGTTTTATCATATAATCATTACCAAAGAGGGCTGCATTTAAAGCGAAGTACTTTCAAAATCCAGGTCTTCAAATGTAATTTGCCGAGGCCTCAATGACTGAACGTAAGTATGCCTGACTGTCTGTTGTGCCAGATGTCCCATCAGGGATAAGATAGCTGTTTGCAGTCTCAGTGATTAATATGCTGTGACATTTATGGATGGATGGGTACTGAAGCTGATTTTATGTTAGAGGATATTACCCGGTAATTTATGATATGCATAAATATATAACTTTCACAGTGACTATATGCAGATGTAAATGGGATTTTATCCATTTGTTAAACCTTTATGATTACACAATTTTCAACAAAAATCTTTGTTTTTAACATGGTAATTTTGCCCTGGGCATTACACTGGTCCATACTCACTATTAATAGTCTTCTGAATGGCATTTACTTTCCTTACCCACCTCTAGTTTTATCCTTAAATGGCGCCATAGCACACTGAAAGCCTTCAGCTGCTGTATGAAGACTTGCAACTTGGAAGGCATATATCTTTTTCCTGTCTAAGAAATTAACATTTCTATCATGACTATATAAAGTGATAGATATGGGATCTGACTACTGTAGGAAAATGAGTTATCTCAGACAATAAAGCATAATTTTGATCAAATAATTATATTAAACAACAAAGAAGTTCTGTAAGCTCAGAAGTATTTGGTTGAAAAAGCTGCAGATCTTCCCCAGCCAGATGATTTCACATACCTGGCCTAATAGCAAGGTGATTTCTCATAAGAGATCCAAAGAGAGCAAAAGAGATAATTGGTGGTAGAAGGAAGTCGATTTCAGAAGTGAGAACTGCAGGCAGCTCAACAAATGTACCCCATTGTCTTTGAAGAGAATCCTGCAGAGGAGAGAGGATAAGGTATCTGTTGGAGTTGGGCATTTTGGACTGAGTTGCTCTGGGAAAGAGCAACTCAGAGGGCAGGTTTTGGTTTAACCGGGAAATTCCCTCTTCAGACTGATCTTGGATAAATTTAGTTTCGTGAGACTTAGGTTACTCTTATCTACTAATATTTTAAGAAAATTCAGTCAGGTTTGTAACATTTAAGACCTTATTAACTGATATATAAAATAACATTCACTAGCTATACCTTATTAACTTTGTTAAGGAAATGTTAAGACGCAAAAACCTTAAAATAAAAATATAATAAAAGCCAGTTACATGTGAAAAGTACTTAGACTACAGCTCACAAACAATTCTCTTATACAGATAGTTCGCTGACAACATTTGGTGAATATATGTATTGAAAAAGGAGCAGCTTTCAGCAAAACCATTATCCTAAACTCACCAGTTTTTAATACAGTTCAGAATACATATGTAATTTTTACAACATATAATATGTACAGTGTATACACACATGCACACACATATAAATACACATAAATACATAAATAAAACCACCACTATGGAACACTGATGGCCACTTATGTTTAAGACCAGTTTGAGGTCGTATGCAAAAAACGCAAAGCAGCATGGTGTAATAACAGCAATATCAGGATTGTTTTCTGTTTTCTTTGCCCAAGTCACGTCTAGATATCTGCTCTGAGTTCAAGTGTAGGCATGTTGATTGCTCCAAATTTGCACTGAACTGCTTCACCATAAAATCTGGATCTCTATCTGGAAATACTGGGAAATGTAGTTTTTTCTGTGCTTTGTTTTTACCAAGTAGAGAAGTAGGCATCTGAGTTTATTTGAATGAAAGTTGCCACATGTTTATCCGTCTTAAAATTAAATCTCCTGCCTGTGAGTTTCTACGTCTGTATTTAAATCAAATTTTTGTCACCCATCTTTAAGGATCATCACACTTAGAGGTTGATTTGGGATCCTGTCTCTGAGGTTTAACTAATATGTGATGTGAATGAGGTTTCATTAGCTAAATTAGGTTTATACTTTGATTTATATTGTGTGCTTTTAGCTTTATCCGAGCATCTCAGTTGTATTTCTCAGTTTAGCCAAATAATGAGCTACAAAGTTCAAGAATTTGTCTATAATCACTCCCAAATCTCTTTTTAGGTCAATACCATGTTGTTTGTTTGTTTGTTTATTTGTTTTTTCAACTTAGCAGCTATACACTGTCTCTTTTTAATCCAAACTCATTAGTCTACATTTATCTCCATTTCATATCTGTCCATCAGCCAGGTACATTTATTACATCATTGTACTGCTCTGCTTTTCTGTTCGCTGTTCTTCCTAAGTACAGCACATAGAGTAGTAGAAAATAATCCGCAGACTCTTCAGATCACTGTCTGTCTTTTCCTACTTTCAAAAAAAAGAGACAATTCAGTACAGTTTGTGAGTTTATGACAATTTGGACAGATATTGGCATACTAAAAATCATTAATAACTTTATGTTCATGAATTGTCAACCATAAATCATTGCTCACCAGAAATCTGTAGATATTGCATTGTCCTCCTCCACATTTGCTATCCTTTAATTGCTTCTTTTTTGTTACTGTAATGGTTATCATCCCATTACACAGAAGTGCTCAGCATGATGTGGGTGAGGCGTATAAACAAACATCTAAAATCTCAGTACCTCCTCTTCAGATATCTTCTTCAGTGTAGTTGCTTATCTGATGAGGAATGGGATTCTCTATTTAGTAAGTCTGTATCCCCATGCATTTAAATATACACTGCTGTTCATATGAATAGACAGAAACGTGAATTATCTCCAAATGGTTACGCATTTACATTTATGTATTTTACAATATACCTGCTCACACATTATGTCATCAATCATTTTGTGCTTGGTTTCCTACTACATAACTCGACCATTTCTGTTTATAAATTCTGTTTATAAATTCTGTTTATAAATCAGACACATCCTTTAGATATCCATGCTATACAAAACTTTTTGTATTTCAGTTTCTATCCCTGCTTTTCTTTTACCACTGTACTCCACTCTGTCTGATCAAAACAACATTATAAATCCACAAGCGATTTTAAAATATACTTTTGTACTGCTCTCATATTGTATTATACTGCTTAAACTGTGTTTGTATGTATGATAGTGTTTTGGAGTTTTTTGCATGTTTGTTCTTTATCATTATTATTCTTTCTTCTTCTTTTGTCACAAGGAAGAAAGGCTTGACCTTCATTTGACTATGCTATCAACTTAGTGGTTCTGGAATCATATAATTTAGAGTGGTGTTTCTTATACTGCAGTCATTCCATCCTTAGTGAAGCCTGACCTTTAAAGTTTATGTGATGTTATCTGGAAATCTACAAGACAGCATTATGGTGAGTGTTCTGGTTTCAGCTAAGACAGCACTAATAACACACCAGTGTTTTGGCTCTTGCTGAGCGATAGAAGCCCATCTGGGTCCAGGATCAGTTGCTGGGTGGAAAAGAGCCGTGCCATTATGATAGGGCAGTGCTGTTGGAGGTAGAGCTAAGACAGTTGTTCTGAATTAGACAGGGGGTTGTTCCATACTGTGTGACATGCGAAAGGCTTGTGTGGGGAAACCATGTTGTGTTGGCAAGGTGGCCTAAATACTGCTCAGGGATTGGCTGGGTGCTGGTCAGTGGGTGGGAGATCTTGCATTGGTAGAAGAGTGTCAGTTGATTTTATTTCCATTTTCTTTTTCTGTCTCACAAAATAGTTTTTATCTCAACCCACAAACTCTATTTTATTTCCAGTTCTCTTCTATGTCCCACTTAGGAGGGGAGAGAGGGAACGGTTGTATAGTGTTGAGCTGCTGCCGGGTTAAACTATAACAGCAAGTAAGTCCCGGAGACAGCAAAATCCATTTCTTGTTAAACAAAGATGGATTGATACAGGCACCATTAAAAACAATGTATGAAAATTATCTAGTTTACATGTTAAAGTCAGTTGTTTTCTAAATCAGGCTTACAAAAAACACTCATAGGACTTCAGCATATTAATTTTAAAAAACAACTGTGTAGAGGGATGAATTGGGAAGAGTGCTCATCCATTTCAGGGAAATTTTTCCTGCTGAATCAAAGAGGGAATAAACACAGTAATTCTAAAACTCATGTACAGCCTAGTAAAACTCTTGCCACACAGACCAGGTCTACATAGATTGAGGATTAAGGAATAAATGAGCCATAATTGTTACCAAAAAATCCAAACCACCCAAGTAAAAAAAAATACCTCTTAATAAGTTGTTCTGGACTGCTGTGTTACCTTTGTACAAAGCCTCCATTACAAGCTGAGTGATCAGTTCACTTTCTCTTCTCCACTTGTATATTTGAAATGCATTGTTTCTTTCAAACAAAACAAAACAAAAAGGTCCTCCATCAGTCTTCGAGTAATTTTGAGTAATTTGAGTAATTATCTTTGTTCATGTGAAATCCCTTCTGGTTCTATAATA
The DNA here is from genome assembly GCA_037305975.1 of Chrysolophus pictus. Lineage (NCBI taxonomy): Eukaryota > Metazoa > Chordata > Aves > Galliformes > Phasianidae > Chrysolophus > Chrysolophus pictus. The sequence goes on along the minus strand of CM074579.1, from coordinate 48,808,741 downwards.
TGCACTCTCCCTGCGTACTGTAACTGCATAAATAATTTGTTGGGGAAAAACTGAAGTATAATTTTAAGAGTTTATTTAAGCAAGCATTTTAATATTTATAATACATTTAATCTAGGAAGCAGTTAAATCTAAGCATCTTTGATAAAGTGATATTGATTTGTTCAACTACCCTGAGCAAAACGGATAGTATAATTTCTCTTGTTGATTAGTAAATGCTCTGGCTTTGCTGGCTTTATTTTTTAAATGGTTGACAGAACGTTTTGGGGAAACAGACAGTCTTTTGAGAATAGCAGCATTAATTTAAATTTGTTTAAATTTATTTTAGATACACTTGGAATTATGATCCTTGCAAAGATTTATAATTTGACAGAATGTACTGACTAAATTTCCTAAAAATTTGATGATTCCTTTTATATAATGAGAAAATTATTTTAGAAAGAGAGAGCAACTGGATTTAACACAGTGACATCTATAATATTCATGTGAAAAAAATGTAAAAGCAAATATGAAATTTATGGAAAAAAAAACAGTAATTCATTGTTCCTCAAAACTTAACGAAACCCTTAAATTGCTGCTGGAACATTCTCAGCAAGCTTCAAATATATTTTTCAGTGATATGAGCATCATTCACCATCTGTCACCCCCCATATTTGGTCATTTATCTACATGATGGCTCACTGCAAGCTGCTATCAGTATCACCGTTTATTTAATGAGAACCCTATCTATTTGCCCCCCTCTTGACAGCTTGTATTCTTATCATTCATTGTCAGCCTGTATTATCATAGCATGAAAGGTATCTCTGGGGTCTGCCTCATGACAGCTGGTGGTATGGGGCACATTCCTTCTGCATTGTCCCAACACTGCTGTCTCCATTCTCACTGCTGTGCCAATACATGGCAAACTACTTCAGCTGGTTCTGAAGTACCTCTGTCTCCCACAGAAAGTGACATTCTTTTTGAATTTGCATAAAGACAATCATTTGACCTAAGGGGAGGAAGAAAAGGAGATCATGATTCACACTGATCTCTATAGGAAACATCAGTAAGGCCTTCCTGCATGGAAAAAATATGTGGAATCCCCTCATTCCTCTCAGTTCAAACTGCTCCAGAGCAGAGAGGATTTCTCTCCTTGTACCTCCAGTGTAGGAGATTTGGTGTCTGCGTATGCTTTGTGGAGCAGAATACGTACTGAACAGCATTGGTTAGCAACCCTACGTAAAGCTGAGAGAGAGTAAATTGCTGTGAGGTACACAGATGTGATGTTTGTATAGAAGTTAGGAACTGAACTCCATGGGCTGAAGTGCAAGAATTGCATGCAGTTTTTTTACAAGCAACTTCTGTGATTATTCAACGTAAGCTCAAATTTTGTCAACTCAGGTAATTAAAGTCAGCATAAATCAGAACAAAGTCATCCATCCCATATATCCTTCCTTGTAATCAAGTTGTAGAATGGCATCTCTTTTCCTACTCACCCAAACCCATGAAAACTGAGAGGATTTCCTTTGAAGTCAGTTCTACTGTTTTTATATACCATACACAAGTAGTCACTCTAGATGCAGTTGCAGAAGAGTTCTTTATTCTGTGTGATGGGAATATCTTGGCAAAAAGAATATTCCCATGTAGATTTTTTAATTGTAGAACAAAATTCCTTAGCTCTTATGGCCTCTACTTATTGATCTCAAGAATCTACTACAGCGGAGAAGGGAAGCAGTTTGCTGATTCTTTAATAAAAGTAAAGAAAAACATATTCATTTGAAATGATTTTTCGTTTGGTTGCTCACATTTTGCAGTAGCATAAAATAATGTTTCTGGATACGTTATTCATTGAATGTATGGTTTAGGAATGCATCAGAAATGTGAGTCATCTATATAAATATTAATATCATTGGTAGAATAACACAGAATTTAAAACTTAATGAGAAAGGCCTATCTGAAGTGGGAATAGGATAAAAGTTATTACAACCTGCAGTAGTATAGGTGTGTAGGTTGTTTGATTTAATCCCGCTAATGGGAGAGGTTAATATAACCCTCATTAATAATGAAGAAGGATTATAGGATGACATATATTAGATCCTCTTCTTTTTGCACTTAGGTTACACTAAATCATGACTCTCTGGCATTAGGTTAATCAAAGTCCGCAGACCTTAACAGAAGTCTTTCCAGGCCTTTTTTTCTGTCCTGGCTTATTTCCTGCCTCTGTGGCAAAAAGAATCACCCTGGAGTCTGAATGATCTCATCTTGTTGCCTCAGCTTAACACAGAGCATCTTCCTGTAAATGACGAAGAAGCAAGCAAACAAAAATTCCCTTTTTCTCAGGTATTTTAAACTAAATACTCAAAAACATAAGTAACTAAAATGTGGGAAGCAGTTAGTATTCTAGGAGGGGATGCCATGCAAACAATATTGTAATTTCTATAAATAAATTAGTCAGTAAATATAAATGAGGAGACATGGCTAGGCTACGTAGAAGACATGTAAGAGCTTAACATGATTATAGTTTTCCCTTAGACTACAGAACCATAGCCAAGGAAGGGTCGTCTCATTATAAGATAGATGAATATGAATCACAATTGCTGGCAAAGTGACTAAATGTGGAAACTCCCATCTGTCTTTAAGTGATTGTATCTCCAATATTTGTCCCGTAAGTGGTCAAAATGGAAATTGCACTACCAAACCAACAGTACAAGAGGACATTCAGTCAGAAAACCTTTAGAGAAGACATTTATAAAATCCAGTTAATCCCAAAATTCGTCATCAGAAATCTTCTCCTTACTGTAACGAAAATAGCAATTAAAATTTAAAAAAAAAAAAAAAAAAAAAAATCATCCTGAGAGCCCAGATGTCACCTAGGCAACTTGAGAAATGTATGAGGAAACATGCATAGATTATGCTTCCTGTGGGTGTGCATTCTTGTAAATACATGAAATAAAAACACACTCATTTATTTCAAATAAACTGAACAACCGGTTTTGAGCATCTGTTACATGTTATTTTACAAAACTGGCAAATAAAGCAGCATTTTCAATGCTTTCATAATTTAAACAAATATAAATGTAATTGCCTTGAATGAGCTAAGATTTCCTTGGAGTACTGTATCAATTACATGTGTTCTAGCTAAGATGCAAATGAAAATAGTTCTCTCTCAGTAATAAATAAAACGGACTAGTTAATCAATCTCTTTCTATTTTCTTAGGTTTTATATTTTAGTTTCCTGAAAGAGTAAACCAAATCAAAACCAAAGACACACTAAAATAATATCTACTACTTACTAGATTTGCTTTTTCATTACTGTCATGTAATTGGAAAAAAAAGAAAAAAGTTTTGAAAAAACCTTTTTGAAAAAATAAACTTCCTTAAACTCTTAAAAATGTTTATAATTAATGGCATAGCCAAATGAGTTGATCAGCTCTTAATCTTCATGTCTGGTATGGAGCTCAGATAGCTGCAAGCCAAATTACCCAAATTTTGCAGGCTATTGCTGGTACAAACCAATGACTTAGAAAGACACTTCGAAATTCTGAGTACTATCATCTTTTTCTTAGCAATCTGGCCTATCTCTGATAATTTAGTATTCATCTAGGCCAGATAGAAGTTCAGTTAATGACATGAAAATCAAATTCTACTCGCTAAAATAGAGTGTTCCCATAAAATTAACCGTACTGACACTCTGTTTTTTTAATCTGTACGTAAGACAAGCATGGAATGTCATGCTTCACAGTGCAGCTTCCCTTTTATAGAACAGAAAACCTGTCAGAGAAAAATCAAATGGAAGTGTGAAAACTATGAGAGAGAATAGAAATTATTTATGAAGTTCCTTGTAGCTAATACAAACGCATGCCTGAAATCTTCTTTTATCTTTTTATTCAAACATTGAGACTACTAATGGGCAAAATTTAATTCTTTAGATCGTATGCGTCAACATGGTCAGTGTTTGGTGCAGAAATTTTAGTTAAAGTTGCATATCTCTGATAAGTTAGCTGCTAATGTTTTATAGGAACTCCAACTCAGTTTAGTTTGTTTTTAATTAGCTGGTTGATTTATTATTAATTTAAGCTTTCTCAATCAGTAGACTATTTTACAGTAAAGTAATAACTGATTGTTTAGTACAACAGTGGTCTAGACATGTCACTCATGTCTGACATTTTACAACCATTTTTTATAAAAGAAAAAAAAAAGATGACGTTGGTTAGATAAGCATAGAGTTACCATGGGCTAAGGGTTATGTGTTAAAGAGCCGATGGAAAGTCAGCCAGCAGCACACTTGACATCTGGTGAGAATTCTTGGCATTTATTAAATATCAAATCATGACATTTATGAAGGCAAAAGCACTTAACCCACTGCTAATAAGCTGTCAAGATACTTTTGCCTATATTAACAAAGCTAAAATAGCAGCAAATATGGATATATACATAAAAACTCGCATTTGCAAGACACAACCGTCACTAAGCCATATGCTATGTTGTGTATTATTTAGCATATTAATGCTCATTTATTGTATCTTTTTTTTCTCAAATGACCTAATGTATATACATACTCACTCATCAAATTTGCCTGTCTGTACCATTCGGTTCTGGGCTGCCTGCTGACACCCAATGTGCATTACTGTCGTTAATTTTGTTTTTTGGTGTGTGCCTAAATTTAGTCATGCTCCCTTTTAAAAATCATTTATGGGCTAAAAAAAGCTGAAAATAATCTGAAATAGTCCAAATACTAAAAACAACAGCAACAACAAAAAGAGCAACAACAACAAAGCCACCATCAACCGCTTTTTCATGGCACTTTATGGTCAGGCTTGCTTTTTCAGGATTTTTTTTATCAGTTATCATAAAACTTGTTCGGAATTGTTGGTATCGTACTGTCGTTCTGTAAACATAAGCGTAACATTCACATTAGAATATCAGCAATCGATGCTCAAGATTTTGATCATATAGATATTGAAAATTCACTAAAGAACTCACTGAGGACAGTTGTGGAGAGTGTTTTATTTGTAACCATCAAGATAAGAATGGTTTGGTGGTACTGGCTCCTGAAAAACACCTATTTGCTTGTTTTTTGAAGTTTTTTTTTTTTTTTCTCATCTTTTTAAGTTTAATATAATTTTGGTTTTAAAGTTGTTTCTAACTTAGGAGTGTGGTATATCAACAAACATGTTATACCTGAAGAAAAGCTGGTATAATGCAAAGTAAATGTAACACAAACAGTGGGATATGTAATATATTATTCTTGGACTATTTTTCAGATGTATTGTTATTTGTAAAAATTTGCTTGTAGTTCCCAATGATATATATTCTTTGCTGATATGCAGCTACTGCTTGGAATTATTAAGATGGAATACAAATATTTATGAATAGAGAAAAAGAAGTGCAAAATGAGAAAATAAGCAAAGGCTATTTTTTGTTCTTATCCTTAGGTGAAGAAAGCTGTCTTGAAAGCTTTGTCAGAATTTGACCTGCCAGTGATAACTTTTGCAGATCTGGGGAGATTTGCTTGTGTTGTAACAATAGGCAAAACAAAATGGAACCTGCCTTCATTGTAGCTTTTTTTTCCAATATACCGTAAACAAATAAGAAATGGGACTTTAAAGAAAAAAAAAATGGTAAAATGCATACTTGAAAATGGCAGCATCTAAAACGGACTTCTCAATATATAAGTTTCCAATTAAAAGGTTTATTTTCAGGTCTTTGAGCAGGTAACTTTTCTGCAATACTTTTTTATCAACTGTTGAGTGAAGTTAGCATTAACACTGGCTACACAGCCTCACTGTTGGTTTGAACTGTAGAAGGGGGCATCTGCATGAAGCTAATCCCTGTGAGAGACGACAAACATCTCCAGAAGTTGATGTGGCCACACTGTGGCCAGCATGGTGAATCAGCTCCCTCTGGTTAACTGACTGTTTGTTAGTATTCCTTGGTGTTTGCTGGAGATCAGTGTTCTGGAATTTCTGGAGTCTTTGCCATGTCTGCAGGTAGCATTTGAGATTAGTTGCACAGTAAGGAAGGCTGGCTGTTTGAAGAGCAGGCAACAGGAATCACAAACAGCAAACTCATATATTGTGAATGACATTAAAGGCAATATGTAATTATACCTTTTTTGTGGTCTGAGTTGTGACATTACCTGTTCACTGCCATCACCCCAAATTTAAAAGCTGATCATCTAAAACAAGTGAGATAGAACAGACATAAAATAAAGTAGCAAGATTCATTTAGCCTAATCTTAATTGCAGTGATTTATCACTGTCCACAGGGCATTGCAAATAAATAAATAAATAATAATAATAATAAAAAATTAACAAATTTCATTGAAAGATTAATAGATACCCTGTAATAAACTTAGTCTCCACATCACACATAAAATTAAACATGAAGTTTCCTCGTGAAACAAATGAGACTCAGATTATTTTTTATGTACTTGAATTGTTATTGTTTTAGTGTTTCCATTTTGTGAAATTTCTGTTTCTGCTTTGTCTTTAAGTGAGATTAGAATTGTTAAAAATTGTCTTGACAACCTTAAGGCTCATAAAGCATACAATGCCAAGTGCTGCTTTGCTATGCCACAACATGTATGCACACTTCCTCTGCAGCATCTGTATGTCCTCATAGAAGGAGCAGCTGGAAGCCCCATGAGGTTCTTTATGAGTCCTCCTGCTCCATTTCACCCAGCTATTTTCTGAGAGGCTTACTATCACAATCACTTCTGTGTGCATCCTGCTGCTATGGGGAACAACTAAATGGTCCCGGAGTCAAATGATAAAACTGATGATGAGAGCAACAATATTAAGATGGGAAGCATTCAGGGCTCTGTCTCCCAGCTTGCAACCCACAGACAAGTCGTGCAGTGTGTAAGAAGGGCTCTTCATCCAGCTTTTTATAATGGAGTAATAAGGAAGTCTGAGAGATTTCCTAGGAAGGCTGGAGTTGAGCAAAGAGAAAGCTAACCTACTTTTTTTTAGGGAGATGTAAAGCTGGTCTCTATTAATTTAGAAGTGCTTCTGTTCCTGTGTCACCATAGATGTAACAGTGTCATAACTAAAATAAATGGAAAAGTATTTCTCTTTCTGATAGTCTGAACTGGCAAATAATGAATGTTGTCATTACATGATGATGTCAATGAATATGTTTAATCCCATTGCTAACGCACATTTCATAACTTCTGACAAGAAATTTCCATTAACTGCTCTTCCTACCCCCAGGTCATTTCATTCTGGTGGCTTTAATTAGACTTTTAAAAGTGGACTGATCTTATTGCATGACATTTTCTCTGAAATTCCTATGCGAACAGAATTTTAACAAATGCTTAAAGGTAATTTATCTTCTTTGAAACTTTATGAATAAATCAAACAAGTAGAGATACCAGGGAAATGAAAATAAAGCTGCACATGATCATGTAAGTAACTCTATTTCATAATCAATGCATTTCTTCCAAGCAAAGTGATAGGTAGAACTGTTTTTTTCAAAGGAAAAATTCAGACATGGGAAGGGCTTTGCATAACATGTCAAGAGTCTATAGCAGTCATTAATTTCCATGTTTGCTGAGATCTGTCAATTGACTAAGAAGTTCCTTGCTTATATGTTTAAGTGCTCCTACAAGTATCACCTGTAGATATAAGTCTCCCTAGGTTACAATGTATAGCTCTGAGTAATTAAGTAACTGAGAACTTGTATGCAGATAAATACAATAGAGTTGATGAGTGTCTGACTGTTGACTTCATTATTTGTTTCGTATTTTTCTTTCCTTTTTCAAGGAATATGATTCATCTGAATGATGGAATATTTGGTTGAAGGGTTAAAAATAAAATGATACATAAATGATACATAAAATAATCAAAAGTACAAAGATGAGCAATAAGTATTCAACTACATACTTGTAGCAAACTACAAGTAACAAACTACAGGACTATTTTTTCATCCACTATTTCAGGGATGTGTGGAGATTTTAGTACCTACTGTTGTTAACAGCTGTTGTTAGCAGTCCTTGTGCTAATTATCAGATTCTTACTATCTCCAAAAATTTGGGCCACAGCGCCTAATTACCACTATATGTCCCAAGTATATAGTGTCCAGCAAACCTGTAAATGCATGGTTTGTGCTATGCTGTCAGATATTCGTGCCTTACAACAGAAAGCGCATATGAGGTTTTCTGAAATACTAGTCTTTGATTGTCTAAAGTGGTATTTGTGTAAGAGTTCAAGATCTGGTCACATTCCCTTTGATCCTTCACATTTCAACATCGTTGGATGGCTATTTTGTTTGGAAATAACTGGTTGTGGGTTTTTTTTGGTTGGTTGGTTGGCTGTTTTTTTTTTTTTTTTTTTTTCATGATAACTTTTCTGTCTTTAAAAAAATGCAACAAAAATCACAATGAATTCATTGTTAGGAAGAAATCTTTTTTAACTGTCTAGGTTTTACACTTGTTTCAGTGTGTCTGCAAACAGGAACATCTATATAAACATTAATACAGTACAGGAGGAGAAGCATTGTCACTGTCTGAAGTTCCTATTTTAATATTTTAACCTATATAATGAACTTCCTCCTTGAATAATGGACAGCAATAGAAACAGCTATCATACTCTCATATATTTATTTCCAGTGTTTTTATAGAATAGGTTATGAGGTGGTGAGGTACTGACACAAGTTGCCCAGAAATGTGGTGGAAGCCCCATCCCTGCAGACTTTCAAGGCCAGGCTGGATGGGGCTCTGGGCAAGCTGACTGAGCTGTGGATGTGCCTGTTCGTTGCAGAGGAGTTGGACTAGATGACCTTTAAAAGTCCCTTCCAACTCTAAGGGTTCTATAATTCTATAATTCCTGTTAGGATAACTTAGCACAACTACCGTCAAAATTGGTCCACATCATTTAGAGCTACATTACTCAAGCTGATGAAAACACTTCTATCAACATAGTTTGACTGCCGTCCTACATCATCTAACATCTTCAGTCCTAAAAAAAACCCTTAAGAGTATAGGGTAAATCTACATGCCAGAGGTAATTGCTCCAAGGGCCCTTTGAAGTTAAGGATCAGATCAGCTAGATTCAAATTGATTAAATCTTGTTGAAAGCACTTGGAAGTTTGTCTATTCAGATTTTTGTCTCACGAGATCTCCCCATCCATTAGATCTATTTGTGGTAGTAATATCCAGATTATGGCTGAATTCAGTGTACTGTTAAAAATAAAGATTGCCTTTGCCTGTGGTGTATGTTTGCAAACTGTGGGTAACTGTAAGGAAATATTTTATTAGCCAGTAACTGACAATTAAAATCTTCCTCAAACTGCAGAGATATGGACTAGTGCTAGGTATTTCACTTTAAAGGATTGTCTTTATATTTTTAACATCTCATCATCCTAATGAATCTTGGAGATACTACACATAGCTATCCCGATTTATTTCTTAATGAATTTTTATGGTTGTCTTTTCAATAAGCTGGAACCGTTCTTGATTGAGTTAGTCTGATGTACTTAAAAACATACCAGAAATAATAAGTAAGCAGTACATAAAATCAAAAACCTTAACGTAACAAAACTTATGTAGCATTCTGTAATATATTTCATGTCTGATTTTTATGTTGGCTCAAGTTTTCTGCTACATTCCATCTTGATGAAAAAGGGCATTGCTCATACCTACTGACATTGCTGCCTGTTTAGCTTCACTGCTGCATTAAAAGCAAATGCTTTTTGTCTGGATTCAGGGGCTATATTTCTTCAGAGAAAGAAGCAGGCCAGTGAGATGTATAGGAATGGATGCAAAATTACAGCAGTGAAAGGCTTATTTCACTTAGAGGGCAAGATCTGGGATTTTGCCAAAACAAATAAAATAAAAGCTCTTGCAGCTTTAGATGTTTATGTTTAATACACTAAGCATGCTTAGTGACAAAACAAACAAACAAACAGAAAAAAACTAGTTTGGTAAGAGAAATAAAAGTTAAGATAATATATATATATTCATTTTTCATATATCTTTTAATTTTTATCTTCTGTATTGTCATGTCATATATAGGTATGGTACAAGGTCTACATATGTAACCATTTTTTAAGAACTTGTACTTAATAGGTTAGTTCAATAGTGGGTTCAATATTGGTAGTAGTCAAAAATGTGAGTATTGTTTTAACTCAAGGAAAATGCTTGTTCAGTATCTAAGAAATGTTTCATCTCCTGTCATTTAGAAAAAAAAATTGAAGAAAGTTCTGGCTCAGGAGCAGCTGTTGCTTATCTCTGGAGATGCTTCCTTGTTAGATGGGCTAATGGTCTTTGGCTTATGCTTAAATTTTCAGTACTTACAAAGTGTAAAGGCTAGTTTGACTGCTTGGAGCTGATGTATAAGATGAAACAGTTATCAGCATAGGTATTCAAAACAAGCAGTCTAAACCTGTTGTTAATGTTTAGGCCTCTGCCTGCTCAGAATTTATGCAAATTTCAAAGTTGAGCAAGCTGAATCATGGCAAAGTGAAGCTGTCATTCATTGTCCTTCAGCCTTCTTGTTGTGTACTGTTGTTGCTTCCACAGTCAGTCATCACTGGGAAGCCTGTAAAAATGCATGTGAATTGCAAATGTTTTATGAAACGTATTTCCATTTTGTTGAAGAGGTTTGTGTGTGAAGAGTTACACATTTCAGTGCATCAGTCAATTTATAGTGAAGAATATTGACAGTGTGGAATGAGTCATAAGCAGTAGCAGAGACTGAAATCCCTATTGGCAATTCAGCTGATAGTTATATGTTTGTTATGAATTTATGATGTTTTTATACAGGAAGAAAATTTATTTACCGCTTATACTATATGTATAAACAATGTCCTTGAGAAATGGCAAACTTGAAACAGGCTCAAATGTTAGGATTGAAGTTGATGATGGAAATGAAAACTTCCTTTTATAAAATGACCATTTCCATTTTCAGGCAACCATGCTTTCCTGGAAATACTTTCCAATAACTGTTTTTTAAATTTTTCTCTGCTTTCTGTCTCCTCGTGCTTTATTACTTAATGTATATATATTATATATATATACTTCTTATTCTAACAAGTAGATAGCATCAAAAGTCACATTTCTTAAGAAATAAATACAAGATATAACAAAATATTTATATGGATTTAAAATCTAAGAAGATTAAGGTGCAGAGGTAGTAAGACTAAAATACAAACAAAGTGAAAATAAATTTAGGGAAATGTGAAGAGCAAAGAGGTGGTACAAAAACGTTTTGTGAAAAATGTTAAATACTCTTCAAAATTTCACATTGTCAAGGAAGGGGCACTTATGTAGTTCTAGCTAAACTGGAGTAGACTTGCAACACAAAAAACACAAGCTATCATGAGTTTCTTGTCAAGCTGGCATACAGCTTCTCGCTCTTTTTTTTTTTTTAAAGAGCAGGTGACTATAAGTCTGATTACAAGTTCCTCTCTTTTCCCAGTATAATAAGATTAAAAAATGAGTAAACAGCTGTTATAGTCATAAGAATCCAGCAGTATTGCACCATAACAGGTGGTGTAAAGGTCTATGGATATTTATGAAAGCTGGAGCATATCAGGGTATCAGTAGCAGATTATAAATCAGTAGCAGAAGCAGACAAGAAGGGCATGATAATCAACATGCCTCTGCCACGTGTAGTGGTAAGTCATCTCTGCTTCCTTCCATCTTGATTGGCGTATTCAATTTCTTCATACAGTGGGTTTAACTTGGTTGTTTTAAAAGAATATCTGGCACCAATAGAAATCTAAAACTTACTGTGTTATTAGTGCATCAGATCAAGTCAGTGGTTGTGAAATGTTTTACTCACTGTTAACTGGAGGTTTTAGGTATGTCACATGATTCATAGAACATCTGCTTTTAATACAGCAATCACTAATATACCAAAATTTTTGTCTGAGTATGTATGTATGGACTTCAGCAAGGCTTGATTGTTCAAAAGCAGCCTTATGCCTTAGGGTAGACCCAGCTTCTTCTGAAACATATCAGAATGATCATCACTGAGGCTAGCAGATGGCAGAAGGCAGCTAAAAGAAGCTTCCTACTGCTTGGAACCACATCACTTTGAAAATGTTTGAGTTTATATTCAACTTATGTGCAGACAGGTAATGCAATGATACATCACCGTTATTACCGATTTGTGTCTGACAGAGCTGATTAAAAAAAAAAAAGCATTCAAATTAAAACGCTCCAACCAAACTCTGTAGTATCTACTTATCAATAGATACCTAAATTATATTGTTTCACACAGAATGTTGAGGCAACTTCACGTACGAAAAGATGTTACAATGGGATCTGCAGCTGATGGCATGCTCTGGAATGTGTTTTATGTTTTTCACTGTCTCCCTGAAGGTCATTCTTGCTTGTGAAGCTGCTAGTGCCAATTGGAGTATGCTAACTTGGTGCAGTCATAGCATCCTGCTTATCTGCTAAGATACTGTGTGCATGTGTTATTGGATAATATTTACAAAATATTTCAGTGTTTATCTAACATGTTTTGTATGGTGTTTATATTTCTCAGATAAATAGATATGGAAAATGGGATGTAAGGGAAGGCAAAGATGCAGATAATAGGGCCTTCATGCTCCTAAGGCTATATGGCACCAAGGCACTCAGCATCAGAATTCTGAGTTTTGGATTTGATACATTTTAGAGGAGATTTGTTCTTCTTCTTCATTATCTTGTAGAAGTAACATCCCAGTGAACAGCAAGACATAGGAGCTTTGTGAAAGAGGAAAAATCCTTTTGCAAAGGGAAAAGACACTATGTTTATGAAGAAGTCACAAAGAGAAAGCCCTAAAACTTTTTTTTTTTTTTTAATAATTTGAGGTGCTTTGACAAAGTAGTTATTTATTTGGGGATTTTAACATTTTCACTTTATATTAGAATATTTTTAAATACGCTCTTGTTTTTGAACTTATTAAATGTACTTCATTGTGAAAAATGTCTGCATTTTGAAGTTTCTCATTATTATTTAAAAATATTTTCCTGTTATTTGCCAAAGTGTTAGTGTCTGAAAATGATGTGCCATCAACTAATTTTTTTAATGTAAAACTCTTGACTATTTTCCACAGTTCTCGAATAGACTTTTTAGAAAAGAGCGTCTTCTGTACCCACCAATCCAGTTTGCTGGATTAACTCTCAAAATCAAGCCTAACCACCACAGCCTCTGCTGCTCCTGTATATTTATGAAGTTGCAGCTGAACAATTGATACGCATGGATACCTCTTACCATGTAACCTTCTATATATGCATATGTATATATGCACATTTGGAAATATACAGTGCATTTATTTACTTCTGTTTAATCTAAAGCTTTGGTCCAGTTATACTGATTTCTTCTACTTGAAAAAGCTTCGAACAGCAAATGCAAAAGTTTCTCTGTGCAGTCTAAAGCAATGTACTTTCCACTCACTACTGTTCAGTACGGTTTGATGGTTACTGCTGCCTACTTGCATAGAGCAAAGACAAGGTCTAAATTGAGAAATTTCCATTTTGCCTGCTAACTAACCAGTTTTAAATACATTTTTGTTTTAAATACTGTATGGGAACTGCTTAGTCATGGCCTGAACCACTGATTGATCACCTGGGAAAGGATTGTGTCAGCCATGGGAGCACAGGTGAAGATAATTCAGCTGTGTGACTGAAAGGAACGGACCCTGTCTCCACCTTTCCTAGACTCCATTTAAGGGCTGACTGGGGAAGGGTCTCTTGCTGGAGATCCCTCCTCTGTGGAGTCTTTTCTGTGAATCTAGGTCTTCAGATACAGGTGAGTATTCCTCCCTGCTTGTTTCTTTTCCCATTTTCACCACATAATCTTTTCAGCTGTAACACCAGCTGTAACAAGTACTTTAGACATTGTAGCACATTGGAACGACAAATTTCCGATACTTAGTTTAAATGTGAGCAGATCAGTAATAAATGGACCACATACAAAGATATCTATCTGAGATGCTTCCAGACTATGAGACAGAAAAAATTACTTTGAAAAATGCAGATGTCTGCAGCTCTCTGTGTGTACAGACAAAAATCAGCATCAAATTATAGCGAAAACAGGTTATTCTTCAGGAGGGTGGCTATTTGGAGTAATTTATGAAAGAAGGAAACCTAGGAGTCTTACGAAGGGGGAGCAAGAGCCTGAGTCTCCCTGATAGTAGGGCAAAGGAAACAAATGAAGACAGAACATTAGAAAGATACAGCAGGCTGACAAAGCCAAAGGGAAAAAGCTGAAAGGGATAAGAGAGAAAAGCACAAGAAATAGAGATAAACTTTTGATATTCTTACAGGCTGAAGTGGGGAATTTCAGCTTGATTTAGTAGAGGATGATTGGATGTTGTTCCTTTTTTTTCTCACAATGATTTTTCGAGGAATCAGAGAGTAAAAGAGTTTGAAAGCAGCCTGTGTTTAGTGGCAGTAAATTTAAAAGTAGAAACTGGGGGGAAGGAGAGAGTGGAAAAGGAGACTGAGTGGAACCTTTTCACCCCGTGCATAACTGCAAACTTGTCAGTCAATAGCAAATCATGACTAAGCCTTCATTCTTTTGTGTGACTACGACAACAAGAATAAAATATTTACATAAGGAGGGAAACATTTTTCTCTCAACTTGTTTTCCTTTGTTGTTCTTAACTGGCAGTTTTCCGGTTAACTTTAAGTGAACTTGATTGTACATTTATATATATATAATATATATATATTTAATAAATACAGGTATCTGTACATAAAATAGATTTGGTCAAAGCTATCTCTCTTGTGTTTGCAATAAAATATATACATTGTGCCTTCTTTCCTGCATATATTTCTTCCTACCTAATGCCTATTCAATAATTGGCCCTCTTGAGGTCGTCTTCTCCAAGATAGAATTGAATAAGTTGCTCAAGATCAGATCTGGAAGGTGGAGTGGTCTTTTATATCTTCAAATTTGTTTTATTTCTGCAGTGGTGAAGGATGTTTCTTAGGGAATATGTTGGAGCAGAATACGGCTGGCATTTTTTAAAGACTTCATATCAATATTTGACTATATAAACATGATTGTTAGCAAAAGCAGGCTGGGGTTTGCTGAATGCTGTTGTGCGGACTTACACACATACATCTCACCCACTTCAAACAAAGTGACTGAATATATATATATATAAAAAATAAGTTTCATATTTTTTTTAACAATAGTTCTACTATGGTATCCAAATCAGACTGGTTTACAAAGAAAAGTGCATCTCAATATTAAGAATAATAATAAAGCTTGCTGAGACTCAGTCATTACTATACATTTATACAGCAATGTAACTTATTCCATCTTTTCAGTAGGAATGATATTTGCTAGCTTATTTTTAAGTAAAAATAATAGTTGTCTTTTTCTGTAACTGTCCGAGAGCATAATCATCAGGTTAAGTATGAATACATAGTTTTTCTACTGGGAAGTACAGGAGATTTTAAATTTGACATTACTTTGTATGAGGTGTCTTCTGAATGCGATATACAAAGTTAATTCCTCCATATCCCATATTGGTTATAGGACAAAAGTTCAGCTGATTCAAATAGCCATACATTTTACTTTAGCTCCTGCTATAGATCTTCCATTTCAAAATGTCAGGTGAATGAAAGGACAGAAGGTAAAAGGGTCCATAACCAAGGGTAAAGTAACCTTTTTTTAGGTGAGGAACCACTATCTTGTCTCACAATACATATTGGACTGTATCATTTTACTTTCAGTATGTAGTTTCATTCTCTCTTCCATATCAGTAGTTCTAAGAACAGACTCTCAAAGCAACTGGAACTGTTAATTTTCATTAGTGTTCCTAAAGGAACAAGAGAGCAATGCTTCTGTTACTTTGGAAATATTTACAAAACTTCACTACCCATTTTTGGCCTTCCAGGTGTAAAGTCAAAAAGAGGGGAACTCCTAGATCTAATAGACTATCTGAAGAGTCAGTTTAGAAAACAATATGGATTTTACTTCTGCTTTATTTGAGTGGATTCTTATGTTGATGTTACATAACAGTGTAAAATACAACTACATAAAATCATGTTTGTTGGGTTGAAAAGGGCTTCATATTGTATACAATTTAAATAAACTGTTGCACAGACAGCATGGATACATCTTGAATTCTTCTCTCCTGTGAAGTCTGTCCACTTTATTTGAGGGTTTAATTACTCTTCACTCAAGATTTAAAAGCTGGATTTCTTTCTTGAGTGATTTCTTTCAAACCTCTTTCAGCTTATTTCTTCCCAGAGATTATCTTAGTGTTCCACAGTAATTTGGTAGTTAGAACACTACTTGCCCAGAATATAGGGGAGAGAAATCTCATACCTTCTATTTCAGAGAGATTTCAAGTGTACATCCTCAGTCTTCTGTGAGAATATCCTAAGTTGTTCATCTATTCTCTAAGGAATATGACTTCTTTCCTGGAAAATCCCAATTTGGACCAAAAAGTTCAAGAACCACTGAGCTTTGAGAGAAGGCATAAGACAATGGCCCCTCACTTACAATTCTGACCTGAAAAGAGAATGCAGAATCCTAGTTCCAGTGCGATGCAATAAAGTTTCCATCAACTGTATTAGTGAGCTATAGGATTACACAAGCCACATATTTGTAATAAACTGCCATACAGTATCAGGGATCTGATGTATGATATCCAATCCCATGTCAAATTGGTTGTGACAGAGAGGGGGAAGGGCTATGCAGAGATACTGGTGTTTTGTTTTGTTTTGTTTTTTTCCACTGTATAAATAGTAATTTATTTCAGCAGTTGGAAAGAACTTGAAAAGAAAAAGCGATAGTACCTTATTATTATTTTTTTAATTTTCTTTTGAATTGGTTTACTTTTTTCCCTGTCATGAAAATGGTACAATGCTGAGAACATTTTTCAGGCTTCATAACTTTAGTTTTTCTCTCAAATCCTGCGATCTGTCATTTCCTTCTCTTTTATCTAGACTGGTATTGCGTACCCTGCTAGCTTCCTTTCTGTTTGTAGGATCAAAGAAGCGCTTCTTTTTAGCTTTTGTCTACTTTCCATTTCCATTAGAGATCTGAGACTCGTTCTTTTTCTTCTGTCTCCTATGGACTGTCCTCGGGCCACCTCATTGGATCCCATTTACAGACAGTGTTGCTAAATACCACCTCTGAACTGACACCTTCTAGATCTTCTCATTGCATTTGACCTTTCTTTGTCAGCCTTTCAGATTTCAGCTGTGGCTGTGCTGTTGCTGAACTCAAATTCAAGCTAGCAAGCTTATTTGTGCTTCACAGCTCCAGTGAAAGGTGGTTTAGGTGTCACATTACCTCTCCTGCATCAGCCCCTTGGTGCTAAATGTACAGAAAGAAGTGTTCTGAGCAATGACAATTTTTCTCTTTGCCATGGAAGGACCTGAAAATTATGTAGTCAGAGCTCAGCTTTGCTGTGCATGACACCAGTTTGGCAACTAGGAGTTAATAGAATCAAGGTGGAAAGACTCTTCTCTGATGTGGCTGTAGAAAATATTGCTGATTGCAGGATCTCTGTGTGGAAATCACAGTCTTGTGCTAATGAGTAAATTATTTCAGAGCACAGAGTTTTTGAAGTCTGTTGACACTTCTAGACAGATTATGGTTTTGTGTCTTGGTCATTATATTTGGCTAGTTCTTGCAAAGGAATAATGGCTAGGCCTGCCATTATCGCTGGGTACATAGCATGAGTGTTAATAACACAGATTAAACTATATTGCAAGTGGTGGCAAGGAAGATTGCTGTGTGCTGCATTTTTATTACAGATATTGTATCATTGTAATGTATACATCAGTGCTTCCTTGCCCTTCAATTGATCAAGCTGTGACATATGGAACTCTTGAAATAATTATGAATTGAGGCTACAAGTACAAAGATCCTCCAAAATTAACTACATTTCTGTAATGCATAATTAAAATGTTCTTGTCAGCAAATACCATTGATTGCACTTGATGGTGCATTATCTATGGTGCATTATGCTCATGTTCCATTGAACTGGCAGAGATACTTGCAAAAAATGGTTAGGTTTTTAATAGGGAGGGATTGGAAATCTATTTCTTTTTCTCATTTTGTTTCCTTATCTGTAGTGTGAATTTAGGCTTAAGGTAAGTATTGACGCTGGGGACAGTTCTGAGGAAAATACAGTACATAGGAATAAAACTATTTAAACTTCTCTGGCTTTTAAAATGTAATTATTCAAAGGAAAAGTGAGTCAGTTCATTGTACCTTGAGTACTGAATAAAATTCCTTGCAATAATGCTTATACCTGATCATCCCTGGCTAAATGATAAACCAAAACACATAATTTTTATTTCCATAGAAAATGTGTATTAGATGCATTCTAGATGGTGCAATGCTTAAGACATGATTTTGTGTTAAGCACACTTGAAACTGACTTTATTAAAGCCTTGATTCATATCATGTTGTCGTCATAACCAGATTTATTTCTTTCACATTATGACTGAAAACAGTCTTCTGATATATCCTATCTAGTTTCCTCCTTTTCTTTATCTTTCTCAATATGGTTTATTGGTTGCTTCTCTGAGTCTCTCAATTTGAATTTAAATGCAATTGTCTGCCTTGCTTTACTGCTGCTCCCTCTGAAATCAGCAATGGCCTAGTTGTAACACATTCAATAACTTCAATTGTATTAACTCTTTTCTTCTTGGTTGGTAATGATATTAACGTGCTGTATATTACGTCGGGAGACTTAAAGTCTGTGTTTAATTCCACATATCTTTCCTTGAAATTGATTTATTAGCTATGGACAATATAGGGGAATGAATACTTAAATTAACTGAAGGTTGACCAAATTTGGCTGTATAAATTAGGAAGAGAAACAGGTGTTGATTTTGATTATTTTTTTTACTTAAAACAAACAAAAAATCATTCTAAACCCTAAGCATGAAGAATACTGTAAGAGCCATTACCTTTTCAGTTTCATGCTGTTTTCAATATAGACTGAAGTGAAAAAAATCTATCTTCAAGATTTAACGAAGAGAGAGAAAGCAAGGAAAGATAAAGAGCAGGAATTAGTTCTTTCAGTAGTTGCCTAAAATCATCTTCTTCTCTATTTTGTTACTAAAACCCTTGCTAAACCCACTACTTAGCCTTCTTCCTTTGCTATTTAGCTCTGGAAAACCTCTTACCTACAAAACATGATATTGCCCTCCTGGTCTGCTGCTGGTATAGTGGGCAGTTATTTGTTTATTCATTTGGTCTTGAGTGGCAAACAGGGAATGATACATGCCAGTTTCAATACTATTTAACCCAATGTTCAATGCTATTTAGCAAAAACCATGACTTTTACAACATGTAAGACTTGCCTGGAGAAGAATAAAGGAAATCTTTTTCTTAATTAGCTCTTCTTGAATACTGAGATGATTTGTCTCTCTGACTCGTGATCTTTTCTATTTTCTTTAGGGGCTATGTATAATTTTCTATACTGCTCATGTATAGTGACTCTCAAAATAGGCAGGCTTAACAACTCTGTTCCTATGGTTCTATCAAGTTATCAAAATCAAGTAGAAAAGTCCATAATAAAATCTTTTTCATAAGAAATGTAGCTACAATCATTACGTTTGATGGGATTTAATAAAAAATCCAGGCAAATTTCCATTCCTTTTGCAAATTACTGCTTGTTTGTTCCTTCACGTATCATGGTAGATTAAACAAGCATGAATGGTAGGACTCTATTATTAGTACAGAATGAGAAGATAATAGGTCCAGTTATAGAAAATATGACATTGATGTTTTACATTCCTCTTGTAGTAGAAGTAGGCCATTAGTAGTACCGTCACCACTATAGCTGATGTATAAGGAAAACGTGCTAATGTCTGTCAAAATCCTGACAGCAGCAGTCACCAGTGTCTGAGTATGTCAAGGGTAGAAAACTAGTTTGCTCTAGGAAGGACAATAATTAGTGTGAAGATTATCACCTTAGTGAACACATGTATTTTAATGGGGGAAAGCACAACTGGAAGATAAAACCCATCACACTGTGTTTTAAATCTTTGCAAATACAAGGAAAACTTCCAGGCATATTCCAGAGCATTCCTTGCTTATCTGATAGGAAGTTATTATCAGAAGCATTCCAGAATAGCCCCTTTCTGTATAAGCACATGCTTCTATAAAATATTGCAAAGTAGTGTTAATCTGATAGCTTATAGCTGAACATTTTCTCTTCCTCTGTGTATGCTCACTGTGCTGTGATGAGAACAGGGCTATGAATGTTTTGTTTTACCCTCTTCCCAATTGCAAATGAATGCAAGATCAATGGTTCCATTATTGGTTTTTTTTGCATCAGTATATTTTTGACAATGTACACTATGAGCGTAAGACGATGATTTGACCTCTTTATTGTAGTAGGCTGTGGCAATTATTTTTTATTGAAATTTCAATTAGCTTTTCTGTTCTTGTAATGTTTTACCTAAATCCTCTTTTTAAGTTCCTACTGAGGTTACCAGAAAAGATCATCTAAGCATGACTGTGCTAAAAGGTAGAGGTAAAGAAAACAAATTATTTCTATTGTGTACAAAATTGAGGTCACTTTAGGTTAACTGAATTGGATTCCTTCAAGAGACGAAGACTTTCCACATCATGAAGAATCATTCAGAGAATTCTAATTGAAAAAAGAAAGACACCAACCTCTTATAGAAAAAGATACCAAGATTAGTACAACTGAACAGGAAAACCTGAAATAGGTTTCACAGACCATTGCCTTTATGACCCTTATAAAAAAATTGTCAAATGAAAAATGATGCAGAAAGCCCTGCAGATTACAACTCTATTAAACTGTCTAGCAATCTGAGTTCACAGTTAAAACTAATATTAAAAAAAAAAAAAAAAACGGAGGAATTTAGGATTTATAATTACAATTCTTTGGCACCTGAAATACTTCAATGCTAATATAAATTTTAAAGGAAAATCTACATTTGTATTTGACACCAAATTTAAAGATGTTATTCACAGAGACAATTTAATATTTCATTTGGCATTGACTATTATTGGTAAGATTAAATAGATTTTTTTTTTCCTAGGAAAAATCATTTGTGTTCATTAAAAAAAAAAAATACTTTTTCCAGTGTTTAGCTTGCAAAACATGGAACAATTTTAACTGAGTAGTGATGCTACTTTCAGGATATGTAAAGATATTAAATATAGAGAATCCAAATTTCATTAGCCCTTCTACAAGTGCTAAACGAGCTATGTTTGAAAGCATAATTTTGTTGCAGGGTCCTCTGTTTTCTGTGAAAATTAATACCGTTTGCCAAGCTTAGTCTCTTTGATGGGAATGCATTTCAATAAGAGAAGTTCATAAATTACTTACTAGTTGGTACTAATATAAAGTAAGTCATTCTTGCTAATCCAACTAAGAAGCCAATAAGCCCATTTTCACAACGATAATGCCAGTATAACTCATAGGGCATTTCACTCTGTCCAAGAAAGGAAGAATAAAGAGACCGGCTCCTGTGCATGTGTATGTTACAGGAAAGTGTTTATCAACTGTTTCAGTAGTGTTGAGTCCATTTTATGAAGCGCAGGAAAAAAAAAAGTGAGGATTAATAGCCTGTTTCATACTGAAAGGAGGCTTTTAAAAGGCATGACAGGGTGAAATTAATGTAAGCTTAGGGATTTGGTATATCTTCTGATTTGCCATGACACCAGAGATTCACTGAAATTCACAGTGAGTATAAATGAATGCAAGCCCTCTGCATTCAGTGACCTTACTGAATGTAAGGTCTGTGGGGCCATTTAATACCTCTCACATTTTCAGTTTGTTGTAAAAGTGCTGCACAGTGGATAAAATTCAGTAATGCATTTTGAAACAAAAATCTATACCTTCAGAAAAGACACATTTTCCTGAGTTCTTCTTTAGACTTTAGGGTGATTATGCAGAGAGGAAAAAAAGAGAAAAATGTCAACTACCTCCATCTGTAATCAAAGTGGGTTGCCATAGTGACAGTACCTCCTTTTTTGTGTTAACAGGGGTCAGAGTTCTGTGTAATCTCTTTTTTTTTCTTCCTGTCTCACAGAGCTATCCCTTTAAACTTTACAGATGCACAGTTGGCAATTTTAGTCCATTCTTGTTCTTTTTGTTTTTCATCTTCTAAAAGAAAACAGCTCAAAGAGCTTCAGTGTTGCCACTGTAAATTCATACATGAACAGTTCAGGACAATGACTGATAAGGCTTTTAAAATAATCCTGACTGCATTTGTTTTGGTTTCCCCACTTATGTTTATATAGCTCTAAGAGTTACAATCCATGATTACTCAATGAAAAAAAGGCTGATTTGAAGACCAAGACAGTTTCCTCTGATCCTGTGTTTCTCC
Source organism: Chrysolophus pictus (assembly GCA_037305975.1). NCBI lineage: Eukaryota > Metazoa > Chordata > Aves > Galliformes > Phasianidae > Chrysolophus > Chrysolophus pictus. The sequence continues at coordinate 48,786,480 of CM074579.1, read as the reverse complement.
TCTAAGCATGTAACTTAAACAACTGCTGCTTAAAGCTTGTCTTTAAGGGAAAGGAAGATAAAGGGTGCTTCCTTCACTTGTTGTGGTGGAGTGTTTTGCAGAAGGAGGGCCTAGATTGCTAACCGCTCACATAAAAATTATGCTTGTGTTCAGCATGTCTAAGAACATTGCTCTCAAGCTTTAAACCATTTAATTTCTAAAGATCTGATTGTTGCCAATTTTAGTATTCTAGGAAAGGAAAATATCAAATTCCTTATTTTTGAACAATATTTTCAAAATATGTATTAAAGTCCATTAAATGAGTGGTAGTAATGTGTTATTTAACTACGTTCTTCACATACCTTTCTTCTGATTGGATTCTCCCTCAGACACAGAGAAGTCACCTAGAAGATCCACAATGAAAAAGATGCTTTTTAAGTAAATCTTAGGTCTGGTGGGGAAGCCATAAATCCTTTCTGTATCTGTCAAGCACAGTTATAAGAAAATATACCCGCATGCTTTGAGATTGATTTACCAAAATCTTTTCTGTTTATTTTTGTGTGAAACACCTAGTTACATCTGAAGGTCATTCCTGTTTACATGGATCAATACACTCTGTAACTGAATGTAGCTGACTTTTTTTTTTATCTGTTTCTAGCTAGAAATATTCTTGCTTTTTTTTTCCTCTGTTAGCTTGATGAATAAAGAGAATAAGGGTTAGTGAACAGCCTGAAACAGAACTCACTAGACTGCACAGGGATCTACCCATTTTTAATGAATCTAAGGTTACTTTCAAATGGAAAAAGAGTTTCAGCAAGGAAAATCATCTAGCGTGGAGTGAAATTTATGGAAGAAAAATGAGACCATGACAATTTCACCATGATAAAGAGACTGCATAATAATATGAGAATACTGAAAGATCTAAATCGACATATGCAAAGAAATACCTAGAATCTAAATCCAGGAGATCTGTGAGCATTTAGGAGAAGATGGAAGAGATGCTATGGATTATGTCACATAAATTTTCAAGTACAGTCAGAGTGTAAGTTGTAGGAGAAATGAACAGTGTTACAGTGGAGAAATGAACTAACACAGGCATGTCCAATCTACAGCCCATAGCCAAATGCTGCCCAACGCAGCTCAGAATGCAACCTGTCCTGCTGAGTGGCCCAGCCTGGACCCAGATGCAGTTGCACATCCATTGCTTAGCACCAACTGAACATTGCTACCCTATTATCTCTATGCAGACTGAAACAAGGGTGTGTATGCAGTGCCAACTCAAGTTATGGCAAATAATTGTACACATTTTGATACGTTGGCTAAGCTCAGTCCTGTGAACAGCAAAAAGTATTCAGTCATGCTTTCTGTTTCAATAAAGGAATTTGAAAACAAGTTTGAAGTCTACAAAAAATATATATTATTTTTTAATATGTTACCAAATCAATTTCTAGTCAATGTAAATATGTGACCTGCAGATTTTCATATGGAATGTATAGAGCTTCAGTCAGATATTCAACTAAAAAAAAGCTGATCATGTCTTTCTACTGGACTTATCTTAGGAGGGAAAGCATCCCCCATTTCACTGTCATGCCTTATTCATGTCATTGCTTTTTGGCAGTATGTACATTTGTGAACAACTGTTTTCAAGAATGAAGCGCAGGAGAAATAAAACTTCATCAAAAGCCTTTGAATGCCTTCAGAACTCACGAAGAATTTAAACCACATTCATGGGACTACACTAACGTATTACCTTACAAAAACAAGGTCAAATATCCCACTAGTTCTATGGATTTGTTGTTCTTGTTTGATAGATAGGTAGATACAGATATAGTTTTATGGGGGCTGTTTTGAAATTCCAGACCCATGTAAATTGCTGAAATTATTCAGGTGTCTGTTGTTTTTCATTCTTTGAAGTTAGTTCATTTTGCTTTTCTCTCACATAGCCAGCATTCCTGTCAGGTGATGCTGTGATGAGTTTTACTGTGGTTTCAGCTAACACATTGCCTGCTGAACAATCTTATGAATGCTATGAAAAGGTACTGGAACAGGCCGCCCAGAGAGGTTGTGGATGCCCCGTCCCTGGAAGTGTTCAAGGCCAGATTGGATGGGGCCCTGGGCAGTCTGGTTTAGCATTAAATGAGAAGGTTGGTGGCCCTGTATATGGCAGGGAGGTTGGAGATTCATGATTCTTGAGGTCCCTTCCAACCCTGGCCATTCTGTGAAAAGAAGATAGTGTTTGCTGTGGTTCCTTCTTGCATATGTACAAGGATACACGTGATTGTTTTGGAGTGTTTTTGGGTAAATTTTCATTGGAAACAGTCACTTCATTTTCACAATAATGCAATTCTCCCCTGTTAGCTGTTGCTGATTTTGTTGTTTGTTCATTTGTTAACCCCCTAAAGGTCTCCATTACTCAATGGGAAGTACCGTTTTTGTGAATTGCTCTGTACTTCTCTCACTACTTCTCCTATTTGTGGAAGCTCCCAAATGCTACTGCATTATGTAATCTGTTTGCCAAGCCTGCTCTCCTGGCCCCACAAAGGTATGTGTGAAGATCTGGAACTGAGTTGTTTTCTATGTCTACTTTTCACTTTATGTTGAATTTTTATTGTGTTAAGATCCTGTAATGAGGCTTTTCCAGAATAACTCTCTTAAAAGTTGGAGTTTTGTCAAAAATTTTCACCTGAGTTTGTGGTCTGGTTAGATTTATGTGTACATAAGAGAGGAGAGCAAGAGATAAAGATGAAGTTTCTGACATCTGTTAAGAAGGGCAATCCATTCTCACCTAAATAAAACTGATCCCAGTAGGATAGGCAGCAGAGATTCTAGGTTAGTGACACATAATATTAATGACACTGCTGGTTGTAAAAGTCACTGAACTCTGCAGATGCTTACAGATTAGAATCTGAAACTAAATATGAGCCATCACCTTTATACTGCGTGTGACATAAACAGAAGGCAGGACTTGCATGTCTCATACTATGGTTTAAATTGTTAACTACTAAGGCAAAGAGACATCATGAAAGATCAGCAGCCTTTCTCACCTATTGTTATTAGATCCTCACAAGTTTTGATTATTATGCATCTGACATTAATAAAAGGTTAAAGTAAATATTACAGTAACATTATCGGATTAAAGTTTCTCTTTTATCAGCAGCAGTTTTTCCTGTCCTTGATAATGAGCTAAATATAAATTTTTTCAAAGAGCATTGTGCTATTACTGCCAGAGAACTGCCATTGTATTAATCTCTGTTCCCCAAGAAAGCAGAAAGTGGAAGAACAGGTCATTAGCACGTGACTGCTTTCAAGAGGAGGCGTGCTGTCCTTTCTAATTAAGGTATTTGTATCAGAAAAAGAGGATAGAAATTTTAAAACAACTTAAATAGCTTCATACCCCAAAGCATGAAGGAAAGCCTCAGCTAGACTGTTTTTCCTCTTCATATATAAGCAGGTTGTTACAAAGATTTAAAGTACTGGTAGCTACGTATCAGGCTGAAAGAAGCATTGTTGTGTGTACTGCTCTAGAAGCACAAGTTTTTACGTCCGTGTATTAATGTTTAAGTAGACCAACATGAACCTCCTGTTCTTAAAATATCCTTAGGTTTGGCTTGCTTAAAAAAGAGACAGCAAACAACATTATCTGTTTAGCTGATTCTTATATGTTGGTTAATAATGAATAAGCTGCCTGGCTGGTATGTTTTCAAATTGCTCACTGAATTTATAGATACTGATAAGAGTCTGAAATAACAGTGATATAAACAGGTAATCAAGCACTGAAGAAACACTGTCTTTCATCATAATGCATATTTTATTACTCTCAAGGTACATGGATCTTACTGTTGATTCTGCACTGTCCATTTTATTTGGCTGTGGAAATTGCTTCTACACACAAAGTTGAGGACAGTCTTTATGTAGAAGTACTAATATCCTAACATTTCTGGTGTGTGCCTCTGTTTTATTAAAACAAATGTCCTAAATATAGTATCATAAAATAAAATTATCAATTTTATAATGTCTGTTTCTTGTCTCAGACCGATGTTTGTTTTTATAAATATACATGATTATACATGATGCTCCTATGTTTCAAGCCATATTAGAAGAGAACAAACACTGCAGTAGCCAATAAGAATTGAATTCCTCCTGTCCTACTATTTAGTTTGTTTAAATGCATCCTTTTTCTGAGAGATGCTTTTAGCTAATTCATTTCCCCAGTAAGTTCCATGTGAATTTGGTCTCTGCTCTAAGAAAAGTTTGGGAAAGTTAGGCCGTTCAAAAGAAGTAATATCTCGGGAACTCTTCCAGGGAAAAATGTGTAATGACGGTGTTGGATCATACTCTTTCTATATGCTATATTGAAAAGAAGCTTAGCTGAAGGATATGATTTCAGTTACGTGGTTTATATTAACTGCACTTTTTATCCTCTGTAACAATTAGGTTTGACAATCTCATGTATGTCACATGTCCATAAGTACAGAGCACAGTGCTCCACTATTGTACCAAAATTTTAGATGTATGAATTGGTTCTTGAATAAGTGTGAATAACCTATCAGTTCGCTATTCTGTGTAAGTGACTCGTTCAAAATCATGGGCCTTTGTTAAGAGATTAAAGTGATTAAAATTCTTATTTTTGCAGAATACATTTTGTTCTGGCTTACTCTTCCTTTCAGAACCTCTTTTCTTCTTCAGAATTTTGGTATATAAACAATGTTTGTACAAGAAAATTGTTAGTGCCACAACTTTTCCTACCATAGAAATTACACTTCTGATGACTATTCTACCCCACACTTTACTGAGTAAAACTATGAGTAGGCCAATAGAGATAGAAAATCTTAAAAACATCCTCTGAGATAGGTGGGAAACTCAGAACAAAGTTATTTAGGGCATAATCAATGCTATTTTAGTCTTCTGGTGTTCAAGTACTATTCTGAAAACTAGATTCAAAAAGCCCTAAAGAGATAAAGCATCCAATTTCCTCCCTATTAAACTGAAATGCTTGGAGTAAATCACCTGAAGCACTTTAGCAATTTAATTCATAGATGTAGGTTATATTTGTTGCCTATTACTGCATTGTGCTTCAAGATTTCTGTTCTTTCTGATGTTGTTAGAAAGATAGCAATGAAGAGATATTAGTCTAACTAGGAACAAATTCAGTTTTTACTCAAGCATCCTAAAATACTTCAGAAATGTCAGTATAGAGCTGTCTTGGGGTCCAAGGTCCTTATTCCGTTGGTCTAATCCATTTTTTTTCATTGCTCTTAGCACCGGCTCGGTATTCTCCCTGCTGACTTGATGCCCTGCTGACTTCTGATGGCCTCACATCAATTCCAGCTGTTAGGGTCTAGGTAATCCTTAGCACTGTTACAGCAACCATGCTTGAGAATTTGCGTGGTATTTTCCACTTTTTTGCTGCTTAAAGTATCATTTAAAAAAATTTTTTTTTTCTTCCTCTTTCTTCTCTGTCTACTACTTTTCTGCTGTTTCAACTAGGTTGTTAGTAGGCTCCTTAAACTTTGTATATCTGCTTAACTATCAGTGAATGTTTTTTTGGTGGTCTTTTGTTTTGGTAATTTAAAGAATGCTTTTAACTTCTTATGGATCGTTAAACAGCAATACGATTTCTTAGTTATTATTCTAAGAAAAGCAAAATAAATTAGGAACAAGACAGTGGCTTAAAACTAGTGGGAGCATATCTTCAGTAGAAAAAAGAAAATGGAACAGAATACTCAGGAACACTTTGAATTATGCCCTCAAATTATCTAAGACTGATAAGAAATGCAAACGCAGTATCTCCAGATCTATTTAATATTTGATAATTTGAATAAAGATTACCTATTTATTTATTTTGAAATTCGGCTTTTACATCTTAAATTCATTTCACAAGTAGTTGCATATTTATTTTCATAAAAACTGTATGGTTTTTAGAATTCTTTCTTAGGGCATGTCAGCCATTTTATTTTTCCATGGATATTTGAAGAAGTGGGAAAAAAATGTACTTGAGCTCAAGTTGGTTCTAAGGATTCCTCTTATAATCTGCACTAGCATAATCACTGATTTCAACTGCAATGTTTTTCTGCAAGGATGGGATCATGAAGGCTGGAAATAGTTTTGGGAGGCTGAGGTGCTTCATGAGTATTTCAGAAGGAAAGCTTTGGCTGTGTAATGGTTGAAACTTTAAGAGCGCTGTTGATTATAGAACTTAGCTACTATTTTGAAATTCTTTTGCTTTCGATGGCTATCCGTTTTCCTTGATAAATAGAAATGTGCCTCTTGGCATGTTGTTCTTCCCCCCAACTTTGCACCTTATGTTGCTCTGCCATGTATGTGTTGGCCTTGGATTGCTTTATTTTCTTCCTGCAGGGGGAACAAGATAATGTTTTCTTCAGATAGCTTTTAGAGCACTGGTGTTATACCTTCATTTTAGGCTCTGGTCACTCCTTCCCTCTCTGTATGGGATGTGATGAAGTGATTCTGCTAGACTGAGCATGGAAATATTATTGCTTGGTTTTTTACTTTAAAGGAAGTTCTGCATCTGGATCTGTGGGAAAAAGTAATCTGAACTAGCACAGAATATGCTTGCTGTTAAAGTGAATATTTTTAAAAATCCAAAAATGTTGAATTGCTGTGTGATACACCTGATGAATATATTGGAGAAATACAATCTCCAAATATATTCACCATATTAATTGAACGATGTTTCCTGTTCTGAGTGATGCTAGCAGAATAAACCCCAGAACTTGTTCTTCCTTTGAGAAATGAGGAAATATTTTTAATTATTACTGTTCTTTTTTAAACTCAAGTTTGAAAAACTGGGAAGTCGAATACCTGTAATGTCAGGAGATGTTTTGAGGTTGTCAGTGAGCAAGATACATTTTAAGTCATTTGACAATAGTATGAGATCTTCCCTCTTTTTTGCATATTTCTAATTTTTATATGATTTTAAAAATGCTGCACTTGGAGAAGAGACTGTACTACAGATATTTCTGGATTTCACTGAAATGCTGTAATGAAAATGTAGTAGTGAAGTTGAATAAACTAGTTGCAATGGAAATTCTAAAGAACAATTACATTTTTCTTTGGTCTTTGGGTACTAATACTGAAAGCACAGAGGCTTTGTTGGTTATGATGGGTTTTGGAAACCAGGATGTCTGTAACAGAAAAGGCAAAATTGCTCAAGAACTTACTTATCCTAAACTATTAACAACATAAAGTACACAATTTGAGAATTTCATAGTACTTAAGCTGAAAGTGAGCCAAAAGCAGGAGCTAACACTTGCTTTTTTTTTTTTCCTTCTTTTCCTCTATCCTTGATTCTTATAAAGAAACACAGACTTGAAGCATTGCAGCTGGCAAAATCTGATGCAACTGAATTACTGACTTTCATTAATTTTGGATAAGAGCACTGTAGCAAAATCTGTTGAGCAAGGAATTTGCCTTTATATATCTTACAGAAATGGTAACATAGGAAAACACTTGAAACGAAGGTTTTCCCTTCTAGTTGCACACTAAGCTGTGGACATTACATCATATAACATAAGCTCTTTTTCTTACAGTAGTCTTCTTAATAATTATTTTTCTTGTGACATCAATCTCTCTTTGACAAAAACATGTTTTAGTGATAGCATGGTTACATGAAATTGTTTTTATATTAGAAAATGTAGAAGTTCAGTAGTGAACGAGAACATATATCTGTAAACTGTTAAGCAATCTATATCCTTCTATGTTTCAAAAAATAAAATACTTCAAGCAACAGGAGGCCAGAGGAGTGGTTTTTGTTTGTTTTTCCAAACAAATAATTGTAATGATGTCAGTGCTATGAAGAATACTGTCGAAACCTTTTCTTTTATGGGAAAAAAAAAAAAAAAAAAAGTTGATTATTGTGTAGTTCCTGAAAGTTTTCTAGAGTGATTACAACTGATTCATTGGTTTATGTTAGGGAACTTTTCTAAAAACAAAGCCAGACACTCTCGTTTCCCCAAACAGTCACAGATTAAGTCTATGGTCAAGTAAAGGGTTTGTGTTCCACCAATGCATTCTCAAAGTATATGGCAAGAAGTGTCTCCTGGGAATGGAGGCAGAGAAAATGGTGAATGGGAAATGAACTGGAAATAGGAGGTTTGAATGAAATTGTATATTGAGATGATGCTCTACAAAGGCTTTTGTGTCAGAGCTTTAATATAGGTATGGAAAAAAGAGCAGGTGCAGCTAAACGTAAAGGTGCAGTATGTATAATGCTTTATAAGTAAAACTCGTTGGCTTTTATGATGACTTGTCAGCTTTGCTGGTCAGTACGTGAAAATACAAAAAGACTCAATGAACCACTTACCTATCAGGAAAGTGGATGAGTTACAAAGAATGTGGATTTCATTTTCGTGGCTGGGTTTCCTAGGCATGTGTCACATCCCACCCATAAAGGGAGGGATAGTCATGTTTTCAGATTTCATGAATACCTCTGGTTGGATTAAGGTAAAACAATTTGCAGAGGTCCTCACACAATCATCAGATTTAATGAGAATCTATGTATACAATTATCCCCAAAATACTGGTAATCTAATGTTTAGAACCTATCTTAATCTGTGTGGCTAAACTGTATGACCTTAAAGAACCAAAATAAGTCTCACAAATACTTAACACCTTTATGAGGGATACAGCTTTTAAGAAACAAAAATAGGCCTTGCAATTACTTAATTTTATGAGAGAAAAAAAATGAAAAGAGCAAACTAAGGAAAATGGAGTAAAAACAATAGTCAGATAATGAACAAGAGAAAGATTGATCACCGGTCTATTCCAAAGAGTTCCAGTGTTGGCCTGCTGTGCTGAAGAAGGGATAAGGAGGTTTAAGTCTCCAACCAGCAAACAGCAACAATGACCACGAAGAAGACAACCCCCTGGATCCCTTATGAGGCATCCTTTTATGCCTGCTACATTTTCAGGTATGCTGCACCATCCCAAGGTTGCAAAAACAAGTTTGTCAAAAGTAAGTTTATAGCCAAAACTTTCTTGCAGGAAGGCTAAGCCAGCTAGAGGACAGGACATACTTGCTGATGTCAACCTTCAGCTGGTTATCATGGTGATGGCTTTGCACTGCAAGTGCTTGAGACATACCAAGCACACCCCAGAAAGTGTTTTTTGTTGTTTTTTTACAGCATGTATAAAAGAAGGCAGTAGGTTTCTTACACTTCCACAGAACTTATGTTCTTTGGGGAGTGGCAGAAGGGAAGAAAATATTTGTGTTAAATTCATTTTGTTTTTCTTTCATGAAGCATGCCTTTCCCATCCCATGCCCAATTAGTATTTTCTGGTGCTCCTATGTGACACTCTTTATACTATAAAGTCATTTATGTGGCCAGTTCTTCAGATTACTTAAGGAAGTCTGAATGATAAAACAGTGGAATGTTGTCTATAAAATCAGATAGAGAAAAACCTTGGCCAACAATCACAAGTGGCAAAGGTGTTAAAAAAAACAGTAGTAGTTTAAGGAATTTATTTAGTGGCTAAACTGTCCAGCAATTTCTACTGAAGGATAGAAAGGAAAAAACAGTCTTGGCCAAGAGTCAGGGCTAAGGTATTTTTCTTTTGATTAACACTAACTTCTATTTTGAATTGAGTACAATTAGGGTAGTTACATTTTTGTGAAATAATTTTTTAGTCTTGGAAAGAAAAATGTTATTTAGCTAAGAATTTTCAGTGCATCGTTTGCATACTGAATTTCTTTTATTTTTGGCAAGTTCAGGCCAGTGCGTAATGTTAGTGTAATTAGTTCGTAATGTTCATGACCCACTCTGGGATCATTCACAAGAAAAGTGCTCTATAAACATTAAAGATGACCTGTGACTAGAGTAATTTATCCTATGCTGCTGAGAACTTCCCTGCAGTGTAGGAAATGGGAACTGGATCCCATTTAGCTCTTGCTTATCCACCTTTTGCAGTTTGCAGTAGAGAAGAAACAGTAAGGTTTCCAGCACCCTCTCTTATTAAACTTATTAAACTTTTATATTTGTCCATTCACATCCAGATGTAGTCCAGTGTAAAGGTAAAGCATCATTCATTTTCCTTTTAACAAGAATGCAAAAGAAAATAAGTACATCTAGATGGTACAAAGACTGATCGCTCATGGAAAAGGACTGGATATAGCCCTTCTCCAGTATTGGAGAAGAGACTCAGAGGTATCAGATTGTTTAATTTTTTTTTTTATTTGATTTTCTTTTTGTTTCTTGAGATAAATTTACTACAGAAGTAAGCCATTACATTCTTAAATATTGGACTTGGGGAACAGGAGAGTTTCACTTCCAAACTGTTAAACAATAATATATAATTGCCTGATTGCTTTTTTTTTTAATAAAAGCAGGGAGAAGAAAAAAATAGCATGATTTTGGAAAAATTCCATCGAGAGTAATACTTTTTTTCAGTATGTATTCTTCTATTTGCTGTGCATATTTTCAGACAGTTATAGGAATAATCTCCTTTCAGTCTCCCTCTATTTTACGGATCTAATGTTGTTGTGGTATTTTTTCGCTGTGCCAAGATATCACTTTGATTTAAAAAAACAAACAAACAAAAAAAAAAAAAACAACAGTAGACTCTAAAATATGCTCAGTTCCAAATCTGTGATATGCTTAGAAAAATTGTTGCTTGTTACTTTCAAGATGCCTTTAAATCTACTGTTGTGATGGTTGTGGTGTACAAAGTACAAAAGAGCACAACTTGATCTCTAGATGTTGTTCATAAGTTGAACTTTTCTGGAACAAAAGCCCGAGTTATAATTTGAACTTCAGTGATGCTACAAGGAAACTTAAATCTGAAATTTGCTTTCAAAACAAAAAGACAAAAGACAAACTCCCCACTAAGGAAGGCCTTCAGCCTTGAATGTTCTAAATCTACGTCGTTTCAATCTTATTGATATAATAGTTTTCACAAAATTGTCTCTCCAATATGTTTTACTTCTTGTGCTAACCTTCTTAAGTGTAACTATTGGGGCTATTCTCTGCTGATTGAGAATGTTTTTTTTTAAAAAAGAATTGTGACGTCATTTGATACTATTTAATAAATATGGACATGTGAAAACAAAATACATTATTAAAAAGGAATGGAATTTTAAAAGTAAAAAAATATATCATTTTTCTTGCCCCTAAGTGATTTACTTATTCCTGTTTTTCAAAATTTTTGCAGTTAATTGTCTTTCACCTAATTTTTAAGTCAGTGATGGGTATTTTGACCTCTGCTCACTATCAGTTGGTCTGATTATTCTTGAATAAATGGTCAATAGCAATTTCAGTCTGTGCTTCTCTTTACAGAAGGGTATTGAAGTCATATATGGAAAGGGTAGCTGCAGGAACATGGTTAAAAAAGAGTTGATATGCTTCGCTGATTGAAAAATGGGTAGGAATTACAGAGGCTTTACAGTGGATAGCACTGTAGGCAAGGTTCGTGTAGCAAAGAAAAGACACTGATATTTTTAGGGAGAACAGAACACATTTGAGAAGAGATGGCACAATGTCTGTAACTGCATCCAGAGCAATCTCCAGTGAAACAGTGTGTTACTTCGTGATTAATATTACTTCCTACATGGCTGAGACTTAATACTACCTCATATGCTCTTAAGGTATTATTTTGGGGCACCAAATAACTGAAAGGAAAATTTAGGATGGAAATTGCCCTTTTAAAACAGAGAAAGAAGGAAAGTATGTTTAAATTGAAATGAAATCTCTTTCCAAGTTGTTGCTTGTTTTGAAGCCTGCTAGTACTTGAGAAGTTGCATTCTAAACTAATCATTAGGATATTCACAGTCTCTCATTATTAAAAGAACCACTTAAGCATCAACAGCTTCTTGATTTACCTCTTTGACATCACAACCATTTTTTTTCTTTCAAAATATTATTACTCCAGGTAAAGAACAAGCTTCTGAGAAAAAGTTTCCATGTAAGATAATGAAAATAAGAAAACGAGCTATAAAAAACTTTGTATAGCAAATTTTGAGAATGTCAGAACTCTTACTGGGGATCTTTAAGAAGATGTTTCCAAAAGGATTCATATCTTTGATTAACATATAGGCATGTAGTTACAGCCAGTTCTACAGAAATGCTTATGTTCACACTGGCAGTGTTTAGTTATTTACCGTGTATTGTAGCATTTTGAAGCACTATGCTTCCAGAAATCTTGTAGGTCTTACCTTAAATTTCAGTGTTTTTAATAAAAATGACACGCTTGAGGTTGTAACAAGACCTGAAAACTTGTTCTATTTGGTTAGGCTCTTTTAATCAGCCAGTGAATCACTGGCACATCCCAAGCTTTAAGTCCTGGTCTTCATTATTGCCTTCTGTTATGTATTTCTCTTTACCTCATTTCTTTCCTACTATTATCCTTTAGGGGAAATGAAAATTGATGAAATGGTGCGTATCTTCTTATGAAATTAGACCTGTAAGTAACTAGCATTAATTAATAGCAGGGGATAGAAGTGTAACTAATGCTAAAGTAAATGTGATTCTGGAAGCTGTTTACCTACTTACCAATTATTCAAATTATATTTAGGGGATCAACATGTGTCTATCCTTTCTGTAAACATTTTGTGTGCACAGAAATAGCGAAAGCAGCCACAAATAACAGCAGTGAAAATTAAAAAAAGAAAAAAATCTGTAAACACAGAATAGTCCATCTTTTAAGTTTGTATTTGGGGTGGGATATTTAAACCAGAAAATTGTTCCAGGCTTTTTTTTTTTCCTTGCAATCCGTCTGATTATCAGGAAAATAACATCAAGACACTGAAATTTAAGATGTGAGGAAAACATCTGTGTTGCTCAGAAGACACTACTACCTAGAATTGTTCTCAGGTAGAGAGAGAGGGTGATGAGGTTTAAGTGCTTCCGAGCTTTTTAGAGTAGTCTTCTCCATACCTCATCCTACAGTAAACCAGCTTTGAAGACTGCCTTGCTCCCCGTGTTTTAAGGCACAGCCAGAAATCTATGTACCTTTCTCAGATAGGAAGAATCCTTCAAGAGCTTTACTACATTGAAATCTGTAAGTTTAGAGGAATGGGATATACCTGTGTAAGAACAGACTTTAGCACAAGAACAGTGCATATTTTGCTCAGGGATCACGTCTTGTTTTTCCCTCTGAGTAAACCTTTGGTGTCGAAAGAAACTGCAGTTTCCAGAAAAGTCTGTGAAAGCTTTCTGCACCTCAGAGTAAATATATGTATACTCTTTCTTTAACTTTTGTCATTGTTTTCTCTAAACTTTTAACCCCAATTATTCTAGAAGAAAAGAAGAGGTCATTTGCTGTTATTTCCATCTTAAGGCATAGACTCCTTTAAATGCACTCTATATCTGGTCATCAAATGTGACACATCAGCAGGAGGCTACAGGTGTCGTAGGGTATTATTTGCATGCATCTCTCCACTGCTGTGCTGCAGTGGAGATATCAGATAAACTGTAAACTGATAAACAAATATTTGCTCAAGCTGTCAGTATTCAGTTAATGCTTTCATTTAGCGCTCTATAAATATGAAGACTATGTGGCACTTATAGAATAATTCAATTTATTTCTTTTTCTTCAGTTAAAAAAAAAAAAAAAAAAGACAACCAATAAGTATGAGTGCTATAGCATGTATAGGTTTTGTCCTTAGAGTAGTTACATCAGTGGAATCCAATCTGTTCCAGAAGTAAAAAGTAGATTTACATCCATGTTATACATGTGAAGCTAAAAGGACTCTGGTGTGTAGGAAAAGAGAAATAACCTGAAGCAAACTGTTCCAACACCAACACAGCTGCTTTCCAATGCTGCATGTTAATCCACTTGGCTTTACATTCAGCTCTGTGTTGCACGGTGTCTTCTAGCTCAGGACTTGCTGGAACACATCCTCAACTGAGGTAAAAGGATATGGGGAATCATGCTTGGAGGCTGAGTTTTATCACCTCTGTTTGCAGCCTTGTTTTGAATCTGATCCTCCTCCTACCTCTTGCTGGTATAGAAGAGCTGAATTAGTGAAAGCATAGAGTCATTTGATTTAGAAGGGAGCCTTAAAGGTTATCTGTTCCAATTCCCTGCAATGTCCCCTGCAGTGAACAGGATCACCCACAGCTCCATCAGATACTCAGAGCCTTGACCAGCCTGACATTGAATGTCTCCAAAGGTGGGACATCTACCACCTCTCTGGGCATTCTGTGCCAGTGCTCGCCACCCTTACTGTAAAAAACTTAATCTAAATCTCCCCTCTCTTCATCTGAAACCATTTCCCCTTGTCCTCTGCCTTAGCTTCAGCAGGGATTAAATTGTTTTCTCAGGGTGTCTGGTATAATGCTGTATTTTGGTTCTAGAAAAAAAACAATGCTGATAATACACCGATGTTTATAGCTGCTGCTATATACAGAGCCAAGGCCATGCAGCAAAGTCCCAAGGAGCTGGGAGGGAAAAGAATTAGGACAGCTGACTTGTACTGGCCAAAGAGATATGCCATACCATACAAAATCACATGGAAGGAATTTTGAAGGAGGTGGGAGTGCAGCTTGCTCTTTTCCATTGCTCAGGGAGCAAACTGCGTATCGGTCATCAGGTGGTGAGCAATTCCTTGTGCATCACTTGTTATATACATTTATATCTATGCATATTTGTCATAATTATTATCTTTATCTTAGTTGCTTCTCAACCCATGGGTTCTACTTTGTTTTTTCGATTCTCTCCCCCATCCCACTGGGAAGGAGGAAGTGAGGAAACAATTGTGTGATGCTCAGCCACCTGCTGGGCTAAATCACAGCATCCCATCACAGCAGACCCTGCTAAAGAGTCTATCCCCTTCTTTCTTACAGCCCCCCTTTAGATACTGAAAGACTGCTATCAGGTCTCCAGGAGCCTTCTCTTCTCATAAGAGTGTTGTTCCTTCCCTTGCATCATTTTTGTGGCCTTCAAGTGAGGGTATCTGATGGGATAAAACACTCTGCTGTGGCTGGTGCTGTCAGCTGAAGGTCACTAAAACCCCATGGATCTTTCTGTAATCTCAGGAGGGACTTGTAAGAGTGATTATTTCTGGAACACAGCAGATGTCCACTCCTCTTAATGCTGCCTGAGGTAAAAACAGCTGCTGTAATGTGTCCATTCTGTCTTTACAACTTAAAAATGCTGCATTACCATGGTGAAGGGAGACTTGTACAGCATCAGCCACCTAAAAGGAGTACAGGAAGGGGGAGACAGGGATTTAATTTAGGTTAACTAAATGGAGTGACAGCCTAGGATGAGCTTTCCTTTTCTACACTGTATATTTGTGGGGGAGAAAAAATATCTTGTTCATCCTTTTAGCAATGACCTGGGTGTCATTGCTATGTGTACTGGGTTCATTACACAGCACCCAGCCCTGATGATTGCTGGGGAGGATGTGGAGAAATGCCTGGTTGAGTTCTCCTTCCCCAGGCTGAGGAGCAGGTTTCTCGGCAGGCCAAAGCTTCTCTAGGGCAGAAGGAATGAAGCTTTTCTAAGAGTTCAAGAGGATTTGGAGTTCAGTGAAGGCAGTGAGTAGAATGTCTATACTAGAAAATAAAATGAAAGGAAAGGTAGTATACAATACTAGCCAGAGGAGATGTCTTATCTGCTTCATCAATGATTTCTCACATTTTTGCTTAGATATATCTTGTTTCAGGTCAGTAGTTGTGTCATAATGTGAGTCATCCTTCAAGACTTTTTGTCTAGGCAAGTGTAATAAGATCATCTTAGAGAAAATTAGGGACAACTCTATCTCAAAATTCTGAGTGTAGCTATGCTCGAGGAGGACAGATCAGGAATTACTGGAAATAGGGAAAATATAATCAGGGAGTGGTAAGCTGGCAAAAGTTATTACTATTCACTGGATAAAATCTGTACAAAATTTCACGTGCCCAGTTACCATTGATATTTTCCTGAGTTGTTTTTTTTTTTTTTTAAAGCATTTAATTTTCAAACAGTCACCTCTCTTGAATTAGTCAGAATTAAAATCCATATGGAGATGTTCATATGTTCATATATTCAGTATGACCGTTGGTTTCATGCTCTCTTTCTTTCACTATTTACACTTACCTTCAGAACATCTCCACAGTGTGCTACATATATAGCATAAGAAATTCTAGTTCATCCTACTTCTCCACAGGAATAATAGTTTTAAACCTCTTCCTTTTGTAGATTATAGTCAACCTAATAATATAAAAAATTAAATTCAAATATCAGCTAAACAGTAACTGCCTTGTCCTTGCACTGTATATTTCCATCACTTTTAAGTTGTTTACTAGAATATATCCAAACAAGGTTTCTTATTCTCTTCTGATGAGATCTGAATTATTGAAAGATTGCATCTTGAGTGCAAAACTCACAGAATGCCTGAAAGAACCTAAATCTATTCCAGACAGTATAAATAATTCATAAATTCATACCCAATTCTTCTCTCAGGTGTGGGAATGCCATTGCTTATTTACAGCACATTTAAAGGAAAGAAGAAATCTTATTTTAGTAACATAGATAAAGCTGGACATACTTTACTCCGGAGAGCACTAATCATCTTTAATTTTTTCCTTTGAAAGTTACGTTGTTCTTCGTTTGTTAACTTAAATTAACAAATTTGCATAGATATATATTTTTAAAGCATGCTCCAGTCAAGAGGAGATAATATTATCTGTGTTATCTGATGTGGTCCTGTCAAGATGAGAGCTTTGAAAACAATGTGGGAGAGAAGAGATCACACTAGAGTTCGGTTTTGTTGTGTCTGGCAAAGGACAGTAAGTGTGTCCACAATAACTTTCAAGGTCTTGGCATTTGTTTTCTTTCTGCTATAATTTCTGCAAACCAAACTTTCCCAAATGTTTTTGGAGTGAAAATTATATATGTATACTTAAATATTTAATGCAGGACTCCCTTCTTCATAACTGACCGGTAAGTTCAATCTCTCTTAGCCAGTGCCCTGTATAAGTATTCACACTGACTACCTTCTATGAAGTCTTTTGATACTTCTGCTAATAAGTGTAACAGGCTTGTTAGCTTGTTCATGTTGTCTCCAACTACTGTGATTTATTCCAATTGATGAAAGAAAGGAGAAACTAAGAAATATGTAGTATGCACTAACCCATGCTTTGTTTTCTGCTATGTTGGTAGAGATAGATTCGTGGGGAAAAGTTACATGCAAGCATCTGACTTCTGAATCTGTTTTTAATATTTAGATTAGGCAAGTCTAAGAGCTAGTGTAAACTTACTGGTCTTAATTGTTACACTCAATAAAGACTTCACATATTTTTTGCACTAACTGTGATATGTTTGCATGATACTGAAGCGTATATCTTATTGCCTAGTTGTCAGAAAACAAATATTAGAGAATTTTGAAAGGTATTCCTTCCTAACCCATGCTATTAAAACTCAAAATATTATTCTCAAAGTTTAGTGACTACTGTATATTAACAGTGATGAAAGAACGTTGAACAAAGGTCATACAGCAGCATCGTTTACCTTGGAAATATAAAAGGTGACTTGGGTTTTGCCATTTTTTTTTTCTTTTCCCTGTTATGTAACAGTGGTTTTTATTTGATGATATGTTTAAGAAAAATACAAATTCATAGAAGCTGAGGTTATTCTCTTACATCTCTCTGCCTGCTTATGGGTCTACTTGTTTCACTAATGCTAAGTAGTAAAGTCTTGGGTTTGTTCTTCTGAATATTATGTTTCAAGAGGTACTTATTCCTTTCTTCTGAAATAAATTCTCTTCTGACAGTAATATTTCATGGTTTACAGAAAAGGAAAGTAGTCTGGCCTGATAAGAATTGAATATGCTGAGACTAAATTTGCATCAAGAAGATATCAAAACAGTACTAAAAGTCTATTTTTAGTTAGTATATATGTATACTGTGTTTTTAGTTAATGGTTCAGATAAGGGAGGAAAACAATCATTTTCTCAGCAGGTTTTTTTTTAGTGACTCCATCTTTTTCTGACTTTTTGCTTCTCGTCTGGAAAAGTGTTCAGCCTGCTATGGCATCATCACCCTGATACATTTTTCACATATTTAAAAATTAGGAAACTGTTCTCTGACTTTCTTCTCTATTTACCTGGTTGTAGTCCTGTCTAATCTCTGTCTTGGACATCCACGGAGGGTATGCTTGTAGATATTTTCTTAATTCAGTTCAACTTTCTTCCCCGGTCAGGCCAGAGATCAAACAAAAGTTTTATTTTCTGAAGCCCTTTTTCCTCAACTTGTCTTCTTCAGTCTACTTCAAATCTTGCCTGAGATGTAAACAAATTTTTCTCTATGTAACTTTTATTGAGTTTGCTAATGATTCTTAATATTTTTCCTACACATTTAATCATTTGTTACCTTCTCCCACAGGTTATATTCTGCTACCTTCTTATCTATTCTAGGAATGTAGATTTATGCTTGATCACACATCTCAGACTTTCAAAAGTAATAGGAAAAAGGATATAGAGATTACAGCCTTCACATTAAACCTACTTTAGGTGGCCCTGCTATGAGCAGAGTTCTGTATTAGTTAATCTCCCAAGCTCTCCATCATTCTGTGTGCAGGTCTGAGGAAGGATGGGAATACCCTATACCCTGGTTCCACAGTCTTGCTCTTCAAGACAAGTCATATTGATTGTATGTCAAAGCCTTCCTGAATGCCCTTTTCTCAAATCTGGGAACTAATGAGGAATAAATGTGATCTTAGCAGTGCCTTCAGTCCTGTTTACTGGCTAGATTGGCTTGAAGTAGGACAGAGTGAATGGTAAGTCACTCAGGATGTCTTCCAAAAAAAATATGCTCTCAGAAAAAGAAACTGGGACAGAAAACTGTGATTGAAATGTCTTTCTGGGCTATAGTGACTCCTACAATAACTCATGAGTTATTAATACCAGAAGTAGTTAACATGCTGTCTGTACCTCACAACTGTGCCTAGAGTGACACCATAGCCTACAGCATGCCTGGTAGAGTCCAGACTTGCATTTTTTTGTGTCGAAGCTTCCACTGAATCCACTGATGTGGAAATAGGAAATAGGTCCACAGCCCTTCAGGGATTAAAAGACTGTGTAATTCAATTTCAGTGGCTGATAAATGTTCATTTAAATTATGAACTGTGCAACATATTCTGCATGTTTTCAACTGGTGCAGCTCCTGTTTTGTGTTGTTATATAGAAGGCTTCTACTAAAATTAAAAATCTGAATCTCTTTTGATCACCTTCTCAGTAGTGTTTGTGAAATAAATGCCTATATGATCAAGCTGCTGTACGACATGTTTAGTTTACATACATTGTTTTAAAACCTTTGTGGACTTATCTTAATCCTTTGTGCAGTGTGGTAGTGTTGTGGGTTATTTTTCTTTGTTTCCTTTTTCCTCATAAATGATAAAGAACACATTCACATATCCTGATTCTCATTTCACTGCCACCAGTACACAATCATCTTTTGGGGGAGGGGGGGATTGATGTGTGTGTTCATTATGTACAGAAAATAACAAGAACTAGCAGGATTATTTTTTTTAGATAATGGTAGATCCACATTCCTGAAATAATCACAATTTTTGTGACCTTAAGCAACTCTTTAGTGGAGAGTTCTGTGCACATGATATTTATTTACCCAAACCCACTCACTCAGATACTTTCCTTATTGTGCCTTATTATGTTTGAACAAATTAATTCCCTATTTTCTTTGTGCCCTCTCTGTTTATCTTCCTCTCTCCCACTTTCCCCATGTGAATCTAGAAATGAATGGGAGTTATTACAGAGGATGCTTCAGATTCAGTATCATATTGCTAATCCTAAATACTATTATGGTTTGAGATAAAAGTGATTGCCTGTATGAATTGCTCCTTAGTCAGATAACTTGCAATAATTTGACTCTATCTGAACTGAAGTTTCTATTCTGTTGAGAGAATAGAAAATCCCTGAAAATGTTTATGCTTAATTTTGTACTTGTAAAGTAAATCTGATCTTGCTTCACTTTTAGACACCTTCAGCTTCGTATTAAGATCTTACCAGTTTATGAAGAATGATTTAGAACATAAAGAATACCTGCTTTTATAGTCTCTTACTATTTTTATTCTAAGTTCTTGCATCAAATATGTTTTGGAGGAGCAATATTTCTGTTTATTCTCTTATTTGTTCTAAACAGTTTGTAAGGACTGGCTAATCTTCTGGGTTGTGTCTTACTTTAGTGTGGTTGCCTGTACTTCTTTTAGTCAAAAACGTGCTTGAAATCATCTGTATGTAGGAATGCCAATGGAACTTGTTCTGTTAAGTCTCTTTCAAAGCTTGTTTGCTTATTTATTTACTTTCATCTTCAGTAGCTAGCCTTTCAGGCTAGTCTCTGTCTGATAATTATGAGAGCTTAGTAGTGAAACGACCGATTGTTTCAGGGTACATTTGGATCGGAGAGACAGTATGTGCTAGGAGTAGAGGCAAGCAACTACTCACTCAAGCCAGCACAGAGGCGTACACTTAGATAACTCCAATAAGTGACAAGCAGAAACTCCCTAAGCAAGGGCAATATGAACTCTAGTTAGCTGATAGAGAAGCTCCATAAGTAAGCGCAATATGACCTACTAACCTTCCAGTGACAGACAAAATGCCAAGCAGAAGAGAAGAAACATACCAACACTGGGCTTGGTAGGAAGTGCAATTTTTCCCCCACACCTCTTTTTTTTTTTTTTTAATTCAGGATTATTCTTTGGTCAGAACCATTATGTCCCTGACACACCTGTTCAAAAAGATTCCCTACTTAATTATTTTCCTATGAAATTTATAAGCATTCACAGTTAATAAAAATAAAAATATTGTAAAGAAAAAATAATTGCAGGGGAAATGGACAATTTATTTTTTAAATCTTTTCTGCTACAGATGTCCTCTGAGATGCTGTGAAAATCCCTTAAATCAGTGCTCAGGGAAAAAAGAAAAAAAAAAAGTCTGTTTCTTCCCTCCCAGTGTTGGATGGTATGACTGAGGATTGTGAAAGCTTCTGCACATAACATCCTATCACTTTTTTTCTCCCATATACAGAATACAGATAATACATTTTCTCTTATTTTGAATATTTTCATTCTGACAGTAATAAGGACTAAACACTACACAGTTAATAAGAAAGGAAACCATTCTGGATGCTGGTTAGTATTATGAAAGCATGAAGTCACTGTTGGAAATTCTTTTTTTTCAGTGAGCAGAGATACTGATGCAAGGAAACTTCTAATGGAGAAAAATAATTGGTGATCACACAATATCAACACAGAAACATGTTGTGTGCGTGCTTTAAAATGTCAGCACGTCTTGATGTGCAAGAGCTTAACATCAGAAGTATTTAATTTGATGTATGTAATTTTCCCTCCATGGAATATTATTTTGACAAGTTTCCACTTCTCTTGCTATGCTATGAAAAAAGATTAGCAATAAAAAAGTCAATACTAGGTTATTCTTGTCAAGTGTCACAGTGTGTGCAAGACATTCTGGAGAAAGATAGAAGTGCATTTTCTTCACACCAATTTTGAGGAATGGTACTGTAAGAATGCATTAGGGAATAGACAATTCTTTTAATCTTAGAGATTTCACATACTCATGCCTCATACAGTCACTTTTCTAGTTGCTGTCTTAACAAAGTTGAATTTGTTTGACTCTGTTAAAATTGAAAGATTGAAAGTCATAGAAAGGAGCAAAGTAGGTATCTGTACTAATCAGTATTCAGAGGAGGGAAATGGAGTCTGAAAAGTAGAAAGAAAATCAACCTGAAGCCATATTGTTGATGAGAGGCCACCTTGACTCTGACAAGTACAAAAGAATCTCTGTGTCATGTGAAATCTCTACAGAGTAATTTTGAAGTAGTGAATTTGAGAAAAAACATGGGACTCTAGGCCAGCTATCACACTGAGAATGAATTATTAATTTCTCTGCTTGTGAATTATCAATTGCAAGTACATGATCTTTGTCCAACTTGATAGGTTTGTTGTACTGAGGGAAAGCAATTCCTGTAATTCATATTTTGGTTTTGGTTTTTGCTGTTATAGTTACTTTTTTTTTTAACTGAATTCAGTCACTGAGAGGAAGAGATGAGAAGGAAACAAAATCTTGTTAAAGGATCTCTGTATTTATTTGAAGATGAACAGAACATTTTGAAAAAGTACAACTTTACTCCTGTCCAGCTGACATGCCACAAACCAGTACTTTTTCTGTGGAAGTTGACAGTGCGCAGGGAGGGAGTTGGAAAAAAAGAGCAAACAACTTGAAATATGCAAACTTGAACCCTATTAGACTGTCATGTCACAAAAGACTGTTAGGATCAAGTTTAGGCTCTGTTAGATCAAAATTTGTCCCCATGTCCTGAATGTCTCATTCCCTTGACATTACAGATACTGGTTTTTGAAATTTGAAATAATTTCAACAGGAGTGATGGAGATGCTCTCTCTCAAAGTAAAAGTCTTTTGCAAAGTTTATTTTGCAAAACTAACTAAGCACAAACCAGTGGAATTCAGAACCTATCAACGCTTTTGGTTACTTTGTCTGTTGCTTTGGCAAACAGTTTTTAGTGTGGTTGCCCTGAACCCTTATGATTAAAGTAATAAATACCTACATAGGTATCTAATATAGATACATAGATGTAAATGCTGACTTTTAACAAAAAGCATACATGTAGTTTTGAAAGTAGACATTAATATGTAAGATGCATTAATTATGAGTGTCTAGTCTTCCTATACTCAACCCAGGATGACAGGACCCTATACTCTCTCAAGGCAGTCTGGGGAATCCCTGCATTTTGCTTCACTGTAAAGCTGCCAGTTAATGAGTGATGAAGTAGTGCTACTGCAAAGAATTCAGTACTGTACTGGCATTCATGAATTTTACTAGCACATTTTAACAAGTGGCTTTGTTATATCTGTTCTGTAGAAATTTGAATTTTGATAATAAAATTGAAAATCCCTCCAATTAACAATTTATGACTATTTCTGTGGTTCCTTCATGCATCTTTGTTTTAGATGTCTTGTTATTTCTTATTTAAAGACCTGCTTTGTACTACATGCTCCTAAGGAATGAATGGGTAGATAATAATGGGAAGACTCTGAAGAAAAGCTGCATGCAGTGTACATTTGAAAACATTTGCAGTTGCTCAGATTATGCAGAGCACCCAACTCTCATTTTCAGGACAGTTGTCTATCTCTGACATCTTTTGTTTTAGTCTAGAAACTGCCCCATGAGAAACCAGAAGTCTTTGCATATAATCAATCTTGTTTATTCATATCTGTATTGTTTATGTGTGTTTGTGTTACAAATTAATAGCTATCTTTTCCATGATTACTTATTCCTTTGTACTTGAATGCATTGATTTGTTTCATGTCACTCTTGTTTAGTTTAGTTTTTTAGGCCCTCCATAGGGCCTAAAAGTAAGGTTGTCTATAACTGTGTAGATACCACGCTTATGTGTGTAGTAAATGTTTTTTTAAAAAAAACATTGAATAGAAATATTCTATTTATGTATTTTGAATAGAAACATTCAAAAACATTGTTTTGTTCTAAAAATATTTTAAAGAACAAAACAAAAATTCAACCGCATAGAATCAATAAAATTGAGTGGTTAGTCAATAGAAGATCATAACAGAAGAGGAATATATAACCTTGAGGAATCACTAAGTCAGCTCAAATGCAATACAGATAGAAAGAAATTAGAAAATCATTCTCAACAAGCCAAGGAAGAGAATGAAATAAACATATTTTAGAGCATGGAAATGTTTTACAGTGTCAGAAAAATCTAAGATTTAAGCAATACTGCAATCTTTTTTCTTTTTCTTTTTTTTTTTCCAGTAGATGTCTAAACTTTAGAGTTTAATCAAGATTAAACTAAACTAAAACTTAATTAAGTTTATACTAAAGTTTAATTAAGACATTGTTTAACCCCATTGCTTGCGTACCATATTGTGAGATAATTAAATTGTTCTGGAAAATGTACATTTCAGAGTATGACTCTGTTTTTTGTTTCTACTTTCCATCTGCGGTTTTGTAATGAATGTAGGTTTTTTCATTTATTTTATACATGTTTATTTCCATAAAGAACAATTTCAGGTAGCGTGTTTAGAATGATTTGCTGTTTTCAGGATGAGACTAATAGATTGATAATGCATTTGGAGTAAAATTTAAGGAAGTGCAGCTTAATTAGTATCTAGAAGAATCAAGCCCCCCCTTTGACTAGTGCCGTGTTTATTAAAACTAAGAAATAAGCTCTGTTTTCTTTAGAAGAGGTACATGTTTTATACCTGTAGTTTCGTAACCTCCTCACTATGTTTAGAAGATGCAGTAGTAGATCTAAAGTAGCTTGCTTTGAAAACAAATAAAACAAAAACAAAACATAAGACCAACCAACCAAGTCTCCTCCCAAGAGAAAAATTAAGATTATTTAATGTTCAAGACATGGTGGATGGAAGGCATAGAAGTGTAAAATTTAAATCACTTTTAACTTTTGAAGTATTTAGAATATTTCGCTGACTCTGGTTTTCAGCAGCACTCATTCATGAGTTACATTAGTTATAGGAGCCACAGTCATAGTAGAGGGTGTCTTCTACAATATAGATAATATATTGCAGGGGACTTTGCATATGAATAATGCAAAAGGTTTGAGTGGTTCAATGAGGGGAGAAGAGGCTATTCAAATGGATTCTTCCACTGACAGGTTTTAGGGGTCATTTCTAAAGATTTCACCCTAACAAATTGGTTGTATTTAAAAGCCTAATAAAATTTAAAGCTGTGTTACTAGACTGCATCAGTTCTTGGTACAATGGTTTATTTTAAAGCATTTAAACTGTGCCTGTCATTTCATATCCAAGAAATACAACTGACAAGTGCACTGGATGAATGTAGTCTTAGCTGCTTTGAATTTTAAGCACTATGATACAGTACATGAGAAGCTTTATAATGAAAAACATCCATTTCCTTTGTGCAAAATGTTTGCATTACTTGGAACTCTTGTTCCAGCTTGTGCTCTCACTCTGAAATCATTTCAAAGGAGTTATTGATGTCTCCACATAATTTTTATGGTTCTATTTTCATTCTCGCATGGCTTGTTAGTCTTACCAATTTTTGATTTTATATATATACATGTATTTTACTTTTTGTTTATATTACTTATTATTTATAAGCTGGGGGGGTAGGGGTGCAAGTTGTGGACCTCAGATAGAGCTGTGGAGTCTTCGAGGTAAATGAATGGAAAATACTTAGTGTATTAAGAGATCATATTTCAAGACAGTACACTTAGGTAGCAGCACAGTGGATTTCTTGTTACTTGTTTATCAGACTCCTCATAAAGCAATCTTTAGTGGAATTCACAAAACATGATAGTTTGTCTTTTCAGTGATTGCCAAGAAGTTCAGCTGCTTTTTGTTGTAGTTATGTAATGATTTCAGGGTATTTTAGATTATGTGCTGTACCTGGGCTATCATACATAAATAATTTGTGTACAGTATTAATTGCAGTAAGTTTTGCTGTGGAGCATTTGGTGGTCATGTAGCAGGAAGAGAGCAAATGGCAAAGGTCTTAGTTTTTGCTGTTCATCAGACTTTTAAATATCATTACGTATGCTGTTTTGAATGCAGAGACACCAAAGTGATCTTTCTTGTTGGCATTGTTACAGAAGACCAAAATTAATGATGACAAAGGTATAATGTTATTCCGAACTTCTGTCTTTGAGGTCTGGCTGTAAATAATATACTAAAAGCATGAGACTGAACAAAACATAACTTTCATAGTTTAAAGGCTAATTGAACAGGAATTCTCCTAGCTGCAGAGCTATCAGTATGAGAACAGCTTGAACGCATGCGGTGAAGGCAAATGATGTACCTGTGGAAGTAGTAAGAGCAGCAACTTGAGCTTAAGCCAAAACAAACTCTATATGTAGTATCTATGTAGGCTATATGTAGTATCCCAAGCCTGTTTCTACTGATTTCCTATCCCATAGCAGAAAAAACTTCTCTGCTGAATAACATGCATTCTTATTCCTTTTCAGTGGTAAGGATTAACAATACTAGATAAGTGATCATTGTAATGACCTTTTTGAGTTTTTAAGACTACTGTTGTAAGGTGGCCAAAGGGTGAGTAAGGTATTGGACTAATTTACAAATTTTGTCCTCTGTGGCTGGAGTGAATTTCACTAGCAGCATTTGATAATGTGGTAAAATATGAATGATAGATTTCAATTTGTCCTAGAAGGTATTTACAAAGATATTGTAAGATACAAGACACTGCTTGACAAATTTGTGTTTTCTTTTTTGCTGTATGTTTGTTGATTGGTTTGAAATCAGAATATTCTAGGGGAAGAGTTCTAGGTACTTTGAGCACTGCTAGAAAAACAGGGAAGCGCTTTGTGATGTATTTCTACAAAAAGCCTGAAAAGTGGGGAAAGTCAGGAGCCCCTGCTACAGTTGTTGTTGGAATGAAGTACATGGACTTCTTTCTTTGGTTATAGACCAGTACTAAAATCCTAATACTCCAGTAATGCAAGTTCAGGTGCTTTCCCTGCATCCTTCTTTCAGGAATTTCCAGAGGAAATGTGAAAATATCTTTGCTCTATTGTTTGGCAACATAACACTGGAAATTACACGGATCTTAAAGGTGTAGGCAAACTACATCTGTCACAACATTTCCACTTTCAAAAATCTTAGCATTCTTAAGAAAAAGATTTTTTTGTTTTTTTCTGGAGAGTTCTGATATGTTTGCAGTTTGTATTCTGCTCTGTCATCAACCAAGAGGCAACCACAGGACTGCTGATGTATTCATTTTTTGTATATATTTTTTTTCTCTTGATGTTTAATCTTAGTTTAATCTAAGAACTGTATGTTGGTCATCAGGTGGATAATCTGGTATATAATTGTGCCCTACCACATGCCTGTATGATTTATCAAAACAAGGAATTATTTCTTAAAGTTGGAGAACCTTGGTGGTATTTACATGAGCCAGGAATTTGAATCAGATAATTAGGAGAAATAGTCTGTCCTTCCTCATCACTTTAACTGAATGAAAAGACAGTGACTGCTTTTTCTCTTTTCCCCTGCTGCTTCATATAATGAAAAATGTAATATTGTTAATGAAAGGTAAAATGAACAGGGAAGTACTTACACCTGTGTTTGCGATAGCATTAAGAGCTTAATGAAGGTGGAATCCTCGTTATTGATGAAATTCAACTGATTTTTATTTAATAAAATGCTTTTGTTCTGTAGCATAATTGCAGTTTTAATCTTTTTTTTTTTTAAGACATCAGATTTATTGAATGTTATCTATACTTACTGCTCTCAAGATATTTCTAATTAAGAGGACAGTATGACCCCTTTATTCAAGGCTAAATTCTACTGAATTAACAGGAATTGTTCTCTTCTGAGGTTTACCTGTATGGATCTATAATCCAAAATAATGGATTTAAGTGTCTTGTATCTTACAATATCTTTGTAAATACCTTCTAGGACAAATTGAAATCTATCATTCATATTTTACCACATTATCAGACGCTGCTAGTGAAATTCACTCCAGCCACAGAGGACAAAATTTGTAAATTAGTCCATTTAAGTAGAAAGGGAAAGAAGGAATTTCACTTACATGGACTGTTACCTGTCACAGATAAGCAACAGTTAAAGCACAAAGTTTTGTTTAGCATTTTTACGAATTATCTTTTTTTCCCTTATTTTGACTTTGTTCATGCTGCAGTCTGACATGCAGTCCGTGCCGAATAACCTAGTTGACATTGCAAGGTGAGAAATGTACCGTGTATCAACTTCTTAACATAGATGAAATTGATTGAGTTTTAAACTTGGATCCTATTTCTGGAAACGCTTTTCTTTCTTCCTGTATGGGAAGTGTTGAATCACAGCTTGAACCACTGATTGATCACCTGAGGCAAGGACTGAGTCAGTCCTGGGAGCACATGTGAAGGCAATTCACCTGTGCTACAGGAAGGGGTGGGGCCTGGCTTCACCTCTCCTAGACCCAATTTAAGGGCTGAGTACTGCTAGGGAGGATCTCTTTTTGGAGTTTTTTACTACAAGCCTAGGATACGGGTGAGGATTTCAATTTTTATTTTCTCTTTCCACTATGATAATCTTTCTAACTATAAACCTGTAAAATACCATGCTAGTCTTCTAACTGTACATCTGTTAATTGTATGCTTCCTTACCCCACTGTAGTGCTAATTATCCTTGATATTATTACAAAGTTTTATGAAATGTATTTCTGTAATTTAGTGTTAATATTTTGATCTATAGAAGAGTAAGTTTTTTAGGGATCTAGGTTGTGGAATCCAGTATATGGTGAGTGCATCATCTGAGCAGCATTTTTGAATAAGGGAGTGTATTTTAAATCTGGAATGAAACATTTGTATTTGCTATAATACCAGGACCTTACATAGCACTGTAGAACTGTCTGGAATCTTTCATTAATATTTTTTCTTTAACTTAAGGAGCTACTTAAAAACCTATTTTAACCTCCAAATCTTCAAGTCACACAATACTTGAGACAGGTGTTATTTATATTTTACTTAATTGGTGTTCTGGCCTTCTAAGAGAAAACAGGGCTGTCTAGATTTTACTCGTCTTTATTGATGAAAGTCAGCAGTCACCATTCCCTTTGATCTTGCAGCATTTTAATGCTAGTGAATATGCTAGTTCATAATTCTTACTAATTTGTAAGATGAGATTTAATAAACTTCTTATACTTTCATACAATCATAAAGGAATTGTGTCAAAAAAGGTGGGAAAGGTGAAATATTCAGACTACAGATATCCTTAGAGGTTTCCAGGAAAGTTTCTGTCTCAGTGAAATTATTTAAAGATTATCCTTTTGAGTGTGGTGTGCCTGTAAATTGATTTCACAACCTGGTGGACGTAAGGTCATGATCACAAAGAATATGAAATAAGAATGTTTGTTTAAATGACAATAAATTGAATGTCACAGCATTTTTCCTCATCTATTTATAGTTGTGATGTAGCTGTTGCATTCATTTGCATGATAAGTAATATACCTTCTTTCTTGTGTTACTAATAATCTGACTTCAAACAAGTTAAATAGTGCAACAAAATCGCTTCTTTTAGTCTTTCCTATAGGTTGAATAGATCAAACTTTTATATCAAGATGTTCACGTAATCTGAATGTTACAGTAGGAAAAATGCAGACAAAACTATTCCTTTTGCAGCAATTTATTCCTTGTCTCAGGAAAATGCCTATTGCCCTCTTGAGGCACTGAGAATATAGATGAAAGAGCTAGAAAAATAAATGCTAATTCACCAGGGCACTACACTGAAGATTAAAGAAAGGTAGAAAAGGAAGTGTGATGTGGTTTTAAGAATAAGTTTAGAAATCATGATTTCACAGTAGAGCCCTGTGATTACTGAGACATTTCCTGCAAATGAATTAATTCAGTTCTCCAGTTTGGATTCTAGGAAGGTTATAGAGTTTGTGTTTAGTGCTTTGAAATTCTCATATAAAAAGATAGTGAGGAGTCCAAAAATATAACAAACAAGGCCAACGTGCACATAATTTTGCACTGATCATTGTTCCTTTGCACTTCTTCTCACTCCTGTCATGTAACAAAATCTATGAACATTTAAGAGCTCCAGTTTAGAACTATGAGATTTTTTTTGTAGTTACTTTTTATGCAAGACCAGGGATCAGTTCCATATTCAGTACCCTGATAAATTTATTTCACCTTGTTTCATTCCAATTATGGGACAGTCTCTTTAGCAGGGTCTGTGGTGATAGAGCAAGGGGAAATGGCTTCAAGCTCAGGGAGGGTAGATTTGTGTTAGATATAAGGAAAAAATATTTTACAGTGAGGATGGTGAGAGACTGGAACAGGTTACCTAGCGTTGTGATTGATGCCCCATCCCTGAACACTTTCAAGGTGAGGCTGGATGAGGCCCTGGGCAACCTGATCTAGCTATGTGTCCATGTTCATTGCAGGGGAGTTGGATTAGATTTCCCTCAGAGATCCCTTTCAACTCTAAGGATTCTATGATTCTATGAATTAGAAATTGGTTTCATATCTGTTCTACTCTGTAATTGTCAACTGATGTTGTACACACTGTTTAATTGTCTGCAAGGATATTTAGGTGGCAGATGTCTAGGTAATGTGCTTTTAGAAGTTTTGAAAAGGTTGAGGAACAGCTGATTTTGAGTTCACAGCATAGCTTGTTAGCCTAATAACAGAAAAACTTCCAACTAGATTTTATAATGACTTCCTGATTGTATTGTCTATAAGCAAATATTAATTCTTTTGCAGTTAAATTAATTTCTAGGTTCTAGGTACTAAAAACTGTGTGTGTATACAAAGTAAACATAGCTTAAAAAAACACAAGATAACTTATATTTGTAAAATTTTCAATGTGTAGATAAATGTTGGATGAATAGCAATGCAAGTGCTTGGTAAATTTAAAGAACACTGAAGAACAATCTCAAATTCCAGGGGCAATTGGAAACTCTATGCTCAGTTTTGAGCTCCAGGGTCTCTGGTGAGTTTAATCTCTTTTTGAGGTGCTGAAAGATTACCAAAATACAAGGGAGACAATGCCCTACAAGGAATGACTGAAGGGGCTGCTTATTCCAGGGGGAAAAGGAGGATGAGGGGAGACCTTATTGCTCTCTTCCAATATATGAAAGGCACTTACAGCAAGAGCAGAGTTGGTCTCTTCTCACTGGTGACAGGACAAGGGGAAATGACCTTGTCATTGTCATACCCTTGTGCCAGGGTAAGTTTAGGTTGGATATCAGGAAACACTTCTTTATGGAAGGGGTTGTTAAGCTCTGAAATAAGTTCCCCAGGGAGGTGGTTGAGTCACCTGGATGTGTTTAAAAACTGTTTGGATGTGGTGCTCAGGGATGTGATTTAGTGGAGGGTTGTTAGAGTTAGGGTAGTATGGTTAGGTTGCGGTTGGACTCGATGATCTTTAAGGTCTTTTCCAACCTGAGCAATTCCATGTTTCTGTTTGTACTCAGCAGTAGAACTGTGAAAAGGACTTTCACTTAATGTTTTAAGGTTTCTGAGCAAACCCTAGAATGTTTCACTTAGAAGTTCAAGCTGTTTATTAATCATCCTTAGAAGTTGAACTTCAGCCTATTTCAACTTTTTACTGTTCTTGTCAATCAAGTCCAGAGAAATGGACTACATCAATATGACCTGGAAGTCCAAACTGTTCAATTTTGAAAAATTACCTCTCATTCTTAGTTTATCATACCGGTGGTTTTAATTCCAACCTACTGTGATATTTTTCACATTAATTCTTAAAAGCTCATGCAATAATTTTATTTAATGTTTCTTTTTGCCCTACCAAAGAAGTGAAAGCTACTAAAATCTGTGTTTCAACTAAAAGAAAATTTTATGGGGCACAATTACTAAGTTTTGTCACATTTTATTTACAGATTAACTGACTGCAAAAATAGTGCTTAAAATTAATGTTCTAAGACTCTTTGTTTTAAAAGATACAGACTTATCTCATAGTCTCAATAGCTGTTTCTGTCCTGTTCAGTTTGCAAAACTTCAGAGAGTAGAGTAAAGCAGAATGGCATGGAAGTTTGGGCAAACTCTAGTCCAGAACTTCCATTCATAAAACCTGATGTGGTACTAATTTCATTTGATAACAGGTGGTAAGGCTGAACTAGGTGCCTTGGAGCTCTTCTCCTATAAATAGCTTCAATTTATTTGTTTAAAATTAAATTGCACTGCATAGATGTATGTCTCTTAATGCGACTTCTTTTTTGTTGCACTGGTATTCAGCTTTTCCATCCAAATCATGTCTGGATTCTCTTGAGGCTGATAAAATTCATAACAGCAGCATGCTCCCCAAAACCAAACACAGGGATGGAAAAACTCTGTAAACTTCTTTATTTGAGGTTCCAAGTACAGAGTTCCTAGAAAGCATGCAAATATTTTATTATTAAAAAATGATGCATTTGACTACAGCTGTCAAATAGCGGCCCTGAAGACAGAACAAAATCTTCAACATGTGCTGTATGCCAACACATACTTCCTATAAAATGTCAAGGATGATAGCAGAAATTTCCTATCCTCCAGATCTTTGCAACTTTTGGAGCTTTCAAGTGGTGTAGACCACTTGAAATATTTGTGTATTTTATGACCCTTAGTGGATTTTCCATTTAAGTATTTGCTTAGTGTCCTCTTGAATCTATCCAGATGCCTATTAGAATATTCTCTGGCAGCTAGTCCTACTGGTTTGCTATCAGTTGCCAGTTCTTCACATGTGTTTGAAACTTGCCATTGTCTACTTTCACTTGCTGACCCCCTGGTTTTTGTATTGGATTAAGAAAGTGCATAAGTGATTCCTGTACAATGCTTAGGAGTAAATATTCTTAAACTGCTTCTAGCTCTCTCTGGCATGAGGAGATTCTAATCTTAAGGTCTTTTCCAATGTTTTTCTATACCTTAGTGTGGAAGTTTGAGGTGGAGGGAACTGAAAGTATCAAAGCTGACTTCAGCCAGTACTATTCCTTCCTTGGTGAAAATGTCTACAAAGACAAGGGGTCTGTATGCTTTGACTTTATCAATTTCTCTTAAAACACATTTAACTCTTTCTCCAGGGAAATGAGGTCAGGAAGATATAAACCTCCAGGCTTTTTTATGGAATGCTTGCTGAATGCTTGCTTTACAGTGTTGCAACACAAGTGAAAGTGAATAGAGCAGAAGTGAATAGAGGTGTGTTTGTGTAAGACTACAAGCTATGCTATCTACAATTACTAAACTCAAAATGCAAGGAACTTAACACTATATGAGCCAAATTTGTAAAGAATGCATATAATTTCTATTGCTATCATTTTCTAGCTAAGAATTAATCTTGCAACATTGAATCAGATATCACTTTGAATTGCAGAGGAAGAAGCTAAACACTTATTAGTGAACACTTTCCTGTGGCCTGTGACCTTGGCCTACCTGTTTTCCCTCTATCTTTTATTTTGTGATTTTAATGATCATGCATTTTCATCCATTGTAAATTTATTCTTGTTAGCCTATGTCCAGGAGAACAATTTAAAATAATTCCACAGTTTGATTTTTATTGAAAGATTACCAGAGCCTAAGGCTTGACTGTCATGGTCTCAATATGTGTTGTACATTTAATATAACTTTTATATGGTAAATGTGAATATTATTATTCTGCCTTTCTTATTCGCAGTATAGATTTTCAAAACAGCTGTTTTCTTTGACTGATTTTTTTCTCAAATACAATTTTAATATGTGTAAACTGTCAAGCACAGGATTTCCATCTTCAGAGGACTCCTTAAGCCATAAAAGAGAATACTACATATTAAACAATCATTTTTGCATTCTAATGCTTTTTTTCTAAAATTCATTTTTTCTAAAATGCAAAGCTACACATCTTTCTGTATACTGTACCTTGTCCATTATCTTAATTCTCTACAATGCTATATAATTATTAGAAACAGCTAATTTGACTTAATTATTTAAAGATATCCTGAAGCCAGTAGATATGTTAATATTAAGTAGTCTGGTTTAAGCTGTCAGTCAGGTTAGAAGATTTTATTACTAGAGTGTTTGAAAGAAGTGACCAACTGGCTCTGTGAGTATTTAAAATTTGTCTGCTTGTGAGCAAAGTGCCAAAACGTGCTCACTTCTCAAAAATTTGTGTGATGCCATGGTATATGAAATATGAAGGAAATCCCAAATGGGTCTAGAAAAACAAAAAAGAGCTTTTAGAGATATTGATATAGAGAAGCGTAATAATATAGACCTTCACTTTTGCCAGATGTAGAAATGTATGACTTTCATGACATTATTTTATGAAGATGGCTTTACTCTGATTTCCTCCCTACTAATCCTTTCCTTAAGACATCCAAGTGTGATTTGTATGTTGTTTTCTGAATCACTCTTTTACTTTATTGTTGTATTAATCTAATGGCAGAGCTTTTGGTTGATAGCTTTTTCCTGGAAAGGGAAAATAAAACATTTTTCTGACTGCAAATAACAATTGAAGTTTTTTGATTTAGTTCATTCACTTTATTGTTCTGACTATCAGTGCTCTACTGATGACTGGAAATGGAAAAAAAAATAGCTCAATGGTAATTATATTTTTCCCATTCCTAACTTGTTCAGGAGATCTTTGCAAGGTTCTGGGCTCCCCAGTTCAAAAAAGATGAGGTGAACTGATCACTGTTTATAAATATCTAAACTAGAGGGGTCAAATGGATGGGGTCAGACTCTTTCCAGGGGTGTGCAGTGACAGGACGAAGGGCAATGGGCACTAACTGGAACACAGGAAGTTCCATACAAACGTGGAAGATCTTCATTGTGAGGGTGATGCAGCAGTGGCATTGGCTGCCCAGAGAAGTTCTGAAGCCTCATTCTCTAGAGATATTAAAAGACCTGCCTGTACCTGTGTGACCTGTATAGAGAACCTGCTTTAGCAAGAGGGTTGGACTCTGTGATCTCCAGATGTCCTCTTCAACCTTGAGATGATTCTTATTTTTTTCTAAATTTTTAAGTAGTTCACATCAAAATTCAAAATCAGCAATTTTTCTCTATAAGAAGGAGGTTAACTTGTATTAGTTCTCTTTCAGTTCAGATAAAATACATCCATGTGTACCTAAAACATTGCATTACAGTAACAGTATTTAACTATGCTGTAATAGGATGGAATTTTTGTGTATGTGTGTTAGTGTGACTATAATTCCTTAAATAATTTCTATCAAAGAAGTAAGGAAGACGCAGTGAAACTGCACGTCAAAACTTTAATGGGACATTGAAAAAGAGCTTAATCACTACCAAAATGTGCACAGATGAAAAAGGGAATATTTCTAAATCTACTCGTGACAGTTGAACTGTTAAGACAAAGTAGGGATGATACATGGGGACTTAAATTCTTGAGTATACGTTCCCTTTCTGAGCTAACTAGTCTGTCTTAAAGTGCTCTAGGACTTCTGATTTGAATCCTATCTGAAAAAGTAGGTGAACAAAGTAACTGTGTACTGTAAAAAATTAAGTAGGCAGTGTTTCAGTTCAGGCTTGGGATAATGTTTATTTGTCTCAATTTTCCCTTTTGTTTCATCCATTCTATATTCTTTGTCTTTTAAGGTTTGAAACAAGCATTGGCTTTAGAGTGTCTAAGGGCTCTACTTAGGCTTACCTAAAATGTTACTGGTTGTAAAACATATTGTAAAGCATATACCTTCTGTTTTCTTAAAAAAAAGCAAAACAATGCAAAAGCAACCACCACTACCAAAATCATTTTGTATTGCCATGCCTTTGAATCAATTGTCTCTCCTCCTAAACATCTACTAGATAAATATGTTGTTCTTTAAAAGGACTGTATAATTTTAATTTCTTTTTCTTATGAAGAGAATGTGCAGATGATTGCCCTGAGGGCAGTAGTCTTTGTGGTTAACTAGTATATTGGGAAAGAGAGGCAGGCAGCTGTGACCCCACAGCTAAAAGAAAACAATTTTTTAGTATAAAATATAAAACTTTGAGATTTTTTCCACGTGATGGTGGAAGTTAAATATAAGAGAAATTATGAGGTAGTGTCTGGACTATATGACATCAGATAAATAAAAATCTAGTTACAAGACCAAAATGAAGAAAGAGCAAGTGGATGTTAGAGTTCAGTGTCCATACAGATTTTCAGCAAAAGTAAAAACTCAATGATTGTAAATGAAAGCTTACCTACTGATAGAGTAGCATGGCAACCCTTTGCTATTGACCTGAACTAAAACTCCTTGTCTTTGATCGGAGTGGAAAGGAAGGAGAGTCATAATGGAGGTACAAACTTACTAAAAGGAATGGATTTCAGTTAATGACACCTGGTTTAATGCAATGTAATGTGTAAATACTTAGTTCCTCCCTAGGATTGATCAACTGTCTTAGGATACACAAGAAAACCTCCAACCTCATTTTTTTTGTGTTCTGCTTTCTGATCAAAGGCATCGTGTGCTAGATAATGTGAAGTTATTGTGTGCAGTGAAAATGGGAACACACTGACAGAAGACTTTATGTTTCATAGATACTATCTGTAACAATTTCAAAACACTTCTGATTGGGCATTTCTTTGTCACCCTGCAGAAATGTTAAGCTTGTCTTTTCCCACAAGGATTTACTCATTAGTTCATCCTGCTTGCTGCTTCAGCTGCATTAGATCTGTAGTCAGTACACGTTCTGCAACTGACTGATTCATAAAAGATTATTAAATTGTACATGCATGACAGAAGACACTAACAAGTGTGCCATTAGGTAGTGATTTGTATATGCTTGCTCTAAACTAGTCTTAGATGGAATAAATAAGTTAGAAAAGAAAGCAGTAATGCAAGCAGATACGAGATAATAAATGCTTGAGATGGGAAGTGGGAAGAGCCCACTGCTAATTAATGGTCATAAAAACAGAAATCTGATCACATTTTTTTTGTTAGTTCTTTGCAGTTAATTTAATAACATTAACATATGCTCTGCCACTTCAATATATTGAGAATGTGATATTGCAGTCATCTCATCTTTGCTTTTACTGTGATGATAATGAATATAACACTTTCCTACAGCTTTCTGCAGTATCATTTTGCACTTTGTTATCTGGAAATTGTGGTCTATATAGTATTTATAATGAAAGAAAGCTGTCTTTGAAAAAGACAAGTAAAAGAGAAAAAACAGTGCATTAAAACACACGGGAAAAGGAGAATTTTTTATAATTTAATAAGAAACTTTGTTTACTAAAATGAGGAGTAACCTTAAAAAAAAGAATTTCTATCAAGCTGATAGTATTTTCAAACAACTCTCTTTTGGCTGTGTAAGTCAAAAAAGTTGATATCTGAAAAGTGATTAAAAATGCTACTCTGAATATGAAAATAGTATGCAAAAACAATTGCACAATTCTGTTTTGGTGAAGGCCATACAGAAAATATTCTGCCATATTTGTATGTCTATGAAATGAAAGAAAAGATGACAGGAGGGGCTCACAATTATTCAGTTGCTGTGTTTTCTAAAAGTAGAAGTTTATAATAAAATAGGAATTTACTTTGGGTCCTGCTGTAAAATAATACCATCATCACTGAAAATGTTGTCTTATCTAAATCTGAGCTTACTATATCATTTGGCAAAAAATATTTCTCATAAAAAATATAAAAAAACAGCTATTACAGATATGGTTTTATTTGCAATTACAAAAAAGCTGAGAACTGTAAAAAAAAAAAAAAAACTTTCTAGCCTTTGTGTGAAATACTTCTGTTGTTTTCAGCACAAGAGCTTTACTACTGTGATACTTTCTCCTTAAAAATGCTGTAATCTTCCAGTAAAGCTAGTAGTCCTCAATGCAGCACATATTTAGAACATTTTCTGTAATTCGCAGTGCAGACCTTTATTGGATATTCAGTTTGACCTTGGAGGCATGCACTCAGCCTGCAGTGAAGAAGCAATGGAGACCAAAGTGGTACGGTCACTGGCATGCAAAGGGAAAGAACTTAATGTAAATTGCAGGTTGACCATAGAATATAGCTGAAGGCTTTTAGGGTTGCTTGATGTATTTGAGAAGGACAATAAGATGTACTGCTCAGTTAAAACTAAGTAAGGTTTTCCAGGATGTGATTGTGCTTTCCAAATATGGTGGGATGCTTTAGCTTGTGACCTTTCTGTGTAAGTACCACCTATGGCAGATGTCAGGCGTGAAAATAAGATTACTGGGACATGACTTGTCCTGTAAAATGTACTTAAATCTTTCCTCTAACGCCCATTTGAGACTGCAACAAGTCTTCAGAGGAACGCTTGAGCACAACAATAATCAAAGGATATCTAAGAGGCTATCACTGGGAGGGTTCTCTTTGTGCCCACCGAACTGAAGATGAATTGAAAGGTAGGATTGCAGTGTCAGATGAGATGGCATGAAATGAATCAGTACCTACGTGACTCAAATTCTTAGCAAGCGGACAATGGAGGAGTGTAGTTATGTAGCTCCTAATCTCTTAAAACACTTGAAGATTGTTTTGTCCCAAAACTATGCGGTGTTTTGTTTTCACCTCCCTACTAAGTTGCAATCTTGAGAATGGACTTCTCCTTCTATGATGGAGTGACTGCATAGGTGGGAAAAGGAAAGGTGACCGATGTCATTTACCTGGACTTGAGAAAGGCCTTTGACATGATCCCCCACCACATCCTTATCTCCCAATTGGAGGGATATGGATTTGATGGGTGGACCACTTGATGGATAAGAAACTGGTTGCAAGGCCGCAGACAGAGGATGGTCATCAATGGCTCTATATGCAGGTGGAGGCTGGTAACAAGTGGTGTCCCCCAGGGGTCTGTCTTGGGACAGGTGCTCTTTAACACCTTTATCAGTGATATCGATGATGGAATTGAGGGCACCCTCAGCAAGTTTGCTGATGACACTGAGCTGAGTGGTGTGGTCAACACGGTTGAAGGAAGGGATGCCATTCAGAGGGACCTCGAGAGGCTAGAAAGATGGGCCTGGGTGAATCTGATGAGGTTAACATGGCAAAGTGCAGAATTTTGCAGTTGAGCTGAAGGAATCCTAGGTATCCATAGAGACTGGAAGGAGCGGTCCTTGAGAGCAACCCTGTGGAGAGGAACCTGGGGGTCTTGTTAGATGAAAAACTTAACATGAGCCAGCAGAGTGCCCTTGTGGCTTGGAAGGCAAATGGTATTCTGGGGTGGCCAGCAGAGACAGGGAGGTGATTGTCCCTCTCTACTCTGCTCTTGTGAGGCCCCATCTAGAATACTGTGTCCAGGTCTAGAGCCCCCAGTACAAGAAAGACAGGGAGCTGTTGGTGAGGGTCCAGAGGAGGGCTACAAAAATGATCAGGGGACTGGAGCACCTCTCCTATGAAGACAGGCTGAGGGAGCTGGGCTTGTTCAGCCTGGAGAAAAGAAGGCTGTGGGGTGACCTCATTGCAGCATTTCAGTACCTGAAGGGAGCCTACAGAGGGGAGGGGAATCAACTCTTTGAAAGGGTAGATAACTGCAGGATGAGGGGAGATGGTTTTGAAGTTGAGGGAGGGGAGATTTAGGTTGGACGTCAGGGGGAAATTCTTTACAGAGAGAGTGGTGAGGTGCTGGAACAGGCTGCCCAGAGGGGTTGTGGATGTCCTGTCCCTGGAGATGTTCAAGGCCAGATTGGATGGGGCCTTGGGCAGCCTGGTCTAGCGTTAGGTGGGAAGGTTGGTGGCCCTGCATGTGGCAGGGGGGTTGGAGATTCATGATCCTTGAGATCCCTTCTAACCCTGGCTATTCTGTGATTGTGACTCTTCTAGTTCAATGGAGCTGAAGAAAATGTAATATCTGCAGGTCAATATCTTTTGTCATTTGTCTTTTTAAAAATGATTCTAAACCCTTTAAAAGCAACAGTATTGAGTTCAAATAAAAAATAAGTGACCAAAAAAATGTAGTGATAAAAAAGCAGGATGTTTCTTATAATTCTTTTTTCCACAAATGGGGATAGTCTTCTATTTTATAGAAACCAGACCTGAGTCTTTAAGGCTATAAAAGGCAAGTGTTTGCAGAAAATTACATTGGAACAGAAAAACAAGACTGCATTCAAACAAAGCTAGAATTATAATCAAATTTTACTAATCGCATGAAAATAATGCATTATTCAATTCATAGTTTACAACAATAAAAGTAAATGAAAGCAGAACTTAAATTTTATTTTAGATGAGATTGTATAATTAGTATTTTCCACTATCAGTGTGCCTGAACTCCTCCTCTGCAGCAACTTAGTAAAAATCTCGAGGGATGAGTGCAAAGAGTAAGATTTTTGTTCTTGCTTGATTTTTTTTTTTTCAACCGATGAGAAATTCAACAGAAGTCTGAATTTTGTAACATGATAGACATGCACATCAATAGTTATATTATCTAACTGCTATCTTAGCTCATGCTGTCATAAGTTAATGATGCCACCAGTGAGCAGTATTGCTGAGTTGGACTTGGGAACATAATATCCAGATCATTGTTCTGGACTGAAATGGTGAACTTCTTTATTAGCTGACTTCTGCTGACCACCTGTTTGTTGAGTGTTTGAGATTAAGACATCTGAAGTTAATTCTCTATGCGTAAACATGATCTCACAAAAATAATGAGATCTATATATGAAGTACCAGATGACTTTTAACATGTAAAATATATTACATATATACTTAAATGTTATCCTGTTCTCCCAGGGATTATTAGAAGTATATTTTTCAACTGCTAGCCTAAAGATTTCTTGTCTGTTTATCTATGGAGTGCTAATTTTGCTGAATGAAAATTTCTGTTCCTGCTTCTAGTTTCTGAAACTCATTGCAGGGAAGTAGAACAACATATCTATTTAAGCTGTTGCTTGCATCTTAGGAATTGCTATGGAAAGATGGATGAATTGGTGAATTGTATAGGAAGATGAACATGTGCAAGACAGCACTAAAGCAAAATTAATACTAAGAAGAATCATAGTGCTAATAAATACTAAGAGCTGACAAAAAAGGGAGCAGCACAGCCTGGGATAAGGCCCAGGAGAAAGTAAGTGGAGAATTATTGTGGGTTTTTGTTGTTGTTTTTGAGGCTAGATGTCATTATTTGGAGATATTTCCTATTCTTGATTATTTCATTCATCAATGTCAAGCTGGTGACTAGTAATGCTCATTGTTAATAGTAATTGATCAGTGGTACAAACAGCAGATTAATAGCTGAACATGATAACACAGCTCCAACCAAATGAAAATATCACACCTCTCTTTTCCCCTTGTCTTCCTTCCAGTACAGAAGTCATCCCTGTATTCACAGGAAACCCACTTCAAACAATAATGTGTAACTAGTTTGCTGTTTGCCTAAAAAATTCACAGTTGTTTAGTTCCTAGTAACAACACAATAAACTTTCCTCATAAAACTTATGGAAGCAAAAAGAGAAATCATGATAACGATTCCTTCAACCTGTTTTTTCTGAGAATGTTACTTACAAATTATAGGCCAGAAAGAATATCATATTTCCACAAAAAACAAATGTACAGAGAATGTTTAATTTCATACCATACTCTCTCAAAGTGAGAATAAAACAGAAAAATGATCCGTGGAGACATGATACAGAGTTACAGCTTAAGTAACATAGGATTGTATGATTTCAGCACTGATTGTGGGAGCAAGAGATTTTTTTTCTTTTTGGGTTATATGTATAAGGATGGATTTACACAGGGAGCAAGGAAGTGAGTTTGTGGTCTTGCTTCTGTTAGTGTATCTGTGTCAGATGTTGATAGCATTGTGTTATTCTTAACATTTATTTCATTCTCTTCAGGCTAAACAGCCACTGTCCAACTGGACACTTGGATCTCTCAGGAAGGGTTCTGAAGTAATAACCTAACTCTTTTAAATTGTTCTTTCCAAAGTACATTCTTATAAAGCAAGTGTTTCACCTGTCATTCCACTGGCAAGTTATATAAAAATAACCTCTTACGGACTCTTGAAAAAACAGTCTTTAAAAGAGCATTACACTTCTCTCCTCAGAAAAAATAAAAGCATGTCTTTTATTAGTTTAACAAATCCCATACTTCTCCCTGCTTGTTTCCTAATGGTTCAACAGGATTTCACCTTCTCACATCTTTCACTTTTTCTGTTACTGTGCTGTTTTTGGAATTGAACAAGTTCTAAATTCTACATTTTTATGTAGAACATATTTATGTTCTATAATATTCTTTCATAATACTGTATGTATTTTCTCTTCAGTAAAAGCAGCAGTGTTGTTCTCATTACTCCAGAAAGATTCCCTTTGCAGGTCATAAGAGTTCTTCTATGAATTACAAGACCAAGCTGATTCTAAAGTTTCTTCCCTCCTAAACTTACAGATTATTGTTCTGGACTGAAATGGTGAATTTCTTTCACCATTTCTTAACTGACTTCTGCTGACCACCTGTTTGTTTAGTGTTTCATATTAAGACATCTGAAGTTAATTCTCTATGTGCAAACATGAGTTCTCCCATTGACTCAGTGATTGAACTTCCTTCTACATATAGATACCTCAAGCACACTGGGGAATCTCATAGAATTGTAGAATGGCTTAGGTTGAAAGTGACCTTAAAGATAATTGGACTCCAATCCCTGTGTTGTGAAGTTGGGTTGCCAACCACTAGAACAGCTGTCCAGGGCTCCATGCAACCTGTCCTAGAATGCCTCCAGGGATGAGGCATCCACAACTTTTCAGAGCAGCCTGTGCCAGTGCCTTAACAATCTCTGAGTAGAGAATTTTTTCCTAACATCAAACCTGAATCTGTGCTCTTTTAGTTTAAAGCCATAGCCCCTTGTCCTATTACTGTTAGACTGTGTAAAAAGTCACTCCCCTTCTGTTTATAACCTCCCTTAAAATACTGAAAGGCTACAGTGAGGTCTCCCTGCAGCATGGGTGTCCAACCTTTTGGCTTGGCCCCACTGAGTGAAGAGGAATTGTCTTGGGCCTCATAATTTGCTCTGAGAGTAATGCCTGCTATTTATCTCTATGGAAATACAGCTCATATAGAGAGTGCAATAGCACTACTTGATATAGCAAATTCTCAGCTACAAAACACTATTTTTTTCAGTACGGTCACCACCATTAGCTATGTGGGGTTTTTTTGCCAGTAATGAACAAGAGCCTACCTCCTGTGCTTACAGCAATCTGTATCAGTGATGGTAACACTGTTGCTGTCACCACTGCTGGAAAGTGCTGCACATCTCCACACTGTGTTCCAATCTACTGTTTGGTCTCTGTAAATGTTCATCAGGCATCAGTGAATGTCAGTGGGTGCCATTTTTTTCCACATGGAGGAATTCAATTTGCTTCATATACACTTTCATGTCACGTACTATTTCAATAGACTGCCCCTCTGCTGCCATCTGTCACACAGCAACAAAATGTAATGGAATATTGGTGGGAAGGTTCAACCTCTGCTGCTATACCACATCGTCTGCTTCCAACTTTGTAGGCCAGTATGATCATAAAGGCATGAAATCACTAACATTAGAAAAGACTTCTAAGATCATTCATATATATGCTATATAATATTTATATATATGCTATAATAAAATAGTAAGCATTACTTTTGGAGCAACTCCCAATAAATATACAATATAGTAAATGTATATAAGTAACAAAACATCTTACTCTTCAATATTTTATATTAAAATAAATTAAAAAAAAAAAGAGAGAGAGAGCAACAAAAACACAGAACTAATGGGATATGTGACCCTGTTGGTGTGAACTAGCACTCCAGGCTGGTTCCGTGTCAGTGACTGCAATTCTTAGTGAGCCATCAAGGTGTTTGTCAGAGACTTTTGATGAAATTTTACTCCTCACATACTTCATCCTTGAAAATAGCTGTTCACAAATATATGTTCTGCCAAAAGGCAGTGACTTGAAAAAGGTGTGATTGTGAGGTGAGGACTGTTTTTCTCTGGTGAGGTAGGGCTTATAAACATGAAGAGACATGGTCATATTTTTGTGTTGAATGTCTGATTGCAATTCTATATGTTCCTTTTGAAAATTTGCAGGTAATATATTTATGTCAACTGATAATTAAGTTGCAAATACACAAAAGAAATTGATTTTTCTAGCAATCTGAAATCTGTTCTCAAATTCCTTTATCAAAATGGAAAGCGGGACTGCAATTTTTTTGCTGTTCACAGAACTGTGTTTAGCTTATGAATTAAAATACATGCAGTTATTTGCTGTAACTTGAGCTAGCACTGCACTACGCTCTTTCCACGTTCTGGCTGCAGCTCAGACAGCTGATACTAACACACTGATGTTTGGCTGTGGGTGAGCAATGGGTGTGCTCCTGGAGCCAGGCCAGACTCTGTGGGACAAAGACATAGAGGTAGCAGAGGACAGGGGTGCAGGGCAAGGAATGGGCCACAGTGCCAGCTGCACCAGGTCCCATGTGGCCCACAGGCTGTGAGTTGAACATGCCTGCCCTAGAGCCTTTCCTTCTCCAAGCTAAACAAACTCAACTTCCTCAGCCTTTCTTCATGGACAGGTGCAAGCGCACACTGCTGGCTCACGTTGACCTATCAAATTCTATTAGTTCACTATATTTAGATAACTGAGTATCTTCTCAGTGCATTCACTATAACAGAGAGAGCTATCCAACTCACCTTAAAGCAAACACCTAGTTGTTGGTCAAATGATTCTCAACATCTGTGACTGCTTTGACCGGTCTACTCTTGACTATAAGAAGAGGTTAGACACCAACATCATGAACAAACAACTTTTTTTTGGTTTTTAATTTCATATGGGAGATAACACAGAGCCTAATTCAGTTGTCAGGAAAAGGCATATAGTGCTATTTGAGGTGTCCAGGAATATGCGAAGGGCACATATGATTCCACTGGATTTGACATAACACTCACAGGAGAACCATGCACCAGTAGATTGAGGACAGGTCGGGTCAACAGCAGGTTGCTGCTTGTCAGATCTATTGCTCCACAAGCAATTGTCATTTTGTCTATACTGCAAGGGGTATTTCTACTCCAAATCTTGAAGATTTTTTTATTTTTAAGTGTATTAGCTGTATTTTATAGTAAGGCAAAGAGGCAGATTGACAGGCTGATTTAAACAAAGAAAACAGATTGCTATTCATTAAATTTGAAAGTAATAGTGGCAGTACTGCCATTTCAACTTCTTAAAATGTCCTTTTTAGTCACATTAAATACCAATATGATGTTAGCAAGCTATTCTGTCCAGAGAGGTATGTTGAATTTCAGGAATTTTCCTCTGGACATGAGGGCTGAAAGAAACTCCATGAACTCTTGAGTTTTTTCTTGCGTTGTAATTTCATTTTGTTCATAGCCTCAGCTTTCAGCAAAGGGATCAGAGAAATTACATAAGACAATACACAAAGGAGTCTAAAAACATATTTCAGAATTGTTATGGATTTCAGGAAATAAAATTATATAGAAGATATGGTTAAGATGAGAAATGAGTTAGTATGAACTTGTTCACAGTTTCAGAGTTCTCATCTCTGCCATAA
This sequence comes from Chrysolophus pictus, assembly GCA_037305975.1. Lineage (NCBI taxonomy): Eukaryota > Metazoa > Chordata > Aves > Galliformes > Phasianidae > Chrysolophus > Chrysolophus pictus. Next base: position 48,741,587 of record CM074579.1, on the reverse strand, counting down.
GCAAAACAAGGTTTTTCCTGCCATTGAAAATCATTATAGGGGGCAAGATGTAGGAGGAGTACTGAGGTCACTTCATTTGTTCAGCATAGCAAAGAGGAGACCAAGGGGAGAGCTCATGGTGTAAAGATTCTTCATGAGGGGAGTGGAGGGACAAGTGCTGATTTCTTCTCTTTGGTGACTTGGGTGATTTTGTTTCCATTTCCTTGGCTCAAATTTTATTTATGGATAAATGATTGGGTGAAAAAAACTGTATAAACAAAGTGGGATTACTATTAAAAATATGCAGTTTTCTTTACAGATTTAGCTAGAGGAATTTAAGAAGTTCAAGAAATCTAAGGACTTAGAGAAAGATTTTTCAAAGACTTGCACACATCAGACAATACTTTGAATGTAAAAGAGATTACTGTGATTAACTTTCAAATGACTTGATTTATTAAAAGGTGAATTAAGCCTCTAAGACATGAAGTAAACCTGAGAACATTGAAGTAAACAGAGAACCATTGAAAAACCATCTTTCTTGATAGCACAGTTGTGTAAACCACCTACAATCTCCCTCCCCTTTTTTTTTTTTTAATCTTTGCTCATATTTCTCTTCTCTATGCCCTAATTCATTTGACTTGATTTGTTTCATTAATTTCTTAATTATGAATAAGGAGAAAAAAACTATTTAGCCAAAATAAACCTTTGTTCTAAGTTTTTAGTATTTTTTTTCCTTTCTTGGTAAGAAATAAATTTTTTAGTTAAATTTTTATGAGAGACTTGAAAGATCTCTTCCCTTGCCAGTTGCCTAAGACAGTAGAAACGTATTCTGGTTGATGCATTGCCATCAAACATTTTCTTTTTAATGACCCAGTTTATGTGATGGATAATGAGTCACATACTATCATCAGAACCCAATGGATCAGGCATTCTCTAGAGTCAAAGGGAAGGAAAGTGTAGAAGAGACTCAAAAAAAGAACTGACTGCTGTGAATTAGTGAGGGATAAATAATGACCAAATACATGACACTCTCTGCAGTCTAATTTCTTCTCTGAAAAGGTTACTTGCATAAATGAAATAAACAGTGTAAATGGGGATATGGTTTGTCACTCACCATTGAGGATAATTCATAGTATTAGGTAATGATGCCGAAGTTGCAAGTTCCCCAATGAGTTCTTTGGGTGGATTTGAGCATAGGTTTTGGTTCATGCTCCTCTCTAGCACAAACATTTTCAGAGAATAAGTTAAACTGCAACAAAGAAATGATTTTTTTCTTTTTTTCTTTCTTTCTTTTTTTTTTTTTTTTCCTTCTTGGATCTATTCTCAGTTTTGCCTCACACCTGCTCTCAGGCTTACTGATATACCTATACTGATAGGTATAAATCTTGGCTAGTGGATCTCTTGATCATAGATGAAATTGAAACAATATAATTTCCTGCCTCACAGGCTTTCTCTTTTCCTCTCAGTACATCCAGAGTCTTGTGCAAAACTTCACAAGAAGAACGTGAACGTAAGCATGATTTGGTCTCTGTCAAATCAAAATTTGAGATAATGATACTAGTAACTGAGGATCAAGGTTAAAAGTTGTTTATTTCTTTGCTATTCAGTGCTCACCTTTATGTTCTTCTTTAGACAACATGAATCCAGTGCGTAAGACAAGCAACTAGAATATGACATAGTACCTTCTAGATAAGTTTGCAATAGCAATACCTCTGGCAGATGTAGAAATGAAGCTCTGTCAACTTAAATATAGGCATAATCACATGAAAGGGAAAAGAACATACATAACTTGACAGAACAAAAAATCCTAAAGGTTACCCAGTCACTATGGCATCAAGTTTTGTTTTCATCATAAGTTTCCTTATAATGAAAAAACTTTTGTAACTTTTTTTAACAATTATGGTTTTTGCAAAGTTTCTAGGTTGCGATCAGAACACCATAGCTCTACTTTGATATAAAAGACCATATCAGTAGTCTTTACTTTTAAAATTTAACAATGGTAATGAGTGACTTCTGATTTTATGCTATAAAGTAGCAGAGAGTCACTGAACTAATGAGAGATTGAATAGTAAGAGAATAATGAAACTAAACAACTAAGTCTGTGCTTTGTACATATTTCTCCCAGTGCCTTCAGTAAGTCTAGGATTTCCATCAATGTAAACACACTGGCAGACCTGGTCAAATCACAAGCTGGAGGCATGTTTGACTATGAAGCAATATCATTCCAAACTACAATAAATCTCAAACATTCACAAAACTTTACCAGAAGTTTTTCTTTTCCTTCTTTTTTTTTCTTGTCCAATCTGTCTCAAATGCCTAGCCAGTTTGGGGTCTTGTTGCTGAATGTGCTATTACATTGATAATGCTTGTAAGTTTTTCTGCTCCACAAAGGTGAAACAGATTTCAGTCAGCCTCTGTCATCCAGTTATTTCAGAAATTCAAATCCACAAGGATTGGAGTCCATTGCAACTTTCTATGCCAGATTCAAGGATAAATGCATTTTAGTAGTGTCTGACAAAAACTAAAGGTTTTGAGGTATTAATTTTTTGTCCAACAACCAAAGCTCTTCTGCAGCTTCTGAAATGTAATCCTGTCTGTTACTATCAAATCAAAGAGCTCATATGAATTTGTGAGAGATTAGTGTGCAAGCTGGAACTTTATATCAACCACAAAGCTGATGATAGTATGTGTGATCACTAAGAACACATCAGGTAATATCAGGAAGGAATCATGCTGCTTTCAAAATGCAGACACTGCAGCAGCTGCATTTACATGCTATATATTGTTTTAATGTGCAAATACTCACTTTAGTCTTAGTGGTCAAAAGCTGTTCTTACTGTATGCAATGCACTACATTATAAACATTTATGTTTGCATGAAACGGAAAGTGTTTGTATAAATAATGTGATTCTCTCTAATAAGCTGCTTGTGACTGGAAGTTATTCTCTTTATATAAACATATATAAAAATCAAGTCTACAGTTAGAAATTTATTCTAAAAAGAATAAATACAATTTATAAACTGAAGTGGTGTCAATAGCTAACATTTCTAACTTCAGCTCATTGACTATAATGGCACAGAAACCTTAAGAGATGCTGCGCAGTATTTTGAAGACTATAAAATATTCTCCTCTTTTTCTCTGTAAAACTCTATTTATAATTTTTTGTTGTTATTGCAGTCTACATTATGGACACTACATTAAAATGGAATGTGTTTTATTATCACAGGATAAAAGATAATGGCTCAAAAGTCTGTTCAGTGCATGAATTTTACCAAGTAAGGAAAATGGTGGGCAGTGAAACAATAATTTCACTGTACTAGGTGTTAATACATATTAATACATGTGTCTTAGTTTCAGATGGGATGAAATTGCTTTCTTCAGAGTGTCTGGTATGATGCTATGTTTAGGATCTAGAAGAAAAATAATGCTGATAACACACTGATATTTATCATTTCCATTAAGCAGTGGCTTATTAGGCCATTTGCAGTGAGGAGCCCAAGGAGCTGAGAGGGAACAGAGCTGACTCAGTGTGGCCAAGGTAGTATTCCATATCATATGGCATCATGCAGAAGGAGTTTTGAAGGGCGTGGGATTTCATCTCTCTCTCTTCCATTGCTCGGGGGCAAGTTGGGCATCAGTTGACGAGTGGTGAGCGATTCCTTGTGCATTGTTTGTTCTCTACATTCATATAAATATATATATATAGTCGTACCTATTTTCCTTTTTCTTTTCTTTATCTTAGTAAATAGTATATCTCAACTCACAAGTTCTATTTCTTTTTTTTCTATCCCATTGGGAAGGGGGGGAGTGAGCAAATGACTGTGTGGTGCTCAGCTACCTGCTTGGTTAAAACACAACAATGTGAGAGACTGTTGGGGAAGGAAAACTCTGATATGACTCATTATTAACCCCCATAATCATATTGAGAACCATTGCCAAACATAATGTAGAGAGAGCGATGAGAACAATTAAATACAGTAAGTCATTACATTCTCATTGATTAAATAGGTAAGGGCTCAAGAGTCCTGATGTGGCAGTACTCAGTTTGGCTGAATTTCATGTAATTTTACACTTGTACACTGAAAGAATTGGACTGTATTTCTTAACTGTGTAAGAAGGCACATCTCTTCGATTGTCTTCAATACAATACATTTGTATGCCCTACACATCTATTTTTCTATTGCTGATTTTATCAGTCTACTTGTGCATATTTGTCTATGGGCAAAGTTTTACATTTATAGTGGAAATTCATTCTGCTGTAAATAATAAATAAATACAATATTTTGGGAAAGTGTTAGGTTTATTACTCTTTCAGGGGCCAGGAAATATAGATTTACAATGTAATTCTGTAAAAATTATTTAAGTTCTCCAGCTGAGAGCATACTCCTTAGAGAAGTTTTCTAAGAGGTATATAAGGATGGATTTCTGAACTCAGAGTGAAATGAGAATATGAGCTTAAAAGACTGTGTTTTTGGAATGAAAGTTGCAGCATACTAGCCCAGTATGAAAAACTCTTTTCTAGTGGAAGCAAATTCTAAAATGTCTAAGGTATCATTTAAACATCCAGTAACAGTAGCATAGGAAGCCTTTAGATTAACCTTTTACCATGTCATGAAAGCAAGGCATGTACCAGTTCCAAGCACTAGGGTATATATACATCCATTCTTTGGCTACCAAAGATAAAAACTGTGGCTTTTAAAATGAGTCAATAAGGACAGAAGACAGCTGTACCATAGTTGTCTTTTTTGTGCTGAGGCTTCTTACTGCTGGGCTGTTCTTCCAATAAAAGTCTTTTCTTTATCAATATGTTTAGTTAAATTAGCTATTTTCTCAGTGCCAAGCACTTATTTACAGCTTAATATTTATTTACCCAAGTATAACGGACCACATTTCAGTTGCTTGTGCCAAGAGAAAAGATGCCACTCAAACAGGATAATCAAAACAGATTCTTAGAAAGTCACGGGGACTTGTCTGCCCTTCTGTGTCATTGAAGGTGATGAACTGCTTACGTAGAAAGAAAAGTCTAAGAATTAATCACGAGATTTAATTTGGCAGAGATGGGCAATTGGCTGTAAAAATAAGGGTTTTTATATGAAATCTTCAATTAAAATCATAATTCACATGTATTTATTTAACATATTTTTACACTTTTTTATCTATTTAGTTTGGGGGGGGGGGAAGAGTATTGCTTTGTGATATGTTATGTTTTTTGAGATGTTTTTTTTTTTTCTTTTTTTTTGACCTGAAGTAAATATTTCTTCAATGTACAACTTAAAACTCCACCAAGAGTACCTTACATGCTGAGCTGATTTTGAAATCCAGATTTTGATTTGGGTTCCTTTTCAAATTATTTAATTTGAGTGATGACAAGTAACAGTCATAAACTTGCTGAATCTGATGTGTAAAAATGTAGTTTTGCTTATTTTCTATGTCAGCTTTCCCTTCCCCTAAAGTACTGCTAAAATCATAAATCTGATGTTTTTAATTAAGTATTTTTTTTACAGTCGAAAAAAAAAAATCCCTGTTTTTCTCTATGGGGAAATTTGCATGATTTATCTTGTTGAAACAACACTGAGTTATTATGGACAGTAGGTATGTTTAATTAAGGCTCAGTTGCCACTCCAGCCACCTGTGCTACAATACCAAAAACTGGAGACAGGAAGTATGTAATTCTCTGAATTGCTATATTGTACAAGAACCTCAGCACTGCTGATTTATGACTTCAGAGATTTATAGATTTATTTGTAAAGTTTCCTGCTGGTTGCAACACTGATAAATTGTAGTCAGAAACAGATCATACATCTGAATGACACATGAGCTATAACTCTCTCAAACTACTTTTTTCTTGTCATTTGGTTGAATTATTCCTTTGACTTTTTTTTTTCTTGCTTTCCCTATTAGGTCAGTTAGCTCAGTAGTCCTATCAGTGGTCAGTAAGGAAGACATGCATGGAATTCTCAAATCAATGCTTAAATGAAGCTTTTTAAAATACAGACTGGTTGATTCAATGCTAGATTTTTACTGTCTTTCAGAAATGTACTCCTCTCTTTATTATTTAAATGAAAATTTTAAGTTACATATAAACCTGTATTTATATAGAGAACTTACAACTTAACAACTGACTTGATACATCTCTTCTAACAAAAAATATTTATCCCTGGAAGTTCACTACAGAGTTTCTATTCTGAGGTGTCTGCATAAGGTAGTAAAACAATGTTAACCTGCTCAACTTCATGAATCTGTCTTGTTCAGCTTGTCTCTTTAGGCTCCCCCTGGCTTCATAAACAGTGAAGCTCTAGAAAATGATTCACAGAAGGATCACAACTCACATCTTCTGAATGATATTTTGGAGAAACCCAACTCTCTTATTTCTGAAGGCTAATGGATCAAGTGGTAGGAAACATACATCTTTAGTCTGAGTGGTCAGAGTACCAGTGTGAGTCACTTACATGGTAGAAGAACTCAGAGTTAAATGCAACCATAGAGGTGGAGAAGAAAGCAGTGGCATAGTTCAATGAATAGACTGTGCTTTGTAGTTTTCTGCTGGTAATTACAGATTTCAAAAAAGTCCATTTGTGATGGAATTCTGGGGAGAATTGATTTATAACAGAAAAAGCACTTTTGAAAACTTCTCCTCCTCCCTCCCATTCTTCTGCCCCCTAGTTTTAGAATTTTCATAACCAAACCCAAAAGGAATTGTTTTTGAATTCTGCCAGTACTTGCATCAGTCCCTTGACATTTTTTTGTATACGCCATTATTTACGCATGGCTATCTTTTAAACTTTGGCTTTGGGTTTTTTTTTGTTTGTTTGTTTGTTTTTGTTTTTTTTTAATTAGCTTTTAATATTCACAGTTTCTCCTGATATTCCTTCAAATTTTTCTCGCTACTTGCTGAGTTAAATATTATCATAGCCTGCAGGTCAAGATGACCAAATGAATCTTTTGATGTCTAATTTCAGTGAGACTCCAGCTGTAGTGCTTTTTCTTACTTTGTGTTTTGTGGGGTTTTTTTTGTGGTTTTTGTTGTTGTTGTTTTGTTTGGTTTGGGTTTTTTTTTGTTTTGTTTTGTTTTTTTTCTCTTGCCTTTCTTCCTTTGAATGCATTGGCTTTTTAAACTCCTCATTTTATTGCTGCATGCTATGCATTCTATATCCTTTGGGCAAACTTTAATCTCATTACACACATTTCAGTTTCTCTCTCTGCTGTTTCCTCTCTGCTATTTTATTATACTCAATTGCACTCAACCTGTTGAGTTTCTTCCCCTAAACCCTGTTATTCTGAAACCCAGTATCTTCATTTCCTCCCTTTGGCATTTCTCTAAATGTAATTTAATACTTAACTAGATTAAAATTGCAGTGCAAAGCAGATTTGATTCCTTGACTTGTTCAATAAAATTTATCTCAAACACATCCCCAGAACTAAAAGTTTAGTACAATAAGAACTAAAAACACAGGAAACAGAAACAAAAATATTACGTGGCAAATGTATTAACTAGACAAAGCAGATCTGTAAGTGAGGGAGGATGAAACTCAGAAGGCCTTGGGAAACAAAATCTATGTTTAGGAAACTGTAGTGATTTTTTAGGAGAGTAGTGAATTTAAAATAACACAAAAGGTACCAAACATTTTGCAGGTAAATAATACGTAAACAAGAACAGAGAAATAAGCAAGCTGGGAGCAAATTATTATAATAAGAAAGATGCTCTTGGCCTCATTCACTGACCTACCTCCTTCTAATCAAATTAGGAGAGATACTAAGTTGCTTTTTCAGCATATATCTATACTTCTTAGGGTTGGGTTTATTTGTGTGGGGGTTTTTTGGGTTTTTTTTTTGTTGTTTGTTTGATTTTGTTTTTTGTTTTTTTGTTGTTGTTGAGAAATAATGACAGAATCACAAGAACATGATGAGAAAGTTATTCATTATCTTTTAACTGTCTGAAGAGGGGTGGCATGAGCCATACCAATTGCTATGGTACTGTTGACTTTCTTATTAGGAATCTACTTGTATCTTTTATTTCAAGTCTTGGCATCTCCTAGCCACATTGTAGCTAAATCTTATTTGGTTATTGAGAGAATAACCATGGGAGAGAGTCAGCCATGGGAGCACAGGTGAAGGCATCTCTTCTAGACCCATTTAAGAGCTGACTACCAGTGGGAAAGGATCCTTTCTGGAGTTCCCCTCCTCTGGAGTTTCATAGTGAGCCCAGGCTATGGGTAAGCATCTAGCTATTCTGTTTTGGTGTAATAACTCTGTAGCCAAAGTCTCTGGTATATTTCATAACTATAACACCTGTACATTCATTGATTATACAATAGTTCAGCAAAGGAAAATTTTATTTACTTTAGCAATACATTAAAATGTAACTCTACCTTCCTTGTTTACCACTATGCTACCAAATTTTACTGTATTGTGAAGCTATATCTTGGTTTATATAGAACCAATTTTGCTGGATAATTATACTTCAAGATCATTCTGAAAGGTTTTTCTTGTTGATTGACTTTGAGCATCTTCTCAAACTAACCAGTGTCATTTTGTTGTGATCTGTCAGTAGCAACATTAAAAATATTAAGTTATGTAGAAGAGACAACAAAGTTCTGTGCATGAAAGAGTTGTATTCTATATTATGAAATATTTCCAGTTATATCTTAACTATCTGTACACTGTTCCAATCTTAGAGGAATTTCTGTGAAGTCTGAAATCAGAAGTATGTAGCAAGAGCATTGAATCTCCAGCTGGCAAATTAATTTTTAAAGACCTACTCCAGTGAGTTGGGCTTTATAGCTTTTGTGACAGAACTAAGTCTTGAGACACAACTGTAACTTGGGTTTTAGAAACTGGGTTGTTTTTGTTTTTGGGGGTTTTTTTTGCACAACCTTTTTTTCTCAGAAATTTTGTGTTATTATATTACTATTCTATTACTAGAATTTTCATTCTAGGCCCTTTTTCAAATCAAATCCTCAGTAAAAACCTTTTTTTTTTTTTTTTTTTTTTTTTCATGACTGCAAAGCTAGAAGATCCTCAAAAGTGGGAATTGCTTTTTATTATATGTGTGCACTATTTAGTGTGATAAGGATTAGATTTAGAGAGAGGTAGATAGAAGTCATCTTGGAGTAAAAGGACAAGGCAGAGTGGAAAGGACTAATTCCTAAAATGAGATGCTTTAATTATTTTATTGACATGTAATTATTAATGTATGTCTACCTTAGGAAAAAATTGAGGCAAGAATAATATAGAGTGTGGTTCTGGTTGCTTTCAGAGTTTTTAACACTGTGATGCTCTTTCCTCTAAATACATAGAAAAGGTCAGATTATTCCAGGTTTAATTTTTTGAGTCATTTAGGAGTCACAGTGATTGCTCAGACATAGTACTTTAGCATGCTATGAACTGGATACTGTGTCCTGCTGAGAAAGTCCATTTAAGTTGGAAGGAATTGTTGATGATTAATGGTAATGAACTTAGAGGCAACAAATCAAATGAAATGTTATTAATGAAAATGAGGTTTTTTTCAGCTGCAGTGGAACCATCATAGGAGATTATATAGAAAAATAACTTAAATTCTGTTCTCTCTAAATGCAAACTAACACAGGTCAATATTTAGGCCTTACTCTTAATTGCCAGATACAACCGTTTTAAGGAATATCTAACTTTCAAGCCTGTATTTGGTTCAGTGAATCTTATTTTTTATCATGCTCCTGCTGCTGTAAGCTCTTCCAGCTACTGATTTTAGACTGATGAATTTAAGGACATGTAGGAACTTAGGCATGAAATTAATATCAGGTGAGTAAAGAAATAGAAGCATAGAATTGAAATTGATACAATGTTAAGATAAAGAATTAAACCAGAGTTATATGATCCTACATCAAACTAAACTGTAATATTCGCTTATTCTTATTTTCCTACCCATCCTTTATTGAATCAACATGTTCTTAAATGAGTAACATGATAGAAATGTTGATATTCTGGGAGAGCTTACTAATTATTCATGGCTCAATCTTCCATTCCAGTTCCTGGTAATTATTTAGAAACAATGATCTAAGAAAACACACTGAGATGGGCATATATATTTTTTTTCATTTCTGCTAACTTGCTCAATTGGAAAATTCCTGTAAAGTGCTAGTCAGTAAAGAAAGTGAAGCTATTTGAAATATTGCTTCAGAAGAACAATAATACTGAATACCTTGGAGATATGCCATACTTCGTACTATAATAAATTAGAGAAGGTATTTCCATGCATGTACAAACTTAATTTAAAAAGGGACTAAGGGACTTTCTTAGTAGAAAATATTCATGGTCATCAGTAATAAAACACAAACTAATATAGCATTCCCTTGATTTTTGTACTTGTTTATTGCTACATTTGCTACAAACAATTATTGGAATAATTTTTGTGCTCATAGCGTTATTACATATTTCTCAGTTTCTCCTTCTGCAAGCCTTTGTTGTCCACCACCTTTTTTTCCACTGATATTACATTCAGTTTTGTAGATGACCATCCTGTATATAGAAAGGGACTTTCTTTGGTTTAGAATTTTGTGGAGGTTTTCTTTGGATGATCGTTTTAGATTTAAGAGGTGTCTCTAATAACATCCTACTTTGAATTAGAAAAGCACCCTGACAGTTTTTCCAGTCCTCTCCACTGACTATCCTGTAGTCTCTGCAGTAGAGAAGCATCACTTGCACAAGTTAGGTATTTTGGGATGAAGCTAGGTGTAAGTGATGCTCCCAGAATTTACCTGCAGTGGTCCATGCTAAAAATGGATAGTCAGTCCAAAGGACAAGGTTTGAATTATCTGGAGTAAATGTTCTGGTTTGGTATGTACTCTGGAGTTTGTATTTTCTGCAAAGGCTTTTTAGCTCTATAGGACTGCTCCCATTTGTTTTCATCACTTGTTAATGTGAACTTGTTTTGAGACTCTATGGCTTTAGGGAAAGGGCAGTAAGAGCATTTATTAAATTGAAGTCATCGTGACTTCAGCCTGTAAACTGTGGCAGAATTTTTGATGTTTGCACTCCCTCTCTTCAAGAGTGGTTGATATCAGGTGCATGAAACAAACAATGTCAAGACCTGTTACAGGTTCAAGACAGAGATTCTGCTGACCTGAAGATTCCTGTCCCTGAAGATTCTTTCATGCTAATGTATATTTACATCCGAATCTGTCCAGTCTGTTTAATATAATGTAATCTTTATGGATACCTGCTAACCCCTTGAATTTCACAATAAAATTGAAGTTCCAAGGATTAGCTATGCAGTATATTAAAAAATATTTCATTTTATCAAAGTAATGTTTTGATTCCTCCTTGGATGTGACCCCTGCTCTTCTTTAATGATAGAAACAGCTACTGACTGACACTTTATTCTACTGTTTTTGTGTTTTGTTTTTTTTTTTTTCTAGCCTTGTATATCACCTCTTATTCTTCTTGCCTCAGACCTAAACAGTAGTCTCTAAAAATTTCTCTTGTTTGAGAATTTGTCCATGTTAGAACCAGGCTCATTGACCTCCTTTGGAACTATTCAATTGCTTTTTTTTACCATTTAGAGGTCAGCTAATCAAGCTGAACAGAATTTTCAAAGAGATTAAATTTCATTAATTTATATAATGGCATTTCAATGCATTTATTATTCTGATCTCTTTACACATCTCTTACATTTGCTTTCTGACTGTTGCACAATGAATTGACATTTTCATGAGCTATCTACGGTTATGCTTGCATCCAAGTTGTTTCAGCTCATTTTTGAAGCTGTCAATATCTGCAGGTCTACTGTTTCTCAAAATCTTTTGTAGGTGAAACTGATTTCAGTAGTTGTGCTGTCCACAGATTTTACCACCTATTCTCTTCCTTCTCTCAGCTCACCCTAAGTACCCTATAAAATATAGGATAAAATAACAAGGATGCAATGAAGGTACATGCTATATAGAAAACTGAAACTTGAGCCACATGCTATGTTTGTGATTAATAGGATGCTGATCGTTTAGAAGTGAAGGGGGAAAAAAAAAAAACAGAAAAAGAAGTGGCAGGCAGAAGGTAGTTTTGTCAACAAAATGTGAATTTCTTTATACCTAAGTAAGTCTTCAGAAGACTTCTTGAACGTTTTTCTTTGCTGTGGCTTGCTGCTGATACATTTCTTCTATAGTGTATGAAAGGTATTATTTGTTAATAGAAACAAAATTACAAAAAGCCCTACATACATTAAAAAAAAAAATTAAGGCAAATGAAATACACAACTAAAAAGGTGGTAATAACCTAAGGAGATAATGCATGTGAAACATATAAAGTACATGCTATGTCTTTCATTGTTCTTCAGCTCCCTCCCCTCCCCTTCATCACATACACAGACAACTCCTGCAGAACTTTGTGTGCTCTAATTTTTTATACATTAATATTCCCTTCTGTTATTTTTATTCCTTTTGTTTTACCCTTGTGAATTTTCTTTCATGTAGACTGTCTTTTTTTTTTTTTTTTTTTGTGCTAGATTATTTTGTTTAGGTAATACTTAGACAGTTTCAAATGCTGCTTTGATCCCCTTCTGTCACTTTCTAATACAATTTTAGAGATTCCATCTTCCTGAAAAGCCAATCTGCTAAAGAGGTAAAAGACAACATGTAACTAGCAGTCTTGTTAATCAGCTGGCTCACTTGCTGATCACTATGCATGATGCCAGTGTGTTCAGCAGGCAATTTGCTGTGCTAGCCAAGTTTCTGGTATTTAAAAAATATTGTCTGCAACCATTCCATTCATGCTTAGGATATGAGAACGTAATAGAAATCCTACTGTTTAAAACAGTCGTGCAGTTTTTCTTTTTTGTTTTGTTTTAAGTATATGTATGGTAAAATGATGTCTGCTTCTCTTGAAATTAGTTCTTTAAAAGTGAAACCTTTCTGCTGGAGAGGTTGTTCCAAGCTACATGATCTCAGTTGTCAGTTGAGCAAAGAGGTAACTGACCAATCATCATATAATTCATTTCAAGTCATCAAGTTAAACATGACTTTGAAGTTTGTTTATCTTCCCAAGAGGAGGAAACTCTGCCTCTAAAGCTCTTACATCAGTAGAAATTACAGGTAATTAAAGATGTGTGTCAACATCTGCATTAGTATTCTTCTAAAATTTTGAAAAATAAATTTAAAAATCTCCTCAATATATACCTGTTCCTTTTTGAAAAACACAAATAAAACACATGGCAAGACAAGTATACATAAAAGGCCATAATAGTGCTAGTTTACACACTTTATCCATTGTTTATATGAACCTTTCCACATTATAATAATTTCCTCTGTTCTAAAATTTTGGAGGGGACTATTCATACTGTATGACAAATCTAGGAACAACAGAATAGATCATGCCTAGTATGAATATTCAAATACTAGAAAATGAAAGAGAAACCTAGATGTACTCTCCAACTCACTGAGTAACATGAAATTTCATCATAACGTTCCAGTAAATTTTTATGGTCACTGGAGGATTGTGTGATTATCATACTGGTCTGAAACATTTACTTGTTCTATTTAATGAATAATTGTGAAAGTGTGAAAGGAGAATAGGTAAAAGAATTTTAGAAGTTAAGAGTAATCTTGAACATTAGAAAAGGAATTCAGTAAACATAAGGGATGTCAGGTCCAAATGGTTTAGAACATTTAGTTTGTGTGTCCTTCCCTAATGAGATACCAATTGTGACCTGACCATTCTTGGGCTTCTTAACCACATGTTGCTTGGACTGAAACTCCAGTGATCAGCACTGTTTATTAGCAAATATCTTGATCATTTGGTTTTAGACATTGTTTTTCTTCCTCAGATTACTGTAAAAATAATCTGGCATATATAAAAGTAATTTTTGTATGAATGCTTCGTGGTTAGAATACTCACTGAAAAGACTTAGATTCACTAAAAAGAAATGATAGATCTGATAGAAGTTATTTTCTTGCATACAGGCAGACATGCAGTATGAAATACACTAGAGACACCATTCAGATACCAATCGATTATTGTTTGGGAAAATGGATTATTGTTCATTTGCAGAAAATTAGATAAAGCCCATAAACTCTACACAGGTACTTAATTTCTGTGTTTTAGAGACGATAGGAATAATTTGCTGGTTTAGATTTCATCCAAAGCTTAACACTCGATCCTTCTAGAACCTAACATTTTCCATCTTTCTTTTCTTGGCTTCTGAAAAATAGTATCTGCTAGATTTTAAATAAAGGAGTTTAGAGTTTGAGTTTCATTCATGAAAGGGAAACATAAAATGTCTTAAAATGTGGCTAAGTTCCTAGGAAATCTCCTTAAGTACTTTACCAGTGGGAAAATTGAACAACAGTTGAAACTCCTACCTTCCTTTGTTTTTATTTTATTTCTAGATCAGTAACTATATCTCTTTATCTCTTAAAAGTCAGGTTAAAATGAATAGCTACTCAATATGCAGCTCAGATTAATCTCTGATACAACTCTGCTGACTTTGAAGTACCTTCTCTGTTTACTGCATCAGCAAAAGTAGAGCTGCTTTTGTGAAGAGTGTATTTATTTGTGTCTAGTCACATACATCACACACAATACAAAATGACCTGTTCATAGTATTACAAAGAAAAGTTACATGGAAAGTTACATGGAAAATGTGTTATTATGTAATCTCTCCATATTATAATTTTCTCTTGCAGACTCTCTCACTTGAATGTTGAAGTATAGTAACTCATTTTATATCATTTTTCCATAAATTTCATGGTGATTTCCAGATTTGGCACAATACTTTTACAATGCTTAAATTTAAAATAACCAAACAAATTCAGTGAATAGTGCACATGGAATTTAATCAGTATGTTAGAAATGGCAGCAACAACATCTGCACTGACTCTGTAAAATATATACTCAGTTTTCTGTCTAGTTTTAGCACTGTTTATTAGGATTCTGAGAAATATACTGAGAAGTATTGATTTTTATTTTTTTTTAATAAAATTAAGTTGAAAAATAGAGAGCTTTACAAGAAAAACAGTAAGGCTGAAAAATGTAATTTCTGTGTGACAAAATCATAGGGATTAGGTGCTCAAAATATTCCACAGCAGCATAAATGCTAATCAGTACAGATTGCTATTCAAATACAATAAATAAATAAATTCCTTACCTTCAGAAGTTTGTTTCTAGAACTCACATTTTTCATGAGAGGAAAAACAAGTCTTTCAAGTGGAAATCAGTGGCATATGTTGAACACCAGCTAAAATTCCAATTGTAATACAAGTCCAAATACAGGTAACTGATATAAGTCAGAATTTGATCTATTAATTCCAGGACAAATATATTTAAAAACAATAGTAGTATACACTACTCTTTTTAATACAATCTTATGCATATTATTGTTGCAGGTAAAATCTACATGTGGGAATGGATTGTGGGTACTGTATTAATGCAAAATGCAAAACCTTTCAACAAGTTGTTCCTCTACTTACTGTTACAGTTGGGACAGAAATAAGTGGCTCAGACCACATACAAAAGAGAAACAAGTATCCTATATCCCATAACAGTCAGTATTCTTTTTAGGCCTTTCTTGTCTCATCAGGTGAGAGTTAGCTTTGATTTTTATCACCATGTTGAAGAATCATATTATTCCTGGAGGACTGCATTCTCAAAGGTAATGCCTTGATTTCAGATTTACTTACATGACCCATATAACTGGGTATCTTTTTTTTAAATTTAGGATCCCAGTTCCACAACTGAGTTCTGTTAGCCTTGATTAGCCCATAAGTGCAAAACCAATTCTGTCTTGAGATAAATCTGGATATCTGCTGAATGAATAGGTTAAGCCACCACCTAAATGCAGAACTGTTATCAGCAGAAGCATTCTATAGCTTAAGTGCAATATGTGGAAAAACTCTTAAAAGATACTTGAGAGAAGCTGTCTGTCTTGAAATACAACAGTGAACTTTGGGGTGGTTCTGCATTGGAGAAGAGCATTCTTCAAAAATTTGAACAGAATTTATTAATCAGGTTCTTTTCTGGCAGATACCTCAGACCTACACCAACCAAGGAATGTCTGACCAAAAGAGAAGATGGACAGACTTCTGTAGTCCTTTTTACTCGCTCTGATTCCCATAGTCCTCACATCTTCCAAGAAGACATAAGGAATTTTTGTGTAAAGGATTATGATAGTGACTTCAGGTTAATCAGTGGTGTAGTTAAGGAATCTTCCAGAAATGAGGAGCTGTGGAAGTCTGTGGAAGTTTGTAAGGAAGAAGAGGGAATTAAACCACTCTCGAGGTGTTCTAAGCTCTGAACTATTGAGCAAAAACGTGAAGTACTGAGAGTTTCTGCCCCACATGTTTTGAAAGAAGTGAACATTATGGAGAAATATATTAGCTTAATCAAAACAGATCAATCTCTTATTTCAGTGATTTTTAGCGTAGACAGTTTGCTTGGAAGCATAAACATTTACTGTTCTATGTGTTCAGAGTTGCTGGAAAATTGATCTTGGTGCTGACTTCATATAAAGAAATAGTAATATGAATTTTTGTTAAGCTATCTGATTTCATTTATAAGTTCTTCTGAATGAGCAAGTGATAGCAATCATATAAAATTGATATATACTGACTGTATATAGCAGTGAATGTGAGTTGAAAAAATTAATTTCCTTTAGAAGAATATTATTATAAATTTCTCTGTATCTTTCTTCCTATTTTTGAACCCTTTCAAAATCAAGACAGATCAGAACACAAGTTTTGATCTCTACTGATTAAGCTGAGACACAGAAAGCAATAAAATGTGTCACATCTATAAACTTGATAAAATAAATCTTAATTATTTTCTGAGCCAGGAATATATGTTACATTACTGTGAGGTCAAATATCATTTTAAAATACAGATCTTTTAAAAGCCAAAAGAATAACTCTGTAATTCACTCTGTCTTTATTCTGTTTGTTTTTGTGGCGTTTTTGCTAATTGTGACTGAAGGAACTGGGGCTGTTCAGTCTGGGGAAAAGGAGGCTAAAGGGAGACCTTATTGCTCTCTTCTAGTATCTGAAAGTGCTTACAGCGAGATCAGGGTTGGTCTCCTCTCACTGGTGACAGGACAAGGGGAAATGGCCTCAAGTTGTGCCAGGTAAGTTTAAGGTTGGATATGAGAAAGAACTTCTTTACAGAAGGGGTTGTTAAGCACTGGAATGGGCTCCCCAGGGAGGTGGTTGAGTCACCATCCCTGGATGTGTTTAAAAACTGTTTGGATGTTGTGCTCAGGGACATGATTTAGTGGAGGTTTGTTAGAGTTAGGGTAGCATGGTTAGGTTGCGGTTGGACTCGATGATCTTTTAAGGTCTTTTCCAACCTGAGCAATTATATGATTCTATGATTCAGAACTTTTCCACAGACATGCTGGGGGAAGAGGGACTGGAGAGATGCTTGGTAGAAAAGGACCAGGATGTACTAGTTGATAGCTGGCTAAATATGAACCAGCAGTGTTCTCAGAAGGCCAGAGGGGCAAGCAGCATTCTGGCTTTTAGTAGGGATGATGTGGACAGTGGAGCTAGGACAGTGACTACCCTCCTTCAGCACTGATGAGGTTGCACCTTGCGTACTGTGTTCAGTCTTGGGCCCCTCACTACAAGAAAGAGATTGAAGTGCTGGAGCATGTCCAGAGAAGAGCAATGAGGTTGGTGAAGGGCCTGGAGCATAAAGCGTATGACAAGTGGCTGGGAGAACAAGGGAGACCTTATTGCTCTCCACAGTTACCACAAAGGAGGCTGTAGAGAGGTGGGGAGCAATAGAACAGAGGGAAGTGGCTTCAAAGGAAGTTTAAGTTAAATTTCTTCCCATAGTGTTTTCAAGCATTATAATGGGCTGTGCAAGTTGTCACCATCCCTGGAGGTATTTAAGATATGTAGATGTTATACTTAGGGACATGGTTTAATGGTAGATTAGGCAATGCTAAGTTAATAGTTGGACTTGATGATCTTAGCAGTCTTTTCCAATCAAAAGGATTCTGTGATTCTTTTCTTGATCTAAGTGAGGTGACAGAGATTACTGCCAACAACATTTATTTCAGAATTAAATCATCCTCATAACAAATATCTAGGTAATTTATGCTTAAATTTTACCAGTGGTAAAATCTACACATTGGTTCTTATCTTTTTATATGCTTTTTTAATGAACTTTTGTTTCTTCACTGTTTTTCTGTGATTATAAATAAGATCATCTCTCAGTTATTTTCCTGAGATCTAGAATAAATTTAAGTATCAGACAGAACAGTTTTGTAGCTATCTATTGAATACTGAAAGTTTTTCATCTACACTTAAACAAATGTTGATTGAACTTTTGTACTGTCTGCTCATATTCATCTTACCTCTGTATTACACAGCAATAGCATCATATCCACTCTCCAGCTCAATAGCTCGCACTTTCACAGACTGCTGCACTAGTTTCTTAGGTTAAACCTTCTTCAAAAGGTTCTTGGCTAATATTCTGAAATAAGTTGTGAGGCTATGTTTTAATAGGCAGAGAATACAAAGCAATTGCAATACCTTTGTAAACTGTTTACCATTTTCGTCGCTGTCTATGTCATCGTTTCTATGCATCAATGGTTTTATTCTTGGGCAAATTATCACAGAGGTTATATATGTAACTATGATTTTGCCTGTCAGAATGTGAAACAAATAGCTCTCATCCTCAGGAGCTGCATATATAAGATTACCCTTAAACCAATTAATAAATTAATAAATTATTATACATTTATTATATAGTTGTATTAAATTATATATGACATTTCAGATGGTTATGTAAATACATTAATATGTGAGCTGCTCCAAAAGTAATGTGTCCCATTTATTTTCATGGAAACTACAACAAACAGTACAATACTACTACTAGATAGAAGAGATTCTCAGTTACAAAACATTGTTTTTCAATAATCACCATCATTAGCTATGTATTTTTGCCAGTGGTGAACAAGAACCTGCACACTGCACTCATCAGAATCTGAACTGTTACTGTCACCACTATTGAAATTCACCATCCAGTGCGTCACTGCACTAATATCCACAGTTTGATCTCCATAGAAGTTAGCCAGCATCAAAGAATATCAGTGGGTGCCATTTTTCTGCATGGATGAATTCAGTGACACACCTTTGCTTCATCCACACTTCCATATCACACGACAATTTGTCAGACTGCCTCTCTGCTACCATCTGTCACATGTCAACAACATGTAGAGGAATATAGGTGGGAAGGTTCAGCCTCTACTGCCATACCACCAATATCCACCTCTGATGTTGTGGGCCAACGTGATAAAATATGAGGCATTACTTTCTGAGCAGCCTTCATATAATGCGATTCAACAAAGAGGAGAGATGATTTCAAAAGTGCTAACCCTTCCCCTTTATCTACCTCTGGCTGTGTCTCTGTGGACATAGGTAAAGGTGATGAGATAATGCGGGAACAGTAAGAAAACTGTTGCAAAAAAAGAGGGAAAAAGAGGAATACAAAAAGGAACAGGAGATGGGAAGTTAAATAAATGATATATTAAGAAATAAGTAGTGGAATGAGTTTGAATTTTAAAATTAATGTTACAATATTGATATGATATAGAAGGTAAATGGCAAAGGAGCTGAAAAGGGTAATAAAAGAAAATTACTGCAAGCAGTATGTACTCAGAAGAATTGCTGAGAAATAAGGAGATGGGACAGAAACATATCAAAAAGAGATTAAGTATCAGTTATGTCTGTGAAAGCAGAAAGCGAAAAACTAGCTCTTTGGGAAGAGCTTTTATCTCTTACAGAAGTGAACAAAAACTGCAATATGGCTTTGAAGGATGAGGGAGGAAGCAAGACCTAGCTGTTAGAGAAGCCTGTTTTCCAAGTCCATTTTTTATATGAACTCTGTAGGCAGTTTAAAATTAAGTAGCCTTTCATACTCATGTATATAAAAGTTATTCACAAATACAAATTGAATACCTCAAAACAAATATATGAGATAGATATATGGCAAGCAGAAGATCTTTTCAATGATACATTCTTAGTATTCTGTATTGCTGTTTAATCAGGCAAGGAGACTTGATCATCTACATAATACAATAACCAATATAATTAATAATTATTAAATTTCCTTGCTATCAATTTGAAATACAAGTTTCTGCCATAAACTATAAAGCAGCTATAAAACATAATTAGAGTTGTTCAATATCTGCAACATAAATCACTATTTTTCATTAAAACAAACTAATAAAAAAAAATACGATTTGTTTTTAACATTTCACAGGGACTTGTTTCCCTTATGCAAGCACATAATCACTCTCACTCTGTATGTTCATACTAAATGGAAGCTGTATTACAAAAATGTAGGCAATTCATTGAAAATATATGCATGATTGGACTTGATGACCTTGAAGATATTTCTGACCTAGATGATTCTATGAAATATCCTTGGACATTCTTCGTATGGTTGTATAGATGTACTGGATTATTACCTCTACTGTAAAGAAAGAGTTATAAAATCTTTCTATAAATAATAGACTCCCACACATATCTGAAATCTTGAGCTACACTTAGTAGTTTAATCTCATTAACTGAGCATAAACACAACCTGTAGGAGTGAGGACACTTCACAGAAGTGTGTTGTCCATATTGTATTTTGTGCTGAATATGAATCTAGTGGCCTGAAGTATGAGGATTAACAGGAACATCCTTACAAAAGCTTAATAATAGGGATGTTCTTTCAACATCCACTGGAAATGAAATACCTAGTACAAACAAAGGAGCAAGAAAAAAGACAAAGGTTTTCAGATTCAAAAGGTACATAATTCAGAATGTCCTTTTTGTTACAGATAATTCTATTTGAAAATGGTAATTCACATGTCACTGCACTCTTTGCAAAAGAATTGATACCAAAAAAAGCACTGGGATGACACATGGCCTAGAAAACCAAACCAAAACAGCTTCTCAGAGACTAGCCCACTTTGCATTAGAATTTTGACTATAGAATCATAAAATGACTTAGGGCGGGACCTAAAAATCACATAGTTCCAACCCTCCTGCCTTAGGCAGGGTTGCCAACTGCTAGATCAGGCTGTCCAGGGTCTGATTCAACCCAACCCTGAAGACATCCAGAGATGGTTCCAGTACCTCACCACACTCCCAGTGAAAAACTTCCCTCTGACTTCTAATCTAAATCTACCCTCATTTAGTTTAAAACCATTCCACCTTGTCCTGTCACTATCAGACTGTAAAAAATTTGTCTCTTTCCTGCTTGTAAGTTTCCTTAAAATACTGGAAGGCTGCAATGAGGTCTCCTGAAGCATTCTCTTCTTCAAGCTAAGTAAACCCAACGCCCTCAGCCTTTCTTCATAAGAGAGGAGCTCCAATCCTTTAATCATCTTTGTGGTCTTCCTTCAGACCCACTCCAGCAGCTCTTCATCCTTCTTGTGCTGAGGGCCACAGGCTTGGAAACAGTACTCCAGATGGAGCTTCATACGCGCAGAGTAGAGGGGAACAATCACCAACCTCTCCCTGTCCACTGATGCCTTCATTCCATCAGAGAAGGCCACCAGACTAGTCAGGCACAATCTGCCCTTGGTGAAACTGTACTGGCTGTCTCAGATCACCTCTTCATCTCACATGTGCATTTACATCTCTTCCAAGAGGATTTATCCATGACATCCCCAGGCAAAGATGTGAGGTTCACTGTCCTCTTGTTTTCCAAGTCATCCTTTCTCTCTTTCTTGACTAAGGGAGTGATGTTTCCCTTTTTCCAGCCACTGGGGACTTTGTGATAACCACTTAAGCAAGACAATGTGATGATATCCTAAAGAATGTAATTTGAATTTCCACATTAAAAGGAAAGTACACTTGTTTCTGGTGGGGGGGAAAAAAAAAGAACAACAATGTTTAAGCACTTTTAAAAGGACACCTAAAATATTAATTACTGCTTTACTTCAGTTAATTTCATATAGAATAATTGCATAGATAATACCCTGATTTGCATGGATTAATGTTACTTCACTGAAAAGCAAGTTAATTTGAATCATAACTGTCTACAGGAGCCACCATTTGTTTCCTGTAATTATACATCTGCTGAGTAGATGATTTTTGCCTATCAAAATTTCTTCAAAATTCTTCCTTTCAATAATGTTCTGTATACCAGCACTATTTTTGCATATGGTCAGGGCCTGAAGCTCTTTGATGTGATGTTTGTCTTGATTCACAACATTGTGAAGCCTTTAAAGACTTAAGAGCATTGTGGAGGGAATCTGATTGACTCCAGATCTACTTCAGGTTTCCCCCTTGGTCCTCGCTTCTGCTACTTCAGCTTTCTCAATCCTGGAGAGCTGTGATGGGTGATACAGGTCTGTGTGACCCTGTTAACTACCACTGGAAATGACATACATATGCACCTGAGGGAATAGCTGCCATATGTAAACCTCTTACAGATCAAATAGCATTCAGAAATGTGCAGTAATTAACTGTATATCTCCATCACCTTACCTGTAAGGTAAACGTAAGGCTCCCTGAATCCATTTTTATCTGAGGTTTTTTGCACCATGTTTTCATCCTGCTTCACAGGATCTCAGAATGGCTAATACTGGCAGAGCCTTTTGAATCCATCTTCTCCAACTCCTAAACCAGCAGGGTCACTCACAGCAGAGATCCCATGTCCAGACAGGTTTCAAAGATCTCCAAGGAGGAAAACTCCACAGCTTCTCTGGGCAGCCTGTGCCACTGTTCAGTCACCTGCAATTTCACTTTCTTTCAGACAGAAGCTGCTAAAGGAATTGCCATTGGCAGGGCCTCTTTTGCTTCTTTCCTGAAAACTATTCAGTGACACTTTTCCTGCATAGCGTCTCAGAACACCTCTATGATGAGAAAGGGAATACACCCTAGCCAAGAGATATCAACAGAGAGACCAAGAGACCAGGAGAAACTGAGGAAGTCTCTGCAATTTAATAACAAGTACACAAGCAAATTTCTTAGCTGAATAGAGTGGGGAATGAGAGGGAAAACTGAACTCCCCTGTGAAATCTGAATATTTATTAGAGCTGGAATAACAGGCTGAAAAAATCTTAAAGAATATATCTTATTGTTCTTGTTTATTTCAGTACTAGAATCGTAGAAATACCATGCCTGACGTATAAGACGTATTTTGAGTGCTGGAGCACAAAAATATCTAATAAACCTGAGATTTTTAAATGATAATAGAGCTTGTATCTTCTTTTTGTAAAAATGGTGTCCCTTATTCTATTTTCTTCTGCATCAGTGATTAACTATCAGTGATACTGAAGACGTTTGTTAAAGCAACTGGAGCAGCAAAAGGCAGAATGTGGCAAGAAAACTAATAATATTCTGATGAAGATACAGCTCTACTATTCAACTTGCAGGTTAGAACTGAAGTAATTTTTAAAAATGTTACCTTTTTAGAATCTATACTCAAGATTAAATATATAACAAAGGATAATCTAAGAATACTAACACTAAAATAAAGCAAGATCTCAAGGTAAAGAACTCATTACATACAAATTTATGGAGATGAATTAATGGTATTGATATCTACTCCACAATAATATTTTTTTCTAAATGTCCTCACTTTTGATTGTTAAAAACTAGCAGTACAAGAACAGTTTATCTCTGCACAATGAGAAAAAAAAATGAGAAGTTACACGTAAGCTTTAAAAAATGTAATAGAATTTAAGTACAAATATACCTATCTATACTAAAAGTAAATAAATTCAGAATTATATTCTCAGTTCAAGATTTTGATGTCACCTTAGTTCTTTGACAGACAGTAATTTCAATGAAATAATCATATTGAAAACTTTTAAGTGAGGTACAGCTGTAATTTTTCAGTAGGTTCTCACACTGATTTAAAAATCTAATCTTTCTGTAGTCTTTCTCTTAGCACTAAGTGGAGAAATCTCACTTATGCAGTATTTTATTTTTTCCCTTCATAATATTTTGCTAACTGTATCTCATTTTCCACCTTGGCACTTCTGATTTTGTGCCTAGGTTTTAATGTTGTTTTTTTTTTTTTTCTTTTTAATGATTTTAATAGTTCAATATATTTTCCACATTCTGTATGTGCTATGTTGTTTGAGATCACTGGAGCTTTCATTCAGTACCAAATTCATCCCTGCTTGTATTTTTTAGTCTTTCTCTACTTCAGAATAAATGCATGCATAACTTAGTCTATTTAAGAAATAGGAACTCTGATCCTAATTCCCTTTCTATCCAGACTTTCATCCCATCCCATTTTCCTACCATTTCCCTGAATTTAAGTCTACTTTCTTGAACTTTATTTCACTATTTTGTAGGAGACTTTTTATTTCCTTTCTATGGGCTGTAGTTTCTCTCTTTTCATGTTCATTCTCTTGCAGGCTTTTTGCCAATTTCTTATTTTCTTCCATTCCTTTCTGATGTCTAGAATCAGATATCTACCATTCTTTTTATTATATCAACTCTTTTTTTCATGTAAAAATATGCTGGATATTCTTTGCCTTGCCATACCTATTTTCTAAAAACTTTTACTACGATTGTCTACGCAGTTGAAAGTTGATTCTCTTTACTTTCTTTTCTCCTCTTCTTTATTCCAAAAGAAAACTCTTATCTCCCTCAAGAATCACATCTCAATTGCTAGTTTACAGCTGATCTGATCATTTCATCCTTATCCAGAAAATGTGTATGTTCTCTTTTTGGATCTAACTGCTTTCTAAAAAGAGAAACACAAAAAACCCACTCTCTCATTTTCATCCCTTGCAGATGTTTCTGGAGCAATTATACTCATTAATACTCTAATCATGTGAATTATCCTACTGTGATTCTTTCATATGCCAATTGAGTAACTGTTGCGATCACTAATTAACACTTCTGCTCTTCCTGTTTTTTCTTTTACTTCTCAAATTAGTAACAATTAAAATATTCTGTGGATTGGCATACTACCATTCTGCTTGTCCTTCTTATGACTTTCTTGAAATCAGCCCTTAATTCAACAATTTTGAGATCCTTTTCCTAGCCATTATTGTATGTACATATCTGTGAACAGCAAAAACAGTCCCAAAAAGACAAAGGGTGAAAATCTCTAAATAAGACAAGCTTAAACTAACACAACTCATCACTGCATATAGACGGTGTTTACATGGCACTGGCAAAGTTCCTATCCCAGCAACAGAGAGATTTCATTACTTTGAAAAGGGCAGTTTAAGATTTAAATCTAAAGTTCCATTTGGATTTAAATTGCTACATGAAAAGGCCCAGAGAAGTCATGGAAAAAAAAAAGCAAAATACTCTTTGTCATTGCCAATAGTGATAAATTATGCTAAAAGAATTACCATATGTCAAGACTTATTATTGGTTTAATACAGTGTTTCATAAGTGCATTCACAGCACTGCTAACAATAGACTATGATTTCACACATACTTTCAGGGTGAAGCTATTTCTTAGCAAAGAACTCTTCTTTGCAGCAATCCATGCATGTCTTCAGACATAACATGTTAGGTGTCAGATAGCCATTTCATTCAATTTGTTCCAAAAAGAAACATTTTCAATTATTGTCTTTAATATCATTAAGTGCATCAGTTACACATTCAAAACCTTTCATAAGGCCTCTGTAATTCTAAGAATTTATACCTAGGTCACATGTACTGAAGTCACTTCAGTCATGACAGAGTGAGCTGAGTTTACTCTCATTCAGCCAGTCATTTGTAAAATTTTCTCTCTCGTTTCTTTTTGATAACGTTCCCTCCATGTACTTCTGAAATTCACAAGAAATTATTTAAGTTCTTGGTTTTATTAGAACGCAGGTAATAGAATGAAAGCACTCTTTGTGTTATTGTTTTCTTTTTTAAAGAATGTTAGTGACTAACCATAACAGCATCTCTGTGATTGTATCTTGAAGTATCACAGATTTCTTTAATACCCGTTCTGTGTAATTACCTCTTCTGTGCACATCACATAAATTCAGCTAGAAATGAATTAGTCTTTGCACCTATGTAAACAGGTTCAGAAGCTGTAATGTTGATAATAAAGTTTTGAGTTTGGGCCTAATTCTTCAGTGCAATTCTTCAGTGCAGTTCAACACCTTGTGGAATTAGAATCATAAAATCTAAGGTTCCTATGATTCTAATTCCCAAGGTGTTGAATTGCTTGTAGAAAAATGTTGAGTCCTCAGATCTTAGTGGAACTGAGAGTTTTTACTTCACTGAAGAATTAGGCCCAAATTCAAACCTAATTTCTTTGTCAACATCACAGCTTCTGAACCTGTTCACATAGGCTGCAATGACTAATGTACTAGTCAAATCTGTTTTTCTCAGAGCAGTTTTGAGAACTGAAACTGGAAGATAGGAAACCACAGTACTTTAGAGAAAGGAAGAAAGCTACAGTGAAGGTGCAAATATGCTCCTTTACCCTCCAGTAATAAACACATATTCCTTTCTTACAAAGCTTGTGCCTGTAATCTTCAATCCAGAGACTGTGTCTGTGCTAATTCATGTGCAAGATGCCTGAAAGGTCATGCAAAATACTGATTCTGTCTGTGGAGAGATGTCATCATTCTCAGTTCTCAGTTCTCTGCACTGCCAAGTGTTTGATCTATAAATTTATATTTATGGCAACAGTCCACATTCATACTGAAAATCTGCAAACCATTTTGCCCAGCAGTAGTCAGTACATTAATTTGCAACACAGTTGGCAGAGTATACAGTAAGCAGAGTGGCCATCCGATTTTCTTCAAAGTTTTCTTCACAGAGGATGAACATGCTGTTTACTACATCTTCGAAAAACTTGCATGAATGTGCACTTTATAAGATTATAACATGTTCCCATAATCAAGAATGAGAAGAGGGGGGAAAGTACCTACAGCCAATGCCAATTGTTTTCTGTATCTGCAACATTTTAAAACAAGAGAGCATAGGGTTTTTTTGTCCATAACAACAGTAATTTTCCACTTTCTAATTCAAGCTTATTTCTTGATCTGAGCAATATTAGCTCTGAAAGTTATGGCTAGTTAGCCATACATCTTATATAAAACAAGACCCAAATCACATAAGCGTTTCAAGAACTCCATAAAATTACACATTGCAGTTAAACATTACACAATGTTTAAAGTCAATTATTAAGGAGTATTTTTCACAAGAATATGTCAAATACTTTTCACAAGAATATTTTAATAGAAAAATTAGCATAGGATATGGGTAAATATTTCTTGTATCCTGATTACATTCTCCCTCCTTCATCTTTCTCTGACTATCTGGTGGTTCCATGAAGAGTTTTAATCAATCTTATGACGGTTTTAAGTAGGATGATAGCAAGCCTTACAAAATTCATGTAAAAAATTTACGGAACAATCGGCCCAAAATCAGTGAAACAAGCCTGAAAGGACTCCAGGAGGTACAGATCATTTCTGCAGTTGGTCAGTGAAATGAGAAGTATAGAAATGTTCTCAGCTGTGAAACAAAACTCTCCTGAGCAGAATTCATGGGTTACTGAGGAATGTAAGGGGCTTGAAACAAAGCCTGGAAAACATTGCAAAACCACCAAATGGAGAGCTGAGAAACCAAGAACTGTAAACAATTTCTTTTTGCATGATTTGTTGAAAGTACCACAGTATGCTTCCAGACAAAAGAATGAGAGAAAGTTGGATCTTTGTAAGGACAGAAGAACAGGCAGAGGTCATCAGCTCAGAAGGCCCTTGCGTGTTTAAATTGTTTAAATAAATTGTGTGTTGCCATTATACAATGAATAGTTGACAATTCTTCTACAGAAATTCAGCTGGAGTCAGTTTCAAATATACTTGGTTTTCTGCTTTCTTAGTCTTTACCAAAGATAGGGGAAACAGCATCAAACTACATGCAGGTATATTTCTGAGAATATCAAGACCTTGTACTGTACTTCAGTCTTCTGAATAATGAAACTCATTCTCATGGAGATGATCATCATAACCTAGATTTTTAGTCTTCAGTAAGGCATAGCATATTAAATTCAGAGAAAGGATGGGGGAAGGAATAACATTTCTATAATTTGAAAAATATTGCTGCAGTCAATAAATTACACTTTTGTTCTTCCCTAGTGATTTTTTCACACCTTGAAAAATTAGCTTAAAACTGTCAAGTTTAAAAATGTGCTTGTTTACCTGAATTGAAAGCTTGAACTGAGTTTCTGTTACTCTCAGCAGAAGTGACTTTTAGATGAAAGCTGAACTCTGACCTTGTCATATACTCTGCTGAAATCAGTGAAATGTGAATTTACTACCAAATGAAGAAATCAGTTTAGGCATAGCATCCTTATCAGATATTGGAAATAAAATAAGTGCATCAAGTCTTAAATGCCTACCCTATTTTTATCTCTCTCTTATGCTGTCCTTGATACTTCTAAAGCTAAACCCAGCTGAGATCACTGCATCTAAAAATGGCTGTTTCGCTTTAAAAGCTTAGTGTCCCTTTACAGATCCTTTCCTCCACATATGGAGTAGAGGACATATATTTTCACTGGTGCTGAAGCAATAGAAAATACAATGGAAGAAGGATGAATATAGGCTATGTGTAATTTAGCAAGTACATGGCACGAGAGTGAAATCTGTACAGTGAATTATTTGCTGCAGAGGATGAGCAATCTAAGTTATATATATTTGAAAGTGTTATTCCTGACTAGTTCCAGTTTGATCCTGTGAACTAACTGCCCATTAGGAGTTAGAGCTCATTAGCTGCGCTCATTCTGCACAGCATCTCTACCAATTCAGTCATCAGGAAATAATTAAGAGCATTCCAAAAATACTGGCAAGCCAAAGCACAATTGTAAAGTCTCCTCACCTAATACAAAACACTAATGTGGACACACCTATAAATTGCCTAAAATATTTAATGTTGATAAAGGTATATTTCTTCATCATGAATAATTAAAGTTACTCCCAGGGAAACCAACATATGCTCTTAATAAATACATATACAGTGTCATCTTTTTCAGATATTTCATACTTGGTGTATGGAAATTGCTAAGTCATGGCCTGAACCAGTGATTGAGCACCTGGTGAAGTAACACAGCCAGCAGTAGGAGCACAGATGAAAGCAGTTCACCTGTGCAATCAGAACAAGTGAAACCAAGTTCTTCCCCTCCCTAAAGATGAGCTGAGACAAAGGTAGGTTTTCTAGCTGGACATCCCTTCTTTTGGAATATTTAGTGAGTGTTTATTCTTGGGACAGGTAAGCAAAAATTTTTTTCCTTTAACTGAATTACGATTATCACCCTTTTTTCTAGTTTTAGAATTGCTTATCTGCCATCGTCTTTCCCAACATTTTGACTGAACAAGGTCTGATCAATCTGCACTTTCACATGTGCTTATCATGATGCAGATCTGTTTGTACTGGTTGTTAGGAGCACCTTGTGCAGTAGTTACCTCCTACCTCCTATAGCGTTCTGGAATTCCCTGGTCACTTCTGAAGGAGAAGCAGAGAATAGGATAACAGAAGTTTAAAATTCTTCTCTGGAGCAGATGAAGTGGGGACTTTAATCAGACACTTCCATATTCTAGAATAGCGATGCAACTTTAGGAATGGAATGATCAAAGTTCAAATCCAATGGAAACCAAGTTTACTTTCTCCTAATAAAATAATCATCCATCTGAATCTTCAGAAATCTCAGTATTATCATATTCCAGATTAAAACAAATCCAGAATATTCAAATTATAGACAAAGTGAAGTGGATAAAAGGGCTAGACATGCATTTTCTCTTTCTTTATTTTTAGTAATATTGCAGCATTCTCTCTGAAGAGACTCCTCATCAAATACTGCAATACTGCAGATTTAACTGTTTAGCCAAGGATCTAGATACGAATCTGTATCTATACTGATGTACGCTTAATATAAAAGACAAGACATATGAAAAACTAGACTCATAAAAGTGACAGGTACTGTGAGCTGTTGCAGGATGTGATGCATTGTTAGTATGTTTTAGAGCTATGACATCAGCTTTAAAATAAACTTGAAAAAAGAAACAGAAAGGTATCACATTTGGAGGAAAATATTTTTCTTCATTTGATTTTGTGTGATCATTTCTGACTAAGCAAATAATCTAGGACAGAAAACTATTTATTAAAAGTAGTTTTCATTATCTGTGGCTCCCAGCACGTTTCTAGCCTCTGTCTCCCCTCATAAGAAGCCCATTCTTTTCTCTTTGTCTCTTCCTCCCCATCCTTTCCCATTTATTCAGTGCTGAAAAATTTGAGATATTCAGTTAGAAAGAGAAATCTTCACTGAGCAGTCACCTCAGCCAGCCCATCCATTAATGTCCACTGGACCAGAACAGCAGTTAGCAGAGTTCTGAAGAGCCCTGACACAGCTGTGAAGCTGCTGTATTTTAGGCAGGAAAGAACCCTACCAGGCACAGCATCTGTCTTCTATTAAAGCTGTACAGAGATGCTTCCTTTGGGATGAATGAAGTACATTCAGATCTTAAAGTTCCCAGCTGTTCACCACAAAAGAATTGAACATTTTAAGATATCCATCTTTGACAGAAATCATCATGGTCCATCAAAAATCCTACAAGACTTTTCCATTCAAACTTTTTTATTTTTCTCCCCATTGGAACCTGCTGTGCCAGCAGTTTGTACTGCACCTACCACATCTCAGTGTGCTGAGAGGCTCGCTAATGCCACAGTACTGTTGCAAAAGGAAGGGCAAAAGGTCTGATCTGTATGTGTCATGGTTTTCTAAGGGAGGAAGTAATTTGAATACAGTGAATGAAGTATAAAAGAGGGAAGGTACATGTGTGGGGCTTGTAAGCTGCTGCCCAAGGAGCAAAGTCAAACATCTGCATTTTGGAAGAAGAGTGCTTGCTTAGAGAGAAGTAGGAAACTGCTTCTGTGGGGCAGGAGAAGTTTAGAGGGAGACAGTACAAATGGCCTACAGGACGAAAAGCCTATTATCACTTTTAGTCATCCTGAAAAAGATAACTCTTTTTCCTCAGTAATCATACAATTCTGCTAATACATTCAAATACCTTCCCAATGATTTCTGCCATGCTCTGTCTCTGTAAGTATGATGCTCAAGAGCACTGACTATGTTAGATCATTCTGGGTGATATCCCCCAGCAAGTGAGCTGTGTCAAAGGAGAATCCTATATATAACATATTGCTGCTAAATATAATGAATTCAGTCAAAGAATGCTCTTTGCCTTTCTCCTCCAGTTATTCACACTGTATCTCCTGAGTGTAATTAGAAGCCAAGATTTCTCCCCAGGAAGGAAGATCTGCAACTTACTGAGGATTAGGAAAACATTGTCCTAAATCCAGTACCTTCAGCAGTGGATTTTCTTATTTTTTTTTTTCTAAACAAGAGGGATGAAAAAACTAGAAGTCTTAAAAACACTCAGTTGCCTCTAGACCACATATAAAATACTGCATCTAGTTTTGGGATTCCCGAGCACCATAAAGGCATAATTTTAAATAGTTTTGGACTGGCTTTCGCTATAGGAAATGCCTAGCAGTAAAGTGGTTAATCACAAATTGTTTAGCTGCCATCCTTGGAGGTTTCAAGATCTGACTATATAAAGCTCAAAGCAACCTAATCGAACCTTGCAGATGTTGCTTTCAGAAGACTGACTACAGAGCCTCCTGAGATCCCTTCCAAAGGGAATTGCCCTTCTGAGTAGTCTCATAGGATTAAGATGGACAGTATTTGAAGATCAGATTTCATGGAAGACTTCACAAATAGTTCTACAAGATGGTAAACATGTATACATATTTAGTTTTATAATTTTAACTTTTTTTTTTTGCTTGTTTAATTTTTTAAACAAAACAGTACTGTTGTCTTTGGAATAAATAGTTCACCGTCAATGGAGCAGAAGATGGGTTCATGACAGAATGATTGAATATCTCCTTTCCAAATTTCTTGTTTTATGCACTGAGACTGGCAAAGAGGTGTTAATAGGTAAATATATACAGCTGGGACTGTGATGCAGATGCTAGTTAATGTGATATTAGGACTAATCATCAAAATACTTCAGAAGTGACTTCCAAACTATAATTGAAGAATCTGAAATACTGTTATTTTGGAACTTGGAATATTTCAGCCTGGAATAATTCTTTCTTGGTTAGGATTTCTTGAGAGTGAAACTGTAATTACCATTTTTTCCTACAGTCTAGGTAAAAATTTTGTAGACAAAAATTCAAAGCAAGATAAATGAGGGGAAAAATACATGCAAGTATATAGATGCTCTCTTCAGTTTCAAAGAAAATTTTAGATAGCCAACTTATTTTCCAGAACTGATTGAATTGATTCTCACAATAAAATCTGCCAAGAAAATCATAGATTTATTGCAAGAAAACTGTATAAACTTGTAGTCAAATTTTCAATTATTGAATTACATAAATACTAGTGAAATTCATAGGTGGTATTAGTAGGTCAGAATACAGAATTCTACTAATTAGGATTAGTACCAGATACATTAGAAATACAGGTAAAACAATTTAATGCTAAGCTGAAGAAAATGTGGAAATGATAAATATATGAAATAGCAGTATATACATTTCTTCTTCAGAAGAGAAGGAACTAGGACAGCAATCTTCATATGTTGGAAATGAAGAGAAAATCAAATGTAGATAGGCAGGTATGAAAATGAAGTCTTATTAAAGCAGACGTACCATGTCATCAAACAAGCAGGTGGTACCTCTGCCATATGACACCCATAAGACTGTGCTAAGAACATGCTTTTCCATTTCAGTTTTAATGTAGCAGAAAGTAAATGGGAGCATGCAGAGAGCAGCTGTTGTAAGAGAACAAGTATCTTTTTATAAAGAAAAAACATGAATATAATGAAAAAAAATGAAGCACACAAGACAACTTCTATCTCTGTTTACTTGGAGAGGGAATGTCACATGAGATGAAATAAAAGGGAAGGTCTGTATCTCAAAAGCTTTCAGCTAGTAAAACTTGTTAGACTGGAAAAATATCGTACAGTCTTCAAGTTACTTAGGAAAGATGAAATGAACAGAGACATAAAAAATAAAGTGTACACTAGGGATAACTAAATAGAAAGATTAGGCTTTTGTGATTGAAAACTGGATACAACCAGGCTGTTTGGGCTCCCTCACTTCCTCAAAAATACATTTATCTGTTGGGTACCTGAGAAAATAACTTCCAGTCATGCTTTAGGTCCATATACCCCAAATCCAACCAAAGTGGTTACAAGTATTGGCATTTAAAGCATCCTGAGTAGATTCAAACAAAACTGAACAGCTTAGAAAAACAAGTGTGGGAAGATCACCCTTGTGGTAGCTTGTCTGGCAGCTCATTCATCTAGATCAGAATCTGTATAGCTACCCAATTTCTGTCAAAACAAAAGTGCCTAATTATATGAAAAGATGGAATTTTTTTTGCAAAGCTGGTATACTTATACAGTTCTAATTTTCTTGTTGGTAAGTGAAGAGACTTCCAAGCAAATAGTGTAGAACACATCTACTTGCTATTTTCTCTGATATGTTTAACTTGTCTGAGTAGCATCTTAGTTTCCTTTTTATGCCTTATTTGAGACAAATGCTGATTTTTGCACCAAAAAAAAAAAAAAAAAAAAAAAACCTTGACTATATTTCAGAGGATGGCATTTTGTCACCGAACATCACACCATAACATCTCTTCTAAGCATGTGCTAGCTTTTTAAAGGATTGTTTTTCACTTTGTGCTCTAATAGTAATGAAGATTTCTTTCCCCCATGTATACAGTTTCTTATCTGAACATATTTTTTTTAATTTGGACAGGAATAGTACATGCTACCATTAATCATTTGGTTTCATTTATTTAAGTTTTCACATCTGAAAAAAAAAAAATAATTGAAAGATAGTTATTATTCATCATTTGGAAAGTTTATTAAAGTATGTTTTTTAATATTTCTAAATATTTTAAAATTAAAATTTCATTTATTACACTGTTGGTTTGCATCCATGTTTAATACTTCCTGTATAGTATACTGCATTAGTTTAGCATTAGAATGATTTTATTACTATATTATGCGTCATCTTTTTACCTATCACCTCTGAAGAATCTGTTTTTTTTCTCCTCAAAAAAGTCTTTCACTGTAACTCAGAAAGCGCATTTAGCTCTGACAGGTCCATGCAAAGCATGTGGACTTCTACTCTGTTGCCTTGATGGCATAGCTCCTGAATGACAATACAAGACAATACATTAACTTCTGTTTTTACTAACTGACAAAATTTGGTGGGATGATGGCCAGACCCAATGGTCAGAGTCACAGATTTAAAAAACAAACAAGCACTCTGTGGACTTACTAGGCATAAGCTATAGTTATATATGATCTTAAAAATATATATAAAAAATTACTTCCAGTGAAATGTACTCCTGGGTGGATTCAGTGAATGCAGATTGCAATACATTGCTCTTCATTTGTTTTGAGTTAAATTTTATTCATTTATCCACTCCAGGAAAACAATGCTAGCACAGTGAATTCAACCTTACATTTCCCATGAGGGTAAGGTGTCTCATGAAATTACTTCAGGTCCCTAAATTTCAGTGTAGCATTTTCTGTTTAAAACTACCAGGACAGAGAAAGCATTACTAGAAAAGACAGTCAGAAAAGGGACAATCCTTTGAGAGGACATGGTACAACCAAGAAGAAAGGCTAGCAACATTAGCAGCTATGCAAATCCCAAATCTACACCTTGACAATGAGAGACGCACAAAGTCAATAAACCAGATACCAGTGTATATAAAACATAACAATTCTCTCCCCCTTGCAGCTTCACATACAGATTATTACAAAATACTCTAATCTTGGAATTAATCCCCCTACTTCCAGATACAGTAGCATCATAAAGAACCTAAAGTAGAAGGTGGTCCAACTTGGGAGTATTGTAACCATGACTGCTGAGTACGTCTGAAGAAAGAATTACCTATCTCAGATATATAAGCACACATAAATTCAGCATTTGTACTTCAGCTCTTGGTAGCTTTTAAAAATATGCTTGATGGCTATTTTGGCAAATGATAGGAAAAAGAAAAAACATATAGTACTAATAAAGCTACCAGATAATGAATCTATGTGCATTTTCTAGAGTGAAGTTTAATTCTATCAGATTTGTTTGGATACAGAGGGAGCATTGCAGGAAAGTCTTCAAATCTAGTGTTTAAAAAAAGAAAAAAGAAAGAAAGAAAAACCAACTAGAATATAGAAAATATAATATTAAGTAGTATTTTCTGTCTTCTCATTTGTTGTGACACAACAATGTAATGCACTCAGCCAGTTAGATAAGCATAGTTTATACAGTTTATATAGTCAAGGAGAACCACAAAGGGAAGAAGTGATTAATCAGAATTAAAATAATCCTTCACATAGAAAGCCATCAATAGGGACTTCCTAGAGTTTTGTTGTTTTTTTGTTGTTGTTCTCTTTAAATCAGTAATGTTCAGCAATGGATTAGCATTCTTGTGAGAGCTTTTCTACATTCATGTTTGTTCAGTTGGGAAACTATGTGAAAAAATTATGGAAGTTATTTCTAAAAATGCACCTCTGAGAAGTCACACGTATCAGAATTTCCACTACCTGATCAAGAACCTTTCTTTTGATTTTAAACATTAATACAAGTATTACCTGTACATACACTAGTCCTGCACGTGTCTTATTTCCCCTTCTTTTTTGTATAGTAGATGAAAAAGATACAGACAAGTAAGTAGAAAATCCCATTGTGCCAGGCAGTGATCTTAAGTATGGTGTAAAATAACTCTTATTTGAAATAATTAAGAAATTACTTTTTAGAAGAGAATTTAATAATAATAATGAGACGAAACACAAAGGAAAAATTAAAAAAGGCATTGTACTCTTCAGTCACACAGGTCATTCTGGTCTATTTCTCTTCTGAATCACATCTGGTTCTATTTTATATATTTAGACAAATGACCTGCATCACAATAGTTTGTTTCATGAAATGTATCATCACATTCCCTTAAACACAAGGGTGTCAATGACATTTCAAGAGAAGCAAGATCTTGCCTGTGTTTAAGAGGTATAATAATTGGGCCTGTTGAGAATTTGGAAAGAGCATTATCTAGTTGCTAGATTCTGCTAGGGTCTAAGCAATGCTAGAACTACTTTCTGTATATACATAAATTTAAAAATGCAACAAGGTGGCATCTATTTAACTCTCGTGTTCTGAGTTTTTAATAATGACTTAAATGCCTGAAACAAACCTTAAGGATGACTAAATTACATAAATCATACTAGTTTAAGCTTTCTGTCTCATTCATTGCCAATGAAATTTAGATTAAGTCAGTCAAACTCTGAAAAGATGAATAAATACTTTTAAGAATAAGGCCCTATACAGTTTTTTTTTTTTTTTAATAAGCAATAAATATACACTAGAAATGGTACATAAAGATTGCTAATTCTCCAAATAATATGTCGCTATCTTCTTCACTGTTTCACCCGTATCAGTGGTATGGCTGAGTCAGACAATTTTTAAGATGAAAGATTTACTTCATCCATTCTTGTATCAACACAGATACAATCTAAAACAATTTAAAATCATTTATGAGGAAAAGGAGTTGCATACACTAAATGCAGTTTCTACTCATCTTTTTGCATAGCTGTAAAATAACTTTTTTGAGCTAATACTTGTTTAATTCCATGCACAGACCATTCAGACCACATGTTCCCTCTGCACGATTGTACTGGGAGAGGTATTTGCTTTCATTGTGTAAGGAAAGGAAGCAGCAGATATAATTGCCTTTGGCGAGTTTTTGTGTCACCAAGAAAAGTATTGGTCACAGTCCAGTAACAACAATGTAATAGCTTACTCCTTTCCAAGGATCAGGGCTCGTCAAACACTCCACAGGAGGCAATCTCCAAGTAGAGATGTTTCCCTCTTGGCTACCAGCCCTTAGATGAGGTTAGGGAAGGGTAGATCCTGTGTCCCCTCCTTCCAGTCATGCTAGTAAATTGCTTGCACCTGTGCTCCCTGGGATGGCCGTGCCTCTTCATCAGGTGTTCAGTCACTGGTGTAGGTCATGACATAACAGTTCCCATACATATGGTAAACAAATGGGTATAAAGAATTGAAAACAACATTGCCAGGCTGTGCACGAAATGCACTGTGCTATAAACGTACTATAGACTTCCCCAAAAGGAAGTTACACTGTTTGGAAATGATACCTGTCAGAATTAATGTGTATCATCATTATCTTTTCTAAGTAGTCTCTGCAGATTTAGTAGGGACAATGATGTATTTCCTCTGTCACTGTTCCTTCTCCATTTACAGAGTAGTTTTGACAGAATTACAAGAAAGGTCAAACTGCATACCCAAATGGAGAGCAAGGAGTTTTCATTATCTTTTTTCATCCCTGTAGTGAAGAGAATTTAGGATGAAAATATTTTTCTCCTTTATGATGGTAAAAGAAAAAATAGCAGTGGAAAAGATATGAACAGCAGTACGTGAGGAAAAGTAATTATTCCTATCTCATTCTCACAGGCTGGATAATTTTATTTTGATTCTTATAATATTTTATTTCATCTTTTGCTCCTGATGAATTCACCAGAGAAAAAAAGCCAGCTCAGCAAATCAACACACTAAAGTCTCATTCCCTTGCATTTAAAGGCGTTACTGGGAGAAGTGAATTTTCAGTCTTAGAAAATGTCTGAGGTTTATCTGTTAAGGCCCTCTTTTAAGTCTTCACAGTTCAGTTTTAAAATGCTACATCAAAAATGTTATTGATTTATTATTTTATAGGATAGTGCAGCTGAAGAAAAAAGGTTGTCTTTAATAAAGTAAAAGCTAAAGTTACTTAGGTTCACTAAACAAACAAACAAAATGACATAAAGGAAAGAGTACTGATCAAATTTACTAGGGGAGCAAATAGACCTTGGAATGACATTATGTTAATGACTAAAATGATCCAGATGATGAAAATAGTTTTATGAGACTCAGAGCAAATTTGTAAAATATGAAGTCACATCACACTTCTCATGGACCATCTAACAGTCCTTTGCAAAGAATTACTCTGCTTTTAATAAACTACTTTCAGAATAAAATATTCTAAAACATAACTTATGCCTTTTTGTACTGAAATATTAGTTTCTGTTAATTTTCTGAGAATTGCAAACCATATGCAAAGAAAAAAATTAGGTTGGCTGTGAAAGAGAGTACATTCTGCTGATCAGTTCTTTTCTGGGCTCTGAAGAAAGCTTATGTACTCTACCCTTTCCATTGTTTAAAACCAGCCTGATAAAGCAACAGCAAATGTCCCATAGGAAGTCAACATGTAGTTTCGCATGAAATCTAATGCAGCTTCATCATCAAATGAGCTCTTTGTCATGTCTGTATTAACAAATACTAAACACTTTGCTTGCAGACCTCAATGGTGTCAGGAAAAAATGAAAAAAAAAAAGCATTTAAACAAGACACTGTCATCAATCATTATGCAAAGCAAATAAGGTCAATATACTTATTTTTCATAAAAGAAAGAGAAAAATTGCAATGAAAATGAAGGCACACAACAAAGGTAGTTAACACTTTATTAAAAGCAAGCACTACTACAGAGACTTGAGCTTGACAGTGACACAACTTTATTTTACTAGTATCTTTATTTTAATAGTATCTTTTAAAAATGTTTTAATATCACTATTTCAGATTCTAGTCTCTACTGTCACCATTTGTTGAATTCTGCTGTCATATATTTCACCTCACATTAGTCCAGTGATAATTCTTGGGTTCACTGAAACCACAGTTTAGATCAAATAAGAGTTTCAAACCATCATTAGCTACAGTCAATGGGAGACAAGACTGGAAAAACAGCCAGTTTTTCCTACTGCTCCCACTCCAGCCTTGCCACATGCAAGTTTCCCATATGAGAGACATGGATTCAAACAAAGGGCTGTCTAAGAAGCCTTACCAAAAATATATTTATTTTGGCAGCAGCTTCTAAAAGCTCTGTTGAGTTAACCTGAAATAGCAGCAGACACCAGAGGAATTACAAGTTCTCTGTTAATGCAGTGCCTAGCAATTTGTTCAGTGCTTTCACTGGCAATCCCAGGAAAGAGAATTTGAGCCTAAATTACAGAAACACACTCAGACATTACTCTTGAGTTTCACAACGTGTTTATTTTAGTCACCTTTAAGACACCATATTTTTTTTCTCATTGAGTTGACATCTGATATTTCCTTTGCTCCAAAAAAATGCCCACAAGTTATCTCCTCTCTTTTGTATCTTCAGATGTTTTGCACAGTGGTATAATAGCTGTCAGGTTTTGGGGAAAAAAAAGACACCAGAGATACTTGCATTACAGAGGGAGCCATTTTTTGTGAATAGAACAACATGCCTCTTGCTGTAGAGAACAGCAGCTTCATATTGCCATTTTGTTTTCCCATCAGCTCCCTAAGAGTGTAGCACTTTACAGCTTTGAGACTAAAATAATTTCAGCCCTGTCTCAGCATACTCTCCCGTAGCATCCTTTAATGTAGAAGTTGAAATATCAGCTTTACAGGAGTGAAATGCTATATGCAATCCCATTTTATGAAATCTTGTCTATTTAATCAAAGCACAGATCATGACTGAGAGCTTTATAAAATGTTAGCATGTTTCATTTTTACAGTTTTTATGAAATACACATTTATTTTAATGGCCAAACTTTTCAGTTACTTTCACATGCTGTGTTAGGTAATGCAAGTTTGCATTAATCTCATTGACAATTCTTTCATGTCTCTCTCTAGAGACTATACAGAACTCCCTGTGAAGGAATAATAGTTGTAACTGTTAGGAAGTTTTATTCTTCATTACTTTTGCAGGATGACTTTAGTAAGGAAAATGCTTTTTACTCATGTTAAATTAAGGTTATTTTTTTGTTTGTTTGTTTGACTTTCACTGCAGTAACTATTTAATGCAGTAATCTTTATAAAAATTATTTCAAACACATGCACTGATCTTTAAATTTATAATATCTCTAAAGATGAATGTCAGCAGTCAATGTTTCAGTCATGAGCAACAGATAAAGTAGATTTCAATTCATAATTATTCCTCAGACAAGCAAAAGACAGTAAATTTAATTTATGAAGCATCACCTGCAATAAAGTCAAATATTTATGTCCACTGTTTTGTTTACCTGAGTTTTAAAGAAGAAGGTTATATGACAGATGCAGTGGTTCAAATAACCCTTGTTTTTTCATTTCCATAAAAACTCATTCTGTTTTTACAGATACAAATTTTACAAATTTCTGATGAATCCATGGGACAACAATCTTCTCAGGTCACTCTGCTTGTAATTACAACTAATTAAAATGTGCCAAAGAAAAGATAGAAATTTATCACCGCTCATTAAGCCTGTAAAGACTGTGTTAATTAGATGTCAGACTCAGTAATTCACATAAATGTTTGCTGCCAGTCTAAATTTAGGGAAAAAATAAATGTATTCATAGATACTGCTGCAAGAAAGGAAGTACCGTTGAATTAAAAGGGTTAAAGCTTTTTATAGTACAAGCTTCATTCTTTAGCCATGTTTTGTGTACCTTGTTAATAGTGTGTATGATTTGCTGTTGATACCTTTTTCTCAAACTTAAAATTCGCTTTGATGAAAAGATGATGCTGATGCCTTACCATAGTTTTTGTATTTTCAGGTGTTACTTACATGCATTAATTTGCCAGAGTTAATTAAAAATAAATATTTATAACAGTTATCGCAATATTGTTTTATCACCCCCAGCAATCAGGAATAGTTTCCTTCATGTTCCCCAAAAGTTATATCCTCCATTCCTTCAACTGTCTTCTCACAGAGCATCTTGTATAGGTCAAATAGTTTTAGTAGGAGGTACTGTATATATTGATTAACTTGAAAACAAGACATCAACTCAAGACACAACTGACCTGGACCAGAACAACTATCTAGCAGATCAGTGAACACACAAGATCAAAACATAACTTCTACTGATTAACAGATTTGGAAAGCAATATCTGACAATGAAATCATATGACGACTTGTTATTTTCTTGTTTGTTTGTTTTTTGCTTGGTTGAGTTTTCAACAACCCCACAAAGAATAGTATTATTTCTTTACTAATTTACTCTCATCCTTTTCTACCTTGTTTACACACATCTGTGATCCATAACTAAATCTGTGGTGTGACAGTAATAGATGTTTTTTTAGTTGATTGTAGCTGGCTCCTTGTGAGAAACAGAGCGTCCACAGATGTCAGCTGTTGTTCTATCTCACACTGAGACAATTGGATAAATTCGGAGTAGACAGTGAAAATTAGGTTCTATCACAACAGTGACAAAATCATATCAGTAGTCAGCCAGTCAGACAGTCCTTATTGTCTGTCATGATCTCAACATTTCTAAACCAAAGGACAGTTCATACCAATAACTGAACCTCATTAACATTGCTACACTGTGAACATCAATAAAAGTAGCCCAGGGTTTAATGATCATCACTCAGAGCCTCAGAGCTCATGAGAGTTGGCGAAAGCATTAGCCAGACATACCTTCCAGCACTTGACTGTGCAGACACTAATGAAAATACAGGTGAGTTCTCATGGAGTTTGCCCTCAAATAACATTTCCATTATTGAAAAAAAAAAAAAGAAAGAAAGAGAGAAAGAAAAGAAAAGAAAAGAAAAGAAAAGAAAAGAAAAGAAAAGAAAAGAAAAGAAAAGAAAAGAAAAGAAAAGAAAAGAAAAGAAAAGAAAAGAAAAAGAAAAAGAAAAAGAAAAAGAAAAGAAAAAGAAAAAGAAAAAAAAAGGAAAAAAAAGAAAGAAAAAAAAAGGATAACAATAAGATTATTTCTAATTTCTAATGTTTTCCTTTATACCTTGAGAACAAATATATTTTCACCCATATAAATTGTGCTACATAACGTATGATAAAATATAAAAGCTCCATTTACAACAACATTTAAAACTCATCTTCTACCAATTGATGATACAGTATTGCAGGTACAAAAATCACAGAAAGTAACTTTTAAGAAGTTACTACAATAATATCAATTCTACATGCCATCTTGGTGAGCAGGAACACTGGGAGACAAAAGGATGCCTCACGAGAGCAGAAGACAGTGCCCTCAGTTGAGCACACGTTTTACTCAGAAAAAGTAGAATAAAATAACTAAAAATAAAATAAAACATTTATCAACCCCTCAGTGTCATGGTTTTGTGACTTTTTGGTTTTTGGTATTCCACATCATAACATCATGTGGGGCAGTGGGAGTTTAACTGTTAATGCTCAAGCTCTGGGTACCTGCCCAGAACAGAAGAAGAACTACATTCCCCTGGGGACTTTGCGGTCACAGAGAGTCTCAAGATATAACTCCTGGCAAGGTCACCTGATGCACTCTTCTTCGCCTGCTTTTCGTCGGCTCTCCTCCCTTTTCTCCCTGCTGCTCAACTGGACTGTGCATCTGACCTCAGCGTTGTGGTGAGGCCTATCCACCTTTCGGACATTCTCTCTCTCATTATATTTGATTTATTAGCTTCAATTTTAATTATATTGTATTATAGTGTGTTATCTTGCATTCCGATACTATATTTAGTAAATTCGTTTGTTTCTCCTCAGATCGTTGCCGCTGTTTTTAATTATTTTGGGGTCTCCTGTTCCCTTTTCTTGGAGGCGTGGATCTGCGGATCCCTCCACCCCGCTAGTCACGGAACTGGGTCGAACCAGCCCATAAACCGTTGACACTCAGGAATGAAAGACAAAAATTGAAAATCCCTATTTGCTCTGAGCTTATACAGGCAGAACAAAGAAACTGGCTGACTGGAACATGGATACTTTGGATGGAGGAAGAAGGCAGCAGGACATTCCAGCATAAAGAAAAAGTGGGCAATGCAGACATTAAACATAAGAGATTAAAATTACAAGGGAACACCACTTCTGTACATAAAAACACAACCTGTACTTTGTGAAGGAAAAGATTTATTTATTTTCTTGCACAGAAGTAGGAAGTTCCAGCCAATTCTCTGGACAATAGCTGCTCCTACTACCCAGAATGGGAGGGAAGCACTAAGAAACTATGAGATGAAAACAAAAAATAAATATGACTAAAAGCCAGCTATAGTCCTGGAAAAGGTGTGCAGATGTTATTTCAACCCTTAAAACTTTTGATGCTATTATATTTGTTCTAATTCTTTAAAACTGAGATAATAAATCACTGGTGATGAGTTTTTAGTACTATGGGTACGCTCCTCTTTTCTACTTAGTAACAACAACAGATTTTCATTATCTCTTGAGGATACTTTAAGTTTATAAAGTGATTTTTCATTATTCTGTTCCCAAGTTGAAAGATTTAAGTACAAAGCTATTTTCAGTTAATACTTGTTTTTACTCCTTATTCTTTCAGTAATGCAAGATGGTATACAATAGGAAAAAAAACAACAACAACAAAAATAAAAAATCTACACTACAGGGAGTCAGTGCTCTGTAATTTGCTGGAATGAAGCATATATGTTAACTATCTAATTACAATGCAGTCTTGAACCTTCTCCTTAAACATCTGTTCTAGAAGAAGATTCTTCACTACAAAGAGTTTAAGCTTCACCTCCTGCAATAGTGACACTTGTACTTAAGGCTACAGTGAAATACCTAATTCTACTTACCCCTGTAAGAAATGGTGAAGGCTGCAGATATTTACTAAAGATTCAGAAGCAGAAAAATGTGGGGATTTTTTTGTTTGTTTTGTTTGTTTTGTTTGTTTTGTTTGTTTTGTTTGTTTAAAGCAGGATATCTTCTTCTTTGCGTCTATGTCACACAGCCTTACACCCTTGCTAAAACTTTCTGCCTTTGTTGCAGTCTTACTATCCTATTTCCCCTTCCTGTCTTGCAATGCATA
The DNA here is from genome assembly GCA_037305975.1 of Chrysolophus pictus. NCBI lineage: Eukaryota > Metazoa > Chordata > Aves > Galliformes > Phasianidae > Chrysolophus > Chrysolophus pictus. The sequence continues at coordinate 48,697,853 of CM074579.1, read as the reverse complement.
AATCTGTAGATAGAGTTCCTCTTTCGCCTAAAATAGATAAACATTGGCCAAGTCTTACGCAGTGTGTTGCTTTTTATTTTTTATTTACCAAAATCAAAGGTTAATAAATATTTATACTTTATTTTTCTTACTCTTTTTTTTTTTTTTTTTTTAGACTTCTGCAGTACAATCTCATTTTGTAAATGAATCTTGGAGTGTAAATATTTAACAAATATTCCAAATGAATAAAACATCCTTGGAAAATATTGATTCTATTTCATAAGGAAAATAGGTCACATTTATTATTATTATGTTTTTATTAATGAGCAGTTTTCACATATGGTTTCCACTTCTCTACTAATATCTCAAAATAATGATGCTTTTAATATTTCAAGTGATATGATATCTTCCCCTTCCCAATCTGTTTGGACATCAAAAATACTTTCAGCAAAACAGTATATAGCAGTAAATGGTATATAGTGAAACCAACTAATAAATTATGCAGTTGTAAAATTTCTCAAAATATGCATTTTACATAAAATGAAGTATAAAGCTTGAAGTGTTTAATTGTCATTAGGTATAATGATACTTAAATACTTTAAAAAAAAAAACTGATCAGAAGGGTTTTTTTTTAAGTATTTAAGTATCATTATAAGTATTTTTTAAAGTATTTTCACAATCAAATGGGCTGATTTTTTTTTCTTGTTACTGTATCACAAAGTACTTTCCTTTGACTACTTTTTTTTCTCTGACATTTCAGAACGTATTATTGAGAGCACTTTACGAGAGTTATGTAACACGATTAATAATTATTCAACTACTTCAAGCTCACAGTTCAAAAATATCCTTTGAAAAATCTTACCTAGCCAAGCATACACATATTACAAAATAAAACCTAAGAACTTCTCATTATTTCAAAACCTATTAAAGTTGAGGGGGAGAAATGATAGTTTAAAATAAAACCTAAAATGAGTAACACTATTATTCGTTCTCTCCCAGTTACTTGTTTCTCTAAGTACTCACATTAAGAGAATATTATCATTAAAATTTAGTATGACAACTGTAACAACATTTAGACTTGCAAAAAACATTGTTTCATTGCAATAGCTATTCATTACTAGCACAGTGAAAAAATATTGACGTCCTTAGATAGAAACATGCCTTTCTGAAGAAAGCTTTATTTTACACATTTGATGCCATAATCTACTTTTCAACAAATTCTGTATTAAATGAAGCTCTGGACTAAGTTGGATCATGCTGTGTTTTTACAGGACATTTACCAATTTCACTGATTTAGTACAATAAAACCTTGAAGAGTGCAATTACAGGGTCTTTATGTGGTGGATGTGGACAAGCCACGCTAGGTGATTTGTCTAATCATACAATTGGGACGTAAGAATTGACGGTGAGAATAGTGGACCTCTTCTGTAAGGATTGCATTGTAAGCTTGTATTCACTGATTCATTGATGTGTCTGTATTACAATGTAAACTCTTGTATCTATGACAAGTACTGTTCTCACAGAATGGTAGAACACCTACAAAAATGGCACCTTCATATTATGTATTATCCCTGTAGAAGGGAGCTGCAACCTATTTTGCATGACGCATTTGAAGTCATATTTTGCATATACACATCCTTGAAGAAACCTGAGGGTTTGAGAAGGTCGAAAGGTAGAACTCCGCTGAAAAACCCAGAGACCAGAAAAAGGGCAGAACTTTCTCCATGGCTTTGGTGGGTCTAAGGAGTTTACATTTTGGATGAAGATTTTATTTAACACAGACATAAATCCACTGGGGCATATTTGGATCATACATTTATTCTTCAAGTGGAACCTTGAGAATGCTTTGTTGTAAAAACAAGTAACACAGTGGTATTTAAAATTATTCCCAGAAAGATAATGGTTCACTTTAAACCTTACATTAAGGATCTAGTTATTTTCTACTGTTCCTCATTGCAAAAGATCCAAATTTAACTATGGTTGTACAGCCAAAATTGTACCTTTAGGGGTCATTATTCACACTGATGTGCTCAATACTGCTAACAAAGAAGTGTCACACCTAAATAATATATACATTGTTTAGTTTTCTCCATTGATCAATTTATCTTTATTTCTGAATGGATCATCTTCTCTACAAAATCAAAAATCACCACTCCAACTCTTTTATGAATTAAGAAATTAGGTCTATTTGCATCAGTAGCAATTAAGCTTAACCTTGATTAAATATTATTATTCCTGGAACAGATACTGCTGACAAGTATCCTTATAGAATACTGGGAAGATAACAGAACTTCATTAAACAGAAAAATATGTAGAATGAAATTGCTTACTACTGCTTTCTAACAGGTATACACTTATCAGGACAGGTGGGCAACAATCCTGCCAAGATCTAATTTGTACTTTTGCTAAGAAAATGAAAAATTTTCATTACTTCTAACATTAGTCTGAAAATACAGGTCTCACCATGCCAAACAGATGACTAAGCAGCCATCATTTATCTTAATTAAAGTTCATCTTAATCAAGGTGCTCTCTCTGCGATGCAATCTTACTTAAAACTAAAATTCTTAGAATAGATGCATTGTTCCCAGAGGAAACATCCATCAAGAATGAACAAGAATGAATGTATAGCTGTGACTTAGTCCTGCTAAAAAGGTAAAGAAACAAACCAAAATAAAGCACCAATTAAGCAAGAGCTTAACTTGGAGAGCAAGTACAGCTAGCCTCTTATCTGTTGCTTAAATTTTGCAAATACCAACAACAATACATTGCAAAGGCACTTTTGTCCTCGGTACTATGCATACTGTATTTTCTTCAAAATGAAATGCTTTTCTTAAAAAGCATTTAAAATTTAAAATGCATTTTAAATTTGTATTGAATTGTTGCTGAAGCCTTAAATAATAAATAAATAAATAAATAAACAAGTAAATAATGAAAAAAAAAAAAGGACATAGTTTGACTCATCCTAAAGATTTTTGTAAAACTAAAATTTTCATCCATGTTTTATTTATTTAAATTAAATTTCTTCTAATTCCCCATAGACCAAGTCTCTATTCTTCTGAATTCCTGTAGACTAACTCTCTGGAGTAAAAAATCTTCAAATAAAAAGGAATGGTGATCATTCTTGAAATCACATTTCGTTTTTTTTAGAGAGCGTTCTCTCTCATTGGCTCCAGTTTGAACCCATAAATGATCTGTCTCTAACTTCATCACTTATGAAAACTGTATTGAGAAAAGAGTTTTTTTGATAGTTAATTCCTTTTCAGAAGGATGAAGACTGCTTGCTTTACTCAAGAAAAGTTTCAGAACGTCAGCTGCATATTCATAGAACTGTAGAATCATAGAAACACCAAGGTTGAAAAAAACTTCCAAGATCATCCTGTCCAACTGTCCACCCAGCACCAGTATTTCTTCACTACACCATATCCCTTAGTACCAAATCTACACATTTCTTGAGTACCTCTAGGGATGGTGATTCCATCCCTGAGCAGCCTGTTCCAGTGCCTGACCACCTTTTCATCCTAATACCAACCTGAACCTCTCCTGGCACAACTTGAGGCCATTCCCTCTGTCCTATAATTAAATACTTAAGCTGGAACAAGCAAAGGAAAAATATTTTGTATTCTCACTATTAAATGATATTTTTGCCTTCAAACCAATCAGTACCCTGTTCAGTGAACTGAATAACTCAGCCCACGGAAAAAGCCCTTCCTGGCTCCTCCTGACCACATGAGTAACCATTAAAGCAAATACATTCAAGTCAGTATATGGATGCAATGACTGCAGCATGAATACTGAACAGCGCTCCATTGCACTGTTCCTTTAATTAATAATTTTTTTTCCAACTTGTGAAAAGTGAACAAAGGATGTCAGAGAAGCATTTGTTTCTAGGAACAGCAGCAGCTGGTAATTCATCAGTAAGGACTTCACCATAGAACCCAACTGATTCCCAGAGTTAATAATAAAATAAATTGAAAAGGAAATTAGAATGAGTCCATTTTCACAAAAGTTAAAACTAGAAGAAAAAGAAAAGAAAATAATCAGTTCAGAGATGTATCTGTGGGCAGTAGATGTCAATGGAAAGATGACAATCCAAAAGTGGCTGCATTTCCAATAGAACATTTTGATGCTTTCAATTGGTTTTAAATTTTCCATTAGTTAAGAACTGGAAACCAACCATAAAGCTATTACAAAAACGTGAGCAGCATCAAGCTCTCCATAAATATGTAGGTATATGTTCAAAGTGATTTAAAAAATGGGTCTTACTGCCTATAAATAAATAAAGGAAGACAATTGTGTTTGAAAAAAGGGCTAACGGGAGCTCTGTAATTATGGTCAAGAATAAATAATAACAACAACAACAAAAAAAAGCAGAAATAGAGATTACTGGTGCACACACCAGTAATATGGTGCATGCATACCTTGCCAAAACATTTAAAATTTCTCCAGAAAAGGAACTTCCTTCCAGAAATGGCATACTGTGCCTAAGCAAGGCTTAGGGAAAAAAATGCTTTGGTACCACAGCAGTTACAGAAAATACAAAGTGTTGAAGTGAAAGCAAGCCTACAGTTGAATGAGATAGACAGTATAAAAATGGACCAAAATGAACCTCTCCAGCTACAGCTGTTGGAATAACAAGGGTAAGCTTGTTCCAAACATAGTCCTCTGTCCTCCCACACATCAGCTCATATTTTCTTCTTCCTTCCAAACATGTCCCTCTTTGAACGATGCATATATCTGGAATTACACTTAATGGTCTTACTGTTTATTCAGATATGGACCCTGATTTCCAGAAAGCAGCTAACAGAGGCAAGTTACAGAGACATCTGTCACAAATCACAGTAATGATTATTTCAGCAATTACAAGAATTAGGAGTAATAATTATTTCCCATTACATCCAGCAAATATAAAGCCAACTTGCTATTAATTTGAGAGCAGCAAAGGATTGGTTCAAAGAACTTTATTTTATTTTTAAGAAAAAAAGTGGGTTTTTTGGTTTTGTTTTTTTTTTGGTTATTTTTTGGGGGGTAGAAGAGGCGGGTTGCTTTCATTTGTACTTCACTGATAAAGCAGTGAAATTAGTACCTCCCATTGAATCAGCTGCTTTCTCAAGCTACAGAAAGAAATGGAAAGAGAGCAGCCACTGCCAATTAAGGACCAGAACAGAGATATCAGTGCTCATTTTACTGGACTAGAAAAAAAAAACTAACACAGAGATTGTATTTCCTGGGCTTTTATTTCAAGAAGAATAAAAGGAAGACTCTGTGGACTGAGTAAATTAGGATAAATATCTACACTGTGCTGACCTGTGTGCATTGCTTTATTTTTCAGGGGGGATGACTAACTAATGAGTGGAGGAAGGTTAGGTTTTTTTCTTTCGGTTTATAAAAGAGTCCTCAATACTAAGGAAAATTGCTTTGCTATTAACTTAATAATGGAGGGAAATTAATGTGCTCTTAATTTGTTAAATGAAAGCATTGAAAAGCGGTCATATTTTTTACAGATTTGGGAGGCAAACCCCAAGTACACAGAATTATTATTTGTAAAATAAAAGTCACAACAGGAAATCAATAGGCAAATCAAGACAAAATTCTCAGAAAGTCCTCTGAACTAGCTGTGCCAAGAATGAAATTATCTTGACACTTTCCTGCCCTTCATTATATACTTAAATAAATCAAAATTATTTTGATATGCTTAGTTGATTAATGTATTAAAAGACACATAACCAGTATTCCCCCTATGAATTCTTAAAGGTTATTGGGCCAAAATATTCATTCAGCATTCAACTAAACATGGTAGTAGAAGCAATAATGTAAAATTATCTACTTAAATTAAAAAAAAAAAAATCATACTAGAAGCTAGCCTATTAGTTTGATTTTATCTCATCTTTACTCTGAGGAAATGAGCTTTCAGATGTTACAATAATCTTCAGACCTACAAAAGTAGTTTGAGCCTTGATTTTTCATAGGAAAGGCATCCATGGTATTCACTTGAGTGATGTGAATTTAATTCCTACGAAAGGTAAGTGCTATTATGGGATATTATAAATAAAATAATTTTGAATGTATGTAATTTCTAATTCTTCTGAGGTCCCCATAGATATTGAAATAGGACCAAATATCAGCTTTTTTCAGTGTTGGAGATGTTACGGCATGAGAACTACTACAATAAATTCATCAATTTTCTCCACAGAAGAGATGATAGATGGTTCCTCTATTTTACTTTCAGTGCAGAGAAGAATAAATCATCTCTATTATTCAGTCTGGCTCTTTTTATCTGTTCAGTACTGCTGAACTTTTGTATGGAATCTGTTGCCTGGGTAGGGGATCACAAAGAACTTAAAGATCTAGTAGCTAAGCATTTTTTCATATTTAACAAATTGATTGCTATGTAATAATAGCCAGTAGCAATATGAATCATTATATCTAAAAATAAGACTGTAGAAGATGCATTCAGCAAGTCCTCACCTCTTTTCGATCAGCATCGCCCTGCAGTGAAATTTGCACCCATTGAATTATTGACCAGTTCTTCATCCTTAGTAGCTATACCTGAGGTGAATATCTTCAATTAATTAATGGAATTTCTTTCTTGTTTCTGGGTACTTTGTGCTGTTCTGCTAATGCAGATCAGTTCTAAGGCAACAGTTCCTAAGCTTCACTTTAAAAGGTAGAGACTGGGAAGTGGCAAAAATATCATTTATCAGCCTCATGGGCTGGAAGTAAAACAGAATTACTGGATTAAGAGTAGTGGAAAGATGCTGGAGTCAGCAATTCCTAGAAACTGGCTTTTGCAATCGATCTCTTTGCTGGCTGGAATACAAAGTGGTCAGATACCTTTATTGTATGTACGTACGCATATGTTTTGTTTACATGCCTGTGCATACAGAGATACTTAAACATACAAGAACAAAAATCCCCAAGTGCTCAGAAATCAAAAGCAAAAAACAAGTTCTCAATACTAAAACTTAGCCATCATAATCAATATATGCAAATCTCAATTAACTATATCATTTGAAGCTGATAAAACTGACAAAGTAACTTGACATGACAGTGAGGTATTCCCTTTATTACAGGGCTGGGTTCATAGGGGATTGCTCCCACTGAACATGCATCCCAAGAGAAGAAGTGACTACATATTTAAAGGCATAACATATATGAATTCATTTCATTCCAAGGACATGGGCAGAAATAACATCTCTGGTGGTCATGGGATGCATTCTTGCTGTGAATTTCCCATCTTTTTGGGGGGGGGGAGGGGGGGGGAGGGGACAGGGAGGGAGAGGGAAGTAGCCCAAACCAGTTCCCATTGATATTATGTTGAGCTGAGGCATCTGTTCTGCTGTCTTATCTTCAACAGCAGGACATCTATTCTACTTTCCTATCTTCACTTGACAACAAGCTCCACAGCCTCCTTCACATTCTGTTCTTGAGCTTACACGTGTGGAAGCCTCCGTCCTTCAGTTTATAGTGGCTCGAGCAAAAGCCTGTTCTCACAATATAGAAAAGCTGTTCTCATGATTTACATTTCTTACTAAAACAGAGAACAATCAAGTTTGTATGGCAGGATCTCTTCTGAATAAAACTGTAGCTTATGCTTTCATTTCTGTTTCTTTCAAAGTTCCTTAAATGGATGGGGACTCTCTATCTTCACCTCAGGATTTTTCTGCATTTTTCCAAGAGCACAAGAGAACTAGGAGAAAGCAGTAAATTCTAACCTCATCTCTAGCTCATTCACCAGCCTTCAGCAAATCCATTAATCCTTGCCCCCACTTTGCTTGTATCAAATGTAACACTGGAATTGCTCACAATGCTTACCACAAAGGCTTTAATTAGACATCCTCTGTAGGTGCTGAAATCAATTTTTTACTGTATAGAAATGATAACATACCATCCAGTGACGAAAACTTAAGATAAATGAGCTGACATCTTTGCCCAAGCTTCAATACAAAAGGTCTGTAGAGAAGCTCTGTTTGGGCTTCACAGTCACATTTCTGTCAAAAGAAAATATTGTGTAGAATGGAAAGAAAATATTATAACCAAAGGTATCACTGTACTATGAAATCAAACAACCAACAGGTAGGTACAAAAAAATGCATTTGTTGCAGATATTGATCCACTCTGTATGTATCAGTTTTACTTTACTTTTATTGCTTTTTCCACAGAAGTTTCAAACTGGCAGAAGATGGAGCTGCTAGAAACTTTCTACTTTTAGAGGTAGAAAAGGTGATCAAATGTGCCACATCAATCCACATCACACATAGCAGATAAAGCAAAGTGAACAAGCATCATTTATTCACCAGCAGCCAAGAGGAAACCAGAGATTCAGGGAATCCTAATCACTCTTACCAACCTATGCCCTTGCTGAGCCTATCATAAACTGGATGAACAATTAAATATAGTCCGTCATCCTTTATTCATAATTTTGAAAACTAATTAGCTCACTTTGTTTTGTTTTCTAGGAAAGTATATCTTAGTTTAAGATGTAGATAGCTGATCTGGGTTTGATAACTTTACCAGCCTGGAAGTTAAAGATGATTTAATAAGGAGGAAAAAAAGCAGGGGAAAGGAGAGAAAAAGAAGCCTTTTAAAAAGTATTCTTAACTTCAATCATATTAACTCTACTCACTATACCATGATGGGAATGTAAAAATTACAGGAAGATATTTCCAGCCAGGTACGTGAAAGAAATAGATATTTTGTTGTTGTTTTAAATAAAAATGCAATAAATCTAAAGGTCTTCAGAGATAACAGTTACTCACCAAGTAAAACATAAATTTAAAAAAAAAAAAAAAGATTTTCCATAACATGTTACATATTCTGTGAAAACAAAAAGCCCTGTATATATTGATCTCCCTTCTTTGCCCCTGTACATGTGTCACAGATTGCAAAACTACTTTTTCACTAACATGTTGAAGGTGCTCTGGATCATTCTCAGGCACTGAGAATTAAATACTGGCATTAAATACTTTTCTTCTGTAGTCTCTTAGTGCTCTAAGAGGAGGTGACTGCATCCAAATTGCTTTTTGGAAGCAGCCCCTGGCCACACAAATATCTGAATGGCACCTGAGAACTGTTTGAAAGCCTGTGGGTCATAACTGTGGCAAAACTCTTTCAACAATTTATCAACAAGACAATCAAGCTCCAGTGTCCAGAGCATACGAGTGTTTGATTTCTTCTTGTTTAAGCAGCCTATCTTCCAAACAGCTTTTTTTACAAATATGCCTTTAATTCCCAAGATGTCACGTTCAACAATTTAACAAATAAACTGAGGAATACCTTAAATAAATAAACTTGATCATGGTAAAAAAAAGTCATCAAAACAATATAAATAAAAATCACCACAGGAAAAAGAAATCATTCATGTCATCCTTTCATTTCTTTGATTTAGGCTGACAGTCTGTGATTTCATGGGAATAAGTTTATTTAACTGAAATCCTTCTTTGTAGGTCTCATCCTACAGGCAGCATTATGCTGTTTAATGTTCTTCACACAGTATCACAGAAATTATAGCTTTCATGATACAGGAGGTAAGAGCAGCTCTTCAAGCTTTACAGCACTGTTTTCAAATGAAAAGTTACAGCGCATCTATACTGCTATGGGCATAAATAGAAGATGTGTAAATATTGAATACAGTAATAATATGCAAGGACATAGAGAATTTATGTATACGTATACATTTTTTTGTAGCAAATATGAATTCTAAAAAATCTATAGGTAAAAGACTTAAGACATTACCTTTGCTATAGAAATTTATTGATACATGATTATTCTTGAATACATGGATGTACTGTAGTGACAAAGTAATATCAAGAACAGATGCTATGTTAACGTGTGCCTTTTTAATTTTGTAATTCAGTAGAGGAAGTCTAGGAAATTGATAATGATCTTTATTCCATCTTTTCCATCCTTTTGTTTTGTTTTTTATCTATAGCTGGCTTGTCTACTAGCTTTAGGAAGCTGGGCAGTCAAGGAGATAATAAGAGCTAAAAATTGCTCAGGACTTCAACTAGACCTTTTAAGGACTGAACTGATTTCTGACTGAACAGAAAGAGAAAAGAAAGATTAATAGTTTAGGTGTTTCCTCCCACTGTGATCAGAATGATGAAACATTAAAAACACAAATGAATTATTTATTTGATATAAAAAATATTTTGTGCATTTCAGAAAGCTTCTATTTTAAATCATTTTAATGTAAAGTAAACATAAAATCATCTTATCCTGAAAGATAAAAAGATTCATTTTAAAGCAAAGGAAAAGCATGAAGATCTTAGAGGAAAAAAAAAAGACATCTCAGTTAAAAATATAAAAAATAAATTTAAAAAACAATGTAGCTTTTTCAACTGTCCAACATCCTTAAAGTATCAGACGTTATATACTAATGCATTAAGAGGGGTGGGAACGAAGTGGGCAAACAGCATGGTGAGGCAGTTTGCAAAGCAGTTCTTGCCAGAAGGATGAGCAGAAGGGCAGAGTATACCTCCCGACTTGGGAGACTGGCTCACCTATCAGCTGCCTTCCATACAATCAATCACAGCAATCTAGCTGTGGTCTCCACTAGGCAGAAAGCTGTTGCCAAAAAGAATGCATCAACTCAGATGGAATGCCTTCCCAAAAATGTCATGTCACTGGCTGCAGGGAATGCCTGAGCCTGTTCGTGGAGGGCAGCAGGAATAACACCTGTGTGAGTGGTAAGCAGGTTGATGATCTGCTCAGTATAGTGGCAGACCTCAAGGAGGTGTTGGAGAGGTTAAGGAACATCAAGAGACTGGCGGAGAAACTCCCTGCCATACCCAGGAGAAAGGCAGCAGGGTGATACACCCAAAATAGTGGTGGAAGCTATCTTGCTCCAATAGTTGAAGGACATTATTCAAATTGTATATATATATAAATATATATATATATCTCCAGAGTAAGATTAAAAGCTGAACGAATAATTAAATATTGTCCAACCAGTTTATTACAAATTCTAAAGTTAAGGCATACAGTGAAATGGGAAAGAAAGAAATAGTAAAGAGAGGATTCCTAGTGAATGGATTATAAAGCTGTGATATTCAGCACCAATGTCTTGTTGGTCCATAGGGGGCTGCAAGTTGGTCAGTGACATCTTGTTGACCTGTATGGCTGTATTTTGGTGGAGAGGGTACCTACTCTACCTCCAAACTCTTCAGTTTTTATCCTCTTTGTTCTGCACTCATGCACCTCTGACTGCTTGGGGCAATGGCACTTGTTCCCCTGTCAGGTGATGGGCAGTTAATCGTACAGCAGTCACACACCTGCTGTATGGTGGGCTGGAGGAGATGCGTGCTGACCCCATACTCGTCATTTTCTCCCAAATAACGCCAAAAGTCAGCCTGACCTGCAAACCAAAAGCCGTTTCTTTCTTGTCACAGGAGCTCTCTATCCCCATGTGCAGGAAGTCAGGAAAGGAAGTCAAGAGACCAGCATGCATGATCTAGGACCCACTGATCAAATAGGAGAGCAAGAAGAAAATGCACAGGCAGTGGAAGAGGGCAGATATCTTGGGAGAAATATGTGAATGGTGCTAGGCTGTGTAGAGATGGTGTTAAGAAGGCCAAAGCCCAGATGATACTGGACTTGGCAAGGAGCTCAAAGAAGTGTAAGAAAGGATATTCGCCTCATTAAATGCAAATTCTATTAATTCTTAATCAAGGAATGGAACAGTTTTTTTTTACTAAAATCAATCAAATTCATTCAGCATATGAAATGGATCAATCAGCATTTCATGATTTTGGCGAAGTCTAAATCAGTCTTTTTGTCTCATTCAAACTTGTCACTGATTTAAGATAAGATACTCTGGGTTTAAAATTATTATTTTTTCATAAAATTTATAAAAAACAGTATAGATTTTCCGTTTTTATTATCTAATACACATGTAGTACTACAGACTGGATTTTCTTGGCTTATACCAACCTCTTATATGTTTAAACTGGTATTTTGAATTTGTATTCCCAATATGTGAACCTTAAGATTGTGTTATTTTATAACAATCCACAACATCGTATAGCTCTTTGATACACTATATATAGAAACATCAGGCAATATACAAAGTATATATAGTGAATCTGAATGCTTCCAGTTTCTATGGAATGGAATTCTCATATAATGCATTCCAGAATAAGCACTGCTTAAATAAACAAGTAAAATTTAATTTAAACTCTGCAGATAGGAATGTAGGAATTGCTAAGTCATGGCCTGAACCAATGACTGAGCACCTGATGAAGGGACACAGCCAGTCCTGGGAGCACAGGTGAAACCAATTCACGTGTATGACCAGAAGGGTGGAAATAGGTTTGACCCTGCCCTAAACCTCATTTAAGGGTGGCTACCCTTTTGGAGTACTTGGTGAGTCCTAATTCTTGACCTAGGTAAGTAACTCTTTCTTTCTTTAATTATGTTGTGACTTTTTTTCCCCCGCATGTGAAAGGAACTAGGTTATTTTAAATGTATTCAAATCTACTAAAACACTTCATCATTAAAAGCACATTATAGATCTTAAGTTACAGACCCAGACTTTTGACTTAAAAAAACAAACAAACAAAAAAAAACCATGGTTAGGACTATCAAGTTTAGAGATCTTAGAATATTAGATCTAAAGGAGTAATTTGTATGCAACCAGTTTCTGAACACTGCTTTTATTTGACTCTGAGGTAAAAAAAAAAAACAAAAACACTAAATTGACTTTTTGAAAGAGGGGCAACTTTGCAATCATTTCAAATAGAAATTTCTGATTCATACTCTTATTTTTCTTTATTCATGTGACTGAAGATATTACAATAGATTTGAGAAAAGATCCAATAGAATACTGTTGAAATCATATGCCCATGGTATATTTCCAGTTCTCTAAAATATAAGGTTAAAGGTTTAATCAGAAGTGTTTCAGATAGTTCCTAACAGTGTTCAAGCAAGATGTCATTTTCATAATATTTTGTGAGACCTATACATTCCATGAGAATTTAAAGGTGTATCTACTTTCTTTTCTACATCTTGTAACACAAAGATATATTCTAACCATCATATCAACAGAATTGTTAACCAAATTGTGATTGCAGGATATCTTATCTCCAGCAATGGTGATAAATTTGGTTGTGTCAATGGTTTATGGGCTGGTTCAGCCCAGTTCTGTGACTAGTGGAGTGGAGGGATTCACGAATCCATGCCTCAGGAAAGGGGAAACAGGACACCAAAATAATCAAAAACAGCAGCGGCAGTCTGAGGTGAAACAAAATAATTTACTAAATATGGTATCAGAATGCAAGATGACACAGCATAATACAATATAATTAGTATCAAAGCTAATAAATCAAATATAATGAGATAGTCCAAAAGGTGGACTGGTGCTCTTTAACATTTTTATTCATGACATCAATGATGACAGAATCGAGTGCAACCTCAGCAAGTTTGCTGATGACACCAAGCTGACTGGTCTAGTTGACACAGCAGAAGGAAGGGATGCCATTCAGAGGGACCTCGAGAGGCTTGTAAGGTGGGCCCGGGTGAACCTGATGAGGTTTAATACTGCAAAGTGCAGAGTTTTGCACTTGGGTCAGAGGAATCCCAGGCATCCCTACAGACTGGAAGGAGCGGTCCTTGAGAGCAATCCTGCAGAGAAGGACCTGGGGGTCCTGGTGAATGAAAAGCTTAACATGAGCCAGCAGTGTGCTCTTACAGCTCAGAAAGCAAATGGTATCCTGGACTCCATCAAAAGAGGGGTGGCCAGCAGAGACAGGGAGGTGATTGTCCCCCTCTACTCTGCTCTTGTGAGGCTCCATCTGGAGTACTGGAGCCCCAGTACAAGAAAGACAGGGAGCTGTTGGAGAGGGTCCAGAGGAGGGCTACAAAAATGATCAGGGGACTGGAGCACCTCCCCTGTGAAGACAGGCTGAGGGAGCTGGGCTTGTTCAGCCTGGAGAAAAGAAGGCTGCGGGGTGACCTCATTGCAGCATTTCATTACCTGAAGGGAGCCTACAGAGGGGAGGGGAATCAACTCTTTGAAAGGGTAGATAGCTGCAGGATGAGGGGAGATGGTTTGAAGCTGAGAGAGGAGAGACTTAGGTTGGACGTCAGGGGGAAATTCTTTACAGTGAGAGTGGTGAGGTGCTGGAACAGGCTGCCCGGAGGGGTTGTGGATGTCCTGTCCCTGGAGATGTTCGAGGCCAAATTGGATGGGGCCCTGGGCAGCCTGGTCTAGCATTAGGTGGGAAGGTTGGTGGCCCTGCATGTGGCAGGGGGTTGGAGATTCATGATCCTTGAGGTCCCTTCCAACCCTGGCTTTCTGTGATCCTGTGTGACAGAGGTCATGAGCATATCCATGTTTCTGAAACAGTACAGTCAAGAGAATAACAAAAATTACTGTTACCTGGCTTTGTCCTTGAAATACCATTATACAGAAGTATCTGTTTTCATAGCAGGAGAGATTCTGAACTGAGATTTAGAAAGGTGCTCGTGTAACTGTAATTTCAGGTCTCAGACAGATGTTTTCCTGTTGTGTTGTATATAATAGTATGCTGGACCTATGTCTCTATATATTATGCCCAAGGCAGAATAACATGAATTCCTTAAGGATTAGAGGTCCTGTCAGTTAGACTTATGTTTCCAAGTGCTTATGCTGCTATCCAAAACAAAACATAGGCTCCTCTGAATTTTTTTCTCCACCTTCCCTCCTTTGGAGCTATGATTTCAAGACAGCCTCAGAATCAGACATAGCACAAGTCAGTTCTCTTTATATTTCATGGCATTGGTAAAGACACTCATTGTTTTTGACTCATAACTCTACTTTCTCATTTGCACTGTGAACCAAGGCATTCTGCTTGGCCATGATCACAGAATGGCCTGGGTTGAAAAGAACCACAGTTCTTGTCTTATTACTATTCACCCTTGTAAATATCATTCCCCCTCCTGTTTATATGCTCCCTTCAAGTATTGGAAGGCCACAATGAGGTCTCCCAGAAGCTTTCTCTTTTCCAAGTTAAACAAGTTCAGTTCTCTCAACCTTTCTTCACAGGAGAGGTGCTCCAGCCCTCTGATCATCTTAGCAGCCTTCCTCTGGACACACTCCAAGAGTTCTGTATCCTTCTTGTACTGAGAGCCCCAGGCCTGGATGCAATACTCCAGATGGGGCCTCACAAGAGCTGAGTTGAGGGGGACAATCACCTCCTTTTCCCTGTTGGCCACCCCTTTTTTAATGCAGCCTGGAATGCAGTTGGCCTTCCAGGCTCCAAGTGCACATTGCCAGCTCATGTCTGGCTTCTCGTCCACCAGGACTCCCAAGTCCTTCTTAGCAGGGCTGCTCTCAAGGAGATCTTTCCCCAGTTTGTGTAAGTACCTGGGATTGCCCTGACCCAAGTGCTACACCTTGCATTTATTAAGGTTTTTTTTCTTTTTCCACTGTAAAAATATGGTCTTTTTCTGCAGAAGTAAGTTGATCATAATCACTGTCTAGCTACTTAATTTAGCATGGCCTGATCTTTCTCTCATCTTTCAGGATGTGATTAGTCTTTCGCTACCTTCTTGTATTTCACATATTTTACTTAACAAAAACAAGCAAATGTTGTCTGTGTTATTAGATGGCTGATTTTCCACATATAGGAAGGCTCAGAGGAAATGTCATACCATCATTCAGCTCACCTGCCAAAACAAACAACAACAAAACTGTGAGATGTGCTCTGAGATATATGAAACAGTATATCAGAAAAATCAGCGGAATATACAAGGAATATATTTACTAGAGGATGTAACTTCATGTATTGTATTTTCACCTTATTTAGTTCATCTGTTTTTAATATAACAAAGGGAGACTAAAGAATTGTGTAAGGTCTCTTTCATATGTACTTGTTCTGAAAAGCATAGAGATAACCATGAATCTGACAATGAAATAAGCATTTCAAAATATGCCTCGTTACTTCCATATAGTGAATGAGGCATACCCACTTAATCAGAAGTATTGCAACCACGTGGATGAAACAATCTGTCTCAGTTCTATGAGACAGTCTACTTTCTTTCACAGCATAGTAGGACTATATTGATTTGTTCACCTCTAAGTCAAAAGACTGTTTCCCAGTAAAACTTTCTTCAGAATTCAGTCTGGGTCTCAATGTTCTTGATTAAAATCTGAATCAAGCTAATACCTCAGGTTGGAAATAAATACTTCCTTTTTTCCTCTCTAAAAAGTGTTAGAAAAGACTTTTGCATATGCTTGAACTTAAAACCTATGCTCACTGCTTATGTTTGCAGCTTCAACCAAAGGATGTTACGGAGTCTAGGTATTTTGAGAAGCAATTGGCAGAGCGCAACATCTTAAAAAGAAAAGGAACTACCTTTTATTCAATAATAGTTGAGCTACGAATCGTTGGTTGCTGGGCGAGTAATGTAGGGCAATGCATCATTAGGCACTTGTTCTGATCTCACATTTCCCTTGGCATCTGCTATTAGCCAAAGGGTACAGGCTAGATAATGATTTGTCTGACTTACAACTGTTGATCTTATGTTCTTATCTTCTGAAGTCTGCTTCCTGAAAGCTAAACCATAAGCCAACTCCCTGGAGAGTATGCATGGTATTTTTGAAAAGAAGCTATTCTAGAAAGCCTAGTCTGGAAGGAAGAAAATCAGTGTCTTTACTTGTTTCCAGAATATAATGACATAGAAGGCCCTTCACAGCATATGTTCACTGTGGAACGTTTAAAAAAAAAAAAAATTCTATACATATTAATACTGAACTTCAGAGAAAATTCTATGTGACTGGAAATGCTATATATGTACAGGTCACAGAAATGGTTATGGGAGGAAAATGTGCAAATTCTTTAGTGTTTGAGTAGAAAAGTTGCTTTCTCTTTTGCATAAAGAACCCAAAATATCTTAGAAGAGAAATAATGTTGCCAGCAGAAGCAGAGAGTTGATCATCTCCCTGCGCTCAGCTCTGGTGAAGACACACCTTGAGAACTGCGTTCAGTTTTGGGCCTCTCACTAGAATAAAGCTCTGGAGTGTTTCTAGAGAAGGACAACAAAACTGGTAAGGGATCTGGAGCACAAGTCTTACGAGGAGCAGTTGAGGGAGCTGGGACTTCTTAGTCTGGAGGAGGCTCAGGGGACGCCTGAAAGAAGATTGTGGCAAGGTGAAGATCAGCCTCTTTTCCTGGGTAATCATCAGTAGGATGAGAGGGAATGGCCTCAAGTTACAGTAGGGGAGATTCAGATTGGACGATAGAAAAAATTTGTTCTTTGAAAGAGTGGTGAATGGACTGTGAGGTAGGTGGTTGAGTCACTGTCCCTGAATGTGCTCAAGAAATGTTCAGATGTGTTTTAGTGGGGGAATATTGGTGATAAGTTGATGGTTATACTAGATGATCTTGGAGGACTTTTCCAGCCTTGATAATTCTATGATTCCATGAAACTCACACCCTGCTTTGTTAGAGTGCTAAAATGAGAACAACACAAACTCAGTTAATTCTCAGACTTGCTGATACATACAACAACTTCACAGTGTTCCCTTTACTAGTGCCTTATTCCGTTTGCTGCCGGCTAACATTTTTAATATGCTATCTATTTAATTCTTCTGTTTTAAAAGAAGAGAGAGGCAAATTTCTGATATAATTTTGAAATGATTGAGGTGTACTAAAACTGGCTGTGCATGGTTTTTCCAGACCTGTGATGGGGACAATACAAAGAACTATAGCATGTAAATCTTCTTGGTGGCATGGCAACAAATCGGAACATTTTCAGACAAACACAAATGTTTTTGAGTGTGGATTTTCAATATAAACTAGTGTTTTGAAACTAAGAATTTACACCTAAAGCGTACTATAATATCATGCTACAGGAATGGCTTGCAAAAATTTTGTGTCAGAAATAACAGGAATGAATTATAGGCAGAACACGGCACATGTGAGATCATCTCTATAAATCAATTGTTAAGCATAAAAGCAACACTATAGCATGAAAGAGAAAATACATTGCTCAATTATTGCAGTCACTTCAGCGTTAAGCTATTATAATAATGTTCCTAATACATTAGAATGGAATGGATATTGGGGCACAGAACATTTATAAAGGATAAAATTATCCAAACAAAATTAATCTAGACCACAAATTCAACTTCTCCTCTTTCAAAACTGATATAGACTATTCAGTACTTTTATATTATTGGGATCTAAGCACATCAGTTTATTTCTTGCTCACAATGAAACATAATACAAAAATACCAGTATTATAACTTTAGATATCAATTTTCCTCTGGATGTTTCTTATCCAAGAGTCAACTTTAGCCTGTGTGAATGGATAGCAGCTTCCAGTGAAATGCTGTTGCTGAAGGCACTAAGCAACTTTCTCTTTTTATCTATATTTTATTTTGATACAGGAAGCAAAAACAAAGAGATTACATATTTAAAGAAATAGAAAGACAATCTTTGGATACAAGTCAGAAGGTGTCTAACAAAACCTAGTGGAATTAATTCATGTTTTAAATTTCACCAGAATTTAATGCAAACAACTATAGGAATGACATAGACAACTTTTAAATGAAATCCTGCAATGAATAATTTATATTTTCAAACAAGGATTAGAAATCCTATTCAATTGCATAGTTTCAAGGGTGGCTTTAATAATTTACATGCTTTCCAATGGTGAATAAAATATCATCCTGAGCAAATAACAAAATAATCCAAATATTCTTCATTGGGAAAAAAAAACACACTGTGATTGACGAAGGCAGTGGACACTGTTGTGAAGTTGAATGCATGTGCTTGGGAGATAGTCAGAGGAATGCAGTGATTTTCAAAGTACAAGATTCTATGTACAATTTCTACTATGTCCTGAAAGAAATAAGGAAAAATAAAATATTATCAGCAGCAAAATGTATTATTTTCTCTGTGTACTGAAATTCTAGCCCATCCTCCTCACTTCTTTTTTTTCTTTTTTCTTTTTTTCTCTTATTTTTTTTTTTCTTTTTTTCTCTTTTTTTTCTGTATCAATGACAACATTTCTTCTGGAAACCTGGCTGCAGGATTTTGATACAGGAAGCAAAAACAAAGAGATTACATATTTAAAGAAATAGAAACACAATCTTTGGATACAAGTCAGAATGTGTCTAACAAAACCTAGTGGAATTAATTCTTGTTTTAAATTTCACCATTCACATGCCAGCTTTCTGGTGACTGATTTAAAATATGGTTGCTGCATTTAAGTTTTTGAAGACCAACCAGCACCCTTTACCATGATTCACAGTCTCTCTTCTTTGAAGTCCGAAAAAACATTTTTCCAAGATTGTTATGTTGAATATTAGTATCCTCTGAAAGAGAACCAGGAATACTGTGCTTGATAGAGATTCCATTGTTATGGAAAACTCAGTGCAATTCAATTGCAAGTGATCAATATCTTAAATGCTCAGGCAGCATTAAGTAAAATTTACTGCATGACAAATGTCCTGTGCTGCATCATAGTTCATAAATTAATTACACAACCTGCATTGATTTTTCTTTCTTTATTAAGAAATAGTACAGAAAATTGTTGCTTCCTTCAAACACAGGAAAAAAGCAGTCATTAGATTATTTGTAAAGGAATGTTCTGGATCAGTTCTTTTTGACTGTTTTTGAACCCATTGTTCCATTTAGCAAAAATTTTAATCTGTTTGTTGCAGCACTCATATTAGTTTGATTTTATTATGTCATCTATAGTAATATATAAAGGAAAAATATTTTCCAACTAGCCAAGATAATTCGTCATACAGCCATTTAACACTGGTAAGGGATAGAGAAGGGAAGATTTTGACATCTATTTAATTGCTTGTAGACAGACATATAATCTTAGTGTCGTGGAATAATTAAGACCACAACCTTCCTTTTGTTTCAGTGCTTTTAATTTTAGCAGAAAGTACAAACGTTTTCACACGAAGAATATATTTAATAATTATTCTTTTAATAGGTGTACCTCCTTCCTTGATTTCACTTTATCCACTCTCACTGAGTTGTTCATTGAAAGCTCCCACATCACCGTCGCTAGTATGAAAATGACAGATGAGAGTGGTTAGAGTTAAGGCTGACAGATTGTCCTTTCAGGATTGTCTGCTATGTGGACAAAGCATAGAACTAGCACCATCTTTTCCAAATGTAGTGAAATTTAATCTTGAAAAAATCTGTTATTTTGAAAATCAGATAAATCTCAAAAGCTTCTACTTCTTCCTTTGCTTTTTATTCTCTGAAAAGTTTAATTTAAAATATCCTCCTAGACTACATTTATTGTGAACAGTCAATCTACTGTCTGGATTGTTTCCAGCTTTATATGTATAGCACCCATTTAAGCAAAAACCTCTGATATGTCAAATGAATGTATTCCTGTTTCAAATTATAAGACTTTTCATAATTATTTTTAATAGAATATAATCAGACAGCTTTTTTAAAACTATATTGATATACATAGGCTGCTGAAAGAATATGAAGGGAATACTTATCCTTACAAAGACTGGCCAGACAGGGAAACCTATGGAGAATTATAGGAGAAAAAACATTACTCCAAGATTGCTCGCATAATAGGTTCTGTGACTTTTCCCTCAGTTTTGATCTGTGGCCACATGCAGGCAAGTCTGTAGTGGGACAAGCCATAACTTCTCGCAAGTTAACAGACTGGTCGAGCTTCAAAAGCCCTACAGAGCAGATTCACCATCATTCTATATCAAATGGTGATGTTAAAAAGAGAATTAAATTTATGTTTGTATATGTCATGACATTTCTATTTCTAAAATATTCTGAGCCCACCAGAAACAAGATGTGTAACAAGATCCATTTGTCGGATTTTATCTAATGATTGCAATGAGAAACTGCTCACAGACAAATAACTAACAGTGAATCATTTCAAAGTAACTGCTATGTCATCCAACCTGTTGAAGATGATCATGGAAATCTTTATGCCGGGACTGGGCAAGGACAAAGAATATGCACCTGAAAATTTGTGATAGAGTGGAAATAGTAGCACTCGCCACTTGCCTTGTTTTCAAAAAACAAGGAAGCAAGTAGTAATCAGGGGAGATGTACTTGCTAATTTCAAGTTTACCATGGATGTGGAATCTCCAATGACCTACCATTGCTGAAACCATCTACTTTTTATGTTGGCTTACTTTTGCCTTTTTGATAGTTGATTAACTAACATCAGATTAAATACTGTCATAAGTGTATGAATGTTCAAGGTAAGAATGCAGTTGCAGTGGAAATGCTAAGTCACAGCTTGAACCAGTGATTGAGCAACTGATGGGAAAGGCGGGGCCAATCCAGGGCAACTCAGGTGCATGCAGTGTATCCGAATGACCAGAAGGAGTGGAGCCAGGATCCATCCCTCCCAGACCTCATTTAAAGTTGGCAGTGGAAGTAAGGGTGTCTCTCTGGAGCTCTGTGTATGTCTGAGGCCCTCTGAAGGTAAGTAGTTTCTTTCCCTTATCTCTGTGTCTACTGCTGTTGCAGTCACTCACTGTGGCCTGGGATCTTGCTGCTTTGATGTTATTGATGCACTTTCCTATATGTTATGCAGTATGTGATGTTACAAAAGAGGAGAGAAAGGCAGGTGTTTTGAATAGGTACTACTCTGTAATACCAGAGTGCATTGGCAACTGTAGCTACATTTCAAAACATACTACTGTAAGCATCCTTGCTAAAGCTCTATTAGTTATCCATCAGATAGGCTGCAGCTGTGATACTGCTAGCCAGCAAAGAATGAACATGGCATTAGTCTAAAGCTGTATATCTGATAAAGTCCTCAGCTAGCCACCACAGCTTGCAGTTAATTGAGGAGAAAGAACTTCAGCTTGTATAAAAGCTTTTTTTCTGATAAAGCACGTGAACTTTGCTCTTGGATGTTCAGCTGAATGATTTCCACACACAAATGTCAATTTTTGAAGCCTACATCTTTTCTCGTTGATTCCTGTTGTAAGCCGTTTTCCCTGTATTTTAATTAATGAAGATGTTCAAAAAGAAAATAAAGAATACATAAGGCATTCTCCACCTTCAGTTCTGCCAGAGGCTGTGAAACAAGTGGGATAAGAATTAGAACCAAGCACCTCAAGCCTTCTAGGGGGAATTTCTGTCTAGCTTTCATGTCATAGCTGTTAAAATCAACATGAAGAGCAGGAGTATTCAACATATCTGCTTATGTTAGAGTTTCTGCTTCACTCATTCTTCAGGTACTTTAGTTTTAAAATGCAAATGATTATGATTAAGTGCCTGAATTATGTAAGGCAACATTTGGGAATACAAAGCAACCTCATGTGCCTTTGTGGACTTGAGCGTTTCCAAATTGAACTGCGTTTTTCTGTTTCATGGGAAAGGTAAAGGTATTTAGAGGGGGAGAAATATATAGTATTTCTGAATCAGATTTTTAAGTGCTGTTTTGGGGACAATAATGGCATTTAGTTTTTCCATAAAACATCTAAGAAAAACACTTTGTCCCAAATTTTATTAAAGAACAGATTTCCCCAAACCCTGTACTGCTGCTGATTTCAATTATTCATTGTTATAATAAAGATGCAAGATGATTTAGTAAAGATGATAGAATCTGGTCCTTGTGGTTTAGAGGTAAGTGCAATTTTTATCTGAAGATAATTTGCATGAGAACAATTTGCAAACAAATATATTCAGCATATAATCAAGTGCTCATCAGATGAATGAATATGATGATCCAGCTTCGGGACTATCATTGGTATAAGATGCAGATGCTCTACTGCAAGAGTAATTTGACATTATCCGAAGAACATGGGAAATACCCGCTTGGTTATCTTTCCTAATACAATAAAGACAATTAACGGAAACACACTTAGCTATGGTGAAAAGGAAAAAAAGCAGAACTAATTCTCCTTTGCAGTATGTGTTAAAAGACAAAAACAAGAACAAACACTGCTGAAGACCTCTACAAGTTCATTTTCATTGACATCCATAACAAACAAATACAGTTATTTGTACTATACTAACAGGAAGAACCATATCCTGGTGTTCCAAAAAAGGAACCAGGGTTAATTCACAAATGCTGAAGAAAAGACCATTGTTTTAGTTCTTGTACTGAGATATTTTCTTTATGTAGATGATAAAACACTATCAAAGTGCTTGCCAGTTGGTATATTTTAAAGGATATTAAGTATAGGCAAGGCTTGTTCACTTAAGGATAAGGATAAATTCCTTTAGAGCACTTATTCTTACTGCATCACTAAGGTTAAATGAAAGAGAAGTCTTCCCTGTAAATTTTAATTCACTTTGATTTGTCTGAAATATCTAATCTTCTGGTAACCCAGGCACTCATCTTACATTGACTTCATCAGTCCTTATCTGTGTTTCAAATATCTTAACTTTCAGAAACCCTGAAACAAGATTTTGGATAAGAATCTTCCCCTAAAGTGTTTCAGCTCTCAGAAAATGTGTTATCAGATGTTCCTGTTGAGGAATAAATGTAAAGACCATTGTCTCTGCTTACAGTATTTGCCCCAAGACCCCAGAAGTTTCAACATCGCTTGAAGGGAAAAAAAAAAAGCACTCTATTTCCAGTTCACTAAATCTTATGATCCTTTTTGATCTCTAGGGAGAGCAAGCCACAGATTTTAGGTCATTTCTCTGAAAATAAAATTGTATGTTGCTGACTTGCTTATTATCTCTGCATTTTCTCCCCCAAGTCAATCACTCAAAGTATTTATTTTTCATGACAGAGGCTTTTGGGAAGGCACTTGACATCAATGCGCAGCTGAAATCCTCTAGGCAAAGGCTAATGTAATAAGTGAAATTCATGAATCAAGAAAGGACATGTATGCACCAACTATGTTGTATACTAGTTGCTTTAGAGATCAAATCTCTTTGATATTAAACTGGCATAATGGAAATGTAATTTCAGTGAAGGTACACACGATTCAAAACAGAACATGGAAGGGTCCCACTGAATAAGACAAATAAGAAAGGGAAAAGAAGATTGTTATTTAAAAATATATATCTCCGTGCATTTTTTTTTTTACATTTTATTTCAGATCATGAACATCTCACCTAAAATTCTGCTTATTTATACCAGTATTTAATATTAATGTTAAAATTGGTTAGAACGTGTTTTAGATAGTGACCTGATTCTTACACTCCATAAGAATGTAAATTCAGTTTTCTATCTGAAAGATTTCAGAACTGTCAAGCAAATGCATATCTTACCAAAAAAAGCCAACAAAAGAAAGTTTAAATACAAGCATGGCTATTAAAACATTCTCCAGAAAGTTGTTTTTTTTCTTTTTTAGTCAGCTCTAAACACTAGCTTTTTTTTTTTTTAATGCTAGTTAAGAAGACAATTCTGATGATAGATGCAAGGTAACTTCTAGCTTTAATATAGATTTATCTGTGCTCTTGGCATTGACTTCTATAACAATACTGTATTGTCCTAGTAGTCCTTACTATATTCCACATTATATCTCGTGTTTGCTGAACTTTGCCTCTCTGCTGTAACTCTTTAATACTGATATTTAGTCCCTGGAAAGAGCATCCATAAGAGCATATAAATAATAACACTAAGCTCTGCTGGACAGAAACTGCTGGCTCTGGTGTGCAGGTCCCAGAGCGCCCCTCTGCTGCCATCTGTCACAAAGCAATAACATGTAACAGAATACTGGTGGGAAAGTTCAACCTCTGCTGCTGTGCCATCAACATCTGCCTCTGATATCATGGGCCAACAACTTGAAATAGGAGGTGTTACACTCAGAGCAGCCCTGATATAGTTAAGATTCTTAATTTTAATCCCAAGGCTGCTATACCTTTGCTTGACTGATCACTGATGACTATTCTGCAGTAGGCTTATGTTCTAAGAATTTAAAACCTAAATCTCTGGTGGGCAGACATCAAGTTTTTTATCGTGTCAGATGGATTCCATCAGAAGTGTAGATTATAAATGTTTCACTACTTTCAGCTTATTGTTATTTTCCATTCTTCCAAAGTGCGCACTGGGAAAAAGAAACAGCAGTAGCAATGGAGTAGCAGTTTCCAACTGTATGCTATCATAAAGAACTTCCATGTGGAAGGACAGAAAGCACTATGTTGATAACTTTCATCTAGCCTCCAGCATACTGTCAGAATTACATTCTTTGTTAAACTGATAAGTAGCAGCCAACATGACAGAAATTCACACACAAATGTTTTCCAAATATATAAAGTAAATTAGGAGTGATAACAAGGAATAAAAGCTACCTCCATGTTACTGAAAGTGTGAGCTTTGCAATACTCTAGTAGCATTAATTTTCTGTAACAAGACTGTTTTTTGTCACTTGTAACGTTGCTAAATGCTAAACATCTGGATTGATGTCTTCCATGCTATGCACCTGCCCCAAGTTTTGACTACTTGACATATGTTAAACTCTGCTTTGCTCACCTGTATGAAAGCCAAGCCAGGCTGCAAGTGTTTGTTGTACAGTAAAGATAAATTCTGAAGCTCTGCTTCTTATGTTTTGTTACTATGTTATTTCATATTGCTTTATACAGCATAATTCTAGAACCCTTGTTTTAGACTGAGAATTTAAAACTTGACGGAGAAATGGTTCTGTGAAGAAATGTCTTTTAACCTATGAGAAATCTACTCAAAGTTGTCTAAGCTGAAAACTTGAAAAACTCTATGTGCTTAGCCTACCAACTGCAAACTTTGAGTTTCTCTGTTATTGGTGGGGAGTGACTACTCTTAGTTCTTCTGCAGCTCCTACAGCAGGCAAGACAATACTCTGTTACTACAGAGAAATCAGACAAGGATGTGGATGGAGGAGGACAGAATAATGCTTCTCCTCCACTAATGACTACGGCAGCAGAAAATCACAAGCCTTTCAGATAGAGAGACAGGTCTGTGACTTTTGAAGCCTGAGGAGATGAAAGCTGGGTCAGAAGGGAATAAAAATTGGAAGCATGTCACTTTCCGTTTCTCTTCAATCTCTCTCAGACACTGGGCAGCTATATAGGTGGATCTGAGAGTATTTTGTTTGCCAGAAAAGATTAAATTTTTCTTCTCCAAGAGCATTATATGACTTACATTAGATCTCTTTGATGTTATTACCTATTAATTCCTGGTGTCTGGACAGAAATTTCTGATGAGGTAGGCTTCAATGAGTTCAAAGTTTAAGCCCAGAAAATTTAAACAACTTGTAGAAAATGCAGGGATTTAGGCATTTACATTGGAGTGCTGGCCAGATAATGGATAACTGTATGTTAACGGCCTTGTGTTCCCATATGATTAAAAAGTTTATTGAATATTTGAAGCCTTATTAATCTCTCAAAACTCATTTTCTGGCAGCATGCTTAGAATTTGACCCATGTACAGAAACACAGGGAAATGTGTTGCAATGTAAGCTGACAGAATCATTTCTGCTTGCGAAGTGCAATCTTACATTTTGTTCTCATGTGTCTCACATGTAAACCTGTAGATGTGGCAAGTGAGCAGGTAGTTAATGTTGAGATTACAGTTAAAATATACTTAACAGTCCTGCTGAGCTGGGCACTTAGGGAAGGAAGTGAAAATTGATGAGTCCCCTGCTGTTAAGCTTATTGGCTTAGGGTGCATCATGCTGAACAAACTGGCACATCTGCACAGTTTGCAAAATATTCAGACAGTTTTTATTCTGTATGTTTTGTTTGAGGTATCTTTTCTGAGTGAAGATTGCCTACTAAAAGTCTCAGAAGTACTAAGGAACTTCACCTTTTGCTTTTACTGCATGTGTGCCTAATTGGGCTGGAGTTTGTGAGGCAGATGAGTGATAAATATGTGTTCATACTTGAAACTGAATGTTCTACCTTGCATTTCACCTCTGGTACAACACTCAGGAGATTCTAATGTTTATTCCAAATGTTTGATGTGAACATATGTTCTCTTAATCAGCCCAAAGTGTTGTCAGTGCTAAACCAGGAAAACAAGTATCTGGAACCTGAGAACTAGCAGAGCAGAACGCTGTTTTCAATTGAGTAGGAGCTGAGCAGAATCTTTCACTGGAATGTGTATTGCTTGACATTTGAAGTAATTTGAAGGCAATCAAAACACTTACTTCTTTGGGTTCCTGCTAGCGTCCTTAGTACGTGTGAAGGAAGATAAAGAGGGCTACAGAGTAGTTGACATTTCAACTCTGGAGTTGAAATATCAGTAATTATTGCAAATACTATTTGATATGGTAGTTTCATCTACACAAGGATTGTCACTGATCTTTAACTAAGAAAGCATGTAAAACTGAACATGGAAAACATCCCTTTCTTTACAGAAAGCTTTGAACATCTGGTTCCCTTCTGAGCCCAAAGCAAGATGAGTAGACACAGTAACTTCTTTCACTGTCAGACGGCAACTTAATTCTCTCTAAAATCAAGAAGCCTTCTAAAAACTGCCTTGCTGTAATTGATTGATTAGCTTTTTTTTTTTTTTTTTCTTTTTCTTTTTTTTTTTCCCAGAGCTCCCATTCTTCTTCCATGTAACTAGTGGTAGAATGAGAGGGAATGGCCTGAAGTTGCACCAGGGGCAGTTCAGGTTGGATATTAGGAAAAGCTGCTACTCCAAAAGAGTGATCAGGTACTGGAACAAGCTGCCCAGGGCAGGGGTGGAGTGATTGTCACTGGAAGTAGTTAAGACGTGTAGATGTTGTACTAAGGAACATGTTTTTTTGGGCAATACTGATGATAGGTGGATGGTTGGCATAGATGATCTTAAATCTTTTCCAATTTCAATGGTTCTATCAGTTCTAAATCTCCTTTATTTTCCTCTATGTGACAAGAAATGCTTACTAAGAAAAAAATCATCTCAGTGATGCTTTCAATAATAATTCATTTTCTTTTTACAAATCTGCAAATCAGTTATACATATGAATTGACTAGATGGCCTAGGCATGCACACTATCTACTTATCTTGCTCATATACTAACTATTGCAGTTCCAAGCTAAATTGGAAGAGAGTCCTATACTAAACTAGATTAAATTTCAACAACATTAAATGTGAGGTGTTAGTCTAATGAGATGCAACTAAATATATATTGCTGGGCTAACCACTGTGCAGGAGGAATTGTATTAGAACAAATTCCTAGAAATCTGTTATAAACTCAATCTTATAGATCTATTTCCTTAAAAATAAATGTTTTATTGAAGGAGAACTCTTTCCCATTTTTTTCACTTTTTACCATCCTCATAACCTGGGAATGAATATACTTTTTGTCACCAAAATCCATCTCAGAGTTACTGCTCTTAATTAACGTATGCAAACACAGATTAAACTGCTTTAAGCTTCAGGCAATGGTACTGCTGTCTTGGTGTCAGGTCTTGAGAATGCTAGTAGATCTTAACTATTCTGAATATCTTCACCACGGCATCCATCTACACATTCAGAGGAGCCCATTTAAGCTCCTGGGCATACACATCTTCGTCTGAGCTATGTTAGAGCTGATCCTGCTTGTGGGCTGATTTTCCTAGCTCAACTATGGACTTACACATAAGTAGTTTTGTGTCCACTCCTATTTTTGAATGTCTCTTGCTTCTTGTGACAGAACAGTGGGCCTTATTTGTTACCTCACCTTATCTGAGCACATAGATGGGTCCCATGCCACTAACATGATCCTATCCCGATCCTGTGGGAATGTGACCTTGATAATGAGGGAACACCTGTGCTATGGTTTCCTTTGGCTCCTGGTTCATTCTCCCAATTGCAGCAGTCTTAGTCTTGCTGAACCATGAAACAGAGCGCCAAACGTTGATAGTGTGTCAAGGTGCTGCTGCATATTGTGGCATAGCTAGATATCATAAAGATGGAAGAGTACTAAATGCTATCCCTGTAATTACCCAGAATTTGGCATTTGTCATACAGGGCAAATATCTTATGCCACAAAATATATTAGAACACTGTCTCCTTTACAGTTCTACTGATGTTCCTGTTTCAAAAATCTAAAAACTGAAATGTTAAAATATATTTTGTTGGTTCTCATAGTGCATATAAATATATACAGCTATCCCGCAAGTAGTAAGCATGATTTAGAGGGATGGAGAACGTCAACACCCTCAACAAACTAAGTACTGGGAAGATGAGCATCTTTATTCAGCTTTTCCAGTGCTTGCATTTCATCCTCTTCAAAACAAAATTACACTGATATAAAAGGTAAAGGCAAACTACCCCAGACTATTACTGTTCTATGCTGCTGTAGTGTATAGCTTTATCACAACCACTATACATGTCATAGTAAAGCTTACTGTCTTTACTGTATTGTATTCCCAAAAAAATCTCTGAATCAAACTCACATCTTATCTGTATATAAAATAAATCATAAGAAAATATCCACAAAAAATGTTGATGTCACGTAGAAAAAAAAATCATGCACTTGTTCTAGTTCTTTCTTTTCCCCTGGAGGAGAGCATTTGTCAAGTGAGGAAGATTTGGTGTTGCAATACTGCAGAAATAAAAAGGGTTATTCACAGAAATTTAAAAAAAAAAAAAAAGTATTTCCTGCTGAAGTCTGAAAATTCCTCTTCAAGGGGGGAAAAACAAACAAACCTACAAAAAAAAAAAAAAAAAAGACTTCAAAACAAAACCTAACTTTGCAAAAATTATTGTATTCATATTTTATTCCTATTCTTAACAGGAATTAGGAAATTCAACATTATTTATGTAACTTATCTTTGTATTAAATTTTTCTTTAGCAAGTAAGAATCATACATTCAGTGGAAGTCTAAAAGAGACATCCACAAACGATCTTAATATCAGTTGTATTTTGCATTAGTTTTTATGCCTGCTTCAATAAACATTGCTGTGGTTATTGATAACAGTAACAAAATTTGCTAACTTTATTACCTAAATACTCAACATTATATTGTCAATAGTCATCATAAATACAAATTATGATGCAAAATGCTGTTACTTGACACAAACTGGAATTCATAGGAGATAATTTAAGCAGAATTCATCTAATCCAGAGATATGAATGATAATGTAATAAAAATGTCAGGAATCTCTTAATCCAAAGCAAAGGATGACAGATGATTAGAAATGTTGTAAAGCCATAGGAATGAACAAATTAATATATTTGGTAGAATATGTGATTGGAACAAATGATTATTAATGATAGATCTGAGAAGATACCCTACTCTGGGGAAAACAGGAAATGAAAGAGACAAAGCAAGTAGGATATTTCATATCTTATCAGTGAAACTCATAGAATGAAACTTATAGCATTTTCTTTTGAAGTTTAAAAGGAAAAATAGACAAGAGTTTCTTTTTGAGCTATTAAGTGTATCAAAAAAGCTTTTTATCTTTTCAAGGTACAAAATGACCTGAGGTTCTGAGATCTATTGCTTTTCTGAGATGCTTTTGCATCACTTATTTAACCTCTAACACAGTTAAAATCACCAAAGGATACAGAAAAAAACAAACAAACAAACAAAAAAAACCACGTATTGTCTCTTTGGCATCTTGGATTTTGCCATCCTTTATTATTTGTCTGCAATTGAGGAAGAAACTCTTGAACTAAAAGAAATTTTTTAAAAATTATTTATTTTTCCCTCCACAACAATTTTTCTCTCCATGATTCCACTAGGCTTTCCGCTTGCCTTGTGCCTGGCAGTGCATTTTTGTGAAGTGCTCTTTTGCGAGACAGGGGAAACCAAAGTGCAATTTTTTTTTCAGCAGGAGATGACTGTATTTCAGATTGAAATTCAGTGAAAGTAGTTCTACAAAAAAAAGAATATTGGAGTATATTTTAAATTTCCTTGGGTAGTCCTACCACAAACAAATTTATTCTCCAAGGGTGTGTGAATCTTTCAGAGAATTTCAGATTTTCTACGAAGTCTAGAAAGACATTTGGGAGTCAGAGGTACATTCTGAGATGTAATAGGCATAACTGCTCCTTAACTGTCATATACTTCAAATGTTTACTAAGCTCTACTGCTAGCAAGCTGTAGCAGAAATGCTAAGTCGTGGCCTGAAGCAGTGACTGAGTACCTGGTAGGAAGGCAGGGCTAACCCAGGGGAGCTCAGATGTATGCAGTGTATCTGAGTGACCTGAAGGGGTGTAGCCAGGATCCACCCCTTCCCAAACCTCTTTTAAGGGTTGGCCGTGGAGGCAAGCGTATTTCTTGCTGGAGATCCCTGTCTACCTGAGGCCTTTCAAAGGTAAGCAGCTCTTTTTCTTCATTTCTGCATCCATGGCTGCTGTATTTGAGCATTTGTAGCCAAAGACTTTTCCACCCCGCTATTATTGTGGTACTTTACATCCCATTATAACATTACACAAGCTGAGTCTGCAAGACAAGTAATTCTAGAGGTAAGAGCAGAAGAGTCAGCAGTTATTCCTTCAGGGTGATACTCTTTGACTGTTATATCAGGAATTTCCTCTATTTACTGGATATCTCCCAAAATCATCTTTTGAGAATTGAATGACAGCATTAGGTATTTTGTTGTACCATAAGCAAAAATGTTAAATTGTGCTTAACAATTTCTGTTTTATTACTAAACATATATACAGGCAGATGTGTTTTTTGGTTTCTTTTCTCTTTATTCAACAAGGTTGTATTGGAATTTCCTAACTAAAAAAATAAATATAATTTTTCTACCATGGACATATGATTTTAAACTTCTTGTGATGTAGCATTTGTTACTGACATGTTTCTTGAAGTTTCTTAGAGCTTCTAGGCAAAGCAAACATAGTCACACCAAAAGGATTAACTCTTGGAAACTGGAAAGTAAAAATAAATAATAATAATTAGTTGTGTTCCTTTAGCCTACTACTGCTACTCAACTATTTGCCCATAACTGAGTAGAACTGAGCTGGATTAACTCTTTTCACTTGTTTTTAAATCAATGCAACTTTTTGTCAAAAGGAATTACAAATATTTAAACAATAAATTATGCTTAAGACTACTGAGAAGAAAAACAGCACAATTGGAACTAAAATAATTTGAAAATGAAATGCATATTCTGGGTGTGTTTTGTATGGAAACAATGCAAAGTGAGCTTTTGGTATTCAAAATTACTTAGCCGCTATGCCATGTCATTGCAAATACTTTCAGATAGGAGCTCAATTATGAACGATCCTAAACAAGGTGGAAATGATAGCACTGCACTTAAATATGTGATATATCTGAACCTAACTTGAAAATTCTTGGCTTACATATGGGTATGTGTATGAGGTTCCCTGTAGCTGCAGTATCTTGCCGGCGCCTTGATGACAAGTGCTGAGCTGTGGGCTGCAATGGCAACAATGGAGCAGTACAGGAATCTGTGAATTTTAGCTGGGGTAGATCCACAAAGATTACACTTATTCTGCTTGCTAGTAACAACATAATGTTAGATCACTTCTTCATCTTAAGACATGAAGTAAATCCTGAACACTGAAAAGTGATTTTTTTAAAAAAAAATTTCTTTTTTTCTGTATATGTTGAGTTTTACTATGAGACATAAAAATCCCTTGATCTCCATGACTAGAATACACTCCTGCACTAAAACAAATCTACTTGAGATTTCTTTCAGTATTTAATAGACTGATAAAACAGTAATCTCATTGACAAGAATGTCAATATCCATACTTTTCTTCTAGGAATCAGTGGAATTTTTCAAATTGTTTTAATGTGCATAGTCAATACTTACGACATGAAGATGGAAATTGGCCATCTAATATTTAACGTCACCGGGGAGTAACATAGTACTGTGGTGGAAGTCACTTTGATTCATGTCAGATAAATGCTCAGGAACCTCTGGTCTGGGTAGAATTGGAAAATCTTTTATACCTAGTCCCAAAGAGAACTTGGTGCTCTGCTTTCAATTTCCCTGTATTGCTGATGTCACGTGGGAATTAGAATTTAGATATAAGCTCATGTTAATAAACTATTAGAATTAATGAAAGCTGAAGGAAATAAATTAGATAAGTGAGCTGAATACTATCAACTGCTGTAAGTTTTAAAATGTAATATATACTAGTTTCAGATGTTCAGACACATGTAAGAAAAATATTTTATTGAGTTTTTTAGTATAGACTGATTTCAAAGGGTGCTTGCAAATCTGAGTGATCTTAATCTTTTTAATAAACTATTTATGCTGCACATTTTGGAAGGTGGGTGAGACTTTTAGACTTAAGGCCTAATAACAAGTATGCTTATTAAATTTGTCTGATGCAACTTCCATTATAAAAGCCTGCCTTATTTTAATTTGAACAGCAGCTGGTCTCGATCTCACCGCTGAAAATAGGTGTGATTCCCTTGCCAACAAATTAGTGAAATATTCTCCCTTTACAAACTTTGTTACTATTCCAACCTGGGTCAGTTGAGAAACATTATTCTTGCATAAGCTAGCTTGTTCAAAAATAGTTTCTATTAAAGGGAAACATATTTAAATATTTTCTATGTAGTACCAAAGCACTAACTGAATCTGCAAAATAGTTTGATTTATAAAAATATTGTATTTAGGTGTTGTGTACGAATATGCATGAATTTCCACAGGTATTCCTGAACCTGGAGAGGTCCACTTCAGCTGTGATGAATTCTAAATGATTCAACCAAGAACTGAAGCACAGCAGTGAAAAGCAGCACATTTTAAGAGCAGGCAATGCAATAGTATTGACACTTATGGCATAAATAAATGAAGGTTTTGCTTAACTCTGGAAATGCAGTAGTTAGCCTTCTTAATAGTAATAGCCCTGGAATTTCCACATTAGCTCTTAAGAGATTTTATTTATTTATTTATTTATTTATTTTTGCCTTTTGTGTAAGAGGGTAATTTCAGTGTTTTTGAATGTTCTGAAGTAGGTGCTGATTAGAGCTATAACTTTTGTGCCATTCTGGGGAACTGGATTTAGTAATTCTGGTGATCTCTATCAGGATTATTATTTGTTCCTAGTTTACATGCAGTGAAAAAGAGATAGGTGTATGCATGATGAGAAGGAAAGTTTTCTTGTTTAGAAAGAGCAGCAAGAATCAGTTGCTGTTTTCTTTTTTTTTTTTTTTCACAGTATGTGTTTGTCCTCTACCAAAGTCAAACTTTGTTTTGAAGTTTCAGAAGTTATTTTGTATATTAGCTTTGTCTATCTGTCTAGCATGTATCTGATTTACTGTTCTTTGCAGTTCTAAGAAATAATGCTTTTTTTTTTTTGGTTCTCTGAACGTCATTCTGTATTTTTAGTAGGTAATAGTTTGTAATGGCTAAATAGTGAGTAAAGAGTGGCATAAAGAAAACACATTTGTCTTGAATTTAATAAGAATAAGAATATTATATAAGATTATATTATATATATAATATATATATATTATATATAATATATATATAAGAATAATATTAAATAAGAATTTAATAATTCAATAAATTGAATTTTTAGTTAATTCAGTATATTATATTATAACTTGTCTAAAGCTTTTAAAATATTGATCCTCATAATAGTCACAGGAGTTAAGTTGCTTTATAGGGTGAGTGAACTGCAAGAAGAGGATTATTTTCAAAATAGCAGGAAGCAAAAAGAGCAGATCATAGAATCATAGAATTACTCAGGTTGGAAGGGACCTCAAGGATCATCAAGTCCAACCGCAGCCTAACCATAATACCCTAACTCTAACAACCCTCTGCTAAATCATATCTCCACGTCCAAACGGCTCTTAAACACATCCAGGGTCGGTGACTCAACCACCTCCCTGGGGAGCCTATTCCAATGTTTAACCACTCTTTCTATAAAGAAGTGTTTCCTAACGTCCAACCTAAACTTACCTTGGCACAACTTGAGGCCATTTCCCCTCGTCTTGTCACCTGTCACCAGTGAGAAGAGACCTACCCCTCTCTCACTGTAAGCACCTTTCAGGTACTGGAAGAGAGTAATAAGGTCTCCCATCAGCAGCCTCTTCCCCAGGCTAAACAGCCCCAGCTCCCTCAGCCTCTCCTCATAGGGCTGATTTTCCAAGCCCTTCACTAGCCTTGTTGCCCTTCTTTGGACCTGCTCCAGAACCTCCACATCCTTTCTGTACTGAGGTGCCCAAAACTGAACACAGTACTCAAGGTGAGGCCTCACCAGTGTGCCAAGTACAGGGGTAGGATGACTTCCCTAGTCCTGCTCACCACACCATTCCTGATACAAGCCAGGATGCCATTGGCCTTCTTGGCCACCAGGGCACGCTGCTGGCTCATGATAGCCGACTGTCTATCAGAACACCAAGGTCCCTTTCCATCAGGCAGCTTTCCAGCCACACCTCCCTAAGCCCGTAGGGTTGCCTGGGGTTGTTGTGGCCAAAATCCAGGACCCGACACTTGGCCCTATTGAAACTCCTGCCATTAACCTTGGCCCATTGATCCAGACTGTCCAGGTCCCTCTGCCATGCCCTTTTCCCCTCTGGCAGATCAACATTCCCTCCCAGCTTGGTATCATCTACAAACTTACTGAGGGTGTACTCAATCCCCTCATCAAGATCATCAATGAAGATGTTAAACAGAAGTGGCCCCAGTACCGAGCCTTTGGGGACACCACTCGTGACCGGCCACCAACTAGATTCAACTCCATTGACCATGACTCTTTGGGCCCGGCCATCCAGCCAGTGTTTCACCCAACAGAGCACATACCCATCCAGACCATGGGCAGCCAGCTTCTCCACAAGAATGTTATGGGGGACAGTGTCAAAGGCCTTACTGAAGTCCAGGTAGACCACATTGACAGCCTGACCCTCATCCACTAAGCAGGTCACCTTGTCATAGAATGAAATCAGTTTGTCAGACAGGATCTACCATTCATAAACCCATGCTGACTGGGCCTGATCCCCTGGTTGACCTTTAATTGGTCCATGATGGTTCCCGAGATTTTTCATTCCATAACCTTCCTGGGCACCGAGGTGAGACTGATAGGCCTGTAGCTACCAGGGTTATCTTTCCAGCCCTTTTTGAAGATAGGCATCACATTTGCCAGTTTCCAATCCACCGGGACATCCCTGGTTAGCCAAGACTGCCAAAAAGTGATGGACAGTGGCTTGGCAATCACATCTGCCAACTTCCTCAGCACTCTAGGGTGCAATCCATCTGGTCCCATGGACTTGTAAGCATCCAGCTTCTGCAGCAGGTCCAAAACTATCTCATGGATAGTTGAAGTCATGGATCATGAAGGGCTTATTCTGTTCCCCATTCCTATCTACCAGCGCAAGGGGTTGTGTTCCCTGGGAGTAACAAGTCTTACTATTAAAGACTGAGGCAAAGAAGGCATTAAGTACCTCAGCCTTATCCCTATCCTTGGTGACCAGGTTGCCCTTGGCATCCAACAGGGGTATGGAGATTCTCCCTAGCCTTCCTTTTGCTATTAATGTGTTTATAAAAGCATTTACTGTTTTCCTTTACCTTAGTGGCCAAGCTCAGTTCTAACTGCGCTTTGACTTTTCTAGTTTTTTCCCTGTACAGCTTCACTACATACCTGTAATCCTCCTAAGTAGCTTGCCCACTCTTCCAGAGACCATAAACTTTCCTTCTGTTCTTGATATTCCTTTGAAAATGTAAGGGTTCTATCATTCCAATTAATGTTGGAAATGTCATTCAATATACAAAGCCAAAGTTAACCTGGTGTAAATGATGATCAGCCTGTTGGTGATGGCAAGAGAAGTATTCACATTTTCTTTGTGACGTGATTAGTTTATGCATCATGTCATTTTGTAATACAAAGTGAGATTATCTCTGGAATTTCCCTGATCCAAGTGTAGGACCCTGTACTTGACATTGTTGATATTGAAGAGGTTTACATGGACTCACCTTGCAAGATTTCAAAAGCCACTTTAGGTGGAATTCCTCCCCTCCAGTGTGCTAAACCCACCGCAAAACTTGGTGTAATTGGTACTCTTGAAGAAGCTCTCCATCCTGCTGTCTGTATCATAAACAGAGGTACTCAACAGTTTCAGTCCCAATACAAACCTCTGGGGAATGCCATTTTTACCTGGTCTCTATATGGATATTAAGTCATTGAGTGCAATCCTTTGAGTGCAGACATCCAGCCGAAATCTATGTTAAAAACTTGTCTTATTAGTGAGATTGAACATTGCCGCAGACAGAGGCTGGTGATCAATGGCTCCATGTCCAGGTGGAGGCCGGTAACGAGTGGCATTCCCCAGGGGTCTGTTTTGGGACCAGTGTTCTTTAACATCTTTACCAATGACATCAATGATGACAGAATCGAGTGGAACCTTAGCAAGTTTGCTGATGACACCAAGCTGACTGGTCTAGTTGACACAGCAGAAGGAAGGAATGCCATTCAGAGGGACCTCGAGAGGCTTGTAAGGTGGGCCCGGGTGAACCTGATGAGGTTTAATACTGCAAAGTGCAGAGTTTTGCACTTGGGTCAGAGGAATCCCAGGCATCCCTACAGACTGGAAGGAGCGGTCCTTGAGAGCAATCCTGCAGAGAAGGACCTGGGGGTCCTGGTGAATGAAAAGCTTAACATGAGCCAGCAGTGTGCTCTTACAGCTCAGAAAGCAAATGGTATCCTGGACTCCATCAAAAGAGGAGTGGCCAGCAGAGACAGGGAGGTGATTGTCCCCCTCTACTCTGCTCTTGTGAGGCCCCATCTGGAGTACTGGAGCCCCCAGTACAAGAAAGACAGGGAGCTGTTGGAGAGGGTCCAGAGGAGGGCTACAAAAGTGATCAGGGGACTGGAGCACCTCCCCTGTGAAGACAGGCTGAGGGAGCTGGGCTTGTTCAGCCTGGAGAAAAGAAGGCTGCGGGGTGACCTCATTGCAGCATTTCAGTACGTGAAGGGAGCCTACAGAGGGGAGGGGAATCAACTCTTTGAAAGGGTAGATAACTGCAGGATGAGGGGAGATGGCTTGAATTTGGGGAGGGAAGATTTAAGTTGGGTGTCAGAAGAAAGTTCTTTACAGAGAGAGTGGTGAGGTGCTGGAACAGGCTGCCCAGAGAGGTTGTGGATGTCCTGTCCCTGGAGATGTTCAAGGTCAGATTGGATGGGGCCCTGGGCAGCCTGGTCTAGCATTAAATGGGGAGGTTGGTGGCTCTGCATGTGGCAGGGGGTTGGAGATTCATGATCCTTGAGGTCCCTTCCAACCCTGGCCATTCTGTGATTCTGTGATTGTCCTGCCACATCATAAAATGCTGCCCAGATCTTTCAAAATGTCTTTCTGAAATTGTCTCTTTGTTGCATTTACATATGCATTTTCTTGGAGATAGGAGACAGCTCTGGCTGAGGCTTAAATGATTAGTGATTGTGGTATTCTCTTACCAAGCAGTCTTGTGGGTTTTAGGATGGTCTTGACAGGCTTTTCCATAATTAGTTTGCTGATGGTACCTGAAAAATGTAGGTTAGTCGTTGATACTTATCAGGAAAAAAAAAAAAAAAAATTTGAAAAAGAAAGCCTTTTAGCTGTAGTGCTGGTAGAAGAAAGAAACTTCACAAAGTGGATAACAAAATGGCTATGAATCCAATATTAGGTGTAGTGTAACTGAAATACATATTGAAACTTGATAGATTTGAATAGCAATAATATTTCCCCTAGTTCTGTTAGTAACACACTTTTAAATCTCTGTTTTTCCAGAGCAGGTATTTAAGTGAAAAATACAGAGGAGATAGAAGGCAAGGCAGGTGAGTGTCACAAAACAGTCTACTTCATGTAATTCTGAGGAGTGTGCTGACTGCTGAAACAGTAAGTGTACTGTACAGACTATTATGTTATGGCAAAATGCATTCTTGTTTCAAAGCTAGCTTAAAAACTACTGACATGCCTATAGAGCTGTCACTGCAGAACTAAAAATGTGAAACAGATCTTAAGTCAGCAGGATAACACATTAGGCATATTGGACTAGATTTTGAACTCAATTGTTCAGAAAGCAACCTTCACAAACAGGTTGCATGGACAAGTCCCAGCACAGCAAAATTTCTTCAGCAATTTAGGAACACTCAGACTGTGCTAACATACATGCTCACAGGATCGGTGGAAACTGTAAAGAAAAGATTTATCTTTTTGGAAGGATGATGTGAAAATATGTCCTTGACCAACTTTTTCTGATTATGCATTAGTAATGTCTGTGCTTGCCCCCTGCCAGAATTTGCAATGAGCTTTTCAAGTGGGTTAGCCCAAGCAGCTGTTGAGTTTGGAACAGACTCAAGCAAGGAACAAGAAGACAAAATATGACTGGCAGACCTTGGAAGAAACTCCCGAGATGTAAACCTACCTTCTGTTCAGATTCTTTTTCTATACAATCTTACGTAAGGTTGCAGTTCTGTAAGCTGTCTCTCTCCTTAGTAAACAATACCCGCCTGCCTCAGATTACTTATACTGAGGGTTTGTTACCATTTGTAAAAGCTCTTTCAGAATTTACTGTTGCAAAAATACTAGAAAATTTGTAATTTTGTTAAAGAAAGAAGAAACTTATGGTGTGCAGTGGGAAGATGCTGGACAAATCACTTAGTTAGATGAGTTGATAAACTTTCGGTCTTTCTGATGGTCTGTTTTCACGAATCTTGCTTTTTTTTTTTTTTCAAAAGATGAAAATTTTAAGAATAAAATAAGGAATTATAACTCTTAAAGAAATTGGTTAACTATACAACAAATAATGAGCACTGTGGAGATTTTAACAAGTGGCTAGCTTACATTCACATTCTAGAAGTCTATTGCTTTGAGTCAAAGGTTGGTTTAAAGAACCTGAGCAAATTCTAATAAGGAAAACTGACCACCAATTATAGTAGAAAAGAAGAACATTTTCATTAAGTACTCTGACAAGAAAAGAATACTGTCAAGAAGGAATTTCCTTTATGGAAATTGTCTGGCATCTAATTGAGAAACAATAAAAGGAGATAAAACAACATAGGAAGTCTATCAGATGCTATTCTTTGGCGTGGATGCCAATTATTGTCTAGGCTTATATTTTTGTTCCTAGATGGAAAGTGCCAGGTGTAACTCAAGTTGTTTAGGGATTTTTTACTTTGCATTTGCTACAAATATTACTGCATAGTCTGGAAAAAAGTCTCTTCACATCCTTTGAATAGTGATTTGAGCTGGTCAAATTAGATGCTTGAAATGTTCTTGTGTAACCACTCATAGAACATTGTCAAAGCATTTTGATGAAAGTTTGAATGAGATCCATTAAGTGTATCTAAGAATCTTGGAACAATAATACTGCCTGCCAAATTCTTGTGGTCACCTAGATACTAAATGGTAAAGACTCTTCTTACATGCAGTGCAGCCATAAAAATGTGAATCTATGATAGTTTTCTATGTACATCATATATTCTGCTTTATTTTCAAGCAGAATATATGATGAAAACGTTTAAAGTATTCTTAAAATAATCAAATGGTTTGTTTCCAAAAAAATTTAAATGATATTTTAAAGTTATTGGATAGTACTTATGCATACATAACTTACAAGTAACACTCCTGAAACAAATGTCTAACTTTTAAAAGGATAGACTGAAGAATCCATTGGGCTTACATGTGATCTGGTCTATAGTGATTTTATATGTAATGAAAACAATTAAAATTAGCTCTTGGTTTTGAACAAACAAATTCAGTGCTTCATAACTGCATTCATAGTAAGCCATTGTTTGGGCTTTTTTTGCTATCATTGCTGCTTTTTTTTCCCTTCTTCCATGTAAACTGAAAATAAAGTAAATGCAATGCAATACTCTGAAATGAAATAGAAACTATAAAATAATGTAGTAAATTCAGTGTATGGGAATTGCTAATGATTGAGCCAATGATTGAGCACCTGGTGAAGGGAAACAGCCAGCCCTGGGAGCACAGGTGAAAGAAATTCACCAGGTTCAACCCCTAAGCCTCATTTAAAGACTGCCTGCCACACGGGAAGCATCTTGTTATGATTTTATGTTTTTTGGTTTTCTGTATTCCATATCATAACATCATGTAGTGTGCCGGGAGTCCTGTATGCCTCCCTGTCATGGGTGTAGATTGATCTAGTGAACTTCGTGACACGTCTCTATCTGGAGATTCTTCCTTTTGGAGTATTTGTTTGGCCCTGTTCCTTGGGATGGGTAAGAAAATCTTTCTTTCTTTAACTGGATCCTGACCGTTACCCATTTTTGGGTAACTTAGAACTGGTTATCTGCCACTGCCTTTCCTTACAGTAAGGAATGGTTTTTTTTGGCATTCAAATGTTTTTTTTTTTCTTTTAATGATTTATGTGACAAGTGATAGTACTTGTCTTTCATTTGGAAGGTTGATTGAAAGAATATTTGAGTCTTTCATTTTTAAAGACTGAAAACTGTACTCTACTGTCACTTAAATTCAGTTTCCCTGGTTATAGATTTTTCAAACTGAACTTCATACCAGTAATCTTTTAATTGCATTAAAGATTTTGCTACTTATTTTCATTGTATTTTTCTTCATCACTGAAGTCATACTTAATAAATACATGAAACAGTTGTCTCTGTGTCCCTGACAAAAGAAAAAAAAAACATTTTTCTTATGGCTTTTAATAAATAGTAGTTGCCATCAGTCATGCTTTTAATTTCCATCTTAATCTGATACCCTTTTCTTCTAGTAGAGAATATGCACACTGCCTGTGCTTCTTTTATTATTATCTCAGCAGTATAGTAAACATTCATTCCAAAGGCCCCTTTCCTTCCCGCAAACTATTTCCTTCCTTCAGTGCTTTAAATCCCTCTCGGTCTTAAAGTTCTTTGCCGCTTTTTCTCAGTGCTCAAAAGAGGTTCCACGTTTTTGTATGCGTTACTACCTCTTTGTAAGGTTTTAAAATAAACCAAAAAAAGAAATCAATTTCTAACAACCTTCTCCCATCTAATGTATTTGCCTATTAATTATTTTTGGTCATGCAATAAACTTAGAAATAGCTGAAGCAAACATTCAGTAATGGTGGTTAAATGAGTTCTGAAGTCTTTCCACTCTCTGTAGCATTCAGTTTCTCTTGCACATGAGAATTGTTAGTAGAAAGACGTTTGTATCATAGAAGGTGATATCAAATTTGGAAACAAATTCCAGAATTCCTGAAGTCTTCCTGTGAAACATTCAACCTTTATATCGAGTAACAATCTAGAGATTACAGTGAAAGGTGACTTTGTTGACTTCCAATAGATGAATAGGCAGCATAAATATGGATGTTTGAATTCTGACACAGAATGTAAGTGTGGTGGC
Organism: Chrysolophus pictus; assembly: GCA_037305975.1. Taxonomy (NCBI): domain Eukaryota; kingdom Metazoa; phylum Chordata; class Aves; order Galliformes; family Phasianidae; genus Chrysolophus; species Chrysolophus pictus. The sequence goes on along the minus strand of CM074579.1, from coordinate 48,655,814 downwards.
TAGAATTCAAAGTGGACGTCTTTTTAGATTGGAGTTGTTAAGTTTAAGTCATTACTCTGCTCAAACCTGGAGACTAAGATGGAAAATGGGGTTTGTGTATGCAGAAAACTAAATTTCTTTTTCCTTAAATTAACATTGTTAGTTAATGTGAAACTGAAATGTGAAATATAACAGTGTTAAATTAAAGAACAAAAATGCAGTTAAACAATTGCAATTATTGAATTTATATGTGCCTGTTTTGTTTGGCTCAATTAAGCTAATTATTGTTGCTGAATAGAACTGACCTCTATGTTGATGCAGAGTTTTTTTCTTATACACTCAAATAGGAACTCATTTTCTTTGTTTCATTTGAAAAATGTCTTCAAATCATTTTTTTTCTTTGCAACTAAACAACCTTTAAAGCTTTTTTCTTTTTTTCTGTGACATCTCGTGCAAATCTGGTAATTAGTTTGAGTTTCAGTTAATTAAGTAGGAACTATTTTAGGCTGGTATTTGGAGTCTCATGGTATTTTAGGCTTCTGAGGCATGAGGGTTAGACTGTATACAGAGCAGCCATTACTTAGCCTCTTTGAATTACGTATTTTAGTTACCCTTCAAATGGCTAAAAACCTAGCTGAAAGAGAAAGCTACTGCTCTGTGGTATAGCTAATATTCCACAAGTTGATGAGTGTGTGTGTGTATATATATGTGTCTATATGTATGTAAATTAATTTTCTCAGTGTTTCAGAAATAGTACTTTAAAGACTACTGTTAATGATTGTTGTATTTCTGCAAATAGAGACAAATACATTTTTGAAACATCTGCACTTCTCTCTTAGTACAAGGCATGGCATTCATTTTACTCAATTCATTGGTGCAACCTCCTCTACTGATTACAGGGGATGAACTGATGTATTTGCAGTTGAAAGGAGGTATACCTGAGATTATTTCAGTATAAGGAGCTGTGGACTTCTCTCTGTTACATTATATTCAAGGAAAGAGAAAAATATTCCAGACAGGCAAAAAAACTCTCTTTGACTTTATACTGTTGAACTATGCTTTTATGATTGTAAATATCAATAATCATTGGTAGTTATTTTGTCATCCTGACTGCAAATCTTAATGGAAACAACCAATTTTATTTCATTAAATTAGAAAGAAATCAACATTATCATGCACTACCAATGCGGTCTGCCATAATTATTATTGTCCTTGCTTAAAATTTTCAGGATGATGAAATAGTCTGATAAATTGCTATAGAGAATTGAAAGACACACCGTATATATAACTCAAATGTCTTTCATATGCTTTTTTAGCCATTGTCTCCAAACTTATATCTTACATTGTAGTTCTTCGTCTTTCAGTGTTTTAATGCACCAATCAACATGCTAATAATTTAGCAAAATATTTGGTCCAAATATAAGCTAATACTAAAGTTTTAGTCTCGATTTTTATTACCAGTGGTTTAAAATTTCATGCACTTCTGACAAAATTATGACAACATGAGACTACCGGTCATTACGGTTCAAATCCTGCAAATTTATTCATTTGAGTTTACAGTCTGCAGTAAGGAAAGTATTGGAAGTACCTCTTAGAGTCTCACTTTGTTATCTTTAAGTTGTCTACAGAGAATAACTATTCTTTATTAGGAAAGCCTAGCTGGCAGGACTGCATTATAATACTGAGCTGAAAGATCTTTGCAGTAGGTCAGTGGAAACAGAAATTGTTTTCTTTAGTTTGGAGTAGGCTACTAATCTCTGAGGAGCTGATAAACACATGCTTACTGTAAGTAGGTGGAATTATCAGATGAACAGTCAGATAAACATCAGCTTTTCCAGGCGAGTTTGATATTTGTCCTTTTTATGTCCTTGAATTTTACATTTAATCCTAATCTGGGCTGTGTCCCTTACTATTTCATGTGCATTTCTAAATTTTCTATTTTTTTTTTTTTTGCTATACTTAAGGCAATTTAGCATTCAAATAATGAATTTAGACACCATCTGTAGTAGTCAGCTTAGGAGATCCAAATACTCAGCTTAATGCATGTCTCCGACATATTTACAAAGATTTACTGAAATTGTCTCTTGCATTGTAATACTCCTACTTTTTGTCATCAGTTCAGGTAATAAAAGTGGCAGCCTTTTGTTTCATCCATTCTTCTAAATCATTTACGTAATTCATAATAAAAGCACATTTGGGGGAAAAAAAAAATAGGGTGGTTGAGGATCTAATAAAAAAGTAGAAAATGAGAAAATTATTTTATATATTGATAAAGATGTGATTCTCTGCTTATTAAAGTGGGTAGAGTTAAGCGGCGGGTTTTTTTTTTTTTTGGTTCATTTTAATTTAGATGACTACTGTTAAACAGTTATTTTAGTATTTAGTTTAGTATTAGGCCTTTTTTGCCACTTATTTAAATGAGATATTCTTACTGACTATGTAACTGAATTTTTGTTAAATATAATGTTATTGAAGTTAGGCAATAGTAGTACAGATTTAATTTCTCTCATCTGAAATTAATAACTTCAATTCCTTTTGTTACTGAGACTAAATATCATACATAATGTTTTGAAATATGCATTAGATATATTTGCATACAAAGAAGAAATCTGGTTATCTACCAAATCAAATCATAGTAAATCTAAAGAATTTACTGTGTAATACAACTCCATAATTGTTATCAATCACAATGCTAATAAACATGGGATAGCATATGCAACATATACAATAATATCTAGCTGATGAACAACTGGCACCTACAGTGCAAGATGCTCATTTAAGAAACACAGGCATCTCTCAGAAATATGAATGATCCAATAGCTAGCCTGAAACAGGTGCAGCAGAAACTTTTCTTCTTATTTTGCAGTTCAGATGGGTGCTATTAGTTTGAAGAAATATCCTAAACTTGAAGACTTTCTCAGGAATTATATATATCCCAGGGACACATTCACTTTTTTACAGTAAGAAATGTGATAGTGTCCTTATTATGAATAAGCATAAATTCTATTGTATAAAGTAGAAATTTCTTCAGTCCTATCTGACAAAAACTGTTAGTTTCCTAAATATCGTGATTATACTATGTTAACAGGTATATTAGTAGAATTCAATAGCATGTGAAAGCATAGGAACCATTTTAAAAATTGTCTTTAAACTGTCTGATATCAAATAAGTATTTGTATACAATATTAGGTAACTAATTCAACATAGAACTTTGGCATTGCATTAAAAGAAATTTCCAGTGATATCCATAGGAATCTAGATCCTTGATTCATAAGATTTTCATCAGTCTCTGGAGTCCACTTGTGAGGAGGATAGGTATTTAATACACTCATAAATTTGGGATACAAATTACACCACTGAAATGATTTTTCAGATTAAATTACCACATTAATTATTTAGCCAATGCATTGATGTGGAATTGAAGAAAGCAGTGGATACCATACCATCTCTTAGTGTTAATATGAATGTTCTCTGACTGCTCTTTGGACACATTTTTTTCCTTAGTTTTCATGTCTGTCTCTCAATTTCCTTTTTAAGCAGCAGTCCATAAAACTCAAGACAAGAACTTAACAGAAATATAGATTGTAACCAACTTTGTTTCTTTGTCCCTGTATCTCCTATGAATCCCAAGGTCTTTGGAAAGAGAGAACTGAAGTATCATTAATAATTGTAAACATGAACAAAATGGCTGATTTCTGAATTAATGAAATCAATATGATTTTTATGACATCAAAAACATATAAATTACATTGTATGAAAACAGCCAACCTTTGCTCCTATCTTTTATTAATATACAGTTTTGCATAACATAATTATTAAACATTTCTTGAATTCAATTATAACATAAGTTCCTCTGAAAAACCTCCTTCCAATTAACTGTGTGAAGATTTGAGTTGCTTTTTCTTTTTTTTTTCTTTTTTTTTTTTTTTTGTGGGAGGAGGGGGATGAGTTAAGAGGAAGTGGGATGGGGAAGGGTTGAATGCTTAGTATTGAAATTGGGAAAGATAACTTTTGTCTGTTTTCTGTAACCATGGAACTTAACTATTTTACTCATGTGTTGTGCAAACATTATTTATTTTAAATGTGAGTTTCAGTTAATGTGAATTTCAGTTGCTAAAAAAGACAAAGCTGTCAGCAGCATGTTCTATAGGATGTGGATATCAATTTATTTAATGTATTCTATAGTGCAGTGCATTCCAGTTCATTTTAGTTTGTTTCTATATGGTTAATCTAGAATATATTAATAAATAAAAAGTAAAAAAAGAAAAAAGTAATTTTATTGATACTTGAGGGAATCTAGAGGTAGTTCATATTAAATTTATGTCAACTTTATGATGTTTTTGTCATTTTGACACATTTATGAAGCTGTTAAATTTTTGCTGTCTGGGGGATACAATGTACTTGATGTGACCTCACTTATTAAATCAGAACCATGCAAACAACGTTGATGACATGTCATTCAAGAATAGGACAGCCAAATTGTCTCTAGTTCTCAGGGAAAGACCTAACAGAAATAACTTAAGTAGTATCGTTATCTATACCCAGAAAAGGCATCTATACTTGAAAAGGGAAAGAATTAAAATAATGCAGACATCTAGTCAAGTGTCTCAAACTTGTCTTGCAATCATTCTTGCATAATAAAACAGTGTGTGATCAATGTTATGCAAGCCTGACATTAACCCATGTGAATAAATTGTAACTGGGCAAAGGAATCCTTGAGAGTAACCTGGCAGAATAGGACTTGGAGTACTGGTTGATGAAAAGCTTAATGTGATGCAACACTGTGCACTTGCAGCCCAGAGGGCCAATGGTATCCTGGGGGTGCATCAGAAGAAGAATGGTTAACAGGGAGAGGGAAGTGATTGTGTCTCTCTATTCTTCCCTCATGAGGTTCCATTTGAACTATTGCATCCTGCTTTGTGGCCCCCAGCATAAGAAAGATGGGGAGCAGGTCCAGATAAGGGCCATGAATGTTATCAAAGGGGCTGTAGCAGCTCTCCCATGAGTATAGCAACTGGTCTTGTTCAGCCTTGAAAAGGGCAGGCTGCAAGGAGACCTCATTGCACCCTTCCAATGTTTAATGGAACTTTATAAACATGAAGGAAACCTACATAGGTAGACAGTGATAGGACAAGGAAGAATGGTTCTAAATGAAAGGAGGGGAAATCTAGATTTGATGTCATGAGGATGTTTGTCACTGTGAGAGCGGTGAAGTGCTGGAACAGGCTGTCCTGTTTCTGGATGTGTACAAAGCCAGGTTGGACAGGGTTATGGGCAGCCTGATCTAGTACTTAACCTAGCAGCTGGCTGCCCTGCCTGTGGCAAGGGGTTGGAATTTGATGATCCTTGAAGTCCCTTCTAACCTAAGCCATCCTGTGATGTACAGGATTTTTTTATATGTTACAAATTTCATTAACAGTGTACTTCATAACTTTACAATATAGATACTTAGATTCACTTGGGAAATCTGGTAGTAAATATTTCCATCTCTAAATATTAGAGCCTCTACTCAACTCTGCATGGCTATGATTCAGATTCATCGTTTGTACTTTGCAACATCCAAGGTCCCTCCTATCATATTTTATGTAGAGCTACCAGAAACCTGATGGTTTTCTGATAGTGGGATTGAGAACATATTTATCTTGACAAAGTGTTACAAGAATTTACATGAGAGTGCTGTCCACTGCAAAGTGTTTCTAGTCGAACTGAAAATAGAGGGATTCTTTATTGTAGTTTTCTCAGTGAACCAATTCAATAACGTGTGAATATGAAAGTTAATCAAATGTGTGTGTATGTGTGTGTTAGAAATTCCACCTCTTCTTATTCTTTCTTCTTTTCTCATGGTCATTTCTGTTCTTTAGAATAAGAAATACTTACAAATGAAGAAAACTGAATGATTATATTTTTTTATATATCATGTAGGCAATAGACTGGTCATGGGCTTTAAAGAACTAAGTAAATTCTAGTTATGTATGTGGGGAGAAGTTAGCATTTTAGAGTCAAGTATGACATTACTGTCAATTAGTGATATTTAGTAAAATTCTGAACACAATGCAAATGTAAGCAGCATCTTTTTAGCGTGTCCTGAGAGTGTAGGTGACATCAGCTATGACTAATTGTAAAGTAGCCACAGGTTTTCTCACTAGAGTAGTATTTTTCATGCTAAATGGACAAGAAAGGCAGCTTCCACACATGTAGTGTAGTCTACAAATCTTCTTGACAGATTGTAAGTTATAGCATCTAGAATTTTTCATCAGGGAGATGAATGAAAGAGGTTGAAAACAAAGTTATTAATATTATAATGTCAAAGATGCATATTCTATTATGTGCTATATATTATTATAACACTAATTTTTAATTCATTTATTTAGGTATATTTTAACTATAAAAATTTTGAGAAATTTTTATTGTCTTTGGTGCTTATGTTATTATTTAATATGTTATTGAATATGTCATTTAATTTTCATATCACTGAAAATAACAGTAGCTCAATTAATCTTGTTTTTGGTTGATGTTATTCCAAAAGTTCATTTACAACAAATATTCCCTGTGTAACTTTGGGTTTGTTTTACATGGACAGAATAAGAATGTTTAATAAGAATTGAAAAATCTGTTCAATTTTGCAGCTAAAAATATAGTGTGCATCAAATATAAACTTTTCTACGTATGCATTCCTGTGTTTTGTAAAAGAACAACTGCATTACAAGGATTTCTATGTTAACTTCCAGAATTATTCTGCTCTGCATTATAGCTCTTTCATGCAGGTCAGTAATGAAAGTAGAGAGAGCATAGATCAGTGCAATATGAAAACCCTGTTTAAGCCATATTGAGATTACACCATTTTGTATAATACATAGTAGTATGGATTATTATGTCAGAAATACGCAAAGGTCCTTCAATGAATGACCGAAATAGACACATCTTAAAGAGATTTCTATCTATTTCTATATGGCAAGAAAGGTCTTTCATAGCCCCCTATAAAAAAAGGTAACTTTAGGTTTGGATTGAGCTTGAGGAGTCATTTCACTTCAGCAGTTGACTCCGTACTTGACTTTAAAATGTCAATGAAACTCGGGCTCAGAATTTGGGTGCAAGAAGTACCACACCAAGAAACTTACATCAGATACTGAAAAATTGGTGTTCTAGGCAAAAGAAAACTTAAGTTTTTTCTATGACCTGATCTTTTGACAACTATATTAATAAGAATGTCTAGTTCCAAGATTCATACATGGTTCACACTAGAACAAAATTTATCTGCTAGTTATTTCAGTTTTTCCAGTCTGTATGTGTGCTATTTATCAAAAGCTAGACAGACAAGATGAGCCTTCTTACTAAGGAAGATGAAGTATTTCATTACAATTTCCATTATCATGGGAATAGAGAAGAATCATTTTGAACTGAAAACTATGTCAAAATATTTAAAACAAATACAAATTGTGGAAGTTGAAATATTTAGCTCATTCATCCAATACAAGTCTATTTTTAAAACTGATGATTTGGAATCTGCCTATGGTTTCTAAATAACATGTTCTGTCAAGATATTCTTAATTTGCGGATTGCTTCATTTCAGCTATTCACCTATATTCTCATTACTTTTCGATGTCTTCTGGTACTACGGTATCTCTGATGTTTTTCTTGTACAGTATGACTGAAAATTTCTAAGTGTCTTATGATGTACAATAAGTAGGCACTTTCAAAAGTTACTAGGATAAAATTATGTTTATAGACAAAGTTGGTAGAAGGTGAATACTCTGAACCATGCAGCTTACTAAAAGATGGGAAGGTGTAGGTAGTTTATAAGTCAAATTCACTAATTTTCTCAGGGAAATAAGTAGAGTTCTTACACTGATTCAGTCTTCAGTTCTTTTCTATGCATTCTGAAGTTCTTTCATCTTTATTTATAGACTGCTCACTTTCAGAGTACAGATATTTCTTGTGAGTGTAGTACTGACTGAGAATCAGATACATAGCGTGTAGTTCCATCAGTCTGATATTGGGATCTATGAGGGAGGGATGCAATGCCTACAGATATGCAGCTTCCAAAGTCTGCTGAGTTGATTTCTATGCATGAAAGTACATGCCAACAACAATTCCAGAACCACAACAAAGTAAAAATTCTCCTACTTGACTTATTTTGTTTGCATCTAAAAGAATTGTAATTTGTTGCTAATGGGAAATAAATCTTGAGTAGTTGAGAGGGGAAAACTACCTCTTCAGGCAAAAGAAAATTTAAAATATGACAGTTTTTTTGCAACAGCATCTTGAGATTAGTGACAAATACGATGATAAACAAATTAGATTGGACTTTCCAACTCGTTAAGCAGAGGAGCATCATGATAATTTCAGGTGAAGAATGCAAGTTTATAGATGAAACAGAATCGTTTATCATCCGGATGTTGCAGATTCAAAATAAAAGTTTGTTTTATGGAAAATAATAATATGTTATCATAGTATGATATCATAGATTAGTGTATAACTGTAACTTGAAGATTACAGACCAGTTTAAGAATTTTTTTTTTTTTAAATCTTTTTATTAATTACTTCTGGAATTCTCTAATGGGCTCTTGGTAAGAGAATGATGATAATACACAATAGTAATTTGTGGGATTGTGGGATTGAGCCTGTCAATATCCTGTAATAGCTAACTGTAAGTAAAGGGCAAAAGACAACAGCTAATAGAATTTTGCAAAATCCAAGAGAGAAAAGCCTGTTCTTTTCATTTTAAGGCACAGTGAGTAAGAGCCATGCCAAAAAATAAAAAATAAAAAAATAAAAAATCAAGAGCATATAACTTTATTTTCAAAATTTCTCCCAGCAAACTAGCAAAATCATGTTTTTTTTTCTGCAGCAGTCAAACACTTTTGTGCACCAAACAACTCAAAACATTGGAGTAGTTTCAAAATACAGCTAGTATTTGACACCTTAACCAGGAAAAGAGCTGCACTGATTGTGAAACAAAGCAACTGAAGTGCATCCATTTCTCTTGTTTAGTGTTTGCTTGGCATTGTACCCTTGGAAGATGCACAGGATGGTGGCCACTGCCATGTGTGCTTCCTGAATGTGTGTGCTTGGTAAAAGTACCAGTGTAGAGGGGCAGATTCCTGTTTTAAAAAAAGCAAACAAACAAAAAAACCCCTTGAAGTACCTTAAAAAGTGTCGTAGAAAACATAAAATAAAAATAAAAATTCAATGACATACAAGAAAGCATAGCTGACCCTATTGGAAATGCTAGCCACGCTGACTACTGATGGGCAGGAGTATTCTAGAAGCTGTGACTCAAAGCATTATGTCTGTTGTTTTAACCATTGAGTTTGGTAGTCTGTGAAACTGTACATTCAATCAGTACAAACAAAGCACATTCTGCTCTTATGTGAATTGCCTTCTTTCACTTAATTTGCCTTGTGAGGCTGCTCAAACATGGATGTCATTATAAATCCAGAAGGAAAACAATACAGAACTGAAAATAATGTAAGTGGACAAACAAGTGAGTGTCCTGATTGTGTACATTTCAAATATTAAATCACAAGTAACAAACAATGGTCTAGTTAATACATGATGAAGCATGAGGATGACCCTCTGTGGCTGTGCAGAGAAGTCTGTGTGTCCTGATTGGGGGACTTATGTTCTTTCCAGAATATTTAAAACATTTCCAGTCCATCCACTTTGGCAGATGTAAGCTGGAGTGAGAAGATAGATTGTAGCAACCGGAGGACTGTCTGAGGTCAAAGCAACAGAGACACCTTAGTCAAGCATTCCAGCTCAGCTAGAGATGAGAAAAGTGCCAAAAGCAAAGAAAGTTTTTTTTTTTTTAATGTGAACTTGTTTACTTCAATCATCCATAATTGGAAAAGACCGCTAATTCTTGTTTTTCTCTTATCATTTCTATTTTATTTTCCCCTTAATCATCTCCTTTCCACTGTGAAGAATCCCAAACTTAAGTCACACCAGTTAGTTTTCTCTGAGCTTTTCCCAGCATTTCTATGTAGTTTCTGACTTGTAAGTAGTGCATGCAGTATTCAAGACACCTGTGCATCGTGTATTTCCATGACAGCAAACAATCTTTTCAATTTTGTTCCATTTCTTATTGTTTCTTGCACTTTATTCATTTTTCCATTGCTACAGAGCTTCGAACTGAAAACCCCAGGACACCACTTCTGAAAAAAACATAGAGTTCATTGTTTTGTCTGTGAAATTCAGATTGCTTTTTTCCACATGCATCACTTTATGTATATCTTCCTAATCTAATTTCAGCTGCCATTTTATGGTACAGTTATTCAGTCTTTTTTTTCCCACTGCAATGCTCATGGTTGACTCCTATCCTCATTATCCTGAATTAACCTTCTGTTACGAAACTTCTTTCTTTGCTTTCCCAGTTGAGAGTGAATATACTGAAGAAAGCAGGTGCTAGTACTGATCCTGAAGGATTCTCTGCTGCAAGCTACTCATTCCTTTCTTATGCTTTTTGACTTTCAATTCATCCTTGAAGAATCTTCCACTTTAACATAGAGCAGGAGGATCTTTCTTGAATGCCTTACAAGTAGACAATTACTTACTATTTTCCATATGCTCATTCATAATCAGGAGATCTCAGTATTCTATTTTTTCCTAACTAACTTCAATAAAAGCTTGTGTTGAAACCAGTAGAGAAGTATTTTCCTCTGTTATCACAACTGATGCCAATGAGAATTATACAGAGTAAAACTAATGAAGACTTAGTTGCTCTTAAAATAGTGTAATTTATGCCTGAGATATTCAGCCACGTGCAAGCATGTGGCAGTGCAGCCCACATACAGTTCTATGTGTTATTCTCCTTTTACAGTATAATATAGGATTCTAGCCAGGAAGTAACAAATGGAGCACACTTTCTCCAAGTCATTATATATCATAAAACATGACAGAATGCTGACCAAAATGATATGTGTTCTACTTAATACATTACATTTTGAGCTTAAAAGCAAAAAGATTTATTGATAAAATTGTTGTCTTGCAAGCTAGGGAAGTTGAATTCATTCTCATTCATTTCCTTATGGAGTTTCAATATTTGCAGCTCAAAGGACAGGCCCATATTTTGTCCTCTGTTTACATTGCATTGAGTCCACTGTGTATTAGATTGAATTCAACATGCGAAAAAAGCAAGTAACGTTATCTTACCTGAAAACTGAACACCTGCAATATATAAGGTTTCATTTTAAGGATGGCTGGTTTTAAACACCACTACCAGAACAAGTTCATTCTTCTTGGTAAGGTTTGAAGAAGAACAACTTCTTTTCAGGACTGATTTACGGTACTTTGAACATTGTTATCTGTATTCCATCAGTAATTTCTTTTGGTTATCAGGTATACCCATGTTTTAAAAGCAGCTGTCTTGTGAAATCAGCTCCTCCTTAGACCTACTCTAGGAATAAAACTGTAATGCCAAGTTCATGATACTTTAGTGTGTTGCCATGGAAGTGATATTAGCAATATTAGAAATCCAGCATTGCGGATTGTGCAGCCGTGGAATGTAATAGAAACTGAAAGCATTGATGTGATAGCAGAAGCAGATTTCTTTTCAAGACAAGTATCATTGATTCTTAGGAAAAGCATTGGAGAAAATGAGGAGGGTGTATAAGAGGAAAGTAAGTATATTTAGATACTATCTTTAGCAATTGCTGTTTATCTTGAGGATGTCTGGAATGTATAAGCAATGTTCATAATTGTTAGTGTTTTATAGAAAATATATGAATGAAAATGAATGAAAAAATATTCTTATAAGAAAAATGAGATGTTAGATTTTATCTACTTTTATTTTATCTAATCTAAATTTTATCTATTTTTGTTTTTGTGATCATATGCTTATGTTCCTTCCCTCCCTTTCATTTCCTTTCCTATATTTCTTTTTTTTTTTTTTTTCTTTTCATTTCAATTATCTGACAGGAAACACACTAAACAGAAGGCGGCAACCTAGTTCTGTTCCTTTTTAAATGTGATTATTCCAGTGACAGTTATAGAATGACTGGCTCTGTCTTGGGCCCTTATAAGTTTTTCTTTATGTTGAGTGACTATTGCATGGCCTTAAAATATATATAAATATATTTATGTGCAATTTAAGGTATAGACTGATCAGCTGAAGTTAGTTAAAATGTGCTTAGATGCATATATGTTTAAAGACTGAAGAATGGATCAATAAAGTTATTATTAGATGGAAAATGTTATGAAAATAGTGATAGATGGAAAATGTTATGAAAATAGTGATAGATGGAAAATGTTATGAAAATAGTGATAGATGGAAAATGTTATGAAAATAGTGATATATGATTAAAGAACAAAAATTGTATACAATCACTAGTTCGAGCTTTTGACAGGAAACACAAGCCTTTAGGCATAATTGACTGTGAATGGCAAAATGCAGCTGCTGCCTTCGTTTGAATAGCCTAAGGAAGACAGGAGAGCAATCAAAATGTGCCCTAGCAATAAGCAGTCATTTCACAGCTTTATCTGACTAAAAAGCAATAGCAAGTTAGACCCTGAAGAGTACTAGACAGGATCCTATGATGTGTTGCTGCCAATGCTCTTGGAGGAGATACTCTGAATAAAGGAATATTCATGTGAAAAGGAAAGTTCCATATAGAATTAAACAGCTGCAGAACCTGCAATTTCTGCATGAAGGATAGCACATTTCCATTTCTGCAGCTGCCCCTCAGCCTCTTTTCAGCAGCTGAAACACCCATCTTTGCTTCCCTTTTGGATCCTATTGAATGCTCCTCAACGGTAGCTCAGAACTACTTGTATATTCCACAGCAATTGAATGCAGTGCTAATAAAACCCGTTCTCAAGTGCACTATGTTTTACTTTTAGTATTCTTTTTTATTTTTATTTTTTTGCCAAGAACTTAGTGAGAACGTACTAATTTCCCTAAAAATGTGGTGGAGCTGTACAGCTCTTCACAGTAACTGTCACAAATAAATTTCTGTTGTGAGCACAGTTTAAGCACTACAGTGCTTTCAGGAAGAAAGAGAAACCAGATGAGATATGAATTGGAGGTGGCATATCCCTGTAGCCCAGTGTGCTGCAGTTTTCAAGAGCCCTAGAGGCAGCACAGATCTAGAAACTATAGGAATGTATTAGCAACATACTGTTCCAGTTAGAAGTCTTTTCTTTTTTTTCTTGTCTGGGTCTGAGAAAAACTTGACCAGCAAAGGGTTGAGGTCTGTTCCATGTTGCCTGGTTTATTTTGCAGATATTTTAATATTATTGACATTGTATGAATCATTTTAGGTGAAGGTGAGAATGGGTGAGACAGTGTGAAATATAAAAATAAAGTGTCTCTACCATCGGAGGAGGGCTTTTTCTTGAGCTGATTCTAGCTTTTCCTCCTTCACATTTCTCTTCATTCAACATTCTTTCTTTTATTGCATTCCATAATTCACGGAAACAAATCCAAAAATTCTATGGAGGAAAGCAAGATAAGCACACCCAGCTGATAGAAGCAGCATATGTTGTTTCTCCATTAATTTCAAAATGTATGTGCACAGGCCTCAAGCACAGCCTTGTCCCAGTGACTGCTAGGAATACAAAACTATTGCCTATCATAAATCACTGTAAGTCAATCAAAGCTCTGGATAAACTGTTGTTTTGGTGTCTTTTATTTGAGAAAACGGCATTTCCAAATGTTAGAAAACTATGGATGATCCAGGGAATTACCAACCTGTCAGTCTCACCTCTCTGGTGGGAAAGATCATGGAGCAGATTCTCCTAGAAGCTATGCTAAGACATGTGGAAGACAAGAGTTGATACAGGAAAACCAGCATGGCTTTTACAAAGAGCAAATCCTGTTTGACCAAACAAGTGACATTTCGTGATGGCATAACTGCATCAATGAACAAGGGAAGAGGCTACTAATGTCATCTATCTGGACTTCAGTAAGGCCTTTGACATGGTACCCTACAACATCCTTCTCTCCAAATTAGAAAGTATGGATCTGATGGGTGGACTTTTCAGTGGGTGAGGAACAGGCTGCAAGATTGGACTCTGATGGTGGTGGTCAGTGGTTCAGTGTCTGGATGAAGATCAATGATGAGTAGTGTCTCCCAGGAGTTGGTGCTGGCACTGACACTCTTTAGTATCTTTCCTCAGCAAGTTTGTGGATGTCACCAAGCTGTGTGTTATAGTGGACATGCCTGAAGGACAGGATGCCATCTAGATGGACCTACAAAGGCTTGAGCAGGGAGCCCAGGAGAAACTCACAAGGTTCAGCAAACCCAAGTGCAAGATCTTGTACCTGGGTCATGGTAATGCCACTACTGATACAAATTTAGAGGATGTACGGAAAGATCACAGCACTGCCAGAAAGCACTTGGGATACACTTGGGATAGATGGCAAGATTTATATGAGCCAGCAACGCTCAGGGAGATGATTCAGCCTCTTTATTCTGGACTGGTAGACCTCACCTGGAGTACTGCATCCAAGTGTGGAGTCCTCAGTACAGGAGAGACACTCCTGAGAGAAGGCTCCCAGTTGACTTCTCAGTAAGAGGAAAGAGGGTGACAGACCCTTAACCAATGTCTGTGATAGGAAAATGATGGAAAATGATTTAAAACTAAAAGAGGTGAGAATTAAGCTGGGTATAAGGAAAAAAAATCTACAGAAATTGTAGTGAGGCACTGGCACATGTTGCCCAGAGAGGTGATGGATGCTCTGACCCTGGAAACATTCAAGATCAGGCTACCAGGCTCTGAGACACCTGACATAGCTGTGGATGTTCATTGCATGGGAACTGGACTAGATGACCTTTAAAGGTGGCTTCCACCTCCAAGGATTCTATGATAAATTTCCAGAAAACGTATTGAAGAGGAGATTTCCTATGGATGCACAGCAAGAATCTTCTTTGAAATGTTTAAATTAGAAAACAATTTTTTACTGTATATCTGCCTGAAATTTGATGCAGGAAAAAAAATAGTGCAGGTTTATAGTTCATATTTTAAGAATTATTAAAAAAGAAAGAAAGAAAAGGAAATAAAACCAGCAAAAAATCTATTTTCCACACTAAATCAATTTTTTTTTTTTTTTTTTACTAATTTTATACTAGTTCAGAGCAAGCAAGATTTATAGAAATATCTTGGCAAACATATTTTACACAGATGCTATGCATACCTTTTCATAATATACAGGATGTAATGCATATACAATGGAAGTTTGAAAATTAGTGCATTTCTTTGTTGGATGGAAAAGATTTAGAAAAGGTAATTTAATGGACTCAGAAATGTTTGAACTTTTTTTGTAACATTAGTCCTTTTTACACTGAATGGAATAAAATCGTTTGAATGACAGGTCTCTGCCTCCCTTGCTATTATTCTAACCTAGTTTATATGATCCAGAAATTGCAGAATAAGGCTGGATTCAAAGTAGATAAAAATGTAGTGAATTACGTCTCTGTGCAATAAAACCAATTGTTGGAGCAACCACACTGTGGAATTGCTCTAATTATAATTGAAGTAGTTTAACCCGTATGTTGCTAATGCTTTCTCTCAATTCCTCTACAATCACTGGCTAATTTCTCAACATGAGCAGTGAAATTATCTTTTAAGGTTTGTTAGCAATGAACACTCCAAATAACAAAAGTTTACTACAAAAGAAACATCATTCAATCCAAAACCTTTCAAGAAGATAATGCTTATCACTATGAATCTAGACACTGAAACAACATTTGTAAGCTTTATTGCAACTTGGGATTAGTCTTGAAATCAGTGGCAGTCCAGCAGCTGACTTCCTTATACAACCTTCAATCAACTTTGGTTTCATGAAATTTCCAATCTGTAAACTGAATGTCAGTTTTCTCTGCTTAAAACAAATGCTGTGAGATTACATTCATTGATATTTTTTGCTTCTAAGAGAGTGAAGTTCTTGTAACAGCAACACCTATAAACAGTTAAAGCAGTACAGTAGAATTACCAGGTTGTGGCCTGAATTAGTGGTTGAGCACCTGGTGAGATGGCATTGCTAACCCAGGGAGCTCAGGTGTAAGCAATGCATGAAAGTGACCAGAAGTTCTGGAGCCAGGATGCACCCCTCCTCATCCTCATTTGAAGGTTAGCAGCTGAAGAGGTAATATT
The DNA here is from genome assembly GCA_037305975.1 of Chrysolophus pictus. Taxonomy (NCBI): domain Eukaryota; kingdom Metazoa; phylum Chordata; class Aves; order Galliformes; family Phasianidae; genus Chrysolophus; species Chrysolophus pictus. Next base: position 48,639,743 of record CM074579.1, on the reverse strand, counting down.
TCTTTGGCTAGAGATTACCTCTTCTTCAGCTGTTACTGATTGTTAGAAAGGGGGGGAGGGGCGGCTAATTTTCCTTCTGCTGTTTCCTATCTGCTATTGCTTTATAATGCCTGTACCCCGTTCAAAGGCATTGTCACTACTGTATTTTGCTATACAAGCAGGTAAAACCTTGATTAAGTACTGCTAGGGAGCATCACAAATCAAACTGTTAAGTAAGAGTTTGGGTATGAAGTAAATGGCAAGTCAAGCCATGCCAGGACTGAGACTTAAGAAAAAGTTTCTTCTTGAAGAATGATAGTGAATATTTATGAAATCATTCTCTATGTCGGTATTAGAAAGTTTTCTTTTTCTAGATGAGGCTTTCTTTGAAGTTGGAAGGAATCCAAAGAGGCAAATTATTCAATGTTAATACATACCTACTGTCACATACTTGAATAATTATTTTCTGTTTAGCTTTTATGGTTTTTGTTATTCTTTTTTGATTGTACATTATAAATGAAAGCATCTTTCACTTAAATTTGTTTACATAGATAATGTCTCAATATTTTATGTATTTTGACTATGCATATTAATTAAAATCAAATATATTTACCTATTTAATACTTTAACCATCTAATCTTTCTGGAAAAAGGCAAACTTGTTGTTTGCACAGTGTCTATACCAGAACACTTTTTAATAAAATTGAAAATGTCCAGTTCATTCTGTCATATTCTAGATTAAGAGATACTGAGTTGGAGTTAGGACATAATTGCATGAAAATGTAGGTGCTTATTTTACAGAACATTTAAAGACTTTATAGAAAAAAAAAATCTACAATTGAATTTCTTCATGTTAGATTTTATTTCTTTATATTTCTCCTCTAAAATTTTACATTCTCCACTGTGGTATGTAGTCATGAATTTTAGAAGTTAAGAAGCAAGCATTGCCTTGGTGGATAGGACAAAATTATTTCTTAATCAAATCTTATCTTGAACAAAATCATGCATGGCCTCAGTGCTTTGAAAATAGTTTTATGTAAGTACATTAATTCAAAATGTAGTTTCACTTTCTTTCCATATGCTTTATTATAAATTTATTATAAATAGCTGTACTATTTATTATAAAATAGCTGTACTGAAACATATTTGGATTTTATCCTTAGTTTGCCACATAGTAACAGCCTCAAGATACTGACTGACACTAAGTTTTCTTTTGTTACAGAGTAAAGCTTCCTCATCTACTTGTCTTCATCTGAAATTATTTTGTTTCCATCCTTTCTTTTAGAAATACACACACAAATGCCTATGTCTTTTTGCTCCTCAGGATTCCAGTCTTTGAGATTTGATCAAATAACAAGTTATTGTGGAATGTATGTTGTGTTGTATGCTTCCTAACTGATTGTCATTACAAACTATGCATACCTATCATGCATCCTCTACTTATTACAGCTTAGGCTTTCTACTGCACTACCCTGTATCCTTTCTATTCCAAAATTATCTCCCTTCATAATGTGCTGCTTCATGTCAACCTTGGCTGATGCTATGTTTCTTAGGGAATGATTGCTTGTCATCATGCTGCTGGGAAGAATGTTTCCTGTGCTGAAGAACTGTGCTCAGTTGTATGTATGATGCATCTATATGAAAATGATAGCCTTACGTTTTCCTTTTCCTTCTATTCCTGTTTCCCATGCTACAAGCAGTTTTTATGAACTCCCCTTTGATTATTGGTTGTAGTCTTCAAGGTCCCAGAGCCAAACATGGGAAGAACTATTGTGCATGTTTGTTTTGCTGTTTTTTAAAGTACCTTGTTCATTTGAGAAATGAAATCATGCACAGGCTTAGATGCCATTACATCAACGCAACATCAAGATCTTTCCCAGATTAAAGGTGATATTTTAATAGAATAGAAGTTCAGTTGGAAAGGACCTCAAAGACCACCTAGTGCAACTGTCTGTGTGCTTCAGTGCTAACTGAAAGTTACAACGTATTTTTGAGGGTATTGTACAAATGCCTTCTGAACACTGACAGACTTGGAGCATCAACCACCTCTCTACAAAGCCTGTACCACTGTTTGGACTGCTGTCATGGTAAAGCAATTGTTCCTAATGTCTTCCCCTGACATGGTTTTGTGCTATTCCCAACCTGACACCCTCATGAGGAGCAGAGCATGGCACGTCCCTCTTCTTTCCTCTCCTCAGGGAGCTGTAGAGAGCAGTGAGGTCATCTCTTGGCTGCTTCCAGAGTGGGCAATCTATACATCCTCAGCACACACAGAACTTGCCTCCAGCCCTGTTAACAGTTTTGTGATTCTCCCGTGGATGTTTTCAAGGATCTTAATGTCCTTTTTGTGTTGTGGAGCCCAGAAAATGCACAGCACTCAAGATTAGCCTTTACCAAATCTAAATATAGCTGGTTAGTTATTTTTTGATTAGTCAGTCAAAACCATGCACCATTTTTAGCTGGAGAACATGTACATCATTTTTTGGGGGGAGGAGGGGAGAAGGGGCAGGGGGAGGAAGAGCGGGAGTGGAAAAGGGATCTTTCCGAAGACATGCTGCTTCGTTATTTTTTTTTTTCCACCATTTATGGCACCAGTCATTACACTTGTGGGATGACCTAAGTATTGCCCTTCAGTTCAAGCTGGATCTATATTACAGCAATTTAATTTGTAGTGGAAATAATTATCTTTCTTTCTTTTTGGTACTAGGTGATGGTGCTTTTTCTGGTTTTAGTTGTGGTTTCCTGCCTGCTACATAACATTTTACTACAGGCAATTAAATTTAATGCGTTAATTGAAGTGAAATTTTAACTAAGTTTTGAATGTGATCAATAGTGTACTAGTGAAATACAAAGTATGACAATTTATACCTGTATATTTTATTTACCATATATATATTTTAAAGTTGTTGCTTTTCCAAATCAAGTAGAATTGGTTGAACCATAAGCAGATGTCTTTTTATTGGACTAGAAGAAAATATTAAGATATTTTGGTTAATTTGTAGGGGTTTGACCTTGGCTTAAATAGGAAACTTGTATTTGTTATATTTAGAAAAAGTAATAAATGGATTGAAAGGCTTAGGCTGTATCATTTATTTTTCATCTTGACTTTAACAGTTAGGCTGTGAGTCTCATAAAAAAAAAAATGTCACTTTGGATTTTAAATCTATTTTTATCTTCTAGAACATCTCATCTGTCAATATTTGATTAGTGGTCCTCACTGCTTGAGACAGCTTTTCTCTATCAGGTAGATAATCTGAAGCTCTGAGACTGTCAATTGAAGTTTCATCTCTAGGAGGGGGTGAAATAAAAAGCTAGGAGGTAATTTTTGATTACACTTCAACCCAAAACTTCTGCTTTGAGCCCAATAGAAAGTCAGAATCTTCTTGTCTTATCACAGCTAAGACAGACTTTTTTTTTCCCCCATAATTACTTTTTTCTCACCTAAGGTTAAAGTAAAGTACCCCTTCTTTCCTTTTCAACTCTGCCACTCACCAATCTAGCACAGGTATTTCATATATCTGAGCAGCATTACATATGTTGTGGCTTAACCTGACAGGTGGCTGAGCACTACACAGTTGTTCACTCACCATCTGCTTTCTGGTAGGATAGGGGACAGAACTGTGGAGAAAAGCAGTAGAATTCCTGGGTTGAGGTAAAACTGTTTACCAAGATAGAGAATAGGAAAAGGATAGTGGTTATGACTATGAATTTATATAACAAGCACAAGTAGTTGCTAACCACACCTGGCAAATGCCCAACTAGCCCCTAAGCAGTGGAAGGGAGATATGAACTCCCACCCCCTTCAGAACTCCTCCTGCTTGATGTCATGCAGTATGAAATATCACTTTGGCCAGCTCCTGGACCCTCACTGCAAATGGTCTCTGCTCTGTGCAACACTGCTTTGCAGCAGCTGTAAACATTGGTGATATGTAAACATATCAGGAAGGTTTTCTCCTAGAACCAAAATCATAGCATCATATCAGACATTCTGAAGAAGAATCCATCCCAGCTCAAAATAGGTACCTTACATGTATCATCACTCACTCTTGCTAGAATGTGTGATCCATACTTGGATTCCAGAGAAGGTAAATTCAGGGTCTAAGGTAGCAATGTATCCATTGATTATACACAAGCAGTTGTATGTATTTATTTCAATATATACTATGTTGAAAATTGACACTATTCTAGGTTTGTTGTTAGATTTAATATCAGTCAGAGTTGCTGGTGAAAAGCTAAATGAAAATGTGAATATTAAGTATAGACATAGAAAATGAATCAAGCTTTTTTCTGAATGCCAGAATGAAAACTGTGGTTATTAGCCAAAATAATGAGAGATGGAAACGTATACCAGAGACTGCAAGACTTGTAGGATCAAATTTATTCACTCCAGATATACTTGAAACCAAGTATAATGAATAAACATTTGCCAGAAATAGTAAGAAGGAGCATGTAAACCTTTGTGTTAACAGCTAACAATTTGCATACGATATGTAGTTAGCTAGAAGCCAATATAGGATTCAATCTGAATGAATCTTTTGGGTTCCTGAATTTAGCTGCAAGGTTTGAGCAGTCATAAATACTTTCAGTAATAACTGTCCAAGCAAACATATGTCAGAAATGCTAAAAGTCAATAGTTAATTGATTTAATTAAACTCTTCTTTTGGTTTCTGGTCTGATTGAATTCTGGATTTGTCAGTTCTGTATTTTCCTCTTATATAACCATTTCCAAAGTAATATTCCAAAGACATAGCATGAGTAAAGAACTATTGTTTGCACACATACCAAAAATGCTGTCATCTTCCTTGACTGCAGAGTTTCCTGCAAAATGCGATATTTTATCTACTTCGGGAAAGCTGAAATTTCCTTGTTGATTTAAATTTAGTTTTTTTCAACTCTGTCGAAGAGCTTGGAAAATAATCACTAGCTTAAAATAGCTATGAACAATAAGCAACAATTGTTGGCTTTAATCAAGCTTCATGTTGCATCTGTGGATTTCTGAAGACTGAAGCTCAGATCAGTTAGCTAGAAGAATGACCTCACTCCAAAAGTTGCCTGTTGAAGAGTGGCTGGTAATTTCATGTTCAGTCATGAAATAACATTTCATGGCAGTCCATCTTCTCAAGCTCCTTGGAGATTATGATGTTGCTTACTTGTTTTTGTTGAAATGTAACTGAAGTCATCTAGCATGGGAGATTTCAACCTGAATGATTCTATTTTGGCGCATGTACAGATAATTAAAAGTATGCCTTAAAAGAAAAATCCTAGGAAATACAAAGGGTGGTACTCACAGTTCTAGCTTTCTAATATTTAACGAGAGACAGAAATTAAAAGGGTATTTTTTGGCTCTCTTCATTCAGCAAGTGTGCTGTGTTCTGAAACCCCTGAAGTGAGCTGAAAAGCCTGTCACTGCTTATAGATGGGTTTTGAACAGCATCTGTAATGAAACCACAGAATAGTTTTTACAACATTTTTCATCAGAACAGACATCTTTTGTTCTCTATAGGATACATTTAGGAATAACTCCACTGAAATGGCATTTTAATTGCTTCTTTTTCTTCCAGCTTCTTTGTTCATCAGTTCAGTAGCTGGAATTTTATTTTTTTATTTACTTGATACTCTTAAGGCAGTGGGCCAGCCAAGTTTCTTTATGACTAACTCCATGGGTGAGTTGTTGGAGGCATATGACAAATCCTCCTTTATCTATTTGTTTAAAACTTTGATCCTTTCACTGAGTTTTCTACTCATCTGAGTGAAGATGTGTATATATGTGTGTACATGCACATATATGTGTACATGTTTCTGTATATATGCGTAGACACACATAAAGAGAAAGATAGACATAAACTTAAACTTGAGTCTTTCTAGAAATATTTTGCTATGATTATTTAAAACCTGAAAAGTGAAGTTGTACAGGACTTTCCCTAGTCAGACACAAACTAGAGATATAAAATGAAATGGAACATCAAGAAGGTGGAAATATGGGCACAGAAACAAAGAGGACATCAGCAGAGTTTCACTTCCACTTCATCTTCATTTAAAATGAGAAATGATAATCCACTAATTTCCTTTAAACTGTTGAAAGCATAAATGTCCTGTGTTATATTGATACACAGGAGAATCTGATCTCTCAAGCAGCTGTGCTTGCTGTCTTTTTCAGTTTGCATGTTTGATTATCTGGCAAAATGTAAGTAAACAGTAACAAAGAGATATCTGGCAAGCTGGGCTTCGGTCATTCCCCATTCCTCGGTGTATATGAGTTACATTTTGTAGGGGTTCATGTTTCACTTCCGCATCTGTGAAGGAGGATGTTATATCAGACACTTTGTAAGGAAGCAATTTGAACATATCTTTTAAAACAAAAACCCTGGGCTAAAATTACTGTGTATTTTGTACTGTAGATATGTGTATATATCACTTCAGTCTTATTTGAATATTCAGATTCATGTACAATTTTCTGCTGGATTTTGCACTGGAATTCGCATAATCATGAATTCACCTCTTGAGAGGAGTGGATGTCTCAAAGTAAATGCAAATGAAAACAGTTTGGAAAATACTGTTAATATCTAATTTTGCTTAAGGGAAAAATGTTCTGTGTTTGTTTTTTTTTTTTTTTTTTTTTTGTGCATGTGTGACATTAACATAGTTAAATGCCACTAACTGGGTGCTGGAGTTCTCATAATTATATGTTTCTTCAATGTTAGTGCCAAAAGGAAGTATATAAATTTTATTTTTCAAACACATCTGAAAAAAAATATACACTGAAAAGTATTTATGGAAAAGTCGTTTAATCAGAAGCATTCCTAAATGTCCCAAATATATCAGTGGTTTTACAATTAAAAGGTTTTATGCTTTATTGTACAGAATAATTTTTTCTTGATGGATTTAATCTTTTTCAGTATTTTTGGTGTTTATTGAAGGTTTCTTCAAACTTGATAAAGTTTTCTTTAACAACTAAAAACAAATGTTTTTTGTGTATGATTTTTAATACTAAAACTCCCCTTTCTTTGGGATGGCACTTTCATTCGGTATGAGTTCACTCAGGACAATGTATTCCACTTAAATTCAGTGAATTATAGGAAGGAGCTGAAAGGTAAAACTGCAAGAAATATTTGTATTTGATACTGAGGTTTTTATGTATTCCTATTCCTCCAAACTTGTAGAATCTATAAAGTAATATTTTCGTGTTAGTGGATATAATTCCATACAAACTTCATTGTGTACATCTGTAGATAGTTGCTATTATAGAAAATGTTAATTATCTGTTCTCTAAACTGCTTCAAAGACAGTGAGAGCAGTACCTTTTTCAATCTCTGCTGGCACTAATTCAAGAAATCAGTGTAACATTTCTGCTTTCAAAAGTAATAGCTGAAGTTCTGATGTTGTGGCTGAAAGATGACACAAAGTGTATAGTGGGAACAAAGGAAGGACATTTTTTTATGCATGAGCTTCATTGTTTGCCTTGCTCTGCCTAATCCACTTGGTGTCATTTTTGACTTCTCTCTATTCACTTCTGCAGATCAGTAATCTTTCCATTTTATCAGGAGAATCCAAACTTTCACCCTTTATATGTAGGTGCTTGTGGGCAAATTTTCATTTCTCTTTTGCTATCTAAAATTTGGTAACTTGAAACACCATCTTCTCACACACTTGTCTACATTTTCAGCTGTTTTTTCCCAACATCATATATCTTGTCAAATCAAATCGAAGTCCTTTCCCACATTATCTAATACAGAGTTTGTCTCATGTGTATAAAACTAATAAATTCTTTTTATTCTTTGTCTTCTTGCTGTCCATTACTGGTTTGTTATTTATTGCTAATACTTTTCTTTCTTGTAACATGCAGTCATAGATTTATTTATAAATATATGTTTTGTATATATGCTGTGCATTATTTATGCATGTGTATATGAATAGATCATTTACATATGATTTTATATTTCTATAATCTAAGCAAAATTATGGCATAGAATGGCTCTAGATGTTCTCTGACTATACTAAAATTAAAGATAGCTTTATGTAAGAGGTTTTTTTTGCATGTCTTCATTATATGCACATAAAGTGAGACAAATACAAAGTTAATATGCAATTAAACTGTGAACAAATAGGTGAAAGATGAACAATTTGAAGATAGAATGCACTAGAAGCATAGAGATAAACTCCATTGATTATGTTTATATACTTGACTGCTATCTTCCAAAGCATTACTATTAAACATTTCCTAAGTTAAGGGATGATGATAACTTGATGACATAATAATAACTAAAACAGACACCATAATTTTAAAGCTGATATATGATCTATATATACAGTAGAATATATGTAGAATATGATGTGAACGTAACTTTAAACTCAATAAATTTAGCTAAGAGTTTTCGTACATGGCTGTGGAAAAGGGACAAATACCATCCACAGGTTCAGAGAAGAAAACTATGCAATTTAATGCTGATAAAGGGTTATGCTGTATATTTTTTTTTTTTTTATCTTCGACAGTAAAATTTAGATTCTATTCAGGGAAATGGTAATTGAGAGTTGATATTCTTAGTGCAAAAACCTTTCTGTTTGTTACTTAAAGGTGTAATGATTATTTCATTCTCCTGCATATCTTCAAGCATATATGTCTGTACGTTCTATGAGTCTCTCTGCTTCAGAAGATCTCTTCTGTAGTTTGGTGTATCTAAGTGAGTAAGTAGAAGAACCGCATTAAACCTTTGGCCTATACTTTTACTGCTAAAAACAGTGACAAGACTGAAAATCTACCCTTTAACTTCAAGAGTCTGAATATTTTTTTGATCTAGAAATGCTGTCCAACAGTTAAAGTATTTTGGTTTAGTGACATTTTTTTCTCTAACAACTGCCTATTTTTATATTCAAATTCTTTTCTTATTGTACCGCTAATGTTTTTTAAAATAACATTATTTTTCTTTTGTCTCGTAGTCAAAAACTGATTTCTGATTTTTTTTTTTTTTACATGAAAACATAAGTCCAAGACAGAAATTAATGAAGATTATTACAGTCTTACCTTTTCTACTCTAGCTGTCACTATTTTGCTTGTCTGGTATAATCGTAAACAAAAATGTGAGAAAGATATTCTGATCACTTTTTTTTGAACCTATAAATGATAAGGTGTCTTAGTTTATCTGAGAGCTTGATTTTTATAGAATTAGCATGAGAAGTTAACAGAACTCTAATGCTTACCTTAAAATTTACTCTGTACTTGAATGCTGTATCAATATACACAGTGTAGAATGACTCCAGTGCAATGACTCCATTGCATTGACAATGAAACTTCAGCAGCTCTGTGATAAATGGTAACCTTATTTATATGCCAGTCCCTTTTGAAAAATTGGAGAGGTTTTAGACTTTGCCGAGAATTTGACATGCTGCCCTAAAAGTTTAATCAAGGATGTTGTGACATTCAATACTCCTCGCATAAATGTAGTAGTCTAATTTTTTATTAAAGCTTTTCAAAATGAAACAGAATCTGCTCCTGGGGAAGAAAAGTCTCATGACTGAACAAAACTAATGCTATTAATGTATTTCTTAATGAATATGATATAAATGATCTAAAATCGACCATGATCCTTGCTTCACTGAGCACAAACTTCCCTGATAAAAATTTTGAATTGGAATAGAACTCTGAGGAGTGCTGTGTGAAATTAATGATCACGAAGCAAAAGTTCACAGAGTGTAAGTAGTCAGCTTCTTCCTCAAGTGAGACCAGAGAACAGCTGCCATTCAGTCATTTGAACAGAACTTCTCCTATAAAATCTGTACTTCAAAATATCATAGGAACCTAATGGAGGCTTTCCAGTGACTTCCTCATAGGTAGATTTTATTTTGGCCATGGAAAATATATTGAATTTTACATAAGCTCAAGAGAAGCCAACAGAAATAATAGTTACTGTTGATGTTGTCACTGTTGAAGATTAATGGGTTATGCATGTTTTTTATCCTAGAGAGCTTTGCTTCTATGTATTCTTTCCTTTTTTGTATGTAGTCTGTCTTTAGTTTAGTGACACTCTCTTAAGTTAGGAGAATTTAAGATTGCATGAAAAGTATTTTTAAGATATTTTTATATGCTTTTTTTGATTCATAACAATGTTCTTACTAGTGCTTCTTCAGTTCTTATATACATTTTACCTGCTTGAGTAATTTTTTTTCCATCAACATTGATATTACTAAGTTGGGTGATCTGTAATTTCATATAGTATGTGCTTGAAGTTCTCAATAACACATAAAGATAGAGCTTTGACTTAAATTCAAAGATAATTTCAGGGCAAAATTCAGATGCGTCCACTTTTAGAAACAATGCTGAAAGCGGTTTAAAGCCCAGCATTTAAAACCAACTAAGAGTCTGGCTACAGACTGGATCCAATTTGTAAAGCATTAGAGGGGAAAAAAAGAGGAAAATTAAAAAAAAAAAAAAGAAATCTCTAGCTAAAATGGCTAAAATATTGAGCTAATATTAGAGGAATACTCTAGCACCTTAATCAGCTCTGGATTGCAAAGCTGTTGGGCGTGCTTTTATGTTGTTTAAATAAAGCCAAAGTAGCAGAATGTCTTTATTTGTTAGTGTTCCTTCCTAATTGGAAAGTGGAAAACTCAGAATCAAAACTCAGAATCCTCACTAGTCACATCAACATATGGCTAAAAACAAACTTTCTTTTCTTGCTCTATGTTTTATTTGGTATAATGCTGTGTCCCAAGGGATGTACTGCAACACATATACCCTTGTGCTGCTGGGGGTGAAAAAAGAGTAATCATAAAATCATAGAATCACAAGGTTGGAAAGGACCTACAAGATCATCTAGTCCAACCGTCCTCCCTGTACCACTGCTACCACAAACTACTATACCATATCTCATAGCTGTTCATCCAGGCACCTCTTGAACACTGTCAGGGATGGCGACTCCACCACCTCCCTGGGCAGTCCATTCCAGTGTCTAACCACTCTCTGAGTAAGCTAAGGCTTATCTTCTAAGGTACTAGTTGCTATCTGAATCAAGCATCAGATGCTATGGAGCTTACATGCCTTGAATGTATCCAAGTCTTCTTGGAGAAGGTTATTGTTTAACCACTACTCAAGAGGTTTTAAAGTTTAAAAAAATTTTTTTTTAAATCCCAATTTCATTCCATGCTTTTCTGGTTCAGTAAGAATCATATGATAGGCATATGCTCAGATGTGCTTTTTTTTTAGACTTAATATACACAGTATAACTACATAATACAGTTGTAAAATACAATATAATTAAATGCCTAGAACAGTAGTAAAACAAAATGTTTTTATAATTAAAAGAACAAATTTCTACTGGAAGGTGAATTTGGGGTTTCTAAGGGCTAGAAAGCTCTTGCTACCAGAGTGTATCCTGCATAAAGTCTAGTGAGACACTAATTTGCTGGTCAGTGAGCACTGGTATATGGAGCTTTAATCTTCTGGACTCAGTAATAATTCTTGTATCATTGGGAAATAGCTGGTATATCAGTAACATACTGAAGTGCTGGAATAGCCCAATAAGAGAATGGAAAAAATTAAGAACAGAAAATACATATCTATCCAATCTCAAACTTTTAAAAATCCTTTTCTTATGACTGAAGCCTTAAGTTTAGTCACAAATACATTAATTTTGTCTATGGTACAGAGTATATTTCTGGAAATTGTGCTATAAAATTTTAGAAAGTAACAGCTAGCTAATGTATTTCTTTTCCCCTAAAATTTTCTGCTTTCCATCTGTGACTGCTTTTTTTTGTCAGGGAATGCTACAAAAGCAGTTACTCTGACATATAGCTAAAACGTGGCTTTTCCTTCAATCTAATTTGTGATTGGAAATCACAACTAAGTGCAAGATGAAAAAATTTAAGTCTAGGTGTTTGAAGATATTATTGTCCTAAGTGTTATTTGAGGGCATTAAAAGAAAGTATGGTTATTTTAGGTTCTTCTTTTCCCTTTCAGTACTTCTAATACTGTTTCTGTGTTATATTTAAATGTCATATTCCAGGAACATGTTATGTATTTCCAGGCAAAACCAAAGAGGCAGTCACACAAGCAGTGCGATTCTTGATATGGTCTCCTTTGGGAGCAGTGGAGAAGTTTGACTACAGGCAATGTAGTATTTAGTATCTAAATCTATCTTGTTTATTTCATTTGAAATATCTAGGTTGTATTAACTGCAGTGCGCCTGGGTATTTGGACTTTGGTTGGCGTTTTTGATGATTTAGAAAGAAGACACAAAAAAAAACTAAAAACAAACAAACCAGGCTGACATGAATCAATCTGCTCATTGTCTGAAAGCAGAAAACTCCTGGGACTTCTAATAGAGAAAGAAAATAATAAATAATACATATTGATCCCACTAAAACTGTGAGGAGCAGCAGGAAAAAATGGGTCTGGAAAAAGACCGATGAGAAATTACGTAGAAATGCACAGAGACATATTTGATATTAAAACTCTCAGTGATTTAATCTGTATGTTTAGCAAACAACACAGAAAAGGTGGCACTTACACTTTATGTGTTATACAGAGAAGGAACAGCAGGAGAAAAAAATACAGAGGTGACTTGGAGAAATGATATTGTAGTACACAAAGGAATATTAATTGTACTAAAGACTGTACGGTGATGTACAAAGACCATGGTCTTTTCCACTTTCTGCGTCAGTGTGATAAAGTCATTATGGCTATTAATAGCCCACCAGAAAAATCTTTGTGCTGAGAAAGCCTTTCGAGTGGACAGAAGCCTCAGGGTGTGAGAAATTAAAAACAGGTGACAAAATGTGAAGTTTCCTAAGGTGCCCTTAATGGTAGAATGATTCCTAACCTCAAAATGAAAAAGAAATTACTTGACTAAAGTGTCACAGAAAATACTTCATTTTGTGTTTTTTATTTGAGCATTGTTTAGTTCATGGTTTGTTTTTGAAATGTTTTATGTTACAGCATAACCATAACAGTAACTTTTGTAACTTTAATGATATTTTAATATAATGAGATCTCATTACAGCAATCTGCTCATTCATTTTTTTACTGATAAGTAAATAAGAATGCCAGCTGTTTCAACTGAAATTACTAAATCCGTGGATTACTAAAAACAAAATTAATATAGTCAAATTTCCTTTTTTTTTTTTTTTTTTTTTTAGTATTTAGTAGAACTTAGAGGCTGCACTCAGGACTCGGACCTCATTATAATAGATACTATATAAACATAAAATATATTAAATATATTCTTCCATGGTAAATATAATATGCTGTTATTATTTAGTTTAATATTGAAACAAGCAGAGTATGACACTTCAAATAAAGTTCCAGGGAGAGAGGCCGTGTTTAAATATTGTTGTCAATGTTTAACTAATACAATTTATGTATTCATTCAGAACCTGTGTGAAAGTTTACAAAACTGTATATGTACATTTGAAATTACAGTGAAAGCGATCTAAAACATACTTCACTTTGTCATATATCTTAAAAATCTAGGCTCATTTCAGAGGGGTCATCACTACATATGTATGCTTGTCATATTAATTTTAAGTCTTAAGCAGCACTACACCTCGATTTTTCTCAGAGTGATAGGAAGAAATAACTATCTTTTTTTGTACTATTTAACAGAGAGAACTCACCAGCAAAAGGGTAACATCTCTGAAGGTTGCAGCATCATCTCATCTGAAGCATGATGTACCATAAAACATGTGGAGCATTTCTGTCAAAATTTTCAAATAAACACTGGGAATGAGACTGTACCTGGGCTCAGAAATTTCCCCATGTGGAGAGAAAAAAAAAGAAAGGTACTACCAGAGCACTGACTGCAGGATGTGGCCTTTTGCTTGTTAGCAAGCTTCCTTTTGGGCAGCAAGCACCATTAGTCTGTGTGTCACTGGCAGATTCATGAAAAGATAAAAGAAGAATAAAACCTCTACTTACTGCTGCATAGCCTGGAAATAATTGTGTATACATTGTCTTCTATCATTCTCACATAACATAATGTTTCTTAAAGATGATATGCAAATGGTGTCTGTTACATCTACGAAAAGGCAGTGGTTTTCTGAATTTTGTGATAACTATGCTAACGGATTATATTAATTTAATTAAGCAATCTCATCAATTATGAAATACTGCTATCCATTAAAATAGCAGTATTCTATATATACTCTACAAAGGTCTTAAAAGTATTTTGTAGAGTAGAGAACAAACAAGACTACATACAAACTGTGCTCCATAGAGCATTTGCCTCTATGAGAGGCACAGTCTGCTGACTTCAGCATTCAATAGTATCAGCAGCAGCCCTTTAACAATAATCTTTATCCCTTGATTCTGTGTATCAGGCAAGAGATCAGATAGCCCATTGTTTTTAAAGTATACAAATGCATACATAGCCAGGACATAATCCTCATATGGATGTCCGGGTTCTGCTAATGTTAGAATTGACCTATCTAGTTGTTTTTATTTTTTCTAACTGGAGGATTAGTACCTGAACTGTATTGAGCATCTGCAAGAAGCCTCTGAATACCATATTATGGTAAAAGTTCTCTAAAAAGAGTACTGAGTCTAGGAAAAGCACAATTACAATAATCTGGTTGGTTTTCATATAAAATATTTTAAACATAAACTAATGCAACAAATGTAACTGAATTTTCTGGTTGTTTCCCCCCCCCCCCCCCCCCCCCCCTCCACTTACAGGGCAGAGCATTTTGAAGGATTCTGTTTAAAACACTGACAATAGCCAAATATTTGCATGGGATATTTTTTCATATTGATATTAATAAAAAACAAATTTCTCTGGTTGTAATAGAATTGTTACGTCTCTATATGTTTTCTTAATGCTTAGTGAAAATATCATATTGTCTATCATCACTTTTCATAATATTTTTGTATAGCAAAACGAACCTCTCAGACATTAAATGGAATTATTGTAATATAATTCAGATATTTCAGCTTTTAAAAAATCAGCTTCAAATCAGTAAATCAAGAAGTATATCTATTCGGGATATTTTGGGAATGGGAAGATTCTGAATTTTGCCTAAATTTCAAATTAACAATTCCATACTGCTCATGCAGTAATTCAAGTTTGTCAGTGAGAAACCTTAAACAGCAAATAACTCTCTTGGATTACACTAATACAACAAGTGCAAGTAAAAGCATCTGGTTTTTCAGCTACCGGCTATAATGAGAAAAGCTCTAAGTTTGCTAGGATGTGGTTGAAAAGATCTTTGAGAACTTAATGGCAAGTCAAACGTGCTTATTTTTTTGCTTTTTTAAGAAATGTTGTATTTGAAAGTTCTGTTAAAGGTTATATTACAATTACCTTATTTTTAAAAATGAAGATGAGTGGGTAAGTTGCACTTTTTTCATTTTGTGTTCACTTTTGTATTTTCATGTTACTAGATTTTTGGAAGAGATGTTAAATTTGTAATATCGTGTTTACAATAATATAATTTATGTCATAAAGGAAGAGTAGTTAACAATGATCACTTGGAAAAAAACAAATGCAACTCATCTGTATAATATGGTAGAACCATAAGAGACATATCCATAACATTACAGTACGTAATCTTAGCTTCTGCAGAAATCACTTCCAGATATTAAATAGAATATATATATTTTTTAATCTTGTTGTTGGAATTAATAGAAGTAATAAAATATTCAGGTTAGCATTTAAAAACAAGTTTTCCTTCATCCTTTGAGATAGGACTTAAGTGTGATTGGGAATGAAAAGCATGCAAGGATTATTATTATTATTCGTAGCTTGCATTATATTAATACAATTTAATAGCCAATGATGAATATCCAAAGCAGTAATATTTTCATATTAATATAAGGTATATGGTTTAGTAGTATACTTATAAGAACAGTAGCCAATGTGTTAAACAATTTGTCAACAAGAATTCCACTTGTTACTGTTATGTAACCTAAGAAAAACAAGTGGTTCAGTGACATGTTATTTGTTCATAATGAACAATTTACTATAATTTGCTAATGTCTAAAACTGAAGTTGAACACAGGAAAATGTAAGATTAATACACATCATTCCATCTTCCTTGCATTTGCATACCATTTTGCTTCTCATTATTTTGCAGGTTATGTTTGCAAGAATGCTCACATGCGTATGTACCATCCGTCATGTTTATAACACAATAAGAACATGTATTAAATATTTGAACTACACTAAAATTCTGTTTTGGGGACATAGCAGTAATTCATGCAGTAGCTCACTCTAACAAGCTCTGAGGGCTCTGCAAAGACTAATTCTAGGTGACACATGTATCAGTCAGGGCTCAATCACTGACCACACTACACTTGGGTTGCATTCAATTGATTTGCCACTTGAAGACAAGTATTGTAGGTTAACTTTGGTAAAATATAAACATTATGGCTGAAAATTGGAGGCTTGTGCAAACACTCAGTATTCTTCCCTTTCTGACTTAAAACTGATCCAGTTATTCCTTATCTTCAGTCATGATTCCTAGTCTCAAGTTACTGTCTGGAAATTTGCATATTATTTTTGTGCCTTTCTGTCTAAGGAATAAAGGAAAATGCAATCAGATAAAAAATTTAATACTCCTGTCTTTAATCATATTATCTAAATTCCATTTAGATTTTTAATAATATATGTGGGATATCAGAAACATAAAGAGGGTATGATGAAGTTTATATTTGTTTAATCTGAACCCCAGGGTGCACATTTTCCACCTTGCTTAGCTGATTTAACATCCAACTGGTGTACAGCATAGCTTTATCACAAAAAGTTATGTCACATTAACTATGTTGTATTTCAACAGGCAAACACAAGACACTGTGTAATAGCTTCAGCTGCTCAGTGGTGTGGTGATGATATCTTCTGTCTTATTATGGCTGCTTGGATGCATCGAAGAAAGATCACTTGAAAGGTTTCTAAAACTGTATTTTTTATAGCAGATTTGTGAAGGGATGTGCAAATCAAAAGGCTTCTGTCATTTCTGGCTGAAGGCCAAACGTCTTGGAACAATTCTGCGGAGAGTTTGAATTGCACACTCCATTATCTATAGTGGAATAAGTCTAATAGTCAAAATTCTTCTGAAGTGATCAAAAATTTATGCCCAGGCAGGCTTACAGTGTTGGAGATGTATAAAGTGTATTAGGAATTAAAACATCACCTTTGAATACTTCTGCCAAATTTTTGTCTCTTTCTGCTATACTTTCAGGAGAACTTAGTGGCTACTATTAAGATTAGTGAGATATTGTAAATGAGTTATTTATTGAGTAATTTTGCACTGGAAGAATATTTAGTGAAATTAGTGTCAGTGTTAGAGACAGTGGAACACTTTGGCAAATTTAACAAGGAATTTAAAAGTTAATAAAGAAGAAATGTATGTATCTCATCTTTATGTCCCTTTAATAAATAAATCTTACCATTTAAGAGAAAATCTCCCATTTGAACTAAAACAAATCTTATTCATTTGTTAAAGAATTATTGATGTTTCTTGTGAAAAACTGATAACAAACTGGCAAGAGTTGTTGTATTTAGATAAATCTTAGCCAAACATTTCTTTGACCAGTATATCCTTTCTATGGTTTGTGAGTGACTTAACAGTTGTAATAAAGGCACAGTTTTCTTCTGCTTCTCTTCAAAAACATGATCTGTCTTCATGTTCTTCAAATATCAAAGCGTGGTTTTGTTGAAGTGGAGGAAAATACTGCTTATCTTGATTGCAGCTGGGAAAATCCTGAGCAGAAAGGAAGAACAGATAGTTAGTACACAACCTTTGAAAATATGAAAAGTGGGAACTGAGAGGAGGGCAGGCAGGCAGGTGGGGAAGTGCTGAGGCACTGACATCACACTGCACAACAGGATGCTGCTATGGTCTTTGCCTCCATTGTTCGTAGTAAATTTTCACCTAGCATATATTTTCTGATACATCAGCATGCAGATGAAATGGACAATACTAAGAAGCTTCAAGGGTCATCCTCCTCTTTACTTATGACAGGAGCAGTTTAATCTGTTTTCCATTTGGTTATAGAAGCCACCACAGATTATTGAGGCAAGGGAATTTTTTTTTTTTTTTCATTTGTGCTTTTGGATTTATCTGTCCACTCTTCTGTCTTTGTTTCATAACACACTGGGACAAGAATTCAATCTCTAAATTACAGTAAAATTAAGCATACAGTTCTGGTTTTGTTTGTGTTGTTTGTTTGTTTGTTTGTTTTAATCTAATACATAATCACATCATTAAATAAAATTTCATTCTATTAATGTCAGGTGTTCTCTATTAGACCTTTTGCTTTTCAAGTTGCCTTGGATACCAATAAAAATACTCTAGCAAACACTTGCTAAAATGTAATTTTCATGTGCTTGCTTCTGCATTTCAAACCTAAACATTACAAGCAGCTTCCTTTCAGCATTGTATCCATTCTGGGTTTATTTACAATCTGTTGAGAACAAAAAAAAAATAATTTTTCAGTGTGAGTTGCTTTATTGTAAAGAGTGGACAACAGAGCTGACATCTAAAACTATCTGTTAGCATGTCAGTTGAAGTGATGTGGTACTCCCCAAAAATAGTAGGTCTACTTTGAACAAGATTGTGATTTATGATTTAGAATCACAATAACTCTCTTTCTAAGCCAGTAAAAATGACATCTGGGTAGAGCAGATCTAGGCCTATTCAAACCACATAGATTTTACTATTTATAAATTCAAATTATCTGCTTTCATCATTGAAAGATTGTTTCAGAATGACAAAAAGGAACTGATCAATAGTGCACAACAGGATAACTTAACCACAGGCTTCACTGGCAATGTGCAAGAGAGAATTTCTAAATGTAGCAATTTAGAAAAACGGTGGTTAGCCTTTATCTATCTTATATTTGGTGTGAACTAGAAAATAATTCAGCTAAATATAAATGATAGTTCTTAAATGGCAGTTCCCTAGAAATTTGTTTAATATTAATAATTATATTTCTGTGGAAATTAAGGACTGTAAATGCACTTGAATTTAGATTTTAGTTGAAGGTCTCAGAACTGTGGTTTTTATCACATACAGAATAAGAAAAGATGACAGAAGGCTCTTTGCACACGGGAAGTCAACTTGACTAAAATTGAAGCTGCAGAAACCAAAAGGGCAAAACTTTCACTGACTTCAGCTGAGAAAATGAAAACATGCAGGAAGTACTTTTGGATGTTGTTACAAATATGGCACAAAGGTAGGAATTGCATGGCCTGAGATCTGGCTTATATTTTTTGACTATTTTTTCCTCTATTTTCTACTTGACTACACCACAGAATTCCTGTTCATCTCATTTTAATGTGTTTGCCACAGAGTTCTCAAAAAAAAAAAAAAAAAATTGCAGAAACTTTGGTAACATGTACTATATGACCATCTTCTAATTTAAGTAGAAGTAGCATTTCATAATAGGTGAATTGGAAAAACTCACACTGAATTTACTAATAGAAACTGTTGACTCATTCTATTAGCTTTGTATGGGGCTTACCTATTGAATCAAACTACATATGCAGCTGTGCTAAGAAGGTTGGAGTATAACCTTGACCATCGCCCTTCAGGAATGGGAAGCTGCCTCACTGAAATCTACAACTGGCTTCAGTAAGGATAGATTTTTCTTCTGGAAGTTATTTCCAGGAGTGATTAATGATATAGTATATTTTTTTAATATTAGCAAATGGATACTTAGTGTACATAACTGTATTTCCTTAGTATTGTTCATCTTAAGTTTAAGATGTGTAATTCATTTAGTATTTTATAAATTGTTATTTTGAAACTGTGCAGGATATTAGAACAAAAATTGAAATGACCATAGTATTATTCTTTAATATGGAGTGCACATATAAGTGGAAAGAACTGACTCTACATAATTCAAACTTATTATAAATAAGAACTGAAATGTGCTGATGTGAAAAATATATGATTAAATATACAGAAACATAAAGTGTACACATGCAATAAACTAATTAAATGCAATCCTGCTCATATAAAAAGAATGTTTTCTCAGTCCAAAACTTTATTTAATTTAATTTCTACTGATAATTAGAAACTCCTGCTAATAATAATACTGAACATTAAATATTCCTATAAAATATTTAATTCAGTGATAGGATTTGAAATACACAGAGCTACAAATACTTATTTCTTTTAGTAGTATGTGCTTCAGCAGTTTTCAGATATGCTGTGTTCGAAAATGCTGTTTCTTGTAGACGGCACTAGCCTTATGATATTTCTGATTCATTTTGATATTGAAACCCTTCCACGTTATTTGGGGTATTTACATCTCTTGTACCAAATGGAAATGAACTTACTACATGGTCAAAATTCATCAGAGTAATAAATTATCCTATTTTATTCCTTGTGCTCTAAGCATACATCCTTGAGCCTGTAATTGCATAGTTTATGGGAAATACTGCCTTTAACTAAAAAGATATTTAATTACACCAAAGTTCTGTGTGTCACATAGTACTCATTAAGTACTAGACCTTGTTACTAGGTTAATGGAGAAAATAGACTAAAGTCAATGAAATGTTTAGAAGATAGGTTTTTATTTTAAAAGCCAAGTGAATGCAAGCTTTCATATTAGTTTCAGACTTACTAGTTGCCTCAATCCAAGGATGCTTTGGTCACTTCATTAGTGCATGCTCAGTGCACGACTCAGCTTTTTCTGCTTTGTTGGTTTGGTACTCAAGGAGACCTTTGAGTAATCAGTAATTTAGTGCATGTCTACCAATATGAAATAGGGTTCCAAACTACTTTAGGCACACAACTTTTGTTTTGTTTTGTTTTGTTTTGTTTTTTATATTTTCAGTAACATCCATAGAACATGCTCATTACAAATAACAGAATGTTTGGGGTTTTTTTAATTACAATTGTATTCATCTTTAATATTTACATTTATGCAAATTTTTGGAGAAAATAAAGACAGGTCTGAGATGAAATATTGATTCCAAATTTTTTCAAGCTTTTTGAAAGACTGAAATATTCAAATTTTTTTTCAAGCAAGATTCTTATTAAAAGGTGTCTATTTCTGCCATAATTACTGTGAATCTCAAACTTCTGAACTAAGTTCAACATTCACAAAAAAAGGACAAAGCCATTTACAGAAGGTAGCATTGTTCTAAGTTGTAAGCTGGATCACTAGGAGATTTCTGAATACTAATTTGGGCATGGACAAGACTCATAGCTTTACCTCTAATCTCATTTGAGCAGGAGTAAGGTAAGGACTTTTTCACTAAGTATATGATACCAGCTTTCTCTACAGATGAGAAGTGAGAAATGTTCTCTAAGCACAGGAACAACAGCTGTTCCTAAAGATTTTTGTTTAGAACAATGGTGATTACATTTTTCACCCATCTGTGTAATCTGTATACCCAGACAACACCTCTAAAATATCTTCTCTCTCTCATGAAGTTATGAGGGCACTTTGGAGTGAATTAATCTACATATTTTTTCCTTCCTCATTGTATTTTGCCCAGAAGAGCTTTTTTTCACTGTTCATATTCTGCTTTCTTCCTTGTTAAGTAATGTTTTTATTGGCAATTAACAGCAGGCCTAAGCCAAGAAACACTGACTAATAATAGTGTTGTTGTTGGTTTCAATGACCTAAGTTTTTTAAAACCCCTTAGCACCACCTACAAAAAGGGTTCTGGACTTTTTATGATGTTATGTTATGGTGAATTTTATCATTGTTTATGATCACACAGGGTGCTAATAAATGCCTCTTGAATAGATGAAAACTTAAATACCTAATGAGTCAATAACTGTAAGCAGTTGAGAAATCTTAATGAATACTTATGTTCAAGGGAGTAATTCTGACAACAGTTTTTGGAGTTTGTGAAAACACAAAGTAGTCCAGCTCAGGAGATGCTAATGAGATCAGAAAAGTTTGGCAGAAAATGAAGATCTTGGACTTGACAAATAAGTATGGGCATTGTGACTTAATAACAGCAAGCAGCCAATCTTACATGAAAATAAGGATTGAAACATCTGCAAACATTCATCAAATTCTTTCAGTATGTTCAAGGAATTCTTAGGCTAGATTGTGATTATCCTTCCTGGCAGAATGGAAGTTAAGTCTACAAATAGCTTCTGTGTAGAGGGCTAATAGCAACAGCTCTGAGTATTGAGACTGTCTGTCTTTGTACCCATGGCGGGCTTGTAGAAAATATAAAGAATGAAGAGGTTGTGGGGTGTTTCTGAGTAAGATATTTCTTGTGGCTCTGGTTAAATTAATCAGTTTAGCTGATAAAATTTCCTGGTTGCTATAGCACAGCTTAACTCTGCATTCTTATGCATTTCTTTACTGAGTTCATTTCTTTTGAAGAATTTATTTCCTATCTGGGGTCAGTCTAAAATATTCTTTTCCTCCCAAGCTTTCAATCAGCCTCCTACCTATTTCAACACTAAAGAAAAACTTTCTTCAGTATTTCAGGAGTCATATAGTGTTTCTACTGTCCTGTTAAATTTCAGCTGCTGGGAATGGTATGGGTTTTTTGTTTGTTTGTTTTGCTTTGTTTCTGCTGTTTACATTGTTGTTTTGGTTTTGTAAAAACACATCTTATTTTTCTGCAGAATTTTTTGAAGTTTTCCCTACAGTGTCTGAGAAAAATCTGTCACGATGTTTCTTACTTCTTGCTCCTATTTTTCAGCTCTATGCACAACTCATATACAAGTTACTCTCTCAATATTTTTTTCCTCTCTGAGGAAAGAAGAACTTTAAAAAGGCTTCTTTTCCCTTTGGTTGCTATCTAGTTGTCTCAAACTCTCTTTTATTTGAAATATTCAGGTGGTGCAGAGAGAAATATAGGGAGAATTTTTTCCATTTTCTTACAAGTAAGACTGGATGATCTCACAATGAGCTATAAAGGATGTTGCTGCCTGCATACTGATCCCTGTGTGCTAAGACGCCTGCAGGCGTGATATGCCTGATGTGCAAACCCTTCTGAGATCCTCTTGCACCTGTCACACACCCACTTCTGACCGTTGTTCATACAGAATCCTGGGAAGTTCCTTATAGCATGGAACCAGCAATCCAGCAGCACTGTGCTCAGTCCGGGGGTAAAAGTTATCTTACAATTGCTGCTTTGAACTCTGAGATAAGCACAGAACAGAATTATAGTAAGTGGTTTAAACTGTCAAGACAGAAACATTTAAATTTCAAGCTGCTGAAATTCAAATATTTCACTGTTATGCCAGTAAGGTTTACAGGAAAGGACACACTACCAATTTCATGGTAACATTTCTGTGATAACTACCTTGTACATATGCGTTGATTAAGTTCTTGTTTAAAATACCACTATTAAGAGTGAAAATCATTAGAGATATACAGATAGTTACTTCATATTATCATTCTCAGAAGAGTGGATTCTGACAGATGGTTACATCTTTGATAAAAACCTAGCTTTGGGAACGATGATTTTTTTAATACAAAGTTGAAACTGTCACTCTATTCTTAGAGGATGCTTTTTAGTAGACTGATATATATATATTATATATATGATCACACAGAGTTAACTTGAAAACCAGGTATTGTTGGTTATCTGCTGCCAAAGATTGAAGTGAAGCCCATTCATGTACAGGAAGTCAGAGAAGTCAATTTTGATGGGTTAGAGCTTCTGCCTTTTTTCTATTTTGTTGTATCGGAGGGGGGGGGGGAAGTATAATACAGCCTCAGAAGACATTTCCAGGAGTCTTTTCCGTATCCCCATCATGTGACGTGTGCCCTCATGGAAGTGCTCAGAGAAGAATGCAAGATCATACATCTTTTTGGAAAAAGTAGTTCCTGAGAAGTGAGAAAAGGAGGTAATATAAGAGAATAAAATTTTCTTTTGCGCTTTGATGAAGTCTTTTTGTGAGGCATTATGTATGACATTAACTGCCACGATAAAACTGTCAAATTTGGCATCATAAGGCATGAGTAAGATTTATGATTACTGATTGCTGCCTTAAAATGTCCTTGATCTATCCCATTTCTTTAGTACCTACCTCACTGAGATTTTTCATTAGTATTCTTTTTAATTTCATGGGTTTTTTTTAATTTTATGAAGCTATCCACTGTTTTCAGTCTACAGTATAGCTCTTATTTTGAATTGCTGTAGCTTGTTCACTGTAATTTTAAATTATTTTTGGCTTTTGGGAATAATAGCTTGTCTTGATACAATACTTGTCTTAATCCAAGAGGTTCTACTGAAGTTGGAAATTTAAATGAAAATTTGAACTGGAATGCAGAGTGCCTGATGATTTGGAGAGTCAGTTGAGTTCATTCTGGTGATATGGACTTGAAAATGAAATTCTTGTCAGAATTAACATTTTGCAAAACTTTTGCTATTAAACATTTTGCAGAATTTTTCTTAAAAATAGCTATGTAACTTTAGTTATCTAGTTCAGTCTCCTGACCTTCTCTTTTTTTCAAATTCTTATGTGATACATGAAATGATCATGTAATATATATGCTGTGTAATTTGTATGACCATCTGCAAAGATATTTTGAGTAATTATGTGATGAACTGTAATTGCCTGAATATAAGATGATTCTAATAGTTAGAAAAGTTTAACAGTAGCATCTGTTTAGTAATAAAGGTAAACTTATTTATTAAAAAAAATAAGTCTTTTATAATTGGAAGTAATCAGTGTACTTCATGTAATCTGGCAGTAAATGACTATGCACCCACAGGGCTACTTAAGTTCAAAACCAATTTGGTAATCTTCCAACTGGAAATTACAATAAATTAAGGTCATTTCTCCAAGGAATGACGTAAACACTTAAGTAATGGAGCTCTTCTCTTTATGTTGAATCACATAAGTAAAATTAGAACCTGCTTAATTACATCTATTGTTGAATGTTTCAATTGGGCATTTAAATACCTGCAGTGGGAGTCACAGTCACTTTTCTCTTTGCAGGGCTGGAAACATAAACCCCCAAGCAATCAAAGCAGACCTATCTGTTCTGCACCAAAGGCAATGGGAAAAAAATCAGCTAAGTAACTAGAACAATTTTCAAGAAAAATTTGGCCCTACAGACTGTGTTGGGTTTTTTTTCCATTTCAGACTAAAATATACAGTGTTCTCTGTTGTACATTCCATTAAAAAGAAAATATCATTTGCTTACAGTGACTTGCAGAATGTGGATGTTGTTGTTGGTAATTCTTTTCAAATGGCAAGGTTGTAGGATATAAAGATATGTGTGTTCCTCCACATCTCCAGTCAATTTTTCAAGATGGTATATCTTCAAATGAGAGACTGATGAGTATACAACACTGTGAGGGATCACAAAGTTGGGATGTACTTAGCCTCCTAAAATGATGAAATATAAATACTGTCATTTTATATCACAACTACATATAATACTCCTTTTGATTCCTGTAATTTGTTTCTTGGAATTTTTTTAATCAAAGCGAAAAATTCTTCAGTGACACTAAAGCAGACCTTTGAAAATACATGTTTAAGCAGATTGAATGCTATTTGTATTATGCTTGTTTCAGTCTTGCTAGCCTGATCTTGGCTTTTGAGATTCATTCAGGCTTACTGATAGTAATACTGCACTAAGAAAGTTTGGGGCCACTGTGTGTCTCTAAGACAGCAGGTACATGAATTTTGTGGGGATTCTTTGCTGTTCAATTTACTCATTAGACTGCTTAGTCTCCACTCCTTGATCCCTAATTTTCCTTCCTCTTTTAAGAAAATAGAACCAGCAAATTGCTTTCTCATAAAGGCTGGATAGGTAGAGGAGGCAGACAGTACTGTACTGAGCAGATGGGAAAGTACAAGTGCATCAGAGAGTTAATTTGGACCATTAGGTTTTGTGAGAAGTATGTACTAAACACAGGTTTCAAGTTTATCACATTTAAAATTTTTGTCCTATTCATGTAAGTGAATATGCTATAAGTTGAGAAATGTAGTTCAAGGACTTGAGTTCAAGAAATGTAGACAAGGACTACATTCAAGTGAAATAGCTGAAGAGGCTGTTCCAAGTGCAATTGATGTTGATATGTGAACTATGGAGTTTGAGTTTCACTGAATTTTGTTCAGTTCAAAATGACAGGATGAAGTGTATTGAACTTATATATATGGATGTGACAGTCATGTGTGAACAATCAGGACAAAGAAAACTACTTAATCGTCTTAGTACTGTTTGATTTTGTTCTCAGAAGTACTTTAAATATGAACATATACTATTAAGAAAGCAATAGAATCTAATTTTAAGCACATTTTATTTTACATTCATGAATATCTATTCAGGTATCTTCTGCCTCTGGATGAAACATCTGTGTTTTTCAATACTTGCATAGTATGATCATATTCCTAGGTACTCATTTCAAAAATCTATCATTCATAACAACACATGAGTAATCCAAGACCACCTACATGGTTGCATTGTTATAATGTTATACATTTAATTTCATGTATGCAAAATTGGATGTTCCTGAATAGAAATTGTTATTGCAATACATTATTATTAGATGAATAAAGTTGCGAATGTTGGTTTTTTTTAATTTGTGGAATCAGAACCTTGGTGAATGACAAAGATAAAAGATACAGAAAATTATGTTTTCTTGCTTAGTTCCATACAGCATTTTATGCTTCATTATATATCAACATTTTTGAGAATGTAAACGTGATGAGAAAAAAAGAGTTTGTTTTAAAGACTTTCTTACTATAGTGAATTTCAAAAACGGAGTATAGATATTTTTTTAAGCTTCCTTTGTTCTATTCCAAAAAGAAAAATAAAGATGAGAAAAGGTGAATTTCAGGCTTGTTCAGCAAATATAATTTTTTAAAAGGATTTATAGTTCTAATATATGTCATTCTAGCGCATGAAACTTTGTGTTTTCTGAAGGACGAGAAAAGGCTAAATCCATCCACTGTGTAAAGGTCATAAAGGACTCTAAACTTACTTAATCCTTGCTTAAGGGCTTTGTGAAGTCACTATTTTATCCCAATGGTGAGATACTTGCTTCATTGAAATTAAAAAAAAGAAGTGATTTGCCACTGGATTACTGGATTCAGCAGAAGCCAGAGGTTTTTCCCTTGCAATGCAGAGTTATGTAGGGATTTCATTTATTTTCTCAATAGTATGCATATTATAAGGGACTAGAGATGTTTCTTTAGTTTTGTACTCAAATTTCAGGATTTTTTTAAACATCCTGACAATGTGAAGTTATAAGAATTAAATTTTATTTTTAGAAAAATTCAGTGCAAACATTCAAGAAACAGAAATTTAAAATCACTGTGACTGTTTTGAAATTCATTTTAAACACCTGGAGGTGCCTCTTTTTCCAAATTCAGTCCGGCTTCCCATACCTGGCTGAATATTTCCACTGGAATCCATGTGAATTCTTTCAAATGTGTTAAATGTCAGAAGTGCTTGTTAGTGTGAGTGAAATTCAGCTGTACTCACTGGCGGCCATCTGAATCAAAATACAAAGAAATACCAACACGTGTTTAAAAGGGTATATGCATGCTAATAATACTACCAAACTGAAAACTACAAGCTGCTGAAGCAAGATTTTTAATGCTGGAAAGATTGTTTTGTACTCCTGAAGACATGAAACAAACCGTTTTATCAGACCACTTTGTAAACTCAGTTGAATGCAATCAGACTGCACGTCTCTTAATAGTGACCTGTGCTTTTCTGTGAGATTAGTCCTTTTCCTAGCCGTAGATAGAGATGAAGATATTCTTGGATTTAAGCAAATTCTTTGTAATATAACCAATAGTTATGTCCTGACTTATGGTTTTCCATTCAGTGAGGATTGGGACGGCCTCTTTACTGGTTATATATATTTTATGGGAACATTAATGTATTAACAAATTATAAAAATATGTTTATTTCATATTGGTTGTCTGAGACCTGGCATCACCTGCCTAAATTGTTGGGTTAGCTTCAAGGTTGCAGATCTCAACGGTCATTTAGAAATTCTGCCAATAAACATATGTTAGAACGTTTTGGGGATTTTTGTACATTCCGTCCTACCTCTATCTGTTAAACTGCACCTTAAATATTGCCCCTATTGAAAGGCAGGGAAAAAAGAACTCTGGAAGAAGATCTTGGAAAGATCTTTATACCTTTGCTCACTCTGTATATTACAGAGTATAAAATGGAGACCTCATTCTAACTGTCTGTTAGTATTTCTGTTCCAAGAGCACCAGTAGAGCACATTCTGATCAATAGTTCCTCTCTGCTAGATGTTGTATCCTATAGTCAATACAGTCCTACCTCCAAAAGCTTATGATCCTTCCTTGTAATAGTGACCAAAAGGAGCCCTGAAAAGCTTAAAGAGAAAAAATATATATATAGCGCTATAATATCCAAACTTATCTTTGATAGCAGAAGTGTGATGTGATACAAAAAAAGCAACAAGCATTGTTAGCAGTAATACAGAAGAAAAATGTCAAGCTCCTTTTGTTAGTGTATAACAAAGATCCATTCAGCAGTGTCTAGTGTGCTAGCTAGTACACTAGAGTCAGAGTACTCTAACCAACTCCATTATAAAACCTACTATGGAAAAATTTATATCTGCTATAAATGTTCACTCAAGGCTGATTAGTGCCAAAAAACGTTTCTTTTTCCACTTAAAAATAATATAAGGCTGCTGCTTATAGATGATATAATTACAAAAGGGGAGAGAGAGAGGAATTTTCAAAGTCATAAATTGGAATTGAACATCCATCCTCCATGTCTTGGAATAACTGTCAATAACTTCAAAACAAAAAAAGTGAGATAGAAATCTTTTATACCATTCCAATATAGCAATTTTGACGAAGAAGAAACAATGAAATTTGTCTAAGATTTTTTTTCCTTGTGAGGCTATTTTTCTCTAACTCTTTGAAAATTATAATTGGCTTCTGAATTACATTATTTAGCTGATTGAAACTTCAGATGGATGAGTTGCTAGAGTCTCAAAACTGTCTTCTATAACTTCTCCTTCATACAATTTTATACCTGCCCATATTGTCATTTTTAACAGCTTCCTGCTGTGATAAATTGTAATGACCATCTGCCTATGATCACCTGCCATCTGTAAAATATTGCAATATACATTTTGAAATTGAACAAATTAATCTTTGCATGATAGACTTTTCTACTGCCTTATTTCTTATAGACCTTGGCAATATTTCTTCTAAATTTGGCTGTCTCCTAATTAACAACATTAAATACAAAAAGTTAGACAAAGGAAATTAATTTCCAAGTTGCCAAAGGACAAAGAGTCTGAGCAAAATACACAAAATACAATTCAGGTCTCTTGTTGCATCTCTGTTTTTTGAGAATTTACAGACGTTGCAGAATGTAACATCCATTATTTTCTTTCTTCTTCAGTACTGATAGCAGTTACGTATGGTATTATTAACCCTATATATTTTCTGGGTTTAACAACAATTCTTAACCTCTAGTAGGACACAGTTGGTCCTCATTGGCCTAGGTATAAAAACTGCACCATACCTCCTCTTTATAAACAAATTTGTTATATGCAGTCTCAACTCGGAGACAAAAAAGTAGTTCCATACGTGATCAAAGGGCAACACCCATTTCTATAGTAAGGGAATTCTGATCATAAAATGAACAACTGAAAAGTAATTTTCATAGCAGCTATCCAGTTACTAACTTCCGTATCAATTTTGATGTCACTGCTGAAGGATAATCTAGTAAAAATAAATTAGTGCAGACATTTCTCTCATAAAGACATCTAAGTCCTAGGAATAAAACTGGAGGTTGGGATGCAACTTAACGCCAAACTTAGGAATTCTTCAGTTTCATGGGAACAAACTGATTTGTCATAGAGTACAAAGCAGCTATCTCCTCTCTCTAAAAGCCTCAGACACTGAAAGAAAAAATCCCACAGTGCTGCCTCTTAGGAGAATAAACAAATAGCTTCTAGAGCAATGAAATATTCTAAAACAACTTGCAGTTAGCAGATCAAATGCACAATTAAAGATGGCTCTATGCCTCCTATTCTTCTTATTGGCCTTTAAGTCAGAAAGAAATTTCAGAAAGGAAGAAAGGACCCATTACAAATGTGAGGTAAGTCTTATATCATCTAACACTGTCTTATTACTTCCTGTATCCAGATATATCTTGCCATACGTATATAAGGACTAAAGGAAAAGTAGTATTGTTGGATTTTTATATACAGATGGTACATCATTTCATATACACACACATTTATATTAATATTATATATATTGCGTGTAGGGTTGTTTTTTGAGACATGAAAAATCTACTTTTCATAGTAGCATATGATGGGAGAAACTTTTCCCCCATATATGATATGGTACTGAAATATGAGATGCATGATTTTGCAGGAGAATAACAGTTTTAACTACATTACATGTTTAAAATCCTAACTGAACATAATATAACTTTACTAGCTCATTTCTCCTGAGGCATCAACACCATTTATCACTACTACTGCCATCTGGCATGACTGAACTATCATGATCAGCATTTTATGTGGAAATGAAAGCATTCAATATGGTCTCTCTTCTCTAATGCTCTGAGGTCAGATACAATACTGCTCAAGGCAGCGAGGATGCATTTTTATCACACACTTGAGAGACATCCATTTGATATATTTTATAGTTTTCTAGCTTAAGACCAGACAAGCTTTTTCTTATTTGCACTGACCTGACATGGGGTCGTTTGCTGCAATAATAATCTCAGATCCATTCAGATAAGTTTTGTTACACTTCAGAAGACTTCATGCAGATGCATATTTAGATGCTGAAAAAAAACAATTTTTTTTGCTGTATTACTCCAGAGATTAGAAAGGCAATAAAATCATTTGTCCAGTGAGTTTCAAACCAGAGAAAAGCTGCATGCAGTTTGCATAGGTTAGATGCTTGTGAAGATGTTTTAGTTGCTTTCATTTTCTCACAGGAGATTCATGGCATGCGGTCTCGACTTCGTTAAGAATATCTTGTAGTTTAGGTTCAAAACTTGAATTGCAATGTGTAAAAATATATGGCTGTTTTTTTTCTTTTTTTATGGCTGTTTTCTTTACAACACAAATTTGTAAGTCACTTTTAGTTGCCAAGCCTCAGTAATCCATCATGTGATAAGGAGTCCTACCACAAATATATTTATCTGCAGCTTTTTGGTGGCACTTTGTGATCATTTTAAGATAGAGAAGGAATTCTGAAATAAAGCATTGAGTTTGTAACTCTCAATAGATTCACACTGCGGTCTTTAACTTCGAGTTAATACTGCTATTATATATTTACTTACACAGTTTCAAATTCCATTTTTCAGTGTGACATTAAAATAAGTATATTGTTTTCATTGACATTATACTGGTCTTGAAAAATAAAGGTTTACTGACTATGGCCAGGATATGGTAAGTACATGCAAGGTTATGTATATGTCTGAAAATTTACTCTGTGCATTGCCAGTTGTGACAGAAAAGCCTCATGTTTTCCAGTGCACAGAGATGTGTTACAGCAAGTATCTTCCAGCTCAGAGTTGTAGTAAATGCAATTCAAACCGGGTGGTGTTCCCCAGGTCTCAGTAATGCGGCCACTTTTGTTAAACATAGTTAAACATATTATCTGGATAGGGGGATTGAATGCACCCTCAGTAAGTTCATAGACTATACCAAGTTCAGCAGGACTGTTTGCTTGAGGTCAGAAAGGCTCTGCAGGAGCATCTGGATAGACTGGACTGATGGTCAAGTCCAACCATACAACCTTCAACAAGGTTCAGTGCCAGGTCTTGCACTGGTGTCCTAACAACCTTATGTAGTGTACAGGATTTGGGAAGTGGCTAGAAAGTTGCCTGGCAGAAAAGGACCTAAGAATGTTAGAATCACAAAATCACAAAAACACCAAGGTTGGAAAAGACCTACAAGATCATCCAGTCCAACCATCCAACTATCACCACTAGTTCTCACTAAACCATATCCCTCAACACAATATCAAAACATTCCTTGAACATCTCCAGGGTCAGTGACTCCACCACGTCCCTGGGCAGCTAGTTGACAGCTGACTGAACATAAGCCAGTAGTGTGTCCAGGTGGCCAACGAAGTGAATGGCAGCCTGACTTGCATCAGTTATAGTGTGGCCAGTACAATTAGGGAAGTGATTATCTCCTTGTATATGTCACTGTTGAGATTGCACCTTGAATATTGTTTTTTATTTTGGTCTCCTTACCACAACAGTTGGAGAGTTTGCAGAGGAAAACAATGAAGCTGATGAAGGGGTCAGAAAGCAAGACTTATGAGGAGTGACTGAGGGAACTGAGGTAGTTTAGATGGGAGAAAAGGATACTGAGGGGAGACCTCATTTCTCTCTACAACTACCTGAAAGAAGGTTGCAGCAAGGCGGATGTCAGTTTCTTTACTCAGATGATAAGTGATTAGGCACAAGTAAAATATCTCAACTTGTGGCAGAAGAGGTTTAGATTGAATATCAGAAGGAATTTCTTCAGAGTGGGTGGTAAAGAACTGGAATGGACTGTCCATGGTAGTAGTGGAGACCCCATCCCTGGAGGGTAGATAAGAGAGATGTGGACATGGCACTAAGGGACGTGATTTAGTGATGTAGATCAGATTAATGGTTGGACTTGACAATCTTAAAGGTCTTTTCCAAGCTAAATCACTACATAATTCTACAATTAGTAAACCTCCACTTGGTGAGCAGTTAGAAGATAACAGGTTCTCTCTGTAGACTACTGTTTTTTGCAAAAACAGTAGACATTGTCACTCAAGGTTGTTGTAAATAATGAAAACATGGTTCTCCGTACTCGTTTATTTTCAGAAATTTGACATTAGGCTTACTGAGCTGCAGATAAAGGGTCACATTCTAATAGAATGGCTAGCAATTTGCTATTGTTCTCATATCACTGAAAAATTTTGTGGCATATGATAAAATGCTATATGAATAAGACTGGAATCTTCCTCCTCATTATCTGGTTTAAAACCATAATATCAGAAATACATTCAAAAAAATATAACTCAACATTCAGAGTATAACTGAAAACACATGTACCATATCAGTGAAATTTTTATCATCCTTGTAAATTCAATGTGCTAGATAGATGCTGTCCCTCTGAATAGCAAACAGATTATTTCTGTGGCATGGAGCTTTTCAGATGTTTTCTAAATGAGAACAATTAGCAGTTATCTGGAATTTACAGCATACTTATAGTGTCTACCACACATTTAGAGTTCAATTTAAATTAATATTTGTCCCTCATTAAAATGCAGCAGTGCAACACTGCCCAGGTGTTTTTATAGTGCACCTGCTTTTTGATAGTCATGTTTCAGGGTGGACCATCAGTTTAGGAACCTGTGAGCATTCCAGCACATGTTTCTGTTGTTGCAATGTCTCACATATAGACAAAACTGAGAATATTTCCTCAGGACATTTCCTAAATCCAAAAATAGTTTCCTATTCTAAAATAATGTTTATGTCCTGAGGGAAGACTGCATGGAAAATGGTCTTTCCTTTCATATTAGACACTGCTAAGACAAAGGCTCAACATGTAAACAAACCCAATGTATGGAGCCCAGTGAAATTAATAAAAGTATCTCAGGCTTAAGATGTTTGAGCTTGGTACTTTTCTGATGTTGTCTTGCTGAGTTGAATGTTATCTCTACTATGCTGAAGATAGCTCAGCACAAATGCAAGACAATATTGGTTTTTTTTAATTTATTTTTACTTTCTGTCCAAATTTCTACAATCCAAGCCATGTAAAAGTAAATATTTTTTTCTTTCTCTTTATTTTTAATTGTTGTGAAAACCCTTCAATTTTTTTAAAATTTTAAATAGCCCAAATCCCGTTTTTGTGATTAGTCAACCTGCCTTCTTTTATTTGCCAGCTCAAAAATTTGAAATTCATTGTTCATTAAAATCTTCCAAATTTAAGACCCCAGAGTATAAATATAAGTATAGTATGTATATCTTTTCAGGTGTTAGAGAACATTATTTTAGAATAGAAGAGATGAATAACTATGTGGACAACTGAATTCCCTTTTTGACTACTTTGTGCACTTAGAGTAAAACTGATCATAAGATGATATACTGAAATATCTGTAACTTCTGAATTAAAGAAAGTAATTAGCATCAATGCTAAAATCAAGTTCTGTTTTTCTGGAATAATACCTCACGTAAGCTGTAAATTCAACATGAGCATAAGCCAAGTTACATTAATTTATCCATAAATGATACCAGTAGGAAGCCTTTGACAGTCCTCAATATTTTTAGATCATTCAGAAACTCTCATGAGTAATTCAAATAATAAAAATATATGAAACAAAAGTCTTTATGTGAATACATACAGTGAAAAATTTATTTGTGATTTTTCACTAACCTTGTTCTGATTATGTAATTATTGTCTTTTTTTTTTTTTTTGCAGTCTCTCCAACTCTGCCCCTTGCTATGAGTGTCAGTTAACAACACTTCAGTTATTTTTAAAGTATTTAATTTTAAGTGATGACAATTTCTATATTTTAAAATTATTTTCAAATAAATGTCATTTTAAGAGATAGTGAAAGATTTTCAAAGAAAAGCGATGAGGTATTCATATAAAATTAGGTCTATGCAATTAGCAATCTTCAATTTTGATAGCTGAAGACTGAATCTGGATAATCATTTCGTGAAGGTAAAATGCTGAAATTTTTCATTTTTATTCCAATAACTATTAAAAACTGAGACATCTATTAAAGCTGTCTTAACACTGTCTTCGGGAATTTTATTCAAAAACTTACATACTCATAGTACTGTTATGCTACTGTATTTGATGAAAGATTCCAGGGGAGAATGAAGCAACTTTGTGCTTATATTAAATAGTTTGAAAAAATTAGATGGCAAATGCTCTCTGGAATTGCAAGCATTTTTTCTCAGATAATTATGTTTTGCTCTCACACATTTCTCCCTCATTCGTGGAGTACGGTAAGCATAAAATAGACCTCATTAAATAAAGTTCAGACTTTCTTCATTCATTTTTGTGTGATTTTCAGGGATAAAAGGGAAATCTTGCCAAGCAATTTTTAGTTTATAGATATAAAATAATGAGATAAAAAGCAATTAAGGGAGACATCCTGCAATAATTACTTTGCTAGTCCATATGTTCAATAGTAGCCAGTTGTGTTCATGTGCAGGTTATACAGTATGGTAAGAAAGACAGGAAAGCATTTATTTATATAATGGTGTTCGTTCCATTACTTGTGTCTTTCTATCAAAATGTGAAGTCTCTTTATGTTATGTCTGCCTTCCACAGTATCAGTTTTCCCTTTAATTTGACATTCTATTTTATTTTTTGAATCAAACTGGGAGATATCTTATGCAGTAATTTTCAAACAGTCATCTTTAGCCTAATTCTAAGGATGCTAGGAAAACTAACTTAAATAAGTCATCCTGTTGTCAGTTGGTCTCTCTGCATTATTCAAGGAGTCCAAAAACTCATGGATATTACTAGAGGCATTCTGTTTGAAAATTCACAACTTTTCTATAAAGAATTAATCATGTAAAAGTTAAGCAAATCTCTCAGCAATCCTGTGGGATCAGTTCTTGCACTAAGCTGAAATGTGTCTTTATCTGATCAAAAAAAAAAAAAAAAGTAACAGTAAAATGTAATTCATCACTTTTATTGATAGCAGTGATGAGTAGATGACTATAACATAGGTAGAATTCAAATCGATCATGAGTGTTGAAAATACCATTTCCAAAAGCAGTCCCCAAATCATCTGTCCAGAGAAATAAAAAAAAAAATTAGCAACATAGAAAAAAAATAAAAATCTCTAATAGAAAAACCTTTGCAATAAGCAGACTGATTTTCTATACAAGACTGTCTCGTAGAAGCCAACATGGCTCATGTCATCACAAACCAAAGAAACTCTGGAAATGTTTCTTGTACAGGATTGTGCCTGTATTTCTTTAACACATGTATTATACTATGAAGCTCATAGAAAAGGCAACTTCTGTTTATTTAAAATGAGGTGCACTTAATGCCACAATACTGTATGAGATGAAACTCAGCCTCAGCTTCAGATTTCTACCTCAATCTGACAGCAAAGCTGGATCCCTTTCAGGTCATACCAAAGTTAAAAGTATGTGTATACTTAGAATGTTGTGTATCTTCAGGGCTACAGAGATAGTGAAGGGTGAGAAGTGACTGGCATCCCTTGATTTTTCCAATCCAGAAAAGAGGAGACTAAAGGGAGACCTCACTGCAGCCTACAGCTTTCTCACAAGGGGGAGGGGAGGGACAGAACTGATCTCTGCATTCTGGTGACAGCAATAGGACCTGAGAAAATATCTTTGTAAGAGAGAGCACAATAATAGAAGCTTCTTAAAGGCTCTTGGTTTTTAAAGGCAGGTAATTTCCTAAAATTCTTCTCTAACACTGAAACTTATGCACACATTTAGCCAGAGGAAGATCTTTCTCATCCCAGATTAGCCACTTGCAACCAGGAGTAAAATCATTCCCAATAAAATAATTCCCAGGAGTAAAATCATTCCAGTGAGACTTGTGGTGTAGGTACACTCCCCAGCCACATCCTATCTTCTCCTTGGGATTGTAGATGATCATCTCCACTTCTGCCCTGTGGTATTCTTTTTGCTGTGGAAAAGCAGCCCCAAAGTGTGACCAAACTGTTAGTGAAGGCACCTAGGGGACCAGGACTGTGGGACAAGCCCATATACCCAATCATTGCACTGGGATTGAATCACAGCAAAGCTATACTTTGTCCATTAAAACATAGAGTGTAGGCCAAATAAAATGGGAAAAAAGGCAAACTGTTTATCTTAGTGCATGTGTTCTATGAGAACAATGAGGATTTATTTGAGAGAGTAATACCATCAAAGCCGAAGATATTTGTCTTGACACTAAGCAAAATATCTGGAACTTTGAAATATATCCCAGTGAGATCATTGAGGCTTTACTTGTGTATATTGGAAAAGGATGTGTTTGTATGAGAATGTTTTGTGATTTTATACTTACAAGTAACATTACTGTAAATAAAAGCAATCACTCAAGTTTTTGTGTTCTTGTTACGTCATATCTGTTGTTACAATCCAGTTACACACTGAGACAAGATTCACTGCCTGCCTCAATTGGAATGAACCTCACATTAGTGAAGAAACTACAACAAAATGATTATCTGTGCCAACTGCTAGAACACATCCGAAAAATGGACAAAAACTGTAATCACTGTTCATCATGATACAGAATATATATGCCATGTCCTGGGAAGAGGTAAGAAGGACAGAGAACATCACTGATGAGAAACACTTCTTGGCTGGTCACCAACAGCAAGGGGAATTTTTAACTCCATGCTTCACCAGTTGTGATCCTACTAACTCTAACAGTGTTGTGTCTCTTGCTTATAATCAAATTGTATATGAAACTCTGGCACATACTAAAACAACTAACCCAACTCAAAACATTCAAAGCATATAAATTAGTATGCTAAATCTATTTGCTTGCCACAGATGATAGTACTTCACTTGCTGGGGATCTGTAAGAACTTGAGTCAATAATATACTACTTATGACACAGAGGCAAGAGGTGACAATACCACCACTTTGTGAAAAGTAAGATGAATTGCCTATAGTCGCAGGATGGAGTATGATGGTGTGCTCCTGCTGCTCACCCTCCCTGCCCTCCAGGTTCTTCTCTCAACTCCCTATTTTGGCCCTGGACAGGAAGACAATGAACAACAGCACTGATAACACTCTTGCTAAAACAAATAAATGACCATAAATCTGTCTCAAACTGAGAACACAAATCTCACAAAAAACACAAAAAACTCATTTTGGAGGCAGGATTTTAGAGAAGCCTTTGAAAAATCTCATGTGTTAACCTAGCTTTTAGTGCTGTGTTCAAGGCCATTGCATACAGATGCAACACATACCTTGTAGAGAAGGTATTGGTCATGAAGTACAAAAACCTGCTATGAACGTCATACAGATATTTAGTTTGCCATTAGAAAGTGGTTAATTCCAGAACCAAGGCAAGGCTAAGAAGACTTGTTCTGTTATAGCATTTTTTAATGCAGTGAAATTATTCTGATATTTTAGTATAATAATACCAAATACAGAGCTATTTATGTTATCACAGCTATTCTGCACAAATTAATTTTAAAAAAAATGCTATATGGTAAAGCTACATTTTTAATTATCCCTTTCCCAACTGATCTAGATACTACTACCTCCAAATGGCTTTTCTCATTCTCTGAAAACATACATTTCAGTATTTATTGAAGGAACTAAAATTAGCAGAAACTCTGAGTATTAAACACAGTTGACTGTAGAATGGCAAAGAGTCCTAAGGGAATGGCTCTTCCCAGTTTTCAAAAATACTGTGGGAAACCAGTGGGAAATAACTAATCACTCACAGTTGGTTTTGTTTTGATTTTTTCTTTTTTGATCCATATATGCTTTCAAATTCTTCCCAGGAGATAAATGTGCTTTATACACACTTAAAAGGAAAAAAAAAGGAAAAAAAAAAAGTTGATTTATTTATTTATATTTGTGGGTTTTTGGTGGTGTTTTTTTAAATCTGTGACTTGGAATTCTTCAAGCAGTCAGAACAGAAATGAAAATGCTAAAATGTAGAGTTCCTAAGTTACTACAATCCCAAACTAAACTGATGATGTGTGCATTAGCCAGTGATAGCACTGACAGAGGTCCTGGGTGACTCCAGATCAAATGCAACCAGTTATACCAGTAAGTGTGAACACAGTTCATCACAAAGATTTGCTTTTGTATTACACAAGGTCTGCCTCAAAAGCAATGCCTCCTGCTTTATGACGTTGACCCATGACATCAGAGATGGATGTTGGTATTGCAGTAGAGGTTGAATCTTCCCACCAATATCCCATGATATGTTGTTGCTGTGTGACAGATGACAGCAGAGGGGCAGTCTAACAAAATGGTGTCTGACACTGAAGTACGTATGAAACAAAAGTGTGTCACTGAATTCCTTCATGTGGAAAATATTGCACACTTGACATTCATTGATGCTTCCTGAATGTTTATGGACCCAACAGTGAATGTGAGTACAGTGCGGTCATGGGCGGTGCGTTTCAGCAATGGTGACAGCAACAGTGGGTCACCTTTGCTGGTGCAGTTTTTATGCATGTGGCATGCAGGCTCTTGCTCATCACTGGTGAAAATTCATAGCTAATGATTGCGACTATGTTGAAAAATAATGTTTTGTAGCTGAGCATTTGTTACTGCGCTCTTTGTATCTATTGTCTTTTCCAAGGAAATAAAAAGATGTTACTTTTGGAGCTACCTATGTATAAGTCTAGTTTAGTGTAATAATGTATAAAAAATTCTACATTATCAAGAGAATAATTGTCAATTTGTAATTTTCTTGGGGCAGTTTTATGTGATTTTGACACAGAATTTTTGTTGTTCTGAATGATGGTTTTGAATTATTATCTATTATACGAACTATATACCCACATTTCTCAATCCTGAAATATATCTATTTTTCAAATAAGCACTATGATGTGGAAAGCAGTGAGAAATACCACTGAAGAACATAAATGTTTGAGTGAAAATAAGTAGCTGTGTTAGAATATTTATTCTCACTCTTTATATACAGTTTATATACCACTTTCCTAACACGCAAGATATTAGACAGTTTGACTTATGGCCATTTCTTTAATTCCCCTGCAGTTTTTGTCATGACAAGTTATATCGTGATGTAGAACTAGAATGTCAGTTGATGACTAGTGTATAATTACAATATTTTGCTGGATTGTAATAGGAAGTGTCTATAAAATCTACTGGTTAAGAAGTTAATACAAAGTACATCAGGAGTTAACTTGGATTTTTACTATTCCTAGGCTAGTAAATACATGTCACTTTAGAGACTTTTTGTAAACCAAATTTAAATACCTATCAAACAGTATACTTTTCTGCAGGAGCATCCACAAGAGCTTATTTTTTACTGCTTTCTGGTGGTACAACTGATTTTTTTTTTTTTTTTTCAGAAAATATACAACATAAATGAGCTGAGACAAGCTAAACAAACCTCTCAAAATCTGGGACATGACATTCACTTTCAGAGTGTGCATGATCATTTGTAAAAGTCTGAATGAAATCCATTATGTCATCTATGTGCAATGAGGCTAGAGAAAATAGGAACATTACCATCACTGAAGTGTCAAAAAGCAGACCTATTTGCAAGCATTGAGTTTGAAGCAAAGAAGGGAACGTTCTGCACAGAATCACCAGCTTTGCCTAAATGAGCCACGCTTGAGTTATGTGCCAAACAAGTCTCAGGCATCCTGGCTTCAAGGGCATATTTCATAGCATGTCAATGGCTCAGCTTTTGCTGGATTTTATCATATTTCAGAGCAGTGTATGGTGGAAAGATGATACAGGAGAGGAACCACCTCTGTATTCAATGAAGGTAGGATTGTACTCATTATATCATTTCAAAAAGTATTTATTTTAACTATTGACTGCTGTCAGAGAATCTACAATTTATAATTCTATTTCTTTGAAAAAATCATCCTGTAGCACCAAGACACTGCTATGAAAGTTTCAAGAAACAGACATTGCATACTTACAGCTAAATATCTTTTCCTTGTGCTTCTGATCGCTGTGTATTAAGATAATGGCCTATAGAAAGTGAATGGCCAATTCACTTCTAAAAGGAGTTTTGAAATGGTTGTGGAGATGAATCATGACATACTTTCAGGAATTTCTTTTGTTACTGTCTTTTTTTCTTTCTGTCAGTCTATGGTATATCTACTTCATAGTGCCATGTCCCTCCTTATTTAGAAAAAGGAAATTAAAACACAAAAATGACACATTGAGGAAAAATGTTTTTGGTTGGGTTCTTTTTAGTTCTTTTTTAGTTGTTTTTGTTTTTGTTTTTGTTTTTTAATTAATGTACTGGGACCATTCACATAGCAAGGTACCAAAACTCTACCATTTACCATTAATATATTTTGGTGTTTGTTTATTGTGAAATCCTTTGACTAAAGAAGTATAAACATGAGGGGGGTTGAAGCCATTGTTGGGTTGTTGGAGGTTTTTTTTGCAAAATGAAGGAATTACTTTGAAAGCAAATTCTAAAATGATAAAAAGATTTCCAGCCCAACATTTCCCCTATTTCTCTCACCTTCTTTCTCTTCTTGCAAATTGTTCTCCACTTCAGTTATTATTTCTCATATTTTTTTAGTTAGTATGTGTCTCCTGAGGTTGGATGTGGATTCAACTATTCCCATCTACTTCATAAAGCCTACAATTAAGGCTGTATCTCATGTTAAAAGCTCATCTGTTCTTTGGAAGAATATTGGGCCTCTAATAATCAGTAAATGCAGCAAAAAAAAATTTTTTTTTAAATGGTTCAATGCTTAGTGCAGGGAAAAGAATGTCAGTTCATTATGGCACCTTTGGTCAATTTTGTTTCACTTGGGATCTTTAACAAAATACCATCCCTTGATTGCTTCCACTTATTTCTGCTCCCATATGATCTCTTTTATGTCCTCCTTAGTCTCTCCTTTCTGCTGCTACTTCTAACCACATTTCAGTTTTTTTCACTTACTTTTTGGGGAGAGTATCTATTGACATATTTGGTGTTCATAATAGTCTGGATTGACAAATGCAAAATATAAATACAGCTGGCTCTTGCTGTATGACTATTTATTATTCATGTAGCTTAATTAATATTTATCAATGTTAATAAATAAATGATACAGTTAAAATGCTGGTGAATGGTGAATTTGAGTGGAATATAATTTGCATAAAACAATTGCTCTTTTTTAAAATTAATTAACTGAGTGTTATTCAACTGATGGAGTCTGAAGACTACTTCTAAATCCATATGTTGTCTGTATCATTGATAATTAAGACACTGAGAACATAAAATTAGGCTGATACACAATATAATGTATGTAGGCAAATCTGAAAACTAAAGCAAAGCAGTAAGTATAAACTTGCTTCTGCTTTACACTAAGTAGGCACTCAGATAATCATGGATCTATGAATAATCTGTGGATTTAATTTTTACTGGAACCGATAAACAATCTGAAACACTAAGCCACAGTTTTTATCCTGGAAGAAGTATGATAATGAGAACTAGAAACAAACTAGACATACAATAATTAATAACTGTTAATAGAAATATTAAACATTTTAAAAATGATGATGATACTCATCAGGTTCAAAAAGCAAAGATAATTCAATCCTTTATCATGTTCTTATCATTCAATATATCTGTGTAGGGAAGTTATGTTTCTGATGCACATTATTTTAAACTATGAACAGAAATATATAACACATCAATCTGTAGCAGGAATAACTGTATTTTAGTTGTCTATAGGTCTAGAGCAATGGGCTTTGAAGTAGAAAACTGAATTTGTGATAGGTTTAGCTTCAGAGGTACTGTCTGAGAAACAGCTTTGTATAAATTCAGGTTAAGTTTTACAGAGGCATTGGAAATACTTCGCTAAAATAAAGAAGATAAACAATGATTCCCAAGCATGACATAAAAATAGAAGTAGAAACACTAAAGAAAAGTGAAAGAAAAGAGTAGAAAAAAAAATCTACTGGAGCTAAAGTTGAGAAAATACAGAAGAAAAAAACATAAACTACAACCTATCTTCAATAAAAGGGAACGAAGTATTATACTTAAAAAAACATTTTTTTATACGCTATATGTACTTAAATTTTTTTCTCTAAGTGAAACAGAAGTGACGAAGTATAAAAATCTGCTACAAAGTTTGAGAATTATGGCACTACACATAGAAATGAAATATTTTATTGATTTTAGATATTTACTTTACAGGCAAGGCATCTGTATGGGAACTGTTGAGTCACAGCCTGAACCATTCGTTGATGGTTCACCTAAAGAAAGGACTGGTTCAGCCATGGGAGCACAGGTGAAGGCAATTCACCTGCCATGCTCCACTCCTCCTAGACCCCATTTAATGGCTGACTGCCATAGGGTAAGGATCTCTTTCCGGAGATCTCTCCTCTGTGGAGTCTTTTCTGCAAACCTAGATCTTTGGATACAGGTGGGTATTCTTTCTTTTTTTTCTTTTCCTATTTTCACCATTATAATGTTTCCAGCCATAACACTGACTGTAACAGCAACGTTCTGATGAGGTCAGGCTTGTGTTGAGACCTCCCAAGTTCTGTCCTAGTACTGGTAAGTAGAGTGCAGAAAGAAGCAATGAACTGAGAAGGTAGTTTAGTGGGCATGAAGTGAACTGGCTTGTAGATACTGCATGGTCTGATTCATTTAGTTTTCCTATCAGAATCTAACAGAAAAAAAAGCAAAGACTAGACAGAGTTGTAGGATTATACTGAATTGAATTTGATGTTCCTAATTTATAAAGTAACAAGAGGGAAATGTGTTCTAATGCTTACAGAAATGGGAAATTAGAAATTTCAATGTCTGTAATGTACATGCTGATGTTAGAGGAACTGAAAAATTACAGATGCATAAAGGCTCAAAGAAAGACTGGGGAAGAACATTTCTGAAATTATTACTACTTTATCAAACTGATGCAGTGCTCATCTACGGCAACATGTAGTGCCTATCTGGGCAGCATTTTTGTAGGTATGTGACTCAAAATTGTCACTTTGAAATTGAAAATCCAAATTATTCTGATAAGGAAAAAACTGTGGTGAATTTCAAGTCACTCATGAGGAATTCTGGTAAGAAAAGGTGAATGATCTATCTAAAATGAAAACTGTGCACAGTAAGATAATAAAGGATTTTAATCTGCAAGTTCCATTTCTCTTCCCAATTTCAGCAAAGGTCAGCATTTCTGCACAGGAGTACAGGAAGTATTGTAAGACAGTATAGACACTAACACTGCCTGAGAGTTATTGTGGATCTCTTGGCAACAGTAAGTGGTAAGTGACAGCACAATGAATTTCAGAGTTTAAAAGGTATTAATAAATTTATTCAGAGGATGGGTTGTAATACTTAGAATTGTGCAAATTGTTATCTTCTTTGCCTGCAAAAGCAAAATGTGAAATTAAAATTTATGGGCCAGATTTTCAACAAAAGTCCTAATTCCAAGTTAGTTTCAGTTTTGATGCTGGGTAGATTTGTTCTGATGTCTTGACCTGCTTAGGGAGAGTGAGTTTGAAAGTGTAGAATCTCATAGATCGTTTGGCAAATATGAGTCCAACAGATAATTGTGTACAAGATGTGCTTACAAGAATTTGTACTCGGAGACAGACCTCCTGGTATCTGAGATATAGCATTTTTACTTCTATTATGTTTCAGTAAAGTCATATAAATTATAGTCCTTTGATATCAGCAATAGCACCCATGTGTGTAGAAACTTATGTAAACTCCCAACTAATTTAGCATGGTTTGCACTTGTATTCAAGAGAAAAGGGATGAATGTCTGAGCTAATTTCATGCAGTTTACTACAGATTTAAGTTTTGATAGTGTGCATTACTTACAGCTGTGGTGTCTCATCAAAGCTGGTCCCTGCTCCCTGTGCTGTATAAACAAATCTCTACTATTCTTCCTTCAATTCCCCAGTTGCCTTCCTCCTTTCTGCTGCTACAGAGCAGTGTGATGTGCTAATAAAGTAATTAACACATCTTCTTTGTAATTAACCTGGCCTTCTCTCTAATCTGACTATCCACACCAGGATGAGAGATGTTAGGTAGATCAATTTGCAGCAATCTGTTTACCTGCATACAGGCAGTTTGAAACAAATAGCATGTTAAGAAGGCCTCAGTAGAGGAACAAGATTTGCTACCAGCTACTGAGGTGGTTTAAAAAAAAAAAAAATTAACATTTTTACTAGAATGTTATCTATGCTGTACTATCTAATGTCCAACCTGGGAAAAGAAAAAGATAAGGAGGGTTTGTTAGAAAAGAGATGGAAAACATGCTGCTGGCCAGAAAAAAATAGGAGGCAAAGATTA
The DNA here is from genome assembly GCA_037305975.1 of Chrysolophus pictus. NCBI lineage: Eukaryota > Metazoa > Chordata > Aves > Galliformes > Phasianidae > Chrysolophus > Chrysolophus pictus. The sequence continues at coordinate 48,594,949 of CM074579.1, read as the reverse complement.
TTCTGAACCAGTCACCTTCTGGAAGGGCACAGCATCAGCTCAACTGTTTCCTGACAGCAACCTTTGGATGAAGAATTAGTCATTCTCCCTTGCTTGGAGCATGCTTCTTTGCATAGGTGGGTCTCCTAGGGAAACTCCTTCTAGACTGATTATCAGCAAGGGTATTTCAGGGATAGACTACTGCTCTATTTGCTTTATTCTATTTGATTTAGGTAGGCATTTTTAAAAAGAGATTTTATTTTTAATTTGTACAAAACACTTTCCTTTTCTGAGTTAGATTTAGATATTTATATGTGTTACTGTGCAAAATACCCTCTGGTAGTGCCTTGCTTTTAAGTGATTGATCTCCTGAGTGGAATCCAAAAATCTGGCAGGAACTCTATGGTGTAGGGATGTGTTTTAAATCCATTCCCTCTCCAGAGCTTAGATGACCCACCAGAGTGTTTTGGTTTAACATGGCAGGTAGCTGAGCATTGCACAGCTGTTCACTTGCTCCCTGCCTTCCCAGTGGGAGCAGAGAGCAAATAAGAAAAATAAAACAGAATTGAACTAGAAACACTGGTGTGTTGTCAACATTGTTTTTCTTCTAAAACTAAAATACACCATCATACCAGACACTCTGAAGAAAAACAATTCTGTCCCAGCTGAAACTAGAGTATTGAGGCACTGGCTTGAACAAATGAGTGAGCACCTGGTGATAGCTGGCATAGCCAGCCCTGGAAACACAGGGGAAAGCAATTCATTTGTGTGACTGGAAGGTGTGGAGCCACGCTACACCCCCTCCCTAGCCTCATTTAAGGGCTGACTGCCGTAAAGGAAAGATCTATGTTTGGAGATCCTTTGAAATGTTTGGCAAGCCCTGATCTGTAGAAAGGGGTAAGTAATTCCTCATTTGTTATTAGATTGTGACCTCTACATTTTTGTGGGTGGTTCTAAACTGGTTTGAAGTAGTTATACCTGTTATTACCTTTCTCAACACCTGAATCTCCCTTGGTACAACTTGAGGCTATTCCTTCTAATCTTATTGCTAGCTCCATGGGAGAGCATGGAAAATGCTGACCCCCTCACATTTCCATACAACCTCCTTTCAGGTAGTTGTAGAGCAGTACGAGATCTCACACGATCCTTCTTGTCTCGACTAAACAATCACAGTTCCTGCAGTCACTCCTTGTGAGATTTCTGTTCTAGACTCTTCACCAACTTTGTTGCTCTCCTCTAGACACGCTCCAGGACATCAATATTGTTCTTGTAGTGAGAGGCCCAAAACTTCATTGTTTATTGTGTGATGTTAGGTTGAGGTAGGAGATGAAATAAAGCGTTCAGCTCTGATAATACTGAGGTGTTTGTGGAGATATACTGAAGACTTCCAGCATGAGAAAAACAATTAAGATGAAGATATGGAGACATCAATTGTAATTTGAAGTGTTTTAAAATATTCTGAGGTAGCTGAGCAGGGATTTGCAGAGCTATGAATTCTGGCTTAAGTGGCTATCTTCTAAGTCATGCTCCAGGTGCTGAAATCTTATTTTATATCAAGCTACCTAAAACATTGGTTTTAAGAAAGCCTAAAAGTTTATTTCTAGAATTTTACCGGTAATTTCATGCAGAAATTAAACTTGTCCTCCAAGTGATTTTTTTGAGTTTTTTAAAAGACTTTTTTATTACAAATAAAATTCAGGAACACACTCTTGAGTATAGTGCAGCTGTTTGGTGATGTATGGCATGAAGGATGCAGTTCTTGTGCTGCTTAGTGACTCACGGGGGAGAATGCCTTCAGTGTGAGAAGATGCTGTCAGCTTATCCAGATTCTGAGTTTGAGTGCATTTGCTGTAGCTGCTCTTCTAGTAACTTTATGTAAGTACATGTGTATACATATGCATGTGTGTATGTATATATATATGCACCTGAGATACTTGTAATAGATTTTGATACTTTTCTGAAAGAAAGCAAGTCTCCATGATATTTTTCTTCACTTTCCTGTGGTCATCTGCCTTGGCAGGAGTTTAACACTGGTCCTGCAGATGTAAAGCATTGATCTATTTGTGTGTCTTTGTAGTTGGTTCAGATGGGAAAGCAGACAGGTCAAAATTTAGTTCACGTTATTCCAACTGTTTACTAGTATTGTTCCAGGGCAAATATGAAGTACTTCTTTGAGTCATGCTATCAGGAAGTGATCTTGGTGTGCTTGGGCACTCAGTACGTGGCAGGACCTGCCTGCCATTTTGTGTGACTGCAGGGAGGAGGCTGTGGGCACCATTCCTGTGCGGCATCTGAAAACACATCTGTGTTATTCTCCTTACCAGCTCCGGACAACGTGGTTGTGTCTTTAGAGATAACTGGGAGTATTCAGCAGCTTTTTAAATAAACTTTGTTGGGAAGGATCTGTATCTTTAGATTCTAGCTAAGAGTTGGCTGCAGACAGGAATAAAGTGGTCTCCCAGTGCTCTTCAGGGGATGCTACTTGCATTACAGCTCTTGTGTGTTCTCCTAACTTCTTTAAAGCAGTATGAAAGATTATCATTCATACCAGCACAAACATATGTTCATTGAAGACAGTAGGGGCCCCGCACCTGTGCTACCTCCTATTGCCTTTCAACAGCATCACAAAGGAACTGCACAGCACTCATGAATGGGGTTCTATATAGGTTGCACTGCTATTCTTTATTAAGTTTTCACTGTTCCAAAACAACGGGAAGAGATGAGGCAGCCAGGCAGTTGTGTATTTTTCTAAGTTTAAAAAAAAAAAAAGCCCCTAAGTAACAGAGTGAAATAAACTCCACTTTATATCCTCAGCAACAGCCAACAAAATCACCCCTGATTACTCCTGACATCAGCCTCTGGGATTCCCTCTTTCCTTCTGAACTGTGTACTGTGAGAGAATTTCCCCCCCAAAAAAATTGCCAACTGCTATTCAAATGATAAGTGGTGCGTGCTAATTGCATTTTATATGGTGATTAATTAAAAATAACCATGCAAATGTCTAATTTAAGAGTCACTCAATTCACTAAGTCTTCCAACACTGCCTAGCTGCCCTAGGCATTTGGTGGTTAGGCAATTTATTCAAGCTTTCAAAATGTTCTCAAAATGTCTAAGATAATGAAGGTTCTTGAAAAAGTTCCAGCTAGCTCAGAATGTATAAACAGAGGTTTCAGAACTGTAAAATAGCACTGCATATATTTGCATTTTTGCGCTAAGGTACACTTTGTATGCATAAGAATAGAACAGGAAGTAAGTAATAGAGATTCTAAATAACTTGAATATTTAGCTGTTTCTTGGGCTGCAGTATACAGCAGACCAATTTGGAAATAATTTCATTAGCGCAAGAAAGTCAAATGTAATCTTACTTAGGTCAAACTTCTATCTTGAAACAGGAAGCTTTTCATACGCACTGGACGGGGTCTTTGCCTCACTCAAAAATAAATATTGTGTCAGTAGAACAATGCTGTAACTCCGGAGATTCAAACACAGTGAGTTTTAATCAGTGGAATATGTAATTTAAAGAAGAGATTACAGTTGCATATTGAATGAGACATTAAAATATACCATGTGAAGAACAACTGCAGAAAGTAATAAATTATATTTTTCCATTTTTACTAATAGAAAAAATTTAAGTACTTCACTCATTTAGAATTTCCATATGATATTTTTGTAGTATTTCATTTTTGTCAATAAATGAATGAGAAAACAATGTGTCTGAGAAAACTGCGCACTTGATTTCATCTTTCTTCTTATGTAAGAAAGTGCACTCTAATGACTACTACATGATTTTGCTTTGAAATGAATGCATATTTTCCGTGTCATAAGGGAAATTATATGCTGTTCCTTAACATCATACTCTCACAGCTTACAACTTTTCAAGCCTCTCTACTTGGTATCTAAATGCTTTCAGCAGAGGTGAATGAGTCTTGGATCATGACAAATGGTCACTCCTGTAAAACAATAATCAATAGAGCCATCTTGGAAAGGAGAATGCTGTGTTGAGGGCACTGTTTGTGACTTTTCTGAGCCGCTTGAGATTTGTTTTATCACTGAAACCATTCCGTTCTATCCTAAATATACAGCGAGTTTATTTGCAGAAATGTTCTTGTATCAAAACACAGGAAAAATTATATCAATAAATGCAGAAGGCACTTTTTTCCCTTATGTTAGTGATGCTTTTGCTATTCTCTAAGCATTTCACACATTTTGTCAAAAATTAACTTAGTAGTAATGGATTCTTGTTTTCTGGTACTACTTTCATATATGCAAGGCTGTAAATAGAAAAAAACTTGTCAGCAGACACCCTACCTGCAAACACTTCATAAGCATTTAAAATTAAGATACTAATTATGAAATATTCATCCAGCTCTTATAAATAGATATTCTTGCCATTTACAGTGGAATCCACAGTAGCTGAGGTTATATTACTCTTTCCACTGCACTCTAAAATGTGTTTAGCACAGAAAAATTTAAAGTGAAGCTAGTTATTTAAACATCTCAAGGAGCAGTTGTATGGAACTGAGTGAAGTAGAAGTGGAAAAGATCTACTGTGATGGTCATCCTTTGTTCATACAGAACTTGTAACTTGTTTTGTAAAAAAAAAGGTTCCTTTATTCTATCTTACCAATTCTGAAGTATTTCAAGTGATGGGGTTCAGAATGTTTTCCACTGACAGCACTTGTAGATATGCCAACAGTGGAACGTGTAGTCTACTAAATAACCCTCTTTGTGTATCCAGGAATTATGTTTCATGACTATTATTCTGATATTTTTCCCAAATTACAAGAGCTTTATCTAATCATAGATGACTTGCTAGTGGGATTGCCTGCTGTATTGTAAGACAAATTTCATAGCCTGTATAAGGTGATATTTTGAAAATGGTACTGATTAGAGGTCTATATAATAAGTTGTGTCATACTACACAACTTGCTCAGAAAGACATGTGGGTAGACAGTTTCTCCATTTCCCAGTACGTTATTGAGAGTTTGCTTTTGTACCCCAAGGTTTCCTGCAGGATGCTGCACACTGAATGACTGGTTTGGAGGCTGTCAGATGACTGTGTAAACCCTGAGAAAACTTTCGTTGTTGCTGTTGCTTCATTTTTTGCTATAGTTAACCTGTTGACTAGCTTTTTCTTAACTTTTAAATTTAGCTGGAGGCTTTTTGGCTCCTTCATTGAGCCAGGTCCTGAGTTTTCACATGCAGTACACTTGATCCATATTTGCTTTAACTTTACCTAAGGTAACCAAGTTGTTGATAACTTATAATCTCCCTATAAAAAAGAGCTATGTAAAATATTCTGGGCCACCCATAGTCCAACAATTAAAAGTTATTCTCTGTTTATCCAGGATGTTTGAATTTGTAGTTTTATAATTTAAATTCTATTTTTAAACATCACTGGAAAAATGAGGGAAAACTATATGTTCCTTAATTTAACAAAATTCTTTCTTGTGCTTTTATCCTTTGATTAACTTTCCCCATCCTGAAAATTCCCCAGGCTGGTTTCCTTGCAGTATTAATCAGAACTGTCAGAATGAATGTCCATCAGTTTAATTTTTCCGTTAGAGAGGAAGTACGCTCTTCTACGGATTTTTTTTTTACTACTTCCCTTTACTTTTCCTATGGTGTTTTGTTTTTGTGTGCTTTTTTTTTTTTTTTTTACCAACTGTAACAATTTTGCAAGTGTTTTATATTTTTTCTGATGCTTGACGAGTTGGCTCTCAGCACAGAAATAATCCTGTGATCCCCTGGGACACTTGAAAGCTCATTGTTTACAGTGCTGAGTAGGGGATAAAGTTGCTGTTTTTTTAGCAGACTGTCATATATTCAGTAGTAATAAGGCCTTTTCCACATTGGTTTTGTAGCACAGGAGGTCTTGCTAGGACCAGGAAGCAAGCACTTATTCAAAAACATCAATGCCTTGTTTTCTGATCATGCAGCATTTATTACGAAATTGATAAAGGAATGATACTGCTCTGTGCTGCCTATATGGACAAGTGGCTCACACCTTTCTCTCCCAACCTACTGCAGTCCATTAATGTTTGCTTCCACCTTTTGCTGTAGAGCACTGCAGCTACAGGTCCATCCCTGGGTCTGTTCAGCCTTGAGAAGAGAAGACTGAGAGGGGACCTGATCCAGGTCTATAAATATCTAAGGTGTGGGGGGCAAAGTGATGAGGCCAGACTCTTTTCAGCAGTGTGCGGAGACAGGACAAAGGGAAACGGCCAGAAGCTGGAGCACAGGAAGTTCCGCACCAATGTGCGCAAGAACTTCTTTACGGTGAGGGTGACGGAGCACTGGAACAGGCTGCCCAAGGAGGTTGTGGAGTCTCCTTCTCTGGAGATATTCAAGACTCGCCTGGACGCCTACCTGTGTGACCTGGTGTAGGGAGCCTGCTTTGGCAGGGGGGTTGGACTCGATGATCTCTGGAGGTCCCTTCCAACCCCTACAGTTCTGTGATTCTGTGAACTCACTTGTGGCAGTGGTTGCATTGGGCAGCTGTTGACTCACTTTTTTTTCTCCTGATTATCAGCAACAGTTACATTTAGCCTGTAGTGCAACATGATTCAAGAAAATTGCTAATTTTAATGAATCTAAATAAGACTGTTGATCAAAATGCCGTTTATCTTGCCTGAGCGTGACTTTTTTCATGGGGGGGGGGGAGGTGGCCAGGAGGGGCAAAAAGCAGTACTGGAAATAAATGGAAGATTGGTTAATGTAGAGGCTTGCTGAGCTTGTTCTCTCTTCCTCAGGGCATACAATTTTTGTGTATCTACTAATGTATATTAAAAAAGCCATGAAGTATCATAGATATTTGTTTCAGGACAGTAATATTGACTGTATATAATCTTAGCATTCTTCTGCTCTGAATCTTCTGCTTTTATCCTCTGAATTATTTCTAAGGAACTTTACTAGAAAAACTCTTTATAAAAAATCTGCAGGAAAAATACCTAAATGCGTTCTAAACTCTTTCCTTTTAACAGTCCCAGTTACCATAACAACTTGAATTATCACTATAGTAATACTCTTTTATTATGAAACAGTATTTTTACGCTGATGCTATTCATAAGCATCTTGACCTTCAGAGTTGAAGTTTCTTTAAAAACATATTCTCAGAAGTATTTCATTATTTCATAGTAAAATCTACGCAAAGGATAATTAAAACAGTATTTTCAATTTTAGGTATTAAAAAAATCAAAGTCTTATCTCAAATAACCAGCATATGAGGAGTAGTTTTACTATATCTACGGTTTCTATGACTCCTCTAATTTATTGGCTAATGAAAAGTAGAATAGGTGAAGATGTTTTTTGCTTGGGTGTTTTTTGCTTGTTTCTTCTTTTTGTTTACCTTGTATTTATGAGGACTGTAATTACTTGATCATTTCTATTTAAATATGTAAGAATCTGAGGCTTCAGTGTAGAATTTTAGGAAACACTTTCAGCTTCAAAAAAAGGATAAAATATATACGTCAGTTTAATCAATAATATTTATATGCATAAATATATAAATTTTATTTAAATTGTATGTGATTTATAAAATTTATTTCATATAAAACATCTTGCACTTTCTTATGCAGTGCGGCATAAGTTGTGAGAGAAATATCTCCATTTTCTCTGAAAAATGAATTTTTTTACATAAAAAATGTATCTCTCGTAGAGATGTTTTCCTTTTTGTTCAATTTCAGTACCAGATGCAGATTCTTCAGATATCTATTGGCCTCAATCAAATTCCTGTTGAATACGTGTCATGTTCCTGAAATCAACCAGCAGCAAATGTTTCTCAAACTAAATCATAGTGTCAGTGAAATCTTTTTTATTCCTCTCCAGTACTTTATTTGTTATACATAGTAGGAGGCAAATTCCTTCTCCATGGAAATTGATGCATCTTTGTGTTTAATATACAGAGAAACATGAGTATGCAGGTTTTTGTCTTTCCATTTTCATAGAGTTTATCTATCACAAAATACTCAAGTATGTTGACTGTTGCATTTTCAGTACCTGGTCCCTGTCTCGTACTTGGACCTCATCGAGGTCCAGTAATTTCATTAAACTGATGAATTTTTGAAGCATTACTAATGTATTTTAAATCTGTATTCTAATATACTAAGGGCTCCTAGTGTTAGTGTTACCATTTCTACATGTAGTAACTGTTGGCAGAGCTTCTTTGTGACATTGCTTAAAAATGTTAGAATATCTTCATCCTGATTTGAAAAGTGTTTAAAAAGTGTAGTATCTCAATACTGAGCTCTTCTGGTACTAAGCGCCTTTTTCTGCTTCAGAGTAGCCAAAGCTGTATTCTTCGTAATGAGTTGCTAAGCAAGTTCATTTAGCTGTTGTTTATATGCAATGTTTTTTTTAATTGGATTTTGTGTAGAAGACTACAGTCGCTAATCAGGCACTCTTCATTTGAGCAATTTTACAATTTTCTAATTCTGAATCTCTTGACCTATGCATATGTAACAGTGCTAGAAATGCTGGTGGTCATATCTGAATGTCTTTTAATGCCATAAGCAGGAAACCTGCAATTGTTCTGATTTTCTAGCAGAAAGGCCCTCAAGGTGTATATTCTATGAAAAATTGCCGAATGATAAACATTATTATCTGTTCACAAGTTTGGCAACTTGTTTAAAATATTCACGCTTTCAGCAGTTGCACTGACAAAACACTAGAATTACTTTAGTGCCATTTCTCATTGTCTGAGTTCCATCTTGCTGTATTTATTTCTCATTACTATTTACTCCGACGATATATAGAAGATGTTTAGGGAAAAGGGTACTAGCTTTCAAATAAGTACAAGACAACTTTTATTCCTGATATTTATAAAAGTATATCTATTTTATAGACACTAACAGGATTTGTGAATAATAGGTAAGTAGTTATGTGTGCACGATGAATTGTTTTATATATATTATATAGATACTGACTATATATAAATTTATTTCTCTGGTATCACAGACAAACTGCAGAAGCTGTACTACAGACACAAATTTATGGTCACATCATAGAGACTATGAAGTGGTTAACTTCACAAGTTATTGCTCTAATAATTTGAAATTATTTGTCTTCTACCTGTTGAGAAGAAAAGTTTAACAGTAGTTATTCCAGTAACTTTACTTACAAGTTGCTATTGCATAATAAATGCATTCTTTGGTTTACTGTTTGGCTAAGTTTGTGTACAATACTCACAAGGGTTTAAATACAAATATTTCATTGATACATAGTATGTCTTGAAAGTGCCAGGATCACATTCAGTGATTACTCATCTCTGGAGATATATATATGTATGTATTGTAATATTTAATAACTTTGTATGATGTGCTGTCAAAATACATTTAAGGAATGTATTTTGCTTTCTTATTATACACATTTAGAGGAACTTCATGAAAACTATACTTATCACTGAGACTGTATGATGATTAACTGTTAGTAGTATTCTTTAAGTGTGATGAGAGAGGCACACAATTCTGGGCTATATAATTTTGATTTTTTTTAACAAAAAAACAATTAGTTACAACTATAATGAGTTCTAAATTATAACGTTACAATAATGTCTGCATTTTAGAGGTATTGGAACTAGAGACCCAAGGCACTAAATTTAGTCCCACAGTTTTTCAGCTAGACTTCTGAATATCTCCATTACTTTTTGAACATTGGTTTGAAATCAGTATAAGGAATATGGTATATGACTCTAAATGCTATATGAAGACCTACTGCACATCTGTGTTGTCTGCGGAAGATTGGACAAAATGACCCATCAGGTTAGAAGGTGATATAGTTGTGTTAGAAGGTTTGTAGTTCTGGTGGCTAAATTCTGTAAGACTGAATCCAATAAGTGCTAATGTCTCCTCCAGATCTTAGCATTTTCTGTTGGAGGATACTGAAGTCAGGTGTTAACAGCAAAGAAGACATTGTTTTGTGCTGTAATAGTGTAATTCTGTTCACCTGAAACCTAGTTCAGCTGAGTACATGCCAGTTTTTGTTCAAAACTTAGCAATCCTCAGGACTGTATTCCTCAGATTCTTCTTTAAAGTTAACAAGTAAGACTAAGCAGAAATTCAGAACATCATGCTTTCCCTGTGGATGTTTTACTACCATGAGCCAGAATTGTAGTTTTACAGTCTTTTTTTGCACCAGGTAGCAATAATCCACATAGAGCTGTAAGAACAGCATAAAGTTTTTGATCGGAGAAGTCAGTTGGTAAAATACCCACCAATGCCTTCTGCAGTGGGAGAGGCTTCATGTAACCTAAAGCAACAATTTTTACCAATTTAGCTACAGTGGATTTCTTTTAACATGCTCTGAAATAACTGAAAATGTTCACCTGTGTCTGAACACATTTGCTTTAGTTCTCTACAAAACCCGTTTGTTACACTAAATTAATAGTCTAAGCACTTGCACATCGTAAGATTTCCATCACCAAGGACAAATTAGATGGAGTAGATAGATCGTGGTTAACATTAATGATATTTTAGAAATATAAACATAGGACTGTAGTAAATAATAAAATGCATCATCCATCAGTTCTGAATCTTATGGCAGTGTAAATGGAACAGTTGTTTCTGTAACTGTCACACTTGTTCTGTAAACATGAAAACAAATAAGTGAAGCCAGGAAGGCTCATTTGTAAAGCAGAGATCCAACTTGGAGTCATTTCATGCCCGTTTTTAAAGTTTTGAAGGAGAAATCAATGTATTACTGCTTAAATGGCTATAGTTAAACTGGAAAATTATTCGTAAATGTCATGTATAACTTTTTACTGCAAATCACCAAGAAAATAAGCTAAAAGTTACTGGTATGTCTTTGGGTCATATACCTCCATTTACTTTTGTCCAATTGGATTTAAGTGATGTTAATTGCACTACATGATTCATAATATTTTGATCTCAGTATCTTGACTAATGAATATCATATTTCAATAATAAAATGATTATAATAATAAAATGATCATGTGGCATTTTATTAACTTACTAAAAACATGCTGTTTTTAATAAAAGGTGTTTATCCTAGTTTGGACATCTTAAAACTTACTTGCTAATGCTAACAATAAACTTTTCAAGAACCACCTCAGTAAGAAATCCTTTTTCCCATATCTCATTGTCCATAGGTGGCTAATTAAAAACAATCAGGTGCCAAAAGGAAAAAGGGTTGGAAGCAGTGGGAAAGTATTTGCCAAATCCTTAATGACTGTATAGAAGTCTTTCTGTCAAACTAAGCAGTGTTTTAAGGGTCAGATCTCAAACAACATGAAATTTCTGTACTTTCTGTAGATAGAAGATATTCAGAAATAGAGTAAAGCCTAAAAATACTTGTTAATAAATAGAGATGAATTACTTAGTAGCATTCAGTGAATATCTTAGAGGGTAGATTGTTGTGGGGATGGGATAGGAGGACTACTACAATTTTTGTGTTGGCACCTATGAAAGATTTCATAATAATAAAATATTGAATACCTTTGAATAAATTTCAATAATGCTAAATTTAAAAAGGAAACATAATATGAAGAACTTAAAAACATAACTCTCCATTTCTTATGACTCTTGCATCCTTGATTCCTAATGATTCCTAACACAATAAAATGAAATGAGTAAGTAACAACAGCTCAGTTTCATAGTCTTCAGGAGTGGTACCTGCATCTTGCTTGCAAATAAGGAAGCTTGAAGTTCAAATCGTTCTGAAGTTTCTCCACAACTGTGATAATATGTTTGAGTTACCGCTTGTTTTTTCAGTTTAGATTACAGCAGAGCCAATAGCCCATTCAAGTACTTTCTGAATGGCAGGTGTGTTATTTTCAAAAAATGAATCGTTCTACAAAGCTTAATTGTGCATGCTTCTGCTTTTAACCTGATTTAGTAGCCTACATAAAAAAAAAAAAAAGACCCATGAAATTTGGACTCTAGTTGCGTTGCGTTCTATGGCAATATGAGCCAAAAGTTTTTCAGCTATGGGGCCTGCAACAGAGTATAATGACAGCAAAACTGAAAGTAACTTCACCTAGTTAGAATCAAAGGGACGCTTACAATGGGTAAAATAGAAGGATATCAATAATTTAATTCTTGGACTTTGAAGAATTAGAAACAGTATCACAAAAGGGAGGTTACAGTTAATGGCAGCATTAATGATGGGTACTTGTGAGGTAATAATGCCTGTAGCTGTTTGCATGGCAATAAGCTAGAGCTAAGCAGTTATATTCAGAACAGTAAGTAACTGTAACCAACAGATAGCCATAAATTCAAAGATAACTGTGCAGGGTATTCAGAGCTGTCTAAGAGCTGTTTCTTTTTTAATCATAATCAATAGACAGCTCAAATGCCCCCAAAAAGCATCTAGATCAGTCATAAATATGCTTTAGTTTTGTATTTTGTCTGATTAGTGAGGTAGACTTTTTTTTAAATTTCATCATTAATGTTTTACTTGTTCCCACTAACAATATAAATGTTCCACTTGAACGTGATTATGTTCAAAAAAAAAAAAGTATAAAGGAATACAAATGTGTTATATTATGGTGTGGAGAATTTTAGCACATTCCATCAAAGTAGTGTTGTTACGATATCAGTTAAAAAAAACTTGTACAAAATGTGTTAATATTTTAAAAATAAAACTTGTTCATTTCTGAGACTATTTAAGTGACTAAAATGTAATTGATCCTAGTATTGTGAAAAGTGATTATTTTGTATTTGAAATAGCATCACTGGGTTGGGAGGGTGTGAGAGGAATATCATATGTAAAACCAGAATGCACCGAGTGTGCATGTATCATGAGAGGAAGAAGTACTCTAAGAAAATTTTTAGTGATTAGAAATTAGAGGTGGATATACATGGAGTGAATATTCTTGTCCTGTTTCAAAAATTCCAAGGAAAAGTAAATTCTAAATAATTGTTCTTTAACAATGTATTTTGAGTGTACTACCAAGAACTAGAAAATGACATTATACACTAATATAAAGATTTCCTAAAGATGTTTAAAAAAAACTTTATTTTTAAAATGTTTTCTTACTTTTGAAATTAATCATTTTACTTATAAAGCATAGGGTATCCTTCTCCTTTCCACTCAATTCTGTCCAGCTCCAGTCTTTTCGATACAGACATGGACATACTGGAGCTAGTCCAACAAAGGATCACAAAGATGATTAGGAGTTTGGCGCATCTTTCATGTGAGGAGAGACTGCAGGAAGACTCTCATCTCTGGTTGCTACTGTCTGAGAAAGGTATACTCCCTCCATGTCACACTGTTGGATTAATACATACTGAATTCACAGAGTAACTTCTTGACCCAACAGCTAAAATTATTTATTGACATTATTTTATACAGCAGGAGGCTAGACTGTGCTATTACTTTTTGCATGACTTGATACTGAGTAGACATTATAACATTAAAATTTTCAGTGTAAAATAACTTCCTCTGTAGATTAGGTTTACTCAAGAAAAATCGCAATTCCTGGTTTGTGGACAAGATTTTTCATCTGAAATGTACGGTCTGAATGAGGAATAGCATAAATGTAGATGCTTTAGTATTTCTAACTCCTTGACTATTGTACTGCTTTTGATCATTAGTCTTTGGAAACAGAAGGGTGCAGTTTACATCTGTTTAAAAGTTTATAAGAAAGAATTGCTGCAAGGACAAGCTGATTCAGATAGCATTGCTTTGGTTATAAAAGTCTGTTTACTAAGTGAAGATGTTCCTGGAAGATGTGATAACCCCTCAATTCCTTCAATGGAATATAAAAAAAATAAAATAATGAAACATTGGAAGTTTGTGAAAATATCTGTACAATGAGATAATCTTTCCATTTACTAGTTGTGGGCAGCTGGTATATGAGTAAAGGTAACTTGCTGAGTGTTTCTCTTGAGGAAGGGGGTTAGACTTTCTGGACATACAAGATTAGATAAGACAATTGTAATATGATATTTAGTAGTTATTCTATCTCTCAATATTTGCGTATCACTCAGAAGTTCTTTTGCTGTACCCCAAAGCAAAACCGCTTGAATATGACTTGCTAAAATTGACCTTTACTTACAAATTATGACTTTTTACATGGCAGTATTATGATAAACTGACTCTAGCTTCAGATTTATTACTCAACCCTGACCTTTGGTTATATTAGAATATTGCTTTCAACTAGACTAAATAAGTGTCTCTGTGAATGCAAGGAACTGGCAGATCTGAGATGTCAATTGCCTGCTCAATTTTCCATTCACCTGGGAGTACAGCATGTCACAGTGCTTTATTGATCTGAGAGCCATTACATTTCAGTGTTATAACTCTTCAGTTTTCCACACAGTGCAGTATAGTGCACTGTAAAAGAGATTAAGTACGGACTGGAGTGTGATTCCAGTTACAACTGGTCACGATTTGGGATGTCTATTTCACCAGAAATAGTTGTAACTTTCTAGAAATTATTTTTCTTTCTAAATTGAAACTGGAAGTCAAATTTTTTAGAAAATGTATTAGAGAACGTCTTTCTGAAGGTATTATTTTATAGCATTTTTAGTATATTCTGGAAAAAACTGTAAGTGCTTGATTTTGATGTTATTTGAATGCTTCAAACAATTGCATTGATGCAAACTCATCATGTTCTTTTTCAGTACATTATAGTAAAATACAGTATAGTAAAATACTTCAAGTTAATGATTAAATGTAAAATTCAGAATGAGGGATGTCACTTCAATGCAAACTAAATTCTGAATATTCTTTTTACTAAATTCCGGTAACACTGATACATTTTACTGATATGTTTTGATTTAATAAGATTACTATCTGCTGATAGTAACTGCTTAGATAGCCAGAAAGTTTTCAGTTTGCAATAGGTTAGAGGATTGTAATGAATAAACACACCTCCTTTTCACTTCTGGCTATCGTGCTTTAGAGGAATTATTGCATTCATGTGTAAGAATATCTTTCAAAGTGGTGTGACATGTTCATGAGGCAGGTTTGCAGTCATCTTTCTTTAAAATCAGAACTGTTTACAGCACATATAAGACTTCTATAGTTTTTTTGTTACCTATAAAATGTTAGTGTGAAAGCCGCTGCGCTTTCTGCAAACAAATTCACTATGCAATACCTTGCAAGCAGCCATCCATCAGCAAAATGGTTGTAGAAAAAGAAATCTGCCAAGAGTTGCTTATTTCATTTGACTGATTGATCTGATGAAGCCAATACAGCAGAAGCAGTTTGTTTTTCCAAGTACTCTAAACATAATATCACTCAAGAGTGGAAAAAGAAGAAAAAGAAGGGAAAAAAAATGCCATTTTCAGCCTTTTAGAAGACCCTAACTTATTTACAAAGCAAATACTTGTTCCTGTAATGATGGAGGAAATTAAAATGCAGCTTTTCTCTAGAAATCACTTAGCTTATTGTCATTTTATGAGCATTTTTTCCCCATGACTGAGAGAGTACTTTAATTGTTCAATAAACTCCAAGACTTCAAGACAAAAGAATCTGCAGTAAAATCAAATGAGATTTAAAAAATGTATGCTAAACAATGTGTCAATTCATTACACCAGTTCTGGTGGTTTTGAAAACTGACAATTAGGGTCAGGTTCATTAAAAATATATTTGTGTCAGATGAAGGTGAAGCAGCTTTTTTTCCAAATACAGTGCACTTAAATTCAGTAAAACACTGAAATAAATATTGTGTTGTACTGATCATTACTGGGAATATAAGTTATTTAATCACAGAAAACCCCTTCTTTCCAAGAAAAAGAAGAGAGAGAGATTGCAACACCTTCTTGTTGTTTGAACTCTATGAGAATTTATCTATGAATTTCATTTACTAAGCAGTGACAAGGAAGAGAAACAGAATTCTCCATGCCTGTTCAGCCAATCAAAAATTAAAGTGAGAAGACAGTAAATCCTAGGCTTTAAACCTCCTGAGAAGGTGTTGTTGGCCATGTACCACAGGGGATAACTTTTTGCCCATAACATACTTACTGATTAGCAAGAGTTCTCAATAAAGCCTATGCCTGACAGATCGATCTGATGGCACTCCACAAAACAATTGTTTTCCCCTCCACAAAGTATTTATTATTTTCTTGATGGAAGAAATGCTCTGATTTCTTTTGCCTCAAACCAGAACTAGAATGCTTCTTCCATACTGATTTTTGGCATCCAGTCACAAAAAAAACCCCCGAAGTTTGTAAAAGACTATTGCTAAACAGGACCAGAACTGGTGTCTAGCTAAGATTCTCCCTGTGCTCTACTTCTGGCTTTGTGTATCATTTTTATACAAAACCAGAAAACTTGTCTTTTTCTTTGCTGAAATTACTTATGTCAAAGCAAAATAGGAGTTTTATAGGCAATTGTGATATTAAACTTAACTTGTGAATCTGTTCCAGAATCTTGGCTGGGTTTAAAGTAGATTGGCAATAGAAATATTATGATCATTTTCCCAAACACTTGCTTTTGTTTCTTTTTTTTAATGTATTTCATTGCCTGTTAAACATTTCATCTTGCTGCACTAGAGGGCTTAAAATCACCTTCATCTAATGCTAAAATGAAATGGACTTCAATATAATGAAAGTAGCTACTTTATTCTTCATTATTTTTTGTTTCACCCTTAACCTCTGTACCTCATAGATTTCTATGGTAGTTATCTTTGTTCTATAGGTTGGATAAGAAAGGCTTATTAGTGTAGAATTCTATATCAAATAAAAAGATAAACTCATTGTGCCATGCTTTATCTTTATTCACAATCAGGAATTTCTCTTTCAGGTTGTACCACTGAATCCCAGGCATAATTTCTGTCAGAGGAGTATAAATCTTCCAGAGAATAAGTGTAGCAGAATGAATGGATCTGTTAGTTCTCACAATCAGCTGTTGAATTTAGATTATATTTTGTGGCTTTTCTATGATGTTTGCGTATTTTCCATGGATTTTTGAGTCACTAACCACTTTAGAATGAATAATCTACTGACAGCGATCAGTTCTCTGTATTTTGGTCAGTCTAACTTTCTCAGATGCAGAGGGCATCTACTTCCAGATACTCCTACATTTTTTGCAGCAATGTGAATACATGCATGCAGCACGTGGGGAAAACACCTCTTGTAGAAAAGGCTTGTTCTTCGTGTTGGGTTTTTTATATTTATATCTGACAGGCAGGTTCCTGTGAATCAGCTCTCAAAACCAAGGTAAAGCAATTCTCAAAACTAACCAACCCAAATTTTTCTTCTTTCTCCTTTCTCTTCCTGTTTTCTCAGTAAAATGGAATTAGTGGGAATAGCATTAACTTTGCACTTTTATGAAAGGCAAGGGTATGATCAGGCTGTGTAGGTCACACCTGGAGTGATCTGGTTAGGGGAAGACAAACACCTACCAGGCTTTCCAGGAGCACGTGGTGTCAGACTTGTGAGCCTTGACTGGTCACTAACAAGATGGCTCAGAGGTATGGTGAGGTTCTCATTTTGAGGAAATGAAAGACACCTTCAGATCTATGTGGGCCAGATCTTTTCTCTCTCTACAGTCATTAGTTGGATCTGAGGCTTTTCCTAGCTACTGATAATCTATTGTGCAGGAAGATGCAGTTTATGACTGCTGCTGTGGTTGTAGCTAGTTGTTTAATGTGTCTTCATATTTCATGTTATTTTTACCTATGTTTGTGAGTCAAATGGGTCAAACATTTATTAGTGTAATAGCACAATTATACTGCACATACCAGTACCTTGTTACAGCTAGAAAGAGCAATGCAGTGGAAAGGCAATACATGAGCGGAATGGCAAAAAGACAAACAGAAAAGGAATAATCATCTGTCTCCAAGGATCTAAGATCACAGAGAAAACCCCACAAGAGAGGGATCTCCAACCAGAGATCCTCCCCCAGTGGCAGTCAGCCCTTAAATGGGGACTAAGAGAGGTGCAGCCAGTCTCCACCCCTTCTGGTCACATAGGTGAACTACCTTCACCTGTGCTGATGTGGTCCTTTCCCCAGGTGATCAATCAGTGGTTCAAGCTATGACTCAACAGTTCTCATACAGATCTTCACCTTCTTTTGTTGAATATTTATTAAGAAATTCTCTATCATTCTTTAAATGAATTTGCCTGTTATTTCATTAATGAAAATTTCAAGTATTTTCTAAACTTTTGAATAGCTTGTTCTGCCAGAGACAATCTTTCACCCACTTTTATATTCCCAAGCCTCTTCATTTTTTTAACACAACTGGAAAACTTCAAGTAGTCAAAGTTATGAGGGACTTAAGACACTAAGGGAAATAACATCATTCTTTCTGATAACATTATATAATGCATATTTATTTTGAAGGAACATTACAAATTTTGAAATTAATTGACTCTGATTCTCCCACTGTGCCATTTTTTTTGCTGCAACCTCAGTACTCAATATGAAGTGCTTTTTCCTGCTTTTCAGTACATTAATTATTCCCATGTCCTTTGGTATTTTACTGCATTTTAGGAAATTACAGCACCAATTGAGAGGAAACCTTTTGACCTTCAGGACATGCAGGAAATAGCAGATGGACAGAAACTTCTCCTTTACCTCTGGTAGGAAAACTGGGTCAGTGAAGGAAGCAGACTAAGTACTGAAGAGGTATCCATTTTTACCCCAGAGTGCTAAGAGAGATTGTTCTTTATTGTTTTCCTCTCTGTAATTAGAATATATTTTTCAGTCTTTCTGGATGCATTCAAGTTATAAGCGACTTAGGATGCACGTAGCAAATTCTTATAATGCTGGTCTATATAGGACAATTTATGAGCCATTCTACATCTTGGTTTGTCAGAAAAAATAAATGAATCAGCTTAAACATTAAGATGAAAGGTACAAAAAGCATTGCTCCTTTGTTTTTTCTATTTATGTAGCACTGAACTGTAGGGTGCTCTAAGGCTAACTTGTATTAATTTTAACTAACTTGAAAATCATGCTGACTGGTCTAACATCTAGGTACTTTCTCATTTTCAATTTCTAATCAGCATTTAGTTTTCAGATGGAGGCACCACATTTGTTATGTTAGTATAAACTGCTAATTACAAACAGTGGTGTAATGAAACTCCACCACTGATAAAACTAAGAAGCTTTTAAAAGCTTCATCTCATTCAGTTAAAAACAAAAATATAATTTATATTAAAATACATGGGTTGTGAACATACTGGATTTATTAACACAGACATTTTTGGATTATAAATAGCTCTAGTTTTGATAGAAAAATTTGTTTTCTAAAACTAGCACTTTCTAGCTTTCTTCTTACACACAAACAGTGGAATTTGTCTTCAGAAATCACCCAGGGGATTTGGAAAACCTCCCAGATTGATCTTTAACTAATGCTTAAAATGTATAGCAGCTGAAACTCTAGAGAGTCATCTGTTGGAGGTGATCTTTAGCCTTTTGTAAGCAGAATTGTTTTGGAAAGACACAGGGGATGTCATAAAGTAGACAAGATGCAATGCCTGATGATTTTAATTGGGGAGCTGAAGAAGAGTGTGCCTCCTCTGCAGATAAGTTTAGAAAATGGAAAACCACTGCTGGTTCATGTGGATCCTTAACCCACCACTACATCAATTGATGCTGCTTCAACATTAAATTATGTTTAAACAGAGTACTTTAAGTATGGCCTGTAAATGCAACAGCTCTTACTGCTTTCTTTGGCCATTTTTCTATATTCCATTGTTATGAGTGAAATTCCATCAGTGAGAAGATGATGGTCACAGGACCACTTGAGAGTCAATAAAGATGTCAAATTAAAATCTAAATGGGACATGTATTATGTGTTGACCCTCTTCAAAGGATGAATTTCACCTTTCTCTGCTCAAATTTCTGACTCTTCTTTCTTTGTAAGAAATAATCTATTTCTCTCAGTTGTCCTTCAGTTGTTTTTTTTTTTTTTTTCTAGAAATGGCTACACATCTTAGGGCTTTGCTAAAGAGTGTGTCAAGAATACTGATAAGAAAGTAATGTCTTTTTTTCTTATATCTTAGTGAGATGGGTTGGGGGTTAGGGGGGAAGGAAATACAAATAGGCTGGCACTTCATAATGCCTATTTGTAAATAATACCCTCAAAATCATGTTGTTTTTTTTTTCCATCCTGTTTCAATATCAGCATATGCCTTAGGGGAATGCTACAAAAATATAAATCTGTTATTATCATTTTTTTTTATTTCCATGCTGTACAAAAGAGTAATCAATACTGGAGCACTGTAGTGGTTTGATCCTTCTGACTTTATTATACATGAAGAGTGCATATTGTATCCGTAGATATTTGATACTTTCCTTGCCTTCGTATGACTCTTGCAAAAAAAAAAAAAAAAAAAGAGGATAATACGCTGTCTCAAATCTGCAGAGGTTAATGTATTCTGCAGTAATGATTTTCTGAACATCAAGCTATAGAATTTGCTTTTAAAATCTGTTAAGCACTGAGCTATCAATAGTTGTCTTATACTTGAATTCATTTGCTGTTTTCTCAAATAACATCACCTACCTTACAGATTTTGTAGCTTGTAAGCTAATATTTATACATGCAGTAATTCCATTTTCTGTCTACTTTATGAAGGTCACATTTTCAAGAACAGCATGGGCAATTCAAGGACAAAGGACAAACTTCTACATGCATAAGTATACAGACATTATTTGTGGCATAGTTTGTTTTGATAGGAATAAATTAAGTATACTGGATGAAACCAAAAATTTTTAGGCTAAAGAAAAAACACTTCAGTTGTTGTATGAAGAGAAGAGGAGGAGTAATTACCATATGCAGTTTTCTTGAGGTATTAAAATAGTCAAATGTTAGAACTATGTAAGCAAACTTATGACACAAGGTGGGAATTTAAGGCCTATGGCAAAGCTGTTGAATATCTTATTGCAGGAGTTGTAAACTGATTTCAGCCTACATCAGTCACAGAATTTCTCCAGAACTAAAACCATAGCCTCAGCAATCCCCCTTTAGAAATATTCTGCATATGGCCCAAATGCAACATTACCTTAAAATTTTAAATGGAAGAGTTATCTTACATACTTTAAAAGTATCTTTAAGAAGCAAAAAGCACAAAGGAAGTCCTTCATATTAAGTCAATAACTGAAAGCAGAAAAGTGTTGTTTTCCAACTTCTTTTATGCTGCAACTTTGAGTTGTATTTAACTGTACATTACACTTATAAACATGAAGAGGCGTTCAGCCGGCTGTTAACACTAAGTTAATCAGTGTGTACCTCACAGTCAGCTAAAGCTCATTTTTGTGATTGTACAGTGCCATTTTCATCTTCCTCTAGCACAATATATATACACGTTTTTCTCCACAATATCTTTATAATCGCTCCCTGGAGATCACTTTAGAGATTACTTGTCATGAGATAATTACTGTCCTGCTCCATATGAAACTCTTGGCTGCTCTTCATGCTTTAGGATATCCCAAGAGAATAATCACTGTACCACAGTCTCTTTTCTATTGTGATTTAATGTCATCTTATAGTGATTGACAAAGCAGTCAAGATGAAATTAATTTATTTTGTACCGGTAGTTTCCTACCACAGTTTCAAGTGAAAAGGCAGTGGGTAATGCTGCTCAGAAGAGTACAGCTGCCCCCCTTTCTGACACTAGACTTCAGCTACCTATATTTAAAACTCTATAATGCATGGCACGTGGCATGCTCATTCTCAACTCCTTTCTGTAGTCAGCCTTAAGATTTTACAGAATATTCCCTACCTGAGAATACACAAAACAAAACTGTTGATAGTTCTTCAGTTCTTAATATACAGAGTTGGTATTTAGGAATGCAACTGGAGAAGGTGCTAGTATTGGAGCAGTTCATAGAATGGGTCTTGCTGGGATTAGGTCATGGATGCCATGTGCAGTTGGCTTGTGCTAATGCCACTCCCCAGAGGGAGGAGTGAATTAAGCCAGGAAGAATTGTGCATGTTGACTTCAGAGACCAGTGGAGTGCTTAACTGCTGAGGGAATCCCTGTGGCTGCGTCTTTCCAGGGAGATTTTGCTATTTCACTTGGACTCTCCAAAGGATAGGATATGCATCATGGTCAGACAGAAATTCATGTCTGCAGCTTCTGTGGTTAAAAACATTTACTATTCCTGACTGTGCCAACCTCACTGAGCTTCAGAGAGACCTAGTCATGGAATACTGAAAGAAAAAGGGCAACCAGGTTGGAGGCAAATCCAAACGTGTGTTTTAATTGTAAGCTGAGGAATGACTGCTTCTTAAAGATAGGATTTTGGTTTTGTAAATGGTTTTGCGATTGAGCCTGCTTTTGAAATATGCACCTGCTTTCACAAAGTAAAAATCTTAATATTTTAGTGCCTAGGTAAAGTAGCAAGGAAGCACTAGAAACCATTTAAGTAATTGTATGATTTATTATGACAGGAAAAGTAAAGTTTTAGTAAGAATTTCTAATTCTTTTTCTAACTGAAAGAGAAAAATGAATGTATAGCTATGATACATTATGCAGTTTATGATTTGCCCTTAAGATATTTATGAAACCATTATTTTCCCTCTTTCTTCTCTTACAATTTGATTTGTGGAAAAATTAATAGAAGAAATTATATAACAAAAGCTTAGCCTGTAACTGTTGTATACTCCAATTGATAACCGTGAACCGTACTCAGTACGATACTTAACAGAAATGAAAACATGATGGAACTAAAGTTATGTCTCTTCATTGCCTCTACTATTAATGAAAGGAAATGTGAATATTATGCACCTTGACAATGGGTTTTTACATAGCAAGATTGCACTTAGCATTATTAAAATGTGAATAATTTTTAATTAAATTTTTTTAATTGCAGTTTTTTCAACCCGTAAACAGTGGTGTATAATTTTTAGCTAATGAGTTACAGAAAATACAGTAACAATAACTGAGTTTTCTTTTTTTAATTGAAATTATAGTCCAAGAATACTTATTAGTTTAATAAATGTATTTATTGCATATATAATTGTGATTTTGATATAAACTAATCTAACCTGAATCAAAATGTATTTTTTTCTCATAAATGTTTCTAATAATACATCTGTTATCTCAGACAGGCAACCACAAGCTGTGTTGCCTTGATGTAGAAGAAAAACATACTGCCAGTAAATTCAGCAAAGAAAGGAAGGTTTAAAAGCAGAGAAGTCAGTTCCATGTTTCTTTATTTTGTGCTATAGTGATTTGATTGCTCTTTTTTCCATGCAGAAAATATAAGAATACATACGTATCATCAAGTCCTTACAATATGTACAAAATTATCTGAAAGACTGAAATCTACCTATATGCAGAAGGCTGTTGTGACTACTGTCCATAATATATTTCCCAGAATATATGAGGCACTACTTTCATCCAGCATTGTTGTCACCACCAGAGTATAAAATAATTTTTACTGTTGGTTTAGGTCCAAAATCCACATCTAGAGACATTAATTTACATCCATCAAATGTTTTTTCTCACTGTCAGCATTATATCTAAAAAACACTGCCATGAAATTCATCAACTATTTGTCATCTTGTCCTTCTATGAGTGAAGCTGTGTGTTCTGCAGAGAAATGTGCACCACTGCTACTGCACATTCTTCAAGGCTCTTATCAACTGCACAGGCTCCAGCTCTAGACAAAGCTACTGACCTTTGGGCTCCATCAAAAGAGGGGTGGCCAGCAGGGACAGGGAGGTGATTGTTCCCCTCTACTCTGCTCTTGTGAGGCCCCATCTGGAATACTGTGTCCAAGTGTGGAGCCCCCAGTACAAAAAAGACAGGGAGCTGTTGGAGAGGGTCCAGAGGAGGGCCACGAAGACGATCAGGGGACTGGAGCACCTGCCCTATGAAGACAGGCTGAGGGAGCTGGGCTTGTTCAGCCTGGAGAAAAGAAGGCTGCGGGGTGACCTCATTGCAGCATTTCAGTACCTAAAGGGAGCCTACAAACAGGAGGGGAATCAACTCTTTGAAAGGGTAGATAACAGCAGGACAAGGGGAAATGGTTTTAAGTTGAGGGAGGGGAGATTTAAGTTGGGTGTCAGAAGAAAGTTCTTTACAGAGAGAATGGTGAGGTGCTGGAACAGGCTGCAGAGAGGTTGTGGATGCCCCGTCCCTGGAGATGTTCAAGGCCAGATTGGATGGGGCCCTGGGCAGCCTGGTCTAACATTAGGTGGGATGGTTGGTGGCCCTGCATGTGGCAGGGGGATTGGAGATTCATGATCCTTGAGGTCCCTTCCAATCCTGGCCATTCTGTGATTCTGTGACCTGAGGGCATAGAGACTGCCTGACAACATCCCATGTACTCATTCCTATAATGGCAATTTTTCTGCGCTTGGCTCTAGAATTAGAGAGGAGTTCAGGGCAGGGGAAAAGTAGATGAAAATGAGGTTACTTATTCCCTTGTTCAGGTTTTGTTTGGTTGGTTGGTTTTTAATATATTCACATGAAAAGATAGATGGGAGAAAAATAAAATGTTTGATTGTACAGACTAAGGAAATCTAAAGAAAAAATCCAGAAGAACATTTTGTATAAAACAAACATCATAAGTACAAGTTTCTAAATGTGAAATAATGCCATTGTGACATGCAGGAGCAAATCACTTCCCAAGTCACTTTAATAACTCAAGTTCGTAGTGGAGTTTTCCACTATGATCAAGAAACTGTTTGTCACTGAATGCTCTATAGTTGTTAAATGTTTTACAGAAAAAAAGTATGAAGATTTTTTTCTTGACTTAAATTTTGTTAGTATACTTTTTAAAATGTGCCTAAGAAAATAAGTCTGTGTATGTATGAATGTTTGTTCTAGATAACTATCATCACTGTAGTCCTCCTGTGTTACTTCTGGATCTCCAAATAACCAGCCTAAAATACCCATGCACTGGCTTTTTGGCATAAAAAACAGTAGGACTGAAGGGAAGGAAAGGCTTTGCTGCTCTGGGGTTCTTGGTCAGAGTGATTTATTCCAGTAAACCCCATGTGAATTTTCCTGGATGAAGTAATTCCAATAGGAGCTTTGCCTTCGTTTATTGGGATCAAAGCTTTGCACCAAAGAAATGCCTGTAATTTAATTACATGGTGTCAAAACTAGGGGAAGGAAAAAAAAAAATCACCTTCTCTACATCTTTGTTGTCTACTTGAGTGTAAGATAAGTGAAATATGCATGCCCGAAGATACAGCTGTTGCTTTTGGCAAGCATCCAGTATTGCAGGTTATTGTATCTCAGGATTGCAAATTAACATCATCATACTGAGGGTTGGGGTTTTTCCTTTGTTGTTTTTGTTGTATTTTTTAAAAAGCTATTTTTATTTCAAACTTCTCTAAGTAAAATGCTCTAACTAGCATCATATTACATATTTGTTCTTTTCCGAATGACAGGACTGATCTTCAAATATTTAAGAATTTTTAAATGTTTAAGAAATGCAGGGTCTGATGTGCTTCACACTGCATGATTCAGTGTGAAGGATGCGTACCTCAACAGGGGGCAATCAGGAAACAAAGATATAGCAGCACCAAAAGAAATGGCAGCAGGACATTGCTCAGAATATTGTCCAAGAAAGCAAACTTTTCTTAAACAACACTCTTCATTTCACAAGTAATATATTTTACATTGCAACACTTTTAGAATGTGTGCACTTTTTATTGGGATGTTACATCATTCAAGGAAAATGTCCCAAAGAGTTCTTTTAAACTAGTGTGTTTTTATAAACTATTTTAATATCTGCCAATGAAAATGAAGAATCTAAGCAGTTCAGCAGCATCCTCATCTAAATAAAAAGTATTTCTTCTCTTTAAAGAGATGAACACAGATAAGTATGAAAAGTATTTGTTGTGATTTTAGCTAGCAGCATTGTATTGAGTAGATGTTGTTAACAGTATTCTACAGAAAATAATTTGATTCTCTTTTTCTTGAAAATATATATCTAAGGGAACATTTAGGCTCTTGTGTGTAAAGGTCAGCAGCAATATTTTTAAAAAGAAGCTACAAGATCAATAGTTTTCAGTGTAACCTTGTGTAGCATAGCAGTAAGTTTCTTAAGTTCCATCTGATTTCCCTAGACTCCTCAAGTCCTACTCAATTAACTGTACAAACAGCTATACATTATTTTATTATTATTATCATAGCAAATAACACCTAGCATTTAGTCTTTCTTTTGTGCTTTTAATGCAATTATATACAACTGGAGACACCTGTAGTCTCCCTATGCCACATCAAAATCTTCTGCTTTAATATTGCAGATTCAGATAAATATTGGTATTTATAGCAAAGACACGAGTGATAGGAAATAGGAGAGTGGAGTCGATGGGAGCAGCAAACCTTTCCCTATGGCCGTGACCAGACAGCTTCCTCTTGCTCTGCATTGGTAATAGAATGATCAAATCAGATCAAATGAGTTAAAGTGACCTTTAAGGGTCATCTAACTAACAACTCCTCTGCAATGAAGAGGGACACCTACAGCTACATCAGATTGCCCAGAGCCCTATCTACCCTGACCCTGACTGTCTCCAAGGACAGGGCATTTGCCATATCTCCAGGTAACCTATGCCAGTGCCTATCCACCATCACTTTAAATAAACTCCTTCCTTATATCCAGTCTAAATCTCCCCTTAGTTTGAAACAATTTCCCCTTGTCCTGTAAAAGCAGACCTCCCTATAGAGTTTCTCTTTTTCTTTCTTACAGCTCCCTTTTAGAATCTGAAAGCCTGTTCTCAGGTATCCTGGAACCTTCTCTTCTCCAGGCTGCACATGCCCAGATCACTCAGCCTGTCCTCATAGGAGAGGTGTTCCATCTCTGGAATCATTTTTGTGGCCCTCATCTGGATACAGTCCAACAACTCCATGTTTCTCCTGTACTGAGGAATTCCCATCTGGACACAATGCACCAGGTGAGATCTCACAGTGCAGAGCTGAGGGGCAGGATCACCTCCCTTGCCCTACTGGCCACATTTCTGTTAATACAGCCCATGATATGATTGGCTTTCAGGGTTGTGAGGGCACACTGCTGGCTCACTTCCAGGTTGCCATCCAGCAGTACACCCAGGTACTTTTCAGCAGGGCTATGCTCTATCCCTTCATTCCCCAGCTTGTATGAATAGTAAGATATGCCACGACTTAGGTGCAAGACCTTTAGCTGGGTTTCAGGAGCCTTTTCATGTCTCTGTGACTAGGAAAGCAGCTGCTGGGTAGGATAATTGCACCTATCTAATTAGATATTTATGTCACCTATTTGATTAAATACTTATGCAACTGTCAGTTCTAGAATTCTACTCACATATGGGAAAATATTTCTTTTCTCTATTCTTAATTACCCTACCTAGCTCTGTATTATATGCATCACTGTTAAATATTCAAAAAACTAGAGAGGTATTAGCACTATGTTTTGCATCATTTACACATAGGTCCCTCATGTATGCATGTATACATGACACACAAATGTTTATATACGTATGTGCTCATACATAAATGAAAGCAAATATATAATAGATTTTTAAGAGTAAATAATGTTGCTTATGCTAAAGAATTCATAAAATCTCTCATTTAAAAGTACATCTTGGTAAGCATACGCTGCCAAACAATATTACAGTGCATTTTATTTGAAGTTTGAATATGGTATGATTATAGTACTCAAATATATGACATTAAGACTATCTGAAGTCAAAGGAATATCAGAAGAAACACATGATGAGAATAAAGATTACATAAAACCTTCTAAGTAAGTAACATTCAGATATGGCACTGGTAAATGTCAAAACAAATAATGATCACCATGTGCAAATTCATACCTGGAGGGCATTATAGAATAACTGAGCCATGTTTTCTGAGTGTTATACAACTTCTCCCTCAAACTTTGCCCAATTTATTTGTACTACTAAAGGCTTTAATGTTTAATATGATAATTTATGTTTAAAAATCTTAGCCATGACTAGATTTTTTTTTATATTCAGATACAGATAAACACTTCACAGCCTCAAAATTTAGCTAAAAATATATGATACGAGCATTTAATCATCCTGGACAATTTGATCGCTATTTGTTTACCTTAATGCACTCTTCTGTCAAAGTGCAATAGTCTTAGAAATATAACGGTAGCAATTAAACTGGAATGAATGTACAGATCTGCGCGGCAATCCATCACTGCTGAGTCTCATCTCTGATGGTATCTTGTCATAGGTGAAGCATATAGATATTAAAGCTAGAGTAGAGACATGACCCATTAATGTTTATTCCAAGTAGTTTATATTGTGTTGCACTATTTTCTACCCGTCATGTACACGAGTCTGTCAGAGGATTTCTTTCTTCGCTTACTTATTTCTTAACCCATTCTGGCTGATATATAATTTCTGGCTGATATAATTTTATGATCATTATTTTCTTTTCCTTTTTTCATATCTAGTTAAAGCATTTTGGTAGGAATAAGTGAATACAAAATTCTTGCCACTTCATACAGAGCCTTCATAAGACTTTAGGCTCTCTAGCATATTCTCTTTTTCCTGTTTCAAGCTGAATAATATATAGCTGCATACAGCTTCTTACATATGACGACTGCTCCGAATGTTATGCCTCATATTTTATTCTGTTGGCCCACACGGTCAGACAGACATGTTGATGATACAACAGCAGAGGCTGAACCTTCCCAGTGATATACCATTACATATAGTGTGACATGCAGCATATTCCATTGCATGCTGTGTGACATGGCACAGAGGAGCAGTCTGACAGAATCTGACATGGAAATTCATGTGAAGCAAAGGTGTGTCATTTAATTCCTCCATGTGGTAAAATAGCACCTCTTGACATTCATTGGCACTTGCTGAACATTTATGGAGACCAAACAGTGAATGTGAATGCAGTGGGTAGTGCATTTCGGCAGTGGCAACAGCAATGTGAAAGACAGGCCGCGTTCCAGATGCATGGCTGTCACACCACAGTATGACAAGCTCGCTTGTGCAAATTGGCTAATGATGGTGACTATTGTGAAAAAAAGTGTTTCATAGCTGAGAATTTGCTCTCTCAAATAGTGTTATGTCCTTTGTAATGGTTTTATTTTCCATGGAAATAAATAGGAGTCCTTACTTTCAGGGCAACCAGCCATTCTCTGGTAAGCCTCAACACCCTTTTCTCTATCAAACTCCTCTCAGGTGTTTTGTTTTGTTTTTGTTTTGTTTATTAAAGGAAGAACAGAGCAGATCAATTGTCTTCACACATTGTTGCAGAGCAACCTGCATTTAACCAGAAAGCTAAAATTTCATCAGTGATTTCCCTTTCTTACAATAAAGCGGACTGCCTTTATTTAAAGGATAACTATATACTTAATGTATTGGCAGTTTCACATTGAAATATTTATCATATACCATCTGGCCTGCATGATTCATAGGTATTCAATTTATTGATCTGTTTTTGAAAATGATTTATTAATATGTCTAACTGAAACAGTTCTTCAGTCCTCTCTGCTATAAAGAAAGGTAGTGTTACGAGTTTTCATTGGGCTTTTCTGCTATAAGCATCAAGGCATAAAGTACTCAATTTTTCTGTGACATTTTTGTCTTCTCATAGCATCCATTTTTATACCTCCAGGACCTGTTGAGCAATCTTCAGCATAGAACTGGAAGGTCATACAGTTGTTTGGCAGATGCCAGCTGAAGATAAGTCTGTAAAATTAATCACAACTTTGGGATCTTTACTAAGATAGTCTTTAAATCTTTGTCTTGCATCATTAGTGGTTTCATGTTTGTTGTGAAAGGTAATATATCTGGTCTGATTTAATCTTAATTTCCATGCCTTCAACATATTTTTGCTGTGAGAGCTTCCTGTTTTGTTTATATGCATTTTCTTCACCAAGGATTGTTACAAAGCTGTTGTTTAATAATCACAGAATCATAGAATGGCTTAGATTGGAAAGGACCATGAAGATCATCGAGCTTCAGCTCCCCTGTCATGAGCAGGGTGGCCAGCCACTAGATCAGGCTGCCCGGGATTCTATCCAACCCTGAACCTGAACACCTCCAGGGATAGGGCATCCACAACTTCTCTGGGCAATCCATTCCAGCTTTCACCACCCTGTGAACAAATAATTTTTTTCCTAGTATCTAACCTTAAGTACCCCTCTTTTATTTTAGAGCCATTTTCCCTCGTTCTATCACTATCAGACCATCTAAAAAGTTGATGCCTCTCCTGTTTCTTCCTTGTCCCAGAAAGCTACAATGAGATCTCCCCAAAGCCTTCTCTTCTTCAAGCTAGACATGCCCAACTCCCTCAACCTTTCTTTCTTTGTACTATTCAAAAAGGCCTGGACAGATTGGAGAGTTGGGCAGGGGGGAACCTGATGAGATTTAACAAGAGCAAGTGTAGAGTCATGAGGAATGACAGCATGCATCAGTACAAGTTAGGAGATGACCTGCCAGAAAGGAGCTTTGCAGAAAAGGACATGGGTGTCCTGGTGGACAACAGGCTTTCCATGAGCCAGCAGTGTGCCCTGTGGCCATGAAGGCCAGTGGTATCCTGGGATGCAATAAAAAATGTGGGGCCAGCAGGTCAAGGAAGGTGATCCTCCTCCTCTACTCTGGTCTGGTGATACCACATCTGGAATGCTGTGTCCATTTCTAGGCCTACCTGTGCAACCTATCATAGAACACGCTGTAGCAGTGGGGTTGGAGTTGATTGATCTCTTGATGTCACTTCTGATGCCTGCAATTCTGCCCTTGATGAAGCATACTGGCTGTCTTTGATCAACTATTAATATCACACGTGCCTTAACATATCTTCCAGGACAATCCACTCCATGATCTCCCCAGGCACAGTCTCACCAGCCTGTAGTTCCCCAGGTCTTCTTTTCTCCCTTTCTTAAAAATGAGGATGATGTTTTCCTTTTTCCAGTCACTGGGGACTTTGTCAGACAGCCACAACTTTTCAAATATGATGTAGAGAGTCTTGGCAACCACATTAGCCTGTTCCCTCAGAAACCTGGGAAGCATGTCATCTGGCCCCGTAGACTTATACTCATCCAGCCTCATGAGCTGCCCTTGGACTTTCTCCATTCTTAGACTAGGAGGATTTTTCTCCCCCAACCTCTTCTGAGAGGTTCAGAGACACAAGAGGTGTGGGAAGCCTGAATGCCAGTGAAGATGGAGGCAAAGATCTCATTTACTACCTCAGCTTTCTCCATGTCTGTTGTTGCCAGCTCTCATTTCTCATTTATCAGAGGGGTATGCTTTCCTTGGTCTGTCTCTTTTGACCAGAGAATCTATGGAATCCTTCTTCTCTTTCTCCTTCTTCTCTTTCTCCTTCTTCTCTTTCTCCTTCTTCTCTTTCTCCTTCTTCTCTTTCTCCTTCTTCTCTTTCTCCTTCTTCTCTTTCTCCTTCTTCTCTTTCTCCTTCTTCTCTTTCTCCTTCTTCTCTTTCTCCTTCTTCTCTTTCTCCTTCTTCTCTTTCTCCTTCTTCTCTTTCTCCTTCTTCTCTTTCTCCTTCTTCTCTTTCTCCTTCTTCTCTTTCTCCTTCTTCTCTTTCTCCTTCTCTTTTTCCTAATCTTCTGAACTGTATCTTACTCACATTCAGAACTAAATGTTTGCTTGCTCATGTTTTTGTTTTTGTGAGATCTACAATAAGTTCTTTCAAAACGCAGTTATATTTGGTACCAAAATCTATAATATGCATTATATAGCATCTGACATTTATCCACTGTGGACTGTTCTCGTTTATGTCTTTATTGATCACTTTCAACAAATATATCTATGAATATGTTTGATTGCACCTTTCTCTGACCTGAAAATAGATCAATCAAACTTCTAATTTTATTTACAGTCTATTGTATTTACTATTGAAATAGATCCCAGAATTACAGTTGGAAACATAATTTCAAAAAGGCTGCAGGAAATTTATTCCAGAGATAAGGAATGGAAATAAAGCGGTGTTTAAACAGGAAAGGAAGCAAATTCTTCTCTAAGCTAAAGTAGTTAACGCTCAGAAATGTTTTAAGATCAAAACTCTCCAGAGATCTCTAATTCCAGAATAGGGAAACAAACTTGCCCACAGAAGAAAACATTTTTGGAATATTATCAAACTAAGTGATCATTAAGTTACATGGGATCTAAACAACAGCTCTCAACCCTGATCCCTAAACTGTACGAGAGCAAGTTGCTTTTATGTGGAGTGGAAATTGTGTTTTAGTTTAAAATTTCAGCATCTGGTTTGGGTGTTTGTAATTTTACATAGCAATTAATTAAGGTTTCAAGAGAAATTGAAGAAATAAGCTAGTAAGATATGTCTCCAGTGTGCTGAATCTGTACAGTTACTGTGTGCTAGATTGATACTTAGCACTAGTATTCCCTCTCTGAAATGGCAAACATACTCATGACGCTTCATGAAAATTTCATTGTAAATGAAATGCTAAGCTGAACTATGAAATGCCTATCTGCATAATTTGTAAATTACTTTTAATAATCCATAGAAAGAAACTGACTTTTACATTAATGATCTTTTTTGAATCTCCTAGTGAGTGCAGCTCTGCAGGAGTCAACTGAATTCTACAGTAGTCTTTCATGTGGGGCAAATCTCCCCCAAAGAAGGTCTTCAAGATCTGATCTTTGAAGTCCAGATCTCCAAGACTCTGTAAAAATAAGACACTCCTCTTATCTGTTAAGACAGTAGAGCCTCCCACTCTGGCCCACAGTCCTAGAATGAGTACTTGAAATTTGGGAAATTGTGTGGCATAAATGAACAGGGGAGAAGTGGAAATTGTGTTATGTAATTATTTTGATGTGCAGTATAAGTTCATGTGGAAAAAATTAACAGCCTTTTTGTGAGAAGTGCCATGATTGTTTTGAGGGTTTTCTTTTTCATGTTACTGTATTTCCATTTCAGAATCCTGTTGGCACCCCACTGATGGTAATATTACTGCATAATATATGCATACCATGATCACCTCCAAAAATACAGCAGACCAGACACATGTATTGAAATGGTCTCTTCTAAAGCTGAAATTGGATCTTACAGCTCCTGTAGGCACCAGTCTTCCTTAGTCACTGGTTATTACTGAAATGTTTACAGTGAACTGCAAAGAATTTATGGAATCATTGCAAGAGAGAAACAAGTTTTGTCTTTGGAAATGCCAACAATCTCTTAATATAGAAAAACCAGTCCTGATGCTTTGTGAACTATATCAAAGAAAGATTTTGGTATCACTGAGATTTTAGTACAGCTGCATAACAAGAAATAGTCAAAAGAATAAAACTGTGTGGCAGAGATTCAAATATGTTCATAAAACACAGTGTTTGAATGCTCAGTGAGCTTTGTAGCCCTACTAACTCTCACTTGTGTCACATCAGAAGCCGTAGGCACTCTTGTCTTACGATGGCATCTTGTTAGCAAGCAGCAGACTCTGGGAGCAACAAAAGCTTAGGGCATCTCTGCCTAACTGCCCATGAACTACAGTTTCCCTAGAATTCTGCCTAATAGGAGATTTGGTTACTAATTTAATTTGTAGAAGAGCAAAATCCTGGCAAATAGAAAGTGTCAAACACTCCCAAGTGGTTTTCTGCAAAGCAGAATAAATAACTGCTTTAGATGAATCATGTTCCATTAATTTTACATAGCAGAAAAGTAGGATTTTTTTTCTAGTTTAAGTGTAGTTGTGTTGTTTGAAAATGTCTGGTATTGGAAGCACAATAGCAAAGAGTTTTATAGATAAGATTTGATTATGTTAATCTTTTGGTACAAAAGTTACCAGTTTCTCAGATGTCAGAGAAGAATCAAGTCTTCATTGCCCACTTCAAAAAATATTTCAGAGTTCGCAAAACAAGTTATTTAGAAGACAATAGTGAGATTGTCATGCTTAATATATTTGATATGCAATTATTAAAAATGAGAAATACTTCTCACTGTATGCCTTGTAATCAAGTGAAATAATTGCTCAAACACATTTAAAATCATGCAAACTGGGCACACTCAAAGCATACTTTGCCATTGTGTTACCACTGCACATTTTAAAAGGTGATGCAGCAAGATCTAAATGCAGTGGAAGAGATTAAACAGGTGAAAAGCAGGAACAGGTAGGTCTGTTCTAAGTTTTGACATATGTACAGATTTGAGAATCCAAAATCTCTTGACCTATTTTGCAGGATTAGAGCTAAGGCAAAGGTTCTTAATAGTTCTCAAAATATCAGCATTACCTACAAATATAAAAATAGAGAAGAAAGGAAGACTTTCACTTATAGTGCTATACAGTATTAAACTTTTCTTATAGCATTGGCGTACTCTTGTTCATTCTCCATATATTCATTCTCTGCCATTTTCAAAGAATCATAGAATGGTTTATGTTGGAGGGCAACTTCATCTTATTACAACTCCCTTGCTGTGGGCATGGCTGCCAAACGCTAGATCAGGCTGCCCAGGAACCCATCCAGCCCAGCCTTGGATATCTCCAGAAATGGAGCATCCATAGCTTCTCTAGACGGCCTGTGCCAATGCCTCACCACCCTCTGATCAAATAATTTCTTCCTAACTTCTAACCTAGATCTACTGTGTGCTTGCAGACCAGAAGACCAGCAGTATCCTAGGCTGCATCAGAAGAGGAGTTGTTAGCAGGGAGAGGGAGGTGATGTTATATTATTTTCTCTGTGATTTCTGACATTCTTTTGTAAGCAAATATGATTTAAAGATGTGTCATTTTTCACATGGAAATTTCTGCTTTTGAATGTTAACATCATTAATTCCTTCCCTTTTCTTCCACGAAAAACTTACTTGACGTTAAACCTACACTAAAGCTGAGGCTGTGGATATTACTCATCTCTTGACTTTGCACACAGTTTCTGTATTAATCTTTACCCACCTTAGCAGTGCCACTATAGTCTACTACTTAATTTACATTAATAATCCCTATGATTTCATCTAGTTCCTTTTCCAGGGCTGAATGCCAAATATGCATTGTTAATCACATGCCTGACAAGGTCATTTGGCATTCAGTCTTGTGAAAGGAACCAGTTCAAGTCAGTGGGATTACTAAGGTAAGTTAAACATATAAGTATTCTCTGGGCTAACAGTCAGTTGTGTTTAGCTGTTCCTCATAGACAATGGAAATAACCAAAGTTAATTGTGATTGATAAGTAATTTCTAAAAAACTATGGAAGAAAAACACAAGTTCTCTCCTTGGAATCTATTTAAAATTTGC
Source organism: Chrysolophus pictus (assembly GCA_037305975.1). Lineage (NCBI taxonomy): Eukaryota > Metazoa > Chordata > Aves > Galliformes > Phasianidae > Chrysolophus > Chrysolophus pictus. The sequence goes on along the minus strand of CM074579.1, from coordinate 48,559,924 downwards.
TTTTCATTATAAAGTGTAAAAGGCTCTTGTATAACCTACAAAGATGCATGCTATGAGTAACACTTTAGAAGTTTAACTTGCCAATACTTGCATGAAAAATACTGAGAAATATGGTGACATTTTCTTGTCATTGAAGACTCCTAATTGGTAGAAACACTGATATTATTTCTGTGTTCTAAATTATGAAAATAACTAGAAATAGATAGTGGATTTCCTGCAGAATGGGGTCAGCACTGGAGTCTCACAGGACTCTCTTTTAATTCTTGCTATTTGACTTGTTCTTAAACAGTCTAGAAAGGGAGAAGTAATAAGTAAGAGGAAAAAGGTTTGATGATAAAACAAAATTATGAGAACACAGAAAAGAACCAATCATGAGTAATTATAAAAGGACAAAAAACACTGCCTGCATGATAAAATGGCTTATGAAATTAATGGTATGTTACATAAAGCAATAGGAAGAAAATATTTGAACTTTATGTATGTAATGATGTGTTCTGAGCTCTCTGTTATTATTCAAGGATGAGATTATGGGACTGCTGCAGATAAAGCTACCCATGTTACAGTAAATACGTTCTGAGAAAGCACCATTTCAATGTCAAAGAGAGTAGAGAACCAAACAGCAAAAGTCATTCTCAGCAGTCTCAGATGCTCTCTGAAACTATGGCATCCTATTTGTTTGAAAACTGTGCACAGTGATCTTCTCAAAAGAGATAGAGAGGGTATTGTGTTTCGCCAAAATGTTCAGTCCACTTACAGATCCGTGGGGCACAGTAGTCACAGAATAACCTTCTTGTGTCTGCTGTGTCTTGTGTCAGATGATCAGCACAAGTCCTACGGCTTAAGCATCTCAGTTTTCTGTAACAGCTCTCCTCCAGCTTCTAAAAGATCATTCTAAAAGATCATTTGTTGGTGAAGATTTGATCAAGAAGTTGTGAATAATGTAGGTAACGCTGTGTTTAGTCAGTGATACATCACAACCTCTCAGCTCTCTTTTTCCTCTTATATTTTTTGTGCTTCTAAGAGCTACCCTAGATGCATCTACTCTGATACTTGCTTCGCAGCAGTTAACTGCAAGCTTAAAGCTTTTATAACACTTTGTATCTAACTGCAACAACATTCAGATTTTTCATGTAAATTGGAACTATTGTCTCTTTTCTTTCCTCTGAAGTACACCTTCCAATAGTCAAGCAGCATATTTTTTCACTTTTCATGTTGAAATAATTTTGAGATCTGGAAAGGTCAAACAGCTCATGGTCTGCACTATTTTTACAGATTGATTGGCACTGAAAAAAAAAAAAGGATCATAAAGCTTGGAAAATCACAACAAGGATGTCCTAGGACTGTGAAAAACTTGCGCATGGGAAAGAGCAAAGTAAGTGACAAAGAGGAAATATATTTTCTGTCCTCCCATTTATATCATTCCTAAACAAGGGAGAGGGACAAAAGATAATTCAATAATTCAAAAGCTTTGTGTAGTGTACATCACTACAGCAGTAAAAAAAAAAAAAAAAAACCAAAAAAAAAACCCACAGTGAAGATCATCGTGGTAAGAGGACATAATCAAATGAACTAACTTACTAAGATCCAGGAAAGTATCACTCAGTAATTTACAGTTTCTTAGTTCAATTGTGAAATCCACAGGTTTAATATACTATGCTTTAGTTTTTAGAACTCTGGATTTTGATCCTTTCCTCTATTAGTCCGAAGCTGATGGGAAAATTACATTTTTACTAGCAATTTGTTTAATCGTAAAACATGGTGTAATGATAATGCAAATGCGAGAGGTGGTTGTGGGCGGAGATTAGTTAATGCCTTTCTTTGAGCCATTGTGCCCACAAGATGGTAGGCATCATTCTAGGGCTGAGTAGCTGTGGGATCAGGAGCAGTGGGATTCTCAACTACAAGTAATTTTACTCCAGTCATTACAATACAAGAACAGAGCACTGTTTGATGGATTCTAATTCTTGATATATTTCTTTTAATAACCATTATCCACCAGAGGGAGCTGCTCTAGAAATATTAAAAGCAGGTTTTTTTATTGGGAATTTTGTCTTCCAGATTTAATTCTTACGTTAAGCCTAAAGGAATAGGAATGGAAATCCTGTGTTTGAAGCATGCGTACTGATGCAAAATATTAATCTTAATACATGCAGTATTGCCCTTTTTATAACTATGTGTCATGCTTTTATCCTTTTTGCAAACAACTTTCAATCCTGAGGGTCATGAGAAAAGCTAATGTGCAAGGCTCCATGCCAATCTGAGGGCACGGTTACTAAGACACGATATTAATGGAAATGACTTCTGTCAGTAAGATGGACTAAGCTCGCTTCTGAAGCCTATCTGGTCTTTGCCAGTTTTATATTTCAGATGCTCCCTTAGGCACCTCAGTGCACTGGCATATTAAGTTTCAAAATTAAGGGAAAGTAAATTCCACCAGTGACGTTTCCTGATAAGTCATGGGCATAAGAAAAAGTTCAAACTTATTCAAATTTGTTGAACAAGTGACATCTGAATACTAAATATATATATATTTAGTGTGTGTATCTATATATACGTATATATATATATATATATGTATATGTATATATATAAAACAATAGTTCGGACTGTGTGAAAGTGAAAGTAGTTGGATCTTTCAGTATTGGACTAATCTGATCTTTTTTATTGGTGAGGTACAGTTTTCTCTTTGTTTTCTGGTGCTCTGAAAGAAACTGTCCAGGATAGATATAGATAAACGTTATTATAATTAGTCATACTTAATACTTATAGAAATAATTCTGTACCTCTTGAAAATTAGATACATGTATCGTCATACATGGTAGCTGTTCACATCTTCACTAAATATTACAGAAATCAACACTTCTGATAAATTACGTAACAATTTATGCCAAGACTGCAGATTCTAAGTTCCAAATATTTGTCTTAAGACCGTTTTTCCACTTTTTCTTCTTTTCCTATTGAAAGCAAATACAAATGTCTGTAAGGTAATTAAAGATAAGTTTTTACTTCATATTTGCAGTGGACTACATATAGTTCAAACTGGAATGAAAATTAAAATCTATCTAAATTTAACATTTCCATGTATGTACACACACAAAATAAAATAAAAAAAAAGTAACTGGATGGATTTTTTGCTATGTGATTTATCTGTTTCAAGCAACATCGTCACAAATATACAAATATATATTTACCTATCTCTACACCATTCTGACAGAAGATGGAAACAAAAAGGCTTAGAGAGAGATATCATAACAGCTACTGACTGCATTTCTTTACAGGAATTCCAAAGCTCTAACATTCTCATTTTCTAAGGTTGTCTAAGTTGGCAATATACCTTTAAGTCTTTGATTCCTTTTTATTTACAGAAATGTAGTATATTTTTGCAAGCAGTTGTGCAGTCTGATCAATTGCTCTTCTGTATTACATTCCAAACTCTGTGGATATATTTTTAAGACTGAATTTCTTTTCTTTCATGCAGACAGCAGACAGATTAAATACAACTTCCTGAGCTCAAGTTTGAGACAGATTTCTGGATCAACTTGCCAGTTGCATCTTTTAGAAAAGTTACAGGTAGCTGCAGCTTCCAATGAGGTTAAATCTCAGTGATCAGTAGCATGCCTGGGGATGTGGTGAAAAATGAGGGCGGATTCACTGCCTTAGAAGCCAATAAAGTCAAGTTTGCTACACGCTACAGCCACTGGCAAGGAAGAGCATCCCTTCAGCACCTGCTATATTTCAAGCTCCATTGAGCTGCTTCTGGGCAACTCATCTGATAGCCCTGAAGGGGAGTTTAAATTTGAGAGAAGTCCAAAGAAAAATCCAACAAATGTTTTGTGCCTCAGAGCACTAGGGGGAAAGAAATGCTACATTCTGCATAAAGCAGTAGCTGGTATACATATGTATGCTTTATGTGGTTTTTATAGGTTAGTCTTTTGCTTATCTTTGGAAAGGAATGCCAGTAAGCCTGACTCTGCAGCTTTTCTTCACAGTTCTGGCAGTAGAAAAGTCACTTTGGTTACAGTGCTATGGGATCTATCCTGTGATTACTCTTCTTAGGTGTTCCACTTGGGTCTAAATGCCATTTTAAAGACAGGCATTTAAGAGATAAGGAAGAGTCAGTGTTATTTGTACTATTCTTATAGTTTCCACTTCTTCTTGTACTGTAACACATTGTGTATAAATTTTTGGTACAGCTTCCACCCTTGGAAAGAGCTTCAAAGCATGTGCTTTGAAATTCAAAATGCATTAAAGTATTTTACTATGGGTGAGCCATTAGGTCTGCCATCATCCATACCCTTCTTAACTGGTTATCCCAGCTTCCCATCAGATTATGAGTAAAATTTATTGCTGTCTTATGCTTTGTGCCAAAAATTATATTTGAATTTAATTGCAATACTATCAGCTCATGAAATAGTATTTTTACAGACAGAAATTTCATGGTTTAGACACAAATTCTGATGGTTTTATATTACTTGGTTTTCTGTCTTTTTCTATGTTCAACAGCAAAGACAAAACTTCAGAAAAATAAATATCTTTTCATTTTTTATGAGTAAACTAGAAGGATGCTGAAGCACTTAGATATAGAAAGATGTGTAAGGAAAAGGGTGTTTCATTCTCCATTTAATTTATTTTTCATAGAGCTAATATTTCTAGAGAGTGATTGGAGGTGAATAAGAATTGTGAGTGTCTAAAAATCTCTAGGAAGAAGCTTAAGAAGCTTCCCAGTTACTATGTGGAAAAGATTTTGAAGACCTTTAGAGTTTCTTTCAAAGAATCTGTCTTCCACTTCAGGCATAAGAAAATGAAGAGACACCGAGAACCATGAAACACTAAAAGAAATAAAGTTATTTTCTATTCTTAGCAAAGGGAAAAGCTATAGATATTTAGGAGAGGTATAAAGGGAAAGGAACGTTCTGAGGCTGAAGATCTCCAGTCAATATATTCACTAAGGAAATTACAAAGTGATTAACAGCATGAAGCAGACCCAGGGCATATAGCCAAGGATTTATCTCCTCTAGTAAGACGTGTGAAGAGGCTATTGCAACAGTATTACTCAGAGTTTCATTGGAGCATTTAGCCTGACCTCTGCAGTTACAGATCCTTGTGTTTTGCCAGGAACCTGCATAAAGAATCCCAAAATATTCCTGGGTAAACCTGGGTCTTCCAGAGAAGCATCACGAGAATCCACTCATCCTGTTAATAATACATTGCAACAGTTAATCATATTTGTTGTTTAAAATTCACTCATTTTCTCATTTCAATCTGTGAGATTTTAGACATTCTCTGTCATTCTTAATCCTTTCAAGTGCACAACGTTTTCTCCCTGTGAAGATACTTGGACACTACTTGAATCACTGCTGCTGGTGACAGTGGCAGAGGGAAGAGTTAAAAAAACAGAACAGGTTGCAAGGTCTGGCACTGTGCCCCGTTTGTCAAAAGATGCCATCAACACATTTGATACTTTAAGTATTAAATCTGCTATCTCTCTATAAGCCTATTCAACCATGTGTTTTTCATGATGTCTTCAGCTTCCTTTATTAAATTTCTACATCCCATTGTTTTAAGTTAATGTTGATTTATTTTCTATTTCCTTCTTTCTTGTTGTTTTGTGATTAGTATTAAGTACTGTCCTCACATTGCCCTGAATCAGGATAGGCTTTAATCTTGATCATGGAATCATTATCTGATTATTCTTGCTCTGTAACAGCCATTTTGTTTTTTAAGAATCTCCAAATATCTTTTGATATGTTTCTCCTTAAACATTGTTTTCTAAGCTGTTTTTCTTATGATGGTTTTCATTTTTTTGGGAAGATCATTCTTGTAAATTTAAGTACCATCACAGTTCTTAGTGGCTGTGATTATGCTCTTTTTCTTCATGGAGAAATCGCCAGGCAACTGCATTATTGCTATTGGTGGTACATTCCAAAATGGTGTTCAGTTTTATTATTGATTAATCTTTATTCAGAATAATGATGTCCAAATTAAATTAAAATTGCATTTAAAAGCAATACATGTGAGCCTGAAAGTTATTTACTTCATTTAGCATTGCTGTTATTCTACTTTTGGTATTCTGTATACACCAATCGAACAATATTTCCCCAAATACAGGTTTTCTTTATGCTTTTAAAAAAGATACTTAAGAATTGCCTTGAAGCATGAGAATTGTCCTGCTCATACTTTTTAAAGCATATATTTTCTAATCTTGGTGTCCACTTTCTTAATTATCACAGTTTCCTAAATACCCTTCTCATGTATTTGTTATGGTGATTTGCATATGTTATACAGATGTGTCTAGTAAAAACTGACTTCCCCCCATCATTTTCTTCATTATTGTTACTATTATTATTATTAACACTTATTTTCCTTATGACTTTTTAATATTGCAATAATCTGACTTATTTGTTCTGCCAGATTTCAGGTATGTCTTTTCTCTTCTCAGGAATTAAAACAATTATTTTCCTTAGCAAAGTAACTGGCAGATGTTATGTAAGCTGTGCAGTAGAACTTCTCTGTTCCTTGTCAGCTCCACTGAACCTGTTTATAATCTGCTGAGTAGGAGTTTGTATGACAGTTGTCCTCTCAGCATCCTTGCTAATGCAACAGCTTCCTTGATGTCCAGCTAGTCTCTGAGATCATTAGCTCATTATCATCATCACTGGAGAAGCAGCCTGTTCTCTTTGTTGAGCCTCCTCCTTTATGAGAATACTGTATACTGTTTTGCAAAAACAAATCTTTCACTTTGCACCAGCTATGCCAGTAGCAGTATGTTTGCAGCACTCACAGTAACAAAATGTGCTCCAAGAATAGCTCTACAGCTCTGCTAGTAACCTGAAATCCTCTGTTGCTGAAGTAGCTCTCTGACTGCAATGTGTGCAGCTTACAAGTTTATAATTCTATGCAATTTACAGCGGCATTTTTTGCTTCTGCTCCAGGCAGCTGATCCTCTCTCTTTACCTGTAGTATGTTTCCAGCTCTTTTTCTTCAGTCTGTGAATTACTGTGTAAGCAGATACATCTCTGAACTGAAGAGCTTACAAATTAGAAAGGCATATTTTAGTTCAACCACTACTTCTCAGGATTGATTCTTACTTCAGAGTTTACTTAACCTCTAACACTAAGACGAATGGAAATTCACTACTAACTCTCAATATATATTTCAATAGCTAGTTTTCCCTCGTGGTTAAATGAATGGTTCAAGTGAGTGGAGGTTAACTGAGCATCATAGGCCAACAGCTGTGTATGAAAATCTACTCTGTTAGTGTTCTCTACCGATGTCCAAAGGGGGAGGTAGTCCTTCAGAAATGAGTAGAGGATGTGCGTGCCAGTTGCAGATATAACTTAAAACTTGATAAATCCTCTAATTACTAACATACTAAATGATTCTTATACCTACAAGTGAGTGCTTAATGCATTTTTGTAGCTCATTTGCCTTTTAAAACATTTTTAAGGGCACAGCTTTGAAAACTACATCTGCAGAAATTTGCAAAGTGACATTCTGTTATTGATTCTATATGAGGAACTTCCTGGTGTGTTAGTTACAAAGAAGATATCTTGTAGCCTGGGAGGATGCTGATAATTCTGTACAACAGCCAGGCAAAACTCAGGCAATGTGCAAAGAGACTTCTTGTTGGTGCAGAACTCCTCTCTCCAGAGTGCTTCAGGACAAAAAACAGCACACCTTATTAAGACATGAGCAAGTTCTTCTGACAATATGATTTTTAGAAATGTTCAAACTAATGGTTCACAACCATTAAAGTTGTATGGCACATACAGCAGCTAGAACCCCTCTCAGATGTGTATCTGCTTGTTGGTTTAGAATACTGCCATTCTATATGCCTGTATCAAACAGGGCATGAGGGGCAGCATCCAGCTTCACTCACATCTTGATGCTCTATTTCATTCTCTAAACGAAAAAGCAGTATGCAGCAAGCACAGAATATCCTAAAATTGTTCTTATTCTACTTCATAATTTTTAGTCGTGTCACTGGCATGTATATCTGAGCATTGACAACTATATTCCTGAAAGAAAATAGAATTTTAAGGAGAAAATAGCTTTCAGATTTGGAAATCAGTGCAAGGCTTTACTGAAGGCTGACACACATAGTGCTTTGAAATGTGTCTGTGAATAGGGAGGAAGAGTATTTGCTTCATGAAACTAATTTTGTAGTGATCCTTTAACAAAGGATTATTTTACACACTTCCTTTCAGTTAAGATGCTTTTTACAGAATGTATGTATTTGATTACAGCCTGAAATTTTTGTGGAGTGGTTTGGTTTGTGTGTTTTCCTTTCTGGAATTTCCCCCTTTCTGTGGTGTACCTATGACAAAATCTATATTCAGCAGCAATTAAACTTAACGACTGTAGTTTTGTAAACAACAAGCTGTTTCAGATAATGAAACAGAAATTTTGAAATATTTCTTCCATTGCAGATAAGTCTAAGAAATCACTGCTATGCCGAGTATGCTGGAACAAAGTGTTCCTTTAGGAAGCTGAGTGCTCTCATGCTTACATACGTTTCTGGTTCTCTCTCAGCAGTAAGAATAAAGCTCATGCTTTTGGCTCCACCGTGGAGCTACCAATTGTAACTGCAACTGCACTGTTGTCATCATGCAACTTGAATCGTATTGAAAACTTACATGTCTTATATTACTGTCCCAAACTTACTGATTGGTACTGTAACTTCAGATAGTCATAAGACTTTTTTGAAGCATATGATGTTCTATTGAGAAGTAGTTAGGAAGAATGGACATTTTGCTAAGCTATCGAAAGTAATAATTATAACTTGCAGGTTACTGCATTTTGAAGTCTTCATTTAGAAATACAAACAGGATAAAAAGTTTTCTTCTAAATTCTCAGTTAAGCAGCTGTTTTTTTTGTTGCTGTTGTTGTTTGGATGTTTTTATATTGCTCTCCATCAAGCCCATTCTTATTCTTTTATTTTCTGAACTTCTTTAACTTCCTCATCATTTTGCTGTGCTTATGAAATTTTGGTGGTCATAAAAGTGCACTTTCTACCTAAAGCATCTCAGTACACATCTCAAAACTGCCTTGGTGAAGCTTTTGGATGTTGTTTCTATCTATTTTGAACACCTATATAGCATATATTTCATGTTTCTTACTCTGCCATTTTTTACATTAGACTCAGCTTTTAAATTCTATTTTTGTCTTCCACAAAGGGAATAACTTCTTCCTCACACACCTTAAGAAAAAGATGAAAAATAAGTTCAGTGCAGTTTGAAAAATAAGAAAATGATCACACATACTGTCATGTAACATAATACTCATCTCCCAGTATTCCATCAAATAAAATCATAACATAGTTCATGTTGTTAGAGTCATTGTGTTTTAGATACAAATAGTTGGAATGACAGTTATTAGATTTAGGACATGCTTTGGGTCTTTTAGGAAGAGTCATCAATCCTTCTGTCTGATACAGACAGCTGTGTGTGGACTAATCTGGGAAGATGGCTAACCAAGCCTGTCCAGGGTCATCATATTATGTCATAGATTCTGCTGTTTAAAAATATTGGCAACTCATTCCTGAGACAATTTATGAATTTTCAGTTTCCAGAGTTTTAAACATTCTGTGACTACGCTGTATTAATCAGTATACTAAATGTGTGCAATGTTGGATTTTTCCTTACCTCAAACACTCTCTTAATAAAATAGGTTATTGATGCATGATTTTCTGAAACTTGTTGGTATATAAAATTCTGCTGAACTTTTTTGGAGGTTTGTCCATGAAAAATGTCTGGCATTCTAGCACCAAAAAAAAAAAAAAAAAAAAAAAAAAAAAAAAGCCGATAAACCATAAGAAATAAAAACAGTATTTGAGACCTTATTACTACTTCAGGACCTCTATGGGGGTGGATTCTCGCCAGAAATAGATTTTTTGTGTTTCACTTTATCATTACTTTTACTGAGGAGCCTTGATATTTTCTAACCTATTGTCAGCACCCTTACAGAGTCTTACTGACCTGTCAAGCATGCTGGAAATCATCTTCTGGAGTCACACAGCTTGCTCCCTACAAAAATATGCAAACAAACAAAAAAAATCTTAAGACCAATTTTGTCTTTTTGTTTTAGACCTTTGCTCTGAATCAGCTGAAAGAGAAACTAGGTTTGCGTGATTCAATGCATAGAAGTCACAGTATTGTTTCCCTCAAAAGACGCTCTGACCCAACTTCATCTCAGTTTCAATAAGGTTTCAGTTAGGCAGAAACAATGTATCTCTTTCTGAATTCTGCCTGCTTCATCTTCTGTTCTTTTCCTTTAGTAGCTGATTTGTCATAGACTAAGCCATTGGCAGTTTGAATTGTAACCATAATGTTCTTGAAAGAACTGGACAATTGGAAAGCTAAGTAAGAAAATGCACATGGTCCTTGAGGAGGAAGGGAAATACATAAATCAGAGACTTTTATAATTCTTCAAAATATTTGTTAAGTAATGAGGGAAGAGCAGCATTAGTCAAATGGATTGATCAAGTCACCTGAGCTCCTCAGGCCAGAAGGGATTCCTGGATTTATCAAGTGAAGTCCCTGTAATTTCACATAATCAAAATGCATTTTTCTAACCATAAAGTTAATGAGATCCTCTTCAAGCATGTTAATTAGATTTTCTCTAATAGCTGATGCTATCTTAGTCTACTATTTGAGATTTTACTCCCAAATTTCAGGATCTTTTGTTTTCGCAGGACATTTTATATATTATCTTGCCCCAAACAGTACTACTCAGTTTTGCTTTATTATTGTAATTCTCAAGGCCATCTAGCTATTTGTGTATAACATTTTAATTGTCTTTATTGCTGATGTCTCTCCAAATGTCATTAGCATGCACCAAGATTACTGACATAATATTCAACATATTTTTCACCAAGAGCAGTGCTTGACCAGCCTCTACAGGAGCTGAATTTTACACGATGAAGACAAATTAATACATAAAAAGGAATATATATCTAAATTATAATCTGAAATAGTGCCTATTCCCTAAAGACATGAGGTATATTTCCCAGTCAGCTTGACTGAGTACAGTCAGAAATTCAATAATGTAGCTGAAGGAAAAACAAAGTACCAAATAACTTACACCAATAACGAAAAGTGCACCTAAATGCAGTTCTGTGTGCATATGTCATTTCTTTTCTTTGATAATGACATTTAATATAAGATACGCGTTAACTTTTTTTCTCTGAACAGAACCTTGAGAGACCAGGACAAATTTTTCATGCTGAAATTTAAATTAACTCGTGCTAGGAATAATGTTTAGAGTGGTATTAGCTTGACCAAATGTTGATGTGTTACTGTGTTATTAATCATCAAACTAAGAAAAGTTCAGTTGTGGTCCTTTTTAAGATTTCTTCCCACTGTCTTCAGCATTTACAAAATAAACTTTATTACTAAATGGATAGGTGCAGTCTTTCTGAAAATTACATCATGTAGATGTGCACCTATAGCTGTACCGATACAACTGTATTTGTTAATGCTACCATGAAAACTATGACACCAGTAAAAGAACTTTTTCAATGTGCTACTTGTGTGCTATGTTTTTAGGGTAGATTTAAAAAAAAAAAAAAAAAAAAAAAAAAAAAAAAGTTCAAATTAGTATGATAATAATAAGCAGGTTTTTTTTTAAATGAATTAACAATGAATAAACAATGAATAAACATTGTCAATAATTGCATATAAAAATCTGTTGGAATCTAACTAAATGAGGGATATCGTAAACAAAAAAAAAGAATCTGGCTTGGAAAAGAATGAGAGCTTGGTGACAGAGCAGATTTATGTTTATAGTCCTAATTACAGTGACCTCACTCAGCAATTACATGGTAAGTGACAGGAAGAGAGTAGATGACTTTTGCGCAATGGCAGCTCTATCTTCACTCAAAACCAGACATAAACAGTGCTCAGAAAACTCTTTAAACACTGTGGGATTTTTCCCCTATTTTTATCGATAGAATTTGTGCCTCTTTGCAAGATATGAGTATGTGTCATTGTTATTCATGGAAACTGTCAGGCTTTTTAACTCCTTTGAGAAACATGAAGGGTGAATGACAGATGGGAACTGTTATCTTGGCAAGGAAGTTCTCTGCTAGGAGAATGCCACTGTATGAGACCTGAAAGAAAGAAAAGATGATAATTTTACTTGTTCTTGTACCTAAAGGCATCTGAAAAGAGCCTATGATGCCATGACATTTTGAGTCCAAGGCCATGATATTTTGACTCCCATAAACTTGTACTGATACTGTCTTCAGTTTTGCCCACATAAGCAAAATGGTCTTGAAAAGCTTAAAATGTATCGGTTAGGCTTAATACCAATAATGCCAAACACTCTGGCTGTTTACTAAGGGCTAGAAAGCATTTAATGCAGGTGTGATAGCTTCAGACATTAATTTTAATGTTTCAAAAGAAACTTCGGTATCCCTAACTATTTCTGAGTTGATCAAACAGGAGTGACTTTTTGTCTACTTGCTTCCTTTGTCATTCCCATTGCATGCTTTTGGGTTTGGTGAAGATCCATATCACTTTTGTTTCTGTGTCAGAATAATTAGCTCTAATATTATACATTCATGGACTGACAATGCCCTCCATTCAAATTCATTTAAAACATGGAAAGGATGGAGCTGAAAAACACTGCTCCACTACATATGTGTAAGTGGGCACCCAGGTGAGTAGGAGAAGGATGGTGATAGCCTTCCTGATGGTCCAAAACAAAAACTGAAAAAGGATAGTCCTTTGGGGCTAAACCAAAGCTCTTATTTAGATTGAAATAGAATATTTGCTTTTAATTTTACTTAAAATTATCTTAAGTTCAAAGTAAGAAAGTTTCCTTATAGTGTTCATGGTTTTTACTTGTTTCAAGTTTTTAACAAAAAAACACATTTGGTTCCATACCAAGGTCATTTCTAATTTTTTTTTTTTTTTTAATAGAATCTGTAATTTCAGTAGAAAACCATTTTTCCTCTCCCTTTTCCAGTATATCTAAAATGGCTGATGCATATGCCTGGGAAAATTTCTAGAGAATTTTTGATTTAGCACTTGACCAGTTTATTAGTCACTTTGTATAGAGCTCTTAACATTAGATGTTCTTAAATTTACCATTAACTTAGTGAAGAAAAATTTTGAAAACCCATTTGGCTCCATTCTTACCTATTTTTTATCTGTGAACAAGGAATGGTCCTCTTGATTTTGTATTAAGTAAGTAAAATTAGGTCCTCGAGGTGTGGAAGGCGTTTTCCATCTTAATTATTAAAAATGTTTCCTCTAAATGAAAGGGGGAAAAAAAGTCCCCTTTTTTTTTTCTCATCCATTCTGGTTGCTAAGATCAGGCATTACTGCAGAACTACAGTTTTATTTAGAAAATGTTAGCTTCTTTTAAATAAGATTGTCAAGCCATGTGAACAAATACCCTCTCACTGCAGCCTTATTCAGCTCTCATTTGCACCAGATCGCTGGAACTGGAATGAAGATGTTCTTCTTTGAGGAAAAACTTCAAGCAGATACAAGTGTGTGAGAGCCCTAACTCTGAAAGGACAGGACAGAACACTTATTGATTCACAATAGGGTAGCATAGGATGTTATTGGCTTTCCCAATGTACATTTCAGAGTTGTCTAAAGACTATCAGCTCTCTAAAGTTAAGTTGCTCCAGTACTAGCACCTGATGCTGCTTCTAGCTATTTGGAGGAAAGACAAGATTTAGCAGTATACAATAATCTGCGTGTCTCAAAACTTTGGATTCATGAGTATTTTCACACCAGAAATTGGCAGCTTTCATGAATTTTCATAAAAGGGATTAGTTCATGGAGATTCCTACACAATTTGCTAAAATTGTCTCTGTCTTCAGTTTCTTGATAGCTATTACCTTTTCTCTTACCAGAGTCTGAGGAAGAATTGAGGAGAAAAAGAGCTAATTACTTGTAACACTTTTTTTAACTGATGGATATTACTACCCTATTTTCTCACCTTTGTGCTAATGTAAAATTGATTGAAATTATTGGGTCAAAAATTTCAATAAGCATTTAATGAAGCTCTTTGGTTAGTTTTGATTTCCTTTATAATATCCAGTTATATCTGTATTTCTTAAGTTGGATCCTTTAATGTACTCTAGGTTTTAGTACTGTTGAATACCAAATGAGCCTGAATGAAGTCTGAGACTGAAAGGATAATTTGTGACGTGATTTGTGATTTGTGATTCAATTGTACTAGCCAAGGAAGCCTTTCATTTCTCTTGAGGGCTAAGTATTTTGAAATGTGGAGAACAACTTCCGCGAAAAAAGATTGAATCTCCAGATAGCTGGACTTGGACTGTCACTCAATCTGACAGGTAACTATTGGTCTTCTGTTGGTTTTTTTTTGTTTGTTTGTTTTTACCTCTGGTTGGTTTATCTCTGTTTTGTACATAAAATGTTAAATGTGTTAATAGTGTAAAAGTAGAAAAATTTCTCACTAATAGCCCTTAGAAAAGTACTTCCTAAAATGAACTATTTCTCTTGAGTCTTGTTTCTTCCAGCATTTATTCCCTTATTTGGATATAACAGAATCAATGTACCAAGGTGTATTCACATAGCTCATGAGACATCACTAATTTTGAGGACTGACATTTTAAATAAAATGATCTTTTCTCCTTAATGATTGAGTAATACATTTACATTAAAGAAGTGCAACTGCTAGGTTGCACAGAGTATTTAAAACCATCACCTCACTTTCTATGGTATCTATGATACATTTCTGCAATACGTGTTTGAATTCAGTGTATTGCTGTCTTCTCATAACATAGTATTTTATGGGAACTGCTGAATCACAGCCTGAACCTCTGATTGACCACCTGAGGCAAGCAATGAGTCAGCCACAGGAGCACAAGTGAAGGCAATTCTCCTGTGCTGCCGGAAGGGGTAGAGCCTGGCTCCACCTCTCCTAGACCCATTTAAGAGTTGACTACCAGTAGGGAAGGATCTCTTCTGGAGATCCCTCCTCTGGAGTTTCATAGTGAGCCCAGGATACGGGTAAGCGTTCTATCTATTCTCTTTTGGTGTAATAACCATGTAGCTGAACTCTTTGGTATATTTCATAATTGTAACATCTGTACATTCATTGGTTATACAAGTATAAATATGTTTCTTCTTGTTTTATGCTTTTACATGTATTTCTACTAGAAAGTTGTGCTGATGAGCTTGGAACTTTCAGCATTATGACGTTCACCTGAATTATCTTTGACAGCTTCCTCTTCTCCAACATGAAGCAAATGGCATTTGTTTCCTCAGATTTACTTCACAGAAATAAACAGTTAATTGCCATTGCACTGGAGAAATAACACATTAGCAGCAAACCAACATTTTAGTTTTCTCACCTCTACAAAATGATATCTTGATCTCTGACTCACGGGGAAGAGATAGAAGTCTTTGAAGTGATGTGAGATCTCTATACAAGCCTCAGACTTTCTTGAAACCCTAATGACAGACATGTAGTGCCTCCTAGGGAGTGGCAGGAAGGTGTGGTGGGGAGCTTCAGATATGTAGGAGTCATATGGGGAGCTTGAAAGATGACAGAGAAATTACAACTTGGTGCTTTCTCATCCATTCTGCCTTTCAGTAAGGTTAACTGAAAGAAAGGCTTCTCAATGCTTTTTCTTGATGAGAACTCTGGAAGAGCCCAAAAGGAAACTGGGAGCAAATGAGCAAGTAAGCATTGAGGAGCTTACTCTATCCCCTTTCCTTCTTCTATAGTGTAGACATTGCCAAAGGTTGCTGGTGATGTCTCTAGCAAGAAATCAGAACTGAAGGTAACATCTGTTAACATTTGAAGTATTTTTCACATTTTACAAATTTGGTGAGACATCCAGCCTTCAGCTTTTTAGAACGTACTGCTTCATTTTCAGTGATATAATGCTATGTTAGATCCAACCTGAATTAGGCTGTGTAATGAGAGTGCAAAGGCCCTGTGGATTACTGGCCAATGGAAACTCTGAGATATGAAAAGAGTAATGTTGATGAGAGGCCTTTGAAAAGTGTACAGCAAGTTCTGTGAAACTGGCCAAAGAGCATATCTAAGATGAGGATCTCCAAAAAAGGCTGAATGCTTTTCCAAGTTAACGCAGAGCTGAGTTTGCTGGTTTTTGTAAATATAATAAGTTGTTTCTATTTGTCAGAAAGATGATCTAAAAAAAGATATTTTTGTTCATCCAACTTCCTGCAAATGACATGTTCCTCTGCTACATTTAGGTCCTAATTACAGTGGATTTTTGTGAAAGGAAGAATGAAAAACTATTTTTCCTGACATCAGTGTTTTATGAATACTGAGCTATTTAGAAATATTTGACATTGTACTGATTTTCTGTCTCAAAATAAACTTTTCTGATTATCCTTACATTCCAGTGATTTCTTTTGTGCAGTAGTGAATCTGCACTTGTGAGGTAACTGCCAAAAAGTTTGATCTATCAGCATTTTTGTTTGTTTTCTTGAGTTTATAGTAGCACAGCCACAAAGAAGCAGCAATCATTCATCATCCGGCTAGTCAAACAGAACAAAGATTTGAAAGTGGAAATAATTCATGGCTTTAGCATTACTCATTTAAGTTCTGTGTTTTTATAGACTACTGGAGCAATAGTTTTGTTTTGGAATTTAAACCAGATGTTGAAATTTTGGAGTAGGAATGACACAGTTTTCTAAATCTCAAAGATTTTTACAGACACTCAAAGAAATTTTTCATATCATTTCATTCTTTTAGCCACTAATCCACTTTCTAGTGGAGGTGATGGATTTTCAGGTGTACTCAGACTGGAAAATCTCCACCAGCTAAAAAGATTTCTTCTGATGTATTAGAATTAAGACTTCAATAAATGTTTGCATGATATTTCTCAAATATTTTTGTTGGTTTTCTGTTTGTTTTTTTGTTTGTTCCATGTAATATTGGCAAACCTATTAACTTAAAAATACAAGTCACGATCCAAAACTTCTGATAAGAGGGACTTAAACTCCTCTTGTGTTTTTCTCTGGGGGCTGAACTTCTATATTTCCCATGAGTAGGAGGGCTCCTAAGTTTCCCTTTCAGAAGAAGTTCCTATTCCAAATGAAGGAGGTCAGTAACAAAAAAAAACTGCTACATGTGATGTTATTTATAACCAATGTGTGTGTGTGATATATATATAAATAATTGATCAGTTGGGGTTTTGAGGTAAATACATTGAAAGTTTCCTGTGCAGAATAAAATGGGAATGTATGTTTTCTGCAGGAATTCAGAGGATCGTGGATTTTGAATTTTTGTTAAGGTGTTCCTCCCTAGCACAACAAATTTCCATTTCTAGTGGGCTCCCAGTGTCATGTGTTTGCCTGGAGGTTTTAGTCAAGCTAAGTGATTCTGAGGGAAGATCTGATGTGCTGTGAAAGACCTTTGGAGGTCTGAGGATGAAAAACAGCCATGACAAAAGTGTATCAGTGCCCTAAATACCAGAACAACTGACCGCTCCAGATAGGGGTTGAACAAATAGTAGAAAAGAACTCTTTGCCCCTCATCCTGGCTTTGAAAATGTTCTGTAATAGCTAAGCTGAACAACTATTTTACATCCTGAGTTACCTGGAGTATATACGGAAACTGTTGAGTCATGGCCTGAACCACTGATTGATCACCTGAGGAAAAAGACTGAGTCCAGCCATGGGGGAACAGGTGAAGGCAATCCACCTATGTGACTGGAAGTGGTGGAGTCTGGCTGCACATCTCTTAGACCCCTTTAAGGGATAACTGCCAGTGGGGAAGGATCTCTTCTTGGAGATTCCTCTTCTGTGGAGTCTTTCCTGTGAACTTTGGATACAGGTGAGTATTCCTCCTCTGTTTCTCTTCCCATTTTCACCACAATAATCTTTCCAGCTATAACACTGGAGGTAAATGCTGTAATCAAAACAAACTCCTATTCCCTTACCTTTATTCACTCCTTCATATGGCAATATTACAGACCATTAATCATTATTTTACTAGATTTATTCTTGATTTAGAGTACATAAACCTCTGCTGTTTGTAACAGGGATCACAATGATGGGATCTTTCTGTTTCTCACAAGTGCAGAGTTGAGCTGCTGCAGCTATGCACTGTCGTAGGTTTCCTGCATGCAGTGTATTGATCAGCTGTGAGTGGGAGTCTTGCAAGTAACTCTGCATGTAAAGCTGTGATCTTAACAAATGTACTTTACATGCTGTCTGAGTTCAGCTTCTAGGTACAAACACATAGCTGGAAAGTCTCTCATCTCACTGGAAAGCTCCCATATGCACCAGGGTGCTCTGTAATCTGTTATGATTTCTGGTCCTGGGTTGTAACAGAAGTCTTGATGGGAGTTTTGTCTTAAGAGGACCTGTAGGAGCAGATATAAAAGTATGTTCCATAAATTATGGAGCCAAGGTGTACAGAGTCTTATAATGCACCTTTACTGTTCTTCTTAATATATGGCTGAAGATACCAAACAGCAAATATTTCAAGTTCTGAAGGTATTCCCCCTGAAGAAACTGTATATCCTACTACAAGTTTTTCTAGGGTGAGCATACGTTACTGCCACTTTTGTTGATGCATGGCTGAAGCTTCTAAATCACAAAGCAAGGACTTCAAGGTTTCTTTTTGTTTATTTTTTTCTCTTTTAAGTTACACTAGCATCTTAAAATTTCCACAATTCTTATTGTGGCTAGATGGCTTATGATTGTGTGGGGAAAAGAATATTTGCTGAAAACAATGCCTTTATTCTTCACAAAGGAGACCTGAATTTGTGAATTATGGTCTACAGCTGCTACCACAAAGTCACTCTCAGTGTTTGGGAAATTGAATTCCATCTCCTGAGAGTGAATGTGAATGTTCGCATTCCCTTTCCCTTTTAGGGAGGGACTTGATCAGCAAGCTCTGGAATTCCAGGATGCCCCAACTTTCCTGTCAGCTTTTTTTTCTATTAAATTATTATACAATCTTATAGCAATTGATGGTTCTAGCATTATACTTCTCACAATGAGTAGAACACTGGGGCTGGATCCCTGCAGACAAAATGGCAGCCTGAATCAAAATCTTCCATGTGCTACTTAAGTTCCCTAGTCCTGGATGTCTAGCTGAGAAGTAAGTGGAATTCCTGACAAGGAGACTAGTGCCCTTTGATTTTGAGAATACTCCTACTTTTTGACAGATTCAGCCCAGGAATACCAACAAAACTTTTTAATGTAATTCTTTTGGACCTGATACCATGACATCCTTGTAGCCTGGCTGGGGTGAAATAAAAATACTGATGTCTCTCCTTTGTCACTAAGACAGCAGAGCAAAGCCTTACACGTGATGCTGGCCTAAGAAAGACTAGTTCTCACAGGTCTTGTAGCTTCTGAAGGTGAATGCAGGATTGCCTGGAAACTACAGAGAGAATGAAGTAGCAGTAGCTCGCTATTAAATGTGAGAGGCTGTCTTTTGCAAAGCTCTGAAAGGCTCTATCTGTCCTGGGTCTGAATCCACTCAAGTTCACACTAACAGCCTGGTTTAAAGAATAGAAATTATTTTTATTGAATTTTTATATGACTGACTTAAACACAAAGTGCTTTTGACAAATTGAAGAGAGATTCTGGAAGGAAAAAGATAATATTCAGTGGAAACAGGGCAAAAGGGAGATGTATTCACCCATAGGAACTGAGATGGGAACAATGGAAGAGGTGGGATTTAGTTCAAGGAAAACATTAACAACCGGAGTATAAAGCCCTCGTAAAACAGTCATTAGGTAACAGCATAAAGCTGCTGCAAACAAAGTGTACACTTCACACGGAAGCTTAGGGGAAAAAAAAAGCACACACTGTGACCTGTGCACAACTATCCTTCTTCTCCTACAAGCACCCAACTGGTACATCATGCTCAGTTTTGTATGTTGGACTTCAGGAGAAATATAGGCCAGCTGAATACCTTCATGGTGAATGAGTGATTGTGATGTCCTGGGCTGTTTGTGGAACACTGTGTGAAGAAGTAGGGTTTTGCAATGTAAAAGCTGAGGAGAATACTCTTTCATCCTTGGTGTAATTGCCTGAAATCGTAGCAAAGCAGGTTCAGGTTACACATGAAAGAAAAGTTTGTAGCTGCAAGTCAGAACAGATTGCCTGAAGAGGTTGGAGCGCTGCTGTCACTGGAGGCTTCTGGATGAGTTAGCCTAGCGCTTGTCAGGAATGACAGAGGTGCAGTGATCGTGCCTTGGGGCAGAGCTGTGTGGGAGCTGACCTCCTGAGGTCCCCCCTAGTCCTATTTCGCAGCATTGCACTTTTCCCTCCCACCCCACCTTCAGACTTCTGTTCCTCCCACAAGCTTCCCTTTATCTCCAGCTATTCTCCTAAAAATAATTGCTAGCTGCCTATCCTATTGTATTATGCATGTGTAGGAAATGCTTTCTGCAAAAGGCAGTTCTGAAGTTGGGCAAGATCAGTCTCACCCATAGGATGGACGTTGCTTCCCACCGTTCCTAGAGACACACTCTGGACACAGGAAGAGCATTCTCACTGTAGGATTTAGACCCCGACGCTTAGAAATATTTTAAACCATCAGTATAAATGTGGACCACAGCTGATAATTTTCACACAGGGGTCAGAAAAAAAAGGAAGGTAGATGTATCGTTATTTTATGACATATTCTAAGTATATGCTGCAAGCGGGTACATTTCCCTGCTGCTCAAGGAGATGAAGCTGAAAGGGCACTCACTGGCTCCCTGTGAGCTTACCCGAGCGTTCTCCCGTATTGCTTAGAGGAAAGGGAACGGTGACCTAGGAGCGAGCAGCTGAACTCAGACTCGGAATTCAAATGATGCAACAAGGCAGCAGAACTACATGCCCTCGATACCCCCAGCTCTCGGATTTCCTCCCAAAGCGGGGGGAACGTCCCACGGCTCCCGGTCCGGTGCGGCTCCTCCCGCGGTACACGCAGCGCCGAGGAGGACGGACCAGAAAGGGAATTACAAGCCCCGGTGCCCCTGCACCGCGGTGATGCTCGGCTCCGGCCCGCGGCCCCGCATCCATGCCGCCCCCGCGAAGCTCCATTGATCCGCGGAGATGCGCGATCCAGACGGGAGCTGTCCTGCCCCGCCCCGCCCCGATCCCGGCCGCACGTGCTGGGGGAGCTGAGCCGCCCGACCCCTGGCGGAGGGGAGCGCTGTGCCACCGCGCCGCCCTCCCAGCTTTTTTTTTTTTTTTTTTTTTTTTTTAATATAGATGTATTTTAACTCTCGCTTAGCAAATTGCGCTTGATGAGCTCACGATGCCGCGCCTCCCCGCCCCGGGAGGCAGGGGAATGTGAGGCGGCTCCGCGCATCCCCGGCGCTCCCGCATTACTCGGCCGCGCTGTCTTTGTGTCATTGTTATTCTTTTGCCTTTTTTTTTTTTTTTTTCCCCCATCCAATTCCTTTTCGCTGTCCCGCCCCGCGCCGAGCCGTGCCGCTCCGCGCGCAGGTGGCTCCATGCGCTCCCGCGGGGGCGGCCCTTTCGCCGCTCAGCGCCGCGTCGGGGCGGGGAGAGCGGCCGCCAGCTCCGGCCCCGCCGCCGCCGCCTCCGCCGCCTCCGCCTCCGCCGCGGGGGGCGGCCCCGCCCGGGCACGGGGCGGGCGGGCGTGAGGCGGGCGGGCGAAGTTTCTCTGGCGGGGAGGGAAGGACGCGGCCCCGCGGCGGCAGCCCGGCTTTGGCCATGAAGAGGAAACAGAAGAGATTTCTGCAAATGACGCTGCTCTTCACCGCGGCACTGATTTTCCTGCCCGACATCGGCCTCTGGTCTCTCTACAGAGAAAAGCACCTGGTGAAGCCGGCCGAGCCCGCCGAGCCTCAGGTAGCCGGACTGAGCGGGGATGAGCGGACCGGAGCTGTGAAAGTTGCGGGCACGAGCGTGGAGTGCCGGGTGGGCCGGGTCGGGAGCATGCGGGCTGCGGGGAGTTCAGCGCCGTTCTGAAGGCAGCGGGTTGCGCTGGGAGGAGCGGAGTTCTGCCCCCAACTTTGGTTTGTCTGACGGTGTGTGGCTGGATGCTCGCCATCCCTCTCGCCAGCTCACCGGTCTCCTCCTTTCCACTGAAAACTCAAACTAGTGTTCGACAGCCTTTTTTTTTTCTTATTTATTTATTTATTTATTTATTTATTTATTTATTTATTTAAATCTTTTGGACATTACCATTGTGACCCGGTACAAGTTACGGCTCTGCATGTAACTTCTGGTCAGATTGGTGTCACAGCGGGCTTCTAAATATTCCCAGTTTAAAACTGCCTCTCTCACCCTTATTAATAATGGTAGTTGACATAAGATGTTGGTCGCTTTCTGTCTTGTTTTTTCTTTTGTTTCTTCTTTTGTTGTTTTTTTTTTCCCCTGAAGTTATTCTTTCTCTCGTTGAGTTTCTGTACGGCTCATAAATCACAGTGAGACCTGCATCGAGGAAAGTTTAGTTTGAGGGAGTTGTAACGTAGTGCTTTAAAACCATGTCTGCAATTTACTAAAGCTTATGTGTGTTCTGCTCAACGCTGCTGCACTTCGGCACCAGAACTGTAATTGTGATTTAAATACAATATAAATGTTTTATAGGTCATTAGTAAGAAATTATAAGGCTGTTCAATCTTCTAGTCACATCGCCTTGATGGTGGAGTGCATTAGGCAGTATCATGTGTCACTTTGGTGCGTTAGTGGTCTTAATGTCAGGGGTCAACACCTGAGTGTATAACATTTTCCACATGCTGACTGTTTAAGTCACTTGCTTCATCTGAACAGCAACATGCTTTATTTTTTTGTTTTTATAACCTGCTGGAAGTTAGTCCTCTGAGGTGTCATCAGCTTAGTAATGAAATGTGCTGAATGGAGGATACCCTAATTACGACAGGAGGATGTGAAGGGTAGCTTCCCAATTTACTCTGTCCTTCTGAGGGTTTTAATATGCAGTAGATGTCAGGTGCTAGACTTTAGTTGGAAATAATTTCTGCTGAAAGAAAATTATACCTGATTGCAAGTATCTGTCATTAATTTGCAGGGTGCGTGCTGTAGTCTTCGCCTTATCTGATTTACATTATGATTTAGGAAAGCTGAAGTGTTCAATGCAAATAATCATTTTCACGTTCGTTGTGTGGCTCTTCTAAGGGCAATATGTCTTGAGATAAGGTGAACTTTGTGTGTTCCAGTCTGAGCTCGAAGTACAGCGTGACTAGCTAGCATCACTGCGAAACAGTGTCAAAAAAAGAAATGCTGCCGGATAAAATGATGTAAGAATACCTTGGAGAGCAGCAGCTGAACATCTGTGAAGGGCTAGTGAGACGTACTAATGAAGAACATTTAAATCTTAAGTTTTCTGAAAGGGTTTTCTTTTACTGGTTTCCTTTTTTTCTTGTTTTTCCTCACCTGAATGCTAATTAAGCAGAAATGAGTTTAGTTTAATGGGAAAACAATAAAATTGATGATGAAACTTTGAGCCTTGCAGCTGATTCCACTGTAGTTCTACTGTCACTGGTAGAGCTGAGGTATTGAAAATGTCATGCCCTGTAAAGACAGCAGGTTGACAGAGGCAGAGCACGATGCAGACATGGTTCTTGTGCCTTTTGGTGTGCGCCTCATAACCCAACGTGCATGCAAGACATGAAGGTTGCAATGCAAGTTTTGAGTTCAACTCTCTGAAGTATAAAATAGATCACAAGAGGGCAGTCATTGAGACTGCGCTAGAAAGAAGGTACTATCAGAGAAGATTACATTAGAAACATCATAATAGATAACTTTTTCTCCCCTCTTATCAGAAGGTGAATGACTGCACTGAGTGTTGAGGCTCTGACTTTGCCCTTGGCATACCATTACTCCCTGTGTAGAGTGACTTAACATCAGTTCAAGGTCAATCCCACTGGAACTGTAACAGGCTTTTGTTGCTTGTGCTAAATTAGCGTTAGGTTACCCAGGTCCACAGGTGGAGGCACGAGGCAGTCAGTTTGCTATGGGATGTAATGACTGTGGAAGAGGGACAGAGCTGTCATGAGTTAATATATTAAAACGTGTCTCTGCTCTACTGCTGGCAGTAATGCAGCCTTTACAATTACTGCCCTCTTGTTTTAATAACAGCTAAATGATGTTCCTGATCATCAGGTGTTTCTGAGGAGGTGTTGCAGTGAAATCTCAATACTCTGACTAGGGGAGGGCGAAACTTTGCGACGCATTGCTGAAGCAGACATCTCCAAACTGGACTGGGAATGGGGCTCTGCCAGCTTCTCAGCCAATTTGGATGCCTGCTGTGGCTCTGGCCAGGCAGGAATGGTGGCAGCTGCTTGAGGTATGGTGACCCTGACAGCAGGGTTCAAAAGTAGTCTGTGTGCCACAAGTAGTCTGCTTGTGTCAGTGAGCAGTGTCCCCTGGGTGCCATGTGTCCCAGTGCCTTAGAGAGGGCAGTTGTGCTCTTTAGTGTTGCCTAAAAATTGTAATATAGCAACATCAGATGACATTTTTTCTTCTTTAAAGTCATGCTCCAAGAAGTCACATAAGATATTTTTTGTCATTATGCAAATTTTGTCTGTTTCTGAGTGGAGGAGCTCTTTTTTTCTTCTGTAGGACAGATTATAAGATAAAAAAAAAAAATGCTATTGACAACACTAAATTCAGGCAGCATTAATGATTCTGATTGTGCATATTAGTGCTCTGTGCATTATTGACCTCTGAATGTTTTGTACAAACTTCGTTTTTGCCTAACATATTTTTCCAAGGTTTTCACTTGTGATATTGATAGGTTTGGTCAATGTATTTTGAATATTGTTCATTATGTTTAGTTTAGCACAGTATTTAAAGTGAAGTTCAGAAGTAAAGAGCCAGAGATTAAGATCTGCCTTATATGGAACAAAGAACTGTAAAATATTGCTTGACAATAAAACAGTACAGACAAAATACTATATATAAAATGCCCCCTAATCTCTAAAATTTCTGTTTGAATTCTTTTTAAGTTGGTCTTCTATGGGAATAAAAGAAATTGAAATTAAAGAAGCCTTATAAATTCTTCATCATACTTTAGTATCCTTGAGTTTCAATGACAGTTTCTATAGTTTAACTTATTTATTTATTTATTTATTTATTGTCATTGAGATATTACTTGTGATAATAGTATCCTGTTTGATACTTTCTTTTGACACAATCTCAAGGCATGTTGTTTATGTATTAGGATATGCTGGTAAAGGTTTTAATTTAAGCTTAGTTTGCTGTGGGAACAGCATAGTACAACGAGCAGAATGTAATCCTAGTGCAAACCTGGCTACTCTGATGCTAACTGAAGTTAGTGCTGCTTTATCTGGATGCATTAAGGCTGTAACCTGCTCTTTTATACAGTTGGAGTAGGTGAAAAAGAACTTCATGTAGTAGAATGATATTTCCTGCTGCAGCTTTCCAGTGCCCGTAATATAGGTGTTTGGTGCAAAGTGTTATGAGATGATTTTGTGCCTACTTGTATGGGATGCCAGTGTTGTTGGCTGAAAAAGGAGAGCAGTATAGTGAAGTAATTCCTGACACCTGTATAAGAAGGTAGATTCCTTGCCCTGTTTTGCTTATGCTCTGGTGCAGTGTTGCGTGAAACATCACCCTTCTGCTTCAGGCACTTCTATGGGAAGTGCTGTTACTGCAGCTCACACTCTCATAGAATAGAATAGAATAGTTTGGTTGGAAGGGACCTTCAAAGGTCACTGAGTCCAACTGCCTGACCACTTCAGGTCTAATGATGTTTGCACTTCTTATTCTGGTGTTTGTCCCTTTTTTTCCTTTTTTTCTTCCCCCCCCCCCCCCCCCCCCCATTGCATGTACTGTGCCCAAAGCAGAGATCAATATGCAGGCGTCCTGCCAGAGGAAGGTTCTGTTCAATGGAATGGAGTCATGCTCTCCTTCCCTTGTCCTGTAAATCCATATTTCTGTCTTGTTAGCCTGATGATTAGGTCTTTCTCTTAGGATATGTGAGGTGCGTGTCTAACCAACTCATCAGGCTAGTGAGAACATAATTGTGACTAGTCCTGTCTATGTACAGGTTGGAAAACAGGCACAAGATACAGCTTCCAGGTCTGGTGGCTGTGGAAGCACCCGCTTTGGTTTCTGAATCCAGGAAGTGGTTTAGGACTGAAATCTATCTTGCAAAGGTCATTAGTTTCTGAAGTTCATGAAAGAAATGAAATTTCACACTTAGCCCGAGGCTGAACTGATGGTCATGGTTGCTGGGGGGGACAGTCAGCTCCATTTGTTCGCTGCTGGTGCACTCTGGGTGCCTTGTTTATGCCAGTCAGTTTTACTGCAAGAAAAGCTGCATGTTAGAAGTGAAACATTCCTTTTTTTTTTCTCCATTACTGTATTTCCCATGCTTTTCCAGTTAATTTCAACAGCTCCAAACTGCTGCATTAAGCATGGCTGGGTTAGGACATGGTTAGGTGCCATGTTTCCTATAATTGCTCTGACAGAAGTTGGCTGGTTATGTAGGTGTTTGTTTAGCTGTCTTGGTTACTGATGATTGCTTTCACCATAAACCAGGTAAGGTAGAAGAGTTTTGCTTCTTTGCTAGCAGAGGAGTAAATAGGGTGACAAAGTCCACAAAAGCAGCTGCTTGACTGTTGCTGACATTAACTTTTACTATTTTGGGGAGTGTGTGGCTGGCAGTAAATAAGAGTTATTGATGAGACAGTGCCTCAGTTTCTGTGCATGCGCTGTTTGAGGCAGGTCCTCATTTCTCTCCTGTGTGTTCCCAGTGTGTTCAGTCCCTGTTTTTTCTCTAGGTCCCTCCGCTGCCATGCCAATGTGGCTGCCCACAGGCCTCTGCATGCCAGACTGTGGTGCCTCGACAGGCAGTGCACTGGCAGTCTCTGCCACCAAGTATTTAACAGTCAGACAGTTAACACTTATGTAATTCACTTTTTTAATCTGAATTGCTCATGTATAGTTTTATTCCCTTGTAAATATTGGAGCCTACTGAGGAAAATATCGTTTGAGGTCTGAAACTGTTGTTAGTTTTAAGATACGATATTATTTTTGGCAATTAACAGTATGTTTCTGTTGTATTCAGTATACCAGAGGGAGCCCTCCTGTGGTTAATTTAATACCTATCAATTTTCAGCAATGTTACTAAACAGAGCGTGTCTTGCAGGATAAAATGGGCTGATTTTTATATTTAGTAGTATTTCGATTTAACTTCGTGTTGGTAATGTGTTTTCACTTGTTATTGTGTGCAGCCGTATTTTTTAAAGCACAGTCATTTCAGATTCATAGGAATTAAAAATGTCAGATTGAGAAAGCTCTGTGCAGGCCAACACGTGGATATTTTGCAGGGATGAGTGGGGACTCCATTCCCTTACCTGAACAGCAGGATGCGGGAATCCTCACTGCTGAGGGGTGAACACCAAGCTCTGCTTCATCCCCTCTCCAGTCATGATGCCACTCACTGCTTTCCTAGACCTCCTCACCTCCCTCTGTGGAAAGTGAAGCTCTTGTGTTTGGGTCCAGAGAACCACAGCATGCTGTGGGCGCATTGTGGTTGGGAGCCGGGCTGCACCATGCCCTGCATGTGTGGCTCTGTGAGATGCAACCCATGTGTGCAGACAGGTGACTGAAGAGAAGAAAGAAAGAACAATTCAGCTTATTTTTTCTTTCTTTTTTCTTTTTTTTTCTTTTTCTTTTTAATGCTCAGGCCGGTAACTTATGTTCTTCATCTAGCAATATGCTGATGCACGCATTTATAGCAATTGACTTCAGCAAGACTGAGTGTATGCTAACTATTTTGGTGGACTCAGGCCAGGAGCAGGCATGTTTGGTTACTTTAGATAAGGCTTACCAAAATTAATTCAGAGCTTGACAAGTTAAATACAGTGCAGCTCAGGAATCTGCAGCTGAAAATCTTACATCTATCAGAAACGTGCCTCACAGTCATGAGACAAAATTACCTCAACTGAACAAAATAGCACTGCCAATTTTGAATGTTTCTTTAAAATGTGGAAAGTCCTTAACAGGAGATGTCAACCTTCTGTACCAATTCCTCTCTGAGAATGTCAGTGTAAACTGGTTTTTAAGGTCAAGCTCTATTGTGATTCATTGCTTTCCAGCTCTTTTTGAGAATTGCCACGTTTGAAGGAGCAGCATGGGGTGATGGGCTGGGCTGTGCAGTCCTTGTCAAAATATGCCTTTGATAGAGAAATCCCTCCCATCTTTATGAAAAAATTCTGGGAAGAGGCCTGCTTGAGGACGTCTGCTTGGGAAGTGAAGTTTGCATCATGGGAGAAGGAGTGGAAGAAACCCTGAGCTTAATAGGGTGTCCTGCTTCTCTTTCAAATTCCTTCATTTCTTTAATTTTCACAACTGTCTTCAGAGAGGAGAAGATATGTCTCTAAGTCAAGGCAAACACCTTCTAATTCCAGCCAGCTATTTAAACACCATTATAATAGCAATATATTAACAGAACTGTAGGAACACAAATGGTGAGGTGTATGTGCAGTTAACATCAGAAATGCCGCTCCAGGCCAGATGCCTGTACCTTCCTGGGTCAGGGCTGCCACGTTCCTGCTCTAGGCAGTGTTTCACAGGTATGGCACTGTCTTGCGCTGCCATTTTCAAATCTCTTGGCGGATCTTATAAAAGGAATTCCCTGTCTCCTCTTTCTCCTATGTTTTCAGGAGATTTGTCCTCACTTTAGCAAGCAGTCACTGGCTGAAACATGGATTTAATAGACAGCTACAGCATCCCGTTCCCCCCCATCTCCTGTTGGTTACTATCCAGGGCCTGAAACTGTCAGCCAAGTCTCCGGTGACAGGACATAACAGCATTTGGCAGATGCTTCATCCGATTGTCATCTGCCAGGACACTTTCCTGATGTAGCTAAAGAATATTTGCATGTGTTCTTCTGAACCCTGCGAGCAGCAAACTGCATGGAGTGGGAAGGTCTGGGACCAATGGCAGCTCATGGGAGCCCCACCCAGGGCAGGTCCCTGCTCTCAGCCCATTGCTGTCTGTAAAAAGCAATGAACTTAGAGTGTAAATGGGACATAGCAGACCAGAAAATCTGGCCTTTACAATTTAAATGTTTCATCAATCAGTGATAAGCCATTGATTCTGAGCTTAAAATGCAGTGGGGATTTTAGCAGTTTGCTTCCATGCTGTACAGCAGTTTATGACAGGGTGCGATGATGCTAAGAGATGTAGCCAGGCAGAGTAATTATCTGAACTAGGATTTGGTCAGGACACTCGTGTTAAAACAGGGTGCTCTGGAAATTGGATTGCTCATTGGAGTGTGTAAGTGTAGATTTATCAGAATAACTTAAGGTGCTCATTTGCTTAAAGAAGCATAATTTTTCATACCTGTACTTAGAATACAAGTGGCATAATAGATGAGTTTGTTTAGGAATTTTTA
Source organism: Chrysolophus pictus (assembly GCA_037305975.1). Lineage (NCBI taxonomy): Eukaryota > Metazoa > Chordata > Aves > Galliformes > Phasianidae > Chrysolophus > Chrysolophus pictus. Next base: position 48,530,593 of record CM074579.1, on the reverse strand, counting down.
ACCTGTTTATTTATTATTGCTCTCTGAAAATAATGTTCTATAAATTAAGTACTAGGAGCATGTAAACAAATGTTTAGGACAAGAAAGAACACTTTATAACCAGACTGTACAAGTTCTGCTTGTAGGTGAAGGTTGGGAAGCACAAGGGCTTCCTGTCTCTCTGTTTAGAGCTGATGTCCGGGAAGTAGCGGCTCTCCACATGCAGCCATGCAACTCTAGCAGCTTCTGTAGTATGAGATAAGTGCTTTACCCCATGTGTTTTTGCCTCACTGTGATTAAATCTCCCAGTTTTGCATCAGATAACATAATTGTCTGTAACAGTCAGTTTGTTGTTCTGCTCTGCCATTCAGTCCCTGGGCTAGAGGTTGTGCGTGTACTGTAACGTGCAGCTTGATGTGGTCGTGTCAGAGTAGGGAAAGTCAGGTACATGCACATGCAGCTGTGACGTCTGAGGTGTTCCCTCCTGTAAGATCTCTTCCTATAACATCTAGCTCCAGCAGATTTCTGCAAGAGAAATCTCTCTTCTGAGCAGATTAACTATACCCTTGGCAAGATTATTCCAGTCCCTGACAAAGTCCATAGAGGTGTAGTAGTAATTCACCAGAGCAAGGTTACTTTAGAAGAGATGGCAAATTTTACCTAAATTTCGTCAGAATTAATGTTCTTCAGTGTCTCACCAGCTCTGAATCTGTCCTACTCAGACTATACTCCAGGTTTTAATGCAGTTATTCAAATTGTTTTTCTATATGAATGGCATAATGCCTCCTGTCGTCCTTTAATGAGGAAAGACTTCTTATTTTCAGCATAGCAGTACACCACTGCTTCTTGCTTTTTTTCCTCCTTGTTTGTTTCTTGTAGGATGGTTGGTTGTTATGTGTTGCTTTTTTCAGGGGAAGGGGAGCAGGGAGACAGAACACATTTTAGTCTCTTTAATGTTTTTAAATCTTATTTGATGGTTGGATAAATTATTTTGATTGCTTGAATCCTGGAAATTTTTAGATTGCTTTTTCTACAGAATAATAGTTTCACATTAGCATGGAAAGTGCATGAAAAAGATATATTAATGCCATACTGCAAAAAATATTGCAGTGTTTCAGGCTCTGATAAGTGACTACATTTTATGTTGCGTTTGATATGGATTCAAAATGAATGACAGGCTTGAACGCATGTTGTTTTTTCCAGAATGGCTCAATATAAACTGAAGTGACAGTCAAATTGCTGATCAAATTTGGCAATTATAACATCAATGTAAAAATGTAAATCTGGAACTTTTATGATACAGTAATGAACTCTCCACTGAAATTGCAATATGGCTAGAGTCACAGTGTGAATGGACATTAAAAAGTACTTGGGATGGCCTTAAAATTATCAGAAAACTTAAAAATTGCATGCAAAAGCTTCACAGAAAAGTGTTCCTGCAGCACTGCTATATATATTTGATTCGGAACATGATCTGTGACCATATACTATGTTTCCCCTTCTTCCCTATTTCCTCACTTCATGAAGAGAGGAGGCATCAAGAGCTATTAAAGATGCTAAGACATTATTTAAGCCATTCATACCAAAGCATAGAGAAGAGGTGCTTTACAAAGAGCTGCTATTACAAACAAGTCTTATTCTTTCTAAGACTGGGGTTGTATCTAGTTATTGCTCAGGAATTCCAGGTGCTACAGCACATTTTCTGGCCCCGCTTAGAGTGACAGTGCAGTCATAAAAAAACAAAGGTGTATTTACTGAAGCAACATCAGTTTGAACAAGGGAGATAGAAATTTTTCTTCAAATGCTCAAGACAAACAACAGATGTCTCCTTCAGAAGCAATGTCGAAAAATCGTATTTTATAATGGGTGAAGGGAAATGGAAGTGGCATCATGCTAAGCAGCATCCTGCTTCTGCATCTGGAATGAATGCACGTGACAAATGAACACAGGAGATTGAGCCCAGGAAACATGTACTTACTGCCTGCACACTGCAACCCCTTCAGATGGGAGGTCTTGAAAGACTCTCCTTTGTCCTTGTGAATTAGTAACATTTCTTCTGTTATTTATGTGAGTGAAATCCTACTGAATCAAGTTTAAAGCCTAACCAAAACATAGTGAGTTGAGATTCTTCTTGAGAGCGTTTTAAAAAAAAACTGTTAGTAGAATAAATTTTTCAGAAATGCTTTTTAGTGTGGGCTTTCATGTGCCTTTTATAAAAGCACGTATGTGTAAGTATGTGGGGCTCTGAGCAACCTGATGGAGCTGTAGGTGTCCCTGTTCATAGCAGGAGAGCTGGACTAGATGACCCTTAAAGGTCCTTTCCAATTCAAACGATTCTGTGATTCTGCCTGCATTTGTTTACAGGCAGAAGGTGCTGAGGAGACCATTGCTTTGCTTTCTGCATTGGGAGGGAGTTAATTTTTTTAATGTAGCATGTCCTAACAATCTTAGGAGCTGTGCAAATATGTGGGGAAAATGTATGTTTATGGATATAAATTCACTGCAGCCTAAAGTGTCTTTGGCGTTTTCCATTTTTTAATAAATGTGGACGTTTCATATGTGGTTGTTTTTTTTTTTTTCTCTAGTCCCTCTTTCTGCACAGATTGTATGTGGGCTGGCTTTATGTACAGTTTTTGCACAGTGACTACTTTACTTTGGATGATCTACTGAACTTTTTTTTCTTCTCTATTTCTAAGCCTTGCAATGTGTGGGCAATAGAGATGTTGGCTCATATCGTTTATGCTCTTGATTCTTTCCAATCTGCCTTTCAGTCCTTTCTGCCCTTTATATGATGGACTCTCCTATGATCCATTTGTGTAGGAGACAGTAAACGAGTTTGTTCCAAAAAATTTGCCCCAAGCTGCTGTCTCTGCAACATGCTTTGCTAACCTGCTTTTCTCCTGATCTGTGATTTAAAAAAAAATCAAGCGATTGACCTTCTCTTCCACTGAGTAACCTTCTTCATATTACAGATTAACCTCCCATTTACTGATCTGGTTGTTAAAGAGACCAGCTACTCTCTTTTCATGATAATGAAGAATGAAAACCTGCCAGAGTGTTAGGATAGAAGAGATGGGAAGGAAATGTGAAAGAAAGGAAAATATACAGCCAGAAGAAGAATGGCATGTAGTTCCTTTCTGTATCCTGTCAAATGTATTTCTGGGGCTTCTAACTCATGTTGCTCTCGCGTTTCCTATGCCTCTCCTTTCATGTGTCTCTAATCTGAATCTCTGGCATGTATTGTTATTGAGTTACAATTTTTTTTTAAAGACATGCTAACTGCAACCTTGCTTCTCTATTCTAATTTATTTTAGTATATTAGTAAAGCTGCTTTGGAATACCCTGGATTAATGATCCATTTATTTTGATTGCAATAAGCTCTTAGTTTTATGTTAACTGCATCGTACAAACATGACCTGTGGGCTTTTAACATCGTAGTGAATTGAAGCTATGTGTGAATAAAGTATGCTTCATATTTTTATACAGCAAACTGAAGCTGCTTCTTAAGAGGAGACTGTGACCTCTCTCAAGATGTTTGCTGAGGCTGGGCAGAACTGAAGCAGCGTTTGAGTTCTGAAGGATGTAGCCATATGGGAGTCTGTACTTCAGACCAAGAAGCACGAGAATGATTCACCCCAGGTTTTGTCACGGGAGTGAGAAACTGCTGCTCGTTGTGTGCAGGCTGGGAGAATTCTGTAATGCAGATCATTTCCCAGAAATTCATTCAAAAAAAAAGCATTGAATTTAATTTTTTCTTGTAAAAGTTACACACATTTAATTGTTGCACAGGTAACTTTATATTTCTTTTCCTTTTTGGAGTAGGGAGTGTTGCTTGCTGTATTTTTCTTTGAGAGCTGTGTTGGAATGAGAGCATGACTGTTCATAGTCCAAAACTACTCTTCAGCAAATGTCCTTAATAGAAACAGATTGCTTCTATAGAGCAATCTCTTCTATCAATTTAGGGGTCTCTTAACTATGAAAGAGAGATAAAAACAGTGTTTGAAATTAAGAACCCCAACTCATGAAGGAGAACAGTGACTTGGCCGTGACTGAGATGCCCAGGAGATCGGAAAACATCTTAAACATCAAGCTACTTAAGAGGAGAGGACATGTAAAACAAATCCTGAAAGATTCATTCAAATTGCTTCAGAAGAATCTTCAGGAAGGAAAATATCTCTTGTTTTTGTGTTTGCTGCACTTGGAAACTGAAGTGATCTATGCTGAGGAAGCCAATGACCTGTGAGATCAATGGTTGGTGTTTGGAAGATTTGTTCTAGTGGATAGAAAGGAGAAAAAAAGGCAAGGAAGAAATGTGGGGTAGGATACAAGCAGAATATTACTGCTATAACATAATCTTCTGTCTTACTTTGTCAAGTTCTCTGAAATAAAATGTGGATATATATAAAATCAGGTGAATGCAGAAGTAAATAATCCTAGTTCTACATACACAGCAATAACTTTTGAGATAGTAATTGCTACTCAGGAAAGAGCTCTTGATGCTTGTATTAGTTTTATGAAAATGTTAGCTTTCATTTCAAAGAGGATAACATGTTATTACTACTGTGTAAATTCATTTTGCACTCTGAAATACTGTATGCAATTCTGGTGCAATCATAATCATCACAGATGGGGTGGAAAAGATGCTTATCAAGGGTGACTAAATTATGTAAAGGCTTCATTGTTGAGTGACTGATGAGAAGAGAGTACTGAGAATAAACACGATAGAGGTATCGTAGAAGAGAGTAACATGGAAAATATATGCAGAGATCACTTAATTCACTTTCTCTTTCAATAGGAATAATAACATCAAATTAAGTAGTGTACTGGGTTCAAAACGAATAGCACGCAGGGGTCTTTGAAGAGTAGGCTATTAAACTGCAGAGCTTTCTGAACCAGGGATTGTAGGTATTAAAAGTCTGCATGGCTGCAAGAAACAATTGAATGCATTCATCAAAGAGAAATGCATTAGTGCTAAAGACACCATCTCTGGCTAGTGAAGTCCTTAAACCAGCTGCTAGAAGCTGGAGAAGTAAAGTAGGGAAGTGAAGTTGTTTGTGTGCCGCGTATTTATATCTTATGATGTGCTGTTGATCATTGTCCGAAACAAATAGTTGTCTAGATGGATGTTTTCATGTTACTTTTATGAAAGTCATTCTTATACTAATAATGAGTAAGCTAAAGTCATCTATAGTAGCTGCTGGTGGGAAATCAAGTTATGGAATGTGAGGAAATTTTGAGTGAGTTACTGAATGCTAGAGAATTTTCTGTTAAGTTAGTGACAAAAGTAAATGTCATAGAGATCCAGTTGCAGCTTTACAGTGAATTTGAGGTGTGGCACTCCAAGAAAGAGAGTATCCTAAACTAGGTGTAACTGTAACAGTATGCATTTTCCTATTATCGATCTGTGTCTTGTTGCATTATTTAATATTTGTAGGAGACAAAAACATGATTTCAAGGTTCAAAGCTTCAATTGGTCCTTATATAGGCACTGACCACATCTCTCCATCCTCTCTGTTGGTAGCAATAGTTTCCCAGATCTTATGCATGCTTAGCCTACTTTTTATTTTTATATAACTGTTTTCTCTTTTTCTCCCCCCTTAATAGTGCTTAATTTTTCCTGTCCAGAGTAAAACATGTCGAATACGGCAGAATGTAATAAGGAATGTGCTATATTTGAGATTGTTATTGTCTGTGTTTGTGGAGCTGGGTGAGGGTTTGTGGATTTTTGTTGTGGTGGGAGTTTTTTTTTTTTTTTGTTTGCTTTCTAGAGCTGAGAGGAAATATTTGCTTACATTGCCTATATTGCATATAAAGGCGAGCTTCTGGTCTGAAAATATTTACTCTGAGATATCTACAGAATTTTACATTCATTCTCCTATAACTTGAACTCTTGGGTACCAATAGCTATGAATATGGTGTTTTGCTCTTTCCACATGATTCACATTTTCCTGGTATTGAGCTTTGTTTGATATCAAAACTGTATTTCGGATTTCAATATGAATAGAACCTACCACAAGAATGTGTGGCATAACTGGATAAGAAGAAAGAGAAAAATGTTTTCTTTCTCTGTCCTCAGTAGGGGTTACTTACAGGAAACCTTGTTCATTAGGATTCTGTCAGCTGTGCTGATCATGGATTTGCCGGGTGCTTACCAGAATACCACTTAATAGTTTGCTGACAGTAACTGGTGAAGATAAAAGCTGTTCTTTCCATTCTTTCTTTCTTCCTATTTTTTCTCTTCTCTCTTTTTTATTTCCTCTAAGTGAGTAGCATAATATGAATTTGCCAATGCAAAACAGTACTTGTAAGATGGGAAAGGTATTTTCAAAGAACGCTCTTGGAATCTAGTTTTGAATGCTTATTTGCTAAAACCTGCTCCCGCACTTCTCTATTACAGATATAAAACTGTTCTATTTCTCTCTTTCCTAAATACACGTATGCTAATATTCTGAGCTTTTATGTGTAAGTTACAGTATGACACTGTCAACTGTTTTGTTGTCTGGATGTCAGGACTTGAATTATACAATCACACAGGTGTTTGCAGAGTCTTTCTTTGGGAAAACACTGAAAACAAGATTAAAAAAAAAAAAGTCTTCACAGGCATCCATCCTCATTACTGGAATAAAGCTTCCATTGCCTTCAATGGGAACTGAGTTTTGTAATCAGTGCTGTCAGTCACCATCTGGGCTGACTTTTTCTTTCACATCTGAATCTTACCATAGAGTCCTTCCTTTCTGGGATACCATCTGCCACGCAGTTTCTTTTGACTTGTTTCCAGCGTCAACCTTTACGTCTTCTTTCATGTCCTCTTTTGTGCTCCAAGCAACCTCTCAAATCTCCATTCTCCCTGCAATGAAGTACCCCATCAATAAAAGCCATTACCAAGCCCTGGCCAACATCACAGTCATCTGAAAAAAAAATCTGTCAGGAGGCCAAAGCTTGGAAGGAGTCAATCCCAAACCCTTTTCTCAACCATACAAGTCATATTTTAAAGCAGTATCTTTGAGTTTGAGCCACTGATGACTGTGTCTTTTCTGTGGATAAAAGAAATCAGTTAGTATGGCAGCTAACCTAGTAATAGCTTACAAAGCTCCTATAGGTATAAAAATAAGATCAGGTAGCATTAATCTAACAGAGCATATATTTTTCTTTTAAAGTGTTTTACTCAGTAAAGCCATATTTATGAAAACTTGAGCAGAAATAAAAGCAGTTTTTCGTTGGTTCTTGCTAACAGCCCTGCATTTGTTTTCAGACTGATGCAAAATGCCAACAATTTACATGGTGCTTTTATAAGTCAGTATAGAAAGTCAATATGTATTTATAAGTCAATATAGTAACCCGTATCTTCTTGTTTCAAAGAAAAGGAAAACATAGTCGTATATTAGAAATAATACATAGCTTTGAAAAGAAAAAAGTGGTACAGTAAATCTAAGACAAAAGGAGGTGTGAAATAAAGATTGATAGTTAGCTTAAGATTTACTTCATGAATTGTAAACATACATAAGTCATTCTGAAAGTAATGCCTCCTATTTATTTCCATGGAAACTACAACATATTCAAAGAGCACAATAACACTGTTGGATTGAGCAAACTTTCACCTCTGAAAGACTGATTTTCAACATAGCCACCACTGTTATCTATGCACTTTCACCAGCAATGAACAAGAATTGCGTTCATAAAAATTTGCACCAGTGGAGGCGACCCACTGTTGTTCTCACCACTGCTGAAATGGACCACTCACTGCGTTCACTTCCACTGTTTGGTCTCCATAAATGTTCTTAAGTATTGATGAATGTCAATGGGTGCTTTTTTTTCCTGCATGGAGGATTTCAGTGACACACCTTTGCTTCATGCCTGCTTTCATGTCAGATGCCATTGTTTCAGAGTGCCCCTCTGCTGCTGTCTGTCACACAACAGCAACATGTCGCAGAATATTGGTGGGAATGTTCAGCCTCTACTGCCATACCACCAACTCTGATGTTACGAGCCAACATAATAAAATAGTAGGCATAACTTTCAGAGCAGCCCCATAATTCAGATATGATAGTCAGTGTACAATGCACATGGAAGGAATTTATATGTATATGAATAGGAGACCTTTTCTTCTAAGTGTTTTCAGTGATGTGTTTCTTTGAAACAATGCTTCAATTTTGAATGAAAATTGGTTCATGAATTTTATTTGAACTTTAGATAAGGATGATTTAGAATTTCAAAGAGATGGGGGGAAAAAAGAGAAGCAGTTCGTACAGTAATAGACATTGCAGGTGTGTGCATTTATGTATATAAATACCACCTCCCTCATATTGTGACTAGTTAGCCTATGAGTAGAAACAAGCCGATTATTGTGCTTATTCTCAAAGGAAAACATAATCTAGTATGAAAAGCCTAGCTTATTTCAAAGGTTAGAAAATGTGTCAACTTGCAATTGTGCAGGAGAAAATTGAAATAGAGAATCTTGCAGGATCAAGGCTTCCTAACACCTTATTGTGCCATGTTTGCTCATAGTTGCTTTGTGTAAAATCTCACAGTAAAAGACTGTTGGAATACTGGTGCAGAATAATTAAAAACCACCAAGCTATGTCTGTAAATCTTTTAGTTTGTTTAAATGTATTGAAAAAAAGAATACCCAATATTCTTTGAGAAGCCAAGTCAGCATAAGAAATACACCTTTCTCCAAATGTCTGGCCATTTCTTGCTGAGCGTAGTGTGAATGTTTAAGTACTGGCATGGACCTAAGGAACTGAGGCTTGTTGCTTTTTGATTGTTTGCCATATCTAGCTTATTTCATTTCTTTGTGATTGACTTCCATTATTTCTAAGATATAGCTAGGAAAACTACCCTTGTAAAGCAATTTTCAATTGTAGATGAAGAAAAGTGATATGTAAGAACCGTTAGACTTTTAATTATTCTGACTGCTGTTAATATTCAGCTTTATCTTAAAGAATTTTCTTGAAGATTCTTTGTTGTCTGGTAGATGTTGTGGGAGCAGTCTACTCATGTGCCCGTTTCCTAGGATAAGATAGTTGAGATTATTTTACAATTTCAACTGTATGATGTCCTTTTTGTACTGTTCTTCCTTGAGAGAAGAAAGACGAAGTTTGTTTTCCAAAAAAAGCAAGAGTTTTTACACCCAGGTCTCTTGACTTGTCCAAGTATTTTCAGTTGTATGTTAAATCTTCTGGATTACCCGAGCAGACATGTCATGGAAAACTGTCCATTTTCCTCTTCCTTCTAAGCAGCCAAATAAATATGAAAAAAAGTATTGCTAGAATTTTGCAGCAGTGTTTTGTGTTGTGTTTGACTACAGAGCAGTAACTGTTAGGAACAAGGGAGATGAATCTGGCTGACATATATCAGTTTTCAACAGTATGGCAGTCCACTGGAGTCAAATTTTTCATGGCAAAGCTCTGGCAGTTCCTAAGGTGTTTTTTTCTTTCTGTCTGTCTCAGAATTTTTCTGATTCATTTTATGCTCTTCTTGCTGAAGTGGAGAAATAACTGTTCCATTCACCTGCCTCCCTCTCTATCCAGTCAAATTCCCTAGGACAGTGCCTGTCCTTACTCTACTGGGTATTGAACTTGTCATGTGATATCTACACAGAAAGATCTGTCCACATATATTACTAGTTTGTGGGATTTTTTTTCCCCATGTAGTGATTTCTGGACAGTTAAAATGGTGCCTGAAACCACAATGGAGCAATGACTTCAAACTTAGTTGGATGTCACTGCATTGGGTGATCTCTTCAGGCATATATTGTCAGTATTAAGGACAAGTTTGCTTATTTAGGGACACAGTTATGTCAATGTTATATTTGTTTATGTACAATTAATGAATATACAGATGTTATGGTATAGTAGAGAGCTTGGCTACGTAGTTGTTACACCAAAGCAGGAAACAGAAATGATAGGTACAGTCACCCGTATCCTGGGCTCACATGGAAAACTATGGTGGAGTAGATCTCCAGAAGAGATCCTTCCCCACTGGTAGTCAGCTCTTAAATGTGTCTAGGGGAAGTGCAGCCAGGCTCCACCCCTTCCAGCCCCCAGGGCTGACTCATTACTCGCCTCAGGTGATTAATCAGAGGTTCAGGCCGTGATTCAGCAGTTCCCATACAGTTTTTTTTCGTTTTTGTCTTTTGGTGGTGTTTTTGTTGTTTGTTTGTTTTTAACCCTGAACGCTTATGAGCAGGGAATCAGTCTTGTCTGTGCAAAGAAAACCCATTTAATTTCAAACACTTCTTAGGATATAACAGTCGATTATAGATGCAGTTAGGAGCAAATTGTTTTAAAAAGACAACAATAATGAAGGAAGATGGTGTCTAAAGTAAAATGATTCTGAGGTGAAAAAAGACAGTCTAGTTGGTCTGTTGCGCTTCTTCTGATCTAAGCATTCTGATGGTACCTGAGCTGACCAAGCTTCTTCAGATTAGTTATTAATGAGCCTGTATCATGGCTTGTTACGATGGTTTCTCTCTATGTTCTTAAACACAGGTTAGTTTTTCTTTCTGGAACAGTAAGTATTTGCTTTCTTCAGTTTGATTACAATATTGTAAAAGAAATGGGTGTATTAACATTATTTAAATTTGTATTGGATTTATCTGTTTAAGCAGCCCCTTTCTGTCTCAGGAGAGGAACTAAGAGAAATTATAGAGACTGGGTTGTTTGGTTGTTTTTTTTGGAAGGGGTAAGGGGTGGTGCACTCCTGTGACGGGTGATTATGGAATAACATGCCTAGAGGGAAAATTATTTCTTTCTTATCTTTATTAGTTAGCGGCTGGCTTCTGTCTCGTGGTCTGAAGACTTAGAGCCCATATACTTCACAACTTTACAGACAAGTTAATGCAGTACTTTGTTTTAGCTGACTTCAAATTTTGTTCATTACTGACTTCAGTTTTGGGAATATTATTATTCCTTATTGTTCTGCACTTTGGCAAAATCAGTCAAGAGGCCATCATTCTAGTAGAAAGCTGTGACTGATTGCTTTAAAAATAAATGATACTTGCACTGACACAACAGAGAAAAAAGGTTCATTAAAACTCATGTTGGAGAACTCTCATCACTCTTTTTCCATTGCATTTGACATTGCCTGAGAGACTGTTATGTTTATTTTTAGAGACTATTGTTCTTTTTAAACCTGCTCTGCAATGTGAGGAAAGCAATAATGCTTTCAAAAAGGCAGAACTTAAATTTACAGCAGCAAGACATTGCACTTTCACATTATAATAAGGGACTGTCTCATGAAAAATCTCTTAAAAATATGTTTGACTCTGGCAAGGAAGGAAAAAAACACAACATCACAAGCTGGTTTAGGGCACACAGATTGAAAATCTGTCCACCTCATATATTAAGAACTTTATAACCCTTATAAGTGAGATGTTCAGTACCACGTGTTCATTTTAATTTCTTTTGAACAGCTAGAGAAACAAGCTAGTTTCATTCAGTTTACCAACCTACTCTGCTATTCAGTGTCCTGATCATTTACAGAGCTGATCTAAAACTGATGTGTTCTGTAATTGTATGTCTGGAAGGGTAAAATATCCTTTTTAAGTGAAGTGGTTAGAGTAACTGAATTGGAGAGTATATTTTGATTCTTTTGTTTTAATGAAAGTAATAGAGACCAGTAAGAAAGTGTGAAGTTACTCTCTTTAATATAGATCAAAGCTAAAATACAACTGTTTTCAAGTAGAATGTATTCAAATATGTAAGTTTAATAATGATAATAAAGGTTTAAACCCGACAAATTATATAAGAAAATATATTTCCTATGTTTGGAAATTGGTAAATAGTTTCAGGGAAAGCCACTTTCCTTTTCCCCCTTGTTTCCTCTGTGCTCCTCTGTTTCAATTGCTAGTTACTTTGAAAGATTAAAATACTGATTTAATAAAAATGCACTAATAAATATTCTTCCTCCTGTTATCTTGTGAGATTATCTAAAGCAGTTAATTTTAAATGCGCTACAGGGTCAAATATAGTTTAATTCTGTTGAAAATTCTGTCTCTCTTTGGTATCTTTTCCAGCATGAGGATTTTGCTTGTAGAACATGAATGCTATTTGATTCTTATAGCTGTACTTCTACAGCAAGTGTTTATAAGGTAGAATGTTCCAAAAAAAAAAAAAAGTATGGATGATAATGGTTTCCAGGGCTATGATTTCAAACCTTTGCAAACTCCTCACTTCTGACCTCATGACTGACTTCTGGCCAGCTAGCCCAGACTACATCATCCTGCCTACTTGTAGAGCATGCCATGCTGCTCTGCTTTCCCATTAATACCAGAATATTGTGACCAGCTTTCACTCAGATGAAGTGTTTGTAGCGAGAAATACATTTGTGACTAAATAAAAATTCAGAAAGTAAAGCTGTCATTATATATTCTACATTGCTGAAGCAGCTAACACATTATAACAGCTGCCAAATTACCTGTAATCAGCATCTACACAATAGAAGGCACTCTGCATACTGATGAAGGTGTGATTAACACCTATAACAACATGGAATTCATCAATGGAAAAATAAAGATTATTTAGTGCACTATTCAGAAAGAACTGCTGTCTGTGAAGATCCTGACTTTGGACATAGCAATTTAGACCATTGTCGGAAATTTGCTAGCAGTTTTAAACTATGCTTTGAAAACTGATGTTTAAAACTCCTAGGAGAAGGAAATAGATTGTAAAAATGATACTTCAAAGGAGAATATAGTTGGTCTTACCTCCTGGTTTTCCCCTTCCCATTCTGACTGTATTAAACCTTTTTTTTTTTTTTAAAGCAATTAATGTTTCCTCTTTCCTCGAAACTGTCTGTTTTCTCTCTCTTATTTTGTATTTAAGCTCAATGTAATTTACTGTAATAGTTGATGATAGGCAACACTAATTACTATAATACCGCCCCTGTTAATCCCCCTGGACTGTAGGCAACAAATGTGCTTACTAAAAGAAGGGTGTCACAAAAATGTACCTTTGCTTGTGCTCTTCTCTTTTAACGTCCTCCTAGTGTGGCAGGAAAATAGGTATACAGAATAACTAAATAAAGTATTCAAATTGTTTCTCAGGTTGAATTTCTAGTGTAGGACTTGTCCTGGACTTCATGATACAAAAGTTGGCTTAGAGACTTGTCCACCAGATTTAACCACCTTGGATCTCTGATATACTTATTGTGTCTGGTACGGTCATAGAAATCCACCTTTAGAATTTGTGAATTTGTGCTTTAATTCGAGTGACTTAAGACTAGTTCTGGAAAGAAGTCTGGATGTTAGAAAGGTTGAATTTTCAACCCTTAACACTTAGGACAACTGTAGAATGACTATGAACTCTGACTCTGAGGACTCAGTGCCTTGATTTACTGTGTACTTGTGACCTGCTTAAGGACAGGGCAATGAGCTAGCCTGCAAGCAGCCAGAAAAAGATGACCTAAATGTGAATCCTTCACTGTATCCTTCTTAGGAAGCCATAGCAAGGGTGGCAGCTGTAGTAGACAGCTCTTGCAGACAATGACCCTGGAGCTCCATTTTTAACATTCTTTCTATAAAGGAGATACAGTGGTATATTTTCCTCAGCATTTTTCTTGCAGATATTCTGATAGTGATGGGAGAATGTGTAGTCTGAAGTTCAGTTCCTTTATTTGCCTGGAGGGAGTTGAAAGTCAGTTCTCATCTCTGGAGAAAGAAACTACAGATTTTCAGGCTTTCTGAGACAGCAATACTCTCCACGTTTCCTGCTGAAACTACGCTTGAAAAGAATTCAGTACTTGCTGGTTATTATCCAAGAAAGCAATATTATTTCCATGTCTGTCTTCCAAGTGGCTTAGCTTTTGGATGTATCAGTATCTACAGCTCTGAACTGAAGAAGTCAGGAACACTCAGCAGCTTCCGTGGTGCATTTAGGTTTACTGCAACTGAGTTAGCTGCTGAGCAGTCAAGAGGTAGGTTGATTTCAGAGCAGAGTAAGTATGCTGATGAGGCTGGCCTATGTAGCACTATTTCTGTAAATATGATCAAATAATAATAAAAGTATCAAATGTGTAGCTTAGTTTGTCAGTATCAACAAACAACTAGCCTTACAGAGTGTTGTGAAAGGACATGTATCAACAAAGTCTCCAAGTCTCTTGTAGGAGACTCCAAGTCTTCCTGCCTTCCCCTGAAAAATCTTGTGTCCGAGCTCCTGGATTGTTCTCATTTTGTGGAGTATTGTGGTTGATTGTTGTTTTTTGTTTGCTTGCTTGTTTCTTTCTTTTCTTGTTGCTGTTTGTTGTTGTTTTAGATTAATTCATTAACAAAAGGGGCTTATCAAATCTCCTCATCGTGATTTAAAAAATGACTAAATTTTGTAATTGCCCAGTTATTTGAAGATCAGTCAGTCACTGTGATACTCTGCCAACAGAATAGCATCATTAGCCAAATTTAAGGTTGTTGTTTACATCTGTGTAAGCTATAGCTTAGAAGAATAACTTGAGACAGAACATGTTAAAGAGCTGTGGGGTTTGTGGTTGAATTTAGGACAAGACAATTGAGATGGAAAATCTGCAATGGTATGCATTTTTTGCTGATGACATGGCAACAGGTAGGACTCACATGTTGCTCTGATAAGTCTTATGGGGATATTTAACTTGAGGTTTGGGTTTTTTTTAGTGTATAAACATTCAATAATGTTGAGGCTTGGAAACTGGAAAAAATGTGGCTTGTTATGTTACAAATATCTGAAGATGTTTACAGTGGACAGGTAAAGGTGATGTACCAGTAGTACTTGTTAGACAATCTTGTATAAGAATGGAATGGCATCATTTTTATAGGTGGCTATTTAAATATACAAAGAAACAATATTTTCTTCAGCCAATATACACTCAAGTTAAAGGAAGATAAGCTGAACTGTCTCTGTCCACATTATATGAAAATGAAAGCTGGTATTGTTGCAGCTACAAACACTCGTTAAACCATGCAGGTCTGTGTTTGTTGTACACAGTCTCTTGAAAGGAGCATGATGGCGTAAGACACTTTTGGATGTCTAGCATTATTACTCAGCTCTTCTCAACTCAGCTTTTTCAGGACAAAATGCTGTCTGAACTATGCAGAATTTTCTTCTTGCTTGTGGGGATTTCTTACCCTTAGAGTTGGTGCCAGGTCCTGTTGGTGGACCTTGATGACTACTAAAGCCTGGGTAACTTGAACCCCATGGAGATGTGCTGAGCCATCTGCAAGTACAAACATATACTGGGGAGAAAATGCATGAGCAAGCCAGCTTCTCTGGGGTGTGAATGGTCCTTTGTGTGCTGCCACACATGGAGTACCGTCTGTGGAGTGCCAGCACTCTGTGCTAGCTGGAGGGAGCCAAGGCAAACCCAGGCCTGCAAGAGAGAAGAAAGTGCTGCATAAAATCCTGAAATTGTAGATGTGATTTTGCACAGCAGCTCAAAGAATCAGTAGTGAGATATCACATGGGTAAAATATCAAGAAGCATCAGTAACTAAAAGAATGATACTCTTAGACATTTCCACTTGTGCTGTGAAAAAAAAAAAAAGTACCCTTTTATCTTCTTGCTGGCATACTAATCATGAGGTTTGATTTGTTTGTTTGTGTTTTTGTTTGATTTACTAAGATAAGGGAGGAAAAGTGATAAAAACACTAAACGGTTTCTTGCCAAGAGAACAGGTCTGTATAGCCAAGTCTAGTTGGTCATGCAGTTAGTTTTTTGCATAATGAGAAAGGAAGCTTAGTAATAAGTATCCAGAATAACAACATCAATGAAGTTCTGAAGGGAATATAGCAAACAAGTACCTAGAAACAAGAGATTCAGATAGAATGTTAGAGATACTTAGAACCAGTTTGGTTTTTTTGGTGGTTTTTTTTTTAAACTATTTTTTATTTTTGCTTTCAAACTGCTATGCTTAAAATATATTAAAAATAGATATATTTTTAAAATAGATGTTCAGAAACAGTGGCATGGAAGGAAATTTTCAGCAGACCATGCTAATTCAATGTCAGTGTTTTCTGACCACTTTCATGGAAGTTTCTAGCTGGCAAAACATCTATGGAAACTAATAGCTATGGACTTCATAAATCTGGGAAGTCTCCAGATTTCCATGTGTTAGTGCAGTATTGCAAATAAATTAATACTCTACTGTTCCTATCAGCCTAGTCATCTTCTGGCATTATTCAATGGTTCATCAAGCAACCTGGAATGGTAGGACTGTGTTTACACATCCATTACTTCCTTTCTTCCTATTCATTACAACATAGTAGATCTGCCGTTCTTCTTTACATGCAGAGGATTGATTTTGGAAGATAAATTTTCCACTGAGCAAAAGTATAAAGAAATAATAATTTAAAAAAGGACAAAATTATTTAGTTATTAATGAATTAATAGTAAACATTCAGCAAGTATGAAATCTGTGAAAATGACAATTGAAAATGTATTTAAGTGATTAGATTTTCATGACAGAAAGTCAGAAAGCTCAAAAATATTCACAGGCTTTGAAATCCGTATTCTAAAGTAAGTATTCTAAAGGCTTCTGTTTGTCCTGTTGCCTTTCCAAGGAGCATATTTTTTCATATTTCTTCTTGTAGAGACGGAAAGAGCAAACTCCATCCTTGTAAATAGTGGATTTGCAATGCACGGGTTGATCCAGGTATGACTGATTCTAAAAGACAATGTCTTTTCCTTCCCAAGAAGCATGGTAGCTGGGGAAAAAACATTGCCATCAAGATCCTAGCGATTTATGCTCATCGCATTCATCTTTACATAAAGAAAAGAGTGGGCGAATTTGTTTCATGGCAGCAGTGACTACCTGCAGAGCTGCCATTGCTCCTGACTGTAGCTAGGGTTGTCTACTCCCTCAGAGGCAAATTAATCTTGAAGTGTGCTGCGTTTTAGTTGCTGTTCTTAAATCTTTATCTTACAATGCAAACATTTTAGGCAATGGAATAGTGTAATTCACATCTTCTACATAATTATTTTCGTAGTTACATTACCTGAAGGAACAACCTTAAAGTGTCATAATTTCTATGAATATATATGTTGAAATGTAATAAAGTTTCAGATCTAGCATGAAATACTAATGCTTCATCAAGGTCGTTGTTTAATTTCACTATTTTCTGGTCGGCACCTGAATAACATGCAATAAAGCAATGCAGTTATTTGGAGAATAATGTAGACAATGAAATATAATATTCATCCAGGAAATGGAAGAAAGTGTATTGGAGTAGGAGTGATTGATTTGTTTTTAATTTTTTTTTTTTATTTTTCACTGCTTTCAAATTGTGTTTTCAAAATGGTTTTACATTACTGAATGTTTACCTCTTTTTCAGGGACTAAAGGACTCACTGCTGTGGATTTTTATTTTGAGGATTTTGTTTTGTTTCATTTTTGTTTTAATCCACCTTTTAAACATAAGGGACCAATTTCCCCTCGAGTGTTGTTTGGATTTTAGTTTAGTTTGCTTCTTAAACTTTGTGTTGTCATCTGTGTGCTTTTAAAGTGGGAATCAAATGCTATCAGAACAGCAGTGTTTCACATCTGCTTTGCACCTGTTTCAAAAGGTATCAATCTTAACACAGTACAAGTTGTGTTCTTCTTCATTCTTGACCAGTTTTTTTAATTTTTCGTTTTAATGGAAACAGCAACTTAAAATATTTTTCAGCTTTTTTGCTGTTTGCATGTGCCCAGTATATCTATTTGTTTACAGCTACAATGGTAAACCTTTTAAGACAGGCTTTTACTTTTACTCACATTAAAGTTCATATATTTTTAAATAAGATGCAGTTTATTTGAGCATAGTTTATCTCACATTTGTTTTTGTAGTAAAATAAGGATGGCACAGAAACGCATAGTTTTGTACCATGTTCCATCTTTATGCCACGAGCGTATATGGACAGATGTCTGGTTAGAGTGTGTGCTAACAAAACTATTGCTATTAAAGGTAAATGTGTCTTTTAGAGTGATTGTAAGTAACATAGAGGCTGAAGACACATGATTTTTATTAAAGACAGTAATTCTAGTTTGGGTTCAAACTGTGATAGTGTTAGCGTTTGTGTCTTTATCCTCTCATAAAGGTAACATGGGAGGATTGCAATTGTACTTTATTTTTGTAGCATCTGACTATGCTGATAGTCTAACCCTAAAATGTTACTCAGCATTACAACAGCTGGTACTTTCTTCTCTCCTACAGGCTACAAACAGCCTCTGCCAGATTGGAATATTGTGCCTCTCGCTTTCAGACCGATCTGGCTAGCTCATGAATTTTTAGCTCCGGTGTCTGTCACCTCTCTGAGGCTGTAATCCATTTACACCCATCTGTGCAGAAGTAAGAGGTTATTGGAGTATTGAAGTGGAAAGGAAACAAACTAGCAAGTTGGCTTAAGTGAATCCACAAATGAATGTAATGAAAAAACACTGATGAAGAAATTTCTTTGGTGGTGGAGAGCATGAAGGAAATAAAGGGTTTGAAAGAGCACAGAAGGGAAGGGAGATGGTTGCTACAAGCAGGAATGATTTTATTTTCTCTTTTAAGCCATACAAACAACAACAACAAAAACACACACACACAAACACACACACACAGCTCACACAAAAAAGAACTCCTAACAAACTAACCAAAGGGGGAAAAAGGATGGGGAGGATTGCCAGTCTTGCCTACACCCAGATATAAGCCTCATTTAATTTATTAAAAAAAAAAAAAAATCCTATGTGTGGATCTTCACGTTGAGCTAGACTGAAATATAATAATCCAGTTACATACTGCCGTGTAAGAAATAGCAGTCAGCATCAGCGCTGTGAGACTTCCACTCTTTGAACATCTCTCTCAGAAATATTTGCATCAATTCCCATTGAACATGGGAATTCAGTGAGCTCTTAATCTTATGCATAGGTTTCCTTACCATCAGCTTAAAGGACTTTTAATGCTGAATTTGTGACTTGCATGAAAGATTGGTCAAAAAGAATATAACTTTTCAGTAGTACCAAGGACATACAGATCTATTAACCTCTCTGAAGTCAGTTTCAACACACCTGTTCAGGGCCATTTGGATTCATATTTCCTCAGAGTTTAGAATAATAAGAGAAAAGCAATTTAAAAAAAGGTTTCTCCCTCCCTTCAGTCTAGCCTTAATTTTTGAGCTCAAGGACTGTTTGCTCTGCATGGCTAACTATCGTTAAAGCTCCATAAAACATGAATAACATTTGGGAAGGGTCTCAACAGGGCAATTTGAAATTAATTTAGGCCAAGTAGAGTTTGCTTATCCTGTGTTGTAGATTTGGAGAATTTGTACTGATTTTATCTGTCAAGTTGAAGACTACTTGTGGTATGCTTAATTAATATCTAAGAAAGGGAAGATTTCTTTGGGCAAATGGAATTTCTCCTTTTGAACAACAGAAGCCAGATCTACCTCAGTGTTCTTCTGTCAAGGGTGTTGATAGCACCATGATGTTTGTTTTGAGGATGTTATGTTTCTGTGGATTGTTTCCTATATTGTCCTTGTGGAAGTAGTTGTGCAAGCAGTGTTTCAGTGTAAGTCTAAGTCAGCCCTGTAGCTGTGGGCTGTGCTGAAGGTGGAGTGTTTTTCAGGCAGGAGGATGGTGGGCAGGAAGGCTGCTCTGGGAAGAGACTCCTGACTGCATATTTATGATTGGCTGTTTGCCAGCTCCTGAAGAAACATGGAGGGAGTGTGGGTCCTGGGTCTTTCCAGTGAAACCACTGGGATTGATGTGTTAAAGGAGTGAATCTGCAGTATGCTGCCAGCCATGTAAAACAGGTAGAAAGTGTGATTGGTGCCTGATGCAGTCCTTGAAGCTGCTCAGCCTATGTGCAAGGTAGAACAGGGAAAGAAAGCAATCTGAGGTTACACACACATGCAGTCCTACTAAGGTCATTTAAATTAGGTATGAAATAATGAAAACAGCTGAAATAATCAGCACATTGTGAATTACTCTCCTGCAAGTGCTTGGCAATACATAAAGCCTATTTCAACTAAAACAAACTCTTCCTCTGTAATGCAAAAGCTTGAGTCAGTACATAAGAGCACTTCTATTGAAAGACAGTAATTATTTGTGTAGAAGTATTTCATTAAATGAGCATTGTATTGAGTGGGTTAAACTTGCAGTGGTTCTTGACACTTTTTACAGGTTTTTCCTATTTTAAGTATGACAGCAGTGAATGCATTTGCATAGTTATCGACATGCTGTCACTGCACGTTTACATTTTAAACAGAACCTTTTTCCCCTGAAACTGTTCAGATTGTGCATTAATTCTTTAACTCTGCTGCATCGCTTGGAATCATCCTGGTGCTACAAAATCATTTTAAAATCGTCTTAACTGGACCCTTGAGACTTTCTATGCTCTGATTCTACATCATTGTAGAAGAGCTCTTCAGTGATGTAGCCCTCACCTGCAGGAGAAGGGGAATTTGATCACTGACAGTAGAATAATGCACTTCAGTTTTAAGATGCAAATGCAGTTAGGGTGGAATAATTAGTCAGTTCCTCCAACATGTAGATGGCAGTGGCACCACTGACTTTGATAAACCTGCAATATTATATCTCAAATCAGAATTTGACTTGAAGCTTGACTAATGAACTCATTTAATTCCTGTGACTCATGAATGTGACTTTTTCTTACCATAGCATAAAAGGTGAGGTGTATTTAAACAAATTTAATTAACCTACCTAAATATGATCACCTGATTAATAATGTTCCCGTTCAGTTAGGAATGAAGCAGAATTGTGTTGTCTAATTAAGTACTAAACCAAAGGCTGTGTGCCTGTTTGGAATATACAGTATTTGGGTTGGAAGAGCTGGTGTGGATAGAAAAGGAAACCCAACTAAATTCTTATTGGAAAATTACTTTTCCAGAAATGAAATGTAAGTGTTGTTAGTCTATTCCAACACAACAACAAATAGGCTACAGACAATGTTTTTTGCTTCATGTATTTTGAAGTGGTTTTATGCAGACAGGTTTCTACTATTCTGTACAGTTTACTTCTCAGTCACTTTTGTTCTTTCTCTTGGTTTTCCCTGTGAGAACTGAAGTTGTGGGAAGGCCAAGTTTAAGCTTCTTTCTTTCTAGAGAGCTCTGATTCATTCCACCTCCACCTCCAACTTAAATAAAGCATTTACAATGTAATTCTGATTTTATTTATTTATTTTTTTCCCTTCCCCAGTTCTTTCCAGTCCTTTGTGCTGTCAGCTCCGGGCTTCCCTGCCTCCTTTACTGAATTCACCACCTGCTTCTGTGCCCTTGTTATTTACATTACCAATTTCAATGCTGCCATGGCATTTCCCTGAATCACTGAGAAATTCTTTCTTACCCGCTCCCTGTGAGCAGCTTTGTTTTTCATTCGACTCTATCTGAATTATTGTTGTCTCTGTTCCCTCCTCTCTGTCCCCAAACCGTCATTTTCTTCTCAAAGTTGAAGTGACATTGCAATTGCTGTCTCTGTCTCACTGCTGGTTATTCTTGGGTATTTTCTTTGCTTCTGGTTCTCCCTGTGTGCTCTGACCTTTTTCTGGCTACTGTTCTTCCTACTGTACTTCAGAAAGCTTTCCAGGAGTGGAATTTAGGGCAGCACAGAGCAGGCATGCAAGCAAATCTTGATGATTCTGTTTCTTATTTGTCAAGTGAACATGACCATCCCAATAAGAAAAATGTGCTGTCTTTGGCCACTTCTGTCATTATTTCTCATGCTTGCTTTTTTTGCTGCATAAAACTGATCTTAATTTGTTCTGTTCAGAGCCACTTTCACTCTGGATCCTTGTTTATCATGCAGTGATCACCATTGTCTTGGTGGTATTCATCTCATTTTACTGATATTTATTGTATTGGAGTCTTGCAGAGAATGGATTTTTTTTTTAGATTGCTAGTAGCTGAAAAATTAGGAATTGAAATGAGTTCTAAAAAAGATAGTGAGCAATCATTCACTTCCCCCTCTCCCCTTCTGTATCAACAATAATTTTTAGAGATTTTCAGGTATCTGTCCCAGAATTGTCATTTTCCCAACATGGAGAATCCCAGTCTGGTTTAATCTTGTCTAAGTAGAGGTGCTGCTAAGTAGAGGTGCTGCACTAAGGATAATTTATTCGCAGTGCTGCTACAGCTCCTCAAACCTGCATTTCATGCATCACTCAAAATGCAGACTCACCTTGACTTACACAGCATCGTGCTACTCTTCTTTTCATTTCCTTTCTAATAATTCCTGGTATTCTGACTGCTTTCTTGACTATATGCTGAGTTCTATCATTGGTACATAAAATATTTTTGCCTAGCACATGTGATTTGTAATTCTGGCTACTAAGTAAAGAGAATGTGTCAGTGCACTATTTCAGGTGCGCAAGAATGGAAACCGAGAAATTTGGGTAAATTACCACTATTAGTAGACTAACTGAATTTAAGCATATGTATATATATATATATATATCAGTTAGGGAATTAGAGATCTCTGTGATGGGAGTTGAAAAAACTAACTATTGTATGAGGCCAATTATAAACTTTAAACTTGACTAAGCTAGGCAATCATTAATGTGTTTCCTAACAATGTGGTTTTTTTTTTTTTTTTTTTTTTTTTGCATTATTAATACTTGTTATTGTGTATTCAAAGCAGTCAGTCCTTAAAAATTGCATTCTATGTAAGTGTGGTACACAATACCATAAAGCAGTAGGAAATGACAAATGCTGATAACAGAAATGCTGTTAGTATGAGCCAAGGCACCTTGAGGTTTCTCCACCTTTTCATTCTCTTCATTGTATTTTCACAGCAGGTTGGGAGGAATTTTTTTTCTCCCGTTGAATCATTACCAGGTTCTTGTCAGAGGAGAATGCTAGGATTAGCCAGATGGCTTAGAGCACCACTCAGGAATTCAGATATATTTGATCCTCAAGACCTGATTGTACTGTTGACAGAATGGTTAGGAAGTCTTCCCTTCACTGTGGTGTCAGGCATTACCTGACAGTGATTGTCCATCCTTAGGATACTGAATCCAGCTCAAGCTGGACACATGTAATAGGCTTTGCTCTTTTAATGGAAGATTATATATATCTATGCATCCAAAAAGAGAGAAGGTTCTCTGCTGAGAACTTGCAGATCTCAGCTCACGGAGCACTGCTTCAAGGCCAGCTGCAGACACAAGCTGTACAGTTCTAAGAGGCCAGCAGTAACATTCACTCTGATAACAGCTGTTAATACTGGAGAACTAAATTTTTGTGTTTCAAATTTGTGAAATTTAACAACAATAATATTAATATCTTAAATCACTGCTATGTCACTGATGTAGGAGAAATGTTGGTTTTGATTAAGAAACAAAAAGCACAAACAGGCTGCCCAGGGAGGTTGTGGAGTCTCCTTCTCTGGAGATATTCAAGACCCGCCTGGACACCTACTTGTGCGACCTGGTGTAGGGAACCTGCTTTGGCAGGGGGGTTGGACTTGATGATCTCTGGAGGTCCCTTCCAATCCCTACAATTCTGTGATTCTGTGAAAGTGCGTACCATGACTGATCTCCAATTGCTGAAACTTGTACCCTGTAATTTTAAGCTAATGAAACCAGAAACATTTACACCAATTGAGAAATCGCTTGTTTTTTAGAAGTACATCAATGCAGCCAGGTTCTGTAAACATGGCATTCAGCAGCCAGCAATAAGAACACTGTAAGTAGATTGTCTCTACTAGTAACAGTTCAAGAAAAAAAAATAAATTTTTTTGTTGGTGGGGATTCTGGGTAGGATGAGCATTTCAGGATTAAAAAAAAAAACCCCACACATTAAGGCAGTTAGGCTATTTTTATTCCCTTACATACATCAATGTATTAAGTATATATAACTTTGTTTATATATATCAAGTAGTTTATTTATAATTTCATAAATTACATAAAAATGAAATATAAATTCAGCTGTATCAGTCTGTTTCCATTTTGCAAAAATAAATAATATTTATACATAATATATCCATGTGTATGCAGGAATCGATCTATCTCTAAATAGATTTATAATATGGAAGGCCATGTTATGAATTCTTACTTGAATACCAGAATGATGGTGAACAGAATTTTACATATGCCCTTGAGGAATGAAAATTGAAAAAAAATATATTCAGAGGGGAAGAAAGTGTCAGCAGCTTGTTGACGTACTTACAAATACTTAAAATCTTCACAATTTTCTGTGGGGAAAAGAATAGATTATTTTTTTTTTCTTACTGAAATCTAGGAGAATCTGGAAAAGTGGGTTTAAGCTATCAGTTAATGGAGAATGACAATTGACAATACTGTCAGGCTAGCAAGGAAGAGATTCACGTTGCTGTGAATTAAAAGAAAATGTTTCAAGTTGTTTGGTGATCCATAATACTTCATCTGGGCCCAATGTACCTCTTCAGGAAAGATACTTCATTTTAATTTTTCCATTTTTCATATCGACTGGATATTCTTTCAGAAGAGGAAAAATCAGTTACTTGAAAAATAGATATTCCATGGAAATAAAAATTGCTTAAAATAAATAAATAATTTCCAACCAGATACAATTATACTTTTTAACATATAAATTTTATCTATTTCTTTTTCACTATAGGAAGCTGTTAAACCATTATCTATATAGATACGCACATATTTAGAAACTACGTATTATAACAAATATTGTTCCACTTTTTTTTTCCTTCAGTCAGATGACAGAAACTCTGTGCCTTAATAGTATCTCTACATTGCAATCAAAAATATTTGCAAAATCATGAAAGTATTTAAGTACTTAGGAAAGTAATAATAAATAGGTTGTTCCAAAAGTAATGCCTCCTATTTATTTCCATGAAAAATACAACAGATTCAATGAGCAAAACAATATTTTTGAACTTAGACACCATTTTTAATGATGAATTTTTGCCAGCAATGAACAAGAGCCTGCATGCCGCATATAAATATCTGCACCACTGGAGGTGACCCTCTGTTTCATTGCTGCTATGAGGTGTCACTGCTGAAACGCACCACCCATGACCTCACTGTGCTCATACCCCCTGCTTGGTCTCCATAAATGTTCAGCAGGCAGCAATGGATGTTCAGTGGGTGCAATTTTTCCTACATAGAGGAATTCAGTGACAGTGGATATGACAAGCCAATGGATCTGTATCATGCTAATAGTTTCATTGCAAAGTTGGGTTGGTTTGTCAGTGTGAAGAACAGAATTTTCTCCAGAAACTAGGGGCTTGGTACTGAAAAGGTATTATATAAAATAATATGTAAGGTGTTACATGCGGAGCATAAGAACTCCTTAAAAAGAGAATAGACAGATGAATAGAATACCTTGTCTCATCAGATCATTAAATAATTGCAACCTATTAATGTGACTCGGTAAGAGGACGAGCATGACTGCAATTTTATGAATAAAGCAAAAGGGAAATGCTAGCACAACCCTTACAAACTGCTGGGAGTACTGTGCCCTCATCCTCCCCAGTCCTGTTCCTGAGTGATGAAATATAAACAAATGTACAGGGAGAGCAGTTGAGTAGCCAGAGGAGAGGAGGTTGAGAATGCAGGAGGAGTTTAAAAGAGGCTCTTGTGTTCTGCCTATTAGGAAAAACATTCACAACCCTAAACATCCAGCACAACTTCAGGAAAGGACCCCCAAAATTACAAATTGGTCAGGAATATGTTAAGTTGGAAGTGTGAAGGAGATCCTTGGATGTAAAGATTGGGTTAAAATAACCAATAGGAGCACTAGTAAAGGGTAAAGTATCTTTGAAGACTATATTTGACCAGTTTATATAGTATATAAAGGATTGAGTAGATTTTATAGTACCATGGAGTTAGAGTCAGTGTCAGGACTGTTCCCCTATTGTCTTTGCCCTATAACAAACCCATACTGGAAGCCTGGTTAAAATATAATCCAAAAAAGAGTTAGGCCAGAGCAATTCTCAAGAGCTAATCTATTTAATGTACAAGATTTTAGCTGGACAGCATAATTAGAAATGCAAACTAGAGCTATGTTTTTAAAAGCAAAACAATTCCAATCAATATTTTGTATCTTGATATGAGAATTCTTTGTTTGCTTGTTTTAATAGCCCTCTGTCATTGTTTTGGAGCTTGGTGTTGAGTGTGCTAGCTGCCTCTAATAGTTTCATGAAAGTTCAGAGTGTCAGCCTCTCACACAGTTGTACTTTCTTTCATTTTTTATTTGATTTGATTTAATTATGTTAGGTTTATTTGAAACTGCCAAGTTACTCTGTGTGATAATGCAGGTCTCTTATGCATAGGGGGTTGCAGGCATGAATAAATATTCACAAAGGGAATCTTAATAAGGAGATTTACTATGCATGCCTGGCACAATAATTTGCAACCTAATACCAGCCGTATTTCAGGACACAATTAGTGAATCAGGTGTCAACACTTAAATACTTCAGTGATAGTTATCTACATCTTAAAAAGTTTTCTAAGCACTGACGTACTAGTTAGATGCCTTGTTCTTACAGGAAGCCTGCTTTCTGATTTTTAAATGCACTCTATCTTCAAAATAAATAAATAAATAAATGAATCAACAGACAGAAGTGAGGAGGCCAGCTTGCTAGCAGTATAGACCACAGAAATTAATTTATAAGAAATAGTCCCTTTGGTTTTTATAATAAAAGACTCAAGTCGAGAACTGTGTGTTTTTGTGAAGCTTATGATGCAATCCAGTCAGAAATATCTTGTTAAAATAGTTCCAATCTCTTTTGTATGAAATGATACATCCTGCAGGTTTTAGCTTGTTCATAGAGTGCCAGAAAGTCTCTGAAGTAGAATGTTTCTATTTTGTGTTGGTAGAGGAGCTGATTACAGCTGTTTATGAGACAGCTTTGGCAGACACACCTAAAACTCCATTGTTGAAAAGGAGAACCAAACTCCTTTAGGGACAGCAAATAAATGCAACTGCAGAACGCTTAGCTCCATCTTGAGTACTTAAATTAGGGCTGCCTTTCATCTCTCAACTTAAGCTGAGGCCAGCAGCACCTGTAAAAGTGGAAACAGACTTTAGTATCAGCTTGCCCTTGTTATGGGCAGGGGCATATTTCAATATATCTGGATTAGAAGAAGCTATTGAAGATTATCTACTGCATTTTCCCTATTATGGGCAGGGACATATTTAAATATATCTAGTTGCTCAAAGCCCCATCCAACCCAACTTTGAACACTTTCAGAGATGTGGCTTCTGCAGCCACATCTTTGTGCAACCTGTTCCAGGGCTTCATCACCCTCATATCGATAAATTTCTTCCTCACATCAAAGAAAATCAGCCAAGCAGCAGGGAGCTGCTGTTCCATAGGACAGCAACACTTGCACCCTGCAGCAAGGTGCATGAGGTGGAAGCCTCGGGCTGGGGCCTCTCTGCAAACACAAGTATCTGGCAAAAGAAGTCACAAATGCAGGAGAGCAGTTCTTCAAGCAGTTCCAGGCACTCCTGAAACCTTTTTCGAGATGCCTGAGACCTTAAGGGTTGAGGTGTGGCCTTTAGCTAAGTGGAATCAGTAGATGTGAAGAACAAAATAAAGGAAAAGAAAAAAAGGTATGTAAAAAAGATCTGCTTTTTTTTCTGCCATGATGTTAAAAAAAAAAAAAAAGTAGTTTCATATCTCTTCCTGATAGCTTCACATTTGCATAATCACAGTAAATCCATCCATGTTGCTTCTTAGTGACAGAATATTCTTATCTTGAAAGCAAAATACTTTCTTCTGGATTTATACAAATCATTGCAATGTGGAGATTCTCACCTGCAGGGCGTGAGGTCAAATCAGGTACCACTTATTGCCTGCTGGTAAGTAGCTACAGGAGAGAGGTGCCAGATCCTGTTCAGCTTCCAACAGATAAAAACCCTGCTGAAGAGAGACAATTGCAAATCCTAAAGGTGGAGATGTTCAATACCACTAAAAATTAGTGGGCTTTTTTTTTTTTTTAAACATCGTTTGTTCTAGCTTCAATCATTTTGCCATCCAGGATTATAGAAGAGAGAGAGACTTATTTTTCACCTTGACTGAGAACCGGTTCTTATTACTTTAGGGATTCTGAGTAATAATTTGCAAGTGGGAAGCTGAGGTGATCTGAAAGGTTCAAGAAAAAGAGTACTTTTTTCTTTATGAGTTACTGAATATAAAAGACTGTTTATGTCTTTTGTTTTTGTGGGGAACAGAACTCATCATTGTAACACTACCAATACCATCAATCTGGACAAAGTGATAATTTAAAAATATTCTGTCATAGCTTGTGGCGGTTGTTCAGCTCCTTTCTCCAGGGTGAAATAATCTGATGTAGTATTGAAGCTGCCACTAAGAATTGTTAATGTATAATTTATCTTTGCAATTAAAAAGCATTTTTAACCAAGTGTCACAACACAGTGACAAGTAAATTAGGCTGTGATTTACATTACAGTGCTTTGCAACTTGATTTAGTGTCGCTCTGGAGGAAGTGACAAACAGCCCCGGTGGAGTAAGACAGTGCTTTCAGTAAAGTATAAATTCATTTTCCATGCGTTGGCAGGACTGAAAGATAGTTGCTGTGTGGTATTGAAACAATGATTCATATTTTTTGTTTGTTTCCTAAAATGTAAAGCAATGGAATAGCAAAACTTTGTAGACAGAAAACGAATATTCAGTTCAGACAGAGTGACAGATAATTCAATGTTATTATAAAATAGAACTTATTTTAATGCCTTAGAGGGTTTTTTGTTGTTCTTACTGAGTTAAGAAAGTGAGATTAATCTGGCTATTTTATGTTTTCCTTACTCATGATGGGAGTTTGGGAATGTCAGAATATGATAAACGTGATGAAGTCATGTTAAATGTTTGCTAAATGAAATTCACCAAAGATAACTCAGGAGAAACAATACTGCTATCAAATTTAGGAAAAAAATATATTTCCTTAAATGTTATCAGTAACATCAAACTTTTGATATATTAGTATTTTGGGATATCATTCATTCTTATATTTGGGATGCTTCCATTTTAATTCGTCTTCTTTCCAAAAAGTACAACATCACTGTAGAAAGTAGGTGTGGTCTATAATGCTGGTAAGATCTTCTTTAAGGAGAAAAGGAGGAAAAAATCTTCATGCAATGATCTAAATGACTCATTCATTCTTCTCATTAACTGTTCTCATCCTTTTCATAGCTGTTATAGGGGAACTGTACTAACAGTGAGGGAGATTTAGTAATTCCGTCCATAATTGCTGTGTTCCGATAGCTGGAGGTAGTTAAAGGAGCTCCTCAGTGTCCTGGCAGTGTGAGCAGCACTCTTTTGGTCCATGAGATGACTTGATATTTGCAGTAGGGATGGTTAAGCAAAGACTGTTTCTGGAGGGAGAAGGAAATTCTGTTCTTGCGAGATCTTCACATCTCACAGAGCTCTCTGCTACTTTTCAGCTGCTTATAGCTGAAAGATAAAGGAAGGAAAAATACCATTAAAAAGTGAGAACTCAACTAAAAACTGTTTTTTGTTTTTTTTTTTTTAAATACAGTTCATGGTCTCTAAAATAGGCAAAACATTTTGTTTTACAAATACTTATTGAAAACATAAAAGGAAAGTATATTATGGTTTACTTGTGTGTTGTTCTATTCTTTTTAAGCTTACACTTCAAGAATGGGGAGTAAGAATTGCGTGTGTGTAGGTAAAATGTTAGACGTGTTGGGAGCAGTAGTATACTAGAAAAGGAAGTTTGTCTTGCTGTAGAAAATAATAGCATTATTATGAATACATAAAGAATTCTTGAGGAATATGTTCTGGCTTCTGTGTACTTCAGCAGTCTGCCAGATAATAGAAGATGCGGAGTTTGTCAGTGAATTGGCAGTTTACATTTCATTGTAACTAAAATGTTGCATATCAAAATTTGGGAAAGTATGCCATGATTACTATTACTGTATGAGGTACTGGAAAGCCCGTGGGTAGAAACACCCTTAAGATAAGAGAACATGAGATTTATGCCTTTGTATTGTCATAGCTATGTGAATTAAATTCTTCGATATTCAGCTGAGTTTCCTGAAAGCAAGGCAGATAGGTACTTCAGCTGCTCACATACTTCTCTGTGAGCAGGTAATCTTGGTATTACCTCATGAAGTGTAGGAAAACAGATCAATCTATTACGAATAGTTACAAACAAGTTAAATGAGGTGGCACTATTTGCCCATTGTAAGCATATTAACTCCCTTTCATGACAGAGTATCGCAGTGGATAATTATACACAATGTCAGCTTTAAACCAATAAATCCAAGCTCTGTAGGATGTACTGTGGCTTGCTTACTCCAAGGTTACAACATCTCAGGAGCCTACAAGGAAAAGGTGTTTTTCACAGCTTACAAAAGCTGGTTTTCACAGCATTTTTCAGATCAGAGTCTGAGCAAATTATGTCAGCTTTGGCACTAAATGTAATCTTTTATATCATAAAGTGATTTGGCACTACCTGGACTTTTGCTCAAATGCCAGCTATTATTATACAAATTATTAATAATACAGCCAAGTCAAGTGCCTGATAGTATTTCTAAAAACTTTTTTTTCTTTATGAAGGGTCACTCTTTTTGTTTTCATTCATCTGCCGCAAGCCACAGCATCTTAATAAAGTGCTCTTGGAGATCCTGATAAAATGGATTAAAGTTGAAACAAATTAATTGGCATATATATATATATATATATATATATATATATATATATATATATATATATATATATATATATTTTAACCTCGGGGAATATTATCTTAGCCCCCAATACAAATTATCAGCTGGAATGTACTATTCAAGATCTTGTATAGTCTTGCACATCAGAGGTATGATGATAAGGAGGCAAGATGATGTTTTGATAAAGCTCAAGTGTGGCAGCTTGGATTCCTCATTTCTCAAGCTTTTGGCACGAATACTTTGCATGCATAAGGCAAGGCGTGCATTGCTGTTGTCTGCTCAAACGCTGTAAGCCAGAAATGAAAATACTGTCAAGTCAATTTTCCTTCCTGTGGATATCCTGTTCCTTGTCTCAGTCAAGTCAAAGCAGGGCTGTCTTCGCAGCTGTAAGTTGAGTCATCTTTGGTCTTGCCTGTGCTAAAGTCAGACAGCAGAACAGTGGTGAGATGGAAGCCAGAAGTGTTTATTATATACCAGTATGTCTTTGGTAGAAGAGCTATGCACTCAGACATAGAGAAGTAGGAAAACTCTTCAGCTGTGGGGATCCACCCCACAGCAATAAGAATGTTAATCTTCTGCACATTTCATGACTTTGAGAAGTTATGCATTTTGAAAAAGTTCTTTTCTCCTCTGAATTCTCTTGATATCGTTACTAAATACTTCCTCTACCTTTAACTGTGATACCAGCTTCCAATTATTTTTTGGATGTCAATGATCTAATGCTCAAACCTGGTACCTTGAGTACACTTTTCTGACTGATCTATTTAAAGTAATAGAAGGATAAATCCAGACATGGTCACTTTCTTTATGAAGAGAGAACTTCATACTGAAAAGCTGGGTGGATCAATGCCTGTTCTTCCTTAATATCAGCATTAAAAAGTTGTATTTTATATTAAGAAAAAAGTAGATAAGTCCTTTTCAAAAGCTTTGAAGTACTTTTGAGAGCACAGGAGCCAAGTTTGATACTGCTGATTTTTTTAGATGTAACTTGAAAGGCAGCCAGACTTCTTGGTATTATGAGTTTGCTGTGCTAATAACAGAACATATGAAAAATCAGAATAGAGATAGCATTAAATGGGGAGAAAAAAAGAAAGTCTTGTACCTTGTCTTACATACTGAATTAAGGAGCTGCTGGCAAATCATGCTGAAGGGAGGGAGTGAGTTATTTCTCTTCTTTGTGTGTGTGACAGACAAAATATTGAGCACCATACTTTAACACTCTATTTATAAAAAGTCTCAGAAACATTATAAGAAAATCTAATTTAACTGGCCGGAGGCAAAAACTGGTGTCTCTATCCCTTTATTGCTGCCTTTCTCTGAAAATCTGTGAAGACTGTGGTGTTTAGTGAGAGTTAACTGCTTGGACCTGGGCTTTGTATTTTCCATAAGATTGTCTGTTGTTTTGAGGTTTATGTATATGTGTATATATATATATGTATATATGTATATGTGTGTATATGTATATATATATCGTTATATATATATATATAACAAAAAACAAACAAAAAAACCATTTACCTACCGTGACTTATTTTGTGAACTTAAAATCATGTTTGGGTGCAGTTAGGATGGATTTGAGAAGAAAGAATGCACTGGGAAGGGTGGAAAATCAAAAGTGATCTGGCAGGAAACTTCAGGAGAAAGGTGATGCAGTAGTAGCAGGAAATAATACTTTCTAAGGAAAGAAAAGATGTTTATTACTAGTGTAAAGCCGTAGGTGCCTGGAGCTGATAGAGCACAAAAGAAAGAAAATCGCAATGCTTTTGAGTTTTCTGCTACAAAGGATTGTATAGGACCTTCATCATAGTATGTGGACGAAAGGAGAAAGTCAAAAGAAAGGTGAAAGTTTTCTCTTGGGATTACGTGGCTTTTATTTAGCATTTTAAAATACACACTAATTACACTGATTATTTTGCATCTCAGGTTTTTAAGAAAAAAAATCAAGAGAAGTATCTGTGTTGTATTTCTTCCACACCAAATGCATTTAAGAATGAAACTTTTTTCTTTCTTTCTTTTTTTTTTTTTTTTTTTTGTTACAAAATCTATTAAAGCAGACATGATTTCCAATCCAGTTTAACTTGAGTTTTGCTTAACCTCAGCTCAAGTGAATATTCACATTCTTTTCTGAAATTGTTAGGTGACTATTCATTTATAGAAATATTGGCAAATAAACTATTTGCAGTTTGTGTATGACAGGAGCTTTAAATATGGAAGATAAACATTGAATACTTTGTTGTTTATGTAATTACATATCCTTGAAACTATTTTGTGTCTGGTTAGTGATAAGGAATGTGGCGGCATTTAAGTTTATACAAAGCAAAGACAGGCGACAGAACAACAACAACAAAATAGTTCACGGTATTGATATTTGTATTTTAGAAGGTCTTGGATACAACATAGGAAATCTGATATGGGAAGAATAAAAAACTTGATAAATGTTGAGGTAATTCATTTAACTAAGAAGTTAAATGAGATGAGTCCTGTCAGTGCTTCTGTATTCTCAAATGTGTTGACCCACTGTTTTGTTTTTTTTTTTTCTTTGACCCTGTCTTTTGGACTTACCCAGTTAAGTGCCTTTTGTCCTTAATTTTTGCCATTTACCCTTATAACAGACAAGTTGTGCAATGATTTCACAATAAGTTTAGCATACTGAATTGAAAAAAAAAATTGATATCTGGGGCCAGAGAAGGCTCTCAGGTGGGGCTGGGTAGCAGGCAACAGAGACCATTCTGTGGGTAGTATGCGAGCCTTTCTCCCCTTGGTTTGAGCACTAGAGATTGTTTCTCGTTGTGAAAGTGTGTGACAGGTGAGATGAACCTCAGGAAATCTGTGATGTAAACTATTTGATTTTATGCTGACAGAGGAGAACTGTTGTCACAGCCACCAGCTGATAACATGGCATGGAGGTAGAAGCAACGAGCAGAGCACTGACTAGGTGAAGTGTCTGTTGTCTCTCAACTGATAGCAGTGCCTGTCTGGGTGAGCGTATTTCATCTGCTTCTTTCCAGCTCTGGAATGCACTCCAGACAGCATAATTTAAAGCAGCCTGACATGCTTTAGGGCTGAGAAGAAGCACACTTGCAGCTGGACGCCAGTGTCCGCTGGGAGACCTTGTGCTGAGGCTGGCTCTAGACTCAGCAGTTCCTCCGCAGCATGAGGTAGCATCTAGGCTGTTGTAGGAAATAAAAGTCTGCTTTCTAGTGAAATACAAATGGCTACAAATTTGCATCCAAGGAAACATCAAACTGAGTAACTGTAACTAATACTACATAGATCAATGTTGTTTGCCTTTGTGGCATGGCAATAGGGTGTATTTGCAAGGCAAGCTCATAACTACATTTACTGTGCAGTCAAAATCATGCTTTTATTTTATATGTATGTATATACTGCCATTCTTTATAATCACAGCAAATGTATTGTTTTCATAGATTCTAATAGCATACTTGAAATCTCAGAATAGTAGTTTGAGTGTCTGACATTTTATGTTACCAGAATTGACTGCAGTTTTCATTCCCTTTTTCACCCCATTTTTCAATTTCCCTTTCCTCGATTTGTTTTTCCATGGGAAAATCAAGGCAGAACTTCCATTTACATATTATCAATATTGTTCAGCACTGAGCATAACATCCCAATCCAAAGAGTCCGTAATACTTAATGCCAGACATGGAGGAATGTGTCAGGGGTGGTTTTAGCTGCTGTGGATCTGAATCACAAAAGACAGAAACATTAAACAGGTAAGACATCTGTGATAGATGCTAATGTTCGATATCTCCGAGTCAAGAAAATATTTTCTTTGCAAATACATTTTACGTAAGCTGAAAGATAGATAGTTTGATGTTTTTTTTAAAATCTGATCTTGAATTTATTTATTCATTTTTCGAATTACTCTAGTAGTCTACTAGTTGCAATTTGGTTGCAGAGTGACAAGTTCCAGCCATTAAAGAAATTATGACAGCCTTACAGTTTAATACTACTCACTTTCAATTAAAAAAAAATAAATGCTGGTAAACACTTGAAACACCTGTACCAGATGTTAAATGATATAAAATGCTGTCATTTTACCATCTTCAGGATTAATTCTAATGTGTTAAAAATTGTCTCTTTACTTTAAAACTCCAATAAAATGATTTATCACAGGAGCTGAGCTTGGAAAAAATCACTGTTAGATTCACCAGACGTGAAATAAAATACAAAACTGTAGAAAAACATAACATTTCAAATGCATATTTATAATAATTGATTTCTGGCATCTAGTTCATGGACAAAAATGTTTATTGGTCCAGCTTCTATGGACCTATACAGGAGAAAAGTATTCTATTTAAAACACAAAAGAGCGGAAGAAACTGCTGAAGGCAGCAATGAGTAGTTCATGGTAAGTCTCCTTAGGAGACGAAACACAAAATTGTTCAATGTGTATAGCCTTCCGGTAGTAATTTTCTTAATTATTTATCTGCTGTTGTAATATAATATTCTTGATACAACTTTACTTTTCGAATAAGGTGCAAATGCTATCTCTGAAGCAAATAATGATCATGAATATCAATACACAACTTCTCTTTCTGTTCCCTCATTATGTCACTGATATACATGACATTTATTACCACATTTCAGAGGGAGAAATGTTGGAGAGTCATTGGACTTATTAATACAGAACCTGTGTATTGATAGTATTGAAATCTTTTGTTTGAATGCTTAATTTGAATAGCCTAACTTATTCAAAGCATGATTGGAATTAGTTCTGTCTTCCTTCCTGAGGAGAGATGAATAGTTATGTTCAGAAACCTCTGGGCAGAAGTAACAGAAATAGGCAATTGTATCACCTTGCTTTTCCCCTGCTATATGGACTTTGCTAACGGAACACCTACCAGAGGTGATTGTACAAACAACTGTCATAAATTACTTTAATAAAAACTAGTGATTTTTCCCTGTTCTTTTTTTCTTCCTTCTCCTTCCTAACACCCGCGTAAGAGATGAGGAGGAACAGAGAGACAGAGAGAGAATAATAATAATTAAAAAAAAAAAAAAAAAAAAAAGCTGTAAATCCAAGTAGTGACAATATGAGATTTCAGTGTCTGTTTTGTAATGGTATTTGCACATTCACGTGATTTCACTGCCTGGAAATGGTATTAATCCTTCTGCACTGAAAACAGAGCCTTTGAGAAGGTATTTTCTCCTATCTAGCATTATGCTGTGTGGTAGAAAAATGTTATGTGTAGGAGACACAGTAGACCAAGTAAAGGCATTAAGAAAAAAGAAAAAAGAAAAAGGCAGTTAAATATACAGAAATTTCATTCTGGGAAGGAATCTACTTTAATATGAATGAAGATATTTACTTTTGTAGAAAAAGACAAAATAAACTTACAGGTGAAAGCACTTGCATAGAAGGAAGGATTCAGGTACAGCATACATCTCAAATCTGTGTGTTTACATGAGCAGCTTTTCATGCAGTTTTGTCATTTTTTTTAAATGTTAGTGGCTAAAGAGTATATCCAGCAGACTATTCAGTCTGATGGTCAACAAAGGAAAGAAGAAAACTGGCATTTGTGGTTAGTAGTCAGATTGGGTAGAGATTCCAGAGAGGAAATAAGTACATCCTTTATAGACACTTAAATCCAAGAACTGTAGATTCACCTCAGGTAGTGAAATCTTGGATGCTGTAGAAATATGTCAAAAATTGTCAAAAAAAACCCCACCATTTTTGCAGGTAAGGTGGTTATTTCAGATGCTGTGATAATAAAAGATGATCTGCGGGAGAGGACTAACGGCAGTGCATTAATGAGAGTTCTGAAAGGCAGAGAAAAAAAAGAAAAGTTAACTGACAATTGCCACCAAGGTATGACTTTTAATTGGGGCTACAATTTACTGCTCTTAAGGACAGTGGGTAAGAGATTTGTTCTGGGTTTTATTAAGGTCTCAGCAGTTCTGTTTCGACTGTCATCCCTGCTGTTTTATGCAGTTCTTATCATTCTGTCTTTTTTCTACAGATCTTTTCGTGGTCAGGCTACTTCTTTCAGAGAGTGGGGGGTGACTGCGGGGCTCAGGCACCTGGTGTAATGAAACTGTCATGAGCAATGATATCCTAAAAGGTTGTAAGATGTCATTTGTGTAATATTTAGGACTTTTTGCCATTGATCTTCCCTCCTCCACCCAAGACGTGAGTGGAAATATTCAGTAGATTATTTTTTTTTTAATGCACTTTTCATTTTGAAATGAGTTATACTTTCTACATGTCTTTTTCTTTGAATGCTCATTCACACACAAACATCTCTGGGTTGGTTTTTGTTTGTTTGTTTGTTTGTTTGTTATTATGTACAGATACAGCAGCAGTTTTGTAAGAATATAAACTCTGTATTGTTTGAATTGGAGACATCTGTAATACCGCTTTATTATTTTTTTTACTGCACAGATTGCTTGACAGTAACCTAGATATTTATGGTATAGGTATGGAGTTATAAAACTAATACATAAATTTGGTTGCTTGTTGTCAGAAAGTGTCTTGAAATTTCTAATTTGACTGGGGGAGGGTCAGTGAGTTACATGGATTGGAATCCTAATGAAATTTGAGATTCTTATTTCTAGTGGCTAATATTTTTAGTCATTTTAGGGAAAAACAACGGAAAGATAGTTACACAGTGCTTTCAACAGCAAAAAAATTCAAGCTGTAACCTTCAGTTTTGGAGAAGGGAAAAATATAAAATCTCTGCAAACTGTAATCTGTATCCCAGAGGAGTGTATGAGCTTCGCATGCTGTGAATACATTAAGTATGCGTGCTAATACAACCATCAGTACAGCAATCTCCCACAGTATTGAAGTACATTCCACATATTGAGCTTATCTAAATTTGTTAATTAAAATAGTGCATTTTATGTTTGAAAAAAAAAGTATGTTTTTGGTGCATTAAGGGCTAACAAGTGAGATGAATTGCTGATGAAGATATGAACTGCATCTTAAAGCTGTAATGAAAGCCTCCGCTCTTTCCTGATTATTTCAAATGGAGGAGGAAAGCTGGAAAAACAGAAGATGTAGCTTAAGAAATCACTAAGAACAGGAGGGAACACCTGAAGAAGATTTGTCATTTAGGATTTTAGAGCAACTTACATTTGTGGTCATAATTATGAATTCTACATCTTTATCCTTTCTTAATATGAATAGCTACCAGGAATTGGACTAGTACTAGTACTTTTTTTTTTTTTTTCTTCCATAATAGGCTTCTATAAATGGGTTTAATGCATATTTTTACTCTTGAACAAAATCTCACTGACATCTGTTAATATAAAAGTGGTCCATGTGCCATTTGGAAACTCCTTGAGATTTGTACCTGGAAAAAGGATTTAAAGCCTACTTTATCATTAATCATAAAATTTTGGCAAGGTGAGTTTGAAGTGAGGTGTTGTGTTAGGGTGTGGAGAAAATGAGCCCTAAGAAATTTTAAATATATACCAGAAAAGGGAAAAAAAAAAAAAAAAGTGGGTGAAAAGAAGCCTAAACCCATCACTCTGTATGCTATACTATTAAGATTCTAAATGAGGAGTCCTTTCAGAGTGAGGGTTAATCTAAGAAACAAGGACTTCTCCCTTGTTGCTGATGGGAAGGATTTATTGCAATGAAAGCAAAGAGTTGTGTTGTTTTATGTTGTGGTTTTTTAAATTGTTTTATTTATTTTATCTTATTTTTTTACAACTTGAACTTCAAGTTCAAGGCTATCTCTGACTTGCTGAAGAAGTCTTTACATCAGTGACTGTACTGAAATGTCAGAGATACTTGAGTTCATATGGGCCAAGGAATTAAATGTTACTGACATCAGTAATTAGGGTTAGAGATTAGTGATGATAAGCTTATCAGCAACTACTTACAACTTCATCTGCCGTGCTCCTTCATGGTATCGCTTGATGAATCTCTAACTGGTATTTCTGAATGGTGCTGTGTAAACCTTACCTGAAAGAAGAGCAAAGACTGAAGTCATTCCCAAACACATGAGCTTCATCGTCTGACTTTAAGGACAGAAAACACTGTTTCAGGCATAGTTTTGAGTTAACTGCATGAGACATCATAATGATAACCTCTGTTTTTGTAGCATTATTGTTATACTGTGTATATCTTCCAGGTTATTTATAACTGGAGAGAACGCTGTTTCGCAAAACCTTTGCTAGTGGAAACTAACTGTTTTCATATCTTCATCACTGAGCATCATTGGATGTTGTTCACAAAAAAGTTTCTGTCTTGGAAAGATAGTCACTCTGCCAACACTTAAATAGGTACCTAGCTATCTGAAAGTGGTCATTATTCTGCTTTGTTCGTTTAAGTCCATGGAGATGCACAAAATAATAAAAGTTGTTCATTTATGGAGACATCTGCACATCAAATATTTAACAGAAAGGTGGTGTTTGTTTTGCAAAATATTTATCCAAACCTGATATCGACTGAAGAAGATTGCCAAAGTCTAACAGAAAATGAACCAGAAAGAAAAGAAAGAATTACTGCTGTATTTTCAGGAGAGGGAGAGAAAAGCATCATTCTGCACAGAGAGGCAGTGCCTGCACTTCGATTCTAACTGTATTAAAAAATAGATGAGTATCAAAATTTCCTTCAGATGCTTAGAAATTTAAAAAGTGATTATGCAAAGTGTAGTGAAGATGTTTTGTACTGAAGTACCATAGCAACGTCTGGTCTAATCAGACAGAATAACACATGGCATAACACACCTTGTATAGATAAAAGAAATTTTACTCTAGAGATGTTACTGGCTTAAGCTGGATTTAAAACGATGCCTCATACAGCATACAGCGCTAGTAAAATTTTAAAATTCTAAAGCCAACTTCTTGTGAACTTTTCAGTTAGTGTGATTTCTCTGATGTTATAACATGTCTGCATGCTGAACTGCCAGTGGTTCCCCAGATGTATGCATGCAGCTGCTCAATCTGGAGGTAGAAGCCTTCAGAGAAAGAAATATTTCAGTTTCTCCAAAAGCTTTTTTTTTTTAAGGCCATGCTCTCTAATTACAAAGTGCACAAGGCAGACCTCTAAGAAGAAAGTACTTTAGGAGGTAAAGTGTAACTTTAGGAAGTTGGTGCTCCACCATTTTAAACCATTGTGTAGTTCTTTAACTAATCCAGTAAATTGAAAATTTAATTTGATTAATTTCTTAAAAAAAATGTTTATATCAATTTATTGGGAAAAAATATAATGCATAGGAAGCTCATTCTAATTTTTAGGACTACAGTTAAAAGCATCTAATTTAATGTGCTATATTTCTTAAAACTAGTTTTAATCTCAAGAAATGGCCCTCTCCTGTCATAAAATAGAGTCTCTCTTGACATTTTTGTAGCTTGATAACTTCAATGTACTTAAACATCTTTGCTGTAAAAACTGATATATATGCATATCACTTTCTTCCTAAAATGTCTGATGCATCAAGAACACCAACTTTGAAATACCAGGAATGGATTCATGTATTAAATATGAATCTTCACAGTCTTTCCTAATTTAGATTTCAAAAAGTATTCATAATACTTCTTTTATGTTTGTAAACGATTGCCTGGAAAAACAGAACTTGGTGACATTCTAATGAATCATTCTATTCTACGAATGCATGTTTCTCTGTATATCTTCAGTGGTAAAAATATTTTGTCTTTTCTCATATCTCTCTATTTAAGGAAGTCTATATATGCTTAGGTAGAAATAACTTCTGTATTTTATTCTGAGCTGATTTAAACACATAACTTTCATATTCTCTCAGATTGAAATACTTCTGAATTCAGCCTGGGAGAGCAACTCCTATAGGGACCTGAACATTGGAAAACAAAGTCTTACATAAAATGATAGGACATAAAATGTTAAGTATTTAGTTTTCTGCAGGGCTTTTTTTTTTTTGTAGTTCTGAAGAAACTAATTTTTAATTGTTTGCTGTCCTACCCACAATTTTCTATGTCCCTCTTTCACCTTGCTTTCCCAGGAGAGGATAAATTTCTTAAATTTCCATTTTTCTTAAATTCTCAGGTTCTTGCAATGGATTTCTTAGGAGAGTAGTGAACAGTCCATTTTGTGGAGTTTATTTTGTTCTGTGTTTAAACTTTTGTATGGTCTAGTGTCTAGTTTGCATATTGCAAACAGGACAACTGTTAAATTGGAGAGTTTCCAGATGAGTCCCTTCTTGTGAAAACAATGAGATTATAATGTCCATTATCTTTTTGTATTGGATAAGAAGAAAATTAAGTGTGATAAAGGCTTCTTACTGCTGCCAGCTTTTTATACTAGTTAGGTATGGTTAATAGCTTATACAGAGGTATACAAGTTTTGTTATTTAAGAAACACACTTTCCAAGTGAGTATTAAAACATAAGGAGGGCACTATCTATGCTGTCTTTGACTTCCAGTTATGGAATGTTTTATTCAATCTTAATTGACACTAATTTAAATTAGAACCTGAGATTTAGATGCATAACAAACAAGAGTTTCACTAGACATAGACATAAGGAAGGTTATTGCTTCCTGTGTTCAGATGCTCATTTCCTATATATATATATATGTGTGTGTGTACATATAGATGTTAATTCTT
This sequence comes from Chrysolophus pictus, assembly GCA_037305975.1. NCBI lineage: Eukaryota > Metazoa > Chordata > Aves > Galliformes > Phasianidae > Chrysolophus > Chrysolophus pictus. The sequence continues at coordinate 48,489,473 of CM074579.1, read as the reverse complement.
TCCTTTCTTGTCTGTCACTTCTCTCTACAACCCACAAACAGTATGGTTGCTATTCTATTTTCATAAGCAGATAATTCAATACAAGAAAATAAAAATTCAAGAGAAGAAAATATGTTAATCAAAAAGATATAGTTTATGAATTGCAGACAATAACCACAATTTTATTATCTTACAGATTTTATATTTTACTTTTTATCGTAATACACATCTCCTGGTGGTTATTTAGATTGTAGCTCCTGAAATAAGTTAGATATTGATTTTATATTGGTAGTAAACTACTACTTATTTTTAGCTGTTAATAGTGCAATTAATTGTTATCTGCCTATTACCCTAGTGGAAAAGTAATGGGAATAAAAGATTCTCAGGCCTAAATTAAATTGTGTGTTCAGACAGCATTTCTTCACTTCTTTCTGGTGTTGCCAAAGAGAATAATATTTCTGTCTGAAAGCGTGACAGGAACACAGGCATAGTTTAGTGTAAATGACTCAAGTAAATGTGTAGATCTGAAGTACTAGATTACTTATTAGGTATTATGGCAAAGGGTTACAAACCATGTGCTGGGAAAACCACCTGTGGCTGATGCATTTGAATGAGGTTGAGTGCAGCTGTGTGTGAGGGATGCATTCAGTTAACAGGACGCTAGGATATTGCATGATAACCATTTTCAAGCAAATGTGCCATTATAGTGGCTAGTAGTAAACGAGAGAAATAACTCAGAATTTGTGCAACTTTATTGACATTGCAGTGGGATCTGAGATTTATAGTCATTGGAGAATTTGAGTGTTGAGGCTAACACTTCTCACTTAGTGGCACCTTGTTGCTAATTAAGCCCCTTGTGGGTTTGCAGGTTGAGCCTGAAAAGTCTGTCGAGTTGGGATGGCTCTGGATTCAATATGCAGGCACCTGTTTACTATGAAGTAAAGTCTTTGTGGTTATGTTGAAGTTGTGAATGCACGACTGTGCTTCTGTGAACTGTGGTGTTGTCATTTTATCATTCTCACTCTGGATAAACTGCTGTGGAAAAATAGGACTACACATGATTGTTATGACTTCAATCCCTTTGAGTACTTTTTTGGATTGTGTGCCAAATGAACCTTTGTTTCAGAAATAAGCAAATATTTTAGAATATTGAAAGACATTTGAGATGGCTTATCAGTAATTTTTCCTTTCTAAGCATAACTTTAAACTTTTTAATCCACGCTCTGACATCAAGACATTGAATCTTTTACTTTGCGACTCCAAGGGTTAGATGACAATCCATGACTCTAAATATTTAAGTAAAGCAAAGAGTATTCCCACAAGAGATAAATGTTTACTTTGCTGTCTGCAAATTTATGGATAACTTTTTTTTCAGGTGAATAAGAAAAAAAGCATGACAAAATGGTCTTTCAAAACACATATTTTTGCTGTGTTTTTTTTTTTCTTTATTTGTTTTTGTGTTGAGTGGCAATATGTGACAAATTAATAGCCACAGATATTTGAACTTTTTAGAGCTAGCAATGTATTTGAAAAGTTCATTACATTATATATATATAAAAATATAAATGTGTATGTGTGCATATATATACACACATATATAATGATTTATTGTCACAGTGACATAGGAGAGTATTACAAGCCATAATTTCCCTTTATTTGCTGGGAGTGTGGGATGTTAAAAATAAAAATAAAAAACAGAGGGGAGACATAATCTAGATCTTCAAGTTCTTTGTGAACATCCAGCTGTCAGTAGAAAGAAAAAGATGTGTGTGCAATAGATTCATTCTTTCTTTTCTTTTTGTTTTTTTCTTTCTTTCCCCCACTTTTCCCAAGTTCACTGGGGACTGATTTGCAGAACTGATAAATCTGGTTAGGAATTTCTCATATTCATTAATAAGTAGTCAATCTTTTCTTTGTAAATTCTTTGTAAATTTGTTTGAATTGTGCACGTGACATTTCTTTCGTCATCTGAAATAACTAATCAGCGTCACTGTACTACACATAAGAGCTTTCCCCTTAAAAAAAAAAAAAAAAAAAAAAAGTTCCAGGCAAAGCTGGCAGTCACTGGGAACTTGTTTCAGATTTTAAATTCAAATGTTTAAATCTCTTTTCTTTGACTTAGCATATCTGATTGTGCTGTGTGTCTTCAAATGATATTCTCTGGAGCTGAACTCCCTTTTTGAAAACAGTAGAAATTGTGACTATTTCTGACTTTAGAAATAGTTCTTCCTCGTAGCTTTAAAACACAGCTAATTTACAGGTGGAAATCGGGAGCAAGCATCAGGTTTAATGAGGTACAGCATCAGGATTTCTTCCTTACTTGCTGATACTTTCTGACAGCTTGTTTAACATAACTCTGTAACGTGGTGAACTGAAGAATTATAGAATGTGACAAGAAAAAAAAAATCAGACCATTAGATATTTCAGGATTACTTCCATTAGTTTCTTGAAAGCATCTAAACTGGAATCAAAGATCTCCCTTGTATCTCTTCAGGTGCTTGTGGGTATTCAGATGAGTATCATAGTGTTCCAGTTTTGTCCCAGACTTTGTGACTTGTGATGGTCTGAATGGTGCACTCTGTTTTTCCTTCCATATTTTTTTTTCTTTGTTTTTGTTTTTGTTTTTTTTCCTAACATTGTTACTTTTCACAATATGCCATGGAAAAGCCGTAACAGTTTCATCTTCTTTGATCTCACTTCACATAACATGAAGGAGGCAGCTGCCAAAGTAGCATTCTTCTTGGATCTTCTTGTTTTGAAACTGTTTATTGGGTTCAGAATTTTTCAGTGGATTTTGGGAGTGAGCCAGCCAGAAAGAAGAAATGGTTGACCTGAGCTGAAGATAGACATATAGTTCCACTTTTTTTTTCCTTTTCTTATCCCCAAAGAGCAAAACTCCAAGTGTTATCATTTTTCTACCTTTAGAGTCTGTCCATCCCATAGTTCAGTAGCTTATCTGAGTTCCTCTCCAAAGACTCAGGTAGGTGAAATGAGAATATTGAGTAAGTGTTGAAACATAAATTATGGTGAGCTCTCTTACATCATGAGATAGATGAAAAGAATGGAAAAATGGAATGTTCCCCCACACCTCCTCTTACATGAAGAGCCAGGCAGAAGTCAGTCCTAGGCTAATATTTAATTCTTAGTCTTTATGCTATAATGGATGGGGACAGATATTTCTTGGCTGAATATAGATGGAAGGAAAAAATATATTTTTCTTACATGCTTGCAGCAAGTGCTGACTCAGTCTGCATTCAGGCCACTGAAATTAAAGAAATCCCTTTTGCTCAAATGTGACAGAGTATGCCAGAATCTATCCCAGAGTTTCTCAAGAAAGAAAGGTTTTCATGTCCAGATCTTTTTTTAAAAACAATACAGAGCTCTAAAAAGAGTAGTAATAAAATCAGAAAGCCACGTAGTTTACTATTTCATCTTACAGACTTAAGGACATTTCTCTGCTGAAGTAGGGAAATAAATGATTATAAAAATTAACTACTGTGTTTTTTGTATGCAGTAATGCAAATGTATGTGTGGTCAATGTTAGGAGGCTATGCACAGATTCACAAAGAACTAACAGGGAAGCATGCCTTAACCTCAGAATTGCATAGGAGCCTTTTCCTGAAAATCCACAATAAAGATCTAAAAAGGACTATTTTTCCACCAAGTAGAAATAAAAGAGAATTTTCTTCCCAATATGTGTATAGTCTATACTATAAGGTTAAAGAAGGACAAGAGTACAAAAATTATACTATAACTAATAATCACAGAGAAAATGTCATGAATTGACATCAAGCAAGCAAAGATGCATGATATGAATGAATTTGAATTGTTTTAAAATGTGTACCTAGTGTGCTGCATTACTGATAAATTGTTTGATTTTTCTTTTTGGACCTCAGTTCTTCTAAGTTTGAATCTTGTTTTCCTTATACTTCCGTACTAACTGTAAAGCAAGGTGGAAAATTTAAGCTTTGTTTATACAGTTGGATGATTAATTATAAATGAAAAGTGAATGGTGATAAGAGTACTTTATTAATTTCCAGTTATCTCTTCTACTGTTATAATGCATTGTCTTCACTTTGTAGCATGCCTAACAATAAAGGAGTGTTAATACATCCTCAGTGAATAGAGCTGAAAAAACAGTCATATGCTTTTATATTGTTATTTGTTTCCAAATTAATTTGCTGCAGAAGGGCAGTCTCTGTGAATCAGCAAGTGCCATTATCACTAAAAAGAGATTATTAGTGGCTCTGAAGATGGAATTTTCTAGCCTGTAAGAGATTTATATAGATGTTTTTCTGAACAGAATGAGCAGTTATAATCTCAGCATTTGCTGTTTTCATTTGAATACTCTAGTTTTCCTTTCTCCTAAACTTATCATACTACAGGTAAAATCTATGCATGTTGTTAAGTAAGGACAAAAACCTTTAGTGGGACACACATAAGGTCTGATCTCTGTATCATCAAAGTCACTAAGGTTAGATTTAGAAAGGCATTTAAAAAAATGCATGCTTTGTGCTCTCAGCTTGTGACAACATTCATAAAGAATCTCCAGGTAAGAATCACATAACTGGAACTTTTACGAAAGGGTTTGCGTTTCTCACAATGTGGCAACCCCACAGTAACTAGTAGAGAGAGGACTGGGAAGGGAAGCTTCATGGTCAATAGTAAGAAGTTGAACACGGCAGCCCAAAGCCAGCAGGTTTGCTAATACCTTTCAAAGGCAAAGTTTGTCCTAGGTAGGGAACAGCTGGTCTTGCTTGTGGGAAGATCTCCTGTTAAATAGCTCTTCAAAGAAAACAAAACACTTTGGAGGTGGAATGGTACTGGAGATTGGTGGGTTTTGTTAATATGACTTGTGAATTAATACTCATGAAATTAAGAGAATGAAGTGAATATTAAAAAATGAAGATGAAATATTTCAGTAATATGAGAAATCTAAAGCTATTATGTGAAATATAAAATATGATTTAATTTTTAATTATTTAACATTCTTACAAAAAAAAATCCAAATTGTGCTAAAATATAGATAATATAAAATGAGGAAATGTCATGTTTATTAGAGTAATACTTGAGTATTATTGCAGTATATGATTGCACAGTTAATAGTCCCTATCCTGCCATAATTGCAAATGGTATGTAAGGGCAAGATGAGGCATATGGGAGATATAATGTGCATTAGTTTGATGGTTGCATGTTTGAGGACTGGTGGCTCTGTGAAGAGACCAGAAAAGCTCATTACGTAGTTTCACACTGATTTTTAGGATAAGAGGCTGTGAACTATGCTGTTATGAGGAGGTACTTCAAAAAGTATTCCCATGACAGATGTCAACAATACTGCTGGATTATTGTATCATTTCAGAAGGGAAACTGAATGCTTAAAACATGTTTGGCAGAACTGAATATAATCAATGATTATATTTTGAATAAAATTCTGTTATTTTCAGTGTTAGCATTAATTTTCTAGTCTCTTCTTTGTTATCAGCCACGATATTATTTCTGTTCCTTGAAAGAATGTAGACCTTTACAAACAGCTCAGGAAAAAAAAACAAAAACAATGATACTCTTGTTTAGCTGACATTCTGCAGAATTTGGACAGCTAATTTTGATAATTTGTTCACTGAGAATTTCAGTTATTTCATGAAGCTGTGAATTAATACATATACATATTTGTTTTCAGATATCTTTGCAGAGCCAAGCCTGTAGTTATGGTAAACTCTAATATTATAAAATAGGATGTAGTTTTTTCCTTTTTGTGTGTATGTGTGTGTGTGTGTGTTTTCTGCAAATACAGAAGAACTGAGAAAATTATCAACTTGTAGATTTGTGATCTCTCCTCATTCTTTCTACCACTTCAGTTTCTGTCTCTAGTAGTACTGGGGCCTATGGCTAGTTGACTGAAATTTGTTCGTCTTTCCTAAGTAAATAAGACTAAATTAGTTAACATTTCACAATCCTGCTATTTCCAAGCTCACTGAAGTTTCCTAAGTAAACTTTTTACATACACAAAATTTAGATGCTTTACAATCTGTATCATCTTTTCAAAGTTTCAATATGCGTATGTGTGAAGGTGATACCAATAAATACTGTGGAAAAATACAACGATATTGGCATAATGACTGAAGATATTATACTGAGCAGAGTAGGAATGAGGTATGCTGACCCTAAACTTACTGTGATTACTTAGAATAAGCAACAGTTCAATGAAACAGTTGTGACAAGATAAAAATGAGTGATTTCACTGTCTCTTGACTCTTTTACCTAACCAGGTTAAAAATTTCAGTCAGATTCACTCTCCATACTGTAAATTTCCTTTCTAGAAGGTAACAGTTTAAACAAAAAAAAGTGTTAGGATAAATCTCTCTGTAGGATTTTGCATCATTGAAACAGAATGGCTGAGTAAGTGGCTCACGGTGATTTAGTAATTCCCTTGTCTTGGCTTTGTTTTTATTTTTGTTTTTTTGTTTCAAGTAGCTCCACCACACAGACTGTTAAATATTTGTAAAATGCCATGTTTAGCAGCAATAAAACAGATGGATATACAATTGTCATCAAAATAGACTGTATCAGAATAGAAGCTATGCACAATGTTTTAGGGTATCTTTTTGTTCTTTTTTAATGACTAAGTATACAAATACATATTTCCTCAGTATGTTTCTCTTCAAACAGCTAGCATTTTTTTTTAATGTACAAAATGTTAACCAAGCAAATATCACAATTCTAAGAAAAAAGTAATAGTCTGTATTATATACATGTATACAGTTACGTTTTTGTGCATAGGCACAAAAAGTAATGCCTCGTAGTTGTTTCCATGGAAATGACAATAAATACAAAGAGTTCAATAATGCCATTTGAGAGAGCACATTCTCACCTACAAGGGACTATTTTTCAACATAGTCATTTTCACCAGTGATGAACAGGAGCATGCATGCTGCAGTTGTAAAAAACAAACAAACAAAAAAAACCCTCCCCCTCAGAGATGACTCACTATCACTGTCACCACTGCTGAAATGCACCACCCACTGTCTCACTGTGATCACGTGCATTGACTGGTCTCAATAAATGTTCAGGAAGTGTCAATGAATGTCATTGGGTGCATTTTTTTCTTCATGGAGGAATTCAAGCACATACCTTTGTTTCACATGCAGTTCCATGTCAGATACCACTTAGACTGCTCCTCTGCTGCTATCTGTCACGCAGCAGCAACATGTAATGGAATGTTGGTGGGCAGGTTCAAACTCTATTGCTGTACCACCAACATCTACCTCTGATGTTGCGGGCCAACATAATAAAATATGAGACGTAGCTTTCAGAGCAGCCCTCATATATTCAAGGAGGAAGTCTTTGTATAAGTGAAAGAATTGCTTTTAAGCAACTTATTTTCTGAAATCCATAAATAAATAAATGAGTTGCATCCATAAAAAGATTTTGAAATATTCACCCAAGCATAAAGAGTCCCATTAGTATTAAAAGCCATGATGTTCTGAAACTGAGTATTTCTGAAGCTTCTCACATAAGGAAGTCTTAATATAATCAAAGATGTTCACTATAATTACTTAAAATATTTTTTATACTGAGATGGGATTATATTTTTATAATTTTGACCAGGCTTAGTAGATGATTAAAGATGCATTATTTATTTTTTGTAATTGTATATGGTTGTTGGAAGCAAATTTATTATTTGTGTGACTTTGGTTGAGTTTTCTGCATGTGTAAGTTTATTCTTTAAAACATGCAGTTGTACTTTGTATTGTTTGAATGATTAGTGCTCTTTTTTCTCTCTCCACCTGCCCATGTGTCTTTATTCCATTAACCCGTGGTTACAAACCGGATAGAAGATTTTTATTGTGTTATAATCAGTTCACAGAGAGAAATCTTTATCAGCAGTAAGAACTGCTGTAGTTCAGAACTTCCCAGCCACAGTCATCTTTTTTTTTTTTTTTTTTCATTTATGAAAGCAAAAATATGCATTTTGAATGTAATATGTTTTCCATGGATGTGTGTGATTCCACTTTTTCTCTGGTGAAAAAGGTTGTCTGTCCAGCATTGCTGGACTATTGTACTTACTGGTTTTCAGACTTCTTCCAAGAATTCAATAGAAATATATACGGGATGGCTTATCATCCAGCTATGTGAAATTGTGTTGCTGCTTTTTTAGAATTAGTCCTCACTTTGTCCACATATACATATACCTATTGTCCTAGTTTTGTTAACTGGCTGTGGCTGTCAATATTTTCATGTAGTGTCTTAGACTATTTTAATGTTAAGTTCGTTATCAGAAAGGGGTTGTGGTATTTGGTGTATAAATCTGTTACAAACGAATAAAAATCCATCATTTTAATTCAAAAAATACGTTCTTTCTAATGCTTGAATGCGAAGGCTGTGTGCGTGGGTACATACTAGGTTGCAACATGTTTTTCTTTACTCAAATGTTTCCCTATGTTGTTATTGTGGAACTAGTTTGTTGAAAATAAGAAATCAATCCTCTATTTTTTTTCTATTCCTAGTAAAATGTCTGTTGTTGTTAAGGTATCTTAAATTGTTGGGAAGTGTTTATATTCATTGTCACAGTGATTTAACCTTTCTGTCGTTCTGACTAAAACCTCAGTGATTTAGTGTTGCACAAACTCTAGACTGACCTGAATCACATAGTTTATTTCAATAGGTGTTTTTACACAACCAAATAAAGCGTTGTGTATTTGACAAAGAGCGTAATATTGGAAGATCTGAATTATTTTTTTTCTTTTTTCTAAAACCTCGAGGTGCTCTGCTTTCCAAATCAAATATGACTGTGTCTTTTTATCACTAGCAATAGTTTCATTACTGCAAAACTAGTCTTGTTAAGTGAGACCATTACAGCAATTCTAAGTCCCTTTACAGTAACCAAATCTACTTTCATCTTGGGTAGAATCTGATCTGGCATATGACACAGAGAAAAGAATAAGATTCCTGTGTGATGCTGAACTGTGCTAACAAATCCCAGCTTGGAGTTAAATAAAGTGTAATTGTGTGTATTCATGAATGTCTTATGTATATTTTAGAAAGTGATTTAGGAACAAGTAACTTCCAAAATACAGTGCCATCTGCACAAACATTAAAGTGAAGAATCTTGTAAACACAGTATGAGCCACATCATGTGCAGATTTCAACTTGTATTTAAACTACACTTACAGATTTGTGAAGTTAAAAGAAAAACATTGCACAACTGCTGGAAAAAATAGAAAGCTCATCACTAATTCCATAATTAGTGGTGAACTTCAAAGATGCAACATTTTGTTTTAATTGTTTTTCCTGTGTGCATTCTTGCAGTTCTCTTCAAGAGCAATTTACTGGTGTCACAAAAAATATAAGCAAGTAGGTGTATGCTGGGCTTTAATCACTCTATAAAGAATATTTACTGTAAAGCATTGTGCATAAGACTGGGTAAAATGTCAGGCAACTGGTTACGAAAATGTCCATGAAAGAAAAATACCCATCTAATAATTCTCTATTGATTACCTGTGCATTAGTGAGTGCTGCACAGAGTGTCTCATGAAACTACAAGATATGAAGTGTGAATAGTCTTTAAAAATTTTACTGACTTCCATCTGACAGTTTTATTTAGAGTAAATCATATGAGGAGCCCTGCCTTTTTCACGTGATGTATCTAGAACTCTAGTTAGTTATAATTAACAGAACAGAAGCTATCTTGCAGGTGTAATCTAATGAACAGGTAAGGAAAATCTTATCTCAGAATGCTTGAAACAGAAGAGGAGCCTGCATATCTTGCTTCTGAATGACTGAAAATGCTTTCTCATAAATATTTTTACAGTATTTCAGTTCATATGAAGCCTATGAAGACAGGCTGAAGGAACTGGGCTTGTTCAGCTTGGAAAAGAGAAGGCTGCAGAGAGACCTCATTGCGGCCTTCCAGTGTTTAAAGGGAGTTTATAAACATAAGGGAAATCAACTTTTTACAAGGGTAGATAGTGATAGGAAAAGGGTGGGAATGATTTTAAATTAAAAAAAGGGGAGATTTGGATTAGATGTCAGGACAGTTTTTTAGTGAGAGTGGCACAGGCTGCCCAGAGAGGCTATGGATGCTGCATCCATCAAAATGTTCAAGGCCAGGTTGGATGGGGCCCTGGGTAGCCTGGTCTACTGCTTGATCTAGTGGTTGGCAGCCCTTCCTGTGGCAGTTGGGCTGGAACTTGATGATCCTTGAAGTCCCTTCTAACCCAATCCATTCTATGATTCTATGATGAATATTTCATATCATATGATTCTGTGGTAAGAAATGTTGAACTATAATGTCTTTGAAGCCATGGTAGGAATCAAAGAACTGTTTTAAATGGTATTTCTTAAGCTGATTTGATACAGATAGGCCCATAGGAGCATGATTGCTGCTTGTTGATACAGACAGATAAAATCTAGTTCCCTTATTCCCTCCACCCTCTTGCCAAGACCACATGGTGCATGGCTTTCAATAAGAACGGCTTTTGTTGTTAGTGTCTGTTTGCAGCTGGAGAACAGGTTTTGTCACTTGATTCCTGTTGGTCTTCACTCTTGGCCTTTGCTTATGTGGCTGCCAGCAGGGTTAGAGCTCTGTTAGAGCTCTGGTTTTCTGTGCTGAACCGAGTGACATACTGTATATTCCCCTCTTTTCATGGTAAAGGCTTAGCTCTTTTTGAAGTGTTTCAGTTCTAGCAGCTTTCTTATTGCTTATGCTGTGGAGAGGTTACCTGAAATAACAAAACTACTGCTCCTGTTTTTCCTCCTTCCATGTGTACCATTCTCTTAGCCAAGGGCAGAGTGCCACCCATGCTGTTGCTGTTGTAGAATGCAGAGCATTCATCACACAGCTTCCCACTATTTCCCAAAAAGGTTTGTATTTCAATGTCAAGATAAAATGCCATTCTTTCAAGTGGCAGAAAACAGTCAGAGTGAAGTTTGTTTTTAGTTTTTTTCTTTTTCTTTTTTTTTATTGACAATGGTAGTTACTTCAACTCAGTTCAACAGGTCTAGAGTACAGTCCCTTTTAAACTAAATCAATAACACAATTCCAGACATCCTTGATGTTTGTAGAGATTTTGATCTAAACATAGCCAGTTTCAGCCACAAATGCTGAAACTGGTGAACGGACACCATTAAAACCAAACATCTCTGAAATCTGTGAAACTAAATAGCCAGACTTGAATCTTGCCATTTTTACACATTTTGTTTATCTCTTCCTTGTGTGTGTTGGAAGAGGGGAAGTATTTGTTTGCTTTGTTTTGCTTCGTTTATTTATTTATTTAGCTTTTTTTTGTTTTTGCTGGGTTTGGTTTTTTTGAGAAGCTGGAAAGAAACATATCTCTACAGGGAAAAAGTAATAAAAAGAGTATTTCCTTTCTTTTGTCTTGTTTGTGAAAGCATTACAAGGAAAGCAAGATTAAAAATAAAATATAATTTGCAGTGAAAGTGACAGTAAATGGAAAAGATATTTTGTTTATTTCTTTTGAACCAGTAGGAGACATTAACAAATAAGTAAATGTTGCTTTGAGTTAGCCTGTGGTGCTTGTCTTATGAAATAAACTTTTGCATAAAGTCTTTCTCTTTGTTCTGACACTGCAGAATCCTTCAGTTTGAAAGAAAGTACAAAAAGTAGCATATATAGTCATTTGTATATGTCAGTGTATTCTGTATTGAAGTACTGAAAATTTTTGATTGATGTCAGAAAATGTCTGGTATTACTTAGCAGTGGCTAAACTTTATAAGTCCTGAAACATATGCCTTTTTTTTTTTCTTTTAAGAAAATAAACAATGCTCACTCATTTAAATTTGCTAAGAACGTTCATTCAGAATGCACAAGCTCTGCTTTAAAACATGCTCAGTTTCCCAACATACTTCCCTCAGTGTAGTAAAGGCGATGATCTCAAGTACACAGGGGAGCATGCAGGCAAACATTCCTTGCATCTAGGGAGCAGTTATCTAATTTGTGAGCATAACTAATTTCAACATGTGTCTCTGGAGCTTGAGATCTGTGTGTGATCAATCCTTGCCGTTCTCTGTTCACTCTAACTGTGAGTGGATAAAGAGTTTCATGAAGCTCAGGCTTGCTCAGAAGATTTATTTTTTAAGTGGTTCTTCTTACTGTGGGCTGTGATACTCCATTGGATACTACAGTCACAACTCATTTTTACAGAAGTGTGTTTTTTTCCAAGATAAGCACATTCTGATTTAATATTGTTGGCATGTTATAGACAGAAATAATGTGAATATTGGTAATATAAAATGCATATATTTTATATGGAAAGTCTTTTAACATTAAAAAGTCATAATTTCTATTAAAAATATAATGAAAAGAACATAAAGCAATTTTCTTTATCATTGTCTCTTCAAAAATAAATGTGATTCCAATCCCTAAGTCAAACCTTGAAGGTTTCTTCGTATTATCTTACACTATGTTCTTCCTTACTGACGTTTGTAAATCCTGTAATTCTGTGTCATATATCTGTTGTGCGTTCTTGCTGGCGTTGCAAAATAAGGGATACTCTGTCGATCTGCATGATATTTTATGTCTAGTTTTCATCTGTCAGAATAGATTTCATTAAGAATGGACTAATTTCCTAGATACAGATGGGTGTATTACCAAGAGCTAATCGCTTTCTTCTGCAAATAAGACAACCCCAAGCCCATTGTGGGTCTTGTGTTTTGTTGGCAGAAGTACAGTGGAGCAGATGTCTCCACATCAGTGTAAAGTTCCGCTGCAGGGGCTGCACTTTGCAGTTTTATTTTACCAGTGGATGTATGCAAGGCTGTAGGTCGTAATTTTGTTCAGTGCCAGCTTATTTAATGCATTATTGTTATAGTTATAATCTATCACTGTTTCAAAATAGCATCAAATACTAACGACTATGTAGAAGCTTGAATTAATCTCTTATCAAAGCAATGTTCACATGGGAGATAGGAGTTTTCATCTTTTTCATAATTTCTTTGTCGTCACTGAAGTACTTTTTTTGCATTTTATGAATCTCCAATCTGCAGCACAGTAGTTATTTTATTATTGACTTAGCTAAAGTCTGTGATGCAATATGATGCTGATTTAGAGTTGATGTATCATTTTCAAAATGTAGTAGTAAGGGTGCTCCCCCACTATGCAAAAAGAGAAGAATTGCTAACAGAAAGGGATAAATTCACTTTCTTCAAGGTCATTTTGATGTTTTGGGGGTAAAAAATGTACTTTTCCATTTCCAATTTAAGATTGACGTTTTTTAGTACTTGCTTTTGCTCATTTCCCTGCTTTATGTGGATCTTTTTTTTATCCTCTAAATATTAAGATGTCTAAAAGAAAAATAGGGTGAATTTTTCTGTGAAATCCAAACATTATTACAACATATTGTTATAGACATTTAATGAATTTGTTCATTTTCATTGGAGAAAAAAAAAGAAAAGTAGAACATTTAGCCAAGTTCTATTCATTGGCAATGTTGTATCTTGAGGGAATCTGTAGTGCTGGATTTCTCCCTGCAACCTGTAAGCTTTCTTTTTGCTTTTCAGAATACATTTGCAGAAGTGTCTGCAAAATATAAGATTTCTACATTCTAATTTATTTTCATTGCTATTCTGTCTTTAATAACGCCTTAATGTATCAGCATTCCATGGGAATGGCTGGTGGGTGTAAAACTGGTTTTGATTGCTTGTTTTGGAAAGAGTCCTACAACCACAGCATAAAGTAAAAAAGTGTAAATGGTAAAGAAATCTAAGAAACTTTTAGTTGCACTTTAGAAAGAAAAAAAAATAAATCCAAGCTCTTTAACAGAATATAAATTAGCAAATGTCAGATTTGTCAGCAGGAGTAAACTTCTTTAGCTAAATCAAATATTAATATCTCCTCATTGACATTAAAGTAATGCTGCGAATAACAGAAAGCTGTAGATTGTTTTCATCCTTTAACAAGAAGATGTTTTCTGTGCACCTTCTTCCCAATACAGTCATTTTCTGAATTCTTTTTCTCTCTCTCCATTTGTGATGCTCAGCACAGTTGTCTCCTATATCTGCTCTAATTTTTGCTTTGAGGGATAAATAGACATTGAAAACCAGAGTTACTCAGGCCATAGCTCTCAGCTTACACTTCCTGTAGCTCTTTGCCATCCTTTATCAGAAAACACATGTATAATGTAAATAGGTATATTTCTTTTTCCATTGCATCTCTGTTTTAACTGGTGTTCTACTGCTAAGGTCAGCTTCGTAGAAAAAAAAAATCTGGAGAACAGAGTTGGAAATTCATCCTTTAAATTATTATTCTGAATGCTATGAGTATGTAAATTAGAAAAAAAAAATTCCTATATGATGCATTTGTGAGAGAGTATTTTACAAACAGATGGTCTGAGATCTTAATTGCTTGGGACCAAATTCAGCCAAAAATGCACAAAGACACTGCAATAAACTGGAAGGGAGATTAAGAGGGGTATCGGGGTATCCTAACTCATTCAGGTGCATGTAACGAGAGAGGGTAAAGCACTCTTATGCACTTTCATGCGAAACAACAAAGCTGAGAATTTTTCTGTATTTGCCAGAGTTTGTGAGACTCGTCTTCAATCTATTAATTTATAACTGTAGTATTTATTCTAACATATCTTTTTTGTGTCACAATGGAGCTGTCCTTTAGAATTGCTGATGCTCAATGTGTGTGTCATGTAGACACTGACTTTCTGAGCTTTTAGAAGCAAAGTCATTTAGCATGATTAAAATTGTGAACTGCTTTCAGCACTGTTGTCAAACTCATTGTTCCAGTTGAGCATTTTTCACTGCTAAAAGCGTTTCCAGTCTTCATAACTTTACTTTTTTTTTGGCTTACGACATCAAACATTTCATCACTCTCAAAAAATTCTATATCAAATGTATAAATCATTGCCAGCTAGAAATCCTTTAACTTAATTAACTTCTGTGCAATGTACTCAGGTCCTCATACAGAGAATTCCACTTTTTTTCACTTGATGTATAAGAGAGCATATGTCAGGTCAAATGGTGCAAGATGATGAACAGAGAGATGCAGTCAACCTATAACTCAGAAAGGACCAACTTCCAGCCCATGCTGTCCAGATGTTGCTACGGTCTCCTGGTGCTATCCAGTGAGTCAGAAAATACCACATTTGGTTATCCTGATGTACAGAAATTCGCTCACTGTATCAGAAGTTTTGAGATCATGGAGGACTGCAGTGAAACTTGGAATTATGAGGAGATGTGGGGTAGATTTGTGGAAGCAAGATAAGTTCCTTCATATTTCTGAGAGATGTAGCAGTAGGAAGGTTTTACGTGTGACTGATTCCCTGGGGCTGGCACGCTTCATCAGGGTCACAGAACTGAGTTAAATGAATTTTTGAAAGTGTTACACTAAACCTGTGGCAAGAGAGGAAACAAAGTAGTAATCAAACATTTCTCTCTTATTTTTATAATACTCTTTAAAATGTTTTGTTTTTTAATTTTCTTTTTAAAATTGTTTTACTTTTATTTCACAGCCTGAAGTGGGAAGAAGTTGTGGTGTTTATGGTTCATATTTTCTTTATCTGCATACTTCGGGTAACCCAGAAAGAAGCTTTCTTTATCAGGTCAAAATGATAACATATAAGATAATAATTTCTTGACATTACAGAATATCTTGACAGTTTAAATGCACGTGTTAAATGCTGGTGCAGAAGAAGTAGATGTCGTTTTGTTTGAATACGGTGTTGTGGAGATGCTATAGTAGTATTCATAATATTTGATACTCGAGGAAATTTGGAAGAAGGAAAACCAGTACTTTTTCTACTAATAATTAGCAGTAAATAGAATCATGTGACAGAATAAAGTACATGGAAGAAGTAGGACAAGAGGATTAGCATAGAGTATGGTGTTCTTGCAGTTTATGCCAGCCCAGTAGTATGATTCGAAAATCTTGGTGCTTGGATTGATAATGACTGTGATAAAGAGAGTAAAAAAGATAAAAAATGTATATAAATCTCATCTTTACATGTGAGATAGTGTGGCCGCATGTAATAGAGACAAGAGAAGCTGTTGCCTGAAATAGTCCTTTACCTTATGGGAAATACAGACTTAGTAAAATAATAACCTAGCAGAAAAGCAGTGAAATGAACCTTGAGGAAACAGATGTTACAGCAATAATCCTTTGGGAATCCAGAAACTTAGTGTGAGTGTTAATCCATTTGTAATCGTTGAGAAAAAAACTGTGAATGTTGTACAGCACTCACTGCAGAATTATGCACAGATTTCCCAGTTCTTTTTTCAAGTGTTGGTAAGATCTAATTGGTTGGTAAGCTATATAATTCTGTTTGTATGAAGTGTATTTCAATTGGATAACAAGCTGTTGGCTTATCTAAATCGTTCAAGCACAGAACACTATGCTGAGTATCAGTGAGTGCACTTGTTTTGGCATTTGGCATGGCGGTGTGGGATACTCTAGATTCCAACTGAAAATAAGACAAAACATACAGATTGTGTGTGTACGTAGGTATTTTATTTATTCTGAATTTTTTAAAGGACCTTTTCCTGCTCTTGGTAACTAGAACAAGTAACCTGAAGAAAGCTGTGTTACCTCAAGTATTGCCTTCCTCCGTGAATGTCTTACTTTTTAAAAACTATTTCCCAGAAAGAAAATACTAATAAGATTTATTCATCAGAATGTTATCGTTTGACTCCTGATTTAAAATGTGGTTGGTTTTCTCTCCTCTTCCTGTGATTCTGTATGATTGGAAAATTTTGAGAAGCCTTGAAAGAACTCTTTTTACATTATGCAGTTCTCACTCAGTATTTTGCTTTTTACAGCCACGCACACACACACACACAAAGGTATGTATTATTCAACATACCAAAAAGATGTATTGTTTTAGTATTTAGTTTGTTTCCTTTCATTTCTACTTTATTAAAAAAAAATGAACAAAATTCTCCTGACCTTTTTCTTTACAGTGGTAGTAAAAGCTTTGAGGTATATGGAAAATATGACCCAAAAATATTTCAGATGTAAGTAATATTTATAATCTAACAGAAAAACATTGTTCAGGAAAAATAAAAATGGCCAGCATGGCTGGAAAGAGTAAGATCTCATTCCTGTGTTATCCACTGTTGCATAGCAATCAAAATGGAATAATATTCTCAGTACTCATTGCCACAAGGTAATTTATTTTTTCCCTAGTTTCAAAACAAAAAGCAAACACTAACACTCCTAAATATAACCTTATTTTTAGACAGGGTAACTTCACAAATTGAGTTGGAGAATTAAATTTATGAACCTCTCTTCCATGTTTTGTTCTGTATTCTCTTTTTGATACCATACGTATGTGTTTGTAATCCAAATGTAATTACATCTGTGCTGTAGGCCATGCTGAAATGGAGTGGCAGATAGATACTGTGTACATGATCTCAAAAACTAGTGGATCAGCTAATCTGAATTTACAATAGTTGAGATTAAACAAACAAACAAAAAAACACAGAATTCCGTAAAGCTTAGATTGAGTAAAGAAAGTTTATATTTGAAATATGAAAATAGAGCAGAAAATGTAGTGAATATAGTTAAAAAAAAAAAAAAAAAATTCTCATTTTCCCTTTGTTGTGTTTAACAACTCCATGACAGAAATCGGGCTTGAACTCAGTATTTTTTCTCTTATAAATCTTGTCTTTTGCTCTCTTGTGAATGTACCTTTTGTTTCAAGTGACAGCTACATCAGTAAGATTACCACCACTACCATTTCTCTTAATATACCACTTAAGATATCTTAAGATTACCTCTTCACTTAATGTAGTGACTTCTTATGGCTGCTTGCTCTCTGCTCACATTACTGGTTCTGGCCCTTGTGAGTCTCGGTGTAAAGGTCAAACTTAAATGAATGCTTTGTATATGTTCATACTCATAAACTGTTTATTTTCTTTGTAGTGTTTACCCAGACCTGTGAAGAACTTACTCATGTTACTTTTCCTTCTGAGCAGTACTGCAATTGCTGTGCTGTGTTTCCATGTCTACTTTTGAGATCGTTGCAAACTCTTGTAAAGTGGATGCCAGCCATTTTTGCAGTTTCGTCCAAGTTTAGGTGCTGCCAGGCTTGTATCACTTGCTTCAGGTCATGTGGCTTGTAATACATGTGCTGCTTTTCTGCAGAGTTTGATTTTAGTCCTACTTGTTTTTCTTTTTTAGAGTATTTCTCATTGTACTTTGCGTTGTGTCCTTAGCATTGCCCATAGCACAGTAGTATTTCAGTCAGCATCATCGTTCACATTATGCAAGTGCTTATGGTTGTAACCTGTTGCGAAGGAATGAAAGGTAGAATGGTGATTGTATTTCTGTGTCATTCCCCTGACAGTTTTAGCTTTTGCTTATTTTATAAACTACTATTTTAAAAGTGTTTTTTCAACTGTCTCACATAGTGGGTTTTTTTTTTTTTTTTTTTTTATGCTATAGGAAAAAATCTCTTTTCCTATAGGCTGTTAGGTTGCTTATGAGAGCGGAAAAAGTCAGAAAACTAGGCTTGCATGTTCTGATAGTTTCTCCAATAGATATTTTGAGAAAGAATGTCAGGATTTATCTTTCTGAGTGTTTTGATGCGGAAGGTTTATGTTTCAGGTACTCAGTAGACTTGAAGAATTTCAAGAGTATTGCAATGTCTCTGGATTTTATTATATACTTAACATATCTGCTTTAAATTAAACAAAATTTATTGGTAATCCAAAGAGAAAAAGAAAAAAAAGTGTGCAAGTAATAACAATTTCTCATTGTAAATGAGAAGAAATATTTCTTCACATGGTGCTTAATAACGAAGTGTTCTATGATACTGTGGTGGCGGATATTTTCTGTCCTACACTTTTCTGTAATTAGAAGTTTTTTCATATTTCTTAGTGACTAGTTTCAGTTTGCTTTCTGTGTTCAAATTTCATGTGGACTTATGCAAGTCTACTTAATCAAGTCTATAATGTAGTCTGCAATTTCTATGCAAGATGGGAAGAAGTTTCAGCCACTAGCTGTGTCTTTGGAACAGTCTTGCCTAAAAGCTTTATCACGGCCATATGCCTCAAATATTTAGCTTTCACTTAAAAAATAATTAAAAAAAAAAGTAATGGGTTACTTTTTTTTTTTCCCCCCAAATCAATTCTGTGACTAAGTGAATGAAAAGAAATGTATTATGCACTTGCCTAAAAATGACAAAGTCTCTTTTATTCCAGATTGGCTCCCTATAGAGCCAACATAAAATTAATAAAGATGTAAATAAATAAAGAGCAGGTTTTTAAAAGTCTGAGTATATTCTAAGCAGACAAAACCATAATGCAAAATGCAGAGCTAAGGAGAAGGGGACCTACTGATGCTTTTTATCTAGATTTGCCTACATTCAGGTTATTTAAATAAGCATACGTTCTCTGTATACTTAAAACTACACAGGGAAATGAAACATTAAGAATTGAAAAAAATTGCAGACAAACCATTTCCAAACAGTTCTAGATATGTTAAACAGGTTCAGCCTATTTGTGGAGGGCTTGCAAAGAAAAAAGTTTAGGAAAAAAAGGTGAAATCAGTTTTGGACTCTTTTAGATGTGTTTGTGTTTGTACATGTATATTTATGGATGTATTTAAGATTTGACTGCCAGCTATAAAAACTGCATTTTGAATATCAATGGTGATCTCAGAACAGAAATGTAGATTACAGAACTTCTAGAAGTGCTGCGTTCTAGCTAAACGCAGACAGCTGTAATTTGATTTTATTGCTATGTTAGTATTAGCTATCCTTCGTGAAGTATTATCATCTGTTTTATTTCTGAGTTTACTGAACTTGCTGCGGCATATTGCTTGTTGTACTTATGGGAAATGGTGCTCTCCAGAACCTCTTTATTCCCTTTAAAGCTATGGATTCGGTTGGATTTGTTCAGGAGTTTGGAGGCAAACGGATACCCGAGGTGTACCCACACATAAGACTATATTTGTTTTATATTTGAAAGCAGCTTCTTAAAATGTCATTAAAAAGGATGTGTTTGGGTTCTTGAATATAATTCCTGATTGTTTATTTGTTTGTTTGTTTGTTTTTTTCTTGTTCCTCATTTGTTCTCCAGAAGAGGTTTTAACTTGAAAACATTTGAAAACAATGTATTTTAGATCTAGCGTAGCTTAACTTGACCTCCCATCTTTATATGTGAACAACAGTTATCAGCATGCAGAGTGAATTTGTCCTGTTCAGACTGTAAGCACTATGACTTCTAAGTGGTAATGGTGAAGAAGGGAATTTATCTGGTTTTCATGGCTGGTAATGCATCAAAAATAACTGCTGAAAAGTATAGGATATTTTTAAATTTATGGTCATTAGTTCAAGAGATAATTTCTCTTGAGAGATTTGTGGAATTATAAGGTATTGATCAAATTCTATAATGTCATTAATATTGATAGAACAGTAATTTCTGTAAGTCTGAAAGATCATGTATAATAATTGTATGATAGCAGAAAGCTTGAGTTACTGTACAATTTTCCAGAATCTCTCCTGAACAAAGAATTGCTGAAGCCACGCTATCTTCTCTTGATGATGCCTGGCATGCCAGCACAGCTAAAATAGTGCATTTATCTCTCTACACCTCATTTGAGTCCCTTACTAATGCTGACATCTGTTCAAATCTTAATTACCACGTTACCTCAAATAGTCCCACGTCAAATCTAACCTAATATAAAAATATCTCAAAAACAGAAGTGCAAAATGTCTCTATGTAATACAGTGATGTTTTATTAATAAAGTAAATGGATAAATAATTTGCATAGTATTAGAAGCAAGAGCTTTTTATTCATGTTCTGGAGATTTTTGACATTAAAAACTATTGTTGATTTTTATTGTTGTATGTATGTGTCAATTGTTGTATGTATGTGTAAATTGATTTGCGTGCAACATAAAGCAACTTTTTAATATGATATGCAGTACTTTCTTAGTTATACATTCCAACATATGGAATAACTTTATTAAAAAATAAATAAACCCACCAAGACTGAGATATTTGTGCCACATATGATACCTAAATATTGAGCATATTATCAAGTGTATGAAATGAGTATTTGAGCAGGATAACATGAATATTTCCTATCTTCCATCACATTCACAGTAAAAAAGCAGATTTTCTATCAACAACATAGAGGTGTTTGCGTATATTTTTGTGTATGCTTTTGTGCATACACAATGCAAAAGAAATATGTGCCCATTATCTAATGTGTGCTGAATTTCTCCCTCCAAAACCAATCTAAATCATCAGTCTCTCCCCCTTGAAAAAGACTGAAGAGTGAGGTATTTAAAAGAAAAGAACTGAGATCTTGGCTTTGAGTAATCTAATCCTTTCTAGTTAAACTGATCCCTAGTTAAATATTGTGTTCTTGAGCTTCGCATTGCTCTGCTTGAAACTACATCTGCAAAAGTGATTCAGGGATGTTGATAAGTTTCTGGATTTGTGTATTCCATTGCATTTAATGATGAATTTTGTTTTAATGTTTCTTTATTTTAGCACAGTTTAACACCATAATACAGCATCAACTGAGTTAGCTGCATTCTATACTATGGAATGGCTTACCAACTGCTAATGAGGTACATCTCTGTTTCTCCTCAAAAACAGCTGATGTAGAGTCCATTATGGATTACCACACCTTTCTTTTATATAATAACACGACAGAAAAAAAGTCCACTGATTTCTCTGGCCACAGCTGCCTTCTTTGTGGAAAGGATCTATTTTTACATTTTAACACAGTGGAGCTTTGATAGCTAGTGGAAACAGAGTATTTGGTGATGCGTGGTTTAAAAGTTTATGAAGTTTCTGATGCGTATCTACATAATTGCATGCTTTTGCCTTTCAAAAGCAAGTGAATGAAAAAAGAATTGGGGAATGCTGTTCAAAATTGTTTTCTAATGATTAAGTCAGCAACCTCAAAATGTAACTGCAGCTCTCAGTCCTTTCTAATTTCTGTTAACTTGCATCTGCTTTCATAGTCTCCTTAAGAGCATTTAGGAACAACAAGACTTTTTATCAGTCACAGCTTGCTGTCTCTACTAGGACTGCTAAGATCAATACCATGTACTCTACCTCCAGAGGAGATCAGTGCATTTTATGCTTAAAATTTAGTGTGTCATCATCACTTCTGTTTTAGAAATGGTAATATAAGCCTGCAGCACTAAGGACCTTGCTGAAGGCTTATACATTTGAAAACAGCAGCAAGCTTGTTGCTGTAATTGTAGCGTGTTGTTGCTGATTGATATGCCTGTTGGTGGGTTGCTTAAATGTGTACTTCCTTTCCATCTTTTCATGTCTTGGAAATTTGGAGGTGCTTTAAAATCAAAGTGAGATTCAGTGACCTCACAGATGACATTCAGCGACTTTCAAAGTTTTAAAACAGAGTTCTGAAATCAGAAATGGAGCTTTAGATTTCTTCCCTACCAGGGAAATATTTTAGTTTCTTGGTCCTGTTTACTCAGCTCTACAAATTTCATAAGAAGCGTTATTTCACTGTATTGTGAAGTATAGGACAGATATCTCAGCAATTAATTGATTATCTTTTCATCTGCAATGGCCCAAATGCCAAGGTAAAGATGTGTAAAGTTGGGTTCTAGATATGCCCTTTAGGATTGGCTATCTAAATGTTTACCAAAACAAATATTACTGAGCACTGCAGTTCCTTGAGAAAGAACAGGCTGTACTGACTCTGCCTCTGCTTTCCTGAGTAGTAAGTGCTTTTTCAGGAGCTTGCCTTGGATCTGTCTCATACCTCTTAAAAGTTAGGATGCCTAAGAGGTAAAATTTGCTATTCTACTAACAAAATAGCAGAGTAGTTGTATGGTCTGTACACACGATAGGGATATAACTCCTCTATATTTGGCAGTGTGATGCATCTGCTTGGTCATGCCTGCCCTCTAGAGATGTCCTCAGTTGTTAGAAGTGCTTCTGTGACTCGGATTATTGATTTCTGAGACACTATCTGTGCAGGGACATCAAATATATCTTGCTCCTTCTACTCTGGTGATGTTAACCTCTATAGACTATATACTGAGGAAACTCTCTGGTTTTAGATATGGCAATGATCTATCTGTTCCCTATACATTTGTGTTTCACGTAATTATCTCAGGTAATGTAATGACATGCCATTCCTATCTCAGTCTTCAATAGCGGCACTGTTTTAATGAGAATTATATTTCTGAAATGATTGTTCATACAGCACTGTGTACTGCAAAGAGAATAGTCCACAGTCATGGTTCTTTGTTAGGTGACTGTTATCCTGGTTTGATACCTCCTGCCTGTATTTATCATTATATCATGTTTTTCTTTTCTATACATAGTTAGCATCTTTCTTTCCAGTTCAGTACTTACTCAGTGCCAGTAGTCAGGCATTCCGTTTCTTCGTTCTCTTCTAGTTGTTGTTCTTTGCTGAAGTGGAACAGTCATCTTTGGCTTCTCCAGTGACTATTCTTTCTCTCTGAATACATAGAAATGTACATTTTACTGATGGGATCATATTTGTTGCTTGAATGTGTTAGACCACATGTGCCATGTTTCACATTTTCTGAACGTCAGCTTACCTGTGCATAATTGTAATTCATATATGTATGGATATAAATATGTGTGCATCTACACGTGTTTTGTATTGTCTTTCTAGTGCAGAGCAGAGTCCTATGGATAAAGACTCTGCCATTATTTTTCTTGACTGTCTCTGATCTTGTCACAGGTAGCACAATTTTTTAGCTTGTAAACAAAATCTTTAGGACAGAAACCTTCCATGAATTCGGATTGTGTTTCTCTAATGGAACGTGTTTGTTATTACTATCCATGAGTTCTTGATCTGTCCTTAAAAGGACTGTCTTTCCTTGCATTTCTGAATCCTTGACATAACATTTGTGCATATTTCTTGAAAACATATTTCATGAAATAGAAGATGGACCTTATAATTTTGTTTTCAGTATTCTTGGCAATGTAACGGACTTTGCCATTGGAGACAATTTCTACCCTCCTCTGAAGCTGAGGATACTTGCCTGTCAGGTATTAGAGCAGTATGGTTAGGTTGCGTTTGGACTTGATGATCTTGAAGGTCTTTTCCAACCTGAGCAATTTTATGATTCTATGATCAGTTTAAATTAAATGTTGCTTCCATTCTTCTTGGCTGTAAGAAAAATATCCTGCACAACATAACTAAGATGTACAGTGAATCACCTCTACATTCTGTTTCCATACATCTCCACCAGTTCTGGATCATTATTGTTAATAGTAATTATTAAGTGTTTAAGTTTACTGTTCTTGAAGAAACATTTAAAAGAGAAAAATTTGGCAGAAGTAGCTTAAGTAAATAACTTTTTATTAGGTAAAAATAGGTATATGAAAGCATTTTTATGCAGAGGGTTTTTTTCTCCCATTTATAAAAGGTAGATATAACTTTTAATTACTACATTATGGATATTTTACTCCACACAACATACAGTAAAGCTGCCAATAAGGCAGCTTTCTGCAGATAGCTCACTATGATTACTGCTTAGTATCTGTTGCTTTCATTGTACAAAAACTGCACTATCCTGCTCATGTTCTTTTCATTTCATTAGTAGAATGAGGAAATGTTATTTATGTTAAAATGTAAATAGTTTTCTAGAAAGGCATCACTATATGGGCAGAATAAACTTCATTATTTGTAATTGGTTTTGGTTTTCATACCTTTCTGACTGAGAGGAAGTCTGTTCTGAATTTTATGTTGCAGTTTTTCTACCTGTGAGAATCCAAGCACTAGGTCTGTTATGATTCTTCAGTCAGTTTAACAGTGATTAAACAGTCCTCCATCATGTGTAGCTGCTGTCATTCGTCTGTATGCAAGAAACTACTCATTGCTGAGTGCTCCTCCATATCTGACCTTGTACGTATGGAATGTGGCAAGTCTTCAGCGTAGCATAAACAACTCTTCCTCCTTCTGTGTACAAGGGATTCTAGCTCTAGGGAAGTGATAAAATCATTTCCAGCAGTTTAAAATGGATGAAGAGAGGTATTCTTTCCAGCTTTCAGGTAATGCTTGCTCTTTTCAAGACAACTGGGATGCTTGTCAGTGTCCCTAAACACATGGTCACTTTTATCTCCACTTCACTTGAAAAACTGTCTTTTTCCATCACAGCAAACATTTCTCGCTCCCTTGAGAGTAACTTTGCTAAGCTTACTCTACTGAACATAAATGTAATAAACAAACCCCGAATGAGTGTCAGAAACCTTTTGTTCTGATCTGTAACTTCTCATCGGTTTTCGTCATACTTTTGTCTCAGTAGTCTGTCCTTGGGAAGAACTGCTCAGTTCCGGATGTGAACTTATTCTAAGGAAATTAGGAAATAACAACTCTTATACTCTTTCAAACTTCATATTTGTGAACAATGTATTTGTGATGCAGTCCTGGTGGCACAATGCGTGCTGGCTTCAGCTGTGTGGGTCTGCAGCTTCCTGGCTAGATGCACATCCATTCTTTACTATAAACATATTTAATTCAAGTAAACTGCATCAGATATTATCAACGTTCAAGGTAGATTTTCTTATGAAGGAAAGGACTGCAATGTTTTAGTATTTTTCAAACTTACTGATTTGTATTTACCTTCTTTTGGTATTCACCGCATTCCTCTGTAAAGATAAACAAAAAATAATAATCTTTAAATGCAATGAATTCTATTTTTAGACTATTGCAGCTGTGTTCTTATCCACATCTTATTTGATTATCAATGTATTTTACAGAAATAGTATCTTAAGAATTGTACAAGACAAAGCTATAGCAATACTAAATAATCATTTCTTTGTGTGGTCGGTGGCCTTTCAGGTGTTGTGATTCTTAATTATTATTTTATTTCTTTTACCCTACAGCTCTAAATCCTCTGAAGAAGTTTTAATCCCTCTGCAAGAGCACTTTCTTTTGTATAGGAGTACTATGTTTTTGAGCTCTCAGGGAGTCTGATTACCTGCCAATTGAATTCATTCCTGAACAAAATCTCTAGTTTACTTTCCTACAAAGAGTTTTAGCAGCTGTTGTTGGGTTTTTCTTTCTAGTTCTTTGAGATTTATGAATGGACAGACACAGCAGTCATCCTGCACGTGGATATGGGAGAAAGTGGCAGAAGAAAGAAAAACTAGGGCTCTTTTTGTACTTTGACAGATAACCACTTCATTGGTGTTGGAAGGAAAAAAAGTCAATAAAGAAACCATTATTCTGTTAGAGTATGAGTGCATCACTTAAAGAGCTGGAAAGAGTTATGGCAAAGTATTCCTCATCTTAAAGATGATGTTGTCTGTTACTTTCGGTCATACAGCTTTTTACATGACAGCCTTGATCTGAAAGGAAATTTTAATTGCAATTTGTATTTCAGATGGCTAATAAATTGAAGATCATGAGTTGGCTCCCTCTTGATGGTCTGTGATTTTTTTAAAATTAATTACTTATCTCTTATAATTCTAATAAATCTTAGTTATAGTTAAGCCTTGTTGAAGAAAAATGATTTCTAATTATTTCTCCTTGTTGTGACAACTGCGCCATGTTATACCGTTATTTGTCAGCTCCTTTCTGGAATTGAGTTACTCCAAGAAATCTTCAGTATATTAAGGCTGAAGTGAGCCCCAATCCTGCAAGTTGCCATGTGCAATTATGAGATGCTGAGAACCCAATTCCACACAGAACTGAGATTTTTGTTTTAAGTGCGTGAATCTGGGCTCTATAGAGTAGTGTCTCCTTAGAGAGGTTTTTGTTTAGGATATTATATACCAGTGTGAAAATACTTAGATGTTTTTTAAATATGTATTTAAGATGCTGGATTAGCATGGAGTTTGGGTCTCAAAGATTATAGCTCTCCTGTAAAATTCTTAACAATAGTGAAAGCATGAATTGGGAACTTGCTTTAGGCAAGCAAGGATCTAATCAGTCTTTGTATAACTGAAAGGAATCCAAGCTGCTCTGTGATTCTGGGAGTTTTTAAATCTGGAGTTGTTAGTACTAAAGACTGGCCTTACTCAATAAGTAAGTGTGTAAGTGTGTAAGTGTAAGTTTTGGTCTTCTCAGATTGTGGAGATCTGTAATATCTTAATTGACATAAATGTACTTACATCTATGACAATAATGGAAGATGATTAACTAACTGAAATCCTTGACTGCCTGTACTTAAATATATATGCACATATAAAAAAAGAGTATGTATGTTTTGTATTCTCACTGTTTTTATGACAGCCATTGCATTTGATATTATTATTGCTCTACCTAAAGAAAAAGAACCACCCTGTAATGCTTTGCCTTCATTACTTTAGTTGTTTTAAAGAATAAATATAAATTGTGGTCCTGTTCTTGGAGTATGCCATAGCTGACAGCATTTTATTCTGTTCTCATATTTTTTTTTCACAGCATAAGAAGTAGCTGAATTATTTTGTTGACATTCTTTTTATGTTCCATTTATTTAAATATCATTAAAGAAGCCATATTAAATGAATATATTTTTAAACTCTGTGCTCTGTTTTCCCATGATTCTGCCTGTGCTGATCTTTCCAGAGAAAAAAAACAAATAACACTAAAAATGGTGCATCTTGCTTGGTACTTTGCAGTAATATTGGTTAAGGAGTTTATTCATGAGTTTGCTATGAACGCTTTCATGTAGGTTAGAGATTAGAATCAGTTAAGTCTGAAGTCTTGAAAGTTTGAAAAGCTGGTTTTGAACAGTTTGTGATCTGTGCTCACAACTGTTCTGTAGCATCTGTTTGGAACTGTATTGAGAATGTATGAGTAACAGTTGTTTTTATGATACAAACACCTGATTAATATTTATAGCTAATCCCAACATACTGTCAAAAGACAGATCTGCCATTCTTAACAGAGACCTTTTAAAAAGCTAAATTAAAAAATATATTATAAAGTTAATTTTCTTTTATAGAATAGCATGAAAATATAATGACAAATTCTGTTTTCACTTGTGCCATTTTGATTCTACGAGCTGGCAACAGAGCATGGTCACTGGTGTTTCAAAAACATATATCACAATTAAATACTTTGTCTTAGTGCAATGTGCTTTCAGGAAATTGATTTTTGAGTTAAACACTGAACATGACAAATTTGGGAAGCCTTTATATGCTGCTTAAACTATTTATTATCTGTCAGGTGGGGAGTAGACTTCCATGCTCTGGAATGAAGTAATCTATTGCTTCTTGGTGAAGGAAAACTTGGACACGGTAATACAGAAGAAGCAGCAGTAGTAGCCACACTGGGGTAAATCTTTGAAACTGGTGCTTATGCTAGTGTATCACTGAGAAATGCCTGATGAAATTTGCTTTCTCCTCTTTCTTGATCAATATAAATGGATCAAAGAGAAGGAACATTTAGCTCCTATTTGCATCAGCTCTAGGAAGCAGTACAGAGCATTGCTGTTTGTGGTGGCAGCAGTTTTCTGTCTTTAACTTCACGTGGGGCTATATTTACCTAGTACGTAATTTTATTAGAGATTATTTTATTCTGCTTTTTTTACCACACATATCATGTCAATTAAGTAAATGAGAATAGAAAGAAGGTAAAGTACATTTATTTGAATTTACTGATGATTCAGCACAAGGTTATTTGTTCAACTACCAAGAACAGAGTTGAAATCTTCCAGTTTAAAACATTTCTGACAATAGAAAATATAGAGAACATAGGTATTATTTCAGCTGTTTCCCTTGAAGACAATAAGTGTAGGAACCTTAAATTATTTCTTTTTTCTTTTAGACCAAAGTATGCTTCGTTCCAGTATTGTTAAAGGTGTCCACTTAGACTTTTGATTTCCTGCCTTTCATGCATTTTTTTTATTGCACCTTATTTATTAACTGCTTTTGCTAATTACCAGTACTACTTTCATCAATTTCTGGGGGATTTTGTTGAGCTAGGAAGATATGTTCTCTTTTTGTTATCCTATTGGTTACTGCCAAGTTTTTTAGTTTGTTTTTCAGTGCATCGCATAGGCAGATATGCTTCTGAGACGCAGTTCTCTTCTAGCAGAGCTTTCTACTTTTGTCGTGCTAGTGAACAGTCTAATCAGTCTAATCAATTTTGCTCTTTCTTTGTATGCTACCTTGTATATAAAGGTACATTTTCAGAATATTTAGGCAGTGGTCTGTTGATGCTGGAAGTGATAACAAATAAAATGCTCAAGATCAGTGCACATGAGCCATTTCCTCCTGAAAAGCAGGGGTGTGAGAAGGGAAGGATGAGGTAGCTGGGCAAGGTCAGATGAAGTCCCAGGCCAGCATTTCAGAGGTTAGTGTTCAGATTGGTAAGTGTTTGGACCTTGAAGGATGCACTGGATCCAGTGAAGTCCTGAGCTGATTTCCCAGTAGCTGCTACGCAAAATATGATACAAAGCTGAGACCTTATTTCAGCTTAAATGCTGCTTCAGAGAGGAACATGAGCAGAGAAACTAAGATTTAAGTTAAACCCGGTGGTGGTCCCAATTTCTTAAAACGTTTTTGGTCTGAAGTCACTCATTACTTTTTGTCTGTTTGTATAACCTGTTCGTGATTACAAAGAACTAACTATTGAGATTAATGCATACCTTGAGAAAGAAGCATTTGCCAGGTTTGTCTTTTGTTTTGTCTGCCTGGTGGGTGTGCTGGAAGCAAAAGGCTTATAGGATTTCCCTTCAGAAAGGGAAGGTTGATCAACTGTAATGATGAGAACAGCAGAAACCATTTAGGCTTTATTGTGGAGTATGAGCGTATAAAAATTACCCAGTTAAACAAAAGTGAAAATCAATTAATCAGTGATTGCGGTTTTCCTGTACGTTTTTTGTTAACCTTTTATCAACCTGATAAAGTTTCCCATGCAGCTGTAAAAATTGGAAAAATATGCGATCATTTTTTGCTTGGTTTTGAAATATGATTTTCCCTTACTTCTGTAGGTAGCAGGCTCCGCACGTATAAAGACATATATACTTTGTAAAGGAAGATATTGCTGACATGCTCATTTAGGCAATACTTGACTTGAATTATGGTGTCAAGAGTTGAACTAACATTAAATTTTATTAGGGTAGATGCAGCAATCATGCTGTTGCTTGTGACTAGCCCTCCCTTGATCATAGCAGGGTTTGGTCCAGGTTTGGCCTACTGCCCACATTGCTCTTTGGCAGTGTGAGAAAGGAGAGAGAGGTGACTGGGTGTGGTGTAGAGATGGTCTCACTGCCTGTACAGAGGATTTCTAACTAGATTGTAACTGGAGGTGTGAGCTGTGTGTCAGTACGGACAGCCTCAGGATGGTCCAGGCAAAAAAAAAAAAAAAGCTCTAACTGCCTCTGCTGGAAGCAGTGAGGATCATTTGCTTTTAATACTCCATACCAGCTAACATATCAGGTCAGGAGCTCTTAGCTCTAGAAAGGAAATGTTGGTCTATGTGTCTACAGAGCAGTAGGAGAGGTGACTTCCAATTGACAAGGTACTTTATTTTTCCATCTTTTTTATTGAAGAATCCATTCTCCCTAAATCATGCCTCTTTTTTCTTACTGATCCCATATCCCATCTAATTCATTTTTTTATTTTGTTTAAAATACATTTTTTATTCTTCTGTAGTATCACAAAGCACTCCTACTTGACATAGGTTGAAAATTTAGTGAGTCTGAAATGAAAGTACCAAGTAAAATGGTGTCTTATTTGATATGGAATCATTCACAAGTTTTCTGGTATGTTTCCCACACTTCATCTGTGGAAGAGTTTGTTCATTGCTTCTCCATGCTATTTCTTTAAACCTGTTCCCATCCTATCCAAGAGACTGCTGGAGGCTGTTTGGACCTGTGTTCCCTTATCAGTTACATGGCTGAGTAAATGAAACTTCCCATTCATACAGAGTCTGGTGTTTCGGATGTTTCTTTTTAATTATTTCAGAAGAAACTCTCACTTGTACTAATTTCTTTTGTGATCCAGAACAGATCTTTATTATTAATTGTTTGTATTTACATCGGGCCATCTATGTAGCCTTGATGGAGAAAACAACCATGTAGCACATCTGGAGAACAGACAAATACAGCTGAAATTTCTGACTGGCTTTTCAAAAAAGAAGAGATTGTCTTGGAGATTATATATATATATATACATATATATATACACACACACACACATACATATATATATATTAAAGCTGTATCATTGAAAACATAGTAATTAAAATTCTGTATATTTTTAAATCATTATATCTGGAGAAAAAATACAGAAAAAAGCACAGCCAGTCTTACACTGTAAATTACCTTTGACTAAAACTTTAATTTTAGCATTTTCTTTTTTCCTGTAATACTTCATATGGAAATTATATATTTGTATTGTAGTGGAAGTGCTCAAGTAAAACAGTTCCTGAAATCCAGACAAATCAGAAGTTCCATAGTAGTGTAATCTGTTAAATGGCAAGCTGCATGACTGTTGCTTTGATGATTAGCCCATATTTCATGATTTAATCCTCCTGTCTTAAACTTGAAACCAGAAGCTTGTAATAAACTACCAAAACTCAAGAATTAAGGAAATGCTGAAATGTCTTGAGAATTTATTCCTGCCACTATTATTTCAACAAATGTTATTAATAAAACATTATCTACATTGTTCCTTTTTATTGTCCTTTGCTTTCTCCCCAAAAGATAAATGTTCCAGACACATTAATGAATTCATTATACATTGATGTCAAAGTTGGCTTTGCCTTTTTCACATTTGCTAATAGGTAATGAACTAGAACAACTGACAGTGTATGCAGATTTCTTACTGTGAAGGCAGTTTCTTTAATTTAAACAGATGACCAAAGTAGATGGTCCATTACCATGAATGTAGTTGATGTGCGAAGGAGTATTTAGCAAGAGGAATTTCTTATTATTTTTCCCTTTTTTCTCCTTTGACAGACGTAGATGACATTTGATTTTGCAAATATTTTGACAAAAGAATGGCTTTTCAAGGATGGTGTTCCTCTACGAGAAAACCTTAAATAACCTTGACAACAAAAATAACAAATATGATTTTTTTCATGCGGAATATCCTTACTGATATGGATAATGGTCATCCCACAAAACCTCACGGATAAATTGTTTATTGAATGACAGTAGGAGGTACAAATTAGAGAGCATATGGATCAGATCCTGGAGTGTGACACCATAGGATAGATATAATTTGTTAAGCAAAGAAGACTTATTCATTTGCATAATATCTAGGCATTACTTTCAAAGTAATCTGAAGGACTGTGGAAACAGAGGAAAGAAATTCTAATGATATGTGTGTTGTAGATGGAAGACCTCTTTTAAAGTCCTTTCCAATTCAAGCACCTTGTTTGGTTTAGGAGGCCTCAATGTGCAGATTAAGTTCAAAGTAGGTACAGTTGTAACCATCCATATACTCAAAGGTTGTGAATAAACTCAAGATAAATACTTGGTTATCAAAATGCTTGCTTTTCTTCTTGGCGTTTTTGAAAATTGTCCCTCCATAATATTTTTTCAGATCTAAATTTATCTCAAATATTATCATATTTTGAAATGGTCACCTGTCAGGTGCATTTATTTTGACACCTAGATATTCTGCATGATGAGGAAGGCAAAGAGTCATCCCTAACATGCTAATTATAAGTAAATGAACAAAAGTTAGCCTGTCATTTTATCATGCTCTTGAGTATACAGTTGTATATCGGTGAGCTGATACTCTAGATGATATGGTCTCCATACACTCTCTACAAATATTCTATTAATACAGTTCAGAAATACAGCAATGATCTTTTTACTGAGATTTGCTGAGTTGGCCACTTCTGAAAATCTTGGTCTAGTCATTTGAGATTGTTTTAATTTGCTTTTATAAATGTGAGAATCACATTTATGCTAGTGAATTGCTTCAGTGCACATTTAGAAAGGCTTCATGGAAGCTCAGGTCTTGCTGACAGTATTCTCGTGAGCATAGAATCTGTTTTTAAAAAAAATCAAGAATTCATCTCTGCTATATTTTCAAAGTATTGGGAGCAGTAATAATTGCTTATCTTAACCCAAAGTAAAAAGAAGTAAATTCAGAGTTTGCCTTCACAGAAGATGAAACAGTTGCACTGCTGGTGGTAATAGGAGTTATGCTGTCAACAAACTGAAGACAGATAGCAGTAGTTGTGCATGAAACCAAGCTGTCATTTCTCCTGGTCTTTATTCCATGCATAATCGTTGAAGGTCTGTTGTTAGGAGATTACAGAAATCTGCAAATGAATTTACAGAACATGCCAGAAAAAATTGCCATCTCTATTCCAACTGTTAAGGGAAGTTTAAGGTAGCTGGTTCTGCGTAATTTCCAGAAATTATATGAACATTCTGTCTGACAATCATAAGAAGAGCTATTAAGCCAATTGGAACAAGATTTGCTAGAAAATGTGATTGAGCTACTAATTTATTAGCACATTAATTTGTAAACTACATCAAATGAAAGTGATCGATCTACCTTCATTTATTTTTTTTTAATTGAACTGCATCGTAATGTGTACGAGAATAATACTAGATGGTGTAGTGAAGTAATGGAAAATTTTATTTTTTTTAATAAGGAGTTACTAGAACAGCCGTACCGAAGTGCACTGCATGGAATTGACTCATGATGGCAATTAACAAACTGAGCAGCTAAGAGTGCTGCCATCAATCATCCTAAAGAATTAAAGAAAAATCAATTAACAATTTAATTAAAAGTCATTTGATGACCTCAGTTATTCTGTTTAAATAAGATCATCATTTCACTTCCCAGTTTAGAGTTTAGACCAATTATTTAATTAAAATGCCAATGAAAAATTGACATAGAGAAACCTTCATTCCAGGTCTTTCAAATATAGATGGTCAAATTATCTTAGCAACTATGTCTCCCATGAGATAAGAACAGCAGTGTTTCCTTTCATGTTATGAAAGTGATTTTTCTAAGTATGCTATAGCACAGAGGTGTTTTCTGGGAGAAGGGATCTCAGGCTGTTTTTCTGTACTGCCTATCAAATTTTCAGCTTTTAGCTGAGTGATATTTTTCATTTACTCACCTGCAGTTATTGTTCATTTTGTTTGATATTTCGTTGATGAGAAGGCATGCCGGGAGTCAACTTCTGGGTTTTGTTAATTCTTTTCTGGATGTCTTTGCTCTAGTCTGCCACCTTCGCTCCTAACATACAAGAGACATCTCCATGCTTTACTGGGTTCTGTCTCTTGTCTAAAGAAACTCCTCTTTTCACAAATGTAGGTTTTGACTTTGTGTGATGCAATTTAGTAATCAAAAATGTATATTGTTTAAGTGCAAATCGGTCAATTATAGTTGGAGTATTATACAGTTTGAGTAGTTTACATTAGTTAGATACTGTGATTTTGTTTGATTGATCTTGATTTTAAAATCAAATACTTTTTTTT
The DNA here is from genome assembly GCA_037305975.1 of Chrysolophus pictus. Classification (NCBI taxonomy): domain Eukaryota; kingdom Metazoa; phylum Chordata; class Aves; order Galliformes; family Phasianidae; genus Chrysolophus; species Chrysolophus pictus. Next base: position 48,455,172 of record CM074579.1, on the reverse strand, counting down.
TTTTTAAACTTTTGTGGAGGTTTTTAAAACTTCATCTTGCAGTTCCCTCTCCCCTTATTTCTGCTAGCATTATCACCAGTTAACACAGGCATGAAGAGAGAAACTTGATCCTGATAACTTCTTAGGTATCACTTGCCACATATCCAATAGAAATGGGACACCTGGTGCTAATAGCAGCCAGTTAACATACGCATCTGCCTCTAGGAAATGTACATAAAATAAAATTGACATCAGAATATACAGCCATGTAGCAAATTATTATTATTATTTTGTTTTTACAGTGATTAATAGCATGTAATCTTTATGAAAACCTGAATTACACAGCACGTATATACATACACAAGACTGGATGTGGCTCTGGGCAGCCTTGTCTAGTGGTTGGCAACCCTGCATATATCAGGGGGGCTGAAACTAGATGATCTTTGAGGTCCTTTTCAACTTAGGCCATTCTATAATTATGTGATACACAGTGCAGTCAGTAGATTTAATAGAATAGATAAGGTGCCTAGGCCATGCTACATTTGGTACTTAAAGTCAGTTTATATTAAAATATTTGATCTCCTAACTAAATCTTGCCTGTAGTAGTTTTAATGTACTAAAATACATTGAAAGTGATTCAATTAGTTGTCATATCAGCTGGAACATTTTACATCCTCTTGTTTATCATTATGTAATCTGGATATGCTCACCCTTGCACACTTTTAAAAATCTTGTTTCTCTTAAGCAGTCATAGTCAGCCATTATATGTCCACTTTTATTTTACCGGAAGACCTTTACATTGCACCAAGTCATTAAATGTCGCTTCACAATTTATTTTATAACACTCATCTATGAGACGAAGAGTCCATCTTACAGTTTTCTGTACTAATCCAAAATGATGTACTGCATGATTTAACGGACTAGGTCAAGAGTCAGGCTTGATTCTGCTAACTGGAGTTTATTTATACTGCCTTAAAAGGAACAGATATTCCATTTGTTTTTTTTTCTGTCTCTAAATATGATTTTGTGATTCCTCATTTACATCTTGATTGATATCTTAAGTAAAACGTTTGTCTTAGTGTTAGAGTATAAAATCACACCTTTTTATGATTTTTTAGCTAATTCTATCCTAGATGATTGAAATGCATGTGAGATATGGTGGTGTCTATTTTTGTTTTCTAGATCCTAAGGTGCTCAAACAAACATCTGACTGTTAGACATGACTGAAAATGTTCCTTCCAGTACTTGAAGGAAGTGTATGAACAGGAGGGGGATAGTGATAGGACAAGGGGAATGGTTTTAAACTAAGACAGGGAAGGTTTAGGTTAGATATTAGGAGTTTTTCACACAGAGGATGGTGACACACTGGAACAGGTTGCCCAGGGAGGTTGTGGATGCCCCATTCCTAGAGGCATTCAAGGCCAGGCTGGATGTGGCTCTGGGCAGCCTAGTCTAGTGGTTGGTGACCTTGCGTATAGCAGGAGGGTTGAAACTCGATGATCACTGTGGTCCTTTTCAACCCAGGCCATTCTATGATTCCGTACAATGTTGCACATCACTTTTATACTGATAGTTGTGTGTTTATTTACTTATTTATTGGTTCTAAATGTCTTTTTACAGGTGCTGTTTTTAATAGGTGTTGCTTTTTGTTTGTTAGCTTTCCGTTTATTTTTGCATACTGAATTGTATCAAAAATTGAAATCAGGGTAAACTCTCCTGGTAGTTATATATTTGACTAAAGGCTAGAGTTTACTTATCTGTTCTATTGATGCGAAGTGAGCTTGACTAGGTCCTTTATCATTGAAACCCAAAACAGTATTGCAAGGAAAATAAAACAATAACTTATTTTCAGCATCGGAAGAAGAATCATTTACGTCTTGATGCATATTAATATAATTATTGCTGATTTCCTAGTTTTTTGTTTGAAGTAGAACATTAAGTTTTTTAATTTCCACACATTAAATAGAGAGAGATTTTTGGGCATCAAGCCTAATGCTGTCCATTGATCTCCACCACCTCATGTACTATTTGCACTACCATGATGTGCAGCCCTGTTTCAGCCCTATTTCCTGCTCCACTTACTCTCATTCCAAGGCAGTTGGCCTATTCTCCTTCTCAGAAAGTCATAAAATTTGATTATTTTTTTTTCTAAACAAATTTGGTACTCCTAAATGCAGTTGTAAGTAGAGTGTTGTCTGCAGTTTTCTTAAATTTTCATGTGCTTTTCATAAACAAGTGACTGAGCATCCTCTCGGAAATCCTATCCAAATATACCATTGGTTTAAAAACTTTTAGGTTCATGTGGGTCACAGTTTTTTCCTTTTTTGTTCTTTTTTTCTCCTTCAAGTATCTATAGATTTATGTACCTAAGGGAAAGGTAGGATTCATATATTGGGTGATTGTAGAAGGCAGGGGTTTCCAAAGAGTATACTGTAATTGTTGTAAGGTTAATAAGAAACATTAAAACACTAGTAATGCATAATTCTTTGCAGTTTCCTTTCTTGTTAACTTTTCCTATCACTTTTAATGGAGTCTGCAGAATGCTTCTTTTCTTTTGAGAAGTCCTTGTTTTAAGCTTGAAATTAGCTACTTATACATATTCCTATTTTTCTGCATCGTCTTGTTGAATAAATGAAGGCTCTCTATTTGTTGCATGGTCTTCTACCATACTTCGGATTCCTTTTACCACAGCTATGAATTTGTTTTTGTTAAATATTCTAGCATAGAAGATAATTTATGAAATTTTGTTGTTCTCTTTAACAGTAGGAAATTGTTTTAATACGTAGTAATGATTATTAAGAATGCTATAAGAACATAAAGCAACAGGAATATGTGTTTAGTGGAAAGTTTGCTGATAACTTTCCCCCTTGCACACTGTATGATGAATGTATCAGTCTGTAAGTGATGACAATTTCTCAGAGATAAATAAATCTCTCAGGTATTATAAAGGCTAAGAACAAATCTTTTGCATCATTCTCTTCTTTTACAGCTATTTGCAAAGGCAGGCCAGAAAATAAGGACTTATGGCACTTGACATTTCATGGCATGATTTTTTTGTCAGTATTTCGTTTTCTTAACAGACCTTGTGAAAGAGTTTACTTCACTTCAATCTCATGCTGATATTATTAGTGCAGCGATAACACTGCTGAAGTTAGCTGGGTTGTGGTTTGAACTTCCAACATATAATGGAAGAGGAATGGGAACATTCCCATTGAAGTTTTCCTGGAAATGCAGGTGAATTTGTTTAATCTGAATCTTCATGTTATACTTTTTATATCATCTTGCATGTAAGTTAATCAGCAAATTACTATGCATGAAAATTACTCTGCTTAAAGAATAATTAGTTTAAGAAGAAATTTTCTGGATGCAATTTTGACCTTGAAAACTCCTAGAACTAGAAGTACATTGTTACGCAAATGCCATTGCATCCACCATTAATCACAACAGAATGCGCCTACAGGTATTGTTGGCTTTTCAAAATGAATTAGTAAAGATATAGGAACATAAGCAGTATTTATTGCAGATCATTTTATCATGCCAAGAGGGCAAGAGTTATTTCGTATAGACAACAGAAAAAGGGTTGTTTTTCCTGTCTATGTTTACCCTAGGCCAATTGTACAATATGTCAAGTTAAAATCATTGTAGTGTTTAAGGAATAAGGCTTTTATAAACAAACTGCTAAATGTTGTTATCTTTATTCACAAAGGTATCTTCACAGTCTTTTGTTTCAGTGAATGCAAGCTATGTCAACTGAAATCTTCCTGTATATTTGAGCTCTCTATTCTTGTATTTCTATATATTTTAAAAACATACAAGATGACATCACAAACTTCTCGGGCTATCTTTTGGATAAAGAAAAGAATACTTTACTACCTGTTTATCTCATTGATGAAATGATGTGTTGATTTAAAGCTCACAGACATGGGAGCATGGGGTTTCATGCTGAAATGATAATGCAGAGATTTTATTTGTCTGTTTTTTGTTTTTAAACAAAATGAAAATTGATGAGTAATGTTACTCTCCATAAAAGACTAATTGTTCTTTTTTCTGATGGGTTTAATTAGTTAAGCCAAGACCAGAAGTGGAAAAAAAACCTGTTTAATCAGCAGTCTTATTAAATATATCATTTGAATGGCACCTCGAGAGGCTAGAAAGGTGGGCCCGGGTGAACCTGATGAGGTTCAACACGGCAAAGTGCAGAGTTTTGCACTTGGGCCGGAGGAATCCTAGGCATCCATACAGATTGGAAGGAGCAGTCCTTGAGAGCAGCCCTGTGGAGAAGGACCTGGGGGTCTTGATGGATGAAAAACTTAATATGAGCCAGCAGTGTGCCCTTGCGGCTCGGAAGGCAAATGGTATCCTGGGCTCCATCAAAAGAGGGGTGGCCAGCAGGGACAGGGAGATGATTGTTCCCCTCTACTCTGCTCTTGTGAGGCCCCATCTGGAATACTGCATCCAAGTCTGGAGCCCCCAGTACAAAAAAGACAGGGAACTGTTGGAGAGGGTCCAGAGGAGGGCCACAAAGATGATCAGAGGACTGGAGCACCTCCCCTGTGAGGACAGGCTGAAGGAGCTGGGCTTGTTCAGCCTGGAGAAAAGAAGGCTGCGGGGTGACCTCATTGCAGCCTTTCAGTACCTAAAGGGAGCCTACAAACAGGAGGGGAATCAACTCTTTGAAAGGGTGAGTGACAACAGGATAAGGGAAATGGTTTTAAGTTAAGGGAAGGCAGATTTAGGTTGGATGTCAGGGGGAAATTCTTTACAGAGAGAGTGGTGAGGTTCTGGAACAGGCTGCCCAGAGAGGTTGTGGATGCCCCGTCCCTGGAAGTGTTCAAGGCCAGATTGGATGGGGCCCTGGGCAGCCTGGTCTAGCATTAGGTGGGAAGGTTGGTGGCCCTGCATGTGGCAGAGGGGTTGGAGATTCACGATCCTTGAGGTCCCTTCCAACCCTGGCAATTCTGTGATTCTGTAATGATAGATAAACATTGTGAAGAACTTCTGAGACAGGTCAAAGTCTAGCTGCTTAATGAAAGGTGCACAAATCACTGAGCAGGTGAATAGGATTTTGTGAGGTAAGACAGCTATGAGCGTCTTAAACTTCTTGTAAGGGAGTTCTACAGCTATGGCCATTCAGAAAGGAGCATTGTTATATGGGATTGACTAACAAGGCTTCTATGAAATGCTGGCTTGCTGTATATAGACCTGACGATGGATATTTGCTTATTCAAACTAATGCTTCAGAGTTAGTACAAGGTTAGTGCTTTGTACAAGAGCAAAGAAAAAGCAGATTCCTTTGGAGAGCTTCAGAATGGGATGGTGCCATGAAGATACACATTGATTCCTACAAATAAGCCTTTAGAAATGGAGAAAGCCTTCACTACTGGTGATACTCCTGATGATACTCTAAGTCTTTCTGTTTCTTTCAGTGTGGAGAGTCAAAAGTGAAATGAGTTCAAGTGCAAGACTATGCTAGTCTTTTGTGTATCCACTGAATATGCTCAGATGTTCTGTGGCCTATGCTATTTTATTTTACATAAATATAATTTCTAATTTCTCTATAATTTCTCTATTTCTTCCTAGCTACTTGTCTCCTTTTTTTTTTTTTTTATAAGGTGATGTTTCTGTCAATGTTTGTTAATGTGTTATGGATTCAAATGTCCCCCACAATATATTTATCAGGCACTTCTTGTGACCACTGAATCAGAAATGTTTTAAAATTATTATATCTGCTAAGCACAATCAACTTCATAGTTGCTCCCAGATGATACAAGTTCAAGAATGCACCATTGCAGCTGATAAATTTAGAGAGTTTTTGTTTCAAGACTTTTTATTCATTCATCTGAAATTCATTGCTCAAGTCAGTACACAAGCTTGAAGTGAGAATGTATATCTCCTTTGGAAGTAGCTTTGACAAAAACCACTACAGTACTAACAGGACTTGGCAATACAGAATCTGGTTAAGCACTGTGAAACTTTGGTTTCTTCATGGTAGGGCAGAACTTGACTTTGAAGATTTTCTTGTGTGCATTGATTCAGTTCCCTTTTGAAAAATATCTTCACTCTCAGTATTTGGCTGGCAAGTTTCTTTGCACTCAGCATGAAATTGAAGCTTGTTTCTCTGGGATGCTGCTAGTGAGGTATTACGAGGAGAGCAGATCTTTTTCTTCCCTCTGCCCTTTAACAATTTGAAATCTTTATTTCCTCCATTTCCTTTATTTCTATTCAAGATTCTGTAAACAGATATTTACGTTGGCTGTAATAACTTGTAGATGCCTCTTTATCTGAAAAACCAGTGAAACATTGGTCACAGAAGCTGCTAAATCCTCTAAGGTATAAATGTGATTTAAATTATTCTATACCTTCCTCTAAGAAGAAAAATCATGAATGTAAATTTATTTGGACCTAGAGAGAGGTCTGAAATGAGGCACTGAAATACAGACTTAAAGGAGTGTTCACTGCTTAATTACTGAGCTTGCAGTAGCCTATGGTCATCTCAAAATTTTTCTCAAGATCTAACCATGCCTGTTGTGGCAGTTTAAGGCCATTTCTTCTTGATCTTTTCTTCAAAGGTATGTTTCTAATTTACACAGTTGAAAATTGCTATTGAGTTAAACCTTGCTTCTTGTTTGTATAAGAGAAAATTAGTTTGGAGGGGAGATGAGAATAAATTAGTGGTGAAGTTATCCAAAACAATGAATAGCAGCACTAGGATGGCGATTACAGATGGTGTTTTGAAACCTCCTCTCAGCCCCTCAAGATCAAACTCTGATCCTTCAAAGAAATCCAGCCTCAGACCCTCGGATGCCTTTGAAAGAAAGAATTATCTAGGGCATGTTAAGTCCTGGGGGTAATTGAAGCCTTTGTTAGTATTCTAGGTTTAAGCAAGTATATCTAGAATATGTAGTATGCTTTGAGGCTAGCCTAGCCGTGGGCAGTCAGGCCCCATAGGCTTGAGCTTTCTGTCACTCTCAGGGCCAGGCATTTATGCTTTCAGTGCATTTAAGTGTAAATCTGAAGACTCTTGACAGGTTATTTAAATGATATTTAATGTATGAAGTAGATGAAGTAGATGTCCATTTTGTTAGCGAGTTGCTTGCAGTTAAAGAACTGCATTAAAGGTCCTATTGTTGTGTTTAACTCAAGTTATGGAATGGATAAAAGTTAAAGTTGCATAATCCAGGCCAGGGCAATTTTTATGGTTTGTATAGCCTTAAAATTTGGGAAAAAGTGTTGTGTTTCTGAAGGATATTTCCAGTTGGAAATCAGCAAGTGTTTTGTTATGCGAATTTAAATTTTCTAGACAATTTTGCCCATTGCAAAAGGGAGAATTAAACACAGATGAAGTTGAGTCTGAATTTCAATAGGTTAAACTAAAAAGGCCCTCCTACTGTTGTATTCGTCAGTAGATTTTAATTGAAGGGAAAAAAGTAGTATTTCTTAAAACTAATGACTTTGTATTGCACTGGATAGATATGAAAAACAGCTGCTGTGGAATGCTCTCTCAGCAGATAATTTCATTATAAGTATAAATATGTACTTAGTATAGATAGATGTATGTATAGCAATATTAACAGGAATTTAAAATCTTGATTATGATATGTTTCATAAAGATGTTTCAACCAAAGATGGAATAATGTCAACCACTAATAATGCTTTTGAAGCAAAGTAATACAGAAAATATGGTACAGCACTCCCAGAAGATGAAGGTGTGAGTTTTCCCATACATCATCTTAATGGCAACGTTTTCTACAAAATGACATGGTGCACTCCTTTCATATTTCATGACTTCTATTTGCCCAGTTTCAAAATGCCAAATGTGCCAGTGAACAGCACTTTAATATTCATGGGTTTCTGGGATGGCTTTGACAGTTGTCAGCTAGAAAAATGGCTTAATCAGAAGGAATCTAACTTGTGATTTCTACTTCCTACCTAGCCACATACAACACGTATCGCCATATTTGTCTTCTACAGAAAATGTAATTCATGAGTGAAAACGTTTTCTTCTCATTATATTTGACTACGTTGATCTAAAATGCATTTTCATTTATTAAAATTAATTTCCTAGATTAGTACCTTGAGCTTTGTGGTAGAAAATAGGCTAGAATCCAGGAAAAACAAAATCCCGAGCAGCACTTGAACTCATGTCTTCAAATGTAAATATGATTAAAATAGCATGAATATTAATTAATGCAATCAGAGAGATAAATATAAAGCTTAACTACAGGTAACCACTTTCCAGACGGCTGAGCTATTTGTGTAAGAAAGAGATTTTTTTTTTTTTTTTTAAGATATTCAAGAGGCAGTCAGACTGTTTGGAAACAACAAAGATTCTGATGGGCATTGTGTTCATACTGACTTAGCAGCAGCAGGAGGTAAGCTAAAACAAAGGCTTCAGAAAGTAATTGCAGCAGCCTGTAAGGCAAATTCAAGGCAGTAGCAGAATGTGCTGTTTTGCCAGTTTTGCGGGAAGGAGATAAAATGGAGTCTGCGAAATATCCTCGTGGATGAAGGCCTGCACAAGCATTTTGTTGTTATTTGTTTTTAGAACTTTTCGTACACTTCAAATTAAGAGACTACCACTGTGAAAACCAGAATACATCTTATATTGACTCCATACTGTTCATCCACTACTCAGTAAAAATGAGGTGGTAGTCAGAATATAAATGTGCTCTAAAGAAAGTGTCTTGTTTGGACCAAACAGAAGGTCCTTATTATAGAATAGATATAAAAATGTATGAGGCTAAGGATTTTTAATGTAAACATGATAAAAGCACACATCGTTAAGACAGATATAATGTATCTTGGATGTGATAGCACAAAAGCAACTACAAAAGACGTAGGAAGTTTCTGGCCCCAAAATACTTTCACAGGGATCCCAAGTTTCATGGATATATGGACAGGTGTAGGTCTCCCATACAGCTTTACTAAAAGGCGTTATAGCCAGATATGAATGAGTACTGCTCTTGATTATATTACCTACCTTTTGATAAAGCAAAAGCCTCCGTATTTGAGATCTGTGTGGTTTTTTATTACAGTTCAAGATCTGGTTTTATCAAAGTTTAAAATAGTCTGAAAAGGCATTTTTTTTACAGTTACCTGAATTTAATTTTAATTAAAATTTCTGATTCAAATATGAACAGGTTTTAATCTATATCTGTAGCATTTCATGAGTTTCACTATGCTTCCAGCTCAAAGTAATAGCTAATACTTCAGACTGCTACTATCAATGAAATTTCTTCTCTGAATCTGAACCATAACTGAAAGAATGCCTTTTTTCAGTTTATCAGAAACAAAATCTCAAGGACAAGTGGAGATTTTGTGATCCAAATTGCATTAAAAATAAATACATCCATAAATTTTAAAGCTGTTTGCAGCCTAGGTTGTGATGCCATTTCACCATTGTCTCTGGCGGCATACTGAGCTTTTTGCAGAAACTTTTTTACTTTGCATGAGTTGGCCCTCATAACACTTGAGGTAGAACTTTCAAAGTTTTCTGTGAAGTCATGTCATGCACAGACAGCAGATGCTGTATGTTGTAGAGGAATTGCAAAATGAGGTATTATTACCACTTCTTCAGCAAAATTAATTTCCCAACTAAATTCAGACTGAAATTTTTGTGGTCGAGAATCAGTTATTAGACAAGTATTTATCAGTTTACCATCCTAACAATTCAGTAGTAGTACTAGAACACATCATTTGAGTTCCTGCAATCTGAAGGTTTTACACAGTCTTTCATCATTTCATGTCCTTTCCTGTGCTGAATTAATAGCTTCTGAATTAATTTTTGAACTCTGTTAACACAGGGTTTAGACCTGGTATGAAGGAGGAATAGCCTTGTCCTTTTTCTTCGATGTCAAAATCTATAAAAGCATCTTATCTTCTCTGTATTAAAACTATGGAATGTAAGGCAGTGGTTGTTGATCTGCCCTCTGAGTAATTCATGCTTGTCTGTGTTACTTGATAGAAATAGACGAATTTTACTTTAAGCTTTTAGAAACTTTTTGCTTTTATAACTGTGCTTCTTCCCTGTAAATATTGCTTTATCAGAAAGATATTTGACTTTTTACAGACATGTTTTACCACAAGAAAGAACCTTTACTGACTATATTCTATGTGGCCGGTAACACAAATAATTAAACCTTGAGAAAGTGGGGCAACAGAGGGTTAATTATTTTTATTTTTATTAAGAAATGAACATGAAGATTTGTAAATGACAGTGAAAGTAGCCCCAAAATGTTGCTATACTGGCCTATTTTTTCCGTTCATTAATCATTATTGTTATTTCAAGACTTAGGTACTCATCCTCTAAACAATTTTGTGCCTGTGTATATAAATTCAGATGTACTTCCATTAACTTCAAGAAGAGTTCACATAAAATTATATATGCATAAGCTTTGCAGAAGTGGCATTTCAGATTATTAATATTCTAGATAGAAACCAGAGAATTAACTTCCACCTGGCATTAACTGAAATAAAGCCATATCTTTCACTGCAATTGAAGTGATTTATATCAACTGATTTTTTTCCATAAAAGTTTTTAGCTTTTGATGATTAGAGAAATTTGCATTTAGACAATCAGTGTTAATGGTGTTCAAGATCATCCTTGCAATACAGAGATAGGAATTCAGGCAGAGTGTAGAGATAGTGAGGTAACTGCATTTCTCTTGAGATCCAAAGTAGAGAAGTATTTCCCTGTGTTTTTCAGGAGGCACTCTATTGTGTGATATAAGTAATATATTATATTCCAGAGTAATAAATTAAACTTCCAAAAAGAAAAAAAGTATTGGGTACTTACTATTTTCTGGTGGGAGACGATCAAGACATTTTTCAGTGCTATGGTACTTTTAAATAAGGAATACTAATCAGTCTCTTTCATCATCTGGATGAGGAATATGTCACTAGAGAATATAACATTCTCTGCTGACATGCCATTATACAACAGGGACATCTGAGAAATTCTTTGACGTGGCAGTATTTCTTAACATGATTTGACCTGAGCTCAAGTCAAATTTATTGTAATCTTGCACAGCTAGTAAATCTGCCATCAGCCTGTCAGTTCCATCAGTTAAGCTCCTTTCCCCTGTTGTCTGTCAGTAAATCCTTTATTGCTTTTGTTGATTGAGCCTGATTATTTCACCTCTGACCTTCTGTTTCTGATACAAGAATAGTTTCTCTCTTTTTCTTCAAATAAATAAATAAATAATAAGTTAAATTGAAGTTACGGTTGAAAATATGAAAAAATCTGCATAATGTTTATATGAGTTATCCTTGATGTAATTAACTGTATTTAATTCTCATGTGAATAAAGCTAAGGAAAACCTGGGAGTTTATCGTGAATTTACAAATAATTTTATTAAAAGAATCATTAGATTTCAGTGGGAAACATTCTTTCAAGTTGTACCATTACATCATACATCATGGATAATTTATTAATAAGCAAGCTTTGGAAATAATTGCACCTACACTTAGGTGTATGTATCTCCATTCTTCATTAATTCAACTAGACTATTTGTGATTATGAAGTGGCTGTACTTGTTAGGGCAGAAGTTAAACAATTAAGTAATAAACAAAGAGGTACACATGGAAAAAATTAGGAGTAGTAGTGCAATATAGAAATGTATCAGAAAGGCCAGGTACTATCCTTATTGCTGAAGATTTAAATGGAAAGGTCAATACTTCAATATTCTCTGTGACTCATCAGATATGCTATTGTCAGCACTTTGCTAATGTGCGTGAGTTTTCTCTCCAAGATTTTGTTCTCTCAGACTTTAACTTCTTCTGTTGCTTTTGCAAAGTTGCAGAAGACAGGGCATTTTAAGGTTGCCAATAATAAGGGAATTTTGGAGGGAAAATTGAAGAGATAGCAACTCTTACCCATCTGCACAATGCGTCAGATGTTTCTGATTGCTGTGTGGTTTTGAATTTTTTTTTTTTTTGTAGGAGAAGTCAAGATGTTTTGCTATGTTCTTTATGCAAGTAAATTTGATTAAACCTATGCCTCACTTCATATGTTGTTTAAATTCATACATATGATTAAAATTTGTATGTGTTAAGCAAAACTACCTACATTGTTAGAGAAAAGTGAAAGGACAAGGAGTGGAGGTATCTCTGCCCTGCTAAGGCTACATGACATATAGGATATTTCATATGTGGGAGAGATGTCTCAATGTGAAGTCACGCTCCATTTATATGAAGCTTATCAGTATACAATGTGTGTACTATCTGGTTATCTGCATATTCTCTGTGCCCATAGGCTCAGATTTTAAATGTGATTTTGTGTTAATATTGACACATGGAGATGTTTAAAACATTGAATGAATTAAGAAAGAAGGAAGTGCATGGTGTAGTCAGAGATGCACAGAGATGCACAGGGACTGTGTTCAAGAATATAATTAAAATTGAGCATGGATAGAAACCATATTTTAAAATAAAATGCTTAGTCCCAAATGAGAATTTGGGATAAGATTAATACAAAGTAAAGGAACATATCAAGAATGGCACCTTGTGAGCTTGACAAAGGACAACAGAAAAAAAAATATAAATATGTATATCCATATACATAATATACCCACTGCTCTGTACACTTTGTATATAGGCTATGGAAATCTGATAAGTATTCTCAGCATAAAGAAAAGCATTTGATGATAAAATTGCTAAAGGCTGAAAACAAACAAAAAATCCTACCAACATAATGTTTAAAAATTAGAAATTTCTATATCACTCAAATATGTAATTTTTTTTTCTCATTATTATTTTTACCTTATTTTTATAGCGCTGTATTCATATATGTAACATGCAGTTTTGATCATCAGAATAAATTAAGCTGTGTGAGTAAATTAAGTAATATTGCTATGGGATTGCTATCCTTTACTTATATGGGAGTGCATTTTGTACTTACATTGCTGTGTTGCATCTGCAGAACACAACACAGAACACCCATATAGAAATGGGATCAGTCATTCCTTGGCGCTGCCTGTAGATCCCATTGGCTTTAGAAGTAGCTAAAGCAACTTAAATAAAACAATCTACTTTTAGAGGCCATATGAGATGAATTTCATTATAAGGTTTCATTTTGATTATTTTTTGTTCTAAGCAATTACACATTACTTATTTTTTTTAATAGACTTTTCCTAAGTAAATGAAGTAGAAAGTCATTTTATAGCAACACATAAGACAAATTACATATTCATTAGACTTAAAATCTGTAATACAGTTTTTGTGTGATTGTAAAAACCTTACTGGGGTTCTCAATATCGTTACACTGAGCTTAACCACAGAAAGGGTGCCTGTCTGCTTCCACTTCTACTCACTGCTGCTACTTAATTGACTGACCCATCAACTGCTGTTCTTCAATTGCTGTGTCCCCTGCAGCTCCCTATTGATTTTCTGGCAAAAAAAGTTCACTGAGACAGCTGTGCTTGAATCTAGGGGGTTTTTCCTTGAACTTCACATTCTGGCAGTTTAAAGAGACAAGACTATGCTCTTCTATTGTGATGTGTGTATAGAGAAGTATATTAAATTAATTATGGCAGCCTAAAATTCTCTTTGAGCTTGAAATATAGTAAATATTTATCATATCAGCAATGGGAAACTGCACTTCACTGGCTAAATAACAAAGATGTCGAAAAGATGGATTGATGGATGCTCGCATGCTTTTTCTTATACTTTCACCTGAAAAGGAACTCCAGATCTCAGAGCATAGGTTTAGAAAGTAGCTGAGACGGAGAATGAATTGTTGAATCAATTACATGAAAATGTATATACTTATTTCATAAGAATAAACTGTTAGACATCTTTCTTTTTTTTTCATTTATTGATTTTACCCTTAAGGTTTTATAACCAAAAAGAAAACATTATTATTTTTACAAACTGAAATATTTCAGTTTTAAGTGAGATACTAAAGAAGAAAATAAGGGAAATGTATATGCTGCAACTCCAGAAGCAGATTTTCATTAATTTGTAACTTCCTTGGTAAAATAAGCACTATACAGTATTTTGCATCTTTTTGTCAAACTGAATAATATATTTTAAGGGGAAAAAAAAAAAAAACATTTCAAACATGTTTTAATTTTATCAGTGTATTAATTCCCTTCAGCTCTACATGCAGTGGAAAGGTAAATATCTAGACTTTGCCCTGTAGTTATCCTTGTGTGCTCATGCCTATCCCTGTGTGCACCAGTGCTTATGTAAATGAAGAAGGCCAGATGAGGGCTGGGCTTATCCAGCTTGTCCAGCTTGCACACATGAACCAATTTGTTCCTTGTCAATCCAGGAGTCCACTTTTTCTAAATTCCCAGCTCTCCACCAGGCTGCGGAAAATCTCCGGCTGCTGTCTTATCAAGGCTTTATTCCAGCCAGAACTGGTGCGTGTGCTGTGGCTTTTATCCTGGTATAAAATCACTTGTGTGTCTGGGCCTTTAGATCAATACAGAGTGTGAGAAGGGGCTTCAGAGTTACTGATTGAGGGCAACCCGGATTAAATTAAATCAGGACACATTCAATTAGGGTTAGCAGAGACATTAGAGGGGAGCACAGCATGAAGAAGAGCAGCAGGATTGTGACAATAACATGCTGCTGCTGACATCTAAAAGGAGCTGTGAGTGGTATTCATGTCTGCCTCTAGAAATACAGTTCTTTGACACCTGGTCTGTTTCAGGTGCATGTATGGATGCTGAAGTAGAATAATTGCATATAAAAACAGATATGAATTTATTGTTAGTACGGTAGCTATATGTAAAACACTTGGTTATTTCAAAGCCACAGGTTTATGGAGCCTATCAAACAATTCTTTCTTTTTCAAGCGTATAGCCCTGAGGAACATAATGGAATTACTTTATCTGAAACTGTAAAACTAATGTTGTATGTATTATTTTGAAACAAATGAACAAAACAGAATGAAGTGTTTGAATAGAGGATGGAGGCTGGCCAAGAGTTTTTCCTCAGTGAGAGAGCATATGACAAAACTGTCCCATTGGCACTGTGGGAGTAGTTCTAGCCAGAAGGATCCCTGATCTCTCATACCCACTTAAGATTATGAACTGGCTACTATGAATTCATGTTTGGCTAAAAAAAAGTCCGATGGTAGACTTTTTTAAAAAATGTATTTTATTGGAAGGAGAGAGAGAGAGAAATAGAATACTAACATCACGATTCTCCTCTTTTTGCTTCCTTAAATGAAATTTATCCAATATCTTGGATTGGATGAAGGGAACATAGAGCTCACAGATAATTCTGTTTCTATCTATAAAAACTCTATTCACTCATCTCAAATGAGAATTAGAAAATCTCTTTAGCAGTTTCAAAAGGGTTTTACTAATTTGTTTAATATCATAATACACCATTATTTATTCCCATTCACAACTATCTGTGGTCTGTCCAGCTAATTTTATATATTTTGTGTGAATATTAAGAACTGTGAAACCTAAACAGGAATTCTTAGGTTTAGTTTTCAAAAGTGTCTGCTTCTTGACCTATTGCAATTTCAGTTGCAATGAGCATAGTTCTAGTTAGAGTTTGTGATATTTTAAAAACATTGCCGGATCTTTTCTCTTTGTTTTGTTTTTTTAAAGATCGATTTACTTTACCATTGCATATGTTAGCTAGTATTACACAACACAGGGAATAATTTCAGTGTTACTAAGGATTACTACAAGGCTGTAACACACAGCTCTGTACCAGTTTCTGCCAAGGGCAGCTGGCTCTGTCGGAAGTTCTTCTTTGAAGTTTTCAAGGTTTGTTAACTAAGCCAATCTCTGTACTACGATGTGTGTACAGCCCTTGTGCATGTGGACATTCAGAGGAACTAAGTGCCAGGCTGAAAATCCTGGGTTTGTGGACTCATTGCCTGAGTCTCATCTCCATTCCTGGAATGCTGCCAGTTCATTTTCTCAGCCCGCACTGACAGGGTGTAGGCTCCCCAACTCATGTGGTAAAGTGATCTATCAGTGGCATGCAGCAACAGGTGAGCTAGGCGCATGGCGCTCCTTTAAATACTGTCTTAGTGTTCCATATCAATGAATTTCAGCTTCATCTGTTTTCCTCTAGAGTGTATTTTCTGTATATGTTAAAGGTAAGAATCAAAATCCAAAAGAATTAGGATGACAAAAAATAATCCTCTTTCATCCTCTTTGCTTCTGATCCTTCCTTCCAGCTGCTACATAAGCTGCTACTATCAGCTGGAAAATGAGATAAGATCTGTATTTTTAATATTAGCCCTGTATACATAACAGTCAACTCTTGGACTGTTACTAAGATTCTCCTGAGCCTTTTGTTGCCCTGCCAGGATTACATGCTCTTGAAGCAACTTCTTGGAAAACAATTAATTCAGAGCAGCAATAAGCTACTTCTGTCAACTCTGCAGGCAGCAGAACAAGAGCTTTCAGGAAAGCTGTGACTTTAGAGTTTAGTTTTAGAATTTGCATTCTGCAGAGACGTGCATAGTTATTTGTTTAGTGCAGGGTAATTTTTAAACAGTTCCTTAAGAGATAAGACTTTTAGGTTAAGCACTGATAAGATTCTTCATTGTGTGCTGAAGTTTTGATTGGAGCCATGCTGCCACACTGAAAAGAATACCAGCTCCTTTGATGTTTGAATATTTGCACAACATGCCCAAATTAGATGAATGTTTTTCAAATTAATAGTTCAACTGACAAAAAAAAAAAGAAGAGTTTTCTTGTGTCAGAAGTGTACACTGCTTACAGCTGGTAAGCAATTCAGTGTGATAAGTGTAAGTGTGAAATGAATATAAGTAGATTAACAAACATAATAGAAAAGTTTTGGAGCAGGGTTGGGTTTAAATTTGTCCTGGGTACAAAATATGTGATTATGTAATTACTATAATCTGTTTCGCTGTGATTTTATTCTAAAAATTAGAGCTTGACTACAACTAAGGAACATCTTATATTCATTTCTTACTGCACGTTCTTTACAACATTCTCCAGCCATTACACTCAGGGAAGCACTAGATTTAAAATATATGAATCGTTCGTATTCCAACTTTGACATGTTTTCTGTGAGCTGAAAGCAAGGACATCCTTCCTGCTTTTGAAGCCTCAAGTGAGGGTTACATCATGAGATGTCTCTTGATCATCCCATTCTTTTGGCATCTGTATTTACAATTCTGTATTGGCAAGGAATGTTGAAGCTTTGAAACACAGTTGTGGCCTTGGAGTCTACCTCACCCAGCAAATATTCCTATAAGGTGCTTTCTCTATTGTGAGCAGGAGTAAAGCTTATTCAAAGTACATTCTTGGTTGATCTTCAAAATGGAAAAGTTCTTGCACTCTAGCCCTAGATTAAATTTGAGCACTTGGCTCTGTTAACCAATTTTAAGACTGAAAATTAACAATTATGACTTAGGTTATGATTGTTTAGATTATGATTGACTCACATGATAATTTAAAAAAATGTATGTACCTACAGTGTTTGTCAGTGTTCTTGTAAATGATTCCTTTTATGGCCTTCACTCCAGTTTTGTTTTCTTTGTTGTATTTTTTTTAAGTTAGAATGCAATTGGAATTTATGCTGTGCTCTCTTACTATTTCTTAGGCATCTCTGACAGCTGAGCTATTTGCACGACTGGAAGATTTAAAAGTCTGAGGAACAAAGAGGACAGTTTGTCTCTCCACTCCGAATTAAAGTCTTTCTGACATTTTGATGTAGTACTTTAACACCTCACTAAGTGAGTGTCGAGTGGAGGCACTGACATCTGACATTACTAAGACTAAAATATTCATGCCTATTATAAATACAATATAAGCAATAGTGCTCTCTACTCACGTTCATTGCTAGGAGTTCATTTATTGCCAATGTATTAATCATGTCTTTAGTATCCTTCTCTGTACCTCCATTCACATTCCTAGAACCACAGCTAAGACTTAGAGCTTTTGAGCAAGTTTTTGTCTTCTATTGTTGTGAATGCTGGTTGTGCTGGAAAAAAGAAGGGAGGAAATCTCCATTAAAATTTCCAGTATTCATTCTTTGTGAAATCGCATTCAAAAAATAGAAGGAGAAAGAAAGGGAATACAAAATGAAATTTATATTCTTTATTGTGATAAAATAATTATTACGATTGCTCTTCTTTCTTACTTCCTGTACTTAAGCAAATCAGAAACTATTGTCTCCTCTCAAAATCTCTCTAATAGTTTTAAATCTCACATTTTGCAATGATTAGATGGAGCCATTCAGCATGTCATTGACATATCCGCCACACAAAAAGGAGTATAAAGAGGAACTGTGTCAATCTGAAGAGGACTAATTTCTTCTAAAAGTTGTCTGATGCACATTGGATACACTGTTCCTTCTGTTCTGTGCACATGTAGTTTATCTATGGAAAAAAAGAACTAACATTTGTTCTCTTTCTTTACTTTCCGACAGGTGTTAGGGAAAGCAAGTTAAAGGACCAACTATTCTAGAGCTATGATCTTTGGTAACTTGTCCCGCTGGTCTTCAGTTGTGAATATTCCTCTTGTGTGATAATAATCTTGCTCTGGTAGTTCTTGTGCTAATGTTGAAATGTTTTATTGTTCTGTGTGATTGTGAGGAGGAGATGGAGTAAAAAGGAAGAGAGAAGGCAGCATTTTCCATTTCTCTCTTGTGAATGCATGCTTTTAGTTTAATGCAATAAACAGGCAAAGCTTGTGATCTGTGCAATCTACAATGACAAAGAAAAAAATTGTTTGAAATAGCATTTCAAATCCGAATAAAATACAAAAAATTTTAATGCAATTTTGCCTAGCCTGTGATGGAGAAGAGAGAGACATTTAATTACTTTTTGGTTTGTAGGATTGCTTTTAATAAAAATGATATTTTTTCATTACTATTTTGTGGCAGCAGTTATCTGCTGGGTTTGTGCAAATGTCAGGTTTCAAAATGAATTATATGTGAATGACTTAGATATACCAAAGAAATGCATGAACTCAGCTGTATTTCTCATCTACTGCTTAAGATCATTTAGTGCCCAAAAATTAGTTTTATCTTCTTTTTCCTTTTTAAGCATAAATTATTTAATTATCATAGTAGAAACATTTAAACAGTTATGTGGGAAACAAAGGAAGTTGAATTCAGTTCTTTTGGAAAAGTATACTTTCTTGTTATATAGTTGACTCTCAACAAATATCATTTGGTTTGCACAGAACTCAAAGATGCTCAATTCATAAACATGATAAATTACTTCATACCCTTACTCCAAAAATTTCTTGAAAATTAGTGGCAACCAGTACAAGAGAAGATTTTTTTCATGTCACAGGTTTTTTTTAATTCTTTTTGTCCATCTTTTTTTTTCTTACAGGCTTTACTGTTCTTGATAGAACTTGCACTTTCTTGTTTATCAGTGTAGATGTCTTCAGTTTCTTGTTTCTGTGAAATCACACGTTGTTTCACAGGATACCTGATATGTCACATACGATATTTGAACCTTGGTATTGTTTAAATAGTTGCAAGGCCAAAATATGTGATTATGAAGTAGTCTCATCTCCAGGGATGGTTACTTGGTATGCTTAGCTTGAAGTGACCATACTTATTTCCCTTCTACACTGAACTTTGAGTGTGAAATTCCAAGGCAAAAGATGACCATTATCAGAAAATAAATTAAAGCTAGATCCAGTATATGGATGACATCCTAATCAGTCCCTCATTTGTTTTAAATAGACACAGACTTTTAGCTATTAATGTTATTATAATTCAATTAAAAGAGTGGGCGTGGGCATTTTATATTTCTGTCTTGACAGAACTTGTTTTTTCACGTTAATGAAAACAGTTTCATGATTAACATTATCATACTCTTCATGCGCTGCCTATCTTGATGTCATATTACTGTACTCAGTAGAATTGGGAATGACCCTGCATAGTATTTTATCCTTTGTTCTTTTCCAAGTATTATTATTTCCTAAATTTCTGGCAACTTCACGTATCTTTGGAGAGCTCCTTTTTGTCTTAATTTTTGCAGCCTTCATAATTCAGTACATGTATTTTTGGATGATGGGAATGGAAGGCGAGTCTGGTTCAATGACTCTCTTCCAGAAGCTTCAGAGTTATTTATGATTTTCTACAGCATGCTCATTATACTTCTTCTCTGCCTCTCTCACCTTATTTTTGAACATTTTCCAAAATGGTGACCCTGTTGCCTTTCCTTCAGCAAAACACCCCAATTAGCCCAAGTAATGCTTGCATTTGTCTAGGCACATTATTCTTTTATTCTTCTGGGGCCACTTCGTCATATTCTAACAGTAATTAATTTGTATACACCTTTTCATTATTTTCATTAGCTCCCCATATGTACTTATAAGGAGTTTCTCTTTTACTTCAATGGTATTTTTTTCCTTTTTTTCCATATTAATTCTTAGTATGTATTTGTAAAAAGTTATTAGACTATTTCAATAGTATTTTTTCATTACTGTTTATTAACTCCTTTTTCTTATCTATTTATGCAGTGTGCATCCTTTTTTTTTTTACTTAGTGCTCTTGCAATGCAGACTACCTTTATTCTATTCTGCATCCTTGCTTTGACTGTTCAGACTATACAGGTTAACATCCTCTTCCAGTATTTTATTTAGCTCTGTCAGTACCTCAGAAAGAAAGAAATGCCCCACTATTGCTGTACAACCTCTGTACATGTTATCTCTAGCCTATAGTGATTACTATGTAATTCTGTGCATGTTCAGTATGCTATATTTTATTCCTCGTATCTTTTCTTTCTGTACGGTTCACTGTTCAGCATTTTCTGTGGTTTATATTTCTCTCTCACAGTTTTAACTCTCCAAGTGTATCTTGATGAAGTCTGAAATAATTTTCACCTTTATCTATTAATATTATATCTTTGGCTAACGTGCTAGCTGCTTTGTATCTCCGTCTACAAATAAAGTCTTGTATATTTTCTGCTCCTTACTTTTGAAAACATTGTGATTTCACCTCATCTTTGCTTACATCACCTCTTTCCTTTTTGCACTGGTTAAGACATAATCTGACTTTATCACGGTTACATTAATGCTGGGCATTTTTTCACTTGCTCTTTTGTACTCTTCTTTAAATCCAGGGATTGCTGCCTTCTACATGTGTCTGGCACTGCTTGCAATCTGGGCTACAGTAGATTACCACAGTAGTAGCTGTTAGTATCTGCAGTTATGTTTTTAATTATACTGGGGTATGTATTTGTGCAAGTTTTTGTCCATGCTAATGGCTTCCTATTAATAGGAGTGTGTACCATAGAAGGGAAAGGATGTGATGCAGTGAAGTAGCCAGTCCCATGATGTGAGCCTGTCAGCAGGACATCACATGTGGCAGTGGGGCAAGAGGCAGTAATTCTGTGGGCTGGATGTTTAAAAAACAGCCCCTACTTTCACACTCCTTTGAGACTTGACACTGAGCCCGTGATACCTTCAGTGAATGTTTCCCCCTGGTGGCTCTGTGAACTTGGGCTGGATTTGTGGAGGTGCTGCCACCTGTTTCATGTAACTCATTTTATTATTCGGCAGCTCCTCAGTTCAGTGTAAGAGAGCTCTTGGCTCTGTTCAAGAGAATCATTTGTGCTGTCCTGCTAGTAATGAGTGAGATATTTCAATTGTAAACACAGTGCAAACAGAGACAGATTTTTAAATTCTTATGGGGAAATGGAGGTCCATAAGCATAATAAAAGCTATAGAACTTCTGCATTGGGCATGAATCACAGAAGGAAGTACCATACAAATACATGCATTCTTGGTCTTTTTCTCAGCCTTAACAAGACAAATATAGAGGTGCTACAGTTGTTTAAGCAAATGGGAAGAACCCTTTTTCCCAGATCTTCTACATGCAATTTGAAAACTACATTGCATGGTGTTTCTTGAGGCATAGAAAACTCTGAAAATGGCATGAGTATGCTAATAACAGAAATATCACATTATGAAACACTATAAGGAGAAAGCAGATGAGCCAACTTCTTTATTTTTATTGTATTAAACGTTTTCCTGGACCATTAATTGACAGATAAAATCATAGAATTATAGAATCATTTGAGTTGGAAGGGACCCTTAAAGGTCATCCAGTCCAACTCTCCTGCAGTGAACAGGGACCCCTACAGCTCAGTCATGTTGCTCAGGGTCCTCTCCAGCCTGACCTCAAGTGTTTCCAAGGATGGGGCATCCACCACTTCTCTGGGCAGCCTCACCACCCTTCTTGTAATCATCTTCTTCCTTATATCCAATTTAAATCACCTGTCTTTTAGTTTGAAACCATTTCCCCTTCTCCTGTCACCACAGATCCTGCTAAAGAGCCCCGCTTTAGATATTCATAGCCACTTTCAGGTCTCCTGGGAGCCTTCTCTTCTCCAGGCTGCACAGCCGTAGCTGTGTTCCATCCTTGGGATAATTTCTATGTCTCTCCTGTACTGAGAACTCCACATCTGAATGCAGTATTCCAGGTGAAGCCTCACCAGAGCAGAGGGGCAGGATCACCTTCCTCAGTCTGCTGACAATGCTGCAAAATGAAGTATGAAATTGGAGAAGAAATAGTAAGCCACTGAATACTTCAAAATATTAAATTAATTTTATGTATAAAATTAGAACATTATGATATTAGATTAGATTATCTACACACAATTGCTTTTTAGTTGATTATTTTATTGATAGGAAACTATTTCCTCAATAATTTTTCTTTTTGAGTGGAAGAAGTGGCCAGGTCTCCTTATATGGTTATATGATATTTCACACATTATAAAAGACAAAGTAAATGTCTTAGAAGTAGATCTTTGTGTAAATCTCCACACCACTTGTCTTTATTATCTTCTGGTTGCGTTTTATCTCTGTTGTTTGCTAAGTATAAGGAATGTAGATGAAGGATCCCTATATTCATGTTCTTCATGAAGTTTGTCAAAGATTCAGTTACTCCTATTATTTCCAATAGAATAATATATGAAGGAGTATTTAGTCTCAAGAAAGTAATGAATTATATTACTACTTAATTTAATGTGACTTACATTACAGTAGAGCAATAAATCATATGCACGCTTAGATTAGCTTTGAAATATTTTTATGGCCCAAATCAGGATGTAAATTGAAAAACTGACACGCCATTTTACAAATAATGATACAGCTGCAGCAAGGATAGAGATGGCCAAGGATAAAGAAGCTGTCTCATTTTCTGAGGTAATTGCACCTGTGCTCCCTGCATGATTTTGACACTATAGGAATAAGGCCTCAGGAAGTGTCCTTTGATTCTCCTCTATCTGAGACAAAGAAAATTTGCATCGTCTTTTATGAAGTAAGTTTTATGATAAAAAAGAAAATTGTTTAAATAAATTATGGATTTTAGGTTTACCAGGAAGCCTGTGGGCAGTGGCTAAAGAAATATGCTGGGTCAAACAATGCATCTCATTTTTGCCACTTATTTTTGTGCCTGTGACTGCTCAGGTGGTTTCTTCTCTCACTGAGTGGTTCACTCACTTCCTCTCTTTCCTCTATTTTGAGGTTAGGTAATTGATATTAGGGTTATTACACAACATTACTGATTCATATATATTCTGATCAAGTGCAACCACAGTTTTTGCTTTAAGAAACCTGTATCTTGTATTTTTTTTCAGTTTGGGATAATTCTTTAATTCATATCTGTCATATCCTCACTTGCTGTGAATCAGTAGAATGAGTATTAAATAAGAACGTTTATTTAGTTCTTTTTTTTCTGTCCTAACAAAATTTAAATAATTGGGTATGCCACCAAACATGATATATGTGATTATTCTGGAGCTGTGAGTCATTTTTAAAGCACTAATAATTCAGATCTCTTGTAAGAGATATTAATTATTATAATTGTGTTAACAAGATATCCACGTAAAAGTAGCACATACAAAATTGTATTTGTCTTGGAGAACAGTTGAAAAGCAGATGAGAAACTCAACAAAGTTGCACTGGAAATACAGAAGTGCTATTGCACTATACTCAAAATTATGAGAATATAGCAATATGACACAACTTAGTATGTAATTTAGCAGATTAAATTACCTGAACAATCTCTTTTGGATCTGTTCAAACTCTGTGAGGGAACATGGCTTCTCCAGAGAGCAGTTCTTAGTGAAAACTTAATTTAATGCTCTGAATTGCCCCCTGGAGAAGATTATTGCTCTCCTTTGAATAAGCCAGGAGAATGGTTAATAACGGTAAAGTGGAAGATTCCATAATTTTAGACTAAATGGCTCACTTTGGGCTCTTATTTCTATAGTTCCAGACATCTAGTTGAGGAACAGCAGAAAAAAGATTTCCCAGTGTTCAAACAGCACTTACCAAAATGTAAGATATGAGAATAGACCTTACATTGGAGCTTCACAGAGCTCTTGGGCTAAACAAGTGGGGAATTAGACTGAAAAAGGCTGTTTGAAAGAACTCAGCAATGTACAGTGTCCTGTGAATCCTGGTAAGGTATTCCAAGCCCCTGAATTGTCTTTCAAAGTGAGTTTCTGTGAGAGATGCAGAGGTAACAAAAGCCATAAATATTACATTCCCAAAGGTGACTGCCATTTCCGAGACCCCATCAACAGCACGGAGAGCTCAACTCCGTTGTTTCACAGCTGTTGCCTTGTATCTAGCAGAAGCTATAGTGCTGGTGTGGGGACTTGGTTGCTTTGCTTTAAAATTGCATGATGGCTGAGTTAATTGAAATTAAATATTTTCTGAATGTGTTTAAATTGATCTCATAGGTCATTTTCTGCTTGGCAGATGTTTGTTTGTTGTACATATATATGCGAGTGCATGAGTTCATTGAGCAAACCTCTGAAGTGAGTTCAATTTTCCAGGTTAGGAAAAGCTTTTGAGCTGTACTGAGTTCCCAAGCAGGAATAAGTGTCTTGAGATTGAGTTGGTTTGCAGCTTTGTACAGCCTCCTAAAATAGACTGAATTTGAGCCAGCTCAACCTTCTGTTCAAGCTGCTTCCTAAATCAGAGTAATTGCATTAGAACAGCAGAGAGACTTATTATCCCTTTAGTTCTTCTATCTAATGAATTCTGGCCCAACTGTATCCACCTGACTCAAAAAAAAAAAAAATAAAATAAACCTCCCCCTACAAAAAAAGCCAAACCACACCAAAATGACAACCAAAAAAAAAAAATCAGACAATGCACTCCTTGCACCCCCTAAATATTGCAGGAAAAAAATAAATGGAATAATAATACCTTACCAGGGAAGTTTACCTGGTTTTGGGTATTTTTTGGAGGGAGCAGGTGGGAATAGCTTTATCAAAAAATTGAAATACTGCTTATTTTTTCTTGACTGCTAAGGGTAAGGCTGTACAGCAGTTAGGCTGTGTGAGTGTGAGGGGCAGATAAGTCAGGCATACCTATTCTGTCATTAGTGTCACTGGCCTGGCTCATCAATGGTGTCGTGGTTGCACAGATTTCTATATGGACGATGCTCTATTTATTAGACCTTGCATATTAATTTGAGTGCGTTCTCTGCTACTGTTCATACTCATATTATATCAGTCATGTATCTGTGAAGTTAATTAGATAAAAACCACCAGTGATGAATTATTGGCATGCTGATTTGATGTAGCAATTTCTAACAGATGTTTAATGTGTTAATAGCATGTCCTATTCATTCTCTGAGAATGGAGAAGCTGTCTGAATAACATTTGTTTAGGTTTGCATAACACAACAGAGCAGAGACACTCAAACTAGCTCATCCTGGTAGAGCAATATTTTCAGATGGCACAAGATAATTGCATACAGCTGCATGTTAGCAGCTCCACCTGGGTTTTTATTACTTTGTTTCTCAGTGCAGACGATTGAACAAGGCAGAAAAGATAAAATAAATTTTCCTTATTTTATGTCTATATGTAAATATATATTCACTTGTTCAGTTAATTGAGTCTAAAGTTAAAGTATTAAGAGCAATGAAATAAGATACTCAGTTATAATAATAATTGAGTGTGATGTTTCATTGTTTTATGAGGAGATACTCTGTTTTTATGCAGATGGATATGTTTGACAAGATTACTGTGACATGACTTGTCAGTTCTGTTTTGCAGCACAGAAATTTTTCTTAATTAATCAAATAGCATAAGTTTCCTATTCTCTAACAGGTGTAATCGAAATTGCTAAGACCCAGTTATAGGAATATAACAATGCTGTAATTTATAGTTCTAACATGACCAGTGTCAGTAAAATGTTCTAGTATATTATCTGGCAGTAAATAAAACCTGTCAAAAAATCAGTAAAAAGAACAGTGCTTAACAAAAGACATATGCCTCATAAATTGTATGTCATGACAACTAGCAGCCATAGTAACGTATTAGAATGAAAAGGCTGAAAAAAGGAACAAGCCAGAAGGAGCTAATGGGTTATTTTTGCTAGCGATCTGACATAGACTTTTGCTGTCACAATATTATTGCATTTGTCATAAAGCGAAAGGATTTGTGCTGTGATTTTTCCAGCATACTACAGAGCTTTCAGTTAGCAAAGATCAGTTCTAGATTAGTTTGTATAAAGAGTAAGTGTGTCGCCTTGTCACAAATCCCTTTGTCTTGGTTTCAGCTTGGATAGAGTTAACTTTCTTCCTAGTAGCTGGTGTGGTGCTGTGTTGCGCGTTCATGATGGTCATGTTGCTAACACGCTGTTTTAGTTCTTGCTGAGCAGTGCTGCACAGAGCAGAGCTGCTTACTTTTCAGCTCATCATGCTGCCCTGCCATGATGAGCACAAGGAGCTGGTGGGGGATAGAGCCAGGACAGCTGACTCAGACTGGCCAAAGGGATGTCCCTACCATGCAGTGTCTTATGGAATTATAAAGCAGGTGGGGAGCTGGCCAGGAGCAGGGGACTGCTGTTAGGAGTCTGACTGGGCATTGGTCAGTGGGTGTTGTAAATCGCTTGCTTTGTATATTCTTTTATCATTAGTACTATTTTCCCTTCCTTTTCTGTCCTACTGAACTGCCTTTATCTCAACCCACAGCATTAGTGTTTCAATTGTCCTCCCATCTGGTAGTGGGGAGTGAGTGAGCAGCTGTGTGGTGCTGAGATACCTGCCAAGTTAGCCCCCAGCGTCCCCTTCTGTTTGTGTTACTCATCTATCTTAACTATAGATATGACTTCCTGTTTTTCAAAAGTTTTATAAGAATATGCATATCCAAAAGAGACATTCCATTACTTTTGAAACATCATTTCAAATCTTAAAGCGTAACACTTGAGAAGAAACACATCCTCATGGTTTGGAAATGACAAATAGGTTAATGGTTTTGAGTGAAACTTGTAAGTTTCACATGAATTGACAAGCCAAACAACATTCAAATATCTCAATACTGATGCTGGTTTTTGTTTGTTTGTTTTTTCACTTTTAACTAGTCCAAATGAGTGTGCTAGAAATATCTGTGTTGGAGGGAGATATTTTCCTTAGGTTGATGAGAAAAGTCACCATCTGGAATTGCTTTCAGGAACCCCTTCTACTCTTGCCTCGTTCTTTACAAGAAAAAGACAAGTTAGAAATTTTTTTTGGAAGTATTAGCATAAAAGGTGCTAATACATTTTAGGGAGGTTTCACAGCAACAGTTAATCAGGGACTTGCATGAAGCCAGATTTCTTGCCATAGAAAATATGAAATATGGTGGCCAAAATGTTTTTATGCAGAAATTGATGGAGACAAAATTAATTCAAGATGTAAATTGTTCTTAAAACAGTTTTGAAATTGGCATCTAGAAATTACAAGTTTAGTTAGGTTGGTGAGGAGTATGCAAAGCAGGAAGAGACAGATGTGTAACTATAGCTGCTGGAGGAAAGGGAACAGATTATGGCAGTAATTTACAGGTATTTGTGTGCTTTCCTTTTCATTGTTGAGTCAGCTTTACATTTAGCATGTAAATTAAAATCTCAGTCTTTAATAATTTCTCTAATGCAAAGAAAGAGGAAAAGGAAACTGCAACATAAAGACACAGGCATTCCTGCAGTAGTTATAAAAAGTTCAGTACTTGTCTGATTTGCTGGCATTTACTCTGCAGGTGGCAGAACGGCTATTGTGATTGTCTTCAATAATTAACATTTAAAAAAATTTGCATGACATTTAAGTTAAATGTGAGGCTTCACTAATCTTCATACATTCACAGTTTTCTTTTGTTTCATACATGATTGTACCACACAAAGAATTCACTGCACCCGCTACCATTAGCAAATTGAAAGTGTGCTATTATCGCATCAGTGTTCCCAAAGTTGGTATGCAAAATGGAGAACATTGCTGCCATTTGTTAATTGCATAGCTGCTGTCCTGTGAGCAGAGAGATGGAATAAGACCAGGAGTGATAAAGTGGGGTTGAGTACCTGTGCTATAGTTTCAGGGGAGCAGTGTGTCACAATTCAAATGACAACTCTTGTGAAATTTTTAAACAAAAAATTCTTTGGGGACGAGGAAAATTTTTTATTTCTGTCAATTCAGAGGGGAAGAAAAATGATCATTTCGGGTGCTTTTCAGAGATACCTACTTGAAAAAGCGTTGTTAAAGCAAACATCAAATATTGTGGTTTGTTTCTGTGTTTTTTGAAGGATATTTCCTATGCTTTTGTTTCAAAGCACCTCTGTGTCAGTTGGGAAAAAACAATGACAAGTGGCCAAGAATCTGAAACATTTTTAGGATATTTATCTTCTAATTCTCCACTTATAAAAAGAAGATATGTGATAAATGGAGAACTCTTCCAGTTATAGTATTACTATGCTATATTTTGTGGTGGTGGTAGATCTGTGGATGAGCCTTGCACTTCTCAGGATTTTCAGATTAATGCTCAGAACAGAACAATTTGTCCTATTCAGATCTTTTGCCTATAGATCAGATGGAAATGTTCATTACTCTTTATAAAAGTCTATCTTTTGGGAACGGATTGCGATTAGTTATCTTCATTTTGCTTCATGCTAGGTCTGATGTGTCTAATGTCACGTCTCCTATGTGCTTACTGGCACCTTCCACTAGTGAGGATACAGGCAGCCTTGCACACTTCTCCATGCCAGAATTGGAAATCTAAATTAAAATATGCTCTCAGCAAGCAGAGCTGCAAAGGTCAATATGAGGAAGAGTAATCTCTCTGCAATTTGGGCAATATGAATGATAGCCAAAGAAACCAGCTGTGGAAAA
Source organism: Chrysolophus pictus (assembly GCA_037305975.1). Taxonomy (NCBI): domain Eukaryota; kingdom Metazoa; phylum Chordata; class Aves; order Galliformes; family Phasianidae; genus Chrysolophus; species Chrysolophus pictus. Next base: position 48,426,126 of record CM074579.1, on the reverse strand, counting down.
CAAGAGAAAATATAAGCAGATATTAAAAAAATGCAAAATCATATTTAAAAACTCAAAGTACAGAATGGAACCCTAAAAAGAGATTTATGATGTATCATTTATAATTCTGATCTGCAGTCTGTTATTACGATATAATCTGTGGTTCTCTTTGGGGAACAGCAAATAGCATCTGGTAGCTCTTTGGATTCCCTCCAAACTGCTTTGAAATAGATGTGCATGTAGGAAAGTAGAGGGAAGAGTAGGTAGCTGGTGGGCATATCAGAATGATGGGAAATTCTTATCTTTCAGGTTATTCTGATTTTTGTTTGTTTCATTCTGATAAAGTTTACAGCTATGAGTGTTGAATTTGAAATGGAATTTAAGCTTTCATTTGAGGTGCTGTACTATTGTTTTGCAGCTCTCACTGCAGGTTACCCTATTCTGCATACCACAGAACTGTGCAAGATGTCTAGCTTACCATGCAAGCTCAAGCCCTTCACTGCAGTGCCTGCATCGCTTGGAGCTGTCTGTTCTATGCCTTCATCTCTTTTTCCTCAGGGATGTGATTTAGCAAAGGGTTATTAGACCTGGGGTAGTATGGTTAGGTTGCAGTTAGACTTGATGGTCTTTTTCAACTGGAGCTATTTTTTGATTCTAAAACCTATGTTTTGCCACAGCATCTTGCCTAGGTGAGTATGTCCAGGGATGAGGCAGCATGCCTAGAAAGGATTGCTGCTGCTGTCTGATTCTTGCAGCTCCTGCAGCCTTACAAGTCCATAGCCAACCCTGAACCAACACAAAATCTGCACAATTTTTTGTGAGCTGTATGCAGATAGTTTAGACAGATGTGAATCAGTTGGTTTAGAAATACTTCAGACTAAGCCATATTCAGTAACAAATGGACACCTATTAGAGATTTCATTGGCTTTTTTTTTTTTTTTTTTTTGTCCATTTAAGAACATCATTGTCTGGAAAACTTCTAAATGGTCACGAGATACGAGATTCTGTAGGTTAGTATTTGTAATGCATGTGTATTTTCAGGAAACATGTATGCACATCTTTTATGACAGGCACTTAAGGCACTCCAGAGGTATGTTTGCAGGTAGCAATGCCAATTTGCAATAGTCCTGCTTCCTCCAGTGCATGCCTAGTCTGATGACAGTTCCATATTATCTACATGAGGCTGTTTGTCCCAGGTGTCCCCCACAGAGCTCACTGCAGCGAGCAATTTCAGAGCCTCATGTATATGCAGATTTCATCACCTCAGTATCCTACTGAACATCTTCCAGCAATAATACTCTGTTTTTCTTTTACTTTCTCCATCCCAAGCATGAGTCCCATTGTTTTACTGCAGTACCCAAATGTTAGTACAGTCCATGTCCCAGTCCTTGCAACTGCCTTTCACGTCTTCTGCCCGTTTGGTTGCCTTGCCATGCACCAGCCTGGTTGTGGATCTGGTGGATAAAGTTCCTATTGCTTCCTTTGGAATACAATATTATTATTTAATTAACCCACTGTTATAAAATGTGTTTCAGTGTCCATCCAATTTCTTTGAGTCATACTTTTAATGGCTTCTTATAACCATTTTCAAACAAGTTCTCTTCTTTCCTTCAGATATTTGTACTTAAGCATATATAAAAGATTCGTCATCTGCCCTGTATATGATCATTTTGTAGCTACTTTAAAAATATGAATGTGACAAATATGAGAAATCTAATTATATGGGATACCTAGCTATATCTCGTAAAGTCAAATTTCAGTTCCACACACTTCACACAGTTTCTTGTATTTTCTGTTCAGAAAACATCTCCTCTCATGCTTATAGCTTTTTGTTTGTTTATTTTAGCAGTTTATTAATATAGTTATCCCACTTAGTGTTTCTGATTGCCGATTACTTGCCTAACTCAGTGTTCTGATTTCCAAAGATGCTTATTCAGCGAGTCTGTGAGTCTACTTTGAAAATGCCCAATACTGGGGTAAGGTTCAATCAAATGTTTATGATATACAGTTGCCATATAATGAAGATCAAAGATCCATATAAAATTCACAATGGAAAGGGTGTTTAGGCATTCTGAAGCCTTTTAGCAGTTCATTTGTTGTTCAAAAATCTCTTTAATCATGAGCATGAAAGGAAGAACAGTTAAGCTGATTACCTCCATATGCATCTATGACAATTCATATGCTTTAGAAAAAAATTTTGTGTGTTTTTGTAGTAAGGAAATGCAAACCCACCTTGAAAAAGTGGTTATTTGATTCTATGAAATATTGAAGGATTTTAAGTAAGAGATGTTAAGAAGGGGCTTTATGCTTAATTCTGTAGTCAGTCATCTCACAAATTTATAAAGAATATTCCAATCAGCAGCATTGTTTGATTAGGGTTTTGGGGTTTGTCTTTTTTTTTAAGGATGTGGCTAACCAAACTTGGCATTCAAGTGCAGATTTCATGAAGTTTGGCTTTAATTGTAGCACAAGCAGTAGTAAAATAATTCACAGTACAAAATACAATATTAAAATTCATCAGTAGCCCATTTAAGATGCTCTCAAATTAATAAATATTTTCTGCATTTGCTATACTATTTGCTTTCTCGTAAGTAAATTCTTCTTTTCCTGTATTTTATTCTGGGATAATTTGTCTGTTAGTTTTAAGGGCAGAGTCGTTAGTGTGGTCAAAAGATTAACTTTACAAAAATAGAAGAATGCTATTTGTTGTCTCCTATTAGAGAAAGTGATATATAGAAATGAATCCTAGCTTGTAAGTGCAGCCCTGCTCTTGTAGGAACAAGAAGCTTTTAGTTACATTACTCTTAAAAACCACCTGTCCATATTGGACCAAGAAGTAGATTACCTCACTTTAATACAATGGAAGCCTATTTTTTCTTTAAAATCTACGAAGTATATAATGGCGGTCATGAGTAAAGTGATTCTCTTTCAGCTCTGCCTGCAGAGGATTGGCAGTAAGCATTAAGTGCAACTGGATCAGTAACTTTGCTGTTTGCCCACTGAATCAAGGAGAAATTGGCCTGAACCACGTCATAATGTCTTACATGGGGTTTGTTGGGTTATTTTCCTTTTTTGAAGGTTTTTTAAGATTTTCACATATAAATCATACCTGATTATGGTTTGTTTGCCAATTGTGTGCCAATTATGTGACATCAATCTAAATGGAAGTTAGTAAACTTTATCTTTGACAACCTCTCTCCCCCTGAACAACTTACACTTCGTAAAACTGTATTTGTGCTTATTGCATAAAACAGTATAAGACACAATAAAGTAATAGATAGCTAATTTTTTCCTCCTTTCTCTCAAGCACTGCAGTTTTCTGAATGACATAATAAGAACATTTATGTGTCCTAGCAATCTTCACCAGATTTTTAAGTTGTTTTCTTTGTTTTAGCAATGGAAAATAGGCACAACCCTACTTCTTTGAAAGCTAATAGTAAAATTTTAATTCAGGTTAGCTGAAGGCATTCAGATAATTTAAACAGATTAGTGGATGACATTATTATTAAACTCCAAAATCATTATTACAAGTATTATTTGTCTGTAAATCTCAAAGTGTTTAAAAGATGAGTTTACAAAAGGGATGCTGATGCCTAAGTGTCCCTGCAGGCATCTAAATCAAGCATTTAAATGTCAATGTATTCATACCTCACCTGTCAAGTGCTGGGAAGAAAACTCCCTTGGATTTTAAGTTTCAGCTTCTACAGCTGGATAAACCGATAATTTGCTGCTTCTCAGCATTTGCATGGGTTGCAAAGTACAAGCTGAGCAGCAAGGAACCTGTTTGAGTTATTGGTCTCATCTGTAAAAGCAATGCCTTTGCACGTGGATATCTGTATCCCATTACAAGGTGATAGGCGGGGAATGTCCTTAAACGAGAGGATGAGAACTGCCAGAAAAGATAGTATAAAATAGTTTTGCTTAAAATATGTTGCTGAAACATTGGAGACTGGGGTCTTGCCTTTTCTAAAGGATTTGCATTCAGGTTTTCATGCTGACCAGCTGGATAGTCCTTTTGAAGTGTCTTGTGAGCTGCTATCTTCAGAATTAAGTACTTCAATATCTTTTAAGCCAGAGAGTCATTAAGGCAGCCCTTTGGGATGGGAATCAAGCTTTCAGATTCCATGGCAATGAACATTTAAGTATTCTAAATTAGGCATTCATTATAGTAGTAACTTGAACTTGGTCCTTCCTCCTCCCGTGTGAATATCCTAATTGTGGAGCAATTGCAGTCTTTGAGTAACGAGCATTCACAGTGATTTCAGGGAGATGATCCCGAGGAATGGAGCCTTTTATTGCCAGTGGGCTGTGAGCTCTTGAAAGTGGGAAGCAAATATTCAGATGCCCATTAATCAAAGAGGTTTTAAACCTGTGCTTTCTGTTTCCTGAAGTGTATGTCATAACCAATGAGCTACAGAGTAAAAGAGTAACTCCATCAAAAGTGTTCTGAAAGAATTGATGCTGCTTTGCTTTCAGAAGGAAACAGCCTCTGTTTCAGAAAGTTTCAGTGGAATAAATGCCTTTGTCTGACAGAAGTGAGCTACCTGAGCCTGCAAGAGGGAAAGGATTTTGCTTTCTTGCCTCCACTTCTTAGTGACTAGCACAGCTGCTCTCTGCTCAGCACACTGACTATAGTAAATTCTTTCCCTAGGTGCCTGGTTCTCCTATTACATCATTAAAGTGTCATGGTGCAATGTATAGACACACATTTGTAGCCTTGTCTAAAAATATAGGCATATTGAGCAATAGGTTTGATTTGAAGAAAAATTATGCATTATTTAAAATAAACTTAGTTTTGAAATACTATGTATTAAAAAAAGAACTCTGTATACTCTCGCCTACCATTAAAACTAGCAAATTAGTTAAGTGAAGAAATGATAATTGCAAGTGATTTGTATGTCATAAGTGTATGCTGCTTTGTAAAAATGATTGCAGTTCTAGTGCCAAACGTTTTTAAATCTCTAATTAGTTTTTAATATTTTTGACAGGAGGCTCCTTTTCTGAGTTTTAACAATTAATATTGTAATAGAACAATCTAGGGACTTCCATGATTTAACTTGAACTGTTTATACTTTAATACATTGTAGAATTTTGCGCTCAATTACTGTAGGTAGAACTGATGAAATGTCTATTAAGTTTGTTCAACGTATCTCAACATGATTTTCAGTTTTAAGTGGTTTACAAAACTTAAGCATTAGTCATGGTGGCTGGCATATCTAACATCAATCGTCTGAATCAGGTTGAGTATGTAAGGCATATTTTTATGCAAAATACATACTTCAGAAGCCTAAACTAGGGAAAATAGTGTTTTGCTCATTTGCAAGTGTTCCAGTGCCTCACCACCCTTATTGTAGAAACTTCTTTCTTATATCCAATCTAAATCTCCTCTCTTTTAGTTTGAAACCATTTCTCCTTGTCCTATCACAAGAGACCTTGCTAAAGAGTCTGTGCCCTTCTTTATTACAGCCCCCCTTTAAATACTGAAAGGCTGCTCTCAGGTCTCCCCAGAGCCTTCTCTTCTCCAGGCTGCGCTAGACTGTCCTTGTGTTAGAAGATGTTTCGTCCCATTTACAAAGGAAAAACATCACAGAAAAGAGAATTTGGGAGTGGGAAGAATGTGAATACGAAACGTGATCAGTTAAGTCCAGCTAGTGACAGCAGCACTGCACTAGGTGAGGTATTTGGAAACAGGAGAGTGGAAGTGGGATGGAGTACAGATGAGAGGAGAAACAGATGATTTTGTGGAGTTAGAATTTCATCCATGTTGTCAGAGATTAAATCTGGGAGATCTTTCAAAGGAATCCCCATTTCTCCATGTCACAAGATATGATTTTTAAAAAGTCATTAAGCACTGAAGATCATTTACGTTCCAGACAGTATCAAAGACTGTGTTTAAGTTCCATGATAAAGTTGCCTTCCCTAGAGTACAACAACAAAAAAAAAGGAAAAAAGGAAAAGATGGATGACAAATTATTTAACTTGATGAAATTTATCATCACTCCCACTGGTCCTGCCCTTGTCTTTGGGGTCTGTTAGGAACCATTAGCATTCAAATATAAATTCAAATGCATGGATGGTGCCTTATCGGCTGATAGCTTATTTGATTGCAGATTAGGCTATAAAATTACTTGTATGACAGAGACACACTCCAACGTGTATCTCTTTCAGCATGAATTTTAATTTGGTAGCGATGTCTATTTTCTCATTTGATTTAGGAGCAGAGATGTACACTTGAAACTGATTATTTTGAATGTTAATGCTGTGTTAATCTTGAAATAGTTTAAAATGGGAAATGGCTATGGATGACTTCATCTTTCTTCTTCATTTGAGAATGCCCATTCCCATGACTTTTATCTGATCATATGTAAGGAATTCCTTGAGAAATCTATGCTGCCATCACCTGGAAGCAAAATTGCATACTTTCTTGCTGTTAGAAGGTTTGTGGGATTTGGAGTGTTTCCTCTTTCTTCTCTCACCAAGTATAAGGAATTAAGTTTTTAGTTTTTATTTGTTGGGTATCCGAAGTCATAGCTGAGAAGGCAGCTATTCTGAATGACTTCTTTGATTCAATTTCTACTACCAAGATTGCCTCTTGAAAATCTCAGAGATTTTTCTCTTTTCTGGAAATAAGAGAGTGAGTCTGGGTAATGAAAGACTTACCCTTGTTTGAGAAGATGATCAGAGAATGTCTAGCCAAAATCAGCACACACAAATACATGGGCCCGAATGGGATGTACCCATGTGTGCTGAGGGAGCTGACAGAAATGACTGCTGAACTACTCTCTATCATCTTTGAAAGGTCCTGGCAAATGGGAAAGGTACCTGAGGACTGGAGGATAGCCAGTGTCGCTCCAGTCTTCAAAAAGGGCAAGAGGGAGAACCCAGGAAACTACAGGCCAGTCAGCCTTACCTCTGTCCCTGGAAAGGTGATGTCCAGAACTGGTTCTGGATGCTATCTCCAAGCAATTGGAAGAGACGATTATCAGGAGTAGTCAGCATGATTCACCAAGGGGAATGAGCCAGCAGTATGCCCTGGTGGCCAAGAAGGCTAGTGGTATCTTGGGATGCATTAAAAAGAGCATGATCAGCAGGTCAAAGGAGGTGATTCTCCCCTCTGTTCTGTCCTGGTGAGGCCACATCTGTAATACTGTGTCCAGTACTGGGCTCACCAGTTCAAAAATGACGGATCTCCTACAAGGAGTCCAGTGGACAGCTACAAAGATGATACAGGGCTTGGAGCATCTCCTGTACGAGGAAAGGCTGAGTAACCTGGATCTTTTCTGCCTGGAGAAAAGAAAGTTGAGAGGGGATCTGATTAATGTTTATAAATATCTGAAGGGAGACAGGATGGATGAGGCCAGGCTCTCCTTGGTGATGCATAGTGATATTACAAGGAGCAAATGTTCAAGTGAACTTGAACATAGGAAATTTCATACAAACATGCAGAAGAAGTTCTTTACATTACGGGTGATAGAGCACTGGGACAGGTTGCCCAGAGAGGTTGTGGTGTCTCCTTCTATGGAGATATTCAAGATCCATCTGGACACCTACTTGTGTGACCTATTGTAGGGAACCTGGTGTAGCAAGAGGGTTGGGCTTGAAGATCTCTTGAGGTCCCTTTCAACCCCTGTGATTCTGTGATAGTTTATGAGGTTTGTACATTTCAAATGCTTCATTTTCTGAACTCAGAAAATGTAGAATCTAGAAACTAGAACTAGAACTAGAAAATATAGAATCTAGAAACTAGAACTGTAGAATCTTCTTTTTGTAAAAAGGAAGATAGATTATATGTTTTCCAAAAAGTTTAATTGCTGATAATGAAGCTTTTACAGTGCACAATTGACTTTCTTCAGTACCCAAAGTAATGTTTCCTGTCTAGTAAAATCAGGTTACCTTCTTCAGATGAGTTTCTTTTCCATGGAAAAAGCATGAATTGCTTCATTTTCCTTGGGATTTGAGTTTTGCTTTTTGAATGTTTTGTTGTTGTTGTTTGTTTGTTTGTTTGTTTTTTGGTTTTGGTTTTTTTTGTTGTTGTTGTTTTTGTTTTCTTTTTCCAGCTCAGTTTCAGATTTTGTAAACCACTAATTTTGCACATGTTAAAAATCGGGCCAAAATTCATGCCTTCTGCATGTAAGGCATGTTGAGCTGCATGTAAGGTCTGTTCTAAACGTAAACTACGCTAAACGCCGATTTTCCTAATCCTTCAACAATCATAAGGCAGTACAATGGTGTTTCTTTCATATGCATTTGACTGCTATAGGCAGCTTCTTAAACAATCCCATAAATTGTAAAAAGACTCTTTTTACAAAATGGTGTTTTATTTTTAGAAACACATCACTTATGAATTTCAAGTAATGATCTATAATTCTTAAGGATGCCCTATCTTAAATTTTCTTTATTAAAGAAAATCAATTAATTTTGAAACAATTTAGTTTAAAATTTATCACTAATAACATCTAATTGCACACACAAAACTGATTTGTATTCCTGCTGCTCTGCTTTTTCTTCATTTTTCTAAAGTTGTTTGCAGATTTATTTATTTTTTTAATAATTAGATCCTGCCAAAAATCTTCACTTATTAAATCCTTGAACTAAATGAAATTAAGATTCTGAATGGAAAAATGTCTTCATTACAGGATGTTAACACGGTTTGCCAGATAATTTTACTTGGAGGTTTGTAAGAAAAAAGTTCTCCTGCATATGTACTGTGAGGCTGGTAAACTCGATAGCACACTGTTTAGGCTGATGCAAGGCTGATGTGGCAATCTGCTGAAACAAATATCTCTGACATATTCCACCCACCTATTGATCCTTCAATACTGAAGCTACTATGTTGATTCTCGTATGCCAGCATCTGAAGTACCAATTTCCACTGCTTTTCTGCTGCTAGCCATTCTAAAAGACAAAACTGTATATTTTTGATACTTACAGCAATAAAACACTATCATTGACAAGTTATGTGTAGATAATTGCTATTTTGGAGAAGAACACAACCATTTGAAGCAAGGGTTATTTAACCTAAATACACATGAAAAAAATAAACACAATTTACATTCAGTTCACTCTAAGTAAGAGATTAAAAAGCTCAGGTTCTTCAGCTTGAAAAATAGTGTTTAAAAGTTCATGCAAAGATGTATAATTTGTTCCATTCTCCATATGGTCTGTTACCTTTCCTTTTCTGTAAAAATCTGTATGGAAGCACTCTGACGGCCACTGCCTTTCTTAGTATGTGATAGAGACATTGAGATCTTTGTTGTGTTCCTTATCTAATTATTTTATCATAGTTTGAACAACTATGCTATGTTCATTCCAGTGCTTGTCTCATCTTTGTATCTTGTATCTTTGTATCTTATTATGCAAACATAATAAATACCTGATTCAGTGGAGGCAACTCCTTTAAAATATATTATCCATCAAAGTCATTGCTAATTACAACCTCTCTTGAGACTTTCCTGAATATAATTGAGTAACAAAACTATAAGTGAGGTAGTTCTCTTTTGCAGAAAACATAATAGATGTTTTTAAACTGTGCCAGGGGTCAATGAAAACTCTGCCATCAAATCATTCTCCTCATCCTCAATGTCAGAATTTTTGCATCATGCTCTCCTGTTTTCCCTCCTTTCCCATTCATGATCGTCAAAGGTCTTAGATGAACCTTAATTATTCCTGCTAAGAAATTCTACAGTGATCAAGGCTGATAATAAGATTAGAAAGAATACCTTGAGCGTTACTTGTTAATATATTTTCATAATTTGTGTCCGAAACATACACAGTATGTGAAGGTTTTTCTCTACTTAAAGAGAAAGAGCAAATAATCAAGGTTTTTTAATTTGTTTGCAGAGGTTTTTTTTATATAAATGTGAAGTTGATGATTCAGTTCCCTATACTTTTCCTACCATTGTCATATATAGAATCTTGTATGCATCTGTTGCGCTTCTGTTCCTATGCTATTTTGTATCCCTACTGAATTTTCTGCTGATATGAGTCAGCCTAGAGAGCTTTTTCTTCAATTCAGGCCTATGCAAAAACACAGTTAAAAGAACATTGCTTCAGCTGTTTGTTTGTTTGTTTGTTTTTAATAGAATTTTCATTAAACTATGCACGTCCAAGATGTGTACCAAAGTACTATGAGTTCGAGGACAGTGATTTCATTATTTCCATACATTCATGATATTCCAGTTTGTGCCAATACAAAATTATCTTCATGCCTCTATAATAAACTTCTGCATAGAACGTGATGCATACCATGTTTTCTATGGAGACAGAAGAAGAAATCATACATGCCCACTGAAACATATAAATGTTTTTCCACAGTGCTCAAGTAAATTATCGCAGTCGCAGTCTATAACAACACAGAAAGAAACATTAATCCAGTTTTCTATGTAGTCGTCTGTCTCCTGGCTGCTATTATCCAGCTATATGGTTATCCAGATTTTCAATATAGTGTGTAGGAGAGAAATAAGGCTTATTTAAACCAGCAAGACAGACTACACAGATTATTTTTTATGAGTTAAGTTGCAGTTTGTATTTTGTGATATTTGTGATTCAGTCTGTGGATCTGTAAATAGATATGGTTCTCTTCATTTTCCTCAAGAGGCTGTTGCATAGCTGTTCAGTTTGTTGGAAGAATAAGGCATTTCTTTTGGTTCCTCAGTTTCTGATAGACTCTTCAACTGTCAGGCTTTGGAAAGAGACAAATTGAGCACCACTTAGAGTGAAGACCCAAAAGGTTATTGGGAAAACTTGTTGCAATGTGGCTTCTTTGGCTATCTAAAAGGAACCTCTGAGACATTGCTAGTTGTAACTATTTTCCTTGGACAAGCTTTCTTGGTGTCACAGTGCTAAAAATGCTTATAAAAGTGATGAAGCTAAATCCTAATACTGAATGTTTCAGTGTTTGCTCGAATTCAGTGACTGAGGGTACAAACACATTTTGAGCTTGACTATTCCTTTTCAAAGAATCTTGCTTTGTTTTATTCTTTAGAAAATTTTGTTTTGCTGTATATGTTTTAAATTGGGCAAATGACATCCATCTCAGATGTCATGGCACCTGACCAAAATAAGAAGAAACAAGGTCATCATGACACACTAAAGTAAAAAAGGAAAAAAATGCTAAAGTCATTTTGACACCATTTCTTTACTTTTATATAATTTTAAATAATTCCTCTATAATAGCCGTAACTAACAAAACATTAATATGAAAAAATTACCATACTTTTAGATACAGAACTCATGCTTTAGGAAGTCCACACTTACAGACAATCCTATTCTAATCAGTGCCAGAAGTAGATGGGAGGGATTAAAAGCAAGGGAGGTTTTATAGTAATGGAAATAAGAAGAAGATAAGTCATAGCAAAATTATTACTGAGAGATACAGAAATACAGATAATGCTATGGGGGATCAGACTATGGGAGACAGAGAAGCAGCTCTAAGATAAACTGCTCTTTATGCTAGTCTTATGTATATACAGACAGTGCAGCTGCTTCACAGATTTTCTGTGTATAGCCCCCAAGCTGTAAATATGAAAACAGTGTAAAGTGAAAAGTAGATTCAGAAGATAAAATTACTGTGCAAATGAACTTCAGTCTAGTAGTGTTTAACTTCTTTCATCAATGGTAATAAAATTATCTAACTTTAAATGAACACTAGAAGAAAATGGTAAAATGCACATCAACATTATTATGATCAATTCTGCTTTTAGAAGCCACCAGACTTCTATGAACATGATACCGATGCTAAACACCTCATGTCTTTTTTGTGCTTTCTTCATGTATATTTCTGATCTGCCTTTCAAGTGACCCCTCTGTGGAGTCACATGCTTGTGCTTATTAGGGCAGCAGCATTTCACAAGTGAACAGCTTTTATTCCCACAACATTATCTGTATTATGAAGATTATTAGAGGGTTGGAGCACCTCTCCTACACAGAGAGGCTGAGAGAGCTGGGACTCTTCAGCCTGGAGAAGAGAAGGCTTAGGGAGGACCTTATAGTGGCCTTCCAGTCAAAGGCTGGTGGAGGAACTTTTTATAAGGGCATGTAGTGACAGGATGAGGGGAAATGGCTTTAAACTGGAAGAGAGTAGATTTAGACTAGATATAGGGATGAAATCCTTTTCTGTGAGTGTGGTGAGATACTGGAACAGGTTGCTCACAGAGGTTATGTATGCTCCTTCCTAGAGGTGTTCAAGGCCAGGCTGGATGGGGCTTTGAGCAACCTGGTCTATGGGAGGTCCCTGCCTATAGCAGAGGGTTTGGAAAGAGATGATCTTACAGGTCCCTTCCAACCCAAACCATTCCATGATTTTTATTCCATATCTTCATGGGTCTGAGCTGCTTACATGTTTGACAGTTGTCATGCTAAGCAAAGCATATAAACTAGGCAATAAATTTTCTATTAGCAAGCACTTTGTGGTGTTGGCAGCTACAGTTTTAAATTGAAATGGAAATACTAACTAGAAGCTGCAGTTCTTAGAGGTGATTAGGACTGTTGCTGTCTCCAGATTTGTCTGTAAAACACCTTCAGATCACTTGTTTAGGCATCAGACTTTACCATTACATCAGACTTATTCTCTATGCCTCAGTCCTTGTTTGCACACGAGGATTTGGCGAGGAGTCCTCTGGCCCTCTCAGCCTCATTTTGTTCTAGTGGTGGGACGGACTCCATTCTGCAAAGAAACACACTGTTTAAAACACAACATCAGATGTGTCCCTGTTGTCACCAAGCTGATGAATTTTCTTCAGTTCCCTGCCATCAGCTCCTGAGTAAATGGGCATTTGGAGTTAATGGCCGTGCATGTAGGAAACAAATTATTCTGGTACAGAAGAGCTGCTAGATGCTGAAAGCTCTTGATTCTTCTGTCGCAGTTTCCCAGACACAGAATGTCTGCTACCTGTCAAGCTTCTGATAGAAGGTGGGTACTGTAATTTGCAGAGAGGGTTTTGATCATAAATAGCCTTCATGTATCAAAATTAAATTCATAACCTGTGACAAGGTATCTTGGAAACTCCTGTGAAAATAATGCTTCATTCTTAGGATACAGGAAATTAAGATTCTGGAACTCAATTAAATTTATTGCCACTGCCAATGTAGTGCTGTCATATTCCATGTTTCTAATTTTTAATTTTAGGGTTGCCATAGTGCCCAGGGGTCCCAGCCTTGAAGCATATTCCTCTGTCATAGGTAAAATAATAAAAGGAACTCTGAAAAAAGAAATATTACTTGGCTTTCCTGAATGAATGAAACTGAGAGCTGTGTTAGTTTCAAAACCTTATCTTATTGCTATGCAAGAATCAGATTTAGGAAAAGATCAGTTTAATCTCATCATGTTGATGGATTGAGTACATAGAGAACTAATAATGTTAGTAATATATAATTTATTGAGAAGACTATTAATATTTTCCAGTGGAAAAAAGAACAGAACTACACACTACATCCAGGTCTCGGAGCTGCTGGGAAAATTTCTTATTTTGTGAAGCAAGTCCAGATAATTCTTTCAGGTGATTACTTGTTGCTTTTTGAAATAGTAATTGATGATTTTGTTGAATAGACTAAAGAAGACTACTATAATTATAAAACCATCCGATGTCCTACTTAATGCATTTACTTTGTGTACTTCATGACACAGAAAAATGTAATTCCAAATAAACCTATTGTTAAATAATTAAGTTACTGTTACTTTTTTTCTATCAAGCTATACGAAAAAATAACTTCTTGTTTACGATTTGCAGAACAGTATCTTTATAAGGTTGAATTTTTATATATTATAGGTAACATAACATTTGTTGGTTTTGTTTTAAATAGAGATAAGCATAATTTGTTTCCTGATTGAATGAACGATCATAACACTTTTGTTTGCTGCACTGATTGATATGCAAAATATTTGCACATATTAAAGGATTTAATAATACTTCAGTAAAATGTAAACTTAATTTAGTCTTTAATAGCAGCTTTTACATCCTTTTGCTTTATCTCCTTTATAACTTTTGTACCACTGATCTTGTCCTACTCTTTTTGTATTGTCTGCTGTGGTGAAATTTGTCAATGGTTTTGAGCAATTTTTTATTGCTGTAGAAAATGTAGTATAATGTAATGATGTACTTTGTTGCTCATAAGACTCTGCAAGTAGTATTCTTAATAAAACTTAGTAATTATAATTATCATCATTGAAGTAAGCAAGCAGGATTCTAATTATAATCCAAAAGCTATAATTTGTGGTAAAAAGCTGTCATTGTAATGCAGAAAATTTTTAAAGTTGAATCTTACTTTGAAAGATCTAAATAATTGCATCAGTAGTTGCTGTCACAGGTTTACAGTTAAGAAAATGGCTGAAACTTCTGCTCTGCAGAAGTTCCAGTCAAACATGCATTTTCAGTGGATTAATATGGCTGCAGTGTTAATTTTAATTTAGTAGATAATCCTACAGAATTCTCTCTTTTTTTTTCTTCCACTTGTTATGCTGAAGGTTCTTGTGTGCTAATAGTAATAGGAATTAAATATAAGAATTTAAACCAGCTTCTTATCAATTATCTTGGGCAGGACTGGAAAGAACAGAGGGCACTTGCTAAGAGTTTGTAATGAACTTTTAATACTACAAGCTTATTCTTTTATTTAGAGATGACTTGGTACCATTATAGTTTGGAGCTCTGCAGAGAGGGACCTGGGTGTCCTGGTGGACGACAGGTTGGCCATGAGCCAGCAGTGTGCCCTTGTGGCAAAAAAGGCCAATGGCATTCTGGGGTGCATTAAAAAGAGCGTGGCCAGCAGGTCGAGGGAGGTGATCCTCCCCCTCTACTCTGCCCTGGTAAGGCCTCATCTGGAGTACTGTGTCCAGTTCTGGGCTCCCCAGTACAAAAAAGACAGGGATCTCTTGGAAAGAGTCCAGCGGAGAGCCACAAAGATGGTGAAGGGCCTGGAACATCTCCCCTATGAGGAAAGGCTAAGAGAACTGGGTCTGTTCAGCCTTGAGAAGAGAAGACTGAGAGGGGACCTGATCCAGGTCTATAAATATCTAAGGTGTGGGGGGCAAAGTGGCGTGGCCGGACTCTTTTCAGCAGTGTGCGGAGACAGGACAAGGGGAAATGGCCAGAAGCTGGAGCACAGGAAGTTCTGCACCAATGTGCGCAAGAACTTCTTTACGGTGAGGGTGACGGAGCACTGGAACAGGCTGCCCAGGGGGGTTGTGGAGTCTCCTTCTCTGGAGATATTCAAGACCCGCCTGGACGCCTACCTGTGTGACCTGGTGTAGGGAGCCTGCTTTGGCAGGGGGGTTGGACTCGATGATCTCTGGAGGTCCCTTCCAACCCCTACAATTCTGTGATTCTGTGATTCTGTGATTGGGAGTTCTCATTGTTTTCATTCCAGCAAGCGTAACTCAATTTTTAATAAAAAAAATCAGAACTGAAAAAAAACCCCACATTTTTATTAGAGTATGAAATGCCTTGAGATTTAACAGCTGAGATTTTAAATCAAAAAGCTTTGAGATTCAAAATGTAGAGGATGCACCAATCTTATGAAAAGGCATCATTTATTTTGATTACATTCAAGAGGCGTTAGATAGAAAGGCATAAATCATGCTGGAATGTGACAGCTGAGGATAGAAGTATTTTCTCAGAAGAATATAGTAGTGCTGTCAGGGAAGGAAATAAGGCATCTGCAGAATTCTGATAAAGGATATCTTGATAATTTTAAGTCTGTAAAATAAGGTCATCTAATCTATCTCAAGAATCACTAAAGCAGCTGATCTTATTATTGAAAGGTTGACCTATCTTCTGTGTAGATTCTGTTATCTCCTCCTGTGAAATTCTGCATCTTTTAAAGTCATTTAAAATAAATAAATAAATGCTGCTGTGTGTGTCTATGACTCATTCATTCTTCTTTCTTTTTCTGAATTTCTCTGAATTTCTACTTCACTCTCTGTCTGAAATGCTTATTACAACTGCTAGTTCATGTTATCAATACCAATATAAGCTGGAATAACTAGCAGTATAAATGTTATGGTACATAAAGCAGTAAGTTTTCAGTTTAAAATACATTAGAGATTGTTTCAGCCAGGTCGTACTCTCTACTACTGAGACTTGATTTCATTTACCACTGTGTTATTACATATATTCTTAGGCATAAGCCCATGGAAATTTAGTCAGCTTGAGATAGGGTCACAACATGCAAATCTCATGTGGCTCATAGGAATTAAATTAAGAAGTTGTATGTTTTGAATGACTACTTCAACTCTAGAATCCCATTGACTAAATATATTTTAATTTTATTTTTCACATTCCAATGTGAAAAGTGGCATTATTGTGTATCATAAGAATTAAGGCTGAATCAAGTTGTTTTTGAAAGATTAAAAGTGTTCGTCTGGATATCGCTGACCTCAGATGAGTTCATTTTATGATTCTCTTTGTTTTCTTTCTTCATTTCAAGCAATATGAAAGTTCTTTTGTGGTGTTTTGGGCTATGAATAGCAAAAAAAAGATAATTATTTACACACCTAATCACTACGTCTGCATTCACAATTGCCTGTAGTTTTGCTCCATCTGAGTTTGAATACTCTTACTGATGATGTTCAGAGAAAACAAGGATAAGAAGTTTCTAGGTCACTGACAGGAACAGCACTTCCGTGTGTTCTCTCCTCTTCTGTACTTTCAGCATGTGTAGGGCACGTGCATTTCCCCGTATCTATTTCTCCCCTGCTTTCTGGTGTATCCAGTGCAGTTGGATCGGACTCTGCTGCCTGTTCATTGCTAAGTATGCCCACTGCAGCTGAGCGCTAGGCAGACTGAATGTTCTGAGCCCTGAACGTATTCAGTATACTGCATTCTGCTTCATGGATTTCTTTCATCTTTTGAGCAACTTAACAGAAAGTGTAAGTAGTCTTAATTTTACTATATTTGTAACAACCGCTTACTGTGCCCTGTTACTATATCTGTACTACATATACCCATAATATGTATACAATATGTATTTTTTTATATATACATGCATCATACATCATGCACCATGCATCATGCAGTTTCAACAAAAAAATGTATGATCAAAAGAATCATGTTCAGCTTGTTAAACTAGAACAGATTTAAAAGTGAAGAAAAGAGTGCATAAGGAGAGTAGTGTATGGAAGGTATCTGAGATGTACCATTCTTCCCTTGGGCCATGTCAAAGTTTCTGAGGGAGTTTGCTATAAGACTTGATTGAGGTTTGCTATTTACAGTAGCCACAAAAGAAATACACAAAAAAGTTTTAAGACTATATGAATCATCGGTAGTTATGTTCCAATACTACAGCTGTCTATAAAGGGCTATGCATTTCTTATTACAAATATTAAGTTATTTTAAGATAAATTTCTGTATCTTTTGGCTTTAGATTAAGTATTATATTAGATTTAAAGCAGTAAAAAATTTGAACTGTACAAAAACAGCTTTTTTTTCTTCTATTTTTTTTCCTCTATAAGAAAAAAAAATTATTGGTGGTATAAAATTTTCAGCTTTTTTTACAGCACAGATGAATTTATTTTTCTTTGAACAGAGAAAATAATGTACTGCATGTATTATGGGAGTTGAAATCTGTTAATGTATTTTTTTTTTCAAATAGAAAATTTTCAAAATTAAGCTCAGAATATATGAATATAATACTAAAAAAAAATAATAAAGAGCATAGAAGTAGTTTATTTTTCTGTTGAAAAAACATAGCATACATAGGATAACCTTGTGTAGTCTTTATATCTACCTGTTTGCCAGAAAACAGATTCAATCTGGTGTGTGACAATAAATGTAGGACTACATAATATCCTCAGGTAAGGTGACTGTTCACTGATTAGGTCATCCAGGCAGTTTGCAAGCTTGAAAGGCAGGAAACTTGTGGATGAGGCACAGTTTTGCATAATTATAGCTTTTCCCCCCAATCCTTTAAAAGCAAATACTCATTATTCCTTTGAAATACTCTCTTTTAGCACTTAGCAGATATATATTTTTTTAAGTTGCTTATCTGTAGTAATAACTGTAGCTGAGCAAACAAGCAGATCTACAGTATGCTAGCATTTCTTGAGAATAGTGTGTTGTACTATGTAGATGTAACTACATCTATGTGGGAAAAAAAAAAAAAAAACCTGAAAATTCTAGGTAGCAGCCTTGCAGGAAAGTAGAAAGAGAAGAATCATTTTGAAGATAACACTGCTTTTGTATTATCCAGTTAATATACAGATACTTTCTGAGGTGCTTTTCAGTGTTATATGAGGACACTTTTCTTCTCCGATGACACTATTTGAATTAAGTCCCCTCCATGCTGCTTTCTGTTAAATGCATTTAAGGGTAATAGATCCCCGGACTGTAGTCTGGGCTGTACTTGTTTTTTCCTACCTTTTTACTCAGTGAGAAAAGGTGTTCTACTCACATAGGCATCTCAAGACTCTTTCTTCTACAAAGACCTTGTGGCATACTGTGGTTCTTTCTTTCATACATGCTAATATAATTTTGCATAGGACCATACTTTAGTATGTGGCCCCATCATCAGCAGTACAAAATGCACATAAGCAGTTACTCTATCCCTTACGTACGGCATACGAAGTAAAGCAGAGAAACATGGACTTTGGACAGTGTTCAGAAATCAGGGACCAAGGGCATATTAGGAGTGGAAGGCATCCTGTCTGTGAGTATCCACTCTCCTTAGCAGTTCTTTTAGGCAGGCCCCTTCTTGAAGGATCTCTCTGCTAACAGTATTTAACCAAGAGAAAAACTAAATATACAACACCTTCACGTATTAAATAGTTTATTTCCATTCCTATGTCACCCACTGCTCAGCTTCATTTCAGCTGTGCTTTTTAGTGAAATCTTTCAAGCATGAAGTCTCTATAGTGAGAACCAATTGCAGCTGGTGACACGTAAATGCCATAGAAGAAGATGATGGACATTCTGCTAACTTGTCAGCAGCTTACCTGTGACAGCTGCATGCAGTAGAGATGCATTCTTGAAACACAGATCACAGTTTTCCAGAGGTGGTTGCCACAGAACCTTCATATGGATGTTAACAGATAGGTGTCAATCTATCATAGTGAAGCAGGAGGATTAAGCAGAAAACAGCTGACATTTATGAAAATTAGAAGCCATGAAGATTTTTTTCTGTCTATATACATTTTTGAATGTATTACAGCTATTATACATTCAAAATTTTGTACGATTTACAAAAATATATAGTACATCTTTGAATGTTTTATAGCTGTAATACTTCAGCATTTGTGATTAAATTATTGTAAACAAATCATTTGTAGCTTTGGAATTTCTTACGGCAAATAACAGGAAAGTATAGGAAAGACCTTTAGCACTTCAATAGTTTTCTCTACTTTGAGTGAATAACCATCCAAACCATAACGTTATCAATATAATAACAAGTTTTATAACTATACCTGCAAAGGCTGTTTTAAAGATTATGATATTTTATTGCAAAATTTCACATATTTCATTTTAATTTGTTGCAACTGAATTGAAATGTAGCAATTGATAATGAAAACTTTGTAAATTAACTGTAGGAATAAAAATTTGTTTGCGTGCTGGTCAGTGTAATATGCACTACTAGTAATGCCTGCAACCTTTTCATCAACCATTTCAAGAATTGAACATTACTGACCTTAAGAATGAGACATTTATATTTTTTTTTGTCATAAAGTCAGTTAATTTTATTTTACCAATATGACAGTTTGCAAATATGTTTGTAAAAAGTAGATGTTAGCAAAATTTCAGTACCCAGTGAGAATGCTGGTGTTTGTTGCATCAATACACTATCCAAGGAGTGCTTTTCTTGTATGCAGTATCCCAGACTTTTATCCCTGGAATCCAGCTCAGATCCATGCTGTGCAGCTCCTAGTCTCCAGAACAGGATGTCTCATTGAAAAACACATACTGGGGATGGTCCTTAGAATATGAACATTGCTGAACCTAGGCTAGTTAGCAAAATAAAAGCATGGCAGAGATTGCTGCTAAGAGTTCACAGTGCTAAAGAGCCATGCTGTGTTGAAGAGAATTACTTCCAGACGCTATAGCCTGTTGCTCTTAGTAGGCTGCATGCAGCCCTTTCAGAATATTACCGTCTGTAAAGCAACAAATTACATGAGTTGACAGTGCTTACATGTAATTCCTTGCTTAGTGATATCTCTGTTATCCAAACTTTTTTGATAGATGACAGTTTTTCAATACTGTTTTAACCTACTGACTGTGTAAATGATTTCAATGATTTCTCTTCATGCTTTTTCCTTACCTTGTTGGCTTTATTTTAACTTACATTCCTTTTTTTTTTTTTTATGACTGAGGTGTTTTATGGAAAGTATATTCTGTCATTTGTGACCTTTTCTCTTTTTTTGTAAATAGAAACACATGGATCATATTTTCTACAAAGACAGGCTGGTGTTTATAGCATTTGTTTTCAGGTACGTTAATTTAATTGCACATTATGGCCCTAGCAGAGTGATGTTTTTCTTGTAAATGATTCGTGTAGAGTCCAGAAGCCAGTTCACTGCGTGGTTTCACCAGAGGCAGTCAGAAAGCTCAGGTTCACCACAAGTCACAGAAAATTGACCTCCATCTGTTGTTACCCAGATTTAATTCAGCTCAGGCTTAGCATGTTTCTGAGGTTTCATTTAACAAGTAACTTGAGCAGATGGCCTTCTATGGATATAGTTTTTGTAGGTATTCCAAATCACCATTTGGATGACTCTCAGGCCTCAAGAACATCTTCTGGAGAAAACTAAATTTAAGTTGTCATCTTTCCTTAGATTCCAGTTGGATGTCTGAATCCAATAGCAATGGTTCTGTGGCTACAGCAGTTGTCTTTTTAGCTGACTATATATTGTTCTTACATAATACTGTGTAATGATTTATTAACGTGAAGAATATTTTAGGTATTAATTCAAAACCACTTAAAACTGTTTTTCAGAGCTTATCAGCTAGGCAAACCTTGGAGTATTTTCAGTTCAGGGTTTGTCAGGAAGCAGCAAGGGTAAAGCAGGAAGGTCAGGATGCTTATGACTAAGCTGGTTGGTCCAGCCAGGCTGGGTCATTGGCCCATAGCCGGGGTCAGGAACCATAAGAGAGCCAGGCAAGGCCACAGGGATGGGAATGCAGCCTATGGGTTAGGTGGTGGTCCCAGTTGGACCCATGAACAGGCCCAGTTCAGTTGCAGCAGCTGTAATTCAAACCTGGTCATAATGGCTCCCAAGGGCAGGGGCTGCCCTGCTGTCAACGGTTTATAGGCTGGTCCAGCCTGGTTCCATGACTAGCGGGGCAGAGGGATTTCACAAAATCCGTGCCTCTGGAAAACGGAAACAGGGGACCCCAAAATAATTAACAACAGCAGCAACGATCTGAGGAGAAACAAACTAATTTACTAAATATAGTATTGGGATACAAGATAACACAGCATAATACAATATAATTAGAATTGAAGCTAATAAATCAAATATAATGAGAGAGAGAATGTCCGAAAGGTGGGTAGGCCTCACCACGACGCTGAGGTGAGATGCATCCAGTTGAGCAGCAGGGAGATGGGAGAAGAGCCGACAAAAAAGAACAGATGAAGAAGAGCAGACAAAGAACGCATCAGGTGACCTTGCCAGGAGTTACATCTCCTCTCTGTGACCGCAAAGTCCCCTGGAGAATGTAGTTCTTCTTCTCTTCTGGGCAGGTACTCAAAACTTGAGTATTAACAGTTAAGCTCCCAGTGCCCCACGTGATGTTATTATGTGGAATACTGATAACCAAAAATCATAAAACCATGATACCTGCGGAGGCCTCCCCCATTGCACTCATGACAATTGGTGGGACAGGGCTACCATGCTTTGTGCTGTGAGCTCCATGTTGGCTCTGGCCCATTGCAGCCAGACACCAGAAGGAAGACACTTTGGACCTTAACAAAATTATTCAGTCATAAAAGTTAGTCGTATAGTACAGCTTTTTAATATGCCAATTCATTCTAAAAACTGTGAAGCGATAAAGGAATGATCATCATGTGATTATTTGCAGACAAGTTCCATTTTTTTTAATGTCTGTATGGAATATTTATGAAGAATATTTAATGTAGCATTCATACCAATGATATTACAGCTATCTATGTTTTGTTTTGAGAATTGCAAACTTTTAGATAATACTAATTCATTGATTAAAAAAACATATAATCTATATAAACATACACATGTTAAAACATGCACACAAATTAAAAGACAAATCTTTGGAAAGATTTTTCTGCACTGAGTTTTCTGTTTCAGCTTGAGCATTAGGTATTGACACCTGGTGATTAACCAAGTACTAATAGAATGGACAATCCCATCCTTTAAAGAGATGTTAAAAAATGGGAATAGATGAAAGAAGACATTACAGCCAGTTGCCACAGAAATAGAATGAGGCTTGTGTTGGATGGATTTTTTTAGGAGAATTGCCTATAGAATGAATTGCTTGAGTTTACCTTGCTACAGGTATTGATATTAGATATAGAGATATGATGATACTATTTTTCATTTCAGAAGAGCCTGTTAACAATAGCTGAAGGGCTTTTCCCCTCTGCTATGAAATGAAGTATTTCATTGTTGGTTCTAACTTGTCTTGAAGCTCTAGTTCTTTTTTTCAGGTCAGCTTAAGCAAAACTATTCTCACTTATAGGGAAAATTGTACACTGAATTAAAATGCTGGGGCAAACATTAAAATAAACTGTACTTAAAACATTTATGTATGATGCTGAACACAGATGCTGGAGATGAATACCTGAGCATACATGAATGACAAGTGCAACTTTAATCTAGTACTGAATGGTGAGGAATACAGAGCACCTGAAGAAATGAAGCTGTGCATAGAACAGGTGCATGCATGCATTCCATGATGCGTTGAGGGAGAGACGTTACAAACACAAGTGATGAACTTTCTGTAGAGTTTTATACTTGTAGCACTAGACTCCAGAAATACTTGATAGAAATAATCTGTAAACTACAGATCTAACAAGTGCTTGAATCATGCACAAATTCTCCAGGAAGAGCGGTGTGACATGAAGTCATTACTGATAGTACACTGTGCTGTCACTGCAGATGTCATCAGTGCCATGCCTGTGTGAGTGAGATAAAGAGGTCCTCGGGGGCAGCAGTGAATGAGTAGTGTTTATTCTGTAAAACCTGACAGGCCTGCTTAACATACAAAGGTACATACAAAGAAAATTGTGGCTCTGAAAGTTTCCAGACCAATTATAAGGAAAATCAGGGAGATAAAGAGTTGCTTAGGATTTTTTGCCTGCACAGGGAGTTACAACTTTTACTGTTCAATCCAAACAGCTGAATACTTGTTGAGGCATCAACATCTCAGTTATAGTTGTATCCTTCTCTCTGTACTTGACAAGGGAAAAGAAGGCCTTGTCTATGCCATACTTACGTCCATAATCTAGAACATCAAGTATTCTGTTTCTCTTTCTGTCGTTGCTTACATTTCTCTTTAGAAGTCTCTTTAGACTTAGTTTGCAAACATATTTGGAGAAAAACTAGGTTTTGCTACTGAGCACAGTAGGCTTATGATTCTTAATAAGCACTCTTAACACTATCATAATTAAGAATCTGTAGTAAAACTGTAATTACAACTGCTGTAGGTACTATTATTGAAAAGGTGTCCATGGCAAATACTTAACAAAATTTGCTTGAATTCTGAAATTCCATAAAAAAATGAAAATCTTCCTATTTGATAGATTTGCAGCTTGTATGAATGTAAATGTATGGCTGCTCAATTTAATAGTAAAAACATATCTTTATGTCTTCTGTTAATACTAATGCCAAAGACAGACAGTAACTTCAGTTTCTTTCCTCTCCTTCACCTTGTCTAGATTTGATTATTCATCTGCAATTAGGGGAATAACAGGCTTCACCTGCATAAACTCAGGGAGCCACAGGTGTTTCTGGGAACTTAAATGTTGTTACACACAAATAACATGGAGAAAGATTGTTAGAG
The DNA here is from genome assembly GCA_037305975.1 of Chrysolophus pictus. NCBI lineage: Eukaryota > Metazoa > Chordata > Aves > Galliformes > Phasianidae > Chrysolophus > Chrysolophus pictus. The sequence continues at coordinate 48,402,193 of CM074579.1, read as the reverse complement.
ATTTGTTTCATTCAGTATTTAGTGATCTGATCAGATTTACATAAGTAATGAGCTGCTGCTCTTGGTTTTATGTAACTTCTGACTGTACAGGTAATGATATCTTTCTTCCAACATCATGTTTAGTGTGGAGCGTTAATATAAATGTGGCAATAAATGCTTTACTATCATCAAAAAGCCTTACTGTATATCTATCTTTAAATAAATTTCTGAGCTATCTTATAAATCACTGTTGAGTTGATTAATGTATTACTGTACAGAATGTTTGCCAAGCTATGGTATACTGGACTGATAATATACCATTTAGAAATAAAAACTTCTCAGTTAAATGGATGATACGCGTCAAGAATATGCTTTGCTAGCTGTTGTATTCTAGTAATGTTGGTATTGTGTAATCAAATCTCTAAAAATAGCCTGGATGCACAATTCTGGTTTCTTTGTAAAGCTAGGGAGATCAGTAACATTCAAGGTGTTCTTTTGTTTTGTTTTAATCTATGCAATATTTATTTTTTTTAATACTTTAATATCAAATTTTGCTTTACTATTTCTCTGTTAAACATGCCAGAGTATACCCCCCAAAACGAATTCTTTTTGCTTTGTAACCACAAATTTTTAAGGATGGAGGAGGAAACGAATATTTCCTTTTCATAGCTGTGGTGGGGGGGGAGAGGGGGTACATATCAACAGAATGATAAAAGAAAAGTAAATCGTAGGGGTGGAAGATAGAAGCTGTTACTTGCTTGACAGCTTTTTCTTTTCATCCTTAGATGTTTTATTCCTTATATTTTGACTATATTGGAATGCAAATACTGCATATTGCCTTATTACCTTTTTACATATTCATGTAATCACTAGTATTTCTGTTAATATTACTATTACTACTACTTTTATGGCTGTAGGCACTGGAGTCTCCAAAGCTGGAGACAGGAGAAGACAAGGGATTTTAGGATGCAGCTGTTATTATGATTTTGGTTTTGCTCATTTGTCATATTAATGTTTGTCACCTTTATGAGCTGTTCTCAAGTCACCCAGTGCAAGAGATGTCTTTATCAATGATATCAACAGTGGGATTGAGTACACCCTCAGCAAGTTCGCAGATGATAGATACCAAGCTGTGGGATGTAGTTGACATGCCCAAGGGATGGGATGCCATCCAGAGGGACCTAAACAAACTGAGACAGTGGGTCCAGGAGAACCACATGAACTTCAACAAAGCCAACTGCAAGGTTTTTAACGTGGGTCGCGGCAACCCCCACTGTAAGTACAAGCTGACGGATAAAAGAATAGAGTGCAGCCCTGCCAGAAAGGACCTGGGTGTACTGGTGAGTAGCAAACTGGATGTGATCCAGCAGCATACCCTGGCAACCCAGAAAGCTAACCATACCCTGGGCTGTATCAACACAAGTGTGGCCAGCAGGTTGAGGGAGGTGATCCTACCCCTCTACTCTGTGCTGGTGAAGTCTCACTCTTCTGGAGTACTGTGTCCAGTTGTGGAGTCCTTAGTACAGGAGAGATATAGATATGTTGGTGCATGTCCAATGGAGGGTCACAAAAATGATCCCAGAGGTGGAATGACTCTCCTATGTGGACAAGCTTAGAGAGCTGGAGCTGTGCAGCCTGGAGAAGGCTCCAAGGTGACCTGAGAGTGGCCTTTCAATATCTAAAGGAGAGCTGTAGGAAAGAAGGGGGCAGACTCTTTAGCAGGGTTTGTGGTGATAGGACAAGGGATATACAGAAAACTTTTGATATTAAGTATTGTGAGGCACTGGAATGGGTTGCCCAGAGAGGTGGTGGATGCCCCATCCCTGGTGACATTCAAGGTCAGGCTGGGCAGCTCTGAGCATCCTGATGTAGCTGTGGTGTCCCACTTCATTGCAGGGGAGTTGGAAAATATGGTCTTTGAGGATCCTTTCCAACTGAAAAGATTCTATGATTTTTTGATTATGCTTAGTTCAAACATTAGATTATTAGGGTTACATATGTGGATAGGAGTATGTACTTAATTACTTTCAATTTCTTTGTGCTTTATATAAAATTTACTTTATTTAAATTGTTCTTGTGGGAAGGTGCATATTTTTTTTAATAGCTCTTTTAAATTTAGGTTGACTTCAATCTTTTTTTTTTTTTTTCCCTTTTTCCCTTTTCCCTGTATATTCTGGTTTTAAGGTATTTTTCTGGTTGTGACCTTTATTAGCTTCCCTAGTGAACTTTCTTTCCCTTTATAAGAACTAAGACATAGCTCTCTGATGTTTCATTTGAATGTCTTTGTACCTGAGACATTAATGTTTAATATTCATAGATGGAAAGTGAAATTTAATGTCCCCATGCATTCTAAAACATATTAAGCTGACAACTTAATGTGTTTCCTTTTTGACTCCTCTCAGACCTGAGACATTTTCAAGTTCAGAGTTTTTTTTATATTGAAATATCCAGCTAAAAGAAAAAGGAGACTAATAATGTTAATCCCTGTAATTGGTAAAAACCTGAGATAATATCATTTTTTTTCTCAGTGTCTATGTGGCTGTAATTGTCCCGGCTGTAGAGAGAACTGGTCTTTAAGGGAGCCCTGGAGTCTGCCTTGGAGCCACTGAAGCACAGCTGGATATCAGAGCTGTTGGGGAACATAAGGATGCCAAGTTCAACCAAGGCAGCATAAAGGGAATAAGAGTGCTTTATGTTTATTCATAGAGGCTTAGCAAAAGTGGATGATGATGCTCTGAAGCTCCCAGCCGGAAAGCCTGGTGGGAGCCAGCCTGCTGGAAGACATGAACCTGCAGAGAGAAAGCCTCTGTGAGGCTGGGCTAACCGGCACCGCTGCTGTGACCCTGCAGGGACCGTCTGTTGTCTTGAGCTTGCAGCAAAACCTGCCCTCAAAAGAGGAGGCCATGAAAACACTTAAAGACCATATCGTTGCACCTCTGGGTGAACCCACAGGTTGCAGGTTCAAGGTACTTGTGCTTAAGGTTCTTGAGCATAGTCAAAACCCTTCCATTAATTTGTCTGTGCAGCACAACAGGAGGATCTTATGTGCAAAATACTTAGACACAGTAACTAATACATTTTCAAACTTGAGTGCTGCCATCTGTAGGAACTGTGGTTGCTATGAAAATTAGGCTGTTTTTATTATTGAGCAAACAACAGCTTACATCCCAGCACTTGATATTGAGGGGAAGGGAAATCTTTCATTATCAATAAAAGAAGTCTTTATTAAAAGTGGATATAGCTGCTTCTGTAAAAACAAAAACAAAACAAAAAAACTACCTGTGATAATTATTTTTAATATCAGTGCTGTATTTTAAATATCTTATGCTTACAAACTTCACATAGCACATAGTTCCAGGCTTATTGATATGGTATGCTACAGGCAAAATAATAATCAGAGGAAAAAACTGAAGGACAGATATTTAAAGCTGTGGATGAGTTAGAGTAGCTTACCCTGTTCAATGATTTGTAACCTTCAATTTCTACCAAAAGAGTGGGAGACAAAGAATTAGGAATTAAAACTCAGTGTATCAATCAAAGCTGTTTTCTCCTTTACCTTACTTTAATATGCTGTTCACTTTCTGGTTGTTGATAAAATTAGATTTAATTAATCACGGTATGCCATTTGGTAAAATATAGAAACACTCATGGTATAATTGAAAACTATTGGCATAAAATGGAAAGGTTAGCTTAATTGGCATTTGGCAGAGAAGGTAATCTCTTTGTCCAGTTTCAAAGCTTTTGATTCAGAGAAAAAAAAAAAAGAGGTCATTGTTTGAATTTGAAATAGTTCAATAAAACTTCTCACAAGTCTTCCCCTCCTTCCACTTCTATTCCTATTCTCTCACCTAGGGAAGAATTTCTGTGTGTACCTGAATTCTTTAAATATATTCTTACTGCTGGGGGAAAAGTCAGTGTTAATTTGAGTACAACATAAGAAGGATGAGACCTATTGGATCATCATTACTAATAGTTAAAATTACCAGACAAACTATAGGTATCCCATTGAACGTGAATATTTTCAGATGTTTGGCATAATTTTATCTTGCTTAACTTGATTATCTCAACATTTCAGTCATTTGTCCACTTTAAGTGCTGCTCCATAAAAAACAGTGTGAGATCAGGTTGGAAATGTAAAGTACATGATTGCATAACATGGGTAAGCTAGGCTATTTTATTGGCAGACAGGCAGTGAAAAAGCTTCCTAAAAATAAGACAGACTGAATTACTTACTGCAACATGTAATTGCCTCAAGGTACTTGTCTTAGTTCTTGTCCAGTTGGTATTGATGTGCTTCTATGTTTGTTTTGTTTTAATAAGCAGTATATATTTCTTAGTCTTAGGCTGATCCAATTACTAACAAAATAATGTTGTTCTCTTCAAAGGTTTATATATTCCTAGGGTCAGCAACAAGAGATGAGAAGTTGATAAAAATAAGAATGTTTAGTCTAGAGGAGAAAATAATTTTCATGTCCATGATGTAGCTGCTAGAAAGGAAATACGTTATTCCTGTCCCTGGTGGAAAGAACAAAGAAATAAAAGCCTTAAATTATGGCAAGTAATGCAGGTTAGATGAAAGGGGAAGAGTTTTAATTGCAAAAATAATGAAGCTTTGCAGTAGATTGCTGTGAGAGATTGTGAAATTTCTGGTATTGGAGGTCTGTAAGGGCATATTAGTTATACTTCAAGAAAGTGTTACAGGCAAACCGAGCCCCGATTTGAGGTCAGTCAAGATTATTTCTCAGAGGAGCTTCCAGATATATCTTTATGATTCTGTGAATGATCATTGAATTTCACACTTTCACACAGCTTAAAACCTGCTATAGGAGTGAATTTATTTTTGGTGTTTCAACAAAAGTAAGCATGATGATTTAACAGCCAGTCTGCTTTTCCTTTAGCTTTTGGGAAAACGTAATTTTTATTCAGTGTGGGGGAATGCCATTTTGACATAAGATATGGTGGGGGTTTTTTAAATTGTTTATGATGTTTAATGATATTTTGCACGAGCCTTTATAAGATAATACAAGTGGCCATATCATCTAGTTGTGATTTCTAGATCAGGCTGTTAATTTCCCTCTCCTAATGAATTTAGAGTACAAAGTATTCTTCCAGTTTTACTTTAATAGTTAGAGTAAAATACATCAGATGAGATGTTCTTTGTATTTTTTTAATGTAACTGTTGTGACTTTATATCTTATTACTTCAAAAATAATCATTTTTATTATAATACTATCAAAAAATGCAGAGATTTCACCTAAAAACCTAGAAACAGTGCTATTTTCTGTTTGTAAACGAGTATCATTAACAAAAGTTGGTACGTATCCATCACTAGTCTATTTTATCTGGGATAACCCATTTAAAAATAATAAACTTAACAAATGGAAACAGTTTGAAAGGGAAAGAAAGGAAAAAGATCTAGATGGTGCCTTTTTCTTATTATTTGTGCTTTTGTAAGATTAAGAATTGAGCTAACAGTCTACGGAGTTAATTATAATATTGCCTCTATTCCCTCATGAAATAAAGCACTGACAAAGTCCAAGTGTATAAAATAGCTTTACTAACTGTGTACCACTCCTTTGCTTCACATCATTTCTATGAGCTCCTCAGATTTTGCATTCACAGTATGTGTCTTAATAAATATGAGGACTGAGCATTTCAAGAGTGGAAGTATACAACACCTTTTCTGGTGTTATTCTCACTTAGCTAGAAAAAAAAAAAAAAGGAACCGGAGCTGCCATAGTATCTTAGTATTACGATTCTTCAGATCTTGCTCAGTGTTAATTAACATGCAATTGACTGGATTCAGTTAAAGAAGCAAAGTCTGTTCTAATATATTAAGATGCTCATTGCATTCAACAGTTATTTTTCAGCTGGTAGGAAGACTGAAATCCTTTTTTTCTCATGCTAAAGGAGCATGCTAAACTGTGTTTTCTATCAAATCTCTCAATTTATTTTAATTTTTAGAGTTAGCTATAATAGCTCGACTTAAAAACATTTAGAAGAAAAGAAAGATAATAAGTAGAAAGGATTGTGAAATTACAAATGGAAGGAGCTCAAAGTCATATGCAGAAAACACAATGAGATGAAAAAAAAACAATGAAAACTGGTTTATTAAAAGCAGGTGGAAGAGCTGGATAAAATGTAGTGTAACTTTAGATAGGGGATGTAAGTGGAACAGTGGCTTTGGCTCTTAGCCTAGGAGCTGTTTTGTATCTTTTTAAGAAGTTGTTGGATCTTAAACGTCTCACGTGATAATTTATGACCGTCTACAGCCATCGAAAACTGTATTAGTTCTGAACTTGATCATTTTGGGATCAAGTGCCAGACTGCCATGGGCCTTGGGAAACCAGGGCTGACTTCACACAAAAATTGTCATGCCTCCAGAACTTGGAAGAGTAGAGCTTCATGCTGCTGTAAGGATGTTGAAGAAGAATTGCATACCTGTCAGTTTTGTTTAATCAACTTACTTTCTGCAGCAGTCTGCGGAGTTTGATTGAAAATCTGTTAGACGGTGGAAATTTCTGCCCTATGCCAACATAAGGACAGATTTCTTCAAGAGAAAGTGATGGTGCATACAGTGGAGCATCAGAAACCAAATGCGCTGACATCTGAGCTGATTAGTTTGACTCAGTATCTTCTTTAAAATGCAAGATAACCATCCTTTTCCATCATGGGCTTGTTGCTTTTGTTAATCAAACAAACTTTTGTTTTCTTTCAGTATAACCTAAATTGCAAGTTCCAAGATAAGTTATTAAGGACACATTTATTTGAAATATCTTAACAAATTCTTGCACTGATGGATGTTTTTGTGGGTGGAAGGAGGCTTCTAATAGTAGCAGCATTACTTTCTCACTTTTTTTTTTTTTTAATTAAATAAAATGTTATGTCCTAAAATAGATAATCTGGAATATTTGTAAACAAATGAGTGCTATTTGGTACTCAGCAAGACAGTGAAATGTTTTCCTCTTCTTGAATATTCTGCAAATCAGTGCTATTAAAAACGAATGGATCAACAAAGAACTTATATTTTAAGTAGATTATTTTGTAAATTGTTCAGTTATAAAATAAGAAGATACTGTATTTCAACTGCATGCAGAGGCTGTTTCATAGTATTGGAATTTATAGAGATTAGAATTTAAAGTTCACGAAAGTTCTCATTAAAAATATTACTCTTTTTTGTAACAGTGAAAATGTATTCATATAAGGCTATTAGCTTTTACAAATTCTTGGAGAAAGTAACTAAGTTTTACCTTACACTGCAATCAAAAATATAGAAACTCAATTTCTGTAACATTTTTTATTTATGCAGAATTTCAGCTTTGGCTCAAATAAACTTTTGCATCTGACCTTTCTGTTATCACAATTCTGTTTCACCAGAATATGTAAAAAAAATTAAATAAATAAAAAATAAAAAAATCCACTTCTACTGAAAATATTTCTCAGTTTAGGTTATTAAAAAAAAAAAAAAAGGAATAAACTGTAGAGTTCATTTGCTTTTTAAAAAAAAATATTGCTGTGTCTGCTAGGTCACAAGTATGAAATTTGCTGCAAAGCTGTTATCAACTGTACCGCAGAGATTTGAAAAATCTCACACCCTTGAATAAAATTATGATGATATAATGTATATGATCTTTTTTTTAGAATTACAAGGTACACCAAAGGGGGAAAAATTAGAAAATACTTTTAAAAAATTTGTTGTCAGATGAGGCATTAGTTTTCTCATTAACAATTGCCTGACTGTACTGTAATTGCTTCATTTTTTGTACAGTTTCTAAAAAGTTGTCAGTACTCAGTGAATATTAAAGAATTAGAGAGGATATGCTTTTATTATATAAGAAGTTCAAAAAAAAAATGACTTTAGATGTAAGTTAGTATAAGGAAATCTGAATATTAATCACCACTGAACGGATACCTAGATACCGCATGGTCAAGAACAATTTCCTTCTTAAAATCCTGATAGTTGAATCCTAAGAAAGCTCTTTCTCTTGAGTTGGTAAAGTTTGAAACAGTGTGATTCTCTCCACAGTGAAAATCTCCATACGTGACATTAAACGTGAGGGAAAAGTATATTTATCTCAAATGACAGTGAGCAACATATCCTTATTTATCTCTGCAATATTGCAAAATGCAAGTAGTCTTTAAACAAATCTTTCTCTGTTGCCTGCTTTTAACTAAAGCTTTATAAGTTAGCAAAATTACTAACAGTCTGAACCTTTGGCATGAACATTGTTATTGCTGTTTGTTTTTTTTTTTAAGGAGAAAAGGTTGTTTGTATAAAGTACATACTTAACAATTTCCTGTAAATGTTGACACATTTAAAAGTAATTAATACCTACTGAATTATAAATTCTTTCCATGAGTAACTCACAATCATCTTTTGCATTGTTCATCAAAAGAATCTTATAGGAACTTTGATTCAAAAAATAACCGATAGCCATGCTAGCAAAAATCCTGCTGACTCTTTGTGTCCTTTTCATGTTTTTTGCTGTGAAAATAAATTCTGAAAGAGGCACTCATTAAAGGTAAGCAACATTAACTTGACTTCAGGTATGCTTTTAAAGTTGCTGTAAATGAATAGTCGAGTATGGAAGGCTTTGTGCAAGCTTACCCTGTTGTGCTGGCAAAGCACTTCAGAAAGTGCAAGAGGGAAAATGACTGAAGAATGAGCACGCTATGGTTTAGTTCGTTTGGAGCTGTCATTGAGGCTTACATTATTTGAGTTTGGTTTCTTTTTGTAAAGTTGGAATTGAGAAGAGTGAGTATAGAAAATTAAGAAAGATTGGTTGGGGTGTTTTAGCTATTGAGCAAGTCTGCCAGCAGCTAAAATCGCTAGATAGAAAGAGGTGGGAGTTGCTCTGGTAAATCTGTTTTGCTAGCCTTTCAGTGTAGATCATACCTCCTATCTTCTAGCCTTTTGGAAAGCCAAGCTACCAGGCCTTGTAGATCACCCTTGGCAATTCATGGTGTTTCAGAATCAGCAGAGAGAAAGGTGGCCAAACCCCTTTGGAGCTCTGCTTTCAGTCTCCCACCCCACAGAGCTGCACATACTCTGGCCCCTCCTGGAGCATCTATCCTATGAAGAAAGACCTCAGCCCCTGTGTAGCCTCAAGTGGCTCTGTGTAGCCACAAGAATAAATGGGTAAGGAGCATCATACCAGTGAGCATAAATATCTGACTTGGGGAGCAGACCTTTCTTAGTGGTGCTGAGTTGAAAGGGCAAAAGATGATGCTATCTGAAATACAGAAAAATCCAGTGAGACATACTCTGATGTGCCAAAGACAGTTACTTAACACTCTTCTGTTCCACACAGCTGTATTCTCTGGGGGATTTCAATGCGTTTGACTGCATTGCCTATATGATTCTTACCAATCAGTAAATTAAAAATTTAACTTTCAGATTGATTCCCTTTTATAATAATGAAACATGAGAGCATATAATTCATTCTTCACATGACAAAACAGATGAAGTGGTCGCAATGAGGTAATAATAGTTACTTTAGAAGTGTTAGATATTTAAAGAAATAATAAATATTTATATATTTCTCTCTGTGTGTGTGTGTGTGTGTGTGTGTGTGTATCTATCTATCTATCTATCTATCTGTCTGTGGGAAAGTAGTCCCAACATGAATCAAAGTGGCAGAGCTGAGAACTGTTGTTAGGGCATCAACTGACAAATTCAATTTAGTAGGAGTCTGTGAACCCTTGTCCTGTTAACTTCTAAATTATATTTGTTTAAAATTCTGCTTCCTGTATGTCAGTGCATGCCTCAAGTTCTTAATCAAGGAATGTTGGATGCAAAATCCAGGAATGATTCATGCAAGACCATATCTGTGTTAAAGAAGCTCTAAGTCTTCTCATAACCAATCTTCCGTGGTTTAGCGTAAGTCAAATCTCTCCAGTAGGCAAATGCCTCCTTACAGAGTTCTCATTCAGCTGCTGCTCAAGCATGCATACTCTGGGTCAATATGAAGTTGTGATGTTTTTTTTTCTGCAGTATTGCAACTCTATCAACATAACTATAATGCAACAATAACAACTTTTATACCCATATATAAAATCTCTCATACATTAAATACATGGGGGTTTTGGCATTTTCTAAATAACCTTATTAAAAACATCAATTTGGAATTTATAGCGTGATGTTACATGATTGTCCTTGATACTCTAGAACCTGAAAGCACAGAAGTCTGATATAAGTATTTCAAAAATGATATACCCTTGAGTTATTCAGATGTCACAGAGTAAATCAAGTGCTGCCCTTTTTTTTTTATGTGCTGGGCTAATTATTTCAACTAATGTAAATGTCAGTGCAATGAACACTTATTTGCTGTGGCATAATAAGTAAATGGCACAGGAAATAAGAACATATGATGAAATTCATCATGTCCTCAATTCTGTATTGTATTGCTTCAAGTCAGGGTTTTAGATGACGATACAGATTTGTGTTTTTGAAAAAAAAAATTAAAGCACAATTAAAGTAAAAATAAAACTAAGTCATTAAAAAGCAGTAGTTACATACAAATTTTTAATAGACATATGGTGGTACATCCAGTGATTCTGTCACTTTGAAAAGTGATCCCTAACTTTATTCCAATAAGTGAATGAATTTCATTGCTCAGTGAGTTTTGTGGGTTTTTTTGTTCTTTTTAGTCACAGTAGTTGGTCAGAGCTTAGCATCCTGAGATTTATCTGTGTTGATAGTATGAAGAAAATGAGTTGCCTTTTTTATACAGCACTGTTTACAAACACTATACAAAACCTTTTATTTAGAGAATGAAGGGAAATCAAACAGTGGTCGACTTTATGCTTCTCTTGAAACGTCCGAGGAAATGTCTCATCTCAGTGCTTCTTTACCAGGCTTCTTTCCCATCTGCATCTTTCCCTGAGCAGTAACAAGTGCCTCTGTTCCTGAAATTCATTAAACAATTGGAAATGGTTATGCTGATCAGCTTTACTGATGTTTTGTTAATGTTGATTGTATATTGGTGTTCCATTCCGCAAAATAACCCCTGGAGCCTAGAGAGTAAATCCTCAGCTTCAAAGTGAATCTGTAATTATCCCTTGTAGTTTTTAGAAAGGTGTATTTCCATTGATTTAGCATCTTCCTTTGCCTCAGACTCTTCTAATTGTCTGCCTCTGCAGAGGGAAATTAAAAATAAATGAGTTATTCAATGAAGGCTCTTGTTTCTGAGTTTGAGCTTTCAAATGTCACAGCGGAGAATCTTTTTTCCCCTCTGAGGAAGCTAATAGTCTGTGAGTGGGCTTTTTTTGATAATTGTGCTATTTTGGAGGTTCATCATATTCTCTGTAATTGAAGCAGATGTTGAAACTTCTCTAGAGGAGAAGACTCTTCTGAGTCTGTGTAGTAGCATATCAGTCTTGCATCCCCAAAGGTTTGAGGTTAATGTAAAAATGAAATAGTAAGGCAGATGTTGTGTGTAATGTTGCTGTAGGTGGATAGTCCCTGTTGATCCAAAACACTTAAAAATGTGCAACTCACAGCTGCATACTAGGTGTAGCCAATGGTTGGATGATAAATTGTTTTAGGATTTTTTTGACAGCCAGTCACAATTCAGCTCTATCTGTGCAGAGTGATTTTTGCTATTGGAATAGTGCTGCAATGATAAAAGCAGTTCGTAAGTTGAAAGAGCTACCTCACTGTGAGTAACTTACAGACATGTTTTGGGGGGAAAAACCCTGAGCATATTTCAACTTAGCTGCTCTGCTGGTTTCTCGTTCTGATATAATGATGTATCACTAAAGAATACATGTAACTAAAGTTTTGTTTAGCTAAGAATTTTTGAACAAGCTAGTAAGTAATTGGTCACAAATTCCAAGAGGACAGTAGTGATATTTGATTTGCCTAAGTATTTGTTAAAATCAGTTCAAAAATATTTATTCAACGTTCAGTTTTATAAAATGAAAATATGAAAGGCAAACTAATGGAAAACAGTGAAAATCAAGCACTTTTTGCTTTTGTGCATTACTATGAATCTGTGGCCCGAATTTATGTGAAGGAATTTCACCTGATTTCACCTACTATATTCTCAAAATTGAAAAGTGTTTTAAAAATATGGAATCCAGCCTTCATTGGTCAGACTTCGAACTTAACCATGGCAGCCTATCTGGAGGAACACTTGAAATGAAAACTGATCTGAAGAGCCATCTGTAAACCAGTTGTGTAGAAGCACTGACAAGAGTTGGGTGACGCTGCTGCTGTGCACTGGTTCTTTGCTAGGGGAAGATGCTAGTGAGTGCCTGGTCCTTCTTTTTCCTTACACCCTGTTTTCCACTGGAAAGAAGCCCTACTGCATATCATGACCTAGCCCTTACAGGAGAGATTTATAGTCTGTGTAATCTAGAGCTTGTTCCAGTTAGATGCAGAGTAGTGTAAATTACATGAGATTCCAGAAGGATGTAGCACTGAGCGAAATAGTGTAAATGATCAAAGTATCCAGAAAGATGTAGCACTGAGAAATGAAAACAGTGGGTACAGAGGAAGAAGGCTAAGGCCAGAATGAAGGGTCTACTAATACATTTTTTTTTCTACTCACTGGCTAGAGATGCTCAAGAAATGGGGGCTTTTCCAGTCATTGTCATCAGGAACAAGGAAGCAGTGTGTATACTTAGATGAAGTTCTTCAAAGGAGTCTTTTAGCAGAAATTCTGTTTAAGGAATGCATCTTGTTTACACTTAAGCAGATGCGAAATGATGAAACTAGTTTTCCCAAATACTTTTTTTTATTATGCAATCTAGCAATGTCAAAAAAGATGGAAGAAATGCTTCCTTCATGCAGACAGTGGAGATATTTAGCTGAGGAACTGAAAGAACTTATGATTTCTTTCCAAACAGTGAAATTTTCACTGCAAAATTCTTGCTGTTTCTGGAGGGTTTGACTGTGAAACTCTGCATCCATTCCTAAAGCCATGTCCTGTGCTCATGGTGGAAGAAGTTTTGTGCATATGACCTCTGTATGGACTGCAATGTTCAGATCCCTAGCAGTTCTTACTGAGGTTATGCTGTCTGAATGCCACTCAAAGGAAGCCACCTGCAAGGGTGTTGTATGTAATTTTCCCCTACTGTGAAAGGATGTTAATTATGGTATTGGCTTCTCTTCAAGTATTAATTTTGATCAAAGAGTTCTGGAAGCATCAACGCCATACTTTGGGGATGTTTTGTTTCCTGCTTCATCTCTTAGGACAATGGAGCTTTTCCAAAATAAGAGCCATAAGTCTTCAGGTTGTTCTTTATATATTGCGCAGTAATCAGATTTATCTGTTTGTTAGACTCGTTTTACTTAATTTATTTATGTCAATATGTTATGTTTGCAAGAGAGCCCTGTGGTACATTAGTCTTGTAAATATTTTCAGGTAAAGAAACTGCAAATGATTAATATTTTTAAAGAATATTGCATCAAAATGCTAATAGGTGACAGGAAACAAGCAACTAACTGTACTACTCAGCTTATTTTCGGTGTGCAGCAAATTTGTTGTTTAAATCACTGTTCTCAGGAAAAGATGCCAGAACTGCAATAAAGGGTCAGAAAATTGAAGTTTATCCTGCTTTTGGTAGCTCTGATAGTCTTGAATTCATAGGACCCAGAGTTTCACTCCAGCTGTACTACTACTGATAGGGGACAGAAGTTTAGTTGGAGCAAGTCTGTCTGTGCCTCACTTTGAAAGGAACCAGTTATGTGCTTTCAAGTGCTAATTTAGGAGGATGAGCACAAGAATCAAGTGCAAAGAAAAAGTCTGTTAGCGCCGGTGTTGTCTTGTGTTTCTGACTTTCAGAACCAAACTCTCTGCTATTAAAATGTTTACATTGTTTGAACACAAAAATTATTTGAATTAAAAAGTTAATTTCAAGGCCACAAAAAGTTATTTATTCTGATAACATGGAATAGTTTTATCTCAGAATATCTTCAGTTCTTCTTCTCTTCCAGATGTGACCTTCTGATGTATATTAATACGTGAAAAAAGAACGTTTTCTTGGAATATGCCTGCAAAAGATGCAATAGAGCTGTAAAAACAGGCTGAATTCCTTTTAGGTGGTCTGTGATATAGGTTACCTAACTTCAAGATTAAAACTAAAAAAGTAGGTCACACTAACAGAATAGGAGGGATGTTTCTCTGTAGCTCAATGATTTATTGGGTAGCACCAAGCCTACAACACTTTGCCTGATTGTCTGAGGTGCACAGAAATATCAGCTAACAAAAAATAGTTTTTTTCGCATGGATCTTGCCAGACAGGATTTCTAGCATACTTTGCTTGAGATATTTTGCCTTGCCCAGCATTCTTGGCATTACTCACAACTCTGAAGGCACTGGGACCTACTTTTTAGGGAATTCTTATCTACCAGATCCACATCACTTACCTTGTCAAACACTTGTCTCTACTAAAAAGGGAAATTCTATCTGAAAATGCTGGGACAACTGCATTGGTGACACTGAATATCTTCACATTTTGTGCTGCTAGTTGTGCAAAATCAGTAAGAAAAATCATTCCAATGTTTGTTTGGTTCACGTACCCCATACAAGAGGATGTATCATACATTCAGAGCATTGCTCTTACATGCTCATGAGATTTTTGTAGAGATTTCAAAATATTTCTTAGTGGAATGCTGGTCAAATGTTGTTTCCAAAGAATTACTTTTCAGATGTTTTCACACATTCTTTGAACATGCTTAAGAAACATTTGCAGAATGCATTATACATATGCTCTTCATTCTGCACTGCTTTCTGATTCAAACCATCAGAACGAGAAACTTTGTTACTCCTAAGAACTACGAATTTCTTCCTTTCTTTTTTCAGCACAGATGCAGTAAATTGTCTACTTTATCAGAATTGTTGGCAGTTTTTTTAACCACATTTTTCATAAGTTAAGCTTGACCCGGGAAATTGGAATCTGGAAAGGGAGAGCTTTTTTGTTTGCTAGGTTTGGGTTCTTTTTTTTTTTTTTTCCTAATATATTATCTCGTGCCACAAAGATACATCTAAGGGATTTGAAAGTGCTTCCAGAGTCTCTTTCCTCTGTTCCTCTGAGGTAATGAGTTTGGCCTTATGTGAACAGCAATTACTTATCATTGGCTATATCAAAAAACACCAGAGCTAAAGGGGAACACTGGAAGGTGCTGACTAACAGTAACTCTAACCTTGTACAAATGAGAATTAAGCAAATATAAATAAAAATAAGCAGTGCTTCATTATTGAAGAGTGAGACGTTTCTGACAACCTGTTGTGCAGTTTTAGTGGTCCATTTAACTTTCATAAACTTCTTGACAGCCAGCCATAGCATATTGGAGTTAGAAATACTACAGATGTATTCAAAGTACTTCAGTTAATTACTGTATGGGAACTGTTGAGTCATGGCCTGAACCACTGATTGATCACCTGAGGAAAGGGCTGAGTCAGCCCTGGGAGCACAGGTGAAGGCAATTCAGCTGTGTGATCAGAAGGGATGGAGCCTGGCTCCACCCCTCCTAGACCCCATTTAAGGACTGAGTGCCACTAGGGAAGGGTGTCTTTCTGGAGATCCCTCCTCTGTGGAGTCTTTCCTGTGAACCTAGATCTTCAGGTACGGGTGAGCATTCCTTCCCTGTTTGTTTCTTTTCCCATTTTCACTGTGATAATCTTTTCAGCTGTAACACCAGCTGTAACAATTATGTAGTTAAAAAAAAAAAAAAAGAAAAACTAAATTCATAGTTTTCTCACAGTATTTAGCAGAGTAGCTTCATTTACTAGAGTTAAGGCTCAGTATTTCCACTGGATAAATGAAATGTTTTGCCCACTAGTGGCATATTATAAATATTGTTTTGTGATAATGGAAATCATATATGTGTGTGTGTATTTATTTGTGGTTTTATTTTGTTTGTTATTTTCACAGACAGTTCCACTGGGGCTGGGAGATGGACAGTTGTTCACCTGGACTGATGGACTGAAAAGGAAGGATTGGCATGATTATGAAAGTATTCAAAAAGATGCTATGCGTTCAGGTATGTTTTAGTTCAGAGCAAGTTTAAGAGTTTTATTTGTTTATTTTTCCTCATATGGTCATTCTTTCTTTTAAGTCAGCTAAAAAGAATTGTAACAGTCTGTATTTGATTAGTGTGTGTCACAAGGACGTAATCTGAACTGAGGGGTCAGAACAAAGACAAGTACCATATCTCTGAAAATAACTAAGTGAACATAGAAATAACGCGTTGAATGCTGATAGCTATATAATTATGCTAAGAAAGAGGCAAAAATTTAATAACAGAATACTTTTCATGTTGAAGTCATTTGTGATACTGTATCCAAATATAAGCAAAAGCATTGGTTTCCAAACACAGGACAGAGCTGAAGCTGAGTTGTCGTTCAATCAGTGGATAAAATCTGAGCCAAGTACTTGCAACTGTCAGGAATATCCCAGTTATATTAGGAATAACAATACAAATGACCCTATTACCATTGTTGAAATCTAGCCTCTTAGTCTTACTTATGCTAAAGCTACTTCATTCTGACAGTCTAAAATGATGTGGAAATGAAAGCAAATTGTATTTGCAGATGAACTGAAGGACACTTTGTTATATTCAGTAACATAATTTTAATGTACCTTCATGTGTTGTAGGCCATATGTGCAGAGGTTTGTGTTCCTCTGTCATAGGAACACGTTCAGATTTGAATCTTTATTTTGTAATACAATTTATTGCTATTCAGCGTAAGATGAATTTATTTAAAGGGATGGAAGGGAAACTGTTGTTAAATTCCACCATAATCAGTGTTTCAAAATAATTATTTTACAACAGCTAATTTACTATCATAAAATAAATCACTCTGTCTTGATCCAACTGTCAAATGACAGTCAACACTTCTCTCAAAATACTTCTATGACTGGATCCATATGACATTCATAATCATCTTTTTGGGTCAGCTGTCAGTTGAATCTCCTCTGAACTTCTTGCCCGGACTAACCAACTTGCTGATAAAAGCCTTGAGATTGTGCAAGTACATAGTCAAAACATTGGTGTGTTACCAACACTGATGTAGTCACAGATTCAAAACAGCAGACAGGCTGCTGTGAAGAAAATTACCCCCATCATAGCCAGACTCAGTATGCATGTAGAAGTCCTTAGAGAAATCTTTGTTGCAGTTGGAATAGAGCTTAGCTCTCCACTCTTTGTCCAGACTCTGGATAAATGATCCTGCTTTTCTAGCTGCATCTGAATACTTACAAGTTACTGGAAGAGGGTGATTTGGCCTGTAATTAAGGCAGCAGTCTGAAAGTCCATAAATTTAACTTGAATTTCCAGTTTTCTCACAGGTATTTAATTTTCTCGGAGTCTTGATTTCTTGTCTTGAAAAGAGATAATGCTTTCTAGCTCTATTAAAAATGTTGTAAGTTATTGTTTTTTACCAATAGCAAAAATACAAAGCAGTCTTTGGAGACGTAACTCTTCAAAAGCTAATTTGTTCAGTAGCCATATTTTTTCTGTACCTAGTAAAAATCTCTCAATTAGCATGTGATATGGGGCTGCACTGCTAACAGTTTTGACCATTGCAGCAACATCTAATAGGCTACACACAGGTTTCTCTGAAATTCTGCTATGATCTTACTGATACAGTTGCATAGATTCACAAAATGGCAATCGGCTTCTGCACCTATACCCAGCTGTGCTGTGACCCTCCCACGGAGTGGATTTGTGTCATTCTCCTCTTAACCATTACTTCCCAGGAGCAGAGCCCCAGAGCCTGGTACCTCCCTCTGCTTCTCCTCCTTAGGAATCTGCGGAGACCATTGAGGTTACCACTTGACCTTGCCCTCAGGGCAACCCAGACATCCTGAGCCTCTCCTTGTAGGACTTGCATTTTCTTGCTTTTCTCAGTTAGATAAATGGTTTTTGACACAGATAAATTGATCATCCTATACCCACTGTTGTTGTAGATTGACCCTATATAAAATTTCTCATTTTGTCTGGAATCTTGGTAACTCTTTGACTGCTATGACTTTTGTAGAATGATTTTGAGAAGTTAGTTAAATATTTTGTGTGCTATCATGTTTAGTCTTTTTTTTTTATTCTGAGATGGAAAAGTGCTAGAAGTACTTCTCCATTACAGACTATTTTTTTTGTTTTATTTGGAGCTTGTTTTTAATAATGTTTCAATAATTTCGATCTTTCCAAGCAGAAATAAAACTTTAAAGGAAGTTCTAAGAATCTTTGGTTTTGATATGTGAGTGCAACAAATCAATAGAGGAAACATGATGGAAACTTGCAGAAGCAGCTAATTGCTATACTGTTGTTAGAAAGGGAAAGATAGCCAATTAGTTCCAGTTATCCAAGCCCTGATTTACACAAAAGCAGAAGGGAGCATTTAATGACTTGTAGTTAACATACTGCTCATCAGTATGGAATAGGCATAGTGAAATTGAAGATATTTTGTTCAGACATCCCAATCACTTCCATTTTTCTCTGAATAATGTTCTTGCATTACTTCAAAACCAGTGATTGAAATATAGAAAAATGAATGTAAAAGTTCACCTCTGGGGGGGAAAAAAAAAAAAAAGCTAATTCTTAGTGATATGTTTTTTATGGGCACTTTAGGAAGGAAAAACTCCGAAGTTTTATTGCTTCCATTTCTGAAGTAGCCCATTCAGTGAATCAGATGTAACAGTGGTAGGGGAGGGAACAGAACGTGTTAAGCAGAGAAACTTTAGAGTTGATATGTCATGCTATCTTTCTGACAAGAAACCAGCATTTCAACTAAATGCTATTTCTATTTTATTTTCCTCTGGGAATACATCTTATGGCATGCCTTGATGAAGAATATGCTTAATTTACATTAAAATTAAGAAAACTATAAACAAATGCAGATCTTCCATCTGTCTTTTTCTTTTCAGCAAGTAGTAAATATTGTCTTGCGTATAAATGAAAGAATTCTTACATTGCAGTTAGCGATGTAAATACAACTTGTGGTAAAAACCTAGGTAACTGTTAGTATGAATGTTAGTTCTGCTATGGCTACAGTGGCGGTATCAGAGCAGTTCAAGGCTGCCAGGATCTCTGGACAGAGCAGAAATCCTGAAGGCTGGAACCCCTAGCATTCCCATTTATCAGCTACAAACTCTACGTGTCTCTTTAATTCATCAGACATTGCCCTAGTTTCCCTTGGTTGTCTGATGTCTATCAAGTTCTTCACTACAGGAGCATGACAACTGCTGTCATGCCAACAACCACTGGTTTTCCTGGCATTCTAAGAAGGACTAGGAATCTGAAATGCCCTGAATGCTCCCATAAATTATGACATTCACAAGAGTGCCAGGAAGGCCTCAGGTAGTAATCCAGAAGAATCCATGAGAAATTTTGTTGATTTCACTGCTATCTTTATACCCTGGGTAAGATTCAGAGTCTTAATGAATCAGTCAATGTCATTGTTACTCCATTATTACATTTAATTCTATCAATAAATTCTGTGCTGTGTGTGCCCATCAATTACAAGTAATAGCATTAATGATGAATTATAGCCCTTTTCAGTTAAGAGGAACAAGAATGTGTAATTCTTAGGTATTTAGAGAAGTATAGATTGAGCACTTGTATGTGAGTGCAGTGCTATTTCCGATCCTGAAAAGCTGTTTCTAACTATGAGTGATAGCTTACCCATGGTTAAGTACTTCAGAAGGGAAACTGAAGGAACAGAAAAATGGAAGCTTTCAAGCAGAGAACTTTTGGGAAAACAAATAAGGCTTAATTTCTGAATAATTTTTATTCATTCTTCTTGTGAAATTAATAACCTATAAAGTGCCACAGAAAGATTGCATACCAGAAATTCCTTAGCGGAGTTTTTTTTTTTTTTTTTCTTTCACTTTCTCTTTCATTCTCTTTCACATTGTTAGGTAAAGGAAATATTTCAGAAATCTGGCCTTTAAATACTCTTGGTTTCTTTCTTCTCTTATATTTTGACTAATTGCATGTGTGTGCTAAAATGATTGAAATCGATTAATTGCACAGAAAATTTACATTAATTGAAGGCAAATTTAGAAAAGAATGGTGACTGCTAAGGATCTGTGTTTATAGCCCTAAACACTTTTTTTAAAATTCACCTTCAAGATAGATAGTTCAAAGAATTAATAAAGTGACTTTTAAGATTCAACTGTCAATATTTTTTGTTTAACTGTTGAGCTATATTGCTTCTGTCTGTTAATAGGATCTCAGAGGAAAAATTTCTGCAATGTACCCAGTCACTATCCTAGTAGTTATTGAGTCATGCGTAGTCTTTTTTTTTCTCCTATTTATTTATTTAAATAGCATGCGGAAGACTTAGTTGAAGGGAAAAAAATGGAAGTTGTAATTCCTGCCGATATTCCATGTAGTCTTTGCTTTTTTGTCTCTTTGACATGTTATTTTGGTCGGGAGAAAAGTATTTTAAAGATCTTGACCTTTACATGCCGCAGTGCAGACATTTCATACAGGTTAGTATTCACCTGAGATGGATGAACCATTTAAAGCTTCTGATAACGTGATGCTCACCTAGAAGCATATAGACAACTTAGACTGATAGTAACTGTCCTTGTTGTGTACACAGATTAGTCTTATTGTAGAACAATATATCTCAGACTAAGGATTCCTATGTATTTACTTGAATTCAGAAAAACAAAACTAAAACAAAAAAACAAAACTAAACTAAAAAAAAGATACTGTAACACTCTAAACAAGTACCTGAAAAGGAAATGGATAGTATATGTGATGAAAATAGTAATAGCATGAAGCTCCATATGCCTGGGGTTTCATGTAAATAGAGGCAGAAGAGTCATGAGTGTTTTTGTACATCATTATAAAGTAGCGAACACCTGAGAGCTGACTTCTGCATGGCCTAAAGCAATAGTTCATTGGTGACTTTTTTTTTCCCATTGTTTCTGTTCAAATATTCTTCATAATGAAATGAGATAGAAGTTTTACAGAACTATTCTGTGGTTATCCTTCTGATTTTGAGTGGTGTCTATTCTTAAGCTCAGGATAATTTTTCAAAGAAAAACTTAGTGCCAAAGTGACTCTAAAAGTTTTTAGTCAGCATATACAGATAGCAAAGTTAAATGTAATTCCCTACTTGGTAGGAAGAGATTTGTTCTGTGGTACTTATGCACAGAAATATAATCAAAGTTGTGGGGGAAAAAGTATGTACTAAAACACTGACTTACTTATCCTGTATTTCAGATGGGATTATACATTTGGAAGTCTGTCAACACTGTACATTAAATTAATTTACTAAATCCAATTTAGGCTTTTGAACTTGCAATCCCATTAGAAAGAATTTGAGAACTTCTAATATAATTGGAACTGTGGTGTTAGCCAAGGTCCTGATAAGCTGTCATAACCTAATAGTTCATACCATTAATCATGAGTTTGCTTCCTGCAGTTTACAATGTATTGTTTCGTAAAAGGGAGAAATGTTCATCAGTTTATCCTAATGCAAGTCTGATATGATTAAAAAATTCTCAAATTGAATGTTAATCACTGCTTGTAAAGGAAATTGCATATAAAGAATGTATAATAAAGAAAAGATGGTTGCAATCTACTGTAGTTACATAAAGTTTTTCACATATGAAAAAAACATCAGCACTGTAAAATATAAAGCACTGTTGACTAAGATCTGATTTTTTTTCACTCAAGCTTTGTTTTCCATAGTGTGTCCAAACAACTATGTGATAAATTTGAAACCAGACACGAAGAATAAATAAGGCTATTATTCTCTCAAGTATTGGTTTGGATTTTGAGATATTTTCAGTGATATAATCTCCATAAGTTTAAACTTCGTATGTGCAAAAAACAAGGCTGTTTGCTTGATTTTTATTTTTTTTTTCAGATGCTGTAGTTTTTCTCTTGGATGACAACAAACTTGCTTCCTCAGACTGAAATGACATTTCACAATACTAGTGAAGAGATTATTTGGGGTGTAATATGAACCCACACAGACCTCAGTTGCAGCCTTCTATTGCATGGCTATAGAAGAGGCCAGAAATATAACACTGTTTTGGAAAGCAGTGGTTTCAGTACTCAAAGCAAAGATTTGGTGCAAGTCTTGTGGTTGATGCTAGTTAGATTCTTCTCCATTTCTTCCCTTGCATTTGCATGTTGTTCCCCTTCTGGGGAAGGGAGGATGGGATGGGGGGACAGGGAGAAGCAAACAAACTAGTGCAAAATAGTCAGAAGAGAACACTGAGAAGCAGATCCTGGCTGCTACTTATTAACTTATCCTTAGGACTAAGGATAAGTATATTATGCGAATCCACTGGTAATTAGTATTAGTGATGAAGTGATGAAGTTGTGTTAGTGAATGTGTAATGTTTCTGGGGTTTAAAACAGAACCTACCTGGAAGTAAGAAGTGAAAAAGAATTGAATAATTGAGAGTCCTTCAGAATAGATTCATCTTTGAGTGAAAGGAGGAAGGGAGAGCTCTATAGACCATCTAAATTGAGTTGACTTGTCTCGAGATAAGTGTTAAAATTATCAAGTTTGTCAGTTCAGAGCAATTATATCTTGGCACAGTGGCACAAAGAAACATTGCTTTCTTTTGTAGTTCAGTTTCCAGTTGTTGTTTTGCTGGGAAAGTCCCAATTCAATGAAAGGGGAAATGCATCCTGACTAAGCTGCGGCAAAAGACCTGGAACAAGTACTTGACAATTACAGCATATCAATGCCATACTTTTCAGTTCAGAAGGAATGACAAAAGGCAGGTTTTCCTTACTGATTTTGTGTCACCTTTTAAGCTTAAGACATAAAATAAGCTGCTGTAAACCAGCCTTAAAGACTGTTTCTTTTAAAAATTTCAAGAAGACGTTTCTTTGACCTGTATTCATGTCAAAAGGCCCAAAAGAGGATAATCCCCTTCTAATCTACATAAAAAAGGAGTTGGGAATTAGGAAAATACATGGTGCCACACATAGATTGCCTGCACAGCATTCAGTAACTTTGTGTGTTTTAGACTTGATCATCTAGAACAATCGTGATGATAATCACAATCAAGCCTTTCACAAGAAATCAGAAAGCTGTTGACACTTTGAAATTCACGAGGTGCTTGCCTGAACTTTATAATTGCTAAGGTTCCTCAAAATGTTGAATAATGTATTGCTTTACAATATTACCCACGTGCTTCTCTTTGACATGATATTGCAAAGCTAGAGTTATTTTCTTGTGTTTGGCAGAGTACATAACAGACTTCACTAACAAAATTTCAGAGTATGTTGGCTTTCAAAAGGTCAGGAATAGGGTTGAATAGAATCATCACTGCTAAAAAAGACTAATGAAATTGGGCTTCTTTCCTTTCATAACTTTCTTTTAAGGCTATGTGTCCAGTCTAGCTATCTCAATGTTGTTTATGACTTAAATATATGTAGGGTGACTTTCCATGTTTTCCTTTCTGTTTTCACTGTACAAGCTGACAGAGGAAGATTATTGGGCTGGTGAAGTGATTTGTCTAACATCCTGTCAATATATTTGAAAAAGCAGAAAAACAAGGTTGTTTTGCTGTGATTTGCTTTATAGACATCAAGTCATCAAATAATGCTCTGGGAATACTGCCTTTTAGGGAGCCATAGCCAAAAAGAAGCTGTGTTATGTTACACAATCACCCCACCCATGCTTAAGTGAGTTGGTATCTGAGAGATGAAAGAATCTGTCCTCCTTTCCGCACACGCACACAATAAAAAAAAAAAAAAAAAAAAAGGAGAAACCACATTACTGTGGGTGACACTTTGTCTTGCCAGTGTACACAAAAGTGGATTTTTTAGTTGAGAAACTGATCTAATTTTATTATGCGAAAATTAAAAAATCTCTAAATAAACAAAATGTTAATTTGTTTTTCTCTATATATTTTTTCCTAGCTTTAGTTGAAGTGATTATATTAGGGAGAAAATTCAAGCTTCGTGTGCTTCAGAAAGAAGAGTGAAAGCTTTGAGCTCTTAAAGTTCTAGAGGGCTGACATTTTAATTAGCTGTTATTAAGTTAAGCTAGTTACTAAGATACTGCCACTCCTGAATGGCATTTGAATGACTTTTTCCCCAGCTAATACAGTCATCAATTTTGTTTTGAAGTTTGTAATAAACTGTGATGTGGATCGTATTAGGATCATATTATCACAGAATTATAGGGGTTGAATGGACCTCTAGAGATCATTGAGTCCAACTCCCCTTCAGAGCAGGCCCCCCACATCAGGCTGAAAGGTAGGTGTCTAGATGGGTCTTGAATGTCTCTGGAGCAGGAGAATCCGTAATTCAATGGGCAGCCTGTTCCAGGGCTCTGTCATCCTCACTGTGAGGAAGTTTCTTTGCGTTTTGGTGCAGAACTTCCTATGCTCCAATTCATGGCCATTTCCCCTTGTCTTGTCTCCACAGACCACTGAAAACAGGTTGGCCATGGCCCTTTGACTCCCACACTTCAGATATTTATAAACATTAATCAGATCACCCCTGAGTCTTCTTTTCTCAAGGCTGAACAGACCCAGGTCACCCGGTGTTTCCTCATAAAGGCTCATCTTTTTTGTTGTTGTTGTTTTCTTTGTTTGTTTGCTTTTACTGCAGATTCTAATGTGTTACATGGAGTTTTTCTTAGCAATGTCATAAGCTTAACTAACAACGGTTTTTCATTTTTGTATCTATTTAGTAGATAGTAACAAACTTCCCAACAATGCTAATAAGGATACTGATGGATTCTTGGCTATAATTTTAGCTCGCAGGCCTATTTCAGTATAGACTCAATTTGAGGGAACCTTAGTCTCATTACCTTTAAGAGTTTAGTTCAGGAGCCAAATCCATATTTTGAGAAGGCCCTTAAATGAGAATCCTTGAGGGCAGCTGTCTGACTGAGTGCCTTGATAAAGAGCAGGTCAGGTTTTCAAATATTTCTTGGTTGGCTGATACAAACAAATGGGAGAAGAGAGAGGGAAAGAAATTGACTGGAAGGTTTCTCATTGCTTTGTATGAAATTTGAATGAAACATATAGACATCTTTTTTCATTCATTCATTTATTTTTAGCACAAACTCCCACAGACATTAAAGGCCTATTGAAGGACAGGTTCTTTCAATAACTTCATGTGTATTTCATTCATTTTCACAGATGAGCAGGAGGATGAATATACTGTAGAGGAAGCGAGCATGTTACTAATGATTTCTGTCAACTTCACATCTAGTTTTAGCAGAAGCATTGTGGAATGTGGAAAAGGTATCCTGAAAATATAGTGAAAATGAAAAAAATCAAGACTCAATAACTAGAATAAGTTTATCTTAATACATGAAAAATTGAAAACATTTCAAAATGCCAAATTTAATTTTATACAGAAAGTCTTCCTCAGTGTCAACAGGATTTAGTTCAGTCTAACTTCTCTGTCATAATTTCTCTCAATTTCAGCTATACATGTTGATGTTTTTAACTACTTCAAAAGTTAATTTTAATCCTTGAGAAAGTACTGTAAAAAAGAAAGTGCAGATCGCTTTCTCTAAGTTAAAATAGTTGTACAATTACAGTAGAGATGACTTAAGAACAGCAACTTAAAAGGTAGTATTTCTGGTAATGCTTCTGAAACAAAGCCTACAACTTAAATTAATCTCTGCTTAATATCCTTTCTGTTACTGTGCTTATGGAGGGCTAGAGAGGCGTATATGCTTGTTCTCATAGCATGATTGTTAAAGATCCCTCCCTTCTCCTCAAAGACTGGATTTATTGAGGAGCTTTTTCTCATATACGCGAAAGTAGAATTGAGAATTACCGTGTATTGCATAATTACATCATGAATCAGCATAACAGACTTTAGTACTTTTTTAATTTTTCTGAAGGAGGAACAAATTTTCAGGTAGTTGTTTCATGTTAATCTCTAAGTTAAAGCTGTATGCGTATGAGACTCTGGTTTAATATTCAGCACTTTTTTTTTCCTCACTGTGATGGATGAGAAAGTACTGCATTGGTTCATAAAGAGTATGCAATTTTTAAGAGTTGGTTTTACAAAATACATATATTTTTATTTGTTTCTTTTAGCCCAGACTTCAACAAGTAGAGTGGAATTAAGGAAATACTTTTGGGCTGAATCCAAACATCAATTTTCTGCATATTAACCTCTCTGAAAATGTTCTCATTGGGTATATGTAGGTTTCTGGTGAATAATGTATAAATGTTTGCCTTGAGATAAATTCTCAGTTGCCTTCTGTAGGTGTTGAGTTGTTCTCTCAAACAGAAGATGTTTTAAACTCATCAGTTGGAATTCAGTTCATGTTGAAGGTGATTTTTTTGAGTCTCCACATCTGTCTCTGCTTGATTCCATGGTATATTGACTCACAATTTCAGTCGATACAGGAAGTTTAGTCAAATTTATGTCAGAGACTTGAGAAACAGTTGACATTAATTAGGTTCTTGATATTCATAAACACGTGAATCAATGACTGGGGAGGACAAAGCCTGTGTAGAGCTGTGCTCATGCCAGGTCAAGCCTTAAGTTTAGTTTTCCTTACCACGAGAGTATCTGTCAGTTGTAAGGCTCTTACCAAATGAAGAATTCATTTTAAACTACCAAATGAATGATAAAAGACATAATTCATGAACTCAGCAGAAGTAGAGTCTTGTGAAAGGAGAGAAAGGCAGTTACTGAGAAGTGTGATGCTTCCAGGTATGTGCAGCTGCAGTAATATCAATATCATTTTCAGAAGAGGAGAGTGACTGATTTGACAAAAGAAGACATGGAAAGAAGAAAAGAGTGTCAAGATGCAAAGTGTTACTTTAGGTCTACTAGAAAAAATGTACTATTTTTTAAATAAAGCAGAAGGGCGTGATGTTGATTCAGTTCCATGGGATCACGCAGCTTGTCTTGAGGATAATTCTAGTACCTCTGAGTTTTGCAGACATTTTTTTTTTGAGCTAGGCAGTTATGTGCATGCTGGGCTTCAGTTTCATATTATCTGAGAGCAATGAAACTGAGTTGTATAGTGCTATGGATCCATGTGGACTTGAATATGCAATAAAATTCAGACATACCGCTTGAGAAACTTAGCCCTGAGTTCGCAAACTCCTCTTGCTTGTTTGTCCTTTTCTCAACTTTACAAAAGGAGATAGGATGGTCTTGTTACTGAGTCATGGTGCTGGAAGTCAGTTCTTGTTCCTGGAACTGCCTGAGACTTCAGCTGTGAGCATTTAATATCTCCATATTTAAGAATGGATACAGATGCTTTTTCTGGTAGAGGTCTTGAAGCTAAATCTAAATTTGCTGGAAGCTGTAACAGCTCATGTATTTTTTTCTCTGTGGGATGCACACCATGGGGTAGTGCTTTTATTGCACACCATGGACTCATGCGTAGCTAAACTCCTTTTTACAGGCTATTCCATCTTATTTGTGTAACAGCCATGGAGCCGCCTTCTAGAACTGCTTTAGACTGATTCATAAGGAAAATAAAATAAATTAAAGAACTTCTAATAATAGAGTTGTTCTGTGGCATATCCTGTTGTTATTCTGCGATGGAATGCATTGAACAGAACATGCTTATGATACATTTTAGAATGAAGAAAGAAGGGGGAGGGAAATGTCTTGTGTTAGTTACAGCTGTTCGAAGCCTATCATTCTGTATTTCAGTATTTGCCTAAAATTGCCTGTGCAAGTGTAACTTTGCATTAAGAGATCTGCATAGGCACACACTAATTATAGAAAATCTCCTGGCACTAGAGACAATTAGGATACTATTCTTGAAACAGTTTTGTATGAATTAATTTATCTAAGCACCAAAACAACCAGATTACCTGAAGAATGTTTACCTTGTGAAGCCTTTTTATGACTGATCTCTCTTTCTCACATGCTTGCTCATTCAGGCTTACAAGGTTTGGCTCATTTTGGTTTACGGCCAGTCTGTCCCAGTGTTAAATGAAAAACACATTTGTGTGGCTGTGGCATTTGGTGATAAGTAGTTAGACTAAAGAGAAGATGTACTGTGCATCCCTTGGCTACAGGGTCGTGTTAGATTCAGCTCAGCCTGCAGAACGCTGCTGTGGATATTGCTGTTCTGTTGTAGTGATTGAGCAGTTCATATCAAAACAGCATGTGTTGCTGCTTATCTTGCATAGTAAACACTGGCTTCTTAAATACACTGGACATATCAAATGGTGTGCTCTTTTTTCTTTTCCTTTCTGTTTTTAATCTAGACTTATTAAAGTGGGAAAAAGGAGGGTTCTTTCTGCTTATCAAACCATTGCAGTATTTGAAGCAAGCATTACAAGCTGCAGATTTTTTTAAAACATGTTTATTCTTATAAAGTATTTGTTCAAATATTCAGACAGTTTACTTTTCAGAGTTCATTCTGTTTTCTGAAATACGACAGTGCCACAAGCTAACCTCATGATGTATTTGGAAGCAATTTCCTGCCCCCATGCACTATATTTTTGCTCAGCAATGCATGTTGAAACTTCAGAGGTGGCATTTTTTTTTATGTTACAAAGGAATAAAAAAGGCAAGGGATATATTACCCTAATAGTCCAGAAAGTATAGTCCACAAGATTTTGGAATTAATTATTGACTGAGAACATGCACGTATTTAAGATGCAGCACGTTGTCTGGATGTAAAATAAGAAAAAAAAAAAAAAGAGTAATATAAATGTTATCATAACATTTGGAAAAATCCATCTCTGCTTAGCTGTGTAACGTGCCTTTTCTGCTAGGATGCAAACATCAGCAGCAGGTGCCAGGCTGAAATTCAGAGCAATATCCAGTGGAGTGCCTGGATACCTGGGAGAGCTAAACTCATAAGCACAGAGCTCATCTTCTCTTCCTGCAAATTGATTGGCTCAGCAAACAATACTTTATTAAAGATAAACAAATAATGAATTCCTTAAGTACAGCGATGGTTATTTTGCAGTCCAATTTGGCAAGAAAACAGCTAGGGCAGCTGATTGTTCATCACTTCTGTATTAAAGTCCCATTTACTTGCTGGGGTTGGTCCTTGTAGGAACTTGTAGGACATGAGCAGATTCAAGTTGCCAGAGCTTTGGCAATGTGACCTGGAGCATCTGCTGCTTTGCCAGCCTTTGCCTTACTTCCCTGCGCTGCTCACTGCTGCCACTGCTTTTCTCAACTTTTAGATGCCCGCCAAACCATTGTGTCCTCTGGTAGCAGTTCCTGTTTGCTTGAGCACACAAAGCTATTCCCATAGTGCAGAATACTGTTAATCTGCTTCTCTCAATTCATGGCATCTTAAAATCTCAAGCCTTTTTTTTTTTTTCTTGCACTCTGACACAGAAGTTACAATCTTTAGATTAACATGAAGAGACAGTCTCAGCCCAGATGGTCTATGGAAATCTGAAAGTTATGTCTAATGCAGTTAAAAAGCTGTAATTTTTCACTTGAATAGGCATTAAAAAAAAAAAAAAAAAAAAAACTAGTGCTTTTCAAACATAGTAAGACTGCATATGTAACATAAGTCTATTTCAGAGGTTCCCACTTGTATCTCGGATCTCCTCTTAAGGAAATACTCTTTATCATATTGTGTGGAATTTCTTTTTGTTGAAAATGGGGAAATGCATCATCACCATAAGCATGTATCTAATTTCTACATTAGCAATAGACTCTTTTCATTTTTATCTCATGCTAATGTTAAGCAAACAGTACTTTAAAGATGTAACTACAATACGATATGGACACACTCTCAAAACTTTAAGGAACATATTCATCCCTCTTCAATGTTTTTTGGGTGTTTTTTTGGTTATTGTTTTTCCGATTGCGGAATGAGCAGGCAACTAAATGACAAAATTTGAAGCTTTGTCTTTTTCTTCCAACCAATGCTATTTGCATGAAGCCATTCCCAGAGAGAGGCAATTTAGTTCATGTTTCTCCTGCTGACCCTCATGTTACTGTAAAAGCAGTGGTGAGAGCACAAGGCCTTATACTCATGCCCCATAATTTTTCCAAACCACTTACTGAGGACTGCATAGTCCTTGAAAAGAAATCAAATGCCACTGGCATCTGAATGATAATAAAGTAGTAGGGACTTGAATGTTTTCTACCAGAAAACTGGAGTGAATTTTTGTTTGCTTTCTATATTGGTTTAATCTTGAAACAGTAATAAATTTTGTTATATATTTACAAATAAATGATTTATTCTCGCCTGAAAAATGTATTGCTCGTGATTTAGATGGCAGGGATTTTGTTTTTCCCAATTGCATAAGTAAGATTTGATTATAGCTGTATCTATAACACTAAGGAAAAGCCTTTAATATTGCCTCTGAATTTGACAGAGTTATGTAATAAATAATTCAGTGTTATAAATCTTAGTGCAGTGGTTTTCCAAGCTGTTACCAGATAGAGTAGCCAAGAAAATAAAACAAATAGGCATTTTTAATCCCATTTTCATTGATAAAAAAATCAATCAAATTGCTTTCCTGTAATTTAGACTTATGAAGTTGTACAGCTATGGGATACACTTAAGTCTGAGAAAAGTAGAAGAGAATTGTGATAAATATGTTTCCATTTCTTATGCAAGTTTTGTTGAGTTTGAGAAAAATATGTATATATGTAACTCCAGCAATTTATGTTCAGTCCTTCTACATTTCATAGAGTTCATAGTAATTGAATATTGGGGCCAACCTTACTCAGTGGTCAAAGTTCTATCAGTGATCTCTCTGAGGCACAGCATTGTTCTTTTCTTCACCATTTATGATTTCCACCATTCCCCTGACTGCTTCTCCCATTGCTTCACTACTCTTCTGGTTAGAAAAAAATTTATTATTTTATTATTTTATTAATTATTTTATTATTTTATTATTACCTATTTCATGCGAAGGCAATTACTTTCATGGGAGCCGTGTACTGTTTTAATTTCTTACTCTTAACATGTTAGTGGACTATTTCCTTTGTCCATTTCTTGACCTGAAATGCTTTTTAGTGGAAATGAATGTTAACACGTAAAACCACAAGAGCATTTGTTCAAAGCAAGCAGAGCCTTCCATAGCATGAAACAAAGTGATTTGATGAAGTAGCTTCCTTTTCTACTTTTTTTCACCCAAGATCTATTCTGAACAAGACTTGAGTCACAACCTACTTTTACATAATTAAAAAAATGTTCACGCAAATGTCTTCTGTAGGTTTCAAAATACAGAAATTTGTGAACAGGCTGAAAATTCCACTAAATGTAAATACTCTAGGAGTAGATGAGACATTTACTGTCAAAAAAAGAAATCCTATTATGTACATTTATGAAATCACCTCTCATTTCAAGATCATTTAACCAGAATTTTAACAGATGTGCTTCACACTATGTCCCCATCTGTGAGGAGGAATGATGTAAAAACGCCTTTAAAATAAATAAGATTATTTCATTAGTCTTTAAATGGCAATTCACTTTCCCCCAAAAAGGCAGAATATGATAGCAGTCCAAGTCAGAATGGGCTATCTGTTATACTTATTAACTGAAATAAAGTGAACTCTTCACAGAAAAAGATGGAATATATATATATTGTATAAAGCTGTGCTTCTGAAGTATATGCCTAAGACAATTTTGACTCATTTTTCTATGCAGATTCTCTTTCCAAAGTCAAAAAATCCCCACACATAATGCATTAGGAAAATTCGGAAATATTTTTTTTTTTTTTTAAAAAAAGCCTTCTGATTACTTTAAAGACTTAATATTATCAAAATAGTAGAATATACTGCTGAACTTCTCTTTTGTTGCATGTTCAAACTGATTTCCAGATGATACATTTTGCCAGCAGTACCTCTGTTCTCTTCATAATTATCACGCCTGGCTGATCCAGAGACATTACTCTGCTATTACACATTTGCGCTGAGGATACAGAATGTTTCCGATTTTCTTGTCTCACCCTAAGCTTCCCTTAATGCCATCTGCTGAAAAATAAGGCTTGTTCTCCTTCTGTTGCATCTGTATTTAATATAAACAGAAGATGCTTTAACTGAGGTTTTCTTAAACTATCAATTATCACAAGCTATCAAGCATAAAACTTAAATTCATTAGTGCTAGGTATAAAGTGTGTTATTTCCTAGGGGACAGTAACATCCCTGATTGGAGCTAAAAAATTCCTGAACATCTGGTATTTGACCAAGTCAGTACTTTCTCTGGATGTCTAGATTATCTTACTTTCCTCTGTTTATTTGACAGTCATCGGATAAGATTTTTGTGATGGTGTATTAAATTTTAAAAAGTATATATTAAATTTAACATTTAAGTATTGTAGAGATGTCACCTTCAAAAGTAACATGGTATTAAAAAAAAAAATATCTAGCATATTTTCCAAGTGTTGTTTACACTGAGTAACAAGCTAAAAGTTAAAATCAAGGTGTAAGAACTCTGCAATCAGTAAGCTTAGAGAGCACTTCATGAATTAACAACACTGTTCAGATTCTTCTTCTGCCCCATAGTGGAGCCTGCTGCTTCACTATGAGAGAGTTTGGGGCGCAGGATGAATACACGTGTGCACAGACAATTCTGGTTCTTCAGGATTCTTCCCCTCCTTCCCTCACCTTTTGAAAAACCAAGATCTGAGTAAATGAACAAGAAGTCCTGGGATTATTTGTGCTGCAATAGTAAACCAGACTCAGGGTTAGGAGCAAATCTTAGGGCTGGCTTGTTTGCTGCATTAAGGCCTGCTTCCCTTTCTGTTCTCTACACTACTTGATAGCCATGATGGCCATAGTGAATTGCTGTTTTGCCTTAAGGCAGAACAACCAGCATAAGACGGCTTGTTTCTCTCTGACAGTAGTTTGAAAGTACCATTCTGTAGCTTGCACAGTAAACCTCTTGGTTCTCTTTTTCACCAGAATGTTACTCTTCTCATACTGTGTTTTTTTTTTTTTTCCTTTTTGACTCCGGCATTTTAAATAGACTTTGGGATAGTTCATCTCCAAACCAGTTTGCATTGAAAGCAACTGCCTTCAGTGATCTAGGAAGACAAGTAAGTGACAGAAGAGAATTTAATATGCTTACGGTAATTTGTAAAGCTGGGAAGACTTGTATATGGCAAGTTGCTGCACAGAGAAAACCATTCAGGCCTACTGATTCTCCAGAAGTAACCCCCATTTTATAATATTTTTTTAATATTTAGCTTCCAAGCGCTTTCTTTCTCTTCTTCAAGTCCAGCTATTAGAAATCAGCTCGTTTTAGGAAAATTAACCAACTGGTGTATAGCAGGAGCTGGGAGGTGTCTGTCTCAGCTGTAGTTAATCAGGAGCAGTTGAAAGATAAGGCAAGTAAAAGCTGGGAGAAATACCCACTGGATTATTAAAAGCCCAGACGCCTCCAGGCATATATTTTAGTGTCAGGGAGTAGTCATGCTTCACAACTTGTAGTGTACCTTATGACCCAAGTTCCTGTATACGTGCAAAAGCAATCTATATATTGCAATGGGTCAAATACTTGGGGCTAAGACGTCTGTCTCAGGGTTTGAATTACAGTAGCTTATTGTCAGTGTGCTACAAAACAGATCTGATATAATTGAATTCTAAGTAACACTCCAAAATGTTGTAGTTCTTCCCCATATTAAGTATGAAATCATAAAAAATCACATTAGTTTTAGGATGTGTTATTATGTATCTCAGAGATGTCTTAAAATAAAAATGACAAAATACCTGTTAGTAACAAAACAGCATAACCAGAGAGTATTTCAGAATGTACTTCCCCCCCTGCCCCGTAAGTAACACCAATTGTTTTCATTAAGACTTAGAGTGAAATTGTACGTTTGTGCAAAATTTGGGATAAAAAGAATATTTTATCTGAAAAAAATTCTGAAAATGAGCAACTACAGCATCTTTGATTGTATGGCCCGTTTTAAACATTTTTATGCATGCAGTTTGAAATTCTTAGACCACTGACAGAGATTCATAGGCTTTAAGGATACCGCTGACTGTTTCTTCTGCCTTGCTTTGCTTTCCTTTTCATCCCCTCCTGCAGCTGCTCCTGATCAGCTGAGGACCAGATAAGTGGCCGTGGTCACTTACCAAATCTAGCTGGGAAGCAGATTAATTTTCTAAAAAGATCTCAAGTGAGAGGAGTTATTTTTTTATGAGGGTGTACTGAGAAGAACGGAGAGGTTATAAGCTTATCAATGAGATGTAGAGGAACGCATATCTTCTTGAGACCATGAGTAGGCATAAAGAGCTGTGTCCTCTGTAAGAATGAAGAGGATTAAAAAATAGTTGAAAAGGAAAAGACTTCTGTGTTTTCATTTTCTCTCAATGTTATTGTTTATTCTTTACTCTCTCACTGGAAGAGAGAAAGGTATAGTTGCCTGAGGTAGGTAATAAGCAAGCCAAGTGAGTTGATGAGAACTAACTTGGGGACAAAAATCTGGAATAGAAAGCCTGTCCTTTGCCAGGGAACTAGCAGCTGGTTTCTTTAGGGAACTGAAGTGACCACTTTCTGAAACCAAATTGACAATGTGAAGACACTAGAAGCACTGAGGACATCTGGCTGGTCCCTTGGAGTACAAGGGTGTTTAAGGAGCCCAGAGCAAAACATTTGGTTTCATTACTGTTTGTTCTGGAATGTTGCATGTTGCACTAAACCTTAATGCTGAAGCTGTGTTTGGAAATAGTGTGTGTAGGGAAGTGTTTTACCTGCTAAAGCACTGCATAACTGAGTGCTCCATTTTCTCAGATCAGTCAAAAACAGTTTGTTTAAAACCATCCTTTTGTTCACAATTTTACTATGAAAAGTGGATTCTGATGCAATAAGGCTTTGTTTAGCTTAATCTACAAATTGAATTTTTACAGATAAAATGGCTTTAAGCTGGCTGGCTGTGTCTCTGAAAGGAAGGCAACCTGGGTGAACTGAGAGGGACTTCTAATGTTTGTTCTTCTATCTACTTTATGTGTTAGTATTTGGAATATTAGGAGTATTGCTTTATTGGTTAGTTATTTCACTGTAGAAATCTTAACCAGGTAAAATGCAGGCATTGCTCTCTCCTGTGCTGAAATGAATTTATTTTAAAGTAATTTAACAAAATAGTGCAACTACCATTAGGAAGTATGGATAATTTTAATAGACAAACTCTTCATTTTTCAAGCAGAGATGCTTGTCAAAATTGAGATGTGTGCCCAAGTACCGAGGGAGACACAGCTCAAAGCTAGTTTTCTCTGAAATTGTGTTTGAAGTATTGTTGAAGAGAAATTTAATCTCACTTTTCTGCCTATACTTAAGAATCCAACTACATTGTCTCAGTATCATTAGCAAATCTGGCTAGTTGAGTGAAAATTTTGTTTTTACTCATAGAATTGTGGACATGTAATTGAGAATTCCATAAAATTAACAGAGGAAGATCTTTGAGACTTTTCATGAAGTGAAAAGAACACAGTTTTGGTTTGTTTTTTTTCCTTCCAATTTAAATAAGTGTTTTATTAGGTTTTTGAAGCTACAAAAGAAGGAACAAAAGAAAAACGGTCCATGGAACTGTGAAAAAAAAAATAATTGTGATGAAGAGTAAGAAATGGATTAAAAGCTCTTTTCCCTTAACTGAAAAATAAAGTTTTACTTACGTGCCAACTCCAATCTGAGGAAATAGGGCCAAGGAAAATAACTTCTGTTCCAGAAGCAGAGATGGCATAAGTTTTGTTCTGACGTTCGTCTAGGAGTAAGGAATTTGTCATCCCTATGAGCCAATCCTGCACACTGGAGAGAGATTGAGCTCTGTGCTGGAAGGTTTTTGAGGGCTGTTCTGTGCCTCTTCTGCAGCACCTGTTCTGAACCCCATGCAAAGCTAACTTAGGAACATCTCAGAAAGAGATGTTATTCTTTATGTCCTGTGTTTATCAATAAAGATGTTGGAAGAAGTTAATTAGATATGTTCCAGAGCCAATATACTAATTGAACTGTTATTTTTGTCTTTGTAGTCCATCCTGTGCTATCAGTTTGAGACAAATAATTGTTTTGTTTCATTGTAGGGAAAGGTGAACATGGAAAGCCGTACCCTCTGACAGAGGAAGACCATGATGATTCAGCTTATAGAGAAAATGGCTTCAACATATTTGTTAGCAACAATATAGCACTGGAGCGATCTCTGCCAGACATCCGACATCCTAAGTATGTAAATTGTCCCATGGACTATTTCACTCTAAGGTTTTTCTCTTTGAATATATCTAAATAAGCTGCTTTCTTATTAAGAGAACTCAGCCAACAAAGTGCCAGTCTCATTAAATAGGAAATAGTAAATTTTTCACTGTACTTAGATCATATTCTCTGTCTTTTAAACCAGCTTCCCATCTTATTATTTACGTACTCGGACTATAGAAGACCACTTATTGTTACTAAATGATTTAATAATGTTCCTGGGTAGTGATTTCTTAGGTAGAGATAAAAATACTTCACGTTTAGAAAACTTTATTCAGGTTCTCTCCTGATAATGGTTGCAGAGCTTTGGTGGCAGACTTAGGAATTGCATAAACCCTTATTGGTTACATTTTTGAACCAGTGTCCCCCCACAATTTGTGCTGGTTTTGTCACATATAAAAGCTTGAGATCTTGATGGGGCGGGGAGAAGGAGAGAAATACCATTGCATCTTCTTCTTCCATGCTCTATTCATAAAACTGCAGAAGACAATTATTAAATACAAAAGAGAGGTGGCATGTCTATGCTCCCTATATGTGTTTGCAAGCTAATCTTCTGATAATTTGTTTCTCACTCACTATTATCTGCACAGTCATTGACATTTCTCACGTGTCCCTGGGAGCAAAGTGAGTAATGTGATCACAGAAGTGATGAGGTAGAAGCATGTTGGTGCTGAGCCAGTCTTTCACTGTGCCCCCCTTCTCTTCTGAACCTTGTTCTGTCTGTCACTGGGTTCGCTTGAGTGTCTCATTTGGGAAACTTGAATCCTGAAGGCATCGTTTTCATGTTCCAATTCAGCTAGGTTCCTACCTTCATAAAATCTTGTGTGATAGATGATACTGTAGTGTTCTGAGTGAACTGACTTGTCGCGTCCACATTACTTTCCTTACATTAATCACTTGTAACATAAACTGTCCACTAGTTAACTGACTTCATCATCTTGTAAGGCATATTTCTGTGCATAGCTTGCATACTAAGAAGTATAATGAAGTGACAAAAGTAGGCTCTGTGCTTCTGGTGGTTACTCCTTGAAACAAGCTAGGATTTGGTTTAAAAAACCAAATCAAATAGTTTTCTTGCTGTCTGCAGAGTAACTTTGAAAGAAAAACTGGAAGCCTTCATGAATGCGATA
This sequence comes from Chrysolophus pictus, assembly GCA_037305975.1. Taxonomy (NCBI): domain Eukaryota; kingdom Metazoa; phylum Chordata; class Aves; order Galliformes; family Phasianidae; genus Chrysolophus; species Chrysolophus pictus. The sequence goes on along the minus strand of CM074579.1, from coordinate 48,365,037 downwards.
AAATCTGAGTAATGGATCTTGCAATTAAAACCAAAATATATTTAAACAGCTGTAGTAGTTCCTATATTTCTGAAATCACTCTAGCAAAGTTACATTATTACAAATTATTGAACCAAATAAACTTCAAGTCCCACCTCTAAGAAACTAGTATTCTGAAAGTATGCAGGGATAGAGATAGATAACCTGCTCTTTTTAACCCAGATGAACTTCCTCCTCATTCTCTTTGGAAACTGGGATCAGGATTTGCAAAATATGTCTTTTGATAAAGGGATGAGTGGAACCAAGCAATTAGTTAGATGTTTGAGCTCTGAGAAACTCGGGTTGTCTTTTTTGTTCTGGGTTTTTTAATAGTTCTTGCTTATTTACTTTGAGTGTGACATATTTAGAGTGCTTCAGAAAGATGTGTTGAGATGGATGCTCCTTTCCTTTTTTAAAATGAAAATGTGTTTGCTGTAAAAATCTCTAGAGGAATGAAACAGTTAAGTTCTATTTTAAGTCTACTTTAACAACTTTATGTGTTTCTGTTGCATTCTTCTATTATCTCCCATATCAAGTTTTTCTCTTCTAGCTGCACTTGAACAATATTTCTGCCATTTCTATCTGCTCTTTCATGTCTTATTTCTGTACCAGTTTCATGGAAGTAGATGCTCACAGTGTTATGTTAACTAATCCTCTGTTCTTTGTCCACCATCACCACCCAGCCTTAAGTAAAAACCAAACTTACTGAGCTGTTTTTGTTTATCTATAGAAGCAGGGCTTGCAAGACAGATCAGTGCGAAGTGTATCTGAGTGGGGGCAGATTTTATTTGTTTCTCATATATGGTCTTTGGTTTTCCCTTGCAAATTCCATGCAGAAACTGAGTTTGGAAAGGGACCAGTTTTGTTTTCTATATAACAGCAGAAGATTAGGGAAATCTCAGATGTTTATATTGAAGGAAAAATCATCTCTGGTAAGAAGATTTTTTTTGCCTTGGAATGCCTGAATTGTTGCAGGAGATAGTTAATGTATAATGCAAGATAAACATCCTGCCATAACAACTGAAAAAAGTATATAGCTTTAAGGCTATTGTTCAGAATGTAGAAAAATGGGATTTAAGTATGTGTTTGGTCTTTGTTGTTTTATCATTATTCCAAATGAAAATCTGAAACAGAAATGCCATCTCAGTTCATTGGGATTTCAGGATGTGTTTAGTGACAATAAGACTTCTTGTCACCTAAAGTTGAAGGCAACAGTTGAGTTCTGGGAAACATTTAGAGTTGGCCATGGAATTACTATTTAAAGTTAAAATTCTATACTAGTAGTAAAAATATTTCAAAACCCAACAGAATAGGAGGCTGTTTGTTTTGCTGGCCTATGCCACTCGCTTTGGCCTGGAATACAACAAACTTCCTAAAGACAGCAGATAAAATTGTGATCATTTTCTGTTGGGAGGGAAAACTGCTGTTGAATTGTTTAATAGTTACCATTAATTCTTATCTTCTCAGCATTCTGAAATAATCTTGTTTACTGGTTTTGTTCAAGTAAAAACAAATCTGGTTCATGTTTGAATAACATTCAAAATGGAATCCTGATGAGACTCGGGGGAATGATTGCAATCACCTAGCCTAAGTAATGAATATAACTTGTGGTATATACTCTGTTTGAAACTCCTAATTCCTCGTAAACCAGAGCATCTAATTTTTTAGCTATTCATTCTTAAATGAAAAGAATTCAAGTTGATTCTGGTTGCCAATAAACTGCAAGCATTATGATTCAAGATTTTCCATGTTGTAGGTGTATTCACATAGGTTTATTCCAACAGCAGTCCTTGAATCTGTGGTTTGTAAAACACTTGTTTATACTTGTGCGTGCAGAGATGTACAAATCCTTGTTGGCTTACCTGAATAATCTATTACCAGAAATCTCATCCTTTTTAGGTTTCCAGAGCTATAGATAGATTCATTTTGTACCGATACCCTAAATAATTCATACTAAGGATACCCAGCCTGATTTCTGCAGCGTTTGTTTTCAGCAGGCATGGTCTGGAATCACTGTTTCTAAGTGTTGAGTGGTTCTTGTTGTATGGAGTAGGGACAGTGGTAGCCTAGCAGGCTTCCTCTCAAAGTCCAAGCAATGTTTGTTGATCTTAGATGTTGTATTTCTTACAGGTCTCTGAAAAGATGCTGTCTTAACGTACCTTTCTTGATGGAATGAAAATGGAATATCTTCTGTCTCCTTAACACTAACTAATGAAGTTTTTTTGTTTTCATAATTAAAAAAAAAAAAACACCATACATCTCTCTATACTTGTTCTGCATAACTGAAGCTCTTCAACTCCTTATCAGCAATAAAAGCTCAGAGAATGCCTGAATGGTTCTATTTCAAAATATTTGAATGCAGTAAGGTTGCTGTCCCTTTTATTTTTAAATGAAGCTTAAAAAAAAAAAAAAAGTTTTGTTTAAAAAAACTGTTTTTTTTGTCTGTGGACTGGTGCACTACATGATGCTATAGAATAACATGGTGTTATAGGAATACCTATAACCAAAAATCATAAAAACATGACAAGATAGAATTACTAGACTCATATGGGAGCAAAATGCATTTTAAAAATCCAAGGCTGGTGTTATAGTTCTATAATCATTCAGTATTTAATATCTGAATCCTCTAACATGCTAGTTGGTGTTAGGTGGCTTCTGCCCTCCAGATCCAGTTCTTCTTCTGCAGCTCCATTCCCTCCAGATGAGAAGCTGGCTTGTCTGCTTTCCATTTTTTTATGCTTAACGATGGAAAACTGCATGAGAAGTTGTAAAAGTTAACTCAAAGGCACTCAAGTAATCTCTGCAGTAGTCAGTAGATAAATAATTCAGTGCCACCTCCTTGTTCAGAGGGCAGATGTCACTGCTATCCAGGGATGCTGAAGAGGCACTCTGGGCTTAACTTAGAACAGCTATTAGCTAGCTGATGCAACTTTTTTTTTCTAACTTGCTTACTCTTATGCTTAGTTTGACTGCAGTCTACAAATCACAAAATCTACTAGCCCACTTCTGGTACTTCAGAAAAGTGTTGGTTCAGACTTCTCCACATAGGGCTGCCTTTGTTTGTATTAATGTTTATTAGTATTATATTAACCTTATCTGTCTTCAGAGCAGCTGGTTAAACACAAATTGTGCTTTTAGAGGGGTAGTGATAAAGCTAGAGATTATTACTGACTACTTTTCCTGGTGCAGTTACTGTGTAATGTAGTGAAGGTGGAAAGTCATGCGTGCCAAAACATGATAGGCAATGTCCCCATTTCCAAGCCTCGCCAGATTGCTCTCTGCAATTGCTTCAGGGCATCTCATTCAAAGTGTGTAGCTCCTCAAAAACAGGATCAGAAATATTTTATACTTGAGAAAACTTCTGGCCTTCTGTCTCTGTCATTCCTGCTGTCAGTTTCTCTTATGTATTGGTAGTCCCAATGAAATAATTCCTAGGTGCTTTCTGGATGCTTTGTGTGCCTGTTTTTATGACAGTAACAACTAAAATGGGGCTGAAGAGTGATGATTCCCTCTCCACCCTTTTGGTGAGGAGCAGTAGCTGCAGTGTTGAGTAGGTCAGTAAGGATAGCCCAAACTGATGGGTCTGTTTACTAGAAAAAAAAAAATTAGTAAACAAAGCAAGCTGTTTATACAGGTGCAGGAAAGTCATTCTTGTGGGGTTTGAATTGCAGTAAAGTCTCTCATACTGCTGAGAAAATAGCAAGCTGCAATAAACATAGCTGTGAAATCTAAATGCAATAGGGAAAGGAATACTGAAGGATATTTATCCTACAGCTAGTTCTGTGCATCTGGGATAGCCAAGGCTGTTAGCTTTTGGCAGTGGTTAAAACTTAACTTTTCCTCACAAGGAAAGCACATGTAACTTCAAAATCAGTGAGAAAGACTGAATGTTCTGGAGTTCCAGACCTTTGCATTTCATGGATGAATACAATGATTATGTTTGCTGGCAATCTAATAGTTTCAGTTAAAGCTTCACTATAGCTTCCTTGTTCTTCGATATCAATTCTCACTTCATTTCTGGGCATTTTTTTTCATACAGTTAAGCATCTATCATCTTGCATAAGTTTGCATGCTGCTAGGCAAGTGAAATTTCAGCTCTAGTGCTAAAAACTCACATAAATTGTAGGTAGACTCTTAGCAACAGAATTAGCTGCTGTATGTCGTGAAATAAGGACTGGAAATGTGCAGTGAGGCTAGAATGAAAAAGCAACTTCTTTATTTTGGCTGATTGGATTACAAATGGCCTTACTGAGCTCTAATTTCCCAAAGGCTGCCCTGGACACAAGATGTGATAGCATACATGAGAACTTGCTGATCACACTTATGATGCTTATGGTCTGTGAGTCTTGACTGCAACTTTTTCACAGCATTTGATCCCATGCCTACTGGCTGTGACTTTGTTGTTGACAACAGTCGGACCTAATAGTATCTCACCCATTATTTTATCTAATCTATATTGAAAGGTGATATTGAAAGAAATACGTGAGCCTGGCTTCTTCTTCCAGTTTGTTTCCCTTGGATTCTTTCAGAATCCATGGTAATTGGATTTTTGGATGATACATACAGCCTGTGGCCCTCAGAGTCTTTATACAGGTATACTGTCCTCGTTTTTGCTTAGTTTAGTTTATTACTGAATTTTCTAGTACTGGCAGGCCTTACAGCCTTTTGCACAGACAGACAACTGATTGTTGTGTAATGCAGGAACTTTTTATAATGTGTTTTAGACCAACCTGATGTTAACTGCATCAAATACCCTCTAGTTCTTGTTCATGAAACCCATCAATACATTTTCTCATCTGGTCTATCCACTAACTTTTGGAAGCTTTACTGTAAACTTCAGTTATATATCCCTTATATAATTGAAGCATTCTGGAGATAGGAAGGCATGCATTCTCCATTTATTTGAATGTGGGCAATGCAGCAATCACTATATTTTTTCACTGTTTAGGGACAAAGAACTTAACGATGTCAGAGTAGCTTAATCCAGTGGCTTGAGAAAACATGAGAGTGCTGAATCCTGAGCTTTTTGCTTCCAGCAGAGGAAGATCCTGCTGTACAATGTTTGCGTTTTCCTTGTTGTTCTAAGATACCTTGCAGTAATGCTCATCATCTCACAGTATAACATTGCATGCAATTCTGTGCTTCCTCACTAATCAGATACTGTTACTGTAATTCTCTGCTCTGATGTCATTACAGTTAAGGAGGGAGTTTTGGATAAAATGGGTTCACAGTTTTTTGTGCTTTGAGTTCTATATGCACTAATGTTTCATACTTTCTGACACTCCAAGAGAATTTCTAGATGATTCGCAGTATCCTATTGTATTCTCAGTCAAGTAGAATGTGGTTGGAATCTTGTATTTAGCTGCAGTATGTTTAGTATGGATAAGATGTGGCTTACCTTTGACAGCCTGTAGAATAGCTCTAGAGCACAAGGTCAAGTGGTAAAAGAATACCTAGAATTTCTGGAACAGAAGATCTATGGTAGTTGATGTCAAAGGTTAGTTTGTTACTAAAGCAGTGTGATTAGAATGCACTTTGAAAAAATGAAAACTTGAGCTTTGATCCTCTTCATTTTCCTTCAGTCAGGAAGACAAACAGACTTATATTAGAGGCTTTGTGACGATTCTATTAAGGTCTGTATGACTTCTGAGAAGCAATCAGATAAGTTTGCTTGCTGTGATGAATGGATTTTGAGTACACCGATAATCTTTATAATCTTCTCTCAAAAAACCAAAAGTGTGTGTGTATATACATGTATACATTTTATATAAATCGAGTTGCTTGCTGGAATAGGCATTCATAGGTGATGAAGTGCAAAGTTAAAGCTGAAATACAGTACTAAGATGCCTGCTGATGTAAGATTCCCTTTAAGTGAGGAGTTTTGAGATGGGATAAAATAACCATATGCATTCATTTTTTTCAAAGCCTAGATTTAATATATATATGGATAAATAGGTAAGTTTCTTAAAGCACATTGCAGAGATATATGCCTTAAGATTTTGCCATCAGTGATGGAGTTTTAAACTTTGCTATCTTATAGAACAAGGCTTTGCAAGCATAGACATGCTTTGTATCATATGATTCATCTGTCTTGTATGCTCGCTTTCCTTGGTTAGAGAAAACTTTCTGTTTGAATAATGAAGTGAAGTAAACACTCTGATTTCTTTGAAGCCATGCAGAGTTTTTGGAGTGATTGCCTGTGACGGACCCAAATGACACAGATGTGAAATAACAAGCACCTAACTCAGCTTCATGATCTTATGAAATCACTATTGAGTGACATAAAAGATGCAAGGCTTTTCCTATGTAGTTTTCAAGATGCATTGATTTTTTTGTTAGTGCACTTAACAGCAATAACACAAATGATTTCTGCTGTACAATTGTATCTTTCTTTTTCTCTGAACATAGTAATAAGTTTTTGCAGAAGGTTTATTTGTTCCAGTAAGGAAGGGGAAGTGTTGTGACATTTGAGTCCCATACTCATTCTTGGGAAGCATTCTTGCTTCCCAACGGAGAACTGCTGTGAAAGTAAAGATTACTTTCCCCTCCATCAGCTCACACCCAGGCTAATTTTACAGCCTTGTCAAACAGCAGTAGAAATTATCAGTTATCACTACTTTATCAGGTGCAGTTGACAAGGCTAGATTGGAACAGAAACACGGTGTGACTGAAGCTTGTTGCTGTAAATTGAACACTTTGACATGCTAAGACAATTACGATGTAAATCTTCACTGGAAAAATGTTGTGTTGTAGTAGCTTTGTCATGGGCTTGTCAGCACCTGGGCGCCCACTGAGTGCTGTAGTTTCTTGTATTAAACAATGAGAAGAAAAAGTCAGATCTGCTAAGAGAACGTGTACTGACAGAGCTGGGAGAAGAAAGGTTGCAAGCTGATTCTATATTGCTATAACTTACTCTTTCTATAACATGAGAAAATTGGAGGTGGTCTACATTTATGATGAAGTAACTGCTGTGGGAGGCTGCTGCCTTGCTTTCTAAATGCAGCAGTGGGATGTCTGAAAGACATTTAACTTCACCTATGCTATTATGTTTCAGAAAGGGCAGTTTACAAGGTAGTTGATGTGTCTAGAAAGCACTGAACCTGGTAACTGGCCAAGACATTGTTATTGGCATCCTTTAACGTGCATAAAATATTGCAGTTGTTATATCCACGGGGTCAAACAAATTGCTGCTTTTATGAATCAACTTTTGCTGCGAAGTGGCTGAAATAGTGCCAGCACTCTCTCCTTTATGATCATTTTTGAAGCCCATTTTCTTTCATTTGTTCTACACAGCTAGTGGATCTCTGTACATTTCTGTTAGCAGAGAAGCAGAAAAGATGCAAAATGTTGTGGTTCTGCTTCTTTTGTTAAGCTATACAATATTGTAGGATTTTTTTTTTTTTAACCCAAAAATCATCAGGGAGCTAAACAGAGCTATCTCTATGCCTTGAAAAGAAATGATGTCACTTGTTTGTTTCTGCCCAAGATCAGTTTTAAGTGTTTCAAGTGACTTAAAGTGTGATGGCCCAGATATAACATAATATAGGAACGGTGTTTAAGATAAGCAGGTTTTAGAGAGTTCAGTTTGTCAGTTCTGTATGCTTAAGATTTTATCATACAAATAATTTATTCATAAATTCTACCTTAACTTTCTGTTAAATAAATAAATCTTGATTTCATAATAGCCAGTTTCTGGTGACGTTTGCATTAGGAGCTTATAATAAGCAGTATTGTATAGCTCTTTTCTATTTCTCAATACAGTGGGAAAACAACAGTACTCCTGGGGTTGCTGAAACACAGCTATATGGGAACAGTTAGGTCATAGCCTGAATCAGTGATTGAGCACATGGTGAAGGGATGTGACCAGCTCTGTAAGCACTGGTGTGAGCAATTCACCTGTATGACCAGAAAGAGTGGACTCTGGGTCCATTCTTCCCTAACCTCATCTAAGGGGTGGCAGACACAAGGGAATAGTTTCTCTACAGGGAGATTGTCTTCTTTGGAGTATTTGGTGAGCCTAGACCCTTGGAAAGGGGTAAGCTGTTCCTTCTTTATTACCAAATTGTTACCACCGCCTTTCTTTGGTGTTCTGCATCTGGTTGAAGGCAACCATATCTACTGCTACCTGTCCTTATAGCAGCTATGCTTGAAGTGGCATATCATTACAGAGTCATAGAATTGCAGGGGTTGGAAAGGACCTCAAGGTCATTGCATCCAATCCCCTGTGAAAAAAGGTACTCCATGATAGGTTGTACAGGTAGGCATCCAGATGGGTCTTGAATATCTCCATAGAAGGAGACTCCACAATTTCTCTGGGCAACTTGTTCTAGTGCACCGTCACTAGTTCTTCCACAAGCTCCACATGGAGCTTTGTATGTTCATGTTTTAGGTTGTTGCTCTTTGTAGTATCGCTATACACCACCAAGGAGAGCCTGGCCTTATGCATTTGCCTTCTGCCTTCCTTTAGATATTTATAAACATTAATCAGATCTCCTTCAGTCTTCTTTTCTCTAGGCTGAACAGACCCAGGTCACCCTTCCTTTCCTCATACAGGAGATGCTCCAGGCCCTTTATCATCTTTGTGGTGCTCTGCTGGATTCCTTCCAGGAGATCTCTGTCTTTTTTGAACTGGGGAGCCCAGAACTGAACACAGTATTCCTAATGTGGCCTCACTAGGGCAGAGCAGAGAGAGAAGAGTCACTTCTCTCAATCTGCTGGCCATGCTCTTTTTATTGCACCCCAGGATGTCATTGACCTTGGCCACATGGGCACACTGTTGGCTCTTGACCAACCTGTTTTCCACCAAAGCAGCAAAGCAGCACATAGTAAATTGTCTAATTCTGGGGGGGGGGGGGGGGGGGGAGAGGGGGGAGGGAAGAGGAAAGGGAGGTGAGGGAAAAAGAGGGGAAGATATTTTGGCCAGAGAGTTTGGAAACAACTCATGCCCTGGAGCCCTCAGTTCTTAACATCCCCCGTGAAAGTCCATAGAATACAAAGAATAGTACTGTGTTGTTAAATTTGGTAAGAAATATCAATTAAATGCTCAAATAACATGGAAGGAAAGTTTATGGAAAGAAAGGCAAGACTGCTCAAGAAGAGCAATATCTGAAAGTGTAATTCAAGGTTGATAACTTTTTATTTGTGGTGATAATCTTGAAAATACTATTGCATCTGATTTATCCAGAAGTTTGGTGCCAGTGGAGCTATTCTGCATTGTCATATTATTTTTTGTTGTATGCACACACGTTTGTGTATGATGTTTATTTAAGTCTAAATTGTTAATGCTGTTACATAATTATGAAGATTTGAGCAAGGGAATTGTATAATGTCCCTTCTACAGTACTTGCACGGTGCAGAAAAATATAATGAAAATTATGGAAGAATAGTCAAATAATGTTCTCTAATGCTAATCCTGAATGGTTATGCTTATATCAGTAAGGGTAGTGATGTTGAGTTTACATGCATACCCAAGACTGATTATTGAGAACACAGTCATGATTTTACTACAATGGAAGCTGAAGCAAAAATTAAAATAATAATAATAATTTTAAAAATCCACTGATTTCAAATATTTTGTTTATGGAATTGAGGGCAGAAAACTTATTAAATGTCATGGGAGCTTTTTCTCCTGTGTCTGTATGTTAGTATAAACATACACAAATCTCATTCAAGTGATCTGGTTTACAACACATGCAAAATTAAGCTGCAGACATCAAATGACCTGTTGTCATCTTCATTCACCATTCAAGTCCACTTTGTTATTACAGACTTCTCACAAATAATTTTACTTGTTAATCCAAATAAAAATACTACCAGGGCAAAAAAAACTGATCCTGATGGAACCTAGCTAAAAATAGCGAATACTTTCCCAACAAAAATAAAAATAAAAATAAAAAATTGGAAGACCTAGCAATCACACCTTTTTATTCAATCCACACTGATTTTTTAGTCAGACAGTGATGTGACATTAAAGCTCTCAATTAATACATTTGCCTGTGTGATCTGTTCATGAAAGAGAGAGTATTAAGTAATGTTGATTGACATCAACTATGTTAATAATCTTTTCTGTATTGAATGAGGTATTCGAGCAAATCTTGATTTGATTGAAACTGTCTGGCTGAACTGCCTGCCTTTTTTAAATCTACCATCCTTTTTTGAAGTTGATCTTATGATTTATTTCCATGCCTTTTTGGATTTCCTAGTATCCCACATTTAAACATATCCAAAAAACACTGACTTTTGCTATACTGTCACTTCTTCTATTGGAAAAACACTTAGCACAGTGTATACACTGAAAATACTCAAATAAATTGCAACACATTCAAGTTGAGGCTGGTGATCAGAATACATGTGTGCAAGTGTTATGATTTGCAAGATAGCTAAGAATTTACACTACAAATTCAGTGCAGAATTTTGTCAAAATTTCAGTGAATGTTTTTCATTTACATTTAAAATAGATACTGTAATTTTACAACTAATGAATTAATGAATTTAAACATTGCTAAAATTCATAGTAGGTCATGTTATATACTTAGTGTTATTCTTTTCTACAATAAAACCTGATTTTGTGATTTTAATAAATTTTGGTAAGATTGGAACCTTAAGGAAATGTGGAGAACTTTTTAATTACAATTTCTCACTTCTTTGGAGAATCAAAGATCTCCCTTTTGAAACATTAATTCCACAGCATATGTAAGCTATTAGTTAAATCAATTTTAGAAAGTGAATATGGTGAAATCAGGGTCTCTTTTATATGGTGAATGCTCCAAACACTGTTAACGTGATGGGATTAGATGAGAGCAAAATGCGTGTACCCTTGAAAATATTATTTGATATTGGTGGAAAAAAAAACACAAGTAAAATAGTTATTTATTAAGGCATCTTAGAATTTTGAAACCAGCATAAGTAATAACGCAAGGGTGGATTGAAGTTAAAGTCAGACTGTGTCAGCACCTCTCAAGATGCACCCTACAGAACTTTCGTAATGAACTAGCCTTGTAAAACAAGGTTGTAAAATGGTGCAGTTAAAGAGAAATGTACTTTCTGGTAACTTATCTGTAAATTTTGCAAATGCCTTTTGGTTTTAACTTCATTCTCATCAGTAAAATGTGGAAGAATTGAAGTATTAATTAAGATAAATCTACATATTTTAAGATTTGATGACTAAATCAGTTATTGTTGCATATAGAACACAACATCTTTTCTGTTTAAAACCTTAATCATTTAACTACCCAGACACTTTTATTCTAAGTTGTAAGGAACATTAGTAAATTGAAGTACAATGAAATTCTGTTAAGTCTTGTGTATGAAACTCACTCTGGTCTGTGGGGATTTTGAAGGTCAGCAGTGGTTGACAAGAAGCAATGTCTCTGCTTCCAAGTACTTTCGTTGCATCCAGGGTATTTGGCTTCACTTTTAAAATGCAAGATATAAGGAACCTCACAGATAGACTTTGATCCAATGGTGTGTGCATGTATATGGCCTCTGATTATTCTCTTTATGAAGCTGATATCTCAGCAGTGGGCATCTAACTTTGTTATTTTCATATAGCACAAGCTATTCTCTCCTATAGATAATTCTGGATAGAAGTTCAAATGAAGTGGAATTTGTGTTACACCTTCTAAAATTTACTGATCTGCTATTACAGTTAAATTTCATGCTATAGAGCAAGAGTTAAAAATGAACAGAATTTAACTTGCTGAAGAAAGACAAATAGGCCACCACTATGAAACCTAACAGACTGTCTTAACAATAGGAGATGGAATTTAAGGTGGAATTTCTATGAATTTGACTTTTTTTTTTTTTTTTTTTTTTTGAGAAAAGTAGGAAAAGTGCATCTCAGTGTTTTGTGACTTGTATCAGCAGTGAATTCACTGTAGCCAAGTATCTTTGTAAGAGCTAACAAAAAAAAAGTGTATGTAAGTGAGGAAAAAAGGTCACAGGTAGTAGAATGGTGGAGACATATTAGGAAAATCTAGAATGTCTTTTGCTTTTATATTCTAAGCATGATTTCTTTTAGGGTTAATAGAATCATCCATTCTGTAGGAAGAATGAAATGGTTTTAAGCTATTTAAACATCCACATCACTTCTCCTTCTCACCAATTACAATATGGAATGACTCTGAAACCTTCCTATCCATGTAGACATGAGGTTATAATATTGATTTGTGCAAATACACAAACTTCTTTACAAGCTGGTTAAAAAGGCATACAGATATAGGGTGTATGGGAACTGCTGAATCATGGCCTGAACCTCTGATTGATCACCTGAGGTGAGCAATGAGTCAGCCACAGGAGCACAGGTGAAGGCAATTCACCTGTGCTACCGGAAGGGTGAAGCCTGGCTCCACCTCTCCTAGACCCATTTATGAGCTGACTACCAGTGGGAAAGGATCTCTTTTGGAGATCCCTCCTCTGAAGTTTTGCAGCAGGCCTAGGACGTGGGTAAGCTATCTGTCTATTCTCGTTGTTATTATAATCTGCTTTGCCAAACTTTCTTGTTTATTCATAATTATAACATCGTTATATTCATTGACTATATATAGGGGTAGATAATTGGGTTCCCCTTTAGAAAGGACATATTTTTTAGAAAGAAAAAGTGTTCTGGGGTTTGAGTATTTGTTTTTGTGTTTGGTTTTGTGGGTTTGTTTTTGGTTGTTTTTCTTCTTCAAATGAGATAAAGAGCTTTTGAATTTTAGAAACCTACCTAGTGGGAGCTAAATATACTAGAGGAAAAATCTTGCTTTCTGGAAAAGCATAAGATGTATGTGTGCTAATCCAATATTATTATTAACAACAGTAGTGGTTGGCTTTGATCAATGGTTTTCTTGATTTGTCAGCTGACTCAGATATCTGTAATGGGTTCCCTTTGTTTTACTCCATCTTACAACTAAGTAGAAGAATTTTTACATGCTCTTGTAGAATAGCTGTACTTTTTGCAGTGTGTGTGTGTATGTTCTCCCAGCGAATTGCTTACTAAAATATTTCCAAGAAGTTATTTATGCAAATGGATAGTCATTAATTTCATTGTTTCCATTGTCTAGGAAGAAATGGCTGATAAATTTAAATATTATTTTTAAGAAAATGTTTAAATAATGATTTTCAAGTAATACTTGTAAAGTAGAAATGCCAAATTGGCTGCAAATATACGTAAATGAACATTATAACCTATTGCAGTATTTGGTATGAAGTTATTTTTTCTAAAAAACACTGATGTTTATACCTATAAGTTGGATGTCAAAGGTCTTGTCCGCTTTTTGTTGTTGTTTTATCACAAAGCAGTCCATGTGTGTTTGTATGGATACCTTGGTCGAAGTGCAACTTTTTCTTGGAGAAGGAGCAATCATTCAGATTCATTGTCCACATTGGACGTGGCTGACAATGCAGTGCCATGCTGTTGGTAGAATGCATCTTTTTCTTTCTTTTTTTTTTTTTTAATACAAAAGATAATGATTTATCCATTTCAGTAACTAAGCATTATTCTTGAAGTTTTGTTTTTTTTTTTTTCAGATATTAGGAGAAACTGAACAGCAAGACCATTATTTGTTTTTCAAGAATATGCGGTTTCTTAGCACACGCACATGAAAACTAGTTACTATTGAAAACATAAGTTTAAGCGTTGGTGCTAATTTAGATACTGTTCAGTTAAGATGTCAGCGTAGTTTACATTTTGCTATTTTTGTCAGTTACTACTTTCAGAATGTGTTGCTGCTACTATATATATCAGCTATTAGGATTGTTTTGGATATCTAGATAGGAAGCTGGATTTGTACTTGTGGATACTGTTACTTTGTGTTGTGAATATGTCAGCTGAGTGGCCAAAATTGTTGGCAGTAAATGCCAAGGCAGACTTTTCTATGTGCTTACACAACTGTTTTCTTCTCTCTCTCTAGCTGTAAGCATAAGGTGTACTTGGAAAAGCTACCAAATACCAGCATAATTATTCCATTTCATAATGAAGGCTGGACTTCCCTCTTGCGAACAATACACAGTATTATCAACCGCACTCCAGACAGCCTGATTGCGGAAATCATTCTTGTGGATGACTTCAGTGACAGAGGTAAGGCCCAAATGGCTTTGTTTTATTTGAAAATTTTCATGAAACATGGTTCCTGTTGAAATGAAAGTTTAAGGAAAAACTGAGAAAAAATAATTGCTGAGGTGCAATTTTCTGAACTAATGTGTGATGTTCATCCAGGGGGAGGAAACAACTTGTTTTTAAATTGACATAATCTTGCTTTTTTGCCTCAGTGGTGAAAAGTGCCTGTTCATTATTGGTATGGTATTTTGAATGTATTCTTTCTGAAATACTGTGAATTATTAGGGTTTCAGCTTTTTTTCCTTAACCTTGGTTTTCACTCAGAATATGTTTAACTTTGGCCAGTTTGGATGTAATTCATTAGACTTCAATCCAAATTTTACTAAGTTAATAAGCTTCATATTTTGGTACAAAGTATCATACAGAGAAATGAGGCAGTTTTGATTAGAATTTAAAAAATTGTTTCCAAATTATTAATCAAAGCTCATGGCATCTCTGTATGGCAAAATTAAGGAAAAATTATATCATGTAATGAATGTAGACATCATTACTTGAATGCAGTACAAGAATGGAATGCTGTAAAGTTCTGTGTATGAAATTCAATAGTTTCTTAATGAAAAGTCATACCTGACAATGTTATAGAACTTGAAAGTAATTTATTTTTTCAAATTCATGTTTGTTTGTTTGTTTTTAGGACTTTAATCATGAAGTGCTTTGATTTGTTATTCTGTTTGGTTTTGATTTTTGGGGGGGTCTGGTTTATACTGAAACATCAGTTGCTAATGCGTATGTGAGCCTTGTTCTGAAGACTGATACACAGCAAATGTGAACAAACCATGCTCTGTGCTGATTTGAAAGGTTTGTCTCAACTAGGAGCTTTATAGCAATAGATTTCTGGCTTGTTACTGTGACAAGCCCCTCAGTAGACAAGATGAAGTTTAGCAGGGAAATAACTTGCAAGGAAGTCTTCAAGTTGGCTCTATGACATTTCTGAAAGTTAAAATCCTTATTCTGAGAGAGTAGCTATTGAGTCTATACTTGCTCTTTATGGTAATACTGTAGCATTTCTCTAAGGAAGGTCCTACCAACTTTTTGTTATATGCTTTGAAATGTGTAGTTTAGAAAGCTTCTGCTTCCCACTTACTAGAACAAATATTAATGCCATTGATCAGGAAACAGTACCGTGTCTATTGCTCTTTCTTCCCTCTCCAGCACAGGTTCTTCTGCTTGCTGGAAGTATTTTGAAAGTAATTTTCTATCTCTATTTATATATTGATATTATATCTCTATAATATCAATTTCTATAAAAATTATAGAAATCTTTTAAGTCTTCCTCATTTCAGGTTGTATGAGCTTATCTTCTCAGTGGAACAGTTTTCAACTGGAAATGATTTATACAGCATGGAATTGCCTATCGTAGTGTCTGGTTTGGAAGTCTTAATAGGTTTCTTTCAGAAGGCTTGAATGGAGTTAGGCCTGGAACTATTGTGCTGTGAAGAAACTTTGCTCATCTTTTGTTGTTGCTGTTATTATTAAAATGCAGATTGTGTTATTGAATGGTTACCAGTTTTGAGTTTGAGCAGAGTTGTTAGCATAGTTGTATTTTGAGAAGAGCTTTTTTAACGTGCAAGGAAAATGCATTAGTATCTCAACTATCTGAATCAAGAAACTTTGAACTTCAAGTTAGATAGAATCATTTTGGGGTCTTTGAAGTGTGTTTATTTCTTGTATTTGTTACAACTTAAGCTGCCTCTTAAATGAGGCTATATCAAAGGATTCTTGTGTTTTTTAACCGTATGAAGACACATGGTACAGATGTTTTGTGTTGAAAAAAGTCTGATACACCTTTCCAATTCTCTACTTGGAGTTCATAACACAATCTTTTTAAAAATTGTTTGAATAATTTCCTAATGTACTGCTATTCTGTTTCCTATTGATGAAATACAAGCATGTTCAATTGCTGTACAAACAGGTAGATGCATAGCGAGCAAAGTTGAGTGCAGTGTTGAAACAGTATAGTGATAAGTCTGTATTCATTTTTGTAATTCCTTACTGAGCCTTTATGTCAAAAGGCTACTACTTGCTTTTACAAAATGAGTTATAGTTATATGCATTATCACTTAATTATCACTTATAATTTATACTTGTTCTAAAGCTTAGTATTTTAAAGAGTTTTGTACCAGGAACCTAAACATAGTTTGTAGATAGTTGGAAGTGAGAATGAGATGTTTCAGTAGTTGTTATTTTAAGTGTAGAGATTAAAAAGTCTATTTTTCTCTGAGGTTTTCTACTAAACAAACTTATTCTTTTCACAAGAGTTTAAGAAGAAATTGTTACCAAGAGACAGTCCTTGTTAGAACTTGATTAGATGAGAAGAAGTAGGAACTTGAAAGGGGTGTTAAAGATGAAAAACATTGTAGTTTTTTATTTTCTTAACTAATGCAAATATAAATATGGGTATGCGCATAAAGATTTTTTGATAACGGATGATGAAAATGTTACAGTGCATAGCCAGGTACCCAGCAGTTTGTTGATTTGTCGGCAGAATTACTTCTGCCTTCATTTTATTCATATTCATTACTTCCCTTCCAACCCAAGCCATTCTATTGTTCTGTGATTCTGTTCTGTCATTCTTTGATTCTATTAATGTGTTCAACAAGTCGTGTAGGTTGCCAACATCTTCGTGGATAGCTTTGCACATTGGTTTTTATACCTTTTGTGTTTTAGTCAGCCCTGAGAGCTGCTAATAAAAGTTTGTGTCCGTGCATGTAAAACTGACTTAACCAAGCACTTTTTAATTCTTGTGAGGATAAAGTATAAGCAACAAGAGTTACATCAGTTAGAGAGCTATTGTAAGATAAATATAGTGCTGCCACCAACAGTGAATTTATTAGCAGTAACAATTATTAAAGTTTATTAACTTAAAAATATATATTCTCCTAATGGGGGAGGAAGGAGGAAAGGTTGCAGACTTAATGGCCAGCACCTTCTTGCAGGAACTAGTTTCTGTCACTGTCAGTGAACTTGTATTTTGGTGAAGTATAGCTCACTGGGAAATCTTAATTTATGTTGATAAGCTGGTCCCTTCTCATTTTGTCACCTGTTATGTTCTCAAGGCTCTGTCCCTTTGCTTAGTGATGTTTTCTGCACTGCTGCTCATTTCATGCTTGGGGTGCCATGTCCCATATCATATAGCATAGGCTTTATGCCAGATCCCTGTTCTGTGAATAACCTAGATTAATAATGTGCAGATCAGCTGGAAAAACTGACCAGCTACATTGATTGATCAGGGCCTAATTTACTTGGTCAATGGATTTAAATGCTAGAAACGCTCCTTATTTTATGTGAACAAGGAGAAAGATCTGATCGACCCTAATTACCCAGTTATCATAATAGCCTGACAAAGCCTTTTCTGGCCTTTATAGAGGTTGTCTGATTCTGTTATACAGATTAAAATACAAAAAATTTCTTTAACTGAACATTGTTGTATATTGATAGGGTAGGGAGTACGTGCTAGAAGCAAAGCAGCTCAGGATATTGGATAGCATGTATTTTTCTAAGTGACAAGTTGTTTTGTTGCATGAAGATGAAATGCCCTGTATTTTAACTCTGGATGACTCGTCTATGTAACATATCACTCGTGATTCCAGTTTATCGATGCTTGGCTTCAGATAATGGGCAAATAAAATTTTTCTGATCAAATGAAAGGGGAAGGTCTATTATTGAATGACTATCCCAGCAGAGCCTTCTTATGATTCTCTAAGATGGTGAGAGCACTACTCCAAAAATTGCCACTAGTGTCAAAATACAGAATGTTTTAAAAATGGGGTAGGAAATCAACCTTCTCAAAAAGAAAATGCTTTCTAGTCTGTTTCTTTCCTTGAGTTTTTAAAGTCGTATATAACTGCTCAGTATATTTTTCTGTAAGCTGGAGCTCTTTGAAGTTATGTGCAATTAATTTTTTTAAACACAAGGTTGCTCCAAAAGCAATGTCTCCTATTTGGTAATGTTGGCCCATAGAGTCAGAGAGGGCAGTCTGCCAAAATGGTGTCTGACATGGAAGTATGTATGAAGCAGAGGTGAGTCACTGAATTCCTCCATTCAGAAAAAATGTTTATGGAGACCAAACAGTGGATGTGAGAACCACTGTTTTACCAAAGATCATAACTAAGAAAGCTCCCTAAATCAAATGATAGTTTAGAAGGCCAATTCTGGTTTATTACAGTGTTGTGCACATAAGGATTTCTCCACAAAGCTTGCACTCTCTAGAGCTAAATCACCTGAATTGTATACATTAAGACATGAATATTTATAATGTTCCCTGAAGCCCCTGCCTATTGTCATAAATATTAAATCTAACCTTGTCAAGGGATTCTTGCAAGAGGTCCTTCAGTTTCCCTTATATGGGACTGTTGAGGTATGCAGTTTCCTCTTTGCACTTTCTTGTCTTGTAGATTGCTCTTTGGCATCTCCTCACAGTGTCTACGTAAAGGAGCCTATTCTTATCTTGCTGGAGCATCAAGGTGCCTGTCTTTGAAAATTAACTCTTCTGTATCAGTGTGCCAGTGAATGGTGCTTTTCAGCAGTGGTGACAGTGATGTGAAAGACAAGCCACACTCTGGATGGCCATAGAGACTTTTTGGAGGGCAGCATGTAGGCACCTGTTCATTGCTAATGAAAATGCATAGATAACAGTGGTGACAGTTTGAAAAGCACCGTTTTTTAGCTGAGACTTTGATCAAACAATGTTATTGTGCTCTTTGTATCTATTGTACTTTTCATGGAAATAAATAGGAGGCATTACTTTGGGAATGACCTGCATATTTATAATTCTCCACCTTCCTACACCTGACGCTATGCCTTTGAACTTGAGTGTCTGCCCATCTTGAAAAGCTGATCACCTTTCTCTGTAAAAAGCATATAGGGAGCAGGTTGCCAAACGGAATGCTTCCAGCAATGTCAGTACTAAAAACATCTGAGAGATCGTGTGGACAGAATTCACTGACGCTTCCTGGAGACACAATAGGATGAGGAATGGAAAATTAAATGTTAATGAGAAAGACAGTCTCGGATTGCATCCCCGTGCTATAGACGCGGTGGGAGTGGAAAGGTGGAAGGAGGACCATCTATGCTTTTATAGTTATTAGTGTACACACACACACACACAAAAAAAAAGGATTCTACATAAATATTGAATCCAGGGAAAATGAGTACTTAGTGGTTGCTGAGCTGAGGAGAAATACTGTGCTTTTGAGACCAGGCTGCATTTCAGAACGGATGCCAGTTTGATCTGTGTGAAATCATGTCATGCATCATAAAAATCCATCAGAAAAGAGCCTATTTGATATGTGATTTTGACTTGGCCTAGCATGAGATCAGTATCATATGACTCAAGTATAGTATAGTTTAGAAGAGGTAGAATAGAGTGTTACAAGGAAGATGTTTTCTTTGAAACAAGCTATGTTTACCTTTTATCTGAGGATGTTCCTTGATGCCTGGAAAATCCCAAAGAATTATCTGAATAAGTCTCTTTCCTGTTTAAACAGTGTAGAAAGCATAAAGAGCAGTGACAATAATCCCAGAACAATATAATATTTTTCTAATGAAGCAAGTTTCATTTACACTGCAGATCCTGCTACCTATGTGATATCCCATGGTTGGAAGTTATCTGATAGGAAAGAAACTTCAGTAATCATCTGCTGTACAGCGGGATAGTAACAAGTGATGAGATTTAAAAATAACACAAAATAGAAAGGAGATAAAGGTGCACAGAATTGTGTCACCTTGTCTAACTGGATACTAAACTGAAATAATTCAGCTGAACAATTATGGCTAATTCTATTCTGGGGTTACAGATGGAAACAATTAGTGTTACAGTATATGTACATCAATATTTACAAACAATGCACTTAAGTCAAGCTGCCTTCAATATATAATAGTTCTCTGGAGAATGCTAGTTGCTTTGTACACGCTGGAGATATCTGCTTCATTTTGGAACAGCTGAGTAAAAAATTGAGCAATGAATGTTGAATTTGAAGCACACTTACTGTACCAGGATGCATGAGGAATTGCATCATCTACTTCACTGCTATGTTGTCTCTTTCTCAAGATTGTTGAGAGATAGGAGTAGTGTTGCCCATACCAACATCAAAAGCCAAGTATAGGGTTGAAAGTCTTGTTCAAGGAAGCAACTAAACTTTGTTAATTTAAAAAAAAAAAAAAAAAAAGAAAAGAAACTAGGTAATAAGAAAATAAATAGTTTTAAGTCCTTGGATAAAGCTTGGTGCCTGATGCAATTTTGAAATAGCCATCTTCTTTTTTTTTCCTGAGGAGTGAACTGTGAGACCCTGTTAAAATTGTAACAAAAACAGCAATTAAGCTTTTGAAACCACCTTCAAAGCTGATACAAAGTACAGATCTGTCAGAAGACATTCCCAAGTGAATTGTTCAAGTTGCCCAAAAGAGCTGGGCCAAATCCTGCCCTGCTTAATGTGACTGGAGACTGGAAAGCATAGAAGTGATCTTGCAGAGCATGTTCTTGCAATGTGATCTGGGTCTTGTGTGATGGATTAACTGTACGGATGCACCTTGCTAAACAAGAGTACTCTGTTTACCATCTTCTTGAAGTGTCTATCCCTGTACCACATCCTGGACAGAAGGGACATTGCTAAGTACAAGAGCAAGTGCTGCATGTTAGACCAACGCATCTTTTGCCTCTTTACCTGAGATGGATTAGTGAGCTGTGTAATAAGATGCTTGGTGACCCTATCAATTACACTGTAGTTCTTGCAGGAGATGCGTTGTCTGCAAAAAGGACCAAAAGTCATCCCAAGCAGATGCTGACTCTGTAGGTATTTGAAAGCTGTAAACTAGAGAGCTAACATTCATAGCTGGTGTCTTGAAGCCCCCTGTCAAGTCAAGTGTTTTCTCATTAGCCATAGTGTTGGCGGGTGTTTGTGATAGAATGTGTAAGTTCTCACATAGGCACTATGTGAGAAAGCAGTTATGAGCCTGTATCCCTATTAGGTTTATAACTGAATACTCACAACACTTAACCTTACCAGCTGTAACAACCTGTTGTACCAACCTCAGAATTTTATGAAGATAAGGAAGTTGTTTTCTACAGCTTCAAGAATTTGCAAAGGCCTAACTGCTAATTAAAGCAACATCCAGGAACCCTGAGCAATTCCAGCAACTCTGGACGGATTGCTGTTATTTCTGGCAATGTAAGGAAAGTTCTACAGGAATTTAATGCAGCAAAACTTCAAAGTAATGACAATCCTAATCTTAACGTATTACTAAACTTAGGATTTACATTTCATGCTTTCTGTATTGAAAACATTTTTTGTTTCCTCTATAATGGATTCACAAATTTTATTTAAATTTTATTAAAGATGTAACTGCTACTTGGATTGCTTCCAGTTGAAATAGAGTAAGTTTGTATTGTGAGTATAACAAAAACAATTTGAAAGAATACATTCACTCAGAACATAAGTGAATAAACCAATTTGACATTGTAATACCAGGTTTTTATGCTTCATTGTCCCTCCTTCCTCAATCTTGATTATTTGCTGTTACAATTTCTGCTGTGGCTTTTTATTCCAAAATTGTGGATTACAGGCTTTTTGCCTTCAGCTACTGAATGTACCTTGAATAGCATGTTTATTGCTGAAGGCATTGTGACTTGGCAAAATTGCTGTACCCATGGAGAAGGAAATGGTTACCCTGAGGGTGAGAGTTCAGCTCAGAAGAATAACGGTGATCTGAAAAGTTTCTGCACTGTGTCTCAAAATGTTCTGTTTGCTGTAGTGAAAGGACACTGTCATGTTGTGAGAGAAGGAGAGGTGAGAAGAGCTTCAAATAACTAAGATTGTACACTTTGCACCAAATTGACTGTAAATGTGGCTTCTGTGGGACAGTTAGCAGTGCCTGCATACTTCATCTCTGCTCCCACTTGGGTGCAAATCAGTTGTTAACGTTGCATGACTGGAGTTCTTGTTTCTATCAGAAAGTAAACTTCTTATTTTTCTACATAGTTCCTTGAATTGTTCAAATAGATGAGTGTTTTCATTACTCGAGTCAGAGTACAGAGGCTGTGGTTCCATTAGCTTTGTACTGGTGAATCTTTCTGGGCCTATTCCTTCACCCTGTGAAATGTTTGCTGGGTGTGCATCATTCTGGTAACTGTAGGCTGCATTTTTTTCAATTGTGAGTATGCAAGGAATTTTAGAACACTGACAAGGTGATGCAGATGGGCAGCCTGTGCTTTGGCAAAGCTAGATCTTGAGTGTGTCAGATCCTAAAAATGTTTCTGCCATCGTTGTATAGAGTATAATTCACTAGGTATCTGTGAGAGAATCATTTAGGTTGGAAAAGACCCGTATCATTAAGCTCAACCATCACCTAACACGATCAAGACTAGAAAGAAGATACTGAAAGGCATCACCATGCTCACTTTAGGTGATCTTGAAATATGAGAAGCATGTTTACTCATGTAGTAAACTAAATGAATTTTGAGTTAATTCACTTTGTTTTTCTATTATGCTTCTCAACTTTGATATTTCAAAAAAAATTATTTATGGTTGAAATTGAATTACTTAAGAATTCTTTATGTGAAATAGATTTTATCTCATAAAGAGCAAAAAAAATTTCTAAACTTGAGTATATGTTGGTTTCTAGATCGAATTTTCTCTGAAACATCAGCTGTTTCCTTTCCTCTTGAAATAGCATTGTACTGTCATGATACGTAAAACAATTTGACAAGAGCCTTGAACAACTAACTTACAGTTTGCCTTCTTCAGCTATCAGAGCTGAATGATCTATGGAAAATATGCATATTGGTAGCTGGAAAATTGAAAAAACATATAGTCCTTTTGCACTTCCCTGCATTCCTTCCTCTCTTTGAGTATCTAGAGAGCTTCTTTTTATTATTTAAAGAAAACGTAAAGTTTTTGTTATGAATAAGTGATCTTGGGAGTCAGAAGGGCATCCAGCCAGTGCTTAGCTAGTACTCCAGAGGTATTACTTTCACAACTTCAATTAGTAGTGCAGTGGGGATGTTAATTAACTTTCACATCTTTGGGTGATGCATCTCTTTAATAAAGCAGCATTCAGCATGAAATTCTTTAATCAAATGGTGTGGGATAGTAATTGATATCCATTGCTTTGGAGCTCTCATCTGTAGTCCATCTAAGTTGCAGATATGATTTCTTATTAGATGTCAGGACTTGAGCTTGTACATAGTGCTGTTTTGATAAACTTATATCTAGGTTTTTTGCTAGTATCCAGCTGACGCATTCTTGCCAAATATTAGTTCTCTGGTATTTAGCAGCTTGCTTTAATTAGAAATCTAAATTTTGTTTTTGTTTGTTCTTCTGTTTATTTCCATATCCTTGAAGTTTCAATGTTCTCTGTGCTTCAAATAGCTCATCTTTTCATTGTACAGAGGAAGGACTAGCAGCTTTCAGTTTTCAAAATTAAATGCAGTTTAGTAAGGTGTGACAAGCTTTTGAATTAGCATCCCATTGGTCTTTCTGAAGTTGGTAGTTTTTTATACTCGTGGCTGTCTTAATTGAGATATTTGAGTTCACCTAGGTAGACCTTGAAAATATCTCTTATCCTTCCCTGAACGCAGGCTTTTAAGTAGGCTTATAATCACCAAGCAGAAGGGTAATAATACTGTCATGCGTATCATGAGTTACATTTTATGTATTTCGAAGAAAATAACTCAGAAAACCTATCACGTTATTTTACCTGTTTGTAAATATTTAGAATGTCTTTTTGTGTGTGTTTTTGTCTATTTGCTATTTCATTGATGTTATCTGAAATATATTAGTGATGTTAGAAATGAGCAGTTATTTTCATTCACTAGCACTAAACTGTACACACATACAAGAAATAAAATGATTTGCTTTATAAGCAAAAGCACAAATTGACCAAGGATAATCAAGTCATGATTATCACTTGTAAGAAAATTTTAAACCCAGATTTCCAGTAGTAAAATGCTGTATTAACTTTATTCTATAAAAGCATTTCGGATCAGATAGTGGATGTAGATAATACCTTCTAATAATTTCTTTGGGAATTGTCTAGGCGAATGTTGATTTGGTTGTTAACTGCATACATTTCCCCAAAATGAATGCTGAAGTCTTCTACAGAGTGGTACTTACATGTAGGATTGTTAGTGAGTGTTTAATTTTCAGATCTTAACATGACCTAGAGAGAGAGAAATCCTGCAATTACTATAGCAAATGAGTGCCTTCAGAGCTTTGTATGTGAGGAACAAAGGTTTGTCCTGTCCTATTAATTTGGTAACCCTGGCAAACTCAGAAATGTTTAAAGAGCTTTAATAGCTATTCTGACCTTGCTTCAAATACAAAGTAAAACTGAAGATAATTTCAGTTTCCATTAAAGCCCTGGTATACATTCATTCTGTCAAAACAAAATGAAAGATTGCCTACCAAAATATATATATATTTATCTGAGTATTAAAAGCACTGGAATTCATTTGTATTCATTTAATCTCAATGTTTTTCTGTTGAGATAACATGATACATAATTTGACAGCATTTGTTTCCAGTGATTCTTTCCTGGCTAATGACGAGCAGTTCTAGCATCATCTGTATTTATTTATCTTGCATAAATTGAAGGCCCTATTGCCAAACGCATCTATTTTGCTTAGTATTTTATGTCTTATGCAGATTTTTATTTTGTGCAATCAAAAATCAAAAGTGTACTTATGCATATTTGTTCATTGCTCTGTGCATCTTGGATGTCTCACAGGGAGCATTAATGACGTATTGAATTGTCTTGTTACAAATCTTCTTGTACAAAAATACAATTATAATTTTGATTAGCTTGAAAATGAATATTTTGTTCCTCTCAGAAAATCACTATCCAGACAATTCAGTCAACTTTAGGGACACCTCTAATGTGCTGTTTTCCCAAATTAAGCTCATGTATTTTTCAGACAGATGGGCAATTCTAGGATGTTTATAAATGGTTGAGTGCTTTAACAGATCTGTCATGCACAGTTTGTTTTTTAAATGTAGCTGATTTGTGCACGAGACATTACTAACTGTATCTAGCAATTAAAAAGGACTTACTTCAGTAGGACTGGGTTAAATCAGGCTTTCCAAGTTGAAGTTCCACATGCAGTGGAAGGCTTTGAAGAAGGAATTGCCAGAAGCAAGATGCCTGTGAACATGCTGCAAGTTTTGAAGCACTGCCCTCTGCTTTCCCACATCAGCCCCAGAAAGTGTTGTTCCTCTGGGATAGAGAGTACTTTTCTTCTTATCCTTATGATTTCTGAGATCATATGCTTCAGTTTTTTCAGCTGTGCAAGGCTGCTGTGTAATTCTGCTGAGGCACAAACTGCTTGCTTTTTTTTAATAGTCAGTTGCTTCAGCCTTTATTCACCTGCTGTAGGAATGCTTCCTCTGTTTGCCCTCTCAATACAAAAATTCAATAAATAAGTAAATGTTAAGACAAATGATTCAGACTTGAAATTGAATTAATAATGAAAATAAAGTTTATCTCCCTCTCAAAGTGTGAAAATGTTTATGAAAAGCTAATGTATAATTTAAAGCTTGTTTGAAGGAAGTCTATCCAGTCTACTGCAAATAGTTTCTTCTGTATGTTTGGCTTGCAAATTGACCGACCACCCAAGCTCAGGAACACCAAGATTCCTGCAATGGCTCAGCCAAAGAAAGTGCTCTGTACAGAATGGAGAATCCAGACCACTTAGAACAGGCCTCTGTTAGGGATTTTGTTTTGGTGTGATGGGGAAAACACTTCTAATTGCATGTAGTTGCAGTATTTTTTTTTATGGATGTATGCCACTAAGAAGTGCAGAATTCCTTCCAGACTATGATGATTTGAAAGCATTGATTATTGCTACTGTTTTAGAGTTACACATATAGAAAGAGTTTAATATATATTTTTAGATTCATATGTTTATTTCTGTTAATAAATGAAACTTCTTTAAAAGAGTATTTTTCCCCTGCCCGTTTCCCATGTCCACTGGCTTTGCTGCCTAACGTGGTTGCTAGTTCAGTCATAGAATCATAGAATGGACTGGGTTGAAAAGGACCACAATGATCATCTAGTTTCAACCTCCTTACTATGTGCAGGGTTGCCAACCACCAGACCAGGCTGCCCAGAGCCACATCCAGCCTGGCCTTGAATGCCTCCAGGGATGGGGCATCCACAACCTCCTTGGGCAACCTGTTCCAGTGCGTCACCACCCTCTGTGTGAAAAACTTCCTCCTAATATCTAACCTAAGCCTCCCATATCTCAGTTTAAAATCATTCCCCATTATCCTATCACTATCCACCCTTGTAAACAGCTGTTTCCCCCTCCTGTTTATATGTTTCCTTCATGTACTGGAAGACCTCAATGAGGTCTCCTGGAGCCTTCTATTATCCAAGCGAAACAATCCTAGTTCCCTCAACCTTTCCTCATAGGAGAGGTGCTCCAGCCCTCTGATCATCTTAGTGATCTGAACCCACTCCAAGAGCTCCACATCCTTCCTGTACTGGGGGCCCCAGGCCTGGTTTTGAGAAGTGCAAGATTTCGTTGTTGCTAATGCTCTTTGTTTTCTCTTTAAGCATTTCTAAGCATTCTGATCAGCTAAGCAGTTATCGTTGCCTGAAGGAAATGCAAACAGTACAATGACTGGGTGAAATGGGGATGTTTTGTAAGAGTGGGGGACTTTCCTGGATATCCCATGATTTAGTAACTTTAAAGGACAAAATATTTCATTCTTTTGTCAGAAAGAAAAAATTAATTGTCCTATTTTCAAAGCCATGTAATACATTACTGATTTTCTGTCTGGGAGTTATCAATGAAGAGTTTGAATGAATAAAAAAGTAATAAGGTATAGTATTTCTAATGTCTGCTGGTCTATGTGTATAGCTGCAGCTCCACAAACTATCTGAGAACTACTTCCTTTGCCTACTGCAGAGCTCTGTGTGTTTGGGGTACAGTATCCCTATTCAAAAAGGAGAGGTAGTCATCCTTAAGGCAATTTTATAAATATTCAAACTCCACAAAGTTTATTCTAAAAATATGTATTTCTAATCAAATGTGGTGCTTTAAAACATGTTTTGAGCACAACTGAT
Source organism: Chrysolophus pictus (assembly GCA_037305975.1). Classification (NCBI taxonomy): domain Eukaryota; kingdom Metazoa; phylum Chordata; class Aves; order Galliformes; family Phasianidae; genus Chrysolophus; species Chrysolophus pictus. The sequence continues at coordinate 48,337,859 of CM074579.1, read as the reverse complement.
TAATTTAGATGAGGTACTGAAAAAATGACTCAACTTCAGCATTTCAGTCCCACAGTTTGTTCCATATTAAAAAACAATAGTTGCAGGTGAATTGTCATCTGAAAATCTGGTAAGAAAACTCTCTAATTCCAATGAGGCATTAGAAAGCAGCCATTTTTATTTCATGACACATACCAAGTGACTTGGCAAACTGGGCATGCTGTCTTGGAGTTCGAGTGCTACACTTATACAATTAAAATATACATATGCAACATATATATTTTTAGTGGCTGAAGAAACTGGGGCTGTTTAGTCCAGGGGAAAAGGATGCTGAGGGTCCAGTATCTGAAGGGTGCTTAAAGCGAAAGCAGGGTTGGTCTCTTTTCCCTGGTGGCAGGTAACAGGATGAGGGGAAATGGCCTTAAGTTACGCCAGGGTAAGTTTAGGTTGGATATCAGGAAACACTTCTTTACAGAAAGGTTTGTTAAGCTCTGAAGTAGGCTCCCCAGGAAGGTGATTGAGTCACCATCCCTGGATGTGTTTAAAAACTGTTCGGTTGTGGTGCTCAGGGCCAGGATTTAGTGCAGGGTTGTTAGAGTTAGGGTAGTATGGTTAGGTTGTGGTTGGACTCGGTGACCTTTATGGTCTTTTCCAACTTGGGCAATTCTATGATTCTATGATATGTCCTAGAAATGGCACACATCTTCCTTCTTTTCCAAGAACTCATTAATACATACTAATGTCCTTTGAGCATGCACTGTGCAGCCCTCTGGTGATCTTTAAGACGCTGTGCTTCATCCCCTTTATTCCATCTTCAGCTTATTCACAGTGAGCCTTGGCTGACTTTCAGTTGTTTTTCCCTAATTTGGCAAATTTCCAGCGCTCCTTATGCTATAATGAGCAACTTTTTATCTTAACACACTGTAACTCAAAATGATTTATATGAAATTAGGGAGAGTCTTTGCACCTGATGGATACAAAGCTCCCAGTACATACCAAATAGATAAGTGGGTTAGTAGAAGCAAGGTTTTGCACATACCGAGGAAAAGCTAAGCTAGCATGCATCAATTCCTTTTGCTAAATTTAATATGTCTTTAAACTAATATGTACTGATTCCTATTGCTAAGCCAGCCTATATTGTACAAGGAGGGAGGTACAGATGTAATTATATTGAAGTCAGTATCCTTTGACACCACAAAATAATTTGGAAGAGGCTTTAGCCCTGTTTTCTTTGAGCAGTTTACTTATTGTATTTCTTAACCGAAGCAAAGCAAGCTTATGCTAATGAATGAAGACTTTAAAATGATTCAAATTTTTGAGTCAAAAACTCTTGCTTTCCTTGAATACACTTGAAAACAGCAATTGAAGTGCTGTTTATCTGAAAACCTCCTTCTATTTTTGTATTGGCAGTTTGATGTTAGTGGTAGGAAATAGATTTTGTGTTACAAGCTATAATAGCATATGAACACTTTGTCCATGGGTACATTGAAGTTTATCTTTGGAAGAAAGCTGAACGTGTTCTTAACCAACGTGTGAATATGTTACAGTCTGTAAGCCTGATGTAGACATAAGGGAATAAAACAAGTTAACATTGCCTAGTACACAGCAGACTTTTTTTTCTTTAATGTGTACTCCTGTAGTACAGATTATTAATTTTTGAAAGGAAATCCAAACCTTTGCTTTTCTGCTGAATAGTTTATTTCTGTGCTGTAGGTATCACTAGTTGAGATGCTTTTTAACAGAATTTAGGACATTAAGAACTGTGAGCTAATTCCTTCTTCCCTTTTCTCATGTCTCCCCACTTTTTTTTCAATTTTTTTAAAAAGTGTAATCTATTTCAACTTTGTTTTATTCTGGGAGTGGGCAACTTCTTCTGTACCTGTGAAAGCTTATATATTCTAAAATGATGTGACTTGATTGTGAATGACAGAATAATTATGATCATAGATTAATGTACAAATAAAGCATGTAAGTGCAGTTCCTGTTGTCTGCTTTAGACAACTGGATAGAGCATTGATGTGAGCTGTTACACTAATCATTCTAATAAATATACAATACATAAGTCTTTTTGCTGCAATTTGCATCTCTAACATTTATTGAAGGTAAGTGGAATTATTTTGGTGCCAGATGTAAATAGAAGCAATCCAGTAAGTTTCATATTCCTCATCAGAGGCATATTACGGGGGGGGAAAAAAAAAGTCAAGAACTATGAGTAATTTTGGCTGTTTACAGTGTCATAATCATTTATTTAGCTGACTGCCTTTATTCCAAGCTATGCTGTGAAAAGTATTATTTAATGCTTTTAAAGCATTCAAGGAGCGTCTGGTTTTGAAAAGAAACTCATTGAATGATCAAATACAACTTTGTGGATTGCTGCCAAATATATGTTTACTTAAATCTGTGGTTTTCAGAAGTGTTATTATGCAGGGAAAACATTAATATTAGATTTATGAGAATTCTATTCTTTATTTCAATTTTTTTCTTATTGGTTTATCCATTTGTAAAATAAAGATGTTTATTATTTTTTTTTTTTAAATTTTATTCTAAAATTGCAAAAATAATTATACTTGTTCTGCAATGTGCCAATTCTCTCCTTTAAATTAGTTACAGAAATAGACTGTGTAAAGAAATGCATTGAGTCTTTGAGCAATAAGCTTGCTTTTACCTGGCTTCATAAGAAACAGTACTGAAAAATGCTGAACTGGGCAATTGGTGTTCTCTTTCATGCTTAAATCAAATTAAGCTGCTTAGGGTTGCAATCAGTTTCTCTCAGCAGGAGCTTGCAGCTGCTTCACCAGCTCCAATGAATGTGCTGTGCTGGTCACTTGGCTGCTGCACACAACTGGCTACATTCAGGGAATCCAGTGCTTTCATGACAACTGACTAGGGGAAGTGGTTATAAACTGGAAGAGGGTGGATTTAGACTAGATATAGGGAAGAAATTCTTTACTATGAGGATGGTGAGACACTGGAACAGGTTGCCCAGCGAGGTTGTTGATGCCCCATCCCTGGAAGCATTCAAGGCCAGGCTGGATGGGGCCTTGAGCAACCTGTTCTATGGGAGGTGTCCCTGTCTGTAACAGTGGGGTTGTAACTAGGTGATCCTAAGGGTCCCTTCTAACCCAAACCATTCTATGATTGCATATGTTTAAACATGTACAAATAAATGAATTAATGTGACTAATAATAATGATCTGCAAGTCCGATTTTCCCTCTTCACATAAGACAGAGAAAGTGCTGGGGCTAATTGTACTTAGACTAAGTCATGACAAATCCAAGTATAAAATGAGTCATTTCTTGCTTTCTGCAAGCAGCTCTGCGATGATATAAAATACCGTTCTTTGCTGTTTTTCTGCATGGCTTTAGGGGACTTGCAGTTGTCAAGTAGAACTGAAGCAGGGTGATTGATGCATTAAGGTAAAAAGTCAGTGATGTAGTCTCCATCCCAGAAGGCATGTTGTTCTTTGGTATATCACCTGTTTTACAAGGAAAGGCTTAGGGTAGATTGATTATGTATGAGAGAGGGTAAGCTAGAAGAATTAGCCGAGAGAATACAGTATTCATCTAGACAGTTTCCTTTTAAAATTGAACCAAAAATCTATGCAAGTAATGATAATGAAAAGCAAACAAGTCTAGGGTGAAATAAAAATGAGAAACTTATTATGTGGAAAGAGCAAGAAAAATCTGTCTTTATATTCATTGCAACCAAAACATGTGTTTACACCTATGCATGGACCTATGCTTATGTATGTCACCTCTGTGTTGAGTTCCCTTCGAGGGCAAACGTTGGATTTCACAGTATTAACTTAGTAATGTTTCAGAAACCATTAAAATGGTATTGTTTTTATGTAGTGTAGTTTTTAATAAAAATTACTGGTTTAATTCTAATTTCATAATTCATATTCAAAAAGTAGCATTTTAAATATCTTATTAATTCTTACCTTGATTGCATTATTTCTGCTTACATCTTTGGGACTTTTTTTTATATAAAGTTGTTTATTTTTATGCCATGAGCTGGGGAGTATTTAAATGAGTAGTACTGAGTGCTTTGAATTCTGTTTCGGAAAGGTGAAAAGCAATTAGCTGCAGCCTTCTGTTTTGAACAAAAATTGAAGCACAAGAATAAATACAATAAACTTTTCAGGAACTGCTATACAGAATTTCTCTTGGATGTTTCATGTTATCCATTTTTAGTTGAGGTATCCATTTTAGTAGAGGTATTGGTATTAAGTTGTTTTTAATTGAAGCATGTCTTAAGGAGAGAAGTGGTTTGGGTTGGTTTTGTTGTTATTTTTTAAGACCTTAATCCTGTTTACAGCTTTGTAAATTAAGATCTGTCTTGAGTTTCTTCTCTTGATTTTGGACATCTGAGAGTGTATTTAAATCTGAAGTCTGTCTTGTCTACTTGGTATCTTGATACTGTACAGTAAGTTTGTTTTGTCAGCAGCATAATCTTATTTTGTCTTTTTATCCAGTGCTTTTTGAAAAGAGAAACCAACAACGTCTTATTTAATTGATCAAGATAAATTTAGTCTCATTAAAATTCCTGTTGCTTTCCATAATGGTCTCATCCCAGAGAAACCATGTAATTCACTACCTTGCCCAGAAGTATCTCTGGCCAGCAGCAATATTAACCCAGCAGGTAAGATTCAACATTCGAGCAACTTTTTGCTAAATGAGCTTTGCAGCTGGTGGTACCCAGTGACATGGGGCCTTAAGAATTGCTGAATTTTATGCTTGGTCTATATTTCAAGATTCCACGTTGCTCCTCATGGAAACTCTTGCCTTGCTAGCAAATTATAGGACAGCAATTGCAAATATTCTATGGTGCCTTAAAGCACGCACTAATGACCGACAACATTTGAACAGCAAGGCAAATGATATTGGCCGTGGGATGCATACATTTTTCTGAGGCCTCCATTGAGGCCTTAGAAATCTAGGCTCTTAGAATTTTCTCTGAATTTTGTAACACCTTGTATGTAGCTGTACTGCTGTTAGAGCTACATAATTGTATTTTTTCCTCAATATAAAACTGGCTTATACTAATAAAAACTGCTCACACTAAGATATACAGTCTTCTAAAGGGGGATTTACTTCACCCTTTCATGCAGATTTAAACGCAGATGATTCATATTAGTCTAGATAACCTTACATTGAAGTGGAAGGTCAGCAATGATGTAGAGCAAGTCTCTCCCATAATTTGGCTGACCTTTTTAACATTATATTCATGATTTGCACTTTCAGATTGTCTAGCCTCAGCATATGAAGTCCGGTTTGAGAATAATATGATAAATCATTAAAATGGTACTATACATATTATTTTTTTTAATATTTAAAGTTGCAATGATGAAGTTATTTTGGTCATAGAGTTGTAGCTGAGTGCTAAAATTGGTTTTAATAGAATAAATTGCAACTATCCATTTATTTTTTTATGTTTTTCTGAAAAGTTATGCCCTGCAGGCAGAATACAAAAGTGGAATGGAAGGGGTGAGCAGAAAATTCCTTGGGGCAGTAGTGGAGCAGTTTCTCTGGATGCTCCCCTTTTCTCTGATGCCTCGATAAGGACTTGTCCACAGGCTTTGTTGACTTCTTCCCTAATTGCCAGTATTTTCTTGGGTTTCTTTCTGGATGCTGACTGCTTGTTCTGGGACTGCCTGATGCTGTGATAGACTCTTGCATTTTTTAGTAACAGGCACAAGTTGCTCCCAGGATAACAATAAAATATTTGGGTGTTTCCAGTATTCCTAACTGCTGATATTACAGCCTTTCTTCTGTGTTGTCAGATGCGATTTAAGCTGATTGTAGGTCATGACTGAAACAAGAAAAGATACTAAAGGACAAAAGGCATAACAAATTCTTAATGTTATCAGTGCTTAACTTTCAGAACATTATAGGTTACTTAAAGCATCTCCTTAATTTTTGAAGCACGTGCTTTCTTAACAATTACTTTTATTTAGCATACAATGTTATACATACTCTAATGTATAATGCATTGCTATTTTAAACACTGAACAAGAAACTATACGTATATTTCTTATCCATCAGACATTTACCTGATTTATAGACTGCAGATCAAGTATAATTTCAGCATTAAATGTAGTCACACGTCTTGAGGATGCTGCTAGACAGATCATCAGTAAGCAATCCACTTGCCTTGTGAGGTGAATGTTGATTTTTAGCTGTTCAGATACTGGACTCTTTTGCCATGATTTTCTGAGAAAGGGGGGTGAAAATAGGTTATATGCTCTGCTCAATATCTAAAGCTTTTAACTATTATCCAAAGACCTTTGTTTTGTAGTTCTTTTTTTTAAATTATATATGTAAAAACCTGTAATGATACTGTGGAGTATGACCCAAACATGGCCTGCTGAAGAAGGGGAGAGGTCATGCACAACTGGAGAACAGGATGGGGCATAGGATTGGTAGCCATCTTCTAGTAGATAACACAAACTCCCTTTAGCTGTACTGGCCCTCCCCACCCCTTCCTTGCCTATCTTGGCAAACCACGTGAAAAAGGGTTATAAAGTCAAGATGCTGGAGGATAGCTTTGGGAGATTCCCTCATCAGGCCTGAGACCCCTCTGGCTTGAAAGGCTCCTTCCCCTTACCCCCTATCCTATCACAGGTATGTTGATGAGACAGGTCATATAACCTTTCCTACTATGCTTTACCTTCCTGTCAACGGTTTACGGGCTGGTTCGGCCTGGTTCCGTGACTAGCAGGGCGGAGGGATCCACAAATCCGCACCTCCGGATAAAGGAAACAGGGGACCCAAAATAATTGAAAACAGCGGCAACGATCTGAGGGGAAACAAACTAATTTACTAAATATAGTAACAGCAAAATATAATGAGAGAGAGAGAGAGAGTGTGCGTGAAAGGTGGAAAGGTCTCACCACAACGCTGAGGTGAGAAGTGCAGTCCGGTTGAGCAGATGAAGAAAAGCAGACGGAGACGAGCAGACGGCGAAGCGCAGGCGAAGAGGAGCAGGCGAAGAAGCAGGATCAAGTGACCTTGTTGGGAGTTACATCTCCTTGCTGACCGCAAAGGCCCCTGGGGAATGTAGTTGTTCTTCTCCTCCAGACAGGCACCCGGAACTTGAGCATCCACAGTCGAACATTACGTGATGTTATGATGTGGAATACAGATAACCAAAAATCATAAAACTATGACATTCCACCCCTTATTCCATATCACTACATCATGCTTAATATATATATATACACACAAAATATAAACACATGCACATACAAATCTATGTATAAACACATGGACTTACTGACTGCATTCCCCCAACGTCAAATTCCCTTGTGGTATGCATTGAACATCCCCATTTTTCTGCATCACCCACCAAGTGGACCCAGGTCCCTGGGCAAAAACAGTTCCGTGAAGAGGTTTGCCCTTCCCAGAAGCTGGAAGAACCCAAACTGCCTTTCCCAACATGTTCTTTACATGTACTACAGGGACCTTATCTCCCTCGACAGTATGTAGGGAGCTAGCAGGACCATCATGATTGATCGATCCTCTGGTATTGACTAACCAGGTGGCTTCTGCCAAATGCTTCTCCCAGTGCTTAAATGTTCCGCCACCCATTGCTTTCAACATGGTTTTTAACAACCCATTGTAGCGTTCAATTTTACCAGAGGCTGGTGCATGATAGGGGATGTGATAAATCCACTCAATGCCATGATCTTTGGCCCAAGTATTTACAAGAGAATTTCTGAAATGAGTCCCGTTATCTGACTCAATTCTTTCTGGGGTGCCATGTCGCCACAGGACTTGTTTCTCAAGACCTAAGATGGTGTTTCGGGCGGTAGCATGGGGTACTGCATATGTTTCAAGCCATCCCGTGGTTGCCTCTACCATAGTAAGCACGTAACGCTTACCATTGCGGGATTGTGGCAAGGTGATATAATCAACCTGCCATGCTTCCCCATATTTATACTTTTGCCATCGCCCTTCTCCCCAGAGAGGTTTCATCCTCTTGGCTTGTTTAATTGTGGCGCATGTGTCACAGTCATGGATAACCTGTGAAATAGCATCCATGGTTAAGTCCACCCCTCGGTCTCGAGCCCATTTGTATGTAGCATCTCTTCCTTGGTGGCCCGAGGTCTCATGGGCCCACCGAGCTAGAAATAATTCACCCTTATTTTGCCAATCCAAGTCTATTTGAGCCACCTCAATTTTTGCAGCTTGATCTACCTGATGGTTATTTTTCTGTTCTTCAGTAGCCTGACTCTTGGGCACATGGGCATCTACATGGCGCACCTTTACAACCATATTCTTTATTCGGTCAGCAATATCTTTCCATAGCTCAGCAGCCCAAATAGGTTTACCCCTTCTTTGCCAGTTGTTCTGTTCCCACTGCTGTAACCACCCCCACAGAGCATTTGCCACCATCCATGAGTCAGTGTAAAGATAAAGCATTGGCCACCTCTCCCGTTCAGCAACATCCAAGGCCAATTGGACAGCCTTTACCTCTGCGAACTGGCTTGATTCTCCTTTCCCTTCAGTGGCCTCTGCAACTTGTCGTGTGGGGCTCCACACAGCAGCTTTCCATCTGCGATACTTCCCCACAATACGACACGATCCATCAGTGAACAGGGCATATGTCTTTTCATTTTCTGGTAGTTCATTGTATGGTGGGGCCTCTTTAGCACGTGACACCTCTTCTGCTGGCGGTGTTCCAAACTTTTTGCCTTCGGGCCAGTCCATGATCGCCTCTAGGATCCCTGGACGGCTGAGGTTCCCCATCCGCGCTTGTTGCGTAATCAACGCAATCCACTTACTCCAAGTGGCATCAGTAGCATGATGGGTTGAGGGAACCTTTCCCTTGAACATCCAGTTCAGCACTGGCAGTCGAGGTGCCAAAAGGAGCTGTGTTTCAGTACCAACTACTTCGGAAGCAGCCCGAACCCCCTCATATGCAGCCAAGATCTCCTTTTCAGTTGGAGTGTAGCCCTCTTCAGACCCTCTGTACACTCGACTCCAAAATCCCAGGGGTCGGCCTCGGGTCTCTCCTGAGGCTCTTTGCCACAAACTCCAAGTGGGGCCTTTCTCTCCAGCAGCAGTGTAGAGGATGTTCTTTACATCCTGTTCTATCCGTACTGGCCCCAGGGCCACAGCACGGGCTATCTCTTGTTTAATTTGCTCAAAAGCCTGCTGCTGCTCAGGGCCCCACACAAATTCATTCTTTTTCCGCGTCACTTGATAAAGGGGGCTTATAATGAGGCTGTAGTTTGGAACATGCATTCTCCAAAAACCTACTACGCCCAGAAAAGATTGTGTCTCTTTCTTATTAGTTGGTGGAGACATGGCAGTGATTTTGTCGATCACATCTGTCGGGATGTGATGACGGCCATCTTGCCACTTTACACCTAGGAACTGAATTTCCTGGGCAGGTCCTTTCACTTTGCTTCGCTTAATAGCGAAACCAGCACGCAGAAGGATCTGGATTATTTGCTCTCCTTTCTCAAAAACTTCCTTTGCTGTGTTGCCCCACACAATGATGTCATCGATGTACTGTAAGTGCTCAGGAGCACCTCCCTGTTCCAGTGCAGCTTGGATCAACCCATGGCAAATGGTTGGGCTATGTTTCCACCCCTGGGGCAAACGATTCCAGGTATACTGGATGCCCCTCCAGGTGAAAGCAAACTGTGGCCTAGATTCTTTAGTCAAAGGAATGGAGAAAAAGGCGTTCGCAATATCAATGGTGGCATACCATTTGGCTGCTTTTGACTCCAGTTCGTATTGGAGTTCTAACATGTCTGGCACAGCAGCACTCAGTGGGGGTGTGACTTCATTCAGGCCACGGTAGTCTACTGTCAGCCTCCATTCTCCACTGGCTTTACGCACTGGCCATATGGGGCTGTTAAAAGGTGAGTGAGTCTTACTAATCACTCCCTGATGCTCTAGTTGACGAATCAACTTCTGAATGGGGAGCAAGGAATCCCTGTTGGTGCGGTACTGCCGCCTGTGCACCATTTTTGTAGCAATTGGTACCTGTTGCTCTTTCACTCGTAGCAACCCCACAGCAGACGGATCTTCTGATAGGCCAGGCAAAACAGACAACTGCTTAACACCTTCTGTGTCGACAGCAGCTATTCCAAAGGCCCATCGATACCCTTTGGGATCCTTAAAATATCCCCTTCTGAGGTAATCGATACCAAGTATACATGGAGCCCCTGGGCCAGTCACAATAGGGTGCTTTTGCCAGTCTTTACCAGTGAGGCTGATTTCGGCCTCCAACATAGTCAGCTCTTGGGAACCCCCAGTCACCCCATGAATACAAATTGATTTTGTCCCTTGGTGACTCGAGGGCATTAGAGTGCACTGTGCACCGGTATCCACCAGGGCCTTATATTTCCGTGATTCTGATGTGCCAGGCCATCTAACCCACACAGTCCAATAAACTCTATTATCCCTTTCCCCCCCCTGGCTGGGGGCAGGGCCCCTCTATTTGTTACCTCTGTTGTCTGCAGCAACTGGAGCAATCACCTTTTTGGAGAAGTTCACCTTGGTGGTTGATTTGTCTTGTAATTCTTTTACCCGTGCTTGAAGTGCAGGAGTAGGTTGTTTATGCCAGTTCTTCATATCTTCTCCATGGTCACATAGGTAATGCCACAAGGCAAAACGTGATGTAGTCTTACTGTTGTCACTTGCTCGAGCAGGAGGACGTCTTCTTTTGATAGCTGAGACATTGGATGACACTGGCTGGGAGGAAATCAAGTTGATCAGCCCCTCCAGTAGGCTGTTTTGGGAGTTCTGCTCCCCACTGGATGTATCTGTTACCACCATGGATTCATCAGCATCAGGCACTATTGATAGTTTGTCTATTATATCTTCTTGTTTGTTTTCCATTCTGTCCAGCTTTTCAGCTACTTTTGTAATGGCTGAAACACAAGCTCGTAGAGGGCTTAAATGTAACTCAAAGTCTTGAAGTTTATTAACTAATTCATTTATAAGGGGTCTTCTTTCTCCTCTGCCATACATTGCTGCAAATGTACTGGCGTACCTTTCTGGTGCAGTCTTTGTGAATATACGCCACATATTTGGTGTACACCTGACTCTCTCAGGATCATGCTCTTGGTCTGGCTCATCAGGAATGAAATCAGGGCTATGTAGCGCTTCCACCACAGCATATTCTCTTAGATAACGGATGCCTTCTTCCATATCAGCCCATTTCTTTTTCTCAGGCATCAGATCGTCTTTGAAGGGGTATCTTTCTTTTACAGCTAACAACATCCGCTTCCAGAGGGTAAAGGCCTGGTTCTGGCATGTACTAATGCCTCTGTCAATGGCTGAGTCCCTAGCAATGCCACCCAGCTGGCGAGCTTCTCTACTATCTAGCCACACACTGTTGGCCCCATTGTCCCAGCATCGAAGTAACCAGGTGGCAATAGGCTCATTTGGGTGACGTGAAAAGTCTTTTCTTAGACTTCGAATTTCATTCATTTTCAGAGATCGATCAACAATGGTAACAATATCTTGCTCGCCTCTTACTCTTTCAGGACTTCTTGGTGCCCTTATAGGCGTTGGTGACCGTGGCCTTACTGAGGGTCCCTCTCCTGGACTTGGGGGTGCTTCTCCTAGATCTCGGAGCCACTCCTCTGGACCTCTTTGCTCCTCTTTCTTCTCTTCTAACTGAGTTGAGATTCGTTTTGTTTTCCGTCCTCTTACAGGGGCAACTGACATCAGTTGTGGTGCCTCCTGTGGTTGATCAGGTTGGTCAGTCTCAATGCTCTCATCCTCCAGCTCAGCTTGGAGTCTGTCTCGTTCGATTATGAGAGTATCTAGCTCAGATTGGAGGGTGTCTCGCTCAGTTTGGAGGACGTGCCATTCGGACTTAAGGATGTCTTGCTGGGATTGAAGAATGTTGAGCTTGGATTGCAGGGAGTCTCTTTCGATTCGGAGGGCATCTCTCTCAGATTGGAGGTCTTTTCTCTCGACCAGGAGACTTTCTTGCTCACTTTGTACTTTTTCTCTGAGACTCTCCCTTTCAGCTCTCAGACAGTCTCTCTCTCTCTCTGGGATGCTATTGAATAAGGCCCGATAAGCATTAGCCAGGCCCCAAATCATTTGTGCCTCCTCAGATCTGCCTGAGCCGCAACATTCCTGTCTCAAATATCTGTTTAAGCTCTCAGGGTCTTTCAGGTGTTCAGGAGTAAAGTTCCATGACACCGAAGATTTCCATCTGTCTAAAGTCTCTCCCAGGCCTCTCCACACTCCCTGCCACTCAGTGTCCTCTGGTTTTGGGGAGGGCTTCCTCAAAATATAATAAATACTAATACTGAGTGAAATGATGAGCACTACATTCAGGGAGATTAACAACGCGATCAGGTGAACATTCAAAAACTGCATAATGGAATCAAAGGAGAGACTGGAAACCTGCTTAAAAATCCCAAGTATTGTAATATTAGCAGCTCCCTCTGAAGTTGCATGCCACATTGTATGCAGATACCAGGTAAATATTTCCATTAGTGTTTTCAATCGATTATATATACCTATAGCTCCATAGAGCAAAGTGGCAAACTTGATTAATGCCCAGTATGTTTTGAGCATTAAAAAAGAAGAAACGGTGGCATGCAGTCCCTTAAAAGGCAGTTTTAGAAGAGAAAACATTTCTTTCTTTTTTTTCTTTTTTTTTTTTTTTTTCCTTTTTCTTTACAGAAGCAAGATAGCAAAGCTCAAAGTTTACAAATATGCTAGAATATTGGCAGTCTGCCTGGACTTTTCAAGGTCAAGTTTCCAGAGAACCCCGGTGAAAAAGATAAACTTTCCCAACGAAGCTCTCCGAGAGCAGAGAGAGAGATTAGTTCTAAGAAACTAAATAGCAGCTCGTTGCCCGCATTCTCCACCAAGAATGTCAACGGTTTACGGGCTGGTTCGGCCCGGTTCCGTGACTAGCAGGGCGGAGGGATCCACAAATCCGCACCTCCGGATAAAGGAAACAGGGGACCCAAAATAATTGAAAACAGCGGCAACGATCTGAGGGGAAACAAACTAATTTACTAAATATAGTAACAGCAAAATATAATGAGAGAGAGAGAGAGAGTGTGCGTGAAAGGTGGAAAGGTCTCACCACAACGCTGAGGTGAGAAGTGCAGTCCGGTTGAGCAGATGAAGAAAAGCAGACGGAGACGAGCAGACGGCGAAGCGCAGGCGAAGAGGAGCAGGCGAAGAAGCAGGATCAAGTGACCTTGTTGGGAGTTACATCTCCTTGCTGACCGCAAAGGCCCCTGGGGAATGTAGTTGTTCTTCTCCTCCAGACAGGCACCCGGAACTTGAGCATCCACAGTCGAACATTACGTGATGTTATGATGTGGAATACAGATAACCAAAAATCATAAAACTATGACACCTTCCCTAGAATTTGTATTACCTTACCCAACCTAATTTAACTTTACATACCCTAATTTACCTTCCTCCTCAGAATACTGATTAGTTACAGTTTAATACACTGCTTGCTTAGAATACATGTGATTATTGACATATGTGAAGCAGCTTGCTCGGAATACATCTAATTGTTTTGGTGCATCTGATCTGCTTCAGTGAAGTGCACCGTAGTCACTGTCTTCCCTCTGGGCAAAATAAACCAGAGAATGATGTGGGACAGATAACTAAGGACTTCTGTCTTGCCCAGGTTGCAGAAGAAGAAAGCAGATTTTGGAATAAAACAGCCTTTATTCCTTTCCTTCTCCTATCTGTTTCATAAAACTTTTTGCAATTATGCTGCAGTTTCATGCTACAGTCTTCAACTTGTAAGCATTTACATAAATGTTGACAGCTACTCAGTGAAAGTAGGAGAGGTTAAAACAGATAATGTTCTCAGGAGTCTGAGTTCAGCAAATCTATGAGCATACTTGTCTTGGATGCCTTCTGACTTAGCAAAGTGTTACTGCGCTTGTCTTACAGAAGTGATTGTTGTTCTAGGCATAAACTCAAATTAGGCTTTTAATGTTTTTTAAGAAAGTACCCACTATATAAAACTTAAAGCATGATATCTATATTCACTTCATACTTTTGCAGATATTTTATGCTCTAGATAATTCTTATCTGCCCATTAATAACAGTGGCAAGATTGTTTCAGTAGAAGCAGAAATCTGAAAAACTTTTCTTTAGAAACACTATTGAATGATTCTTTTAATATTTGTCCAAAAGTTTTTAGATTCACAGAGATGTCTTGCAAGTAAACAGGTGTAGGTACTGCTACACTAAAATAAAAAATAGCATTTATGTGGATTCTCTGGAGCTGAGTTTCTCCTGTTGTCATTTTGTCCTGTTGTACGACAACTGAGTGCAAACTCTGAAGGCCACTCTGAAGATGACAGCTGGTAATGGCCTTTGGGCTATAGCCAGCCAAGCATCCCACAAAGGAACTTTCCATCCCTAACTAGATATAAAGACCAGAGAGTTCAACTGAGGGACTCATCAGGGTCAATCAAGGTGACCACAAGAGGTCTCAGGACCACCACCACAAAAAGCAAGTGCAAGGAAGCAGAACCCTATGTTAATGATTTTGGGGGTAAGTACTGAATGCATATATGCTGTCCAGGGAAACCTTTTACATATGTAACATAAGTAATGTATATAAGCTGAAGACCTTCTGTGCCAGGGATGCGCAGTTTGGTGGAGCAATTTCTCTCATGCATCTAGCACCATAATTAAAGAATGCCTACTTCTTAGTACCACACAGGTTCTTAAGGAATTATCTATCAGACTGGCATTTTGTTCAAGTAACACACGGAGCTAAACACTACATGATCCTAATCTCACCTAGAAGTGGTAGGAATTGCTACATAGCATGTGAAAGTATAAATCAGTGGGTTACCTCACGTTATTATCGGTCTTTTCAAGCCATCCCTGCTAGTTACCATTAATATTGAAGAATGCCTTAGTCTAATTGAAGCTTGCCTTCAGTTACGTTTTTCTGTTCATGATTAAATTTTTCATTTTTGTATGACAAGTGGAAACTCTTTGGCAATGCACATAGTTTTCCATGGACTTGCAAAACTTGCCAAAACTTCTAACACATGTTCTGAGAATTAGGGTATTTCAAGTACTAAATGACCATTTGAAGCCACTAACAGTTCCTATTTCATGCTGATGTGCACTATTAGCCACATGCTATTTGCTCTGCTCTTAGTTTGCTTCTAGAGTGTGAAAGTCAATGTGCACTAGCAATCTCCATACTTCTTACAGCACTTCTGCTGGGGAGGGAAGTTATCTGTCCTTAAGGTGGTACTGGATGTCTGGGACACACTTAAATTCTTAATTCCAGTGGAATGTAAGAATTATTGTATAGGTTCAGAGCACTGTTTCATAGCCTTTTCCCTTGAGGTGATACCATACTGGGGGAAGATTGTTTCATATAAACAGCATGAAACAAAGACATTTTCATCAATCTGTGCCTTAGGAACTTTGAGGCAGAATTATTTAACTTGGCTTTCTTTACCATGAGTTTGTGTCGTCCTTTTAAACATTTTCTGGTACTGAATTCTGTATTTTAATGCATACTGAGTAGAACAAGTATCTGCTAAGTTCACTTTAATTTGTTGTGATACTTGTCAGTTCTTACATTTTCTCCATCATTCATAATTTCACATAGATGGTTGTTATCAGTCTTCAGTCTCTTCTTTTCTACCGTGGAGACTTAATCTATCTCTGATTTTTATTATTCCTTGATCAGAAGTATATTTATTTATTTTTACAATCTCTTGCTCTTTTACTGTTTCTGCCTATCCCTGGTAATGATGGAATGAACTGTGTGTAGTAGTAAGGATCCAGGCACACAACAGATTTGAGTGGTGTAGAGATTTTATGCTTTCTATGTTCCATTTCTTATTTTGATTACTAGTGAACACTGAGTTGTCATTTGCCGTGAGGTGCCTATTTATAGCTGATATCAATTTTTTTTCTTAGTATTTGTCAGCTCAAAGTCAATTGCATATATTAAAGTTATCCTTCTCTTCCTCAAGTGAATTACTTTGTCTACATTGAAATTCTTCTGCTATCCAGGTATTGACTGAACTATTTACAGTGTTTTTACTGGTCTGAAAACTGTATGTTGCTGGACAAGGAATTGTCCCTTCATTATTAATCTTTTTCTGACTCCTATATACATGTTGAAAAGAAGACCTTAACAGATCTGAGTGGAATTTCACTGTTGGCTTTACTCTGATGTAAGTACTAGCAATTTGCTATCTTATGATTAGCTGTTAATCCTTTCATGAATGCAATTTTCCCTCCCTGGCATTTTCCTTGCTTTTTCCTTTTATGTTTGGTAAAAATAACATAGATTATATGTAATATCATATTATCCATCCATATTATTCATTATTATGATCAGTTTGTGCATGAGTTCCTTAGTTTCTTAACCTTTCTACCAGTTTTCTTGATACTGGTGAGAGACTTACAGGACTATAGTTTCTCAGATGCTGCAAACAATCTTAGATATTGAGTGAGTGTTTGCCACCTAGAGTTTCTTAAATCTCAAAATGCTAAATGATAGTTCAGGTACTGAAGTTGCAATTCAACCATTTCATGCTAGAGTTCCCTAAAACTACAAGTGAAGTAGCTTCTGATTGTGCTATCTTGTATCTGATCATATTATAAACTTTATTACGGTTGCTTCTACTAGGAATTCATTCTTGAGACAGATCTTCCACCTTATCTGTGAAGAAGTTCTTGTGTGAAAATCAAAATCAACACAGACTCTTCTACAGTGAACGTAGGCAGCACAAAACAGGTATAGATTTGTTGTTATCCTATTTCCGTAATGGCTTTTATACAGCAGTCTTTTTGGCAAAATTTCCTCCTTGGAAAAGTGTTTATTATTAGGTGTGTGTCAGTTTGCAAGCTATACTTCAGTTTTTTGTCCCAACATTTGAGAATTCCTTCTACCACTTACCTGCTATGCCTACTCTTCTTTTAAAGCCAACCACTAGCTACTTTTCATCAGCTTAGTAGGAGCCCTGTTATTAGTATTTTTGGAGCCCTACAATTTGAGGACTCCTAAGGATCTCTTGAGAGCCATACTAGAGAACACAAGGGTGCCCTTAATTTAAAATAAATAAATCCAGTAATATAGTCCATCAGGACACTCTGTAGAACAGGCACGTCCAGGCCGCATGCTGCATGTGGCCCAGCTCTGCTTGCACTATTGCCCATGCCTTTTGCTGCTGCACCATCATGGTAGTGGCTCTGCCCCACCAAGCAGCCCTACCCAACCCTGGGGCATAGAGAGGGTGCAGTGCAGTGCTGGCAAATAATATGGCACTGTGCTTGGATTTGCAAGCAAACCATGTCAGTTTTCAAAGATTACAATATGAGAAGACATTATATGCAGAAACATGCTGCCAAATTCAATGCATATCAAGAAATGCTTTGTAAAGACAAAATAGCAGGACTGAAAAAATCTTATCACCTCAAAAAAAAAAAAAAAAGGTTAAAACTCAAATGGACTCTGTTATAAAAGCTAGTTATGTAATCTGTAATCTGATTACAAAAAAAATCAAAGCCATCTCCTGATGATGAGTTTGTTAAACTGTCCATAGAAAGCAGAACTGATATAATGTGTCCTGATTTAAAAAAGAAAAGAAAAAAAAAAAAAAGAAAAAAAAGTGATTTGCCTAAAAATCAGTTTGTTCACCAGGCTATAGACAGGTGAACTGAAGAAATAGGAAAATCTATTAGAAAAAGAAAAAAGGGGAGAGCACAGCTGCTGATTTTGAACGTTATGCTTTGGCAATAGGTTAGAGTTAGACTACTGATCATGCACATACACAAGCTACGCTTGCCATTTTCATTAAAGGTATTGATAACAAATATAGTATCACTAAAGAAACGACTTTTTTGTTGCCATCAACAGATAAAACTGAATCTCCTGATTTGTACAAAGCAGTAATATATATATACAAATAGACTATTTTCTTTAACCTTTCTCAACTTATCTGGTATAGATCCTGATGGTTTCCCAGTGATGACTGTTAAGAAAGAGGGACTTATAAAATTAATAGAAGATTATACAATTACCACCAAAACTCACATTTGATGAAATGTCACTACATCATACATCAAGAATATTTATGTGCAAAAACTTTAAAAATAGATAATATAATGCAAATTGTCATCAAAACTGAACTTCTTAAAGTCCAAGGAACTGAATCATCATCAATTCTAGGAGTTCCTTAAAAGTATGGATGCTGATTATGGGATGATCATTTACTTTTCTGGAGGAGGGTGGTTGAGTCAAGGTAAAGTGCTAAAAAAAACTTTATGATTTGCAAAGTGAAGTCAAGTCCTTTATAGAATCAAAAGGAAAACTTGTGCCAGAACATGAAGATTAAAAATGGCTCACAGATTTATCATTTTTGGTAGATTTGGCAACTCATCTAAACAAGTTAAACATGCGTATTTAAGGTGAAAATTATCTTGTCTGAGCTATGTTTCAGACAATAACAGCATTTCAAATGAGATTGAAATTATAGCAAACTTAAATTATGGCAAAAAATTTCATGCATTTTGATACATTGGTTGAACACAGTCCTGTGAACAGTGAAAAAAATGTCTTTTTTTTTTTTTTTTGTATATTTGCAACTCTGTTTTACGTTGATGTAAATACCTTACTTGCAAATTTTCATATGGAATGTATAGAGTTGTAATCAGGCATTCAACTCAAAGAAAAATTTGCTCACATCTCCTTACCAGACTTTCATAAGCCCTATCTTACCAGACAAAAAGTATCCCTTGCTTCACAGTCATGCTTTATTCATGTAATCATGTCTTGGCAGAATGTATGTTTGTGAACAATTGTTGTCAAGGATGAAGCATAGGAAGAGTAATATTTCATCAAAAATCTGTCAAACACCTTGAGGCCTCACTAGGAATGGCAGCCACTACCATCAAGCCAGCCTGATGCACAAGTTTCACAAATACAACATCCAACATCCCACTATTTTTATGTTTTTGTTGCTCTCTGATTTCTATGTTTTAATAAAAAATATATTTAAAAAAAATTTATTACTTCAATACACTAAATTTAATATGTATATTACATACAGTCCAAGGAAATTCCTGTTATCTCATTGTGGCCCAGACAAGCCAAAAGGTTGGACAACCATGCTCTAAAACTCAGTTTGGAGCTCTAGAAAGCAAGTATTCTTTATTTCAGTGCCAGATACATGAGAGGGTCCTTCCACTTGGCACAAAAGATCTTCAACTCATATACATCACTCATGTTACATATGCAGAGGTTTTCCCAGGCAGTATGTACATACTCAGTACTCCTCCTAAGGTTACTAACATAGGATTCCACTTTTTTCACATGCTTAGTCTTTTTGTGGTAGTGGTCCACAAAAAAAACCAATGCTTTGGTGGTTGTCAGTTGTCTTTCTCACTGTGTTCTCTGGTTGACCTCTATCTTCATGCGTGCTCAATTAGATCGTTGCCTTGCTTGCACAATACTTGCTTCCACATCTCCCTTATCTACTCAACATAAAGACTCTATGGAACTTCCTTTGTCTGCTCAGTAGGAAGACATAGACTCCTCCTATTTTCTTAACAAACTACAGAGCTATTCATCAATGAGCATTAGAAAGCTTAACAGTGTAATTACAACTTGTATCACTGTAGCCCATTTTTTTCAGTCTGACAAATAAGTTAGTGTAGTGAAGGAAATTTCTCCACACTGTCCGATGCTAGATTGCCAAATATTGAGAAAATCAGAGCTGACCAGTTATATTTATAGTTGCCTTACCAATGGTCTTGTCTTGTATTTAATCCTGAAAAATGAATGTTACAGTGTTTCTCAGCAAACAAAATGCCTGTCAGTCTTTTATAACTTGTTTAGGGTTTTTTTTTTCAAATAAATCTATATGCATATGGACTTAAAGTGTTTAGCCTCTTGATGTTTCTTTAGGCAAATGGGCAGAATCCATTACTCACAACATTTAGTAACTCTGCAGTGTATAGGAGAGTACAGGGCAAAGTCTTGCCATGAGAGAATGAAGGAGCTTATTACCTCTCACAGATACTGTGAATGTGCCAGGCTGGCTCCTGATAGCAAAACCTGCACTTGTTATTGTGTTTGCCTCTTCAATGTCAGACAGTATCTTCAAAACATTCAGCTTTCTATCTGATGTATTAGAGTAGCAATGTACTGAATTATTCTTCAGTGTTCCTCCTAAGTAGACGCTTTTTTTTCTGCCCCACATAATCTCTTGCTTCCTCTTCATAACATTTGTTCCATATTTTTACTGTTTTGATGTTACTGTGTTCAATAATAAGACATTTGGATATACAGCTGAGTTTTCCTGTATCCTGGTACAGCCTGGCCC
The DNA here is from genome assembly GCA_037305975.1 of Chrysolophus pictus. NCBI lineage: Eukaryota > Metazoa > Chordata > Aves > Galliformes > Phasianidae > Chrysolophus > Chrysolophus pictus. The sequence continues at coordinate 48,317,547 of CM074579.1, read as the reverse complement.
CCAGGTGATCATATCAGAGATGAACAGTTATTGGTTAACCGCTTTTACTCTGCAATTTTCAAATGGTTGAATGAGTCTTCTGTTGCTCTTAATTACCCAAAAGACTGATGTGGAATCGTGTACTTGGAAAAGAGATTTCAAAAACATTTTGTAATACTTGAAAAACAAACCAGCAAACAAAAACCCAACAAGGACTGTCACACTAATTTTAAGGAAGTGTGAAAACAAAAACTTAGCTAGTAGCTCTGCACTCCTTTTGATCTGTGTGAAGTCTACAAAATAAATTGCTACAGAGCAAACATTTTCCCCTACTTCCTCACTTCAATTTTAAGCTGATTTTAGCTTGTATCACTAGGTGTTATCACCACTGAGACTTAAACTTATAGAGAATTTGTGACACAAATTTTAGCTCTTTTTAATTGCAGAAAAATTGTTATTATTATGTAGCTGATGTTGCAAATTCAAAAATATTCTGTACTTCAATTATGCTTACTTTAAGTGCTGAAGGCCACAACAGGCCTGCAATTGCTAGTGCTAACAGCACAATAATACAGCCAATTGCAAACAGCAGTCTAATTTGTTGATTTCAAGTGAGGTGTAATTATATTGCTTCATTTGCTGAGCAAATCATATGAGAGCTTCTCTAAATCAGTCTGATTGTGTAATGAAGAGCTAATTACAAACAGCAGTGTTCTTGCAGTAAATTTATGGTAACTGCTAATGCCAGGTTGGCACAAGTGTGACAATGGCTCATTAGTGCATTTACAAAAGCAGCAGTGGAACTCTGCCCAAAGCATAGCAACTATTCTCTGTTTCTGAAGACCAGAGTGATTATCTCTCCCCCCTCCATTGTAATTAGTTAAAAAAAAATAAAAGTCTTAGTCACTTCTTAAAAGAAACTTAATAGCATTTCTAGAAAAGCCTACCTTGAGGCCAAATGACATATAAAGAAAGCATTCTTTTCACCCTCCATGGAAAGTTAAATTTTGAAAAGTTTGACCAAAAGCTTCAGCTATTAGTGACAACTGGTGGTCCGGTATTTCCTTTTCTATCTTTTTTAGCACCTGGAGGAAGGTACCTATTTGCCACTGGATCTTCATAGTGTGGGGTCAGGGGTCTTCTTGTCAATCACATGGCTAACAGAGAATTTCTGATAGCATCTTGTTTGTGTCAGCCCTGTGCTAACAAAAAGATATTAGACTTCTACGTTCTAAGGTTTTTTCCTGTTTAAGTTGGAATTGATGGTGACCTGATAGATCTGCCATTATTTAATTCTTGATTATGCATACTGTCAGATCAACCAACTGAAGTGGAAAGATGAACTGGTCACTGCGAATTCACAGAGCAAGATATGTTCTGTAGTTTTTCTGAAGTTTCCATTAATCTCTTGACTTTTATTAATTTCTTTGAGTTTCATGAAGCATACTTTCTTATAGGTGCTTTCAAGCAATCTGAATAATTTATATCTGAATAGATGTGTGTAATTGCCTGTTCGATTTTAAGCCTGACACCCGTAGTAGATTGAAAGCTATTTTACACAAAGACTTCTCATCTATTAAATGGTGCACTGGGACTGATTTCCTATGAAATTGCCTGATACACTTTCTGTCTTGGCACAATAGCACAGAATAAATTTCTTCCTATATGTCTCCATCCTGCTTTCTCTCCCCTCTAATACAGAATAATGAAGCTGCATCCTCTTATTATTTCCTCTCTAATCCTGCCTAGTGATAGGTGACCCTTGATGAATGGACAGCCATCCCAAACACAGAAATCCATCTTATTTAGATCAACAGTGATGGACTTGAACTTATATCATGCAGACTTTTTTGCAAAAAGTTGATACTTATCTTCAACAAAGTGGTATTGTTTTGCTCCACAAGATCCATTTGTCTATTTGCTGTGATGTAGTTGTGTTTTGAATTTTTTGACCTCTTTTGTAATATGAAAACTGTCCAGGACAAATTTCTAAAGCAACACTTTGTGGCCAATAGTGAATTCTTGGAGAAACTTTATAAAAAAGTCAGTTGGAAGGATGTGATAGTCACAGATAACGGCTCCGTGTGCTGTCATTTTAAATACCTTCCAACAGAAAGCACGTGTTACTTTGGTATTCCAGAGTGGAATTGAATTTTCATTTAATTATGCATTTGTTAGGCATGAACAACATCATTTTTGGAGAAAAAAAAATCACTTACGAAGTGTTTGGGCTCAATCTTGTGAAGTACACATTCTTAACAAGAGATATTAGAAATGCTCTCAACTTTAGCATGATATTCTAACAGAAAATATGTTTTACTAAACAAATTTTCTGCTCCATAACTAATATAATAGTAACTGCCAATAAGCCTATTAAAGGCTTACTACATGGGTATGTATCTTACAATCTGTTTCATTAGACATAGCTAAAATATTGCAGTAGAGAATGTCACAGATAGTTTTACACTTTCTTAACTGTTTTTCATTCTCTGGAACATATGGCAAGAGGAAGTGCAAAGGCATTGCAAGATTTCCTGGAGTTATGCTATCAGTTTTCTGATTAGACACCACACAGAAGGGATGAAAATATTCTTGTATATTTTATCAGCGTAGATATTAGTCATCCTACACTACAGAAAATCTGTAGACAACTTCATTTGTTCTCCTTTCCCTTTCACCTGATAAAACAATGGAGCACCAAATGGTTATTGTATTCTTTCTTGTTCCTGGGTCTTATTCCAGTTAATCTGCAGAGATAGAGTTCAGTCATTTTAGGTAATTCCAAAAGAATCGTATTCAGAGAAGTCTGTACTTTGAACAAAGCCTGGTCTCTAACTTACTCCAAGCTTTCTCTTTTGATACTGGATTTGTAAGCTAGTCCTCTTATCCACACTTTCAAAGAGCAGATATTCATCTGCTGCTTCCCTCGATCTCCCTACCCAAGAATTATGTGAGGTAGATCTTTAATAAATTATTTTCTCTCTTTGATTTCCCATTTATCTGAATTTTAAAGCTGAGTTCAAAACATTATTCCTTTAGATGAGGCTAGTGAATGAAATGGAAACCATCTCTAAATGGGCTGGTGCATGATGCATCTGAATGAATTCTAGTTTCTCATGAACATCAACATTCTGGTATTTGTGTACTTAACTTTTTTTTATTATCCCATATGAAATGTAAATCGCTATTCCACCGATGAGAGGATCTGTCTTTTATTTTTGTTTTTCTGCAAACTGAAATGTACAAATCTCTGTTTCTCTCCTTTTTTATATATTATTTTTCTTTAGAAAAAAATGATTCAAGTAAAACTTCGGGATGCCTTTATAGAGTTAATAATTCTGTTTCTATTGAGAACAAATGTAAAACAAATTCAGACATGAGCCTGTAGCTATGAAAATTGTTTGACAATAATTGGGCAGGATGAGATGGCACTGTGATGCAGGGAGAAGGCTTTCTTTGTGATATCCTCGTAAGAACCAGACCAGACAAGTTTGCCCTCACAAAAGACAGCATGAAAATCTTACGGAAAATCGTAATTCTTATCATGATACTGTACTTTCTATGCACTTTATCTGTACAATATATTATTTTTTGGTATTTCATATTGCTTGCATAAGATATTTTAATTTCTATGCTTATGATGCTCTTGGGTGTACTTTATAAAATGAGTGTCCAGAGTTTGGTTTGCTACTGAAGAAATAATGAAATGACATGGCAAGATTGATTAATTCTTTGGCCCACAGAACAGGCTTCATTTATTCCAAAGTCATAGTGACTGAGTTGGCTGGAGATGATAAACGGATACAAGCTGCAGGATGATTTATGCATGTTTCTGTGGCAACAATACTATTGAAAATTATCGATGTCAGTTCTGGATAAATATGGCATTTCTTTTATTAATATTGCTACTACTTTTCGTGTTGAAGTTCTTTGCTTCAGTTGTGCTTGATGTCCACTGTCAAGGAATTATTTATTTATTTATTTTGGAAAGGACAGCATAAGAAATAATTTCAAAGGCAGGGGACTGAAGTGTATACGGGGTTGAAGAAGAAGGTCATAGGTGACTTTTTGCTTTACTTTAACTGTTCTCGCATTCAGGTAACGTTTGTGTGTAAGCATGTATGTGTATATGGTGCTTGCATATATTCTAGATAGTACAATACCATAAAATCACAACTTTTGGTCTTTGAAAGTGCTGTGAAGTTGTATTGCTTTGTGCTGACTTTCTGACAGCATTTTTACAATTGTAAGATGATCTTGTTAACTAATAGGTTGCTCATTCTTCCAGCTACAACCTTAGTTTTTTTTAATTTGCCTATGAAACAGTTGGGTTTGAGATCTCCTGAAGCCATCCCTACGTAAGTGTTATCTACTTGTGTTCGAGTACACGTCTATCCTTTAAATGTGCATTTGGAAACTGTTGTAAACTAAGGGTTAACAATTGGTTTCTATTCATTACTTAATGCTATTCAAGATCAACTCCATTATACTGATTTTGTGCTAATAGTGTCCTGTTTCAGTAACAATTCTATTCCATATCGTTAGCTAAATCAGTTTCCTGGGAGTTCTTAATAAAACGACAGCCCCAGTTCACCATACCCCAATTAAGTGAAGTATTTTGTAACAATGTATTATGCTTAGACAGAGTTCTCATCCTGAAGCACTTCACAATTGCATACATGGAATCATTGGCCTACAGCTCCCTGAATATCAGAGGGCAGCTTTTAGCTGATATTTTAGACGTTGGAAATTAATGACAAGACGGGAAATTTCAAACAGTCGTGTTAAGGCAAACATACGTTATCTTAACATGCAGTACATACAGACTCATCAACATCAATTCAGTTCAATCAGCACTGAATTTTGAGAGCTTGCCTGAAAACCTTAGAATAAATAATGCAAGACTGTCATTGAAAGACCTGCTCATTTTTCTCTTTTGTTCTTCAAATAATCTTGCATTTAATATCATAGTTTTCTAGACAAAACCTAGCTGAATATTAATAATAATTCTAAATAGAAATATGTTCAGATTAACATCTTGGAAAAATGAAATGACATTTTCATGCCCATTTCTGATTGAACATGGTAGAAACTTCAATCATCACAGCCTTTCTACTTCCTGGAGTCTGTCTAAAAATGTTTTCTTAAGGTGAAAAAAGAGGGAGTTATTAGTTGACTTCAGCTTTAAACATAAAAATCAAATGTAGACTTCAAAGAGCAAGTTTGTTGCATGTTGCAAGTGCTTTGATATCCTGATAATTATTTGGAATTATTTTTTCTGCATAATAAACATCAATAGTTGTATTAAATTTTTGCTGTACCAGACATGGTAATTGATCACTCACAATAAAATGTCTCAGCTGAAAAGCATCACTGAAATAAGCAGTTGAGATTACTAATAGTAACTTGGAGGATTCCAAATGCATAGTTTAGGAATGTAGGATTTTTCAGTTGCAAAAAATAACATTGGCAAAAATTATTTTGCCACAGCAGTATTATGGTTAAAGCTAAGAGAGCTCTAGGAGAGCAAATTGCTTCCATGCTGGGTAGAGGAGTTGTGCTGAAGAAAAGTTCCTTACCCTGCTTGGGAAAAGAAGAGGAAATCAGTTTTCATTATCACTTTGTGTTGCAGATGTGATGAGATGAATTTTTCCAAGGAAAATGGGAGTAGAATGAAAGTAAAGGATGGAGACTTCTTCCTCTGTTCTGGGTAGTGTCACTGAGATTTTGTGGTACTACCCAGATAGTATAAAGCTATCATGTTCGCAATATCATAAAATTAGACTTTGAGGCAAAAAGGCTTAGAATTTCTTGGATCAGCTGTTCGTTCACCCTTGTGGAAGTAAAGTTGAAAATCACATGCTAATAAACTAGAACATAGGGGCATACAAAAATTTTGAAGTCACCAAGTGAAATAGTCTGTGCATGGATTTCAGGTAGACCTTAAAAAATCGAGTTAGGGCAGTGACATAGAAATACAAGGACTGCTCCAAAAGTAATGCCTCCTAATTTATTAAGTTGGCCCACAACAGTAGAGGTGGATGTTGGTGGTACGGCAGAGTTTGAACCTTCCCACCAATATTCCATGACGTTGTCGCCATGTGACAGATGGCAGCAGAGGGGCAGTTTGACAGAATGGTGTCTAATATGGAAGTGCATGTGAAGCAAAGGTGTGTCGTTGAATTCCTCCATGCAGACAAAACTGCACCCACTGACATTCATCAAAGCTTGTCAAATGTTTCTGGAGACCAAACAGTGAGTGTGAGCACAGTAAGGCAGTGGGTGGTGCATTTCAGCACTGGTGACAGTGGGGCACCTCTGCTGGTGCAGATTTTTACAAGTGAGGCATGCAGGCTCTTGTTCACTGCTGGTGAAAATGCACAGCTAATGGTGGTGACTATGTTGAAGAATAGCGGTTTGTATAATTTGCTCTATCATAGTGTTACTGTGCTCTTTGTATTTGTTGTAGCTTCTGTAGAAAATAGAGTTGTCAATCTATCATTTTTCTCTTGGGATATATAAATTACAGCACATATTACAGTAAACTTGTAGGAAAATGCTAGCTAGAAACAAATATTGACAAACAGTGCAGTGGATTTCAACTGGCAAAGAGATTATTCTCATTTTAGCACACTGACTTTTGACTAAACTCTGAAGTGTTTTTTGTTATTGCAGTATATTAAGTGCACGCCACAGTGATATTAAAGCCTATTTAGAACTTATTTGATAAAGTATTTGAATTGCACCAAATTTATTTTGTCCATACTTTTCTCTCTAGTAAATTAGTTTACTGAAAAAAAAAAGTCTTAGAAATTAATTTGACCTTTATATCCCAGTACATCAAGTAGTACCTTATCAAGGTGTATCAAGTGCTGCATTGTTTGAGTGTAACTAAATTATGCACAATGTTTTCCTATTTTGCTGCTCCTGATCAATCTCTGTCAGCAAACAGCTCCACCCATGAAAGCTTTAGGAAGATGAAATTTAAAAGTTTCAGGAAACATTACCATGTATTGTTTTCTGCAAGCAAACTTTGTCTGACAGTCAGCTTTTGGAAAAGGGAAAAATCTCAATTCTTCGCAGCACTCAGCTAGTACACACTCAGCTGGAGGCTGAGCTAAATTGCTGCTTCTAGAATGGGAGATATGTATTAAGAGTGTTGTGTCAGAATGTCCTGGTTTCTGGTTCCAAAATTCTCAGTACATTGAATTACCTGTTTGCAAATGTCCTCTAACTTGTTTTTCTCCTACGTAAAATAGGATAGTATTTACTTTTTAAATCCTTGATGGTTGAGGGAGCTGAGCGCAGAAAGTGCTCACGGCAATTGAATTCATGTTCTTTCCTTATATTCTACTCTAACAAGTACTCTTCTACTTGTCTGCAGAATTTAGTTTCACACTTTTTGAAGATTAATTTAGCTCACAGCAGAATTTACAATGGCAGATGACTTTAAATGGGACAGCATGTGAATGTTCTCATAGAAGAAATCCTGCCCTTGACTCTCAATTATTTAAGTGACATGATAGTACAGTGGTGAATGCTTACAACCATCTGTGAGGGTGGGCACATAGCCCACTTTTAATAGGTGCTGAATAAACATGTTTTTAGATGGGAATCTTGTGCAATGCTGCACTGCACATCCTCTCTCTGCTACAGAGAGGTCAGGCTCTGACAGTTTTGCCAAGCATTTCTTTACACTTCATGATACTTGTTGACACTTTCACTCCGGAAAGGAGGATTTTTCTTAACAGTGAAAGCAGGCACCTGTGCTTGCCCACAAGGCAAATACAATTGTAAGAGTGACCTTGAATAACAGATCTTGTCAGAAGAATTGCAGAATTCTATAGCAATCCTCCATTATTAATCTAATTCTGGAGTGCATTAGTAAATTAAGGAACAGGACACAGATTTCAAACATTTCAATGAAATTGGTAACGGGTGATGAAAACACAAAGTGCTCACTCCCACAGATTGTCATCCTTAGCTTTTGGCATTGTTTTTGGACTAAAGGGGATATTTTTAAAGATCTGCCATTTGTCACAAGGCTTAGTCACCTTTATTAGAGGCAGTTTAATTAGACTCTTCGTTCAGCTCAGAAAAATTGTAACCTTTGGAAAATAAGCAATTTATAATGTTAGTCTGAAGTTTTCTGAATTTTCTTGTGTTATAAAGTGTTGTGTTGTTGGTTTTTTTTTTCCTTTTAAATTTCTGTCTGTTTTTTAACACTTCTCAGAAAATTCTTTGTAAAGTGTCATCTGTTGTAGTTGATAGCACATTTGAGTTTACCGATTTGCTGATGGATTGTATTTAAAATGGAAGTTGACATCACATAAAAGTCTCAAATACATATCCATATATGTTAAAAAAAAAAAAAAAAAAAGCTGAAACCACACAGAGGATGGTCAGTATTCTTCACATAAGCAGAACTTCCAAACTAGTGTATGTTTGTATATGATTTCAACCATCTTTTGTTATTTCAGAGGAATGTTAGGGGAAATTATTTTCACACTACTCTCCTTTTTAGAATCTTAACAAAAATTCAAGCACTTCATTACCCAGAAATGATCTTCAGTGCAGTTATTCTAGAGAGTGCCATTTGAACCAACTATTTTTCTGTGCAGTGTTAACACTTGTAAGTCTTGCACCTGAGCTCCAGTTCCATTTTACTTTTGTCTCTATTGTACAAGAATGTAAAATTTGTGATGAGGATCAGTGTCACAGCACAATGTTAATAAGCTAATCAAAATATAAATAATTTTCTTGTGATCATGCTACTTCCCACTGCATGTATGCAGTTTACATTTGAAGTATCAAAAGAAGAAAGGATTAATTTATCTAACTTGATTATCCTGAAGGGAACAACCGAACTCCCACAATGATGGAACTGATGGGATAATTAAATTCCAGCTTGCGCTGCTTACTCATAAATCTGAATGAAAGTAAAATAAAAATGATTTTACCTTGAAAAGAAAGCAAAAGTAATATTTTTTCCAAAACGTTTACATACATTGTTGAGTACTGAAAGAGGCATCTGCAGGTTTGTAACATGAAAATGGATTTTTCATTATTTGTGAAATTTTCTGCCTTGACTCTGCCACAGAATTGTGATCCCAGGTTATCTCTGCATAGCTGGAAGATAGTTATACAGGTGCTACATGATCTGCTGTTATTTATACTGCTATTATATATTACAACCAAGGACATGGTTATGATGCAATTCATTCAGTACTTTTAAACTGAAAGGGCATGATCTGAAACATTTTTAGGCCATGGACTGATTGATTGACAAGCTGGTTGCAAGATTGTACCCAAGGAATTGTGGTCAATGGCTTGATGTCCAGATAGAGATCAGTGACAAGTGGTGACACTTAGGGGTCAGTGCTCTTTAACGTCTTCATCAGTGACATCAAGTGCTCTATCATCAAGTTTGCAGATGACCCCAAACTGTGTGGTGCTGTTGACACAGCTGGGGAACGGGATGCCATCCAGAGAGTCCTAGACAGACTGAGCAGTGGGTCCAGGTGAAGCTCATGGGTTTCAGCAAAGCGAAATTTTGCACCTGGATTGCAGCAACCCTCACTATCAATAAAAGTTGGGAGATGAAAGCATTGAGCACAGCTGTGCCAAAAAGGACTTGGGGTACTGGTGGATGGCAGGCTGAACATGAGCCAGCAGTGTGCCTTTGCAGTCCTGAAAGCCAACTGTACCCTGGGCTGCATTAAAAGAAGTGTGGCCAGCAGGTTGAGAGAGGTGATCCTGCCACTTTGCTCAGTGAGACATCATCTGGAGTACTGTGTCCAAGTGTGGAGTTCTCAGTACAGGTGAGATGTGGACCTGTTGCAGTGCATCCAGAGGAGGACCACAAAAATGATCCCAAGGATGGAGCTGGGGTCAACCTTTACAAGGTTGGGCTGAGAGAGCTGGGGCTGTTCAGCCTTGAGAAGAGAGGATTCCACAAGGCCTGATAGCGACCTTTCATTATCTAAATGACAGCTGTAAGAAAGAAGGGGACAGTCTCTTTAGCAGGGTTTGTTATGTTAGGAGAAAGGGAAATGGTTTCAGACTAAAAGAGAAAAGATTTAGAATGGATATGAGGAAAAAATTTTTTACAGTAAGGGTGGTGAGGCTCTGGCACCAAAGCCCAGAAAGGTGGTGGATGACCCGAACCCTGTAGACATTCATGGTCAGGCTTTGAGCAACCTGTTTGAGCTGAAGGTGTTGCTGTTAATTGCCATGGAGTTGGAGTAGATGACCTTTAAGGGTCCCTTCCAACTCAGAAGATTCTATGGTTCTGTGATCTCTGCATTGCTATTAAGTTGAAGTTCAAGCATCGTTTTCAGTAATTAATACAAAATTGTTTTATTTGCTTTCTGTTATGACAGTGCTTTGTTATTCTAGTACAGAAGTAAAACTGGAGCAAATTAGTCTCAAAGGCCAGTGACCAGCATAGAGGTCATAGATGCTGATGTAACTTGGAAGGATAAAAAAAGCACAAAATACTTGCTGTGGAACACGTTTTGCACTGGTGCTCAGTGGACAAGGGGTAGTTCTTGCAAAGAGCACTGAGTTGAGGTTTGGGCATCTGTGGGCAGTCCTTGCCTTTACTGCCAACCTGTGTATTTTGGTAAATTGTATCATTGGTAGCCAAAGTATCCTTTCTTTATCCACTCTCTTCTAAGGAAATCATAGGTGACAGGGCAGAGAACATTTTTTAGTCTGTACAGTGTCTAGTATAACACATTCTCAGACTTAATTAACTTAATCTCATGATTTCCTATAATAGCCCCATCTCACCCTAAAAAAACTTTTGTAAATTTAACTTATTTTTTGTTAGTCAGCTTTGATTAGTGTCCACTACTTAGTATTGCATCATTCAAGGACATAGATTCAGAGAATGACTTGGTATGCACAAAGAATACAGTAACACTGTTCCATAAAAATTCAAGGTGGAATTTGGTAACTTTCTTGTATTTTTGTATGTATAGCTAAACTTTTAGTAGTAAGTGGTGCCAGTATATTTGATTTTTGAGCACACAGACGCTACAGTAAATGTGATGAATGAAACATGGTATAAACTAACATTTAAATTTGATTTTGATTTTTTTTTTTTTCTTTTTCAGTAGAGTGCTGGTGGTATGCTTTTTTATGTTTCAGAGCACGTTCTTTCTAGTGGAGGCTTCTTTCTAGGACTTCTAAGGGGAAAAATTTGTCCTTTCAAAAATGTCTAGTCACATATAAGACTGAGACACAGACTTTCAGAGTCTCTTAAGTAAGTGCATTATCAGAATTAAAGCCAAATTTCACTTAAAGTTGCTGCTGTTTGCCTTCACATTCATTAATTCACCACCACTCCATCATGGTTAGGGGCTCTGAATCATAATTTTCTTCAGTCTCTTACACATTTTTTTTCCCCAAGGAGATGCTACATTTAAAAGTTAATTAGTTTCCTTGCAAATGAATAAGTCAATAAAACTGAGTTATGATTATTAAAATCATAAAAGTGACAGTCTCACAGATCTGGACTATTTCTGAACGTGTATTCATTGCATGCAAATTTCATTGGATTACAGATCATCTACACTTCATGTTCTGACAAGACAATATGCAAGGTCATTTTGGAAAGGAAAATAAGTGCAATGTTGATTGGTGCCAGCCTGCAGAGCTTTCATAGTATCTGACCTGTATTTTCTTTTTCTTTCTCTTTAATTCTTCTAATTTTTTATTTGGATAACTTTGAAAGAATGATTAGACTGCTTGCCTTAATAATGTGCTAGTAATAACAGCAAGGTAGATGCTTGACCCAGTAGTGAAAAACAGCTGAAAGTAGAATATCTGAAAGATAGCAACAACAGAAAACAAATGTCAAGTATTTATGTCAAATCAATTAGCTTTATTGCTGAAAGTTATTTGACAATATGTTTCAAATTGCCAATTTAGGCAAAGCAAAAAAAAAAATTGGGAAATTCATAGTTGAATGTAGACAAACAAGTTACTCAGTATTTGCATATGCTATGTGAATAGAATAAGTTAATAGCATATAATCATATAATGAGGCAGAGCTATTGTTCAGTGTTTCAGTGTTGTGATATTTAGACCTATCAAATGGAGTGATATGCATGTTTTCACAATGGTATTACACTAGTCTGCTCCAGAGCCTTTATCAGCATCTTTTTTTTTTTTTTTTTTTTTTTTTTTTTTTGTGCTGATCATTTTTCCTGAGGACTTCTGTGTAAGAGCAGAAAAATATACTGGAAAATGGGAACTGAATAAAATTAATGTAACGTTTAGTGTTCTTGGAGTTATGAAATCGATCTTGTGCTGTTCTAAAGAAAGGAATGGGGAGAATCTGTCACTTTCTGCTCTGGTTTTGAAATGAAACAGCTTGGATAGCCTTTGAAGCATTCAGTCCCATGAATACAAAATGGTAGATTAGCATGTAGATAGCCAATTTTTCATGTGTAATTGAATGTACATTGCATGCAACATAAACTTATGTTGTTGCCCTTACACAGTGGGGCCACCTGCTTTTAAGTGCTGTATATATAGGTATTATTTTCTACATCTGTTGTTAAATTTTCTTTAATTAAAAAAAAAAAAACACCACAAATACAGGTATTTGTAGTCCCATTTCCTAGACCATGGATTGCATTTTAAGGACAAGGAGTGCATGCACATTCCTCATGTCTGAACAAGAAATTCAAAGCTCATCAATATATTTCCAGTATGCACTAGCCTAAGAATTGATACCAGAAGTTAGCAATAATAGTAAGTCTTAACATTAATTTAAAGTTATCAATTGCAGCCAAGCAGGGATCAAGATTTCAGAGGATATTCTCATTTGAGCTCTTTTCCAGTCACTTCATTTGCTGATCCAATTACCATTGCTAAAAAATGCTAAAAGTTAGAGAAGTTACATTCACTGAAGTCTGTGAAAGAAGATGATCAAACATGAAGTGATGATATTCCAGATCAAGACTTAACAATACTGTCCTATTTTATTATTTATGACTTGTGCCATTTACCATTTTCATATAGAAAATGCTATATAATTGGGTTATTCCCCAGCTGTGTGAATAGTGCTGCATAATCATTAAACCAAAATATATCTAACTGTGTGTTTCTTAAAGATATGCTAGATAGATGTGTAACAGTCATGTGCCAAAATAAACTAGACAAATTGTAATTGTGTAATTTGGAGATAGGTAATACAATGCTATGAATTCCCAATTCTGCAATATAAATTAATGTAGAAGGAAAAGCAAAATACATTTTTAAATGTATGTAAGTGCAAACTTTTTTCTTACTATAAAGTTAATTACTGAGATTTATTCTATTCTTTTTTTTTTATTTTACTCTTTAAAATTTTGCTCTTCAATTTCAGTTCTATTGACTAAGCAGGCAAGGTGAGCAACAAACGTGCAAGGGCATAAGCCTTATAGAAGGTTCATGATTGTGGGACAGACTTCAATCTTAACTGGCATTGTCTTCCTGCAACTATATCTTCCTGCAAAATTACTTTAATGAAGCGCTAAGACACTTTTCAACACCAATAAAAATTTTTAATTTATGCTCATAGTCATATCAGTTACTCTTAATGTTTAACTGTCTGAATCACTTCAGCTTTTAATGCGTGTATTACGATTCAAGCTGACATGTACATAGAATTCTAAAGATTTTTCAGGAAAATTTCGGAAAATCCTTTGCAAGTGTTTCTCCTTTGTTTACTATTCCTTACTCTAACTTAATTTCTGTATTATGCATTTTTTTTAACATACTGAAATATAACCTGACATTTTTTGTTTTAAAATGTATTGTTGTGAGTTTATCTTGATATTATACAGAGATTAGAGTTTGTCTGTTGCATGCTTGCATATCCTCAGTGTGTGCATGATGGAAGCTTATTTAGCACCTGTGCAGCCTGGGTGGAAATGTGAGGCCTTGTGAACATCTACTTCAAGAAAATAGCTCATGCTAATCACATTCCAAAGGCCAAAAATAATTTCACATTTCTGGAGTGAGTTCTAACACAAAACTGATTTTATGGAGAGGTTATATTTTTCCATACGTTTCTACTGGTATCTTTTTTTTTGTTTTGTTTTATCTGAAGTTAATTTGCCATAGTTGATTGTTTTCCAGCAGCAGCTTTAGCAAACACCAGGGACTCTCTCTTTGTGGTGCCAACCCCATCTGTATACCAGTGTAGTCTACAAACCAGCTTTTCTAGTTTTGTTTTTTAAAGTGAATCAGTGAAACACAGAGAAGCGAGGTCCATGCAGTGTCTGTTTTCACTGCCAGTGATATGGACCGGGTGTCTCCAAATCTGGGTTCACATTGTGCTTTTTTTTCATATTGTTTTCAGATTTTTTTCAGCATCTTCAGCTGATGCCAACAAATTCATATGCAGCTTACAGAAACTTATTATTTCCCCACTTTTAAATATGAATTGAAAAATCATTTGGAAAGGAAAGCTTGCAGATCTTGCCATATAAGTGATGTGGGGTTTTTTTGTAGTTCTATTGAATGCTCCTGATCTAACACCATAAGTTTAAGCTGTCTTAAAATAACTCTATTCAAATCTCACTTCAACAATTATGGAAGTTGTAATTATATGTGACTAATGATTACTTATAAAGCATGCTAATTAGAAATGTTGCTGATGCTAAATGAAAAATAATGAAAGAGTTTCTAGATTTTCAAATTGAAGCCAAATTAAGTACTCAAATTAGTAAAAATAATTGTCTAATTTGGACAGTGGATTCCTGGTTTTGTAATTCTGCCTTCCACAAGTATCGTCATTAATGGACAAAGGATAGTGATTTCTAACTATTTGTTATAAACATTATTTTGATATATCTATTGAACATCAATGGATTAAATTTTGAATTTTGATTGCCTAGCAGATTTGTACTGGATTACAAAGATGGATTCATTGGTTTATATAGCTTATAACACAGTACTTAAAATTCAGCATCCTCATAAACAATTTAATTACTCTGCTTAGCATGTTAGTCAGCAATTAATTGCAAGAAGTTGCCTATTGCCTATCATAAACATGCTTTTTTAGAACAAGAAAATAAAAAAATGTTCTTTTCTCTAGCTAGAGGAAGGGAAAAATGTAGTTTAATTATGACTGACTTCTTTCCTACTGTTAAATATGTCATGTTGTGAAAATGACAAGACCCAGACAAGCAAGGATTTTACTTATTTTTTCATCTCACTGTGATGTGTGACTAAACTTCATGAAGATGAACTCTCCCTTTGATTAACTTTTGATTAATATTAGGCTGTTTCCAACAAAACCTTAACAGCAGCCTTTCAGCATAAAATTTCTCAGCCTCATTGACCTTTACCATATAGACTATGCAAGCACTGCTAGCAAATCCTTCAGTGATAATTTTCCAGTGGGTAAAAAGTCAGGAAAGGTATCTCATGGGGGCTTTTCCAAGAGTTCTTTTTTGTACAGGAAAGATGGCAATACTGAGGCATCAAATGGAACTGGAACAGGAGTCAACACCTGCAGTAGGTGACTTGGAATGAAATCACCTTATTTAACACAAATCTGGGGACATGGGAGGAGAGCACAGAACCACCTGCCTTGGTAGTTAGAGTGCCTCATTACGGACCTGCCCACATTTTTTCTGTCACTGTACATCTCTCCCGCAGTTTCCTTGAAAAGATCGTAATGAAAATTTTTAAGTATTGTGTCATGGTGCTTGGGTCACCATCACCAAGCTTTGAAATAAAAAAATAATTGTCAGGAACTGATAGTTGTAACAAGAAAGTTTGTCAGTGTGGTATTCAGTATGAATTCCAGTTCATAAGCTTCCTTTCTGCATTCTAGTTTGAAGAAGAAATTCTGCTGCAAAATTCTCTTCAGGAGTAGCAGATTCTCCTGCTGTTGATGTAGATATTCTGATGTTTTTTTTCAGCTGTAGTGTAAGCAATAACAGCAGGCTGCTCATTGACCTTAGAAGAAACAGCGTCTTAATGTTTTGTTGTATCTATAAAGTGTTCTTTAAAGAAAATCCTCCTTCTTATTGTATTACCACTCCTTTCCTTTGTTGTGCACAACTATATATAGCACTGTGAAATCGTATTTCAGCAGCTGAAGTAACCTAGATCCTCCCAAAGTATTGCAGTGTAACAAAACTGATGTTATTCACGCTGAGTTCCATGGATTTAGATGATATTCTGTAGGAGGAGCTTGAATAAAGAATTTCAATGAATGTACACGGATGCTGGGTAATACAGTTGCATATAGATGTCCACACCAGAATGCAAATGTTAGATCTGCCTTGTTATTTCTCAGACAAAGCTTTGTGATCTTAGGAAAAAATCACTTGGCAGATTGGAAGACAATACCTTCATCTCTTGGTTGTTTTCTGCAGCACTGGCACTTGTATTTCTAATGCACAGCTGCAGCAGTTTCTCTGAGAGTTCACACATTAGGTGGACGGCCAGGGAAGGGGAGGAGGCCATTATCCCTCTTTTCATTGCTGCTAATGACTTCAGCTCAGTGTCACAGTGGGTTTTGGTTGCTTTGTGCTACTGCGGTAGAAAAAGGCCTTTCCATTGGGATCATTGCCCTCTCTAGATCCAGGCTAGAGAATAAGACAATAAGAGAGCACAAGTGGAGTTAAAAACTTAGGTTCCCTCCGTGTTAGAGAGTATGCTGAATTGAGCATGGCTTGCAAGAGAAAATGTCTGAAGTTGCTGAATTGTGGCAATTTGCAGGGAGAGGGGACAAAAGAGCATTCCTTAGAGGAAAGACTGCAGTATTTCATTGACTGTAGTAAATCTGTGAAGGTGAACATTTGCTTGACCCTTTGCCATGTCAGTCAACCATATAATGACTTTCAGAAGAAGTCTGGTGGTTGGGAAGCCGCAGCTATTGCTGCTATTTCACAGTTGACAACAAATTGCAACAAGAAGCTGCTAAGTTGCCTCTCATAGGGTGTAAATATGGGGTCTATGTGACAGCCTTTTGCTGATTCATCCCAAGAAAGCTGCCAGCCTTGGATAGCTTAGCAGTTTGGCAGGAAGTAATTCCTATAGGGAACAAATTTTAAGCTAAAAAATAAAAACAAATTAATATCAGGTTGTTCTGTTTTTCTGCTTTGTCAATCTTTGTAGTGCAAACCAGTGGTGCAACATGCAGTCTCTGTATGTCTGCTTGTATTAGTTAACTGTGTGAATTGATATTATTACGTCTCTCTCTTCATATTGGTAGTTTTGCACTTTCTGGTCAAATGGAAAAATATGACAAAAGGTTTCCCTCTGCCACCTTACTGGTACGTTCATATAATAGAAGCAGCTGGATAAAGAGCCTGACAGTGAAAACATCAGTTTTTTTTCCACAAATCTCTGATTCAGGCCGTATCGATGAAGTAGTAAAGGGATATCTGAAAATACAGAACATGCACTTTTGTGCAAATGTTGGGCTTTCCAGTTAACTGTGTAAAGGCAAATTTTGAAAGTGTTGTTGAAAAACTTGCTTTTTGCTGCCTTTTATTTGTATATTTTTAAGCACATCTGAAAATGAGCAGACCTTCCAGACCTATTTGACTAGAGAGCAATCATGGTTTTCTCGAATAGTGGAATCTCTTATTTTTTAATAGAAATGTGTGTAACTTGTGTATCTTACTTTTAAAGAATATCATTTTGACCTTTCTGTCCTTGTTTTCGGATTCAAGTTCATTTTTTAACAACTAACTGCACCATTTGAACCAAATTTTTTGAGTGCTAAATTTTGGGAATTCTATTCCAGTTCTTGGAGAAAGAAGAAAATGTATTTGTCTGCTGTATCTGTTCCTCTCAGTTTCTTATGAATAAAAATCTAGTAAACTTCAGTTAAGTATACTAAATCACCATAACTCTTCCAAGAGTGTGTTCTGTGTCAAAGAGAATTAGAGATTCGCCAGCAGGCTCTTAATTTGAGGTCTGGGTTTGGGACAAGAATTCACCTCTCGTCCTTACATACGTGAAATTGAATGTTCCTTGCTTGCTTTATAGAACTCTTACCTCGACAGCTGAGCACTTGACACAGTGTACATACTGTAGATGTCTTCCTACCAGTGATTCCTTTCCAGGCCTGTTAGTGTGGGGAGACTGAGATGAAGGCAACCCAGGGTGTGTGCCTGGGGCAGGCTTGTACCTCTTTAGGTACTTACAGAAAGAGCTCTGGTTTACAGTGCAACAGGATCTTTTCCATGGTAATGAGTATTTTTTTCCAGAGGTCTGTACTTAGAGGTTGCAAAGCATTGGCAAAAATTCTGGTTTGATAAAGGTTTTGTAATGAGCAATGAAGTAAAAGTAGTTAATGTAGTTATTTGCAAGGGCCATGAAATTGTTCAGCTGTCAAGAATAGCTGCAATTGACAGAGTGAACATGGAAAACTTTATGTGCCAAGCATTTTATGAACATCAGTGCAGAAGATCAATACGTACATTGCTCAATATTGTGATTATACATTTAATGAATCAAGAATTATTTTTTTCTATTCACCATAATAAAATGGCATAAATGAAACATTTTCCAGTGTGCTTGTTCCTTTTGTGAAATGTTCAAGTGATTGGTTGCCAACATTTCACAGTTCAATCAGTTTTCTTCTCTTATCTGATCTAAATCAAAAGTCTGCCTACAGCTGGGAAGGCTAACTTCTCACAAAAGAAAATGATGTTTGCCAGCTCTGATATTACCAGAGCAAAGATATGCTTTCAAAGTGTTGTGCAGACCCATTATTTTTTGTTGTATTCCAGTACTCACTGACACTTTCATGGATTGTTACAGACAGTGATGTTCTATTTGAAACAATTTCATACATACATATATTTCTTTTAGATGGAAATGTTCTGTGCTCTTTCCATCTCATTCCTTACCGCCCCAGACTTGGTAGGCACCCAACTAAGGAATAAAAGCAGGTCTTGTTGCACTGCCACTGGGCAAATGCACCAAGTCAGCAACATACACAGAGTTTCTACCTTATCATACCATACAAATACAAAACATATAAGTAAAATCCCTACTTTTAACTTCACAGAATCACGGAATTGCAGGGGTTAGAAGGAACCTCTGGGAATCATCAAGTTCAACCCTACTGCTTAAGCAGGTTCCGTACAGCAGGTTGCATAGGTAGGTGTCCAAATGACTCTTGAATATATTCAGAGAAGGAGACTCTACTACCTCTCTGGGCAGCCTGTTCCAGTACTCTGTCACTCTGACAGTAAAGAAGTTCTTCCTTATGTTAGTATGAAAGTTCCTGTGTTTCTGTTTCTGCCCATTGCCCCTTATTCTGTTGATGCTCACTATCAAAAAGAGTCCATCCTCATCAACTTGACTCCTGCATCCCTTTAGATATTTGTAAACAGTGATGAGATCCTCTCTCAGTCTTCTCTGTTCCAAACTGAAGAGTCCCAGGTCTCTCGGCCTTTCCTCATACAAGAGATGCTCCAGGCCCTTAATCATCTTTGTGGCCATCTGCCAGACTTCTTCTAGGAACTGTCCTTTTTGAAGTGGAGAATCTGGAACTGAACACAGTATTCCTAATGTGGCCTCGCCAGGGCAGAGTAGAAGGGGAGAATTATCTTCCTTGACCAGCTGGCCACTCTCTTTTTAATGCACCCCAGGATACAATTAGCCTTCTTGGCCACAAGATCGCACTGCTGGCTCTTGGACAACCTGTTGCCCACCAGGACACCCCACCCTGGTCCTTCTCCAACAGATCAGCCTCTAACCTGTACTGAACATGGGCTAAGTGTCTTAATCTTCTTTTTTTTTTTTTTTTTTTTTTACCATATGGTCAGAGAAAGTTCAAGGTTTGGAATCAGGGGTCCAGTAATGATATCACAAATTTCATGACCTTTTAAGAATCAATACGTAAACATAGCATATTTTCTTCAGCCTAACAGTGCATGAGAATCTAATCCTGATTGTATTGTGTTACTTGTTCAGCACCATCACTGGTTAATTTTTGTAAGAGTACTTTTGAGATTGGCATCCTATCCAAAACAAATTCTGCGCTCACAAACTAAGGTGCAGTTTCATAAGATTAAAAATTTATGTAGGTACCTGTCTCAAAATTTGAAACATAAAAAATAAAGTGGATTAAAAATATATGTGAATATTAACAACTCTCCTTTCTTTGAAAGATTGTTACTGGATATTTTATTCCATGAAATTTTAATTTGATAGTTTTTATATTTTGAAAATGTGCACTGTTATTTACTGAAATAAAACAATTGACCATAGCAAATGATGTTTCCCAAAATAAAAGTAATATAGAAGTAAACATCCTCTTTTCCAGTAGCATTTTTTAAACTTTGAGAAGCTGTGACACTTGTCTGGAAATAATGATTTTCATTTCAACATGACACTTAGAGAAAAAAGCTGTCCTGCACTGGATCTATTGGCAGATGTAAGAGTATGTTCAGAAGAAGTTAGAAATAGGACACAGAGTATATTGTCTCATGCTAAGATGCATTGTTTCCTTGTTAGTTAGCAAGAAAAGAAAAAGAAATTACACCATAAAGGGTATTTTGTGTAATTTTTTATGCAATATAAATGATTAAAAATCGTTATATGCATAGTCCCTTCTGTGATTAATTTTTGTCCCTTACAACTTGCATCATTTTCAGAGATCATGAGGTGATCACTTTCCTTCTTCCCTTCTTCTGTCCTTTGTGTCTTACTGAATATCTGAAATGGAACTGAATACTTTTCTTCTGTACCCACACTAACATTATTCTTCTCCCATGTGTATGACAAGGTATTCAGTAAACGCGGTGTGGGTTATTTAAAATTCCACAATTGTACCTAGTAGCATACTTGTTATTTCAACACTGACTTTTGTGTTTTCAAACTGCTGCAAAGTCAAAGTCTACTGCATTTGTCCTAATGTTCTGTATTCAAATAATAGTTTATGAAATTAAAAAAAAAAAATAAGCCTTAATCTTATGTAGTTGAAGGCAGTGCTTCTATCTGAAAGAACATCTTTTTTTTTGTTTTTTTTTTTTTCCCGAAATGTTCTATCATTATAAAATGTATTAATATATTTCATGCAAATACCTAATGTAGCAAAATACAATTAAGTCAAAGATTCTGGGAACTTTTAATCAAGAAGAGGCACTGACTCGTTGATTATTTGAAATTATTCACTGAATGAAATCAAATGCTATGGGGGTAAATGTGTTTTAGGTAGCATAGTTCTGCAGAGTGTGAAGAACTCACTAATTAGAGGATTGGTTCAATAGTAAAGCATCAGTATTTGATGCAAGTTTTAAGAATTCTGTAAAGAAAGAGAAGAGTATAGGTAATTTTTTTTAAAATACTTTATCCATTTTTCCCTCCAGGAGGAGAATATCAATATATAAGAATTGACTTCTGTTATCCATCATCTTTAAGAGATTAACAATATAATGGACATAAACTGAACTATTGTTCTTATTTAACTTTATTAGGAAATACCATTGATTAGAGTAAATATATTCCACTAAAGCTTAGGAATGTTAATGATAGTTTTGTGAAGTTAGTGGAAGCATACAAAATGCTTTTTCACTGATCAACAGATTGCAAGAATATGGATTTTGTGCAGGACAACTTTTTGAATCTTGCATCTTCCATTATAACTATATAGTTTCTCATAATTAGAAGTTTAAAGACTGTACGTTACTTAACATGAGTCAGTGCACGTTCACCATGTGAGATGTGTGTCATTGTTGCTGGCCAGTGCCACTGAAGTGTGAACTCTTCTAGTCTTTGCACTGTCATTATTTTCTTGGGCCAACAACAAAGGGTGAATTGTTTTTGTTGTTTGTTTGTTTTTTGAGAACAAGCATGTTCTCAAGATGTTTAAGAGGATCTGTAGAACAGAATGTTTCATTTTATTTGATATAAGCAGCTGTCAATCTTACTTTATGAACTTAAAATATATTAATTCCTGTAGTTTAAAATTTCTTAGCCTACCTTCACATACATGCCATTTTAATCATTTCTCAGAAGATTTTCCTGGATGAAAGTCTTGGTGATGCAGTTTTATTTGAACATTATCCCTACAGGCAGGGAGGCAGTAAATGAAAGGTTGGTTGGTTTGTTTATGGGTACTGTTAGGTCATGGCCTGAACCAGTGATTGAGCACCTGGTGAAGAGGCATGGCCAACCCAGAGAGCACAAGTGCAAGCAATTCACGACCCTAACCTCATTTAAGGGCTGGTAGCCAAGAGATTGTTTCCTTCTGGGAGTTTTCCAGTGAGTTTGTATCTTCAGATCAGGGTAAGTTATTCCTTTCATGCTTTTGGCTTGTGACTAATGCCTTTCTTTGATTAATCTTGAAACTGGTCGGAGGAGGCAAATGCTTCTGTATTATTCTAGTACAGTTTGTATATATTCACCCAGGTTTCCTGTTTCCAAAATTATAAACACTTAAATATAGCAATCCAATGTGACTGTTTGTTTGCCACTAAACAGAAGGAATGTTTTAAAGTGTTTTTGCTGTTTTGGCTTCTTGTGGTTTTATTTATGCACATGTGGCATTAGTTTTTTGAGTCTTGAATGGATTTGATCTTAGACCTGGTGTAAAGTAACATCTTTTGTGCTTCTGCTGTTGGGGATGCATATGTCTTTAGTTGCTATAAATGTGTGGTAGTGGATGCTTTTAGTCAGTCCACTGTGCAGTGGATTTAAGGGAAAGTTAAGAAGTCCAGAATCCTTTAGTTGTAGACTTGTATTAGTAAAAGGAAGAAAATAAAAACTATGATGAAGAGATGAGGACCCATTAGTAAATTAATGGTCTGACATCCTTACTTATTGCCTGCCTAGCTCTTTAAATTATCAGTCCTTATTCTAGAAAAAGCCCTTATTCTTGCACGTTTAGTAGCAATATCCATTGGAGACATGCCTTAAATTAAACCTCTGCTTAAAGAATTTTTAGGTCAAGGGAATGATGAAATATACAAATTATTTGTTCTTTATTGTTACATTTTTTAGCTTTTTCTCCGCTGTTCACTGAAGGTTGATACAAATAATTTTACTGAAACTAATTATGGAGCTATTAGTGTTCAGATGAAAGTATATATGTGTGTGTATATATATATCTTTGAGAAGAAGCTTGTTGTGTACTTAGTCCCTTTGGTAGCCTCAGGCTTTAAGAGAAGCTCATGGTCTGGGATGTTCTGGGATGCCTGCTGTCCAGAGAGAAGGAGATGCCTGATCCTGCAGCATCAAGCCTACCTGTAGGTTGTTTGGATTTATGTACTTTTACGTGCATGAGTGGTTTTGTGCATTTGGTATCTCTAAGTAAAATGCACTTCCTTAGGAGTAAAACTCAAGACACTAGTGAAGAAAGTTATCTGTTAAAAAGTCTATCAGCTCCTTTTGTAGTAAGTACGGATGGAGGTCCTTGAACCGTAATCATCAATACTTTTATCATCTTTATGACTTCTCTGTAAGAGACTAATAGGACAGAGTGATGTTTGTAATAAGAAGAAATTTTCAGTTATTGCTTTTATGAGCATCTTGTATCTTCTTTTCATTGCTTGGTTTGAATAGTCTGAACAATGTGACTTATAACAATAGGCCAGAATGACTAAATGATTGGCTGGCCAGCTTGCAGGGTCTGAATTTCTGCTATTGAGAGATGGCAGAATATTACAAATCTGTTCCTTTGCTTCGTGTGCTTTCATAAAGACACACTTCCCATTACTGTGATGATGGTTTTATAGAAGTACTATTTTTCCTTTTTTTTTCAGAATGATGCTTAAAATATAATGGCCTTATTATCTTTACTATCTTTTGGATTTACTTTTCACTTTACTCATTTATTTCAGTGTATATTAAATGCTAGTATGTTGCAGTTATTTTGGAAGGTGTCCGTGTGTGTGTGTGTGTGTGTATGTGTATATACATAATATAATTCTTCAAGATTACACTGAGAAAAAATCTGTCAGATGTACAGAGTACCTTTGATTAAATTCAGTTTTCTAGTTAAGTGGAGCCATCTTTATTTTGTTTGAGAAGCATGCTTTCTTCCTTAAAGCACTGAATTTGTTCAGCTGTGCTGCACCGGGATGTATGAGATACTGAAAAACACACAGTGAGCAGTCAGATTCTTGAAATGTATCTTTCCTTTTCCTCTCAAAAATTCTCAATTTAGCTTCTCCTAGTAAGGATGGAAAGCATTCACTGACTTGGTACA
Organism: Chrysolophus pictus; assembly: GCA_037305975.1. NCBI lineage: Eukaryota > Metazoa > Chordata > Aves > Galliformes > Phasianidae > Chrysolophus > Chrysolophus pictus. The sequence continues at coordinate 48,293,381 of CM074579.1, read as the reverse complement.
CAGGCATCTCAGTTTTGGACTGTGAGCATTACTCTGTTGTGAGGTGTGCTTGCAATATGCAGACATCCTCATGACCAAAACAAGGATTCAGTTCTTCTCAGTGTAACAGTGCTGGAGGTGCTGTTCCTACCCGTGACAATGCCTCTATAGCTGTCTGAAATACTGTCTCATTAGAATAATAATGCAAGACTTGTGAAAACCTTATTTGCTAGAGGCTTTTGCATATTGAGGCAGCTCACCACCAAAACTTCTGTTCAGTGATTTCTCACTGAGAGGGTAGTAGATGGACTGTACTGAGCAAAGGCTGACTTGCAGTTCTTAATACAGATATGTTGCATAGATGATCCCACAATAGAAGTTTTCAGCTTAGACTTTTTTTTATGGAAGGAAAAGGATGTGAAAGACACTTACTTTAATGATTTTTGTGAAAGCAGGCAAAAGAAATAATGTAATCAGATTTTCTGAACTCTTAGAACTGTCTGAGCAGATGGGCTACTTTTCTTTAACTGCTGTGTGGATATTCGGGGGGCCAAGCATTACCTTGCATTTTATCAGTTTCCTGCTTATTGTTCCCTGCATAAATCTGTAAATATCACCCGTTCAAACAGATACGAAAATGTGTGAAGCAAAGAATGAATTGACTAGTCTATTACTCTTTTCAATAAATTTTATCTCCCTTTCAAATTCATTTGCTTCCAGTCTTTTGCTTCCTTACTTTCTTCCTTAATAGCTGGGATTCACTTCATTGTTTTTCTGCTGGGATAACAATTCTGCCTGGATACCACAGAAAAGCTGAACAGTGCAAATGTTCTTTTAGCCTCTAATCTGATTAACAATTAATACAGTTAATATACAGTTAACATACAGTTATAGTTAACATAATCAAAGTAATTTAAGTGAGGTCTTTGGCTTTATCCCAAGTAAGTATCCAATTAATAAGAAACGTACTGTTAAAGCATTTGTGCCATCAATAATATTTGTAGTTCTACAGCTCTTTAACAACCAGGCCATGATATTCCTAGTCTCTTTGGCTGTGTGAAGAATGGTCAGCATTAAATTTCTTGTTTCTTGATACTTTGGGTTACCTCACTTGTTAGTTACTCCATGGCAGGTATTGGGTGCACCAAAGCAGGATCACTTTGGGTGGCCGACTGTCATTCAGAAAGTATACCTTTTCAAGTGTTTTTATCATAAGTTTGTTCAGAACTTCTTTGTGTCAGTCTGGGTGATGAGTCTGGAACGTGAATCAAAAAAACACAAAACTTCAGTGTGGTTACAACTAGATCCTTGATTTTTATTTTTTTTTTTCAGACATAATTTCCATCGTATCCTGGTTCAGATGATAGTGAAAATTATTGAGTGAGTGTCAGATATGAAATTACATATGTTATCAATGTTGCCAGGCAGAATGTAACTTCAGCGAGATATCTTTGCTCCTATTGAACAGCTCTGTGAGTGTTAGCTTAATTCTACATAGTGCATTCACTCGTGAAAGGAAAGTAACTTGTGATGTGGGAATTGTGGTAGATGTCTGATAAGACCAGCTGGGCAGATGCTATCTGACATGTGACACCTGTCACATGAGACAAAGACTGTAGCTGTCTTTTCTTCTGTGTCAGGTCCTTTAGCATGTTCATGTTACAGGGTGAGGTTAATTGATGTATCAGAAAGTGAGTTCCTTCGCCCAGCCTCCAGCACAGATCCCTGAGTTCATAACGAATAAACTAACCTTAGTAGCAGCAGGTAAGAAGGAATGGACTGAAGTGATGAAATTTCAATAACGAAATGAGCTGTTGTGGAGACTTTGGGTAGTTTCAGTTATTTTGTTCCTGTCACTTTCATATATCAGCCACAGACGATGAGAAATTTCTTCACTGCATAAACTGTCATTTCACTCAACTGAAACTCAAGTATTTAGCACTGTGCGTGTCTGTAGTGAAATTGAGGTGTACTAACTGCAATTTGAGCATGATGATATGGAGAAATGTATAGAATATAGAAATGTTTCTTACTTCTCTTGCATTAACTTTAAATATTTCAATTCTGATATCTGCAATTATACAGAAACTGTTTGGAAGGATAGAGAAAGATATAAAAGCAATATAGATATTTTTTCTGTTCTGCAGTATCACTTACATTGCTTGCAATCTAGAGCAGGAAATAAGGAGAAAAATGTGTGGAAAAGAGCACAGATACATTTCTGTGAATTCCTGACTTGCAGTTTTCTCCTTTGGTGGGACTGCTGATGTGCAGAATTTGAAGAGAGTAGGTACATTTCACATAAGGGAGAGCAGAATGGTGAAAGGTGAATTTTATTTCCAACTGTGGATGGTTAATTCACATATTTTTATGAAAATGTTCACATACAACACATAAACTGATCTTCTGCCAAAGCAGTATACATTTTCATGTGCAAAGCAAGCAGAAGCTCTCAGCGGATGCATCCTGTTAGAGGAGTGTTCCTGTTTTATTTTGACACATATGCATTTGTGTGTATAAGTATGCCATACTCATTTCACGTATTTTTTTAGATACAAAGTGGGCTCTTATCATAGTAACATCCATTACTTTCTCTTTCGTAGAGAGATGGTGGATAGAATTTTTTTTCATTTAACTTATGGGTGAACTTTAACAGGTCCATGTATTTAATACTTCTAGAAGCAAATCCTAACCTGATGTAGTTGCTAAGTTCTAGTAAGTGAATGGAGCTGCAGCAATGTTTGTCACTATAAACAGGCTATAAAGTGTATCATCTTTTCCTGAAATTTTTTGTGCCATTTTTCTACTTACTTTTCTTGTGCCTAGTCAGTATGAAGTTACAGTCCAACATGTTTACAACTGTGAATCTAATTTTAAAATTTTGTACAAACCCTGTTTATGCATTAAGTACTACTTTGAAATGTTCAGGAAGTCCATCACAGTTTTTAAGCGAAGTTGTGAATAAGTATTCATTTTTGTATAATTTCCTCAGCAAGCCTGTCTCAAATTTTCAGTTCCTTTATACCAAGTGAAGCCTCTTGTGATGTATTGTTATCTTTTATTATTACTATTATTATTATTTAACTTTTATCCAGACTTTCTGTATTGTAACTGAAACAGAACTCCACCTTGTTGGTATGTGAGCAAAATTTTTTGCGTTTTTGTCATAATTGCATTTTTTAACTATGTGGGCTGATCCTCCATTGACTGAGTGAACTGCTTTGATTTATTTTTTTTACTGACATTCAACAGAAAAGTACAAGTTTTCAAGGCATTTTATGCTAAGTTAAAATTCCCTTTCTTTCCTCTCATTGAAAGAGGCAAAAATTCTTGAATATAAATATCAAATTTAAATCTGTTGATTAAAAAAGGAAACCAACGTAGAAAGACGCATCATTTATTGCAGTTCCCCTGTAAGGAGATGGTAAGGGAAAAGATCCCAAGGAAGCTGCCTGCAAGGGAGAGTAGATGGAAGCAAATCAGGCTTGCACTCAGAAAAAGTGAACTCTTAATACTTGTGAAATATGTTCTTTTTTCTAAAGGTTGTGAATAAGAGAGCCTTGCCTGTGTTCTGCTTGCCTGGTGCTTGCTTGCTACCTGCCTCTGTGAGCAGAAACCCCATGTCAGATGTGAAATGAGGCTTTCAAAATAGAGGGGAAAAACAAAACAAAACACACAAACCCATTTTTTTAAAATATTAAAAAAACAGGTAATTGAAAGGAATTGAAATGTATTTTTTGTGTTTGTACCAAGCAAAATCATGCAACTGTAATGCGAAGTTCTGATAATTCTTTAGAGATGAAAATAAGGATTATTTTCTGTGTAAAATAAGAATATTCATTTGCTTAGAGGCTTTGGGTGCTGTAGCACATACTGCCACATTCAGCTATTCCAGGCCCTGGGGCTTTTTGCTCCTTCCCTTTTCTGAAAAGCAAGTCTTGAATAACTACATATTCAGCAATATGGGGGGGGGGACTAAATAGAAAACATGCATGTCAGAGTGCATATAGTTAGCATTTCCCTAGAGGCCATGAAGGGCAGGCTATTTTCAGTTTCCCTTACAGAAAACAAGAGCGCACCATACGTTCTCTCAAGCAAAAGATCCTCCTGTGAGCCTCTCAAGTCACAGCTGCTAGCCCATCCTGCTGTTTTCCTGTGTTGCCTCTCTCCAGAGTGAATGTGAATATTCTCCTAAAGTGAAACAGGCACATGGCTCTCCTACTGGGACTGTATTTCCATACTGCCTTCTATTGTCTTTGTTTCAGACTCTGTTCTGTTAAGACAAAGCTGGCCTACTGTGAAGCAGGTGCTCTCTTCTCAACAGTCTCTTTCCCATGGGACTGCCATCTTGGCAACTGTAATGCTCTAGGAGGTGGTATTCCATTATTTTAGGTAATGAGATAGGATTTTCACTTGAAGTGTCTAGAGCTCATTATTTCTTCATCTTCTGATGTGCATATGAGACTGAAAGAGAGTGGCATTAGCCCTTTTCTCCACAGCTCTCTAAACTAGTTTTTATTAATACTTCATGCAGTTAGTCACCAAAGCAGGAGAGCCCCGAACTTTGTTTAGTTCTTTGCTGTAGTACTTTCACTATTTTTTCCTCATGTAAGACATCTCATACATTCAAATAGTATATTATAATGTATAGTATTTGCTATAGTAGTGCCATAGTATTTATTCATGTTTGGAAAGACAATGCATTTCTTCAGCATCTCGTTCAGTTGTCAGTTAACCTGTTGAAGAAAAATGAAACTTTTTGTGTTGTTTTACTGAAGGCAAACTTGTAGTAATTTCTCATCTTCTTTTATAGATGTTGTGAGTTGTTTATTTTCTTTTTAGTTTTCCCTCTAGACTAGTTTGTAACTTCTCATGTTCATAATTATTCTTTCATTTTACAAAATTAGATACCACATTTGTCTTTTCCATTTTCAGGGATGTTCATCTTATGTGAGTATTCACACTGATGGTGTTAGTCTAGGTTGAGTTTCATCAAGTGCTGTGAGTTGGCTTGTGCCTTTTGTCCTTAAGCTGGAATTAGCCTTGCTGAATAGCTATGTGTAACTTACTGTTTTTATTAATATTTTTAATATTCTTTTTTTATTCAAATCTCCTTAAAAATTTATCCTTAATATAATTATACTTTGTTCCTTATGTCACAGTATTTTTCCACAACATCAGGTTAGTTTTTTAAGAAAGCATTTAGTATACCTTTTTAGTCACTTTTACTACTGCTTAAAGTCTGCTGTTTTCTTGACTGCCCTATTTTGAGACTCTTTGGGCCATGATGTTCCTCTTAGTGATGTCTCAAGTGCTGTGTGTTTGCCTCTGGTGATATTTGAACTGATCACCACATAGAGGAGGGAACTGAGTCTGCAAAGCAAGAAGATGCTTTGCAGGCAGAAATAGTAGATGCTGAGTAGCCAAGATCTGCACTGGCATTATTGAAAAGAATTACTTTGGACAAGTTCTACTGTAGTCCTGTTGCCTGAACATTCATTAGTTATAAAAGGTTATCTTATATGCTTCTGTAGAGCATCTTCTGATTTTAATATGGTCCAGTTTGCTTTTTCTAAGTTTGTTCTGCAGGGACCACCAAAGCACAGTAAATGGAGATTTGGGAGAATTATTTCAGAGGAGTGTTTCTGATTTCAGCTAATTCTACACCTACTCTTTGTCTTACTCGGCTGTTGTCAAGTAACTCTGTTGTATGGATAGTGGAACTGAATAACAGGAAATGCTTTTGTTACAATCAACCTACAATTGATGTTTTTATAATTAGCTATTTTGGGAAGTAGAATACTCAACTCAATGTTTCAGAGATTTCTTCCTCTTTATGACAGTGATGGGAGCTTTGGGGAGATGAGAGAAATAATTGATGCCTTTCCATAAATGTGAAGGCAACAGCAGAAATTTTTATCAAGTTTGGCTTTTCTTTTTTTTTTTTTTTTTGTCGCATTGTTTTAACTGCTCTCTGAACAGACTTTTCACTGTCAATTTGTATAATAATTTGATTATTTAACCAAAGTAGTACATCTGAGGTATGAATTTCCTTCATTGTGACATGTGTATATTGTAAAAGTAAAACAATAAAATCAAGTTAAAGTAATTTTATATTGTCGAAGAGAAAATGGGAAAGTAGTTTCCTATTTCAGTATTTTTCATGGGAATAAAAAAATGGTAGGGCAAAGAAAAGTGACAGTAAATGCTTGCATATGCAGCAAATGGTTGTATAGATTAAGTAACTATAGGATGTTGAACATCTTAGAGAAAGACAGTGCACTCTATTGAAACTACCTAAGTAGTCCTGTCTACTCAAATATGTACAAAAAAAGATGCTAAGGAAAATGATATTGTTCCTCGTTGTCTTGATACACAAATGTGAAGGCACTTTAGAAATTGCTGGGCTGAAAAAGTAAAAGGAATAAAAATGTTACTCTTTATCCTATCGAGTAGGACTACAATTGGGAACGCATTCTTTGCAGAATGCTCTGTATAAGTATGTGTCAGAAATGTCACCAGGTAAAGTTATGCAGGCCATATTCATTACTTAAAAACACTGTTCTGGATGCAACTTGTAGCTAGAGAAGCAGTGCTACAGAGGGATTTTTACACCTAGCTTGCTTCCTGCTGATTTTCTGGTCCTGGCTGCTGTGAGAGGCAGATTGGCCTGACTCCTTTTAGGCCTTCCTTGGGCTGTGCTTTGCAGCAGCTTTCTTTCCAGGGAAACCTGGTGGGATGTGAGTGTGATCAGGTTTCTAACAGGCAGCCCTGTCCAGCTGGGGCATTCAGCCTCGCTGTTGGCACCACTGGCAGTCACTCCTGGCTTTTCAGCCAGAACAGCTTGGAATCACTCGGCTATATTGGTTTTGCAGTATTTCGTTCCACCCAAGTCATGCATTTGCTGTTGAATGGGAGCAATTCAGATTTCCTAATGAAGAATTTTTGTGGAAGGTAGTCTGTCTGCTGTGAAGCACCAGTCTTTATTTTTTCATGATAAATGAGAATTTTACATTCAGAGGAGCTGAGATACAGAAGCAGTGTTCCAGCAGCACAATGCTAACATGCTTGGTAGTTAAGGAGGGGGAACTTATAACTCAATTTTTTTTGCCATTAAATGACTTCATACAGCTTCTAACTTGTGGGGTATAAATACAAATGTAATAATTTTGTATCCTACATTGCATTTATATCTCCACTGAATCTTTGCGGAGGTAACTTTGTACAACCTCACTTTTTATTGACGTGGTGTTGAAACAAAATAGATTATTCTCTTAACTCTTTTTAGCAAAAGGAATAAAGTACTCTTACAAACTCCAGGTAGGTTTTAGTGAGTCTTTAAAATGTCTTGCTGTTTTTTCCCCCTACTAATTTAATGTACAATTGTCACTAATGATATTGTATGTTCTAGTTTGTGTCATAGTGCAGAGGAATTTTTTCTGGAGGAAAACAGTGTGCTTCGATTTAGATGAAACAGATCTCAAAGGGGGACAAAAAAAGTATATTGATGCCCTGAGTCATGCTACCCACAGGATATTAATATCCTCATAATAAGTTGAAGGGAAGAACTCTTACACTCTAGAAGTAATTCCTACAAAAGATAGATAAGGTACTTCATCTTGCTACTATTTTTTCTTTGACTTGCTGTTTAGGGAGATTGTTAAATTCCATTGCTATTCTACTAGCATCTTTCAAAAATATGTTTCCCAATGGAGGGTGAGAGTGAGACACCAATATTGTGTAAATGTAGTTACCTTCCATGATCAATAATATCATTAAACTATACAAATGTGTTTTCTATAACCTATAGTGCTATTACAGTGATTTCTTGCAGGGTCTTTTACATCAGGCAAACCAACCATAGACTTTAAAATGAAATCTTGATTCAGAATGCAAAATAATGTAACAACATATGGTTCATTTCTGTCCTTTAAATATGTGAAGATATGAAGAATTACAGACTTTAGCCCATGTTATTTAACAGATAATGCATTTATTGCTCCATTACAGTGTTTTTTGCTTTCTAGACATATTTTAACTTCCAGAAAACTGCCTTGCTTTTTGAATGCATGCTAAATCCATGTGAAAATCTGTCACAGATTATTGTGTTAGTTAAATATCTGCATAACAGTGGCATGTAAAAATGCAATATATTCAGTTTGTGTACTTTGTTTGCTTTGTTTATCTTTTTCTCAACTAATGTTGTGCTCAGAAATAGGCCTCATTCACAGGGGCTTTGGATGAAACTGGTGTAAAACAAATCTGTGAAGTTGCCTTTTACTGTAATTGTTTATTGTTTCCAGTTCTCCCAGAATTATTTTGCTTGTGCATTTTTCTTAGTCATAAATTTGATTGTTTTTCTGCAGTGTTTTACTGAGTACATACGCATATATATGTGTGTATATATATAAATCTCTTTAAATTTCTCTGCTGTGAACCATAAGTCTCTGAACTGCTGTTAAAATTTCGGAGATCATAAATACATTTCCATACCTGCTCATGTCAGTCATATCATAGTGGTGTCGTTTTCCCAGTGGACCAATAGAAAAAATAAGTGCAAATAATGAATCTTGTTAAGACTTGGGGTACAATGATCTCAGAGTACCAGTGTTTTTCATAAATGGGATGGTAACTTTTATATTTTGAACTTAACATCTCATCTTGAGCATATGGTATGATGTGCCAAGGTTCGGAGCTATGTAACCTGCTTATATGTCCTAAATCTAATGAATTCAGTAACTTTATGGGTAGCCTATTGAACTATAAAATATGATTATGTAGATGCAGGAGAAGTGTGATAAAAGAGATTGGAAGCATCACAGAACATTCCAAATATTAAAATTTTAATGAATAATACTGCTGTGTTCTGTACCTTCATGTGCAAAAGACAAAAATAGTGAGCAGGAAAAGCACATTTCATTTTGCTGTACATACCTCATTGGATACATAATGGAATTTCATCAAAATGTTTCAAATACTGAGTGCTTCACATACTTATTTATAATTGCTTTGAATATTTTGAGCATGATGCTGCTTGCGTCAGTCATTTTGTCACAGTATTACCATTTAGATGCAGTCATGCTTTTTTTTGCCTTCCTGCTAGGAAGGATTTTTTTACTTAGCTCTTCATAACAGCTCTGAATCACCAGAGTGACAGAAATTGTGTGGAAGAGAAGACTAGCAAATGATAAACAAAGACATGCATGTGTATAAGGTTTGGATTTTATAAGGGCCACAGTTTTTCTGGAATATGGATGCTGAGATAAATCATGTCATTGTTTTTCTGGGATGGAGTATAAGCATCTTTAAATGAGTTTAATTTCTGCTACTAAGGAGAAAGAGTAGGTAGATGTGACAATCAGTCTTAAACTATTAATTACTAGCATTTATGAAGGGAGGCAGTGAATTCTCATCACTTTGCTGTCTTCTCTTGTGACAATGCATGTTTTGAAAATGTATAAAGTAATACAGGATTATATGTTGCTGTTATCTCCAAATATAATAGAATAGATGCAAACTAGCTAAAAACGCAAAACATTTGTCCTCTGCAGTATTTGAAATGGAACTTCTCAAGAGGTGTTTCAGAAGAGTATATGTTCTCTTGGAAGAATTTGAACAGAGAGAAAACTATATATTTTGCTTTGTAAAAGCAACTATCATTATCACATGGCTGAAGATTTCCATGTATAGAGTGACTTGGTTACCAGATCTTCATATAAAGCCTCCCTAAAGGTTCTTCCAGGTCAATGGTGTTAAGGGTGAAGAATGGTATATGTCTGGGTTGATCTGAGAACTTGTGAGATGAGATTCCTCACTTGTCAGGGAAGGGCTCTTTTGTTTCCTCCACTTTGTGTAAACTGTTCTATTAGGAAAGACATGGAGGCTAAGGGGAGAAGTAGAAAAAAGCAAGAAAAACTCAGTCTTTCATGCGTTTCATAGAAAGTATGTTTCTGTAGTGCAAATACCTTCACAAGAAACTCAGATCTTTGCACTTTCTTATGAAGTGATGAAGTTAGAGTAGCATAGCATAGGCAAAGCAGTGTAATGTTGTCTAGATTACTTGATAATTTACATATTCAAGGAAGCAAGTTGTTACTAATTTCTAATTAACTTGAATTTTTAAGGTGCTGCTGGTAGTGTGCCCTGTCATAGGCAGACGTATATTCAAGCTTTCTTTCTTTAGTGTCTGTAGTGTTTGAAACTGCATCTAAACATGTTAGTGCTCAAAAATAAATACTCTTTAACTGTTACTTTAAAGGTTTTATACAGTAGTTCTTAATGGGTGAGATTAATTGAAAGCATGTTTAAAACTTTATAATGAATGCTTAGGACTGCAAGAATTGCTTAGTTTTTCCTTTCTGTCTTATCGTAATGTTATTTCACTGTGTACACTTGACAGGGTGATGTGTAATGTATACAACCCGTTATGCATTTGTTTTGGAATATGTTGCATGTATACTTCAATTTTCCTAATGCAGACAGTATGTACGTATCATGAGCTTTTCTATTTCCATTTCTTCTTTCTGTTTTATAAAGCAGTGTATGAGATCATAAAGTTGTTTTTCTGTCTGTTATCTTGTTCCTATGTTCAGGTAAGCAACTTCTATCCCTATCTTCTCTCAGATGTAACATTTCTTCTAAGAGAAACCTCATTCTTAGCGCGGTGAGGTTGAGGCTCTCTTAGATGAAGAGCAGGCTGATAAGCTGCAGCAGCGGAGAGGGTGGTTTTCAGTAGCTTGTGATAGCAATCAACCAGATCTCATTTTAAAGAATGAAACTTATTGGGTCAGGCTGGTTCTTCAGTCTTGCGTGCTCTACTGATGTGTTCCTGTACTCTTGCTATTGTCTACTGAGTTTCAGAGAATATCTTCTTTAATGGTCCAGAAATTTGCATTAAGTACCCTGATTCCATTGCTGCATGAACTTGTTTCACGTTTGTTTCAAGTTGTGCTTTTTTTTTATTTTTTAGTCACAGTGACTTTACAATGTCCTCTGAGCTATTGTTTTTTTTTCTTTCCTGAGGATATTCCTTATAGATGGCATTCAAAATGTCTTTGCTTCTACCAGTTCAATGACAGCAGTGAGAAAGGTGTTGCATATAGAGATCAGCCCCTGAAAGAGAAGTCTCCTACTTCATCCTGAAGACCCATGCCAGGCTTCTGGTGTTACTCTGCTCAGATCTTTTCATCATTTTGTGATGAAATTTGATTTCCACCCAGATGGATTGTGTCTTATCTCGTTCCTTTCATCTTCTAAGCTATTCACCTTTTTAACATGCAGCAGCATATTAAAACACTCTAGCTTTCACTTTAGTTGTTCTTGAGAATGCACACCTCTGTATCAAGTGTGACTTCAAGTCCTGACAATTTCTAGTGTATGTAACACTTGATTTCAGGTCATGTAGTTCTCCTTCTTCCCTTTTGATGTGCCTCTTTCATGGCACCTAGAGTACAAGTCTGCCAGTTGCTTCTCACTGACCTTGATAGCAAACAGCAGTTCCAGGCTAACTGAACTTAATTAGTTTGTCAACCTTGAGCTCCTGTCTTTTGTGTTTGTCTATCCTATGACAGCTGAGGGAAGCAGAAGAAGATATTGAGGGCAACATAGAAAAGACAATGACTGTGCTGCACAGGCTGCAGCAGGGAACTCTGGAGGTGGGTCAAGTTTATGTTAGAGGGGAAAGACTGACTGATTTGTCACCTTCCCTTGCAGATCTAAATTAATCACTAAACGTCTGTGTTTAGCTCTTAAACAATACATGCAACTGAGATGTCCAAATAATTAATATACTTTGGATGGCAGTATTCTTTTACATGGAATAAAAATGCATGAGAGACTTGTGGAAACATCTCAGAAAAGGCAGTACTGAAATGCATGCTGTTCAGTTTCTGTGTGTTATGGAGACATGAAGACTGATCATGCAAGTGTGGGATAAAGTCATTTTAGTCCTGCTTCAGGACCTAGCTTCATTGAATTGTATAAACACCTGTGCAGGTGTCATACTGAAGTAAGATTTAAATATTCTTGTTATTTTACCACTTCACAATGAAACTGCAAATATTGTGCATGCTTGCATCTTGTCTGGATGTCTCAGGACAGAGTGACTCTCACTTTTGCTCAGCCTCTTGCTCCTGCATGTGGAAAGATGAAGAGGATCAATAATCTTGCTGACAATGCACAGTGTTGCTCTGGATGGTGTGTTCAGCTGTGTCACACTTATTATGTAAGACTCTGATAATTTTGCTTGAAAATTCTTCTGCTGTTATGTTAGCCACATAAATTGGAGTTCATTGTAAGTTCCCAAATAATTAGATATCATAGACACTGTGTGGAAATGTTGGTTAACAACCTGGGTTGTTCATTTGAACATACGCAGCTCCAAAAACAGATGGAATTGTGTTCTCACAATGTTTAAGGACTTCTAGAGCACTGCTTATCATCAGCATCTGGAGACCAGTTACTGAAGAGGCTCCATAGGTGTCCTGCCTCAGGGTTTTCAGTTGGATGAATAATATATAAACTCTATGGTTTCCCACTGAGAGCAACTGGAGCAGTATCAGAAGGAAGTGAGCCATTTAGGAGTTGAACTGAAAACGAAATAACAGCACTGGATTTAAAAATGAAGCCGTTTCAGTTTTTCACATGTAGTTGAACATAGTACATTCAGTGCACGAATTCTGATGCTTCTTTATCATTTTAGAATCTTATTTTTCCTAATGTTGACACGTGTCTATTTCAAAGCCTTAGAAAAAGGCTTGTAAGACATATTTGGAGAACTGGCATACTAAATTTGCCTTCACAGAAGAAATGAAAATGATCTTTAATATGTGCATCATTCATTTTATAACATGGGTTCAGCATTATAGTACTAAAACAGTGATCGGATTTTATCTCGCCTGTCATTGTCTCTGGCTTTGGTTTTATTTGCTGCACTTCATACAATTAGAAACAGATTGCAAAATGGCATATCCAATGCTATTCAGAATCTTCTTTTGACTCATGATATCCATTAAAATTCCTGATCATTGTCTTCTGTTTCAGTTTACTTGACAGCAAAATGTATTTTAAAAGGAAATAATATAACTGAGTGGAAGTATTTGGATCTGAGAAGACATTTGTCTTTGTTCAACTGTAAATAAAATCTTTCTGTAGTGACTCATTGCAATGGCAATTCACTGAGTGGGCACTTTCCAGCTGAAGAATACATCAGCTGGAAGATTCCACTGAGATAAACAGAAGATATAGACACATTAACACACACCCCTATACAAATAAAACCCAGCCAGTGGAATGCTGATAGACAAAGGGCCAAGAAAGCTTTAGTTTTTAAAAGCAAAATTAGAAATAATAGATAAAAGTGCTAGAAAAAGCTTCAGTCCTATCATTTTATCTTGCAGCTCCCTGTTGCATAGGTTGATTTGGAAGTTCAGTCCCTTGAATTTCCAATTATAATAGTAATCTTCATGAGGCAAGTATCAACTGCCAACTTGAGTGTAACTGTGAAGCTGATGCATTCGTGTGTTTGGTCACAAAACCAAAATCACTTAAATGACATCAAAGTTGATGGGGAAGAAGGTAGCACTAGAATAACATTCCTGGGAGAAAAGGAAGAGGATGTATGTAGAAGCTATATGTTTTAGTAGTTGATTAATTATTGATTAATTTCATAATTAGAGCTTTGGAAGAACTGCAACTCACCTTCCAAGGGAAAAGAAAGTACTGTATCGTTAATTAAGTAATTGTTTGTACCCAGTGGATCAACAGCCACAAAGAAAACTAGATATCTCACGGTTATATAAATTATCTAGAGTTTTATGAAAAACTACCTATGTAGGAAAGGGAAAGAAAAGTAGTTACCCAGACTGCCTATCAAGCTAAATTGAACCTGATTAATAGTACAGTAGAGCTCAAGTTGCATTACATAGAGGTTAATACAGTCCCTCCCTTTTGACGTCACAGCTCCAAATCCTGTATCTTTGTTTGAATTGTCTGAGTGATTTATGGGCATCAGTGCTGACGATCAGGACTGGCTGGCAGCCTATTTCTAGTGATGTTTGGAAAAGTCATCCATCATCTCCCCCTTCATCCCTGTTGTTTTTTTCTTCCTGGCCTCCATTTTCTTTTATAAATACTGTATTTAGAGTGATTTAACATACCTGGTTGCCTGCTGTCTAGTTGTATTTGGTGCATTGTGCACTGCTTCTTTGTTAAAACTGTATCAGGAGGGTTACTGACCTTGAAGTTTCAACATGGCTAATGCTAAGCTTTGTGCCTCCGAGTTTACTGTAGGAGTTTAAAAGACGAAGAAAAAATTGGTTGAACAGAGCAATAAAAATGAAAAAGTGTTCAGAGTGCATAGGGAGAGCGGACAAGGAAATAAATTATGGTGAGTATTGGAGCAGTGTTTAAAAAAAAATCAGTAGGAAAAAAGTCCTCCAAATATTGCCTCAATCTGTCCAACTCCTGTACTGATTGTCGCCTGAGCTCTGGAGACTGTGATAAACAGGCTGGGGTGTCTAAAATGATGCAAGAAAATACAAAAATCAACAAAGCTATTGCAAAAGCAATTATGCTCACCCTTAGATGAAGGGGAAAAAATGGAGAGTATACTTGAGTGTGGGCATATATTGGATTTTTTGGGAGTTTCTTCAATCAAAATGTGATCTGCATTGAGTTGCAATCTCTTGTAACTCCTCATACCCTCCTGATCATGTGAAAGATCAAGCCCTAAATTGCTGGGAGTACAGAAATATTCAATTCAGCTGCATGTAATGACTGTCCTCTATGAGTGGGACTGCTTTGTAGCAGTAACACCACTTAAAAGCATTTCTGCTTTTTCTATGCAAAATGCTGACATGCTTCAGACCTAGAAGAGGGAAACTATTTGTTTCTGGCTACTTGCATGCAAGCAATCCCAGATTACTGTTGCCTCTACTTGAGATTTCCTCTGAAGTCATTTCTTTTTCCCTCAGCCAGCCTCAGAGCTTACCGTCAGGTTTGCTGCCTTTTTTTTAAGAATATCTTGATGGCGAGGCAAGGTGAGAGCTCTATGGATTCAGAACAGTAAGTCCATAAAATGAGAAGTCTGTAAAAACAGTCATCAGCAAGACACACTTGATCCCTCCAAGCATACAAGTGCTTCTCATCCCATCACAGCCACAGCCCTTCTGATCTTCAGGAGTGAATCCTTCCACTGATTGGAGGCAGCTGCAGCCTTTGCAGTAAGGGCTGTTGGCCTGGATCTAGCTACATTTGAGAAAGCAGACATACGAAAATAAACATACAGAAAAAAAGTATTATGTTCTTCTAGAATGCCTTTGTTTCTGCTTAAGACAGCACCTCTATTATGCCCTTGCAATTCCTTGGGTGAGGGAAACAAAGCAGCACCCAGTTTTGGAAAATTTCTTAGTAGCTGCTTCTGCTACATCTTCTAAGTGAGACCCAACTTATCCTTAATTTGCCTAGCAGTGTAAAGTTCAATATAGCTGATGTAAGCTTAGCCTATGCCTGATTTTGAGTCTGCTTCCATCCACCTAGTAGCTTCAATTTTTAGTATCCATTTTTACAATCAGATATACCTGAGGAGAAAGTTATCAATTGAACATAATTTTTATCCAAATTTAATTCTCTGATTCTTCTCTCACTTCTGAATGCTTCTAAATGCTTTTGTGTAAGGTTTTGTTTGCCTTGACTAGTAAGACAACACACAAAAGCACAATATCTTGTAGAAATGATGGGGGGAGGTGGGAGAAAGTCTTTAGATTTTGAGTCTGGGCTTTGATATTGAAAATGAGAAGTGCTGCTTTGGCTTATGTGTTCAATGGCTTTTGAATTGGAGCCATTTGGGGCAAGTGTGTGTAGAACCAGTCATTTATCCTTAGGAATTACTTTTTTTTTTTTTCTTCTCATTCCAGTAAGTTGAGAGATGCTTGCTTTATGCTCTCAGTCTCAGCCCCTGGAGAACTGGCTTTCTCAGGAGCCTGGAGTGATAAGGGGGGCTGTCGAGGCTCTGATTTTCATCTCCTTATAACTTTAGTGCTGGACGTTTCCTTTTAAAGTTCCATGAAATATTAAAAACCTGTTTCCTCTGGTACTTCTCATCTAATTCAACGCATCTGTATGCATTTCAAACAGATCACTTTCAGACCTCTCTCTAAACTGGTTGGGTCTTTTAGGAGTACTTTTGAGCAATTTCTGATGATAAAACTTTAAAACCCAAAGGCAATCTCTAACTGCTAGTCATAACAGTCTGCTCTTTGCTTTTCTGTTTTCCAAATGAGTTACATGTGCAAATTCTGTTTTTTGCTATTTATGCTAAGAGAATTTTTTAGTGAAGATGACTGCTTTTGCGTTTATATATGTAGATATTAAAAAAAAAAAAATTGTGTATTTCTGCCTTTTTCTAAGGGATGTAAGAAAGAGTCAAGAATCATCTTAGTCTTTGCTTTTCATAGCATCATCAGCTGTGCTGTTTTGTAAGTGAAGGTTTGCTTGAAAAATGTATTCAACTTGTTGATGAAAAATGAATTATTTATGTTTCAAAACGTTACAAGTTTTTATTTCTGATGGTTGTTTAATCACTTTTAGCTGTTATAGATGCTACTTAAAGAAATGAGTGTTAAAGCTGCCATATATACCATATGTGTAACTTCTCCATAGTCTTACAATGTCTAAAAATGTAGCAATTTGTTTAAATGTCTCTTAAATAACCACATGTCTTTATTTTATTTGTTTTTGGTTTTTTTTTGGCTGACCATTCTGCTAGGAGGTGTTCAGTCAAAAAACGTCATCTTCCTAACCACTTCCAAGGCGCTAAGTTGTGAGGCTCTTAATGCTTTGCATACTTCTCTCAGTAATTTTAGCGTTATGCTATAGTAGACTGGCCACTAAGGAAAATCTTCTCTTTTATTGAAGCTAGTCTGTGGGTTACTTTTATTAAGAGAAAGGTATTACCTCTTTTTTTTTTTTTCCTACAGTTTATCACAATGTGGCAGTAGTTTTTTTTTTTTTTACTCCTGTGAGTTGATCCTGGCTTCTCTTGCAAAGCCTAGGTACTTACTACTCAACATCCACCTGATGCCTTTCAACAGTTTCCACTGGTCCCAAGGATAGCAGCCATGCTCCAGTAGGTTGAGCTACAGCATAGTAGAACTGGGGAGATGTATTTTCCCACTTCCCTGCATGATGAATATGCATTGCAGAATTTCTTAACTTTGTCAAATGGATGATTGAAGCTGGCACAGTTCTAGCAGGATTTTCCTGGAATGCTTTCACACATTTCTCTTGGAAGTCGTTGCTTTCAGCTCTGAGCTTCCCTCTGTAAATTCCTTCAGTCTTTGATGTTGCTTCTTCCTTTTCATTGTTCCTCTATGGATGTGATGATTATCTTTGTTGGTACCAGAACAATGGTCAGCCTGTATCTCAGTATTCCAGCTGATTCAAAAGGGCACCACAGAGATGGAGCTTTCGTTTTTGCTTTGTTATTCTAGTCTTATAGAGAAACATACTCTAAATGCAATATTACTCTGGGTTTGTAAATTAATTCCTCATATTAAAATACCGCGTACCACATTCTGGTCTTGTAGGATAGAAAGAAACTTAGTGTACTGGGTAGTTGTTATGTACATGTGCTGTGTTTATAACCATAATCAATAGGTGAAATCACTTTTTTTTTTTAATTGTTTCTCCACTTGTGAGAGGCAACAGCACCTCTGTTGTGTTAAGGTTGGCCTGGGGTTGTAGGAGAAGCAGTCTAGTACCTGTTTGCTGCATATGTGACCTACCTTGCTCTGATTTTCTTCCATGGAGAATATGCAGAAGATTTGTTGTTGTTGCTGTATGTTGATAGTTTTCGGACTTAGATGAAGGTTAGCATGTCTGTTATGTACTTCAAAATAAATAGTTGAGCATTATAAACCAGATTTTTAAGATAAAAGCTGATCACAAAGCAAAAATAGCATATTTCATTTTGAGTGACATTTCATGTTCCTGTGTGAATCTTATCTCCCTACTAGATCATCCCTATGGAAATGATGTAATGTGAGAGCATCTTAGACTTTCTCATTGACCGTAAAATCTGTGATTTGAGCTTATGTTGTTTTAATTCCAGCTCTGTTGATAACTTAGTGCAGAACTGTAAGAACGTATAGCTGTTACATGGGTTTAAATAGGCTGATTTTTCAGCAGTCTCAGAGGACAGGACTGCTTAGTTACCAGAATAACCATGAAAAAGAGCCTGCACAGGAGGCGTTACTTTCAGAGCAGCCCTCGTAATATGGAGAGCTGACACATTCACCTTGACCTGATGAATGAGTATGTTCCTGTATTACTCATTAAGAAAATTAATCAAGAAAAGATGGGTTTGTTATGTTTCTTTTTTTTTTTTTTTTGAGTGCCTTAAGCATCTGAACCTGGAAGTTGATAGAAATGGGTCACCTTCACTAGTGCACATTTTTGTGCGCTTGGCTTGCAGCTCTTGTTCATCACTGACAAAAATGCCCTGCTAATGGTAGTGACTACACTGAAAAGCAGGGTTTTGTAGCTGAGAATTTGCTCTATCGGTATTACTGTGCTCTTTGTATCTGTTGTAGTTTACGTGGAAATAAATAGGGAATATTGCTGTTGAAGCAACCTAAATTAAAAAAAAAAAAAAAAAGAACAATACATAATAAAAGCTAGTTTTTGTACAGATGTGTTAAGCTGGGAGCATAACCCTGCCTTAGAGCACTTACATGCCCTCTATGGAGTCAATGGAATGTTCTTGGCTTTGTAATTATAGAATTGCTCTACTTTTATTTTCCCTAGGAAAATAATTTGGAAATGTACAGTCTGAATAGGTGGAATATTGATCTGGGAGACAATATGTGATGAGAGTGGAATGAGAGATGCTGTTGTTTTATGAAAGTGGGAGGAATTCAGTTTAATGCAAACACTTTTTTGGGTTTGTTTTTCATTTTTCATAGAATGATAGAATTGTTTGAGTTGGAAGGGACACTTAAAAGTTATGTAGTCCAACTCCCCTGCAGTGAACAGGAGCAGCCACAGCTAAATCAGGTTATTCAGATATTCTGTTGTTGAAGTATCATGTTTAAGATTAACTGTTATATGATCAACATATTAATCCTTTATGGAAACTTTAAAATTTCATGAATCATGGTTGAATTCTGCTGTTCTCACATAGATATCTGGAAACTTGTGTAGAGTTAAGTTAGATAGAAGGGAAGCCAAGCTCATGGTTTATTGAAAGCTCATAAAGTAATAGTAGAAAAACTAGAAAGAAACAGATAAAAAATGATAGTTACTTTATACTAAAAAATAATAAAGTATCATAATAGCGTTTTTTAGTATTGTTCTGTGTATGCTGTCCAGAAAAATGTATCTGAGATTATTTGTAAGGAAATAAAAATTGTCAGTTTCAAACTTAAAAAAAAAGCACATAACTCCCATAATGCTGGTCTTAAATATTTAAGAACTGATCTTTTTTTCTACGTAATATGCATTCTAAGACCAATTATCATTTATTTATTGCTATTTTTTATTTCACACTAGCTGTATACAGAACATGCTAATCAGTATTAAAACAGACTCTGCTTGCCTCAGGAGTTTATTGTCTGCCTTTTGGAATACATTTTTGACTGGCTTTTGCAGATTCTGCAGCAAAGTTTTTAATTTAATTTTGACATTTGTCAGTCAAGAGAAGGAAAATTCCTGCTGTGAAAATAATACAGAAAGACTTCAGTTTTTCTTATTGAAATATTTACTCTCTGGTTTTCTGAGAATCAGTCATTTATTCTGTGGAGAATTACCACTTTTATTGAAACAACTCAACAGTGTAATAATAATGATAATAAATTAAAAAAGGAGACTCAGTCTTCTCTATTTTAAAACAGTGTTCACTTTACCTTGTCGTGGTTTGCTCTGAGAAAGGAAAGCAATTCTGACCCATTTTCTCATTTTAGGATTACATATGTTATAACATTTTAGCTTTACTAAACAGTTTTGAAGCTTCAGAGAAGTCAGTCTGTAGTTACCCTGTGTCTCCTTAATCTATCTATCTATAATCTATAAATGGTTTTGCTTAGCTTTATGAAATATGTGAATACAAGTAAGAAACTTCAATAAACTGTGAAGCATCGGAACACAAACTTGTAGACTTCATGCTGCTTTGAAAGCCTAGTAACAAAAAAAAATCAGAGTAGTCCTGCTGTTATAATTCAAGAATTGGGAATTTTTTGAACAATAAATCAATGCAAAGAGGATTTCCTACTATTTATTTAAGTCTAATGAAATTTTAAAGTCCAATTAAAGATTAATGACTGTAGAAAACTTTAGTAACGTAACGGGGTTGTGCAGTGAATGTATGCTACTGTGGCATTGCCTGCTACTGTGACTTAATTGGAAGAACATGGTCTCTTATAGTTTGACCTGCAACTTTCCATAAATCTTTCTTCTGATTTTGCCACTTGTGCATATCTTTAAAAAGCCCAAGTGATATGAAAGAATAGCATTGTAGTCTAGTTCCTAGGCTGAAAAAAAACACACTCCCTCTAGATGCGGTTCATCACTTCCTTTGTGCTTTTATTTTGGTATTTGTAGAGCCTTCAGTCTATAAATGCATGTTTACTGCAGCTGTTCCTGCTTGTTATTGGTTAATTTTAAACCCATAGCAGATTTTAAAATGTTGAATCACTAACTATAACAATAAAAACAATACTTTTTTTGGAGAATAGTTGTGGGTTGTTGTTTTTTTTTTTTTTTTAGAAGTGGCTAGAAAGGCAGCCAGTAAAAGCATCAATATTCAGAAGTTAGCAATGAGGTCAATTAAACCTAGCCTACATGGTATCATACCCAAACTTCTCTGTAGTACCCACAGTACCAAATATCACTACAGCAGTATAAGAAATGTCTGGACCATACCTCTCTATGGTACTGACTTCTCCATCTTTGTCATCTTTCCACAATGCAGACTTCACTGCTTCCTCATCGCTTGTACAAACAGGACAAACTCTAGATTCTGTCTAAAACAATTGAGAATTTATGAATGTATTGGATAATTAGGTACAAATTGGTTTTTATTTTTTTTCTCCAATTTATACTGCCTGTTAAGACATGAACAGCCTTTGTAATGTAGGAATGTTATCTTTGAGCTGCTTTGGGAAATTGGTCGTTCTTAAGACTGTGGGTTAACGTGGTACAGTTGGTCACTAGAACAGTCGCCATGACCAGATTTTCAAGATTTGTGTGCATATGTGAACATCTACAAATGCACAACGTTATTTATACAAAGAATCCTTTCTGGTCTTGATTTATTTTTTCTTTCCCGTTGTTGAAAAACAGAACAAATAGCTTTGGAAAACTGTAGTAATTGTGGACAATTACATTCTGTATAGAATGCTGAGGTTTCTTTGGAAATAGTTCATCTAGCTGCTGTTTGATAACATTCCTTGTAGGAAAATCACTTCCTTGTAAAACTGTAAACATGTCCAAAACAATCTAGAGGGAGAATAAAAAAAGGAATATACATGTGATTTCATATTTTTTGTGGGTGTTGCATATGATCCAAAAAGTATAACACTTAAAGAAAGGCATTAATGGCTAAAATAAATGGCTATTAAATGTCTCTTCTTTAAATGTACTCTATATGAAAATAAAAAAGGATGTTTCAGAATTCTAATCTCTTTTGGTCTTCTATGACATTTGTCTTCCCCTTCAATGTTCTTTTTTCAATTGTACTTTCCTGTTGCAAACACTCCTTTTAAGTCTTTGAAGGGCTGAAGAACTATAAAATTCAGAAAAAAATCATTTAGCACAAACAGACCTCTGGCAGGTTTAGCACATCCGTAACAGCTGTTATAATTTGCCATATTTTTTTATGGAGCATCATAAAGAAAAGGCCATAACTCCCATCTCTAAATGCAACTGGCATATTTCTTGCTGCTTCTCCCGCTGTGGACTGCCAATTACAAAGAGTGAGTAATGAAAGTGTGAACCCTTTGGAGCAGCCAATTCTCAGAACCATTAGTTTTCTTTTATACTCCAGCCTAATTCCAGGAATGTGCTAGATAAGAAATAAGACGTATCATGTCATTTCAGGATAATACCGTGTAATTTTGGGGTAATAAAGAATTCATTTCTGGAGAGAGAAGTGATCTGATATGGAAAAGTTCAATTTCTTTCTCTCCAGAGAGCTTTATCTCGTCAGATGTGACCTTGTATAATTAAATATATTTCAAATATCAAGAGAAATGGCAGCAGAGCAGACAATGGAATTCTCTATTTTATGTAGAAATGAAATTATATGAAGCAGTCAGTGTAATGTAAGACAAAGTAGATTGCCACTGTTCGTTGTTTCCACTGGAGTTCTTGCTGTTTGATTTTACTCATTACAGTTCTGTAAGAAGGCAGTTTAGTCTGTGTGACTAGATTTTTAGACTTGCATCTAATTGTATTAATTTAGAAAGTACTGGCAAGAATCAGTGCTTAATTGATGTCATTATGTGAATATAAAAGAAAAGAAGGATGATGTCTGCTATACAAGAATTACAAATTTCACATATGAAATACTTGGAAGCTACTGGTTTGAATCCTTAAGGAAGATGTGTAGGATTCAAATCTTTTTTCTATTCAAACAGTGTATTTTAGATACTTTGAAATGTAAAATCATACATTTTTCCTAAACCTCTTTTTTTTTTCCCTAAAATCAAAGTAATAAAAGAAATCCAAGTCAGGTAGTTTCGTCTTTGTGGCATCAAGTCAACAGGCATAAAGACAAATTTTGTTTGTCTCATTTGAATCGTATTACTTTGCAATATCTGATAATATGATGAAAATCCACTGTTGTATCAGTGTGGTTTTAAATCTTGTTTCATGTGTGTCAGATCGTTTTACAGTCATTACACTGAAGAAGTGACCAAAGCTGAAGGGTGGTTGTGTGTGAACTGCTGGAAAGAAATGGCTGAAGATATTTTTTCTTTAAGCAGCTCACATCCTCAGCTTCATTCTCAGATTTCACGTTTGATGTCTTTAATCACTTTCCTGACTGCATTGGTCAGGCACAACAGGGCTGGTGCGAATGGTCACGTCAGCAGGCTGCTCCCTGTGAGCAGGTATTGTGGAGATGGTGGATTTGGAGAGAGCTCTTCACTCTGCTCTTTCATGTGCTCTCTGTGAGGCACTGCAAGCGTAACCTTCGTAAATGTTTTCTTTCCGTTTGATTTTATGGCTTCAACACCAAATGATAGGGTAATGTCAGATTCTATCTAGAGAACGTAATAGCTGGAACTCCTCACAAAGTCCGTAGACCTTTTCTTTATGAATGGCACTATTTTTAAAGGTATAATGTAACTTAATGTAACTGATGAATTTTATTCTAGAAATGAAATCTGCTAGGAAATTGGATTTCCCATTCACTTTGTGGTACTTGTGGTTACTGTCATTTCAATACTAGCTGGAAATACAGTCTTAGGAACTTGTAGTCTGAGGTAGGTTAATATACAGCAAGATGACTATGAGCGTTCCAACAGACTTTTGTTTCTTTTGTGTCATATAAGATGTTAAGGAATGTAGAGCCTGAGCATACAAGTTCATTAGTGTTGTCTGATATATTTTGCTGTGGAAAGAATATGCAAATTTCAGCAAAAATTAGGGTGACGGTGGCTGTGTTGAATTTGCTTTTAATAATGCTGTTTGTTATCTCCTTCATGCTTCTGCCACAGAGGGGAATGTCAAAGAAAGTCTGTCTCAGAATAGAACCTAATGTTTTTGCACAAAACCTGAGTTATGTGCTCACATAAAGACATGAGCTAGACCTTCTTCTTGTGAAAGCAGCTTCTTGGAGCTCCACAAGGAGAAGCGGCATTAAAATCTCTCTGAACAGAAGGGCTTCTACTTGCTCTTAACTCTGGCATGGCAGCCTGTTACTGTACAGGAATTGTCAAATTTTCTATGATTTTATTTCTCTTAAGAAAGATGGT
This sequence comes from Chrysolophus pictus, assembly GCA_037305975.1. Classification (NCBI taxonomy): domain Eukaryota; kingdom Metazoa; phylum Chordata; class Aves; order Galliformes; family Phasianidae; genus Chrysolophus; species Chrysolophus pictus. The sequence continues at coordinate 48,269,430 of CM074579.1, read as the reverse complement.
GGGTGTTAGAATGTAATATGGAAGAGAAATTTTGACCCAGTTTATTTTCTCAAATTTTGGCTGATACATCTGGATTGTAAAGAGTTTCTATTCTCTTGCAAGTCTCTTCCTCTGGGCGCTGTCTAGGGCACAAGTTAGTATTGCATTATACAGATGCAAATACATGCCAGCTAGCTGAGTTCTCCACTGTCATTTGGGAATCCTAGTATCTTCTGAAGTCAATGTGAGGAAGAGTTTTAAAGTCAATAAGTGAATAAGTGAGCTTCTAAATTAAGGTCACGTTCTTTATCTTTGAACTTTAATGCATCACGTGGAAAATGTGCTCTGCTGACAGTTTAAATCACTTCTGATTTGTTGGTGGACTTTTGTAACTGATGTACATGCCAATAACTGTTTATTTTCTAAACACTTTTCTTCTACCCCTGGTAAAAAAAATGAATGTTGTTGAAGTCACCAATTTAGCTTTTTTTTTTTTTTACTACTAAAGAATTCATTTTTATTCTATGAATTGCAGGGTTAATTTCAGTCAGTTTGAAAATAAGATGAATTTACTGTTTATTTTTTATTTGTTTTAATTATTGGAACTGAGTTATCTGAATGTGAATTGTGGAAATTCACGCCCAGTTTAATATAAAAAGTCCTAGCTTAATCTTACCAATTTCAGTAATTTGTCTCTGAGTCAAGTATGCGTATTAATTCACCTGAAATCCTTAAGAGTTACGCTCATTGTAAAAGTTCTAGGAACTTCAGCAGTCTTTTGTGCTACTCCTAGGTAGTAAAGTAAGTAAATATATGAGCAGTACATGAGGCCGCTACTATTGCCATTGTTTCTAGTCAGGAGTAGGAGCTGAAGTGTTAGTTTCATACAGATGTGAATATAGTTTACAATTGTATAATCTTTCTTTCAAAGAAAAGAAGATTGATAATGCAACATCAGACTTCTGTAAAAGATAAAATTCAAAATAATTTTTTCAAGTCTTTCTTAAATGGAATGTCTTTACCAGCAGGAGGGATCTGATAATGCATGTCATCTGTTTCCCTGTCTGTTACTGTTCATAGTCACAAAATGACATGATAGTAGCAAAGGATTCGACAAGAGGATGGCTCATGTACTGTGAGGCTTTCTGCATCATAACAGTGTGTTTGCTTGAAATTGTCACAGTCTATGGTAGAACAATCTCATGAACTGACCTTTTCTAGCTGTTCACCCTTACCACAATGTGAGTTCAATATACTCTCATTTATTTTTGTATCTGAAGCACGTGCCTGGACTCATAGTGTTCTTAGAGTTGGAAGGGGCCTTTAAAGGCTATCTAGTCCAACTTCCCTGCAATGAACAGGGATATCCACAGCTTGCAGAGGCCCCTCCTTCCTGACTTTGAATGTGTCCAGGGACAGGGCATTCACCACCTCTCTGGGCAACCTGTGCTGGTGCCTCACAACTCTTATTGTAAAAGACTTTTTTTCTCATATTCAACTGTAGTGTTTAAGAAGAATGTTTACTGATCCTAAGAGCCTGTGAAAAAGTATAAAAAAGGAAAATATTTCCTTGAAAGAGTTTTAAACTAATAACATAATGTTAATTCCTCTGTTGCCTGTATCTGAAGTAAATGTAGTTAGGTTTTAAAGTTGTTGCTTACCTATACAATACATTTGCTTTAATCAAAACTGTTTTTTAATTAGTTACAACTATGGAAGATTAGTTGTCTGTTCCACCTTTTTCTTCTCTGGTCATGTTTTCTTTAGTAATTGAGTGTCAGAGACAATAAGGCTGTAGGCATATAGAAATATACGTGAATATTTCACTCACTTTGTAGAATCATAGAATGGCTTGGGTTGGAAAGAAACTCCAAGACCATCTGGTTTTAACTGCCCTTGCTATAGGCAGGGCTGCCAGCCTCTAGATCAAGTACTAGATCAGATTGCCCAGGGTCCCATCCAACCTGACCTTAAACACCTCCAGAGGCATCCATAGCCTCTAGGCAGCCAATGCCAGCACCTCACCTTACAGTAAAAAAGTTCCTCTTGACTTCTAAATCTTCTTTCATTTAAAACAATTTCCCCTTGTTCTATCACTATCTACCCATGTAAAAAGTTGATTTTCCTCATGTTTATAAACTCCCTTTAAATACTGGAAGGCCACAGTGAGGTCTCCCTACAGCCTTCTACTTTCCAGGCTGAACAAGCCCAGTTCCTTCAGCATCTCTGCTCCAGCCCTCTGATTATCTTTTGGCTTCATTTTGAAGGCCTGTGAATGAAAGGCATGAAGACCATATTTTTGTCTGTGTCAGGCACTCGCAGCATCTTCTGTGTGGCACCTGGAAGTTTTCTGATCCCCCCTGAGTCTCAATAGTATTCTGAATTTTCCATTCAGATGTTCTGAAGTTCAGAACAACTGGAATTGCAATTACGTAATTGTGACCTTCTGTACAGGTATTATTCTTGGTTTTATGAACTATGTAATGGTAGCCCTATACAGACTGGATTTGTAAAATGGTTATTTTGTGAAGCATCTTTCTGAATATTCACTAAAGCTGCAATTGCAAGATAATAAAGTCAAAACTGTGAATGGCAGTTCCAAAGAATTTACCTTCTAAAATTTCTATCTTTAGAGAACATACGCAAAGTGTGTTGGAAAGATTGGCATAGGAATGACAAAAAAAACCAAACCCTCTCTCTGACACAAGCCTCACTCACATCTGTCAAATTTCAGTTCTCTGTTGCGAAGCAAATATTCACAAAATGGCTTTTTCCTTTTTTTTTTTTTAAAGCAAAAATGCCGAGCATTGCTTTTTTTCCCACCAAAAAAAAAAAAGTTTTTTTTCCAAGTTAATCATGAGCTGTTGAACCATTTTGCTGAAATCGTTTTGCTGATTAAAAAATGTTTATTCTGTTCATGAGATAAGATGTCAGTAGTGATCGCTTAAATTTTGGTAAGGTTGACATACTGGAAACATAACAAGAAAATGTTCATAAACATTATTAGTAGATACTGCCACAATTTCCTCAAATAAAATAACTAGCAAGCTGTTTCATTATATACTGACCACTTTTTAATTGCAGTTGATTGGGCCCACTGCAGATCAGTATGATATTTTACAAAGTATCTGGTAGAAGGGTCCGGATTTTTAGTTCACTGCTCTTGACTTATCCCTACGCTCATGATGATTCACTGAGCAAAGAATCAAGTTTTGGTTTCCTATGGCTGCATGTATATAGTTGTTTAAAAATGCAAAATAAGGGAAGTTTTCAGTTGTATTTTTCATTCTAATTAGGAAACTAACAGCAGCATATATTTGCTAATGGCACAAGAATATTAAAAAGAATACAATAATGAAATGAGTTCATAATCTTTGGTTTTCTTGTTATCTATGAGTTAGCTTAACCTTAAAAATACCTAACAGAAGCCCTAAACTTAGTTAGCACTGGATCATACTGCTACTGGGGGAAAAAAAAAAAAAAAAAAAAATTGATTTGATCTTGCTTTTGGAAGTGAAAAAACATTTTGGTGCAGATACTGCTCCTTTTTACCTGCAGTTCTCCTCTAGCAAATCTTTTCCGTTGGGTGCCTAAAACTGCCTTGATAGATAGATATCTATATGTATATATATCTTAAGTTTGCTAATTTTTACTCTGGTAATCTGCCATGTTCCAGTCATTTGGGAAAATACTACATTTTGAAGTACTTTTTCCTGTGGTCATTACCTTACAAAGCTAATGTTTATGGGGTTAAAATGTTAGAGTACATCTCAGATACTAAAAGTTATTCCAACTATACAGTGCTGAGTTAAGCAATATTAAGTTTTATTTTAGTGTTAGCTTCCATGTATTTACTTACTGAGTGGAATAGATAGTAGGAAAGAACATTGTAAACATAAATAATGTACAAAATAAGTCAAAAATATTTCCATACGTAACACTTAAATAGCATCTGCAGCAGTCCAGGTATGATTAGTCCTTAAAATAAGACAGTCAGTATCAATAAGATTAATAAACCTTGAGGTCTTTCAGTTCCTCTGGCCCTGTCGAAGAGGGCATCTTTCATCTCTGTGAAGTGCACATAAGGAGCTGTAAGGAGGCAAAGCTGAGTATATTGGCTTTGCAGTGCAGAGAAGGAAACTGGTCACAGAAAGACCAGACAACAACAAAGCTGGCGCTTTCACAGAGCTAATGATTTACTTTTTGAGAATTTTTATGCCATGCTTCTCAAGGACAAGGGAGGAGAATCTCTGAATGCTTGCTTTAAAAAAAAAAAAAAAAAAAAAAAAAAAAAAGGCAGCCAGGGTATAACAGAAATGTATTATTGCTAGCCCTGGGGAATTATGTATGAGAAGGTCTTTTCCATCTTGCAGTGCAAGCCAAACTTGACAACATTCAGATATCAGCACTGGCACTCAGAGTTATCAGCCCTGTGTAGATTTGAAGAGCTGCAGGATTTTTATAGGTTATTTTTCAGGTAGAATTCTGACTTTGCCATAGCAAAACCGCTTATGGTAATTATATGTGGCTAATGCATTCTTCATGCCAGCAAAGAGGCTTGGTAAAAGTGCTTGCATCAGGTTTAAAGCAATCCCTGTGGGCTGTCATTTTGTGTGTGTGTTTGTGCGTGTGTGTATAAAACAGAGGAAACTGCTTGAAATTCTGAACTTATTCTCCTGTGTTTCATTAATTGTGTTCAGATTGACATACGGTGTTACCTCTTCAGTTAGGCATCCATGAGATGAGGGAAGATTACCAAGTTCTCTGATTATTTAAGACTATCAACAGATACTTTATCTGGAAAACAGTTGAGCTACTTTTTTTAATCTGTCATTATGTTCATTGCTTTTTTTTCCCAGCTTTAGATGCTTTTGTGCATGTTTTGAAAGTAATTGGACAAGGATAGTTTGTGATGACTGAAATAAAAAATGTATATTCTTGTTCATAAATGTTTTTATATGGAAAACAAAAATAATTATGTTTCCATCCTTAATGTCTACAGCTATTTTGAAGTTTTGTGAAATTACTCACGAGCAGCTTAGTGTTCTTAATTTTTTCTTACAATGTAAGATTTCCTGGATACTTGGTTAGCTGTAGTTTGTTTTTTTTTTCTCCTCCTACATGCATATTTTTAGACATTAACCTTTATTCCCATGTAAAACTTTTAAAACTTTCATCTTTGGACATCACTATGTTCAGCAGGTCTCACTGTCTTTAGAGCTTCTAGCTGTAGCCACTGGCATATAATCTTTGGACAAAATAGGTATTTATATTAGCAATGCACATGGTTTTTTTAAAGAGGAAAACATCTTTACAAATACTCCATGTGTTTCTTTCCCTGAAGGTCTAACTACTCTGTAATTTTTAGCTGAATTTGCTTTCAGTTAATCTCAGTAAATTCTCTGTTTTTGCCTTGGCTTTCCCTGTTCCTACTTCACTGTGTTTAAGGTGCTACTTCTTAAATTTTAACTCTTATGTTGCAGAATGTACTGTACTTTACATACTGTGAGAATAAGACCACATTTTCCTTTCTGTACTGCTGACAGCTACCATCTCCCAGTTATATCAAAGGCTATAAAACCATGATTTTAAAAGTATACTTCTCCTCTTTATCAGAAGATGATTTTAGATATCAGCTGCCAAACATTTCAAAGGCTCTCATAAGGTCTTCAATTGGGGCTGCTACGTGTCATCTATTTGATTCCTCTGGCTATGTTTCAGATTTGTTTGTCTGCAGTTGCTCAGTTGATCACCATAGGTGGGCTAATGTTCCATCAGTGCCACTTGCTATCTATTCATTGCGGTCATGGCTACAAAATTTTCAGAAATATTTATATTTAAGAATTGGAAGTTTAAAGTTGGGAATGAAATGTTGATTTTTTTTATTAACCTAAAGAAATGTTCTAATTAGTGTACTGTAAGTGAACATATTTTGCAAACGGGGAGAGAGAGAGAGAAAAAAAAAGTCAAAGACATTTTTGCCTGAATTATTTCTACCTTTTTATGTTTTGTTCTTTGTTTCTGATGATAATGCAGGTGAAAAATGAACAAGTTCACAGGATTTTAATTGCTGCTTATTAGTGAAATATATTAAGTAGGAAGACTACATACAGGACTGTGTGAGGTCATACTATAAATCTGCAATTGTAGATCTGATGCTGTGTCCACTCAATATACAACTAATATTTAAATGAGAGGTATGCAGTGTCTTTTTTCACTGGCTTGATCTTCAGCCTTCTGTTATTTTTCTTATGTTTTTCAATGTCATTAAGTAAGCCAAAATGATGCAGTAGTAAGAGTTGTATTTGGGGAGATGAAATTTAATTGTAGCTTAGATATCTAGTCTTAATGTTATTAGTTAGATATGGATTTGAAACTAATAGTTCTGCTTTAAAATCCTACCTCTGATATCCATGAAATAAAGAATCTGAATTTCCCAGAGCCAAGGGCTCAATCTTTTGATATGAAAACTTTCCACAAAGCAGATTCTAAATATTTCCCAGATGGTGAGTGAGGCCTTAACGCAGTGTAGGTGATTTTCAAGGAATGAAAAATGAGTAAAATAAAGTGCTTTTCAGTTATGCAAGCTAGTTGGAAATGTCCTCTCATTTCTTCATTCACGTTGTACAAGCCATTAGTTTTTTGAGATGGTCATACTCGTTTACCTGGGGAAGCAGAGAGTTTGCTTGATTCTTTTTTATTATTATTATTAATATTCAGAAACACTGCAGGCCAGTAATGTTTACCTGGGAAGCCCCAGAATAGCATATCAAAGGGAACTCAACCCTAAATGCAGCGAAGCAAGCAAATAAAGCTTTTTCCTCTTTTGATTTGTATGGGTTAAATTCTTAAGAATTCATCTACAATCAAACAAATAAGACAATATTGATAATTTGTTTTCAGTCTTTTTATAAATGGAATGCAAGTAAATATTGTGTTTTTTCTTCGATGACTGCACTGTAATGGGGAGTAGCAGAATGTGCTTCTCAGTGCATGGACTCTAGTTATCTAGTGAAAATGCTCATGATGTTTTCTTAAAGAAAAGTCTTCCATTTCCTTGTCATTTCCTGTCTAAATTGCAGATATTGATTGGCCAAAGACATCAGGAAATCAGGTTGGTCCTCAGCATTTTGACTCTGCAAAAGTATTGTTTGCATGACCGAGTATTTAGTATGAATTTCTTGTGAAATGGACCTTGTTTGCTTTTTCCACCTAAATCTGTCAAAGACAAAGCTTCTTACTCAAGGGAACTGCAGATATAGAGCGTTGGCTGAGAGGAAGGGTCTAATACCAGCAGTTGCCCTCTGGGCTGCCAATGATCTTCCAGACATAATTGAATCTGGTCTTTGTATTTTTAGGTACATTTAAGTTGTTTGAAATTGGCTTAAGGAAAAAAAGTTAAACATGTTGAAGGCTTCGTTCAAGGCCAGTTACTCCTGGTAATCCCAGTAAAATGTTGAATCAGAAGGAAAAAATGAGTATTTCAAAGTACTAGACAAGTTTTAGCTGCAATGTGAAAATATATTTTCTGTTCAAAATGGGGAGAGAATATACCTTGTAATGTCTATAATGTAGGTTTGTGATCCTGGGTCAACACCACTTCAATATTTAAGATGTTGTCATTTTCAGCTAGTTCAGGTTAATAAAAGTTTAAAGGAAAAATGTTCAAGAAAAATAAATTCCAGATGTGACGCAGTACAAACTTGTCAATTGAACAAATGCCCCCAAATATAACAATTATGTTCTCAGCTTTTGAAAAATGTGTGCTTAATTAAAATTTCCTGGGAACATCTGTTGCTGAGTTATCCAGAGGCAACTAGAATGATGGAGCATCAAATCCTCTAAAGTCTATGCTTTGTGCAAGAACTTCCAAAATGACATGCCTGCTCAGAAAATGTCCTCTGTTTTGTTTCATACTGAGCAGCAACAGGTGTTTTTATGAAAACAATAATGTACAATAGAGAAAAGTATTTATTCTAATTTGTCATATGCAGAGTATTAGCATTTGTCAAATATGTGTGGGCAAGTTTGGAAAGATTTGTGAAAATCCTCTTTTTGCTGTTAAAAAAAAAAAAAAGTAAAATCTTCAGAAGATTGAAAATTTTGAATCACTGAGATATATCAAAACAGTACATCTTAATCATGTGCTTTGAAGGAAAAAAAACAGTAGCCTGGTAATTACTGTATACAGATTTTTAATTTAGTATTGTGAAAACTGCTTTGAGTTTGGAATCTTTGCTTATGTCTAACTTCACATTAAACTGTCATGTGTCTGATACCATAATCTTCATGTGAGCAAATAAAGACGTTAATATGGAAAATACAAGAAAAATAAATACTCATTTGGGAGGCTAATTATTAGAGGAACATTTATATGCTGTATGCAATTGCCTGAATACAACCCTAAGAATAAAGAGATCTTTATGGCTATAAACAGAGATGGGATTCCATCGCCTTCGAGAAGGGGGAAAAAATATTTAGCACTTCTAGATTTTTATGAAACATTTTAAGATACCTAATTTGCTGTTCTTTCATTTTATTACATAAAGTAAGCAAAAGCATTGTATATAGTTGTAATAACTCAGTATTACCTGTTCACTAGTAATACTAAATTCCTCTTTATCCTTAGATATTTCTATTGCTTCAGTTCTATTACATCTGTGTTTTTTCTCTGAGTTAATCCCATTAATCTGAATAAGATTTTTTAAATATGTGGGCAACTGGCACCTCTAATATAATAAAGTAATAAACTCACTGGAGAGATTCTTGTAAGTGGTTTTGCTTATCTTAAATACAGTATTATTTCCAATGATATTTGACAATGAAGGAAGTCCATTTATTTATACTGGGATGACAGTATACAGTTACTCTCATAGTTACTAGTCATAAGTAACCTCTTATATATGATATGTTAGGAAAAACCTATTTTCCATGCAATTTCAGTCCTGATTTGATTTGCTCACTCCTGCTAGTAGGAGTTGCTTCATAAAGTTTGATACAGTATCAAGTTATTGTCGAATCATTACAAAGTAGAGCTAAAGTCCTTAGAACAACATACTGTCAGAGATTCTTGGTGATGGGGGGCAAAAAAAAAGTGGGAAAATGACTGTGTCAGGCTTATACAACTTGGTAGTTTTGAGGATAAAGAGTACCTGTATGGAGATCTAAGCAGAGACTGACTCACCCAATCTTCACTCCAGCCCTCTTCTTATTCCCTGCAGCCTTTTTGTTTGTGACAGATTGACTCACCCTCATCCTTGTCTCAGGAAGCTCATTTTTGCAACTACTTTGAGCCTTGTATGAAGATCTATTTCTCAGATTAGTTCCTGGCACTAAAACTGTAAGCTAACATAAGAGATGCATTTACTACAAGTTGGTTAGCGCTGTGTCATATGTTTCTTTTATATACTGAATTCCACTTCTACAGTATAGTACTTTTTAAAGTTTGTTTCAGAATGTGGATCAGTTGTTTCAGTAATAAATGAGTTTGAAAGCAAGCAAGTGAGCCAAGTACATAATTCAGTGAGGAAGAAAGACATCGAAAGCTAATTTATCTGGAAGATTGCTACTTTTTCCAAACGGAAGAAAAGTAACTATTATGATGGGTCATTTAGGCTTTCCTGGCTTGGTGAAAGTTTCTTGTGGAAACTATAAAAGTCAAACTATGAAGAAGCTAATAATTTTATTAAATTTTAAGTTTTATTAAATTTATTTAATATGTAAATTTATTTAAATATTAAGTTTTATTAAATTTAAAGTTATGAAAAAGCTAATGTTCAAAGCAATGAACAAGATTGCGGCTTTTGTTATGCCTGTTGCTGAGGAATCCCTCGTTACAAACAATTCTTTTCTGCCTTTTCTTTCAAAAGCTTTATAATCTTCATATTAAAACTTTGACAGTTGGTACAAGAAGCTGCTCTGAAGTTCTGTTGGCTTCTGTAGTGCTGTGTAGAATAGAAGGAATTATTCAGAATTTTTACACTGAGACTTCTCAGAATTAGTAGCGTCGTGTCATATCCATAACATTAATACAGAACAACTTTTCAACGCTTAAGATTTATGCATCAACTTTCAGTGGTGGTCACAAGTTGCTCTTTCCAAGTGGAAAGATTTGCAGCTCCATCTGCCATCTCCTGAGAGAAATTCAGGGGTGCTGTCAGAATGTTCAGGACTGAGATCAGGAAAGTCAGGGCACAGACGGAATTAAGCTTGGTAAGGGATGTGAAAAACAAGAAAGAATTGCTTAGGTACATTGACAAGAGACAGTCAAAGGAGAGTGTACCCCTTCTAAAAAATGACAAGGGAAAACTGGCATCCTCACATGTGGAGAAGGCAGAGATTTAATTGTTCTTGGCCTCAGTCTTCACTGCCAGTCAGGCTTTCCAAGTCTCTGGGGTCTGGGGAGCTAAATCCCTTCTGGTGTAAGATTGGAGCAAGTCTGAGACCAGCTCGTGATGTGTACAAGTCTATGGAGCTGAACAATATGCATCCCAGGGTCTTGACAGAGCTACCAAGCAGCTCTCCGTCGTATTTAAAAACTTGTCTCTGTCAGGTGAAGTTCTTGGTGACTGGAAAAAGGGAAACAGCAGTCCCATATTCAAGAAAGGTAGAAAGGAAGACCTGGGGAACTGTAGGCCAGGGAGCCTCACGTCTGTGCCTGGAAAGATCATGAAACACATTCTACTGGAAGAGATGCTAAGGCACATACAAGATGAGGAGGTGATCTGAGACAGCCAACATGGCTTCACCAAGGGCATATCATGCTTGACCACTCTGGTGGCCTTTGCTGATGGAGTAATGGCATTGGTGGATGAAAGAAGGGCAACTGATTTAATCTACCTAGACTTGTGCAAGGTCTTTCAGATGGTCCTGACCATATCCTTATCTCTAAATTGGAGAGATATGGACTTGAAGCGTAGACTGTTCAGAGGATAAAGAACTGGATGGTCATAGCAAGAGGGTTGTTGTCAAGGGCTCTACATCTAGGCTGATCGTAAGTGGTATCCTCCCAGTGTTTGTCTTGGGACCAGTGCTCTTCAATGTCTTTATCAAAAGCTTAGACTGTGGGATTGAGTGTACCCTCAGCAAGTTTGCTGATGACACTAAGCTAAGTGGTATAGTCAGTATAATAGAAGGGATGCCATCCAGAGAGACCTGGACAGGTTTGAAAAATGGGCCTGTGAGAATGTAATGAGGTTCAATAAGGCCAAATGCAAGGTGTTTCACTTGAGTCGAGGCAGTCCTAGACATGAGTATTGATATGAGTATGACTGGGAACGAACACCTTGAGAGCAGCCCTGCCAAGAGTGACTTCCTAATGGGTGAAAATCTGAACATGATCTGTCCAACGGTATTCTGGGTTCCATCAAGGGAGGGGTTGCAGCACGGAGAGATGATTGTCCCCCTCTATTCTGTCCTCATAAGGCCCCACCTGAAGTACTGTGTCCAAGCCTGGGGCTCATAGCACAGGGAAGATGTTGAAGAGGGTCTTGAGGAGGACCATAAAGTTGATCAGTGGGCTGGGGCACCTCTCCTATGATGAAGATTGAGGGAGCTGGTATTGTTCAGCCTGGGGAGACCTCACTGCAATCTTTTAATATCTGAAAGGAGCTTACAAGCAGGAGGGAGACTGACTTTTTTTATGCAGGTAATATTGATATGACAAGGGGGAATGGATTTAAACAGAAAGAGGGGTGGTTTAGGTTAGATGTTAGGAGGAAATTGTTCACAAAGAAATTGATGAGGTGCTGGAACAGGCTGCCCAAAGAAATTGTAGATAACCCATCCCTGGAGGCATTCAAGACCAGGCTTGATGAGTTCCTGGGCAGCCTGGTCTAGCGAGTGGCAACCCTGCCCTGGGCAGGGGAGTTGGAACTAGATGATCTTTGAGGTCCCTTCCAAACCAAGACTTTCTATGATTCTGTGTTATCCTGTGAAATGACTTGGTGTGTGAATGTACTTATGCACTATGGTCAAAGTGAGCTATTTTATTTGAAATTAATGAGTATATAGTACAAGCATATATTTATATACAATGTAATTATTATGTGAGATGCAAAACCCATCTTTAACTGTACCCTTTTAGAATTTATAACATGAGTGATAACTTCATTTTTGATGAAATTGTTACAGAGACTTAATTTGTTCAGCATCTAAAAATCTGTAGGTTTTCTTTAACTAGAGTGCTCTCAGACTGACTGTATAGGACAACCAAAAGACAATTTGCTCTCATGTTCACTTCTTACTCTCCTTGTTTTTTTGTGCATAGCTGGTGGTGTATCAATTTTTAGTTGTTACTCCCAATGTTTAACGTGATAAATTCTCTAGAACAGAAATCAGAAGCCTAAGGGAAGTACTGGACTTTTTGTCTGTTTAGGGTTAGTCAAATATTTCTGACGCTTTCTGGAGTTGTTCCATGTCTGTAGTCACAGCCTTCTATAGAACATTATCTCCTGATAACCTTATAGCACTCTGAAAGTGATTATGTTAAATAGTTTAGGTACTAAGTACCATCCAAATGGCAGTAATAGTTCTTAAGGACACAAATTAACATTGCGATTTGGTTGCAGTGCTTGACAGAATCTTGTTGATGTCTCAAATTCTAGAATCATCTAGGTTGAAAAACCCTTAAGATCACCAAGTCCAACCATCATCCTGACCTACCAAGTCTCAACACTAAACTACAACGTGTAGTGCAGCATCCAAAAGTCTGTTGAATACGTCAACAGATGAAAACTCCCCTGACTCCCTAGGCAGCCCATTCCTATGCTTGACCACTCTCTCTGTAAAGATCCTCCAGATATCCCATCTAAACCTTCCCTGGTTCAAGTTAAGAACATCTTGATGTATTAATTCACTTGTCATCTGAGAAAATTTACTGATACCTATCTGCTTTCCGGTAGTTGTAGAGACTGATGGGATCTCTCCTAAGCCCCCTCTTCTCCAGACTAAACAGCTCCAATTTCTTCAGTTGTTCCTTCTAAGTCCTGTTTTCTGCTTCCTTAAATAAACATTTTGCATGTGTCATCTTTCCTACAATTTCTCCTTATATTAAAAAATGTACTGTCAAAAGGTAGTACAAAATGTTTCATCCTTAATCTTTAATTTTAAAAACAGAGGCCCATCAACGCTTACTGTTTTTGTTAATCCTTTAATTCAGCTATTCAGCAAAAATATATGCATCCCACATTCTTGCTCTCAGCAACCCTCGCTACTGATTTTAGCTTTAATTAGCTAATTTTAAGAATAGTACTTGATGCAGTGTTACCTCAATAGTTTGCTTCTGAGATTCTTACATATACACAAGGCCTAGCTACCCCAAAAATGTGGGGAAGTCTTATGTATTAGATGTTGGCTTCTGTCTGCCTTTCTGTGTTTGTAGTACTTAGTTTTTGCTAATATTTTGCCCATTTAAGAATGCACTAACTAGGAAATTACAGTGAATGTATGTGATTGCCAGAGAAATCATAGAAGTCTATTTTTAAATGGCACATCAGAAATACTATCCTGCTTTGCAAACTGCTGCATCATCATCATCAAGGTATTCCCCAGTAAACAATAAAAGAAAGTGCTTTTCAGAGAGAATCAGAGGCAAAGACAATTGTATTCATCAAGTCTTCAAATTAGCTAACAGAAAGTATGTTGTAGAAGTTGGAGGAGAAGGATAAGGCATCACAACTAGCAGGTCAAACGTAAAGAAATTGTGATAAATAAAATGTGGGTATTAATAAATTACCCCTTAAAAGAAAATCCAGTTAGTTATTTATTTTAAGATGGATTAGCTACGATTAAGTTTCTGATCAGTACTAAAAATTCAAAAGCATAGGGACTAGACCGATATTCATAATATTACAATCTATTTGTCATTCACCAATAATATTAGCATTTTCATGCATTTAAGTCTGCTTCGTTAAGTTTTATTGTCTACTTTTTTACTACCCTATACATCAGCTCTACAAGGTTTAAAGAGATTAATTACATTTTACTCACACAGTAGTCCATACTTGTGTGGCCTAATTAAATGCATCTTTACTGCTCATCCAGACAAGTAATTAATAATAATATTGACATATAAAAGTAAACCATTCTGTGATCTGCATGTGCGCAGTGTGTGTTGTGGGTGAAGGTGACAACCGTTGGGTTTGCTGCAGCTGCTGTGGGCCAGTGTCCAGGGGCAGCCCCAGGACCTCCCCAGAGGAGACACTTGGGCCTCAGTGAAAGCAAGGCTGCCTCTAAGTTTTAGAGAAAGAAAAAACGAGTCCCCAGATGGATACAGAGACAATGGATTTGTCAGCTGCCTGATACTAAGTATTAGGTGTCTTTTAGTTCTTGGTGACTTAGTTGCATGTTTACTAAGGAGCAGATTTGATGATGTGCCTTGCTAGGAGCTAAATAATTGCTTTCTGTGAGGATCTGCTGTGCAGACAGATTGCCACTGAGTCTGTAGCCACTCATCCTGTAAATCTCTTCTACAGAAGCGTCCTGTGCTAGGATGCTTGTGGAGTCTGTCTTTGCTCTACTGGTGATAATTAGTCAGAGTAGGTGCACTATTGTCCTGACTATCTTCTTTGCCTTTTTGTCTTACCCATAAATGGCAGAGCTTTATATTATGTGTGATTATATGGCACTTTGTGTGGCTGTCTGTGCTTTTAGAGCTGTGTCTGTCAAACCCTGCTTGTAGTTTCCTTGTTCTTTTGCTTAGTTTGCTTACTTTCTGTGCCTTGAGAATAGATTAAAGGGCAAAACTTTTGCCAATGTTGTCACCCACCAGAGTAAACATAACTCCTGCTTCATTTACCATAGCTTGTCAATGTAGTGCAGCCTCCTGGATAAATGGTTCCAACCTGTCTAAGGACAGAGCATAGTGCACCTTGGCACACAGTCTTTTTTGACAATGCCATAGTACTATGAGCAGTGGAAAATCAGCTAGGAAAAGCTTTCTTATTTTTCTTTTATGCCTTAATTGAGTTATTCAGGTTTGATCTGCCAGGTAAGATGTGCCATTGTCTCACAATCTTTCTCTTTTCTCTGCATTTAAGTATGAGCTTCCAAAAAAACAAAGCTGGAGGACAAGAATCTTATGAAATATTATATCTTCATATCAACAACTTTCTCTCTAGGGTATTAACATTTTCTTTCGTAATCATAAAGATACTTTTCCTGTTGATCTGTTAAACCTATTTTTTGTTTCTGATTATATAGGCTTTTTTTCTTCTTGCAAAATTCATTTAATCACATTATTTTCTACATTTTTCCCTGTATTTTCTGTATTGGTAGTTTAAATTTCTTAAGCAAAAGGTTGCCATTTCATCTTCCCAAATGTCTTCAAGGCTTTTCTCTTCTGGCATGGAATTCACCGACGTGCTCAGGTCTCTACTGCTCAGAGTCAGTGTGTACCAGTACTCCCACTGGCCCCTTTTGTAGTTAGTGGGAAATGAGAAACTGGCAGGTAGTGCTTTAGTAGAACAGTTATTACATTCTAGATATGGAATGATTGTTGAGTTTTAGGTCTGAGGAGAAATATAGTAATCAGATCTCTGTTGTATAATCTACACAGTATATGTGTGTTTTCTTAGGGAATGTACTCTCAGGAGTGCCAGTGCAGCTAGAACAAGCTTCTTCTCATCCTGCACAAAAAGCATCCATAATTCCAGAGTAAAAGATATTCCATGTAACCAGTCTTCTGCAGAAGAAAGCAAAGCTAATCCGAAGAGTTAATCTCTGGCTGCTGATGTGTCCTCATCATCCAAAGCAATTATTGATTTTTCTAACAAAGCCTGAAGAAAGAATAATGCCGTACAACTTCTGGCAGAATGAGGTGGCATATAGTATTTTGTGAGTGCACAACTTTCTATGCTCTTATTTAAAGTTTTGGTGTGGGTGGCATTTTCCCAACATGTTCAACTAATTTTAGTCCATTGATTTCTCTAAGAAAGTTTTTTCTTTTTAAAACTTCAAGATAGGGACAATATTTATCCTACTATGCGAAACCTATGTCTAACATTTTGATATTTGGCTTCTCTAACTTTCGTGAAGCTGTTATCTCCAGAGGGTTTCTAAAGCTGGTCTCTTCTCACTTGTTTTTTCTCCTCTTTTTAAAGCTACCAAGAGAAAGAACAGAGAATAATTGCTGCCATAATTACTGAAATTGTTTACACAGCTACATTATTTGTCAAGTTTCATTCTGCTTAAAAATTATTCTTTATAGATCCAATTCACCAAGCATCAATAAAGAATAGGACAATTAAAAATTGAATTTCAATGCAAATGTGGCCTTTTCCCTATTCTGCATGATTGCACATTCATCAGGCTCATAAACCCTGCTGTTGACAGCACACCATTGAAATAACCAAGAAACAGCCACACTGTTATTGTTTCATGAGCCTTTTGATATCACAGTTCGTTTCCTTCCAGAAACAGATTGCAAAAGGTCAGTAACATGTCACAGAAATCCGTACAGCAACCACATGGAGACACATTTGCCTAAATTTGCAAAGGGTCTGCAGTGCCAGTGGACCAGAGCCCTGCATGTATGTTGTTTTTTTCAACAAGTGTTTAACACAAAATTGATCTCATTGCCCATTCATTATCAACAATTTGTTAAATAGAGTAACAGAATGGTTGAGGTTGAAAGGGGCCTTCTAAGATGACTTGTCCAGTTTCCCTACTCAGTGTCAACTAGATTACATTGCCCAGGACCACAACCAGACAGGTTTAGTGCATCTCCACAGATAGACACTCCAGTGTCTCTCTGGGCAACCTTTTCCAGCATTTGTCCACACTCACAGTAGGAATGTGGTTTTTTGTGTTCAGTTTTATTTTCATGTGTTTAAATTTGTACCCATTGCCTCTTGTCTGACATCGGAGATATTTATAGATATGGATAAAATCCTCCAAGAACCCTTCTCTTCTCCAGGCTGAACAGTCCCAGCTCTCTCAATCTCTCCTTAGGTGAATGATACTCCAGTTTTTTAAACAGCATTGTGGACTCACTGGTCCATATCTTCAAATCTACTGGGAAGCTCAGGACTGGACCCAGCACTCCAGGTGATGCCTCACTAGTGCTGAGTAGGGGGCAGAATCACTTTCCCTTGGCGTGCTCATAGCACTCATAACACTGTGCAGAATGCCATCAGCCTTCCTGACCATGATACTGTTGGCTTATGGTCAGTTTGTTGTCCACCAGGACACCCAAAGAGCTTCTCTGTAAAGCTGCTTTCCAGCATGTCAGCCTCTACTATGTAGTGGTGTGTTCAGCTATTCCTCCTTTGGACTATCATTACCAGATTCCGCTTACTTAGCCTATACTGTCAGCTTCTCTGTGATGTTATGGGAGGACAGTGTCTGAAGCTTTACTGAAGTTGAGGTAAATAACATCCTTCGCTCTCCCCTCATCACCCATCAAGTATCACTGCAGAAAGCTTTGGTAATATCCTGCCCCATGTAATTTTTAACAGACCTGTGCTTGGACCTTCTCAAGTGTGACGCAGTATTAGGTTGTTACTGACAATGCATCCTTTGGGTGAGCACATTGACTACACCCTTGGAGCAGATCAGTGAGTACACTGACAACTCAGTGTCGTGCAATCACTTTGTTTTTCTTTTTGTGTTTTTTTGTGGTTTTTTTTTTTTTAATTTTGTGTGTTGGATTCCATGCATTTCCTTCACTGAACTTGCCATTTTGGCAAAGTCGAGGCTTGCTAGGAGGACTGTGTAGTGCATTGGTAGAATTTATTATGAAATCTAATATAAGTCCAGATGTATGTTTATATCTAAGTGATGCTTTGGACATACACAGATGATTGTATTAGCATAGAAAAAAAAAATTTTTTGTTTGTTTGTTTTAGAGGTAAGACGATATTCACAATATTTATGTTATGCTATACTTAAGTGGTAGAATTTGGTGTTGAATTTTTTAAAATACTGTGTTAGCAAGATAGGAAAAATAAGACTAATGGTGCAAAATTCTTAATATGGATATGTGTAGTATACAAGCAATTGATAGAAATCATTTTTAATGGGAAACTGAGAACATATCCTATTTGTTTATTAATTATTATAGATGTACTTAAGAAAGTTAAGTACCTTTAAATGTCATGCCTGCATATTTTAGCAATAGAAGTGTTCACAAAACTTTGCTGGATGCAGTTAATAATTTAATATTCAAGAATTTTCTCCATTAAAGTTGTGTAGCCTGCAACGTGAACCATTTTATTTTTTTAAATAATTATTATTTGCTTAAATATTCAAATCTGTTGGGAAATGGATGCACTTTAATTGTAAGCTTTAATTTCTATAGTATTTCAAACATAAAGGAAAGTAAGTTTGGCAAAATTTTCACCAAGGAATTTGTTTTAATGTTTTCTGAAAAGGAATGCACAAAGAAAATCAAACAATCAAATAAAACACTTCTGAAAACTGTATAAATTATGATCCCAAAGGTCTGCTTTAGCTCAAAAAGACAAACTTATTGCAACCTAAAATTCAGATTAAAAACTTATGCTCAGTGATTCACAAAATAGTTGTCTTTACTCTCTAGCATATGGATTGGATGTCATAATTTTAGTTAGTCACCTAACTTTATCAAATATATCTGCAAATTGGAGTCCTGATAGAATGAATCCAACTTGCTATTTTGATTTCTATTTAGCAAAATATGTTTCAAGTGGGGTAAATCTGGTTCTTAACCTTATATAACACCACATGTAGGAGATGTGATAAAATCCTTTAGGACAGATATCTTTGTGTACAGTTTCAGCAACTGTTGCTGTGTGTTTTTTGTGGGTTTTTTTTCTCACATTACTTTTTAATTAATCTGTACCAATCATTTGGATAAAGAAAGGCAGTGTAAATTCAGTTTTGTTTGTATGACTGTGTGTTAAGTAATATTCTTCGCAATCACACATTGTTGAGTGAACTTCATTGACTGAGAATATTAAAATTTATTTTTCAATTTTGCACTCAAAGATTCTGTAATGGAGAAATGCAGACATTAATATCTTAAGCCATGCTGAATGGACTGTTTATATTTAAAATCTGCCTGTTTTACTTCCATACAATACATACCCTGAAATGATGCCTCAGAAAGGCGAATGAAGAGTTACAAGATTCATTTCTTCTTGGGAAAATTTGGTAGTACTCCTGTGATGAGAAGTAATAATATCTTATGTGGAATCTATAATTATAAATGATGTTTAATGCAGTGGTGCATGATAGACACAGTGAAAAGTATACAGTATCAGTCTCATTGAGACAGGATCACCAAGTAGTTCATTAATGTACAGGGAAATGAGGTGGGAATGAGTATGCCTGTTTATCATCAACCAACTGTTGGAATCCCAGGACAAGCCTGCGGTTGCAGATCACAAATAAAAAATACCTCCTGTGTGAGTGAAAGGCAGAACAGAAACTGATAAGAAGTTGAATGTTCCATTTCTAATATAGGGATTTATTTTTCAAAAAGCTTTATTCATGAAGACGATACAAAATAAAGAAGTATAGGAACATAAGTTTTTTGGTTGGTTTTTTTTTTTTTGGTCATCAACAGATTCAAAAGATGCAAATATGTGAAACTAAAAACAGTTTCAGGAGAAAATTCATAGAGGTTATTTTTTTCAAAAGCAGTGATACAGTGGTTGTTAACAGCAGATTAGGTAATGTTAGGAAGACAGCTTAAGATGTTGAGGTCACTCAAACTCTTTCAGTTAGCTTTGTGATATTTTGTGAACTTTTACTGAAGATACGTGCTGTAATTTAAGATTTTTGTAACAGGCTTTGGTCAAAGATCCAAACTGAATTACTAATGGAATTTTGTTGTTCAGTAGTATAAATGAGAATATTATTTACATAAATATTGCCACAAGTAATTGATGTCCTCAGTGCTTTGTTTGTGTGCATCCTGATGTGTTCCTGCAGCGAAATTAATAGATTTGCTACCAGGAGACATTAATTGGGGGTGACACTACTTTAGTTCCATGCAGATTGCTATTCGATTGTCTTTATTGTAACTTGATTACTTTTCATTTGATTCTAAGAATTGCATTATATCAATTTCTGATACAACTTGTGATATGATTTTTTTACAAATTAAAATACTTGTTATTGCTATACATGGGTCATTTTCCCTCATTAATCATGTTGTCTTTCAGTATTCCCTGGAGGAATGTTTCAGGAATTGCCAATAGCTCAATACTGCATTAGTATCGTTACAGTTATTAGTGTAATGCAGTGAAGAACTCTACTGTCTTGTTTGAGAAACAGGATGTCACTACTTAAATATTTAATACTGGAAAATATTTTTATTAGGATAATTTTTAGTTTGCGAGTTTTCATTTACCATGTTATGTGACACTGAGATAATATGCTAATTCTCATAACATTTATTGATTTAGTTATTCATATACTTTTACTTGATCCAGGTTTGTTGCAGGTTCAGTTTTACTGATAACATTGGGAATTTTACCTCAGAGTCCGTTACGTAACAACTAACACAGACTTGTCAGACTAGCAAAGATAGTCTTCAGCAGTGCTGCTAATTTAGATATCCTTGTGCCCTTACCCACCAGAAACAAGTGAGACCTTGTTGTGCTGCCACTTGTTTTTGCAAACTCTGTCAGGTCAGCAGTTACAGAGCCCAAACACATCAGCAACTGCATCTTTTATCTATGGCCGGCCAAGATAGCAGATCTCATGTCAGAGAAGGAGTTCATCAGGCCAAGGCTGGAGCACATGACAGCCAGAATTGAAGCACTCTTGCATGAGAAGTATCACTTGTTGAAAAAAAGCTTCTGTAAAGACTGATCTGGGCTTTCTACTTTCCATTCACATGTAATGTATTACAGCATATTTTATTGATAGAACTTTTCTACTATAGCAAGAATAATTTACTTTCTTAAAGGTAGAGAGCAAAGACAATGATATTCAACCAATTCCACTTAAAGCATTTTGAGACAGATTAAAATTTCTTATCTGGTGATTGGTTCTTTAGGTAGATTCTCTATTCAGAATTCGATAGAATATCTCTAAGGATGTGAAATATATTTATTTTCTAATTAAAAAAATGATGCAAGTTCATGCTCCTAATTATGAGTTGCTTTTGTAGCAATGGATCTCAGATTTATCTAACAAGATTTTTCTGTGTAAAAAAGAAAGCATTGTAAATATTATTTCCAATTTTGCATCCCTTGCATCAGGAGTATCTACGTGTGTTCTTTTGTGAGGCCCATGACAGACAGAAATGCTGTTACTGTTTTGCATTGTTTCCTCCTGCTCTTTTTAGCATGTCTTTTCAACATCTTGAATCTGTGAGCACAAAATTCTGCTTAGGCATTTGAGGAATGAAAATCGAATATTATGTGTTTCAGGAATCTTTACAAAGAGCCTTAACTGCCCCATTAACTTTTTATCTGATGGGAAGAACTTTCAGCATATATTTTAAGAGTTATATTTTATTGAAATTAAATCTATCATCTGTTCCTTTTGGAGTTAACAATTGTTTTAATTCTTAAGCAATAGCTTTAAAATAACTAGATGGGCTGCAATTCTGAGTGAACTAGAGAAACATTGTCAGCATTGTAAACTTAATAAGGTTGGTGATGTGGATCAATTTGTGTTGTCCTTGACTTTCTGCTTCTATTAGAATTCCGGAAGATCGTTAACTACCTCCAGGATGTACTTAATTAATAGGCTTAGTTAAACAAAACAGGTGAGGTTAAGCGTGATCTGAAATTGTAAAAAATGTGTGTTCCAAAGGGAATTTTGACAGTCCAAATTATGAATGAGGATAAACTCAATCAGTCTCGATTTTGATCAGTTATTCTGTTTTATCATAGGCATGGCTTGTAAGAGCTTGATTTTGCCTATATATAAATTTTTATATTATAGTACCCTTCTAAAAGCATTATATTAAAATAGATATGCATGTAAAGGAAAACTAAGCTGTGAAGATGTTTCTGAGTAACTGATACACTTAAGGATGCCATACATGTAAGACAGTGAAATGCACATTTTTTATGATATCATCCTTTTTTCTTGTAAGGATGATAATGTAAATTTTATTAAGCGTTTGTACTATTTCATACAGAATGCAACTCTGTATTCACTGAGTGAAAATGATCATGTTTTTTAACAATTAGTAGTCTCTGTATTTTTCTACCACCCTTTTCCTTGTTCCTTCCTTCTCCTGGAATTTGTCAGGCAAAACACTTATTTCAGGCAAAGAAACACAGGAATTACATAGACACTTGAGTAGTACTATGGTTTGCTCATCAGTGACTTTTTATTTTCTGTTGCTCTTATTTTCTTCCTCAGGTCCATTGGTTTGTGCAGATTAAGCATGTTTTATAGCCTAAAGATGCTATTTTTGTATACTTTGTTCCCCATGAGATGAAAGCAATGAGTTTCATTGTATTTATTTCTGTGCTATTCACAATTAGTTTTATGATCTATACAGCAAGAATGTCTGTCTTGTAAATCCAGTCTGTAACTTTCACTTCTCTGGTGATGGCAATGAGTCCCTGGAGATACAATATGAGTTAATTTCCTTATTATAAAATACTTTCCAGCTTCTAAATTACTGCTGTCTTTAAACACACTTTCAGCAAAGGCAGCAGGTTTGCAGTTGCTGGATCTTAATATGGAGTGTTGGTATTGCTCTCCTAATTAATAATGAGTCATTTTTTTGCTTATTAGCCTCCCCAGGCATGAATTTGTTTGCATAGGTAGTTTTACTATTCATACACTTTTTTTTTTATTTACACACCTTTGACTGTTGCATCAGACTGGGCTACCAGTACAGTAAAACTGATTGGGTTTTCTTCTTTGCCAAGCTACTGTTGCTCAATCAGCATGTACTTGCTTTTAACTTGAAGATCTGCACCAGTTTCTCTGAAAATAAGAATTTGTTACTGAGACGTCTTTCTACAGCTATCCTGGTCTCCATCTTTAGTAAATTGTTAAGAGAGTGGTGTTATAAGTAGAGCTTTGGCTGCTTGGTTCTGAGAAATCTGATCTTCTGGGGGAAGGAGGGGAGGGTGGGGCTTGTCTCTCAGAGAAAGGGAAGACTGTCTTTGGCAATAAGCTTTCTAGTTTAGTCAGGAGAGCTTTAAACTAATTTTATCAGGAGTTGCGAGGGAAGGGGATCCTCAAACCACTCCACTTTGTGGCAGATGATGGTCATGCCCTGGGCCTGGATTTAGATCACAGGCCAGTAAGACATTACCTAAGGTGCAGGGTAAGGGAACTCCAATTGGTAAATCAGCCTCAGTGGGAGCCCAACTCAAATGCCAGTACACTAATGCACTGAGCATGGGAAACAAGCAAGGAGAGTTGCAGGGGTGTGTTTGCCTACAGTGCTATGATGTCACTGGCGTTACTGAGACTGGTGGGATGGCTTTCCTACCTGGAATGTAGGAATAGATAGGTATAAGCTCTTTAGGAAAGACTGGTGGGGAGAAGGGCAGGGGGTGTTGCCCTCTACATTCTAGTTGGAGTCCATAGAGCTCCATGTGGGGATAGATGACAAGCTGACTGAGAGCTTATGGGTTAAAGGGAAGATGGGAAGGAGATGTAGTAGTGGGGGTCCGTTACAGGCCACACAATTAGGAAGACCGAATGGATGAGAATCTCTATAAGCAGATAGAAACAGCTTCACGTTCACAAAACATGGTCCTCATGGGTGAGTTCAATCATCCTGATATCTGTTGGAGGGACAACAGAGTAGTGCACCAGAAATTGAAGAGGTTCCTGGAATGTGTTAATGATAACTTCCTCTTCCAAGTGTTATAGGAATCCACAAGAAGATGTGCTATGCTGGACTTTGTCCTCACCAAGGAGGGGAGGGGCTGGTGAGTAATGTGAGGCTCAAGATCCTTAGGGTGTCAAAGAGGGTGCACAATAAGCTTGCTACTCTGCACTGCAGGAGAACAGAACTCTTTAGGGAACTCCTTGGCAAGGTGACATGGGAGAAAGCCGTGGAGGGAACAGGGGCGCAAGCAAGCTGGTTGGTATTCAAGGACCATCTCCTCCAACCCCAGAAACAGTTCCTGAAATAAAGGAAGGCAGGCAAGAATGCCAGGAGGCCTCCATAGATCAATATGTAGCTCCTGGTCTTACTTAAGTGCACAAAGTATATAGCGAGTGGAAGCAGGAATGGGTTAGCTGGGAGGACTACAAAGAAGTTGTCCAAGCAGCCCCAGTGATTAGGTTAGGTAAGCTAAAACCCAGATAGAATTGAATCTAGCCAAGGACATAAAGGGGAACGAGAATAAATTCTACAAGTGTATCAGCGATGAAGGGAAGGCCAGGAAAAGTGCGTGCCCTTCCAAAAACAGAACTGGAGACCTGGTTTTTAAGGTCTTGCTTTCTGCTACTGCATCTTCTCCCCTGACTACTCAGGTGGAGTGTGCACCTCAAGTTCTTACATTTCTTTGGAGCGCTTCATAAACAAATGAAGATCAAGACACAGATAGGACATTACTCTGATACCTCTTCATGATATCTTATGGTGAAGCACACCACTCGTGTTAATCCCATGTCTATCATCTACCTCGTGCAAACTGCAGAATTTTTCTTTATCACATTTTTAACTGTTACAAGATAATGTTGGCAATCTAATGTTTTAGAAGAAGGAAAGGTTGTCTGGAAAGCATATTATGTTTGAAGTCTTTTAAAAAAGCTTTAAGTATGACAGTGCTGAGTTTATTTTGTTTCCCTGAATTCCCATCCTGTAATTACAGGGAGATTTTTATGAATTATAAAACACACACATTTATTTATTTATGTTTTTTTAAGGAAAGTATGGAGTAACTGCTGTTGTGACTTCCATCCAAGTTAAACTAATGAAATATGAATGAAAATCTGTTTAAAAATAAACTGGAAGCAAACATACTCATTTGGCCTTGTTACCTAATGATTCTTTTTACATTTCATCTTTCGCTTACAAAATTATAATAGGTTTACTGAATATTAAAGTGTATATTTCATGTTTCTATACCTACATTATTCGTGTTTCGCTTAAGTTGTAGCCTTGAAGATATCTCATTAAAAGAAAGTAGGGAGGTTCTGATAAGTTTTCCATCTACATCGTATCTCTTTTCTGGAAAGCACCTGTTTGAAATAGCCTCATCATGTGTCATATATTTGACAGTTTCATCTGCATGGTGCATATAGAATAGTTGAAGTGGTATTTCTGTTGGTCATTACTTTTATATATATATATATTTTATTTTATTTTACTGCTTTTTAAAAGCGAGGTATCTCTAGGATATGTGTTGTTCTCTGTTTGTTTAAAAAAAAAAAGGGATTTTGTATGTTCATAGTCGGAGACCTACTGCTTGTGCTTCTGCACTATACTGAGAACCACAAAATTCAATGAAGTTTGTTGTAAAGAATTCATATCTGGTTCACCATGGGTACTTCATTCCTCCTCTTGTAACAAAGTAAACCCCTTTAAGGTTGTCACAGCTTTTGTTTCTGGCTTCACAGCATCTAATTTTTCTGGAAAAGTAGGGTGAAGTGGGACAATCAGAAATCAGTAGCATTGATAAATTTGACATTTGTGCATTTTCCCTTATCCATTTTTTAAAAGGAAATCATTTTGCAGATGACTTTTTCTCTGATGCCTAGAAACTCCAAGTATCTTAAACCATTGTTTTCCTGGCAGAATTATCTCAGGACCCATAGCAGCAAATACCTACTTCTTCCAATTGCTTTACTGTAGCAGAATTTATTTTATCCTTCTGTTTGCTTTTCTTTCAGCGGCAACAGCAAAGGAACCTGGAACCCATTGTCTCTTGGTTTTCTGTTGCTCCTTTTCTGTGAGAAATGATAATGAATAAAAATTGGTTGGTCAGAGGAGCTAATGGAAGAGCTGAGAAAGGATCTGTATCCAGGGGGATAAGCTGTTACTTCATTAGGATTTATAATGGCTAGTTGCGGTGCCAGGGTGTTGAGGGAAAAAAAAAAAAAAAAAAAACCAACAGCAGCACATTGCTCATGATCTCTCTCTAACAAATTGAAATCTCTTAGATATACTGTCTAAACAGACTTTGTGTTGCTCCATGTGATTTTAAAATAGTCTATAAACAATGGTATCCATAGTGATATCAACGTACATTTTCGTGCATTCTCACTTTCATAACAATCTCGCAGTTCTACAAAGACACATTTATTTATTTACTTTCTGTAGATTGACTTTGGAGAGAATCTCAAATGAGCAAATGTGGCAGGGAGTGAAGCATTAATTTCCTGTAAACTTCAGAAAGATCTCATAGTTCTAAACTTCATCTAATAACAAACCAGTGATTAGTTGAACTGAATTGAGGAATTCCATGCTGTGTGATTCTTGAGCACAATAGCAAAGCCACAGGATTTCATTCCCAAGTATGTACAGTGTAAAGGATCATGGACTTTACTGTTCTGACGTTCTGAACAAATGTGCATTGTCTGTTATGAGTTTAAAAAAAAAAAAAAAAAAGTAGAATTAAGTGTAGAAAAGTAATACTTTGACGTGTTAGCAAAGAGCTATTCTAAGCCCTGCAGTGCTTCCTTTAGTGCACAACTACAATTGTTGTTAGTTGGTATGATTGAGAAGGCAATTATTTCTGAGATTAGTCTGGGCCAGGCTCAAAAGGAGTCTAGTTCTTAAATAATTTCTTGTCTACAGTTACTTTCAAGATTGTTGCTGGGTGTGTGCAAGCAGAAGTGTTCTTTCTCATAACGGATAACAAACGTTCTGCTAATACGTTGCATGTCTCCTGCTTTGAGCCTGAATGAGGACATGTCTTCTGTGCCTTGGCTTTTAAATTGTACTTCTAAACAGAACCAGTGCTGAATTCAATTACTTTTTGTGTTAAAGTCAGGGTATTCCAGGTAAAGGCTATAAAGCATTTTATCTGTGTAAATCACAGCTTGAAAAGGATTATTTCAGAGCTTTAATTTAGAAAATTGGCAGTAATTGACACAAAAATTAAATATTACACTAAAAGTGAGTGTAGACACAGTTTTCCTTTTGGGTTCACTCAACATTAGGAGTTGGATGACTTCTGTCTCTTCCTCCTCCTACTACCTTTGTGATGGCCCTGCTCTACTTTCACCTTCTTTTCCGAACTTATAACCTCTTTTCTTTGCTAAATGTTTTGACATCTATAGGTGTGTTTTTGTTGTTGTTTTTTTTTCTTTCTAATGGGGGCAGCTGATACTGCTGCTGTTTGGTTCTCTGCTTAAAGTGTGGGGCTTGTGACAGGGATTGGAGTGACCACAGGGCTGGCTGCGAGAGTTATGACACCTGCAGGGCTCCTCAGAAGGGTTACTCTCAGAAGAGTAACCATGTCGTCTGTCAAAAAAGTCAGAGCAACTATGGGACCTGTTGTAGTGATTGGAGTAGTTGTAGGGTACGTTCAAAGGTTGGAGCAGACAAAAGGCCTGTCTGCTGGAGGCCATTGCATTGTCATCAGATCCAGAAAGATTCTCTTCTCCTTGAGGATGCTGGATAGTGTTGAGCATATAGTCTTCCTCCAGTAGTCACAGATCTCCATGGTAAAACACTGTAAAATTAATTAGACAAAAGAAATGTTAACAAAGATGTATTAAAAACATAGAGAAATTTCTAAGTGGAAAATAAAGGCTTGTATTTAATTACTGAGATTTACTGTTTCTTGTGAGTTGAACTATAGTTTAAATTATGAGACTTTATTCCACAGATTTCTTGTTTCACAGAATACTGGTGCATATCTGTCAGAGCGTAGCTATCTGGCTTAAAGCTTGCACAACCTATTACTGTTTTAAAATGTGCTCTGTATGTGTGTGAAAGTCACAATGCTTCTTCTCAAAAATAAGTTCCATGAAAAGAAAGTAATGGAATTAGGGAATTTGTATTTCCTTACCCTGTTGAATATAGTCCCATGAATAGCGGAGCACGTGTCAGCTAATCTTGTCTAAGATTTAATAAACCTGTGATATTTGAGGTGAGGGATTTTTCTCATTTTCATAGTTAGTCTAAGATTTTGTGTATCAACTGTGCCTAAAGTTTGAGATATTTTCTGCAGGCCTGTCATTGTCATGTCACATTAGTGTTTTTATAGGTCCTAAGCTTAGGGTGTTGATCTCTGAAATAATGAGTAATGCAATGCAGTGATCATCTTTACTGTAATTATAGTCCTCATCGTAATTACTTTTTTTCATTCCAGCTGAAGATATGCCTATTGAGTAGATACTAATAAATTATAGGGTTTCTTATTAAAATTTCTTAGTGTTATCTGATGAAAATTG
Source organism: Chrysolophus pictus (assembly GCA_037305975.1). NCBI lineage: Eukaryota > Metazoa > Chordata > Aves > Galliformes > Phasianidae > Chrysolophus > Chrysolophus pictus. The sequence goes on along the minus strand of CM074579.1, from coordinate 48,241,185 downwards.
AATTAGACAATCATTTTTGCAATTTAATATTTAGAACAGTTATGAGCAGTTGCAAACTGCCAGTTGCAAACCTTCATGCTTTACCATGCTGAGTCAAATCCTTATCAGATAGTATTGTCAAATGCTATATAAAAATGGAAAAACGCCCTTTGTTTCAAAAATAACATAAAAGTGGGGGGGGGGAGAAAGCCCTCTTCAATTTATTTGTAACCAGGTTGATTAGATTACATTTAAATTCATTAAAGGAGGTGAATCAAGCTCCTACTCTGTTTTCTGCATCTGCAGTGATTACTAAAAACATGTGAGACAACATTATGGCTAACAGATATCACTGGTAATATTCAAAGAATGGGACGTGTTTATATGTTAATCCTGATTGACCAAGCTGTGAGAGCAATTAAGTTGTTAAAGGACAGGCCTACTCTGTAACCAAGTGCAACTTGATCTAAATGCTACCAGAAAACCACCTGAAGGCATCCTATTTTTGCCTCCTTAACACCTGTTTCATTGTAACCTGATACTCTCATGCAGTTAAGTTACAAGGTGTGATTCCATGGCATGCAACCAATCTGTTTAATGTGTTCTGTCATCATGAAAAATAAAACACGCATGCGCAGCTTTCTATGCAGAAGGATTTTTCTTTTCAGTGTTCTCATTTTGCCTTAATTAGGAGCTCCACTGAAAACTTGTATCTCTTTTTCTAAAACTTCACCTCATAATGGCAGAAAAATAAGATGTTGGTTTTGGTGGACAATTCATTGGGAGAAAAAAATAGATCTACCTTTGTTTTCTGGGACTAGCTGATTGGTAGATCTGGGTGTTCATGCTCCCTTCTGCCAGAGAAAGTAGGCATCTAATAGAGCTGTTGATACTCCCATTCTTGTCTCATGCAGATTCATTTTCTGAACAACTGACTGATTTACTTCTTCAGATGCCTGTTGCCTCTACCTACTTCCCTTTGATATAGGAAGCATTGTAAAGGAAGAGCGTCAGAAGACAATGCAATATCCTCAAATTATTTGAGGAGGCCACCTGATACAACTAAGGAGGGCAACCACAAGTGAAAGAGCAGCTTTTGCAGGTGGGAAATATTAGTATCTCACTTAGAGTGGCTGAATTTGCTGTAGGCTACTGAAAGTAAGGATTAAATAGTTAGGTACTGTCTAGTCCCATCAGTAGAAGTCTTTCTCCTGATACACTGACTTCAGTTTTAAAATGTAATACAACAGTCTAAATAGGAAGTGGTAAAGTTTTACACTTTATTGTCAATCACAATCCAGTTCTTTTTTAAATTCTTAAAAATGGAAGTCATGGTCACTCTGCAAGTTTCAGAGCTTTCACATCTTTTTGTGATTATAACCATGACTCACACTGCCCAAGATAAGAACTATAATGTTGCTTTTTAGAAACAGTTCAGCAGCACGCTTAAGTTCCAGGTGTTAGATACTATAGACTATACACTGAAACTTTCAAAAATATCTGGTATATGAGCAACTATTAAAATGTCCTGTGCATTTTGTGATCTGAAAAAAGAGGCTGCATTTCTTAAATGGTTTGTTTAAATTATTCACATTGCTGTCAGCTCTCTGTTGGTCCTATAGCTAAGAGACTATGCTAGCTGCTTTGATATGTCTTCCTTTTACTAACTGCATTTCTTTGCCCTGTCTCACAAGATATTTTCATTTACCTCTCAATTCCACTGAGGTTGGTTGCTCCAGTAACAAGGACTGTCAGTGACTGTGGTTAGTAGTTATGCTGATGCAGGCAGGTGATCCATCATGGTGGATTTTGCATGTGGCATCTGATAATTAATCATGGGGCAGAAACTACAGAGTATAGAAGAAATTTATCTTGTAAAGGCCAATTCAGGGTTGGAGCATAAAGAATAATGAGCACATAGCTGATAGTTCTTGTTTACCAATCAATCTTCCTATTTTGCCCTTAAACTCTTCTGTAGAGTTTGATGAAATCTTTCATAGAACTGATAACAACAGTCCAGTGGAAAAAAAATCACGTTTGAAGAGATTGGTGTGATACTCTTGTTATTTTTTTAAATTCTCATCTAGTACATAGTAAGAGGAGTTAAATACTTGATAAATCAGAAACTGTATATATTATCTTTGGCAAAGGGTGAAGGGGAGAAGTCTGTGTAAGGTGGAAGGTCTTGCTGTTACAGTCGTGATGGACATTAAGTATCCCCATAAGATCGATAGATGCTGCCTGAAAGCATCATAGACATTTGCCATCACACTTTGGCATCTTCTCTGTGATTAACTGCAAATGTTCTTCCTTCTTAGGAGTCAGTATTTGTGAACTGTCTGTAGGTTACTTTACAAAAGCTGTTAGAAAGCATGACATTTCTTTTTTTTTTTCCATGAACTTGCCCAGTATCCTTAAGACAGTGTGGTTCCCATAGATATTTTGGTCCATTGTTTCTATGATAACAGGATTTCTCAGGTGATTTGGGAGAGCAGATTATATCCAGCTGCAACAACAAAGGTTTACAACATTCAGAAGAAAGAAGAAAAAAAAAATGGAACAAGCCAACATGGTTTTTCTCTTGACAGTAGTTTCTCCCAGATAATCTTTGAAAATATGGTCAGCTTCTTCTCATCCATTTGCTGCGATGTTTTATAGTCCTTGATAACTTTCTCGACCCTTGCTGATAATTCTTCTTTTATTCCCTTGTACCTGCAGCACTGCTCAGCAGTTTGAGCTGGCTGTGTATAATCTTCCCCATTGTGTTTTTAGACAATCCTACAAGCCTGTCTCACCTGCTATTGCCAGTCTCAGAATTCCTCAATTTTATCTGTAGAGCCCAAGATCCTACATGACTGCATTGCTGCACTTGAATTTTATGGTGCAGGATGCAGAGATGCCAGGTACGTGAAGAGCAATTGCTAACTCAGTGACCACATCAAAGGGAAATTTGGCTTAGCAACCAATAAAGAAGAGCAGGCAACAATTTTGCTGTTGCAATCTGTGCCTCTTCCTGTGTGAAAGAGTTTTGTCACAAAAGGCAGATAAGATAGGATTCCACTTCTTCTTCTTTCTTGATGAACTCTCAATTGAAACTAGTCTGGCAGAAAGCCAGCAAGAAGAATCAATCCTTGATTTATTTTTCTTCAAAGAAAAAAGAAGTCTATAAAAGCATCACTTCAGAAAATCATTAAACTACTTCATAGTTTTTGTATTGTTTTAAAAGTTTGTGTCTGTCTGATAGCAATAGGATATGAGAGCGATGGATCTTCATTATGATTCATTTACAGCTATGTTACCCATAAGAATATGGTCCAAGTTTCGTGACAGCTTGTGTTCTTTACACTCAAAGTTGTAGTAATTCATTATCTCCAGTAAGCCATTTGAACTAGCTTCCAAATACACTTTGAGGCTTACCTCTCAGCCCATTGATGCCTCCCAACCCACTGACTTGAGCAGGTGGTATTTAATGACAACAACTATTTTTTTTTCCTTGCCTTTTTTTTCTTTTTTTCTAAGAGCTAATTGTTTCATACACTAACATCTACCTAGGGCTCTTAATGATCTGTCACTGGTGATATTTCCATCCCTGAATATTTTGAAGTACACATTAGTCTCTGGCATAAAAATGAAGGTATGGCTCTTCTTGCCTCAAAGAAGGTGGCCTAACTGTTTCTTGAGGGCCATTTGAGCTTTGATTATGTTTCAGTCTATATTTTTAATCTATATTATGGTTCTATGATTCTATGACTTACATTTTTTGTAAAAAAACAATGGCTTTGCTGTAGTGTTTCTGGACTAGATATAGGCACACCACATGCATATTACTTACTGATGTTATATAATCAAGTAGAATCTGCTTTGCTCCTCATTCTTCTTGGGCCATTTCTAAACATACACATTTAACATTTAGTTCACCAAATGCAGAGCATTGAGTTAAAGAATCATAGAATCATGAAGGTTGGGTCATCTAAGATCATCCAGTCCAAATGTCCACCTATCATGAAATATTTCCCAGTAAACCATGTTCCTTAGTACAGCTTCTCAACATGTCTTTTAATTTTTCTAATTGTTAGAATTCACACAAAGTGTATAGACTTTCCTGTCTATTGTATAGTCATAAATATATAACTCTAACAAAGTTGTCTTTCATTCACTGTCTTTTGTGTCCTGTCAGAATCTTTCACAAATAATCTCTTGTCCATTACACAGTACACCAGAACTTCATTTGCTTTGCTGTCACAGTTATTGTCAGGCCTTTTTTCTTAGTTCCTAGATGTTTGAAATCTTTGGGTTTTTTTGCTACAATTCTGTAAAACTGGCCTATTCTTTTAAATAATGAGCTTGAATTAGCATGTTCTTACAGATATTGTTGTTTGATGAGAATTTAATGAAAATCCACGATCCAAAGAACCCTGAGGAAAATCTTTTTTTCAGGATGTCTATGTGACTCCTATCTGATGTCAAGCAAGTCACTTTCCTATCTGTCTGTCTGTTGCAGTCTGTAAAGTGGGACGAAATTATCCTTATTGTTGTCAATTCTAGAAGTAAAACATGTTCTTCAATTTGGTATTTTTAGACGTTCCAGGCAAAAAAATGATAGTTTTCCTCTTTTCCATATAAAAGATTTGACTTAGAGAATATCCTAATGAAGATCTATCATCAAGAGAATGAAAGATTGGGAAGGGATGCCTTCTTTTACCATAAAATTAAGGATCTCAGATTTAGCCTGAGAGATTAATCAGATCCAAACACTAATCAGTAAGGAGGAAGTTCATTCTGTGCTCATAGAGGAGCAAACAGGGGAAAGTGTAACCTGGACTGAGGGAAGATAATCCACACCACACACATCTGGACTTAATGATAAAAATTGAACTTCTAATGATTAATATTAAAATGATATACATAAGTTTCTCTTGAAATGTAATAAAAATCTTTATGTGAACTAATAGTTCCTTTTGGTAATATGATCTGAGCTAGGTTCTCTGCTTTTTTTCTTTTTCCTCTCTCCCAGGATTCATGGAAAGACTTGAATACAGAAATGAGGTCATCTTCTCTCCCAGCAGTTTGTTCTTTCTTTAACTTTTTGGTGATGCTTTACATTTTCACAGTAAAACAGCTTTTTGCATAGTATGTTAGATCCAGTACTGCCTAATCTCTTCTGTGTTAAACTGTTGCCTGATCTGTTCACCTCCCCTCACCTCTCTATTATGAAGTTAAATATACTGAGTGAGTGTAAGCATAAAACTTGCTGTCCAAGATAAAATCATCTTGTAATTATCACAACTTTTAGCCTTTTTTATCCTATAAATGAATAATTGGTCCATATCTTAAGTATTATTATCATCTTCCAAATGCAATTTTTTTTCCCTTACAATAGAAAGATTTTCAAATTTGCTATCACAAAAATGTCAGTAACTCATTTTATGAACTGTCTGTTTTCAAGAATTTCTTCAGATATAAACAAAGCCCTATTACTTGTTATAACATTATCAAAAATTTAGATTTCCTGTAACTGATATCAATCCAGCAGTCCAGATTCGCTTACTGAAAGCCTTAAAGAAAAGAAGAGGCAAGGGAAAGGAAAAAATAATAAAAACTTTTTCTATTGCTCAGTGGAATTGAATAATGTAGTTAGATTACTTTCCCATCCCTACACATAAAAGTGAGCTAGATGAGTAACAAAGTAGTACTGTGATGTGAACTGACTTTAATCTTTTTCTAAACCATGAAAAATAGTATTAAATTAAATATGTTATAAAAATTAAAATGAAGAAGTAAAAAGATCACAAGAGCATTCAATGAAATCACAAACAGTTATGCTCTAAGGACAGATTTAAAAGTTGCAAGAGCAAGATGCATTTTAATTAAGGGAAAACTATCTGTAAAAAGGAGGAACTGCGAAGCTGAAATAGGCTGTAAAAATAGTACATGACACATTGAGAGCTCACGCTGCTTGCAGCTCCCACACTCAGTGTTTTCCTTTCCTATCATTTCCTTCAGTTGTAGCAACCGTACACCTCTCCATCCAGTCAGGAGGTACAGCTTTTGGCAAACCTGCTACTGTCCAAAAAGGGCCTGCCTCCCTTCCACTGATCTGTACTTCACCTTAACTTGTGTCAGCATAGAGGCACCAGATCCAACACACAACAAATGACTCTCCAATATTAAAAAAAAATAAAATCCAGTGTGTCTTACTGTTATACAAGTAAGAGCAAGGAGGAAATACTGTTCAAAGCAGAATAACCTGATACCAGTGTCAGAGGTTGTCTGCTTTACATCAGTGAAAGTTTTATAGTTTATTAAAGCTTTTTGAATTCCTGTGTGTGGCATTTACAAGCTATAAACCTACCTGCAGACAGTGTTCTCACCTAGTAAAGTGTAAGATTTTTCATTCCATTCATAGTTAGTACTCCTAAAAACTAGCTCTGGAAGCTCTTATTCACCGCTGTACCATGAAAGGGCTTCTTGCCCTTCTCAACTGTGGACAAAAATGTTGAATACATCAGAGAGCTTGTTTGCTGCCTCTTCCTCTAGTCTGTGCATGCAGCCTGCAAGCAGGTGCCAGGAGGTGACTCTCTCAAAGATAGTAGTGTAGCTGCAGGATTTAAAATGCATAGGGCTGACCTGCATGGAGCTGCTGTAATTGAAACTGGTACACCGCCAACTGGCAAACAGAGTGGCACTAATGAAATGTTGAGGTTAAAAATGTATGAATCAGCTTAGCAGTACCATTAAACTATAATAAAGAAGAACAGCCTCAAAATGCCTTGAGACTCCCAAACAACTCTTTTGAGTGCACTGTTAAAATAGGAGCTTTGTAAAGACCCAACAAGATTCCATAGCATTATGTTTTGTAGGAGTTAAAAAAAAAAAAAAAAAAAAAAACTGTGTGGTGGCATGAAGCACAGTGGTAAGAGACCTAGATTGGATTAGTAATGCCTTAAAATATCAGAAAAATTACCTGTTGTTTATAAATATATATCCTGTTTGAAACATGACCACAAAGCTTTTAGTATTTCTTGTAAGTTGCTGCCTAGCACTATGCTAAAAATATTAGAGAATCTTTTCTACACAAATGAGAAATCAGTATAAGACAATAAATGAGACCAAAACTCCCAGCTGTTCGTATAGGAATATATGCCATGACAAAACTGTTGTTCTGTGGGGGAAGCTGTTGGAGGGGAAAGATCTAATACCCACTCCCTCCTCAAGTTTTTTAGGTTTTTTTTCACCAGTTAATTATGGTAGTGACAATTTTTAAAGGTGTATTGTATCATTTACATGTTTTTGTGTTGTTGCTGTTTGTTTTTTAATCAACATTGTGTATGCTTTAAATCAGTTATTCTAGCAGTGATCAACTAAACCATGGTGACTCTCTTTACAATATATTTTGTAGTAACCGTGACCATATTTTTTCATTGATTGAAAGATACAGTACTGAGTTTATAGATGTATTTAAAAAAATGGCAGAGGTAAAGTGAGAAGTCTCTTGAAGATGGTCTGTTATCACTGGGCAGAAGGGGACTCGAAAGCTGACAAAGAAATGAGGGTACAATGGGATGCCCTGTCTTAATTGTGGCAATGGAGTGTGAACATTAGCTCCCAAGGTGAGGTACCCAAAATGTGTATGCTTTTGAAGGTTGTTTCTAAACATCAGCAATAGATTTAGTTGATGAGGAGGATAAATGGAAGCAACCAGAATGGAATCTGGGTTGAGTGGAATAGAACAGCTCCTGGGAACTCTGTCAGATTGCAAGGTAGAAACTCTGTATGTCCTTAGGAACTGTGGGAAGGACAAAAGGTGAATTTTTCTGAGTTGTACATTTTCTTCATTGTTTGACTTGAGCACAGCACCTGCATCTGAGATAAATGGGGAAAGAGTGTGGTGATTAACATTTTCCGTAGGCAGAAACAGATCCCAGTCAGGCAGACTTGAAAACTGAACCTATTTTTTTCTTCTTTTCCTTAGCTTAGAAAGTTTTCTAGGACTTAAGAGCACTTAAGCCTAAAATTTGGTGTAAGATAAAGGTTAGGATCTGGTTAAGAGCTCCCTTTGATCTTAAAAAAAAAAAAAAAAAAAAAAAAAAAAAAAAAAAAGCTGAAGGAACTGGGGCTGTTTAGTCAGGGAAAAAGGAGGCTGAGGGGAGAGCTTATAGCTCTCTTCCAGTATCTGAAAGGTGCTTAAAGCGAGAGTGGGGTTGGTCTCTTCTCAGTGGTGACAGGTGGCAGGACAAGGGGAAATGGCCTTGAGTTGTACCGGGGTAAGTTTAGGTTGGACATCAGGAAACACTTCTTTACAGAAAAGACTGTTAAGCACTGAAATAGGCTCCCCAGGGAGGTGATTGAGTCACCATCCCTGGATGTGTTTAAAAACAGTTTGGATGTGATGCTCAGGGACATGATTTAGTGGAGGGTTGTTAGAGTTGGGGTAGTATGGTTAGGTTGTGGTTGGACTCGATGATCTTTAAGGTCTTTTTCAACCTGAGCAATTCTATGATTCTATGATTCTAAATCAATTTCACACAATTTTGGAAGAGTGAGGTAGACAACCAATGTTAGGCAGGGCCATTTTAATTGTCTCCCAACTTCTGCATTTCTTCCAAGTGAGAGCCAGTGTATATCATTTCTGTAGTGCCAACAACCTACTCAAAAGAAGTCAAAGAGGGGATAGTTTTCATAAAGAGTGCTTGATCAATAGTTTGCGACAATCTCGGATGGACCACGGTATTGCTAGAAAATTGAGTGCTTTGAAGGGGTGGAACTGCAGATAGTTTTCATACCTTGCATCACTACGTCCCCATTTGGAGGCAATTTCTGATAGCCATATTCACATTTAAACCATATTTGTTTCACACTTATCAAAGTTTTACAGAAATTTGACATACTTTTGGATGTTGCTCAGGGGATAGTATGTTCATTACCTACTGGGATGTGTACTAGTTTTTTTATGAGATGATATGAAAACAGTCATGGCTGCATGTGATAATCCCAGCTGGAAATGTTAGGGGAAGATTATTGGCTTTGGGTGTGTTCTGTAGTAATGCGGTTGAAATGGTAAAATGCATCTCCGTAGTTTTTGCAAGAACAGCTTTTGCCTTGATAGAAAGTGCTCTTCTAAAAGATCACAATAAGCAGAAAAGTACAATGCCAAATATAATTTCAGGTGCAGCTCTATTTTAATAATTGCTAAAAAGTTATGTACAAGAGTCAGCAAACTGCGAAAGAGATAAAAACTAATACGTCAGAACAGTGTGAAAAAACAATATACATAACCAATTTTGTAGTTGAATCAAAATTTCAGCTACATGACCTTTATAGTTTTGTCCATAAATACCACACATCTCCACTGCTCAGTGTCATCACAGTTCAGAGCTTCATCCTATTCTTTGTCCTCAGGTGGAAAAACTGTAGCATATTCTTCTGAAACATTAGCAATTGTTAGAAATATTGCATCAGATTACTTCATTACTACTATTATTAAATAATATATATTAGATAAAATATTGAAGCTTGCTGTTTTGGAAGGAATTAAACATCTTGCTTAAAATGAGACATTTTGGTTTGGAGATTTTGTTTAAATAATTTTAGTGAAATTTAGTGAAATTGTGGTGTGAAATTCAATGATTCAAGGAGGAAATTGAAATGCTGTTGTTATCTCTGCATATTCAGAGGAAAAGCTATTCTAGATTTAACTTTGCCTGTTTGTTTATTTCTGTATTTTTTAATCTTCTGTGGGGACTTTGTTCTCTTTTTCTCTTTGGTTGGAAAAGACTTTCCATTCTGAAATGGACACACTGAACCCCTTATGGGAACAACCACAATGGAGGGGGCAGGCTCAGGTCTGCATGTTCCTGGGCCTTGTTCAATCCTTTACATCTTTGCAAAATCAGTATGATGCATAAGCAAAGTGACTTGTATACCATCCCAGCTTATCACTCAGTTTTCACAGAATGAATGGCACTGAACTGTCATGCCCATTGTTTCTTGACCTCATACTATAAATAAATTGAGGGAGCCTCCTTTGGATAACCATAGCACAGCATACTTTCTTTGGGTAAATAACATTTCTTCAGTGCTCTGTAAGAAGTGTGTTAAACTATTTTCCATTTTAAATAATATTTTAGTGGCAGTGTGTGTGCTGTGATCAAGAAGTTGTCTAATCAGCTGTAGTCCAGCAGATTCATTCAAAACTAAAACTTGTGCATGACCCAATGCACTTGAAATTAAACAACAAAAGTGTGTAAAAGTGAATTTATGATCGAATAATGAATTGAAGACTCAAGGATATTTATGAAGTGGGATAGATGCAAAGAGAGCACAAGCCAGTGCCAGAGTGGAAACCATAATCTCAACACTCCAAACGAGAAATTTTTTTCTGTCGGAAAAGAGTCCTGTCACGACGGTACTCTACCCTTAAGAAACCGGGCAAAGAAAAAAATCACAGAATATGCAATATCAGCCATTAAATACTGGGATTTGATTCTCATGCTACAGATTCTTTGGGGTTTTTTTTTGTTTGTTTGTTTTTTCTTGGGACACTTTTCATGGTAGGTTCCCAAGAAATCAATTGGTTTTATGAGGAAGGCAAAACTAATTGAAGTATGACAAAGTGTCTTCAAATGTTTTAGAAATGTCCAAGTGTTTTCTGGACTTACTAATGATAAGTATCACATATCTGCTTACTATCTACTGCCAATTTCTTGCCACTGGTGGATAGGCATATCATCTGGGTTTGATATTTTAAATTCCAAGCAGTATGCATCAAACCTAGATCAATCTATTTATGCATTATCATTCTGACCTGACTAAATATTTGTAAAGAGAAAAGCTGACCTGAGCACAGAGAGAAGAAAGAAAAAAAAATCATTCATTGCTAATTAATAAGACAGGAAAGCAATTATTTTTTGTTTGCAAATATTAATATGAATATATGCTTTTAGAAATTGCTTAGTACAATTTAATTAATACAATACAATACTCTTTGAGTAGGAAAACTTGTAAGTTCTGTAAATAATTGAATTAATGACTAACTGGATTAATTACACTTTGTAAAGGGAGAGGAAGTTTGGATGTTTTAGTATAATTCTTGACTCAAATTTCTTGCCTAATTTTGGCATGTTTCTGGTTGTCTGTACATTATTCACTTTCCTCATCCAAAAAATCATAAGCTCCCCTAACCTGCAGCAATGCTGTCAGGAGTAATAATGCCTATAAAAGCAGAGTGCCTGAAAATAAATAAATAAACAGAATAGCTTTGACCTGGATTTCCCTTGTCAGTTTTACAGCTGCACAAACGCTTATGCCGGCATGAGGACAAGATCAAGTGGGAGACTAAAAAGGTGGGCAAACTGTGTCCCTGGGATCAAGCAACATAAAATGTTCATGAAACACCTTTAATGGAACCCAGGGACCCTGAATGCATACAGAGTTGCAGCTTGCTTTAATCATACATGACTGGTTCTTGCTGAAGGTATAAGGAAAGCTCACTATGACTTTAAAACAAGAGAGCTTTTAACTCACCTGAAAGGATAGCAGTGCCTAAGCTGTTCCCTGTCAAGACTAATGCTCTTTCATCAAAGGTCAAAGAAGACCTGTGTTGGTTGTTCCCATCCCCCTTGGAAACAAAGCTCCCTACCGATATTTTTGGAACTGCAACAGTTCCAGAAGCAACACTGATAGTCCAGCTTAATATTTACATACTTGATAAATAATGAGATAAATATTTCTGTTTCCTTATATCAGTGATTTTGGAGGAGTTCTTCCAATCCTGTATAGACAGTCTGACTTCTGACTTCTTCCTATTCTTTTTTTTTCTTTTTTTCTTTTTCTTTTTTTTTTTTTTTAGATAACACTTTCTCTAGAGTTGCTGTCTTTGCCTGGATGTTTCCACCTCCACCTCTAGGAATATAGCAATGTAGCTATAATTCAGGACAACTAGGGTTTCTTTCACATAGTTCATTTTGTAGTTGTGTTGCTGAGCTGATAGTGTGCCATACCTTTAAAAACCCCAGAGAATAATGGCCCATTCACTGGAAGTAACACCTAACCACTGCAGTAAATCTTGTGGTAAAATGTGTAGGACTTAAGACACAAAAAGTACAAAAGATGTTTAATTAGATAAACATTTAAAGTTGATTTCAAATAACCAGTTTCCAGTTTTCTTCATCAATGTATTGTGTTTTGGATTGCTTCTGATAATATGCACTTTTTTGTACATCAATGGAATAAAAATAGACTGGAGGTCTACCTTTGTTTTTAAAGTATTCCAACATAAATCTCTCTGGTGCTGAATCTTTTTTTTTTTTTTTTTTTCCTTGCCTGCCAAAATGTAGCGAGATGGGTGGGTGTCCAGCAGTTTGAGAAGAGCTGTTGTGATTAAGACAGCTGTAGTGTGTTGCTCATCATTTAGATTTGACTAACCCGAGAAGGGTTAAGATGACAGGAGGTTAGTCCTCTGAGCTGATGTGCTGCATGCAGAGACTAGAGATAAGCTCAGCTACTTCCACTTTGTCTTCCCCTGAATGCTGCGAGGACATAAATGTGGTGCAACAAAGCATTAGTACTGAACATTGTAATATCTACACAATGTCTTGTGTTATGAAAACTCTCTTAAATATTCTGTATTTCTGTGGGCTGAAATGGGAGTTATAAAGATGCATAATAGCTGTTGTCTCTGCTTTCGGACTATATTAAGATATATTGCTTTTTCTGTATTTTGTATAGAATTTGAACAGCATTGTCTTTTTATAGAAAATGAAAACTAATCGTGCTTCTCTGACTGTTTTGGAGTCAGTTTTTGCAGGTACTTCTTGCAAAAGTAATTACACTCCTGTTTAACAGGAAAAATATGAGTCAGATTGTGTTCCTAATCTCATAGCTGAAGAAGCTGCGACTAGTCTCATCCTAGCATGTTAGTGTTTTGCAGAAGAAAGGAAATATAATGAATTATATTTCTTACTTTTCTTAATGTTTTAATATATTTAGATCAAGAAAGAAGTCAAATAATTTTACAGGATTGTACGTGGCCAATTATGTTTTCCAATTGCTAATTCTAAGTTTGATTATATGTAATATAAACTTGACTTATGGGAAAATGGATTTTTCTTGTATAAATCGTGGACTTGATTTTGTAGTAAGCAGTTTGGAAAACCCAACCCCCTTGAGAAGAATGGCAAAAGATCTATGGTTGTAAATGGATATTTTCATTTGTCCTGAAAAGTGATGATCTGAAGTATTTGTGGTCAGAGGTGTAGTTGTACACTGAACAGTACAAGGAACATGTATGAGTACTTGAACTCAGGCATGAAGATGGCTAAACATTTTATTTTTTTAGAAGGGCTCCAAGACAGCTTTCAGGCTGAGCCCACCAGTCTTTCAAAACTATTCCTAGGTTTTTTATAGGGACCAGAATTATTCTTATGCAATTTGGAGTTTGATTTGGTTGTTTTGGAGGTTCAGAGAAGTTCTTAGCATGAGTGACACCAGTTATCACCTGAATGAAAGACAAACCTTGACAGTGAGATTTTATTGGTAAAGATTCTGTCTGTTAACTCTGTTGTTGACACTCCTTTCACAAGCTACCTGGCTGTGCCTACCTGCTGGTTTAGCTTCTTTACCCTCTACCAGAGTCCGGCAGATATTCTTGAGTGCCTAGAGTTCTACTAAGATCTTGCTTCTGTCTTCAAAGTCAAGGGAGATGTGGATCTGGGCTTAACATTCATTTGCCTCTCATATGCAGTTCACTGGGGGCTGTCTTTCCATTCTAGTTTTCTGTGGTGTGAGAGTCAGAACAATCTGGTGGCAACCAAAACTGAAGAAAGATCAGGACAAACTTCAGTAGGAGGTATGCTAGTCATAGTCTGTGCTTTAGTAGGGGAATATAGTTGGTCATAATTAATGATACTGAAAACGACATAGTGTTTCACCTTAAATTTGGCAGTGAAGAGGACAGATTAAGAAGACAGATTCTTTTCACTGTTTTGAAGACTCATGATTATACTCATTTTTTACCCAGTAAATGATTGTCTTTTCCATAATAACCTCACCTTTATGACTCATATTCAGCTTCTGATCTACCATAAATCAGTGAATGGTTTTGAGGAGCTACCAGATTAAGGAAATTGTTTCCCTTCCAGCATTTGTGCAACTTATTATTTGTCTCTGAATGTTGAAGGCTTCTCTTTATCAAGTGAAATCTCTTTTTGTCAGTTGTCTCTCCATCATTACCAGATCCTTTTGAATTCTAATCCCATAATCCTGTATCTTTCAGCACTTTTCAACTTTCTGTTACATGGAAATTTTACTGAATTGCTGTTTTCTAAATAGCATACTTTTTTTTACAGGTAATTAATGGAGAAAACAAAGGCAGATATATGACAGATTGTAGCAAACCCACACATGATTTCTCTTTCTGTTTTAAATGTTAATGACTGGTAATTGGAGTTTTCGATGGATGAAATTTGAATTTTGTTTGTTAAATGCTTGCACATAGACCAAGTTTGTCATCCTTCCCTCAAAAAGGCAACAATTTTGTTTTTTAAGTGAGGTGTTATTTTAGGCTATGTAAACAGTTTGTTAAAAATTAGGGAAATAGACAGGTAGTATTGCTCTTATGATCTCTGGTATTAGGAACCATATATAGACCATTGAGTCTGAAAAGTTAAAGCTAAGCAGAGGATAAAGGTATGATTATGTTTGTCCATATAATTGAAAATCTCCTCTATTAATCAGTTTTGGTTCTACTTTTACTGTATTTCCATGTTATCGTGGAATCATTTATCATCAAAGAAAAAACTCATGAATTTCTCACATTAAAAAATGAGCAAAAGATACCATCTAGAACAAGAGACAAATAACCCCACTGCAGGTTTTAACATGGCAAAAAGCAAGCAAACTCCTGAGCTATTTGTTCCTTTCGTCCCAGGCTGTCTTCACACTGAAAGCTGATATGTTCTGTGTCGCATGTTCAGTCTGTGATAGGCACAGTATGGTTCAGTCACTCCTCTGATAGACTTGATGAGCTCCCGTTTCTGTTGCTCCTTCTCCAGACTGCACAAACTGATTCACAGAGTGGGGTTAGGAAGATAATGCTTTTTTCTTTGGTTCAGGAGCTGCCAGATACTACAGATTTCATTGCTCTCCTTAGGCTGAGTGGAAGCATGCTTATTCACAACCTCATAAATATTGAAATCCATGATTTTCTCTGTGACAGCGGTGACTGCATATTTTCATACCCAGAAATAGAGCTGTAAGTCCACTCAAGCCAGGAATTTTATCTGATTGCAGTCTTTAGCACATATCTGGGGGGGGGGGGTGAAGAAAAAAGAAAAGAGAAAAACAAAAAAAGAAGAGAAGCCATAAGGATTCGGCATTAAAAGACAATAGTTTAAATGCCTTTTGATATTTATATTAGAGTGAATTATGAAATGGCACTCTCAGCTCAGGATATCTTGCTGGTGTGAGTGTGTGTGTGTGTGTGTGTTTTTCCTGCACCAGTGTAATATACTTTCACTTTCAGTCAGTTGGATGTGGAGCATTTTGGTGCAGACTGTGGTAGCAGGATGCCAGCAAGGGCTTGTGTGCTGTGGTTAGGACTTGTGCTGGGGCTCAGCAGCTGGATGCAGAAATGAGAGGTCTGCTAAAACTGTAAAGAATTAAGAAACAGTAGAACAAGGAATTTATTGTGCCCCACTGAGCACATGAAAAGAGCATACAGCAGCTGAGTCACTGCTTGCTGGCTGTGGTATTCTACCGCAACCTGCCCCTATAGCTGGTTCTCCTCCATTGACTTAGAAAGGTTTGCTTTTTGCTTTCAGTAAGATCAAATTAATGAAATTGTGAAATCTTTTATTCAGCCTCCTGTGAAGATAAGCAGCTTTAAATCTGTAAATCTCTACAAACTTTTGGGGGGATGACCAAGCATGAACAAAATCGGCAGTGTGTGAGAAGTCTACTGGTTACCAACAGCAGACAGTCAAGAGCTAGGCTAGGAAAAGTTTCAGGTTTGAAGACTGTTTTCTAAGGTTCATATTTCAGCATAACTTTAGTAGCTTTGCTGTGTAATATAAAATCTAAGGTTTCTCTCTGTAATTGCAACTGGGGGCTCTAAGAACTAATTCGTAAATATCTTTATATCAGAAGTATGTATGTGTCGTTGAAAAAAGGTTCCCACCATAAAATGAATTATCTTTGCTGTGTGTCAAGCTGAGAGTGCTTCCTCTTATCAGTGTCATTTGGGGAAAAAAAAATCAAAATAGAATACAGATCTTGAACAGATGCCCCTTATCTTTCTACAGAGCTGTTACAATTTTCATCACACCTGAATTTATTTGCTTGATTTGCTAAGCTTTAGGCACAAACAGTGCAGACTGTATGAAGAAGAGTGTGGTGGCACTGGAAGTTGAGATTTGAAGTGAAACGGGCTGCATATTCCAGTGAGTAACACCGTAGGACCTAGGCTGTGTCTCACTTTGACACAGATCTGGCTTATCTGGCACACTTGATGCTATGATACCATTCATGTTCTGAGTTAAAATGTATGCTTGGAAAGGATGGCAATTAAGACCCAACAGTGTATGAGACATATAGGCATATAGTCCAACAGACACTTCCTCTAAAGCACGCTGTTCTACTTTAGAATGACTTGTGTCTGTTTTCTAGCTAAACGGCACTGCCTGCGAAACAGTGTTCGTAATGTGTTAGAAGAAAGAACTAATAGGCTTATTAGAATATTTAAGAGAATTACAAAGTCTAGATTATTGCAGGTCTTTCTGTTACTTCCTTACCACGCTGTTTTGAGGCAAACAGGCAGTATGGTAGCAGTCAGACATGCTGGCTGGCATATCCTTGTGATTGGTACTGGCTCTCCCCAGTGCTCTGTTTTCCCCTCCCAACTGCACAAGTAATAGTACTCACTGGGGCAGAGCTGACAGCAGTCTGGGAGCTTCCACTTCTATACTAAAACAACTAAGAAGTACCTACGAGTGATAAATTATTCCATCTGAATACCCTCACATCCCTTCTTTTCTGAACTCTACTGAACTCTAAAAAGGCTTACAGGTACTAGTTACTGAATTTCAATATTTGCTAGGAGCAAGCACACTCTGCTATCACAAGCCAGAATGTGTTGGGAAGATGATTTTCAACTTAAGCATCTGTGGAATTATCAAACCTTTTCCAGGAAGAATTAACCTGGGAAAATATGGATGTGAAACATTAAATTTTGAGGAGAATAATGTATTTTTAAATATTGCCAAAGGAAAATCTTCTGTCTCACTATAACTCCTTCCCAACTGAAGGTATAGCTTGTTTCTCCTCTGGTGCGTGAGGATTTGTAGGGTCTCTCAATTTTCATCTAACCGTGTTGAAGTTCTGAATGATAAATCCAGCTTATTGACAGACTGAAGGGCTTTCAGTGCTGAATTATTCTGAAGATTCCTTGCCTGTATTTGAACCCATCCTCAAGGTCTGAATGACCACAGTTTAAAGCAAATGTGTTGCAGGAAGAATAATGGCAATTTCTCTGTTTCACAGAATCGCAGAATGGCCAGGGTTGGAAGGGGGATCATGAATCTCCAACCCTCCTGCCACATGCAGGACCACCAACCACCCCATGTAATGCTAGACCAGGCTGCCTAGGGCCCCATCCAATCTGGCCTTGAACACCTCCAGGGACGAGACATCCACAATCTCTCTGGGCAGCCTGTTCCAGTACCTCACCACTCTCTCTGTAAAGAATTTCCCCATGACGTCCAACCTAAATCTCCCCTCTCTCAACTTTAAAACCATTTCCCCTCGTCCTGCACTCTTTCCAAAGAGTTGATTCCCCTCCCCTCTGTAGGCTCCCTTTAGGTACTGAAATGCTGCAATGAGGTCACCCCGCAGCCTTCTTTTCTCCAGGCTGAACAAGCCCATCTCCCTCAGCCTGTCTTCATAGGGGAGGTGCTCCAGTCCCCTGATCATCTTCGTGAACAAATCAGAACAAGTCTTTATTTTACGATCTCTTCCCTTTTAATATTGCACTACAATTGAAGCTTTCTCGGTGTATTTTTGCAAAGTTGCAAAAAAATAGAGGTATAAACATTCGGCTTGCCTACAGCATGACAATCATGAACTCCTGAAGCAAGGAAGAATTGTTATGAAAACCTCAAGAAAGTATGGAAGCACAGCTGTACAACTGATAGAATAAACAAACAAGAAAGGACGTGTGGAAAGGGAAAAAAAAAATGGATTAAAGTAATAACCAAATGTCTCATTGTATTGCATGCACTCAAAATATTTCCTTTCTCAATTCATTTAACAATCAAGTCTTTGGAAGCTTTTTCTGGGTCAGATTTCTGTAAAATTTTCTAGAGCGCAGTGCATTGAATTTTTGCTTTGACTTGAGAAAAGCTTGCACCATTGTGTACTTTAAGGAAAAGTTGCTGCATTAAGTTGGCATTACATTTGTAATCTGCACCAACAAAAAGAACAAAATTCAAACTGCCAGTCTACATTTGCTTCAGCCAGTCTACCTTGAGTAGCATGGTAGATGTTTCCAAATATCTGATGATAATACCAAGTGACATCTAGAAGCAATTTAACATCTTTCGTGGTTTTAAGGATGGGGCAGTCACTGAACAGTGACTTTCAGACTAAGTTTTAGGGCATACTTTCTACTTCAATGCCACCATTTGAAATGAAATCTGATTGGAAACAGAAATTTCATGGAAGTTACTATTATAAGAAGACATAGTTGCAGAGCAACAAAGCAAAAAGTCTTCTGAGGTAATGTTTGAGACAATGTAGTGTGTTGTGTTACTAGTTTTCATATTTTTCAGTAATGCTGCAAACCTAGATTCTTACTGTGACTTCCCATGGCATGTCAGTCCTATCCCCATTCCTTCATGCCACCCGATGGTACAGTTTGTTCCCTAATTACTTTTTCTTAGCTTAATTCTGTTTTAAGAACTATTGACGTTAGTATGACAATTAGTTTCAATTAATTATTGCTGTGAAAATTATAGTCTGAGGTTACTGTATGCTTTCTCAGTGCCAAAAACTGCATGGAACAGAAACACAAGATTTCTTATGCGTAACAAGGAGAGGTATTGATTTTTCATTATCTAAATTAAACATATACTCAAACAAAAGCTGAAATAAAAAATCTAAGGCAAAATGCAAATTTATTTTTGTAGTAATTAAGTTTTCCTACAATATACTCCACAACTGTGAAGCAATATGACATTATAAAGTTTATGAAAACATTTGTATTTAAATAATTAGGCACATTTAATTAAAAGATATACTGACACTCATGCTAAAGGTGGTACACCTATTGCAGCATGACATTTCTTATATAGCTATATATAGATAAATATCTTGTAACATGTCAAGTTCAACCTTCAACAGTATCACAGTAGGCTGTCCTCTGTATCTAAATCTTAATGTCAGCATCTCTCTTTTTGTAGGTCATGTTAACAACAATATGATTTGGGTCATCACTTTTTGAAAGGGACAGAAATTGTTTTTGTAATGTAAGACTTGTGGCATATGAAACTTATACAGAAATCCACAGAATGTAAAATGTTTTCCATTTCTTGGGCAGTCAAGTATTGCAATCTGAGCCTGATATATACTAATGTATTGGAAGTAAGCTGAAGAGTAAATTATCAGTGTTTCTAGCTTGTGTATGTATTTATGTTATTACAGACTTTAAATGGATGTAGAGAATATTAGAAGAAAGTTCATGGAATCATAGAATGACCTGGGTTGAAATGATCATCTAGTTTCATCCCCTCTGATAAAAAGTTAATGTAAATACTGTTCCTAAAAACACTCAGTTACCCATAGTGAGTAATACCCTGGTCCAAGGTAACTTCTGCCAAGGGAATTAGTCTCAAAACTCTTTGGAGGCTAAGCAGACAGTTTCAAACTCTCTCCTACTTCTGATAACTCCTATGGATGCCACATGGATGAATTGTGGGTTCATAAACTAGACGGAAAGAGTGTGTAAAGAGCTGTGTTTTAAGCCTGTACTGTGAACTACCTGCAGCTGGTGCCTCTCTCATTCCATTTCAGTTTCAACCAAGAGAGGTGGTTAATGACTAAAATGAGATTTTACGTGCTCCTTGCCACTGGCCACAGTTGCTATCTCATGCACATACAAAATGTGTTCCTGAGTCTGTACTTCCTTGATAATTAGCTGATAAAATTACACAGTAGCTGTATAAACAATTTGAATCGCTTCTAAATTAACTTAATCCATTCAGAAATTCTAAATTCATGGTGGTTTGTACAAGTGATGGATGGATGTGCTGGATGGAGAAGGCAGTCAGGATACCCTGCACTGACCACTCATCATGCTTGGTACAACTCAATGGCTTATCTCAGCTCTAACCAGCATCATATTAAGTTTGTTCACATTATGTCAGAGGAGAAATTACAGAAGATCTGGGCATCTGAACTTAGTCTAGAAGATTATAGAGGATAGAATAGGTAAGATGGGATATATTTTATTCAGAAGTCATGAAAATAATGAACATTAAACCAAAGTAAGAAACTTAGTAGAATACAAAATAAGATCAAAAATAATTTAAAAATTGGATAAATATGGGTTGAAAAAAGAGTCTTTATTGAAGATAAATTATATCTATGCTACTAACTTCTTAAGGCCACTAAGTAGTAAGATTAGTAAAATTAATTCAAGATTAGGGATAAAATTTCTGCTTAGTAATATTTTTCCTGTGTATTTGGGTTCTTACACTTAATTATCTGGTGTCTATATTAAAGAGACCGGGATACAGGAGCAGATGAGCCATTGGTCTAAGCTTGTTAGAGCTGTAAAGTAGTATTTTCATTTTGACAAAAGATTCATAAGTAGCTTTTCTATTATTGCTGAGGTATCTTCTAACTGAAATATTTTTAATTTCAGGACAGTAGTTGATTTGCAACTCCAGGTAAATGAACAAAGCTTTTGGAAAAAAAAAAAAAAAAGTGATATATTGTTACAGCTGGATGAAACTTCTTGCTTGTTTGCTGAAACAGTTTTATCCCTTCTTCCAGCAAACTAGAAAATCGGTATACTCCTTTTAAAGTTTACCAAGTCATGTTTAAGAATTGCAATTGCTAATTAGACTCAAATGCAGTTTTGCATAGGGGCTCTTATTTCCTGAAATAAGCAGCAAAATCTAGGTACAAAATGACAGTTTTTTATGTTAATGGTAGATACTTCAGGGTCAGATTGTTAGAGTCAGGTGGAAATATTTTCATCCACACTATCTCCCAGACTCTCAGTTATGGTTCTTAAGTCTGCATTTGAATGGGAGGGGGCATGGGAAGACTCTTTAGGTCATTACTTCCACTTTTGTTTTTATTTTTTAACAAACTGTGGCACTTTTATTTAGAAAGCACTGCAGAGGCTGCTTCTTGTTCCTTTAATGTAGTGCACAACAAAGTATTTACCAGACAAAAGTGGACAAGGCATAGCTCAGTGGAGTCAAAGTTGCATAAATTTAGCTTTTGACGTAACAGTTTTCTCTGACAGTACTCCCAGATTACAGTGCTAAAGGCATAGTTAAACCAAACAGCTCTTCAGAAACTGAAATTGAAGCTCGTGGTAAATAAAACCTCAAAATCACTTAAATCAGAATAGCTTGTATTGTTGCTTGAACTACTGATGCAAGAATTGGTCAAATGAAACCTTGAATATCAACTGAAGTTGATAACATGGTTGTCCAGACATTATACATTTCTTAATTTGATGAAATAATTAGAATTTCTGCATTGCATTTTGCCATCACCTAATGCATCAGTGTCCTTTACCCTAAGATCTCAGATTACTAAAGGGAGAATAAACAAATATTTCTACAGAAGTGATGTTAGAGTTAGGGGCTTCAAAAGTCTCTTTCTGAAACTGAATATCTGCTTATTACTCAGTTTTGGTAGTGCTACATTGTAGTTTGAAACCAGGAGTTTATTGTTCTTGGTTGTGGGAGGTTTTATCCCAGATTATTTTCTCATTGTATTCTTTCATACCCTCACCATATAAGTTGTTGAGGTTATGGTGAGAGTATAAAATCAAAAGCATAGACTTCAAAGTTGTCAGGTGTTCATCATCTTTGTATATGTCAAATCAAGCATTAATGAACTTCATTAAAATTTGTTTCAAGATTTGAGATAAGTACTGTAAGCCAAAGCAGGTGACTTCTTATGAGATTTGGATTTCTTTTCTTGCCCTTGATAGACTTCAATTCATGGTAGCCATGCCATTATTTTTTGTATGAATTTGCATAACCAGTCCCTTTAATAGGAACTCCACGGTGGTTTTCTGTTTCTATGTTGTGCAGGGGAAGAATCAGCAAGACTGTTTTAACAGAACAATGTTGAGTAAATGTGTTTGGCAGTAATAAATAACTGTCTATCATTTTGTTATTTTTTCTGGTTGTGAACTGTTAGTGTTCTATCAAGAGCACAAAATACTTCCTTGTCTGTGGGATGCTCTCTTACGAATGAGAAGGGTGAGTCCAAGTGAATGTCAAGAACAACAAAGCATTGAACAAATACTGAGCTGACACAGTACTTCTCTTTATGCCGTGGTCCTGAGATCTGCTGCTCAGCAAGCTTCAAAGTGCTTCTGTTGCATTGCAAAGTTTTGATAAAAGCGTAGAGAGTGTTGCTACAGAAAAGTCAGAATTTTAGAGGGCAGCTAAAGAGTGAGCAGTAAAACAGGAGGGGTAGGGGGAAGAGAAGAACTACAAGATGCATTGTGTGAATTAACATTTATTTGTTTACATTGAATCTGTTGAAAACTCCTTGATAGTCTTTTAATTACTGGTGTGGAGCATGAGCCTTGATGAACAAGGACAGCTACTGGCTGCTAGAATAACTGCAGTTGTCTGTGTTATAGTGGTATTTCTTGTGACAGCATAAACTAATTGATGCCATAATTTAGAGAAAATGTCATTGCAGTCTGTCAGATCGCTAAGAGTAACTTCTCATTTGGTCACATAGCTGATGATTTTAGCTATGGTATAGCTTTGAAAAACCAAGGCAGATACAAACAGTTGAACTGTTTTTCAATCCAAGACAGCAGAACTGTTTCTCAGAATCAAGTTGTTAGAGTTGCTTAGACTTAAGTCTGCAGCCTGTTAATTAATATAATATGTTCTGGAGTATAAACAAAGGCGAAAATGTGAAAATACTCTTATTTATGTGTATGACCTATTTTTCTGGGATGGCAGTGGCTTTTCAAAGGTACTAAATAGTCAAATGATTCCACCTGGTCATAAAGCCCTAGAGGGGAGGTGAAGAAACAAGGACTGCCAGCTTTAGTTGCTTAGAGAGTGCTTCTTCTGCCCAGTTCAAAGCACTTAATGACAAATGCATATGAATGAATGCATAGTTAGAGATCACTGCTCTTAACTGAAATTCAAAAGCAGCAGCATCCTGTCCATTGCCTCTGGTAGGAAGATTTGATTTGAGGGATTTGTGTAACATCCCTTTATAATCTCTCACTCATAGGCTACAACTATACGTTTGCATGCCTGTGGCAAGAACTGCTCTGATCTGTCTCCTGAAGTTACATACTTTTCTTCCAAATAATAGGGAAGGCTTTAGGTCTCTTTTAAAGTATGGTAAATGTGGCAATAAGAAAGAGATAATGTCATATTTTCATCTATAGCTTTGTGATCAAAAAATATTTTCCAATATATGTGGGATATAGGTACAATTCCCTCTTCAGTTAACAGGGCTGTGTGTTTCTTTGTGTGTGTAACATCGGGGCACAGGGAACTACGTTGGAAACTGACAGATGTCTTATTTTAAGATACAAATATATACTTCCCAGAGGAAGGGAAAGTGAATTACCATTGTTTAGCTGCTTCCCTCAGAGGTAGAAGCTTTTAGTACTTAGACTGTTTAAATATTGTATCCAGTGGATATTTTGTGTAATATTGACAGCAAAATGTGAAATAGATACAGTATTTCAGGCATACTGGATATTTCAGAATATCTGGACATATCTAGGTGCACACTCATGCACACACACACACACACACATGCACATGCATGAAGCCTAGAAAGATGTATTACTGACTCCTGCAGCGATTACAAGTTTAAGTGGATTGCAAGGACTATGGTCCTCATTAGAGGCACTAACACTTTTCATAGGTGTTTTTCTGGATCTCATTTTAATATTTGATGCTATATGTCTAGTCTGAAGATTTGCTATGTGTCTGTTTTGAAAAGCTATAGTAGATCATTTGAAAAACTACGTGTATGTTGTTTATAGTAATACTCAAGAAGCACCTGCATATTCAGTATCTTTTAGTGTGACAGCAATGGATATAAATTTCTAATCCTCCAGCCCAGTCTGTCACTTTCAAACAGTGTCTTGGCCCATGATATCAAAATTAATTTTTTCTTCAGTAAGTACTTTAAGAATTACTTCTATGCCACTAAATCATTCCAAAATGCAAATTCCTATATTGTAAGTAATGTTTTAAAACACTTCCCATTTCTTTTTCAAAAATGATAAATTTACAACATCAAAATGGATATAAACCAATATTTTTCCCTTTGAAAAGTCTTTTGGCATAAGTCTGCTGAATTTTTCAAATGACACATAAATATAACTTATGGCCAAGCATGGCTTACAGCTCTGAAAGCTAACTGGATTAGATTTATTATACTAAAGCATCAGAAAAGACATTCATTTCTAGGCAAAATTAAGTTGTTATCTGTGGTTTTCAACAGTTTATATTTGTATATTAATTTATAGGAAGACCTCATGCTATGCAGGGTGTTAGTCTAAAGCATGTAGCTTATGGTAATGAAGATTATATCTACTGTGCTGGAAATTGGGAACAGCAAGCCCTGCCTCATTTCCAGTGTCCAGAGGGCAGCTGAGCTTTCTAGGACAGCAGTTTTCAAAAGAATTTTTTTCTGAAGCCCCACTCTTGGTTCTTAGATTTCCAACTCAATTATCAGATAGATATCAGATGCTGAATTGCTGATGGGTTTGTGTTTCTGTTCGTAACCATGCTCCCGTGGTTTGGAAGCTGCAGCCTTGCCTGCACCACTGTGTTAAGCATCTCCCAGGGGAAGCATTGCTAGGAAGACTCAGTACTGCCTGTCTCTCCAGCATCTCAAAACTATATTATCATATTATCTTCCTGGTCGTTCTTTTTACTGGATGAGTACAGAAAAGTTTAGAAGGTTCCTATCTTAATTACTGCTGACACTTCTGGGCCATACTATGATGATCCATGCTGGTGAAGTTGTCCTTGCTAAAAAAAAATACCAAATCATTAAAAAAAATAATAATAAAAAACATCTATTTGCTGCCGCAGCCTGACCCATTGGCCTGCTCCTCACTGGAAATGGCTGCTAGCTGACATAAAGCTGAGTCCAACTCTCCACTGCAGGATACAGTAGCTGAGTTCAGATCTACCTCACGCTACCCTGCTTCTGAAAAGTGCAATCCAACCAGAGATGTGAAGAACCTCATAATTTTAAAGATCTTCTTCAAACCAATGCAAGTAATCTGTGGCAGATATCCCATGACTCTGTATAAAAGAATCTCATCCTCAAGCTCCTCACTCTCTAGCCTATCAAATCCGAGCTATGAGTTTTTTCCTACCACTTTTCTTTTTTTTTTTTTTTTGTTGCCAGAGTCAAGTAAGTCTATCCCACAGCTGCTAGCTTTACACTTGCAAGCCCAAGTAGTACGTTTGGTTTGCTCATTCTGAGGGTGCCACTGGTAAGGGAAGTATGTGCTGACATGTTGATATATATCACCTTTAATATGCCTGTTGCAGAAAGGGTTTAGTGAACATGCAGAAGAGACTTAGTACATCTAAACTGCTTGGAGTATCAGAAACTTTCCCTATGGCCTCTGCCACCCCCAGTTTATGACTTTCACATGGACTAAAGCCCCACTTGTAAGGTATACTGAGCAGGTTCCTTTGTTAGACTTATAGTACCTGATGAGAAGCCACAAAGTACAGTAAGACAGTGTGCTAACATCTCTGCTTTGGCAGCTAGGCAGTGGAGCCTAGTGCTCATGTGAAGTTGTGTAAGCTCATTAAGATGTTAAAGCACTGAGTACTTCTGGTGTTCCTGTACTGTGCAGTTGTTTGAGGTTCATGCTTGAAACCTATGCTTCAGGCTTGACCACAAGACTGCAAGGCTCTTCAGCTCTTGCAGTCATGGTGTTCAATCCAAACAAGCATGATTCAGTAAGGCAGTAGTCATACATAATTTGGAGGTGGATAACGTTGGGGCTGTTTGGTGAGTGGCTTGACAAATACATGTAAAATCTCCCATGTAGATGCATTCCCCTTGTGAGCCATCTTCAGTTCAAAATGCTGTTGTATTTTTAGGCTTCCAAATTAACTCCAGCAGTGGGTATTGGAGCCTATCTACTGAAATGAGTGTGTACCAATTGCACTACTATTGATTTTTAGTACAGTATTTTATTTTTTGTCTTTGCCCTTAAGTCTTTTGGATGAACGATGAGATCTTGACCATTAAGGAGAATGAGGTATGTTCTAATTTATACTGCGGTATCTTCTGATTTCAATCCAAAGAATTTATTTGACCCCAGGACTTGCTGTCACTGTGATTGATCTAGATTTACACTAAGAGTACAGTGATCAAAAGCTGATCCGTTTTATATAGAAGTTATAAAACTATGAATGTTAGCCTTAATATCTTGGTCATATTTGTGTTTTTGCAATTATTCTGACAAAAAAATGTTCTCTGTAACCTCTGTAATTAAGCATGGTAGTCTTTCCTTTCTTTTCTGTACTCAGTGGGGATTGAGTAATGTGCTGTGAAATATTTCTGAAGCTTCTTGAGAGAACATCAGTTTTTAATCCTGAGAAGCAATACCTCTGCAGTTATGAACAAAATGCAACATTCACACTGACATAAATCCAGGCTAACTTCACTAGTTTCAGTTGCCTGTAATTACAATAGTACAACTGAATTCAACATTTCATCTTAAGTTAGAAAAAGAAGATATCAATTATTAACCTTTTTCACACTACTATTTTATGTACAGTTTTTTGAGCATAAATCATTAATCGTGTTACACGATACTCTGACAGGGTTGTCTGAGATTTTACCTAGCTTTCACCCTAAGTTATTTCCCAATATTATCATGCGTGTGTGATTTATGCTAGAAAACATCTTGAGAATATTTGCATTCCAGGGATGAATGTATGTAAGCCACTCCAAAAGCTTCCTATTTATTTCCAGGGAAATGACAACAGATACAAAGAGCACAATAGCACTATTTGCTATTTGTAGAGCAAATTCTCAGCTACAAAGCACTCTTTTTCAAGATAGTCACCAGCATTATCTGTGCATTTTTGCCAGCAATGAGCAAGAGCCTGCATGTTGTGCTTTTAAAATCTATGTGACCATCTGGTATGTGGCTTGTCTTGCAGTTGCCACTACTGAAATGCACCACCCACCACTTCACTGTGCTCACATTTACTGCTTGCTCCCCAGAAACGTTCAGCAAGCGTCGATGTATGTCAATGAGTGCAATTTTTTTCTACGTGGAAGAATTCAGCAACACACCTTGGCTTCATACACTCTTCCATGTCAGATGCTACTTGTCAGACTGCTCCTCTGCTACCAGTTGTCACACGGCAACAACTTGTAACGGAGTGTTGATGGGAAGGTTCAACCTCTACTGCCATACTGCCAGCATCCTCTTCTGATGTCATGGGATGGGCTGACATTATAAAATAGGAGTCATTACTTCCAGAGCAGCCCTCGTGTATGTTGGAAGGACACCTATCTTCTTACCCCCTTACCATTTTTTCCCTTCCATCCTACCTCAAAAAATCAAAATTTAAAGGTGCTCCAGTAATCTTTCTTTCAACCTTGACCTTTTTTTCCACATTGCTTAATTGTGTATAATCATGAATGGCATGAAGTGTCAGAAAGGCTGAACATTGTTTGCTCAGCCGGAACCCTAAATACATTTAACAATGTATGGAGGCTGAAGTCATATCAATTCAAATGTTTAGTAGCAACGCGTATTAAATGGCTGTTAGAAGAATCATCAAAATCAATACTTCATTTGTTTCTCAGGATGTGACTGCACTGTAGTTTAATTCGTTCCTTGTCTAATTATCCCTAATCTGCTGCTCCACATGCTCAGCAAGTGGAGCAATTGAGATAATAAAGTTATATTAAGCATACTCCAAGGCTGCCCTGGCAAATAATGCAGGGGTTGTGGATAATAGAGGGATTTTGTTCATTTTGTTGCTTAGTAACAAAAATATTACGCAAAGGTTGTGTAAAAAAAAAAAAAAAAAAAAGTAATTTCAGTCAGATGTGCATTCTGCATATTTATAGATAATGATTAATGCTGCTGCTCAATTTTGACAACTCACTGTTTAGGTTTTGAATCTGCAATAAATCAGCAAATGGAAATGTCTCTTGACTTGAAAAGCTACTTATATATTCATTCATTAAAATCCCAAGGTGGCAATTTGTTTGAGGGCAAAATTGTTTTAAATTATACATACGTATGGTTTTTCTTCCCTGTAAGGCTGTTACAGGGAATTGCTATAGGTATTTTGTTAGGCTAGGCAAAATACTATCTAATTGGTGTGAGTGATGGAAACAGGAATGCAGAATACTATATAGCAAGTGTTCGTGCACTTAGCTTTCTGTTTCACAAAGATACCTCGTTTACCCCTCATAGCCTGAGAACACCTTGATATGTCATTTGTTTTGTACAGAGTAAGCATCGGAGTTTCTAGTGTGAGGTCAATGAATTCTCTTTCTTGTCTGTAATGGCATAGGTTTGTTAACGTGGACCCACTAAGACACTCAGAAAGGTACTGTTGAATAGCAACAGCAGTTTCACCAAGAAGAGCCTAGCACAATACTTCAGCAGCATGGTAGAGCTTCCAGTAATACATTCCATTTAATAAAAACAGATGCATGAATGATGCCCCATCCCTGGAGGTGTTCAAGGCCAGATTGGATGGGGCCCTGGGCAGCCTGGTCTAGCATCAGGTGGGATGGTTGGTGGCCCTGCATGTGGCAGGGGGGTTGGAGATTCATGATCCTTGAGGTCCCTTCCAACCCTGGCAATTCTGTGATTCTGTGACTGGACTACTATGCTCCCATTTTGCATGAGGTTGCATGTATTTTTCTACAAATTTGTCCTGAAGAAGCAAATTCAGTCTTTGAACTGTAATGTTGACTTCATCCATTGGGATGACCATTACGTCCATAGAGCTTTTAACCCTTCAGCCCTTAAGAGATTCAAGTTCGTGTAAGAGGTCTGAACTGTGAATAGAGACTGAAATCTTTGTTCTTTTCTTGGCTGTTGACTTTAGTAAGTCTGAGATTTTAAGAGTTTTTGACAATTTTCTACGCTAGAATTAAGTAGGTTTTATAGTGACTGTTTGGAATTCCATAAAATAATAATAATCTTGCACAAATGTGTTAATTGAAATACTGCAAAATAAGTGTTATTTGTGAGTTTTTCCATTATGACTAACCAGCCTCCAGGTCACTTTCAGTGTTTGCAGTTCTCACTTTATTTACTACATATACAAATCATTTGTTGTAAATCATCCCAATGTGGATTAGTGTAGATATTTTCAAGTAATTTCAGTAAAATGTCTTAGTTCCAGCTGGAATTGAAATGTTTTCTTCAGAGTGTCTGGTATGAAGGCTCCAGAGAGACCTCATAGTGGCCTTCCAATACTTGAAGGGAGCATATAAACAGAAGTGGGAGTGGCTGTTTACAAGGGTGCGTAGTGATAGGACAAGGGGGAATGATTTTAAACTAGGACAGGGAAGGTTTAGATTAGATATTAGAAGGAAGTTTTTCACACAGAGGGTGCTGACGCACTGGAATAGGTTGCCCAGGGAGGTTGTGGATGCCCCATCCCTGGAGGTATTCAAGGCCAGGCTGGATGAGGCTCTGCACATCCCAGTTTGGTGGTTAGATGACCCTGCACATAGCAGGAGGCTTGAAACTAGATGATCATTATGATCTTTTTCAACCCAGGCCATTCTATGATTCGGGTTCTAGGAGGAAATCAATGCTGATAACCCATTGATGTTTATATCTTCTGCTAAGCAGTGTTGCGTAGAGCCATGGCCATTCACAGCAAAGGGCCTGATGAGCTGGGAAGGAACAGAAGTAGGACAGCTGAGTTACATTGGCCAAAGAGATCTTCCATACCATATGGCATCATGCAGAAAGAGTTTTGAAGGGGGTAAGAGTTAATCTCACTCTCTTGATTTTCAGCTGTCTTTCAGTAAGAGGGCAAACATTCCTGTAGTACTTCTGACGAACACAGATTGTTAGTAATGGGCGTGAAAGATTTAAGATGTTTACTGTTTGCTAAAAATAATTATAGAAAATATGTTGCTGTTTGGGAAAAGGACTATTTGCTTCTTAACAATTTATTTTCCTAGACAAGGCACTATGGGCAGTGCCTTCCTGTCTTCTCAGGAATTCAGTTGTGATAGAATTTTCATGATACCGTAGTTTTATAAAAATAAAAAATAAAAAATCTGTAATTGCAAAATGTTATGGTCATTGGACTAAAGTGTTGAAATTTTGTGTTTTCAATGAGTGGTCCATTTATAGAGGATTAAAACTCACTGTTTCACACATGGCTAAATTTTAAGCAAAGTAAATCCCCAAAGTCACCTTTTTATTTGGTTTTCAAATATATTTGCATTTTAAGTACATCTGATAGAGATCCAATTACTCTAAGCTTTGAGGCAAACTTGATGTGGTTTTTTTTTTCTTTTAAATTATGCTATTTCCTAGTGTTTTGTCTTGTTACTTTGAAATATGCTCTGACGACTGGATTTAAACTGGTAGCTTATAAAAACCATGTAAGTGTTCACATGTCAAATATGGTTTTTGTAGCAAGACACTGAATTTCTTTTTTCTGAAGGTGCTGAATTTCTAATTTCCAATTAGCTGGGAGGTGGAGTAACAGTGTAAATGCTGATAAAATCAGTAAGTACAGAGAAAACTAAGATCTGCTGCTTTAGAGTTGTGGAAGAAGAGAAATCAATGTCTGTGTGAATGATAGAGGTAGCCATGAGTCCAGTAGTGATTGTAGTTTATGCTCCTATGAAAGAATAATGTACCTTTCATCTTAAAGGCAAAAGGAATGTGCCAACCAGTAATTAATTACAGGACAGAACCAGTGGCACTGACAGTAGCAATGCAGACACTGCTTTACCCAACAGTTATCTTTAAGTGGATGAAAAAATTATAAGCGTTCTTGAAGCATGTTTGTATTTGTTTTGTCTGTAAAATTATACTCCCCCAGTATCCATAGCAGATCACTGTCCATAACCTTGAGTCACCAGTCTATTTACACCTTTTTTCCTTGCTCTGTATTTGTTTCTATTTATTTTAACCTAGTTCACTCCTCAAAGGTAAAACATTTGTTGCTAATTTTGGTAACAAAAGATCATTTCATTTAAAATGACAGTACTGCTTGCAATTTTTTCTCCAGTTTGATTTTTTCACAGCAGTATTCATAAGAATGTATAGTCTTTCCTGTCTGTAAATGTTTGAGCTGTTGTGATTCAGCATTGAATTTCTTTTTTTTTCTTCATTATTTTTCAATTTTTTCCAAAGTTTAAGAAAAGCATTGCGTTGCTTTGGTATAAGACTTGTTCATTATATTCTGTAAATCTCTTGAGGATTCTCTTACCTTAGAAATTAAAAATTGTGTTTTTAATTCTCTGGAACTGTGCTTTTTAATTTATTTATTTTTTCCTCTTTACAAATCTGTGTTGCTAAAAGTCTTGAACATGTATCACTTTAAGTTAAAACTGCTAAGTTTACCCCACTGACTTCCTTAAGGAGAGAAAGCTTTTTATTTACTGCGTTAAAGTGCCATTCCACTGTGGAGCTGTTGCCCTTCCTCAAAGACAGAGATTTTGAAAGTGGGTATTAATTTCTGGGGAAGCTACATTTGTAGGTCAGGTAATGTCTTCCATTAGACCTGCTGATCTAATTGGAAAAAAAAAAAAAAAAAAAAATTGTATCAGTTAGATCACCCATCGTAATGAAAGATTTGGCCTGAACTGCAAGCCTTGGGTTCCCCTGTGCTCTCAGACTGACACAGCTACATAACACTGACACTGGCTAATTTTGGTGCAGACTTCATTTTCCTGAAGCATCAGGGAGTCTCATGCCATGAGTGACATGCAATAGCTAAATTACTTGTGTACCATTCAAAAGAATTTACATTAAGAGAACACAATGACTGTTCTCAACAACTGCTTTAACCATTTTCTTTCTCTTTTTCCCTTCTGATTTTATCTTGTATCTTCTGTCTTTAGACTTTGGCCATAGTGTGAAAGAATGGCTAGTAGGAAGTTGGTAAAGCTTGCTTTCAGCTCATCAGGAGTTCTCTCCTCACCTATTAGAAATTATACTGGATCTCTGCCCTTTCAGAGTAGCATTAATAGATCCTGACATTTTGTGTACACTGTGTATTTTAAATTACCAATAACTGTATAGACATACTGAAGGATCTTCTCAGGGTTGATTTTTCGTGACGCCCAATCAGTATCTGACTCAAATCCCTACTGTCCAATTCCCTAATCATTTTCCTGAGCAGAAGGGTATGAAATTCCTCAGCTAATGAGTAAAAATATTTTGAGGGCATCTGTGAAAATGTTCATAGAAAATGTCTTGTATAACCAATCTTTCTCAGAAATGAATATTTTATTTATCCGTGGTAAGCCACTGTTAGGTGTAACTGGACATCATTGTTAATGTAGTAGCACACAGGTGAATGTGTAGCTACTAATGTGAAGAGATCTACCTTACGGAATGGGAATATGGTGATGTTGTAAAGTATAAAAGTTTAAATTAAAAAAAGACACGAGATTTTTTGTGTTATTTGACTCTAGTTCATAGCATCATATGTATTTGGTCTGTACTACATGTAAACAGGATACTGAGGAAATGTTTCAGATTTATATGCTTTTATCATGCCTTTTAATGCAAAGGATTGTTGTTAGGATAAATACAAAATTTCCTGATGTGGTTACTATCTCTTTCTGCTATTGTTGAGGGGTTTATAAAAGTAACTATAAATCCTTACACAATTTTAATTAACATTGTATGTTTTTGTCATTAGCATCATTTGGTTCTCCTACATATTGTTCAAATATTGTAGCTCTTTCCTCTAAGGTCTAAATCTTTGAATCTTGTTCCCAGACCCATACCATGTCTGAAGTTACCAGTGCCACTCCACTCACTGCATGCATAATCTAGTCTAATTCTGAATCTTTGGAAAGGGAAATCTTTCTCTGTGGAGCTGAATTTATTTTGGAGATGGGGTCAGGGGAAGATAGGAGTTCTCTGTAGTTGTTGCCTTGTTAAGCTGTAATAAGCTTCAAATCCCAAATAAACTGCCACAGATAGCAAAGAAAATTTTGCACAATGTAATGTGTAGATAAATCAGTCTTTGAGCTCAACACATGGAAGAGTGAGTGCACGCTGTATCAGTGTTTTAACTACCTACATCATGACTGAATTTCTAATAGGAAAAACCTCTATTAACATTTATAATCCATCTTATTATACATATTCATAGTGCCGAACAATACTGCATGTTTCTCCTATTCTGCTCTTTTTTAAGGAAGTTAATTTTCTAATGTGGAAGGCAAAACATGATAATGAAGGTTGTATCCCAAATAATTAAATAGACAAACAAGTTGTCTTCAATGCACATCAGTAATTTGGGGAATCAACCTAAACTTCAAAGTAGGGACCCTAAATTCGTTAAGCTTAGACTAGTTCAGACCTGGATCAATACTTTCTTTACTCATTTTTCCAGTAGAACGAAAGTTTAAAAAGTGCTGATTCATACAGATATTTGGAAACCTTTAAGAGCAAAAGTTAAAAGATTAAAACAAAAAACAAAAAACTTTTTCTCTCGGAGAGTGGTTAGACGCTGGAATGGCCTGTCCAGAGAGGTGGTGGAGTCGTTGTCCCTGGCAATGTTCAAGAGGTGTCTGGATGAGGAGCTACAAGATGTGGTTTAGTAGCTTGTGGTAGCTCCCTGGTAATGGGAGGGCAGTTGGACTAGATGATCTTTTAGTCCTTTCCAACTTTGTGATTCTATGGTTCTAAGTTACTTGAAAAGTTATGGAGTCTTTTTTGGAAGTGCCCAAGAATGTACCTACCAGTGACGCTACCTCATTGTGTTTATCTACCTGAAGTGTTTGGTCAAGCCACATTTCCTTCTGACATTGTCAATTTGTATTTATTTAGCCTCTCTGTCCAACACAAATAACGGTGTTTTGTTGGGTGGATGGTTTGTTTGTTTTTCTAACATTTCAGCCATTTAAAATAAGCTAAACTGTGTTGTCTGTACGCATATTTTCTATCACACGTGTGTCTGTGTGACTGATCTTTGACATGGTGCAGTGCATTCTTCCACCCCATTGAGATACCATACATCAGTCCAAACTGCCCATGGCAAGGCAGATGGAGTGTGGAAAGAACATGAGAGCTGTAGGATCTGCTGATGACTAAACCATTTTATTCACAAGGGAAGACAATTATAAAGCACAGGTCATTGGTAACATAGTAATCCAATCAGGTTAATGAATAGCAATACTTGAAATTCTGTTTTTTGCTCACATATCTCCTCCTTATCTGAGTTACAGCACTTGTAGGTACTGGTGCACTACTTTTAGGTCATTGTAAAGTGGTACATGTTACTTGCTAATTCTGACCAATTCCTTTTTTTTTGGATAGCTTTTATGAATAAATTTGCTAAGGAAAGAGAGATCAGAATATTTGAAGTGTTCACCTGCTAAGCTTTTTTTTCATGTTATTAATGATATTTTTGAAAGTATTTAAATACTCTTATTTTTAACAAAGAACATTTAATGTTTGAAAATCTTTAATATTCTGCCATTACTGAGTGATGAGCTTAGCTGGTGTGCTGAT
Organism: Chrysolophus pictus; assembly: GCA_037305975.1. Classification (NCBI taxonomy): domain Eukaryota; kingdom Metazoa; phylum Chordata; class Aves; order Galliformes; family Phasianidae; genus Chrysolophus; species Chrysolophus pictus. The sequence goes on along the minus strand of CM074579.1, from coordinate 48,206,234 downwards.
AGCTTGTTAGAGGATTTTCTCTTACTTTAGCCAGATCTTTTAATGAAAACTTACAAATGTAAGCAAGGAAACTTTCCTGAAAGCATCAGACTGGCTGCCATTAATTCTTCTCATTTCAGATAAAGAAGCAAAGTGATCTATAGAGATGAAATAAATGGCATATTTTTTCCTAATGCTCTGCACCATGTGGCTGAACCGTAAAAATTTCTGATTATGTAGAAAAATCTTTCTCCCAAGTGTGCAATTCATAGTTGTGTGAAGTTGTTAATGCGATGAATTGTTGCTAAAGCATATATTCATAAATTATCCTTGCAGGGATGAATTGTACAAAGAAAAAAGAACATGGATCTTTCACTAGGGTCTTTTTGAAGACAACCTTTGCAGTTTGGTTATAGTAAGAACATTTATAGGATTTAGATTATGCTTGGGGAGAAATTTTCAGTTCTCCAAGTCAGTGATTTAATTGCTGCCATGTGACATATTGTCCCATACTTTCCTTTGAGCCTTGATCTGCGGTCATGTCAACCAGTTTGCAGCTCTGCCTTACCTGATGGGCAGCTCGGATTCAGGAGGGGGTGCTGATGTAACAAATAAATGGGGAAATGAAGGAGCCAAGTACCTGACAACCTATGTCAATGATGTGAAATGAGGAAATGCAGAATACCATGATTTATAAAAAAAATTAAATACCATTCAGCAAAGTCTGGGTCATCTATGTTTTGATGGTTCAAATGGTTCGTGTTTGAAACAGGTATAAAATAGAAAGAAAATAAAGAAACAAGTCAATCTTTGCAAACAGTTTTCATGGCAGGTGGCAGAAAAATCTGAGAGAAATAACAGCGAGAATGGAATGACTGTGTACAGTTATTTCTGCTTTGGTATATTTGCTTTGGTATATTTCAGGAGAAATGCAGTGTATGGTAACCATTTCTTTAAAGGCATATGTATTCATCATGATCTCGCATTCAGAAGAATTCAGAACATCGATGAAAGCTTTTTTTTTTTTAAAGTACATGTGGGAGTATTATAAAATGCATCAGAAAATATGGTCCTGCCAAGTCTTTTTAGTTTAGGCACTTTCTCATGTCTCACACAACATGTAATGCATGAAGTAATTCTGGTGCAGAATGCTTCGCAGAGTTACCAATAGTAACCATTCTCCATTTTTACTTAGGCTATCACCTTTTTCATTCTAAGGCATAAAAAGGGGGTTAACTATAGACTTTAATGATGAAAAATAATAAGTAATATCTTCCTTTTTAGCAAAAACAGTGCCCACTCCACTGTTTTATTGTCATGTGACTGTAATTCTAATGCAATAATGTAGACCATGTGAAAATATAGGAACACATAAGCGACTGACTTTAAAAATCCCATGCAATCTTATTTTGTATGTCACGGTAGAGAAGGAAAAAAAATATGCACGGAGAGGATGTGAACCTATGGAAGAATGAAATAAAATGAATCTCAAGCTGTAGAGTCACAATTACAGTAATTTTAAACAGCTGTGTTTAAAACACAGCTGTTTTGGAGGAACAGGCAAACAAAACAGGCTTCACTGAAAGAAAGCTCCTACAGCCTGAAAGTTAATTTGGTAAAAAGGCTGAAGCATAGCAGAAATAGTACTTTAAAAAGCTCAGTCATGGTGTTATATTGACTCCTACTATTTTGTCAAATCTGTCTTGTATTAACATCTGTTTTATTAATTGTGAATTTTATTAATTAATGATTCACGTTATTAATTGTGAATTATTTCCTCAGTGGATATAATTAATTTATCTGAGTATTTAACATCTTGAAGGGTTTGACTGTTTTTGTGTGTCAATTTTCTCTCTAATATTGTTTTCCAGGTTACCTTGGTGGTTTCTCACCACATTGGTGGCAAATAACTTTAGATAAGCCACTTCACATCTGTTGCTGGATCTCAAGGTTTAGTTCACAGCAAGCAGTGTCAGGAAACTGAGTTAGAATAAAACTCTTCATGCATTCATTTGTCGTTATCGGTTCTTACAGATGGCTGGTTTAGAAAACCTCTTAAAAGAAATAGCCTGAAGTTAGAGCAGAAATATTTGTTACTGGCTTTAGCCACCTTACAGAGGCAGTAATTTGTTCCCTTTTGTTGTCTAAACCGTTGCTGGTGTGAGGCAGGAGCTTCATAGGGAGGAAAGTTCTCATCTGTTGCCATTTCCCATCCTCATGTGCCTATACACAGATCAAGTGTTTGGGGTAATTAGTTGACATTGTCTTAAATACCTTGTGCTATCTTCTGCTGCCATAGAATACATCTGTGGCTCATTGTCATCCCAAATTTCCCTACCTCCCTGACAGTTCTCAAAACTTCTCTTGGCAGTAATGTCAGGGCACTTTCCACTTCTCTGCAATGAGGCCTGAAAGAAAGAAAATGGGACAGCAACTGGGTTAGTGTCCTGCAGTGCCTGAACAGCTCTCAGAGAGGTTGTGCCGTTGTGCTGCCTGAGGTTAGTGAGGCTCGTGCTGCTCTGCCAAGCCAAATACTTAGCTGGCATTGTAAATTCTGCCTTATGTTCCTCAGTGCCTCCTGAAGTTTTCCCAGTACAGTTCACAAATTACCTGTCTTATATGAAAGTGTCCTTTTCAGAAGATCTAAGTTAAAAGCAAAGTACATTTTCATAAACTCACTCAATACATAAAGCTGTTGCTCGTGTGCGTGGAGCTGCCTCAGGCTTATGGCAGATACTGAACCATTTCACTAACAACCCCTCAGTCCCATGGTAAGCCATTGTCTGGTGAAACAGATAGCTGTGGTGTTCTGAGCCTACAAAGGTTCTTAAAAGTAAAAACAATATTGACATTGACGAATAGATGAAATACTGCCTTCCTGACTTTCTTGCTTTCAGAATATCCTGTCGAGTTGTGCTGGAGTAGTTGTTAAAGGAAAACACACAGTAGGGTTATTGGAACAAGAAATAAAGAAAAGTCACTGAGACATGTTCAAAGGAAAGGAAACTAAAGTTCTGATTTTTCTCAATCCTTCCAAAATCACAAAATGAACATATTGCTGCACACACAATTTAGTTACCAAAAACCAGAGATCACCTTTGCATGTCGAGGCAAGAGTTAGAATTTTATTGTTAACCCAATGTTTTAATTGTCAAAATACCACAAGCAGCTAATGTAGTGCAATTAGAACAGTATCTGCACTAATACAGAGTATCTTATTATTCCACATTGTCATTAACAATGCAATTAAAACAGTGGCAAACCAGCATCCTGTTATTTAGTTTTTTCCTGGTGTTGCACTAATTCTCCAAGAGTATCACCATGACTTCTTTGTGCGTGATGTGGTTTCCTTCTTAGGGGAGAACAGCACAACTGATACAGAGCTAAGCAAAATGGAATGTAAAACAATTCAAATAATATTGCTAAGTTCAGAAACATAGGAGAAACATCAATTTATCTCTGGTAACTGTGATTTTAGTGCTAGGAAAGCCAGACAATAACTGTCAGATCTTACAGCAAGTTGCAGTCTGTTTCTTACTTACTTTTAGATATGGCACATCAAGCCACAGTATGTTTAAGAAAGAGCATAAGATGTCCTATGTCCTGATTTTTTTTTTTATTTTTATTTTTAATCAAGGCTGAATGTTAGCCTAATGTTAGCACTTGGTAATGCCAAACTGAGTGGACTACAGAACTGCAATATAAGTGAGTGGTTAAATCTTGATTTCCCTTGAAAACAAAATTCACATTTGTGCAAAACTGTCTCTTTAGTGAGTTTTCTAGACATCTTAACAAATGGACCACATTGCCTTTGTATTGAGGAGAAGTTCCTGTTAAGGAGCTCTCTTATCCTTGAGAGAGCTTCCTTTGGGAAAACTTGAAGTGTATGTTAGAAGCAAGAGAGGTGGAATATTATTTCCTTCTTTTGAACATTTCTTTGGGAACTCTTGAATTTTTTTTTATTTGTCCATGAGTTATGTATCCTCCCTTTCAATCCAGGCTGCAAAGTGAACCAGATGAAGAGATGTATTGCTAAATGGAGTCTAAATTTTCTTCAGAAGAGTGATAGTCTGGTACAAACAGGAGTCATATTCACTTCAGAGCATTGTAGCAACTTGTATTTTATCTTTTATTTATGTACTCTTTACTATTTTGTGTTTGATGGTTGTTTTGGGTTTGTTTTTTTTTTTTAGTCTTCCTATATTCAGCATTGCTCATGCTCTTATTTACTCAACTGTTATTTTTCTGTTGCTCTTGTTTTCTTCCAGCTACTTTCAATAAAATAAGAACACAAAAGCATAACAGGAAAAAAATTCAAAGCTCTCGTTCTCAGGTAGCTTAAAATTAAGCCAGACATGTTCTTCAAACTATAAGCACTGTCATGGCTTAGTTTCAGTTCAGAGAACACATTGAGGGGAAAATGCATGTGAACACATAGCTGTGGTCGGAACCAGTGGGGTTTCTTCAGTCATCCAAGATACTGACAGCTTTTAAGTTAAAGGTGTTTTAAAATGAGAATGAGATTATCTTTTGTTTTTAGGTTCATCTATTTCCTTTAAATACACTTTTGGACAAGGACGTTTTTTCTGCGTTGAGAAGGTTTGAAATATATTTAATCCTTTTATGCTGATCTCTTATGTTAAAACTACATATATGGTAGTTTTAGCAATAAGAAGGGTTGCAGGAATTGTGTTCAGAGTTAAAGCATTTTGTCCATTTTTAAGGATCAGTAAAATTGATAAAGAAGATAGAACCAATCCAGTTTTTGAAATGTTTTAACACTTTCTGAGAACTAGAAGACATCATGGTGGCAGTGAAATATGTAAATCTAACAGTAGTCTAGTTCTTTCACTTTAAGGCTATGCACCTAATTTTGGCAGGAAACTGTGGCAAATAATCATAGTTAAGAATTAAAGAAGATTAGTTGATAGTTACTAAGCCATTAACCCTTTACTTAAGAAGGATGTGCAAAATTTGCTAGGAGGAGGCTGTTTATGTGAGTAGAGTTTAGATCTGGCAAAGATCTATACTTAGATCCAAACTCGTGTGTCCATCTGTTTAGAGGAGAAATGAGCCCTCACACCTAAGGCTCAGCTTTCCAAAGCAGTTTAGAGCAAACAGTTCCTGCCATCATCATGCCTTCTATCTGGAGATGACTGTATCAGTGTAAAACTTTGTGACACGTAAGATGGAAGCTAATAGGTGATGTACTATGTCACATCCTCTGTCTTCTGACGTTACAAAGCAGACGGAGGAAGGACATTGCTGGAGGGGTACTCAAAGTAAGTTGTGTAAAAGCATGTGAGCAGTCTGAGCCTAATCCTATTGTCATTATGTGGAAGCTCCTAGCAGTAATATTAGATCTGCTAATCAATATTCAGCATTTTTTTCATTTATTTATTTAAATGTTGAATCTTAGCTGTTCATTTTGCATTCAGCGTATCTTTCTGTATCTTAAATTCACACTGCTGTCACAGGTGAGAGGCAGGAAAAGACAAGTTTGATTCAATGTGTAAAACAACGGGAGAAAAAAAAGATAAAAGAGAACTAGATGTCTCCTCTCCTAAAGCTTGATTTATGCAGCAGCTCATTTATTTGCTATTTTCTGGTTTAAAATAAAAAGTAAAAAGCTAATTCTCTACCCACTAAAAAAAAAACAAAAGAAAACAAAAAAAACCCATGGTGTTATTGTTTGATTAATAGCTCATTCTGATGTTAGGAGATGCCTAATTATGCATCAGTGTTTGCCTCATTATTTAGAGGAGCATCATCATAGCACATTAGTCCATGAACAGAGAATGCTTTTCTTTTTCATAATTAATTCTCATACTTCAAAATATGTAACCCAAACAGCAATCTAGTTCTTTCAATATTAAGGCTATGCACCTAATTTTTGAAGGAAATTGTTGCAAATAGTGTTAATCATTTTTCTAAAAAAGAAGACTGCCTGACTTGATCTTGGAAACATGACTCAAGCAGATTGCTATTCTTTGCCAATGAGGAATCAGAGAATTCCCACAGAGTGCAGCCTACTGAAAATGTCTTCAAAAACTCCATCTTCTTTCCCTGCATTTCATGACATAGTAATGACCTCAAAGGTTATAATAAGAACACAGCTAACATTTGAAAATAAATGAGTGAAACACCGAGAACTACTATTCTAGCTCCATAAAGACTTAGAAGTATCAAAGTACTAGAAGGCAAAGCTCAGAAATAGAAAACTCCTAAAGTAACAGCCGAGAAAGTGTTTGGATGATGGAATGCAGTAATCCAGAGAAGGAGCTGAATGCTTGCATCAACAAATAATTAGAATCATGACTCACTAAAGCTTGTAATGACCTGCATTCCAGCCATGAAGAAATGTCTGCTTATGCTTGATGCTATGTTGTTGCAAATAAGGAAATAAAATAGGTAGTTAAAAGTTGATGGCTACAAATTTAATTCTAGCATTAGAAACATTAAGAATTTATTATCTTTCTGTACAGCAGAATTTATTATCTTCTTGAGTGTTGTCATCTTGTACCTTACTGAACAACACAAACCTTATGTCACTTCATCACTTCATAGTAAAACTTGGTGTCGTGGACCTGCAGTTCCTACATCAGAGAGGGCATTTTCTGAAAGACAAATTTTGATATGAAATCAGATATAATATTAAACTTCAAGAATAGTAAAGTGTTGCCCGAACTTGGTTTTGTATTTTGAAATCTCTATTTTAAAGCATATTTCATTTCTCGTTTCCAAGAACAAAACTATGTGCTAGGAAAAAGCACGTGCTGAATTATTGAGGAAAAGGAGTAATTGCAAACTGAGGATAGGACCTGAAGGTTGGACCCTGAGTGATTAGTACACTGAGTGGACAAGAATTAGAGAAATGTAGGAGATGGCCATATTCCAGTATCCTTACGTTAGTAGAGCCTAAGTCTCACAACAAGTTACAATAGCGTCAGTAGAATTACTCTGGGAAATGAAAGTGCTTTGTGTAGGGGGGCTGTGTCAGGGTCTGATGCTACTTAAAAAGTAATTACCTTGGTTGTGACTTCTATTTCTGCCCTTCCCAAGGGCTCTGCAAATATAAGGTCAGTGCCATCCTCACAGCAGTGTTTCAACAGTTCTCTGGTTATATCTATCCTTGGCATTTGAGAGGTTAAGAAGTGATATGAAAGAAAACAGCCCTCTGACAACAGCATCTACTGTAAAAGCCAGTTATATATTTTGGAGGAAGAACTGAAAATGTGTCAAAGATAGTTTCAGGCAAAACAGAAAATGTCAGTGTAATGACAAGTCTGAAAATCTGCTAGACTGTTTGCAGTGTTATAAAAATGTTAAAAACCAAAGTTTTGCCTGATGGGTTATCGTTTACAATTATTAACAATTAATGTTGCCAGAATGCAGTAGTGTGACTGAAAATAAGAGGCTGGCTTTTCTGAGTAGTTTATTGATCTCAGAGAAAATTACACTTCCCTGGATTCACTTCAAAATAACCTTCTTCTAATTGGCTGGCCTTGCAATGTGGAAGAAACTTCACAACATGCTTTCCTTGGGGACAAGTTACTGTATATAAATACCTGCCTAGTAAACAGAGTTGGTAAAAGGAATTGAATTTTAATGCAGCAAGGTCACCTTTTTGACAGTTTTATACTACCTAATTGTGTCCGGAGAATGATCTGAAAAGGCTGCCATACAGTCCTTTGTTTTCTTACCTGTACTTAAGCTGCCTAGAATCTTACGTGAGCTGTAGGTCGAATTACATTTGTTGCATATATGTGTAAGAAAGTGCCATTGCAACTGCAGCCATCCATGGTAGTCTGGAAGGGAAGGGAAAGGGAAGCAAGTTGCAATCAAGACAAAGTTTTTGCAACCTTTTCTGTGTTCTGCCTTCTCACCTGCGAGAGAAGTGTGTCTGTAAACATGCTCATACATGTCATGTTGGGTTTAGGTCTACCAAACTTCTGCTGGGAGCAACTTCCTACTGGTTGGGTTCCATGAGCTATCCAGCCGGTGTCAGTGAAGCTCTCCCAGGGAGTGAAATGTACTGCAAAGTGGCATTCAGTGTCTGAGTCTGCGTTGTGTGGTTTCTTTCTGCCTCTAATTTCAGGCTGTGTGCTTTTCATGCTCACAGCCTATACAGTTTGCAGGAGGACAAGCAGAAAGAAATGTGTTTCAGTCTTCTTTATGTACCATCTCCAATTCAGTCATTAATTGGGTTCTGTTTCTTGTTCACTTTCAGGTGTTTTTTTCATTTACATTGCAGCAAGAATAACTTCATGATAATTTACTTCGACTTCCCATTTAATACTGCTTTGTTGTACAATCTTAGCCAACCTTCCTCATGCAGGATAAGGCAGTTGCATTATATAATGTCATTCCTCTAGTAAACAAAATTATTCCTTCATAGATCAAAGCTGACAGACGATTTGGATACAAGCACAGAAACAGAGCTGAAAAGATAATAGATTTCCTCACTTTTCCCCCAAAATTTTTAATATAGAACATACAAGATTGAGGAAACATTCAGAAATAGGTGCAGGCAAATGTATAAACAACAGTGAACGAGGCTTTCTTCAGGCATCTCCAAATGCCTTTTCTGAAGATGGACACTAAAGGGCTGTGAAAAGCCTTAATATGTAAGAGATAATTGCTTTAAAATTAGACACAAAGCAAACATAAGAAACAGCAAATCTCATTATTTCAAGTATTTTAGTTTAAAAGAGCTTTTCCTTTTGGGGGAATATATTTAATTTTCATTGTCTGCAAAGTACAGCCAAAAAACAGTTTATTGTGGACTAGAATAAGTGTTTGTGTTCTTGTTCCCTCTATTTTAATTCTGTAATACATTGGGTGTTGATTAATTCCTAGAGGTGTTTAACTTTGATGTGTAAAACAGGATGTTTGGTAGTTTTGTTGCTGTGGAAGCTTTCAGGCCATAAGTAACCACTATATCATTTAGCCTTTGAATAAGATGTCCCCAACTTTCTCTGAGCTGTGCTGATGCAAACACAGCAAATGAGGGAGTCTGTTGTGAGCTGTGGAAAAGATATCTAGTGCTCAAATGATATTGCTATTAGCTAATTGCTATTATACCAAACAGTTTTAAATTTTGCTTTCATTTATCCGTTTGTGTCAGTTCAATATTCAACAGTTATATTCAACATTTTCACAGGAGAACTGGTCTGCTTCTGGAGCTTCTCTTATATGGCTATGGATCACACAAAGAAATCTGTCTGTCAGAAATCTCCGCATGCAGAAAGCCAATGGTATTCTGGGCTGCATCACAAGAAAGGTGGCGGCAGGGAGTAGGAAGTGATTGTCCTCTTCTACTTTGCCCTCATGAGGCCCCAGCTGGAGTACTGTGTCCAGGCCTGGGACCCCCAGCAGAAGAAAGACGTGTAGCCTTTACTAAGTTTTAGTCCTTTCAGCATTCTCATTCATAGCCAGAGGAAGCATAGACTTTATGCACACACACACAAAAAGGTGTTAAGGCCATTAACTGGGTCAAATTGATGAGCTCAAAGGGTAGTTAATCAATGTCTTGATGGAGTTGGTCAATGTCTTCATGACTGACCTTGCATTCACACCAAATCTGTGGATGATACTAAAATAAAATAAGCAGTTTGCACATAAAGTAGCACAGTGTCTGTCCAGAAGGACTATAGGGCTGAGCAGAATAAATATAATGAGATTCTGTATGTGGATGAATAAATCCATGTTCCGGTAGTGCTGGGAACTGGCTAACTGTGCTGCAAAGGACTTGCAAAGGTCATAGTGGATAGCAAGTTAATAGGACCAAGAGGAGGATCAACAGGAAAGCAAGCAAGTCTGAGCTGCAGTGAGCAGATTAGGTGAAACTGTAATCCCTCTCGGTGTTGATGCTGTGTGCATCTGGGATTCTGCATCCACTTCTGAGCTCTACAGTTCAAGTAGCACAACAAAAGCTAGGGTCAGTTCACTAGCAGAGGGCTTGCAATACAATCGTAGGCCAGAAGCATGTGACCTGTGAGAAGAGACTGAGGAATATGGGCTCGTTTAGTCTGACAGAAAAACAGCTAAGCGGTGATCTAATAGTTGCCTACAATTTTAATGAGAATTACTTAGATGGCAGAACCAAATTCTTCCCAGTTCTGGCAGGTGGTAAAATAAGAGGCAACAGCCCCAAGGGCAGCCTTGGGAGCTGCAGTTTGAGTACTGGGAAAAAGTTATTCACCAGAAGGGTAGGTGGCAGTGGATTTGCTTACCCAGACAGGTAACCGGTGGAGTTCTTTATCTTCAAGACTGGGCTGGAAAACCATGGTAACTGACTTGGTACACTATTGACAACAGTTCTGCAGCTAGATGGCATTTCCAGCTAACTCTCACAAGGAACAAACTCAAAGGAAAACTTTGAAAAGAAAGGTGGTGCACCCAAATTCACATGCTCGCCTCATGTTCTCTCTTTAAGCTGAATTGGGTTTATTCTAGTATATATAGAGTCTAACTAAAAAGAATGACAAGGTACTGAAGGAAACTGTTTTGGAAAGCAGAAAACAAAATAATAATAGGTCTCTACATTTCCTTTTTGTATTTTCTGTCAGGCTAGACAGAAGCATTTCAGTCATCAAAAGATTAAGCGGAGGTGTTTCAAGAAAAATGTGTGCTCGGAGCCTCAGAAGAGGAATGGAGGGCATGCCTGCTAACTTTATCTGTGAAAATACTCCCATCTCAAGAGGATGTACAGTGACTGAGATCCTTTTCACAGTGGGAGCTATGTTGCTTAAATGTACTTACAGGTTTTGCTGTTCATATCAGGCACAAAGCTTTCTGCTGCTGGCCAGAGAGTAAGTTGAGAAAAAAACCTTTTGAACTGGCCTCATTATCACTGCATGTAAAAACAGCTATTTGACTGCTTTAATTTTCATCAACAGAAATAATCGCTTGATTATTTTACTGACCTAAGATTACTGACTACTATGTTATTGGCCACATGGCTTCCTTCCAAATGCCTGTGCTGAGGTAATGGAAGAGGACAGCATACATTTTCCAGCACAGTAAGTTACTCTTATATTTCATTTATACAGTTCATGTTGGAGATGGTAGAGCAGCTCAAAATATATCAGTAAGTATAAGTTAAAAAGGAACAGATTTAATTAAGATTGTTTATCAGAGCATTTAGCAGTTCTGTAGGCTCTTGGCTGATCTTAATTAAGTGGATTGTCCCTGAACTTCTAAGGGGGAGGTCAGAGGAGCAGTGTTACTCTGAGTATAAGAGCAGAGCAAGTCTGAGACCACTTCATGAGGCTGAATGTGTGCAAGTCTGCCGGACCAGTTGATATGCATCCCACTGTTCTGAGGGAACTGCCTGATGTGGTTGCTAAGCTACTCTCCATCATACTTGAAAACTGGTAGCTGTCAGGTGAAATTCCTGTTGACTGGAAAAAGGCAAACATCAGTTTCGTATTCAAAAAAGGGAGAAAGGAAGACCTGAGTAACTTAAAGGAAAGTGAGCCTCACATCTGTACCTGGGAAGATCATGAAGTAGATCCTCCTGGGAAGAGTTGTTAAGGCATATGTGAGATGTGGAGGTGATCCAAGGCAGCCAGCATGGCTTCACCAAGGGCAGATCATGCCTGACCCATCTGGTGGCCTTCTGTGAGTGAAGGCATCAGTGGACAAAGGAAGGGCAGCTGATGTTATCTATGTTTGACATACTTCCACACCACATCTTTATCACTAAATTGGAGAGATATGAATCTGAATGCTTGGCATTTCAGCAGATAAATAATTGATCATAGCCAGAGTCACCGTTGTCAGTGACTCTATGTCTAGGTGGAGGCTGATCACAAGTGGTGTCCCCCAGGGGTTTGTCTTGGGACTGGTGCTCTTCAACATATTGATCAATGACATAGAGAGTGGGACTAAGTCCACTCTTGGCAAATTTGCTGATGAAACCAAGCTGAGTGGTGCAATTGACATAGTAGAAGGGAGGTACACCATCCACAGGGACCTTGACATGCTCAAAAAGTGAGCACACCAGAATCTGATGAGGTCGCAGTAAGGTAACAAGGCCTAGTGCAATCCCGGATATGAGTACAGACTTGGAGAAATTCTAGAGAGCAGCCCTGCAGAGCTGGGGGGTTCTTGATGGATGAAAAACTGGACGTGAGCCAGCACAGCTCATGGCTATCCTGGACGGCATCAGAGTGGCCAGCAGGGAGGGGGAGGTGATCGTCCCTCTCTATTCTGCCCTTGTCAGGCCCCACCTGGAGTTCTATGTCTCAGCCCTGGGGCCCTCAGTATAAGAGTGATGTGAATTTGTTGGAGTGGGTCTGGAGGATGGCCATGAAGGTAATGAAAGGAGTACTTCTTTTAAGAAGAAAGATTGAGGGAGTTGGGATTGTTCAGCCTGGAGGAAAGAAAGCCCCCTCCAACTTGAGCCATTCTGTGCTTCTATGATCCTATGAACATAACTAATTGATAACTTACAACAATACTATAACAAATACTATAACTTTTGGGCAGAAATAGAAGGTACAATGAAGGTGAAGAGAATAGCTGTGTTACAGGTTTGGATCTGGTTGGACCTACCGGACTGTCCAGAAGAAGGTACTTAAGAAAAAGCTTTTTCTTTGTATTTCTTTTCTCTTTCATGATCCTTATTGCAGTCAAGAAAGCCCTGAAAAACAGCTTCAGTTTTCACATCATCTTTTAAGTCTCTGTTCACATCTTCTCAATAACTTTGAAGGAACACTGCTTGTCACACAGCACATGTTGCCAAGGGGTACTGCTGTGATGATGAAATGTTCCTTGTATACAGCACAACAGGAGAGAAGAATTACATTTGTACTTTTTATTGCTATGATTTTTTTTCCTGACAAAGGCAGAACTTTAATTTCTAATGTATCTTTGGGCACCAAATTAAGTAACTGTGCTCTGCTTGAGTAGAGTTTCTATTACTCTGATCAGGCAATTTTGACTCTGATTCTCTTTTAGAAAATTTTTTCCAGACTTTAAATGAAGACAGAGTAGATCCACACAAAGTAATTACAATGGAGAATCTGTTTACAGATTATCACTGGAGGAGACATAATGTTGCCCTTTATCATCGCTTGTCATAGCAGTGACAGCCTGTAAACCTTCTGCCTGTGCATTATTCTTCATTTGTCACTGCCTGTGCCAACTCTTGGCCTGGCAGGTGCCTGGCATGTGTCAAACATATGATTCATGGGTACATTTGATCAACACTGTGAAGAAAAAGTATGATGTATTTTCCTTTAAATTACAAATTAGACATTTATACCCCACATATAATGACAGGAGTTTTGGCTTCTTTATATCCAAAGTGCACATTTATAGCTCACTGTAGAATTTAAATAGTGGCTTCTCTCTTATGCCTAACTCTAAAAGTGAAATTTATGTAATATTACAGCATATAAATGAAACCATCCTACCTCCTTGTTTTATTATCATGGTAAACTTTCCTGAGCTGATTCCTTTGGTAATAAATGGGCTTAACGTGTTGTCTTCTGAAGATTTAAAGGCCATTTTATTTCATGCTTCTTTTAATTTTGCACACTTTGTTATAACTTCTTTCAGAGGATTTCTTTAGAGTTATAGTTTTGTTCTGACATTGATCGATGCGTGTTTACTTGGGCACCTGAGATTATTTGCTTCTAAATGTATGTACATTGCATAGGTTTTGTGTGTGAGATGATTCTTCTGGAGATCATATTAGCAAAACAGTATGATCAGAAAAAAAGAATACTTGTTTTTTTCTTCTAAGAAGGAAACCTTTGGAGTGCTGTGAAAGGGGACAGTTTATTTTGTTATTCTGGGGATAAAAATGAGTTTAATCAACATTTGTGCATTATGATAAATACTGTCAAAATAATTTGTTAGTCAAATTTATTATCATACGGAGAATTATAAAGTCTTCTCTGATCTGTTTTAAATAACACTTGAACTGTGAGATTGCCAGATATTGTATTCACTGAAGCATCCCTGGCTCTTCTATTAGGTAGCTGACTCTTAAGCCAGCTGCTGACTGCTACATGACCATTAAATAGAGTTTCATGCAAATTGAGTAATGCAGGAGTAACTGTGAATAACTGGACATGAAGGATATGTTTTTAAAACTTCTATACACAGAATAAAATGCCTTTTTTTTTTTTTAATAGCTGATTACAACTAGGGGTCAGGACTGACACCAATGCTCTTTAATGTCTTTATTAGTGACATCAACAGTGGGAAGAAGTACACCCTCAGAAAGTTTACAGATGACACCAAGCTGTATGGTGTGGCCAGTAAGCCAAAGGGACAGGGTGTCATCCAGAGAGACCTAGACAGACTGAGCAGTGGGCCCAGGAGAACCTCATGAGATGCAACAAAGCCAAGTACAAGGTCTTGCACCTGGGTCATGCCAACCCCAACTGTCAGTGCAAGCCAAGGGACGGAAGGATAGATTACAGCCCTGACAGAAAGGATATGGGGTACTGGTGGATGGCAAGCTGGGCATGAGCCAGCAATGTGCTGTCCAGAAAGCCAACTGCATTCTGGGCTGCATCAAAAGAAGCATGGTCAGCAGGTTGAGAGAGGTGATCCTGCCCCTTTACTCTGTGCTGATACCTCACTTGGAGAACTGCATCCAGATGTGGAATCCTTAGAACAGGAAAGACATAGACCTGTTGGAGCACATCCAGAGGAGGGCCAGAGAAATGATCCAGAACAAGAAAGACATAGACCTGTTGGAGCACATCCAGAGGAGGGCCAGAGAAATGATCCCAGGGATGGAACACCTCCCTGTGAGTACAGGCTGAGAAAGCTGGGGCTGTGAAGCCTGGAGAAGAGAAGGCTTCAGAGAGACGTGAGAGCAGTATTTCAGTATCTGAAGGGGAGCTGTAAGAAAGAAGAGGACAGACTCTTGAGCAGGTTCTTTGGTGACAGAACAAGGAGAAGGAAATGATTTCAAATTAAAAGAAGAGAGATTTAGGTTGGACCACAAGGAAAAGGCTTTTACAGTGAGGGTGGTGAGGCACTGGCACAGGTTGCTCAGTGATGTGGTGAAAGTCCCCATTCCTGGAGACATTCAAGGTCAGGCTGAATGTGGTTCTGGAGCTGCAGGGGAGTTGGACTAAATGACCTTTAAGTGTCCCTTCCAACCCTAAGGATTCTACAGTTCTATTCTCCTACTGCTACTGGCTGTTATTCTGTGTTTGTTTATGGTATCAGAGGCTGGTAAGATTAAAACTAGATAGTGACACAATACATTGCAAGGGAAAATACAGTGTGAGAGTACTTTCATATTAGTTTTAAAAATATATTTATTATTACTTGTATGTCCAAAAGGGACATTTTTTCTCCACTGTAAGATGTGTTCATTCTCGGAACAGAAAATGTTACAGTTGGCTATTGAACTTAAATACTTCATATTTTTCCAAAATAACTTTCCCAAATTTCCTTCTTGGCCGAATCTCATAACTAAAAATAGATAAGGTATTGTAACTGGCATATCTTTGTGTTGTGATTTGTTGTTAGAATATTATTAGTGTTATTGTTTTAACACACCTAGATACTTTATCTTGGCCTTACCTCTATTAATGTATATACTTCCCTTTGTGCATAGACATGATCTTTTTTTCAAGGTCACTTGTGTATGCATTATAAAAATTAACTCTTCATTTTGTTTTCATTCTGATTACTTCCAAATATGTCTAAATGAGGATATATTTAAAATTCAGCATGAATAAGATGTGAATTTTTGTTTTTATACTTCAGCTAATTTATGGGTTTTTCTTTGAACCACAAGGATAATACAAAAAAAAAAATCTGTCATGGGACTAACTGAGTAGATGAAAACAACGTTGGTACGTGTGATTCTGATTTCAGAAGATGTGCTAGGTATTTTAATGCCATTCTTCACAAACCAAATGATGTTCTGTCTGAAATGTGTGAAGAGATATTTGAAGGAAAGGAAGGAAGATAGTGTTTGTTGTACAGAATTTTGACTGTTATTCCAGCAAAATAGAAAATAAAAAAATAAAAATATTAAAAGCATGAGAGACCACTTTTCCAGAGTTTGCAAGGAATCAGTGAAGGAAGATTATGAACGATCATTGATTTCATGGAGTTTGTCATTAGTTGTGTCTGAGCTCAACCAAATCATATTACAAATCAAATTTATATTATTAGTCTCTATTCTGTTCATCTAGCTAAATGATTAATGATTAGCATGATATAGCAGTGTGGATGGAACTTCAGACTTGTGGGTGGAACAGATCAGAGGGGAGGGGTTACATGACCTTAGGTACTACAGAAGTCTGCACAGTGTCTCAGGAGTAGAAGACAACATGGTATCTAAGAGATGGGATTTGATCTTTGGAAATACGTACTATCCTGTCAATTTAAAACTGTTTCATTTTTCATGGCCATAAAACGATGCAATTAAGGACAAGTTGGATGTGGCTTTGGGCAGTCTGGTCTAGTGGTTGATGACCCTGCACATAGCAGGGGGGTTGAAATTCAATGATCACTGTGGTCCTTTTTAACCCAGGCCATTCTGTGATTCTATGATTGACAGCCCTAGCTGTCTATCTTGAATTTCCTGCAAGGGCTCTTTGTATCTTTGTTTTTAAGGTCTATTTCCCTTCTTCTGTATTCCTGCACTATGGGAATAGCCTCAGTGGAGCTCATAAAAACAGGAAAACAGGTCGATAAATACACGCTTTAGGCAGTCCTGTACATGGGCACAAAATGATCTAAAACCTGATTTAACCTCAGGTCAGTCATGATACTGAATAGCTGGTACCTATAATGAGTCTGAGTGGCACGCAGCCCTTGTCATGTGGATGTGGTTGGGCAGATAGAGATCATCATTCAAAGAATAGTGCAACTCTTGTCATCCTGACTGCTGCAGGATTGTGTTGGCTTTTATTGAGAATAAGTAAGTAGCAAATTGGAATGAAAAAAAGGGATGCTTCTTTTCAAAATGAAAATCTGGGAATTCTCCATTCAGCCATACTGTAGGAGTCAAAACCAATTGATTTTTATTTGAATGTTATTCCTTATTTTTTGTCTCATACTTGGCCTCTTATCATATTTCTCAGTTTTCTCACGATGACCCCAGGAGACTTACCACACTTCTGTTTACTGCTTGATCTAATACTTCTGGAAACCACTGTCATGACTTGCAGGCCTCCAAAGCCTCTCTCTCAGTTTCTTCCTTCCAAAGCCCCAACCTGTCTGTAATCCTTGCAAGCTGATTTTGTCAAATCTCAGAGTCACTGAGATCTCTGGCACTCAGTGTCAGAGTGCAACAAGATTCGTCCATTAAGAAATATTCCATGCAATGCTGTCCTACTAAACACGTGTAAATTGTGTAAGCTGCTTCAGGTTTGCCAGCAATTCATTGACAATTCAGTGTTTTCTACTTCTTATTCCACAGGTACATTTAGAAATTCTTGCATGTTAAACAACTAGGAAGTAAGGGGCAGAGACAAAAGGAGTATGTGCAGGAAGCTGTTTCTGTGGAGCTTAATTTTATTTGAACACAATATCCTATATTCTCTGAGCTGTGTCTTGTTTGCTTGTTTCCTTTAAATCTATGCATACATACACTGGAGGGTATTGCTAAAGTACTTTCTAGTAGTGTGTAACAAACTTCTTGCAATCAATAGTGATGTAAGGTCTGGATCAAAGCCTGTACTGACCATACAAGTCCAAAGAATAGAGAGCTGATACAAGAGGCAATTGTAACCTAGCAAAATTGTATCAGTGAGATTTAGCTTACAACTCCTAGTATCACTAAATGTGGCATCTTGCCATGTTATTGATATTGGAGATCAAGCTTTTCTCTCCCTCTTTCCTTGCCAAGAGAAGTTATCAAATTCTTGCAAAGCAGTGAATCTGAGAAGCTGAGGTGTTGTATCAAAGGCAAAAGATCAGTATATCTGTCGCAGATGCATTTAGGAAGAGCTAAAAATTTAAGGTCTGATTTCTTTGGTGGTGGTTGGTTTTGGTTTTCATGGATCTTAGTGTGTGTTTTCACTTAGAATAGAGAAGGTTCCCAAAAATGCTGTTTTATGATACAAGCAAAGCCAGATTATGCAGATAAGAAATATATCGACTGCTGTACATTTGCAGCCTAATTTTATTAGCTGCCCATTTACTTCATGCAGGTATCCAACTATTAAGATCTTCATGTCTGGTTCCCTTCCCCGTTAATAAAACAATCTAATTGTGATAGTTTAATGCTTACTTTTAAAAAATTGCCTTCTATGTTCATTTCTTGATAATAGTACTTAGTTGGTAATAGCAAGTCCACTTGGAACGGACGCTTTCTGTAAAAGCAGTATGCCAGAATTTTTGTGTGGCCTTGGGCTGTGGGAACCAGAGGATGCATGAATATCCTGCAGTTGTTTTGGTCATGATTATATCGCAGATGGCAGGTTGCCAGTAGCAACTACAGTAAAAGGTCCAGAGAGTCAGTGTCTTCCTCTGGGTGATAAAACGCAGCATTTGCACTTTCTGAACCATCTCAGAGAGGATTTGTGGCAGATTTTGGAGGTCTTGAAAAAACAAGAGATGGAAGTGGATAAGCTTGCAGGTTGTATGCCAACCTGTCCTGTTGGCTCCTCCAGTCTTGGCACAACTGACGCTTTTTTTGCCCTTCTTTCTAGAACATTTAAAAGAGAAGCTGGAGGAATACATGGTCCGTTTTGCCAAAGTGAGGATTGTACGTACCAAGAAACGAGAAGGGCTCATTCGGACCAGACTGTTAGGAGCCTCGCTGGCTAGAGGAGAAGTCTTGACGTTTCTGGATTCCCATTGTGAAGTCAACGTGAATTGGCTGCCTCCCCTGCTTAGTAAGTGTCTGAGTTTTCATCAGCCATTAAAAGTAGAGCGTATAGCACAGTTTAAGCAATCCAGGCCACAGCTCACAATAAGGACATAAAATGTATAGAAGCATTTGGAGTTGCACTGCAGTGTCTGAAGAGGCAGTATGAGAGAGAACTCAGAGAAACCTGAGCAGCTCCAATTTATGGGGTTTTTTTGCAACCAAAGAACTAGTGAGACTTAGAACTGACACTTTGGCCTATCAGAGTTATATTAGAGTTGCATTTTATTTTGTTATTACTACTACCTAAATACACTACTAAATCGAGTATTGTGCCATGCCTTTACCATGCACCTGAAAACTTTTGTTATGCATTTTTCGTACTCCTTCCTAGGCTTCCACATTCCATTAAAATAGCTTTCACTGTAAATGTATCTAGGACTTCAGAGTTAAATCCAATAACAACACATTCACAATAGAAAGCTCAGAGAGAATGATTAGCTATTGACTGCTTTGCTGGATTCCAGCTGCACCCAGCAAAGATCCATTAGTCGAAGAAATGGAAAGAATCAATTGTTGTAGTCTAGGATTTCACTTAGGAAACAATGTCCCCTCTTCTGCTGATCTGATTACATACAAAGTTTATGAAAATGAGTGCTTTCTGCTAGCAAAGCTAAATAAAACTTCTGAATTTGTTATTAAGGAAATTTATATTAATTACAAGAATATGTCATAAGGGTATGACAGGAAAGCGTTTCGTCATCTAGTGGTTATTGTTTCTTGAATCTTGTTCTTAGGCCTGGTTTGGCCATACAATAAGCCAATAAACATTTACAGCCAAGAAGAGGCATTGTTCTGCTAATGAACATCCACTTGAGACCAAAAAACAGAAATATTAACTGTTTTTCTTCAGATCAGTGGAAGGATAATTACAAAATTCCAAATTTACATTCTTTCTAGCTTCCATATCAATTTCTACTCTCTCCATTTGTTACCATGCTGCCCTTAATCACAAGATCAGCATTTTTAGCAGTAGCCTCGTTGTCTTCATGTAAAGCACAAATGGCATAAAGGAGTAGAGAGTAATGTGAGTTTCAATACTCCTTCCACAGGCAGCCCTGACAGATAGCCGTTAAACACCCTGGAGTGCATGTATACAGCTTTCCTTTACCTTCTGATTTTTCCCTGAAGTGCACAGTACATCACTACTAATGTAAAAAAAAATCAGGAAGATTGTCGCTCTTGTCTGCTGAAATCTTTTGCTAAGTTGTTGCAGATGAGATTTAACCCTTCTGTTTTGCTAGCTTAGACGTGGGAAAATTGCAAATTGCAAAAACAGTTCCTTTTTCTGTTTTCTTGTGTAAAGCAAAGATACATCTAGCTGGGTTTCACCAAATAAGTAATGCTAAACAGAATGGTCACAAAGAATTCATAATAGCAACTAAGTTCACGGGGATGCTGCACTGATGATCTCAATCCTCAGCCTTGAGAAAGAAAAGTGAAAAGATGATAGAAGCTCCCTCAGGGACCAAGACTCTGTTCTATCCAACTCTGAAGTGCAACGTCATCTTTCTCAGTCTGCTTTCGGTGGAAATACCCTTAGCAAACCAGACAGAGGATCTGGGAAATAATCTAGTGGAACACAGGAGCCCAGGTTCAATAGGCTTGATTTTGAAGAAAAGAATAAGAGCATTACATGAGGGAGGGCAAATAGAGAACGAACACTCAATGTAAGAATGCCTTATACTCTCTTTCCCCAAAGGGAAGAGGAGATTTTCTCAGGACCATTGGGTAGTTAGCTACTAATAATAGTAAAGCTGGTAGATATAGATAGATAGATATTTGCAAGTGTTTACCTAAAGATTTGTCTTGTGATTCATACAGCACTGCATTTGAATGCATATTGTTCAAGGAAACCAAAACAGAAGCTGCCCTATTTTAACTCTAATTTTCATCCATTGAGCATAGTGAAGAAGAGTCCTCAAAAAGAGCCCATTTCAATTCCACGCTGGAGTGAAGATTGCCAGTCTTCACTGAGAGGGGCAGTAACTTTACTGCTCCAGAGTAGTGGCAGTTCTTCTCAAAATGAGTCCTTGCATGATAAAAGACAGAAAGAAAAAGAAAAAATTCACTTAAAGACAGTTCTCAAAGTTATTTAGGCATCTAGCTTACATTTTTAGAATTGACTATCACTTTTTAGACCGTAGGAAGACTGAGTTGCTTCAGTACTTGTAAGATATCAAAATAACTCAGCCATAGGTGTTTTCTGTGAGGTAAATATATATATATATATTCATTTCAGTTACAGCCCTTATTTTTTTCTTAAAATGGCTGCAAAATGGCTTTTCTTTATTTTTCTAAGCTTTATTTAATTTATTTGGATAGCTTAAATGGCATTCTAAACTTACATCAGCCACTGCAAGACTGAGATCTCAGGGAGTTTTGAATGCTGGTCACTGAGCAGGCAGCTGTAGCCATGTAAAAGTGTTGGCAAACACAGCTGGTTGGTATCACTTCTCAGTAGTGTGAAGTCAGCTGAAGGAGAAGTGTGATTTGGACTCCAGCTGCTGTAGTTGAGTCCAGTGTAGTGCAAAAATCACTTGTCATGGGCTTGAAGTAAGAAACAGAGGGGCAAACCAGCTGGAAGATGCAAGTATATCTTACGTTAGGAGAAGTTGGGATAGAGAGCAGTGGGCGGCAAAGGCAGCGGCATGTTCACATCTGTAAAGCTATGATACCAGTACTCTTGGGGAACATAAGCTTGCCCCTACAGCACTTTTATCTGCGTACTGAATTCATATTAAGGCTACATTTAAGCCTCTGAAGCCTGTATGTAAAATTCATTATTTCAGGTATACTGAAAGAAACACTAAGGCTGAAAGTTTGATTACTTTGCCTTTTGGTGGGCACTGATATGTAATTTAACACCCTACTTTCCTCAAATGTCCAGATTTTGCTGTGGTTCCTCATTGACCAGGCATGCTAGCACCACCCTACTTGCAAAAGTGTTGCAGACCTGTAGGGAGAAAGATGGGGTTTGAGTTTGAGCACTGCTCAAACAGTTGTATCACTGGCTGTCCTTGCTTGTTTCCAATCCTTCAGCCTATTTAAAGGCAGCAGCTCTTAAAGGGATAGATGTGAATGCATCATGAGTCTACCTTTGACCCACACCAGCGAAATCAACCCCGTTTAGTTTCTCACTTCCAATCTGTTCACAAAGCAAGGATCAGAGACAGATTATCATAAGCCCTGTAACTATTAGCAGGACCATCACAGAAAAGAGATTATATAAAAATGACCTTACATGATGATTACAGATAGTGCTACATAGTATATCAGTGTATGTAATTATATTTGGCAATTGCAACAGTAATGCAGCCATTATCTCTCAGAAGAGTTTCCTAGAATAGAGTGAGAGCTGCGCTTTAAATTTATTTCACTGTTCAAGATTTAGGACGTAAATCTTCCAGGTACAGCTATTTCTCACTAGCAGTCAGTGTTGTTTCCCCATTTGGACAGTCTCTTAATAATAGCTGAGAATAAATATAAAAGCTACAGAAGTTTTGCTAAAAAATATAGAATATCTATCTATATATATAAAATTTTCATTTCAGTCCTTCATAAATAGGGAAACAAGGTCTACATTGGTAATAACCATGCTAATATTTCCTGTCTTACAATCTAAGTGTTCATTATACATTCCTCCCTCTGATATTTGGGGGCTTTTCTAGGATATTTCCGAGCACTAGTGAAATCTAATCCTTATTAAAAAAAATCACGTAGGCTTAGAAAATGTATTACATTTTGTAGAGAATCTAGGATACCATTTGGAGAAAAAGCTTTACTACAGTTACAATGTTGAGACCTTGTTTTTTCAAGGTTTCATGGATAATTTTTCTGCTGTTCTTTAATTCTAGTGCAGCTACAAAGTTTTCGTGTACTTCCTCACTTCAAAACATGATTCTTCTGCCTAATTCTTGCAGTTGGCATATCTTCTTTCCTTTTATTTCTTTTCTGGGAAGCTCTAAGGGATTAAGCAATAGGATTCTCCAAAGGCAGGCTCAGGCCCACACTGCTTTTATATTAGAGACGGGAATTTGATTTTGTCTCAAAGCTTCATTTTTTTTTAAGTCAACTGAAACTCCCTTCTTTATAAAACAGGTGAGTAAGAATAATGCTCTAAGGCTTTCTCTGTACTGCCAAGAAAGGCACAAAAAGGACGGCAGCCCTGTTTTGTTCCTTGTGTTGGAATTTGCCTTTAATTTTAGCTTTTGATTTCGGAGCTGATGTTCACCAGTGCTACAGAGCAGGGGCTGAATGGTTGCGAAGTCTGAGATTTGCATTTGGGAACACGAATCTCTTTCACAGGAGCTTGCCATACACACTCCCCACAGCTGAAGGAGTATTTTTACATTTTGCTTGCTGGCTTGTTGCATAGCTGACAGATTGGGGACAGCTCAGAGTAGCAAAGTGACAGAGATACAGATGACTGGACTCCTGTCAGTCTCAGAGGGATATGCCTCCCGTTAAAGAACTGTAAATGCTTCTAATCATTGCCCAACTGCATTAAGTCCGCTTAGACAAAGGCTTGATACAGATTTGAAAAATGAAATGTTTTGGGGGCCACAGGAAACGAAGCAACCAATCTTCAAACATCAAAAAACCTGTGGGATTCGCTTTGCAGTAATATGACAGATGGCTTGACTAGACATGCCATTTCCTATTTTCTACTTTCATTTTTCAGACCAGATTGCACTAAACCACAAAACCATCGTGTGTCCTATGATCGATGTCATTGACCACAATCATTTTGGCTACGAGGCACAGGCAGGGGATGCCATGCGAGGAGCTTTTGACTGGGAAATGTACTACAAAAGAATCCCGATTCCTCCTGAGCTCCAGAGAGCTGATCCCAGCGACCCCTTTGAGTAAGTAGCAATAAAGGGGAGAGTGGGAAAATGAAGCAAAACGAGCAAAGAAGGCGGCTGCAATACAAGAAGCCAGGCCCAGGAATTTCCGTGCAGGCTGCATCACAGTAATTAAAGGTAGTAGAAGCAAGCAGCTATGAACTTCAAACCAGCAAAAAGATCAGGGCAACAAGTTGTCAAATTCACAAGCTGTGCTCAGTAACACTTCCTGATCTTTTCTGGCCTGGTGGCTGTGTGAAAAAGAAACAGACACATAGTTAAGAGAAAGTATTGGCATTGGGAAAGCAAAGAACGTGACTACAGTAATTCTCTCTACTCCACAGAGTGCTTTCTGAACAAATTTTAGTTGTGTTTTCTTTGCTGAGGGTTGTTACAGTACATGCATTAATCAATCACTGTGTCCACATTTGTGGCAGCAAATGCTTTGTTTATAACTGGTGATGCTGCTATTGTATGTGTGTTGCTATAATTTTAACATGGGACTCTCAAACCTGATCAGTGTCAAGCTGATCTGTATATAATTCCTGATAAAACAGCCTCTAATACCAACATTACATAGATCCACTCATTCAAAGGAATGGATGTCTACTCTTCATAAAATTGTATTTTTTTTAATTTTTTTCTTTTTATTCTCATGTAAGGTTCAACTGGGGTCAATCCTCACCAGCAAAGAGAGGGTAGGCAGCCAGACACGGTTCGGTGTGATTGAGTCTCCAGGTCTCTTGTTCAGCGTGCATCTCAGCAGGGCTGGCAGGCAGATTTGCTGTGATTCTCATTCCTGTCTGAAATGCCACACTGCAGATTTTGACAGTTTAGAAAGTCAGCATTTTCCCCTCCTCAAAACAAAACCTGGAAGCAATAGCAACAGAAAATCATTGTCTCTGGCCCAGACTCTGCACTATTTGAAATGAAAGGATGTGATTGTTGCAGAGCATGACCCTTGTATCCAGGGTTTGACCAGTACATTGAGAAGAATTAGGTAATTGCAGCATTCTGTGGCTTATTTTCATTGTTCTCCTTGTTCCTTTTTACCTAGCAGTCTCCCTTCCAGGCACATCAGTCTTCATCTTGCATTGGTTTAAGTGCTGATAAAGTACTTTCCTTCTACTGCCAGTGTGACAACTCTTCAACACAAATGCAGCAAATGCAATCACAGAATGATTCAGAGCTGCTAGATGCCCCACTACTTTTCCACAGGTCTTCCTGGTCCTCTGACCAGCTGTGATTTCTTGCTGCTTACTGAAAGTCACCTCATACATCCTATAATTTGGTTCAGCATTTGAAGTTTGTGTATAGGTAAAACTTAGCTGTCGCAGCTAGAGAGTTGTTTATCAGCAGTTTCACACGCTTACAGTTTGTCATATTCATCTCTCAAAAATGAGAGGGCTGAAGAGGAGATTCTTGAAAGAAGCTTTATGGAGCAGATAAGGCTTCACATGTGCTACAGAACAGATGAGGCAATTTTGCATGAACTGTTGTTGCCAGCTTGGCAGCAGTCAGCGCCCACCTTGCCCTGCCTCCATATGTAACACACAAAGAATACGTGATGTGTAGATCTCTTGTAATTTGAGTCACTGCCTCCCCAGAAAAGCACGTCTTTTTAATTTCTAAATAAATCAAGGTTTGCCTTCCTTTGTTTTCCCCATCACAGAATCCACATCAAAGGGGTGCAGGTTGAAAAGCAGTCATGCACAGGGACCCACTGTGCCCACCCCACATGTGGGAACAGGATTGAAGACCAGATGAGCAAGGAAAATCTGTTTGCTCAGATGTACCCATTGCCAAGAATGGCAAAGGTAGAAGTGTTTTTAATGATCGATGTTTTTGCTTAGTTAAGAAATTGTTTTCTAATTGAAAGTCAGTACTGCTTTTCTCCTAGGGCCTTCTCTGTTGACACCTTGAGCTTTTAATACTTTCCTTACGACAAATAACATAAATGTTGCAGAACTCACGTTTAAATATCAGTAACTTAATTGACTGAGGCAGCTAATACAGAATTAAAGAGGCAGAACTGTTTTCCTTTAGGTACATACTCTAAAGCTAGAAATGGCTTCAGTGAGAACTGTAATTATTATGTTACTATTTTGTAAGCAGTAGGGGTGTATATATATATATTTAAGTTAAATATTGTTCTATTGGTATTCTAGTAGCTCTGTTTCTTGCTAACAGCATCAGACCTTAGTTGATCCTTAACGAAGTGGAAAATTGCCAAAGTTTTTAGTAAAATACCAGCAAATAACGGGTATGAGATCCAAAAACTTGCAGCTCAGTTTTTCCTCTCAGTTGAAATGCCAGTCTATGTTCAGCAGAAAAGGCCACTTAAGGTACACAAAAATAGATCAAACTGCAGAATACCCCAAATTAGTCATTGCATCATCTCTATGATGTATTTTCTTTCCATCTGCATATGATCAGTTTACTGTTCTAGTGGACTTCAGCAGTGTTTGCAATTGGCCCAACAAACTGAAGTGTGTTCATGTAGGCTTTGCTGTGACAGTAGCATGGAGCTGACTGAATTCCAGTACTAGCTGAGCTAGCATTTCTGGAATTAATTTTTTTCCTTTAAATATATTTATCTTTTTCTATCCAGAGTCTTTGAACTCCTTGTTGATTTCCCTTTGTTCTATGCCATGGAAGCAATGGGCATTTTGTATGGTATTCAACTGACTTGTTGCACTTACAGCCCATCACAGTTGACTGTAGTGATTTTTTCTCTTTTGATGCATGTACAGCTCTACAATACATTCTGAAGGGGACTTCATGTTGTTTCTCTCTGATGTATTTAGGGCTGAGTATCAGACAGAGAGCAAATTGATTCTGCTGTATTGTGGGAAGCGGTCTTTGTAAGATAAATGTGCAATCACCACCATGCCGTGATGATGCTCAGTGACTTGATCCCAAGGTCCCTGATTGTTCAGCAAAACTTGTGATAACTTGTAAAATGTTCTTCTGGTCTATAAATTGGGAGCAACAGAGATGTTTACCTCCTCTGTGGCAAAGTTCATCATGGCTTGTGTCTTTCATTGACTTGTTTCTCTGCCATGGTAGAGATTGGGGCATAGCTCACAAGCTCTGGTGTTGCTGTTTCTCTTTCTGTGGTGCAAAACACTCACCCACCTCTGGAGGAGTTTTCCCAACCCAAGCAGTTGCTAGTTAAAATAATAGGGTAACTTGTTACCATAATGGACCATGATATAGAGCATGTTAGTGTATATGATCTACTAGCCTGTCTGGGCTAAAAGCTCTGTGGAAGTTTAAAGTAGGACTTTGCTCAAACCTGTTGGGGATGACTGATCTTTATTTCCTGGCAGCACTTACACAACATCGATTTACATTATCATGTATCCTGTCTGAAAGCAGGCATCAGTGTCCTTTGGTGCCATCAGCAACAGGACGAGAAGTCATCAACCATTCAGCTTAAAAATATGTTTCAATAATATCACATAATGGAGACGACTAGCATAGGTTAGGTTAGGAAAGGCAGCTCCTCAGAGCAGTTTTGTTTGAGGTGTATCTTCATGATACAGTATGGAGAGAGAGGTGTGAGCAAGACCTGACAGCATTGCTATGAAACTGCAGCTCAGAATGGAAATGAGAGGGGGATTCTGTCCACTTACTGAATACCAAAACTTCCTGCATCTGGAAAACTCCAAGCGTGAAGTTTTGTTGTATGAATACTACTTGCTCTTGAATTTTTCCTTTCTATAATTCCCTGTTTGCATTCTGATGTAGAGGTGTCACCTCCAAACCTCCCAAAAGACAGTCAAAGCTGGAGAGTCACATGATTCTAGCTAAGGACCAGAAGAATAGTTTGGAAAATACTTTTCTAGCCAGTGAGTTAGAAGACTTTTTGTAGCCTTTTCTGAGATTTGTGCTCTTTGTACTCTGTTTCCCTTCTATGAAATAGGAATAGAAAAGCCTCACTATGCCAAGGCTACATTGGGTACAAGTGCAGCCAAGGTTGTAAGACTGAGGTTTCACAGTAGTGTGTGGCATTCATTTAGTATGGATGTACTTCTGCCATAAGATAAGCTGCCCAGAGAGTTTATGAAGTCTCCCTCTTAGACTCTTTCCTGTGCAACCTACTATAGGGAACCTGCCATAGCAGGGGAGTGGTGGACTTGGAGATCCCCAGAGGTTCCTTCCAAGCCCTATAGTTCTGTGATTCTAGTAAAATTTTGGATCTGCTCAGTGAATTAAATTAGGTAATTAGTGTATTGTTCTCTTGCCTAACAGACTGTCAGCCTTCAATATAAAACATGACTTTAATATGATCAGTTGTGCGTTAGATTGCCTGGCACTTTCTGTTGATTTGCATTTTTACAATCATATTATTACTATGTAAGCTGTTGTCAGGCTGCTCTTTTATTTGGATTTATTATACTCTAGCTTAGAAATGTTCATTTTTCTGCAATTCCTTACTTTCAGTATTTATACATATTTTTAACAACATGATGGTACAAAGAAACTCTGCATAGGCTGCATTTCAAATCTGACAAGTACTTTTACAATTTTATGATCATTTTCTGAAATTTAGAAAGAGCTAAGGATGAGGATTGCTGTTCTGTAGCTCCCAGTGCTTTATAGTCTGTGTCTTTTATGGCTGATTTCTGCCTATAAACTTATTCACAAAACCTCTCAAAACCAGAAACAGTCAGGGGTTTTTTTGTTTTTGTGTTTTTTTTGTGTTTTTTTGTTTTTTTGTTTTTTTTTGTTTTTTTTTAGTATAATCTACTGTTTTGAACTGTGCTTCAGGAATATTTGATGCAAAGGCATTATTCTACAGGAAAGCAGTTGCCAGCCAGTATGAGTTTGTGCAATTTAGGGTCTTGATTTATTTTGTTTTGACAAGCAATGGTTTGTAGACAAAATGGTAGTGGAGATAACAATAGCTTTTACAAACTGCTGTCTGACTGTGACCCCATGAAAATTTCAGAAATCTCTATCAATGAAAAATGTTAACACTGACATTTATGAGTGAAGATATGAATATTCCATTGTTTTCTCCTGCCTTTGATAGATTTTTTTGTGTAAAGATTTTGTACAAGCAATACATTTTCTCTGATGGCCAGCCCAGAAGAGAGAGCTCTACAAAGAGCACGATCTTTTAGAATAAAAAAGAAAAATCAAGTAAAAAAACTACTGCTGGGATGATTTTTCCAACCTCATAGGAGTCATTTGGGCAACTAGTTGATTCCTGCGTACTAACTGAATTGAGCAGTTTCACGTTGGATGCACAACTTTTCACTTGAATGTTACTAGTGACTCTTACCTCCCTTGAAAAAAGGAACCAAATCTTGTCCACAAACTTGATGCTGCAATGCCAAAGTAGCTATGCTTTTTCTGCTTCTGTGAAAACTCATATTTCCAATTTTCTTTTATAATTGGATTTCATAATTAGAAAAAGCATAAACATCTTGAATGTAATGTTTCTAGAGCTGTTAGCCTGCTACTTCCCACAAGTATTAACTTCAGAGCTTGATAGTCGATATGCCCGTATGCTAGGGCAGATTCACAGAGTGGGTCATCAAAATTACCAGTAATTGGAAAACTAAGTAGTTTCTGGACATGAATTTAATATTTCTGTATATAAAAAAAGACTGGGATGGTGGCCAAGCAAATGATAGAGATATGTTGCTTAATGCATCCAGGTGAGCCATTTAAAGCTATCAATATGCTATTGATAGAGATGATTTGGTTTTCAAAATTATAAAATCATGTCCGAACAATTTTCAGTGATGAAAAAGAAGTCACCATTCTGAAATAGTTATTTGTATATTTAATTATGTATTTTCAAGCCTTTTTCTCTACAACTTTCATTTAGAATTAGATGGCACACATTTTTACTAAGACAGGAAAACATCCTTCTCTTCCATTTTGTAGTGTTTAAAAGCATCATGTTGGGATTAACTTCTGCAACCACTGCCATTTCAACTTGTTTGAGCTTGTTGGTTGTTGCTTTTTTAAAGAATGACTATTGCTGTCTAGTTTATGTCCATGCTTCAGTTGCTCCCAGACTGAAACCAATTACTGATTTTGTTAGACCCTTCTCTGTGCCAATCTTCCAAATTTGTACTTAATGTGAGTTCTGTATTTGTTCACTGGCTTAAATTTACTACTACTGTCCAGCATGGGCAGTTGGTGGGAGTTATTTCCCTCTTATTCTGCAAGATCTGCCAGGCACTCTGCAGTATGATAGTACATAGTACATAGAAGTGTTTGAGTCACCATCCCTGGATGTGTTTAAAGACCATTTGGATGTGGTGCTCAGGGACATGATTTAACAGAAGGTTCTTAGTTAGGGTAGTGTGGTTAGGTTGTGGTTGGACTCAATGATCTATAAGGTCTTTTCCAACCTGAGAAATTCTATGATTCTGTGATTGTACTTTCCCCTGCAATGCCCATGGTTCTTTTTTCACAGCCCACAGTGAATTAAGTCTGGTATAGAAATATATTTACCTGCTAGTATACACCTACTTCTTTGTCTGTAGTGAATAATTCTGACTGTCTAGCTGTCTTGGCATTGGATCTCCTTAGCCCTGGGAATGAAGACACTTTTTTGTGTCCACTTTGAGGAACCTCAGCTGCTAATGCATTATGTGCTGGAAGCATAAGAAGGGATTAGGAAGAATTGTCAGGAATCTCCTATTTCCCCTCAGCCTCACCCATCTTTTCATAATATTTCTAGTAGAGTAGTCTGGTCTTAAATCTCCAGCTATGCAGAGTCACGCAATTTATTATAGAGCCAGTGCTTCCGTACTCTTCTTATTCATAATAGCTAACCAAAAACTTCCTTGTCACAGCTTTAACCCTCTTCTGTTTTATCCTGAACAGTTCACACTGGGAGAACAACTTTTAAGTACTTGAGAACTGGTGTCAGGTCAGTTGTCTGTTCATTTTCAAGTAAAATATCTTATTTTTTCAGTCTCTCTTATAAGTCATATTTTCTAGATTGCTGAGGATTATATTTGCCTTTCTCTGGACTCTTTCCATGTAGCCTGGGAGCAATACTGACAGCAGATACTGCAATAGCCAAAGCCTTATCGTTTTCCTAGTAGTGCAGATGAGCGACTTTATCTGTCTCAGAGGCTGCATTCCTATTTATGTTTCCTTGATGTTGTTAATTCATACCAGGCTTATTTTCTGATGTAATCTTTGCATATTTTTTTGGCAGAAACTGGTATGTAGCCAAGTTTTCATCCATCTTTTTTTTTGTTAATTCAGATTTTACTTGTTTGAAGGCAAGGCATTGATTGCCATATATGATTCAAGTGTCATGGCCAAAAAGACAATGTGTCTTCGTTATCTGTAGTTCAATGTGATACTTGGTACATAAACGTGTTTCTTCACTTCTCCAGCTTACCAGCTGTTTCAATTCCAGTTAATCTTCAAATTAGTTTAAAACCTACTGTAAGTGTTATTTGTGCTTTATTTGAAGTTCATGCAATTGACAAACTCCATTCTAAATTCAGATTGTAAGAATGAGAGCATTCAAGATATATGATGTATTTAGTTTTTTGGTGGTGCATCCAGGGTTCTTCCATTTCCTCAGACAAAAATGGAGCATGTACCACTTCTGTGACTCCGGAAAACTTGTTCAAATCACAAGCCATGATTTGTGCTGGGTAAACTTTTATAAATCATCTTGATATTCTGGTAAAAATTAGTGATCTTTATACATTTGTCTTAAAACTAAGATCCTCTGAGCACCAGATGTTTCATGCACAGAAAGTCCTCTGAAAGCTCTAGATGGTACAAATTTACAACACAGTTTCAACTTGCTCTTCTGCTTTCTTTGCATACCAGAGACCAGCATCTAGAACCTTGTGGTCACAAATTCCAAACAAGTACAGTTAGACAAAAAGCCCCATGTAAAGCCCCACAGAGTAGATTTGCTGAATGCAATGTTTTTAATGAAACATTGAACTGAATCAGATGCAAGGCAATGTTTTGCAGTTATACTCTCAGAATAATTTCCTCTTTGCTGTTGGGTTAGAGGTGATTGAATTTTACTTATGACTATTGGCTGTTTTTGTATCTCTGTTTTTGTACAGCCATTATGTCTAGTACACATTGCTGTCATTTTTAACTCTAGCAGTTATCTGTGAATTGGTCATTTATTTAACATTCAACTGAGAAAAAGAGAGTTAATGCAAATTTTGAATAAATATCGTGAAAGTTCAGTACGGGTATTGACGTAATGAGGATCTTCCAAATAAAACAAGCAAGATCACATTCTGAATCATCCCCAGACATTCTAGCATTTGTTTTCATTTAAATAACCAAAATATGTTTTTTTCTATCTGTAAGATCACTTTTGCCAAGAGGCAAAAGCAAATGCCTCCAGCAGCCTATGAGGCAAAAATTACGATAAACACCCTAAGCTTTGATGTACTAGTTTATTTATAAAATGCTGTGCATTTCCGTTGAGAGACAGGGAATAAATAAGGTTCGAAAGAATTGGCATTTATTGTTCCATAAACCAGGAGCTAGCACCTAGGACCTCATGGGCACATGTTCCAAACTAGTACAGATAGGCAAAAAGTGCTGTAGGTATTAAATTGCACAAGTCAGTTGCCCATGACAAAGAATGAGGGAAAGAGGAGACACCGCTCCCTCTGACTCCTGGTTCTCAGCAGAAAGTTGAGCTGATTCTGCATAACCCCACTTGTGTTTTTGTGCTAGGGCAGGTCTCCACCCAGTTTTCCCATGTGTGCAAACGGCCTATGGATGTGCAGGGAATTTCAAGTGAAAGAGATGGTGATAAGCCAGGAATACAGCAGGAAAACAGCAGCATTTTTCCCTTTTGGAGCATTGGGAAGGTAAACAGCAGGGGAAGAAAGTTGTTTGGAGCTGTATTTTCAATGCATTGTCTGCAAACCAAGAGTTTTTCAAGAGGCACCGATAGCTTTTACAGAAGACATCAAAGGAAAAGTGAAATTACTGAGTTCTCATTCCACAGGAAATATTTCAGGTTCCTGGATTACTTCTTTGCAATATGTTTTACTGCTTAGCCCATTTTGTGGTGATTCCTTTTGAAAGAACGATGATTTAAGTAGCAAAACTGTTCAAAGCATAATCTTTGTTCGTTCCTGACTTGTTCAAAGGGCATTCAGGTAAGAACAGTCTTATTTGATATAAGTTGCCTATGTACAGTGTACATAGTTACAATATGCAATTGATTTCATAATTAAGTTGATGTAGGTAAATCATATGGGCCCCATTATTTCAGTATTGGTTTATATGACCTTATATCAAGCAGCATAAATAAAAGCAAAGAAATTAGTTAGAATTTTCAACAACATTGCCCTAAATTTTATGCTTTGTCTTATAGTACACTAATTGTTCAAATTTCTATTTCTGCTAAATAGGGATATTGTTATTATTCTGTGTCAGAGAACTGTTAGGAGACATTATTGCAGTTTGGTGTTTTTTTTATCGCAAAATGTTATTTCTACCCAAGATGATTTCCAATATGAGTTTCTGTAATAATTTCATAGATTCATTTTTTTTTTAATGGCAAAACAGAATATTGTGATTGTCTTATGGAGTGCATTAAGGACATTCCTATATCTGCTGGAACATAATCACATTTATAATTTCTGTAGAAATGAAAAGACTCAAAACTTGTCAAAATATAGGGTATTTGGATTACTGGCTTTACATATTTTTTCATAGAATCATACAATGGCTTGGGTTGGAAGGGACCTGAAGAGTCATCAAGTTCCAAACCCCTCTCCACAGAGAGGGCTGTCAGTCGTTAGGTCAGGTACTAGATCAGATTGTCCAGGGCCCCATCCAGTCTGGCCTTGAACACCTCCAGGGATGCAGCATCCACTGGGCGGCCTGTATCTGCACTTCCCTACTCTCTCAGTAAAATAATTCCTCCTGACACCCAATCTAAATCTCCCTTTTTTTTGTTTAAAACCATTCCCTCTTGTCCTATCATTATGTACCTGGATAGAAAGTTGATTTCTCTCATGTTTATAAACTCTCTTTAAATACCAGAAGGCTGCAATAAGGTCTCCTTGCAACTCTCTCTTTTCCAGGCTGGACAAGTCCAGTTCTTCCTGTTTATCTTCATAGGAGAGGTGGTCCAGCCCTTGGATCATCTTCATGGCCATCCTCTGGACCTTCTCCAAAAGCCCCACATCTTTCCCATGTTGTGGTACGGCAGATGGGGCCTCACCAGGGCAGAACAGAGGGGGACAGTCACCTCCCTTGCCCTGCTGGCCATTTCTCTTCTGATGGATCCCAGGATATCATTAGTCTTCCAGGCTGCAAACACACACTGCTGTGTCACATTAAGATTTTCATAAACTGGAACCCCTAAGTCCTCATCAGGGCTGTTCTCAAGGAGTACTTCTCCCAGTTTGTGTACGTAGACTGTTACGGATATTTTTGTGTTGCGCAGTAGAATACTGATTAAGGTTGTTTTCAGATGCTTGACAGCACATGGTCTAGTATGAGAAAATGTTGGATGATTACATGCTTAACTCCCTGTCTTTTGTTAGCATTTTCTTGAATATTAAGTTTTCCTAAGCGCTGTGGACACAGCTGACCATTGGCTGTAAGAGTATCTTTGGCAAGGAAGGCTGATAGATGGGCCTTAACTACAGACAGATTTAATCTGTCTCGTCTAATGCTTATTAAGAAATTTAACCTCGGTTAAATTGCATTATACGAAACTTCAATTGTATCAAGGACTGCCAGATAGCTGGTTACTTCAGTAATTATTGGACTTACATCTCCACCTGCTGGCTAGTGGGCAAATTCCAATTCCAATGTTGGTTTAAATGACATCCAAGTTGTTTTTAATATTGTAACATTTTTTACAGGCAAATTGCTTACAGCCACAATTTTAAGGTGAAGCTTCGTCAAAGCTATATAATTAAGCAGATGATGTCAAACTCGTTGAACTATGCATATTAGCCTTGGTCCTAATAAAGAAAGTATGACACAATTTTAAGTGAGAAAAAAAATTTAAAATGTGTTTAACCCATCTACCACGTCCTTTCTGTTGGAACTTGTCAGCACATCCAAGAGCCAAGAACGCAGTAAACCTTTGGAACTTATTTCCATATAACCTAATAAAGCTTAACAGATTAATAACAATGATTATACATGGGCTCTAAGAGGAATGATTTAAGAAAAATCTATTCTAACAAAGCACTCAGCAGCAGATTCACAGGTTAATTATCAGTTTTGGCATACAAAAGATAATAATAATAAATTAAAAAAAAAAAAAAAAAAGCCACATACAGAAGTCTTCCTAATCGCAGTTCAGGCACTAGCAAAGAGAAAAGGCTATAAAACTCAATAACAAAAAGGGCAAAGTCAAAGTGATAATGAGAATTTCTTTGGAGTAGATTTCATCTGTTGGTAACAGTAAAGGAGGAGAAATACTGTTTGTTAAATCTGCTCATAGCAGCAACTCTCCAGTATGATAACA
Organism: Chrysolophus pictus; assembly: GCA_037305975.1. Taxonomy (NCBI): domain Eukaryota; kingdom Metazoa; phylum Chordata; class Aves; order Galliformes; family Phasianidae; genus Chrysolophus; species Chrysolophus pictus. The sequence continues at coordinate 48,171,070 of CM074579.1, read as the reverse complement.
GCTGTGGAAAGGGCAAATGCAATCCCGGAGCTTGTTATGCCATAGCTCATGGCTTTTCAAGGTTACAGAATATTTCAGAACCTCAGCTAGGCCATACTCCTGTTCCTCACAAGTTAGGGGATAATTTAATCTCAGCCTAAAATGGGATGTCGTTCTTCTATTACCTTTAGGTCCAAAAGGCTTTTCCTCATTTCCCCAGGGACAAGGGTAGAACAGAGAATAAAGAGACACAAAATTACAACTTAGGATATTTCTTTATACTTTAATTTTCTCCAAAGGCTTTGCTGTCTCTTCCTTCATGATGGTATATTCATCTGTGAGAGTGGATGTCAAATCCTTGCTAGCTGCTCCTTAAACTTTTCAGACTTACATTTCTACTGAATTGACTTAATTTCTACTTAATTAGTGAATTTCTGGCCTCAGGAATCTTCCTGTTAAGGATACATTTGTAATTTCAGCAACTGTGAGGAATATTAAGAGCACAGTCTCTCTGGTAGTCATATAAGGAATAATTACAGTAGAGTGCATGGAGAAACTAGAAACGTGATACTTGGGCTGAGTAACACTAGCCTTCCTGCACACACACACGATTCATTTTACAGAGACTTAGCCTGGGTATGCCCTATTAGGTGCATCCACAGAAAAGTCATGCAAGCCATTTAGAATTAAGTATCTGTTTTTACAGAAGCTCATGTTAAGCAATGCTAGAATTGAGATGCTAAATGAATTAGGTTTCTTCTAAATGTTTTGCTCTGAGCAATTTCTTCACAATTGTTAAAACAAAATAAAACAAAATAGAAGTGTGCCCTGAATGGAAATACAACTATAACCAGCTGGAAAACAAATTTTCCAGAAATGTGGAAGATAACTGAAAGAAGCTTAAAAGGCACTTTGCTCTATATCTGTAAATAACAGGCACTGGCAGAAATATTAATTACCTAGTAAGACAATAGCTGTAGTTCTCAAGATAGCTTATTTTTGATTGGTTTCAATAATTCTGAAACTTTAAATGAATTGGAAAATTTCTGTATGTTTTGACATTCTAGACATAGAATCCGAAGTACTGTAAGAGCTGAAATGAAGCAGAAATACATGGAGTTCAACTCATTAAGCGAGACTGTTGAGCTTTCTGTTACTTGACAACATCAGAATTGATGCCTCAAATATCTCTGAAAATGTTTGTCCTTCTGGAAATGGACTGTACATAGCTACGTAGCCAGGTTGTTTAAATGTGTGTGATCCATCAGATAACTCCTAGTCTGTCTCTAAAGAGAAATCAGCCTTCATTTTGATGCACTTCTTCAGCCTCTTCTCATCTACTCTCAGATTCATAACTTCTCTGACTATTTTGGCACAGCTGAGTTAAGTTTCATTTCTCCTTTTTCTGAAAAGAGCTGGCCAGATTTATATGCATTCTCATACTGCATGCAATCTTCATCAGTGCTATTGATCTGTATCTGTAGCTGAAAAGATGTCCACTGATAGATCTTAAAGTTACATTTGCCCTTTCCAAAGCTAATCTGATACTCGTTTCACCCATTCCTGAACTCTCTGACCTGCATATCTCAGTTATTTGGAATGGCTATTACTGCAGAATATCAACTGATCCACTCTTGGTTCCTATGAGATAATGGGCAGAAAATGTACAGAAGAGGGCCAAGATGAGATGTATCTTAAAGGTTCCCTTTGATATTTCTCCTCCAATACTTGAGTGCATTTTCATTCAATAAGTGCGGATGGTTTTTCACTTTCTCTAACGAAGCTTGAAATTAGCATAGCTTTTTGTTTATTTTCTTATTTGCAGTAACATCATTGATAGTAATAGCATAGCACTAGGAATAGTTCTTGTAAAGCTGGAGGACAGAAATGAAAAGTATTTTGGATTGGCCCTGTATCTATATAGCTAATATTTAATATATCTTCATTTAAACTGTTGTTTGTCTGGGGAAAGGCAATTCATGTGAATCTACGATACAAACTATTTTGACTCTCAACACATATGCAGTTTTATCAAAAAGCTCAAGTAGACACAAATTCTTTAATTTTCTTATTGTGATTTGCATAGCATGGAAAAATACTCAGTAAAATGGAAGAATTATAACAGTTCATGAATCTGAAAGTTTTGAGAACTATAGATGAATTTACTCTACTGATGAGCAAGATTTTATTGAGTAGATTTTACCCAGCTGGAAGTCTGACAAGAGATGACTAGCATTTTGATATTCAAAATACATTCTGAGACTTGTGTATCTGGTATCTATTTGGATAAACTTGGTGTTCACTGTAAGGTCAGAGTCGTTAATATTTACTTTTGAAAATTCTATCTTTCTGAAGCTTTTTTTGTGTTGTTTATTATTTTTTCCCCGTAAGAATAAATTTAACAGTTTACCTTACAGAGATGTGATTGTAGTGGAAAAATATTCTCAGGTACCTATAATCCATTTTTCAAAGTTAAGTATTTCAATGTGAAAAATGTACTGGTTTGGAGATTCTCTTGTTGGGGCTGAATAAAGAGGCAAAAAATCTGTAGATGAGAACAGTAGGTAGAGCAGCAGTAGCTCATGGCAGTGTCAGAGCAGAACTGGTATCTAAAGTGCTGTCAGATTTGCTAGCTAAAATAGACCACTAGGGATTTTCATGACAGCTTTCCTTTCTGCACATTTGATATTCCGTATTTTTGAATTATTCAGCATTGCTCCTGCTAAGTCAGATAGTGTCTCTGGAGCGTAATTATCTTAGCAGTGGTAAAAAACAGGAAAAAAAGAAATATCCCAATTATATATTCATTGTTTTTTGAATACTTGGAACAAGAGTTTAAAATACCAACTGTAGTTCACAGGGGTTCTCCCAACCCCTGCCTAGAGGTTCAGTGACATGTGAGAGATGTAGGAAGCCTGACTGCCTGTGAAGACTGAGGGAGTCAGGTGTCTGCTAGAAGGAAATGGCATTTCAGGCTGGGGAACTTTGAGAGCATTTGATTGGATATGTAGATGTTTCAATCTTAGTCTCATGGTATGTCAGAGTATTCCACGTTGAATAGGCTTGTTCAGCTAAAAAGCATTGTTCTTTTTGGCAGTCATAATGCAATTCTGACCTATGGCAAAATGTACTCTCAGGGATGCAGACTGCATAACCTCTGTATTTGCTGTGAATTAGATACATGGGGAAAAAAAGGCTTTGTTGCTGGTCCCCTGTACTGTGAGCTCACATTTTTTGTCTGTTTAAAAAAAAATTCATTGTCAGTGTGTGTGTCAGATGAAGTGAACTCTTGGGCTATTCTCTACAAGACTGTGGGCATCCTTTAATATTTTTTTTCCTCTGGATTGAAACGAAGTTTTAAGAAATAAAATGAGAAATTTATTTTGTTAATTCCTTGAACAATTTGTGAAAAGAAATTACTTTTTGTTTGCTTGACCTTTTACTGGGAGTTTTTGAAGTTGATTTTTCTTGAAAGGTTTTGTTTGCATTGCAAGATTTAGTGAATATTTTATCAAAGCATCCAACTCAAGAAGGGGGAGAGTAAATTTAAGAGAGGAAGCTAAGAACAAGCTGTTTACTAGAGATGCATGTGTTAAAGCCAGGAACAGGGTAGAATTTAGTATAATAATTGCAGGTCAGTCAGTCCTGTCTAGACAGAAGTCTTAGACATTCTGGATTAGAGGTCATTTTGATATTTTGAATTGTTGTTATTACCTGAGGAGCTGAAGAAGGAAATAGTGCTTTGCAAACTTGGTAATATGGGACATAAAGGGCTGTGCTCTTTCTTATTGCTGGTTGTCAGTGGTAGTGTACGTGCTTTTTGAAGCTCTCTGCATTTGAGTTTGTCTTGAATTTGTCAACCTCTACATAACCTCTATACAATTCTCTATAAACTATCTCACATTAAACTCAATACACTGTGGTGCTAAAGTGTTAAATTCAAACAGAAATGTCCACAAATTTTTGCTCCTACCTCTTACACCATCTTCCCCTATTATTTTCAGTTATCTTTCTCTCTTAAGATTAACTAATCTAAATAAATTGATTAATCATCTCTTTGGAAAAAAAATAATAACATTTCCTAAAATATTTTTAGTCATTTAGCTGTTGTGCATAGATGTAAGGAAACAGTACAAAAATAAATATCCTGGTATTTAATGTCAGCTGCAGTATTCCCCATTTCCATTTAGGTTGATGCATATACAGCTTCATTATCTCAAAAATGCACAGAAGTTATAGTTCTATTTTCTGTACACAGGCCTTATTAGAAAGCAAGTGAGCAGCTGTATATTTATGCTGATGCAAGGAGAGCTACTAATATTGTGCTGGGTGATTTGGTTGGATGGGCACAGCAAACACAGCTCAGTATTTGGAACTTTTGATCCATGCAGACAGACTTCAAAATATTATTAACTGAATGATTTTAAGTGACAAGGATAAGCAGAGAAATATGCTTTCAAGTACTTCATGAGCCTAAACAGAAGCTTACTTCAACTGGTAAAAATTTTAATACAAATGCTGTTATTATGAAAACAAATGGGAACAATCAGAGAATTAGTATAACATCAAATGTTTTGTCAGAATCTTTGTGTTTTATCACAACGAGAAGTAAGCTTGATTATTGAGTAGAACGTCCTGGAGGTTGAAAGCCAAATGAACCATCTGTCCCTATTTGTTGCCTGCAGGAGTGATGTCAGAGTTGGCTTCAGGGTCAATCCACTGTTCTTCAGGGGAAGTGCTCGATGCCATCATTCTGAGTACTCCTTGCAGCCATGCTTTCCTGCCCTGAGGATAGGATTAGCACTCTGATAGTAGCAATGACAAGCAGAAGACGCATGCCAGGGAAAAGTTCTCTGAGATGGAGCTTGGGTAGCTGCAGGTTCCTGACCTCCTTCCTGAACTGGAGAGATTCATAGAAGTATAGAGTTGTTTGAGTTGGAAGGGACCCATCCGGGTCATCTAGTCTTAACTCCCCTGCAGTGTACAGGGACATTCACAACTCAATCAGATTGCTCAGTGCCCTGTCCAGCCTATCTTGAATGTCACCAAGGATGGGGCATCCACCACCTCTCTGGGCAACCTGTGTCAGTGTATCAACAACCTCTCTGCAAAAAACTTCTTCCTTATATCCAATCTAAAACAAATAAGACTCTCTTTGAACATGGATCAAAAATCAGAAAAATTACTAAATAGTCCACTACAATCCAATGCTACAGTTGTAGTATTATTGCTAATGTATATTCACAGTACTTGGCATCAAGCAAAGGCACTGTGTGAAGCAGTCAGTTCACTTTTACACTGTCAGAAACATTTGTTTCTTCAACACTTAATATTTTAAGAAGTGCTATATAAAATTAAAGGAGTGGTGGTTTAAATGATAGGAGTAACCTGAAAAATGTTTGATGTGCTGGCATATACGTAAAGTAGCCATAACGCCCTCACCTGTAGAAGTTTAAATACTGCTCTGAGACAATGGTTTATTTAACAGCAAAAATGGTTCTTGTGCACAATTGTTTGTTTTGATACAAAAACTGCATTTTCCTGGAAGAGGAGTGTTAGTGATTTACTGACTGTCATCACTGAGCTTAATTTAGTAACTGAGACATAGGGAGGAGCATTCTTAATTCACTGAAGTACTTCATTTATGTGTTTGTGAAGGATATAAATAACATAATAATTAAAACTTGCAAGGCTTTAAATAACAGGAAGTGTTGAACTTTTAAAAGTGCTATTTTAAATATATAGTGTTACATACTGAAAAGTAATTTGAGCAAAAATTCAAAGAGTATATTCAAACCTGAGGCACGTGTGAAATTGTATTTCAAGGGATATTTTAAATGCAACTTTCTGCACAGTTGCCCAGAAAGCATTTTATTTGCTATTCTAGGTCCATCTTTTACAAACAATGCTTCTTTAAGTAAGGTGTTCTCAGCAACTAGGCCAGTGTGAATCTAGGATGCCTCATTGCACTGATGCTGTAAGAGGAAGACCCAAGTTGAAATGTAGTGGCTGAGGAAAGACCTCCACAGGTATAAATTTCTAAAAAAATACCTTTGGAATAATTGTTTTTTAAATGATGATTTGTACCGCAGACAAGCTATGGGCTTTCTGAGAATAGGTTATTCTCCTTTTTTGTTACTTCAGCAGTAAATTGTGTGGTGTCTTTTTGTAAGAAAATATATTAAAAAGATCTTACATTAATCTCCTCTTAGAGTACAAATTAGTTATGCTTCATCAATGAAACTCTGTAGTTATAAAACTAGAAAGAAAATTCTACATGCACAAAAAAAGTTCTTGACTATATTCCTTTCTGTGAAGCAGGAGCTTTTTATTATTTCACACTATTCGTCAATGTGGTACATATTTCTTTCTGAATATATGGTTGTTGTCTTTTGTCTTGATAATGAAATATGTTCGCACATTGAATGGATCTTGACAGTGGAGTGAGCTTCATTATTCCTCAGAGATATGAAAATCTACTGTAGGAATATAGGCTTGGTTGCATAGTATTTATCATGTGGACACCATTGCTCATGGCAACAGGAGTTTGTGGATGCTGATATTAGTCACTTGGAGTTTTACATCTTTATTCTTAGTGCACAGTGAATAATGTGTTGATCTTGAGGATCTACCAGGACTGTGTATGTAGATCTTTGGCTGGCATCTTCTCTGTACTTCCAGAGTTCCTTATGTTACAGAAGCAAAAATAGGAAAATTCACCAATTCATAATTTTCTTCACGGCCATTACTGCAGGTGGCACCTGTGTGGATCTGTGTTCTACTGCAATCTCCTTTAAAAACTGAGCATGAAAAAGACAGTACCCCTCTTGCCTTGATGCTTTTTGATTTCATATATTCCTCAGGAAGTGAAATCTAGTCTCAAGGTGAATTTCTTTTCTGTAAGATCGTTTTGCATAGGAAGATGGACTACACTGTGCTTTCCCCTTGGAAATGCAGATGTATGTACAACCCCTAGATTAATGGAATGGTATCTAAAGGCTGTCAGTACAGAGTGATGCATGAGGGAAGAAAACCACTAATCCAGTGCATGCTGTGCCAGGTTTGCTTGAAGCTGCTGCCTGCACTCCAAAAAGAGAGGCAACAAAGACAGAATGCTGACCTCTGTGAAACTTTTTTTTTTTTTTTTTCTGAGGAAATGTACTCAGTCTTTCTTTCTTACTATTACTCATTATCAAGAAATTATATCTTCCAAACAGATCAGGTCATGGCCTCCAGGAATAGTTGCATCCACAAATGATTGAAGGATGCTGTCAGAACTCCACTTCACCTGACCCCAAAACACAGCTTAGTTTTGGCTGTATTGCTTTTCTTCCTTCACTGAGGCATTAAGCTTCATCAGTAAACACAATTGTGAATGAATGGAGTTCTTTTAACAATAGATGGAAGCAGATTTTTTCCCTTTGGCTTGTTTGCTTTCCCACTCACTCCTAATATTATTTGTTAATGGAATAGCAGCTTCTGTAATTACAGGGGAGGCATAATTCTGATTTTAAAGTGTAGTCATGAGGGGAAAATATTTGCAGTGTTCTGTTTCATTTTATCTTTATTTATTGAACAGCATCCTGCATATAGCTTCAGAAGGAAAGCTATAAAAGAGATTCTGTCAACGTTAGTAATTTCAGTCTTTGACCTGCAATTCCATGTTTTATAATACTTACTTGTGCTGCAATTTGTATTTAATTGTGTCTGAGAAGCCTCATGCATAATGTTCTTCCTTTAAATCTTTCATTAGTTTTATTTTCTTGCCAACAGAATGGTTGAATGCTACAGCAGCTGCTTTGCAACTATAATTCTTCTCTCTTGTTACTGATAATGACAGCCAACAATTTACTGTGCATATGAAGTTTGGTTATGAGTTGTTGTATAAAGTTTTCAGAAAAACATTTTCTCAAGCGTAGGAAAACAAATGTCAGGCAGACCTAATTACTGTTCTTTCCCACACCTCCCATAGGCTCTTCTCTTCTGCTGGCTGGAGATGAGTTGTTTGAAAATGTACTCATTGGCAAAGTACTCAGATCATCGCAATTCCCATTTCGTTTAGCTGGCAGTTGATGAATACTTTTACTCTAGAAAGTAAAGGAAGGAGTGCCTTATGTGGAGGGAATGAAATCTGGTGCTGAGATTGAGAGCCTGAAAAGAAAGGAAGTTGTAATGACAGCGTGGGCACGAGCATCACTTACATCCTTTGGAAACATACAGCTTTATTTAGTTCGTATAATCAGCATTGACCCTGGCTAGTTTCATTGAATCTCTCACTATAATCTCTAAGTTCAAAGACAGACTGCTGAGCAGTACAAACTAAGGTGATATAAGTGCCTGCAGGGCTAAAGTGAACTCCTGTGTTGAGAAGTTCCTGGTCAGATTAAGCAGTTTGACTCTAGGGGAAATAGACGATGTGAGGCGTGAAGCCCATCTGTACATTGGTGCTGGGGTGGGTTACAACATCACTTTTGTCCAAGATTCAGTTCACACTTTCAAGAGCAGCTTTGTTATTTGGGAACATGAAGCTGGCAAACAGTGAAACTATTGTGAACTGAGGGCCTTCAAGTAACACTAGTACTCCTCTTTGAATCTGCTTTTGAAATATATCCACACGGAGCTAAAAACTTGTTGGATGAGATGTTCTGAGCGCTTTTTGTGTAGTCTGTAAAATAATCACAGTATCACCAACTCCATCTTTTGAATATCATCTGTCCAGTGAGACTACCTGTCAGTAACCATCCAGACAACACAGAGACAACTGTCTATCTCGGTGTGCTGTGATGGAGGAGATGAGATGAAACTACAGCTTCCCTGGTGCTGGTAACTGCCATAGATAACAAGAGATTAATCTCATTACTTTGTTTTTAAGGATTTGCTTTTTCTGTTTTTCTGTTTTTTTCTGTGATGTCTTGAAACTAGAGCCTTTGCAGGTTAGTTGCAAGAGTCATCATTACTGTCCAGATTATCCTGTTGCCAGTTCAGGATTTGTTACAGCTTTTGTGTTTAACTTAAATTAGAAAATTTAAGTCTGAAATGATAGGGCTTGCACATGGAGATTTTTGGAAATGAGTCAGAATGACTGGTCACCTCAACTTTTCCCAACTGTACAAATGTTTCTTAAAATAAACATATAAATTATTTTATCCCTAAATGTATGTCACTCCAAAAGTAATGCCTCCTATTTATTCCCATGGAAACAACAACAGATACAAATACAATAACGCTGTTTGATAAAGCAAATTCTCATCTAAAAACACTCTTTTTCTTCATGGTAACATGGAATTAGCTATACATTTTTACCAGCAATGAATAAGAGCTACATGTGTAAAAATCTGCATGGCCATCCCGAATGTGACTTGTCTTTCACATCATTGTCACCACACCTAAAACACACCACCCACCACCTCACTGTGCTTACATCCACTGTTTGATCTCCATAAACACTGAGCAAGCATCAGTGAATGTCAGTGGGTGCCATTTTTTCCACATGGAGGAATTCAGTGACACACCTTTGCTTCATATGCACTTCCATGTCAGATGCCATTCTGTCAGGCTGCCCCTCTGCTGCCATCTGTCACACGGCAACAACATGAAATGAGGTATTGGTGGGAAGGTTCAACTTTACTGCTGTGCCAACAGAATAAACTAGGAGGAATTACTTTTGGAGGTGCTGTTGTGTATGTATATCAGAATTCCTGTTTCTAGCCCCGAGACGAATATGGTAAACCATTCTTCGGTAAGAATGGTTTGCACCATAGCCTGTGCAAATCATCATAGCTCTGTGGAACATTCATTATCTGCCTTCAGGGTTAGAGCTCATGCACAGCAGCATAATTTCACTGGTAGTATGTTGTGCAAACACTTAAACCATCCAAAGAGCCAACTGCAGATACATAAGACATTGCTTGGAAGCTGAATCATGTATTCAGTAATAAAGATTTCTAGTTGCTCACCTATAGATGTGACCATTTATCACTAAATAGGGTAATAATTGTACTTGTGGCACATATATTTTCCTCTCAGCTGTATATCAGAATGTTCACATAGCTGAAAGTTTCTAATAGTAGTGAGCATTTACAGCAGCAATCAACAACTCTCACCATCAGAATATTTTACTAGCAGTCAATGAAAACTGTCTGTATTCTAACATTACTTTTGAAAACAACCAGTTCATATCCAAATCCTGAAAGCAGAGCACTAAATATCACTCTCTGTGAGGAAATAAAAAAGCTATTGGTTGTCTTCTGCAATTTCTAACAGTTGAAAATCTCAAAAATATTAATCTCCTTTAGATCACATTGTAGATATTCTCTCTGTCTCTTTGTTGCTAGGTACATTTCCACGCACTTTTAATACAGAGTGAATGAGCTTATGCAAATGTGGAGAGCTATCCCTAGACGAGACTTTCATTTTATTTTTATTATCAAATAGAGATTTTTTTTTTTAGTGTGATTTATTATGATGATAACACAGGAAGGTTCATTTCCCTAGGTTTCCACAGCTCTACCTGTCCATCACTACAACAACATCAAATTAAAAGCATATGCTGTTGTGGGACAATGAAGTGCTCAACCTCATCAGCTTTCCATTCCTACATCCCTTACTGTGAAGTGATTTCCAGTGTTTTTCTGAAAAACTACTTTGACTGTTTCATGGATTTTACAAGAGAATATTGTTGTGCCTCTGGTGCAGACAGAGAAAAATCCAACTTAGTTAAATCTCCATGCCTCCCTGTTACCTTCCCTTGTAGTGTAACATAGCAAATTATGGATCCTTAATAATTAGCAAGGATGCATTTTGGAATCCATTTCCAGAATCTCAGCATTTCTTTGGCTGCATACTTGCCTCTTCAGGCATTTGATTTTGGTGGTTGTTTTTGATGCCTCTTATAGCATAATGAGAATGTTTTTGAAGATGTTGACCGGTAGTAAATGTGTGGCCTTTCAAAGCAATGGCACGAGGCTGCGCATGCTCCTATCTTTTGTGACACTGTGCAATCATTTCAGGCTTCTGCATTAACCACTAAAGATATAAATCAAGTATTACAACTGCCTTTTGAGCCCATTCCCTGCCTGAGTTGGAAGCAGTGTGCATGTGCAAGGATAGAGCAGGGCAGTTGCTGACAGTATTTCTGAATAGCTGATCAAAGCAATAATATTTAGCCACATACCCTGTTCTGTAGTGGATCACGGGCGAAATCATAACTGTGTATCTCATCCTCTTAGTAAAGTGTGAGGGCTCTGTCTGCTTGCATCAGGATGACCATGAGCAGTTTGTGGAGAACAGCTGGTTCCATCCATGTGGGAATCAGAGGTACCTTAAAAGATTTTGCCAAGGAATTGGGGTGGATTATTGGAACTATGCTTCTTTGCAACTTAAAATATTCTGGAAACGACCCTCACTAATTGTTCAGTGTATTCCGGCATGGGAGCAGGGGGGTGAACAAAAAAAGGTAATGCATTGAAACACTTGTTGCCATTTCCTTGTAGCGCTTATAGTAATTCCTTATATGCCCATCTGAAGTGTTCACTGTCAAAACTTCAGCCTGGATGAATGGATGAATGGCAGGAAAGCCATTAAAAAAAAGGCTGCTTTTTCATTTGGAATTTAGAAAGTTTGTCTGCCTTTTTTGTCTTTTTAAAGTTTTCCAAGTGTTGTGAATATGCTTGCAGTGCTATACAGTGGCATCTATCATTGTCAAAAGAATGAACTCTTTTTCTCACTTGCTTACCAAAAAGTCCAAAGCAACTGTAGTACTGATGGAAGAGAAGTTGTCATAGGCTAGATAGGATGCTGCCATGAGCAGTGCTGCTGGCACCCTGCATTGCCCAGATGTCCTAGTCTGCTTGTGAGGTTGTTCTGGAAGGTGGGGGAAGTGCAAAAAGAGCAGTTTGTAATCCCTGGTTGTGAAGTCAATTTTATTCATTGTGTGTAAAACTAGCTTTCCAAGCTGCGGCATCTTTCAATTTTCTTTAATCTGGAATAGAAACAGAATTTTTTAGAGTTATAGAAATTGGAGCCACAGGGATACAGTAAACAGAAAAGCTTAATCAAATCACCTCTAACATTTAACAGCAGACTGCTAACCAGTGAGATTTGTTATCATTATTTAGCTAGGAATGCCTGCAGGGAAGACATGGGAAGAAAAGGTCTGAATTAAAGGGCTATTTTGGAAATTAAAAAAAAGTATCAGAGAACCTATGTTTGGGCCAGTGGATATGTTTTAAAGAGGAATCATTTTTAATAAAGTTAAAAATTCCCCCCTGAACTTTGCTTATGATGGTATACTGCATTATGTAAATAAATAAAGCAAAAGTAAGCCCTGGTAAAGGAAGATAGTTCTTTGGCTTATACCTCTACATTTAAAGAGAAGAAGATAGCATTGTAATTGGATAGTAATTCCATTGAGCTACTGCCCCCATATATTCTGAGAGAACATTCTTGAAGGTAGCGATGGAATTTAATGAACTGTTGTTATTGCTAATGCTTGGGAGGCAGTGATGGAGCCGCTGTACAACCAGGAGAGATGACCCACAGATGTGCTGCTGGCCTTGTTCTTTATTTGAAAACAGAAGTTTCGTCTCAAATGAGGCGTCAGTTTATCTGAGTATTCCCTTCCTTAGACATAGATTTCTTTGTTAGCACGTACAGATTTTTCCTGTTTAAAACTAAGATGTACAACCAGTTTAGAATAGTGGTATTGGCGTTAAAATACCAGCCTCACATTTTATAATAACGTAGAGAAAAATAGATGATAGTAGGAGATTCAGCTGAATGGCTGATTTTCACAGGAGCCAGAAGCAGGGTGACTTCCTACACTTGCAAATTTGCTGTGCAAAACATTACTTATCTGTCTGAATTTTGACATTGAATTAACTTTAAATGCAGAATGTTGTGTGCTGGCTTTTCGTACTGACAAACTGAGAAGGAATATATTCTTTAATATATACATATATATATATATCTTTTTAGACATGGTTCAAAACTGAATTTTACAAAAAGCCAAGAGGGCTAATATAAGTCCATATTTTAGGAACAGCTGGTAATATTTTGCCTCAGGTGTGTCTTTATATTTACATTTAATGGTTTTTGCTGCAGTTGAGCTGCATGTGTCCAAGATCTCTGTCCCCTTGTGTCAAGAACATGACTCAGCAGAGGTGCTGCTCTCAGTTCTCCTTCCTGGAATGTTGTAAGAGTGTTTGTGCACTGGACTCATTTCTTTAGTACAGCTTGAAGCATGGTATTTCAACTCTTCTTTTCCTTGTCAGTTTTATCCTTCTGAACACCTTTGCCTGTAGAACATTTCCAGAACCTTTCATTTTCATGTTTCAGCATGATAATTTTTGCAGGCCAACCTTCTTGGTTTGATTACTATAGCAGTAATTCAGATGGATTTCTTTTGGATTATGAGAGGTAATTATGAGAGAGGGGAACTCTTCTTTTCTGAGTCTTCCATCTCTACTGAACTGTCCCAGCTCTTCCACAGCTTCATTAATTTTCTAGATATGGGAGGGAAGGCTAAACGGACCTCAGCATCATTACCCATATAAAAGTTCATCACTCTTTTACAATATGATTTGTCAATGAAGTTTAGCAATATGCTAAGTAAAATATGCAAAATATTCAAAGGAGCCATGTGATTAAATCACATTGTAAACTTTTATAAATGGAGCTTCGGGTGCTTTTAGAACGTTGTTTGTGGCTGAATTTCTACAGCTGACTTCTTGACTGTTTCTTGGAGAACAATGGGGCTTTATCTCAATATAAACCTCCATAAAATGACTACCTGGTGAGTTAATTTTAAGTAGTACAAATTGGCTGTTGCGCATTTCGAGTCAATTATATTTTTGAATACAACTTGAGGTGATATATGGGTTATATAAAAACTAAGTCTGGTGCCTTTTTTTTTTTTCTTACTTGTAAAAATATTTGCTTAAATATCTGAACATTGTTTATGTTTTAAAGCTTAAAGTGAATGAAGTGGATGTGGCATTGAGGGACACGGTTAGTAGGCATGGTGGGGATGGATTGGTGGTTGGACTGGATGATCTTAGTGGTCTCTTCCAACATTCAAGATTCTATGAAGTGACTGTAATGCCACTTTAAAAAGTAACATGTAATGAAACTGCTTGATAATTGCATATCACTTTCATAATCTCCAACAAAGTTTACTACATGAGAATGAATATTTTTAACAATTTTTTCAACTCCTGGTCATAGGAAATTTGCAGCATTTGGCCTCAGAAAGAGACCTTTGTTGACTATTTTTGTACGAACTGTTGTGGTTCTGGTTATGTGGGGATGCAGGCTACGAAAGTATGAGTCAAAGTAAATTAGTCTTAATCTCCATTCTGTATAGTGTAGTTCCTTCCTAGAATCACAGAACAGTTGAAGTTGGCAAGATCTTTGGGTCACTCTGCTCCAACCTCTGCTCCAGCAGGGCCACCCAGAACAGTTGGTCCAGGCCTATGTTCAAGTGGCTTTGGAAGATCTCTCATTTGTAAGACACCTGTCTTATAAGTGAATTATCACCTGTAAAGTAGTTTACAGGGTGTCACTGAGTATGAAACAGACATACATACATGCAGGTATTCATTGTAGGTAAGATGGGACGGTTTGCACTTGTGTTAAATCTATCATCATATGATAGATTTGGAAAGATATAGGGGAAGAAAAATTATCGTAATATTCAATCTACTTAACAAGGACAATGGGATTATACAGTAGTGTCTGCACAGTTGAATACAGCAACACAAATGCTACCCTCCATTTATTCTATGAAATTGTTGTCATATCTTACCATAAATATTCAGCACTTCAGACTTCCATACATCATAAGAAAAAGAACAGCTGGTAGCTTACAGTGTACTGTGAGGACAGCTTTGAATTTGCAATGAATGAACTGCTGAGGTGCAGGCAGTATTTCTGGGGAGCACGTCAACTGAAAGACATACCCCTTCTGTAACAATTGATCTGCCACATATTTTAAGATACTGTTCCTAGACACTCAAAAATATGCCTTGGGCACTGGAGATATGGTGTTTTGCAAAACCTATGTGATCATGTTAGAAATTGGGCACAAAGTCATCAAATTAGGGGAGAAGTTTTGTAATCGCCTTGTTAAAATAGCTGTCAATAAGACACAAGAAAACAGTGATGTACAGAAATATTGAATGTAAAAAACTCAGTGTATTTTAAAATCATTTCAAAATCATTTTAATGTATTTGTTTAAACAGTTAAGTATATAAAAAGTTTCTCTTTTTAATTTCTTTCTTGAAAAATTTAGTGATGTCAGTCTTACCTGCATTCATTGCAATTATATCATGTTTTTCTGTTCACAGTATAGAAATTGTCTTTCAGTTTGTCAGTTGAAGCAGCCTTTAAGCTCTTACTTTGTGATTTGTTTTATTAACCTCTCTCACTTTGTAGCCTTTTGATCAACTCCTCTTCTTCATTTTTTATGCATCCACTTCATTTCTCATTAGTGTCCATATCTCTGTCTCTTACTTCACACATATAAGATTTTAATTTTCAGTTGTTTTAGACCTTTTTATTATATAGAAGTAGTGTCACATCTGTGGCTCCACAAGGTCAGCAAGACCCAGCACCGATGCCTGATACCAGCTGACATGTAGCGAGGCTTTTCTGTTTAGTAGTGCAGCAATCTTCAATAAGTCTGGATTGTATGAAGAGATGTGTAGTGTAATACTCTGTTGTCTGGGTGCAATACTATCCCTGATCAAACTTCAGCAGTTCCAGGTAGGTAACTTCTCTCAGTCCTTTCCAAAGAGCCCCAGAACACAGCAGCATCTCAAATAAGCAATGATCAGTACACAGTATAAAGTTTTCTGTATGTTGAATAGTGGATGATGCAAGACTGTGTTCACTTACTAACATTATTTGATACAAAATATGTGTCATATATTGGTCACCTAGTCTGAGTGTCAGCATACCAACTGGAATGCTTCGTCTAGTATAGGTGGTTTCCAGGTGCATTCAGGCTTGTTGTCAAAGCTCCTCTTCCTTTTCACATTAGTGAATTCTTTAGGTTCACTTTATATATCACTCCAGCAATGTAATGATTCCAAGCCTTCTCATGCAGTTCATTCATTTATTTGCAATATACTACATTTGTTTCTAATGCAAATTCTTGCTCCTTTTAAGTCCGTGTCATTCTTCCTCTTACCTTGAAAATTCATGGATGAATCTCTTTTCTTCCTCTGTGTGTGAATTATGAGACATCAGAAAATTCTTCGCTGGCTACAGCTAAGCTACAGTAGTGTTCTTTCTAGAACACTTTTTACATCTGTATGCTATCTTTTCATGTTAAGCATTTGGCTGACTTCTCAGTGTATTTTCTTTTTGTGATAAATAACTTGGTTTTTTTTGTGCTAAGAAAAATCAAACTCAATTTTTGTCCAAGCACACTCATCGGTGCTGAGAAAATAGATGTATCTTGGGCCATTTTTGGATCAGCTGGCTACTACTTGCAGTACTGTTCATCCTGTGAGTTTGTGAGTATTTCTCATGTGGAGGGTTTTTATAGCTATTTGAAAATGTAACAGCCTTAGCCTTTCCAGCTTTTTTGATGTTTTGGGAGTCCTTGTCCCTTGAAGTCTTTGACTAGAATTCTTTTACAGCTCCCCAGTATAATTATTCACATAATATTATGCTACAGTAGCTCAAGTCTGATTATTTAAGTGGCTGAGTAGGATGTTTCATGAAAAATGTCTTCTACAAGCATAGCTTTGTACTTGACATTTCTACTCATATATAAAAGCCATTAAACAAGACAGTAATTCTTCTCTTTCAGGCTCAATGCAGTTATCATCTGTGTGAGTAATCCTATTGACTACATAAGGACTTTCCATATCTGTCAAGATTGTAGGACTGGATTCCTGTCTTCCTATTTTGGAGACCATTTAAGCCCTGTTCAGCAGTAGCTGCTTGTGTCATAGAGCAGAATACATATCCTGTGCTAAGTAGTCAGGTCCACACAACTTATTGCTCATCCCTCTCCACTGAAAACCAGAAACCCATCCTGTTTTGTCCTCCCCATCACTTTTCCTGCAAACCAACAAATGTCAGAACATACTGTGAATAAGAATGAATAGAACAACACGATGTGAATTTTTTTTTTTTTAACTGAATGCAAGAAATATGAGTTTGCTGCTATTCCAGTCACTTGCTTGATTGTTTCAGAACTGTAATAAAGGTTCAGAACTTTAATGAACTACTACATAAATAACAAGGGATTTCTTTACTCGGTATTAGCCTTGGAAAATCTATAGATTAGTTTTAAAGTATCATTTGCAAGTATCTGCCAATTGTCTTGCTATTTGAAGTCTCTGGGCTTCTTTTTTTTGATCTTCTGTCTGATGCACCTGAGGGGACTGCCATTTCTGTAAGCCATTCACTGTGTCAAGAGAAATGCTCATGGAAGTTAATAAATGTAAGAGAATTAGAGAAAACTCGCATTTCCCCAGTGATTTCTGAGTCTTCATTTCTTCTGCCTGTAAAGATTAAGATTTTAGTACTTACCATGCAAGTCCATCTTTATAAAAGGACATCTTGTTTTGATTATTTAGAACCTGGAGTCACAAAGGCTACCTTGTAATTAGATATATTTTGGTGGAAATGGAAAATGTATTGTAGTAGTCAGAATCGCCAGGGGAAGGTTTCTTATAAAACGTCTATTGAATTTATTCATATGTGAAAAGAACAGTCAATATCTGAGATATGCGATGTCAATAAAAGTGAAATGTATTAACATACAGTCTATGTTACAGAGCATGGCCTTGCCAGTTAGAATATTTCAGCTTTGTTTCACAAAGCTACTGTGTGCTTTTAAAAACATAATCTCTACAGGAAAATACAACTAATCTCTTAAAAACAGAACACCCCAGTCATAAGAATGAATAGTTTAATAAAAGGTGAAAGATAAGAGTTTTATATGTGTGTGTGTGTGCGTGTGTGTGTGTGTGTGTGTGTTAGATTGCTTATTAGAAATGAAAGGTGAAATACATGTAATGTTTTTCATCACTGTGAATGTGGATGAGAAGATTGTTTTATGACATTCATGCTTGTGGGGATTCTCTGTCATCCCAATAGTGGCAAAATCTACCCAGCTGTCTGTTTGCTATTTTGGCTTGGATAAAAGATAGCATTATAAAAAGTGATAAGGTAGAGAAAATATGGCAGAAAATTATTCCATTAACTTGATACCCTGTTAATAAACATCTAGCTTACTGAAATACTTATCTGCACTAGCTTACTACCAAATCCTAGATCAGTGGCAAATAATGGAATTTTTATTTGCCAGTCAGTTCTTCAGGGATTGTACTATCTGCTTCCACTGCCACTAACAAACCAGCAATAATAATTCAGAAAGAAAATGCCTGCTGGGGAGATAATTATCCCTCAGGGGCTGTAGTGCTACACGTAGCATAATATCCAGTTTCATATCTATTCTCTGATGAGAAAGTTCTACCAGAAGCTTTCTGCTTGCTGACAACGCGTTAGTAGAAATGTGTTCCTTTCATTGCTTTGCTCTAAAACTTCCAAGACATGTATTGACACAAATTGCTGAAACAGTTGGATTGAACTTTCTTCAGTTTGTTACCTCCTTCCTATTCAGTGTATTCTCTTTGTATTCCTGTTCAAGGAATCAGTGAACGACATCAAAATCCCAAGAGCTGTCAATGTATTCACTTCATTAGAAACATCACTCTCTTCCTAGTGAAAAAAATCATGCTTATAAATTTTAAATGCACCTTTTATGATTATCTGCTAACACTAACTTTAAACATCTCACTTGTTTTCTATACTGTTTGTGGAAAAGGATGAGTTAAAGTAATTCAAGTGAGTATGAAATGTTTATTCATAGAATGATGGTAAATTACCGCTGTAAGGCAAATTTTAGGAGTTTCAGATGCTCCTGTGAAAAAAGCAGATGTTTAACTCCCAGCAGTTGCTCTGTAGCTGTTTACTTTTGTATTTTTCTAGCCTGCACCTGTGAGACTGAAATGAAGAGTTTTGCTCACATTCAAATGTGAGTTGCTTCACATTTTGTACAAGTACTTCATTAAACACGTTACAAAGTCTCTTTCTTTCACTGTTAGGTGGGTCTATTTAGTGATTAACAGAATTTGTTTATAGAAAGGGAATTTTTAGAAGGCTGTCTACTGTGCCTTACATAGGTATCACATTGCCTGTTTATCAAAAAGGGTCAATAAAGGTAAATGTTGTTTGCAGTAAAGGTAACTGAATGCGCCTGCTTTCACTTGCACACAGATACAGTCCTAATATCTTCATTATTGTTTTTCCATGTATGTTGCCAATCTTTTCCATTTTTCAAGCACAGCATGATGATTCCTGTCATTCACTGTTTGTTTCACTTGCTCTTCAGGTCTCCTGTGATGGCTGGAGGTCTATTTGCCGTTAACCGGAAGTGGTTTTGGGAGCTGGGAGGCTATGATCCAGGATTAGAAATATGGGGAGGAGAGCAGTATGAAATCTCTTTTAAGGTAAGTCATCATGTCAGCTTATGTAATACTTCTTTACTTGTTAGGTTTTGTGCCTCTGGATTTTCATTTCTGTATGCTTTGTGATCCTGATAAGTTCACTAATACTCAATTTTGTGTTTTAATGACAAAGAATTTACTACAGTTCTTTTTCTTAAGGAATTTCCCCAAATTTCAAACAGAACTATGCCATAAACGTATGCTTCAAAAACCATACAAAAATCACTGAGTGCAGTTTTCTCCAAGTGGTTGCAGTTTACCACCGTCATTAAGCTTTACTTTGTCCCTTGTATCAAGTCTTCTCTACTTACCTTCCATCAGACTTTGCACCTACTGAACTCCATCATGTTGAGGGTAGGCCCCTATAGGGTCAGCTCATGGAAAGAGAAAAAGAAAGTCATAGGAAGGAGAACCCTTTTCAACACAATCACTAGATTACCTGAGTTCCTATAAGCTGTTATCAGCAGGCTGGGTTTTCAAAATCAGTTGATTTTTTTTAATTGCATTTGGATAATTAAAATGATAGAATTGTAATGTCAGAGAGTTTTCAAGTGCTGAGGTTATGTACAACCAGCAATCTTACATCTTCTATGTGGACATGTGTATTCAAATCAGTTGTTTGGCTTTTAAATGCTGAGTTGAAAGTCTTGTTACCTTTTGCATGTCAGATACGTATTTCCATTAGTTTAATGAGGACTAAATGCATAATTTTGAAAATTCATTTTCTTTTGTTCCAGCTTACCCAAAATTAAGAACTTTACCTAATGCAAATGTTTTCAATTACCTAATAGAATTTCATTATATAAATGAATTGAGTCAAACATGTATGGATAAAGTTTGGATTTTTAATCAGAATTCACATTTAGCTTCAGGATCTTTCCATCCTACTTCCAAACTCCTACAGTGTAAAGCTCAGTAAATACATTTAGTATGTCAATCATTAATAATATTGTACATATTGCTCCATCTGAATTTCAGGAGTGATTAAAACAACCAAGCTACGGCCATTCTATTGAATGAAATATACATTATGATCCTATACTGGATTGCCAGATTGTCTTTATTATGAGAGTTATCAAAACTAGAAAAATTGTTTGTATTAACTGAACTACTCTCTAAATCATTTTTACACCACAGCAAAATAAAATTGGAAGGCAAGGGAAACCTAATAGTTAGAAATCATGTTTAGAATATATCAATTTACATTCTATCCAGATAAGTCATTTCAAAGTCAAATGTAAGTAGTCATTTGCAGCTATAACAAGAGTTTCTGACGGGTCACCTAAGATTTTATTATCCTATTCCATATATTCTTTATATTTGTCATCACAAAGAATATAATTGTAATGCAGTCCAGTCTTTGTATAGAAACCATGGTAACAGCACTAGAAACTGAGATACTAGAGTACCCCAGTATGTTTTGCTTAAGCAATAGATTTTTTTGTAGCCAGCTGTGTCACACTGGGTCTCATTTCAGTCATATCTTCTGAATCATCTCATTAGTACACACTAACCTTAGGGTCCCTGTCTTTTTTATTAGTATTAAAAAAGAAGAAGGAAAAGGATTGCCTAATAGAAACAACTTTTTACTGGAAGAACTCAACCTATACAAGCTTCAGAAAAAAAGACTTGTTTTGTTTGGAAAGACAGAAAATGGAAGAAGAAATCAAGGGGGCAGGAGAGAGAAACAGGACAGACTGTTTTGTTATACCAGAATCGCCAGTATCAGCTTGGGTTGCTGCATCAACACTTTCTACATCAAGAGCTAAAAATTCAGTCATCTTTGAAACATTTTAAAGTGACAACAAATTATTCAGTTTAATTTACTATTCTATTTACAAACTTGAGAGATTGGTGGACTTGCCCTCTCTGTTATTCATAAAGTCAGTGAAGAAAACAGATGACCAACCTCTGTGAGACCTTTACTTGAGTGCGTAGGAAACGACATCTTAGAGTTCCTTAGGACAACCAGTGGTATGTTTTGTGGAAGTGTTGTATCATGAGTGCTTTGCATCCACACCATTATCTAATATTAATGCTATTTTGTTTGGCAAATAATTATTTGGAGCATACTGCTGCAATAACTTTCTCAAGAATATCTATAAACACCAGTTCCCAGTCATTTCTTCAATTCAATTAGATCTTAAGTATTCTGTGAAAACATGTTTTTTCCATTAAAAGCTGCAGAAAGAAGCCAATTAGAATGTCCCATAACTATAGAAAGTTCATCTTCAAAGGACTATTTCAGGCTGGTCTTTAAACTCAGCAATGGACTTGGTGTTCCTTTCATGTTCTTTACATCATTTTGTTTTTAACTTTGAGATTATTTTTTATGAATGTTGCTACATAACTGTAAACAAGCAAATGACCCAGCTACTATAAATGGATACTTATGTGATAATATGACCTTCCCTGTGTCAGACTTGGGATCCTTGTGATTAATTCAAATACAGTGACATAATTATGAGAGAGAGCATGACAGAGAGAGCTATCACAGACTCCCTAGAAGGAAGCAGTGTCTGGTTCACACTGAACTAACAGTTCTGTTCCATAAGCTGGAGGGAAGAGCATTCACACACAGTTTTTGGTCCTCTACTCAGTGGTGAGTTTCAAACACCACTTCATGGACTAAGAAATTATTGTAACCCCCCTTTTTTAATGTTATGACAGTATATATACATATAACAAATCCTCAGGGGCTGGTGCTGGGAACAGTGCTTTTTAACATCTTAGTAGGCAACATGGATCGAATGCACCCTCAGCAAGTTTGCAGATGACACCAAGCTGAGGGTGCAGTTGACACATCAGAAGGATGGGATGCCTATCCAGAGGGACCTGGATAGGTTTGAGAGGTGAGCCTATGCCAGCTTCATGAAGTTCAACACAGTCAAGTGCAAGGTCCTGCACCTGGATCAGGGCCATCCCAAGCACAAATACAGGCTGGGTAGAGAATTGAGAGCAGCCGTGCAGAGAATGATTTGAGGGTGTCAGTTGATGAAAGACTCAACATGAGTCAGCAATGTGCTCTTACATCCCAGAAGGCCAACCGTATCCTGAGTTGCATCAAGAGAAAATGTGACCAACCAGTCGAGGGATTCTGTCCCTCTATTCAGATCTTGTGAGACCTCAGCTGGGGTACTGCATCCAGTTTTGGAGCCCCCGACACAAGAAGGACATCAAGCTGTTGGAGAGGGTCTCCAAGAGGAGAGCCACGAAGATGATCAGAGGGTTGGAGCATCTACGCTCCAAGGACAGGCTGAGGGAGCTGGAGCTCTTCAGCATGTAGAAGAGAAGGCTTCAGGGAGATCTTATAGCAGCCTTCCAGTACTTGAAGAGGGCCCACAAGAAAGCTGGAGAGGGGCTCTTTAGAAGGGCGTGTAGCAACAGGATGAGGAGAAATTGATTTAAACTTGAAGAGAGCAGCTTTACACCAGATATAAGGAAGAAATTATTTACTGTGAGAGTGGTGAGACATTGGAACAGGTTGCCCAGAGTTGTTGTGCTTGCCCCTTCCCTGGAAATATTCAAGGCCAGGCCGGATGGGGCTTTGAGCAACTTGATCTAGTGGGAAGTGTCTTTGCCTGTAGCAGGGGATAAACCCACATACCAATGGGAAAAGAGCACTTGATAATTAAGATCATATTCGGGAAAAGCATCTTTGCACCCAAAGATCTCTGTGTTACTGTATCACTGTTATCCACAGTCACCCCACAACCCAAATGAAAGAAGTGTTGTCTACAAAGCAGGTGTGTAGCTGTGAGTGCAGAGTATGGGCTTGGACAGCTGGAGAAGTTGGATCTTTGAGAAACGCAAAATGGCTAGATCAGTGCTAGTATCAGGTCTCAGTTAAATAGTTCTCAATTAAATAGCCTCAAGTCCTTTAATCTAAGGCTTCATCTACTTCTTCATCGCGATCTTAATATCAGCTACTCTGCTATGTGAATTAAAGGCTGGTGCAAGAGTCATCAGGCACACACCAACACCGGCAAACCATATGGCTTTATGAGTTTAAGATGCTAAGGCAGAGATTGAAGACTTATTAAAAAAACTGTATAGTAAAATTATAACAGGACAAGTGGTTGAACTGGAAGTCAGGCTGCAGTTCATGACACAAAGAGGCTGAAACACATTTAGGAAAGATTCTCCCTCTTGGAGGGACAGTGTCTGTTTTGATGTTTCTCACTGGCTGTTTCATTAGATATGACCTGGGATAACAGGCACCAGGATTCGATGCAGAGCAGTCCTAACCAAAAGTCTCTTTCTGTGGGGGAAGTTGTGTTATCTCACTACATATGAACAGAAGGTTGAGGAAAAATCTGGTTTTGTGTGTTCAACAGAGTGAGAGTTTTTTTAAAAGAACAAAAGATTCTACACAGAGTGAATCTACACTGAAGCTAAATTTACAGCACAGCAATTCAGTAAGTTTCTCCAAAATACAGGAAGCCTTGTAATGTTTCTGTGATATTTGGAGCTATGCAGTAGCACGAAAGGAAACTTCCACAAACTTCAAACAAACTTCTATTCTAGGTGCTGAGTTGTTAAGAGCACAGCTTTCTGTTTTGTTTTGCTTAACAAAAAAAGGCTGCTTATTAAATTTCCTTGACCTTTATTTCCTCAGGGAAACCAATGTATTTCTGTCTTGTTCTTGCCTAGTAACCTTGCTGTGGAGGACAGCAGCAATTGTAGAACTGGGTGCTGCATTGATGGACTGCTGTTTCCAAATCAGAGCATTCATGCACAAATTCATGGATGGTGAAGTAGTCACAGCCTGTGTCTCAAAATATGACCCCTTCATTAAAAAGTTTCTTAGATTAATTTTTGCAAAAGAAATAATGTGCAGTATTTTAATTTTTTTTTGGCAGCATAACCTCAGGATCAATTTTTTAATTAAAAAGATGCATGGTGTCTTGCTGATGATACTGTTCAGGGTATGCTTAACTTGAGAAAACTGTCAAAGCACTGGAACTGACCTGATGAATAGTTTCCTTTCTCATTAACCAGGGAAGTCACTATTTAGGAAATCCTAAATTTAAATCTGCTAGAAAGGCACAGTTTATGTAGTAATTTCCAAAATATATTGAGTGGTGAAAGATATTCATTTCCTGTATTTGCTGAAGATCCTTTATGCTGGACATTCCTTAGGCATAGACATAAATCATACCTTAGCAGAAATGCTCGTGCTGATACCCTTGCCTCTTTGAAGCCAGTCACCTATATCTAAGGTTTTATCCTTATGCATACTGACATATCTTCCACATTCTATTTATCCCTGTTTTCCAACACGCACCTCCGAGTTTATTAATCCCTTTCTTTACTATCATTGCTGTTACTTCCCTCCACTGCCGACAACCTTGGAAGAAGGCAGGGAGTAGGGCAGCATTACCACTTGTCAGTGCAGTTATAACCAATACAGACTCAGTATTCAAAAGGTGCTGGTGATGGCTGTTGAAATATCCACGGTCATCAGTTTCCAGTGTACACAGTACTGTTTTAATATCACTGGCATGAAATTCCACTGCACCGCAAGTAAATGGTTTTGTTGTTTCTGACCTTGCTGGCCACACATTTGAAGTCATTGTTCCCATTTTTCAGTCTTTTCTTGCATTTAGTTGGACATTCTTGTTACCTTGAAAAGTCCATAATAAAATATTCTTCTTTCTCCTTTTCTACTGCTGCCAAATCTCGTCTCTTGGCTTATATTTCAGGAAGAATGTCTGCAACATCCCATAATGTTTTGTATTCTTATTTTCTACACCTTTTTCAGCCTCCCTGTGGTAGTACATTTCTCCTGGTTTTAGTCTCTCTTTCTTGCTCAGTGCTCATAGCACCAAGCTGACAGCTTTGCACGACATACTTTATATTCCTCTTCCACCAGTTTACTGTTTTGTGGTTTTTTTCCAATAATTTCACTGTCTCTTGTCATTGTCTGTCTTATTACTGACTCTCAGCAGCAGCAGTATTTTTCTCAATTAGTTTTGAAGCCTGATCCAAAACCCATTCAATCCCTCCTCAATCTTTTACTTAATTTGTTATATGTTTACATTCCTGTTCCCAGCAATACATCCTCAACTGCTCCAATATCATGAGTCTCTTACTGCGGTAATTATGATTACAGCATAGCATATGGATTGGAGTCTTGTTCTGTTGTGCACTGTATTTACATTTTACAGATAGTCTCTTGAGCTAGATAGATAAGGCAAAGAGGGAGAGAGCAGGCAGCATTCATTATGAGGATGAAGTAATATGAAAAGAGGATGATTCACCCAAAGTCCTACAAGAGCTGTATAATGGAACCAAAAGAATGTTGTGGCAATACAAAGCTGCAGTCAGGACCTAAACCACACAACCACAATTTAATCTCTTTTAAAGCTTTGCATTAATTCTTTCCTCTTGCTTTCAACCATTCACATAAAGTGTTTTGCAACATTCTCTGGGAAAGAGCTATATAAAGACAAATTGTGATATAGTATATAGATGACACGTAAACTATTCTTCTTTTGATCTTTCCAAGCTGAAATTGCATTGTTTTGGTTTCATGTTTGTTTTTTATACCTCAGACACGGAGCAGATTCATTGTTTTTGTAAGGAGGAGGCATTAGCAATCTTGAGAGTTTCATTGCTTGCTTCTTAGATAAACAGAGGCATCAGTGTTGTGATATCATTTTACCAAATGTCCCACACCACCTGAATTCCTTTCATGGTACGTTGAAGAACTGCAATATTTAACACAGAAGCCATTCTCCGATTTCCTGTATTCAGTGCAGGTGACATAAAAATGCACATTTTAAAGACAGGGTTGCCAGAATTGATCTTCCCAGGAAAATATAAAAAACGCCTTTAAAACCATTCTGAAGCTGAAAGATAAACAGGAACAGCTGCTAAATGTCCTTCAAGGCAGCCTAAGATTCATTTCAATTACCCTACACAGAGCACCTCAGGTGCAGCACAGCATTTTCAAGTTTTATGTCTATCAAATATAAACCTAACACAAAGTGTTATTTCCTCCCACTTGTTATTGCCTCAGCATACCTGACGGGGTTCTTTTCTGAATCTTTTTCTTCTTTTCTTTTTTTATTTTCTCTCTCTCTCTTTTTTTTTTTTTTAACTGATACCCAGTGCAGTACATGTCTACCTCTGCTCTCACTGGCCAAATTAAATTAACATTGGCATACATATATATATATATGTGTGTATATATACTACTTTATACTACTCTCTTGGGTGTTTTTTTTACATTTGTTCTTTGTTCTGTGGCTGACCTCCCTCTGAGTCAAACTTCTATGCTGTCTCCTCTTCAGTGACTTAGAAACCTTGCTTAATAACTTCAGTGTCTTGTCTAGCCTTCAAAATAATGTTTTCATTTAAAAAAAAAGCAATGAATAGTCAATATTTGCCTGCACTTTCATCAGTGCATTTGTTTATTTCAAGACAGCCATAGAGATTTCCACCAAAAGATCCCAAAGGAAATAATGTACAAATGAAGTATTGACAGAAAGGTGAATCATGTATTTTTTAATAATTGGCATTACCCACCTGATTTTAACATTCTCATATTTATAACTTTTAATATGTTTACGAGCATTGTGAGGTAGGTGACATGGGTTTAGGTGGATGAAGATTTGAGGATTTTAGTGTTTTCTTTAAGAAGTATGTTTTACAAAATACTTTCAAAAAACAAAAGGTCGTGTCAACACGGCATAGCAAGGCTGCTGTGGGCTGTAATGAGTTATTCTGGCACAGATGCAGGGCATTTCTTTGGGTCTCCATTTCCAACCCATCAGAAGAACTGTGCTCATGCTTAATTCCATCAACATACGTGTTTCCATTTGACAGAGTGATATCCAGTACAGCTGCCTATATAACCCTTTGCTGCCAATCTGCACAACATCCCTGCCCATCTGACATGCTGCCATGCACCAGAAGCAGCAACACAGCACTCCTTGCCCTGGAAGGACAGGCAGTAACTCACAGCTGTACCCAACTGTACAGTGGGGTCTCTGGATCCGCAAGGCAAGCTCAGGATCTTCCCCCACTTCTGCCAGTTTCAAGCCTTCCTTACTTCCTCCCACTAGCATACTTAGGTTTGTCCAGCAGTCTGCTACAAAGCATCAAACAATTACCAGGTTTCAGCTGGATGTCAGGGCTTCCAGCTGACAGACTACAAGGGCCAATACCCAAATGGCCCATAAGATGTAGCTTCCTAAATTGCTTTGCAACTCAAGCCTTCATGCTAAAACCCCTGCTTTCTCCATTCACAGCATGAGTAGCACAGTCAGTCTCAGGAGCTGAATTCCCACTTGCTACCATTGGCAATTGCTTTCAGTTACACTCAAGCACCAAGTTATCCCATACTGCTTAGCATCTGCATGTTCTGATTACTAAAATTTTATTACAAGCTCATGACCACACAGCCAGGACCACACAGATGTGCAGGCAAGCACAGTGAAAGAGGCCAAACTCCTGTCTGCTTTCACTGTGCTTTGAGTGAATGAAATTAATCATTTATTTTTTCCTGTGATTTCAGTAAGCCAGCAGCTACAGCCAGCTAGCTGGTAGGCAGGAGAAGGAGGATACAAAATGTAAGATTAAAAAGTATAGATGCACATTGTTCTCTTTAGGCTTCACAGAAAACATCAAATATTTCGTAATTATATAATATTTTCTGATACCTTTTGTTAGGGATCTGATTATTGTTGATTTAATGAGGAGCATGTCAACTTCCTGATGAATTCCTTACTGCATGTAAGTCATTCATTGGTAAGATATTCCGTCATCTGTTCTGTTGTGCTTTAGCCTAGGTCACAAATTTGCTTCATCTCACTCCAGAATACTTCAAATACACATAAAATCATATGTAATACATGGACCTGAATTCTCACCTCAATGAATGGAAATGTTTCATGACACATCTTTACATGCGCCTACATAAAGAAGCTCTTAAAGGACAAGCCTCTTCTATCTCAGCTTGTATGTGGTTTTCTTTTAAACAAGGTGGGAAGGGGCTGGGGAATTTTTGTTTCCAGTTCGCTCTCCTGAAGTTCAGGGTCCCAACGCTGCTTTTTCCTCCACATCACAAATTCCACCAGGTCACAATCACTACAGCCCAGGCTGCCTCCAATCTTAACCTCACTAATGCTCTGCTCTGCATTGGTGAGCACGAGATCCAGTAGGGCTTCAGGTCAGGTCGATCTGTCTAATACCTGGAGCAGGAAGTTATCGTCAACAGACTCCAGGCATGTCCTGGATAAATAACGTCAAATAACTCTTGATAAGGACAAGCCAATCGGGGGCCAACTGTTGCAAGCCCTTGTGTGGATATGGGGCCAAGGCTTGCAGCTGGTTTGATTGCTCTGCAAGGAGGACAAAATCCCCCAGACACAGCCCTGGGTTTTTAAATCCCTCGGGAGGAACCTGGGTGTTCCAGAGGGCTGGCCAGCAGAGCTGGAGTGTGGGGAAAGCCTGTAGGGCTTCCTCCTGCAGCCTAAGAATGATAGAGTCATAGAATCATTAAGGTTGGAAAAGACCTCTGAGATCATCAAGTCCTACTATCAGAGAGAAACATGAACTTTTATTGAATAAATCTTGCTGTACATGTCTGGGGCTGCGTACCATGGCCAGAGCGACCTGATGGGGCCCATGGGAAGATGTGGCCAAGGCCCTGGTGATTGGTGTGAAACACCAATGCCAAGCACACGAGATGCGAAGAAGTGGTGGGCAGTGGCACTGGGAAAAGCCCAGAAACTTGTGAAACTAGTGCTGGCACTGGAGCACGTGCTGCAGGTGAGGACAGCTCATTGTGATGATCCAACAATGGACTTTGACATCGCTGTAGGATGGGCAGTGATGCCCCCAAGTGAAGGTCAAATAAAGGTGACGCCCAACAGCTTGGCCAGGCTGAGGTTTGAGACATCTCCAGGCAATGGATTGTGACTCCATAGCCCACAGACGCTTTAACGTGGGTGTAGCAGCTCAGCCCAGCAGTTCGTGCCTGGCCTCCGACCGAGCGTGTGTGCGAGGATTGGAGTGTGGACTGGGCGAACTTTGGTGCTGAAACGTGCTCTGGGTGCTGCTAGCACAGCTCTCAGCAGCTGTCTCAGAACCACTTTTTCTTTACCCTGTCCCTGCTGGGAGCAGGCAGACAGGACATCCCAGAGAGGCGTGTTCAGCAACATAGGTAGGTGGCACAGGGCTGGCATTGGGGGGGGTGCATTTTGAGGGACCCTTCCCAGGCCAATGTGTGACTAATGTCTCTTGTCCTCTTCCAGCGTGACACCTGCTGCTGTAGCATCAGTACTGGGGAACGTGTTTCCATCTTCCACTCTCCCTAGCCCACCGCAACTGGTGGAAGCATGGAGGCAGCATTAGACACCCGCTGCCCCGTGTGCCTAGAGAACTGGGACAGTGTGGCATACACTATGCCGTGCTGCCACCAGTTCTGCTTCCCCTGCATCCAGCAGTGGACTAGCATCAGGCGCCAGTGTCCGCTTTGCAAACAGAGTGTGCAGTCCATCATCCACACCATGCGAGCGGACAACGACTATGAGGAGCTGGTTCTCAGACCAGCTGCAGTGGCATCCACTGCCAGACGGAGCACGACAGGCCCCCGAGCAGCCCAGCCATGGCCTGCAGTGCCCACACATCCTGTGGGCGGCCTGTCCCCTGCCACCTGGGCTTCCCTCTTCAGGGAGCACCCGGCCCTGCTGCGGCCCCTGCGCTCCTGGCTGCGACAGAAGCTGAGACACATCCTGGGCACCGAGGAGCCACAGGCAAATACAGTGGCATGCAGTGTCATCTGGGCCCTGCTCCTCGTCGGCTTGGCAGAAGAGATCATGATAGAAATGCTGGAACCTGACCTGCAGGGCCATGCGGTGACCTTTGTAAGGCACTTCATCGCCTTCACTGTGCAGAGGTGCGCCAGGGAGGCTCATCGCTTGCTGGGCCTCAACATCGCCCCTGCTGCTGGGGTACAGGAGGCCATTGCATCAGAGTCCAGAGCTGCCCCAGGAGAGGAGACTCCTGTCCCTAGCCCAGCATCCTCCAGCAGCCCTGCTAGCTCCAACAGGGACGAAATGCTGGGCAGGACAGGAGAAGAGTTCAATGGGCGTCCCAGCTGCCCACATTCCAACCCTGTGAATGTCACCATGGAGCAGGCAGTGCCCCGTGAGGAGCCAGAAGAGACTGTGGCGGGGCCCTCTGGCACCAACCCGCCTGAGGGGACCCGGCGAGCCCCAAAGAGGAAAGCCAGCAACTCCCAGCTCTCAGCATCACCAAAAAAGAGGCCACCCCACCAGCAGGATTAGAGCAGTGGTGAAGCTGAAGAGACTGGGGCCGGGCAGCAGCTGGGACATACACTGGCCCCAATGGACCCTTGCCATCAGTGTCCAGTTCCAACATGGAAATAAAGTAGAACAAAAGACTGCAAAAAAATAAAAAAAAAAAAGTGTTAGTATTGCTAACAGCAAAGCACAGTGGTTGTTGCTTCCCTATCCTTGACAGTTTCTTCCCTTTTTCCTACTGCCATACCATGCCATTGTCGCATTCCAGACAGGAACCCCATGGGTTTCAGAGAAAGAAAGTGCAAATTTCTGCACCTGGGGAGAGGCATCCCCAGAGCACTCTACAGCTGGGTTAGCCAGCTGCAGCAGAGCTAGGAGTCTTGCTGGACACCAGGCTGAATCAGCAAGGAGCCCAGGTTGCCTTGGTGAATGGTGTTCTGGGCTGCATGAGGCTGGGTGCTGCCGGTAGGTGAAGGGCAGTTATCCTGCCCCTCTGCTCAGCTCTGAATAGGCCACAGCTGGAGCTCTGGGCCCAGAACTGGGCTCTCCAGCACAAGGGAGACCAGATGTTCATTTTGCATGTCCGTAGCCCTGGGAGTGCAAACTGTCCCTGTCCCACCTTGATGCGCTTGATGAACTTGGTGGGATGTGGTGTAATTGGAGGGCTGGAGGGTTTGGTATGGGGAGCAGGGCTTGTCCTTCAGCCTTCGCGGAAATGGAACTGGGGTTCTGGTGGACATAGAGATGGCAGCACTGTGCTTAAGACCATCTCCAGGTTGCCAGCTCAGAGTGGGTTTTGTACAGTCTCCACCGTAGCAAAGGCCATGCCTGGCCCAGCAAGCTTCTGCTTTGCAGCACATCGTTGGCTCCAGGAGACAGATTCTGAATTTCTGCCTCCCATACTCTCCCTTAAGACATTGCAGATCATAGAATAATGGAATCATAGAATGGCCTGGGTTGAAAAGGCCCTCAAAGATCGTCTAGTTTCAACTACCCTGCCGTGGGCAGGACCGCCGACCACTAGACCAGGCTGCCCAGAGCCACATCCAGCCTGGCCTTGAATGCCTTCAGGGACAGGGCATCCACAACCTCTCTGGGCAGCCTGTTCCAGTGTTTCACCACCCTCTGAGTGCAAAACCTCCTCCTAATATCTAACCCAAACCTCCCCTGTCTTCATTTCCCCTTGTTCTATCACTATCCACCCATGTAAACAGTCATTACCCCTCCTGTTTATATGCTCCCTTCACTGTGAATTTTAAACTTTTTATATCTTATTGGTTTTAGACTGCTGAAAAATGTTCTGTTTGGGGATTTCTGATAGTGTTTTTTGTTATTGTTTTCTATTTCTCTGATTTGCAAGATCTAATTGCTTTATTTATCTACTTATTTAAAATCAGAACATTATAAATGTTGTCAGCATACCAAGTAAGTCATCCAATGACCACCTTGGTAGTTTAGTGGTTCAGCATAGACAGTGATGTTGTCACTTATTTCCATTGTTCCTCTGACATGGCACACAACCTAGCTCTCCCATATACTTGGTAAAGCGTAGTCACACTAGGTGAAGTGTTGAGAAGAGTTCTTTGCTTGCTGCCCCTCAGCACACAAATACGTTTTTGTCTTCTGAAGGCCTTGCAGCTCCCATCATTTTTGTGGGAGTTCTGCATCACACATATCCTCCAGATGACCCCATTTATTTCTGTGTTGATGTATTAATTACAAAAAGAAGCGACGTGCTCTTCTTTCTCTTTCTGCATGATCTTGATCATAAATTAATTGATTTTGTTTATTTTTCCTTATAAATTGGAGAACACCTTAACAATGGAGCTTTATGTTCACTGTTTAATATGAAAGATGGGTATTTTGATTTTTTTTTCTTCTGATTGATGGCTTGTTTGAACTCTCATGTCCTTTTGAAGTTTTGGTCCTGTATGTTTTAAACAGCTTACTTAATAATATCCTGCTGGTTTTTCAGGAGGATCATTGATATAGTAAATGTTTTATATTTTTCTTTTGAACATACTCTGCTTTTGTAAGGTGAGATGCCAGGTACCAAAGAACCTTATTATCTAATCCCAGCATTGGGCATGCAAATAAGGCCACTACTATGAGTACAGGAAAAGTCAGTACAGAATGATGTGTAGTTTTCTCATATCCCACAAATTAAAATGCCGTGTTTTGCTCCACGTGTCTTCAGGAATCATTCTTTAATTTGCTTTCTGTCTCACTTCCAGGTGTGGATGTGTGGAGGTGGCATGTTCGATGTTCCATGCTCTAGAGTTGGGCATATCTACAGGAAGTATGTCCCTTATAAAGTTCCTTCTGGCACCAGCCTAGCACGTGTGAGTAATTGGGTTTTGCTGTTTTTCATTTTCATTTATAATCGCTTTCTTCATTTCCTGTGAACTAGTTTCCACACCTAACAGTAAGCCATTAAAATGTGAAACGAATGTTGCTTTATTTTTCTGAAATGAGATGTGCAATTGCTGCAGTTATGCTGCCTTGCAGAGATAAAATTGCAAAGAGCAAAATGAAAGCTTAAAATTGTAGGGTTGGACATTTCAGAGCAGAAGTGTGTTTCATAGCAATTCAAAAGAACCTAAGAATAACCTAAGGCTTATGCTTCTTGAATAGCACAGTGTTGTCAGTCATAGCAGGACCAATTTGAAAGCACGTTTTCTTATCTGTCAGCAGAACAGGCAGAATCTTGCATAAGGAATATTTTCTGAGGGAAAAGAACTGAGCAACAATGATTTGAGCGACTGTCTTATTATTGTATAAAACCTGGTTATGGGATGCTGCCAGTTCAGAGCCGTGTGAGTCAGAAATTAGAAGACCTCTAGATATTTCTCAAAGACTACCATCCATATCCATGGGGAGCTTTTTGCTCAAGAGAAAATGTTCTGTAAGTTTCTGGAGATGTTCACGGGATGTCAAAAGATGGGAGACAAAGGGCACGGATGTAGCTTCCAGGCAGATACTAGTATTTATTCATGCTTAAGTTTAATGTTTTCTATTTTAGAGGATTTTTTTTTTTTTTTAATAAAATGGCATTAATATTAAAGTCTCTATATAGCCATACGATAATATTTTACGAATCCTTTTTTTCTTAATAATGAAAATGTGGTAAGAATAAAAGAATATATTTCTTTTAAAGGGGAGATATTCTTAGTTTTGGCAGCATGGAACAAGTATGGCTGTGATAACTCCGGAGACAGGAATGAGGCCTTCTGTACTCCCTGCCTGACAGCTGCGTAGAGAGAAAAAAAATTGTCTGAAAAGAATGTCCATGTAAATAACAAGGCACAGTAATGGGATTAGTGGTTGTGGTAGTGTTAGTGACAAGGGGATTGATTAAGTTGAGAGATTCAGATCTTCCCCTAAGCTAACTACGTATTCTCAAAGCGTCCTTATTCAGATTTCTACACTGGTTGATATAAACTGCTTTGTTATCGTATCCCCTGGTGAAATCACACTTAACTTGATATTAGAAGTCCAAGTTTCATTCTTTCTTTTCCCCTACTACAGAACAAAGTATCTCATAAGAGAATATGCTGTCTTGTGTATTACGTGTAGGAGTCAAATTCAGTCATTTCTGTTTGTACTTACTAGCATCTCGTACAGTTCAACACTACCTTTCATGGTGGCACTGTGAATACTTGCAGCCAACGGGTAGCCACAGCCTGCAGTTTCCCTTTTTTTCTATTCATACGTACATGTGTGTATATATATACACATGTTATGTATTTGTATTTTTATACCATATATTTATTTTCACATGATTCTAATGAAACATTTGTGAAATATTGACACTCTAAAATACCAGACATAAAATTAAACACCTGCACATACTCTGCCCTGTCTTGTGAGAAAAGAGTAGTAGCGTGTTGATAAGATGGACCTTGTCCATCTCATTCAAGAAATAGTTCTATCTGTGTTAGACTCTGAAACATGATGATGCTTAGGTAAATTTCTGGCATATGTTACAATTTGAAAGAAAATTTGAATTTTCATGTTCTTAATTTTTTTTTCTGGCACAGTAATCTAAATCAAAATATAACTGTTAAGATATATTTTATCAAGGTTGCCAACAGTACAGGATCTTCTGTACATTTTAGTGTTTGGGGCTATCTTAATAACTAGCCTAGGAAGAAATGACCCTGAACAATAACATTGTGTTTAAGCCTAAAAATATTCCCTTTCTATCATCCAATCCAGAAAAGCAAAAGCAAGTATGTACTCATCTTTCATATGTCAGTCCCTTTGAAACAGGCCATTTGTGGTTTTGAATAAACTGCTCCAAACAGAGCTGTTAGCCAAAATAATGCTATGACAAATTGCCTAGATTTTTCAGCAATCTTTTCCTTATTCTCCAAATATCATGATGTTCTCCAAAGATTGTAATTTGCCTGTAAAAATATTTTATCTGAAACTTCCCTCCAGTTCAATAATGTAATGGATAGCATACCAAAGAATACCCAGAAGTATTATCTCTGCAATATTTTCAGTACTTAGTTGTTTCCATAAAACATTTTGCTAAATCTTTTTCCATCTTCTGCTGTGTAAAGGAGGATGCTGGAGGTGCAGTTCACAAGGGAATAAGCCATAGGAAGCCCAACTGGGATTATGTAAATGTTTGCAGTAGCCCCTTCACTTGTCAAGAGTGAGCTTTCTGTTGTGCAGATACTGCTTTAAAGAAGCATGGACATCCTCATCCTGTCCCTCAACACCAGCACAAGTGACAAAGGGGCGAGTTAGAAAGATGGAGTTTCTAGACAAACTCATGCATAACTCAGATCATGCCATGGATCTCTCTTCAAGCTGTTTCAGCCTACATTTGCCCATTTTACCTTCCCTTCTCTTAGAATTTCACCTGTTTACATCTTTTAGTAGCAAGTTTCAACATGCAGTTTCAGCTAGCTATGTAATATCTGACCAGTTTAGGTATATTTTTAAAGAGCTATGATCTGCCATGAGGATAACTTGATTTATAAAAGGAAAGACTTGTCAAAAACTGTTTTCTGCCTTCCCCATCAGTAAATAACCATTAGCATACCACACACAATAGCAGGTGTCATTACATCAATTTTCTATGTCCTTATTATTATATTTCTTTCCTTCTTTTCTGTCATTCTAGACCTGACAGGCCTACACATACCTTATGTGTTGAAAAAAATCCACCTATGTCTGTAAAACATTTGCTGTACAGAAGTAAAGCAAACTGTAAACATGCATAGTAGATTTATAAAACAGGCCGTTACAGAATCACAGAATGGCCTGGGTTGGAAGGGACCTCAAAGATCATGAATCTCCAACCCTCCCCCCACCACGGGCTTGGCCACCAACCTACGCATTTAATACTAGACCAATGCTAGTCACAAATAAATGCAGATAATAAACCTTTTTCTGGAGATGTCTCAGGATGTCACTGCTTGCCAGGGGCCCAATTTACAGATAATTGCACATAAAATGAGATTAATGGGCGTGCAGATGACAGCAATGATTCCTCATTGTAGTGTGGAAGTAGCACATAATTATTCATTCATTTGTTCAGGCACCCTCTGCACAACACTGCAGCGACTAATAGCTACTTTTATTTCTTTGTTTTAGGTAAAGTATAGCAAACTACGCTTCAAATCTTAAAACCCCACGCAAGTCATTGTCCTGTTGAGAACTTCTGAATTGTTTGACTGGATGCTTTAGTTGCTTTATGATATTCTTCACTGTTGCTATTTTTTTTTTAAGAGTTACAGTTAAGCCTTTTTTTTTTTTTTTTAACTGAGTTACCTATGAAGACACATAGACATTAGACATTAAAATTCAGTTAGCAATTTCTTTTAGATGTATCCCAGAAAATTATTTATTTTATTTTGCTTCTTGTTGGGGTGGGGGGATTTTTCTATTCGTGATTCTGCCAGAGGTATAAGAAAATCATCAATAAGCAGTCACTTTCAATAGGATATGCAGAGATGATCTCAGAATTTCAAAATATATCCACAGAATCTTTTTTCATTTACAGGTGTCTTACACAGCATTTTAGCCTTAACTCAGAACATTAGAGCATTAGGCCTTCCTGAAGGGAAGGGCAATCCCACTGAAGTTCACATTTGGATGCTAACCCAACAGCATGGTGAATCCTAATCTTAACCTGAATTCCTCCCTGCACTCCAGGACGTGGGATCCCAGAGCACAGTGATCCTCTGACCCAGCAGACACAAGCCCGATTGCCTCATTACACAGTGTCGCTGAATTGGGACTTGCAAGAGTTTGTTTCAGGAATTCAGCTGCTAAAGGTGGGTTCAGATTCCCACCTGAACCATTCTCTCAGCCTTTTTCTGTGGCTTTGAAAAGATAATTTCTTTAAATAAAGAAATGTAGCTAGACCATCTGGTGCTGTGACTACGTTTGCATTTTTTGGCAGAGCTTCCTTTAATATTATGATCATTTATTTTAATTATTTTTTTTTCCAGCTGCAGATAATGTTTGGGCATTTTCTTAAAGCAGCTCTTCAACGTTTTCTTTTGTTTCCAGACAAGTTAAAGAACAGAGGACAAACAGTTAAGTAAAGAGAGCTCATAGGGCTGTGTTTTCTTGTGAGTGGAGTGCAAACCAATAGATGTGGCACGCTGCTCAGGGGCAGTGCTGGTACTTTCATAGTCACCTCCTTAGTGCTTAGCACACTTTCTAATGTTTGTTCAACAGCCTGGCACTGAAAGCCAGGTTATGTAGAAATGTGTCTGGAAACAAACTACTGAACTCTCTTCTAGGATTATCAGCAAAGGTGGGCTGTAGGCTACCAAGTCTGAGTCTGCAAAGTGGGCACCACAGTAGCAAACAGATGTTACACCATTTTCTGCTTCCTGCAGAGGAGCAGGCATCAGTAAATAAAGTTTGTATTTATACCTTTCTGAAACAGTTACCTCTAGAGTGGCCAAGAGAATGCTGTGCTGTACTCTCTCTCTCCCCACAGCTGCCTTACAAACAGGCTGAAGAGATGTGCAGGCAGAGCTTGAGGCAGGGAGCATCCTGGCAATGCACCATATGTGCACACAGAACCCCACAGTCCAGCTTCAAGTGAGCAGAGATGTGTCCTTTAGTGACAGCTGGCTTTTCCCAGTCACCTCTTCCCTTTTTTCAAAGTGTAGATTTAACTTTTTTTTTTTTTTTTTTTTGTGGTGGTGGAGATACGAACATTGCTAAAAAGAATTAAATTCTGGCTGTTTTCAGGTGACATCTCTAGAATTTCACTTTTAGGTATTTACAGTATACAGGCTGAAAACAGTCTCTTGCTTCTCTGCCAGCTGTGCTGTGCTAACTCCCACGAGAGTTATTTATATACACCACCAGCTTTGTCACCTAGTTAGTGCACTGTCTTCCATCAAGAAGCTTTTCTTTTACACCTGCAGGCATCTCTTTATTTGCTTGCTTTTTCACACAAATGCAAACCATTACTGGAATGAAAGCTAATTAAGTTTTAAACATGATTATGTACAAAGGACCAAAACAAGATGTTGGAGAGGAGAAAAGGCTGCCAAACAGGAGCATTGCCTAATGCCAAAGGAAAAAAGAAAAGGGAGTTAGGCAAGAAGAGGAACAGGAAGAAAGCCCCTATTTGACCATAGTCAATGTGGGCAGATATTGATATCTGCGCGTCACAAAGCTGTACTTGGTGTCCAAGAAATGCTTTATTATGCCTCCACTGTATAAATGTACAGAAAAGAGTAATGATTGTCACTGAAGGAGGAGCATTTGCATGGCATTCAGGTTTAGGGTACCGTTTTTCTCCTTGTGAGCGCTGTGAGGATTTGTATTCTGCTGCCTCTGTCATATTAATCCATACTTGTTGAATAGGTTCCTCCAGTCATGCTTTTTCTCCTTTTTCACAGTGATTTATTGTTACATTATATTATCCATTTGCCAGAAGAGCATAAAGTATAGTTCTCTTGGCTGGCTGGATCCCAGTGTGCTTTTTAAATACTTCTTATGTAAAACAAACTGTATACGTTATTTCTAGCCAAATGAAATGCAGCTGCTACCAGACATAAAAAAGATACCCGTCCTGAAGCAGCAACAACACTGTACTTCACAAAACAAACAATAAAGAGCATTTAAAATAGGAAGATGAAGTGGGTAGAAAGAAAATAACCACGTGTGAATGTTATTAGGAAGAAATAGATTAATATGTTGGTTGTGGCAGGAATTGTTGCATTATTTTTAGCAAATAAGCAGTTGTATCCCCTCCTACATTTCATAGCTGAAGTCTCTAGACATGCTACAGTGACTCATGTTTGGCTGATGTAATGAAAGTGATTTTTTATGTCCTTGCTGATGAGAGAAAAGACTGTTGTGACGCATAAAACAACACCAGATATGTGTGTGTCTGCTGGTGACATACAGCTTCCTGGAAAATGGCCAGGTTAAATGCAGGACAACAGGAATTCATTGCAGGATGCACCTGTTCCCATGGTAGTTGAATATTGACAAAAGCAAAGTCTGTGGATTGGGATTAAGGTTGGTTTCATTCCAAGAGTGAGATAGGCACAAAATCAGAAGAAAACAGTTATGTAGGTGAAGTGAAACAAATAAGAGAACTGTAGCACTGCTTTAGTGCCACTGGATAACACAAAAACATACTTAGGAACATCTGGAGAAACTGAAAACAGAAATTGCATTTTAATGATAGCTTAACTGCTGCATCAGGAACATAAATAGGAAAAGATGTTACTGTTGGAATGGAGTTTTGCAGGTTTACAGTGTGCAGTAGTATGTCTCTAGGTAATATTTTTGTTGTGAAGTATGTAATTACCTCTCTCTTCTCAGGGACTAATCTAGTTTAACCTTGCTCAGAGAAAATATATATGAATATGTCCTTTGCTATGTTTCTCCCCAAGTCCAGTTTTCCAACCTGCTAACCAGTGCCCACCTTCTCATTGAATTTCAGTAATAACATGTCTCTTGAAAAAGGCGGACAATCTTGCATCCTCAAAAAGAAGGGGCTGTCATTTGATCAAAGAGATGTATGTTTCCCACTCACTGTGGAATGTGAACAGGACAAAACAGTCCATGAAATACTTCCTTCTCTTTTCTCCAGTCAAGTAGTTTCAACTCTTTATTGAAGTCTGGATATCAGTGACATTGTAACTTACTGTCTTGTTGTAGAACACTGCTGAAAGAAAATCTAACACAAAGTTCCAGTTTTGAATGTGTGAGTTATATAAAAAATCAAGGAAAATTTGTCCAAATATAAGCCCAATAGTAGAGGATTTACCTAAGAACAATGCTGTAGCAGCGCTTCAAAATGTAATCATTTCAAAAATGCATGCATGGACAACTGATGGCAGCTGATGAATGAGTCTTTCTGAGGCTGATATGACCCTTGCATGCGTCGCTCAGCTTCTAGGTGGCACCGTCACAACCTTACACCTAGAAGTATGCATCTTCTCAAATATCTTTGGGCTTTATTTTTTATCATGGAGAAATTTTCTACTGACTATGATGAGAGAGAGCAAGCCATCACTGATCTGTCGTGGATAGGTCCCGAGAAACTCCTCAAAAGTCCATCTACAATTCCAGTGACTTCCTTATATTGTGTATCTAATTCATGTAACTGTTTAGTATTGAACTGGTCCGCATTTAATTACTCCCATTATTTTTTTTCTTTTTATTTTTTTCCTCTTCAATTAAAACTCCAGCTTAACTAGGCTGAGCATCTGTAGCCTTGCAGTGACTAGTAGTTTGCCAAGCTACAGCAATTTTTCAGCTGTAGAAACGTATTTCATTTGTCTTCTCAGAATGCATTTAGGTGAGGTGTTCAGATTGAGGTAAAAGAATCCAAGCACATGTGATCTACCACATCATGAGAGATCTCCAAACTGATTGTTCTTATTGATAAAAATATTTGAAAAGGTATTTTAGAATCTGGCATTTAAAAGACTTCTTTTCTGAAGAAGTCTTTTGTAATCTGTAGAAGATTATGCAAAGATTATCAGAGTTATAAACTGAGATTCGAACCAACTTTTATTTTGTTTGTTTTAATTTCTTTGTAGATTAACTTTATTGTGAGACTGGAGTGCTGTAAGGCATCCACAGAATGCCACCTGATCTCATAGGCTCTTAAGTCTCATACATTATGAAGTTCTTATAGCGTCAAATGGCTTGGCACCTGTTTTAATTCACATTATCAAGATCTGGTAGCTGTTCTTTCTCATTTATGGAGTTTAATATGGGCACATGCTCCAGAATGTATCTAGCCTCATTTCAAGGCTCAGACAAGGAGGACATGACACAGTCCTCCTTCCTCCACAATGTCAAACTGTCACAGATAGTGGGAAAATCAGTTCTCGGAGAGACTTATAAGGGACTTGAAATCACTTCCTTGCAAGTATATCACTTGACAAGTAAGCCCTAAAGTAAGATGACTTCTCTCACATTTCAGTTGTGAACCTCTTCCTTTCAGTTGGTAAGGTCAGTAGGAAACTAGAATCTCATTGAAATGTGTGGAGAAGTTATATTCCTGGGAAGTTCTTCTCATAGAGTAACTTCTCACAATATTAGACAGCCACAGAACTGCAATATTCAACTCAGCAGAGCTCATTCATCTCCAAGGACATGATAAGTTATTGTACTGTAAGTAGAAATGTGAATGATGTTCACCTTTGATTGTGTAAGGCTACTCTGGGCTAGCTTGCAGAATTTGATCTACCTGACTTCATTCAGTCTAAATATGGGGGTTAACTGTTGTTTGAAGATTTTGTTACTGGTCTGTACGTGTTTATGTTAAAGTGAAATGTTGTGAATACTGAGCTTCTGTAGTGAAAATAAAGATAAGAATCTCTTGTTAACTGAAGACAACAAACCTCTTTAAAGTGTTTGGATACAGAATGCTTTCTTCTTGTAACAACCAACTTCAGAAAGAGCTTTCCACTACTTCAGGTGGGAGGGCTGCTTACAAACATGTTCCTAAATAGTCCAGAGGTTTAGAGCTAGCAAATAAGGAGTTTATATTTTTAAAAGGATACCTACTGAATTTCAAAGGGCTGCCTCATACAGGTTCAGCTAACATGGTAATGTATAAACATGCAAAGAACATGTAGTTTCATTATAGAATCTGCCAAGGTGTGGAAAATTTTTAGCATAGAAGAGAAGCATAGGTTTTGGAAGAATTAAGGAACAAAGTTTTAAATAGATTTAGATCCTCTCAGTCTCACTTCAGTGCTTGGTAAAATTATGAAGAAGATTACTCTGAGGGTTACTGAAAAGCACAATACAGTTATTAATCAGCCAACACGGGTTCATGAAGAGAAAGTCCTGAGTCCTGTTTATGAACTTTTTTTCCTTTTATGACAAGGTTACCCACCAAATTGACCAAGGGAAGCAGTTGATACAATATTTTTGAATTTCAACAAAACTTTTGGCACTTTTTCTCACAATATCCTTCTGCATTAGATGTCCAGAGTGCAGCTAGACAAATATAGATTGCAGTGGGTGAACAGTTGGTTGATGGGTCAGGCTCAAAGGATTGTTTGTAGTAGATGGAGTTACATCAGGCTGGTGGCTAGTCACTGGTGTGATCTGTAGAGCTCCATTTTAGGGCCAGTTTTCTTTAACATATGCATCAGTGAGCTGGCTGCAAGACTCAAAGGTGTACATGAAAGCATACAAAGTACGCTTGCGAATAACGCTGTAGGGGAACTGTTGGATCATGGCCCAAACCTCTGATTGACCACTTGAGGCGAGCACTGAGTAAGCTGTGGGAGCACAGGTGAAAGCAATTCACCTGTGTAATCAGAAGGGGTGGAGCCTGGCTCCACCTCTCCTAGACCCCATTTAAGGGCTGACTGCCATTGAGGAAGGGTCTCTCTCTCTCTGGAGATCACTCCTCGTGGAGTTTATTGCAAGCCTACAACACAAGTGAGCGCTTTCCATTTATCTTTGATTGTTATCTTTCTAATGTGATAATCTTACTAAGCCTAACTTTTCTGTATACTTTTTGATCATCCAATACTTTATAGTACTTGTTATAAAGTATACACACTGATCTTACAAACACTAAAATAGAAGAAGCTCTTTGTTGACTCCCTCAAGGATAGAGAGGTCTTAGAGAGAGATCTTGATATATTAGAGCAAATGCTGAATTCTGCACCTGGGATGGAACCCCTGTATATATGTACAGACTAGGTGACAGAAGGCAGGAGATCAGTCCCCACAGAAAGGGATCTAGGGGTTCTGGTTAAAGACAAGTTGAATTTGAGTCAACACTGTGCCCTGGAAACCAAAAGAGACCATTGCACCCTGGAGTGCACCAGGCCCAGCATTGCCAGCCAGATAAGAGAAGGGATTGTCCCACTCTGCTTTGTGCTGGTGTAGCCTCACCTCCAGCACTTCGTGCAGGTTTAGGCATCACAGTGTGAGAAGAATATAAAACTATTAGCATCCAAAGGACAGCTACAAAAATACTGGAGGGCAAGATGTGTGAGGAGCTGCTGAGATCCCTTGGTTTGCTCAGCCTAGAGAAAAGGAGACAGAGGGGAGGTCTCATGGCAGCCTGTGGCTTCTTTATAAGGGGTGCAGAGGAGTAGTACTGAGCTCTGCTCTCTGGTGACAGCACCAGGGCCTGAGTGAATAGCATGGAGCTGCGTCAAGGAAATGTTGGGCTGAGGATTATGGAAAGGTTCTGCATCATGGGGCAGTAGGCATGGCACTGAGCTGCCAGAGTTCAAGGGGCATTTGGATATCACTCTTAGTTTTGGATTTGAATTTTGGGTAATAGGAACTTCTGTTGGTTCCTTCTAACTCAGGATATTCTATGATATCTGGATAAAGCAGTTTACCTGATACCTGGGGAGTAGTGTGCAGAACTGTATATTCTTCAAGTTTGATAAGATCCCACCATCACAGGAAAGGAAGGAAGGGAGAAAGAGAGAAAGGAAGGATTACATAAATTAAGGATTTTGTTGGAAAACAAAGAGATTTTAATGGGTGAATGACAATTTTGAGCTAATAAGCAAGTATAATAATATGTAGCATGTCTGTTGGACTCCTTTCTCATTCAGTTACAATCATCTAGAGAAGAATGCAGTTCTTTTAGATTCTCCAAATAACAGGAGAAAACTCCAGTAGTCTTCTATAAAACCAATGGGTTATGTGTCCACTGAAGTTACTTTGAATTTTTCTTTCCTAAGAAATGTTTTTACTGTACTTTTACAGTATGTTTTTTAATATGGAAATGACATTATTAGATAAAGAGATTACCAAAAAAGTAGTATGATATTTTCTAGAAGAGTCTTGAACTTTATTTGCATTATAGTAAATGAAGTGTGCAGCATATACAAGTGGAAAACGTGCTAGAAGGATCACACTTGTTTTCCGGGATTGTCATTTATGTGTTGTTCTTAAGTTTATTCTGACTTTCTTCGTCTGACCCAGTTCCTGTATTCTTGAATTCAAATATCTTGTAAAGAAATGTAGGTTTTTATTCAATTACAACAAAAGGCAATCTTATGTGAGGTATGAGTCGTTTCTGTGTAGGGATAGAAGTGATGTGATTTCTTAAACTTCTTTAATTGTGCTGGCTTTACCCCTGCAGGTTTTAATGTATTTTCTTTACAGAGACAAAACACCTAGAAACTTATCTTGCAATTTCAGCTAAAAGTTCATTCTGTATCTTGCTGTCATTATATTCAGATCAGT
Source organism: Chrysolophus pictus (assembly GCA_037305975.1). Taxonomy (NCBI): domain Eukaryota; kingdom Metazoa; phylum Chordata; class Aves; order Galliformes; family Phasianidae; genus Chrysolophus; species Chrysolophus pictus. The sequence continues at coordinate 48,126,599 of CM074579.1, read as the reverse complement.
CTTAGTAGTTCAGAGACTTCTAGTTTGTGCAGATTAATAAAATTCAAGAAAGGATCTTTCAAACGAATCTCAAGAGCAAATCAGAGTAAGAATCAGGCTAACTTATATGCAGAGGATGTTCTGAGAAGAAGCTTTACCTTATGTTGCTGATAATCAGATGCATATTGTCCTCCAGCTTATTACAGAGCAAATCTCAGCATTTTGCAGTTAGTGTTCTATAAAAAGAATATTACAAAACTTTATGATCTTGTTTTTACAAACAAAGCAATAAGAATACTTCAGCATGTCAATGTCATCCTGCAAGGCGTTGGTTTATTAGTGAGATAAGAGGTTATTGGGCTGCTGTGGAAATGCAGAATAGACTAAATCTGTACTCCACTTCAACATCTGCATATAAATTCATGTAGAAAAATAACATAAAGAAATAGAAAATTCCCACCCTTATTTCACAGCTATTTAGACTCCGTGATGCTAAACAAAATAAAATTTGCGTCTTTCAGTCTTATCTGCCTGGAAGTTTTTCTTACAAGTCTTTTCTGTTTTATAATTTCAGGAAGCTAATTTAATTTGACCAAATTCTTACACAAGAAAATTGGTAGTTTTCTTTCCTGTAAAGTGCCAACAAAGATAAACTTTGTGGAACATAAGCCAGGGATTCATTAAAAAATGGCCCTTGATTATGTCTACAGGATGAGTGCAGAAAGCCACAGGATGCCTGTCCCTCAAGTTGCTTTGACTCAGTTCCACTCCAGGATTATGGGCTATGCTTTTGCAGATCTACTGGTACAGTAGTACAACAAAGTTTCCAGTCCAAAGCTAGTGCAAAACCAAACAGGAGATAGAGCACAATAAAGTCGTGACTGCTTGTCCACATGCATATGCATGTAATTCATACCCAAAATGTGGGCATGAATTGAGATGTAATTTTGGGAAAGAGAGTAGGGCAACTAGACTTCCATTCTAGGGGAGTTTTCTAAAATCTCCCTAAAGAGAATTGAGGAGGCAACGGGGGATGCAGCTTGGTGAAGATAAGTTAGCCAAGACTGGAGAAATGCAAAACTAGGCAAAGAAGCCATATGATGGCTGAGGTTTAGATGCCTTTCAGATGTGAAGTGAGATACAGAAGAACTAGTTTGAACTATTATTTCATTAGTACGTTCCAAGCTAACAGGAAAAGGCACGAATACAAATCTGAGCAGCAGAAAGAAAATCTGCTTAACATCCAGCATTAATCAAAGCCTGTGTGAAGATGCATAAAGAATAGAAAGTAAAATAAGATGTTCATCAGAGAAAAGACTTTATTTTACCAAGTCAGCAGGAAAGCAGGATATTTAATTCTGTAGTGGCTACTCTACACTTTAATGAAGGTAGCATGTGTTTACTGGTATTTTTCTATATGTTAAGAATGAAAAAACTAGACTTGTTAAGCTTACAAGTTATACGGGCTATTAATTTTTGTTTAATTATCCCCATCAGGGATGTAATTTCAGTCAGTGCATGAAAAAAATAGTATTTGTGTTTTTTCTGCTGCACAGAACCTGAAGCGTGTGGCAGAGACATGGATGGATGAGTTTGCAGAGTACATTTACCAACGACGGCCCGAGTACAGGCATCTCTCGACTGGTGACATCTCTGCCCAGAAGGAACTTCGCAAGCACCTGAAATGTAAAGATTTCAAGTGGTTCATGGCTGCAGTGGCTTGGGATGTGCCCAAATATTACCCACCTGTGGAGCCTCCACCTGCTGCCTGGGGGGAGGTGAGGAATACAAATTAGAAGAAATTTAAATGATCCTAACATTTTACATCACAGGAAATTAAAAGTATGAAATTATATTTGGCACTTTTGATAAGTAGTTTTATTAAGGAGTTCTTCCTGGAATTAGCCATTAAAACAAGAAACTGTCATGTCTTAGGACTGTTGCTGTCCATTTTATAATTCATTACAATTTAGTGTGTACAGGCCATAAGATACATGCCCATTGAGAACAAGAACATGGAAAAGATTATGTAGCACTCATTATTGCATACCACAAGTTGATTTTAGAGTCTCATTAGCAAAAAGGAGTCTGAAGTCAATACTGTATTTTTGCAAATCTGCTTATGTGCCTCCTCCTAGTCTTACAGTTCACCAAGATTACTGTGCAGGTGCAGTTATGTTTGGTCTGTTTTGCTCATATATGCAAGTATGAAAAGTGGAGCTTTGCTACATTTCTCTTAAAAAGACTAATTTTGCTGAACTTGTGGTCTGCATTTTGTAGGTTCCACATGCTGGTAGCAGACAAATGGAATGCGTCTTTTGAGGAAAAGGGAAGGGAAAGGAGAGGAAAGGAAAGGGAAGCTAGCATCTGAGCATACCGTGAGCAGTGAGCAAACAGCCTGATGGAACTCTCCCACCATACTTAAAGAAGATCTGCCTACAGACTTCTCTGAAGAGCAGAGACATGGCAAACCCTGTTTTGGCAGTCTGTTTTGTGTAGGTAAAATGAAAACACAAAGAGTGCAGGGACAGGAAATGACTTTCATAGCTGTACTGGAAGTCTCAGTGGCCTTTTACTCCTAGAAGCTGCTGCTGATTTATTGCATCTTGAAGGTGATGCACATACAGCTTTTTTCTCTTGATCTGTTAAGATTTATAAGAAGGACTTTCCTCCTGTGTTTTGCTGCTATTTAAACAACGTAAGAATATCTGTGCTGAGTTCTGGACCTTTCTCATTTTACCAGATGCTCAATAGAAGCCAGGCTTGATCAGGGTTGTGTCATTACTTCTATGTCCACTTTCATGGTCTTCCACATGCATACATGTGCATTCTTCAAGGACTGTGATCATGAGATCTATAACTTCTATAGGCAGCCAAACAGTTCTTAACTCAGTGAGAGGGTATAAGTAGAAGAAATGGGATTCAGATATTAATTCTGTTCACATCATTATTGATGCATTCCTTGCATAAAAGCATGAGTTCGTGAAAGTAAATTGTACATCATAGCAGTGGTAGCTAATCTGTACCTTAAATGTACTTATTGAGTTCTTAGTAAGGAACTGAAGACCAGAGACTTTGTTTCCTCTAAAATATAGTTCCTCTGACATAAAAGAGAAGTTCCAGTCTACCACTCTATTTTTCCCTGGGACTATCACATTCCTGTGAAGTTTTAATTAATCTGTTGGCTCTTGGTAAGAACTTAAACAAACTTGGAGGTCAATGGCTGCCATAATTAGAAATAGAGAGAGGAACACAGACTGTGTGTTACTGTTTTGTAAAAATCAAGCAGTTCTAGAAACCTTGCTGACTAAACACTAGAAGTCTGACTGCCATTTAATATTCTCTCTGCTTGTGCTTGGAAAGATTTTATATCAGTTTGAGGAAGAATAAACAAGAGGTCTCAGGCACTCTTTGGCTCTAGTATTTTGATGCACACATAGTAGAAGCTATGTGGTTAAAATCAGACATCTTGTAAACAACCTATGCATAACTCCTCTCTTTCTGCAAACTCTTACTTAAAATCTGATACCTAAATCTCTCAATAAAATCTATTCACAATAGAGAAGTAGTAAATCTCAACAGAGAAACAGAGAACTAGTTGTCTCCACTACCCTCAGCACAACCTTATCTCTTGTTCTTGTTTGTGCTTTTTGTCCTTTGTAGTTGGCAGGGTGTATCTTTCATCTTATATTTTGTTCTGCCTTCTAACATCTGAAATAAGTGCAGCACGGCAATGCAATGATGAATCCAGACAGACTAAGGTTAGTGATTGTAAATTCTTTGGATAAGATTATTGTACTCTTTTCTCTCCTGCTATGGGGAAAATAAAGGCAAATTTAAAATTAGATTTTTTGTTTTTTAAAAATATATTGGAAAGTGTGCTACCAGTTGAAAAACAGTAATAACCATCCCATTCTCTTTCAAAGGTGCAATAATTTATTTGTAATGTGTATTGGAAATCCTGCTGAAGGAAGTTAAGAACAATAGCTGCATTAGGTGAGATTTGTACATTGAATGTTTTCTTAGGAAGTACTCCTAAATCTACAAGCCACCACTAAGTGTATTGCTCAGCTTCCAACAATATCTTTGAAAACACATTTTACAGTAAATCAATCATATACTGTCAGCCATTGTAATTTGTCTTAGACTTTACTAATCCTATTGTCAGGGCGATATGAAAAGATTGATTTGTTTTACTGAGTCAAAAGAGAAATATTTAAGCTTGGTTTCATTTGTTGTTGCATAAACTTCTTATTTGATGATTTAATACAGAGCAAGTCACTCAGTCACTGCAGCAATTCTGAGCTATAGGACCTGAAAATACTCATTTTTCAGTCCAGACCTCATGGATTTTATAGAATTGTTTAACAGTACTGGCATGAAAATGTCACACATGAAGTTAAATCAAGTAGCACATCTGAAAAGGGATTAAAATGTAAGAATGCACTAATCTCTGATTATTTTTGGTTTTAAAGTCTCACCCTTGGTAGCCTTAATGAGTCAAGATCAGCCCACCAAGTGTCACATGGGCATTGTACCAGCTATTTCCCCATTGCACACAGAACAAGTGCCACACAGCTGTGTTTCTCACAGTTCTTCCATCAGGATCACTGTCATGCAGCACAGCAGAGTCCACTACTTCTTCAGAGAGGTCTTTAGCAGTGCGTGACTTCTTTCAACTTCAGCTTTTCCTTTTTATGGCTCATACAAATGATAAATCCATTTAAAATTGCTGTGTATCTGTTGGCAGGAAAGGTGGCTCATTTCTCCTTATTTGATCTGTAAACATTGATGGCCCTAGGGTTATCTGAGAATGTAAGCATGTATTAAAATCATCTTTAAGTGCTGCTCAGACAAATAAAGCAACATAAATGGATGTTGTTAATGTCTTCCAAGAGCTGCAGATACTTTCTGATTTTCAGCATTGAGTCAGATATAAGAAAAGTGTTTATATGAGCTGATAACATCAAGGTTCCTCTCATGTTGCTGCATTGTATTGGGCACTGTGAGGATAGCTGCAGTATCATCTCCTCCTTCATCATTTTAAGATAACCTTTAGATTGCTCTGCTTCACCATTTTTGTTTTTGGTGCATCTGGTTAGGGCACAGTGAGCACACAGTTGACCCTCATGCTGCTGGGAGTGACTCAACCCCTGCCTTCAGCAAGGCTGAGGTGACCCAGGCTTACACTGGGGCTGCAGGGCAAGCAGAGCATCACCCGTGCTCTCAAGGGCAGACCTTGCAGGAACTATTGTATTCTTCAATGTAAGAAGTTAGACCATCTTAATCTGTCTCTCTCATGGAGAGTACATAAAATCGTGTAACTCCTGACTTTCTGCAGAACTCTATTGTCAATTTAGTGTAAGTCAAGTGTTATGGTTTAACCTGGCTGGTGATTCAGCACCATGCACCAAATGACATGCAGTCATTTGCTTGCTCTCCCCCAACTCCCAGTGAGATGGAAGAGAAAATCAGGGGGAAAAAAATATAGAACTCGTGGGCTGAGATAAAACTATTTATTAAGATACAGAAAAGGAAAAGGATAACAGTTAGGACAATGTATATTTATATATGAATGTGTATAACAAGTTATGCATGAGGTGCAAAATGTAAGTCTATAGGAGTGAAAGCAAGAATAAGTTAATCTGGGAGGTCTACAAAGAAGTAGTCTGGATTAAATCTAACCAGACGTAAAGGAGAACAAGACAAAATTATACAGATATAGCAGCAATAAAAGGAAGGCCAGGGAAGATGTGGGCTTTCTCCAGGAGACTGGAGGCCTAGTCAAAATGGATATTGAGAAAGATGAGGTGCTCAGTGATTTCTTTGCCTTGGTCTTCACTGGCAAGGGCTCTAGCCACACCACCCAAGCTACAGAATGCAAAGGTAAGAACTGGGAGAAGGAGGAAGTGCCCGCTGTAAGTGAAGATCAGGTTCAAGACCATCTAAAGAACCTGGAGGTGCACAAGTCCATGGGACCCAACAAGATCCTTCTACATGTTCTGAAGAAACTGGTGAATGAAGTTGCCAAGCTGCTATCCATCATATTTGTAAGGTCATGGCAGTCTAGTAAAGTTCCCACTGACTGGAAAAGTGGAAACATAATCCCCATTTTCAAGAAGGGAAAAGAAGAAGATCCAGGGAACTACAGGGCAGTCTCACTGCTGTGCCTGGCAAGATCATGCAGCGGATCTTCCTGAAGGCCTTACTAAAGCACATGAAAAATCGAATTGAGGTGATTAGTGGTAACCAACATAGCTTCACCAGGGGCAAATTGTGCCTAACAAACTTGGTGACCTTTTATGATGGAGTTACAGCATCAGTAGATAAAGGAAGAGCAACTGACATCATCTACCTGGATTTTTTTTTCGCCATCCCACATGGCATCCTGATCACCAAATTGGAGAAAAAACGATTTGATGGATGGACCACTCACTGAATAAGGGATTGGCTGGATTGTCACACTCAGAGTTGCTGTTAATGGCTCTTTCACCAAGTGAAGACTGGTGATGAGTGGTATTCCTTGGGGATCAGTGCTGGGACCAATGCTGTCTAACATCTTTGTAGGCAACATGGACAGTGTGATTGAGTGCAACCTCAGCAAGTTTGCAGACAATGCCAGGCTGAGTAGTGCATTTGTCTTGCTAGAGGGAAGATATGCTATTCAGAGGGACCTGGACAGACTTGAGAGGTGGGCTCATCCCAGGCACAAATACAGGCTGTGCAGAGAATGTCTTAAGAGCAGCTCTGAGGAAAAGGATTTGAGGGCATCGGTTAATGAAAATCTCAACATGAGCCAGCAATGTGCTCTTGCAGTCAGAAGGCCAACTGCATCTTGGGTTGCATCAAGAAAAGCATGATGGTTGAGGGAGCTGATTCTGCCTCTCAAGTCTGCTCTTGTGAGACCCAACTGGAGTCCAGTTCTGGAATCCCTGACGCAAGAAAGACGTGGAGTTGTTGGAGCAGGTCCAGAGGAGAGCCATGAGAATGATGAGAGGGTTGGAGCACCTTCTCTATGAGGACAGGCTGAGAGTTGGAGCTCTTCAGCCTGGAGAAGAGAATGCTTCAGGAGGATTTTATAGCAGCCTTCCAGTACCTGAAGGGGGCCTACAGGAAAGCTGGGGAGGGACTTTTTATAAGGGCATGTAGCAACGAGCTGAGGAGAAATGGATTTAAACTGGAAGAGATTTACGCTAGGTATAGGAAGGAAATTCTTTACTGTGAGAGTAGTGATACACTGTAACAGGATGCCCAGAGAGATTGTGGTTGCCCCCTCCCTGGAAGCACTCAAGGTTAGGCTGAATGGGGCTTTGAGCAACCTGGTCTAGAGGGAGGTGTCCTGTCGATAGCAAGGAGGTTGGAACTAAATGATCTTAATGGTCCCTTACAACCCAAACCATTCTACAATTTTATGAATTGCTCACCACCCCCCAGTCAATGCCCTGCTCACCTCTTGAGCAGCAGAAGAGAGTGAGATGAACTCCCACCCCCTCCAAAACTCTCTGCTTGATGTCATATAGCATGGGATATCCCTTTGGCCAGTTTAAATCATCTGTCCTGATTCTGTCCCTTTGTATGAGAATTGCTAAGTCACAGTCTGAACCAATGACTGAGTACCTAGTGAAGGGACAGAACCAGCCCTGGGAGCACAGGTGAAAGAAATTCACCAGGTTCCACCCCTCTCTAAGCTTCATTTAAGGACTGGCTGTCACAAGGGAAGGGTCTCTACCTAGATATCTCTCATTTTGGAATATTCAGCAAGTTCTATTCCTTGGGATGGGTAAGCAAAAGCAAATCTTTCTTTCTTTAACTATCACCCTTTTTTGGGTTATTTAAAACTGGTTGTTTGCTGTTACTTTTCCTGATACTCCTCCTAGCCCTTCATTAGTATGGGCTGAGAAACTGGAACAGCCTTGTTTCTGTACAACACTGCTTAGCAATAACTATAAACTTTGGTGTGCTATCAATGTTTTTTTTTCTCCGAGAACAAAAACATAGCATCATACCAGGCACTCTGAAGAAAATAGTTCTGTTCCAGTCATGTTATCTAGGAGACAGTATATTCTGCTGTCTGTAAATATAGAGAAGTTTCTCTGAAAAACATGGATACTTTAAGAAAGCATGCAAACCCTGAGTTTAAAATGAAATATTTTAACAGGAACTAATAATCTAGTGTAGATGGCCGTACTGACAACATCTGCCAAAAATATTTTTAAATGTAAGTCCTTTGTTCTTTTCCCTAAAAGTTAATGTAGAAATATTTATCAAATCAACAGCTTCAAATATCTTCTTCAAACATAAAGCCTAGGTTCAAAGAGCTTTTGTCCTATAATGCCCCAGCTCCTGTTTAATGTATTCCCCTTTCTACTTTTGTAGTGTAATTGAGCTAACCTGCTGCTTTTTCCAGGCTTTGACTGCTCTTCATGAACATCTTTTTTTATATGGGCTTGCTCATGTTGAGAAAAGAAGCTGTAGTTTTAATGTCTAACTCTTTTTCGTAAACCCCAAGGACAACTGTATCTAGACTTAAGCAGTCCGTTCTCCTTATTGCTTGCTACCTCATTTAAAAAGCAGAAATCAGATGCTACAACAGCAGAAATCTCCCTCACTTAGTGAATCCTTATTTCCCAAAGATAGGTGTAGCACTGAAAGACTCTCTATACCTTTGGCATTATCCCTTCTCTAGAGAATAGAAAGACTACAAGACCTGTAGATTCTGTGCTTGAACACATGAATTACTCTCTATAAGAAGATAGGGCCTGCATTCTTTCTTAGAAGCATCATCCCAGTATGTGTTCAGATAATTTAAGAACTACATGAGAGAGAAAATGTCTCCACAATTGCCCAGCTGCAAGTATTAGAAATGGGAGTGTGTTAGGAGTGCTAGCTCTGTTTCTAGTTGTAACGTAAACATTTGACATCCGTTGTGCTGTGTGACTGGAGCAGTTCAAATGTGTACTGATATAAATGTGAAAATACAGCATCTCTTTGCTGCATTCCTGCTCTCCTTCCTTGTTCTGTGAAGGGATCTTAGGGGATTTGTTGGTAACATAGTGCTGGTGTTCAGCAGAACATTCCCCATGGTTCTGACAGCAGTTTGATGGCACGGTTCAGTTTCTAGCTTCTGCCAAGGCCACACAGGAATGCCAGAGAACAAAAGCACAGACTTTACTGAAATGCCTGTAATACAAAAAGAAAATGAAAAACAAGCCACTGCCCCTCTGCAGCTGAAAGGATGGATAAAACAAAACAAAAAGATGGATTAACACATGGGCTGCAACAAACCAGAAGAAAAACTAACTTGAGAAGACCTTTCAGGAGCAGAGGGAAGAACAGAGGAAATAAAAAAGCAGTGGATTCCAGCAGTGAATATCCTAAATGTAGCTTTGGCTCAAAGCCTTCTAGAAATGCTTAAAATACATTTACCACAACATCTAAATGAATGAGAACAGAATGGAGCAATGACATCTAAGCAAAATATTGTCAGCCCTTTAATCCAATGAGCACTCATTAGATGTGGAATATATTTTCTTTCATTTTAAAGATCTGAATCAAAATAATCCTTGGAGAAATTTTTTCACTTAAGAAAAAATAGATTAAAAAATAGATCTTTTCCACTCGTTCTTATCTCCATCTTCTGATGGATGATATGAAAATGAAGGGAGTTACTGAAAACTTATTACCTTTCATCCTTTTCTCAGTTAACATGACTCTACTGTGGGGCTCAGTGCTGGGTTTCTGCACCTATCTGTATATACTGGTAGGTTAGCAGCAATTGCTTTTACAGCAATTTTATTGCACTGAAATAAGGAAGAATGCCCTAAAACTATGCTTGTCTATGTTTTGAAAGAATATGCCTGTGAGCTCTGGTGAAGGCTCAGAATTCTGAAGCTCAAACTGCTGCTCATATCGCTTGCTCAATCTGCTCCTTTCTAGGCTAAGCAAATGCAATTCCTAAAGCCTTTCCAGAAGGTGATGTTGGTTTTTTTTTTTTTTTTCCTCCAGTTCCTGTTGTTTTCCCATCTGTCTAAATCTTTCTCAGAACATGATGAATAGACTAAATTCCAATCCTCCAAAATAATAATAATAATAAAAAAAAAAGAGCAAAGCAGCTCTCCTATGTGTATTACAAGCACGAGGCTTACCCCTTTTGTACTTCGTGTTCTTTTCTGTGATGAGATGTTTTTCATCCTGTTTTGGTTTTGTTTATCTTTTCTGTGAGATAAGCCATATTTAAGAGTAGCAATATTTATGTTTGTCTAACATAATATGGCAATGATGATGACTGGATTAAAAAAAAAATTTCCATTGAAAATTGCAAATCTCTCCTCAGCTGTGTTCAGTATCTAGCCTTTCATTTTTTAAAATATGGATCAAAGTAGTTGCAAGAATGTAAAAAATGTGCACCTCCCTTTTGTCTGTTGCACAGAATCTGTATGCAGCTTCATGAATCATAGAATCATTAAGATTGGAAAAGACCTTCAAGATAATCTAGTCCAACCATCCACCTACCACCAGTATTTCCCACTAAACCACGTTCCTTGGTACCACATCTAAGCATTTTTTTAACACCTCCGGGGTGATAACCTCACCATGTCCCTGGGCAGCCCATTCCAATATCTACCACTCTTTCAGAGAAGAAATTTTTTTGAATATCCAACCTGAACCTTCCCTGGCACAACTTGAGGCCGTTCCCTCTTGTCCCATCACTAGTTATGTGGGAGCAGAAGTTGACCCCCACCTTGCCACAAACTCCTTTGAGGGAGTTGTAGGGAGCAATAAGGTCTCCCTCAGCCTTCTCTTCTCCAGACTAAACAATCCCAGCTCCTTCAGCTGTTCCCAGTAAGACTTGTGCTCCTGACCCCTCACAGTTTCGTTGCCCTTCTCTGGATGTGCTCCAGGGCTGCGTTGTCTTTCTTGTAATGAGAGGCCCAAAACCGAACACGGCACTTGAAGTGCAGCCAAGTGAATAACGAATGTGCATCTCATTGAAATGGAAAGTTTAAAAAATCCTCTTCGCTTTGGCAGTGTCTAAAGCATTTTTAAGCAGCTCAGCCAAGGTATTCAAGGGGAAGTGTACGTGATATTTCAAAATAAATATATGGCATTTTTCTCTCTTTAGTAATAGAAGGCAGCCTATGCATTTTCAATCCAGTTCTCCAGAAAAACCTCCTTAGGAGCAGTGGTGCATAAATGGTGTGAGTGATAGTCACAGGTTATTACTCAGTTGTTTCAGCCTCCGTTTAAGAATAAGTCCCACTGCAGTTTGTTTGCAGAAGCATACAGGCAGCATGAGGAACCTCTGTAAGTGGGCATGATAAGTACTTTTCAATTTTATGCATTTTGAACAGTGCTGTGTGACTTTATCTACATTGGCATTACTGTTAAAGGAAGAACAAGCACTGGGACAGAGTGTTCAGAGCAATATTGTTCCGAAGCCTGTGAGAGTCTCATTTGGAAATTGTGTCCTTATAATACCATTTATCTCAGTTGGTCCAGTAGGAGGTGAAAAAACAGCCAGACTCAGCTTTGAACCTTTCACACTTTTTTTCTCTTAGTTTCTTTGCATGAGGCTATTTCATACAGGCCTACTCTTTATTTGTTGAGCAGAGTATTTCTAACTCTGCTGCTTCTGAAGCTGTTCAGAAGAGATCACTCCAAGACCTGGTTTTACACCCTGTAAAAACCAGTTCTGTACGACTGAATCTCAAGCCCCTCGGTTTCTAAGATGGCTAAATTCATAACCCCATAATGTTGGAGACTCTGCTCTGCAACCCGGTTTAATGTGAAATGTTGCTGCTTGACCTTACAGATTCGAAATGTGGCAGCCAATCTCTGTGTGGACAGCAAACATGGAGCCACAGGAACTGAACTAAGGCTAGACATTTGTGTGAAGGATGGCTCAGAACGGACATGGTCACATGAACAGGTATAGTAACAGCTAAAAGAAAAAAGCAGTGTAAAATTGTTGGTTCTTTTTTCCAGCTTCTGAACATTTATCTGAAGTTTCTTCCTTTACTTAAGGTAAAGCTAAGTGTAGGAATTATTTTTGAATGATTGCTGACCTTAATGGCTTCTTAAAAGTACTCTTTTTAAACTAACTTCAGAACTTTGCCATATTCTTTTAAAGTTCCAAAAGGAACTCTAGTTCTCAAAGAGCTTTTGGGTTCCCAGTTCTATCTCAGTATGTCATGACAACATATTGAGTTCAGCTCACTTCACTGAAAATATTTTAAATACCACCTGGGCATCTATTGATTGTCTCCTTTTATACTTTCATCTCGCAAACACAATAAGTGGTTGTATTTTAATATGAACTATAAGCAAGATAAATAGTGTGAAAGCCAGAATGGGTTTCACAAACATGAGAGATGATAAAGGCTTAAAAATGCTTTAATCTGGGTTGGTTAGGAAGAAAAATGTAACTTCTCAGGAGAGTGGGGGAAAAGAGCTCCAATTTGTACTTGCTGTGATTGTGAGTAGCATAGTAAAAAGATTGTGGCTAATTAGCTCTGGCCAACATGAGCAGAGAATCAGGATGGAAAGTACAACCTGGCCATTTAGTAGCAATTTTAATGAACGTGCCTTCTGCGCAGCAATGGACTCAGATTAGAAAAAAAAATCCACAAGGTTAAGGAGAAAAAAAATGATTGTCTAGTATGGCATTTTTGAAGATATTAAAAGCTCAGGAGGGAGGAGTTCTGAGGAATACTTGAAGTGCTGAGGTCAAAAATTCCTTCTCTAAGGACAGTGAGAAATGCAGGAGAAGGTGTGCAAGTGAACAAAGCTGAGGAGCTAAAAATGATCACAATTTAGATAAGTGCCAACACAAGGGGAAGGAAGCTGCTGAAAGAAGACTTCTTCATATAGCCAACAGAGATAAAGCACAGCGATAAGATGCTGAGATAGATACGTAGAATTAAGCTTTGTTTGTGAAAGCAGTTTTTTCCATGGGGCCAGGGGGGAAGCAGCACGTCCTTCCTTGGGGACGAGGAGTGTTCAAAGCACAGCGACGGGACATTCTTCTGAGCACTGTGGTGCGGCTGTGTGGGATTGGGACTGCGAAAGCCCATGCCAGGTCACTGAATTCGTTTTTGCTGAACAGCTCAGTAATTATCGCACGCTTGTCCAAGAGCTGCTGTGTTAAGAGTGTAATTCGAAGAAGAGGCGGCAGAGGGCAGCTCCGGACAAGCTGAACACAACCGGGCCGGGGAAGATGAAGAGTGGGCGACTCTGAGCTTCTCAAGGCTTGAAACGGGATCTGACCGAGGGTGAAAAAGAATCGCTTTAAAAAAAATCATCTTACTGTTGCTTTGGAATATAGATAGATACTGTTTAACCCTCAAACAGTCTGTTTTCTGTTGGCAAAACGGAGGTGGTTTTGATTCCTTTGTGTTTGTGGCGTGCTGCAGGTTGTGAGGGTTTTCTTTGTCCCAGAGACTGCAGCACATTCAAAAGCTGCTCTTACAACTGAGCAGAGCACGGCTGCCGTTAGCCTATTTGCCTGGCAGTGTAAAGCTTAGAACTCACACAAGAAACTCTGAAGAATCTTTCAAACAAAATTAGAGTAACGTGATTTCACCTTCTCCTGGAAAGGGATCTTATTTGCTAGAAAGTAGAAGTTACAGAAAAGTGATTGGACTAATATCTGTAATCTGTTACTGTATCACAGGGTAATATTTTATGTTCATAATCTTGAAGGTTCTATCATTTCATTATAATTCATTGGCTTATGGATTAGTTTAGAAACAATACAAAGCAAATTTCAGACTCCTGGTACAAAACACAGTCATCTGGCTGGTAGGTTTCAGGTATCAGTTTGTACAAGGTGCAGATTTTAAAGACAGCAGTTAAGAAAGAAAGACAGAATCTCAAACTATAAGAAGAAGCAAACTAGATAGCAGACTTGGATGGAACTCAGAATTTCTATCCCAAAGGGAATTACAGCATATGCAAATCATACAGAGGAGGAATTTCAGCTTTCCAGTAGAAAAGAAATTCTGAAAATGTTTAACTTCAGTAGAGCAAAACATTTTAGTGATGCAGGGCTTGGGTTTTTTCCAGAAATGAAGTAACATCCTTTCCCTCTGCCTCTTCCAATGTTTTTCTCAATGGAGAGATGGTGTGCAGTGGTATGAACGCCTGTTTTTCCGCTACTCCAGCCATGTTGCTAATATGATTTCTCCACATGCTGGTAGACACCAAGAGAGTTAATGAAAATACTGAGCATTTTATTATCATATTCCAAGTAGTGTGGTCTGACATTGAGCAGATCTTGTAACTTCTGGTCTAAATTTACAGAGAGTTCTTTAGAAAAATGTGATATGAGGAGAGCAGCAGGTGTTAGTGTTGATGATACCACTAGACAGAGACGACCCATTGTGCTACTTGATTTGTGTCATCTTGCCAGCCTCTTAGCAGCCCCTGAGAAAAAGACTTTCTACCTCAGGGCTGTAAAAACTAATAGTAGGCAAATGGGCCACTTGCAGTTTTTTCTGGTGAACAAGAGAAAGAAGTCTCTGGGACCAGAGACAAAAGAACAAACAAACAAAAAAAGGTAGGAGTGAGGTGCCTCTTGACTCTCTTCCACCTCTCTTGCCAGTGCTAATTTCTGTTTCAAGGTGCAACTGAGGCAGATCAAATAGCAGCCAAGGATGTGATGGTAAGAATCATCTCTGTCTTCTGAAGTCCTCCAGTCTGGCCAGGGATTAAGTGGGCAGGCATCACAGAATCACAGAATGGCCAGGGTTGAAAGGGACCTCAAGGATCATGAATCTCCAACCCCCCTGCCACATGCAGGTCCACCAATCTCCTCATGTAATGATAGACCAGGCTGCCCAGGGCCCCATCCAATCTGGTCTTGAATACTTCCAGGGACGGGGCATCCACAACCTCTCTGGGCAGCCTGTTCCAGCACCTCACCACTCTCTCTGTAAAGAATTTCCCCCTAACATCCAACCTAAATCTCCCCTCCCTCAACTTAAAACCATTTCCCCTCGTCCTGCATCATCTCCAACTCAGCCCAGACTGTTGCTGTGCAACCTGCCCAGCTCTTTATTCTCTGCCCAGAGATGTAATTCAAGTCAAAGTCTAGCTCACAAATATGACACTGTCTTTGTGTAGAACATGTCTGCTTCAATCTTGTGCTGTGGCCTGAGCACAATGCCCACTGACAGTGGGATCCAGACAGGCAGTGAGCAACTGAACAAAGTTGTCAAGCTGGAGAGCACTAATGGTCTCAAAAGGTTCTTTGTCCTGCAGACAGTCCCAAACCAGTGGCTGCATCTGGCAATCATTTTTCAGGCCTAGTGCCAGTTAGAAATTAAGTTGTTCTTAAAAGATAAGGCAGATGAAAAGCTGTCTTTTTCAAAGTTGTCCTATGAGAAGGACATCAAAAGTTGAAGCATACAGGCCAAAAGGTTACTTACTTGGTTGCAAACTCAGAGGATGAGGGTCTGGTAGGAGAATAAGAGGAAGGAAAGAAGAAGCCAGATGGACAGAGAATTTCTTGGACTCAGTAGGAAACAACAGCCCTGGAGACCTCAAGTGAAGAGAAAGCCAGCTGCCTGATTCTAATATGTTTGGAAATCTCTGTGCAGCTTTGTTTCATATCTGGGAATGAATGAAAGCAAATGAAGTGTACTCCTTCATTTGGGTTCATCCATTTCTCATGAAGTCGGGCTCTGCTGGTTCCTAACATCCAAAGGAATATCCAAAGCATTAAATAGTGACAAAGCAGAGCCTTTTGGGGTCAGGTCAGCTACTAACATGTAGCATTGCTATGCATTATACAGAAGAAAGATCATTTTTACATTGGCCAGGTTTAGTGTTGAAGTGGAGAGAATTTGCCATGTTATGGAGGGTATCATAGAGTGGGGAGGTTGGAAGGATGTTGACCTTCAAATCTTATCTGCAAGTTTTAATATTATCTGTAAATTTTAATATCAGTTGGGTGTATAGAAAAGTATGGTCTTTTTTTCCAATTAGTTATTTTTAATTTCACTCTTAGTCCTAAAAACTAGTTTCTGCCCCTACAAGATTTATTTTATAATTGTATCACTAGGGAGAACATACTTGATTTTTAAATGCAACTGTTTTACAAAACAGCAGCCTAAGAAGGAGGGGGAGGAATCTGTGCCATCTAGTCAGTGGGATCTACTATAACATAGATCATGATTTTCAGTGGAAGGAAATTAAAAAAAAAAAAAAAAAAACACCCTATCTGGTATCAAGTCAAGTGTCTTGACTTTCAAATAGAACACAGCCTTCAGAAACCACACAGGAGTGGGAAAGGCAAAAGGATACCATGGATCAGTCTGATCTGATTTAAAAGCAAGCTTTAGCTCTTTTAGGTGTACTGATGCATTCAGTGTGGCAGTGGTCCTCAGGGCAAGGTCCAGAGAGCAGGAATGGCCCCTCAGCTCACCAGTAATGCACAGAATGAAAAATTTGGAGAGTTAGTTGCTGGGGGAGATGATAAAGGTGTTGCAAAAGGATATGTTGCAAAGTAGTCATGAGAGTGAGAATATTGCAAAATCACTGTTCCACACCATTTCTCCAGGTATGTTATTCATCACTTTGAGCTCCAAGTTTATTACTTGGCTGCAGAAAAGTAAAGCAAAAGAAAGGAAATTGCTTTTGTTTTTTTTTTTCCTTCAGAGGCAAAACATCTCAAACTTCTCTGTTTTTGCAGAAGCAACATTGTAGCTTTTTCATATATCAAATCTTACCTCTGAGTTTGGTTGTGAAATAAGCTGTTTTGCAGGGAGCATGTGATGCTGCTTCCAGGAAACATAAAGATAAATGGAGAAAGACTTAACCTTTTAAAAAGCAACAATTTGGTTCTTCATTTGAAAATGAAGTTAAAGTTGTCCGTTGCATTTTACAGCAGATAAATGTAAAAGGTACTCTGGGGGAAAGAAGAAATAAGCAGGGAGTGAGGGAAGACTGAGAAAATGCTGACTGGAAAACCAGAAATAAATATGATGACAGGGAATGACAGATGCTCACAGACAGAACAGACAGAGGGCTTACAATGAGACATGAGAAAAACAGCAAATATTCAGATATATGCTTATATTTTGTGCCTGCATGCCACGGGAAACAGTAGTGCCTCTCAACAGTGGTATTATGGAGGATGGTACACTGTTGAACATGTAGCATTTTTGAAAGATGCCTCTTTTAGGTAGACCACAGAGAGAGGATAGTTGTCACAGTGAAAGGTTCAGAGTCTAAGAAGCACAGCAGGGATATACCAAATCAGACTCCCATCACACTGAGCTTTAGTTTGCATTTGTAGACAGTGGTTCCAGTATCAGGATATGGACACCCCATGTGGAGCAGGGTGCCAGGTGAGTACCAGAGCTGCCTGGGGTGCAGTGGCTGAGGTGCTGGAGGCAGGTTAAGAACAGCATAGAGTGGACGTGCTGTTCAGATAATGAGCCTGTGTGCAGTTCTGCATGAACTGTTACAGCTAAATGATTTCCAGTAGCAGTTTGATCATTTAAAGAGAGCTTTCTCAGTGTTATGCTTCAGTCTATACTGTGGAAAATCGAGAGTCAAGCAGAAAGCCATGTAATAGCACTGACATGGAAAAAAAAAAAATAGGAACTAAATTAAAAATAAAGGGGAAAAAAGGCCTCACAGCTCTCAGCAGAGCTTGTAGGCAGCAATGTATGAGCTGCAACCTGTTTTCTACGAGGATTGGTCCATAGGAAAGGAAAATGCATTCTGTATCTTTAAATTTGCTACTGTCAGACCTGTCACCTTTCTCTTATGATTGAACAACGCAGTGTCACAGCATAATTTCAGACAGCTGGTGCATGATTGAGAAGGATTCCTCTGTTAACTGTGAGCCTCCACAATTCTTCTCAGGCAGCAGAAAAAGGGCTTTAACAGGCTGCCTGTAGCTCTCAGATTTCTCAGCAAGTAGACAAATCATTTAGTGTGTGTTGTTTTTGAAATGTTTTCCATTAGTAATAAACTATTGCATTGTCTGACTGCTTTTCTAGCTGTTCACCTTCGGCTGGAGAGAAGACATCCGTCCCGGGGAGCCACTTCACACCAGGAAGTTCTGCTTCGATGCCATCTCACACAGTAGCCCTGTCACACTGTATGACTGTCACGGGATGAAGGGGAACCAGCACTGGAGCTATAGGAAGGTCGGAGTCACTCTGGGTCATTTCAGAGATTAAGACTGTCTTGAGCCTATACTCAGTCTAGTGCAGACTTGTATTTTCCCTTCAGAGAAGTTGCTTTTTAAAATCCAATCTGTTTTATTCCGATTTAATTTTGTAGTAAACTCTCTGGAGTGTGTTCTCATTGAGCATTCAGCCACTTGTGTCAAATTTAAATGGAAGCGGATCTGATCCAGCTCAGAGTGTGTCCATGTTGAGTGTCTGAAAGGTGTTATATCATTCTGGCACTTGAAGCTTCTAGTGTCATTTTAAGTGAGACACTATTGAAAATATTTGCATCTGACGTGACAGAATGAAGAAATGCTGCTCAAGAGTTAAATATTACTATTTTACTACATTTTTACAAGTGGCAGAAATGTCTACCTCAAAAAACCCCAAACTAACATTAAAAGCACTGCTGTAAGCCTGAAGACATCAAGAGTTTATAAATTAAAGATAAGCAGCTTAGACATTACTTTGATCTGCCAAGTTCTGCCCATTTTGAGCAATCACTAAAACAGGAGGTCAAGCTAGGAAACGAGAGTGCCTCATTTTGGGGTATAAAAAGTCCTGGTAATGCTACCAGGTTTTTTAAAGAATGATTAATCAGCAAGTTGTCTAGATTAAACATTTTGCTAATAAATTCTATTCCATGCAGGGTAAGGATGTACATTTCTGTGATGAACTGAGTGCTTCTTCTCATACATCCTTTGATTTTCTAAAACCACTGTGCCTTGTCCCCTACATTGCTTATTGTGTGACCTAGGTGGCAGGAATTGGACCATGCTAAGTAAGCCTCTGTAGTACTTTCTAGATTAGAATTATTAGCAGGAAAATAATTTAGAATTATTAAAAGTAGCTTTGCCCCAAGTATTTTGAGTACCTGCTTGTTAGCCTGTGCCGTTTTTTAACCATATTTATGTTGCAATCCGAGATGTATCACAGGATTTTCCCAAAATATGCTCTCCTTCAGATTTTACTCGTAGTGAAGTTAAAAGGTGTGAGCTGGCTATTTAGAGGACATAAATAGTCGTGGTTGTATTGCTGCATATACGGCTTTATAATGTCATTATAATCCCTTCTTGCTTCAGAACACTTCCAATTTATCTTTTTGATTGCCCAAGCCATACAAAAGAAGCTTTCATACCCCTAGCATTTCATTGGTGCCTAATGTAGCTGGTTCATAAGGAAAATGCAGATCTCGAGCTGCCCTCTATATGGCTCATCACCTTTGATGTGGACAAAACACAGCAGATAACCCAAAGAAATGACATTTGAAGGGAAAAAAAAAATGCACGACGTGAGTTCTATTAAATCCTCTGCACAGCTTCATTTTTTATTTCCAGAAAGTTGACAGGGCTCATATAAAAATTCTCAACACAAGGCAGGCATTTTCATCTCAGCAAAAGGCACCACAACATTTTGTGATGATGAAAGTACTGTCACAGTTCTAGCTGTAGTAATAACCTGATAGCAAGCTGATCAGTTTGCATGAGCACTTACTGCTGAACTATGAAACTTCAAATTGAAAAAAACAAGTGTTGGAATAGTGAAAATATGCTCATTATTAGTAGTAGTTCTTAGGCTTAGTTTTAGTTTGGCTACCCACTAAGTACATTTTGTTTCATTGTATTAAATTTACTGTAGAAATTTTTGGTGGAGCAACTGTACCAAAAAAAAAAAACCTGTTATAATCCTTACTTAGTTTAAAGAGCATCCTGAAAATAGGATTTATACTGTTCCCCAAAGACAAGAAAACTATACAGCAAAAAGATACTTCTATCAGTTTAATTGCAACTATAGTAGAGTTCTTTACTGAGAGGACTGTATGCAACAAAAATTGCACTCTAAGTAAATCAGAGTCATAGACTGTGGTTCAGCAAGAAATGCCTGCTTTTAGAAAACAAAGAACAGATCAGCAGCTGTGTTCTTTTCTCTGCACCATTTACAGAAGCTGTAGCTTTCTAATGGTCATGTGTCCATCTTATCAGTAATTTTTTAAGAAAAATGACTTAGGTCAGTATCTTATAAGATGCTCAATAGAAAACATTTCTTACTGTACTGTCATATCGTACTCTCATATGCTGTCATATAAAACTAGAAGATAATAGTTTTTTTAATAGCTTAAGCTACTTTCTCTTTTCAGGATTATTTGTATCCTCAAGTTCTGATTAAGTGTTTAAAATTCTAGTAAGTCTATGATAGTGAGTAATCAGTACTTTTAGGACCAGTTCAAACTTTGAGTCTGTGATAAAACAGCCAAGTCTGCATTTAAGAAATCTCTGTAAAAAGTGATGAACTAGTCTGAGTCCAAATAATACTGTGAACAACACCGTGAGTTAGAAAAAGGAAATGAGTTTAATAATGGGAGAAAAAAGCATTGATGCCATAATGGGGCTTTGAAATCCATTCTGGGAGCAATGGGAAAATACTAAAAGTAGTAGAGATATTGGAGAATAACAGCTTTCCAAGAGAAAGCCATTTCCTTTACTGTGTTTATGATTTCTAAGCATGTCAGAGCCAAAGATCAACAGTGGATACAGATTTCCATTCCTCCCAATGAAGCAATATGCTGTTTTTTTCAGCATAGTGTCACTCTGGAGTGATAGGTAATACACTGGTTCTGATAAAGTATGATTAAATTTATGTGCCCTAGTCTCATCTGTAGAGCACATGTATTCAAGAGAGGGCTGATTTAGTAGGTCTTTAAAAAAATAATGGTTATAATTGTGCAAAATCAATTTCATTATACTATAATTCTACACTAAGCATAGTGACTATGATAGAAGCTAGACTGGCAACATCAAAACCTGTGCCCAGAATAGGGCCGTTTGTTCACACTCTCCTGACAGCTTCAGGGACAAACTGTAAAAGTTCACTCTTTACTCTGTGAGTTCATAGATTATTCCCTCAGACAATGAAAGGCATGTCATTGTGATAGTGGTTTTTATCATATGGACATCTGTCCTACTGAAACTGCACTGGGGCTACTGACTAATTTCAGATAAACTACTGCAGCCACTGGCTGATAATGACTTCCAGTTGCTGTTGACCTTGGCCATAGTTATAGCAGTGACCTAGAAGAAATGAAAGGCTCTGTGTCTCATTACCAATCCCCTGAACTGTCGAGAACCATTATCTTATGGAGAAGTTTCTCCTTCTCCAAACAGTATTCAGACTTGCCTTTATGCAGAAGAAAAAAAAAATCACTCTGCTCTTTTCAGATGCTTGAAAAGTCTCCAGAAGGGTTCTTGTGGCTTGGCGTAAGGAGGAATTTATATATTTCCCTCAGAAAGTTCTTCTCTGGGGTGCATGCAACTGTCACCCATTGAAGTCCTCAGCCTGTTTTTATTGAGTTCCATAAGAACTGTAGGCTTTGACCTTAGGTCAGTGTAAGCTGGAGATGATAAATTAATAGGCCATTATACGTAGCTAAGGCAGCCAGAAGTTTTCCCACAGTAACTGTGTCCCTCTCCTTAAGAAATGCTCTTCTCTCCTAATAACCAGACTGGCTGAAAGAAGCACCAACAATGCTTCATTCAAGAATTGCATCCCCTGGATTTTTCTGTAAAAAGACAGACCGTGGGCTCTTTTGTGAAGGCTGGCGTGTTTCTCGTAGCATGCATTTTGTACTGAAGCAGCTTCCTCTCTTCTTGTACCAGTTACTGTGTTAAAGCTTCTAGCATTCCAGCTTCAGCTTCCCAGTAGCTTGGCTGAGCCCTTCCCAAGCTAGAACATGACACAAACCAGCTGTCCCCTTTCCACAGGACCCCGCAGCAGGTGGGCAGCCATGATACCCCTGCTCACTCCCAGCCCAGTCAAGACCACTCCATCAGGCACCCACAGAGCGGCAGGAGGAGCTGACAAAGTGCTGAAGGGCACCTAACCGCCCCACGGGTTCTTGGGAGCTCTGGTAGGGTCTCCTGCTGTACAGGATGTGATAGCCCTACGTGCACATTGCCTGTGCTTGCAAGCTGCTCTCTGTACAGAGCAGAGCAGGGCCTCTGGTCTCCCTATCCACACAAAGCTGGTTCCTTTAATTAGCCATGCAGGCTTTGATCACATCACTCAGAATTACTCTCTTGTGAGTGCATGCATTTAGGGTGAAGGGTTGGGGTGAAAGCCAGTTTTTTTGAAAGGCAGGTAGAGCACTATCACCCTCCAGTAGAGTATGGTGCTACATTTTTGAATTTGCTCTCTCTGGCATGTGCTAAATATTAAAAAATAAAAAATGAAAATAGTGCTTTACCAGTGTTTCATATCCCACAGTCAATTTTCTCTTTCTTAATTTAAAAAAAAAAAAAAAAAAAAAGCTTTCCTCACTTTAAAATAACTTCTATTATTGCATTATATTTAGTTTTGTCTTCATACTTTATTTCTGAAGGGTGGAGTATTTTTAGTTAAAGATGTTTCTGTATGATTGTTGCTCAGCACCCAGAGCACTTTGGTGAGTTTATAATAGATTGTGATTTGACAAGTAGCTTTCTTTATTCCTTCTTACAAACTGGGCAAACAGGCACATCCTGAATTAGCTGGCAGAGCTTGTTTGGCAAGGAGGGGAAGAGCCTGGATGTTGTTTACTGAGAGTCATCAGAAGTTTATTTCCACAGATACAGTAAATGCATTATATAGTCCCTGGAAACTTTCAAGCCATCTAATCACTCCCATGTCTATCTCTTGGCCACTTGCCCACATGAACTGAACACATTGAAACTAGCCTACCCACAAATGCCTGTTGCTCATCTTGGTACTTTCTGCTTTACCAAAGATTCACAGTGGGATGATTTAAAATTTGTTCTGTTTTTTTTTGGTGTGTGTGTGAAATAAAATGAATAAAACTAAAAACCATGAATATCCTATTTAAAACAACTTAATCCGCGCTTATCCTCCCAAGATCTCCATAGGGATCTAAAAACAGCATTAGAATTTCCTTCTTAGGAGTAGAACTCAAGTATTTCAGTGGCTTGTCTTACAAGGCTGCAGGCAAAATCTGCGTTTTATGGGGTGAGAACTGAGATCATCAGTTACGTGTCTGTCCATCGCAGCACTTCAATTAATATTGTTACTGACTTCTTCATCGAGTTGAAGAATACCCGTTTCCCAGACAGATCTTTGCAGATCCTCCCACCCAGCAGCACAGCAGAAACTGTGAAAAGCAACCTTCTCTCTTAAAAAAAAAAATTGGATTCAGACATTTAATTGGAGCCTAGGGAAGCACATGGTATGTAAAGAAAGGCATTCTCTTTTTTCATTATATTGTGTGGTTATTAGCTAAAGAGAAGGTGATGTCGTTTCATTCTTTCCTGAATCCTCTATTTTTTTGAAGGACAATAACAGAAGGAACAAAAGTGCTAGATTCTCTACAAGTTTCTAAATTAAGCTGTGGTTGTTGCACAAAGTTATCACACAGATTATACAAAATTATTTCAGATACAACTGTGTTAATCCATGTTCAGTAAAATGAGAACACTTCCAATTACTTGGCATTTGCTACTTAATTCTATTTTTTTCTTATTTCTGTAGGACAAAACTTTGTTCCATCCGGTAAGCAGCAGCTGCATAGATTGCAACCCATCTGAAAAGAAGATTTTCATGAACAGATGTGATCCTTTATCTGAAACTCAACAGTGGGTTTTTGAACATATTAATATGACTGTTTTAGAAAAATTTAACAGCAAGGCCAGTTCCTAGGGAAAATTTAAAAATGAACACACCCAGTTACACACAGCCTGCAGACTACGTTTTCGCCAGCATCTGGGTCGAAGGAGTCAGGAATTAAATTTCCTAGATCCAGGAAGTCTGCTATAAGGATTAAGAAAATGCCCCAGCAAGAGCCAGCAGGCTGTCCTTGAGGATGTACAGTATCTGAAGAACTTGGCTAGGAGCCTCACCGGATGCTGCTGAGAACTTCAGGCTGAAAATTCCCTTGCTGGTCAAGGGAAAATTTTGTTTAAAAACTGTTTGAAAGTACTCCAAGTTA
Organism: Chrysolophus pictus; assembly: GCA_037305975.1. Taxonomy (NCBI): domain Eukaryota; kingdom Metazoa; phylum Chordata; class Aves; order Galliformes; family Phasianidae; genus Chrysolophus; species Chrysolophus pictus. The sequence goes on along the minus strand of CM074579.1, from coordinate 48,102,464 downwards.
ATAAAGTAAAACAAAACTCTAGAGTTTCTCAGGTCTAATCCTGCTGTAGTGAGTAGTTCAGAACAGACGCTGTGATTTGGGACGGGTATATGGTGTGCATGACGGCTACAGGAACCTGAAGAAATCCCAGGTTTTAGAACTAAACATGCTGGTGGAAGAATAATGATGTCCTAGCACTCCCTAGACAAGATATATGCTCTGTTGATATTCTCATTATAAAAGGTCGGGTTAAGCAGGTTTAACCCTCAGAACTGCTGCAATTAATTTTAAATACCTCCCTTTTACATTCCATTCATTACCAAAATAGGAATGGTAGAAATCTTAGGGTCTAGAATTACACTGTAGTGAAGCATGAAATAAACTGTAAGGTTTTGCCCTCACATTTCTGCCTTCAGTTGGGGAAAAAAAAAAAAAAAAAAACATAAAGCAATCAAATTTCTATACATGGTATATTTAGCAGTTGTGATTCAAATCCCGTTGTCACACATGGTGAGATTGTTCTTTCAGTGACAAATGTAACAGCAGCTGCAACATAATAGAAGGCATGCAGACTAGCTATCTTTCCTAAGGTAGAATCCTTACCAAAGTATACATTAAGTTAAAAATAGGTTGAAAAAATCATCATGAGAGCAGGAAATAATTGCATACTGCATGCTGATCTAGGTTAGTCAAATTAACATTGGTAGGATGCCATCATCTAAAAAAGCACTGTTTCTCTGTAGTGCAGCTTAAAAGATCTTGCAGAAATCATGTGGTGTTCTTGTCAGATATAAGTGGAGAGAAAATTTGACATGAAGCGAGTTGGGTGGTTTCAGAGTTCCTGATGAAGTCTGTGATGGAGATCACATGAACCTAAGCTGTCAAGTGAATGATACTGCAGATCTCATGGTGGAGGAAAGGAGGAATGAAACAAGTTACACGTGGCTGTATTTTGGTGCTTTAGGCACAGATACAATTCAGATTCAGACAGACTTCTGTTACACTGATGGGCATTATGGCACATGGTGTCCTTCAGACCCATCAAGCTGTTGTCATGAGAGGCCTCTAAAACTTATTTGAAAGGCCTATGCCTCTTCTCAAAAGGAATCAATTAATGCTAATATGTAGAATGTAACTAACAGGTTTGGGATTTTTCAAGGTGAGAGCGTGTGTATATGTGTATCAAATAACTATGTGAATTGCTTTTGTTTGAAAGGCGTTTACAGACAAAAGCACCATAAATGTGGATAGATGAAATTCCCCAGAGGTGGCTATAACAGTGCCGTCGGGTTCCAGAAATATCATAAGGAATTAAGTTGCTCAGTCTGACTGCTGGATAAATGGCTGACTAGCCAAAATACTGGTGTATAAGCTATCATGTTTTGAGGCAGAAGGGCAAATGTGTTTTGTTTATTGCTCGTTACTCTCTATTTAGGCTCAAAGAGTGTTGATTGCATCTGAAGGGTGGTTCTCGTACCAGTTAGTGTACACCGTTTTATGACAGCACCTTGTAGTTGCAGATTAAAAATTGTGTTAACCTAAAATTGTTGGTTATAGGAACTTTTTAGGAAGGGAATGAGATCCTGAAGCATTCAGGATGCATGCACTTGGATGCATCCATACACTGAGTAATTGCTGCAAGTTAGTGAAGAGGCCTTTTAATTAATCTAAGAAAAACAACTATAGGCATCATTTTATGATTTTAAAGCAAAGGAATTTGCTTAGGTACTGTTTTAATTTAATTATGGTGCACTGAAGGACGGAGGCAGTAAGGCTAATGTGTGGGGATATTTAGGTTGCTGTCAGTACACAGAAGCAGTCTGGGCACTGCAGGCTGCCAGGCATCACAGATACAGTTCTTGTAGCATCATCATTTATTTGCAACCTGAACGTGAGAAATGAGGATTTGGATAAAGAAAAAAATGGGCACCTAAAATGTAAATTCAGTCCTCAAGCTGCTGATTGAAACTGGCCCTAAACTGTCAAAGTCCCATATGCCCAAAATAGAGAGGCAAAGGAGAACTGCTAAACCAGCTGAGCAATTTATAATGTGCACAGATTGGTAGGGTTATATCATTCAGTCTCTGCCTGCATCTTGGTGGTCTGACTTTGAAATATCTGATGGGAACTATACTGCTGCTGGTGCAGAGATCTTCTATGCCTTTTACAACCCTCATTAATTAATATTGTACAGCATCCTGCATTGCCAAAGGAAACCTTTGCATTACTCAGTTGAACATTGATTGTAAGCTCTAGTAGTCCCTGTCAGATAACAATCCATCCGAATGGTATCTAGATGTTTAGGAGAATTCTGTTCTATGTATTGTTTTCAGTTTTTATAGGCAAAATATAAGAAAAGAGATATTAGAGTTTTTCACAAGTCAGCAATGAGCAGCTTTTGATTAATCTGGAAATATAATGTTTATATGAAAGTTCGGATCTTGAGAAACATCTAATATCTTGCCACAGTGTGGCATACGCGCACACACACACACATATATATATACATACATGTATGTATACATTACCAGTGGAAAGAGGCAAGAGGCGGATGGAGGAAGGGTTTGTTCTCACTTCATGGGCTGAGATTTCAGTTATTTATTATAACCAGAATTGCACAGGAAAAAAGAAAAAAAAAAGATAGCAATCAATAGCCTAGTAGAGAAGATAGTTACTTCACTGTTTTCAGTTTAGCATTTTTCTCTTTTTGAAAACATATAGAAAAAAGCCCTTATGCAGCTTCTTACAGGCAGCTGTAATCCTCCTGCTGAGCAGAGAAGGTGGCCCTAGGGACTGAGTTTCAGAGCTGTGCTCCTGTAGCATTTGGGCTGACGGATTCACAAAATGGTTATGACTTGCTAAGCATGGGACTCCTTCAGCAGGAAGTGTTATGAATAATAAATGATCATCCCTACCTCTAAATTAAATTCTGTCTTGAGTGTTCTCCAAAGCTTTCCACTGATAACAGCATTTCATGACTAATTTAGCATTCAGAATTTCTTTAAGTCTTCCAGCAACCATATCTTTTTTTACTCAGTGGACATCTGAGCAAGTAAAAAAAAGGATAGGATGGACAGATATATTTTCCTGCCATGTTTAATCGGAAGTGTTTAACTTCAGTCCATATTCTTTCCGAAGACCATGAAATTTCTGTACAAAAAGGTGTTTAAAAAGTACTACATAGTGCACGGGTTGCACTAACTGATAATTTCAGTGAAATTCCAGCTGGTGACTATCTTCAGTTTTTCAGCTGATTGTTTTATGGGAATTTAATCAACACATACAAAAAAAATATTTGTATCTTTAAAGTTCATTAGCACCTACCCTAAACTTTTCCCACTTAAGGCTTTCTGACTCTTTCAGAGGTCAGCAAACTACTACTGCTGGAGAGGGTAACAACTGGAAAAAGTAGAATAAATGTGCAATGAAAACTCTTAAATCATTTGTGTTTCCCTGTGCATATTCCAAAATCCAAACTAAGTAGAAGCCCTTGGCAGGGCCATAAGGGGGAGAGGAGTTGGGAAGCAGCATTGTACAAAGGCATGACCTTATTTCTGGAAAATGACATCATTTGAGAACAAATGTTTCTGCAACATTATGGATACTTTAGTGATATAATGCATACTTCCTGAGTGTTATCAGTTTATAAATAAATGGACTGAGCTGCTGAACTAGGTCATCTTCATGATAAAGATAGACTAGGCTTGAAAGGAAGAGACAAGCACTTAACAACCTTCGGTTACTGGCAATTTACCAAGCATCAACGTCTCTGTGACCTCAGTGAAATTGGATGCCACAGAAGATCACAGAAAAAATGTATATATAAATAGCTTAACCAAATGTATTCGATGGGTGGCACCCCTTTACCAGTGGATATCAGTCACTTTTGTTTAAAAAAATATATAAAAGTTTTAATCAGAATTAACTTACATTTTTACTGCTAACTTCTGCAGGGAGCTTAGTGAGTGGTGGCCTTCCATGCCACCCAGACAGAGTGGGGAAGAAGTCCTTTGGGAAGACAGCTGCTGGGAGGTCACCAGCATGAGTGCAGCCTACAGCTAAAAAATATCAGTTTGTAGTGCTGTTGGCCCAGCATCTTTCCAGGGAACATAAGATGTACATTAAAAAAGAATACGATGACAGATTTTTAATCCCTCAAGGTGATTAGGTGAAATCATTTCAAAACACTTGAAAACAAAAAGCTGATCAGAAGTAGCTTTTTTATAGCTGGTATTAGGTATATGAAATTAATGAACTTATTTGTATAACTCCCTTCCAAATCTGTTCCATATATCCTCTTAGAAAGTACACAGACATACTGAGGTTCTTTTAAATCTTGTTCTGAAGATCTTGCAGTATATGAAAATAAATTTTGAAAGATCTTTAGAATATCATATCAGGTATATGCCAAAAGGTAACATCAAAAACAAAACAAATAACAACAAAAACACTCTGACTTCTTTAGATTTTGCTAAACTTCTTGTTCTAAAATAGTATTCACTGACCAGAAAATTTTAGATGATTAATATAGTTTAGTAGCAGTGCTTAGTGCTTTCTAATTAAGGTTTCTACTCATAAAAATAGATGTGTATATGGAATTTTAGTGAATACAGTTAGTTGCTGATAGTCATTTTCTTGTTATTTTTTTAAGTACATATATAAATCTCTCCTGAAGTGACCTCTTATCTCATATTTTTCTTATTGTAATTCTGAATGCACTGGACTGAGAATAATCTAAGCAGAGAAAAGACCTTTAAGAACTATCTAACAAACCTGTGCAGAAACAAACAAACAATGAGAAAGCTTTGCTGGAAATGAACTGAAAAATGCATCACATTCCCAAAGCTTCAGTAGTATTCAGAAAATGCTTTCACTTTGTATAATGGCTCTGTATCTTTTCAGTGTATCAGTAATATCACTGGTATTACCCTTGCATTAGGATTTCTGAAAATGATGTGCTATCATTTGGCACAGTAGATGGACAGCACACTGCCAGAGAAAAAAAAAACTGCTTTGGAGGAACAGTTCCTAAAAAATCCCTTTCAAACATTGCAGCCTGGGATGTCTTTGGAGCTTTCACTATTTATGAGATTCCCATTTTCTTAGATTTGGTTTTGTTTGATTCTTTGTTGCTTTTTGTTTGTTTGTTTCTTTTACAGGACCACATACTACACTGGCACAGGCTGCCCAGGGAGGCTGTGGAGTTTCCTCTTTGGAGATCTCCAAGAGCTGCCTGGATATGGGCCTGGGCCCCAGCTCTGGGTGGCCCTGCTGATGGAGCAGGGGATGGAGCAGAGGGACCCAGAGGTCTTTGCCAACATCAGCCATCCTGAGATCCTGTGCCCCAAGGGCCTTCATGAAAAAAAGTGCTGACAATAGGGGAACAAAGAGGACACAGGTTAAAAGAAATAAAAATGTGGTTACCAAAAGATATCAAGTCCTCAGCACTGCTGAGCATATTAATTGTACACAAAGATAAATCTGTTTCTTCTGTGTGGCTGTTGCAGTAGATGCATGTCTCCCAGGAAAACACAAATGGGAAGGAGCCACGCCAGCAGGAAAGGCCTTATGTAGCAGTGGAGACAGAGTCACAGTGACCTTTTGTTGAAAAGCAGATGAATAGGGCTGTAAGAGTGATATCACATTAGGGATGTGAAGTGAGCTGCAATGTGACAGGTCTGGTAAGCAATGCTATCTAAAAGACATTAGGACATAAGAAGGGAAAACTTGGTCCTCATTAACGTTTGCCCTTAATAGCTTTGGCAGTACCCCTGACCCTTTGTTAAGGTATTAGTTGATTTAATTAAGTTAATCCTTCACCCTGGCCAGCAAATGACCCATGCTGGAAGGAATCACAGCCCGAGCAAATTTTTCTTGGTTAGCTTGAAGATCTGATTGACACAAATTCTTAGCAGTTTAGTCAAAAACCCCAACTGACACCAAATCTAAAGCAATATAACCATCCTGAAAGATCCATTGGCCCTTTGTGTCCTTCCGTGAAAAAATTTTTCAGTTGCTTCAAGGAGCAATTGATGGTAATGATCCTAGATTGAGAAGAACAGGAGTAATGAACTTGCACAGAGGTGAAAGGCCAAACGTGCGATTATGATGTGGTGGTTTAATTGAGAAAGGATGGAGGAAGCAGTTGATACAAGAGAAAGGGCAGGAGTTGGGTTTATTTCTGGGTATGAAGGTAGCATGATTTGCAAAGGTTAGCTATGGATAACTTTGGGTACCTCTTCATACCAGTGCTTGCGTGTTTATTTCCATCCCAAATGTTCAGAAATTGAGAGGCAATCACTCCCACCTCCTCTCGGCAAAGGACTTAAATTTAGAAGAAAGAATGTATAATCTGAAACACACTGATCATGAGGTATGTGTGTAGCTATAGCAAATCTTTGCTGGACACCAAGTCAGTGCTGAGCTTCCCACCAAAAATATGTGTGTGTATTCCCAAGGATGCTTTGGGGATACCATGTAGAAGCAGAACATGATGGTCACTGTTTTAACTCTAATGTTTCTCTGCACCTCAGGCTGTTTTGAAACAGGATAAGCATTTAACTAAATTTTCCAGGAAATATCAACCCAGGTGAGTACAAAGCAGCTCTTCCTCCTCCCTGTGTGGATCAAGGTATCCCATGTTCCTCTTCAAATGCTGCATAGAACTCCTAAACAAAAGTAACACTGTGATTCTGCCATCATGGCTCTTTGCAGCATTTGCCTCTTTTTAGGCATTTCAGTTGTTTTCTTCATTCTTTTTCCTATTTGATCTTTCCTTTAACTCCTCAACTGCAGAATTTTGCCAGACCTCCTTCCCTTCCTTCTGGTGTGTGTTCAGCTATTGTAGACCCCTTCCTCAAGATAACAATGACTAGTGCTGCTCTGATCTTGCCCTGGCAGAGCCATGAGCCCTTCTGCACTGGAGACACCTCTGCTGTCTGCTGTGCAGAATGGTTCCAGAGCAGAAGGGAGAGTTCCTGTCCTTATGAGTCAGTATCTCAGTGCAAGTTTTGTCCATGCTAGAAATGCACCTCAGCACAGGCAGACAAACATCCGTTTACCTTCTGCAAGGGAGAACACTTCACTAGCAATCTACTTTCTTACTCATCTTTAAAATTCAGTCAGAAAGGGGATTATTTAAGACGAGAAGCATCTTGTTCCATCAATACTTCTTAGGAACATTCAGAAGCAGCTGAACTTAAACTGAACTTAAACACAAGTAGGTTTTAACTCATGATTATCCATACTAAGCTCATAGATACAAGAAACTTGAGTTATAATTCCATTAAATTAAAACGTGGTTTGTATAAGCCATTGGGGGTTATAACAACTTTAATTGAAGGCATTATTTCAAATGTAAAATTGATATGCAATCCCTGGTGAATACATGATACAAGTTCACCTTGAGTAGGGCTGGAGAGAGGCAGAGTGGCTTTTATTTTCTCATAAAACCACAAGTAGAGAGAGATTGTCCAACATGCAGCATCTCTTGCTTTTATCTGTATAGAGTTTCAGTTATTTCTCCAATAAGTTAGCAAAGGTCATATATATATATATAGAAAGATTTCCCATGATTCTCATTATCAAAACTTGCAGAGATGGCAGTAAAACATCCTTTTCTTTCCTATTAGCAGAAAATCCTTTCATTTTTTTCCTGTTTGTGTTTATACACCCCCAGAGTCATTTATTTGTAACCAGAAAACATTAATACAGGTTTAACCCTCTCTCTCTTTGCTACACGAGTTCCTGGTAGATCAGAGTACCAGTGTGAAGACTGTGTTAAAGCAGTGTTGAAAGGACTGTCAGCCAAGCAATAAGGATTCCTTGTAGAAGAACAATATGCCTCTGTATGGGAACTGTTGAGTCACGGCCTGAACCACCGATTGATCACCTGAGGCAAGGACTGGGTCAGCCTTGGGAGCACAGGTGAAGGCAATTCAGCTGTGTGACCAGAAGGGGTGGAGCCTGGATGCACGTCTCCTAGACCCCCATTTAAGGGCTGACTGCCAGTGGGGAAGGGTTTCTTTCTGGAGGTTTCTCCTTTTGGAGTTTGTGAGCCTAAGATGTGGGTGAGCATTTCATTTTTGATTGTCTCTTTCTACTATGACAATCTTTCTAACTATAAGCCTAAATACCATCCTAGCCATGCTAGGATTACCATCCTGTAAAATACCATCCTAGCCATGCTACTCTTCTAACTTGTAAGTTTGTTAATTGTATATTCCCTGAAGTTTTATTTGTCTAATATGAGCATTCAGATCACAGCTAGTGCTCTGCGTCTAAAGATATCATGGTAATCTGCACCTAGAACAATAATGATACTTCGTCAGGGCTCTGCTACCAGTTTTCTGTATGAATCAATGCACCATGGCTTTGTAAAACCATTCTTTGGAGTTGGGAGCCTTTGCTCACAGTTGTCCCTGCAAAGGACATTTCTTCTGGTTTTGGTCTAACCTGTTGTTTTCCACCTAAAACTCTTTTGGCTGAAGTAGTTTGGCATTGACTAGCTCTCCAGAAGGTCTCTAGATAATCTGTTCCACCTCACATCATCTAGTGCTCCACAGCAGTCCAGTCCACACAGGGACATACATGGCTCACAAAGGATTAAGTGTCAAAACAGAAATGTATGGTCCTTTCTGAGCCTTTAAAATGCTTCTGTTTATCAGCTAGCCTTTGTGACGGTCAGAGTGATTTCCAGGCACCTCTGTCAATAAGCAGCCTTTCTTGCAGGTATCCTGTGAAATACCTACTTCTCTCATTTTTCTGAGAGCCTTGTTTCCTGTTAATGTTCAGGAATAAAAACCAACTCCTCACAATTCAGCTATTGCAAACTAATTTTAAAGGACCAAGAAAGGCAGGGGATAAGTTTATGTAATCTCTGCCCCATGTGCTTGTAGGCAAGGCAGCCAGTAGTGGTATGAGCTGGTAGGTGGCTGGTAGAGATCAGTCGTCAAGAAGTGAGACAGTTGTCTAATTTTCTGTGAACTGAGGTCTAGTTCTTTGGTAAGTTTGATTTAGGAAATATAGCTCTCTAGAAAAGAATGAAAATGGGGAAAATACTTTCGAGTTTTCAAGTATTATATAATAGGCTGCAATTAGTAATATATGCATAGTAGGTTAAATAAGAACATAAATTTCTGTGCTGACTAGCCTGAGATGGTTGGCTTAGATTTTTTTAAACAACAGTGGTAAAAGCTTTGACCAACTTGTTGATGCATTAAAAAAGTTTTCAAGACATACTTACAGAGTTTACAGAGAGTACATGCCTGTAAATTATCAGACTGTAGTTAAGAACCTGAATAATGAAATAAAAATTGTACACCTGTCCTATTTTATATTTAGATGCGTCAGATTATGGAATACAAAGTAAAAGATTGCTGTAGAGCAGTTTAAAAAAAAAAAAAAAGACCTTGATCTGAATAAATACCTCTCAGAAATTACAACATTAGCGTTTCAATTTGTTGTGCATCTGCTGCTGCTGAAACCAGCCATGTGTATCAAGTTGGGGAAGAGCCAAGCAAGCTTGTTTGGAGGCTGCTTGCTGCTCTCACAGCCTCAGCCACACCAAAGCAGAAACAACAATAACAAAAAAATCTAAAATCCACTATTCCACCGAAGAGCATTGTTAGCTCCGGCAATATCAGAACTTGAATGTCCATTTAAATAAGAGACAAATATAGAAATGCATACAAAATTGTTGCACATACCATTCTTCAAGTGATAAGTAAGGAAGCATTGAAAAAGACAGTGAAGAGCTGATTCCAGTAAAAAGTGATACAAATAGACATCTATTTGTTCCCCTCCAAACTCCTACAAAAATCAAGAAACAAAGAAAAACCACTAGAAATTCCCAACTGATTCTTCTTATATTTTCAACTGATAAGATATAAAATATATCATCTTCCAAAGTAGGATTAAGCTATCAAAAGCAGGTAACATTCTGCAGAAATTCAGGAGTCAAAAACAAGAACAGCAAGGATCAATCATCTTCAAAGACCAGGGCCAGAAGAGATGCTTATTACCTATTATGTCTTTCAAGGAATGTTTTTTCTTTTTCATTTGCATTTCTACTTTAAGCTTCATTTTATGCATTCCCATACGCTTTGCTTCTTCAGTGCTGTACCTCTACACTAAAACTTTCTGATCTAAATTATTTGGTTAAATTCATCCCTTTCATCCACTACATACTTCTTATTTATTCAAGCATCTTAAGCATCTTTCTGGGGTACACTTAAAGCGACCATTGCTTCTGAAGTACTTTGTCAGAAATAGCAAAAAAAAAAAAAAAGTATGCACCGGAAATACGTGACTGTTCCTTGTCTAGATAGCTTAAGAGGCTGCTGCAGTCAAATGCGAACTGAAGGCATCTCCAGCTGCAAAAAAAAAAACAAACTTTTTCCATCCAAGCTTTCCACTGAAATCATTCATTAGATTAATTCCTTAGGCAGTTCCACTGAGCAAACTTTGGTAAAAATCTCTCCAGAGCAATCATAAACTGAAGGGATGTTAACAGCAACAAAACAAAATCCTGGTGAGGGGGATTTTATGAGTAACAGAAACTCATATGAAAGCCCTAAGGAGATTGAAGCAATTACTTTACAGGTGCTACTGTTTGGCAAGTGAGCAACTAGGAACAAAGAAAAAGATATTATTAAAAAAAAAAAACAATAAAGTTTTAGATACATCAGAAACAATTAGCTATTAGTTTTAATGTAGCCTAAAGTTAAACATGGTAGAACAACAGATATTCTCCCACTTGCATCATTTAAAGTTCACAGTCTGGGGGGAGCACAGTATATTAAGAAAACCAAGAGCCTTATGTGAATTTTGTGTCAATTATATAATTAACTTTGATAACATCAGATCCAAACCATCAAGGAAAAACAGCTTTAGAGAGCTCTTGCAGATAAGGACACATCAGGAAAGTAATAAGATTTGAACTGGGGAAGGAAAGGAATGAAAAAGGACTGCACCACACTCTGGTGTGCAACAGAGAAATCAAGAGCTCGATAGCTCCTGGTACATATTTACAAACATAGTGCAGCAATGGGCTGAGCAGGTTTCTGCTCTGACTCTTCTTTTGCGTCAAGACCAAGCTGTGGCATATATGTTGGTATTGATCAAGAAACAGAAGCGCTTCCAAGTCTGGCTTCTGCGTCCTTGTTATCTTTCTTCCTCCAGCAGCGCCTGCAAGTATGTGAAGTTCATCAGTGAAGTTATGAAGAGTGTGTGATGAATGTATACGTTAACTATAATTGCATCCCAGCTGAGCATGTGGGCAGCTCCTCAAGCAGGAGGGAATTTGCTCCTCCAGGGGTCAGCAGCAGCAGCTATGTTCTTTCAGCCTTCATGTACAGCTTCACATGTGCAGCAGCTGTTTGTAAGCACTTGCCACCCACACCCTGAATTTCCATCCTTAAAACTTGTGATACCACTAGCGCATGCAATAGTTCCACACACTAGCTGCCTATTAGCTCCGTGGCAGCACTCATATTTCCCCTGCCCTGAATATAAATCCCTGCCCAATTTTGAGAAGTGCCACCTGCCTGTGCAAGAGGGTGCTTGGTGGGGTGTTCACATTTGGATCACTGTAGCTGGACAATCTTTTTTTATTATGAGGTAAGAGGAAAAAAAATGTATATTTATTTCTTTAACTCTGCCTGATTGTATGCTTATGTGGCATTCACTAATGCCTCCTCTAAGCATGTCTACTAACTTAGATCTAATAAGCTTTTAGTTTAAGGAAATGCCAGAGTAAATTTCCATGCTGGCAGGTAAAGGCAGAACTGATGTGCAGAAGAAAAGTAATTCCCTACCCATATACACACAGATGAACAAGAAGAGACAACAAAGCACTGCCAGGGCACTGACCCCAGTAGTGGCACCTTCACACTAGAAGCTCCCAAACCTCCTGTCAAATTGGCTGGCTTGGTAGCTACTGCCCAAACTAGGCCAGAGAGTGGACTGCTGTGCCAGGATTACTTATCTGTTCTCCTTTTCTAGAACCTGAACTGAAGCACAGAGTCAATAGTCAGTGAATATTCCCTGAAGCACCACCCTAGGCCACCCCATGTATTCTAGGTGACCCAGGCAGGTCCATGCTGGCACCAGCATGCCCACTGGGACAGGAGGGCTGCAGTTAAGGTAACTGGTGTCACCTGAGCCATCCCACATCACCCAGCTCCTCACCAATTCCACTCTTCCATTGATCATCTCAAAAGGTATATAAAGACTTTACTGATTTGCTCTCTTTTTTCTTGAGCTGTTTTCCTCTAGGACTTCCTGCTTGTGCCTCCTGATTAGTGACCAACTGTGGTTCCACCACTTTCTTGCCAAGAAATCTGCATTTGAAGCCTTCTGAGAAGATGTGTTCCCTGCTCTCCAGACACTGAGATGTTCAATTGAAAGGATACAACGTCAACCCCAATTTAGGTCAGTAACTAAGTTATTTGTTGTTTTCAGATCAAGTGTCAGTACCATAGGCATGTTTATGAAAATATTTGAAGCAATTGTTGCTGAGACATGCGAGCAAGAACTACCAACCTGAAAGTTATTTCACTACCCAAGTAAAATAACTGCTAGGTCAGGAAGGAAGGCTGCGCAGACAAGGAAGGGTAGGGAAATGAAGTTGCAGTGTGATCCACTGAGAATGCCAATGTTTTTGCTGCTAACTGTTTATGAAGGTTGTACCAAGGGACTATAAAAATCTATAGCAGGCTGCATTTAATGGTTTCAACTTATTTCTTCTAAATAGGATTCTACAGACTAAAGATCTGTGCCCCTGACCTTTTTGGAGGCCCAACCTGCTTGTCAGGGCTCTGGCTCAAGAAGCTGCAGCCTGCCATACCCACCTGCTGACCTCTTGGCAAGGAGGGAAGTGTGACATATGTCTTGCTGAGCAAAGCAAAATGGCATTGCTGCCCATCCTAGCCAGTTGTCAGCATGTCCAATGCTATTTGTGTCATTGCTGCACCACTGCCATTTCTGCAAAGATAAGGAAGAAACACTTCTCTTGCGGTAGAGGCAATATAAACAGTGTCTGAGGTTGATAAGGGACACGGCATGGCCTAGGTAAGCAAACATTTCTCATGGAACTTTTTGGGTGTAATTAGAGGAGAGTTTGCTACTTAGCTAAAAGCCTTGATTATCACTTTGTGCCTATTCCTTCTTTCTGACATACCTTTTGAATTAAGGAATTCAGATTCCTAAAAGAGCTCATCTCATTTTAGGATGAACCAATAAATGAAGAAAAAAAGCAGAAACTTTTTGTCCTTTGAACTATCCACTTTTGGTATTGGAGATGTTGCTGAGCTTTTGCTCTGTGCAAGAAGCCTTCCTCTTTCATCAGTCTTTCATCTGAGCACTTACTGGGACCTTCTTCACCTAAATCACACTTAAGAGGCTGAAATTGTGCTAATTCTCAGGACAGAATTGTTAATTCGAAGGGAAGTCTAGCCATAAATGAGATCTAGAATATATTCAGTTCTCTGAAGAGCCTCTACCCATGAAAACCTAGAGTAATGTTTCCCTTACAAAGCACAAGTGTGAAGAAATGTGAGACAAACATTTTCTCTTATTTGTCATCCACAATATTCTTGGTGGCTGATCGCTGTGGTTGGCATATGCAAAAACTATTGCTCATTAAAAAAAAAAAAAATCCTAAGTGCTATACCAGTAATAAAGAAAACAGTTTGCATTTCAGATGAAGAGGCAAATAACGTATCACAAAATATTTACTCTGCCCAGAAGAACAGCAATTTACAGACAATTTAACAGCAATTTGACTCTTTGTGTATATATTTAAAGCTTGCAGCGATGTTTTCACACTAAGGTTTTCATTTGTGCATTAAGTAATTTTCTTTAAGGCTTAGAATTTGTTCGGGTAATATCTTGAATTTATATTCTCCCAAAGCTAATAGTGGTCTAGATGTGAGGTTTTTATAGCTCATGGCATGCAAGGTGTGCTTGTTTTGTTGAATCTTTTGTTGTTGTTTGCTTTTTTTTGGTGGATTTTTTTACATGTATGTATCTTCTTTTAAAACGGATTGCAGACCTATTCACTTTTTCTGGAGAAGTTTAACAGTATTAGCTTGTAAGTTTTCTGCTTTTAAGCAAGGTGGAAAACCTAACCGTTTTACCTGGTACCACAACTGTACTATAGACTTCTCTTTAAGCTTTATTATTGGTAGTGTCAGCAGCTGTGTACCAAGATCAAATACTGCCTCACTCACATGGCAGCTGTCCCATCAGCAAAGCCAAACCCCAGCATACCCACTTGGGCTTGGCTTTGTGCAGACGGCCTGCAAAGCTGAGCATGCACTGCTGCCACTCAATAGGCAGAAATAAGATATCACTTGGTGCCAAGGCTTTGCTAGTTGCAATCAGTTCTGGTCTGGATGTGGTGCAAAATGCAAACTTTTGCAGTACCATAGCAACAATAAGCAAAATCAAAGAGCAAAGGTGCAGCTATTGAGAGGAAAGCAGTGACAACAAGAAATGCGCGTGCAGCCTGCAATATTTTAAAGCCTATTTTGAGAGCTAAAGAGCCCCACCACAAGCATGATTTATTATGATAAAGCAGAGACAAGGTGAGTAAATCATAAAACTTTATTGCTAGCAAGGAGGAATTGTTTATTTGATATCCTGTATCAAAGGAAATTAGAGTGCAAATAAATACCATCATACTACATATTGATTTTTCTTTAAAACATGCTGTTACTGGCAAATAGGACTCAGAAACTGGGTTTCTTCCAACAGCATTAAAAATTAAGACCTCAAGTAGAAAAAAAATCATGCCCTAAGACTGCAAGGTACAGAAACCCTTCTGCTTCCCTGTTTGTTTTCCTTCTCTTGATATGCAGGTGCTAATAATTTGTTCTAGTCTTAATCTCCATTAGTTAAAAGGAGATTTTCTCTTGCTTATGTCTGACCAGATACAAAGTTGTACTGAGTGGGTAAGTGTAGTCAGCGGGTAGGATAAGAAACAGTACTGCTAAGAACCACGTAGAGCAGAAACGTTGGAGGGCATGGACAAGGCCAAGGAAAGTGCCAAAAACTACACTTGACTGCTATGAATTACCAAATTCACAAAATTGTAACTTGCTGAATAAAACACATATATAGCTCTCTACAGCAGAGGATGCCATGGCAGGAACCTGAGCCACCGACTGTTTTTGTGATACCTGAAGGCTTAGCCTACCTGCAGACTCGCTTGTTGTTGCAATGGTTGAGCAGGAATTTCCCTACCTTCTATCTGGAGCATGGCCCTGGGCTCCCATTGCTATAGAAACAGAAGTGCTTACCACTGAGAAGCCAGCTGAGCACTGAGAGGGTTGCCAGGGTTCTTTGGAAGGCTGGGAAGCCTTCTCAAGTTATGGGGTACAACACAAGCTGAAACAATGAAATGGTTTGCCAGTGGCAGGCAACCAAAGTTCACAAGTTTACCAAATGAATTATGTTCTTAATGTGCTAGTGTTGACTTTAGGGCTATTTGAGTTCTCAGCAGGTTTCTGGGGAGAAAAGAGTGATAGGGTTTGTGGAGTGAGAGTGGAAAGATTGACTACTTCTGCAGTTGCCATGAAAAGAAGTTCTTCATAATGCTGCAAGGTCTGAGGCCTCAAGGAAAAAGCAAGAGTCGCAAGAGCTGACATCAGCAAGGAGAAAAATATCTTCCTTCTGCGTGTCTTCTGCACTCTACTTGTCCAGTGTCTGGCAGAGCATTTGTGAAGCGGGGTGCTGCTCAAAATGCTGGACCTGAGATCCTTCCAAGCAGCTTGCTCTGCCTCTTAGGACTGCATTTGTTGCAATGGGAGAAGGGAAAGAGGTTATCAGATCTAAAAAGGATCATCCTCTGATTGGAAGGCTTTTTAAAGCAGTAAAGTTTGTGATGCCCCCATCATGCTTAGGGTTGTATATGATTGCCAGACTTTGCTCTTGAGAGTTTAAAGCATTTGAGTAGCACTTCCTTCAAGATCTGGATCAATCCTAACAGACGATGTAAACCTTATCTGGAAATCTGAAGCACAGCCTGGCATGCTCTCCTGTTGTGGAACAAAGGACTGACTTGGGTCTGCTCTCCTTTGCCTTTCTGAAAGAGGCCATACCAAGTAACTTTTCTGTGCTGCTAGGTGAGTAAAATGGGCACACACGTATCTGACCTGTGTTTAATAAGGAAAAAGTGAAAGGTGTTGGACAGGAACCTGCACTGAGGATTCAGCCACATCCTCAGTTCTGCAGACTTCTCTAACCCCAGCGCATGTGAAGGAAACAAATGATTTTGAATACAGGATGTTAAAAAATAAATGAAAAAAAAAAATTATTTTATGTGAGTAGAGGACAGAGTTAGTGTTAAAGCTGTCTTGCTAAAAAGGATTTTAAAAGATAGTTATAAAAGCACAGTTAAAAATGAAGCCATTTAAACACCATAATGTGGAAATATTCAACTGTCATACCATTTTTTTATGCTTTGTCTTCCTATCTGACTTCTGGCTTTTCATGTTTATCTGGAATGCATGTCATCCTTGTAACCTTAACAGAGTCTTCAAGAAGTCTGTAGCTAACAATTAAATATCTTTTCTTTAGGGTACAGTTAAATCAGTGGTTATAGCTAACTCAGTTATGGAGAATCCAATAGGCTCAGACAGCCTGGGGAAATGTGAAAGCACAAGAAGCTCCCACCCACAGGCCTCAGTGCTCCTATACTCAAACAATGGCTTAGGCACGTGTGTAACTTGGTAATAACAGGGTCATCATGAAGTCACTATCCCATAGCTCTTGGTAAAAGGGGGAAGCAATTGAGGCCACAAATGAAAACCTGTGTACATACTAAATATCTTTTTTTTTTTTTATGCACATACTAAAATAACTTTCATTTTCTTTCCTCGCTTCTTTCCAGTGAAGAGACTTCTTAACATTCTTCTTCTCCAATTAAGCAACATTGTATTTCATATGGCTCATTATTACCAGAATCAGCTAGTTAACCCAAAGCCTGCCAACAAGGCAAAAGTTTTGAGTTCAAAATGTTGTATTTAGAGGAAGCAGTGGAATAATGTTGTTTTTTTTTTGTGGATGGAAATACTTCAGGATGTGCCTCACACACCACTCATGCTTCTGCACAATACTGGAGGTGGTGTAGTTGTGGCTGTGTAAGCAGGTGAAGGAGGAAAAATGCAAAGATAAATGACTGCATCCTGATTCCTATCTGAGAGTGCTGTCTTTGAGCTTAAGATAAATGGCCAGGCTGCTGTGCCGAGCCCGAGCACACAAGGCAGCAGGCATGGGCAGAGGAACGCTGGCATTATTTGAGCCAGTAGCTCAGGATCAGCTGGCACAGCACCCAACCAACCCAACTTATGTGGCACAATCAGCCAGCCACGTGGCATGCTTACCTGTGCTAGAGCGCAAGAGGAAATTTGAACAAAGTTATCTGTGTGCAGTCATGGCAAACCAAACTCAAGTTACAGGGTCAAAAATACTGCAGGCAATAATTAGACCCTCAGTAGATTTACTTGTCAGAAGATTATGAAAGCCTTAGTATGAAATAATGGTACAAAGCCTAACAAGCTATGAAATGTCAGGAACGTTGGCTTAACTGAGCCAGCCTGCAAAATCCAGATAGTTTAGGTTAATGTTTTAGGCACATTACTCATTCAAATAATGTGATATGTGAGCCTGCCACTTCGGATCAGTCAGAACTTTACATTAGGTATCTACAAGTTACTGCCACGTATAACTGGAAACATCGGTCATGCAGGCAAAGAAAACAAGCCTCCAGTTAAAGGAATGTGTAGTGCAAATACGTTATGCACACAAGTGCTAAGTGCATACAGGAAGAAAATAGGAAAAAAATTGTTTAGTGTACCGGCTACAGCTAAAGATGACACACCCTTAGGTTAAGAAGTTGTCTGTTAAGGGTGTACGTTCACAAGCTCCTCAAGTACAGCATGTATCTTAGAGGAGAAAGGAGTAACCGTACAGTAAAGGAGGCATACTCTGAGCTGTGTTTACAAGTGAATATAACAATGAAGTTGATTTATTTTTTTAAAATATTTTCACTCTATAGAGTAAATCTTCAAAGTAGTGCATGGGAGTCATGCACACAAATCTCATTACTCTGAAAGCTGCTTAGAAACTTCAGCCCTCAGAGTCAACATACCACAACGCATTCAGAAGTAAAATTTCAAAGAGCTACAAATGCTTCCAACAATTAGCTAATTTAAGGGGAAAAAATGAAGAAAAAATGGGATTGAAAAGGATTTAAAAGGGAAGAATTACAGAGGGGTTACGTGTTAAGAAGGAGGTATTTGAAAGGGATTGAGAGGGGTACAGTCAGAAGTGGATGTAGTTAAGGCATTTGCAAGATTAGTTGAAGAGAAGTCTGGTAAAACTGGAAGTAGGGAGCAAATCCTGGGACAAATGAATATCGTTTCTTTGATGTATTCGAAAGCCGCAGGATTTATACATATTCAGCATCTGGCCTGTGGACCTTAAGCTTCATCACTACTTTTATCCAAGCGTTCTTATTAAAATACAGCCATAAAAACTAGTATGTTACATAGAGATGGATTACCCAGTCAGTGGTACTGAACAGCTGCAGGTATTTCAGCCTAAGGGGCCTCAGAGAATTAAGTGTCATAACAGTAATGGAAGTTGCAACTTGATGAGAAAGCTGGCTTATTGAAAACAAAAATTTTCAAGGTGTTACTACTGCTATTAAGATGGGTTGTGAGTTTGAAGCTCACTTTCAAATGTATTCTTAAAGAAAGAGGATATATAAATATTAAAACTTTGGAGGTGATGAGGAAAGCTCTAGCATCCAAAATACACTGCCGTCAGTGCAGATACAGATTTTGAACCTCCTGCAGGATGTTTTTATCTATAGAAAGTGCATTGGAAGTC
Source organism: Chrysolophus pictus (assembly GCA_037305975.1). NCBI lineage: Eukaryota > Metazoa > Chordata > Aves > Galliformes > Phasianidae > Chrysolophus > Chrysolophus pictus. Next base: position 48,083,588 of record CM074579.1, on the reverse strand, counting down.
CTAGATGAGTAAGGTGTGTGTGTGTGTGTTTGCATGCGCACTTGAGATTTTGGTTACCTCTAGGATTAGGACACGTGTAACATTCTATAGGTGCCTTAGGAACAGACTTGATCAGTCTGTTCTGCTCAAGCTAAGCAAACACGGTAAAGATACATAACAGAGAGCACACACAGCAGCAGAGGAAGATAAATAAAGAGCTGAAATGGGTCAGCATGACAGCATTCAAACTTTGTACTCTCTGGATGTACTGCAAAGCCCCTAGGATTTTTTTTTTCTTTTGCATTTTACATGCTAAAATTTCTAAACAAGGGGGACAAGAAATCGATGTCCTAACATTAAGCAGACTGACTTCTAAGATTACTCTTATTTTCATTGCTTCAGTGAGCCAGTGCTATGTTCAGAGCACTGTCAGTGTTGAGGTTGAGTAGACAAGCACTGAGAGCTTCATGGCCATAAAAATAAACGCTGTCTGCAAGATTATTAAAATCATGTATTGAATTTGAAACCTGACATCGCATGAGAATGAAAGAAACCAGATGCATCTGCTAAGCATTTCTGGACAGATCTATTTAAATAGTGTCCTTCCTGAGCATTGTAACTTTATTTAAAAACTAAGGTAGGACAGTGCTGCAGAGCTAGAATAACCACCAAGGCACACTAGGACTTTATTATATCAGTACAAAAACATAATCCTTTCTACCTTGGTATTAAAACTCATCAGAGCAATCTGGATTTTTCTCTGAAGACTTGGTCTGTACAGTCAGCATGAACACTGATGCTATTGCTATTTCTCTTTATGTATTGTAATATGGGAAAACACTTGTCCTCATAATGGAGATTGTTTTTTGGATAGTTGAAAGTAGTGAATCATTTAACTGTACCCAGATCACTGAGTGGGAAACTGAAAATCCTGGTAGGCTCCTTGATAGACCGGAGCTTGATGAAGAGCCTGTATTACAAAAAACAATCGCTTTTTACGAAGAGAGAAAGAAGAAAGCTAATAAAAGGGTAGCAGGAAAGTAAGGCTTTGGTAGAAGCTATGAATGATCAGAGAGGACTTCCTTATCAGATGCAGCAATTTCTCAGAGGCTTGCAATGAACTATTTTAATTTTTCAACAGCAATTCAAGTTGTGCAGCCACTCATAACAGCATAGAAGTTCGTTTTAAGATAATTGCTTGCATTTTGCTTGTGCTATAACTGCTTACTCTTTCAAAGAGTGCAAGTTATTGATTGCTCCTGCCTAACAGTTCATCTCTATCCAGGCTGCAAAACAACAACTGCATATTTAATTAGCTGCTGTAGATATTGCATTGAAAATTGTGCCTAACAAACTCATGGATGTAGGAAATTTTTAAGTTAACTTTGATTAATATTTTCCTCAAATAATGAAGTAATGCTGTTCTGCAGTGTACAGGGTAACAAAGCTGAGTTTAGAGCCCATATAATCTGCTCAGATAACTCCTCTCTCCAGTGCCCACCTACCCCAGGCCATAAGGCTGATAGGATGTTGTGCAGCCCAGCGCATGGCAGCTGCAGGGCGAGTTACAGCCAGAAGCAGACAGGAGCCCTTCTTCCCATACTACTGTCCAGTATTGCAGTAGGGGACTGTGGTGAAAGAATGCTTTGTGAGTTGTGACCAGTTACACAGACTTAAAATATTATTGTTCCCATGAGCCTGTATGCATTTTTATCTGTTTTCATTATTTTATGACCTGTCTGTGAGGACATCCTAAAGCATTAAATGCAAGGCAGTGGGATTTGTCCCTTCCACAGTTGTTGCTTTGGAATCTGATGCATCTACATGCACTTTGCTGAACTACATGCATCTTACATGTAACAAAATGGGTTTAATACAAGCTAAGACACGAGATGACTTCCAAAATTCTGTATGTAGACGTGAGGTGTATTAATGCAGGAATCAGCTGGCCCACCACCACACATTTGAAGGGCAGGCAGATCATAGTGCAAGCAAAACTGCTGATGGATGCTGGTTTTACTGCTTCCTTCTTAGTGTTTTTTTTTTTATTTTTTTCCCTTTAAAGGCATATTTTTCAAAATGGATTTATTTTTTATGTGCCAATATTGATCATCTATGAATCCCTGTGAATAGCATTTCCAGTTTTAGAAATCAGCCCACATTGGAGAGGAAAACAAGGATGTGAAAATCTGCATCTTATTTGCATGTATATTACTACATAACTCTGAAGGTATCAGAAGAAGCATTTAAGAGATGATTTTGATAAGACTGCTGTATTAAATGCATGTTATTTATTTATTTTATATTTAAGTAAAGCACATCATTGTAAGAACATAATTGGAAAAATTGTGGTCAAAAAGCATATACTGTCCATTACAAAAATGCCTGCTTTTCATGTCAGATATTTTAAGATTATACTAATAGACACACAATAACAAGCATTTCTTGTTCTGCAAGTAATAATTTGTCCTATCTTTTAGTACTATATCACCAGGTGTGAAAAATCATCTGACTTTGTGCGTATGAAATGAATGTATATTTATGGCGCACTGATTTGAAGTCTTAGTAACTCTGTCCTCAGGCTGCAGCCTTGGTGCTGCTTCTGACACTCAGCACCCTGCATACCAATTTAGCATTGCTAATTAGTGCTCTATTTTTAGTGTTGTGATGCATTCGTGATTCTATGTATCACTAGTTTTTCCTTCATTTGGTAAGTGTGCTGAATTATGTACTTGGCACCTCTGCTTCATATGAGGAGTTCATCTTGATCCAAGCACTTCTACAAACCTGGGAGTGCATTTTCAAACTCTGTGATCCTAGTAATAACCACAGATGACCACAGACGACCATAGAGTAGAGTTTAAAGTGCACAAACACAACTCTGTCCCTCTTTCCTCATCTGCAACAGGCTTTTCAGTGACAATCTTACTGTACTGATCTGGATTTTCCAGTCTTAATTTGACTAAACGCTATATATATACATTTGGCTTAGAAACAAAAGATAAAAGGAATTCTTTTGACTAATAGCATCAAATTTAGAGATGTGAAGGCCACGGTTAGTAAACTTTATCCAAAAACAATTGGGGGTGAAATTTTAGGGTGAAGTCTTGGCTCAAGTCAAATCAGTGGCAATATTCCACTAATTTTAAATGAATTTGCCCCTACTAAATACTATCTAGGCTCTATCCTAAGGTCTCTATAATTTGTTGCATAAGCATTACACAAGTAATGAAAAAAAAACCCTTCCGCTTGCCTTCAGAAAAGGGAAATTCCTCACCTAAGGTAAAAATCTTTGCTGCCAGGTTTCTGTGGGAGAAGCTGGCAGAGGTAATCCGGCAACCATGGAGTATTCTGAGATTAATTAGACATGGCCTAGATACATGCTAGAGAGCATCAGCTCTGACCTAAATGTTGCAAGGAACAGTGCCTCTGTCTCCTCCTTTGTGTTAATCAACTCTGACACCAAAGGCTTAGCAGGGCAAGTTTGAAGAGAGATTTTGCATAGAAGAAAGAGAGGCAAATTGTTAAATTAATTTTTATTCATTCTATAATTCTACTCATTCAAATCTAAAATATATGGAAAATATGTTTTATCTTCCCCTGTCTTGTAGGTTAATAAGAAGACAACCAGTTTTTTTCAAGCAATTAGCCAAGAATTTACAAAAGCTCTGTTGAGAATCACCATGCCGCACAAGTTTCTTATAGCTTCTACTTTGTCCCAGAGCACCATTCCAGGAGGAAAGGGGGAAAGGGAGGAAGGAAGCAAAATCAATTAATTATACTGTTGCTGTGTTCAATTTTAATTATCTTCCTACATGTCACAGTTGTTGATAGTAAACAAGAAATGGAATCAGCTTCATTTTGATCTAAGACTTACAGGAGCATCTATCCTTACTCAAAGGGTCATTTAATGGGAATAGGAACAAATCACTGACCCTTCAGTTCAATTAGAAATGATGTCGATTGGAATGAGTCTTTCACTACTTAATCTGTAAGTTGCAACTAGCCTCTAAACCCCTTTTTTTTATAGGATGTCCCTGAGTTGTTTGAACTACTCAGAACAAAGATTTAGTTAAGGCAGTGTTAAAATAAAAGCGCAAGCTGGAGATCTGCTTCCAGCTCATCATATGCACCTGGGAATTTCAGAACACATTTGGCTTCATCAGCCTACCCAGCCAATTAGGTGTTAAGTGACTGTGGTCATCTATTAGAAAAGGGAGTTGAATGGCAGTGAACTGCAAGAGCTGGAAACCCACAGTACCTGAAGATAGATGGAGTCCTGTCACTGCCACTGTAACTTGTCACAGGTGACTAAAAGGCAGTGGAGTTCAGCTTGCCAGGATGATGACTTTATTAAGTTTTTCACCTTTATTTCAAGTTCTTTTAGACAAGTCTAGGAATTTTGCCTCTTAAGACAGGGAGGGGTTACCCTTCAGTTTGGGAAAAGGATGTAAAACATTCAAAAATAAATAAATAGATAAGAAGTATATGTGTGCATATGCGCCTATATTCATGCCTGAGCTAAAACTGTACAAGTTGGAAATTGTTTAATTCATATCAAGGAAGGATAAGTATATAACTAAATTACTTTGGACCTGAGTAAAGGGAGAAGCTTTAAAAAAAAAAAAAAAAAACAAAACATATGCATGTTATACTAAAACCTTATGAAATCTACTCTTTTTATGATTATATTTAGTGAAAGTCTTGAATATGTGCAGTGTCATGATCCAACAGGTGCTAGCTACTGCCTGCAATTTCACAAGCCATTCACCATAAAGCATGCCTTTTATAACAATAATTTCACTGAATTACTTAATCAATACCACTTGGTGTCAGACTATACATAAGAGAAATAATTTCTTGTTTAAGAATTTCTCTCCAAATAGCAACTCAATGAGAATAGGGGCTCTTTAGCATCTCTGTGCTCGTTCATGTCCACTTTGAATACTAGACACACAGTTGGGAAATCTGCAAGAAATTAAGGAAGTTTGGATTTGCCTAGCAATACTTTAATTTGGTAGCATAATTGCTACCAAGACTTCCAATAATAAATCTATGATGGAAGCTGTGTTGGGCACACTTGGTATGACGGATGGTGATAGTTGTACTTTCGTTGTCAGCTGCAGGCACCATGCATTATGCCAAATGCCTTCCCCATTTCCAAGGCATCCAAGGAACCCAGATGGAAAATAAGTCTGACTTCTCAGTGATCCTACTGTGTTCCCACTATTTCAGTCTTAATGCATAAAACTGTCTTCTGGGTTGGACTTTCACAGTAATTATTAATCGACCTTTTGTGTCTATGTAAAATGAAGCAGAATACTCTTTCTTCTCATTCATTCTGTGGCTAAGGATCAACAAAAGATGTTTGGCAACTTGCAACTGTTGCACATCAATGTGCAACAACAACCACCTTTGGTGGCCCTTCTTAGCCTGTCCAGGAAGCTCCCAGGGCTTCATTTTCTTCATAACTGACATGTTTGACTTTCCAGTTCTTCAGCAAATAAATTTAACTTTGAACATAAATGTATTCAATATATACTGATCAAGCTGATTGAAGACCTTTAACCAACACAGCATGTATAATTCTGAATTAATAATGCCTGTTAATTTATATTAGATTATCAACTGTTTATCAGTAAATAGTCCAGAGAAGTAGGAAAGCCTACTCTATTTGCAGTTGTTTGTAAAATATTTTCTTGTACTTTGAATGTACTTTAGATCATGATAAAACTGCCTATTTCATTGAATTAACTCCACTAATTTGCTATATTTAAAAAAATTTTTAGGAAAAGTAAATTGGCATCTGAAATGTGGGTGTTTACACCATTCACTGTTTCAGCATAACAGAAACTGCAGCAACATATCTCAATTTTCCCTGCCCTAGATTCAGGAAATGATGCAAGTTAATTTCTGTTGCAAGTGCTCAGGAATATGTCAGCCTGAAGAGGGATATTTTCTGGATCTGAAATACTGACACATCTGGCTCGAAATACAGGTGAGAGTTCCTAAAATAAAGCTACTTAAAATATATTTTTTGCTTAAGATGGCTGAGCCTTGCTTAGAATCATCCCAGTTCTCCTCCAGCTTAAATAAGACACCCACATACCAGACCATTCCATCTCCTATTTTAATGAGATCCGAATCTGTCCAGGATTGTCAACAGGCATTACAGTGTAGATTTTTTGAGGACTTGCAAATCCAAGAGAGGTTAAATTTCTGTAGACTAAAGCAACATTAATCATACAGCATTGGCCATAAACACTGATTGGTGCTCAATACCAGAAAGTGCTGCTGAAAAAAGCATGTGGATTTTTTTTCTTTTACAATCAGTCTGTGAAACATGGGTGGAATAGAGACCAACACAAAATAATGAGCTCACCTACTGTTGTTATGTAATAAAATATAGGATCAGCTAGAGGTGATATTGCAGGAGGAAAACTAAGTAGGTATGACAGGAGTATGGGGGCTAAATATAATGACAGGAACTTCACAATGCGTTCTTTATAAAAGTGACAGAAAAAGCAAAGGAGGCAAACTGTGCTGTGCCACAAGCAGTAAAATCACAAGATACTGAAGAATAATTTTTGGTAAGACATGCATTGCTAAACTCTGACTTAAGGAAAAAAAAAAAAAAAGATAAAAGGGAATTGTAGGAAGAATTGTATTAAGGACTAGTTATCATGAACGCCCAACAATGAAGATGAAGCAAATCTCAGTCTAATTTGCAAGAACATGTATTAACTATTACTGAGAGTCATTTATTTAATTAAAGTACACTTAAAACAAAGAAATTAAACAATTTTAAAGCCTACAATTCAGTTCCTTATTATCAACTCAAATATCCATACACTGTAAATATTTAGGGTATAGCTTTATCTCCTCAGCTGTGTATGTCAATCTCTGCCCTTCTGAATTATCTCCGGTGGTGAACATTGCATTAACCCCGAGTCCCTGCACTGAGGGCAGCATCAGCAGGATGAGCCAGCTGATGGCAGAAGTCAGTGTAGATCTGGCACTGACAGACCTGTGCAAATGCCCTACACAACTCTTCCACAGGCGCCAGTGGCCAGTTTGTGTAAGACCCCAAACAGCTGTATGTAAGACTTTATCATCTTTCTTTGGAGATGATCGTTTAAATGCACATAACCCTAAAAATGTTGATGATAAAGAAAGAAATGGTTGCGAAAAGGGGCTGAACAGAGTCAAAAGTTTTCACTAGAGCATAAGTAGGAGTTAGAGGGAACGTGTTCAAGGGCCATCCCTCCCTGCATTAGCCCCGCACCTTGTTTATCAGCGCATGCAGTCATGCAAAAATGCTCATTGTTGCCTTTGTCTTCTACCAAAGCAGGACATGGCTGCAGATGGAAAGAGAGATAGCTAGGGCTAGGGTGCAGGGCCTGTCACCAAGTTTTCCCAAACCCTTCCTGGGCACCAGGCTTCTCGAGCCCCAGCACATTTCCTTTCCATCTGCTTTTTCTCCTCCAATGAGGCTATATATATATATATAAAAATCTCCCTTTCACGTTTTTGCATTAATCAATTGCAGAGAAGTTTGGGATGCTGTGATGAAATGCACGTGAAGATATTATTCATAATACTGACAAATGTATTATAAGATACAATTCAAGACATAGATATGCTGATGCCCTTTAAAAGCCATGTTAAAATGAAACTAGCGCTCTCATGTTTAGGGCATTCAGCTGAGGAAAGCGAGCCCCTGTCAGGCAGCTGGTCTGTTTCAGCACTTTATTATTTAACCAAAGCATGCCCAAGTCTGCCATTCTATTATTGTGGAGTATATCCTATAGTGAGATATCACGCTAAATGAAACATCAGTAGTTAATTCTAAAAACTTCTAAGGGAAGTGGGAGTGTTCAATGTCTACAGTCCATTGTTAGTTTCAAAGAACCTGCTTGCAGACTCACTGAAAACACTGTGACTGCTCATGGCACTCAGCAAAAGGAAATTGGACTCGGAGCTGCTGACGTGACAAGGGAGAACTGTTGGAAAGCTTTCTGCAGATGACCAGAATCGGGGGAGGGGGATGGGGGGTGGTTCTGTGCAGTGAAGCCTTTGCAACAGCTTGTTGTGTTATGGAATTTTGCACTAAATGATTTACACTGTGGTAGGTATTAAGGTTTTTAGGAATTTCCTGTCAAAGTCTGCATTAATGCACGTGCAGAAGGCTTTGTCGTGGCCAAAATTAAGGCCAGCATCCAACACTGAGCTTCCCCAGGGCTGGCAACTGTGCAGAGTTTTGACATTTGGCAGTGACCCCACTGCAGACATCATCCCCCAAATCCCCAGCAATGAGGCCACTGAGTGGCTTAGGGGGATTGGTAATTGGATACCTCACCCCAGGTCACCGCAGCCTGGCTTCAGGAGCACCGAGGGTTTTCCATGGCTCAGATACCACCGGGTGGTTATTTGGAGACATAAGCAGAAGCCCGTGTACTATTTCAATGCAACAAGCAGCAGGCGAGTCCACGTATAGGCACAAACATTATGACAGTTGCCAGCCTGCTAGAAACATTTGAGTGACAGAGTATTGGTCTGACAGAAGTTGATTAACTTCCTAATAGCAGATGGGATTATTTCATGTTCAGTTTTAGCAGAATGCTCGGAGCACCAGGGCCTGTACGGACTTTCACAACTGTGAGAGACAATGTTTTGTGTTCAGCCCTCTCTCCCTCCAGGTCATAAATGACTTTTTGAAGTGTTTCTGAATGTTACTGGAGGTAATTTGAGGACAACATTAATTTGAGTTTTCTATCTTAGCCATATGAATTCAGCAAGAGCAAAAATATATTCTGCAGATATTTTTAGGCACTTTCCTACATAGGAGAAACTAAGAGCACAGCATTTGAAACCTCAACCAGTCCTTGATGGAGATAAATACCTTCAGTGGGCTGGAAGAGCAAAAACATTACTGCCAAGGTCAGTATTAACCTGAAGCCTCTAGAGTCAGATCCACAGTCTTGTCAAAAGGTCAGATATTAGGAAGAATTTCTTCTCAGAAAGTGTGGTGAGGCACTGGAATGGGCTTTGTAGGGAGTGGTGGAGTCACTGTCCCTGTGAGTGATTAAGGAGTAGATGTAGTACTTAGGGACACGGTTCAGTGGACATGGTGGGGATGGGCTGACGACTGGACAAGATGATCACCTTAGTGATTCTATGAAAAAGGTGGCTGATGAGGCAGACGTAGGGTACAGTAGAATCCTAGCAATTGCACAACGAAACTCTTGGTCACTCTCAAGTGTGAAGCTCTGTGACGGTGATGGATGCGTCGCTCATACGTGAGTTTCAGCAGCATGTAAGCCTCCACTTACAAAAAGAAAAAAAAAACAACAAAATTCTGGTGGGCAGCCTTATAAATGTGCAATCGCGTCTATGGAGTGGCACACAGGTCACAGCTTGACAAGGAGCAGCAGAGTGGTATCACACAGTCACAGCTCTGCACAGCACCAGGAGGGATTTATGTTCTCCCTCTTCTTGCACGCACTTAGAGCACCAGCACAGAAAATAGAAAGGGATCCCAGAACAAGAGAATAAAACAGCCTCTTGCTGCAGTGAAGTCTCCTGGAAGTGGTGAGAGCTGAGGGAATGCTTCCAATCCTCTTGCTTATGGAGCTTCACCATGTCTCTCTCTGCCAGGGTTTGTCAGTCAAGAGGCAACACCTCACACCTGGAAGGGCATCCCATGGGCTCAGGGGAGAGACTCTGGGGACTACTCTTTTAGACCAGAGGGTATCGCAGGGCAGGAGCTGCTGCCTGCCCTGTGAATGTTGTGCTCCTGTGCCTTGCCCCATGTCCTACAGCAGAGGAGGATCACGCAGTGCCACAGTGCTGGTACAGGCTGCACCAGTAAACAAAGGCTCCTGCTTCAGGTGTGTCAGCTACAAAGGTCAGCAGGTTTGGTCTGTTTCCCTCTGATGTGATCCTGTTCAGAGTGCAAGATCCTGTTGTATTCCTGCAGTATTTATTGCTGAAAAGTAACATTCAGGATTGTCAGAGCTCACAGTGCTGAAAAAAATGTCAAAGTGTGCTGAGAGTACTGAGCACAGAGGGAAGGCAAAAGTTTTACACAGGAAGGACACAGGTTTTACATGGGAAGTGTTGTCCTTGCGTCACGGCACTTTGTGCAAGACTCAGATAATCAGGTTTGGGTGTGTGTGTGTGACAGCCCTTCAGGGAAGAAATAGGAAGCCTGACTCTCAGCGCAGAAAATTACTAAAAGAATACATGCAAAGCTGAGAGCTGATAAGATCTCTGTAATCTCCTGCTTAATCTGCTGCCCTCAAGAAAAATCTGTTGACTTTACACACAGGCTGGCCTGAGCACACAGCAGCGAAGCGCTGCCCTGGCTGTGTCTGATAATTAACGGGCTCGCGTTATCCTAGCCGCATGGAATCACTGCAGCCATACGCTCGCACTCGAAATTTCCCCACCCGGTGACCTAAGTAGCACACAAGAGGGGGGAAAATAGATAAATAAAGAGAAAAGAAAGAAAAACAGAGGAAGCCCCGGCCTCCCTCCCACCGCTCCCCCGTGGTGCGGCGCGGCGCGGCGCGGCGGCGGGCTGCAGCAGGTGCGCGGGGAGCACCGCGGGGAGCGGGGCCGGCAGCTCCCGGAGCGCGGCGCCCCCTCCCCGGTGCGGAGCGGCCACGTGGAAGCGCGGCTCTCGCCGCCGCCACTTCCTGCTCGCCTCGCCCCGGCCGTGAGACCGGCGGGGAGGCGGCGGCGGCGGCGGCGGCTAACGGGAGGAGGGGAAGGGAGGCGGGGAAGGGGGGAGGTTTTAAGAAAAAAAGAGAAAGGAGGAGTAAAAAAAAAAAAAAAAAAGTTTGTACGCGCGGGCAGGAGGAGAGGCGCAGAGCAGCGGCGGGCGAGGAGCGGGAGCGGCGGCAGCGCCGAGCCGTGCGGGGCGGGGGGCGGAAGCCCGGCGGTGCGCGGGGCCGGGCGCTGCGTGCGCGGCGGCGGGAGGCAGAGGGCGGACGGGAGGATGCGGCTGAAGCTGGGCTTCCTGCTGCGCGCCGTGCTGCTGGCGGGCAGCTTCTTGGGGCTGCTGCTTCTCTGGTCCTCGCTGTCGCCCCGCGCCGAGGAGCCGGCTCCCCCGGGACGGGTGAGTGCGCGGCGGCGGCGCCGGGCGGGAGGGGGCGGCGGGCGGGACGCGGCGGGCGCGGGGCTGCCGGGGGGCGGCCGCCCGGGCCGCGGCCTGCAGGCCCGAGAGGGGAACGCCGAGCCGCGGGGCCGGCCTCCGCCCGGAGCCGCCGGGAGAGCGCCCGCGGCCAGGCAGGGGTCTCCGCGACCCGGCTGGGCCCCGCCGCGGGGTGGGGGCTGCGGGCGGGCAGCGTCCGGGACCGCGGCCCTGCCCGGTTCGGCGGCGCGCCGGGCAGCGGGCGGGTGTCGCTGGGGAGCGCTCATCGCTCGCACAGACGCTGTGAGCCGCGCGTCCCGCGAGGAGCTGGAGCGTGCCCTAGGGATGCCCCCGCGTAGTCCTTCTGCCGCTGCCCCCACAGTTGCCGAGGGTGAGCCGGATTGCGTGAGGGGAGGTGGCGGGTCGGAGGGTCTACGAAAAGGGCGTGGGAAGCTGTGGGATGGACGGCGGTGACGAGGTCCGGGCACGGTGGGGCTGGAGGGGACCGGAGACTCCGGAGGTGCTTCAGGGGATCAGGAGTGGAGATCTGCGGGGCTGTGGCTGTGCCAGCCTCGCCGGCTGACTGCCAGCGGCCCCTGACAGCGGGGTGATGTGTTCTCCCACTGGAAAAGCAGGTGTGGGATGGCTGGTGTGCCTCTTGGAGAAGATGAGCCTGGAGGAGACTGGACAAGATTACTGCAGTCTTGGAAAAGTCGTTATAGTCTACAGTGATTATTTTAAAAGTGATCCCTTATGATGTGTTGGCTAATGATCTCGGTTCTCTGTAGCGGGCTGCTCTGGGTAATTGTCAAAGGGCAGCGAGCTGACATAATTTTTGCAGTTGAACAATGGAAATGATTTTGGACTTCAGCAGATGCTCTGTCTTCTGAAGCTGTTACATTTTGCTGTATCGTGGCAGTTACTGCCGAGATAATGGGCCATCGTGGTTTTTTTCTTGAGATATACAGTTTATTAAGTGGTGAAGTTCTTGTAATCTGTTTTTTTCAGGCACAACATGGGCTTCTCTGTGTAGGGAGAATTCTTCAGGAATTTTATTTGCAAACCTCCTGAGAAAACATCAAGAAATAAACATTTCGCGTCAAACCGATTGAATTACTCATCCTGCGTAGGAAAGAGAGTAGACCTGCTGGCGAGCATCCTCTGGGGGAACATGAGTGGTGTGGCACTGCCAAGTAGAACAGTGCCTGTGCTGGGGTTGCTGCCTTGATGCGTGCAGGTGCTGTAAGGACCCCGCCCCCCTTCTTGCAGGGTGATCACTGGGTACTGGTGAGCTGAAGCCACATCTAGCTCTGTTGATGCTGGGCCTAATCTGGGAAGCGTTTCTGGCTTGTCCACATGGCAGTGAAGGAGTCGGAAAGCAGCTTCCTGTCCTGGTCGCCTCCCTCCTTGGTGGAGGAGGAGGCATCTGTGATAGCCACCTTAGGAAGTAATTTGATCTTTGCTGGGAACAAATATAATTCTCCCAAGTAAACAGTGTCAAAGATAATATCTAAACAGAATACACGGTTCGTTAGCAAGACCAACTATTTACTTTCTTCGTGATGTACTCAAGAGCGAGGAACACATTTTATCATCATTCTCAAGGAGATGGCAGTATTATTTGTACACTCATGCCTTGGTCTGCACTCCTCCTCAGCAGCCTCTCAGGCGACGGGTCCCAGAGAAGCCTCAGTGCCTGGCATGCTTCAAGGCCAGTAGATCCATGGCTGCTGGGCAGGAACACAATGCATGGTGTGTGTCAGCATGAGGGCTGCTGTGCTGCACCTGGAACACACTGTGCATGCCTTGGTACAGTTTCAGCCCTCTGCTGCTCAGGGTGTACTAAGGGCTGGTTCTATGAGATGTATGGCCTTGCAAGTGTGTGTGTTTGCTCTGCTCTTAGCTGCCAGAAAGTTTGTTAAACCGGAGATGACAGAGTAATTCTTCTTCCCTTACATCACCCTCCTTTGCTTGCGAAGGTCTGCCCAGCAGTAATTCAGCTTCTCACAGCTGACCTTGGGCAGCACCATCCCTACTCTGTGCTGTGAGCTCAGGCACGGCTGAGAGCACAATTTTAATAACAGCCAGGCATTAAAGAAACAAAGATGAACAAAGAGCTGCCTTGCTCTTTTTATCTTCGTAGCCATGAATCTTTTCCTGCTTATGCCAGCAAACACGGATGGGATAGACTGTAATACTGAAGATTTTGTAGCAGTTTATAATTATGTACCTTTTTCTATATAAAAAAGGACACTCCCTCTTCAAATATTGCTTTTTATTTCCTACCGATCTTAAAAGATTTGAATGAGAAGCTAGATAACTTGAGGTACAGAGCTTCCAAAGGAAAAGTGAAAGTGGAGAAGTGGCTATTTAGGAAGGAAATAAAAACATAGCTAATTTTATCCTTCCTTTCTGATAGAAGACTACCACAGATGGATATATTCAGTGCTGTTGAGAGTGTGTTCAGAACTTGGGGAAACAACACTTTTCCAGATACTCTGCCTGTAGAGCTCTATTTCTGCAAAATGTCATTCTGGAACAAAATGTGAGGTTTGGGGGTAGGCTGAGTAAATAACAGATCCAGTAGCAGTAAGAACACCTGCTCTCCAGCAGTAAGGATCACAAGGTACCAAAGCATTAGTTGGGGGTGCACACACTCTTCTTTGTAGCTGTGAGAAAAGATTAGACTAAATCTTTATAGGTTTTCACATACCTGTTGTGGAGTCTCCGGGATGTTTTCTGTTTATGCTTTTCAGAATCAAGGACGATGGTTTTGGAGCCAGCAGGAGACAAGTGAGGCTATTCACTGTAAGAAGATTGCTGCAGGGAGCCCAGCTATGGTGCTTGCTGGTCCCGAGTGAGATATGTTGCTGATTATCAGCCTCGGAGGTACAGCCTTGCAAACTGGTATTGCCAAGGAGAGAATAGGAGTGGGAATGCAGTAGGCAGAGCCAGTGGGCTGAAAAGGTAAAGAAAGATTCAAGGCTGAGAAGTTGAAAGTGGTGTATCTGAGAGGAGCATGGTGTAAATTTAGTGTAGTGAACTCTCTACGTCTGACCAATTACAAAGAGTTGAAATGACCACATCAGTATCGAGATGGTTTCAGTTAATTATGTAATTAGGATTTTATTTATCCATTTAAGATTTGCTTAGCCTCAAGGCAGTGCTTGAAATACAACTTTGCATGCTCATGGATTATGTGGCAGCAGTGTAATTAGTGATCTCCTGCTTCTTCCGATCTTTGTTGGATCGCTGCAAGAAGGCCATAGAAGTTGCCCTGTTTGTTTTCCCATAGGAAGAAGAGATAATAGGAAAGTGGTCCAGCACGTTTTATCATCCATAGCTCAGGAAGCTCGTAAAAAATGTGATGGAAGTATGCAGCTGACTTTGCACGGATCAGAAATGTGGTGGTGAGATAGTAAAAACCATGAAATAAATTCTGTATTCTGAACTCTCCTCAAGTGCAGGAAGGAAGACTTCCTGAAACTTCAGCATGTGCTGCATAGCCTGGTATTTAGGAACTGACTACATCATGTTTGGAACCCTGCAGTGTTCCCCAGTGGCTGGTAGCCCATAGCTGCCTCATCCAGGCCGCTGATGGGCCTGCAGGCAAGACTGCAACTGTCACCAGCCACTAGGGCTACGTGCTACAGTTCTCAAGTGGTCACCCGAAAGTGCAGGATTTATGATGTGGGGGAGGAGGAGTTAGGAAAATAAGAAGAGAAAAGCAAATGGAATTTTTCAGAGTTTTCTCATGACACCCCTTCTACCCTCACTTTAAAGGCCACTAATATCCTGTGTGCCTTAGCTGGATTGTCACCAAGGACTTAATGGCAAGTTGCAGACTACACTTGAAGTGTTATTGTGGTTTAAATTAGATTCTTTGCAGTGGAAGTCTCGGCAGAAATTCATTGCTCTCCCTTAAGGAATAACAGCAAATGCACTTAGAAGAGAAACTGAGAATTGGGGAATTTGATGTCATCACTGGAGGGAATGCAAGAGCAGAGCTTGGAATCAGATAATAAATCTAATGCAACGGGAGGAGTTGTATTCAGCTGTGATGGGATTCGAGCATAGATTAGAAATTCAAGTGGTAAGTCCATGGAGCACCATGGCAAGCAAATGGTCTCCCCACAGTTGCTTGCTGTGGTTAGCTGTGCTTCAGCCAGTGTCTTATTTACTGCTTTGCCTTTCTATAGTTGGGTGAGACCTGAGATAGAGAGCACCAGGTTGGCTTTCGCCAATTTTGGTATGGAAATTTTGCACAGGGAGGCAGTGAGCTTGCTGTAGCCTAAGTGCTGCTGTTCTAGCAAGTAAGCTTCACTCCCTCCCTTCCCATTTATCACAGCAGTCTTTAGTATTGCTAGTGACAGTAATAGGCAAAATGTTTTGAGATATTAAATGTTAATTTTTTTTAATGCGTCCTTTCATCTAAATTGGCTTTGAAAAAGCTTGTAAAAGTCTGTCACCCTTGGGAGAGTGTAAAAAGCCCAATCTCTATCTTATTAAAAATGAAGTCTTTTGTCAAATGCTTCCAGTTATGTTACAGAATAAATGACCACAAAGAGGTTTTTTGAATAATGTGAAGAAATGAAGAAAGCCCTACATAGTTTCTACAATTTGGGTATACATACACAGACTGTATTCAAACTTTCTTGAACTTTTTTTTTTTTTTTATCATTGGAATCACTACTAATAAGTTAAGTAAATAACTCATTATCTCAAGTCTGTTAATTATGCAGAAAGCTACTCTTCTGCAGGGAGCAGTTTAGCACCATTGAATATGTATGTGACAAGATGCCTATTGTCCTATTCTAGCCCCAAGTATTACCATTTGTGACTAATGTAAATTAAATAACAGCTGAAAAATGGCAGATGCTAAGGCTGGTGTTTGCTTTTTAAGAATCCTGTTGCTGGGAAAGAGTTCTTAGTCCAGAAACCTTTGGTGGCATCTCAGTGGCCACGCAGTGGGACATTAAAAATAGCGTGCTATGAAGTCCTTACTTTAAAAGATATGAAAATCTAGGTAATGGTTCTGTCTTTATTCTAAAGGAGCTGAATCAGGAGATGGTGGCTGAGCTGAAGCAGTGGAAGTTCTGTTATGATTACGTTCAGCTATCAGACAGGGCCCAGTGGGTCATTAGGGTGCAGCCCAGAGAGGAGCATCGTGCAGAAGTGTGTGGGGGTATTTCATCACATGGCCAAGCAGCGTGCACCTTCCCAAGCTCTGCAGAGTTAAAATTGCTTGTACTGAGCTGGCATTCCCTAATGAAAAATGACAGTATCTTTGTCCTATTTTTGTCAGATATTAAATCAGCATTACGGGAGACTGCCAAGTGGAAATAGGGCAGGATAAGCTGTTACGTTAATAGGTTTGACTTCTACCTTGGAGGGGGGTGGATGCTTTTTACAGAAAATAGGCCAAATAAACTAAGAGAAGGATTCTGAGTCTGGTAACAGTTACATTTAATTACTGGATTTCCTCTGTAAGTGTGGAAAAAAAGTCTGCTGTGAACGATTAGTTTAAAAATAGAAACATGCTGCTTAAAAGGCCGCCTCCTCCATCAGCTTTCTTTAATCATTTTCTGAATTAAAGGGAATTTATCCTGCGTGAATCTGCCTTTAACAGCCCACCTCTGCCCTGCAGTGCTCTAGATTTAGGCACTGTTTTGGTGGGTGAGGTATTTTCCCCTTGTGATTAGTAGCAAAACCAAGTCAGTGCGTTCAGAAAGCGCAGTGCACCCAACAAATGGGAGCTGTATGCAGCCAGCAGTGTTTGTCTTGGCAACCTGTGATACTGTTCAGGCTTGGATGTCGGGGCATGCTGGTCTTTCAGCCAATGCAGGTTTCAGGGAGAAAATATAAAAGTCAGGGTAGATTTCTGAAAAGTTAAACTGGACATTAGACTTGTGCTCAATAGTGGGTTTCTGGATTGGATTTTTTTTAGTTTAATTGTAGCATCCTCTTAATGAAAGAGTTATGCACCTTTCTGAAGGGCTGTGTTTACAAACCAGCTAGAGGAGAAGGGTGATGTTTTTAGTCAGTCTTCAAGTGATGATCTTTGTGTTCTTCCAGTTTGTGGCTAAATGGTTTTAAAATGTTTGTTTTAATCATTTGATATCTCATTAGAATTGGTAGGTCTGAAATTTGAAAAGTCAGATTCTTTGCTTGCTGCAAGCTATTGATGGAATAGGTTGGTGCTTTCCTATACATGCACTTCGTAGCATAGAATTTCTATTTCCTGAAAACCCATGGAGTTCCCATTTCATTCACTTGCAGGAATAACAATATTTCCTTACCTCGCTAGGTAGATGTTACTTTCTGTAATGAAGAGGTGATACTTTAGAAAGGATTGTATCAAGTGGACATACCCGAGGAAAGGAAAGCTGTGACTTGATCACTGCCGCTATTAAGGACAGAAAAATATTAGTCTCTACTCAGCTACCATTTTCATTTCTTTCATTTTCCGACTTCAATTGCTGCGGGCTAGTAGACATATCACTTTGAAGCCTTTTTTCTCTCCACACGTAAGCATGCTTTCTTGCAACTCACAAAGCACATGAGGTTTTTTTCCATATTATAATATTGTACTTATTTCAGATTTCTCTATTACTACCTTTGCTTGAATCCTTCATTCTGATCACTGACTTCAGTGACATTTTTTAGTATTGCACTGGCTTTCTAAGCTGCAGCTCATTTTCTTCTGATTTCCTCATGGAATCCTAGGCTGCAAAGAGCAGCAGCCAGCACTGGTGCGTGGTATACCTCTGAGCAGCAGGAGGGGGTTGGAGAAAGGTATAAGGTAAAGCCAGTACGCTAGTTTATATGCTGTTTACATTTGGAAAACTTTCTTTACAGCTGAAGATCTCAATATATAACTGTTAGCGAAATTAAAGCATGAGCAGATGGTGCTCTGCCCACAAAATTTCTTACTTGTTTTGTTGTCTTAAAAAAAATTTGGCAATGAAAGTGACTTAGCAATAACTGTTCTGACTTAATGCTGATTATTTGAATAAGGCAGACAGTATTATGTTAGCATATTTTAGAAAAAAAATGCAATATTTTGAACAAAATTGAATAGTTTTTTTCATAGTTGAACATTTTTGTCAGAACTTCAGGATTAAAAATTGCTTTGTTTTTTTAACCTGTCATAGAAGATTTCCCTTTGAAAGATGACTAGAAAACCATGAATAGCATTTCAATAGGATTGAAGCATAGCAGGATTCCATTTTATTGCTCATTTCCTGCCTTTATGGATTTGAGATATTTAAGCAGTGCCTTTATTTTGAACTAGTTAATAAGAATACAGCAGTGTCAATCAAGGAGGTATTTATTGTTTTATTGTGTTCATTTGTTGTAGAAAATGCATCATCTAATAATATCTGAAATTAAAACAAGAAAGAAACCAAGAGACCAAGTGTCTGGGATGGTAATGCCATGAGCTTTCTATTCTTCCTATCGCTGAAGGAATAACAAAAAAGACAATATTGAGATAACATGTTCTTCGTAGAAAATAAATGGTTCTCTTCATGCTTTAGTCTTGAAATGTGATTTGCTACACATCCACTTAAATGAGGCCTTGAAGTCAGCTTTTCAAGGCTTGTATATATGTCCTTTATAAGCAATGCATGCGTCAGTGTGCATTTATCATGCATCTTAGATTGCTTCACCTGCTAAGAGTCTGGTAATCCATCTCCCCAGTGTTATTCTAATATGCCAAAGTCTTCTGAAATGCTTTAAACAGCATCTATGAAATATGTTGTTGTTTTTTCTCACCTCTTCCATGTATCCCACCTTTATTTTCTTCCCCTCTATGAAATACCCTTCTCCTGGGCAGAACCAAGACATTCAGTAGTGCTTAGGTTAAAGTCAGTGATCCGCCTAGGTGGAAAAAGGGGGTGGTGGTGGTGATTTAGATTTTGGTTGTTGCTTGTTTCTTCTGACGGAAGAATAGCTTTTAGTGGTTGTTTGTAAGTGTATTCTAGTTGTGGATGTGCAGGCAATTGCCTGCTTCTCATCGGAAAGTGTTTAGCCAGCAATTCTCAAAACAAAAAGATACTGTGTGGGTTTCCTGTGTGTCACCTCATACTAAAGGGACAAAAGAATTCCTCTTGTACCACTTCTTGTGGACCATCAGCTCCACATGCTAATATTATATTTCTTCCTCAACCTCTGAAGTAAGACTGAGTGACCAAGATGTCCAAGAGCTGACGTCTCCTTGTACCTTCTTTCTCTCTCTGTTTTCTAATGTAAAATGTTCGTCTTGAAGACTTGCTTATTTTTCAGCAATGTAGTTTAAGAGAGATTGAGCTGAGGAAGATTACTGATTGGACAGCAAGGCCATGAAGCTGTTTAACAGCAGTGGTGAGTTCTTCCTGGCAATGCATGAAGAGACACTTGAGTAAGAATCCAAAGTGGTGATACCATAGCCATTATTTGGTGTGGAGAAACAAAGGGGCCAAGATACAGAATCATTATCTCAGTGAACAGACTTGCCTTTTCCATGGGTAGCCAGTCAGTCAGTCACTTCTCAGGTGGCTGCCAGATTCTCCTCCTGTTGTTATCTTCTACCAAGACTTGTGATGACAGGGGAGCTGTCAAGCTGTTTTGATAAAAGGGAGCAGTCTGCCAGGATAGTTCATGTAGCCTTTAATCTTTGTGTATGCCTGAGGGGCCTTGGGAAAAGGAAGATGGCAGGGAGCAGACTGGATTAATTTTTCTGGATGAAATGGATATATCCTAGGGGTTGGCCTACTTTAAAATAATGAGAATTCTTTGAAACGTGCTGTCCTTGAGCACATTTTCTGTCCTACTGTTGCCTTTCTCTGATTCCACTATGCCTGTGTATTGTGGTTGGGACTTGCAGGAGATGCTTTCTGCCTCTTTGGGAGGTGGTTATTTTGAGGATATTTTCCAACAGTGCATATGTCTAAACCCAAGCTAGCTTAACTATATGTGTGCAGCAAAATGCACATCAGGACGCGTATAGTCAGATGCACTTAGTTACTGTCAACTAAGCAGCCTCTCACTTCTCAGCAGAATACTAAGGCATGGGATCTTTGTGTAATTTTATATTTACAGAAATTGAAAAGCTATCTTTTTGCCATAAAAATTAACTTTTTAAAAACAGTTCTGTATGAACATGTTGGGTGACTAAGGTATGATGGGATCTGCACTAAGAAACTTGATATTGATTGCTGATTGACTGCAGCCAGCACAAGTCTGCGTTACTGTAATGACATGCACTGACTTTTGCAAGTTCACCTTCATATTCACTCTCATCCTAACGTGAATACCTCAATTACGCTTTTTTTCCCCTTCTCAATTTTATTTTCCTTGTTGATTCCTTATTGGGATTTAGGGATTTTAATTAAGCTTATTCTCATGACTCTCAGCATGAAGTCAGCTCTTCAGAGCATGTATATACGTCCTTTATAAGCCATGCAGCAACTTAATAGTTTTCTTCGGTTGCAGTGTAAGATATTACATTGAATATCTGAAAGGTAGGAAGAAAGACAAATGATTAGAATACCGCTCTTGATTTTAGCCTGAGTAATAGCTTGGACAGTCTATCTTCTGACAGGTTTTTCACAGGATATAAAACGCTAATGTTTTAATAGAAAAAAACCTATTCCTCTGGAACTCAAGTCTAGGATTACAGAAGTCTTTACAGCCTTAAATGCTAAGCACCAAAGTTCCCACTGATAGACTTGGCCCATTAACATTACTGCAAAGGAGAGATGACTTAAACAGGTTTTTGAACAGGTTTCATTTTGCATGATATTTTCAAGACTTTAGAGTTTAGTCTACTAAAAACTTGTCAAAATCAGTTTGTATTTTAATCCCAACAGTCCTGATTTTCAGGAATATTCACAGCTGTTAATTTATAAGAAAAAAAAAACTCTTATATATTAATGTGGTTTATCTAACAACCATAATTCACTTTTTAATATTACCAAAGGCATAATGTTCCAAACAGAACTTATTATACTTTTAGCTCTGTGCTTTAAAAATACGTTTTAGTAGCTTAATTAGATAGTCTTGACTCTGATGTCTTAAAATGTTCATCAGTGAGAATACTTTCAGGTATCTGAAATAATTGTATTTTATCATCTTCCTTTTTTCAGAAATTCTTCTGTACATTTACTAAAAGGCATGTATCAGGGCTGCTCCAAAAGCAATGCTTCCTATTTTATTACGTTGACCCACGGTGTCAGAGGCCACTGTTGGTAGTACAGTGGTAGAGGTTGAACCTTCCCATCAATATTCCATGACATGTTGTTGCTATGTGACAGACGGTGGAAGAGAGACAGCCTGACAGAATGGCGTTTGACATGGAAGTGTGTGTGAAGCAAAGGGGTGGAACTGAATTCTTCCTTAATGAAGAAGTGGCACCCATTGATATTCGTTGACTCTCAGTGAACATTTATGGAGGCCGAGCAGTGGATGTGAGCACAGTAAGGCAGAGGATGCTGCATTTCAGCACTGGTGACAGTGACATCAAAGCCATATTCCAGATGATCATGCACAGCTGTCACACTACAAAATGAAGAGCATCTTAATCAGCGTATCTGTGTGAATTGGCTAACAGTGGTGACTATGTTGAAAAATAGTGTTTTGTAGCTGACAGTGTGCTCTATCAGTTAGTGTTATTGTGCTCTTTGTAGCTGTAGTTCCCATGCAAATAAATAGGAGGTGTAACTTTTGGAGTGACCTACGTGCTTTTATTTTTAAGATCAGTTTTACTTAGAATAAAGTTAAGTTTTCAACTACAGAGTCAGTGCCTTGCAGCTGAATCAGTTAAATATTCATCTCTGCAGTTGTATGTAACTGGCTTTCTGTAAGTCACTTTGGCTATAAAAGCGTAAGTTTACAATCTGTGTGTATTTTCAGAGTCCTGTTCACGTTCTAGCATCAATTCAACAACTTTGTGCAAGGAGGACCATTTTCTCCTCTGCATGTGTTTGTTAATCTTGTCAGGCATTTATGTTGCTTAACTCTTTCTGTGCTGCATTGGCTGTAGAAATTAAAGAAATGTATAAGAATGACCTGTTTTGATTACTCCATAGTTTGATAACCAGTGCTGGCTTCGTTCCAGTGCAAATGCTGTTTACGAGGGTGGATAGTGATAAGACAAGGGGGAATGATTTTAAACCGTGACACATGAGATATTAGGAAGAAGTTTTTCACTCAGAGGGTGGTGACACAGTGGAACAGGTTGCCCAAGTAGGTTGTGGATGCCCCATTCCTGGAGGTATTCAAGGCCAGGCTGGATGTGGCTCTAAGCAGCCTGTCTAGTGGTTGTTGACCCTGCCTGTGTCAGGGGGGCTGAAACTAGATGGTCTTTGAGGTCCTTTTCAACCCAGGCCATTCTATGATTCTGTGATTCAATGAAAAAGCTCCACAGTGTCTGTTTTTTTCATGCATTTTACAGACTATCTGCAACCCTATGTTAGTGGATGGTATTTGTGAATGGGAAACTACATGTCAGTGTGACAATAAAGTTTATTTCTCTGAAGTACTGTTTATATCATTAACACTTAAATGTACATGAAATTGGTGGAAGCTTTTTGTTTAAGTGAGAGGTGAGATGTTTTTTTTTCTGTAACAAGTTTTGCTTTTGAAGGGTTTTTTTTTTGTTGTTGTTGTTGTTTGATTTCACAGTTACTTAGATTAATTTTGTCTGTAGTCTGAGGAGATGTGGCCAGCCCTAGACTGGTATGTTCCTTAATGCCCTTTCTTATCTAGCTCTAGAGGTGTAAAAGATTGGATGTAAAGTGAGAAATCACTTGCTAATTTTGTTTAATTTTTTATCTGTATGTGGAAGGGAGTTCTGCCTGATGCTTGGGTGCATTTCTCAAGAAAAACATGGTACCTTAGAAAAACACGTTCAAATCATAACACTGTGAAAGTGACTTCTTTTTTATGAGAACTCCTACTGACACTTGGGAGCTTTCCCCAAAATGTAACCTCACACAGTGCAGGGACAGCTGCTGGACATACACATCTTCTCCCCAAATTGAAGAACATGAAACAATCTTTTGTTCTATAGGAAGGTGAAAATGTTTGCTTTCTTTAAGCGTACTTTTGTTTTAGAAGAAATAGGACAAAAGAGAGATTCATGTTTAAAGCATAACTGTTCCTTCTGCATTACGGTTGCCATTGACCATTGAAAACACTGGAAGAACACTGTTGGATGTCTAGGGAATGTGAACAGCAAGCGTGGCTCAGCCCACCTCAGGCAAAGTGTTTTATTGTTTACTTTCCTTGTGCAGGAATGCTTACGTTACTTCTGGTTTCTGTGACCGAGATAGGGCCTGGGTGTGGCAGCTACTCAGGAAACTGCACAGCTGGGCAAGCCTGCATTTTTTTCTGATGATCTTATTGCACCACATCTATCCACTTTTGTGCGTCCAGTTCCTCAGTGCAGCACAGGGGTCTCCTCTGAGGGAGCAGAAAGGCTTAGAAAGAGAGAGGCACTCTTGTACCTTTTAATTAAAATAAACAAAACAAACCCTGAAAGAAAAAAATAGCAAGAGTCAGCCCCCCTGTTAAGCCAAGCAGCTGCTCTCATGCCAGACTGGAGGTGATTTTTCTCCTGGGTGCCCCTGGAGGTCCTGAGGAAGGCTTTGAGGATAGCTAGAAATAACTCCAGCTTTTGTGCATTTTGGTGCTAGGGCACACGCTTGTCTGTATTTTTCAGCTTCCATGGCTGTTTTTTTTCATGTTCCCATTTGAACTGTCAGCACTGGTGTTCACCCTGCTTATGGATGCCAGGTTTGGATGCTTTGGCTTGCTTTGGGGAGTCATTGATCCAGCTCCATGTGCAGACATAGAGGTGCTTGTGTTGGCATGCAGAGGGGATAAAAATGTGTAGAGGAGAGAAGTAAAGCATTCATCTTACTCTTGAACAGTGGCTAGAAAAATTACCAAACATCCAGCATCTATCAGGCAGAGTTTTAAATCCACAACAAATTAGAGAAAATAAAAATGCAAAGGCAGCTCCACCGCATCAGCTAAGATCAGTATTTTTCATTTATTTGCTCAGCAAGTCCTAGGTTTATCTTATAATTCATTTTCATGATGTTCCACTGTTCACCTTGCAGCAGAGATAAAAAATATCACCTTCAGGTCTTACCGTATCAGCGTATCTACAATCTCGGGAAGATAAATGTCAGTGTAATGCATCACAGTATTGACATTCTGAAGTATTCCAAACTTTCCTTTTTAAATAAAGCAGGGAAGCAAGACTTGAGTACCTATACTCAGTAGCAAGAATAAGCGAGTGATTTTTTTCTTTTTTTTTTTTCACATTTAATACAAGTCCAAGTTCCTTTACAAATCTGCAGCTATGTCATACTGCCGAGAATTACATAACTGGAAATGCCGTACTGAACAAAGGAAAACATGCTGTCTCCAGGTAAAATATTATGTCTGAAGTGACTTCTATTGCTTGTGGCTTTCAACTGCTCTTTACTAAAGAGATGAGAGTTCCTGCTATTCATGTTCTGTTGAAATTATTAGAAATGAAAAGCTGAATAGTAGCTTATTTTTAAGCTGAATTTAATGCGAAGTGGAAAAAAAAATACTTAGCTTTAATGAAGTCAAGAAGACAATCCCATTTTTTTTCTATAGGACCATAGGATAGCTCAAGCTGGAAGGGAAATCAAGAGGTCCAACCTCTTGCTCAAAACAGGGTCAGACAGGTTGCTCAGGGCTTTGTCTGGTCGGGTCTTAAAAGCCTCCAAGGAGGGAAACTTCATGACCTTTCAGTCTACCTTGTTGCAGTGCTAGACTGTGGTCATGGTGAGAATTTTTCTTGTATCCAGTTGGGTATTTCCAACAATTTCTTTAAAGTATCAGCTGACCTCTTTATCACTTCCTGGTGTTCTTAGTTCACCCAAGTCTTAAAACTTTAAAATTCTTTAGTTATACTTTTTTTTTAAATTACTTTTTTGTGTGTGTTGGTTTGGGGTTTTTATTTATTTTTAGTTTGCTAGGACTGTTGAGTGGAATAGGGATTTAATCGTAATTACACCTCACTAATATCTTTTCAATGTTAGAAGTAGCAAGTAAAGGCCATCGTTTTCCTAACTGCAGTCATTAGCACCTCCAGTTGATGCCTACATGCTTTCATATATGCTTAGTGTTTATGGTAATCGCTACAGCTGCCAGCAGTTTTATGGAGGCAAATAGAACCTGAAAAAAGGCTTGTAGTCATTCTTGGATCAATTTTTAACTAAAATTCCATTCTAGTTATTTATACAGAGAGTTTGATTTGCCAAGACTTCTGAGTTCATAAGAAAAAAATCTTTACAATAAATCAGCATTTGTTAAAAAGATTGCAATTCTTCAAATTTCAAATATTTCTTGATATTCTGTTTCAGTGATGGGGATTAGACCCAGTGCTGTGAAGACTGACTTCCATTTGTTGCAAGCAGGGAGGGTCCATGTGTGTCTTTTTGTCTGCTGCATGTAGAATTAATATAAACAGTAGATTGCTATAGTCACCTACTGCTGATTTGAATGCAAGAAATTGCAGCAGGCAGTAAGAGGCACTTTTGTATTAAAGCCCATGTTAAAAAAGGAAAAAAGACTCTTAACGCTGATTGAAATTCTTGTCACTTAAAAGGTAGAATGTTTGTGAACTGCAGTATGTCTGATGTCTGGTGCTTTATACCAGTATCTCCGAGGAGCTGAAAATGACAGTGTGTATTCTGTAAATCCAGTGCTCCCTATGATTTCTTACAGTGTTTCCTGGTTTGGAGGGAGAAAGGAAAAGAGAGCAGCTGCTGGAGTTTGATGCTTATTTCTCATAGTTGCTTCTTGACCAAGGGATTGGTGCACACAGGTAGATGATGTTTATTCACATTTTCTCCAGTCCTGTGGTCAGAAATGCCAGCCTGATTGTACCTGAGCTGAGTCATGTGAAAATTTTCCTCAGAATGGTTCTTCAGATGTAGGCAGAAGCCTCAGAGGTTGTTCAGGGTTTGGAGCTGAACCTTATTGCCCCAATAAAGGTAAGCAGGTAGGATGTCAGGTCCCAAAGCCAGCTTCGAGATAAAGATTTGAATGCCAGTCTTGGGCAGCTTCGTTCTGAGATTGTTTGTACCACTGCAGGTCACCAGCACTAACCAAGTAAAAGTCAAGGCAGTCTGCTTTTTGAGCTCCAGCAGCAGCATGTCTGCCTATTAGAACTCATGGTCTCACTATGAGCACGGTGACTTTCCTAGTCAAAAGAAAAGATACTGCATGGAAAGCATGAGCTAAGTGCTAGTCTGGAAGGGTGGTGGAGAGTAGGGTACAACAGACCAGAGATCTGTTCGAAGAAGTTTGTGGATTAGGTTATAGTATTCTTGCTGACTATCTAAAAGATGCAAAGAATATGACTGTGTTCACACGTGATATGGTTCTTAAAGCAAAGCTACGAAATATGTTTTGACATTCCTTACAGAATTACAAAATTGCAGGGGTTGGGAAGACCTCTAGAGATCATCGATTGAGTCCAACCCCCATTTTAAAGCAGGTTCTCTGCAATAGGTTACACAGGTAGGCATCCAGGTGGGTCTCCATAGCAGGAGACTCCACAACCTCTCTGGGCAACCTGTTCCAGTGCTCCGTCAGTCTTGCCATAAAGAAGTTCTCCGCATGTTTGTATGAAATTCTGTATGTTCAAGTTTTAGGCCATTGCTCCTTGTCCTATTGCTGCACACCACTCAGAAGAGTCTGGCCTCATCCATTTGCATCCTACCTCACTTTAGATATTTATAAACATTAATCATATTGCCCTCAGTCTTCTTTTCCCCAGGCTGAACAGACCCAGGTCACTCAGCCTTTCCTCATACGGGAATGGGAGATGCTCCAGGCCCTTGATCATCTTTGTGGCCTTCCTGGACTCCTAGGAGATCCCTGTCTTTTTTTTAACTGAGGAGCCCAGAACTAGACACAGTATTCTAAGTGTGGCCTCACCAGGCATAGGAGAGGGGGAGGATCACCTCCCTCAACCTTCTGGCCATGCTCTTTTTAGTGTACCCCAGGGTACCATTGACCTTCGTGGCCACAAGGACACACTGCTGGCTCATGGTGGACCTTTTGCCCACCAGGACCCCAAGGTCCTTCTCCGCAGAGCTCCTCAACAGCAGGTCGTCTCCTAACCTTTACGGATGCATGCGGTTATTCCTCACCAGATGTAAGACTCTACACTTTCTCCTGTCCACTTTACAGCAAAACAAGAAATTTCATCAACTGTATGTGTCACAGAAAGAGAAGTCAGTTTATGAGGGTTGGTTTCTCTGTTCAATAAATTGGCTCTTGCCAATTTGGTGGGGGTTTTTTTTGGTTTTTGTTTTTGTTTTTTTGCTTTGTGCTTCCAGCATATATATGATGTTGATAATATTTTTAATGTAGTTAAAACAGATAAGAGCGTACCTTACCTCAACAAGTCAGTAGGATATAACTGTATTTTATTGGCAAGTATGGCACAGATTCTCTTCAATATCCTGCGCAGAAAAGATGCAGGAAAGAAGAGTCAGGGAAAATTGAGACAAAACACAGTTGATCATAACAAGTGATTTCCTCTTGCTTGTCAAGCAGTCCGCAAGGTAATCATGTAAATACCAAGTCTCCCAAATCTATTGGGAGTTCAGATGCAATTTTCAGAAATGCATTTTAGACCATGTGTAATTTTCATGCAATGCAGCTTTGGCTTTGGCTGGCTCTTTCTCTGAGAAAGCTTTCGAAATGGTAGGGTTGATCAAATTGTGAAAAGCAGTTTAAAATAAAAGACAGAAATAGGCTGTTGTAAAGCTTGAGAATGGTAATGGGATTTCAAGATAAATGAAAATCTAATCATGCAGTTTGTTTCTTAATAGTAAGAAATATGAAATGAAATTGACAGATGACTGAAAAATTGAGGCATACAAAATATAGCACAGAAGCCTGCATCCCTTGGTCAAGCACGTCCATCAGCAGTGGATTTATTGTATTGTGAATGTAATTTGCTCACTGAGGTATATAAAAGAGATGCATGACTTTTAAATATCTGTCTGTCTCAAAAGATTGAGGCATAAGGATAAAGTTCTGCAATCCTTCTTTTCTGGGTTTAACTAGTGCAATGCTCATAGCTGATGCCTGGGGGGCTGGAAGACATGACATTACTTAAAACATTAGGATTTATGGGAACTTTTGTTTATTTCTCAGACTTCTTCCCTATGGATTGAGAAATAATAAAGTTGATTATTTTTAATAGCAAAGCTTTGGGTTATAAATTCTAACTGCTTGGCCTCTTAGATTTCATAACTTAAATGTTAATTGTTCAAGTCTAGAAGAAACAGCCGGAGTGTTTCTTTATTCAGTCATTCTTATGGGTGCCTTCTATATTTGTCATCCATTTGATTGCAAAAACTACTGAAGTTGCTAGCATGCAGTTTAAAGTATGTGCATATGTGGCCGGAGTGGAATACTGCCGTAGAATTAGCAAAACTACCTGGATCAGCTTATAATAAATTCACAAAATATTAATATAACATCACTGTTTTTATTTCTAGGTATTCAGGATCTTGTGCTCTTAATTTTTGTTAATTGTTAAAGATGTATAGTCCAAGAGATCTGCAAGGAATGGAGCTCATTTTAGCTAGGAAATGGGACATGCATTCTGATAGCCTCTGACTGGCAATGCGGATAGAGATGGCAAAGCTCAGATAAAGATCAGTGTTGGTTTGTGAATTCTGTGGAATTTTGTGGAGCTATGGGCCAAAGGTCATAGATGAAGACCTGGTATCTGGAGGCCCTTTTGAATTTTATTATCCATGCTGATTTAGATGGTGTATTAAGCAATTGTCCACTTTGTTCTTAATACTGGTAATTTTTCTAGTCAAGCATTCACCTGATCCCTCTAGAGAGGAAGATTGTGGACGGTTGTGTAATTATGGTTTGAGGATAATGGCTGTTTCAAAATAGTGGCTAGCTTGCAACAGTGCTGACATTTCACCTTGAAGGGATGTGAGTCCCTTGCTTCTCTATCAAATATGTCCCCTTCTATCTTAGATCTTGGGGAAAATGATTTATAGGCCAGCAAAGCTTTGGTTATTTGAATTATTATGAATGTATTGTATCCCAAGTATGTTTCTGATTATCCCACGCTTAGAATAAAATGAATAAATGCCTTTATTTTTGCTCTATTTTACTGGTTTCAACTTAAATATCTAGTTTTCTGTTTAAAAAAAAAAAAAAAAGATTTTAGTTTATCAGGCTGCATTGTAAAACATTTTGCTTGTGAGATTCTCTGTATTATATGGTCCAAAGCCATGTCTCCTATAAAAAGGCTACTGAAAGATGAAGAAAAAGCAGTATTTGAATCTGAAGATCTTTATGCAAGTTAAAGGTCTGAGTTGATGTTTTTCTTTTCTTCTTGGAAGATTTCACTGTTTCCAGATGTTATGTGAATCATTCAGCACTGTTTTCAAAGCCTGGTCAAATACGTAGGATTGCTCCAAACCACATAGTGATGTGCAGATGGTAATACTCCTAATCACTTGAAGCAGGGAAATGGGGAGGCAATTTTGCACCTTCTGCAATAAATATAGTACATTCTTCCAAAGGGATTTTCTGATTTTTCAATAGGATATTCAGCTTTTCTAGGCAAGAGAGCTGGAAAAAGCTTTTACCTCCAACTTTTTGCCCCTCTAAAACAGAGTAAACAGTGGCACCACCTTAATCAAAAAGACTGTAAACAAAACTGGAATGCTACCTATGCTTCGAGAGAGATTAAAAGGAGAACAGAAGGCTGCATTGGAACAAAATACATAAAACAAATGTTTACACAGATGAGTGATGATAGTATTGATTAGAATCAAGACAGAGTGGTGAGCATTTGGAGAAAGCAAGGTTTAATTTTAATAAGTGTGTGATGTCCTTCCTATGAATAGATGTAGCTTGTCGTCTCTCAAGTAGAGAGCTATTATAGGCAAAGAAGGAAAACTGAGAGTGATTGGGTGCTTAGCAGAGCCTTTCATAAAGTTAAGACAAGAAACTAGACTTTGCCTTCCAAAGATAGGGCTCAGTATCTGGTGGGCTGTGCTTACCTTGGACAGTTTTTTTCCCTGCTGCCACAAGAGAGTAATAGCTCTGCCTCAGGGCTTGGTACTCTCCTTGTTTTTTGGCTTCTTCATGGGATCTGGGTTTCTGAACAACTCAATTACAATGAAGTATTTAAAATAGCTGAATTTAGCAAATTCAACTTATAATACAAATTTTAGTTTTCATCTGTAGGTAGTCTCTGGTATAGCAGTCTGTATGGTACTTCCAAGGATAAATATACAGTCACTGCCATCTCTTCTTGAAAATGGATTGAGGACTGGGGGTGATGCTCTGCAAAAGTTTGCAGTTGAAATACCATCCTGAAAACACGCGGTATGTAGCAACGTCTCTGTGCAGTGGAAGGAAGAAAGGTTGCGGGCATTTACAAAAAACAGTTGATGGCAGGTGCAACAGTGGAGCACAGTCTCTGGATCAGCTCTTTCTTGATTAGACTCTCATTAAGTGCTTAACCTAAAATAACCTACTTTGTGTGATGTCCAGTACTTGCTCTTTACGATTTGTGTCATGCTCCATTAAGAGTGAGGCACACGCCATGTTGAGCCTTCTTGGAGAGGAGAAGGTTTTAGGCTGCAAGATAGGACAGGCAAGGAAGGAGTGCAGTTAGCCCCACAGCACAGAGAGGAGAGCTGAAAAGAGCAAGAAGCAGTTCTGTGGCTGATGGGAACAGTCGTCTCAGGAACCAGAGAGAACACGCTGTACTGCAACAGAGAAAAGACAATTAAAATAGTCTAGAAGCTAAACACACGTGAAGAGATGCAGTGGAATGGGATATGCTTGCTTTTATGCTATTTTGTGTACCACTTTGTTGATCACTTTGCCTTTACTGAAAAATTTAATTATTCTAGTTGCAATAAACTTCTAATAAATTCTCATTTTTTCTAAGTTTAAAAGCCTTTTTGTCATCTTTGGTGACATCTTTGCTCTGTAGGGAGAATACTTAGCTCATACTTCTGCCTTACCCAGTGTCCTCTGACAACTTTTATTCTACAGCAAGCAGCTAGAAATGGTTTGGTTGGTGTTTTTTTTTAACTGCACAAGCTGCTAGTGCCAATACCTTTCTATTTCTAGAATGCAGGAGAGACTAAAATATAACATAACCTTAGGTAATAAAGCAGTCTCGTTAGTAGTTCAGTTTAAGAATATCTGTGCTACTTGAGTGTTTGTATTCTTAATGATGAGAGGCAATGAACTTATGCAAAGACTGCCACAATCTGCTTCTTCATATATTTCTTTGTGTTTTTCTATTTTTCTATTTATTTTCTATTTTCTTTTTAATGACTGTTTAAGATTGTGTTGCCCTTCGGAGGCATTGTGTGTGTTGAACTCCCCGAAGCTCTCTGAGATCTCTTAAGCATTGGGTGACGTGGATTCTTGACAAGGCTTCTTTTATACAGTGTGATTATTTATTTATAAACTGTGACATCACAAGAAATGGAAAGATGAGACATGTAAAAGCCCAATAAGAGTTGAACCTTAGGCAAAAAAAAGGAAGGCAGGTTGGGGAAACTGGCTCAGTGCCTCCAGACAGTAGGCAGCAGTAAAAATTAAGACAGTAAATGATTGTTATTTTTAACCGTAATTTGCTCTGAAACACTCAGTGACCTTTGTTCAGGCAGAGGAGGCTAATTGTGAAACTACCTGTAACACAGGAGTTCAAGAAATATTGAAATGCTCCCAAATTGACCACGTGAGATAGGCAAGGGCTGTGGTTTTATTCACCATCCTTTCTGCTCTTAAAACCCACCAAAGGTGAGAGGGAAGGAGGTAACTGGAAGTGAGAGCACAGGAGCAAGGGCATGGGTAGAACAGTAGGTGTCCAAACAGGGCTCAGCAATTGTGTCAGGATGCTGCTGTTCTTCTGGAGCTGAGGTGACAAGTGCATAGCACCGCAGAAGAGGATGACAGCAGCATTGTTATCTCAGAGGAGTTCTTCTTACAAGTGAGGGATAATATTGCTGGAGAACCATTTACTTTAAATGGGATGCTTACATGACTATCTTACAGATTCATCTTAACGTAGATGTGTATCCCTAAACAAGGTACTCTGCAGATAAATGGGTAAAACTTGGGATTTAGGCTGTTACCCTCTGTAATACTTCAGCAATGACGTTATATCAACAGACAATAAATGTTAATACATTGTTAGAAATTAATATCAATGAGTGTATTTGCTGGTATACTGCAAAAAAAAAAAAAAAAAAAAAAAAAGGAAGGACAAGAGGCAATCTCCATTTTATTTGATATCCGAGGTCTTCCATAGCTTAGTAAAATTTTGAATGCAATGACCTCTTGAAACGCTGGCCACAAACCAAGGCAGTATGCAGGCAGCAGCCTGCAGTTACTGTCCTAGAGGAGTTGCTTCTGCTGTGACTAAGTAGATGATATCTTTACAAAAATCCAGGAAGACAAGAAAAGTTAGATAATATTTTTGCTCTGGGAGCAATTAAAGTAACTGTGTAACCATTAAAAAAAGAATTAATTATTGAGAAATGGAGCCTTGTCTTCCTTAGTGGCCTTCTACCACTCACAGGTTCAAACAACACTAGGGACAACCTTGGACATTAGTGAATGTTGTTAGATTTTAGACTTGTTACTAGGCAACATTAACTTGTTTTTGCAATTTCCTTGGGATTGGTGATGGAGGCTCATGTAAATTAACGTGGGTCACTCAAAACTTGAACAGGAAATTCATTCAAATTTATTTGTAATAGTACGACATCAAACTTTTGCCAAATTCATATTCTGACAAACAGTTCCTGTCCTTTATTATGTGTGTATTTACTTATTTATTCGGAGGGAGGCTGGGAATTCACTTGCCTTTTTATAAGCAATGCTCTCCAAATCAGGAATGTCACATTAGTATAGAAGAAAATTATCCATCTTACTCCCCTAAGTTGTTCTGCCTCAACTAATTCTGGTAATTTTGGAACACAAAGATACTGCTAATTTGTTTTATTATTATTATTTTTTCCCCAGTGGACCATGATCCACTAGTATTTAGTGAAAGCTATTAGTTACTTCTGTCTGAATGCCAAGTAGAAGTGTGATTTTCCTATATTGCCTAATCAGAATAGAATATATGAAGAGAGTGGAAAAAATTTTCCTCGGTGTTGTTAACTAGCAATGTTATTACAGGTATCTGGACCTGGCAACACAGTTCCCTTTTGAAGAAATCCTTAGGAACAGAGAAAGGAGGCACGGAAAAGCAAGCTAAACCTAAGATATTGCTGGGTAATGAGTAACGCACCAGGCAGCAATCAGCTTGGCAGTTGCTATAAAATTTAAGCAGGTAAAGGGGGCAGTTGTCCTCCTTATAAAATAATAATAATAATAATTCACATTACATCCTTCAGGTGTAGTGTAGTACACAGCAGTGTAAGACTTGCTGAACACACATTTCTTCAAAGCTGCTTCTGGCCCTTGCATCTCAGTTACACTGTTAAGTTGTGTAATGTTTTGAATGAATAGAATGTGTGTATGTGGGTGTGGATATATGAAATGTACGTAATTTAATGCTTTCTTTAAAGTTCTTGTTAATATTTTTGGAGGTTTTTTTTGTGGCGTATAAATGGCTTCAGTCTAGGTCTTACGTGAAATGCTCCAAAAAGTAGACTGATGTGGTCGCATTCTGATAGATTTATTTGTTCTTTGGAGGTGCCATCATAGAAACATGTATATGGTGTTGTGATAAGTTTGTCCTGCCTGCCAAAGCTTATTGCAGGTTGGTATAATGCAGCTAATCAAACTAATAGATTTGATTTAGGTCTTATTAAGTGCTTTTTTTTTTCCCATTTAGAATTTTTAACAGAGGAAAAATCTACTCTGGATAAATGGCATTGGTTGTTTAATGGACTTTGGTCTTGTCAGTATATCTGTCAAAACTGACATAAGAACATAATTATAGACTTAATGTTTTCCTGGAAATGTTGGTGATGAATACTTTTAACAGTGTGCTTTTTCATTTGAGTTGCACCACGTACCCAATTACAGTGGGTAATGTATCTGCTATTTTTACAGGCATGTGTTTTTAAACACAAGAATTTTTCTATAATTTTGTATGAAATCATATTTTTCTCTGTTTCTACCATTCCCATAAGCATTCTGTTCTAAGGTTACACAAGCTTTAAGAGTTAGTGTAGGAACTACTGAGACATGCGGATTTTTCCTCCCCCTTGTTAGCAGCAGGTGGAGTAAAGTCATGCTAGAAGCATGCCTGAGAACTGCATTATTTTTGTATCTTCTCAGCTCAAGCCTAATCAATAAGGAGATCTTTGTGGATCCAGCCTGTGGTTCTTTTCTCTCCTTTCATCTTCTTTTCTTTTCGTAATTGAACAAATCAAAACAACTCCCTCTCATTTACTCAAATAATTGGAAATGCATAGCTCTAATATATTGTGTCAGAACCTCTCTCTAGTGGTCTTATTTCCCCAGTAAACTAGGAATACGGCTGCATTAAAATGAAGCAAACAGAGAAAAATATTTTAAATATGTTGAAATCTTTGTTGAAGTACCAAACTTAAGCTGAGAGCTATGTGGTTTCTCTCTTAGTTTCTGTGACAGCTTCTTTTCAGAATACTTCATTTTTTCCCCTTTGTTTTCTTTAAAATCTTGTCACTTGCATAGAATAAGAACTTGCATCGGGGGACTTCTGAGAGCTCTTGATTCATCCTCTGTTAAGTCTTTGAACTCTTCCTTATGGTAGGAAAACATGTTACTTGCCTTTCATGGTAAGTGCCGGTGGTGTAAATGCAGCCACAAACAAAAGTTATTAATTTCCTTCTTCATCCCTGGGTAATGAGTATACTACAGAATTCTACTTCATTATACCTCTCTTCATTTTTCGGACATTGCTGATTTTTGTGTAGATGAACAAGCTGCTTTTATAGACGTGCTTTTGAATTAGTGAACCTTTTTTCAGCATGGTAGTCTTCCGTTCTATAAATTAAACAAATCCACTTCATTTTTTTTAACCATCAGTTTGTAGTTCAGACATTATTTCATAGGACATTAGGGAGTTGCCAGTCTTGAACTGGTTTACTGAAGAAAAGCAGATTATGCAACCTTGACATTTTCCATTTTATTGCCAGCCAGCATCCCAGCCCTCCTGTCAGCTGACCAATCCTACAGCCTCATGGAGGCCTCTCCCATTTTTTTCCTTTATTTTGTGTAGTTTAGAAATATGTCTCTGAGAAAATGCTGTTACTTTCCTCATAACTTCAGTTTCATCCCTCTTTTGCAAAAAGAAAGAACCTCATTTGCAAAAAATCACACCAGATATCTCCTTTTTACCCGTGTCAGGGACTGACTGTGTTTATATCATCTCAGTATTTCCAAAACACCCATTGCAGTGACTCATACATAATCCTTTTAAGGGGTGAAAACAACATCTAAAATACAAAGGAGGTTGAACCGGGCTGGTTCTTGAAAAACTTGCAGAAAATCCGAAATTTAGCATTTGGAAGAAAAGTGTTCTGTGGGGAAAAAAACAAACAAACAAAAGCCAACCATTTCTACATTACTGCTTATAAGCAGCTAATTGCATGTCCTTGGTAAAGATGTAATGAGACTTCTGTTGTTGTTCTTTGGTGGTCTTCAAATGCGAGAGTATTCTCAGGTTTTTGCTTCTCTTCTCTTAGTTTGAGAAAAGCCAGGAACACAGGTGTGTATTGTGCTCAGTTCTGAGACCTCCCTGTACCTTACTGTCCTTGTTTGGTCATTTCCAAAGTTTTTTCAAACAGTGTTAAGATTCTCTTGTTTTTCTGCTTTTTGGAAGGTTATGATTTTTTTTCTATCTTGCCTTCTGATCTGGCTCTCACTGTGGTGTGAATCTTTTTAAAGCTGAAATTTTAATCAGCCAGGCACACTGTTTTAAAAACAATTGCAATTTTTTTAATATAGATGTTATTAAATCGTTAAAAAATTAGAGAGGAAATCATCGTTCATAAAAGAGAAGTTCCGGAAGTTCCCACCTAAGGCACTGTAGTTTATATAACAGTGAGAGTCATTCTTTGATTGTGGATTGACCTAGCATTTTCTTCCAGACTGTATTTAGAAATCTTTTGTCTCAGTTATCTGTGGATAACTGAGTACCTCCAGGACCTTAGGCTGTACCACACATTTAAATGCTGTTAGTTCCTTTCTTTGAAAAATGCTCCTAAAATGCTATGCTGGGTCTGGCTGGGGCAGCATTAATTTTCTTCACAGCAGCCCAAATGGTGGTATGTTTTGGGTTTGTTATCAGCACAGCTGGTATTTTAGCAGCAGCTGAACAATGCTTGCAGAGCCTAAAGGTCTTCTCCATTTCTTTCTCTGACCACCAGAGATCTGGCTGGGTGTAGGCAAGAGGGTGGGAAGAGGTGCTGCCAGCTAGGTGACCCAAACTGATGGAGGAGATATTATATACCATGTAATGTGCTTAGCAACAGAACAGAGGAAGGAGGGGTTAGAGAGATTAGCCATCTTTTGCTTGGGAACTGGCTGAGCATCAGTCTACTCACAGGAGGTTGTGAGTGGTTGCCTTTGCATTACTTGTTTTTTCTTTCACTTCTCCTTCACTTATTAAACTGTTTTATTTCACATGTGAGATTTCTCTCTTCTATTCTTTTATCCTCCCCTCCATGCCCTAGGTATGGGCAGGTGACGCTGTGCTGCTTAGGCCCACAGTCAACGCCTTCCCTCAGGTTTGTCACAGGTGCATAGAAATTGAAAGAAGAGGTGAGTGAGTGTCTGCAGGTGAAACTTTCTGCAATATTTTTCATCCCTAGAAAAATGAAATACGTTTACGGAACAGTAGAGGAGTGCACTATAATGCAAACTGTGTGTAGTGGTTATACTGTAATGAGAAAGTTGTGGTTCCAATTACAGCAAAGTAAACAAATGACTTTGAGAAGTGTCATGCATCAGTCAGAAAACAAACAAAGTGGAAGCTTGTAGCTATTTCATAGGTAATGGAAGTGGAGTGAAAGGGTATTTAATATTGTACAGACCAAGGGCATAAGAAATTCTTGTCTTATTGAGACTAGTGATCCACCCAGCCCAGAAGGACAAGCATGTAGGTCTGGCTGCTGTCTGTGCTTCCTTCCTTTTGGACTCTTCCATCATCCATAAGGGTTGAATTAGAGTTTGTAGCATATACCTCCCTGCCTAATCCTTTTGCTGTCCATTTATGGATGAGTCACCCATTACTTTGCCTTGTCCCCCATAGAACTGTTGGTACCATCTGTGTCCACAGCTTTCCGTATAGCATATTCCAGGAGATCACTGCCTGTGCAGAGAACTTTTTTGATTGGTTGTTGTTGTTGTTATTTTTTTACAAAAAACGTATGAATTTTGTCAAGTGCCTCTAGTCTGTGTATTTAGGGTCAATGGTGCTTTTGTGTTCAGTTTATCCATCACCCTCATGATTTTCTTAGCTCCAGAGATATGCTCCTCAGCCTTCACATCTCCAAACTGCAGAGTCTCAGCCTTTCTGGCCACGTGTCGTGAGGCACCACAACCCTTCCGCTTCATTCTGATTTCTCTGTTCTCTTCCATTTCTAACTGCAGCATGTCCTTTTGAGATGTGGAGGATTAAATACTACCAAAGATGTGAATGCATGAAAATTATATGCTGTCAAAAGCACTCTTCTTTAAGCATCCTTTCTGATTATACTTGTTATTTTGTTGGCTTTTTAGCTGCCTCTGCGCTTGGAGCAGAAATTAGGTGCAAGTTTGTAAGGGCTGAGTGTTCAACAGTGTTCTGACAGTTGAGTGGTTGAGTTTTCATGCTGATTTGTAAGGCAAGTGTGAGATGATGTGTTTTGAAGAGTCCTCTTGAGACTTTTTGCTTCCTTGCAAAACATGCTTTTTCATGTGCTCTCTTATCCTTCTCTTTCTCTTGTTGCCTTTTGAGAGTTCCATGAAAATGGCGGAAGAGCAGAATAATGTATCACTTTTGCATTTTGTACATCTTTCCTGTTTAAACTAGTGAAAGCAGAGAGGTACAATATTTCTTGAGTAAAGGATGTTATTTTGAATTTGAGCCACTCCAACTCCCATTGTTATTGTGTTAGATTAAGCATATTTTATTGTAGATTTTTGTTATTTTCTGAAGGTGGTAAAGAATGGCATATGAGGTAAATAGTGTGATGTAGTAACAATGTACCATTGCTGCAGTAAGGGCAGACTAGCATTATCTTATGCTTTCTTGATAATGTACCATAGTGATTCTGTGTGATTCTGTCAGTAGAGGACATCCTTCTGATCTCTTTTTATCTTTTGATCCGATATTTGCTACTAGGCAGTGAGATGTTACCGAAATCCATATGCTAAAAATCCACAGAGGACATCTATCTTACTTACAAATAGATAACTTTCCCAGGAAATGTGAATTTTCAGCAATGGATTCCCATTATTCCCTTAGTCAGAAGTACTGCGAAAAGCAGTGACTGTATTTTTTGGTGCATGTTCATGGGTGGGGCTGTTGTAATCCAGCTACTTCACACTCAGCTAGCTACTCAGGGCCTTTCTGCCAAATTTCTTTCAATATCTCCCTTGTTCTAGCCCCATGGATCTTGTTTATCACTGAAACTGCCAAGGACTTTCCAAAATACCAGCCTTTCTTTGCAGTGCAGATTTGATATTTCTTTGGGAGGGTACCGTGAAGTTGAAAAGTCACTTAAACACGGGTGCACTCAGCATCAGTGCTTGTGGCTGCTGATTTCAGTCCCAAGCATGGCTTCTATGGCTGCGCAGCAGGTCAGAGCAGGACTATGGCTTGTTTCTGCCTTCAACTTACCTCACAGCTCTAAAACAGCACTGCTGTTTCAGCAGAGAGATTAATGCTTGTGGGAACAGTTTTTGGGGTGAGAAGGACTTTAGGCCTTTGCCAGGACCCACTCACTCAGGTAAGTGTGGACATGATCCAGTGAAGCTCTCCAGCAGCTGCTAACTTTAAGTGTTCGTTCAGCCCCTTAACAGGCATTTCTTTACTCTTGCTTAACATGTGTTTAGTATCAACTCTCAGTGTCCAAGGTACAAGATTTGGGGGGAAAAAAGAGTAATACATTTATATGATCTCCTGCTGTTTCTCTGTGTGTATATATAGGATGACAAAGAAGCCAACAGACCCTTACCAAACAAAGGAGAGCATGGACTAGGAAATGAGAAGTTCAAACCTGTGGTACCTTGGCCTCATGTTGAAGGTGTGGAAGTGGACTTGGAATCCATTCGAAGGAAAAATAAGGCCAAAAATGAATTAAATCAGCATGGTGGTGGTGATAACAATCAGCAAAACGTCATCCAGAGGCAGTATCTCACATTTAAACCTCAGACATTTGTATATCGAGATCCTGTTTTACGACCTGGAGTCCTCGGTAATTTTGAACCCAAAGAGCCTGAGCCTCATGGAGTTGTTGGTGGTCCTGGAGAGGAAGCGAAGCCATATGTTTTAGGACCAGATTACAAAGAATCCGTTCAAGCCAGCATAAAAGAGTTTGGGTTTAATATGGTGGCAAGTGATATGATCTCACTAGATCGGAGTGTTAATGACTTGCGTCAAGAAGAGTAAGCAAACTTTTTGTTTTCTTTTAGTTCTGTTTTTATAAGGCTTAATTATTTTCTTTCCATAGATCATAATCAATGCTTAAAGTAATATTATTAATTAGGCCAAATACTTAAGACTTCTTGTTCTGACAGGCAAGAGTGCTGTACTATACCAAATATTTCTGTATATATGCTAATGCTGTTCCAATTATTCCTCTCATAACTGCTTAATCTATATTGACTTGTCTCTAAAGTCTTCCATTTTAGTGTTTAATTGCATCATTTTGGATGTTCAGTTCCCAGCAATCTTCCTTGTTGTATCATCTCTTTTTAATCCATAACTTCTTAAGATTTGTTTTTAAATAAGAATGCATTATTATTATTATTATTTCATGCAGAAGTTCCTACAGTATTGTTTATTTAGTTATAGTTTCATGACAGTGCTTTAAAAAAAAAGACACAAAATATTGTTTACTGTAAACATTTTTACGTAGTTACCTGCATTAACAGGAGTATATAGATCTGCTACGATGGAGTTTGGGTTTTGGAGCTAACCCCAGAGTAGTCCTCTACTTGCATCTCTCACTGCATTTATCACAAAGAAGTAAAGGGGGAAAGAAAGTTTTTACTTGCCTTGGGGTGTGGCTACTTCAGTGTGAGGGGAATTCTGAGAAGATATTAATATTTACTCTGTGTATAATTACCAACAGGTTTCTACAGTCTCTTCTGTTTTTTGTTAAATGCTGGAGCCAAATTTGCTTTCAGGTTAATCTGCATTTGATATTATTTTCCTTGTTAAATATCAAAGCAAGGTCCCTGAGCAATCTGATTGATTAGTGTTTTTTTAAGCCTTTTTTTGTATTGGATAGGAAAGTATGTGAATTTAAATATAAAATAGGTTCCTGTTCTCCCCAGCAGTAGAGTTATGTCAATACCAGGGTTTGGTGCCAACATCTGGATGCTTCCGGCTGAGGCAGCTATCTATTTGGCTGGTCATTGATTGCTTACCAAGACTTTGCTGTGGCCCTTCATAAAGGGTATTTTTCCATGTCAAGAGGTGGGAGAAACCTGATTAGTCTTACTCATGCTTCTGCATGCACTGCTGCTTGGATTTACTACCCATTGTGTGTTTGTTAAAATGAATAAAGCGCACAGAGTGCAGGACTTCTTTCATGCCACATTCCTTGGGTGACTTACTGAATGTTTCCACCTGCTTGAAGTCAAAGAAGAGAAACGAGTTTGTCAACTGCCAGTGGAACAGGAATGTTGAATTTTACAGTTTCCTCCAAGCACATTTGCAGATAAGTCTTCCATGGAAGTCGGAGCCAGCAGCTCAAATCAAAGTTAGGCTTTATTGTTTAATATCCTAAGAAAGCGAACAAAACAGCATGAAAAAAATGAGCAAAATACATCTTCAAGGCAAGTTTATGTTGAATATTTCATCTACTGAATACTTGAGATGCTTGCAGTTATCTTAAATATGTTAAAGGTTTATTGCAATCTCCATGTGTCCTGCAGGAAAGGCAGAAGAGAAGGAAAGCAATGCAAGATTAGTTGGTATTGCTATATGCTTCAGGTATCAGTGTATTCACTTTCCTGCTTTTCCCCCTGCAAAACATAGCAGGTTTCTTCATGGATGCACCATTTATTTTTCTCCCCCTTTTCACCCTACTGATCCATTCAGTAAGTCCTGAAGCCATTTTGGTTGGAAACACTGGGCAGCATTCACTTCAATCCTACCAAAGAACAGTATAGTCATCCTTTTTTGACTACCAGTACCTTAGCATTGTTAAGTCAGTAAGATATTTCAGACAAAGGCTGGGTTATTCATTCAGAGACACTCAAATCCAGTTAGCCTCTTGTCAGCCTTCTCCTTGGGGCATAGAAGTTCTTCAGCATCACCTTAAGCAATTAGTTTTGTTCAGGGAAGGGTGTTAAGTTCTTCCCCACGCTGCTTTGGCAGGAGTGAAACAGCACTGTAAGAACTTTCTCTCAGCTTAAACATGTAGCCCCATGAAGGGGTGTTCAGACCTGCTGTGGTTAGATTTGTCTTTTTCATCAGACCCATGGCCAAGGTGATTTGCCAACTGCCATTCCTGAATCAGCAGGAACTTTGCTGCTGATTGTAGACAGTCTCAGTTCCTTAAAAAAAGCTTAAGTTTTGCTGCCTCCTGTAGGGAGGGATAATGTTGGCTGGTGTGCTGAAGCAGGTTGTCATGTAATGCAGTCCTATTCCTTAGGTGAGCAGTGTGAACTCCTACATTGAGTTTCTTAACCAGTCTGTTTTAAGGTTGAAGGCAATCAGTTCTGTTGGCATGGGGAACTCTGATGGGTTTAGGTGGAGCAGGACATGTTTTCCCCCTTACTTCTGGTTGCAAAGAGGTGGAAACAGGTTTAGCAGGCCCTGTCCAAAACCTCTGAATGGTTGCTGAAGGAAACCTTTCCTTAAAACTTGGTGATTTTTACCATCTTTGGATTTTATTATTATTTTTTTTAAATTCTGACAAGTTCTGCCTCTTAAGAGCATTTGTATTCAATTTTACACGTTGCTCTGAATCTTAGCAGAACTCTGATAAAACCTTAGCTTTAGGGAATAAGGTCATTAATTTATTTGTTCCCTGGGTATTTTTGTGACTGGGAGTCTGCACAGAGATAAGGCTGAATAAAAACAGAGCAATAAATAATCTGGATGATTTTGGATTCAAGATAAACAGACTATGCTAGGAAAATAGAAAATGGACCTGGGCAAGAGATGAATGCTGTCAGGTATGAGGTACATCCTCTAAAAAAAATCGTCACTGAAGAGAATTACTGGTAGGCAGAGCAACAGCAGGGTTTTTGTTTCCAGCAGGCAGAGCACTGGTGCAGAATTTAAAAAAATAGATAAATAAATATAAATGTTCTGGGTCTGACCAGAGATCTGTTCTCTTGATTTTTTTTTTTTCTCTGTGGAATAACGTATGCTTGGGAGAAATCATACAGGAGTGGTCTAACTTTAATTCCTGGCAACCAGCAGGCCAGGGCTTCCTGAACCAGAAATTGCAACAGGACCATCTTGCTTCATGGACGTTTTTCTGTGCATGTAATTGTCTTTTAAATGCATTTGTACTCTTGAAGTTCATTACACTGTTAGTCAAAATCCCTTTCCAGGCTGAAGACCACAGTGTGTACTTAACCTTTCCTCCTGGAAATTGTCATGTACCCCTGTTGTTCTGCCACCTTCTGATACAGAAATATCAGCTATATCAACATCGAGCTGCTACATCATTGTTCTGTATTTCTTCCTCATTCCTACTACTGTTTGCCCTTTCATCACTCACGAGCTAAAATATTCCCAGAGGTGCTCGTGTTCAACTCCAAGACTTTTTGAGTGACAATGAATGGCAAGTTCAGAGGCTGTCTTTGGGTGCTGTGCTCTTACGCTTCATGTATACTCACTTGTGCTTGCAGTGGGCTCTCCTTATGGCTCACTGCCTCAGTAGCTCCTTGAATTGTTCTGCAGCTTCTTACATTTCAGTAGAGACGGCCTAGATTTTAATAGG
Organism: Chrysolophus pictus; assembly: GCA_037305975.1. Lineage (NCBI taxonomy): Eukaryota > Metazoa > Chordata > Aves > Galliformes > Phasianidae > Chrysolophus > Chrysolophus pictus. The sequence continues at coordinate 48,040,310 of CM074579.1, read as the reverse complement.
CTGTTACAGTCACAAATTCCCTTCAGTGTGAGCAGTATCCATTCATTCCTGTTCCTTAAGCAGTTACCGATCTACAAAACCTTCCATCTTATCCTTCTGTACTGTGCTGTAGGTCTTTGCTTCTGAAGAAACTGAAGAGTCTTTGTCAAAGGCTTTGGAAATTCTGTTACTCTACCAACAGACTCGCCCATATCCACGTACTTTCTGATTCCTTTAAAAGATTAATAATATGTTTCTGCAGCATGATTTGCTTCAACAAATGCTGTGTTTACAGTATACTAGTTTTGTTCTTGATTATTCACTTCTATTCACAGCACTGGAGTAGGACTCAGTAGTCTGCTGTTCTTTGAAACCGTTTTGTAAAAATCGGTATCAGACTTTCCTTCATCCGTTTGTTTGATATCAAGGCTGGTCAGCAGGAGTTACACACCACAGTGTTTTGTCAATTTGTGTTGCATTCTTTTGGAAATACTGGGGCTCTCAAAAAAAAAAGAAAAGAAAAGAAAAATTTCAAAAGCAGTTACGCTGTATAAAGCACAAATAAAGTAAAAGCTAAAAGCTATTGTGAAGTATCGCTATGTGCTTGCTCTGTCCTTGTATTTTTCCCTGGTTATCTGGTGTCTGTCACTGTTGAGAGTTTAGTGTGAATGCTTAAGTTACCTTTCTCACTTCTGAAGTGATCTCTCTTTATTTTGATCATCTATCAGCCCAGCAGGCTTTCTGGCAGACAGCCTATCCTACTTGTGCTGTTTGGAAAAAAATATTTCAATAGTGGCTTTCATACTTTAGTATAATTTTCTCAAACTTCCCCCCCCCCCCCATCTTTCTTATTGTTTACATTCAGTTTGCTTGAATTAGCATTCATTTCTGTTTTCCTTTTTGGATACCGCCCAGTTTATTTAAAAAACATCTCCTTCTCACTGCTAACAGCACCTGACTTTTAATCATGCTGCCTTTCCTCATTCCTTTCTAGGCTTTTTATTTATTTATTTAATTAATTACAAGTACTGGTAAACAACACTCTCAGCTTCTAATACGTTGTCTTCTAGAAAACTCTGAAATGTTATCTGAAAGCATTTTAACAAGCCTATTCAGTCCTCTATAGTTCCCCTTTCTAAGAGAAAGTGTTCCTGTAACACTTCCTCACATTGAACTTTCAGTCATTGTGGCTACAACTAGAGTGTGGCTCCCAAACAGGTTTATCTTTAGCAGAGCTCAGTGTTGTGCTCAGTGTAGGTTTTAAGTTTGGATTTACCATCTCCCTTGAGGCAGTGGAGGTCTCCTGCCTGTGGCTTCTGTGCTTCCAAATGCTCTAGTTCCTCCTGGCGCATTGTGGTGGATGGCAGATTCCTGCATGGGTGGCCAGTTCTTCCCTCTAGTTGTACTGACATCTTCCCTTGTCTACATCTGTGTCAAATCTAAACTCTAGTAATCTTTATACCTGGTTTATTTAATGAAGACTATCCTCCCTGGATAAAATGAAACAGTGCCAAAAGTCTCACTAATGAATTTAAAACAGGCTACTATTCAGTTTTCTCATCCAAGCACTGAATCTCTGCTTCTTTATTTGCCACTGCTTAGCAGTTTGGTAAATCCAGCACTCCTCTCCCTCTTTCCATCTGGAAGCAGTAAACAAATGAAATGTCTCAGCCTCATGTCTCGGAGTATGGGATACTGAATGAGTCCTCAGGACAAGCTTCTCCTATTTTCCTTTTATTTTGTTCTTTGATATAACTAAAGATAGGAAGGACAAAGCAGGCACAGTGCTGGCCAAAGGGGCTGTGACATTTGGAGCTGTGCACAGAAGCCTAAATGAAGAGACCTCTGGTCACAAAATTGGTTTTTCAATTCAGTAGGTTTAAAATAGAGACCTAAGTGAGTTGATTATCCCTCTTAGAAATCCGATTTCTGTTTGCTTGCATGAATTCTGTGGTTAATCGTTAAATCAATGAAAATGTTCTTTCTTAACTTCTTATGGAAAACAGTAGTTCTATGGCTATGTAAGCGGAATAATATTCCCAGTATGTTTAAATTAAAAAAAAAAAAAAAGTGTTTGTGTTGTCACCATGCACTGGCCACCTCCTGACTAGGAAGAGCCAAACTGCATTTTGCTTTTTTGTCATTGTCCTAAGTGAATTTTTACCTTATGCTTTTTATCCCCAGTGGCTGTCCTTAGTAGCTAGTTTGCTGAGGGAGAAAGCATTTAATTGAAGCTGGGAGCTTTTTACAGTCAGGCATAATGATGTGCCATTGGTTGAACCACACCAGCTGTTCTCAGGCACTTTCTTCCTCGTGTATTTGGAAATGGCCATTTGGCCAAATTGTAACACCTGAAATCATGAGCTTTTCTTGGCAGATGTTAGGGAACACTTAAGTAGTGACTTCCTTGTGAAAGAGAATCAAAAAAGCTGAGAAATCTACTCTGTGGACAAAAGTGCTGATGAGTATGAATGTGGAGCTCTGAGAAGAGGCTGTATGGCACATGGCTCATTACAAAAGTTGCCCTTGGTTATACAAGACCAAAACAATGCCAGTTGTTCCAAAGAACCTGCATTTCATATTGCTGCAAAAAATACATATCTACAGTGAATGAATTGCAGTAGTTTCTCATGGCAATTTATTTTCTCTCAAAAGCACTAAGAAGCAATGCAGGATTTTCTTTATCAAGTCTGTTTTCATAATGGAAAATCGCCATCCATATTGGTGTATTTTGGCAGGCTGAAGTCACACTCATTGTGCTTTGGATTGAAATTTAGATGGAGAAGCACTCATTAAGTCCACTGTAAGTGGAGCTGTTTGAAACTCCCTATTTGTCCTGTTTACTGATTTTGGTTACTGTGGAGCCCTAAAGTCAGGGATATTCACCGTGCTGGTCAGATTTCTGCTGGGTAATTAACTGTGTTGTCTGTAAGTAAGGGTGAATGTTCAACATTCTTTGCTCAGATTTGCTATGCTGTTGTTATCCCACCCATAGAAGACTTGCTTGCAAATCATTCTTTCTGATCCAGAGGGTTTAGTCTTAGGACTCTATTTGTGCTTGGCTGTTTTTGACAGCCTTTTTTAACAGGCATTGTAGGAATTGTACCTTGAGTAGTTTGACTGCATGAGGAAGCATTATGACTCTTTGTGAACGTTTCTGACATGAGACAAATTAATCTCTTCCTGATTTTTTATTTCAGTATTACAGTAGATAACTGCTGTCTGTTCACCAGCATAAGCCAGAATCTCAAGTGCATTACCCATACAATCTGTCAGTCTTGTTGTGACAAAATAAATATTTTTAAGTGTTTTTTCCTTTTCTGGATTATCTGGTTGGTTTTTTTTTTTTCATTTTCCTTTTTAATGACATAGCTGCTGTTACAGGACGTGCCTCCTGGGCCATTAAAACTCATACTTGAATAATCGGATCTGTTGTTTTGGATCACCATTTTACTTCAAGCAGAATTGCTGATAAGCTTTTGTAGAAAAACCTGAAAAAGTAACTCTTCCTTGTGTGAATACAATGCTTCTTTTGTGCAGAAATGTATTTTTCAACAATTGTTTCTGCATCTCGCAACATTCTGTAATACAGCTTTTTGTTCAAAAGCGAACAAGGATTGGCTTGTTTAAAAAATCATAAATGAAGTTTTGAAAGACGTTCATTCTATATTTTTATTGTTATTTTTAGTACACATAGAGGAGGGAATTCGTGCCAAAAATAAAGACTTCTGTGTTTACTTATGGATATCCGCATATACAGAGCTATGTTTTAGCGAACCAAAGCAAAACTTAGTATTTTTCTTATCATAGTTTGATGTGGTATCTTGGATGCTTTAGCTGGTCCAAGTGCTATTGAAAATACCAGATGCTACCGCAAATTCTTAGTGCTGACTTGAGTTTAAAAAATATCAAAATCTTCAGTTATAAACAACACTGAAGACATGAGATGAGGTACATGAATCCTTGCTGCTCATCAGAATTAGGTGATCTTTTTACTCTGTGTGAAAAATAGAAGTTTACTATTATCTTTTACAATAGTTAGCTGTCAGGTGAATCTTTTCATAGCTAAGGAGATGGAATAGAAAAGCTCTACAGTGAAGCCTGCTTTCTTCAGGAATTTGATTAGTAGCTTCATTATAGCACTGTGCAAATTACATACTTGATACTATTATACGAAATAAGCTGTCAGTAATTACTGTTGGTACCAGCGTCATTGGAAATGGAGCATTAGGGACTTGGTTTCATTTCATAGTGCCTTCACAACAATCGGTGGTACACTGTACCTGTTTGCAACCAAGAAGACCACTTTAACAGCATGTCCAACAACCTTTACTGAGTGCTGGGGCTGAGGCAAGTGCATCACAGTGGTCAAACAAAGTGGAGAAGCCCAGCTTGTGTCCGGTGGGCCACCAGCTGCCTCACTCCTGACAAGGCTCCTGAAAGAAAAAGTATTTAAAGGGTAATGGGGAATGTACTGTCAGCATCTCCTTGTGGTCAGGAAAGGTTTGAATTTCAGGCTTTATACTTTCAGAAAATCCTTATTTTCATTTAAACAGTTCAGGTCCTAAAAGTGAAAACTAGAGTGAAGATGGATCCTGTCTTTCTTTAATGTCAGCTGCCAGCATTTCAGATTCTGAGTTTCAGCTGAAAAATAGTTGAGCTAAATGGAGGAAGCATTCTGTCAAATGAATGGTAATCTGAATGCAAAGCTAAAAGATAATTGAACTTCTTATGCTCTATCTTGTTCCTGCTAATTAGAAATGTACTATTTAAGAGCTTTTAAATTAACTGACATAAAATAAATTGTAAATCAGCCCATCTGAGACTGGACAGGAACTTTGAGGTTTGACGTCTGGTGTGGTAGAAATGAAGTATTTTCTTGGGATTGAGCCCCAAGCTTTTCATAGCCTTTTGCTTATTGTATTCGATAACACCTGTCAGTGCTTGATAAATCCAAAATTATGCATAATCTGAATTCTTTTGAGCTTTACATAGGCAAATATGTCAATCTGCCATTTCCTAAAGCAATGCATACCCAAGCAAAAAAATGATGGGAATTGCCATAATGCATTAGCTTCTTAGCAGCATTTTCTGACAAATCAGTGCTGGCTGCTGCAGAGGGGAGACGAAGGTAGAGGGCAACAAACATCTTTTGTGTAATCAACCTGCAGAAATGCCTCCTTCTGCCTGGTGGTTGGCTCTTTCTGTCTGTCTCCTCTCTGCAGTAGTGCTCAGTGTGCCACTGTTCTGCAGGGGAACTTGAGAAACACTGGAAAATGCTGTGTTGAGCTGAGGGGATGCTGCAGATCTGCAGTGCCATAAAACAGTACAGCTCTAATTTGGAAGGTGAAAATGATCTGTTGAATGTCATAGAAAAAACAAGCTGAGGACAGCTATGGGCACAACATGAAACAGGAGCCTTCAGGGGAGGAAGGGAGGTTTGGCTCCGTGTCTCTGTAAGGCAGCTTCCCCCAGGGACGGGAATTTATTTCTGGCTTCACTGTCCTGCCCTGATATATTTACTGCTTATCCTTTTTCAGTATTGTGAAAGTGATACTATGGGCAAGATTGTTGTGATTAAAAAGGCGGCAAGATTTACTCTTTTCACTTTGTCGTTAGCACCAGTGTTGGCACTCTGTACAAACCTGGTCATGAATTAGAGTTGTGATGTTTTAAGAGGCATGATAGCAAGTACAGCTTGTGCTTCCAGGGGCATCAGTATTGAAACTCAGTCACATAGCCTTGCAGGTTGCTTCCAGAATGGAATCATACAGAGCCTATAGCTGTTATCAAAATAGGAAATGCTGTTTTGGCGTAGGTCTAAGCTGTTAAAAAGTGTGTAAGAGTGGTTTTGCTATTGCATGCTGAAGGCAAAAAAAAAACCACCACCTAGCTCTCCTCAACTGATCAAACAGTCCTTTTTGGGCCATCTGCTCATTTCTCTATAACTCCTGTTTTGTAAGTTAACTAATACAATTTTATATTGATGTGGATGATGCATAAAAATACCCTGTAATGATTAATAAGTAACAAATACAATATGAACAATAGATTTACTTAGTTATATCTTACAAAGAAGTGCACAGTTGTGTGTGGTCCACTTCTGTCTTCTTGAGGCAGTGCTGCCTCTGACCTGCAGGCACTCAAGCAGGAGCCTCAGCTAGCACCTTAGTGCTAGCAGCCATATGGATGAGTGAGCTGTTGCAAGGTGCCTTGTGAAAGAAGCTCTCATCCATTTTCTGGGGGTGGTGCAGTACTGCAATAGTCATAATAAATCGATGACTTAAAACAGCAAGCAGTCCTGAATTCAGAATGAAGCTATGTAAACAGCGTGCTGCCTGCTGAACCTCTGTGTCCTTATAAGATAAGAACTGATCTTATGAGAAATGGAAGCTGCAAATGGAAACAGAGCTCCTTACTTCTTGTTAGGCTCTGCTAGCATTAAAGCCACTCAGAGAGAAAAATGCATATGCTATCAAACAATTAACAGTAAGTGATAATTGATATTACTATGAATCTCATACACTTTTCAACATGAAATACAACTTAAAATACAATTTTAAATTGTGAACAGCTTTATATTCCTGCAAAATGGAGTTTAGAGCTTTATTGTCAATTAAAATTTTAGGATTATTTGTTAATACAAATGCTACCAATACAAATTGAGACCTTCAGCATTTCACTGATTTAGGGCTCAGCTTGAAAGGAGACTGACTTGAGGGTCTCAGGAGTTTTCTGGGGGCACTCACAGTAGACAGCAACAGCTGCCTACTGGTCCAAGTACATAAGCGCAGTTCTCTGAAATGAGGGTCCTGATGTGCCTTTGCAAAACACAGGTGCTGGTTAGATAGCTGACCTGAGAACAGTAGTATTGGGAAGATGAACTGGTTGTAGCCACACACACACACTTTTTTCTGGAGTTGAGATGCTTGCATCCTATGGAATGGAGGAATTCAGGACAACATGAGAAGCATTTCGGTTAGCTCAAGATCTCAAATTGTCCTCTATTTGTCTGACTGGAGCTCACTCTTAAGTCACTATTACAGTGCTGTCATCATTTGTTGCTTACATTTTTTATTTCATGGCTGGAGCATTCTTTCAGGAGAAGCAGTGAACAGCCTACATCTGCAAGTCTGCTGGTTGCTATCAGGGAGGCTAAGGATTATCCAGGCCTTGGACCAGGCAAGCAATCATTTCTGCAGGACATCAAGGGCAAGTTAGTAAGTAGGGCACTAAGCTGTGAGAGCAGGAATTTCCTCAAGCTAAGGAGTGTTCCAGCCCAGCTCTGTAGGTTCTTGTACAGAGGCATTCCCTGGAGATGTCGTCTGCTGTGGCTGGCGTGCCACCTCTCCTGGGATGGGAGGTGGTAAAGGAATGGTGGGTGGTGCTGCTTCCTTGCAGCAGGGGTAGAAGGAGGGCAGAAATAATTCACATGGTTAGTATATTGGCTAATGGACAGAGGAAGCATTGCTCACCCTATTTCTATTAGATCACTGCTGTATCTTTTGAAAGGTTACTTCTTGTTCCAGTCATCAGTCCACCCATGCTTTCATTTGGTAATACACTGCTTGTTTGGGAGCAGGAAGTTTTCACTTGTGCACTGGTCTGAAGGTGTTGATTCCATTCATCTATGGGTTCCCTCTAGAAAGAAAGCAAAAAACCTGCTCCTCCCTGTGACATTGCTGAGGAAAACTGTGTACAGTCCTTCACGGATGTGTTCACTTCTGCTTGTGCTTGCCCCGTATAAGAACTCCTTATGGGGAGGTCAGCAAAAGTGACGCAGAGAGCTGTGATGACCTCTCCCCTCAGCTCCACCAGTAAGAATTCCAACTATTTGTTCTAGGTGAGCTGTCTTGATTCCCAGCTTATCACAGCTGACCTGTAGGCTGCAGCTGAATGGGCACCGTGCAGAGCAGAGGCTGCACCCTGCAGTGTGTGGGCAGGACAGAGCACTGGGGATGAAACTGGAGGCTGAAGTGCATTTAAATCCTCTTTGTCACAGAGCTTTCAGTGCTTTGAACCTTCCCTGTGCCTGATTTCAGTAGCAGCTTTTGTCTGGATGCCCATACCTACTTGACCCTGTCTTTTAAAACTGAAGCATGAGCTTGGAAATGTAAGCATTTTACTTCCCTTTCTGATGTTTAAAATTCACAGGTAGACTAGTACTGTAAAATTCAGCCTCAGATGTATGGAACGTGTGTGGTTTCTTGGTGTTTGATTTGCCAACCACTGGATGTCACTGCTGCCTCACAGAAGGTTCTCCCAGCTCCTTTTCGGTGGGTTTGGACAAACAAGAATGGAGGCTCTCAGGTTGTCACTCAAATAATTGCCCGCTAGCGTTTCTTGGAAGAAATGCCACATTGATTATAATATACATTAATTGCTAATATCTAAAGTAAACCTCTAATTCCCAGTGCAAGGTGGGAGACAAGATTGTGCTGTAAATTACTGCAGCCTGCAGAAGCTTGCGTGCTTGATGAGTCAATGTGCTGACTGTCCAGTAAGTGAAATCAAGTCTCTGGAAAAAAGCATGATTTAGAGGCATAAATGTAACATTTTTACGACTTACAAATGGCACATTTTGCAACACATTATTTTTCAAATTTAAAAAGTGAAATGTGCTGACAGATTTGAGGAGATTAAGTTGGATATGTAGAAGAAAAAAAACTTATCTAGAACTCTGGCTTTATGTTTTGAAAATATATTAAATACAGATTTTAAAAAATGCATACAAATTGCTCACAGATGTGGTTCTGAATTCAAGTTTTTATAAAAGGGTCACTAAGATGATCAGAGGGCTGGAGCACCTCTCCTATGAAGAAAGGTTGAGGGAACTGGGCTTGTTTAGCTTGGAGAACGGAAGACTCTGGGGAGACCCCATTGTGGCCTTCCAGTACTTAAAAAGGAGCATATAAACAAGAGGGGGAACAGCTGTTTACAAGGGTCGATAGTGACAGGACAACAGGGAATGTTTTTAAACTGAGACATGGGAGGCTTAGGTTAGATATTAGGAGGAAGTTTTTCACACAGAGGGTGGTGACGCACTGGAACAGGTTGCCCGAGGAGGTTGTGGATGCCCCATCCCTGGAGGCATTCAAGGCCAGGCTGGATGTGGCTCTGGGCAGCCTGGTCTAGTGGTTGGCAACCCTACCCATGGCAAAGGGCTGAAACTAGATGATCCTTGAGGTTCTTTTCAACCCAGACCATTCTGTGATTCTGTGATAATGGGTTTGGGTTTTTTTAAATACGGTAAATTACTTACTGCCTCTCATTATTCTCCTGATCATTTTCTACCTACATTTTCTACTATGGGAAGTGAGAGGAAAAAAGCTCATGGAATATTCTGGTTTGTTGGAGTGTTCATTTTGTTTGAAGGTGGTCTGAAATGTCACGACTGTCTTTGACTGGATGAAAAGAAAAAAGAAGTTTTCTATCATAAAGTTTGAAGATGCAGGTCAGCAGCACTGGAGGCAAAATTTTCCTCTTTCTACATAGTTCTTGAACAGTGCTAAGCTGGCACTCTGATTTTGAATATATAATGTTGTTTTCCTGCATTCTAATGTACCTATGCCACTAAAATTAATCCAGGTGAGTACGTATTCATAAAACAGAAAATGATTCTGTTATTAATCTGCTATTAAACACACAATGGAAAATCTTCCCCGAACGAGCTGACTTCACTCTCCTGGGCAGAATAGCCCTTTTATCTCTCCAAATAGCTACACAAGGTGCTGGCAGCCTAAGTGCTGCTGCTGCAGGTTGAAGTGCCGCAACTTGTAATCAACTGAAATCTTTGTGAGGAATTTGTGGAAGGAATACATGAGTCACCCGATCCGTTTAAAAAAAAAAAAAAAAAAAAGGCCATCTAGCACCTGTGTGTTAGTAGCTATGAATGTGATTAGCTGCAGCTACTTCAGGCATAACAGCTACTGAGCTGGAGACTTTTAGATATTTAGGTGTACTTCTGGAGATCGTGCTGTTGCAGGGGTTGCATCAAGCCTGACTAAGAAAGAAAATGCCTGATCAGATAGCTCTTAGTTATAGAGGGATTTCATTAGACAATTTTCGTCTCTGAGGGAGCAAAATGAATAGCCTGTTTCGACCAATTTTAGTTTTCTTTCTGGTGAATGAGGAATATGCATTGACCTTTTTAAGTATATAGAGAAATATAACTGGAAGTTTCAGTGTTTCCATTTGTCAAGAATAATTGTTTAATATATGATGGATATATTTGAAAAGTCAGATTCTCTCTAGTAGAGATTTTTCTTGCTGAAAGATGAAAAAAAGAATAAGATCCTTCATCTTTTGCTTATTGAAATCTAAAGCACTACGTCTCTGTAATAAATAGAACAAATGGATAAATTTCTTCTCAGAAACAGTGGTGAGGTCTTGGAGCAGCTGCCCAGGGAGGTGATGGAGTCACTGTCCCTGCCGGTCTTCAAGAAGAGGGCGGATGTGGCACTGAGGGACATGGTTTGGAGTGGTCACAGGCATGGGCTTAGACTAGAGGATATTAGTGGTCTTTCTAGCCCTAATGATTCCATGATTCTATTATTTGGAAAAGGGGACTGATTATCAAGAAGGAAAACTTCAAACTATAGGAATTTCTGGGCTGATTGTAGTTAGGGAGACTGAATAATCTCATTTGGGGATGTAGCTGAGGAAGGGAACAGTTGCAAAGTTGATTACTATGATTTAATGAATGTTGAAAAGTGTGGCTGAATTACTTCTATTGCTTGCTTCTAAATCATCTGTAATCTTTCAGGGGAAGAAAAAAAACAGACCTTCCAGACACTTTGTGTCACCACTTTGTGGTGGACAAAAATGCAAAGGGCCTAAAAAAAGGTGTTAGTGCTATTGTGTTCATTTGGTTATCCTTCTTCTCGATCTTCAGTTCTTGTATTATAGGCTATTGCCTTATAACTTCAGCAGCAGGAACAGGATTCAAAGATAGTGATGTTATTTAGGGAATGCACAGGCAAAAAGCTTGGCACAAATCTTACAGGAGGGGGAAGGACAAGGGGGTGTATGTTTTTTCTGAGAGCATAGTGAAATTGAAATGTTGAATGTTTGAAGTAGATGCAGAAAGGCTTTTCATGGCACACTGAGCTGGAATTTAGTGATGCAGAGTTCTGCTGAAGCACTTAGTAGGAGCTGGCATAGGAAATAGTCAGATTTCCAATGTTACTCTCTAAGACATAAGAAAGATGAGAGTAAGTAAGAAAGATATTACAGCCAGATATAGGCTTGATTGAACCTGTTACTTGAATGTCCATCCAATGCATCTGTAAGGATATAAACTGTTTGTTTCAATCAAAATGTGCTATTCATTAATGTGATAGCATTTATTAGCAAGCCGTAGATAGGCATTACATTTTCAAATTAAGCCATAACTTCTAAAATGAAGTGGCCCTTCAGGGCTTGGTTTCTCTCTTATTTCTTCGAGTTTTCCACATAACTGTGCCATGTGTTCTAAAACTATGGACAGTTGCACAGATTTGGCCAAGGTTGTTGCTTTTGTGTGTCAGGTGAAACGTGACTGCATTCTGAGCAGAGGAAGGGAGAGCTAAATGTGACCTTTCTTTTAGCTACGTTTGTTATACCTGAAAGTTTAAATATAAGTAATGAAGATCCCTTCTTGTCTGCATAAAGCCAATGGAAGTGCTTTACAGGCAAGAACAAAGCAGGAAAAAAGCATGTCTTTTATAGTAAGTGAGCCAAATGCTTAGTCCTCCCTAAATAATGGTATTTTAATGGCATTCTGGCAGGCGCAGCTCGGTGCAGCCTTGCAGCATTCCCTTGCAGCATGGTGCTGGCAGCAGGGATGCGCAGGGTCTCACACCTTTGCACATGGTCATGGAGGCAGCAGTTGTTCAGCAGCTCCATTCCACTCTCTTGTAGGAGGGAAAAGGCCTTGCTTTCTGAAGCAGGCTGCTGCTCAGGCCTCATGCCACTGCTTGAACTGTAGTATAATTTACGTCCCTGTTCTCTTCTGTCCGAAAGACAGCCCTCAGCAAAGATGCACGTGTGGAAAGGTGTTGTACATCACAATGTCAAAACCAATGCAATGAAATGTTTTCACAGATGCAAACACTGGCATTATGATGAAAACCTGCTCACCTCCAGTGTCGTCATTGTCTTCCATAATGAAGGGTGGTCCACGCTGATGAGGACGGTTCACAGCGTCATTAAGAGAACACCTAGGAAATACTTGGCAGAAATTGTGCTGATCGATGACTTCAGCAACAAAGGTATGTTGGAGTATTAATACACTGCTTGCAGAAAAGGCAAAATTTTTTAGGCATTGTTTTAAAATTAGTTTTCTTTTGATTCATTACCTGCTGTGGACTGAGTTGACTGCAAGGAAAGCGAGCTGATTCTTCAGTCTTTTCAGCAAGGGAAAGCTCTTTTCCAGTGAGCTGCTTTCATGAAGGTGACAATCCTTTCTATGCAGTCAGTTGCTTGAAAGGCAAGGCTTGTATTACTTCTCTCCTGCAGCTGTGGAGAAGTATGTAGGAGGCTGCTGGGAGAACAGGTCCCTCTGTCAGCTCTTGTGAAAACACAGTTTTGAGAGTATTGAAGGAGTTTGTGTTTAACCTGTTATGAATAATTAATTCCCTTATTCTGTAGAGGAATCCAAATTCTTTCTTCTTTTTTTTTTAATTAAAACAAAGATTTATCTAAGGCAATTCATTTTCACTATCTTTTTCATTTTTAACATCCTATAGCACTGTGTTGAAGTGGTTGTTTCTCAGGGCAGTGAGGGAGCTAAGAATTTAAGCACATGTTGAATTCTGTCTTTCTTTGAGACTTGCATATTAATTCAGAAGTCCAAAGATTTTCCTCTTCCTTTGTAATATACAGCCTTAGTTTATACTGATAATGTATGTACTTTTGTGTGATTCTTAGAAATATAAACATACACTGATTTTTTTTCCTCTTATGGTGGTATCTTAAGGGCTAATACAAATTGAGACCAAATACAGAGTTGAAGTATGACTATTAAGGTGATTGGTATAGAGGAAATCACCTTTTTTCAACTCAGTGCTCTACTTTGAAATTTATTTTTAAAAATGCAATCGTTTTTTGCACGATTTTATTGCTGCCTAGCTTTTTGATGGAAGTTGACAGAGTAGTTGCCTAAGAAAGAACATTTTATACATACAGCAAGCGTATTCTTGTTACTGAGACAGTGCTTAGACATCAATGACTGCCTCTGACTTCCTCCTTTCAGACAAATTACTTGATTTCTTTGTCGCTTGTCTTGTATAGCAGTACATCTGCCTCACCCCCATGTTTATGGGAGTAAATCCATAAAACCTGAGCAACTTTCAGGCATCAAGGTAATAGTGAGCCAAAAAGGTACTTTTACTCCTAGGTTTTGGTAGAATAGATTTGTAGAAAATGCAAATCTCTTACAGAGAGGTAAAGTCTTCAATAGTTCTACCCCTGCAAAAATCATGGTTTCAAACTTTTGCCCCTTGTGTGTCATTTGATGCTATATGGCTCTGATTTTGCAGGGCAGAGCTAATCCATTATTTTGACAGAACTGTAAGCATATATGATATGGTTATATCATATATCATATGGCAGTTTCTTTTAAGATGACAGTGAGGAGCTAGGGTAGGCTTTTAGGAGCACAGGCAAGTCAGAACTGGTCAGGAGCATAGGATACACACTCTTTGGTCTCCTCTCTGTGTAATAGCTGCTCAGGCACTGACAGCAGAGAGCTCCATGCTGAAATTCTGTCCCTTTCATCGAGCAAACTGCACTTCTTCCCGTTCAGTCTAGCAGCAGTTATTGTGTTCTGCTGGTATGCCTGCATATCTGCCTGATATGCCTGAACCGATCACATAGTCAGGATTGAGTATAAATTGCTATTAAAGATAATTAAGGTATGCTAATTTTTACGTCACACCCATAGGTAGGCAGGTATCATTTTCTGTTTATTTTTACAGGAGATTAAAAGTTACCTGTATTGTAAACTTGTCTACATCTGGCTCAGTCTAATAAAGATACTGAATGGTACATAATAGTCCCCTGTATTCTTTACAGCCTCTGAGAATTTGGCTTAGATATACACACACGCTGTAAAGCAGAAATATCTTCTCTCCTAAGGGATATGATCTTAATAATTCAGTCAGCAGACATGGACTGTGTTTTTCCTTTGCAGCTGGGATCACAGCTTTCCTTCTGAGCTGTTCAAGGACTGCCTGAGTGAGAAGCATGAAATAACTGCAATGCTGATGGTCTCTAGAAACATCACCAAGTTTTTACTAGTGATCAGTCTCAATATTTGGGTTGCACATGAGTCATAGCTGACTCTCTGCTACACATGTCATTTATGGGTTGAGTTTGGCGTAACTGGTGCTACACTTTTACAGTACATGACTAATGTTAAATACAGGTAATATTTTTCCAGAAACTTGTTTTGGAATGCAGAATCTGTGCTTTTTACACACATATGTATGGTTAGCTGATAGATACAACTAGCCTAGAACTAACTTCCAGTAGACCCTTGTCTTTATTTTTCTTAGACTTCATTTTCCCAAATAATATAGGTCAGAAAATGGAGTAGAGTAAGCATAGGATGAAGTGTTCTTATGTGTGAGCATTGGAAAACAAGCAGGGACTGGAATGGCTCTGTACACCTTGCTGCAACTGCATTATTTCCCTATAATAATTCATTAAAATGCTTTAGGCTATTACTTGGTAAACATAATTAACTTAATTTCAATCATTCAAATTGCATTCCAGATTTAAAAATGGCTGAGGGAGGAGAATCTAGCTCCACTTCTTTCTCCCTGGAGAAAAGCATGATCTAGCATAGCTGGGGTGACACGCCAAGCTGCCTGAAGTGATCCACAGTAGTTAGGAAAGCTGCACATCACAAGCAGTCTTTGCCACAGTAGAGCTGCTGGTGGCTTTTTGCTTCTCCAGCCAAAGCAGAAGTGGTGCTGATCAAACAGGCAGGCTTCGTGACTTTCTCCTCCCCGCCTGCTTGCAGACTACTCGCTTTGTGTCTGCTTTTCTTTACATACCTTACAGGCAGAAACAGTTGCGGCGCTTTGAAAATGCTATTTTTCATTTAGTTCTTTGTGGAAAGTCAGCTGGGAGAAGCCTCTTTGCAGAATGATGCTGCCTGCCTGCCTTCATCTCCTCTGCAAACAGCAAGTCTTGGCTGTGGAGGGCTGCTCAGGGAGATGTGCTGAATTCAGCTCCAGCATGTCTTTCTTTGCCAACATGCAGACAGAACAGTAACAAGAAGATGATGCCAAGCTAATTCAATTGCACTAGTTCTGATGTTTGCAGTGGAAAACTCTGTACAAATGCATCCTAAAATCCATTTACTTATGTTTTCTTTACGGTTACCTGGTGTAGCATCCCTTATGATAATAAAAATGGGAAGCAATGGGCAATGACAGGTAACAGTACTTTCAGTTTAATAGTGCTCACAGGTGGGATCTGAAATGTGAATGTGTACCCCTGTCTGAACTGAGAGCCCTTTACTGGCAGTGTTAGAGTGTGGGACCAGGAGGCAGCAGCTTTAGGGAGGGCTTGTGGTGCCATTTCTCTTGTTCTTTAATAAATGACATCCATGAGTGGACGAAGAAAAACAGAGCTCTCCTCCTCCCCACCCCCAGCTGCAATCTGCAATGCCTAATGCCTTTTGGAGAAAGGATGTGCTTTTTAAAAGCATTGATTCATGCTGTAATCATGCAGTGAGACTTGAGAGAACCACCCAAACAAGGGAAGACCAGATTGGTGGTTACAGTACTTTGGGGGGTAAAATGGACATTTTAAAACAGAAAATAAAATATCTGTTGACAGATATAATAAATATTCATTTTAGGGGAGCGACATTTAATGTTGGCCAACAGTATTTCTAACTGCAGAAGGATCAGGGTTTTATACAGTACTGTCACGCAGCCTAGCAATGCCAAGTCTCTATAAAATGGGAAAAGGGGAAAATTCAGTTTTCCTGTGGGAAAGAGCACTTGCTGCTAGCTCTGGCAAAGACTGGGATAATGGACTGCAAAGCCCTGGGACTTGTGCTGTGGAAGAGCTTTACTGAATCAGTGTTACAGGTTTTTACAGCTCCCTGTGAACCATACGTAGTTGAACCTTTGATAAGTAAAACATTTGGCTTCACGGGCAAGAGAGCTGGAAATAACTTTATAAACTCTAAAACCTTCCCAACTGTTGCATGTATTTGGAATGTGCAGAGTAAATAATGGTGTGGTACAGAGGTTCTCGTAGTACTATTTCAGAGTGACCTTATAATTCACTGAAAGTTATCCTATAACATTTTTTATACAACTGTCATATCGCATATTCTCTATATAACGCATGGCACGTTACTCTATATAGCATAAGTGATAAAATTGTTCTTTCCCTTGTTTGATTTTTATAGATCCTTGACGTTTTTCTAGTTCACAAGGCTTTACAAAATAAACTGTAAATGTGTGTGGGAAAAGAGGATACTTAAAACTGTTGCTTGAGAAAACTTTATTTAAAGAGGAGGGATAATATCAGTATGGAAAGAATACAGATTTTGAAGAGTTTCTGGTCTTTGGTAGAACTGCTGAATTTTCAAGTTTGGAAACTTCACTTATAAGAAATAAACATTTTTATCTGAGTAATTTATGTGTAGCTTTTGTTTAAAATAAACATTTTTAAAATACTTTTGGCAAGAATATAAAACTTACTAAAATGTAAGATGCAGCAAACTCCAGGCTTCAATCCTTTTAAGTCAGAAGTGCAGAAAACAGCATAGCTGAAGGACCTTGATGACTGATTGCTATTGCAAGGGATGTCCTTGTCCTTCCACCTCAGCATGTCCCTCCTGGCCATGCCCACCTCTGTGGTTTCACCAACGAGGAGACAGGCCAACCTCAGCCAGTTCAAAAGCTACTCCTCAAGCCCGATTAACAGCTTGTGTGGAACCACAGTAGGCAGAAGACCAGCATGGATGCTAGGTGTTGGATAGGCTTGTGGAGGAGCTAGGAGCAGTAGAGAAGGATGTTCTGTCCTTCCTGGCAGCATGCTCTTAGCTCAGCACAAATACATATCTGTCTGCCCCTCCAGGCTGCTGCAGACTACGCTGTGGGTGTCCCTGCCTCAGCTTAGGTGGCTCATTTTGGGTGCTGATGGAGAAACAGAAGCCGGACATGATTCGTTCAAGCCTTTTAGTACAGAAATAGATTTCAAATGAACAGCGGTAGTTGAATTAGCGTAGCCTCAAACTGTGAGTGCCTGACTGCCAGCCCTTCTGCCTTTTTGAATTTTCTCAACAGAATCAACTGTGCGAAAATATTATGCAACACTTGCATCCTTTTTTCAAATTGTGTGGTAGAAATGTGCTTTCCAGAGTAGTCTGGCAAAGCCCAAGTGCAAATACAAATCTGTAAGCATTTCAGTGTAGCCCATCTTGGTTCTTGTGGATAACTCATCCCTTTATTGGCCAAGTCCTTTTGGCTTAAATTTTCTTGTCCTTTTTGTGTTCTGTGGGGTTTGTAGCATGATCATCAGTACAATGAGCCACAGCTCATCCACTGCAGTTCTGGCTCTCTCAAGTATTGTTTTTATTAATTTAATTAAAAGATTAGCCCAACACCACTGCTACCCCAAGCTGGGACAGGTCTAGATGAGAGAGGGGAATAATTTGAATACAGTGGGCTTTTGTCTCGGATTTCCAGATCTAAGAGACTAGGATAACATTTTTTAAGTCTGAAGGAAACGTGGCAAAGAGAGATGATAAACTGAAAAGCAGTGCCTCCTACTGTATGTGTGACATTATCTAATGAGGAAAGACCATATGCTGAAGTGTGGACACTATATTGGTCTGTGTGGTCAAAATACATGTGAAGACCTTGAAGCCACTTCATGATACGTTGAAGTGACTGGGAGTTTTTCATCCAGCTCTGCTGCACTGTGGCCAGCAACTTGACCTGATTTTTCTTGAAATGTGATTTTAAAGAGGTGAATTTGTGCCACAAAGTCAGAGAGCTCCAGGGCTCAATCCTTACAGGTTTAGTGTTTGTGCACAGTAGTACAAGCTGCTGCTTGATTTCAAGATTCCCTAAGTCCTGTATGTGTGTAGATATTTTTAAGTAGAGTTGGAGTTGGGTTGTATTAAGAAAACAAACACGTCTATTACTAAGCTTCACCCAAATAAATTTTTCCTGTTATTTGATAGCTCACCTAAAGGAGAGACTGGATGACTACATTAAGCAGTGGAATGGTCTTGTAAAGGTATTTCGAAATGAAAGGAGAGAAGGTTTAATCCAGGCTAGAAGCATTGGAGCCCAGAAGGCTAAGCTTGGACAGGTAGGATCCAGCTCACACGCAAGTCTTGATTAAATATATACTTAATTTTACACCTTTTTGTTTGTTCATTTCTAATATTAAGGTATTTCAATGTAAAATAATATTAATTAAAACTTTGTGATACGATTGTTCATTTGCTTCTCTGTTTCTCTCTTTTGAAGGTTTTGGTTTATTTGGATGCCCATTGTGAGGTGGGAATTAACTGGTATGCGCCACTTATAGCTCCGATCTCCAAGGACAGGTAATGCTCTCCTGTGATTTCTAGTGCCTGGCCTCTTAGAAGCAAAAGTCAAAGTAACAATCTTCACTTTTAAAATTAAAAGCAATGTGTTGTATACTTGTGTCAACTTCTATCTGTATCAAACCATGTCAGTATTTGTTGAATGACAGATCTGTCGTCTCTCAGCACAAAAGCTATGTGAGGAGGAAGGAGAACAGGCAAATCAATCTCCAGATTTTCTATTTCAGTAGGTGTACTGAATATTTTGTTTAATATAGATTAAAAATCAAACAAAGCTTCTCTTTTGCAGTGATCTCAGTGATCACAGTTACAAAAACATTCTATTCTAGGCGAGAAAGGAAGATAATTAAACAAAGTGTTTATTTTAACTAAAGATAACTTATTTTTGGTGAAGGAAAAGTAATGGCAAAAGTTCTGATTTAACAGGATTTGAAGTTACTGCCATCTCAAGAGTTTTATAACTGCAGGATTGCGAGATGGTCCAATCTGACTTCTGTAAAGCACTGTGGAGCATTGCCTCTAAGGAAGCAGGGTCTGGGGCTGAGCACATCTGTCCTGCAAGGCCAGGTGTCTGCAAGCAGCTGGGACCTATGTGCAGTGATAAGAGCAGGCATCCAGGGACTCCGTATCTGGCTGCTGTTGTCGTGCACTACCGTGCTCCCAGTTTTGTAGTCTGGACTACATGGGTTTACAAAACCACAGGCTTGTTTAAACACTTTAATCCTATGAAGTAATGGTTTAATCCTAAAAAGCTATTTATTAACCTGTCATACTGGCAGAAGTTTCAAGAAGACTGGTTTTTTGTGTGTTTTTTAAAGGTCATAACTTAGCTGCAAGACTGTTTGTAGGCCAGAATACTGGCTAGAAGGAGTGAGAGCTCTGTGTGCTCCCACTGAGACTGCGTTGCTCTTACACCTGACAAAAAGATGGGAGGAAAAGGCAGCTGTAGGGGCTCATCCAGCACTGCATGTGGAGGTGCTGGGAGCTCTGCAGCCTCCCACCAAGTGCTGTTCCCCAGGTACAGTGTACTGGTACTTCTGCACTGAAGGAAAGAGCACAGCATTATCACTTCTTGTCTCCTGCCTGCTTTTCTTTCTCATCTGAAAGTTGACTTATAAAGATGGAAGTGCTTGAAGAAAAAAACATAAAAACTAGGATTGCAGTTTGGTCACTGAGAAATCCATTTGGGAAATTTGGAGAGAATAACAGGATGATGTGTTTTCATTGTTGAAAGTTGTATATGAGAGATAACTATGAGGAGCACACTGTAAATTAAAAAAAAAAAAAAAAAAAAGAAAAATTCTATTGGAGACTGTTGCTAAATGAGCACCAATAACATCTTTTTTTATCCTTAAAAGTGTGGATTTGCAATATGGTTGAATGGGAGCAAACAGTGAACATCCATATTTGCGCTAGTAAAAGCTAAGCATTATTACCTTATTGGCAGCTAAGGTCTGATGTGAATAGAAGTTACAGAAAATAATAATACTCTGAGAACTCTAGCCCTCTAAAGGCTCTTTTACTGCCTCCAGCAATGCTTTGTAAGAAGTACACATAAAGGAAAAAGTGTAAGTGAATTGATATGTTAGCATTTCATACTCATCTCTCCTGCTTTCAGAATCTCTTCTCAAAAAGAAAAGCCTCTCTTTTTTCTAACGAAGCATCATTTTGCAAGTGGCTTTTCATATGAACTGTTTTATGAGATTAATAATTAATGGTGAAAAATTCAGGTTAGTCATATTACTTTTCTTAAATTGCATTTTGCTCTTTCTTTCCCTTCTATAAACGTTTCAGAACTACATGTACTGTACCTCTAATAGATTACATAGATGGGAACGATTATTCCATTGAGCCACAGCAAGGTGGGGATGAAGATGGTTTTGCCAGAGGGGCCTGGGACTGGAGTTTGCTATGGAAACGAATTCCATTAAGCCACAAGGAAAAGTCCAAACGAAAACATAAAACTGAGCCTTATCGGTAAAGAGAGCTGTTTATATACTGTGAATTGTAACAAATGAGTGTCTAAAGCCTTTCCTTCTTCCCTCCTCCCTCTTCTCCCACGAATCACGGTTGGCGCACGCATCCTCCGTGGGTCCCTGCGCATAACCACATCCTCCCCGCCACCATCCGCCACCCGCAGAACCACATGCACTGTGCCGCTTATAGATGTCATAGATGGCAACACTTTTAAGATTGTGCCGCAAGGGGGTGGTGACGAAGATGGGTTTGCTAGAGGAGCGTGGGATTGGAGTATGCTATGGAAGAGGGTGCCCTTGTCCAAGCGAGAGAAGGAAAAAAGAGAGACAAAAACCGAACCGTATCGGTAAACACTAAATCACTTACCCATTTCTTTTTTCTTAAGTAGATATTGATCCACTAAATCTTGCATGTACACTTAAGCCTGAAAATATTCCTATCTCTGACCATGCCAGCTGCTTTGTTTCATCAGAACTGTACGCTGCAACTGATTACTTGCTTCAAATGGCTTTGCTGAATTCTGCTGCCTCTCTGTTCCTGCTCTTGTGTGCTTAACAGGGTGTACCTTAGAACAGCGGGGGGTTGTCTGGGGAGATGAAGCATCGTATGACTTTGTTTCCAGAGAAAACTTTACTTAGCTTCAATAGTTTTAAAAAGCAGTGCTGGAAACAAAAGTGCTTATTTAACCATTTGGTTTGAAATAATGAGCATGCTGTGAGTATTCATAACAGCTGGTAATGCGTAAAATCTGTAGGTTGCTGTCATGGCTTGGTGCATGCATACAGCTCGTGGGTTATGTA
Organism: Chrysolophus pictus; assembly: GCA_037305975.1. Classification (NCBI taxonomy): domain Eukaryota; kingdom Metazoa; phylum Chordata; class Aves; order Galliformes; family Phasianidae; genus Chrysolophus; species Chrysolophus pictus. The sequence continues at coordinate 48,018,983 of CM074579.1, read as the reverse complement.
CGTTTATCAAAGAATCCCTTTTGTCATGCTTCTCCCACTTGCTTCACAATAGATCACATCTGACAAAGAAGCATACTATTTGAGAATCTTGGCTAGCTGTTTTGGAAGGTCTCAATATGCATGGGGGTTTTACTGTAATGTGTATCACATGAAAAGGAAAAGAGAGAAAAAAAATCCTTACTTTCTGTGAAATCTTCAGTAATTTTACACAGATTCACCTTTTTCTTCTGCTTTGGAGCGGGGTATGTTTTCTTCCCAGCAAACAGAAACTGGCTAGAAGCTCTAGCTTAGAGTTTCTGGATTGCTTTTCAAGACTGGAAGGCTGTGGTTCTGCTGTTTTTTATTACTTTCCCCTTCACACTCAACTAATCGTGTTACTACATTTGAAAGCAATCTTCACATCTTCAGAGTCTAATGTCTTCTATTGCTTGTATATATGATTTAAGTACTGTAAGAACTTATGTTGGTAATTCCCTCTCCTCACCCGTGATTGTTCTTTGCTAAAATGGCAACACATGCAAGGAAGTTATGAAGCTTTGATCTGTTTTGTGTACAACCTAAATAATACCATTTTCTGACAAGGCTGTCCACATTGGAACTTTAATATTTGCTCGGAGGGGGATAAACTATTTCAAACATCTCTGTTGTGCTCTGTGTTTACCATCCAAACAGGTCTTAAAATCCTTTAAACTGTTCCCAGAAACACACAACACATGTTCTCAGAATAGTTTAAAAGATTATTTTATTTTTAATAATACTTTGATAGTCACAATGCCTTTAACAAAAAGAATTCCGAGTCAGTTATGCCCAGGCTGTGTGTGTTTTGTTGCAGCAATACTAAGGCATGTAAGACCAAGTAATGGCTTTGCTCAGATAGGATTGTCTTATTTAAAAAAAACTAAAGCAAAACTGACAAAATGATCCTCAACAACTTAAAGCACAGAAACAACTTTCAGTAATGTGAGAAGTACCCCCGGACTGAATCCCACTTTTTTAATCCCCAGCCTAGTGGGGACTGCAGGTTTATCCATTAGGGATTTTTTGTATTTATTGATGCTCAGATGGAAAATGCTGGAAATAGTAATTCTGACAAGAATTTTCTATAATTAAGAATCTATACATACAAAAATAAATCCACAAGTTCACTGAAAATTATACCGATATCATTTCATGAAATCACTGGATGCTTATGACAAAGCTTTATAATCTTTCAGTGTATTGCCATCAATCTAATCTTTATCATGTGTTATCAGCGAATTGCTTCCTTAATTATTGTTTTCTGTGAATGATCTCTGATTGTTTTGGCAGGAGGAGTTACACTGTATTCTTCTTCCAGGTCCCCTGCCATGGCTGGTGGATTGTTTGCCATCGAACGTGATTTCTTTTTTGAACTGGGTCTCTATGATCCCGGCCTTCAGATCTGGGGTGGTGAAAATTTTGAAATTTCTTACAAGGTAACATTAAATAGTGAAAACTTCCATAGAATCCTAGAATAATAGAATCAGAAATGTTGGAAAAGACCTCGAAGATCATCAACTCCAACCATCCACCTACCACGACCATTTTCCCACTAAGCCATGTCCCTTAATACAACACCTAAACATTTCACCCCCAGGGACGGTGACTCCGCCAACCCTGTACAGCCCATTCCAGCACCTGACCACTCATGTGGAGAAGATGTTTTTCCTAATATCCAACCTGATGGTGTCAGGTTGGGAAGCTGTCCCTAAGTCTGGAATTTGGTAAGGGTTTGGGATTGCACACGTGCCTGAATAAGTAGCCTGAAACCAGACTGACAGGAAGGGGAAAACCTGGCTGCTCACTGCATGTGTTTGTAGAACAACGTTGTCTTTAAAGGAAGTGATGAGAGAGCAAACACCATTCAATTAAAGCACAGGTGCATGTAAAGTAAACAGCAATGCAACAAGAGGTAAACTGCCCTGGTTTCCCCCTCCCTACCATTTTTGTGGGTGAAAAATGGTCTCATATGCTTCTCAGAATTTAAAGAACTTCTCTTCAAGGGAAGTCTTCGTAATTGAAGCACTAACTGCATAATTCATAATAGTTGCAGATTTGATTTTCAATCCTAGGCATATGCATGCTCTTCAGTTAGCAGGAAATGTAAGATGATAATCATTAGCTTCTGGTATCTTCAGTATTCGTAATGACTCAAGTGGCAGACAGCAGGAATCTGTCCCAATTAAGAAACGAAAGTGGAGACATCTAATATCCTCAGCAGCGATCTGTGACACCGTAGCTGAATTTCAGTAAAAGTACATTCAGAGCTTCCCCAGCTACTCTTGCTATTGATGACTTTGAGGAAAGCTCTGAGTGCACTTGCTCAGCTGTAAATCCATATGCAAAAGGCTGTTATTAAGGATGTTACATATACAGGGTTTTTATTCTTTTAATTTTCCATCTTGCTTAGATTTAAATCATGATTGAAATTACATACAGTAATTTCGTAATTGAAGTGGATAGCTGTTGCTGATTATGTGGAGACCTCTAAATTGATTTCATGTAGATCAAAACCAGTCGGAGCTAAATAACATTTATCACTGTTGCATACGGACTCCTAGATAGCAAATAAAATGTCTTTGCATATCAGAATTTCTTTGTATGGTTTTTAAATCAAACTCCAGAAATTAATATAATGACAAACACACACAGTGAAGGAAATAAATTTTTTTGCCCATCTTTCCTAGTGATGTTAAGTCATACTTGTAATCTGGAATGCAATCTTAGTTTGGAACATCCCCGAACTTATTTAAAATTGATCGATCGAATAATCGATGATCTCTGGAGGTCCCTTCCAGCCCCTACAGTTCTGTGATTCTGTGATTTTGTGAATTTGAATTTGATGCTACATTTTAAACTTGTCAAAGCTATGAGCAAATGAATTCAGATCTTTTAGGTATATTCTCTTTTCTCCATAAATAGATGGATTCTCCCAGGACATGTGGGAGGGAGGAAATTTCAGAATGGTAACATACATTCCCCATTTTTATTTTCAGCTACTACAGCCAAAAAAAAAATACATGTTTGTTACAGATCTGTAGCAATTTGTAACAAAATAATTTGTAATCAAATTATCCTAATCTCCTCCTACTCTTTATTAAGAAAAACTTAAATATGATGGACATCTAACAAAAATCCATCTTAGTGATGGTACATGAATTACTCCAATAAAATCAAAATACTGATTCTATCATTTTAAAAATTACCCCGTGCCAGATTTTGTTCTCTCGTTCATTACCATTGTTTTAAAACAGCAATGGAATGAAAAGGCAAACTATTTTAAAAGCTTTTTGAAAAATTACTAAATCAAGCAATTTTGTGGTGGAGTTGAAGATGTACTCAGTACAGCCTTTCATTTCAGACCTATTGTGTCAATGTTTATGTTAAGTTTATCACACGGTTGGTATAGTAAGAAAAGTAGCTGGCATCTCTTCCACAATTTGCTGTGTATTTTTCTGTCTTAAATTCCTGTACACATGTATTAATATCTGCATCTTTTCTTGACCTTGTAGATCTGGCAGTGTGGAGGAAAACTGCTGTTTGTCCCCTGTTCTCGTGTTGGACATATCTACCGTCTCCAGGGCTGGCAAGGAAATCCGCCCCCTGTGTACGTTGGGTCTTCTCCTACACTGAAGGTACTGGTTTGCTGCAACCCTGAAGGTCTTCTGATGCAAGATAGCAACAGATTCAAATAAGTCCATGTACACTATCCGTAGCAATTTATAGAGCACTTCATTCAAAGGTGTTCACTGTCTGAAGCTGAGATGGTCATCCACATGGGAGGGAAATCTTTAAGCCAACCCCACTGTTTGTAAGAACAGACACTCCTGGAACCCAGCTTCTTTCTTCACCCTTCCCCAGCACAGAGGTACAAATTACATCTCCTACCACTTTCTCTCTCACCCCCCAAGCCTTTGCTGAGCTGTGCTCAATTGAAGTGCCAACAGCAGAAAGTGCCTGCCTCTGCTCTGGTGAATACAGCACAGTCCTGGAGGGTGGTGAGCATGACTTTGCAATCCTCCACTGGCTTGAAAGGGTGTAAGCCCAGGCTCTCTGTGAGTTAGCAAGCACAATAACCCTGTGTCTCTCATACCTTTATAGCTGCATTTCTGAACTAGGAAGCAGAGGACAACACCTGGGAAAATGTCATGCTTTGCACATTGAAATCTATAACTCCTCAGGCATCTTGTAGGTTCAAAAGTGTTGCTCAAGCTATGATATTAAAAGTAGATAACACCTCAAGGAAAGATTGAGCAACCTCTCTGTATCTGAAGAGAGAACTTGAATCAAGAAAAACCGTTTGATATGCTTTTATACCTACCAAAGGAAGGGCAAGGACCCTTCTGTTAAGGTTTCCTATTGCCTGGCTAAAGATTCCTCTTGTGAAGTGCTTAGTCATTTGTAGATTTATAAATTATAGGGTCTATTCTTTATAAATTCCAGTCCCAGTACTATTGTCCTGAAAGTTACTGATGACAATGACTACAGATTTACAGATTTTTGACTGGCTTGAGCCAAGCTAACAGCTGTTCCTATTCAAAAGTGAATGTCTCAGAAAAGCCTCAAAGCAGAGAACTAATGTAGCACATATAAAATAAAAATATCCTGTATTAATAAGGAGACTTGATTAACATTTTGACCAAACTAACAGCAGGAGCAGTACCGTGGAAGGTAGCTGGAAATAAGCATAGCTGGATGTAGTGACAGAGAAAAGAGCAATGGGAGAAGAGATTGTAAATGATAGCTCCATTTTTCAATGCGGGTAAGCTGTCTGAAATTATAAAACCATTCTATTAATCTGAAAAATCTGATCAAAAGCATTTAGTCTGTACCTGAATTCCTTACACAATTCAGCTCATCTGGATAAAACAAAACACTGCTGGTGGTTCTTAAATGGTAAAGAGCTTCTATGTACAGGGCAGCATGAAGGAATACCTTTCTCCCTCTTCAGGTGGGAGAAAGCTCCCTTTTATATATAGCTTTATTTATTTAATTAGTATTTGCTTAAACTAAAACAATAATTTGTGTTTGAAGTCAGATTTGTTGTGACTGTTTTAACACTGTCATGAATGCTAGAGCATCAGAACAAAACAAGGTGTGCACCTAGACCACGTATAGATAATTCAGAGTTAAGAGCCATGAGGGAGATAATTGTTCTTTTTTCTCTCCTTCTCGAGGCAACAATAAACTGCCTCACTTAAAATGCACGAGAATATAAAATTAAATTCATGGAGTTAACATGTTTGTATCTGACCCGTTGTGCATGCACTGAGGTAGCAGCAATGTCATTCCTCTTCACAGAACTATGTCAGAGTTGTGGAAGTTTGGTGGGATGAATACAAAGATTATTTTTATGCCAGCCGGCCAGAGACAAAAGCACTGCCCTACGGAGATATATCTGAGCTGAAAAAGTTCCGCGAAGATCACAACTGCAAAAGTTTTAAGTGGTTCATGGAAGAAATAGCATATGATATAACATCGTATTATCCCTTACCACCTAAAAACGTGGAGTGGGGAGAGGTATGTACAGCACATAACACGTATTTATTTTAGGAGCATTCTTTTTAAAGTTGGGAATTCAAAACAATTGTTACCTGGCATCAATCTGAGAAGAAACTCTTTGATTCCTGCAGTAGTAATGTAAATGGTACTGGCCGGAGAGCTGCAGGGAAATAAAATAACCAAAGGGGAAAAAAATGCTACTTTGAGAGGTGAGACTGTGTTAATTAGCTGCACATTTCCTTGATGGATTGTTCTTATATCTGTCCCTTTCTTCAGTTATGTCTAAAGATTTTTTCTCCAAAATTGGACTTTAGTTCTTTCTAAAAGAAAAAAAAAAATTGTTTATATCAATGTATTGGCAAAGATGAATAGGTAAAAATCTTTTTTTTATGAAGGCTTACAGAATAGGTCATGAAATACAGAGAGAGTACCTTCTACGCCTGTTTCCTAGCCTGGCATGTACTCACACCAGTACAGCCTTGGTAAATCCCTGTTTTTGCATGTAATAACTTGATATGACAGTTTTTTCCAGCATTAATGTACATGAGCAGAGCATTGCTAAATTAAGGGTGTGGTTACAATTTTGGCATTTTCTCTTAGAGAAATTTCAGCAAATGTGACAGTGTCACTTAACTGAGAAACAGAATGTTACTGGTGGATACAGGCCACCTCACTGAGCTCTGCCCCTTCTGGCTTCGAGCCAACACCTCTTTCCCATTTTCAAATGATGTTTTGGCTTTTTTCAGATGCTTCCAGCCTTGCCCTTTCTCTTTTATCAATTTCATTTTTGTAAGTTTTGGAGGTAAAACCAGAAAATCATCTTGCTAGTAAGGGAGGAATCCTGTGTCCCAGCAAATTCAACAGCCAAGATGAGATGAACCTGTTTTTCTAACTTCAGAAGAGCATTAGAAGATAGAGATCTATGCGTGCTCATGTGACCAAGAATGTGCCATCTCTGACTTCTCTGAGGAATTAAATAGTGATACAGAGTGCGTGCATGATGGAGCAGGCGTATAGATAGTCTTGTATCCGAAGAGCCAATCAACAGTGTCACCTTTATTTCATATCTGAAAGGTAACACAAAGCATCAAGTTAGTACGTTAGCTTGAGACCTACTTTTAAATTCACACAAAAGGTTAGAAACACTTGTTATACGCTGCTTCACTGAGGTGAAAGCATCGGAAGAGAATAAAATAATAATGGTCACCTTGTGGGAAGCTGCTGTTGATAAAAGCGAATGGCTGTAGAGAAGGAACAGGAAAGAGTGAAGTTCAGAGACCCCTCCGAAGTTTCCTTCAACTCTTCACTGGCTGCCAGTTGTCTTACAATATCTGAGATTTTTCTCCATATGTTTGTAACACCTCACTAATTGCATTTCCAAACTGTCAGGAAAGGAAGTGGAAGTTTCATCTTCCCCAGCACTGCGTGGAAGTCAGGGCTGTGCTCTGAGCTCCATCCTCCCAGCTTCCTTCTACAGGCACGAAGGAGAAACAGGTTTCTGCAAAGCTGAGAGATCTGGCAAGAATGTTATTTGTGTCTTTACAAAGCTATTTTTTGATCCTTCTGAGAGTAGAATGGGATAATCAGTAGCTGAGGCATGCTTTCCAACAGGTGTTTTACTCTTTATCCTTTTGCCTCTGCCTGCCTTTCACCCGTTTTTTCTTCTTTTCCCCACGTAATTGCTGTTGTAGAACACACTTCTGCACAGCCGGGTCAGGGGGCTGTGCTTGGCTGCAGTGTTAATAACTACTGTTTGCAGCTTCTCTGCATCAGGTTTATCTCCTCGTGTCTTCCGTAAGATGAGAGTAGTTTAACCAAGCTGCTGATTTATTTATGAAGATCTGAGAGAGTGAACATGATTTGATAGGAATTGAATAAATTAAAATACTTAGAAGTCATGCACTTCAGTGTCATTAGTTTGGAACTGAGCTTCCCAGCTCTAGCTTTATTGGTGTCATTTAACTCATGTAAGAGCCCACAAATTAGTCTGGGCAGGCAGTAGCTCCATCTCCAACACGTAACATCATTATTTACATGTCATACGCAGGTTTGTCTTGAATCTGTCTGGCAGATAGCTGTTTCTGGTCTGAAAGAGAAGTGGGAATTTTCTGAACTTCTTCACACTTGTTTTCCCATGAGACAAACTGAAAGTGCACAACCTATTTTTTTCCAGATCAGAGGCTTTGAAACAGCTTACTGCATCGACAGCATGGGGCACACCAACGGTGGCTTTGTCGAACTTGGACCGTGCCACAGAATGGGAGGAAACCAGGTAAGTGGCTCTGAGGCAAGTATGAAAGAGAAATACTTGTCCTAATGAATAACAGGCCATGTTTCTCTTAAGCCTGTTCATAAAGTCACTTCCGTGCTACCTGCAAAAACAGGAGTTAAAGATTTCTCATAAGCATACTGGCATTGCTGAAGTACAGGAATCTGAAACTATCATTACAAACAAAATGCTGTACAAAATGTAGAAGCAAGAGCCATACTTTAAAGCAACCATATCACTGTGTTAGAAAAAATGCAACTATTAGCATCACTCCTGATTCATCATTTACCCTCACTTAATTATTAATCCTTCAGGAAACAGTTCTCCTTATGCCAGCTCACTTATTTCAGAGTTGTTTTGCTTTAATGGAAGTAAAATATTTCTATGCAGCAACTCTCCTTCCACCACAAGAGACAAATAATATAAATTTCTCTGCTTCGTTTACAAACTGACAGAATGTATTTACTAATAGATGATTACAACCCATGCTACTATTGTGTTTGACCTGCATCTTCACAAACCTACGCACGCTGCCAGGCAAGCATGCTGTTCTGTATTTGCATCTCCTTTTTCAGCTGGATAACTCTGCAGCACTTGCAGCCTTTGTTTATGCTGTTGTGGACTTGAACCAGGTGGTTTTTCTCACTGCACTCTGAAATCACATGCAGGACAGCACTTTAAAAATCCTTCTGCTTAATTCTTAGTAGGCCTTGGAAACGTCTCTTTTATTTTGATATTTAATGCACAGGTTCCCTAAAATACCTTTTCTGTAGGTGGTACTCCCAAAGCACGTTGTAATTCTTTCATAAGAAGTAGCTAGGATAATGTTTTTGAATATGTTTTGTATGCGTTAGTTTGATTTCCTCCATGTGTAAAATGCTGAAGTTTCACTGTCTTCTCATGAAATTACTGCCCAAGCCCAAGGTCTTGCAACCAAGCCTTTACAAAGATAAGGGGTTTCTTAGCCATCAAATCACTAAAGGGCTTCTCGTTGAACACTTCCAGAAGTTTACCAAGTAGGTTCCCCTTTGTTGTTATCATCTGTGTCTTGGTAGGTAAAGTTTTTCACCTTCTAAATCCTAAGGCAAAGTTGTCTGTAAAGACAGAGTGTTTTGCTAGTAAAAATATATTACATCATGTTGAAGAAAGAGCTCTCCTTAAAATAGGTACAGTAACAGTGGAGAATATTTAGCATGATGGAATTCTATTGGTATTGCATTGTTTCTAAAATATTACTTTAAGTCAGCTGTTCAGAAGATGCCATCTTATTTTTCTGTAGCTTTTCCGAATCAATGAAGCTAATCAGCTCATGCAGTATGATCAGTGCTTAACTAAAGGACCAGATGGATCCAAAATTATGATTACACATTGTAATCTGAATGAATACAAAGACTGGCAATACTTCAAGGTATGTAACAGACATATAGGGGAAAAGCAATTGTCATTTGCATCTTGTTTTATTACACCTTTTCTATTATTACTCTGCATGTATCAGAAGATAGAGATCTATGACTAAATTAACTGAAACAAGCAGAGGAAATGTTAATTGCATGTTCCCAGAAATTCATGCTTGGTAGGAAAGCTTCCTGTAGAGAAGGGTGTTCTGCGGGCTCTCCTATTTGCTGACTTCTGAAGCAAAAATGTTAAAAGTAGATCTCCTGGTGCTGCATGTGCTACCACAGGTATCACAGGAGTTAGCACTCTTCTCAGAGAGAGCAAAGTGACCTTGTTTTGAAAAGCTTTTCATGCCACCACCCTCTCTACCCGTGTCTTTCTTTCAAGGAAGTTTCTTTATTGGGTGCTGTGAGGTGACTTATGAGGTGCATTTAGCAGCTAGCATCCCCAGTATATCTAATTTGGGGATGTCTGTTGAAAGAGGTCTACATGAGAATAGGTGAATGTAGTGTTATTACTCTTTGTCTTTCTGTGCTCTTCGCCTTTTTCAGTTTTTCTTTCTCCTGCTCATTAGCCATTCTCTAAAAACATGCTCTGTTGTGAATTATGGGTGTGGTGCCATTATAAAGCTATTGCAAAATCTATGAATTTTTAATAAAGACTTGGAATGTTGGCTGATACACATGTGAGGGCTTTAAGGGCTATTTAGTAAGCACATCTGTAAGTCCTCTATTAATTTGAGTTCTGAAAGTCTAATAGATTACATTTCTGTTGAAAAACGAGACTGAATTGTCTTAGGGTGATGTTATCACTGGATACGGACAGTGGCTCTGTAACTTAGTTCAGTGTCTGACATTATCTTCTGTGGGGTTTTTTCTTCATTCTACCTAGCAGGTTGCCTACTTATTAGTTCATTAGCTGGTTATATGTAGTGAGCCTTTCTGGAAGCCACTACTGAATGCAGTGAATTATTTTTGTTAGCCTCAAAGCCACCCCACCTTTCTGTTATTTCCATAGAGCTTTGAAATCTCAAGCAACATAATGCTGTTTCTAACATCTTGTGCCATTTAGATGAGCAAAGTTTTTTAAATTTGAAATGTAAAAATCAGTAAGGAGTGTTTCAGTGCCTGCTGACTTTGGCTTTAGTATCAGAATAATATATAACACTTGTTACCTCTCCAGCCATTCTAGTGCATCCCAGCATGTTGCTTGGCTCTCCTCTAAGCGTTTCATTTATGCGAGATGATCCATTTCCTCTCCAGTGGTACCAATTGTGTAATTGGTTGCTTATTACCACAAGTTATAAGGAAGCCTGGTGGGCACAGTCTGGGCTGCAGAACAAAACACTGACTGGCTTCCAGAAAAAAGTACAGGGAGGAGATGAGAGCAAAAGGACCACCAAGGGTGTGTAACCAAGCAGATCTTAGGACTTTGGCACTCTCTACTGTGCAGCACAAAGGGTATGAACACTTCTCCTAATGAGGAGGGTATAAGGAATGAAATGCTTATGAACTGCTGAAGAATGTTGTGGCCTGCTGTTCTTTTGCCAGGAGAAGTTATCTACCCAGTTGATCGATTCTGTAATGCTAGTTCATGTGCCAGTTTGGTGAGCATAACATCTGTGCTTCTGCATTTAGCAGCAGGGCTTTTGGTAACCTGGAATGCAACTGGCTTCTGCTCTGACTTCCGTTTACCTCTCCAGGCAGTGTCCATCCCCACGATGGGCATGCACATCGAGCTGCCCCAGCATGTGGATGTGCACACGCATGTACAAGTGATGGGGCACCAGGAGAAAGATTCAGCACTCCCTCATGTGCTGGGGGGAGCACGGAGCAGGGCTGTGCAGCCGCACTGCAGCAGATTTGCTGCTACTCCCTCACTTGGCAAAATGCATACAGCTGGGCAGTAGGGCAGCCAGGAGCCAGAGGCTGCTTGGCAAATGGTGAGAGGGCTAAAAGAAACCAAACGTGTGAGTCTCAGCCTCCTTGCACTCAACACAGTAGGTCTGCAGTCTCCGAAGCTGTCTCCTGTTGCTCTGGAGGCCAGCCTTGCTCTCATCTCCTCTTTTCTTCCTTCAGCCAGTCAAACGGAGCAAAGTTATTGCTTTTTCCCCAGTGCAGTTAATGTTGCTATATGTGAGGGCTAACCAAAGGAGGATCTGCCCAGCAAGGTCAGCTCTCATAAAGCTGTCCTCGAGAGTTAATCTTTTGTTTGGGTTATGGGACAGATAAAAATGCTGGAAGTGTTTTAGGCACAGTTTTGCTTATTTTCTTAGCAGTTTGTTTCCAATGAGAAATGCAAGGTGTTTCAAGTTGACCTACGTGCATCAAACATTTCATAATACAAAGGATGTAAAATCTAAGTTTAACAAATAAATGCAACAAGTATGACACTGATCTTTTTCAGGGATCCTGAACCCTGATTCTGTAACTGCAAATAGCTACATTAGAGTTGTGAAGAAAATTTTGTCTGTTTTTTGATTGGTGGTTGTTCTTTTTGTGTTTTTTTTTTTTAATGTCCCTGGTGTTTTTTGTTTTGTGTTTGTTTTGTTGTTTTTTTTTTTTCCAGAATCTGCACAGATTTACACACATTCCTTCAGGGAAGTGCTTGGATCGGTCAGAAGTCCTACACCAAGTTTTCATTTCAGAGTGTGATTCCAGTAAAGCAACGCAGAAATGGGAAATGAACAACATTCTTAGTGTGTAGATAAACAGATCCTACCTACTGACACGTTCATTTGTACAGGACTGAAAATAGCCTGAAAACTGCTGCAATTATTAACTGTACAGCTCCGAGCCTCCTGACTTGGATGAAGGACATAGATGAACTGTGATTATTACAATAACATGATCATCCGCAGTTAATGTTTACAAAACTGCTTTACCTTAAACTCTGTAGATGTTTACATCTTTTTGTTTTAAGACGTTGGTAACTTAATGCGCTGTTAGCTGTGTTTCATAGGAACACAGTTAAAGGCGTTGTTGTCTTCTTTGGGATTACACTCAGGGGTCTGAAGGCAGTTTTTTTACACAAACTTGAAAAGGTTGGAGTAACCAGATTTTCATAGAACTTGGTGATTATCAACCTGTTGTAAATTTTTATTTAATTTTACATCTTACTAAGCACTGCCACAGGTTATTAGCCAGGGTGGCCTTCTCTCACAGTCATGCTGCTTTTTTGGAAGGTGAATTTCAACATATTTAGTGCCTCTTCCGTTTCTCTCTTTCACAAGAAAAGCATTTGCTGGAAATTATACAATGGATGTCACTACAGGCAGGGATCAGCTGTCCCACCCCACTACTGTGTTCCACCCCAGTTACTGTGTAGCTGAAGATGGCTGCTGTCAGTAGCTGGGCTGTTTGTCAGTGGGCCACTCTGACTGGCCCCTTCGCTGCAGATGCTCCAAAATCTCAAGTCAGGGCCATTGGCCCACCTCTGCTCTGGTATATGCATGTGGGGGAGCAGCTTGGCACCTGGTATGGAGCAAGGAGGAGCTCAGTGGCAAGGTTAGCACCAATGTGGTACGTTGGGTTTGAATGAAGCACCCTTGCAATTCCAGACAAGAATTTATGTGCTCTAACTTGCTTGTTTAAATCATACCTTACATGAAAATAAGAATAATCTAAAATAAAGAATAGATTTTTAAGAAGCTGCACAATGATTTAAAATAAAAAAAAAAAATTCCAGTGCTTCATTTATGTTGTTATTTTAAATGAAAATCACTTAGAGGTAAACTAAAACTTTTAATTAGGAAAAGAATACAACTCATTAACACATCTGCTTACTTGTTTGAAAGGACATCTGCCCGCTATTTTGGAGTCTGTACTTAGGTTTGAAAAGAAAAGTGGAAATCTTGATGCATTTATTCATATTAATTTTTTCCATATTTTTTTTTTCGTTGGAAACTTTTCCTGAGGGATCACAAACACAAAATATAACCACTTGGTGCTATAGTGTACAGAACAGAGTGTGAAGAAGTTTCTGAATTGTTCCGAATAGGAGTTGGTGAGAACTCTCTCAGGAGTGTAAGTACTTGGAATGAACAAGAGGTGGAGGAGAAATGACTTGTTCTCGTTTCCTTATTCGAGATTTGTGACTGTTAAATGTTGACATCAGTGTACTGACTTAGAGTTATGCCCATAACATGTCACACTATTAAGTACGACTAAATATTCCCTGAAATCTAGAATAGCATTGCATGCAGCTTTCATTGGTGTTAACAAGGGTTGTGTATCATATATGGTGAGAATTTGATCTTTCTAGGGCAGACTGCACTGATATATTAGTTTGGGATCTTTCCTAGTTTCTTTAAACTTCTCATCTATCCTTTCAGAGGTATGAAAAATAGAAAATAAAGGAGGGAGAAACTGGAAAATGGAAAATAAGGGTGTGTGTCAGTACTTGTTCCTTGTGTGTATGAAAACTGACTCCATTTTTGTGTGCTGGGTAGATTAATTTAATCATATTACTATGCATAAGAGAAAGAGTGGTGGCACATAAATTGTGCATTTTAAATGGGTGTTTTGTGCAATTCATTGCAAGCTGATGCTGTGTGCAAATACACATCTGTATGTGAGACCGAAACATGAGATCATAAGAAGCTGTTGCTGTAATGACTTTTTCATACTATAGCTTGCTTGGAAAAAATAATAATTCCCATATTCTTGCTTTGTAAGTCGATGATAATATCACTATGCATTTCTACATATTTTATAAATTTGATTTATGCAGATTTTGATACACTGTATGTTTCTGTAGAAATTGTATAAATCTTTCAGAAATTTATTAGGGAGAAATCTGGGAAACATATATCTTATGGGTTGCTTGTTTTTTAGGTGAAGTAAATAAAATATTTGAATTTTTGGGTTTACTATATTTTTTACAGAGTAAAAAAAATGGATTATTATCTATATAGGAACCCCGTATCTCTAAGTCTTGAGAACTTCTGTGTTACAAACTTACAAATATTAAAAGTGCTTTATTTTACTTTTTACCTAGGTACTTTTTGTCATATCTGTGGGGGATGAGTTTTTTTCCAGAGAAGTCAGAAGTGGAGTTCTCACCGTGAGTTGCCATGTGGACACACTTGGATTTTTGTACTATCTGCACTGATCTAATTAGGTAGATTTAATATGCTGAAATTAAAAAATGAACATGAGAATGATTTGTAAAGTAGAAGAAAAGGTTCTGGTAAAAGAGAGGGGAAAAAAAGCGATCTGTACCTCCTGTGAGTTTTTTGCAATGTTGCATTGCTCTGAACAGTCATGTGGATGGAGACTCTACAGCAAGGTAATGGCATAGCTTATGGTCTGATGGACCTTAACTGATGAAAAATGCAAATTCCTTCCATTAAACAGGTGCACTGTGAGGAAAGGATCAAGGGCTGGAAGAAAGATTGAGAGATGATTTAAACACCAAGACAAAAAGGTATGCGTGCATGTTAGATCCCTTCTAATTCTTGTTAAGAATATATTTCTGAAAAGAAATATGGTTGCTTGAGGGAGAAGCGTGCCGTGTGTGAGCTGGAGGGCAGGTAAAGCAGGAGGGCAGGTAAAGCAGGCTGTGGGTACTGCTGGTCCCATGCATGAGATTGCTCAGCGTGAAGGCAGAACTGCCTCCAGTGGGGTGCCAACTCCAGTGACCATGTGTGGAATTTGTGCCCTTTCTTGTGCAATAATAATAATGTCTGCTGCATAAGCAGTATCACGAGGAGAAGGCTGAAAAGAGTGAAGGGTGGGAGAAGCAGTAGAGCACTACCTGCATTAAAGAACCCCTAATGTCAGCACCCAAGATGCATGGGATGGCAACAGCAGCCCTCAGTGAGGGGTTTCTTTTGCCTGTTACAGTATCTCATTATCTTTCATGTGATGTTTGGAGTCCTCGTTTCTGAAATAATCAGGACCCTTTTTCTCTATTGCACAAAAGCAAAGAACATTCTGATTTGGGATAGGAACTGAACTTAGCAAAAGAAATACAAAAGTACATACAAGATCAGACAGAAAGTCCAGGTAGCACAGTAGCCTCGTTTCCCTCAATAGGATTGGTGTGGTCAAGCAGCACAAGGCAGAGTGAAAGGACTAGGCAAGGATACTTCTTCCCTTCTGGCAGTTTACTGTTTGAGGACTTTGAGCTAGAAACCGTGTTTTCTATTCAGCATTCCAGAATTTGTATGGCCACGTTTTGAATCTAGGCAGACACTGGTCATCCGTCACATCTGATTACACAAATAATTTCCAGTTTCCTTAAGAGACACGCTGGCATTGCAGTTTGTTCCCCTGCTGAGACGAATCAGTGAGATATAGAAGAATGATGGTCTTGCTAGTGGTCTAGATTCCCAAAGGAGGAGTTAGTGCTAGGTCAGTGCTGGGTTCAGCTAGCCAGCAGCTGGCTTCAAGATGGCAGTGCTGACAAGAATGTCATCACAACACATTTTTCAAAAGACTTTTTGGAAGGATGTGGTCTTTTCTATTGGAAGCGACTTGATCGTAGAATTACAGCTTGTCCATTCAAATGTCATTCTTTCACTCTGCTGATGAGCCCACTTAGGGGTACAACTTTAGTAATAGATGTTTGCATTAAGAGACTTTGAGAATAGCCATAGAACTTGTAGATGAAGCATGAGATTTCCTGGCCAAAGATTTTTCTGATGGCAGACACTGCATTCAGTCCTGGAACAAGAGCCTCTCCAATAATAAGGCCAAAGTTAGTTATCTTAAGATATCTGGCTGTAGCAGCTTACAGGTTCACTCACTTATTGCTGGCCTGTGGCAGTTCTTGATTGCACTGATTAAGAGAAAATTGTGCAGACAGAAAAATCAACTTTTTCTTTTACTGGCTAGGTTTCAGTCTTAAGCACATGCCACAGTTAGAAGGGCTATGAGTCCCACAAAGGCTCCATGTTTTGGAGAATGGAGCAATAAGCTCTATATCTGTGCTCCATTAAGGGATTCTAGACACTGAACTCAAAAGGAGTTATGGAGAAGCAGACTGGGCTATGAAGCTCATATGAGCAGCAATTCCAGAAATGCAATTCCAGAAATATTTCCAGAGGTAGTAGACAAAGAATTTAGATTTTTCAAGATGTGGAAAGAAATACAAATCAAATGAGGCAACAAAGATAAATGTTTGTTAAGGATGGCAAGGCAAGTGCAGCACATCCTGTGACAGACACCACCACAGCAAATAAGCTGTCACTAAGCTATAAGTAGTAGATAATATGCTAGTATTACAAACAAGGTTCTTCTGATACACCATTATGAAATAGATAAACAGAACATCAGCTGATTAAAGATAGAACTCCTATTTCATTTTTTTCTGATTTTCTCTCCATGCCCATTGATGATTTCTTGCTATTTGAGTTTTAAAGCCTGTATATACTGCATTTAGTTCCTGTGTCCGTTGCTTAAGGTCCTCCTTTTGAAAACGAAACAAAACAAAGAATATTTACTGTGCTTCAGATTCTCTTGGGAAAAGTAAGACCAACTTTCTAAGTAGATTTTGTTCAAGAAGTTGGTCTAAGGAAAATGAAACCTTACATTTCTTCAGGAAGAAGATAATTCGTTTTTTTTTTCCTTCCAAATTCTTTTATCTAATAATGCCTGACATGCTGTTTCATCCATTACGTCTTCACAGAATTATTATAGCTCCAGCATCTCCTCCAGACTAGTATAATGTAGCTTATTTTCCATCCTCATTACCAGTGATATAAACATTAGACCATTTTTCCCTTTGCATGTGTTTGGGGAGCACATATTAACATGTAATATATTTTGTATTAACAGCATATTTCATCTTCTGTTTAAAACCTGCTGCCTCTGTTGTTCTTCACAGTTAACTCTCATCTCTGTTGCAGCACTGTTCACCTCTTTTCTACAAATCATTCACGTATATATATTAAAGTCTTGAGTAGCCCTTTGCCCAGACTCCAAAAATAGCCTATGGGTTTTCACAGGTGATTTTTCCCCCGCTGGTGAAACTGACGACTAGGTCCTGTTCTGTCTCTGTGTATTAACCAGTCACTTGTTAAGACTTTCAGTGACAGCTTCCTTTCTTTTATGAGGAGTCTGTTGGGAAATTCAGATGGAGTAGACATACCTGATCTCCCTAGCTTCATTTTCACTGCGTGGTCCAGAAATCCTCATCTGTGCTGTAAGAACTTCATAGCTTGCCATATGGATATACTGGTCTGAAGTGCCCTTTATCTCCAAGGAATACTGTCTAAAAACTAGCATCGTATTTGTGACCTTCCGTTCCTCCAGTGCTAAGGCAGATTTAAGTGAAAAAAACATACATAAAGTACAGCTAAAGGTTCAGCCATTTCATCCTTGAGTTTCTTTAGAACTCCGGGATGAATACCATCTGTCCTGTCATTTCATTTCAAGACCTTTTACAGTTGGATTTGAGACAGATGCTCCACCATGCCTCCTCCATTAAAAATTCCGTCATGAGAACTTTCTGAAACTCCTCTACAAGATTTTAAAAAAAGACTTTATTTTCCTGAAATCTACTCTGAACACTGATTTTCTATCAGAATCATCTTTCGTCCCAAAGGACTGTTTGGTAGGCCTCCTAGCTCTTATGTTTATGGAAGTTATTAATCCATGTATTTTTTCAACTTGTCCTGCTCTTATTTTTCCCTGCTGCATAATGCTGCATCTGGTTGTCAAAGTGAGAGTTTCTTCTGTTTTAAAGGTTTGGAAATAACTTCTACTTTTTTAACTATGAAAACTACTGTGGCCTTTTCTGAACTTTTTTCTTTGATCACTTGCTGGATCTTCCCAGCACTGCTTCTTTCGGTGTCCACAGATGACCATTATCTGAAGCTCCTGATCTTACATACCACACTTTTTAAAGCTTCAATCAAAGGTAGTGATTCCATATGCTCTTTTCCATGCCTTTAATCTGTATTCAGCACCTTCTTATCAAAAAGGCAATGTACTATTCAAAAAATTACTGATTATGTTCAGTCACTGCATCATTCCTGCTTAGATTTCAGGGGAGGCGATGGGGAGTTTCTACAGGAAAACCTGAACAGAAGATGCAAAGAATAATACCAGCACAGTCTCAGCTACATCCTGTGAAAGAGAATTGTATCAATATGGAAGAGTTATTATTATATAGTACATATGGAGATAAGGACCTGCAAAAGCTATACTAAAGAGCAGACAGTACAGCTTTGGGCTTTCAAGGCCTTCGGACCTTAATACCCTATGTCAGTATAAAACATTTTGACTTGCCTTTAGCTACCTTATTTC
The DNA here is from genome assembly GCA_037305975.1 of Chrysolophus pictus. Lineage (NCBI taxonomy): Eukaryota > Metazoa > Chordata > Aves > Galliformes > Phasianidae > Chrysolophus > Chrysolophus pictus. The sequence goes on along the minus strand of CM074579.1, from coordinate 48,000,545 downwards.
CATGCTTTCATGAGTATTCAGTGTGCCATGTACCATGGTGATGCACTGAAACCATTTTTTATCTGACATCTATACAAGTGACTACTTTTCCTATTTTTCAGAACTTTTGCTGGACAGTAGATGTAAAAAAAAAAAATCTGAAATATGCTTTTTATAGCACTTACTCTCTAGGCATGAAGTGACTGTCAGCACTGTGCTTTCAAGTTGTACTGAAAGGATTTCTTTTTTTAACCTGTTATCTCAACAAATTAAATGGAGCATATTAGTTTAGCTATGGAACCTTCAGTTTTCCATGTGGAAATACTGCTAGATGCCTAGAGATATTATTCATTATATATTCATGCCAAGTTTGAGTAAAAATCTGGGAAGACCACGAACCAGTGTAACTGGTGCTGCTGTTAACTCTACAGCTAGTGAAGTACCAGGAGCAGGTGTTCTTTAAAAATGCCTCCTCCTCTTTGCAGGAATCTTAACTCTCTGTACATGAGAACATTTCAAAATTGTTCATGCTGTTTTACAAGCTGTGTCCCTTATGACAAGTCACTTATGCCGGGGCCAAGGGGAGAGGAAGGGAAAGCGGGGAACATCAGGAAAGACATGCCTCTGAGCACATCTGTCCAACAGCCAGGCTTCCTCATCTGGACAGCAGGACATTTCCTAAGGCTTATTTCTCAGCTAACAGGAGAAAAAACCTTCAAAACCTCTGTTTCAATAGGGTTTGGGTTTTTTTTTTTTTGGGGGGGGGGGGGGGTGTTTGTAGGGAAATCCAGGTATGGTCAATTTCAGCACTAAAACTATAAGATTTTTAACTCTGAAGGTGATACACGCAGATATCAGCATAGGGGGAAACATCAACTGTGATTAAAGGTAGTGTGTATAAGAGAAAATGACGTAAAGACAAAAGAAAAGATCCCCTAAATTCCAGAAGCTTAGAGTACTTCACTGGGAGAAGGCTCCCTCTCTCTAAAACATAACAAATACAACAATAATCATGTACAACATTTTATTACAAAATTGTTAAAAAAAGTAATACAATGAATATACTACAAAATATAAGATCAGCTATTAAGCTACCTCCTTTATTTTACTTAGCTAAAAAAAAAAAAAGAAACACCTGGCTATCATTCACTGAATTTCAACAAAACCATTAAATATGCAGAAACATTCCACAACTTCTTTTAAAACTGAACTGTAGCAGCACTCAGCTACTACTTACTTTAGAAATAGAGGTCTCCCTACAAAGAACCACATTACCTATACACAATCTGTACAGATTTTTATACTGAAGCTAACAATGAGCTGCACTTGAGTTCACATTCTTAGCAAAATATTGGATTTTGAGCATAAATCTTTACAGCAGGGCATTCATTTACTCCTCATCCTCTTCTTCTTCTTCCTCTTCCTCATCTTCCTCCTCCTCCTCCTCCTCTTCTGGTTCTGCTTTCTTCTTAGATCCTGCAGGCCTACCTGGGCCCTTTTTTCCTGCGTCACTTTTGCTCTTGGCACGATACGCTGCAATATCCTGCAAGAAAGATGCTGGTGATGGAACTCTGACAACAGTCATGTACTAGCACAATAATTTAATGCTGCAGTCTGTGTGGAGAAGTGGGTTTTCAACCTTACGACTTTCATGTTTTCACCTTCTGGTGAGAGAACATACAGTTAATCCATACAGTTCTATGAATTTTACAAACTCAGTGCCTTGGAACATGACTGCATGTTTTTCCAAGTAGGTGACCCATTTTTCTGGAAGGAAAGCACTTATGAAATCCTTAGATGTATAAAAAACCACATTCAGGCTCACCGCAAGGGTTCCTTGCCACACCTTTCCACGCATGTGGAAGCCTGACAAAGTTCAATGCATACATATGGAATTGTGAATTATATGCAGGTTAGGGGCAAAACAGAAGTCACATTTTCAGGGACTTCTACAATGCTAATGACCGTTACATTATTCTCAGGGTACCTTTTCATACTTCTCCTTTAGTTTTGCAGCCTTCTGTTCATAGGGCTGCTTGTCTTTGGCCGACTGTTCAGACCACATTTCACCCAACTTCTTTGCCGTGTCTCCGATAGACAAGCCAGGATGATCGTTTTTGATTTTTGGACGGTGTTCAGAACAGAAAAGGAAGAAAGCAGATCTGAAACAAGAAATGGTGTTTAAGCAAGTAAGAGGCTAGTGGAACGTACGCTGCGGGGTTTTTTTAATCCCAAAAACACTCACGGTGGTCTTTTAGGAGCGTTGGGGTCCTTCTTCTTTCCCTTCTTCTCTCCTTTGGGAGGAACGTAGTTCTTCATCTCCCTGTCGTAGCGAGCTTTGTCTCCCTTGGCCATCTCCTCGAACTTGCCTTTCTCCTTGCTGGACATCGTCTGCAGACACACGCAATGGAGAGGCGCGGGGGGCGGGATCAGACGGAGCCCCTCCGCCCCCTCGGCCGCTCAGCAGCCGCCCTTCCACCGGGCTCACCTTCCACCGCTCCGAGCACTTCCGCGAGAACTCGGCGAAGTTGACTGACGAGTCCGGGTGCTTCTTCTTGTGCTCCTCGCGGCACGTCTGCACGAAGTACGCGTACGAGGACATCTTGCCCCGCGGCTTGTTGGGGTCGCCCTTGCCCATGGCGAGCTCGGCGGCGGGTCCTTGCGGAGGAGGGCGGGAGCGGCGCCGTGAGGGCGGCGCTACTACCGGGCGGGCCCCGCCGCGCTCCCGCCCCTCGCCCACCGCTCTGCCCGCCCCGCCCGGGGCCGGCCCTGCCCTGCCCTGCCCCGCCGCCGCCCGCCCGCTCCCCGCCGAGCCCCGCGCTCCCGCCCGCTCCCTGCCCTCCGTGCCGCCCCGCCGCCCTCCCCGCGGCCCGGCCCCTCCCGCCGGGACCCGCCGCCGGCCCCGCGCCGCCCGCCCCGCGCGCCGCCCGCCCGCTCGCTTCTCCGCCCGCCTCAGTCCCTCCCGGCCGCGCTCCGCGAGCACCCGGCGGCGGCGGGAGCCGCGCGGCCTTGCCTGGCTGAAGGGGTTTAGCGTTGGCGACGCGGGCCCTGCTCCCTGCGCGGCTCCTGCGGACTGGTTTGCCGGCGGCGCACCTACAGCCTCTTGTTTTCCACAGCCCCTACCCGCCACAGCAACTTGAGCCGCCGCGCCTCGGAGCCCGCCCACCGCCTCCCATTGGTCGCCGCGCCGGTTCAAACTGCCTGCGGCCCCGCCCGGCCCGGCTCCGGCCGCCGCGGATTCGTTCGCCGCGCTGTGACGTCACGGCCGCAGCAGCTCCGCGGTTAGGTCGCGCGCGGGGAGTCGTTAGCTCTCATACTCGCTGGAACCGGTTGGGGTGAGGAGAGCAGGGGGGCGGGGTTAGGAGCGCCGGGCGGCGATTGGTGTAGAGGGACGGTTCAAAAAACCGCGGGGACGGCTGCCATTCGCCGCCGGGATCCGCGCGCGCCGTGATTGGGCGGAGCGGGATGCTGCAGCGTGGTTTAAATATACAAAGCTGGGTAGAACGCAAAAGGAGGGGAGTTGAGGCCTGAGCGGCGCCTTGTCCGTCTCGGCGTGGTGAAGCTTAGCCCTGCTACCGCGCGGGGTCTGCTCCTGGGCCCTGCTGCGCGGGCTGCGAAGGGGAACGCGTGTGCTCCCTCCGTCCCCGCGAGGAGGGCGGCAGGTAGAGGGCTGGAGAGGCTCCGCTGAGCGCTCGGTGGTCGTAGGGGAAGCGCCGGGGCAACGCGGCCCCTCGTGTCCGGGAGAGAAACCTCCGCTTCTGGAGCGAGGGCGGCTGTTCCGCTGCGGTTCCGCCCCTGCTCTGCAATTTGTGCCCTGCCGATAGCGGTTTCCTTCTGCCCATCTCTCGCTCCCCGGTTAGCGTCCCTCCAGATGAGCGTGCCTGCAATCACGGCGCTTCCCAACGCTCCTGCTGCTTCCGAGCGTAGCTGCAGCGCTGCTGTAGGACAGGCTAGTTCTTACTAAGGATGCTGGGTCTTCAGTGGCGTTGACCTCTTTCTATAATAATAACAGCTTTTAAACTGGAGCAGGAAGAGACCCTGAGCTATCCTGGGCACGGACCAGTTGTGGGCATGCGATTGGTGTGTCTGACCCCGTGTCTGAAGTCCTTTTCTTTCCAGATCTGCTCAGCATTACAAGCATTGAATGAGCAGCGTTTATCAGGCCCAGTCCTTCAAGCTCATCTTTCTTCATTCTGACAAAGACATGTTTCCACAGAACGTTGCTAATATGGGAACAAATGCTTCCTCTGTCCCTCTTTTGTATTAATCTTTATGTGTTTGCTCAAACTGCAGCCCTGAAAGGTGGTGCAAACTGGAAGAAGTTGCCCAGAACCCACTTTAAAGGAGTGTGGTTGGGCGGTGAATTGGCAGAGCTGTGCAGAGGTGTGTTCCCTTGGCAGATGTCAAAGCCTGTCAGAAGCTGCTTATCTAAGCTCTTATAGCACCTAACTTCTATGGCTATTCCTTTAATAGCATGTAAGCTACAAACGAAGCTTCCACTTATCTTCTAAAATAAACATTTATGCCGGGAATGTCCTGTGTTCCAGTATTTTATTGCTGTAAACCAACCCCTTACCTCTCCATAGTGAAATAATGTCAGTTCTGTAGCAGTGAACTCGGTGAAGGCCTACAGCCACTTTGTGAGGAGTGCTTTATTTCTTTATGTGTGGCCTTTATAAATGGTTTTACTTCAAGTATTACTTGGAAAGCGTGACTTTGTTTAGTGAATTAAGCTGCCAGATGGTTACTCATTTACTTTGTGGTGAGCCACCTGCATATGACAGTTTCTTGCAGAGTGTTTTCTGGTTAATGAAGTCATTTTGTAGCAGATCCTAGAATACTAATATATGCAGAATGAATCATCATACAACCATTAGTAGGTCTGATGAAAAAAAATATATATTTTTTGTTTGCCAGACATACCCAGAACTCCATATCAGGCCATTCAAATGAGAACAAAATAGTATTGCCTCCCGCATGTTTTACAGCTATAGGAAAATGTAGATTAACTTCATCAAAATCAGCTCTGCTTTTGATTCCTCACTAATGCAATTGATAAGACAACAAATTGCTACACCAACTTTTGGGAAACAGTTCTCCAAATTCTGGTGCTCCTAACATAGTGTATCATGAACTCAGGGAGCATGTTGCTGAAAAGTAACCAGGACAGTTAGAGGCATCAGAGACAATTTCTAACAGTGGAAAGCAGAGCAGAATATTTCAAATCTTACCCTTAAAAATAAAATATTCTGACAGTTCTTAAACAAAACAAAATATTTATGTAAGACTATTATTTTTTAATTCTTTCTCTTTATATTAGTATTACAAGCTCATGTAAAAACATGACTTTGCAACAATCACTGGAAATTATCGGATATGATTGCAGTGAATTTTTTTCTGTTGAATTGTTTTTTCTTATCTACTCTTAAGAAAACGGTTGTAGAAAAGCAGGTAGGGTGAGAAAGTGTAACTACTGGCATGGGAAAAATGAGATCTGCCTGTCTTTCAAATGATTTAATCAAACGGTTAAAGGAAGCTGTTTCAAGTTTTGCTCTGCATTCTTCTTAAAACATCCTTTGCCTAGATTATCTTCTCTGAAAAAGAAAGCTTTTGTACAATTAAATACAAACATGGAAGGTTACATCATGCTATGTCATATAACATAGGGCAGCATGACAAACCAAACAGTTGTAGTCTTTAACATCTGTCCATCCTCCAACAAGGAAGGCAGTATTGAAAATTTTCCATGCTTGAATATGATCCTGGAAGCTTTCTGCAGCAGTGCTGATGCTGAAAGCTTCACACAAGAATACTGCTTTTCAAAAAGTTGTCAATTCCAAAACTGTCTTTCTACAGACCCATCGTACTTGGAAAAGCGTTTCTCTGTGTGCTCAGTTCCACAATAAGCTGTCATTCTTTTTTCATTATACCATACTGTTCCTTCTCAGACAAAACCACAAATTCTGTCTCAAGAGATTCCGTCGCTGCTACTTTTCTAAAGCAGTGATCTATGCAGTATTGACTTTGGTCAGTCCATGTGGTTAATTTATGGATGACAGTTGTGGGTAAGAAGCACAAACTCCAGGACTTCAGGCTTACTTCTGGTTGAATAATTCAGCTCATGAAATGACTGTTAAGTTTTATAGTTCCCTGTTTTCAAGCCATTTTGTGTTTCTAATCTGCTCCACAATTGCAATTTTGAGTGCTATTGTTAACTTCACTTAATCTTCAGTAAACTGTTTGCAGAAAGATAAGCAGTCAGTGCCCAGAAAGATTGGGTAAAAAGAGACAAAAAGAACAAGGGGACAAGAGTGGGTTACAGAACTAAGAAATTGGTTTAAAGAAAAGTGTATGGTGGATAACAAAAATGAGCAAGTAGAGTATAATAGTTAGAGTATAAAATGATACTCCTAGCTTCTGAGACCACTGTCTTCAGCTTTTTTGAATATTGTTATTTGGGGAATAAAGTGATGAAAACCTCTTCTTTGAATCTTAATTAACGTTTCAATCAACAGATGTGTTCTGCTTGGAACAGAGGTGATTCAGGTGAGGGAATTGCAGACCCACTTGCATGACCAAAACTCAAACCAAGCTTTTATTCTGGTGTAAACATGTGTACGATGGCAGTGTCAGTTTAAATTCATTCCGCTGTATGAAGTGGGTCTACTGTCTCTCCCCAGAGACTCTGCTGTTACCTGAATTCCTGTATGGAGTGTACCATAACGTAGCATTAATAGCAGTGAAATTGGAAAGAAATCATTCTTGATTAATTGGAGTCTGCAGCTGAAATGGTTTCTCTTACAGATGTGAGAAGTCACTGTTTACCGGATGAATAATGAAAGTGAGTTATAACCTCTCATGCTTTTAATATCCCCTAACTAACTTCACAAATAGCAATGCAAGCTGTTGAAAGGCAAAGCAAATTATGCTTTAGATTAGTAGAATTTTTTGTTGTAGGAAATTGAAAGTTTAAAATCCAAGACATTAAAAGCATTTAAATAGGTCACTTCTTTAGAAGTTCGCTTCTACTGTGAGTTACGAGGTCTACAACAACAGCTATGTTTTTGGGCCTATTTCATGTAGTGTCTCTTGTGCTCGATGTAGGAGCTGTAGGATTAAAAGCAAAATGTAGGACAACCTAAGCTGTTGCTTACCTAAACTCAAAGCAACTTTCCATTTGCTTTAGTGTTCGAAATATAAGCAGTTATTTTCTTTGTACTTTGATAAAAACATACATAACTGCAGTAGGCCAAAAGTTCTCCAAGCTGATGTGTCTGTCAATAAGGAATTATGTTTAAAGCAACATATTAGATATTAGAACTTTTTTTTTTTTTTCATTTGGTATAGCACGGACACAATATATATTTTATAAAAATGAAATACATTACAATTTTATTACATGTGCTACTGTAAAGCCTGCATAACCAGTTAAGCAGCTCGTAGGCAAACAGTGGCCTTGGTACACCGGGCTGTTTTACTCTGAAAGTTCAGTAACTCATTTTAACTTTGTGCTGTGTACCAAATACTTAAAACAAAGACAGCCTGCATTACACACTACCAGGGACAGCTGCAGAGCAGAGTGAAACTGAAGTGGTCATATGATAGGAAATAAACACAACAAATCTCTCTTGGTACTGATGCAGATAATATTAGGAACACCAGCTGTTCCTGGTCACAATAACTGCTATATTTTAGCAAACTTTTTCAACCTTAATCTGAATTTCATTTACTTATTTACATTCAAAGAAATACTCAACTCATGTAATATTTTTCCCATTTGGATCTTAATATACTTCCTTATGTTTTTCTATATTGTTCATCTCTTTTTAGAAATATGAGAAAATAGCTTTCTTTTCCCTTCTTCATTCGTTAGTTTCACAGACAGTATAAAGGGGCTTCAAACTGTGATGTTATAAATGTCAGCACTAAATTGGTTTAAATGGGTAAAAAAATGTTTTGTTTCTTCTGCCCCCAGCTCTCCATTCCCCAAAATCTTCATAAACATGGATTTCTTTATCCGAAATGTAGACAAGACTTAAGTAAAATGTAATTACTGCAACTAAATGTTGCATCATTTGGAGGACATTAGTTCCAGAATATTTTTACCTCTACATAGGAAGACAAAGGGATGGATTGTATCTGGCCCTGGAGGTGTGATACGCAGCAAAGGGATTTGAAGAGGCTCTCATCACAGTCCTGCTTCTGAGGAGTCAAAGCATCTGTGTGAGAGTAGCCACTAATGCTCATGCTGCCAAAAAGAAGCACATGGCAACTGATGATGGTTTACAAATGTTGAAACTTCTACAGAATGTTTTGTTTATACCTTTTCCATTCAGAAACACTATTTTCTTCTGAGCGCAAGAAACTTGAAAGCAAACTGAACTTAACAGCAAAGGTTTTCTACTTAATTGCTATTCTTAAATCTCTCAGGAAAGAAAAGAATACAGGGAGTTGACAAAGATGTATACTGCAGGCCACAGGAGAAAGAAGGAATCTGCATTCTTCTGTTTCCTGCAGCCAATAGAGAGAAGTGACTGCAAACAGCCCGATTCCTTGTAAGAAATGTAATACTCATAAGCTCACTGGCTTTGCGTCCAAGTAGTAAAGAAATAGGAATTAATGTAAATGGTCATGTGAAGTACCTAGTATGATTTTCATCCTAGTATGAAAATCATTTTTGGCCAAGGGAATACCATTGTGAGACCTTCTACATCAAATAACTAATTAGTTCAGGACAAGAGTATGCCTTTGAAGGTAGTCTCCTCATGGAATTTTACTTATCATGCTTTCCTTCCTATACTGAACATTGATATAAATAAACTTTTGAGAGAATCCATTTTGATGCAAGACTTATTACTACTCGATCAAACATGCTGCAATTCATTAGCTTGATTGCTGTGCAGTTTTTACATTTTATATTAATGATTAGCGTTTCTGTTTTAATTATCATAATTTATACAAATATTAAAAGTGTAAAACCCACCTTTCAACTTTTCCAGCATTAAAAAGAAAAATACGTAAATATATGATTCATTTTGGAACAGACCTTGATGATATACTATGAATGTAGATAACCATAGAAAGTTGCTTAAGAGGTAAAGAGTTGTAGTATTACTTTTGCTAATTCTGACATAAATTACAAGATCATGTAAAAATCTGCTCAAACAGTAACTTGTGGAGAGAAGTAAGGCTTTTTTTAGTGCCTGTGGACAGTTCTGACAGCAGAATCAGGTCTCACCTGTAGTTATCAATAAATATTAATAACCAAACACATAGATAAAAAGCCTTTAAACCCCATTATATCTGTTTAAACATCATAATGTTGAAACTAAAGGGTGAGAGTCATCTTTTCTTTGTGGTTATGTTGTATTTTTGTTTGTTTTATTTTAGAAAATGTTCTTGACTTAATTTCAAACTTATCTTTGCAACTGTAAGGCTGGAAGCTTTATGACTATGAAAGCTGAGACTGACCTTCTAAGTAAAGGATTAGAGCATGAAAGATGACAGAAAAATCACAATCTGGTGATTTCTAAGGAAGAAGCAATGCTTTTGATCAACTGCTATGTATTGAATGACTGATGACTGTAAGTACTGTACAAATGTGAGAAACAGTACCCTTTGTGCTTTGCAACTACAATAATAACTTCTGCCTATTGGTTTTTTGTTTGTGAGAAATTTTGCAAAAGTTTTTATCAGATCTTTTCCCCATATTTTTCTATTAAGGGTTTCTTTTCAATAATATCAGAAAAAAAAAGTCAAAACAATTTTAGTTCAAAACTATAATTATATTTGATTTTGTTGGAGTATAACCCTTTATCTTTTAAACAGAGTGAACTGTACAAGAGGTCAGGAAGACATTTAAACATAATTTTATTCATTTTATTTTTATGAATGTGTCCATACTAGTATCAGAATCTACTTAGTTTCTGCTGACTGAGTGCAGATATTCATCCTCTGAAGAATTTTCAAATTATGTGCTGTAGATTTAGGTGGAGGAAGTGTTCACCTGTTCCCGAGGAGCATTCTGTAGCTGCTGCTGACTTGAAGTGTGTAGTCAGACCTAAAGATGCTTACAACTATGCTGCCAAGAAAAGGACACTACAATGGGATAGAGGGATGCTGAAGTTTTCCATTTTCCTTTGTATAAAAAGAACCCAAACCAGAAGAGATCATGATGGTGTAAAGGAGCATTGTAGTTTCTAGAATCCTAGTCAAAACTACAAAGATATCCATTATTCAAAGTAAAAAGTGATTAAAGACCATGTCAAATCTAAGTAACTAGGAAATACTGCTTCTCAGAATGTAAGATGGTAACAATGACTATGTGCTTTGTTTTCCTGGTATCAAGAGAGACTACAAGAATTCGCTGTAAATATATGAGTTTCTTTTGCTGTCAACATAAAGAGCTGACCCAGCTTTTTATTTCTTTTCAAGGGATTAACAAATAACTCTTAAGTCATACACAAGTGTTGGATCAATTATTCATAGCTAATTTTCTATTATATTGTTAAGCAAAACCTCTGGGAGTGGTAGTTTATGCCATACATCTCTGGTTATTGCATTACATTTCAGAAAAGCACTACTGTTGGTTCTTGCTGGGTTTATTTCTGACTGTGATCTCACACAATGTGAAATGAAATGTTAATCAAAGCAGCCTGGATGGACAAACAATCAGTGCAACAGTGGCTCTGAAACAAACAAATGGATGTGCTCTTTTAACTTGTCTGAATGGGGGCTTGTGAGGAGAAAGATTTTTGAAACCTAATACATACCTCAGTACAAAGCTGGAGGTGGGTTCTGTGCTTGTACACAGTTGTATTTTAAACATCTCACTTAAGATGCATTCAGATACGACCTGCATTTTTTGTTTGTAAAGTGCATTTCAATGTTTAAGTTCCCACAACAAATTTATTTCTGCCATGTATATTCAGCAAAGAACACTTCATGTTTCTGTACCAACGTTTATGCATTTTTTTGCACGTGAAAATGAAGCCTTTTAAAAGAAGGTCTTTTGCTTACTGTACGAGTGAGTTGGTACAAACTGTGAAGGGGCATGTATTACAGACCTTCAAAGCTTTTACAGTACACAAGCTTATCAGTTTTAATCCTGTAACACCTAGATTATTCTTAAAATACAATGTTTATTTTTGGACCCTATTTACTGCTTTAAATCTAATAAAAGCACGTGTTACATAAACTCTTATACGCTCGTAATTTTCATTTTGCAAGCCGGAACACTTTAAAAAAACAAAAGGAACGTTGGCTTCAACGGGATAATTCAAAGACCTCAAAACACCAGTTTTACACCAATTTAATTATTTTGGTGAAAGGTAGGATTTTCTCTCTTATCATCTTACTTAGTTCTCCTACAGTAAGCTCTATGTGTGCTAATAGAGATTTTGTTACCTGATTAAGTATCCAAACAAAGTTGCATTTTAGCTATTCCAGTGAAGAAAAAAACAAGTGGTTTGTAGGTAAATCTTAACATTCTTGTGTTTTCAGCTTTATGCTTAAACAGTTGGACAATAAATGGGAGGCAGCAGCAGTTAATGGGTGCTGGAGTGGGAGAGGATCAAACATTTGAGAAAGAAGAGCATGATAGAAGGATAGAACTTTGTTTCTGCTAAGGAAGAAGAGATTTGTTCACTGTTCTTTATCATGTTTATGGTGAGAAATAGATCTCAGCCTCTAAAGTACTTAAAATACACCAAATCAACTGTTTCCATGATTTCTGACACACAGTCAGTGACTTCCTGTTGATTTGGTTGCTCTTTCATCAAAAACATCAGGGAATGTTGTAGAATATCTGTAGCAAATTAAGGAAATCTGTTTTTAATTGAAACAGTTACAGTCTGAAACAAATAAAATGTACATTCACTGTTAAAACTTGCACCAATTATTTTCCTTAACGCTGTATTTGCTAACAGGATAATTTGAAGTGCTGAACATAAGTGCACTAAAGTACTCAGACTTCAGATGAACGGTACCTAATGGGGAAGGGAGTAGTCAGCCCCAACTGAACCTTATCATGTCAAGTTCTGTATGCAGTCATGAACCACATTTCCTTTCCAAGATTACTTGTAACACATTTACAATGTGCTTGCAGTATATTCAAGGTGATGTGTCCAGTTATCATTCTTCCCTCTCAAATTACAAACCACATTAGTCAAAAGCTAACACGAACTGGGACATACGGCATCTCAAAGTGCATAAGCTGCTCAGCTTCCACCTGTGCCTGGCCTTCCCTGGTGCCAGGAAGTTCAGGGCCCATAAGGTGTGAATCTGGGCACTTTTTTCAAGCCAGAGTAGCTTTTAGGCATTCCTACCAAAGGAGATGTTCCTTCCCTGTTCTTGAACCATTCACACGCTCCTGCCCTCCATCACACCTTCTTCTCTGCTAGGACACGATCACGTAACTGATCAGTAAAGCAGATGAGAGTTTAACTTAACTGATTTTCTTTTCCCTGGTCTAGCTGTAACCCAACCCCATTTGCCATACAGCGTTATAAATGCTTTTACAGGCGCAAAGAAAGACAGAGCACAGGTGTGAAAGTGAGCAGCTTACAGCAGAAGCAGAGCTGTGTTTCTCAGCCCCACTGCAGCCTTATCGTGATCTAATCATGAAACTATGATACCATTCTGTTGAAATTCAGCTTAGGAATTAACATATTGGCGAGCACGACTGAAATCAGGCTTCTAGCTGCTCACAAACTGTACAAAGAGGATCAGGAATGTATCCGAGACATATAAGCAGTCTCTACACTTTAAGAGATCACAGCAAACATAACAGAGATTGTGTATTTTATGCTCACTGTAAGGTCAAAACCATCTGAAGAAATGAAACGGATCTCAAAAGGCATAGTGTAAGGTGTTAGAAATTGCTACTCGTGACCCTGATTTCTGCTGGAAACTTCCTGGAACTCACACTTCTCTCAGTGTTTCAAGCATATGCTTCCTATCTCTTCTTTAGGTAAGGCCTCCTATTGTTGTGTGTTTTTGTTTGCTTTTCATCGTTAACATCATTATTATTTTTGAAAGGGTCAAATAACAAGCTTTAACAGTGAGTTAAACGTCTGTTTTCTGAAATTACACAGTGGCAGAGCGTGGAATTGAACCCAGATGTTTCGTTTAGTCTTCAGCTGGGCCGATAACAAAGGAGGGTTTGCTGTTTTTTCCAGCTCTTATCCAGTTCCTCCCTTTAATCACGAAACGTGCCCTGATGCGTAACTGCTGCCCGTTGCTGTACGCTCAGCCTAAGTCCGCTTGCTGAATCCTTCAGTCACGACTGCTGGGAGCGTAAGCGGGACCTACCCTTGTTCTCTAACGCCAGGTTATGCAATCAGATTAAAAAGCCATCTGCAGCACAAACCCGAACTGCGGCATAATCGCGTTCCCTGGCTCAGGCAGGTCTTCGGCTTACACGGGATCTGCGTCTCCTCAAATCGCTCGCTGACCTCCCGGTTACTCTTCTGATTCCACAAGCGCACGGTAATGGATTCGGCCACATATTTCCGCGGTTGCCTCACGGCGCTCGGAGCGCAGGCAGCCCAGATGCCTGTTCGCGAATTTAAGGGTTCAAAAGGGACGCAAAGCCTCCTTTTTGCGCTCTGAACGCACTCGGGCGAAAACAGGTCAGAGCCGGCCCCTCCGTCACCGCAGCGGCTGAGCTGTTAAAGGTTTTGCGCTAACGCGGCTCTCGTGTAGCCTTCCGAGCGCTCGAAACGCTCGCTTTTCTCGATATCGCCGGCGCTGGGCGGCGCGGCCCCGCCGAACGCCCGCATTTCAAATCCCAACGGCCGCGCCGCCGGGGAGGAGCGAGGGCGGCCTCCCACCATCCAGCCCGAGCCGCCACCGCCCCAGCGCGGTCCGGCCTCCTGGCGGCGGGGGGCGGGCAGAGCCGCGGCACGGAGCTGCGCCCCGCGCCCCTCCAGCGCGGCCGGGCCCGAGCGGAGCGCCTCCCCCGCCGCGCATCTCGGGAGCCGTAGTTTCCCGGCGTGGCTGTTCGCGGCGGAGGGCAGCGGGCGGAACTGCGTTTCCCGGCGCGCCCCGCGGCGCGGCTGCGAGCACGCGCGGCGCGACGGGGCGGGGCGGCGGGCAGGTTGCTGTTGTTGCATAGGAAACAGCTGAAGAGTCTCCACATGACAGAGGGGGAAGGAGGAAGTGGGGCGGCCCGTAGGGCGCCGCCAGCGCGCCGGTAGCCGCGGGGCTCGGAGCTCGGGCGCCCGTCGCGCTGCGCGTCCTCCCGCGGCGGGCGAGTCTCGCAGTCCGGGCTGAGCGCGGTCGGAGAGCTCTCCGGGCCCGGGTGCCCCCGCCAGGGGAAAGCGGTGGCGGCGCTTGCGGGGCTTCCCGCCGGCCCGCCGCGGGGCATGAACGGCTTCGCTCCCGAGGAGCTGCCCCAGCGCGGGGCCGACCCCGCCGTCGCCGCCGCAGCAGCCGCGGTGAGCGGTGCGGGCTCCGTGGCGGAGGTGCCGGCGGGGCTGGCGCCCCCGGGGCTGGCTGCGGGAGCCGCGGGCTCGGCGGGCGCGGCCGGGGCGGGCGGCCCCGGGGCCGGGCAGCTGTGCTGCCTGCGGGAGGAGGGCGAGCGGTGCGGCCGCGCCGCCGGCAACGCCAGCTTCAGCAAGAGGATCCAGAAGAGCATCTCGCAGAAGAAGGTGAAGATCGAGCTGGACAAGAGCGTAAGTCTTGCGGCGGCGGGCTCGGCTCGGGGGCAGCTTTTAAAGTTCTTTTTTGGCGTGTTTTCTTTTGTTTGCGGGTTTTTTTGTTTTTTTAATCGTTGTTGCTGGCGGTGGGGAAGCGCCGTTTCCCGGTCCCTCCTTTCCCGGAGCGCGCCGCCGGAGGTTAGCCCTGCCCGCAACGCTGCCGCCGCCCCGTCCCGCCCCGAGCCCCGCGCCGTCGCTGCCCCACCCGGCGGCCGTGGGCGCGAGGCCCCGTGCGCGGAGGGCTCGGTGCCGCCGTACGGTGCGGCCCTGCGCAGGGGAGCCGGGGCGTGGGGGGAGCGGCCCGCGTGTTGCTTGACCTTGCGGAGGTAAAGCCGTGCGGAGCGGGAGGAGGTGGCGTTTTGCCTCCCGCGGAACGCGCCGGAGGCTGCCCGCCTCCCGTGGGCTTTTCGGGTTTTTGTGCGTGTTTGTTTGCCGATCCCCGAGTCGCGGCGGGCGGTTGGAGGGAGGGCTGCATGCGCGCGTGTCCCCGCTGCGCGCGGTTCCCTCCGAGTCAGCCGGGAGCCGCCGCACTTCCCCGTCCTCCGGCCGAGTCGCTGGAGGTAACGCGCGGCATAACAATGCCTCCGTGCAGCGGAATCCGGCAGGAGAGCTTCTCCACCTCGCTCCGCGTGAGCGAGGCTGCCGAAAGAATGTCTCCGTAGATGCCTCTGTACCGCAAGGCTGGGAGGAGCTTGCATGGGTTTGATTGAAAGATGCGGTCTTACTCTTGTAGGCGAGACACCTTTATATCTGTGACTTCCACAAAAACTTAATTCAGAGTGTGAGAAATAGAAGGAAGAGAAAAGGCAGCGATGACGATGGTGACTCACCAGTGCAAGACATCGACACTCCCGAGGTAGCCAACGGTTTTTTCTAATAGTTACGTTAAATCTGTACTGCTGTGCCTGCTTTTGGGAATGGCTCCTGGTTCGCTCAGCTTTGATATGACAGAAGCAAGCTGAACTTTACAGTGCATTTGCTGCATTAAATGTGCAGAATCTCAGACAGCTGCAGTATTGAACTTTCCTTATGGTTTTTGGCTCCAGGATCCTGCTGGAAGTTGTTTTGCTACATATTAACAAAATCAGTCTTTGTAGGAGTTGACAGGACACACGGGACTTGAGCTATAAATGCTTCTTTGCCACATCCCTCTCATCCTTTCCTTCCATTTGAAATGTGTTGCAGATGGTACCTGTAGTTACCACTTAGTGTAGCTGGAAGTTTCTCAGTGAGAGCTCTGGTTTTAGTCCTTGTTGGGGCAGAGATGCTCAGGCAGTTTTGATGAAAAGGAGCGCTGAGATAAGAAGGCATTTCTTCTTGTCTTCTCTGCTGCAGGCCAGTGAAACACCACCCATTTTGGAAGTGAACTACTTTCAGACTTTTTTCATGTTATAATGTGAATGCATTTAAAGCTTTCTTCTTCCCACATGTGTGCTGGATTATTTCTGCTACGATCTGTGTGTTAATTGTGAGCAGAGCCTACCTGGCCTCAACCAAGAGATTTTTCCAGCGTTCATCAGAAGGTGTTTGAGAAGCAGTAACTTATCCTTATGGTCAGCATCAGCAATGTAGGTGATGAAACTTCATGCAGGAATCTCTGCCTGGAGGCACAGGGCTCAAGCCTGAAGGCTCTGACTAAGAGGATTTTAGGAGATTGGAAGTAGTTTGATGCTGGGCTGTGGATTTTGTCAGCTAAAAACATCGGATGGCATCTCTGAAAGCTCTCTACGTGGCTTGAGGTAACTGTCTGGCAGAGTTTTAACCGCAGCTTTTGCCTCTTTATTTGCTCAGACAAGAATAAAGTACGACACAACTGACGGATATCCTTAGAACAGGAGAAAAGAAGTGTATTTTCAGTGGTAGTAGTGCAGGAGAGAAGGTATTTCTGGAGAGTCTTGGGGCAACAGCAGCATGCACTTCCCATGTGGTGCTCTGTGCCTTAGATGCCCACCAGCCCCTGACCACCTTGATTTTGAATTGCTGTCCAGTTTACTGCTGATCACCTGTAGGGCCTTCTAGTTTCCAGCAGTAGACGTTAGGAGTGATTTGTACCGAGAGGCACTGATTTCCACAGTGCTGCTGGAGTATCAGGGCATGCCCATCCTTTAACATATAAGGCAGGGTTGTATCAAGTCTGGCCAGATCACAGGAGTGCGCTGGCACTGTTGTTGCCTTAAATATTGCATAGTTGAGGCTGCTCGATGACTTTAAAAAAGGAGTTAATGCCTTAACCAGTCTTTAATGCAGGAAGTTTGGAGAACACTGCTGTAATTGCAACTGACCTAACAGAATTTCTTGTTCAACCTGCTTTCTTAGCTTCCTTTCCTCCTCAGTCTTCTGATTAAACTTTCTTTTATGCTGTCAAGGAGGTGGGAGGGTAAGCTGTTGCTGGGAGAAGTGGCTGTTGATCTGAGTTCATGGGATTAAAAGCTGAGTGAGTGCTGGGTTGAGACTGTGTATTTATATCCCTGTGAGGAGTTTGTGTAATGCTGTGAACTGTCAGCTCACACTGAAAAATAGTTTTGGGCAACTGTGCCTGTGTACATAACTCCTCTGTTGTGCTTACTGTAGCAGAGATATTCTTGGAGACCAAGACTGGCTTTTTTTTTTCCTCTCCCACTTCAAGCCAAAAACCTTCACGTGCTAGACTTTTTCTTGGTTGTAATGCATGCTGTCTCATGGTGCAGCTATGCTGCTATATCTTACGTGTAACTTGTGAAAAATTTCATGGCTGAAAACGAAATGCAGAGACCTCCTTTTGAATCAGCATCTTCATAGATGTTACGAGATTTGTTACTGTGCTTTGTGTCATAATGCTCAAAATGGGGAACAAATGACAACAATAAAAGAAAAAAAACCAGAAAAGATTATAGTATTGTAATTTCTAAATATTGTCTGCTGCTAACAGGTGAAAGAACCATACTCAGTAACATTACACTGCTCTGAAGCTGAAATGGAATGTTTTTCTTTCTTCTGGAAGGTGTGGAGTGGTATTATTTGTCAAAATGAGCTCTACTGAGCTGACATTCTATGGCTGTGTATGTGCAAGTTTCCAGGATGATGAGAGAAACCTTGTGAATTACATCAGGTTGCTTTCTTCCCCTTTCCTCCTTTTCTTTTAGGTTGATTTATATCAGTTACAAGTGAACACACTTCGAAGGTACAAAAGACACTTCAAGCTACAGACCAGACCAGGACTTAACAAAGCACAGCTTGTTGAAGTACGTATGAGTGTTTATTCCATAATAGAAAATGCAATTTGCAATGGCATGCGTTATGTTGGCTTTTTTTCCTGTACAGTGTGATCCTTGCATGAAGTGCATATATAATCTGGGTTTTATGAGAGCAAAAAGGAGCTGCTTATCTAGCTTCCTTCACTGCCACAGCTCCTGAGCCAAGTAAATCAGAAGTAAGAACTCTTTCCAGAAAAGGGGCTCTTAACTTTCAGAAGGAGTGTGTGCTTCTTGAAAACAGTGAGCTGATCTGTGCATCTTTGGATATTGTAGAACCATGGATTTCTTACCTGTGCATCAGCCACACCTTCAGCTCAAGTATCCTACTGATGATAACTAGAAATTGAGAGGTAGCAGTGAAGTTCTAGTAAGATTCTTGCTTGGCTTTAAAAAACTGATTAATACAAGCATCTGTTCATATATAGAAAATGCAGAAACCTAAAAAAGTCTTCGATTGATCATTAATCTCATTTAAAAACTGGGCATCTGTTATCACGAAATAGAAGTTCATGAAATTCTTTTTTTATTATCAATATTTCTAAAAGCACGTAAGCTGCATGTGAGTACAGATGTATGCGTTTCTTCTGTATGGGAGGGCAATTTGCAAATACCTCTTTTGCACTGCAAAGATACAAATATGTGACAGCACTGGTTATCATTTCAGCAGGGAGGGATAGCTGCCACCTTTTCATTTTTGTGCTGTGATGCTTAGTTGTACTTCAGTGCAGACATTTTGTTGATCTCTCTACTAATTAGCACAGATTAATGCCAAGGTTATTAAATGTGTGAGAGCTCTACAGGCCTAAGATGTAAAAGTTCAATGCTACTGCCTCTACAATTAAGTATTTTAAATAATTCTTCTTTTTTAACTTGAGAGTTGATGCATGGGTACATCCAGTTCTTGAATTAGCAGAACTGATTTGAAAAAGCACAAAAACTTTTGTTCTGTAAAACTGGCATTTCTAAGGGTCTGCTTTAGGTGCATCTCATGAGATGTTTGCAGTAGCTTATGCTTCATGTGCTGCTTCATGTGCTGCTCCACGTGAACAGGCAAAGTTTCTGTCACGTGCTTTGTTTGACTGACCTAAAGGTCCCTGTGAGCTGTAGCTGCGGAATTTACTGTCATTTACAGGGCATATAATTTCTTGTTACTTGCCTGAATGTACAAGGGATTTTCTGCTAGCTGTTACTTATAAGTCCAATTTAAAGGGCTCTGTCAGACTGTCTCCATTTAGTTTTTTTTTTTCCCAAGGTATGTTTTGAAAAACTTTCTAACTTGCTAATTATATTAAGTATTTATGCTTATGCCTTGTGGTAGATCAATGAGCAGTATCAATTTCTCACTTCCTCTTGCTAATTTTAGTCCAAAAAAAGTATTTTGCAAAAAGCTGGAAAACAAACTGGGGCAGTCTGTCCAGCTGAGTATTTCCTTATATAACTGACAGTCCTTTCTGCTGAAGGGGCAAAAACTTCAAACTTCAGCTTTGATAACTGTAGAAGTTGACATATTTAGCATGTACAGCATTGTGGGTTTTTGTCATTGACACCCCTGTTTCAAAGAGCTAAATCTTCAGTGCTCATTCTTAAAAATTCTTGTATTTGGATCTTCCTTTTTTTTGTACACAATTTGATACAGACCTCCTTCAGCCTGAGTAATGAGCAGTAGTCTCATTTGTGTGCTGTAGGTCCATGATAGTCTATAGATGTTATGCTCTGTATTCAAGGAGTGACTGTACAGATGTAAAGATACTCCTATGCTTGTTGGGAGAAATCTTTTCTGATAATTTTCTGGGCATTTTACTTGAGAAATTGTGCTGTTTTTGTTTCAGAGTACTCAATGAAACAGTTCCTTTCATACTTACGTATGACTACTAAAGACTTTCGAAGGGAGGCAGTGTTTCCTTTATCCTAAGTTGCTTGATCAAGCTTTTGTAGTTATGTAAATGTGAATTTTCAGTTTCTGCATATAAGTGTTTAATTTCCTTGCATTCTTCCTTTGTAGATAATTGGCTGCCATTTTAGGACAATTCCAGTGAATGAAAAGGACACCTTAGCGTATTTCATCTACTCGGTTAAGAATGACAAGAACAAACCAGATCTAAAGATGGATAGCAGTGTTCATTAGGCAGGGAAGATTGGGACTGAGACTCAGGCCACAAATCGAAAGACTGAGGGTTTTTGTTGATATGCAAAAGCTTTCTTTGTAACTTTTTCTCCCCAGAGAGTTTCTCTGTTTTATTTTTTCATAACCTTGATGATTTGTTTGAGAACCATCTCTTATGAAACAAATTTCCTCACAAACTATTTTAAATAAATATTACTGATATTGTTGCTCAAGTGGGTGTGTCTAACTTATTCAGTGTGTTACTTGTACTTAGTAGTTAAGCTTTGACTACTTATGTAATGATATAAAAATATTTTTCAATTAAAGTGTACCAAGGATACATTTATGAATGTACTTCAAGTTCTCATGATGCAACGCTGTCTTGAAAAAACAAACAAACAAGCAAAAAACCCTGAATTATGGTAGATTTTGCAGTGGGCTCTTTTTCTTGAGGTTAAAGGTTTTAACTGACAGTTGCAGTTATTAGCTGGGCAGAAATGACTGATTTGGTATATTAGGCATGCTATTTCTTGTTCACTGCATGTGTTAACTCAGACCTGTTTAAAAACAACACACTAAAAGTAACATGAGCAAAATATTATTTTAATTTGGTATCTTAGTAAAGTCTGTGATATTAAAGACAGTGTTATGTATGATTTCTTGTATTTTCACTGTTAGCTTTGTGTTAATCTAAACACGTGGTACATGAAACATGATTTCCTTTTGCTTTAAGCTGTGTTCATTGGCTGAAGAAAAGGCAGGAGAAGAAGGTTAAAGAAGAGGAAGACACAGCTTTAGTTTATTCAGTTAGCATTCATTGCAGCTTCTGACCTTAGCAGATTTTCAAAAGCTCTTTCCTAAATGTGGGGAAAAATGAGAAAGCAGATTAGACCACAGAAATACCACTGATGTTAACTTTGTGAAGTTTTTCTGAAAGACATCACTGCGACCAAGATGCTCCATTTTGCTCTTTGACCTGTGGCACTCTGTTGCTTAAAACTGAATGATAATAAACCCAAAACTCAAACTGGCTTCCTTCTCAGGAGCTATAAGTACCCTAATTTCTTTCACTTACAGTCATATATCTTTCCACATTAGGGTTTTGCACTGTTGGCCAAAGTTCAAGCTGGTTAGTGCACCAGGCTGGTGCAGAGTAGAGTTGGTAATCCTTTGGAAAGATGTTTCAGTACTCATTTCATGACAATGACTGTAAAGTTGTTTGTGAAGTATCCTTTACACAAGTTACATTTGTTATCTACACAGCATTAGTTGGAGAGACAGCTGGAGAACCCAGTGCTGAATTGAGCATCTGAAGGATAAAGGCTTTTTCTTTATTACAGGGTGGAGAACAGGGATGGATGTTCCTGCATAGATTTGGCAGGGCCTGTAGAAGCTTTTTCTGGAGGGGAGGAGAGTAAGAAGAGAAACAAAAACGAGCTTATATTGGAAATAGTTCTGTGGCCTTATGCTGCTGCATGTGGGAAGTGGCAAACTTTATTTTCATCAGATTATGTATTTTTTTATGTCAATAATGGTAAAAGGGAAGTAACTGAAAATCATCTACTGACTTTACTACCCAGCTGTGCATCTGCCTTAATTTTTGTAGTTGTTGCACTGGAAAGCTATGAATGGCAGATATACACTACCTGATTGGCAAGGAAAGTAGATGGCACAACCCACAAAAACTACATGTCTTCTCTGCTACTAGAAGCTTATAGAGGACTTTGCACAAAAGTGGATACTGTATGTTTTCTTAGCAGAACACTGAATTTGGTAATTTTGATGGTGAGTTGCCAGACTTCCCACCTTCTATTTTATTAGAAGCCCAAATGACTCAGGAGTAATTATATAAACCAAACTTTAAAAGTCTGATGATACAAGCCATTTATTTCAATAGTCTAAAAATTACTTGGCAAAAATAGTAAATGCAGATTTACTTGAAACTCTTACTATTGGTTATGTATAATTAACCTACCACTGTGCATATCCAAGCATTATTTACTAACAGATGAAGTAAAACAGTCTTTGTGCTATTTCACATTTATATGTGAAATAAGTTTGGCGTGCTGGTGGTAGCAGTTTTCACAATGTGATGTTGTAAGGTTATTATCATAGAGTCATCAAGGTTGAAAAAGACCTCTAAGATCGCCTAGTCCAACCATCAACCCATCCCCACCGTTCCCACTACCCATGTCCCCAGGTGAGCAGTGCTCTAAGCTCAAGGGGCAAGACAGTTACATTTGTACTACGTGTTCCATGTTACTGTCCCATTCTCCTTCTAAGTCTTTACAAATATAGATTATATATGTTCTAGCACTGCTGTTATAGTATTTTGGAAGCTCAATCTTTAACGGTTCAAGATTTCAGATGCAATTAACAAGCTAGAGGTAATTATTACTTACATGTACCTTAGTACTATTAATATGAATTTTGGCTCTCTGTCCAGTGGAATTTTCAAATATGAGTAATGCAAATTAGTGGGTTTTGTTTTTTGCAGGCACCCAGATAGAAGTGGGGGCCTGAGTGCAGAAGTTCCACATACTGACTAGCATTGCCTTAAAGCAGTGCTAACAGTGAAGCAGCAATAAAGCAATAGGAAGCTGCCCTGCAGTGGATTCCAGCAAGAGTCACTCTGAGTCACGTGAAGGCTTAACCTTGATGTTCCTTTTTGAAAATTAGTTGACAATGTTATGGTTCTTAAAAGGATATATACACACATATAACTATATTTATTTATTCATTTGCTAGGAGATAAATACAATTATGAGCACATACAGTCCTTCACATCCTTATGGAGCTAATTAAGGCAGCTACCATATCCAAAAAGAGAACTTCTTACATATTTCACAAAGCATAGAGAGGAAGTTTTTCTCCAGTTTCTGCAGTGTGCTTAGGGAGGAAGTTTATTTTGTTTTGGCTGTTGCTGGCTTTGTTTTTTCCCTTGAAAGTGTATTTTGTGATTGTGGAATGATGTCAGTTGTCCTCAGTGGCAGGCTCAATGTTGATCACTCACTGTTACAGGGGATCACAAAAGATATCTTCGGTCCAAAGAAAATCTCCCTGAAAGATATTAGATACTTAAATAATTATGAGAGTTTTAACATGTGCATTTCCAGGGTTGGGTTTTTTTTTTTCCAGGTTTTGCTAGGATGTGTGTGATCACTGTGTTTATGGGATGCCCTTCCAGCAATGCAAATGCAGCTGCAGGTCTGTATGAAGGCACTGTATATTTTTTCCTCTGCTTGCCTGGTTCAGAAACATTGGCAAAACTTCACTGACTGACCAGTGTGCCGGAGTTCTAGCATGGTGTTGTAGCTTTGGGAGGGTAAACTTTATCAAATATTTGATGATATTAAAAAAAAAAAAAAGAACTGGTGTGTGTACACATACTATTTAGTGCAGTTAGTTCTATGGGCAGACCTACAGAGTAGATATTCTTTATATCAAGGTGGGTGAAGAAAGATCTCCCCATGTATTTATATCCAAGTAAGAGATTTTCTGGAGCTGTTAAAGCTCTGTGGTTAAAGCTAGAAACCTGAAGTGTGCTCACTGTGAGGGCAGAGTACCTGATGAAACAATTAGTTATACCCTGTTTTCAGTTTGAATGTGAAGTTCCTATTTTTAGGAGTCATTGCCACTTGGTTCAAATTCATTCCCATACAAGAATGCTGCAATTTGCCTTTTGGATTTTAGGGGACTTGAGAATGTTGGACAAGAGGAGCTTGTATAGGAAGTCATTTCTGTTTGTCTATGTAATGCTATCACGTTATTATAATGTCCCTGAACTATTAGTAAGTTGTCAAGTTGATGTTTTATCTAAATTTCCTGGGGAAAGATGCACGTTCTTTGTGTAAAACGGCGAAAACCCCACTTTGCATGAGACTTTTGCTGTTCTGCTCTGTCAGCCAGCAGGAGAAGCCAACTAAATCTTTTTCTCCCTTGTGGGCATTTGTGGACCTGTTCTCCTCCCATTTGCTTTACTGCTCTAAACAGCTGTCTTTAAAGAATCATTTATTGGGTTGACACATCCACACATGCCTTAGAATAGCATCGTAGCTCTCTGTTGTGTAACAGAAATCAAATGGCTTTGTTTATGGTTCTGAAAACATTTTCATTGCAAAGTGCTGCAACTAAGGATCTGTAGTTCTCAGACCGAATTTAGATCAAAGTTACTGGCAGAAGAGTCAGAAGTTGGTTAATTTAAATGCCAAATTCCCCTCTGCTGGGGCATGCAGGTTTGCGAGTATGCTGAGCATGTCCCTGGTGAGGCTCTGAAAAACAAACACTGAAAACTGCCAGTGTGTCAGGTAATTGGATACATCTTGATACAGTTTCAAGCCACCTGAAGAGATTCGCTTCACTAAAATGGTACCTTATTTCAGCAGTGGAAACTGGGAAATGACAGAAATACAAGTGGCTGTACAGAACCCTCCGAGTTTCTATGCAATTAGTGTAATCTTTGGTAGGACAAGGGGGAATGGTTTTAAACTGAGACAAAGGAGGTTTAGGTTAGATATTAGGAGGAAGTTTTTCACTCAGAGGGTGGTGATGCACTGGAACAGGTTGCCCAAGGAGGTTGTGGATGCCCCATCCCTGGAGGCATTCAAGGCCAGGCTGGATGTGGCTCTGGGCAGCCTGGTTTGGGGTTGGCGATCCTGCACATAGCAGGGGGATTGAAACTAGATGATCTTTGAGGGCCTTTTCAACCCAGGCCATTCTATGAATCTTACTTTGGACAGCAGAGCAGTTCCTTGAAGTTGCAGTAACAGATGGTCTCGCAGCCTTCTCCTTCCCAAAAGTGATCCTGCAGGCTCTCATCAACTTGCCGGAGGCTCGCCATGCCCTTGGGAATGCTGTGACAGCTGTGGTCATGCACGACCCTCTTATAGCACTTGGGCCGCCAGGAGGGCACTGTGTGGGCACCCAGGAGGGCACTCAGCAGAAGCAGAACTAAGAGCATCTTCATTTTTGGAAAGTTTCCTGTGCAGTGGTGCTAAATAGAAATGAGATACGTGACACGGATACAGCTGTTGGATGGATCTCTTTCCCCAGTCTGCTTTCTATCTTACATTTTTCTGTCTTTCCTGTGAACTTATGGAAGCTTGAGCGTCTGTGTTGGAGAGTGTTTTCTCCTAGGAGGTAAATAAGATTGCCATGGAATTGATATTCATTACTTTCTGTGCAACCACAGGAATCCTATCGCTGGGAACTGAGGCTTCTGTTGCTGGCAATTTTGTTGTTACTTGCCCTCTCACCTTGAGAAAATTGCTCTGAGTTGGCCGCCTGCTCTCAGCAATGTGAGTGAGCACATTGCTGGCTATCAAGGCAGGGAGAACGTGTGTCTCATTGCTTTCCAGGTGATTTTGGCTGGTTGAGAATGTTGAAATGAGTTACTAACTTAACATTAGTAGTATGTTTCCCTGTAAAAAAAAATACGAGCATTCCTAGTTCTAACTATGGTAACGTCTAGAAAGATTTTGTTGTCTTTCATTCTGTTGGCAAATAGTTGATCCCTTTATGCTGCCACTGCAGACTTCTAGGCTGTCGCATGTGGGTACAGGATAGGGTATTCTAAACTACCCTGGACATAATCAGCGATAAAACACCCTCTGAGCAAAGACCATAACAAATGCCAAGTTCAAGTGCCATAGCTTTTATCTAGATAAGAAAAAAATAGGGCATGACAGGCATAGAGGTCACTCAGATAATTGAGTCTTGCTCGTGTTATTTTGTGGAACACTTGACTCGCTCTTGAAAAACAAGCAATAAACTGTTAAACATATACATATACTGTACTTACAGTATTTTTTTCCTATGTAGGTTCTTAACTACCATAGCTATCTTGCTGATACTCTGTTTCTTCAGCCGATGAATGGCAAGCTGGACACAACTTAAGAAATCTGGCAATTTGAATTCATGTTAGGGATCAAATGCTACACTGATGCTCTTCAATTATATTTTCCTTAAGATTCTGTGCAAACTTTTAACATCACTGACCCAATAAAGTGTTAAAAATTGACTAATAAGTTAAGGAATACGATTACAATGATCTCTCTTGCGTATTTTCAAACTTCCGTCGTAGGAACAAAATTAATTGAACAGTTCCTTCTAGTTTCTGTGAACTTGTATATGAACTTTTGAGTAGTAGACTCCTATAAACTACTGGTAATGGAGCCTTGGGGATCTATTTTTAAATTGCCTTAGAGTGCAGTATTGAATAACGGACTGTCTTTATTAGTTTTAGGCCTCAAAACCACTTCTCAAATAAAGTAAAAATTGTTCTTTGTCTGATGTTTCAAGTAAAGAATCTGCATTGTTATACTAATAACTTTGTTTTGTCATAGAAATACTGCAGTTATGAGGGTTCCGCTCAGAGATTTGTAATGCTCAAAGAAGTTTGTGCTGTACCTCAGTAAACATCAGTGTTGGGGAATACAGTTAAACATCTTTCTGTTCAAATAATTGAACTTCATTATGTAAGTATTTAATGGAAGAAACGTTCCATGCAAAAGAAATTTAGGAAACAGATGAGGTTTTTGTCTTTGTTTTCTGTGGTTGGATTATTCTGCAAGTTGCTTCCCTGAGGACAAGGCATTCGTAATATCTTGTGCACGTTTTTTGTACTTAATTTGGATGAGTTTTCCCTAAATGGAGTTTAGCTGGAGTGCTCATTTCAATCTGTTGCCAGCTGCCGATCTGCTCTAAATTAATAGGAACACATTCTGTCCCAAAAACTGACAGATTTTCTGCAGGCTGTCAAATTGCTGGATTCAAGAATTGTGATCTACAGCTGAGGATAACTCAGTATTCACTTTGGAGTACAGGAAGGTGTTGCTATAGTGCATCATTGAGAATCGATATGGATGGCTGCCAAAAGTGGTATTAGCAAAGTCATGTGCCAGTGAGCTGTGGATAGACAGCTTTGCTCACAGGCTGGTTATGCAGCTTGCCTACTCAGTACTGCTGCTTTTCAGAACAGTACTTTATTAAAATTGTTGGGTTTTTTTTTCCTGAATACTTCCTGTTTCTCTGTGGTTAGTAACTGAAAGGAAACTTTCAGTTAGAAGACCTTTCTTCAAAAGATTGGTCCTTTACTGTAAAAGAAAGGTGCCTATTTGCAGGTGAAAGATTGCTAAGGACATGGGGTGTTTCAGCAGTTCCCTGCACAGGGTCAGTGGTGATAAACCTGGCAGACCTTTCAGATGCAGGATCTCCTGTTTCCTGACAAACTGCTGCGAATTCTTCCAAACCGCAGTGATGGAATATCACTTGATTGCTTAGGTAAACAGCAGAGCTAGAAAGTGGATATTTAGATCAAAATGTATGTTAAAGACCTTATCTACCTTTGCTTAGCATAGAAACAGTCTTCTCTCATAAAACAAATAAGGGAAATTTGAACAAATCCGATCTCCAAAGTGACCCACAGAATCATTGCCAGCAAAACGGTGTTAGATTTATGTAAAAGCAGCAGTGCCAGCCACACTAAGCCTGACCAGATTGCTCTATCAAGACCGTATCACTTCCAGTTCTAACAGAGGAGTTAAGCCATCTCCAAATATTTAAAATAAGCTCCTGGCAGTTGCAGAAATCCATTTTAAGCAGTTAACTCCCTGGTTACTTTGACGCAATGTAAGTAAAGTTCAGGGAAGTTCAGCTGGACAAACAAATGCTTTGGAAGACATAGAATTTTGCATGGAGCAAAATTCCTTTCATTGGAGCATATGTGCTGTGATTCAGGAATTACTGCTATCCCTGCTCATTCAGCAGAGAGCATCTGAGTTGTTCTGACAAGCAATTTGGCAACATCTCATAGTCAGAAAAAGACCAAAGAAACAAAACAAAACAACCAAGTTTCAGCATCCAGATCCGCGAATTTAAGGGTGATATTTCATAAAGATAGTGAAGCTCTTTGAAGTCCTGTGATACTGCTGGGAACTCTGGTGTGAGCAGTAGGAGACAGAAAAAGGCAAAACTGAAGAATGGCTCAAAAGTATATGTCATAATGTCTCTAGGAAATCCTTCAGGATTAGGAAAAGATGCATGTTTACAACTTTTGTCTCTTAACTGTACTTTTCAGAGTTGTTATGCTTTTCTGTGCATCTCCAGTTGCCTAATCCTAAAAATGAGCAGCACGCTTATCTGATACTGACGTGGCATATGATCTTTTCCAGTCAGTTCAGTGATGTGCTGGGTTAGCAAGCTGGCTAATTGTGCCTTAAAAAGTGAAGCAAATGTTATTTTCTATACGTATTATATGTATACATCACACTCTCTTTGTGTGTGGAATTCAAGAGCTAAAAGCACCCACTTGGAATTAAATGCTCTT
Source organism: Chrysolophus pictus (assembly GCA_037305975.1). Taxonomy (NCBI): domain Eukaryota; kingdom Metazoa; phylum Chordata; class Aves; order Galliformes; family Phasianidae; genus Chrysolophus; species Chrysolophus pictus. Next base: position 47,972,204 of record CM074579.1, on the reverse strand, counting down.
TAATCATTTGTTATTCGTCAGGTTATCTTTCAGAAACACCTGCAATTCCTGGCTTCAACCTGTAAAAAGCAGAACTTAACATTGAATATTTCAGTGTTAGTGCATTATAAGTAGGCTTATTAGTACATTCATAAGAAATCATTACACAAGAACTGCATAACTGATATTATTATAAAGAACTTTCTTCCATAAAAAAGTACTCAAATCTGTTTTGCTTGAACAGTTGGTGCATTGTGAGGACTGCAGCTATTCCACTGAGGATGAATTCGGTGAATTGCTGCTTTGTAATTCCCATCAATACCATGATTCTTTCCAGAAATTGAGTTCTCATTAAAATCTATTTAGTTCTCTTAAAGTCAGCAATTTGTTGTGAGCACACCTCTCTCTGCATTTACCAACTTTGCAATAATACTGAGTACAGGAAGGCAATGCAGCACGTTTAATGACTTTGGATGTTAATATCTAACATTCAACCTTGAAGAAGAGCAGGATAGGAAAGAAGGATCTTTAGCTGGATCATACCCACACGTTTGGCTCAACTAACATATTTTGCCTACAGTGTATCTGATCTCCCTCTTCTGTATGTTCCCACATATATTTCTAATTCTGCAGTCTTTAATAGCACCAGAAGAACATGTGAACAGGGATAATTTCAGGAACTAGACGTACCTTTTTCCTTTGCTTCTCTCCTTTTCACTTTCTTAGCAGCTGTATCTTTTCAGATGTACACAGAGCTAGAGCTGGAGGGGATGAGCAGAGGGAGGGCTGACGGAGGTGCTGAACAAACAGCCTTTTGTCCAGCCTGGCTTCTGTCTGTGAGTGACACGCTCCCTGCTCCAGAGAGGGGCAGAGGATGGCCTTCAAGAACTGCCTCTTTCAGACACTGCCAACCTTGATGAGGGAAAGAACAGAGAGTGCATCCCTTCCAGCAGAAAGCATTTAGTCCATCCAGGACCTGATGGCAAGGTGTCTCCTCAGTGAGCAAACCACAACACTCAGAATGAATGGAGGGAGTGCGCTGTGGAATACGTGCCCTGCTGTGCCACCCAAGCAGGGCTGTGCTGAGCAGGGCATGCAGCCAGCCAGCAGGCTTGTGTAATCCTTGCCTTTGAGATTCTGTTTTTTGAGACTGAAAGAATGGAGAACTGTAATTATTTTAGTCAGATTCTTGTATGGCCTACAATATGACACCGTGCACTGAGTTCATCACTGGCCAATGTTTAATGAAGAAGTAAAGGGTTACACTGAACAGTATTTCAGAGGAAGTTATATTTGACTAGTATAACTATTCAAGTAATCTGGTGTGATAAAAACACACAAATTGAAGTCCTTGAATAGATCTGAAGTATTAATAAGAAAACAATCTCTGGGGTAAACTCTGGGACTTGGTCAGTGTCCTTGCATTTCTTTTGCAGCTTGGGTCCCTCTTTGGTTCTTGTCATCCTGTCTCTATTTCCTCGTATGGATAGGGAAGTACAATTGTACCTTAGATTTTGATCTGTAGTTTTTTACATTGTCTAGTAACTAGTGCATCATTTTGGTTCTCCCATTTCTTTGTAAGGATTTGTAGTTCTAAATCTTGTTGGGCAGCTTCCAGTGCAGAGGTTTGTTACAAGTGCGAATAGGTACCTCTGCTCAGCTGCTCCAGTTTACAATTCAATGTCTTGATGCTGTGATGCTTGCAGCTCTTACACCTGAATGTCCCCTCTGGCAGGAGCACAACCATCAGGGCATTCCCCTCCATGCTGCAGAAGGGAGCAGGATGTGTTCTTGTACCTCTGCAGGACGGCTTTCTCTTTTCAGGATGATGAGATGCCTTGCTCTGTTTTTCTGCAGTAATTCCTTTCCAGCGTGGATCCTAGCCCTTGCTGTTCATGCTCTAAATGAGATTATTCTAATGCCTCTGTGAAGACATTGTGTCTCAGTTCCTGGGAAGGACCTGATTGAACAGCAGACAAGCACTCTGAGGATGGGTCTATAAAATGGAGTGAGTGGGGAGATCATTCTTCTGAAAGCATTCTACTGTGCTTTGAGAAGAGACTGTTCTAAACGAAAATACCATTTTGATGGTGCATTGGTGCTCCTCCCTACCCCTGCTCTGTAGGTCTATGTTTAATGTCTCCAGTCATTGCAAACATTCAGGAACAGGAGGAAATTTTCTCCCTTGTGGTGCTTCTTCAATATAGAAGTGGGAAATAAATGTTTTAGGGAATCTAGGGGGTGAGATGCAACCAAAGGCTACATTGGCTGTTGTAGGAACAGCTGTCTGAGGTGTAGCTTATAGGAAAAAGCATTGAAGGATAGGGCAGCCTCTGATGCTGGTGGCCCTGAAGAGAGGAAAGTGCAAAGCAGTGCTTGCAGATCTAACTTCTTTCTCATTTTTTTCACTAATCTGTTGCCCTAAATATGTTTCTATACTAAATATATCTTCCTGTAGGACTGTCAAATTAACTTAGTTGACTGTTAAATTCAACAAGATCAAGTGCTGGCTCTTGTGCTTTGGCCACAGCAGCCCCAAGCAACCCTAGAGGCTTGGGGCAGAGTAACTAGAAGACTGTGCAGAAGAAAAGGGCCTGGAAGTTTTGATTGATACTCAGATAAAAATGAGCCAGCAGTGTGCCCCAATGTCCAAGAAGGACAGTGGCATCCTGGCTTGTATCAACAATAGTGTAACAGTAGGGGCAAGGAGGTGATCATCCCCTTATACGCAGCTCTGATGAGGCCAAGCTCAAGTGTAGTGTTCAGTTTTGGATCCCTCACTACAAGAAAGACATCGAGACCCTGCAGTGTGTCCAGAGAAGGGCAGTGAAGCTGCTAAGGGGTTGAAGCACAAGTCTTATGGGAAGCAGGAACTGGGACTGTTTGGTCTGGAGAAGGCTCAGGGGTGATCTTATCACTCTCTACAACCCCCTGGAAAGAGGTTGTGTTGAGGTGAGGGTCAGCCTCTTCTCTCAGGTAACTAGCGATAGGACTGGTGAGAAGGAATGGCCTCAAGTTGCACCTGGGGAGATTAAAGTTGGATATTAGGAAAAGCTTATTGAAAGAGTGGCACTGGAACGAGCTGCCCACGGAGCTTGTTGGGTCACTCGTCCCTGGAGATATTCGGAAAAGTTTAGATGTGGTACTAATGTACATGGTTTAATGGGAGATATTGGTGGTAGGTAGATGGTTGTACTGATTGTCTTTTTCAGCCTTAATGATTCTATGATTCTGTCTCTGGCCTTGGTGTCCCCTTGGTGGTTTGGTGAGATTTTCCAACTTTAATTCCTCCTGACTTTTTGGCTCGCCTCTGAGTTGCCTTGCTCAGGTTGCTGATGGGGTGCCAACAATGACAGAGAAGTGTTGAAAATTGCTGAATTTGTTTTTATTCCCCATGATGGCACCTTGTAGCTGCAAGAGAACTTTAGAGAGAACACCTTCCTTGATCTGTGTCTACACAGGATGGAGAGGATCATTATGAATCCCGTTAAACTCTTATCTAGGGACCATTTATTTGTTTGTCTGCTGATCCCTGTTCTTGTCTGAAGAGGCATGGTTAGATACAAAGTACAGCTGTTTGGAGGGGATGGAGAAGTGGTAGTAGCAATGGTCCATAGGAGAGAAGAACAATGTCCCCTGGCAGAGTGAGAAGGAAGAACGAAAAGGCAGAACTGACATTCAGCTGCAAATGAGTGGCAGTCTGGTATGTAAAGTAACTCTACAGTGAATTTGTGTAACATGCCCTTGGGAAAATAATCTTTGCTTTTGAAGTACTCAGCATTCTGCATATACTTCACATTTTTAATACAGGCCATGCAAGTTTAACTTTTTTTCTGTAAGCACAAATAGATTTGCATTTTATTGTATTCTCAATATCAACATGCAGCTTTTTGCAGGCTGACTGTGCAAAATACTAGCATTTTCTCCTCTCACTTTAAATCTTCTTAAAAGATGCCAGGCAGCTCATTAATGCATCCAGTTTATATGAGGAGATCTATAATGAACCCTAGAACCTGATTTTGGTGGCTGATGCAATCTAAAATTTATAGCTGATGACTCTAGAGGAATGTACATACTGTAGGAATGCATAAAGACCTTGGGAGACTTGATACTGGTAGCAATGACAATGTCAGTGCAACTAAGACATAAATTGCTGTCATTATTTGTTACAGGATTGTGGTTTGTGGGATGCTTTATGGTTGGTTTCCAGTATTAAGGCTTTTAAGCAGCCATAAAATCCTTACATACGCATTTTGCAAATACATGTGTACTGCATACACTGTAGCTTGCATCATAGCCTTCATGTACTCTTTTCCATGGCTCAATGTCTATAATGTAAATCAAACACATTGAAAATATTCTTTTTACTCTGTGTAACTTTAACACTGTTTCCTTTGTTCCCCTGATTATTATGTTTAGAATATATTTGTGCTGTTAGATGTTCTACTGTTGCATTTGCAGTTCCTGCATCTGGTAATATGCATTGTACCTTGTATCTGCAGTAACCTGGGAAGTTCATTTGAATTTTCCAGACAAGAGTTCATTGCCTGTTTGAAGAAATCAAGCTCAGTAGTTGTTGTTCATGCAATTTTTTTTCTGTCTCCTTGCTTCTATTGTGAGGTGCTGCTTTATTTCCAGTGGCTGTTCTCTGTGACGTCCCAGAGCATGTCTGTTTCCTCTCTCAGTAATTTCTGACTTCCTTTTATTGCTGTTGGTTTTTTTCAACTTCTTCTATAGTCTGCAAACCATGCTTGGTTAAAATACAAGACATATCATTGGGCTAATCAAAGGTATCTTTTAGTGTGGTTCCTCAGATCAATTCTCTGTTGGCACACTCAGGCTGTTGCTTTTCTAGTAATGCAGAGAGGATGCTGTATAAAGAGAACCTGCTGATGCTATGAACTGTCAATTCCAGATAGGCCTACCGAGTTAGTAATGGATGTGCATATGTAATACAGCCCAGTGTTTCAGAGAGGCAAATGAATCTGAACATATCTTGAAAAGAATGGCTGTTAACTGGGAAACTATTTCCAGAAACGGCTATCAGAGGCACTTTGGTTCTCTAATGCACCATGTCCATGCCTGGTCTGATTCATAGAATAATAGAATCACAGAATCACAAGGTTGGAAATGACCTGCAAGATCATCTAGTCCAACTGTCCTCCCATTACCATTCCTACAACAAGCTACTAAACCATATCTCATAGCACCTCATCCAGATGGCGGGGATGGCGACTCCACCATCTCACTTGACAGGCCATTCCAGTGCCTGACCACTCTCTGAGAGAAAAAGTTTTCCTCATGTCTAATCTAAACCTCTTCTGGTACAACTTGCAGCCATTTCCTCGGGTCCTGTTTGTTGCCTGGGAGAAGAGGACAAACCCCTCCTCATCAGAACCTCCCATCAGGAAGTGCAGTGAGGTCTCCCCTGAGCCTCCTCTTCTCCAAACTAAACAATCCCAGCTCCCTCAGCTGCTCCTCATAAGATTTGTGCTTCAGACCCCTCACCAGGTTAGTTGCCCTTCTCTGGACACACTCCAGGGCCTCAATGTCTTTCTTGTTGTAAGGGACCCAAAATTGAACACAGTACTCGAGGTGCGGTCTCACCAGTGCACTACTTTCTCTTCTACAGGAAGAGAAAAATTTTATCAGAAATCTCTTATGAACACCTTGAGACCTCACTAAGAATTGCAGCCATCAACCCAGACTTGTGTGTTAGTTTAGCCAAATATCCCACTAGTTTTATGTTTTTGTTCCTTTTTTAAAAAATGTTTTAAGAAAAATATTTAATGTGTTTTATTACTTATGTATTAATGACATTGTATCTTTTGCGAGGCTGCTCTGAAAGTAATGTTTTACTCCTGTTTTATTATGTTGCCCCCCAAGATGTCAGAAGGGGATGTTGGTATGGCAGTAGAGATTTAACATTCCCACCAATATTCCACTACATTTCGTTGCCTTGTGACAGATGGCAGCAGAGAGGCAGTCTGAGAAAAAGGCATCCGACATGGGAGTACAAATGAAGCAAAGGTTTGCCACTGAACTCCATGCAGGAAAAATGTCACCCATTGACATTTGCTGACATTTGCTGAGTATTTATGGAGGCCAAACAGTGAATGTGAGCACAGGGAGGCAGTAGGTAGTGTTTCAACAGTGGTGACAGTGGATCAACTTCACTGGTGTAGATTGTAATGAGCATGCTATGCAGGCTCTTGTTCATCACTGGTGAAAATGCACAGGTGTTGGTGGTGACTATGTTGAAAAAACAGTGATTTTGTAGCTGAGAATTTGCTTTATCAAATAGTGTTATTGTGCTCTTTGTATATGTCGTTGTTTCAATGGAAATAAATAGGAAGCATTACTTTTAGAGCAACTAATGTCTATGGGGCCTACAACTATTTCTATTCACTAATGCAGCCCAGGCGAGCCAAAGGATTGGACACCCAGGCTGTAAACAGTTTCCAGAGCTTTTACCTTTGCATTTAAATTGAATAGGTCACATCTGGTAGTGTATCTCTGATTTCCAAGATTTGCACAGTATCTTTTACAAAATACATAATGTGTGTACAGATACACATATCCATAGTCCCAAACTTTATTCTTTTGTAATCTTTAAAGATTCGCTGATGGAATGATGAAAAAATTTGTTCAAAGAATAATCAACTCTGCTTTCCAGACTGTCCCTGCTTTAACTGAAGCTAAAAACTTCATACCCAGAGTAACCAGAACTGAATTATTGCTTTATAATCTTTGCACAGACCCTTGATTTTGTTAGCAAGACCTGAAAGTTGAGTGTTAGGTAAACATTACACAGTGCTTCAGTTTGGACTGAGTAGAGTTCAATGTATTTTAACGGTAAGTAGCCAAGAAAAAGGACAACTTTGCATACAGCAAAAACTATGAAGCAATCTACTTCTGTCTTCAGTAACCTTTGCACTTGTTAACTCAAGGTATGCCCAACATAGGAAAAATAAGCAGATCAAGTTATTTTTGCATGCTTATGCAAATATTTATGTAAAATCTAAGATTTTCTATACATTGCCCTATGCCTATCACCACCAAATTAATCAGAACATGTATTTCTCTTCTTAAAAAGTTGATCACTATATTTGCAAGATTTGGGAATCTTGCAAATATCTGGGCTTTTGTTTGTATATCTCAGCCCCTAAGATACGCATTTGCAGCAGAGCTCCCACTAAATGATCAATATTCTGTGGGGTTTGGGTTGATTGTTCGTTTGTTTTCTGTTGTTGTTTTTTAACAGATGAGAAACAATTTAAGACAAACCTTTTTGTCTGGTACGGTGATAGCAACATTCCAGAAGATAACTGTGAACATTTTTCACATTTCTTGGGCCACGCTCTTTAAGGAAGTCTCCCCTGGAGGTGTGGGTTTTACAGATAAGCTTGACTGAGATCCCATAGTATTTGTGGGACAAGTGGGGATCGGGCACAGCCAGCACGGGTTCATAAAAGGCAGGTCCTGCTTGACCAACGTGATCTCCTTCTGTGATTGAGTTACACGCCTGGTGGAAGGAAAGGCTATTGATGTAGTCTATCTAGATTGCAGCAATGCCTTTGACACTGTCTCCCACAGTACTATCCTGGAGAAGCTGGCAGCCTGTGGAAGAGCAGGAAGTGATCATCCCCTTGTAGACAGATCTGGTGGGGCTGCACATGGAGAACTGTGTTCAGTTTGGGGTTCCTCACTACAACAAAGACATGCAATTCAGGATATTTTCCTGAAGTTCGTGGCTGTATCAGTCTTGCAAATGAGAGTTAAACATACCAAGCATTTTCGGAGACCTCCTAGCTCAGGAGTTTCTGGAGGAGGATGCCTAAGCTCCTTCTCTTGTAAACATAGCAGGAATCTTATCTCTCCCGAGGAGGAAAAGAACCATGCAGTAGTTGGGTGGTTAGCCAGCTTTACTGAGATAAGAGGCAATTCCTTCCCTCTGCAATTTAACACACTACTCAAAGGAGTAGGCTGTAGTTCATTTAAGATAATTGGCAACTATTTTATTTTGTGTAATTACTTTTATGTTCAAGGAAGGGAAAGAGGAGAAAATATCTTGTCTCTGTTACAAGGAGGATGAGCTGGTGATTACAGATTGGACTTCTTAGTCCTTGATGACTAATGTGAAGCATTATTAACTTCATGCAGATTGATCTTTCCAGCTGTTATAGATGAAGTGTTGCATGAAATGCGGCATTCCCACTGGCACTGCTCACACTTTGGCTCTGGGGGGCACTGACCAGACTGCACCCTGTGAATGTGCATTTGGAAGGATGCTTCCCACTGTCCCGAAGAGAACTGGGCATTGGGCTGCCCATATGAAGGCACTGACACAGTGTTTTTGGGTGCATGGGTATCTTCTGTGCTGGAAAATGAAGCATCTCTGGGGTTTTTATTGATTAAAAAGAAAAATGACAAGCTATAATAAATTTATACAGAAAGGTGTTTTTTTTTTTTTTTTTTTTTTTTTTTTTTTTTCCTAAGTCACTATTAATCCTAGCAGGCAAATACTTTATTCCTATGACTTTGAGAGCACCAGTGGTTACTAATACCTGGTCTTGTCACCTCATTCACATGAGTAGCTCTCTGAGAAATGTGCTTCATGTGGCTTGCTTGAACGAGAAATGCTTTCTAAGAACATGCCCTTAACATTGTCAGAAGGATCTGCTTCCCAGTTCCCCATATAATGGGGCTGGGTACAACACTGCAGCTCTTTAGTCGTGTAAGTAGTATTTGCTTATTTTAATTTGTCTTTATGGAACTAATTGTGGCTGAAAGAAGAGCAGTTTGTCTTTAGCAACAAAGGCAGTTTCAGAGCAGATAAAAATAAGAGATTTTGTTAATGAGGAATTCATGAAAATAGATCCTTTAAACATTTTGAGCCTTGATGAAAAGAAAAATGCAACTGAAATCATGACTTGCTTTAGGTATTAGCAACCAGAGGAGTGCAACGCAACTGATACAGAAGAAAATGTGAAAGTTGCTTACTGAAGCTGGTATTCAGTTCTTTATACCCATTGTGTTCATTGCTTTGAACAGTAATCCTGACATACAAAAAAATTGAGTCAGAAATGTACAAAACTGCATAATTCCTTCCAACCTTCCCAAACCTCTGCTTACAGAAAGGAAGTGTGAGAAATGCACCCAAGGACACCCCTAGTGCTATTGAATGCAGGGAGGATGTCAGTTTGGATGCTTAGGGATGGGCAGTTCAAGATAACTGCCTAGTCACTTACTATGACTAGCTTTTTAAAGCTTCATAGCCCGGTAGAAGGTGTGAAGAAGTTGGGTGGATGGGAATCAAACAGGTGCAGTTTCCCAGCCTGGTCCGTTGTTTGCAATGTGCTCTGGGAATGTAAATTTAAAATGAAGGGAAGCATGGCAGGAAGCATATTGCACAAAAAACCCACCTCATTTTCATATCAGAAAGCAGTGAGGTTTATGTAGGTACCTTTGGACTTCAGCTGCAAAGTGCAGAACTAGTTTTCCTTAATGATGCTTCATTAACAGCGTCAGATTTGTTTCAAAATGATTTTGCCATTTAAATTTATTTCTATTAGTTAAAGGCTGACCTGTGCACAGCTTTTCTGGTTGGTCAAGCAAGGAAGGGTGTGTATCTACAGCTTTGTGCTGTTTATTCTTGTTTTGACTACACTAATCCTAGCCCTAAACCTGCCGTTTCCTGGAGAAATCCCATCATTACACTCATGAACCTGTCCATACAGTTATTTTACTGGTGCAATGGTCATACAATGTATGCATATCGTATGAATAAACATGTTCTTGTAAGTAATACTTTAAAATGCTTCCTCGGTGCAGCTGGGAAGAACATCAGGATATTTTTGTTCTGCTCACAGCTCTTACTGCCAGATGCACAGGCAACTTCTTCCCTCCGCAGCCACCCTCTCCTCTGGCTGGGATGCTCCTGCTCCATCTGGTGGACAATTTGTAGTAACTTTTCATTTTTATTTTTTTTTAACAAGCAAAACATGAGGGGGCTGCAGCATTCTCGTTATGCTGGCAAGGTGCGAGTGTATAAAATCTGATCACTCCACTTCCCACAGAGGAAATGAAATTAAATAGCTGGCATCTGTGGCAGCTAAAAGACAGTTACTCAAATAAGCCTATTACATTTATGTTATTAGGATTCCCTGCTACTGACTTTGGAAATTCACCTAGAGCACCACTGCACATGGTGGTCTCCAGGTGTGTTTTTCACACTCAAAAGCCAAATCAGAGGCACTGTGTTGGTAATAACAGTGAAAATTTGAACTAACTTCACAGTGATTAGTTGAAAGATTTAAGGCTTCCCAACAGTAGCAGTGTTCTACCTTAGTTCTTGTTGTTTGTAACTGTCCTAATCCAATTATTTCTGGTTTTATCACAGAAGAAATATTTCCTGAGGGCCTGGACAATCCCTTAGAGACCTGAGCTCAGCAGGACCTCCACAGGCTGAAGGAGGAGCAGGGCAGCAGTCACCTCAAAAAGTTCAGTACAGACACATGTGCCATCTTGAGATGAGGATGGAGAAATGCCGTGTGCTGGGTGAGGCTGGGGCTGGACCAGAGCTGGGCAGCTTAGCAGAGGATATGTGTTCTGGGACCCAAGCTGGGCTATGCCGTGCTGGTGGCCCAGTACTGGTGACTGTTCGGTCTGGAGAAGAGGAGACTCAGGGGAGACCTTATTGCCCTCTACAACTACCTGAAGAGAGATTATGTGAGGTGGGAGTCGGCCTTTTCTCCTGTTTAAGTAGTGATAGGACAAGATACTGGTTGGATATTAGGAAAAATTTCTTCTCTGAAGGAGTGGTGAGATGTGGTGAGATATTGGCACAGGCTGCTCAGGGAGTGGTGAAATCACTCTCCCTGGAGGTGTTAAAACAAGTGTAAATGTGGCACTGAGGGACATAGTGGGCATGGTGGGGATGGGTCAACAGTTGAACTTGATGACCTTAGAAGTCTTCTCCAACCTTAATGATTCTATGATTCTATGGTGAAGACCCAACTCCTGCTGAGCTGTGAGAGCAGGAGCCCAGCCAGCAGCTTGGTGAAGGGATGCTTCCCCTCCAGTACTTGTAGGGCTGCAAACTGGGGCACTACACCTGGCTTTGGGTCCATGGGAGAGGCAGCAAAATGGGGAGAGGCCTGGTAAATGGAGACTGGGGTGGGTGTGTGAAGGAAGGCTGACCTTCCTCAGCCTAGTGATGAAGGAGTTATGGGGGGACTGCAGGGAAGCATCAAGGAGATGGAACCAGGCTCTTGGGTGCATGTAGTGTAATGAGACTGGCAAGTTACAAGAAGGGAAACTGTGTAAAAGGAAAATATTCTTCACTGCTAGAGTGGCAGAGGACCAGAACGCATTGCCCCGAGATGCACTGCATCCGTCTTAGGGGATCTCACAACTCCACTGCACTAGATGCTGAACAGCTTCCCGAGGTCCTGCTTCTCCTGAAGAGGCAGCGTTCAGCGAAGTTCGCCCAGGCAGGCAGCAGAGGGCATTAGCGAACGCCTTATAGCCACCGGCTTCTGCTTCTTTGCAAAAATACGAATTGCGGTGGTAGTATGAATGTAGCCTTTGCCTTCAACTTTTCTTGCTTTGTTGTTTGTTTTTGGTTTTGTTTTGTTGTTGTTGTTGCTTTAACATGGTGATGGAAATGTTCATCATTACTTCGTGCACACTTTGGGTGTTTTTCCTATTTACATCCAGCACGTGGATAAAGAGACGTGAGACTGACAGCCCCAGGTGTGCTCTGCCTGCAGAGGTGGGCGCATGCGGTGCAGGAAAACACACAGGCACGAGATGGCTGAGCACACCTGAGGTACACAAAGAGGAATGAATCAACTCAAAACCGTTTTTCCCTCTTTCCCATTCAGTTGTGGCAAAACGAGCCAGCTGAGACACCCTATTTGTGGGAGCAGTGCTTGTTTTACCAGACCCGGTGGACCCCCCCTCTTACGGCTGTAAGCTTGATCAAAAGAAAATGCTTAGGTTCTCTAACACTTTATGGGCATGTTTCACTCCTGTACTATTTAATTTCTGATAGGCAAGGCAGGACTGGACTAATTTACTCCTGGCACAAAGCCTGAGATGTAACACGCCAAGCTCAGTGTGTAACAACTGCAGTCGGACAGCAGAACGCAGGTCAGCGTGCGTTTCACACCCCTTCTTTTACTACTGGAGTCATGGGGCAAAATTGACTCTTCTGCCAGCTCCAGTGAAGGTGTAAATGCATATGCACAGTGTAATGGCTTTAAATCTTGGATTCCGACTTGTATGCGCCAGATGGATCTTGTATAAATGTTCTACTTTACAGCATGTTAGCATTTGCTAGTAGTTAGCTGAAGGTTATAGCTGCCAGACTTTTCTGTGGCAGTTTCCAGGCCAAAAAAAAAAAAAAAAAAAAAAGGCAAGGAAAGGAAAAAAGAAAGAAGAAAGGCAAAAAGCGCAAACAGCCACTAACACACAAAACAACTTCCCCGCACAGGAGGCAAAATCAGGACAATAGATAAAACTAATTTTAATATCGCATGTACCTGTGTTTGTTTTTGAATCATATTGGATTTGTTTTATCCTGACTTGAACTATGTGAAGTTCAGAATTTGGAAAGAATGCTACCTGTGTTTATCAATAATTGTTTTAAAAGTCTTATTAAATGTTTGTGTATTGTGTGCAGAATCATGGTTATTTTAGAAAAATGTATATATAGCTGTATATACGCGTGTGTTTTTGTCAAAAGCAAGAGTGGAACCTAGCTAGGCTGGCTAAAGCATTTAATTTGATGAGGTAGGCCAGAAGTGTTTTTCAGTACATACACTACTATATATGAAATGCATTTGTGCTCTCTGTATTGCTAAAGCTTTGTAGTCTTCGTTTACTAGAAGCGCAGTTCTTACCAACCATGACACATTATGACATGACAGTACGCCTTTTAGTAGGCTACTAGTTCTTGCCTCAAGTTCATATCAGGTCCATTGTAGATCTGAGATATCTACTAAGTATCAAGCAAAATATGCTTTGGAGTGCCTATTTTTCACATTCTTTTCTTTTCTTTTTTCTCTTTTCTTTTCTTTTCTTTTCTCTTTTCTCTTTTCTTTTCTTTTCTTTTCTTTTCTTTTCTTTTCTTTTCTTCTCTTTTCTTCTCTTTTCTTTTCTTTTCTTTTCTTTTCTTCTCTTTTCTTCTCTTTTCTTCTCTTTTCTTCTCTTTTCTTTTCTTCTCTTTTCTTCTCTTTTCTTTTCTTCTCTTTTCTTCTCTTCTCTTCTCTTCTCTTCTCTTCTCTTCTCTTCTCTTCTCTTCTCTTCTCTTCTCTTCTCTTCTCTTTTCTTTTCTTTTCTTTTCTTTTCTTTTCTTTTCTTTTCTTTTCTTTTCTTTTCTTTTCTTTTCTTCTCTTTTCTTTTCTTCTCTTTTCTTCTCTTTTCTTCTCTTTTCTTCTCTTTTCTTTTCTTCTCTTTTCTTCTCTTTTCTTTTCTTCTCTTTTCTTCTCTTCTCTTCTCTTCTCTTCTCTTCTCTTCTCTTCTCTTCTCTTCTCTTCTCTTCTCTTCTCTTCTCTTCTCTTCTCTTTTCTTCTCTTCTCTTTTCTTTTCTTTTCTTTTCTTTTCTTTTCTTTTCTTTTCTTTTCTTTTCTTTTCTTTTCTTTTCTTTTCTTTTCTTTCTTTTCTCTTTTGTTTCTTTTCTTTCTTTTCTTTTCTTTTCTTTTCTTTTCTTTTCTTTTCTTTTCTTTTCTTTTCTTTTCTTTTCTTTTCTTTTCTTTTCTTTTCTTTTCTTTTCTTTTCTTTTCTTTTCTTTTCTTCTCTTTTCTTCTCTTTTCTTCTCTTTTCTTTTCTTCTCTTTTCTTTTCTTCTCTTTTCTTCTCTTTTCTTCTCTTTTCTTTTCTTTTCTTTTCTTCTCTTCTCTTTTCTTTTCTTTTCTTCTCTTTCCTTCTCTTTCCTTCTCTTTTCTTTTCTTCTCTTTTCTTCTCTTTTCTTTTCTTCTCTTTTCTTTTCTTCTCTTTTCTTCTCTTTTCTTCTCTTTTCTTTTCTTTTCTTTTCTTTTCTTCTCTTCTCTTTTCTTTTCTTTTCTTCTCTTTCCTTCTCTTTCCTTCTCTTTTCTTTTCTTCTCTTTTCTTCTCTTTTCTTTTCTTTTCTTTTCTTTTCTTTTCTTTTCTTTTCTTTTCTTTTCTTTTCTTTTCTTTTCTTTTCTTTTCTTTTCTTTTCTCTTTTCTTTTCTTTTCTTTCTTTTTTCTTTTCTTTCTTTTCTTTTCTTTTCTTTTCTTTTCTTTTCTTTTCTTTTCTTTTCTTTTCTTTTCTTTTCTTTTCTTTTCTTTTTTCTCTTTTCTTCTCTTTTCTTTTCTTCTCTTTTCTTTTCTCTTCTTTTCTTCTCTTTTCTTCTCTTTTCTTTTCTTTTCTTTTCTTTTCTTTTCTTTTCTTTTCTTTTCTTTTCTTTTCTTTTCTTTTCTTTTCTTCTCTTTTCTTCTCTTTTCTTTTCTTCTCTTTTCTTCTCTTTTCTTTTCTTTTCTTCTCTTTTCTTCTCTTTTCTTCTCTTTTCTTCTCTTTTCTTTTCTTTTTTCTCTTTTCTTCTCTTTTCTTCTCTTTTCTTTTCTTCTCTTTTCTCTTCTTTCCTTTCCTTTCCTTTCCTTTCCTTTCCTTTCCTTTCCTTTCCTTTCCTTTCCTTTCCTTTCCTTTCCTTTCCTTTCCTTTCCTTTCCTTTCCTTTCCTTTCCTTTCCTTTCCTTTCCTTTCCTTTTTCCTTTCCTTTTTCCTTTCCTTTTTCCTTTCCTTTTTCCTTTCCTTTTTCCTTTCCTTTTTCCTTTCCTTTTTCCTTTCCTTTTTCCTTTCCTTTTTCCTTTCCTTTCATCTTTTCTTTTCCTTCTACTCCAAATAAAATTTATAATTGCAGAAAAAAAGACAAACAGAGGTTCCAAAGCTGCACAAAAAAAATTAATCAGTTTTATGGTGCACATGTTTAAAACCTGTAACATTGGCTGGACAAATTGTTAAAAACAGGGTGAAAGCAGGCCATTCTTGGCTGTCTCCTTTCTCTTGTTTTCCTTCTACAGCCTCTTCCAATCTCCTTCTCACAGCTCTCTCATCAGAGTCCAACAAACAAGCACATCTTTGTCCTCATAAAAAGCACATCGATGCTTTAGTTCCAACTGTAACGTAATTCCAACAGTAATGAACACATCAATGGCAAAAAGCCTTGGTGCAGTCTGGCTGCATCCGGCATCTTCTGAAGGGCCACCAAGGAGGGGAATGCCCAGGTTTACTCCCGCCACAGAATGCCTACCTGCAGGCAGAGACCTGCAGAATGGCAGCAAGTGCGGCAAAAGCTACCATCTCAGGCTCCCCAGCAGTGAAGAGCAACCTGTGAGCAGAACGGATTTACATGCTGCGAATTGTCCCGCTGAAACAACTCGTTGAAAACTGAGCAGGTACTTTCATGCTTTGCTGGATTAGGCTGGCAAGGGCTGTTTGTACCTGCTGATATAGCTGGGCAAAGTCATTGAAGACAACTGGCTTTCAATAGCCAGTGTACATTCATGGCATGTTAGTTTTTTCTTTTACAAGGGCAAGTTCACAATCTTTTGTTGTGAAGGAAAAATCACAGCCATTTTTTTTCTTAGGTTCCTCCTGTCTGTGAAGAAGAAAACACTCATGGCTGTGACCGTACTCAAATATCCCAGTTTCATCTATCATCTTTTTCTGCAAGATTTTGCCACTGTTCCTAGATTTAATATCAAATATGGTCTTGTGCAGTATTTAGGGTGGGTAGTGTCTCCTTTTTTTTTAATAAAAAAAATTCAATGAAACATGCCTGGAAGTTTAATAGTTGCACTTCCCACCATGAAAAGCACATTTGCAGAAAAATTAATTGTTACCAATTGTGACCAGCCCGGTCATTAAACTTTGCCTTGGGTCAGCCTTTTGCTCTGCCAGAAGATTATTAAGTACAGATTAAGAGGCTGTTGCTAGCATTAGCTGCGGACTCATAATGCATTGCTGTTCACAAATACTGTGTGTTTTATTTGAGCGAGTTTCAGCAGCCGAGCATTTTCTATAAACCCTCATTAGCGTCCGGCTCTCCAAGAGTCTTGCGCTGTAATCGGATTATTCGCTTTCCGTTGACTTCTGAGGACTCAGGCTTCTGCTTATCTCGTGTTTCCATTGCATCTCACCCTCCGTTAGCAGTGAGGACTTGTTGGGGTCCCCAGTCCGTGTCGTTTTGTGCTGCGAGGTCCCACGCTTCCCCACATGCTGTATGGGAACGCCTGCTGGAAGGAACACTTTAATAGCTGGAAGTGCTTGCTTCTGAGTTCGCCGCGCGTTTTATTTTAGCACCGTTGTCCAAGAGATTGATACAGGCAGAAGGGAGAACTATAAAAGGCCTTTGGCTGTGGTTTGCTAAAAGCTTATTTACGGTATGAACGTTAAGAACAGAAATGTGCACATCATGTGGTGCCATGCAGGGTTTCCCGGAATATTTTGCTGATAAAAACAAATAAAAAGGGTCTTTCCTGCCTGTTGAATTTACAGCTGAGATAGCCTGATTACCAGAAACACTTATGTGTTTAATCTTTTCATGTTTAGAGCAGGAGAGGGTAGGGCAAGAGAGCTGCCCAAGGAAAATGCAGAGGGATTGCTTTTTATTTTGTGAGGATTGTAAATTCTGTTATGGAAAATGTAATAAAGAAGAAGCTTAAACAAAAAGAGTGGCTGTGCGAAATCGCAAAATTTCCATTGGGTGAAAACAAATCCTAACTTTATGTACTTTTCCCTGGAGAGATGTAATGTGAATGCTTACAGCTGTTCTTAGTTTCTTATTCCCTGATTAGGTTTAAATTAAAGGAAGGATGTCATATTGAATTATGAAGAATTACTTATTTTAGATATTTTCGTTTATACATACCTTCTATCATAACCTTGCCGTGGCACTTGTGAGGCCATATTTAACATGTGCACACAAATGCTATTAAAAGCAAACCAATTGCAATGTAGTGATTCTGGCAGAAAAATGTGTCCAGCAGCTCCCACAGCTCAGCTGCTCTGGTACCTTCACAGTCTAAGGGAAAACCAACCCGTCCCAGGGGTAACCAAGCTGCCCTGTCAAGGTGGGCTGTTGTATGAGGAGTGGTGCTGCTGTGGGCTCTGCTTTGGGGAAAGGTCCCTTCCAGGGCTTCCACTCATGCTTGGGCATCTCTGCTGAACTGAACTGAAGCTGAAGGGATGGGATCCTGGAGACAGACAGCTCCCAAATCTGGGTCATACCCAAAGCAAGCTTCATGAGGATGGCAGGGCACTGGTTTTATTGTATTCCATAGAGTGCTTTGGCTCTTGAATATTTTTCTTGCAAATTATCAGCTCTGCAGGAGTCCCAAGATGTAAAGTAGCCATTAATGAAAACTAGTTCAGTCTTTTTAATACATATATATATATATGTGTGTGTGTGTGTGTTTGTTTGTTTGTTTGTTGTTTAAACGGTGTTGAAAAGAAGAACAAAACCGGTGAGCAGAACAGGACAAATGCATTCAGAAACTGGAGCCTACGTGGCCTCTTCAGGGCTTGGTGTCTGCGTCCCGGCCCTTGTGCCTTATCGGTTTCTTAATTATTGGCTCTTTGCTATCTGCTCCTCTGTACAACCTTTGGAATGGTTGTAGGCCCCAGCAAGAGTTTTGCCTTGACTGCAGGACCCAAACATGGTGTGTGGCATGCTAATAGTAATAATAATAACAATAGTAACAATAAAGTTATTTTCAGTAAGTTTTCAAAGGGTCAGGGACCATTGTTCCTGTAGAAGGGGTGGCCAGCCACTCACACTCTCCCCAGGAACTACAGAAAGTGGGGTTTCTCTTCCTCTACTGCTGCACATTCTAATGCTGGAGACACCCCTGAATTTTTCTTTACCAGTCTCCCCACTGTTACATGGAGTCTAAAGAGTCATCTGTTTCCAAAAGCACACTGAGATTAAATACACTGCTATTTTGAAACACTTTAATGCAATATGTGCAGGAGCTGCCTCTGAGAGAGAGTACTTTCTATTACATGTGTTTTGGAACACTCCCAGCTATGAGACTTTCAAACTTGTAATTTTAATTCAGTGACACTTTTTTTTCCTTTTCTGTCATTCTAGATGCATATTTATGGTGTGTTGCAGCTTCCGTGTCTCCTTTCAGCCAGAATACTTTCTCCTATCTGTGGTGTTTTTCTGAGCAAATAAAATATCCTTGAACAATACCACTTTTTAGTCAGTCATCACACTGATTTATTTCAGCTTTGGAGAACTGACCCCTTTCAAGTTCCAAATGCACACATTGCGGCTGGTGTCATGTTTTGTCTGCACACAGCAAGTGCAACAGGATTAAGGTCATTGGTACCAAAGCAACTCCTCATTTTTTAGATCGGTGAGTAGGTCTCTGGCCTTTCTCATTCTTGGACTGTATAGAAATTAAGGCAATAGACACAGTGGTTAAAATGTACAGGTAATTGCACTGGACAAAACAAAGAGCTGTTTTTTTCTCCTGTGTGTTGACTGAGACAGTGACCAAGGACACTGCTGCTGCCTGCAGGTCCTGCAGTATCTGGTCTCAAATAAGAGAAAACAGAAACAAATTTTCCTGTACAACTACTCAATTACACATTGGCTGTCAGGCGAGGTGTTCCATGACATGGCTTGGTGTGTTTTGGACGTGTTACTGAGTGATACGTTTAATCAAGACCACCTCACAACTGTGAGACTTGCTTTTTTCTTATATATATATATATTTTTCCTTCTTTGTTCTTTTTTCTTCTTCTTCTTCTTTTGTTTACTTTTTCTTTCATATTTTTTGTTTCTTCTCTTTTTTTTCTTCTTTTTTCCTCCTTTTGTTCTTTATTTTTGATCTTTCCTGTCCACTTTTTCTTTTCTTTTTTGTGCTTTTCTTATTTCCCCATCCCCTTCTCCACTTTCCTCTATTTTATCCTTTATTTTTTTCTCTTTTTCTCTTTCTTCCCTGGGTATTCAAACCTACTGAAAAGTTCCCTCCTCTTCAGTTACTTTAATATGCTTTCATACTCTGTTTGCTCTACTTTATTTCTCAGCTTTGTTATTTCCACTCCCCAGTAAAATCTATCACCTTTGAATGAGTTATTTGCTTTTCTGGACTGCAGCAAATACCACCCACTCTGTTAAGGTCAGGCTCCAGCTCCTTGACTTCGCTATTGTTCTGTCCCTTCCTTACCCACTCTGTCATTGCAGCACGACAGCTCCAGCTGGGAGGGCAGGGAAATCACTCCCTCAAGAGCAGTTTATCATGGCAATAAATGTTATGTGTTTTAGTAGGATGCCATCAAAGTTCACCATCATGCTGAAGCCGAAACAATTGGTTCTATTATTCATCTCTTAGACATACTGTATTTGGTAGGTGTCTGTTTCCAGCACAGAGTAGCATCCTGAAGATGCAAAATGTTACTTCTAGGTTGTGCTGCGTTATGAAAACTATGGAATTTGCAAAGAGAAACATCAAAATATTTTAAATTAATTGCTACTAGTTTTCTTTCTGCTCTCCCTAGTGCTTGGCCTTTAATTACTTTGCTCACATAGGCGTTTCCAAAGTCACGTCAATTAAATGGTGTACATGGCCTTCACATTTCTTTCTGACTATTTTCTTCTTTTTATGGCACTGCCCGTGCACAACTCTGTTGACTTCAAAGCACCAAAAGCCTGAGATTTTGTGACTGCAACTGATACTCAGCAGAGCCAGGCCAGCTGAATGGGTATCCCATTAATAAAATGAGGTATTTTTATTTTTCAGATAGTAGACAGAAAAGATCAATCTTTTTCCTTGCATTCATTTCCCCATCTTCCTATCAAATATCATTCTTTCCTTGGCCAAGAGAGCTTGATTAAAACTGAGAACACACTTTGTGATATAAATTTCATCCAGCAGAATTGCATGTAGCAATATGAAAACAAGTTGCTCAATGTGTCATGGAGCAATTCAATGAGCACTAAAGGAAATTGCTTAAAACAAACAAACAAACAAACAAACAAACAAAAGCAGTTATACTCCAATCTCTTAGTGACATATGAGAGGGCTTGGTATTCTTGTAGGGAAAATGGCCAGCAGTCTTGTGCTGACATATTGTAGGTATCTTACTTGCCTGAAATGTAGATTGGGATTCACAGAAACTCTCTGAGTCCTGAGGTCAAATTCCCAGCAACAGTTTCACTCAAGAACATGAAGGAAAAAACTGACAAACCACAGTATTTCATTACAATATTTTTCTACAGAAAACCCTTCCAGTCATTTTTTTCTGAAAATTTTGTTTCTAAATCTGTCTCGGCTTAGCAAAGAACAGAGAAAGCACCAGACAACCCCCTGCCAGAAGGATCCCCTTCTATCCCTCCCTCTTTTCAGGCAGAACAGGATGCCAACTGGCACCGCTCCTGTGCTGGCTTCAGCCAGTGGCACTGCAGAAGCAGCTCATTGTGGCTTCCATTGCTCCTGAAGACCTCTTGATCTTGACACTAAAAAAATAAAAGAAAAAAAGAAAAAAAAAAGTGAGAAAAGATCACCTCAAAGTAAACCAAGCCAAACCAGAGGAACTGAAGTTGAAATTACCCCTGGGATAGACCAGGAGCATTTGCTCTGTAGACATACCAGTTATCCCATAATTGGTCTCCATTCCTCCATTCCCAAGGTCAGGCTAGAGGTCCATGAGATGTCTATGTGTTCCTGCTGGGCTCGTGCTTTAGGGACTGCTAAGTGATTTATTTCATTTTGCATTATACAGAAATGCCAGTTGAAGACAGATGCGAGAAAGCTTTGCGCTGGGTAATGAACGTAATAATGTATGCTGGGTCTGAAATAGGAAAAAAAGTAAGATATGTTGTGGATGGGGCTCATCTTTAAGAAGATAAATATCAAAGATCATTAAATGAAATACAGTAGAACCGTTGCTACTGGTGTCAGCAGATGTGTTTTTTCCCCAGATCTGATCTCAGGTGCATGACTGAGCCCATTCAAAATATGTTGATCAAAGACAAAGGACATGTTTCTCTGCTGCACATTTGCGTGGCACTGCTTTAAGTGATTTTCATATCTCGATCACCTTTGGTTCTAACTAGCCAGCTGGGCAAGAAGCAGTAACACATGCTGACGCTGATGGCAAAAGAACAATTGCTTTTAAATATTGTTAAAGGCTCCTTTGGGCTTTCAGTGGCTACACAGTTTCTGAAGTTATGTATGAACAAAAAGTACATAAACAAAGTGTGAATTTATTTATTGTAGCCAGGCTGAGGCTGGAGCTGAAGAGATGGCCTGTTACTCATCTCAGCCAGCTACAAAATGGGAGATTATTTAAATTCAGTGTATCAGCAAAGCTTTGCAGTAAAGACACAAATGGTTGGGGGATAGCTCTAATGCTTTCTAAGGCCATAAAGAATTATTTGACTTACACTTTGGTTCAGACAGTTGGGTCCCCGAGACCAATGGCCGAACGGTCTTGGGAATATGCAGGTGCTCTCCTAGTCACCTGACTTCTGTTTAATTTGGTTTAAAGTGTTGCCTCTGGTCAAGGGAGTGACTATGGCTTCCTGTGTTGAAAAGGCTTTTCACATCCCTTCCCTGTGTAACCGGAGCTGTTCAATAAAGCCGTGGTCTTTCTGCCTTTACCTCTTAGAGCTGTGTTACATCACAGCCAAGATAGTCCAGTCTTTTGACCTCCAAAATTAAAACCAAAAAGTAATGTAGTAAAACCTTACTGAACCTGTAGTCCTTTTGCTCGGCTATGCTGTCTGAAGTTCAAACCTCTGACAATACATATTTTGTTAAAAACAGTGGAATCCAAATGATAGATGGAATGGCTGCATCATATCTTGGGAAAACATTTTAAAGGGTGTTTTGTTTCTGTGAGCACACTTGGGATTTGATGTAATAGTGCTTGCAAGAGTTGATATAAAGGAAATTATTGCTTCCCAATAAAATTCTCCATTTTTACTGGCTCACATACAGAGAATGGCAGCCAGCTGATAAAATACTCAGTGGAATTTTCCTTCCATCTAGCCATGTACTCTACAGCTATGAGATATATATTTTTTCAAAGTGGGCAAATGATGATTGTTTTAAAGCATTTTATGTTTATTGCACTGCTCTTTAGGTGGGAGTCTTTACGTACTTCGTGCTTTAACTGGAGCTTTGGCTTTTAAGCCTGCTCAATATGACAGTAAAAAATATTTTGTAGATCATAAAAATCTCTTATCTCTGTCAGATATTTACAGGCAAAGTAAGATGTATATTCTGTAAAAGCATTTTTAACTTTTCACATGCTATCTGGATTCCTTAATAGACTATCCAGTTAGGGATATAGTCATACATACATAATATGACTCTGTGAGACTGAAATTTTAAACAACATTTGCAAAATGTTACTTCATCAAGGGGCATGAAAATCTAGAAAACAAATCAGCTCTGCTACCTTCCCTAAAATCAACACAGATTTCCTCGGA
Source organism: Chrysolophus pictus (assembly GCA_037305975.1). Taxonomy (NCBI): domain Eukaryota; kingdom Metazoa; phylum Chordata; class Aves; order Galliformes; family Phasianidae; genus Chrysolophus; species Chrysolophus pictus. The sequence continues at coordinate 47,949,752 of CM074579.1, read as the reverse complement.
ACCTTAAACTCTACAGCACTTACTACCAACAATTCCTTAGCTTTCCAGAAAGGAAAATCTTTAATTTTCAATGAATTTAGTTACTGGAAAGTATAAAATGTTTCATCACATTAAGCTGGCTTTTCTTTGTTCATGAGGGGCAGTTTGAATTCTAAGTTGTAAGACCAGGAGAGGGCATCATAGCTGGGTGATTTTTGGGTGCTTGTTCTCTGGAAGATTCTCCAGGCTTCTGGCTAGACTTTAGCCTTCCCAGACCAGAGAAGGGGAATGGGGAAATTTGGCAATGTTTCAAGGTGTGTTTTGGGAGCACTTTGTGCTGCATCTCACCCATGAACTCAGGGTAGGGACACTGGTCCTGGCATCTGTCTGGCCTGCCAAGTGGGTGAGCTGAGCTCTTACACAGTCAATTATTCAACTAAAAAATGCAAGGAGCTGCTTGGACTTAATGTCTGCAGGGCTTAGCTGAGCAAGTGCCACAGAATCACAGTTCAGGACCCAAGTATCAACGTACCATCTAAACTCACCTTTGCCTGCTGTCTCCTAACCTGGCCTGCTTTTTTCAGTGAGATTTTGGCTAGAAGTTGTCAGGGGTTGTGGTTAGCTTTGTAATAACATACTTATCCATGTCAAAGCAAAGCAATTCATTGCACACCCAGAACTGGACAAATAAATTGTTGTGCAAGTGGGGGTGTTATACCTGGTTTCTGGGCAAGCAGCAGCTGATAAGGGCATCTAACAGTGGAAATTGAGCTAAGCACATTTCTTGGCCTAACCCTCTCCAGCACTTATGTATTAGTGGAATATGAAGACCACCCACTTTTTACCACTAGAAATTAGCAGACCTAGTTTTCTCATCACTAACTAGTTTGGCATGATGGTCACAGGATGCTCCCCCTGGAAAATATCTCACTTCACTTAGTAGAAGTTAAGGGGGACAAAATAAGCAAAGATGATGACAACCATTTTCATATCAGTTTCCAGGTAAAGCAACAACTGGGCCTTGCCCATAGCTGTTGGAAGATACAGGTTCTCTGGCTGTCCTTAGAAGAGACCCCTGAAGAACACCAGCATCATCTTTAACATGCAGCATCCTCCATACAGACAGCAAGTGGGGCAAGACATAGCCCATAGCTAACACGTGTCTCTGGAGTCTTTCTCCTTGAAGATCTTCAAATGCTGCCTGGACACTCGGCTCTGGGAAGCCCTGGTGAAGCAGGGTGTTAGAGCAGATGGACTCAGGAGTCTCTAGAGCCTCAGCCCCTCTGTGTTTCTGTGATAGCCATGTAAGCACCATTTGCAGCTAGCTGGTATGATTCACCTGGTTAGCTCTCTGAAGTTTGTTTAAATAACACCTGTTTGTCCATATGTTGTATATACAGATCAGTGTCACCTGAAGAACAGGAGGTCATCATCGTTATTGTTGAATGAACACAAGCTATGAAGAACCTACAAAAGACATTATGACACTCCAGAATATCTGCTGGCTTTCCAGAAGGGTTACGCTGTTAGTTAGAAACACTCTCCTGTTCAGTTTCTGGAGCTCCCCAGGCCTAAAATGTCCCTGTTTGGACTGTCAGACAGATTGTTGACACCAGAGACAGCTGACATGGGAAATAAATCGGTGCAAGAATCACATGATTTGGCATTCTTACAAAACATTTTACAAATCTGTATTAAAGCCAGTCTTTTATTTCTAATTAAATTAACATCATACCAGGCTGTAACTTTTATGCGCCACTTTAGGAGTTACAGTTAAATGATGTTATGAACTCATTATGTCAAGATACAACAGCATTGACCCAGACTTGTCTCCCAGTCCTCCAAATCTTATCCACTCCACACTTGGTTTACCACAAAAACGGCCTGGATTATTACAAGCTTAAAACAAGAGGGTACGCTTTAACATAGCTTCTGTGCTTCAAATGGGAAATGACGGACTAGTTAACAAGAAGCAGACTCAAGCATGCTTCAGACACTCTGGCGATTACACATACATTAGTCCTACATCCTGCCAGAACACAGAGTGAAAGAAGATATCCTTCCCCTCGAGCATGGAGAGGACTAGTTCTGAATCTACTTCTTCGTCAGAAAAAGTAGTTAAATAATGGGAACAATTAATTCATTTCTGTGCTGCATTTTCCTGGGAATTGCTCCCTAAAAAGAAGGAGTAGAGAAGATGGAGCCACCATTTCAGGTGTAATCAGCTGAAGAAACAAAGGCTGAAAAGCTGGAAACTCTTTCAGGATGAGAGTCATCAGACCCCGGAACAGACTGACCAGCCAGATTGTATAATTTCCCTCTTTGGAGATATTGAAAACTTGAACAGGCAAGAAGTATCTGCTCTAACAATCTCTTCTGAGCAGCAGGATGCACTAGATGATTGTCTGAGGTCTTACAACCTACCTGCGTCTGAGACTGCTCATATGCAAGAACCATGTGTCTTAAGGTGCTAGTGCTGTGGGAAGCTGATTGTGGCCACAATTCAATGAAGAGAAAGAGGAAGCAGAGTTGCATCAGATGGAGCTTTCTGGATAACACTTGAGAAAACTGCTGGAGAGCAAGAGGAGATGTGAATAGCTTAGATAGGTGTTAGTTCATGAGTAGAACAATTAGGTTTAAATTTTTATTTTTTTAATATTTTTATTAAAGCATTTCTTCCTTGTGCTTCCATCAGTAAGATCTAAACTAAAAATACACATTTTATAGAAATATTCCCAGAGACATACAAACAGTATCAAATATGATTGGAATGAGAATATGGTTTTGACAGGAAAATAACTGTATTGTGAAAAGGTGAGGGAACCTGTACAAGGCAGAAAAATGCTAGACTGCCACTGGTGGTGAAGACACATTGATGCTTGTTACCTCCTTTGCCCGTCTCCTTTGTTTTCTATAGCAGAAGACAACGATGCAGTCACTCAGCAGAAGTGTGGTGCTTGCTGTTGTTACCAGCCAGAGAACTGGCAGGAAAGTTTAGAAGTGGAACAATGCTATGTTGTTCTTTAAAGCAATAATCAGTATTTTAGCAATTACTTTCAGAGTGAGTTCTAAAAGGTGGCTTGTGACTACCCATTTGGGGCGGTAACATCTAACATGACTCTTAGTGAAGAGAGCCATAGTTTGAGGGTTGATGCAGTACTTTTGTGTTTTGGTTGATGAGTGTCTCTGCACTCTTCAGTAGATGTGGGCTAGCATCACTGTCTGGCTTCAAGCAAGCCTGCTTCTAACAATACTTTTGACAATATCTGAAACACTTACAAAAATGGGCATTGGAAAATAATTGTAATCCTCACAATTTGGAGAGCATTGATTTCTTTTTTTTTTTCCCCCAGTTCCTTAGTCACAAGTGTATAGAGATGTCATTTATGCCCCAGACACATTAATTTCTAATTTTTTTTCCCCTTTAACTCTCTTAATTGGAAGAAAGTATGTTACTGCTGATTTATGAACTTCTCAGAAGTGCCAGGGATCATTTTAAATGTACACAGCTGCTCCGCAGTAGTTTAACTTGGCAGATAGTATTAAACCATTGAATTGTGTCATTTATTTGTGTATGCACACAATAAGTTCCTTGTGCAGGTTCTTCAGAAATAGTCTCAATGTTGATTCGGAAACATGGCCTAAAAATAACGTAGTCCCATGATTTATTGTTTTGGTGCTTGTCTCCAAACAGTACATCTAAAATGAAGAATGAGATAACATGTATACCCCAGATAAGGCAACGGAATGGAAACCATCCGTAAGAGAATCTGTAGGCCAAGGTCTAAAATGGAAAAGTTCCCAGGGTGAGCAAGTAAGACACATGATGGGAATCGACCTGTGTTGCTGATATTTGGGAACTCTGCAACGTATTTCATTGCTAGAGAAGGGAGTATATGATGTTGTGTAATGAGAAAGAGCAGCAGTCATGACGGCAGTATCACTAGTTCTAATGGGGTATAAATCAGGGCAGTTTACTCTGTCATTCCATCCAGGGCATCATAAAAGTAATGCCTGTCATCTGGAAAAAGCCTGAACTCAGAATTATATAATGCCTTTCACATATACCCTATTGAACATATAAAATCCTACAGCACCAGAAAGTAAAATACTTTTTTTTTTTTATACTGAGTCTCTTTATACTGAGGGGTGACATCTGCAATTATATTCTACAATCAATACTATGTGACTTGATTTATGTTTTAAACAATTCCATGAAAAAAAATGCAGTACAGATTCTATTATAGCTCTGAAAAAAATAACTTCTTAGGCCATGATACTAATCTCTTTGATCCACGCCACTTAATGTATTGGAAAGCAGAAGAACTTCCCTTATTTCTCCTTTGGCTGCAAAATGGAATAAAAACAGTCTTCAGGGAATTGTAGATTCAGTTCTATCCTTGACAAGAGAACATAACAGGCAGTGTTTAAAGACTGATTGATAGGCATCATCTCTTGATGATCCTAGCAGAGCTTTTTAGACTGCTGATTGCAAGCACAGACATTCTGGAAAGTGAAATTTATGCCTGTCAGGCTTTCTGCCGTGCTTTGTCTCCTCTTTACTTCCCTTCCCCTCAAACCAGATTTCAGCAGTCTGACATGGAAATCAAGAACAATGGCCAAACAAACCTGAGCTAAAGACTAATATCAGACTCACAAGTTTTAAATGTTTTTCTCTTTGCTAAATAGTATAAAAGGGAGAAATTGAAAACTAAACTGAAGACAAGCTTGCCTTAATCCTAGAAAATTGTAGAACTTTAGCATGTCAGAAACTTTAGAAGCTACAGAGTCTTTATACAGTAGGTGTAGTATCATTATCCATGATGATTCAGTTCTTTGATCTATCACAGTCACAACATTTCCATGAGCTCTAGGCAGGCACAAAATAAAACTTCAGTTGCTTTTGAAGGCCATGAAATTTGGTTAGGAATTTCTGTTACCTTGTTATGAAAGGCTGTTAAGTGCAAATTTATTTCTTTTCCAGAATCAGTGCTGACAATAGCTGATGAAACTGAAATATCAGTTGAAATTCTTTTTTCTCCTCAGCTCCATACCACCTGTGCCACCACCTGTGCCTGTGGAGTCATTCAACTGCCTCATCCCAAACAGCAGAACAAGTGAACTCAGACCCAGATGTGAGAACACTTTGAATTTTCTGCTTGCATACTATCACTCAGTGAGTTAAAGCAGAAAGTAATCATCAACCATCTGAGTAACAACCTTGTTGGATAGTGTCTTCTTGTCCTACATGCCCTCAGCATGAAAAATTAAGAAGGCCCAACTGCCAACACTGGGTGCACATGGCTTGTGCTACAGCAACTGGGTTGTATATTTAGTTGTGGTCAATACACTGGTGAGATCACATAGGCCATTTAGTTTAACATCCACATTCCTATAGCAGCTCTTCGTCACATTCATCATTCCCACTATTTTTGAACAAATCAAAAATCTGATCTACCCTGTTGTTTTTTTAAGCTTCCACTTCTCCACTGCAGTAGCAGGGCTTTGGTTCTCTCTCCTTTCTATTTTTTTGAGGCATACAACATGCTTTGAAGACTCTAACAAGCTTTTTCCTATGTCATTACTAAGGGAAATAAACATTAACGTAAAACCAGGAAATGCAATTGCCTTGGTAGATTAATCTTCTGTTGTTAGATTTAATACTTTTTATCTGGGTAATCACTGCCTAAGGGATCTTATTCAACACTTTCTTTGGTAATTAGTATATTTTTATATTGACATTGACCTCAGTGATTTTATTTGAATATTGAAGTACAGAAGGAACTGTCAGAGTTGTCCCCTGTGCATTACTTTGCTGCTGTGTATGCTGAATACAACGGGTAGAAAAACAACTAGTTTACTAAGGCTGCAACTGTAGCTTTTTTTTTTCCCCACTACAAGATGAAATCTTAGTGATTAATGCAGTAGAAAATACTCTGTAAGCAAACTTGTTGCTAGGCCAGTGGAGCAGACACTCCACAAATGACATGCTCCTCTTCAAGAGTAAAAGATATGTGCCTCAGACTCAGAAACTAGTCCTAGAAGTCACCTCTAAATCTGAATAGGATTAAGTTTACAGTTTCTGGAAAGCCAGATTTAGAGCACTGGCAGTAATAATGCTCAATTTGCTAGTAACCAAATGACAGATATTTAGAACTAAGTTTTCTATATTTGAGGAAGGAAAAGCAAGTAGACTGGATTTGTTATTTCAGTCTTTTAACTATGTTTTTCAGTGCATGTGATAAAAAGAGGAGAAAGGTATAGAAGTGGGGACATCCTGCAGAACCAAAAGGATGCATCCATCTGGTATTGCTGCAAATTGTGAATAGTTGTATATATATTTAATATGAGCTTATATAATTTATATGTATACACATGTGGTCCTTAGTGAATGGAGTGACATAGGGACCATGCTCATTGCTGCTGCCTTACTTCTGCATTTTGGTGTTTTTGCCTCCCTCTGCAGCCCAGGAGCTGTGGACTGGACCATGTACAAACAGGAAATAACTATAGCACAGTCCGGAAAGCACTGCAACAGTCAGTTCTGCCAAAGAGTTTCATCTAAATTATTCATAAGCAAAATTTAGAGAAGAGCTAATCATCTCCATCCTTCTCTCTTACAAAGTGTAACTTGATGCAAAGCACAGCAATGACACAAGAGCAGCAGGACCCTAGGCTACAGAAAGCAAGGATTTGCATTTCCACTACACAAGGCAAATGTCACTAAAGATAATTTCCATTTCAGTACTAGCACTAATGTGCATTGCCAGGCATAAGAAGGTTTAAAAACCTTTTTTTCATCTACTTTATGGTGAACTTGATAAAGACACTTATAAACAAGACAGAGTGCAGCCTTATTTTTCATAGATGACTCTGTTTCTTCAGTCATGTGGTCTGAATATCTTTTGGTGCACTTGGAAACTCAAAGACAAATCTTACAGCTGTAGCTTAATTCCAACTGTGAGTGAGGAGAGACTGTGACTCCAAAGACTCATCAAGTTTTTCGCTTTGATCTCAACATCTTTCACCATTCTAAATTAATTGGATTGAGTGAAATACATGTTTTAACCTCCTAAAATAGATTGGAAAAATCTTCTGTTTGGCCTTTCAAAGAAAAAAACAAATATGAATGCAGATCAGCACAAAAAAAAGTTAATTCTTGCTCAAAAGTAAGAAAGATCAAATTATCATAACTCAAGAAAGTGTCAATATTCTCATTTGTGGCAGAGAAGATTTGCAACATTCATTTGGAGAATCTGAGGGTGCCAGAGGCAAATGGCAACCTATCCTGACCTTGAGAGAATTTAGAAAATGCAGATACACAATCATGCCCATCCAGAGATCCCAAATAAGGATCAAATCTTGGCTGCCAACTAGATGTGTCATCTGGAAGGCAATGCAGCAAACTCATAGGTAAACTATCAACTTAGAAGAGGCCATATGATCAAATGTTAAGACTAGGAAAAGGCTGTATTTTTAACAATAATTATTAGTAGTCTTAAATACTTAAGATCAAGTACTTATAGAAAGGAAAGAAAATAGTACAGTTGTAATTCCTGCTAAGCAGAACTTCACTTCTTTGACTGTAAGAAAGAGTCATCCTCTAACAGCTGGTTCACCAAGTACTTCTGAGTAAAGTGTGCAAATCTTTTACGGTGCAACAAAACCATGCAAAATGTTACCTGGTTTTGGCTTTTTTTTCCCCTCCTTCTTTAATGATCCTGAAATTCAGGATTATATTCACTATGAATTGCTGATTACTGAAAGGAAATACATGGCTATTTGAAACATCATTCTCTACTTGCCAAAACTCAAATGCATAGCAGATATAAAATAAGCATTTATAAAAACCCAAGTTGTGCCACTGTTAGTCAAGCAGGAAGCTTAAAATGCTGTGGGATTAATTCTTCTAGGAGAAATATCTCCACAGCCTCATTTTAACAGTTTTTTCATTTTCTGTACAAGTATACGTGAGAGAATACCAAATTCCTGTGGAATTATGCTAACCAGTTGTATAATCAATGAGTATACAGATGTATAATCAACAAGTACACAGAGAAGTTAAGCTGGTCTTCAGAGAACATATAGCTGTAAAGATTATCACATTAGAAAGGGATAATCAGAAATTAACAGAAAAAGCCTACCTTCAGTCCCAGGCTTACAGAAGACAACTCCAAGAGGAATGATCTCCAGAGAGAGATCATTCCTCAGGGGCAGTCAGCCCTTAAATGGGGTCTAGGAGAGGTGGAGCCATGCTCCACCCCTTCTGGTCACACCGCTGAATTGCCTCAGGTGATCAATCAGAGGTTCAGGCTGTGATTTAGTAGCTCCCATACACTAGCAATAAACTTAATGACACTCCTCTGAAAGTCCTCCCCCAGGTTTGTTTGAAAGGTTGGGTTAGAAACTTCTCAGTTTTGTACAGTCTAAATGAGTCCCAAACAAGAACCCTGCATTAATTAGAATGACTAAAAATTTTCCTTCAGCTCAAGTGGCAAAGGCCTTTGGTTTGGGAGCAGAAGGCTGTGACTACTGTTCAATGAGCTGCAACCAGAAACAGTTCTGCTCTGTTATTCTGGTGTAAATCATCAATATCTCTGTTTTGTTGGGATAAGTAAAAAAATGATCCAAATACTCTTGGAAATGAGCTTGTACTGATCATTTAAGCACTAGTAGGAAAACATCAGCTGATACCTCTGATGCCATCTCCAGGCTGCAGCACTGCAGCCCCAAAGCTATAGAAGCCTTGAGGAACTGGAACTTTATCACACAGCTGCCACCACAGGGTACTGAGACATGGGTTAGGGCATGATTAAGTGTACAGTAATCAAATGTTGCACTAACAAAATTTTGTTTGTTGACATGGTGCTAAACTTTAATTGTTTGAAAAATGAAAGTTCACATCAGTGTCTGCCATGGGCAGCTGACACCTCAGCAGGGTGATTCCCTCAGAAGATGTGATTCCCCAGTGATGGCTAAGAGAGGGTCCTCACCTACAGGACCTCAACTAGAAGGTCATTCTGCTGGAGGTGCTTTTGGAGATTAATGGTATTTGAAATGGAGAGAGAAATCTGATTTGTGTGAATTTTGGTAACTCATTTGTTGGTTCATCAAGCTTTGAGATCAATACATTTGAGCAGAAGCAGAGAGTATGTTATGCAGGGAGACACTCATGCCATACTGACATAATTATTAAACATGACCTTTAAGTGCAATCAAAAAGCTGTGTATGAGAAAAAAGTTTAAGAAATATAACATAATTCCTTTCTTAAATGTTGCTATAAAATATTTTGACATAGCTGTACACGAAACATAAATTTATTAAACATATATATGACAAACAGGATATAGTTATTCAACAACATTTGAATTTTCCTTTTTCTATGGTTCTGTACTTGTTAGACTCCAAGAACCTGCACATTCCAGTGGCTAGGTGTAGCCACTGGCTGTAGCAGTCCCGAGCCACAGCAGCCAGGTCTACCTGTCCCCCAGGCCATGGTGGTCAACCTTTTATTTTCTCTTCTTTTTCTTTCCTTTCTTTTCTCTTCTTCCTTTCCTTTTCTTTTTTTCTTCTTCCCTTCCCTTTCTTTCCTTTTTCCTCTCCTCTCTTTTTTTCTTTCTCTTCTCTTCCCTTTTTAATTTTTCCTTCCCTTCCCTTTTCTCTTTTCCTCCTTTATATTATTTTAGTATAATAATTGCAAGTGTTGGTCTTTTACTGCAGGTGTTACAGTTGTTGCAGAGAGAAGGGAAATAATATTGCAGGTGTGTAAGAAGGCAGTATTCTGTGTGTCATACATAAGAACATGGGTGTATGCTGGCAAACCCAGATGGCTTCACCAGTTGACATCACTGTGTCAGTGGGACTTCCTCTATCTTCTGGGTAGCTGCTTTCTTTCTCCCACTGCCCAGCAATGTCTTTTTTTTTTAATGGATAGCACTAAGTTTTGCACTGTATTCCACAAAATAATTTCCATCTTCTGAACACGTCAACAACTTTCCATTCTCCATTTCTTCATTGTGGCCAAATGCCTTGCAATAGATGAATAATGGGTTTATTCTTTTTTTAAGCATGTACCTTTATGTTATCTCTTGGAATATTTTTGCTTCACAGGCTGGCACCAAAGCAAAATGAAAAACATTAATGGAACTTCAAAACAAGCCACCTCCACTTGGAAACCTCACTAGTAACTTTGTCTGCTTTATTTTGATCGTAATGTATTTTAAGATGTTTATGTTGGAAGCCCGGGCAGTGGCTGAGGCCAGCTTTCATGCCTTTCATTAGTTTATTGCATCTAAAAATGACTGCGGAAACTCAAATGTATTTCTAACCACAATATTATGGTTCTAAATATCTGTTTTGAAAGTCAGGGGTATAACTTCCAAACGAGTTGCACCTCCAGCCTGGTCCTCATGCTGCCACTTACCCCAGTGGCAGTGCTGCCTGCTCCACACTTTGGCTATGTGAAGGCACCCCAGGGATGCGCAAGTGGATGCACAGCATTAATCTGAACAAACATCGGACTCACGTATCAAAGCCAGGCTGTCCTGAGACACTGGTACACACTGCATGGCTCAGGACTGGCCTTCTGCCCTTTATTTCAGTAGGGTAAAACTTCTGTCACTAAGATCAGGGTGGGCTTTGGAATAGGGCCTGGCTCAGCATCCTTCACAAAGCATGATATAAATAGCACATAATATTGAATGAATAGTACAGAATGGCAGTAGAAGTCTAAGTCCCTGATCGTGGACTTTTTCCTATAAAAGCAAGTGCAAAGCAGCAAATCCCTCCATCAAAGCAGCATTTGAGGGAGCCAGCACACATTCCTTCAAGAGATACAGACTGGTATGATGGTGTGCAGGGATGGGAACAGAGCTGGGCACAAGCCACTGGACAACACGCTGGGAGAAAGTGTTCCCACTTCATCCTGGGAGGATGTTTTTGTGGGCACTGAGAGGCAGTGAAAAGGAAGCTGGATCCCCTCTGTGAGCCTTCATGTTCCCACTGTAACCACGATCATATTTTGAATGCCCTCCAAGAACATTTTGCATCTTCCTTTTTACTACAGATACTAACAGCTGTTCTAAAAGAAACTGATAAATAGATGAAAACTTGTGTGTTTTCCAAGTGTTCGCTTAACTACGATGACTGCATTGGGAAAAAGCATTTTCTGGATGCAGGCTTGGTTTGTAAATAGCCAAATTATGCAAACATTTGATTTATGATGCAGTGGGCAGTAATTTGTTCAGTATCATGGGACCAGACTGCTAGTCTCTAGTTCTTGTATTCATTATGGATATACACAGCTAAGTGCAAATTAAGATTATTCTTTTCAGGAAATTCTCTGTTCAAAGAGAAATCTGGTATAATGTAGGATTACCCCCGGAAAAGGTAATTTGTACCTTAGAGAGATTGCCCCATCCCTGGAGGTGTTCAAGGCCCGGGCCCCGGGCAGCCAGGTCTAGCATTAAATGGGGAGGTTGGTGGCCCTGCATGTGGCAGGGGGGTTGGAGATTCATGATCGTTGAGGTCCCTTCCAACCCTGGTCTTTCTGTGATTTTGTGAGATTCTCAGCCCTTCAGAACTGGCAGCTGAAATCCCAAACAAAATTTCATCCGCGAATATATCTGAATACAAGACTACAGGTACAGAAGAAACCTATTTCATTCCTTAACAAGAACTAGGAGTTCTTTTCTATTTGTTGCCAAAAAGGTTGTTTCTCCTTTGTTTCACATAACAACTTGTCCAAAATTATGTAGCCTTATAAAAAGATCCCAGCAGAGGTATTCATGTCTGGAGCTATTTGTCAAATTAATCATGATGTTTGTTTGTAAGTATTAACAACTGGAAAGCTTCACATTACATGCTGGAAGGAAAAAAAGAAAAAGAAAAAAAAAGGCTAAATAATTCTTGAGCAATGTTCAGATGTCAGGCAGAAAATCTTGCTTGTATGGGACCAAAAGGAGTTGCACACCTTTTGCAGAGCCGTTACTGAGAAAGGATTTCTGTTTCCTTCAGCAAAGTGGAAATGCTGTAGCAGAGTGGGGAGGAGGTGCCATTAACACCCACGGAAGAGCTGGTGCCTGATGAGACCAGCCTTGAGCACAGCTGAGACCCTGGAGCACAGTGTGATGTGGGACTGACAGGCTGCGTGACCCTCTGTGCACCTGCATTGTCTGAGAGCAGAAAAAGCAAAAAAGTCAGGGATCCAGGACCTTCAGGAAACTCAGTCAAGAAAGGACACTATCAGAACAGCCATTGGTACCTGTGTTAAGACTGAGCTTCAGCTGTAGACATCTATGAGGCCCATTTCTAAGCCTTACTTGCTCTTTTAGAGCAACTGGAAAGAAGTAAGCACATTTAAGGAGCTGTTATTTTCACCCAAAAGCAGCAGTACATGAACTGTGTGGATTTGCGCTCAGCAGAGCTCAGTAACTGTAGGAGGAGGCCAAACTGATTATCTTGTATTTCTGTCTGCAGCACATGCAGCTGTCACTAGGTGAGGCTTGTCCCACATGAGATGCCTGTGGTGAGCCAAATGTTCGAAATGAACCCATGCTGTTTTTCCCAGCTTGCTGTGCTGAACAGCAATGCTTATGGTAACATCAGGGGCATGGGTCCTGGGGGAGTTGGAGCCTGAGCAGGTGATGACACGGCTCCATCTGAGTATCTGTAATCATCTATAAAGTGATATAATTATTCAGCACAAGGCTGGATTCAGATTGAAAACACAAGAGCAAACGCCCACCAAGGGTAAGGCAGCCAGACAACCGCGAGCCCTTTCCTCTGCCTGCTCACTTCAAACAGCTTTCTCACCCACTGACATGCACGGAAAGCTGCACACCTGCTCCTCCCATGCTCGAGCTGCTGCACAAGGGTCAGCTCTGGAAGCCATTTAACACCGCAGCAAATGCACATTCCTCAGGCCTCTTTAGATGTCTGCTGCGGTGCACGGAAAGCCAACCCTTTGATCAGGCGTTGGGGCTAACTTTCAGCCATTCCCTCCTTCCTTTCTTCCCTCCCTTCTCCTTCCTTCCTCCTTTGCTTCCCTCCCTTCCCACTTTCCTCTCTTCCTGTCTCCCACCTCCCTTTCCCACCCCTTTCCACCTGCCTGCCTCCTTTCAGCCCCAGTAACTTAAAATGGTATTTCCATCTTTCAGTATAAATAAGAGCAGTTCTGTTCTGCTCTTTCCTCTGCATGTCATTCCTCCCTTCTGTGTGACTTCTGTTTTTCTTTCAGCCGAACAGGATACCAAATCTCTGTATTTTGTACTTATGCTGCAAGTGTTGAAGATATCTCAATCTTAAATAGGCACTTTTCAGGGAAATTTATGAAGTCTCAGTATATAAGTTCATTAAACTACCTTGAAATAATAATATATTGGGCAAGGGAACATGTGAATATTCCCACCATTAAACACTGATCCATGGAAGGAAACAAGGAAAACACAAGCCTAATTCCCAGTAGGATATTTAGATGATCAATATAATGGCAGGGATGTGGCCACAAATACTGTGCGAAAGGAAAGGGAGACAAAGTGAGAAAATCCCGTAGTTTGACCTATGTATGGTACTATTACATGCCATTTTTCTTTTTGAATAAATCCATGTTGAGATGACATTTCTTCCTCATTCCCATGACGAGGGCTTTATGAGAAACCCTTCCACGCTAGCCTGTACAAACACCATACAGATACTCTTGGCTGGAGCACCCAACTGCTTGTTCTTTGGAGCGTGCAGCTCCATGAGCTCTGCTGCCCGCTCTGTAAGCACTTCCATGGCTGTGCTCCTCATGCAAGGTGCGCATCTGCCAGCTCCCACCTGCCATCGGCACCGAGCAGCGCTCTGCTCTGGCTCTCAGATCCAGCCAAGGGGACAAGCCAGCTCCAACTGGAAGTCAGTGGGGTGGAGCACCTTGGAAACTACTTAAAGAGAAAACAATTTTTTAATGGGAAAAGTGTGATTTTTCCAAGTAATTTGACCCGAGTGGAAACAAAGCTTGTCAGAGACTGTATTACGTGAAAATGTTTGCAGAATGATGTCAGTGTGTTAGCACTGTTAGCAGACAGTTGGGGCTTTATTCACAAAAAGGGCGCTTTTTCACTACGTACAGTGGATTCACAAATGAGACTTAATGTGTGCAAGTGAGCTCTGTGAAAATACAGCCTCTCTCTTTTTGGAAAAATGCACTTTTGTGTGCATGTAGACAGACTGTACTGGTTCAGTGAGTATTGCAGCTCTCTGAGCATGAGTTATCAAAGGTTTGTACATGGGTGTCAGCTCTCCTAATCAGGGGAAGAGACCCTGATTAGGGTGCAGCACAATGGCCTTCCCAAGAGCCACGTGTCGCCCCTGCCCTTGCAGAAGCACCAGACCTGCCGTGGGTGCAAGCCAGACCCACCTTCTTCTGTCTCCTCTCTCCTTGACAGTTGTTTAGGGAAATGTGTAAGGAGCAAGGAATGCATAAAGTGATCCATTCTCGGCTACACTGCCACAGCTTTGACAGTCTCCACAGCAAACACATCACACAACCCACTCTGTAGGACAATTGAAAAAATATAGTTTGTTTGGGTGTTAACATACCTTCCCACTCAGAAACATTTTCTGCCAGAGATGAGCACGAAGACAGCGCAGACAAGCAGTAAAGGAAATGTGAGGGGTGTTCTGCAGAACCTGGGGCACCTGGAGCCACTCTCAAGTGAGCAGGCAGGCAGCCAGTTCCCAAAAACATTTTGGAGCTGCACAGCCTCTCTCTTCCAGGTGTCCAGGAGCACTAAGGAGAGGAGGGATGTGCAGGGCAGAGGCTGCTTGGTCAGATGCTGGGTCACTTTGCAATGCTCTTGCTGTCATTTGCCTGGGAACCAGAGCTCAAAAGCTTGCAGGGGAGTTCAGCCAGGAGGGCCTTCTGTAGGGCCTTCTCATTTTCTGTAGCTGGCCCTTGCTTCTCTCTCTGGGAGCAAGCAGTGAACGTTGCCTGTATCACTTACAGCTTGCTGCTATCACTTTCTGTGGAATAAAGCAATCCCCTCTCTCCCCTGCTCCAGCTTTTCTGAAATGAAGTGATATATAATCTGCAGGTGGTCTGTAGGATAATCCCTTGCCAGTGATTTCATTTTCATTGTGGTGCAATATATTGCTATTGTTATTTGCACATCTTCAGTAGTAACATGTTAGGGGAATGCAGATACTTTTTATTAGAACAGGCTGAAGCATCTTAGCATTTGGGAATGATTTGGCGTTATGGTGCTTGCTGTGCTAGAGGTTCATTGTACACTTGTGCAAACACATCCATAACAGAAGGTAAAATGTACTTCTCCGACATCGTGTTCTAGGCCCTCCCATATGGGCTCCTATGTTGCACTGCTCACCCAACGCAGTAATACACAGTGATGTGACTAACATCTGTCATGCGTTGTGCTCTGAAGGAAAGTGTGTGCAGCAGATTTAAATCCCTCCTTAGGCCTAATGCACATGCATTTCATTTAAAAGTCTGACACACACACACACACACACACAAAAAAAGGAAATAAATCAACATGGTCTTACCCTCACTGTTTAATTAGTTCTTATTGTATTCATAGCCCATTTTCACCTCATTATTCATAACTGTCAGTTCACTTTTTTTTTTTCCCCTTGTTTAATTAAAATTATTTAGGAGAAATCAGAGCTAGGCGTGGATGCCTGACTTCCAAGCTTGGGGACCAAATTTGTTCTTTCGTCTTAGAATCAAATACAATAGAGGCAGCTGCAGTGAAAGCTGATCTCTGCTTATCTACCACGAGCAGTGATTAAAGGAAAAGACAAGGCAAAATTGCCTCCTCATTAATTTCTCCAGCCCCGTTTCTTCTTCCTTCCTTTCTGTGACTTGCGTCTGTTGATAGCTAACATCAGTGCACCAAGAATGCAGAGGTGAGCCTCAGTCCTTTGGCTATTTGCTATCTTCACCTCTTCCTGAAAGAGATGGCCAAGCAAGCCTAGATCCACACAGAAGCATTCACAGAAACCTCGTGGCAGAAATGATAAGCCAATAAAGGCACAATTGCTGTATTTCTGTCTCTGTGCTTGTAGACTCATGGCACAAAAAGGCTGGAAGTCATCCCAAGAAAGGGGACGTTGAAGATGGCAATGATGATTTCTCTCCAACTCCAGCAGCTAGCTCTGCTTTCCTTGTTTGCTTTGCGTGTTAGGCTCTGTGGGAGATGACCCCAGGAATACCTGGGTGAGACTTCTGCCTGTTTCATTTAGAGCAGCTGGGCTGCAGGGAACACAGGGCTCAGCACTTAGGTGGCAGCTTTTGCTACGCTGCATTTCTGTGCTGTGCTACAGCAGCTGAAGAGAACACTTAATCTTCACATCTGGTGGAAACTGTCCTACATGAAGAAATCTTCACCATTTTCATTTTGTCCTTGCTAAAATCCTAATGTGCCAGTTTGGGTAGTGCTGTTGTGTTTTTACTGAGGGATAAGGGCTGTAGGGATTTATTGGCAGAGATAGAGCCTGATGGATTTGGGGTGACTGGGGTTTAGATATTCACCATTGATTTTGATTGCTCTGACACTAAATAGAATAGAGGGTCTAGAATAAGCACATTTCATTCACCATAAAATTCAACCATTTTAAAGCGCTAAGTTGGGGCATGGCTTGCCTTGTGTATTTTACAATGAGATCTCATTTTGTGCTTTCTGCACTGGCATAATTGAACCACTGTTCAGGTGCATATTGCTCTTCAGGAAGGACACATAAGCATGTGTTTAAGACCTATGAAATCACCAGCCTTTTTTGCCTTTCCTAAATCAACAGGACTTAAGCATGTGCTTAAAGTGCTTTTTCCGAACTGGGGCCTTAAAGAGCTGAGTTAGCTTATCCACCTTCCTCTTTAAAAGATGGATGTGGAAAATTTCCCAGATTATACATCTGCTCTTCCATTTTACATCTCAGAGAGTGAGGCTGAGTACAGAGGGAGCAGAAAAGGGGAAAGCAAAGTAAAAACAATCCTGAACTGGCAGCCTGGCAAAAAAGAACCCGAAACAGCTGCGTGCCAGATTCAACGGGCTGCGTGCACCACAGCGAGGCCATCTGCACGCCAGGCTTGCACCAGGTGCTTTATTTAGCAGGGAGGGAGACGGCAAGCCTGTGGAGAGAAAGAAAACCTGCTTATGCTCAAAAAATGTCTTAGTTTTCATCTTCATCTTGCCATTTTGTCTTCATCTGATACAATCCTTGCTCTTTTTCTGCCAAGGGTTGCAGTGGTGCCAGCTGAGGAAAGGACAGTTCTGCTACCAGGGCAGCACTCTCCACAGCACCTGCCCAAGTTCCCCATGGTGCTGGATCAGTTCAGGTCAAAAGGGGATGGCGGTCCTGTGCTCCTGCTGCCAGGAGGGCACTCCAGCTCCTTCCTGGAGAAAAGAAGGCTCATTGCAGCTTTTCAGTACCTAAAGGGAGCCTACAAACAGGAGGGGAATCAACTCTTTGAAAGGGTTGATAACTGCAGGACAAGGGGAAATGGTTTTAAGTTGAGGGAGGACATAGGTTGGATGTCAGGGGGAAATTCTTTACAGAGAGAGTGGTGAGGTGCTGGAACAGGCTGTCCAGAGAGACTGTGGATGCCCCGTCCCTGGAGGTGTTCAAGGCCAGATTGGATGGGGCCCTGGGCAGCCTGGTCTAGCATTAAATGGGGAAGTTGGTGGCCCTGCAAGTGGCAGGGGGTTGGAGATTTGTGATTCTTGAGGTCCCTTCCAACCCTGGCCATTCTGTGATTCTGTGATTCTGTGATCTGGGACAGGCAGGTGTGATGGTGGCACCCACCCCTCCTCCACAGGTGAGGCAAGGTCTGCAGGCATTGGAAGGGAAGAAATGTTTGTGTTAGTGTTCCAGAGTTGGCCTTGTAGGTCCTCAGCCAACAGTCCAACAAAATGGCATGGACAAAACCACTGAGCATCCTGCTTTCACCCTGATGTGCTCCTTATCCAGGACTGTTCCAGGAATATCTTCCTTTTGGAAATTTATTTTCACTAACTACTGATCTTTTTTTTTTCATAGCAGTGACCATTTATTTAATTTTTCACCGATAAAAAAAAAGCAGTGACAAGAGCTTTCACTGCAACACCAATTATGCTGCAGTCAGCCTGAGCTCTCTGCAAGCCTAATCAGGTAAGATTTAGTAGCCTGCAATATGTGCACAGTTGACACTATGCTATCTTCTCTGCCCTTAAACCTGGAGAATTTATGAGCCTTATCTTGGCCACTAGACCATCTTTCTCTTCCTTCACTTCCTCTTCTATAGTTTTAAAACTTTATCTGGACCTAGGCTGCTCTTTATATAACATACTCTCTCTTTGATTTCAAATATGGAAGGGAAGTTATTTAAAAATAGGTTCCATCATAGACACTGTTCTGGTAGTTAGGCATGGAGCTAGACCTTGTAAGTACATCTGTGTCTCTGAGGGGGGTCAGCACAGTTTTGAGAAAGAGAAGAAAGTCTAACTGCTTCACCATTTCACTGGTGAGAGCCAGAGCTCCATTTATATGGATTTCTTTGTGCTATTGTGTTGCTTTGATTTTTTTATTCAGCCTCCTGTTTACTTGACCAACACGATAGGGAAAAATTAACTCTGAGCAAGAGTCCTCCATGCTGATGGGGGAAGGCAGCCCCATCATGTTCTGTGACCACAGCATCGCTGTGGAGACACTTCTTTATGTGAAGCTGAGCTAAACCACAATGATCTCTTATGATCTCTTATGAAATACTAATTGCGTGATTATTTCTTATTGCTCTTTTTTTAATCATGCCTAGGATGATCTGTGCCTGGCTTTCTTCTCAGTGAGGTGGAAATAACTGAAATCAATGGACATGTTTCCATTCTTTGCATCTGCAGCAGCGAAGGGCTGTGAAGAGTCAGCAGTCTCAGATGACAGCATTTTTTACTCAGCACGAGTCACTTTGGATGGCACTGCTTTGGGGAGAGGGGCAGATGAGCTCATCTGAGCCTCCATCTCCCATCTGCGACAGAACCATTCAGGTCTCTGTTACCAAAGGCTACAATGCTCCATAAAGGAGACACGAATTGCTATTACTTTGCTCATGGCACAAGTGGTGAAGAATCAGTCCCAGGGAAAACAGTAGAGGTGAGAGGACCATATGGCTATCTGTATATCATTAGCAATCCCCAGAGCTCCTGGTCCTCCCAAAGCTCATAGACAGTGATATGAGTGTTTTGAAAGTAACTTTTTAAAAAACAGTAAAAGGCTACTTTAATTAAAAGAACATATCTTTTCCCTTAGATCATAACCTTGGATCCCAATAGCTATTTTGGGAATTCAGAAGCATTTCAAATAATTAAAAAAAAAAAAAAAAAGATTGATGTTCTTTTATAGTTGGCAATATTTCAGGCTTCATATATTAATCCAGCTTTTCCTTTTGTTAAAAGCAAGCTGAAACGCTTTTGTAATAAGATATTAAAAATTGTTTAGCATCCAGAATCATTAATAGAAATACTTGAATGTGGGCTTTAAGACTTAAGACAGGCAATGCAAATCTATATATAAAATTAATTCATTTATTCTTTTTTGTTGTTCTATAGAGGAGGATCTTCCCCTCCTCTCCCTCCCCCCCTCCCCCCCCAAAAAAAGTGCATTGTGCCAAAGGGGGACTTTCATTTTGAGCAATAAAGAGAACAAATATCCCTGTTTAATCTGCTGCCATCCCCAGTGCAAGGAAGAGGAAAGCTCAGACTTGTGGTGTGGGCTCAGTGAGCTGACATGAGGGGGATCTGCATCAGCCTCTTAGGACTGGGAACCAGAGCAACCACCCAGCACAGGATATGGCACCAGCATGGAAAAACTCCTTGTGAAGCAGAGGTTCAGCCTAGAGTTCAGTAGCACTCTTCTTTCTCATGCACAGGCACTGGTGAAACCTTCATTTTTCTCACCCATTCTACCTCACAATTGTTCTTCCAAAATCACCTGCAGCATCAGCTTCTCTGCTTTACCTGATGACAGCCATAAAGTCTCACACCAAGCTAAAGTGGCCAATGTGATAGCTTTAGCTAATATAACCGGATCTTTTGTGGATATCTCAGAGGTAGCAAGGGAAAAGGTTGAAAACCTGGCCAAAATGCTGTGTGCAGCCAGCAAGCTTGGCTCATATAGCCAGAGAGAGAGCTAATCAGCTAACTTGGTGATAAATATCCCTCATTTATTTATAGCTTCCCTGCATGCATGGTAGTTTTTCCACTGTTTCTTTTCTGCCCAAGTCTGGAAGCTCTGCTGCTACCAGTCCCTTAGAAGCAATGATGGACAGGAGATATTTGGTATTTGTTTCTGTGTCTTCTACTGGGACAGTACAGTGATCCTTTCTGCCCTAGGGTTCACTGAATAACAAAAGGGACGGATTCCCATAATGCACTCTATGAGACAGAGCACCATCATCCACACTGACAATCCTTTTTTTGACTAAATTAAAGTTGTCATACTGTGGTATTCACTGTGGGGACTGGTGAAGTATGCTGGACACCAAATAAATGCTTCCTTAACCTGTCAAGCTTCTGGTTGCAAGGTTCAGACAAGAACATGACATTCAAACTGGTCAAAATGCTGTGGGTATTTCTCAAGTGACAAGTAAAAGGAAGGAAGCTTGTCAAGATGAGCCTTCCTTACTCCACTTGTGTGGTCAGGATATTCTAAACTATATGTGAAAGTCAAAGAGATATTTATCACTGTTTTAATGCCTGTCTTTAATGCCTGGCAAGATTTTCTCATCATATTGATCACAGTGGGATTTAATGATTTATTTAATACCAACTGCTGGGATAGACAGAGACTTCTGGCCATAGACACCAAGAACAGAATGCTTGCCCATAAGGCCTTTCCTTCCTCATGGAGAAAGACCCATCTATGGCACAATGCCTGGGCTCTTTTGAAGCCTGAAGATCAGCTTTGTGGGTGTTTGGGTCTCTCTGCTCCTGGAAACCTGCCAATAAGGGCTCAGAAATTTGCGGGTGTCTTCAGTTGTCGGCACTTTTTGGTCACCACCAATCTTGCAGCCACTGCAGCATCTCGTTTTAATAGAGCAGTGATGCTGCCTAGATGAAAGTACATCTGTGTTGTGTGTTTGCTGAAGGAACTCATTTATGAAAATCAGCATGTTGGTAAATGGTAGCTCGATCATGAACAATAACGGCAAGATGTTGGATCTACAAGTCACTACAAGTTATTTACTGTGTCCCCATTCATTCGCAACAATGGGCTTGGGTGCAAGAAAACCTTGAACTTTGGCCAGAAATCCCTTCCTTTATTGTTAACAGTTACATCTGCTGCTTCTTTCTTCTGGTGCTACACAGATCTCTTTAATCCCTCTAATGTGTTCCCAATTTAAGTATATTTACATACATGTCTATAGCCTCACTGAGAATACCAGCCACACTCTTCATCACATTTCCATGCTATGTAAAGATTTCATTTGGATAATGTCACTTTTCTTGTGACTGAAGATTTTGATTTCTTGAGAGCTTTTGGAATTCGACTTCTCCCTTTATTATCCAGAGTATTTTTTTCTTTCTTTCTTTCAATCTTTTTTTTTTCTTTGTAGCTTTCTTTTCAGTCTACTAAGGGAACCAAGGACATGTACTGCACACCCTCTGGCCTGCCACGTTTAATTTAAATGAAGCCTCAGTCTGCAAAATAGAAATGAAACATTGCTTTGTGTTTGAAGTGGGTGCAAGCCATGCTCCATGGCTGAGGGTCTTGCAGGAACCATTGTGGAGATGCAGGAAGTGGAAATGAGTCATGTCTGAAGCAAATCCAATTGAACCAAACAAAATAAAAACAGAAGAAACTGAAAAATCTTATAGCTGAGTTAATAGATTTTAGTGCTTGACTTCTGTAATCAGAGCTAAGATCGCTTCTGGACAAGGCAGTCCCTCAAATAAGCACTGCTGGTTGCAATCTGGTGCTCGAGAAATGTGATGATTCAGTGTCCCTCAAAGGATAGCCTGTGCCTGATTAGGAGATAAAACCCAGAAGCCTAGCACTCATGTTGAATATTCAGCTGTGCTCCAAAATCCAAGGTGCTCAGAGCAAGACACTGTCTCGCCGGCCCCAATGCTGGCAGCCCTGTGCTTCTGCAGCCCATGGTGCCAGCACCATGCCACCACTCTTTTTCTTGGGCTTTTTTTATGGGAAAGCAGTTGAGGCTGGCCAAGCACCTTCGTCCAGTTTGGGCTCAGAAGTGGGTGGTTCTGATGTGCCCCTGGGTGTCCCAATTTGCTCCTAGTTTCTTGGGTAAGGGGGGCCTCCATGGTCCTGCTGTGTCCCCAGTCAAACCTGCACAGCATGGCAGGGCTTCTTCCACACCCCTGTGAGTAAGTGGGTGTGGAAGCCACCTCCACAAAGGCTAATGCTAACAACTTTTCAGCAAACACATAATCGTAAATATGAGAGCAGAATGTTTCTTAGCGTGAATTTTTTCCTATTTGTACATAAATTGCAAAACCTTTTTACCTTTATATTCGTAAAATCATGCACTTAAGAGGACTCTGTTTCCCTAACAGATACCCCACACATCATGCCGAGAGAATATTGATATCGGACCATTCCACCAAACCAGTTCTGTGAAAAACTGTACACAAAGTCATGGTACTGATATATGCAACTTTATTCAGCTAGTGGAATTTTTCCCATTTTCTACCACTAATGATAAAAATATATATGTATTATCAACCCCTTTTTTTTTACGTGAAAAATCAGCAATTTAAGCTGCATCCCACTCCCTTGAAGCTGAAGTAGAAACTCGCAGTATTCCCAACTGAAAAGAAACCATCCTGCTTCTCTGGTTGAGCAGATTTGTTGTATTCATTTACTGAGCATATCCACTTGATTTAGTTGAAATAACACTTATAAAGTAATAAATGTTTAGTTTAAAAGGAGGTTAATGAGCAAAGTTTATTACTTACTGGAAAATCATTGAAATTGAAAGCCACATATATTTACATAAAGAATGTGGCATCTGAATTAAATCCAAAGAATTTTGTTATTAATTTCCTGTGTTGTTTACATGTGTTAGAGTTATGTTTATTCCAAAGGAATCACTCATCAGGAGTGATAGAAATCAAAGTGCAAGCTGGTTTATTTTTCATTGTAACTTATTAATAACAGCATCAGTTTTTTGTGTTAAATAGATGACACGTAGCAGACATTTTTCTTCAAATATATACAATATAAGTGAGAAAATAAAGCAAAGGGCTTTGCAGTCAAGTAACATTTTTATTAGACAAAATAAAAATTAGTGCCTTTTCTGCAGTGTTGTATTTTTTTTCTATTAGTTCCAAAAGATACTGAGTACATTGCAGCAGGTTTTACAGTGCAATTTTTACTGTATGTTTCATTAAGCAAATACTTAAACAATGAAGTGTAATCGAGAGCATAAGAACATCAAGGGTTCTTTTCTATTTTCTCACAAACTTCTCACTGGAATTAAAAAAATAAGCATAAGGTCACCTTAACAAATCAAAAGCCACAGGGTTTATAAAGTCTCCTTTTAAAGCTGGGAGGGAACACAGATCACGTTTTTACAGCAAGTTACCATACCTTAAAGCGATTTCTCCTTTTTCACTTTTGGTATGAAAATCACCCTGCATGTACCTCAGAACATCTCTTCATTTTGGTAAGACTGTAGAAAGCTGCTGGCTTTCTCTGAGCCAGCGATGAAGTAAATTAATAATGGTCTTTTCTTATCTCCTAGCAATGGCTCTGAAGTCCTTACATAGGCAGAATTCACCCGGAGGTAAATGGGAACTTTGTTGAGCAAATACAACTGTGTGGGACTCTGTGCTCCCAGCTTTATATACAACACCATGTTATTGGCAGCACTGCCCTGAGCCATTGCTCACAGGTATGGGGCAACCCAGAAGTGCCTGGGAAGCAGGCTGCTTGCGACCGATTCTTTGCTCTCCATCATCTCCCCTCCTCAGTCCAGATGTGGGCCTGGAAAAAAAAAAAAGGTAAGAAGTACGTGGCCTTTTCGAGAGTGTGTACTGTGGCCCTAGAACCAACTCTTCTTTGTTTTAATAGCAACAAAGTTAGTCTAGGATTTAGTTCTTTGAGAATCTTGTCCTAACAAAATAATTAAGATACACTTGTGTTCTACTATGAAATATGGAAAACCACTCCCTCATCATCTGCCAAACATTTCTGATTTTGGTGTTTGCCTTGCAACAGCTGGGATGCGCTAACAACTTAAGGGTTGAGCCCTTACACCCCTCGCCCCCCCACCTCTCCCCAGCCTCCATACACACTCACTTTAAATGCAAGCAGTCCCTTTTCCACTGGGGACTGCCAAGGGTTCCAGCTTCTGTGCATGCAGTGGGGGGACTGGGTGTGCAGGAAATGGGGGACGGGGGGTGTATGCAGTGGGGGACTGGGGGCTGCCCCACAGTGACTGCTGAGCACATCCCTACAGTCACTGCACATTAAGCAATGGTTCCCATCCCACATCACAGCAACCTTCACAGCAGAGGCACAGGGGCTGGGTTCTCATGGGAGCTGCGTGTGCTCCGAAGTTTTGCCTGTGGGACCCTTCTGCAAAGGGAGCAGACTCCTCGCTTCCAACCCGACTGCCCTCTGGACCCGGTTCTGCTGTGGGAGGTTTAGCACTTACTCAATGAGGACTATGTGTGAGCATACATATGGATGTGTGTATATCTGTCTACACATACACACAATATAAATTAACTAAACATGTTACTAGGATACATCAGGAAAACCACATCCAAACAAAGAGTCCAATATGGAAAAAGCTATTAAAAGATCCCAGTGTTTGAGCATGTTATGTACAGGGATAAATATGATCACTGGATACCAATCCTACATTTTGTTCTTTTCCTGCTGGCCTTTGTAAGAGGTGCTGTCCTTTGGGGGGTAAGGGGAGAGGGTAAGGGAAGAGGTGCTGTCCTTTGGGGGTAAGGGGAAGATTTCAAATGAGTAAATCCGATCTTCACAAATAACATATGGCTCATAATTAAATTTCTCACCTCAGGAGTGAGGATCATCATTAAAATGGAGTTTGGGAACAACTACTGGGGCTTTTTGAGAGGCCTGAATGGGTTCCGGAGCTCTAACCTTGGAGCCTTTAGAGAAGTGATGGAAGGGATCATAGAATTCTAGAATCCTAGAATCATTAAGGTTGGAAGGACCACAAAGATCATGTATTCCAACTACCAGCCCATCACCACTGTGGCCACTGAACCAGGTCCTTCAGCACTCTGTGTGCCCAAATGTTCGCAGTGCCCTCACATGAGTTAACTACTGAATAACAAGGATAAGTCTGGACTTCTGACTCTCCTTTTCATCACAGTTTTCTTGTAAACTGCCCAGTTAGCCTAAAGATTTTTCCTCCTTCCTTGCTGGCACTGCACTTTGAATGCAAGGATGCAGTCAGTGCAGGTGTGTGCCAGCCAGGACAACACTCAGACTCTCAGGAAGGAGGAGCGCTTGCAAATGCCCATATGGCCAAAGGAGTGAACTGGATATGCTTTCCCTGTGGCAGTTACCTGTTCAGGTCTTGTAAAGATCTATGAAGTAATGGTCTGTTTTTTGAATGCCCTCTCCTCTACGACTTCCCCTGAGTTCTTTATCCTGCAAATATTGCTGTAAAAACAGAAAATCAGACACACTGCCTGAGTTAAAACCCAAGAGGTCAGTGGTATTTTGGACAGTGAAAGCAGAAAAATTGAGCAGTCTCCTCGGAAGGAGACTCTTTGGGGCAAGGAACATAGGTTGATAGCTGCCCCCGGGTGGCACCTGACCCATCACACGTGCTTTTAAAGGATGGGTTGGTGTGGAGCTGCACAACCACCTCTTCGCATCTCCACCATATCCCATCTCCTGAGGCAAAGCTGAAGGTCCCAGCCCCAGGGACTGTAACAAAATGACAGCTTAAATGGCACTGGTCACAAGACCAGAAGGTTCAAATTTGCTTCTAGCAATGATTTTCCAAACTGGAGTTCTTCTTTTCTCCTTTGAAGTCCGTAAGAAATCTCCCATTGGGTTTAGTACAAACAAAATCAGCCCTCACTGAAGACTGCAATGAAGCAGAGGAAAACATTTTTCCTGTTAAAAGATTTTGCTATTACTGCAGACACATAAAAGTCTTCTCAAAGCTATAATGTTAAATATTCTAATGTACTGCCAAACCTCATCAATTCTCATTGTTTAACAACAACAGCACAGACATTATGCTAGCGATGGTATTTTCTGCATATTAAGATCAATAATGTGCTTTGCAAGGAATAAAGGGCTGGTTAATGAGAAAAGCCTTTTAAAAAAGACAATTCCAACTGCTATGAATGATTACAAATTGTGTGGTTAAATTTATAGGGGGTGGGGCTGGGGGAGATTAAGGCCCTGGGTATGCAGTGCTGTGCTTCCTCTTCCCTTTTTTTACCAGGAACTGAATCTCCCCACAACACTCTCCTTCACTCAGCTCTGTGAATTTTGGGAAACATCAGCGTGGCTGCCAGTACAGGGAGCTGAGACTTCTACTTCAGCACCATCGCTGGACTCTTAAAATATTTATAGGAACAAATAGCTTTGACAGGGTGCACTGACATGAACAGAAGGAAGACGTGGTTCAGGCTGCTTTAAAATCTCATATTTTGGAGCCCACGTTCCATTCCTTATTCAAGCAGAAGTCCCAGTAGCCCCAGAAACTAGAGGTGTGTGGGGTTGTGCCTTTGGGTTCTCCCACACTGAGCAGTACAGATGTGCTATGGGGCTCCAGTGGCATTCTCATACCAGAAACACCCACCCCATGCCCACTCTGTCCCTGTGCCTCTAAGGAACTGCATCTTCTGCTCCCACCACTCTGTTCCCACTGTGCTGCAGTGCCACCACACTGCTTTCAGAGCCTGCCTGCATAAGCGTGTCTTGCACATGCATGGCCCTGCAGCCCGTCGGGAGGAGGAATGCTTTGTCTGTGTGTCCGGATAGGGTTAGGTGTGAGGTATGTACTCAGCTCTGTCAGGAGCAAAAGGCTTCAGTGCATGTGTGCAGCAGAACTTCAGGCACCTCAGAGTCTTCCCTTGTGCTGAGGATTGCATGGTAAAAACAATATGAAAGAAAGAGTTTGCATTCAAACACCAGATTTCCACCTAATCCCCAGCAATGACAGTCTGTGATCTGGACTTGTGTCTCAGTTATGTCATAGGAGTTCTCTGGGTGCAGACGGCATGAAGCATTGCAGTGATACTTACTAAGTACTGTGTCTTAGAATCATTGCAACATCTAAGTTTTTCTCAAGATTCATTGTGGCAAAGAGGAATGAGCATGCACACATAAATGTGCAGTACGTACTGCTGTAACTGCAGTGTGTAAATGGGCATCTCCCGCTCTCTGCTTGTAATTCTCCCAAACATCATGAGGTGAAGGAATGAAAAACTTTCTGAAGAATTGTAGAAATATCTTGTCGTTAGGATGTAGCACAAACTCCTGATTTCACCGTAAATAGAAACTTTGTTTAATTTATTAACGAAAACGTTTACAAGAGTAGTGTCTTGAATTTTCGTGCAGATCTGAATGGTCTTGATTTCAGTTCCTGCCTCCACTCCCAGCCAGTGCAGAGCCTGAAAATTCTCCTTGGTTTCCCATCACAACCCATCTCACAGCCCACTGCACCTCCAGCCCCTGCGAGCCCCGGGGCCACCCGCAGTGGCCAAGGAGGGCAGCGAGGGGACGTTGACTCCGAAGGCTGCCGGCCGGGCTGAGCAGCGGGCCGGCGGGGCCGGTGGCTGCCAGCAGGTGAGGTGCTGTTTGCAAAGCTGCCTCAGAGAGTGATGTTGGACTGGTGCCCGGGTTGCGCGGCAAAGTGGCAGAAGATGAGTTAAGTCTGGGGAGGCCCCGAAAGATAATTGAAACCACCTCTGGATGACAATGGCTATTAACTCGCAGCTCGTCCCCGCGTCCCATGGAGGAGCGAAGGCAGCGGGCGGCTCCCCGGGACGGCTTTGGGACGCCGCGGGTGCGCAGCCCGCCCGGAGCTCGGCGTGCCTCTGCTGCCCCGCGACCGGGGGGCTCGATCTGCCGGGCGGAGGGCAGGGAACACCAGGAAACGTGGCTTGACAGAAGGGGCTCGCGAGCCGCCCATGTGCGCTCCACATTGCTATCGCGTGCCCTTTGATGTCGGGTTCGGCTCATGGGAAGGCGCGGGGCCGGATCCTCACCCGATGACGGCCGCTGCCAGCCCCGCGCACCGCACGGCATCGCAGCCCCGTTCCGGCTCTGAGCAGACACTCCTGCAGCGTGCACAAGGCGCTTTTTCTTTTCTTTCTTTTTTTCCCTTTTCTTCCTTTTTTTTTTCTTCTTTTTTTTTCTCATTTTCTTCCTTTTTTTCCCTTTTCTTCCTCCCCACCCCCCTTTCTTCCTTTATTTTTCCTTTTTCCCGTTTTCCTTTTTATTCTCACCCTTTTCCTTTCTTTAGTTTTGCTTTTCTTTTTTCTTTTTCCTTCTTTTTCTTTTCTCTTCCTTTTTCTATTACTTCTTTCTTTTTCTTTCTTCTTCTTTTCCTCCTTTTCCCCCTTCGTCTTTTCCTTTTCCTCCTTTTCTCCTTTCACCTTTTCTTTTTCTCCTTTCCTTTCTTTTTCTCCTTCTTTTTCTTTTTCCGCTTTTCTTTTTTCCTCCTTTTCCTTTTATTTTCTTTTTCTTCCTTCTATTTTTTTCTTTTTTTCTTCCCTATTTTCTCCCTTTTTTCCCCTCTTTTTTTCTTCTTTTCTTTTTTTCTTTCTCCCATTCCATCCCAACCCCCCCCCCCCCACCCTTACTTCCCAGGCGCCGTTAGCCCAGAGCTCCCCGCTCTCACCGCTCCTCCAGACGACGCCTCTCGCCGCATCCCAGGGCCGTCCCCGCGGGCAGCCCTTGCGGCGGTGGCAGCCGCGCCCCGCGGGAGCTCCTGACTCCCTACCTGCGCTACAGCGCGACGCCCCCACCCACCTCCCCCTCATCCCCCTTCCCCACCCCCGCAAGAAGGGAGCGCTCCCGAAACTCCTTCGTCAGACGACGGAGCTCGGCAGTTTTCTCTGTCCCGCTATTTGCCCGCTCCCGGCTCTTCGTGTAAGGAAACGGTCGGAAAAACAAAAACAAACAATAAACCATCAAACAGCCAAATCGGCTGCCTTTGTTTTGTTTTTAGTTTTGTTCTTAGTTTTTATTTATTTATTTATTTATTTATTTATTTATTTATTTATCTTTTATTTATTTTTTTTCCTTTTGTTGGTGGCCGTGTGTTTAATTTTTGCTCTGTTTTTAGCTAAGTGACCGACTGGAGCAGAAGAACGGATGGGTGCCTTTATCCACCTCTTTTGTTTTCTGCAGTTATATGAGCAAGAAAAAAGAAAAAAAAAAAAAAAAGAATTGGAAAATGCACGTTCTTTCGTACTTCTCGAGGTGTGTGAAAAACACGCTCCGTGCCGGACGAATGTTGAGAACGAGAGCACTGAGCTGAGGCAAGGAATAGACTTGCAAAAGGTAGGACGAACGAAAAGCACCGAGAAGGGACTTCATTCCGGGGTTCGTCTGTTTTCTCCAGTGGTCTCTCCCATTCTGATTACTTCTCTTCTCTTCTCTTCTCTTCTCTTCTCTTCTCTTCTCTTCTCTTCTCTTCTCTTCTCTTCTCCCCTCTCCCTCTCCCTCTCCCTCTCCCTCTCCCTCTCCCTCTCCCTCTCCTTTCCCTTTTCCTTCCCTTCCTTTCTTATGTATTTTCCTTCTTCCAATAACTCCAGGTTCTCCTTGCAACCTGTGATAAGCTTTATTTCTGCAGGGAAGAGCCGGATATAACATGCTTTTTGGAAGCCATCATTTTTTTTCTTTCTCTCCGCCAACCTCCCGCGGCCTGGCTGTTCCTCCAGCGCTCAGCAGCTCCCCATGCCGGGCGGGGGACCGCCTGGTTCTCCTTCACTCTGACCTCAACGCGGCGCTGGTCAGGGAAATCACAGCCTCGCTCAAAAGGGACGCGGCGGGGGGGGCGGGGGGGGGCCAGCGCTCGAGGGGGGGGATGCGGGGGGAAGCATGCATCGTAACACGTCACGTCGATCGCATCACATCCCATCGCACAGCATCACTTCACGTCCCACTGTGCGTGTTCATTGACGCATGTTTATATGTATCATATGTTTTTTATATGTTTAAAATGTAAAATGCGTGTTTAAATATACCTTTATTTATGCTTACGTTTTAATGCACCAGATTTATTGCAGTTCTGGGAGCTCACGATGCAAATGAAGGCAAGCTTCAGGGCTGATTCTCTCTTACTTAATTAGCCAGCTGAAATAAATGCAATGTATATTCGTCGGTATTGATTTAGTGTCTATTAACGGTACGTGCAGATCTGTACCGCTATTTCCACACACGCACAGCCGCATGGGGCTCCGTGCCCCCTCCCCACCGAGCGCCGGGCGTGGAGTCGTGGGTCAGAGCCGGTACCATAGCAATAAATAAAGAGAGGAGGCAAACTGAACGGAACGAAATCAGTTAATAAAACAAAGTAATTAAACGAAAATGAAAGCACTCTAAAAACTAAAAGCACCACTGTGTTTTTGGTTTTGCTTTGTCACGTTTCTCTCGAGAGTGCTGAGCTCGGAGAAAGGGAAGCTCTGCTCCGGTGTGAGGCTGCGGGGAAAACGCGGCTCCGGGGGCCTGAGGAAGGGCACTGCGAGCTCCGGAGCCGCCCGTTACCTGCCCCGCGAACGGATGCCTGTGGCTGCGGGCGGTGACAGCTCTCCGCGGGTCGCACCTTGTAATGAGGGCCCGCCCAGGCCGCCAGACAACGGCTCTGCTGATGTTCGCGTCGCCGCTCCAATCCCGCCCTGCTGCTGGATCGGGGAGAGGTGCTGGGCTCCTGCATGGAGCCGCAAGCAGTTCCCCCGGTGGTTTCCAAAATAGTAACAATAATAATAATCCGGCGACTGCAAGCAAGACCCGAGTCACCTCTTCACCTCGAAGCTGGCACCTGGACCTCCCCTCATCGAGTCACCTTCTTATTTAGCAAGGAGTCAAAGTTGGCAGCATCTCCCGTCCCCTCCCCCGAGGTACCCGGGCGTTCTCCTTCCCGTGTCCCACGGACAGCCCGAATGTGCGCGTTCCCAGCACGGAGCACTCGAAGGATTCCCAGTCGGGATCCGTGCCCTGCCACGCAGCCCCCACTTCGGCCCCCTCGGCCCCACAGTCCCCGGCGGGCCCTACCTGCAGGCGTGGAAGCGTTTAGTGGTTTCGGCGGCATTAACTCCTAACAGGGTGTGAAAAGTATTGCGGGTTGAAAAAACGGTGGGAACGTGGAGGCTTTTAAGTCGGGCGGGCCGGGGCGTTCCTCTCCCTCTCCCTCCGGTTTCCTTCGCCGCTGGCACCCGCCCCACCTCCGCAGGTGCGGTGCCCCTGGGGCCGGGCACTAGGCGTGAGTCCAGCCCCGCAGACGCTGTCTCAGGCCAAAAACCTGCGGTCTCCTCTGTTTCCAGCATGCTCTCGCTGCTTTTTTTTTTTTTTAACCTCCTGTATCGTTTCCCCCCCCCCCCCCCCTTTTTTTTTAAGTGTGAACGGTGACAGAATATTCCATCTCGTCCACGGCACAGTCTTAAATCTCGGTGTCAAAAATAAAAACAAATAAAAGAAGAGTTCGGATTGTCCCCACCGGAGCCAAGAGCTGAGCCGCGCCCACCTTCGCTCCCCCCGCGCACCGCCCGCACAGGGGAGGGCTGGCGCTTACCTGCCTCGGCGGGAGGGGCACCGGGATACGGCCACGCCAGGAGTGTCCCCAGCTCCGCCCCGAGTACCGCCGGGCCTCCCCGCTCCGTCGGGAGGCTGCGGCCGCACCGTGTGGCCGTCGAGGAACCCCGATAAGAAAAGGCTGCTCCTGGAAATGGTTGAGACTCTGCGCATCAGGGAGCGGCTTTAAACGAGCAAGCAAAAAAGAGGGAAAAAAAAGCCCCCCTCCGACCTCTGATTGAAGGACAGTTAAAAATAATTGCCCGTGTTAAGAGGCAGAGGAGGAGGTAACAAGGAAAACTGCCTTCCTTCAAAGCCCGCTAATGGCCATGCGATTCATTAGGTCACTTAATCCTAATAGACCTTCAGGCATCTGCGCCGCTGACCCGGCGCGCCGAGCACCACCAGCACAGCCCCATCAAACAGGGCAATGCCCCACGCCGAGCTCCTGAACCGTCGTGTGCGGGGCGAGGGCTGCGGGCAGCGCTGGGGCAGAGCGGGGCTCCGAGCGCTGCCCCCCTCGCAGCCAAATGATGGCTCTGTGTGGGGCGTTTTTCCTCTCCCGGTAAACATCGGCCTCGGGGCACCGCGCGGTGCCACCCTGAGCGCAGGGGTTCGGGAAGAGCCGCTCCTGACCGGTGCCGTCGCTCCGCTGCTGCAGCGGAGTCTCATTATTAAATACTCCTTCCAACCTCCCTCTTTCCCTCCTTTCTTTCCTTCCTTCCTTTCTTTCCTTCCTTCCTTTCTTTCCTTCCTTTCCTTTCCTTCCTTCCTTCCTTCCCCTTCCCTTCCTTCCCGTCTTCTTTTCCTTTTTTCCTTCTTTCTCTTTTCTTTTCCTTTTTTTTTTTTTCCTTTTTCTTTTTCTCACGACGTTTTCTTTTAACTTGCAAAATGTTTCTCTGCAGTGGAACTTGTCATAACAGGAGCTTGTTCTCTTTATTGAGTTATTTATTTTTCTTATGCACAACAATATCCTCCTTCGAATGGAGCTTCCAAAAGGGAGAAGGAAAGAAAAAAATCTGCAGAGAAAGAGGAGAGAGGGAGGAGAGAGGGGAAGGAAGGAAGGAAGGAAGGAAGGAAGGAAGGAAGGAAGGAAGGAAGGAAGGAAGGAAGGAAGGAAGGAAGGAAGGAAGGAAGGAAGGAAGGAAGGAAGGAAGGAAGGAAGGAAGGAAGGAAGGAAGGAAGGAAGGAAGGAAGGAAGGAAGGAAGGAAGGAAGGAAGGAAGGAAGGAAGGAAGGAAAAGCAAGCAAGAAAGAAGGAAAGAAGGATAGAAAAGATTGAGACTAAGAGAGGAAGAGAGACTAAGAGAGAGAGAAAGGAAGGAATGAAGAAAAGAAGGAAGGAAGAAAGGAAGAGAGAAAAAGGAAAAGAGCAGCACGGGCCGGCCCTTCCAAATTAAAATAAGAAGCCCTGAAGTTTTCTTTTTGGTATTAATATTATTTAACATTTAAAAATCCGGGAACTTCAAACAAACTTTCTGCAGGAAAAAGAAACAGCAAAGAGCTGTTCTCTGGAAACCATTTGTTCACAACTCGAACTGTGCTGTTTTGGCTTTGTAACAAAACTGAAGGCGCCCAACCCTGTCCCTCCCTCCCCCCGGCATATATCTTTTCAGCACACATTTTAAAATAAATATTCTTACGAGGCTTTCCAGAATGCCTCCTTGTTATGAATTGATAGGATACAACATCCCGCAGCTGCGACTGGAAGACGAGATTCGGTCCTTTAAACACCGGGATCACATCTGCGGGGAAAACCATTACCGCTGCTCCCTCAGCCCCGCGGCCGCGGATGGCAGCGTGCTGCCGAGGAAAGGCCGGAGAGTGGACACGGGGAGCCGCACCGTGCAGCCGGACGGCCCCGGATCTGGAATATGGAAAATGGTCCTTTTTTTCCCTTTTAAAAATATTTTTTTCCCCCTGTCTCTCCCCTTTAATATTACCCTTTTAATAATATTACCGATCTTCCCCTCTCACTACTCAGCAAGTAAAAAATAAAGCCAAGTAAAGCCGTCCCTGCAGATTTTAAGAAAAAAAAAGAAAATAACTACTATAAAAAATCCAGGAGTCTATTCGGGTGTGTTCGGCCTGAGAAACACGGGGCAAATCCGACCGGGTTCTCGTCCCGCTCGAGGATAAATTCAGCCTCCAGCACATTTTCGCAGCGCATTTGCTCAGCGAGGTTTTCCTGCTGAGAAATTCCGTCTGCCAACAGCGTTTATTATTCATAAACGCAGACAGCATTTGTGGTGTGATCTCCTGCTCCGGAGTTTACAGCAGGTGCCAGAGCTGTCTTCGAGAGCATACACTCCTGCATCCATATATGCGCACTATGATATAAAACGACTGCTTTGTCTATTTAAAACCAAAAGAAACAACAGAGAGATGTTGAGGTTTTAAACGCTTCCTATGTTTATAAGGCTTAGGCTCGGTCCGAATGTATTAATTATCATGTTTCAACCTCTGTTTTCACGGTGGTTTTAACGAGATGCTACGGTGCGAACTGCTCTGCACTCCTCGGCCGGGGTATATCTGTACATATGGTGTGTGTATGTGTGTACGGTGTGTGTATGTGTGCATGGCTTATGTGTGTAAAGCTGCACAGGTCAGAAATCACTTCGTTCCCCAAACACAGAATGAGGTGTCAACACTTTACTGAAAGCACAACGCAGAATATAGCAGGACTGACATCTATCGCCACGATCGTCCATCAAAAAAACAAAACAAAACGGTATCGCTGAGCGCAAGGCTGAAGAGATTGACCTCAACAAAGAAACGCGTCGCAGTCGGTGTGCTTCCTCACCTCTGCGCACCCAGCGCGACACGTCCAGCTTTAATGACTCGATATTCCTTTCCCGTCGCCACACTCCAGCCACCCCCCGGCTCTCTCCATCCAGCAGCCGGCCGTCCCCGCCAGGTGTCCCGCCGGGAGGGAGTAGCTCCCGCAGAGATCCGCGGGCTGAGCGTCGTGACGCGGGGCGATGCCCTCACCCACCCCCGTGCGCTCCGACTCCCGCAG
The DNA here is from genome assembly GCA_037305975.1 of Chrysolophus pictus. NCBI lineage: Eukaryota > Metazoa > Chordata > Aves > Galliformes > Phasianidae > Chrysolophus > Chrysolophus pictus. Next base: position 47,915,017 of record CM074579.1, on the reverse strand, counting down.
CCGGAGCGCAGCGCAGCAGCAGCTCCTGACTGTGCCGCACGGGGGGTCACCTGGGGGAACTCCAGGGCGTTACAAAAACGCGTCCGGGGAGTGTTCGTTGCAGATCCCCCCGAGACGACAGGCACCGGGCGGGAACAGAGCCCAGGGCTCCCCCGCGGGGCGAGATGGGGCCCAAATCCCACCCCTCTTCACCCACCCCATGTGCAACGGCAGAAAATGGCTTCAAAAAGATTCAGTAGCCACAGGGTCAGGCCCAGCCGCGCGGCCCGTTTAGCAAAAGCAGCGGAGGGCCGTCTGGGTGCGCGGCCCGGTGCGGCCGGGAGCCCACGGGAGCGTCCCGGGACAGCCGCTGCTCGCCGCTCCGCGCTGCTCTCCGTTTTCCCTTTCGTCTCCACGCCAAAACACTGGAAAGAATTAAATTCTTTAAAGGTTTGCATTTGAAACCGTGGCTGGAGTAAACTCTGAATCAGGTGTAAATAATTAACGTCAGGAAAGCAGCAACTGCTGCGTGTGGTTTATTCATCTCTTTCTTTTTTTTTTTTTTTCTTTTGAATCCTTTGATCATTTCCATCCTTTACTGTTTGCCAAATTCACATCTCCTTAACGTGCTGAGAGCCCTCTGGTGCCCACAGCCCGGATCGGGTCGGTATCATTAGCGCTGAACGAAGGACGCTGCCCATTCGCAAAAGCCACCAGAGCCTCTCGGCTGACGGCAACGGGGAGCACGTGAGTTACGAAGCAGAATAAATGGTTCGATACAGTGGAGCCAAAATCGAACGGGAGAGCTCCGCGGGGCAGGACAGGCGGGGTTCGGCCGAACGCACGGAAATAGAAGCAACCATGGAACAAAAGCGGCGGAGAAAAGAGAAAAATGCGGCCACAGATCACACGCCGTACAAACAAAAGCCCGGGCTGATCCCACCCTTCCATCCACGTTCGCTTCTGCCCGCGTCCACTGCTCTTTTTGCCTACGCTGCAGTTTGAACCCATTTGTCTCCTTAGAAAGCCACGGTGGGAAAAGGCAGAGAAAGGACTTCTTTCTCGTGTGTGTCCTCTTTTAAAATCTCCCTGCACACCGAGACACCACCGGAGCATGTTCTGGTGCTGTAAACGTGTTTTTATCACGCCGTAAATTCCTGCCCCTCTGACAGAGCGGCCGGAAATGTAAATCACACCGTGGAGCTGAAGTTATGAAAAAGTTCGTTACGTTTCTGCGTCCTAAGGACGATCGCGGGTCGGTGGAAGGGGGGCTGGGGAAGGGGGGAGTGAGGTTGTTTCCTATTCTCCCTCTCCGCCGAACTGTGGCTCCGCGGTGCCGGGGACTTTGATGGGAAGGAGCGGACAATGTGCAGAGTCCCTGCCTGTGTCACCCAGGCCACCGCCACTTGGGAGGTCTTTCGGCCTAATGCATCCACAGCTAACTGCTCCCAACAGGAGGCTCTGCGGATCAGCCAGGGTCACAATTACACTTCTGCTAAAGGCAAGGGCTTAAAGAAAAAAAAAAAAAAAAAAATGGAGGGAGAGAGAGAGAGAGAGGAGAGAGGGCTGGGCGAGCGGTGGAATTAAAACTTTTCACTTCATCTGAGGAAGGAAAGGCCGCGAGCGAGTGAGGATAGCAGGACTCGTTCACACGAGGCATACGGGGGGGGAGGTGGGATCGCCCCGTCGCGGAGGCCGTGTGCCCGGGGACCGCTTGGCCGGAGGGCTGAGACGGCGCTGAGCCTCCGGGGGGGGCTCCGCAGAAGCCGCGCTGCAGCCCGCACTCCTCGCCGCAGCGGAGGAGAGGGAGGCGGGGGTTCCCGGCGGCCGTGCCAGGAACGGAGCCCCCCACCCGTCCTCCTCGCGCCCCGCCCGCTCTCCCTCCCGTCCTTCTGCTCTGCCTAACACCCTCTCCCTTCCCTCCCACTCCCTCCCGCTACACGCAGACCCGGCAGCAGCCGCGGGTCCGTCATCCCGCTCCGGCCCGGCGCTGCACTTTCCCGGCCGAGAGACCGCGAAATCGGTAGGGCCGAGCCGAGCCGGGGGCATCCCACCTCGCTCCGCAGCTCTCCCCCGTTCCTGGCCATGCTCGGGTCAGCGGCAGCCTCTCACCGTCCGACCCACCCGGCTCACCCTCCCCGGGTAGCGAAACGCCGTCCGGAAGCCCCCCCTGCCCCAGTGATGCCCCAGTGATACTCCTGTCCCTGCCGCCTCCCGCTTACCTGAAGAAGACGTCCCACTGCGGGCTCTGAGCGCACTGGAAGCGATCGGGGAGCTGAGAGCACCCCGGCGGAGGGAAGGGGGGGGGGGGGAGGGGCGGGGTGAATGGTGGGGCACGGCACCCCCGCGCCCCAGGAAGAGCAGGCGGGAGGAAGAGAAGGTGGGAGACCGGGAAGGCTTTTTCCCCTTTTCTCTCTCCGCTGGAGCCGAAGTGACCCGCAGTATCTGGAGAAGGTTTTTGAAGACGTTCAAGGAGGGAGGGAGGGAGGCAGAGTTTTCTGCTGAGAAACTCAATCTGCCATACAGTAGCGGCCGCGTCTGGGATCTGTCACTGCTGACAGCACCACAGGGCACAGACATGATCTTCCGCACAACACTGCAACTCCCCAAAATACCCTCTTCGCTCCCAGGGTGTCTGCCGGGCTGCACCGCGCGCCTCCTCCAAAAGGGGGAAATCGGCCGAGCCCCGAGCAGCCGAACACCGCGAGCTGGGCGAGTGGTAGCACCCCCGCCCCCCTCCCATTACTGGGAGCACACCGCCGGGGAGACGGGCGATGGCACGCCCTGCCGGTGCAAAGGTCGCGCATGTTAGCTCCGGCGCCGTGAGATCGCCGAGAATGACTTTAATGAATAATTTCAGAGACGGTTACGGCTTCGGGTAGTTACTGCGCGGCTCTATGAGAACCGCACTGGGGCAGACTCAGGGCCGGGCCGCTCGCATCCCCTAGTCCGGCCTGGTTCCACGGCGCTGCCCCCCCGCCCGGCTGCGAGGTCCCCCTGCGAGCAGCGCTCCCACAAAGCCGCGGGGCCGTGGGCTCCGGGCTGGGCTGGGGGTGGAGGGCGGACCTATATTATGATTATTTTTAATCTCTTCCGCCTCCTGTACTTTCTGGCAGAACATTTCATTGTCTTTTACGCTCGTTTTAGAAAGCTGCCACGGGTTTGCACGCTAGTTAGGCTTTTTTAAAGCTCACCATACGCAGCTGTTTTAGCCTATGGCCACATATGGCATGCGAGTAGGGACCCCTATAGGAGAGTCGTCCTCCCGTTACCCCCACATGTTCTCTCAATGTACGCAGCCAGGAAATCACCTCTATGCTATGCATTAAAATATACATCTATATTTTTCCTTCCCGAATCCTTCGGGCAACTCAGGGTCCGCGTATCCTCTGCACGGCACCCATCGGTCGGAGCCACACGGCGCGGATGGAGGCTCCGCTCTCATTGTTCTGCACACACGGCCGCTCCCGGCCTCGCTGTACCACACTGGGATCTACTGGGGCTTTCTGGCTCGGCTGCGTTCCATGGCGTTATATTTTCCTTTCCTTTTACTGTTTTGGTTTTGCATCTCTACGCCTTGCCCGAATCCGGGTGCCGGTGGGCGCGATGGGAAGCGGAGCGCAGCATTACCGAATCACAAAGGAAATGTTCTTTTTCCTTTCGCGATTACACACAGACACAGCAGAGCGTTGCCGAATCTCAGAGGGCTTTGTTTTATTTCATATTATTTTGCTGGAACAAATAAATGGAAGCACGTGTTTTAATTATTTTCTTTCTTTCTTTCTTTCTTTCTTTCTTTCTTTCTTTCTTTCTTTTTTTTTTAAAAAGATCACGCGAGCGGATTTTAAATTTTTATTCTTTTTTTTCTCCTGGAAAGGGAATTTTTTACCCGGAGAATGTGACCCTGCAGCCGGAGGGGCTGCCGTTATCTCTGTTTCTGCAGACGGCTCCAAACCCTCTCCCACCGCCCCGCCCTGGCAGCAGTAGTGGCTGCGGCGCACAGCGGGCGGGGGCTCGGGTCGCCTTACGGAGGTATTGCTGGTATCTTCTCGGGAGGCGGCGAGCAGAGAGATTGACACGAAATGTACAGAACAATAAAGTAAAAAGTTTGGGAAAGTAAGCTTGGCACTGTGGGTCCCGATGAGTCATAGAATCATGGAATCATTAAGGTAGGAAGAGACCTCTAAGATCATCTTGTCCAACCCATCCCCACCAAGACCACTACCCATTTTCCTCGGTGTCACATCTCCATGTTTCTCGAACACCTCCAGGGACGGTGACTCCAGCACTCCCTGGGCAGCCTGTGCCACTGCATCACCGCTCTTTCTGAGAAGAATTTTTTCCCAATATCCGACCTGCACTTCCCCTGACACACTTGAGGCCGTTTTCTCTAGTCCTAAAGATAAAGCCAGGGCTAACGCCTGCGCCTCGAGCCTGCCCGGCTCCCAGCGAGCCAGGACTCGGCGGGATGTATCAGCAGGTGCAAGACCATCTCCAAGCAACAGCAGCACTTATGGATGGTAGCCGCCCGCACGTAAGCGCTGCACTTCGGGGTCAGCTGCCGGGACATAAGGTGGAAATCTACCTGGCCCGATGTTTGCTTTGGAAGCGAGCATCCGCGCCGGGAGAAGAAGACAAAGCCAGCGCCGGGCCGGAGGCTGAGAGGAGCGGGGGGAGCGGCCGGCTGCAACAGCGGCTTTTGTTCTTGCGTCTCCCGGGGCCAAAGGAGCACACGGCGGTGGCGAAGGAGGCCCGGGCTCGGAGCACGGCCCCGCACCGCTGCCGGGCCGGAGAGCACCGACGGGATGTCGCCCAGCGCGGGGATGGCTGCTGGCCGCGTGACGTCAGCGCGGCTTCTGCTCCGCGCCGCGAGATAGAGGCAGCAGGGCCGGGGGGAGGGAGACCCTAATCGTTCCCAGATGGCTCTAATAGCAGATATAAAGACTTACACAGAGTCCGAGAATAAATTTGTAATCAATGCTCTACCATCGGATCATCAAAGAGGCGATTTCGGGAAGGAAAAATGAGGGTGGGGGGCTCTGGGAAGAGGCAGACACACACGGCGGCGGGGTGGGATGGGGTACGAGGCAAAGGGGAGCCCCAGCCCGGCCCCGCACCCTTCGACTACAGTTAGTGGGAACGCATAGTTCAGGAGCCCCGCGTTAATCTCCGTTGTCTGAAGCAACAAAGCCCAATTAGAAATAGAAAAGATTGGAATTCGCTGGCGAAGGCGCGTATTCCGGACCCCACGAAATACAACAGCAAAAAAAAAAAAAAAAACCACAAAAAACAAAACAACCGTACTCCAAATAAAAAAAAATAAAATTAAAAAATGCAAAGCGTCGATAAGCCGCTCTTTACAGCACAGGGGATTATGCCTGCAGGAGCGCGGAATGCGTTTCCTTCCCATCGCTGCTTGGAGGTTCCTCCTGGGCGCGTTTGCGACCGCCGGGCGGTAAGTGTGAAGGAGGAGGATTAAGGGTGGGTTTCCGAGCGCGGGAGGAGGATATTTTGCTTCGAGGTTTTATTATTAACCTTCTCCCCCTCCTCCCCGCCCACCTTTGGGAATCGCCTTGGCTCAGTGGCATCCCCCGGGCGTGTTTATGTCCGTACAGCGCCCGCGAATGTCCCGGCGCTCGTTCCGGGAGTGTCTGCGTCTTGGGCAGAAGGAAGCCCATCACAATGCTCTGACAACGAAAGCAAATTAGCAGTAATCGTTGCAATCATCTCCTGACGTACAGAAGAGCTCCTGAAAATGAGCGGGCGGGGAAAAAAATAAAAGTTAACCAACAAATTTTAAATCACGGTTGTTGAGCTCATCTGCCCCGCTGGCAGAAACACGTTCCACAGCCAGTGGGCACACGGGGCAGCCCCGGGAGACAGCGACCGGGACTCGGCCTGCATCTCCATCACAGGAGCAATAGACTTTGGGTGCCGAGGAGAGGCCTGCTGGGAGTACTGCTGTTTCTTTTCGACATGGGCGGGGGGGAATAAGAAGTCATTTTCTCTAAAGGTGAGCGTTGAGCCGCGAGCAAAGCCGGGCCGAGAGCCGGGCCGGACCCACCCGGCTACACCGCATCACGCAGGGAAACGCTGCGGAGCGGCCGCACTGCCCACAGTCGGGTCCCACCGCAGCTACGTGCCCCGCACCTCCCACACAGTTGCCCCGAGGCCGCGGATCCCGCTCTTATCAGTCCCTCCGCCTCGCAGAGTGGGGCGCTGACATCCCGGCTACCATCAATTCACCTTCTGCCGCCCCGCTCCCCCATTTAGCTTTTTGCCGGCTCCGGGCTGTCTAGGGCTCTCGTGATTTAGCTCCGGGAATGACTGCTCCTGAGAAAACGGCAACATCCTCACTACCGAGCAATTAAAAGAGATCCTTCTTAGCGGGTCCGGGGGGACTCCCAGGGCTGAAAAACGAACATTTCGAAAAGGAGAGTATTACGGATCGGAAAACCCCGGGGAGGACAGCTCTCGGCCGCAGCCCCATGCCCTGGCGAGTGGCGAAGATCGGGGAAAGCAGAAAGAAGATTGGGGCTAGGGGCTGCAGAGCCCTCTCCTTCGTCAGCCCGGCCACTAGCAGACAGCGCAAAGCAAACAAGGGGGAAGATTCCTCACTGCAAGTGCTACAAACAAAGCCAAGTGGCTATAAACACGGCCCCACGCCGGAGCGCAAGGCCGGGCCGCCTGACCCGCCGGGAAGAGGGCACGGCCCTTTGGTCCCGTTGTCGTAACCCTGCAACCTTCCCAGCGCCGGCGCGGGACGCCCTGATCTTGGCTCGGGCAATCGCACCTCTACCTCCGCTCACGGTCGGGGGGCGGCGAGAGCCACTTCCTCGGGCGCGGGGCGGGCGGGCACACGGCCACGGACCTGCAGAGAGAGCCAGCACGGGTTTAGAGGGCGCGGCGATACCGAGCCGAGGTTTATCACGGAAGAGGTGGAAGGGGCTGGAAAAAAAAAAAACAAACAAACCTATGTAATTCGTGAAAGCTTTGGGAACCACTAAGTTAAATAATACTAAGCTCACCGCAGTAAACTGTAAACCTGCCGTCCTGCTCCCCATCCGCGCAGAGCTCCGGCCCCGTTCCCTCTTCCCTGCTCGGTACGGAACTACCTGGGCCAGCAGAGCCGAGAGCAGAGCCAAAAGCCCCCACCCCGCAGCCCTCGCCCGGAGAACACCGCAGGCACAGAGCGGGGGGAGCCGTCCCTCATCCCCTCCTCTCACTCGGGCACTGGGTTAAAAACGAACCTCGGAGCCATCTTTATAATTTAGTTTACTTCCGAATATTTTAAATATTATGAAAAAAAGCCATAAACAACGCTGTTATTCAAAACATTTTGAGGTATAAAACATAAAAAGATTTGGGTTTCTTTCCCCCCCCCTTCTTTTTTTTTTTTTGTAAAAAACACACACAGTGGTTTATTGAGTACTTACAACGCTTACACCTTCAATATTAATTAGATTCCACTTTTTCCCTTACGGACGGAAGTGCACATAACCAATAACTGCTGAAAACATCTCAGAATACCGAACAACCACAACAAAATCACGACACGAAATACGGAGCCGACCGAACGCGGGTGCAACTGCTTCTGTTGAAATAGAACTTTATAATCCCAGGAATATTTATATCCAAACGGCCAAGTATTAAAGATACACTTCACATACACACTAATGCCAGGGAGGGATTTTTTTTTTCTTTTTCCTTTTTCCTTCTCTACGGTTCTGCTTTCCCCGTGGGTTTTATACAGAGCAAATAACATTCACGGAACTATTAGAGACGTTATTATCCCTTACCAAGACGGAGTTTCCTCTTCATAGCCATCTATGGAATGCTTTTTCCCTCTCCTTCAAATATCCACATTTTAGGGGGGTGGGGGAGAAATTGCACATAAATAAGCGGGATGGTTCCGAACGCGAGAGTCCTCGGGGAGCGCCGAGCGGTGCCCCCGCCGCGCTCACTGCTTGAGCTCCAGCGCCCAGACGTGCTGCGGCCAGCCTGTCCGCCCTTTGGTTTTCTTATCGCTGCTGCTAACTGTGCTTTTCAAGATTTCATTCTGAGGAGACAGGATGCGAAGGGAAAGAGAGAGAGAAACAAAGCGGAGAGAGGAGAAACGAGGTTAGGCAGATTCCTGACTTCCTGGCTCGCCCCAACCGCGGCCCTAGAGGAAAGCCGCGAGCAAACGCCGTTCGGCCCGGGGCCTCCGCGTCGCGGAGACGGAGCACTGCTCGCGGGGCGGCCTCTCTGCGGGATGAGAGCTCGGGGCGCGCCGCTCGGGGGCCCTCGGGGCTCCGGGACCGCGCCGCACGGGCGGAGCCGCGGGCCTGCGACGCAACGGCAGCGGCCGAAACGCGGGCGAACGCGGCCCGAGCGCTTCGTGAGGCCCTGCGCGAAGCTGGGCTGGGCGAAGCGGGGCCTCCCGCTGAAGGTCGCGGGGCAGCTCCGGCGCGAAGGCGCGGCCGGGCCGAACGGCTCCACGGTCACCGCGTCCCCATCCCCTCGGCGAACCCCAGCTCCCGCCGCTGCCTACAACGAACCCCTCCCGCCCCGTCCCGCGGCACTGACCAGCTCCTTCTTCCTCTTCTCCTCCTTCACGTCCGTCTTCTTGATCTCCGCCTTGAAAGCCTCCGCCTCCCCGTTCTGGTCGTCCTTGGCCAGCAGGTCCATGAGGTAGGCGATGTAGCTGGTGGCCAGGCGGAGAGTTTTGATCTTGGAGAGCTTGGTGTCGGCGGGCACGTTGGGGATGCACTCGCGCAGCTCCGCGAAGGCGCTGTTGATGCTCTGAGTCCTGCGCCGCTCCTTGCGGTTCGCCGTGCCCCTGCGCTTCACCGGCCGGGGCCCCCCGAGCCCGGGCGGGCCGCTCCCGGGCGGCACCCCCCCGTAATGGGAGTGGTCCATGCCCGGCGCCCCGTTGGCGTACTCGGGGCTGTAGGACAGAGCCATGCTGTAGTCGGGGGGGGACATCTCCGGGTGGCTGCTGATAAGCCAGCCGTGGAAGTAGGGGTTCTCCTCGTGGCCGCAGCGGGTGGCGGCGGCGGCGGCGGCAGCGGCGGCGGCGAAGGGGTAACCCTCATGGTGCACCACCGGGTGGTGGGGGAAACCTCCCACCAGACTCATCGCCGCTGTCTCGCGCGCCCCGGCCCGCCCCCGGCCCCGAACGAAGCTCTCCCGCCGCCCGCCCCAGCCCGCCGCGCCGGCGGCACCGCTCGGCCCTCAGTGCCGCTCCATGGGACGCTGCTGCGGAGTCCCCACGGATGCCCGAGCGATCCCCCCTCCCCAGGCGCCGCCGCCGCCGCTCATGCGTTGTGCCTCCACCTCCTTCTCCTCCTCCTCGCCCGGGGCTGGGTCTTCGAGGAAGCGCGCACACACGCGCGAGAGAGGGGAAAAAAAAAAAAAAAAAGAAAAAGAAAAAAAAAAAAAAGCGCTACGGAGAGCAGTCGACCAAACAGATGGGCTCGGCTTCCCAGCCCGGGCTCTTCCTCGCCTCTTGCTTCCCTGTGCTCTCGCTCTCAAGTCCGCGGCGGCCCGGCCGGGTGGTACTTACACGCGGCCCCCTTCCATACGCCCTGGCCCGCGGCCGCTCGCCGCTGCCCTCTCCCCTGCGCTCGGGGGCCGCGGTCGGCGCCTCTCCGCGCCGCGCGGCTCAGTGCTCAGCGCTCCGCTGGGACATCGGGGGGGCGGTGGCGGCGGGGCTCGGCGCGGCCCGGGGCACTGGCAGGGCTCCCCGGGCCGACCTCCATGGACAGCTACATGTTTAGGGCCGCTCGGGTTAATATATGGCGTCAGAGGCGGCGACCGCCAATGGCTGGCGGTGGGGGCGGAGTCCGCGGGGCTCCGCAATAAAACTTTTTGATGTCGGCCCTGCTAATTGCCCCGCTCCTCGGCCGGGATTGGCTGCTCCTCCGCATCCAGAGCGTAATTAAAACGAGGGGGGGTGAGGGGGGAATTATCATGGAGGCAGAGGTTAATGCAAGTGTTTAGCAGATGCCTTACTGTAAAATCTTCTTAAAAAAAAAAAAATAGCAACAAAATCATTAAAACTTAAATATCGGACAATTCCGAGCCAGGTACAGTATGGATGCGGGAGTTTTCTTTGCAAAAATCGTTGCGATCGTGGCGTTCACGGAGCGCTTCGTGCCGCTCCGTAGAGGATCACGTAGAAGCGGCTTCCGAGGGCACTGCGGACGGCCCGGCCGCGATGGGCAACACCGCGCCCGTGCGCTTTGCGCCGCGTAACGCGCACAAAGGGAATGAGGGAGGAGCGCACCGCGTCGCGAACCGGGAGAACGGAGCGCGAGTCTCGGGCTCAGTCGGGATGGGGCTTTCAGCCAGAGCGGCTCCGAGGCACCGTCACTGAACCAGGCTTCGAGCGGTGTCCCCCGGCCCGCGACTGCGCCGGCACCTCGAGCAGCGGTCCTGGCGCGGTGCGGTTCCAGACGTCAGCTCCGTATTTGTTTAACTGGGCTCGGCGGTAAGTCACAGAATCTTCCTTACAGCGTATTCAGAGCCTGCCTCCTCGCCTTTAGCGACAAATACAGACAATTTTCTCCGCATTCCCGCTCTGCGGCAAAAAAGAACAGAGCCCGTGGGAAGCACAGTTCCAGGTGTTTGACTTTGAGGGAAGGAAAGCGGACCCCAGGCTGCGACCCGCGGAGAACTGAGAGATGAGGCCGACTGCTGTTATCCTCAGACGGAGCCGAGCATCGCTCAACTGTGGGGAAATACCAAATCCCCACCCTCCTGCGCACTGCCCGACGGCTGAGCTCATTCGGCGTATATTACAATGCGACCCCGCACTGTAGGCAGTGTGGAAAACTGTGTCAACAGGAGCCGAGAGGTCGTAAATTAAAGAAAGAGAAAGATAGAGACGGAGGAGCTGCAGAGACGGCGGCGGAGCGGCGGGTCCTTTTCCTGCGGGAACTCGGAGCTCTCGGGGCGGAGACGGCGGGGATGCCTGGGGAAAGCACTGGGGAAGAGCAGGCGGGGAGCGGGCCCGGCGCCGGGAGGAAGGAGCAGCGCTGAGCCCGGGGTTCAATTCGGCCGCGCCGGGGGGCTGCGGGGCTGCAGGAGTGGCGGGCTCGGCGGGCACGACTGGGGAGCAGAGCGGGTGATGCCAGGCTCCAGAGGGAAGGGGAGAGCGGTGTGCAGTCTCTGGGGACAGTGCAACGGGACAGTGCAACAGGGCACTCACACCGTGCGTGCGTGTGAGTATATATCCGTATGTGTGTCTGGTGTACGCCACGAAAAGGCAAAGCCAGTCCAGACGTAGAACGTATGTAAATACACGTTCGGTCATACGAACGCATGCTTGCACTAAAACAACTGATAAATCTCTATGTATGCGCACATATGTTGTACTGTCCTAAGGAAATAACGTATCTCCCGTGCAAATTTTTAGACTGCAGTGAGGCCGCGGGCACCCCGCGCCCGTAGAGCCCCGCGGAGGCCACCGGCACAGCGCCTGCAGCGACGCTGGCACACGGCGCTCCTCCGGCTGCGTTCGGCCGCGGTGCTTTCCTCGGTACGGAGCAGAAGCGGCATTGCCGAGGCTGGAAGAATGCATGGGCTGAGGATGGAGACATGCTCCTTTGCACTCTTCTCATTCGTGTAGGAGCTTTCTGACTCACCACGGGCTGGACCGAAACTGCGGCAGCGTCCGTGGCACTGCGGTGACTTCGATAACATCCCCTGCGATGAAGGGAACGGAGAACGTGAGACAGAGAAAAAGGAATAAAAGATCCGGGATATATGGCTCAGAACACCGGTCTCGAAGCTCGAATCGTTATTGCTTAATTAGCTCTGGAGAGAGGGACTCTCTCGCTAAAGCACCCAGCAGGACCATACATATAATTTTCCTCCTATCCCCCAGAGATTGCTTATGCATTTTATAAAGTGAGTTTTAGTGCGAATGCCTCCTCTGTGTCCTCCCCCAACTCCTCGCCGCTCGGGCTGTGCTTTGCTCTTTGGCTGAAGCCACCACAGCCCTACATAACATTCACAGGACAAGGCTCAGGGGCAGCTGACAAGTTTTTCCCATCTCCCATTTATTGATTTGAATTTTTTTTTTCCCCACTCACAAATCAGTCTCTTAGAAAAGGAAAAAAAAAAAAGTAAAAAAAAAAAAAGGTTCTCCTCATATGCCATTTTTCTCCCTGCCAGGGGAAAAAAAAAAAAGGTTGCACGTCAGGCGGAGATCTCTGCTGCCAGACAACACTTTCTGAGCTCGCCACAATTACGAAGTTTTGGTGGCGACTGCGCCGAGGCTGCTTTTCCCTCCCCTTCACCTCGGGCTTTTTCTGTCTTTACGCACTTATCTGGGGGTGACTCTCTGGGGACAGCAGAACAATCCCCCGTTTCGGGGGACGCGGAGATGCCTGGGGCCCTGCAGTGTCACTGGGTGCAGTGTCCTGTCCCGCTCCAGGCGGCAGCGAATGGCCCCTCTTTCATTCACTTTGCAGCTCCACTAACCCAAGGAGCCCCCCAGCACCCCAAGGGCACCCCGGCTCTGCCGTCTCCACCCCCGGCTCTCTTTTCCTCTGGTTTTCTGCCTACCGCAACTCTCGGCCGCCCGCTGCACGGCTCGGAGTAGGTTTTGGATTTATAGCGTGTGTGATGTCACTGACCGGCAGTGAGGGAATGGGAGAAGGGTGTAATCCTCGGATGGGTTTGGGGACACTGCGATGCCCCGCACCCCAGCACACTTCCTTCCTCCGAGACTCCACTCAGGAGTTCGTGAAAGACCACAAAGCCTCAGGAAAGTGGACTTCTATAAAGAGGCACCGGAGAAATATCATTTGAAGGTCAACCTGTCAGCGTGGGTTAATGAAAAGGACTTGTGCCTAATGGGCCTACTTATGCCCGCAGTTACACTCAGGCAACCTCGATTTCAGCGTCTGGGGCAGAGGGCAGAATTGGGCCCACCAGGCCTGAACTAATTGTTGCCCTTGAAAGTGGAAGAACCCTGCTTTACGTTACTGCTATGGGAAACAAACGTCCACATATTTCAGACATGATGACCTACGCAGTGTATTAAAAAAAAAAAAAAAAAAAAGAAAAGAAAAAAAAAAAGAAAATAAAAGGAAAGGACATACACAAAACAAAAAGCAGGGACGAGGACAGTGAGCACTGTGCAGGTTGCATTGATTGGTGGTAAGCACGGGACCGTGTGCATTTTCCTATGCATGTGTGAGCAATTATTCGAGGGTTGCTGATATTTGTGACCGAGGATCCAGAGTTGCATTCAGACATTAGAAAGAAATCACAGAAAGAAAAGAAAAATGCAACGAATTCAAACCAAGAGCCCTTCTTTGTCAGAAGGACGATAATAAAGGCTGTATGAAATGCCGCTGTGAGCACACACTGTGTCTCTCTGTTCCTTGGTTGCCAGTCTCCTGAACACCCCCGTGTATTATCACGCACACGGATGCCTACAGACACGCACACATTTTTCCATGTAATGTTGTTTGCATTCCTGGGAAAGAGCATCCTGAAGCCGCTCCTGAACCCGGCGCTGGTGAACTCGCTCGCGGGTGCCATTTCTTTATTACTGATTTCTCTTTCAGCATCCGAAGTTCACACACTGAAGGGGTTGGGTTGGCATCGTTTGTGGTTTAACAAAGCTCAACGCTCCCATTGTTATCGAGGAAAGACCCCATCGGACAAGGCAGGGCTTTAAGTAGCGTTCAACACATCAAAGGCAACCAAGCCTGGTTTAAAATAAGTCCCTTCGGAGGGTGGGAAATCCCCTCAGCGTCCCCCTCCCCGCAGCCTGAGCTGTGTGCCCGGTGCCCCGTTGTCGTGTGCCTGCATGGCAACGGCGGGCAGCGCTCGGGCTGCGGGAGGTGCGGCTGCAGCATCGGCCCCGCACTTGTCGGGGGCAGCGGAGCGCGGGGCCTCGGCGCGTATCTCGGTGTAATTGATCTGCCCGAGTGAGGTCTTTTTGGATAATTTGGATACACCGAGTCTCCAGTTAATGACATATAATCAGCCTTTAGGTCACTTGGTCATTCTCTTATTACAAACTCCTCCTGCTCTCTCTGATCTCCTTTCAAACTAAATTTCATACAAACAAATAAAGCAAGACAGGGACAAGTCCTTAAAACGCAAGAGAGAAATAACGGAGAATTGCTCGTGGGGAATTATAAACATTTTAAAAAGAAAAACCGAAAAGATAGGAAGGAACATCTTATCGAGAAAGAGAGCATTGTGTACAAAGCATGGGGGAAATCGGCCTGGCTTCTGTTAAAAATGACATAAAATTAAAATAAAAATAATTACAAACAGAAATGGCATATTATAAACAGAGGGCAGGAGGCTTTACTGGAAACGCGCGACCGCGCTGTAACGCGCTCTGACGACACTACGGCCGATCCGCGGGTGTGTAAAACGCCCCTTTGCTTCGCGTTAGCCGGCAAAAAAAAAAAAAAAGGGGGGTGGGGGGGGGAAGCCTTTTCTCTTCGGGAAAGTAACGGAAAGAGCCGCGTGTCATTTACCTCCCGAGACCTGCAGGGAAACGGAGCCGCGGCCAAAGCCTTGGGTGTAAATGCGACAACAAAAATAAATATTTGACATCACCGCGCAGAACATATTTTACGAAGTCAACACTTTGTTTTTCTGCCTTTTTTTTTTTTCCCTCCCCTTTCGGAAAAGACAATGCCCCCTTTTTATTAGGTGCTCCTTAGGAGGTTATTTTGATCTCGCTCCAGGTCCGTCTCTCTACGGGGATCACCGCGCTGCGGTGCGCATAGAGCGCGGAGCGTTTGGACGGAGCCGGGCGGGCCCGGACAACGGCTGGGGGCTACGGGAAGGGCGGGCCTGGAGCGATCCCCCGGTTTCGGAACCGGAGCTCCATTATAAAATGGAGCGAGAGCGGATTTCAATGTCGCTCAAATGTTAGCACTCGAGGAAGAAGCCTGAAAATGGGCTGAAATCCACGTTCCCTTAGGGCATTAGCACCTTTCAAAATATTATCGACGTGCTTTTTACCAAAGATCTCGTTTGTATTTAATATGGCGTTCAGACAGCGCTAATTGAGCATGTAAGTGTACGTGAGGCTGCGAGTATCAGTGCCGGGGCAGGCTCGCCCAGGGAGGAAAAAGGAAGCAATGAATACATGGAAAAGAGTGCCACAAGGCCCCAGCGCGGAGCATATCAGTGACAAACCTCGTTGCTGGCTCACTACATTCTCTGCCGTTTCAACATTTCCAAAGACCTCCGTTTCTCCGTCTGCCCGCCCGCGATCGGCTGCCACGAAACGCGATGCCGCGGCAAGGACCCGGCCCGGTAACGAGAAGGGCTCAGGGAGGCAGAGCCCCGACGGGGCGCACGCTGGAGGCCGGCACCGACCCTGCTCCGGCCCCTCCGCTGCCCGAGGATAGTCGAGGGGGTGAGAGAGGCAGGGCAGGAGACCGGCCCCGCTGTCCCCCGCTGCCCCTCGTCTTCCCGAGGCTCCCCCAGCACGGAGGAGCCCCGAGGCCTGGGGGTGGCTGGAAAGTGTTAAGCGCTGCCCCCTCCTCCTCCTTCTCGAGCCCCCTGAATGCCACTGCTTTCCTCTAGAGGTCTCATTAGGGAAACCCTAACTGCTATTTTCAACATTTCCTCAATCAAGCGCCTTTAAATAGAGCTCCACAAACAAATTGGCGGCAAAAAGCGCAGATCTTGTCAGGGGAGAGGCCGCTCCAATATTTCACCCTTGTTTGCTTTGTAATTACGGCCGGGCCGGTGGCTACCTGCCCGCTGGGGCCGGCTTCCATTGCCCCCCGCTGCCGACACCTCTCCCACCCAGAGAGCGGTCCCGGGGGCGGCTGGAGGGGAATAAACAAAAACTAGAGAGCAGCATCGCCCCGCGCCCAGCTCTGCCCGAGATCTGCGGTTCCCAGCCCGCGGGATTCCCCCCGCAGCCCCGTCCCGAGGGCTGCCCCCGCCCGGCTCTGACGGCCGTCGCTTTCGCTTTGCGGGCTTCTCTCTCCCGCTCTCTGCTAAACCGCTGTTATGATTTGTTATATTTTCCACAGCTGCTTATTCTTGTTTGACTGTTGTACAAAGCCGCTTTAAATCTGCTGCAGGAAGAATAAAAGTTAAAACCGCTCTTGGACGGGTTCCTGCAGACTCATGGGCGAGTCCGGGTCCGTGGCGGTCCCTGAGCAAAGCCGCGGGCCCCGAGAAGCCCCTCCCGCAGCCTGGGGCAGCCGCCCGCTCGCAGCGACAACAAAAATCGGCGCTAATTCAATTACGGCTGAAGCCCGCGTGTAGCAGAGGGGAACTTTGGCGCTTAGGAACTAAGCTGCTATATTCGCTTGGCTATAAACTGACGAGAATATTTTATGGCGGAGGAGAACCGTACAACACAAAAGGGAAATATGACAATAAATCTCTTTTTATGGATCCTATCTAGCAGCAAAACCACAAGGATTCCACGGTTTTACCGCTCAGCCGTTTTACAGGTACATCCACAGATGCTTACGCAGAGAAGAACCCCGTTTCCGCCACCCGGCTTCAAAACGGGGACACCCGACTGTGTGTCCCCAGCCCAGAGTCAGCCCCCCTCGACTTCCACAGGCACAAGAGCTCTGTGTGAGCGCTGCGAGGACACGATCTGATAATTTACGGTGCCACTGCGGTGCCCTTCCCCGCTTTACTGACATGTAGAACTTTAAGGCAGAAGTGAACGCTCCGCCGTCCCTCTCCTGCTGAACGCATACAGCTACTTTCTTTCTGGTTGCTCCCAAACGGTAAACGTTTGAGATCGTTTATCCACCCGTGGAGCTAAAACACAGCTCTAGTTTCACAGGGCCAGTTTATAGAGAGATTCACGTGCTAAAATAAGGATGGCTAGATCAGGGGGAGGATTTCAGAGTGGTGAGGAGTCCAAAGCTCCTTGAAATATGTGCAGGTTCAGCATGGAAACCTCTTTGATGATTTAAACCCTGGATATGTTTGGAAACCAAAATACACAGCTCTCTGCTCTCAGTACCTTTAAAAATCTGCCTTACAGAGAATATATTTTTTCAGAGTCATGTTCCACTGTAAAATGGCATTTATATGCCCTAAAGCCGTTTTATTAAATGCTAGCAAGTCAGCTTCTCAAGCAGTAGGAATATTTTTCTCTGTCGTCATGGCTTGTTTTGGTTCTTTCTTATTATCGAATTCTATTGTCAGGCTTACTCTGGTCACCCAAACCCCAATTTAGGTCACCCAGAGAGCAAGGGATAGCTGCTAGGTCTGGTTGTTTGCTGCCTGGTTGTGATTTAGAAGTGTGGGCTCAAATAAGGTAACTTCATGTATTGTCTCACAGTTTCACAAACTTCTTTTCAGTGGATTAGGCAAACGATTTCAGAACCTTAGTTTTCTTAAGAAATGTTGTGGAACAATCTACGGATCTGATATGTCAATCCTAACCATGTGTGGAATAACACCTACAAAATGTAATGGTGGAAAAAAGAAAGATGACCCACACTGACAGACACAGTCCTCCTCATCAGAGTGAGTTGTCCTGATTAAGGCTGCAGGATTGCTTGGGGGAGGGGAACCTATTTGCATGAATTCAACTTTTGCACGTGCCAACTGCTAAAGGAAATGGTCGGGATGTTCTTGAGCTCGCTCCAATATGTTCACCAGGCTCACATAGGAGGGCAGAGCACAACACAGACCGATTGTGCTCCGTTTCCTACTGGGAAGCTGTCCTGGGCTGATCTCTGTTGCACCGGTGCACTGCAAGCGCTGTTTTACAGCCACTTCAAGGACCTCTGTCTGCACAGCACTGGCAGCACTGGCAGAATAGAGGGAAGTCTGAGCCCTGTATGCACGGTTACGCTCAGTGAGCTGGAGGCCAGGGGCTCTGCCCTGTGTGCAGTGGAGCCCGCTGACTCCATGAGTGTACTGTTCCTAAAGATACGTCCTAACTTGTAAAAACTGTGCATGCCCATTTCATGTGATATGTGCATGCTCACATCTGGGCTGCATGTGTGGAAAAAGTAAAGGCACACACCGCAAACAATTTTACATGTGCAATTTTCAAAGTAGGGATCTATGGGTCTACAGCACAGCATATTTACAGTGCATAAAATGACATTCTTCTGCACAGGAGAGCATTTTTAAGTGGCTTTCAAAGGGAAAAAAAAAAAGCAGCATGATTCTTGGTAGCTGAGTTATCAGTAGATTATTTCTCCTGGTGACTCCTGGATCTTTCTGCTAACCCACCAAGAAAGTGTTGCTCCTAAATGGCAACGTGCACACAGCAACCAGAATATTTCAGATCTTCATTTCTACAGGCTGATGTTATTGAAATTAAAAACATCTGCTTTGAGGAATGCAGATTTTCTGGATGTAAATGCTTCTCTACTCCCACGGTAAATTCAACTACTCATGAAACAAAGTGTGATTCTAAGCAGCCATCGCATGATTTTGCACAGTAGCAAAGGGAACAGTGCTTCCCTTACAGTTTTTGTTGTTCAAACAAACAACAACAACAAAAAAGGATGAAAGCTTTCATCTGGGAACATGTTTCTAATCCCTTTGTAGGTAATGGAGTTCCTATCTTGTTGCTGCTTCGTGACCATTTGGCCATGCATACTGGGCAAAGTTTCACCCTGGTATCTCCAGGACAGCTCCCAGAGAGATGTGCTTGTGCTTGGAATAGGCTTTTAGATCTTTGTCTGTTATCAGCTCTCCAATGCAGCTTTTTGACTGGGGAGAGGGCTGAGCAGAGCCCCGGCAGTCTGCATTTCAAATGCTCTCGTCTCATCCCAATTAGAGGCACCCTGGG
Organism: Chrysolophus pictus; assembly: GCA_037305975.1. Lineage (NCBI taxonomy): Eukaryota > Metazoa > Chordata > Aves > Galliformes > Phasianidae > Chrysolophus > Chrysolophus pictus. The sequence continues at coordinate 47,896,272 of CM074579.1, read as the reverse complement.
CTAGAAACTCCTCAGCAAATCAGAGAGAAATTTCCTCCCTTTTGCTTTCCCCTTAAAATCATTTGGAAAAACTTGAATATTTGTGTTAGCTTCCCTTGTGCTGAGGATAACTCTATATTTCTGTTTAAGAATGAGCAGATATATTTACTGACTACCACAATAACACATTGATTGCTGTGCTATAGGTATGCCTTTACACTCTTGGCTAATAATAAGTGCAGACTGTGGAGTTGCACTGAATGCTGTGGTATGTCCACAAAATATTTTGTTACTTTTGCCTGTTGGGATATCTCTAAAAAATAATAATAAATAAAAGTTGCAAACATTGCGTCAATCCTACTGGTAAGGGAACTGAAAAAAAAAAAAAGGAGATAATCCATGGGAGGACACTGCCTTAATCCATGCAGATGTGGTGCATGACTAAGAAAGCACAATGTTCATAGGAGTGTGCATGGTGCTACCCAGAAGTGAATAATGGACATTCTTTTCTCACACTGACTGCTCGTAAATCTGCCACTGGCTAAATTTGAGGGTTTCAGAAATGGTGTTTAAATGGAAACTTAGATGAAAGATAGCATTAGTGTAAACTAAGTAAAAAACCTTGATTCCTATGCACGTTTTAGGAAAAAAAAAAAAAAAAAAAGCATAAGATGTTCAAATACTTTTCTATGTGCGGAGGAGCTGGTCCCTCCCTTGGACTACAGGTAAGAGCCTCAAGTCAGGTTATTTTCCAGTAGGCTGGAGGACCTCCAGGCTTGTCTGGTGCAGGCCTTTTCTCTGACTGTTTTCCCTCTTTCTGACATTTTTCCTACAACTACCTTTATGTTTCCCATTCCAGGACATAATAGGAACCACTGAAGATAATGTAAAGCAAATGGTAAAGAAAGGCCCCCACACAGTTTTCAGTTTTGTCATAATATCAGTGGCGTCTTCTATGAAATGACTACCGTAATCATACATTACATAGCTCCAAGAACACAGCAACTGTAATTGTTTAGCATCAGAAGTGATAAAATGTGTGATATAATTTGAAACTGCACAGTATTTTTTTTCTGAAAAGCTATGAAATCCAGCAATTAGAATGATTTAAATATTATTCCAGAATTATGTCACTATTTTGTAAGAAGAATTTTAAACAAGATCTTTTTTTCCCGACTCTTTCAAAATATCCAGTGTTTTTACACCAGAAGCTAACAGCTCTTTCTTCCCCCACCCTCTCCCATAAAAACACTGGGGTGTTTTCAAGATACCCCACTCTTTAGTTTGGACTTTAGCCATTTAAATACTGATTGCCACTACATTCCCACCATTGCTGTCAGCAGAAGATCTACTATCTGTAGGATGGATGCTATGAAGTTTTAAATAACACCAAAAGAAGGCTTTAAGTTTTAGTATTGTTTATATCCTTTCTTTCGATACATATACATGTACATATACATACCTAGCTATTGAAAAATTTCTGATTCTCCTTTCTTTGGGACTCTCATGAATGATGGCATTTGTGAAGGCAGGTGTCTCCTTCTCAGTTGGCCAGGTGAAATTTCACTGAGTTTCTGTGGGAATGTCAAGCATTACAGTCTTAAAAATTGGGAATTAAAATGATGAGAAAAATAAAGTAAAATTCATTCATTATGTCTGACATCAAGTAAACACTTACAGAAGGGAAATAGCTAATGATGAGTCCTATAGTTATTGCTGTGAAACATTGGTTGCTTTTCTAATGTGAAGTAAAGCGTGCTGTCAGTGAACACGAGGTTAGACTCTTACTCTGAGGGCAGGGAAGACAACCTTTTTCTCTTTGATATATGAAGAAGAGAACAATAGATGCCAGACAGAACTCCCCTGTTGAAATCTAGAGATAGATCTGAGAGGCATGAACATGAAGATTCATTGCTGTCCAGCGGATCCTTCCTAGAAGGCTAGATGCTGTAAAAGCAAACTACCAAACACAGCATCCCTAGAAATCCTTCTATTTAATTAATTAATTTATTTATTTATTCCAGTGACTTAAAAATACCACAATTAAAATTATTATTAAACTAGATTAAATGAAGCCGATATTTGTTTTCAAGCTTTAAAGCCAAGAATGTTCTTTGTGCCTCTGTCCATTTCTGCTCTCCATGTACCCTGAGCTGTTTACACAAGGATTATCTTGTTTATTTTACAGTTATTATGCTTCATAGAAACTAATCAAGAGAATATTTCTTTTTTTATGACAAAAAGTGGATGTTGAATAGCTCAAGTTGCTTTTATACAACATTCTTGGGTTTGTGATAGTGTGATATTTAATAAAGTGTTTATAAAGGCAGATATAATAGTTTATCAGATCTCAGGCAGTCATAATAACAAAACTGCCCTTAGCCTGAGTGCTATGTACTATACTTTGTAATTTACAACACAGCACTTTCTAAATTACTTCATAAGCTAAGAAAGTTGCCTACCAAAGAATCAATCTTATAGGAACTAAGAAGTCTTTTCCTAAATATTTTTTCCGTTAGCTAGTCTCCATACAAATCATTATTAATAGCTTGGACTCAGGCAGAAATTGCACTCCCTTGTAGCATGCAACACGTGCATGCTGTAAAACATTTTCATTCTGCCTGATCTACTTAAGTTGCCAGTGGAGGAGACCTTTAAGCTTGAAATTCTACATGTTTAAAATGTTCTCTTGCAAAATCAGTGGGATAAAGTGAAGGGAAAAGACCAAAAGAATGGTTGAAGAATTCAAAGTAAGAATCCAGTGGAGCAATTCAAGTGGGAGTTAGAAGTTTATGAGACCATGAATAGAAAATGGATCCTTTCATTTCTGTGTTGCCAGTTCAAGTCCCTACCAACTTGAATGAAGTCTGCTTGGTGGGTTCACTGCAGCAGCGTGTGAAACAAAACCTTTGGCACTGAGTCCAGTCCTCTTTCTGCTTGTGGCTCAGAGGGATTCCAGGGCTACAAGAACAATCACTCAAATAAGATGTCTGTCTTTCTACCGAAGATCATCAGAAACAGAAAGTGTCATACAAATCAGAGTGGTGCTCTCCAGACACCTGCTAGTGCCTCATTAACTAATATGGCTAATCAGAAAGCTTTTAAGCATTTTGTTTTGCTCTGCCACCAAAATCAGAGAGAGACAATGTATCTGAGAACAGAATCAGTCTCCAGTTAACTCACATCTCCAGGTCTCTGGTGGAGATTTTATAAAGAGGTGACAGATATACATCATACTTACAAGAAAGTTTGTCAAGAGCATGCCTGAAACAGAAAGCTCACAGCATTGTGATAAAATTAGGGATGACACGTTTCTGGAAAATTTCTGGAAAATTTTGTTTAAGAGTTGAAATGAAAATCAATACAGTAGAAATAATACAATGCAGTAAAATATTAGTAGCAGCACTGTCTTTTCCTTGACCCTTCCTATAGATGTAATCATGTAACAGCATCTAACATTTCTTGTGGTTGCCTTATCTTGGTGAACCTTGTTCCTCAGCTTCCCTTTCTCTTTCCTTCTTTCTGCAAGGCTTGAGAGCTTGACAATTTTGAATATCCGTGGGATGCTATTGCTATGTGCTGTGAATGTTTTCAGGTTATGTTTAAGATTATAAAAACATTAATAGTATCACCCAGAGATCTGCCCCGGGGTGGGATGGCTCTGAATGGCAGGGGATATGGGATGGTATGAGCAGGTGCCTAGAGCAGTGAGCTCCCCCAGTGGTTTGGAATTTCACCTCTGAACAACTACAGAATCCTGGAAAACTAGTAGAATATTTGGAAAAGTTCTACTGCCATGTAGGCAATCCTAAAGGGGCACAAATACTGCAGAATACTGGGGCTGGTCTATGCCTATTGAGCTCTGTTCAATGCTATTCAGCATCTTCAAGGGAAAGAAAATACTTCTGGATCTGATGACAGTGCAATGTACCCTCCAATTCTTATGACAGACCCTGCATCAGTTCAAGTCCCTGCAACAGGCCCTGCACTTGTTATGAGCATTGCAATGGGCTCTGTGGTTGCTCCTGCAACAATCTTTGCAGTTGCTCCAACACCTGCAATGGGCTCTAACCCCTGTGATGAGCCCTGCCATTGCTTGGATCTTTTTGACAGATCCTGCAGTTACTCTAGCCCTTGTTATAGGCTCTGCAGGTGACACAATTCTCACAACCAGCCCTGTGGTCACTCAAGTCCCTGTGACAAGCCCCACACTTCAAATAGAGAACCAACCAATGCCAGTATCTGCTGTCCCTTAAAGCAAGATGGAAAAATGTCTACAAAAGTCAGAACATTTAGCAAAGAGGAAAGCTTATAAATTTGGAGAAGAAGAAGATGAAGATGGAGTGGAGCCATCATAAAGGCAGGAGAAAGAAGAAGAGGTAGAAACCGCCCAACTCCTAATGCTGAGTGAGCTGTGAGCTTTGTGAAGATTATGGCCATTGTTCAGGCAAGCACACTGCCACAGCTGCTCTGGTGCTCGGACAGTGGAGCTGGTACTGGACTTAGAGGGCAGTGAAGCTAAGCATCTGGGATCTCTTTCTAGGGAAAGGGACACTGACAAAGCAATTGTAAAAGGGACACAGCCTTTCACTCTATGGCAGTGACTCTTGTCAGCCATGAGGGAAAGATATCCCTTCAAGGAATACCTGATGTTTAACTCAGACAAATGGACTACCATGGAGAAAGATATCTAGTACTTGAGGGAACTAGCTGTGGTAGAGACGATATACAGAATTAATTTGGAAGATAATACCCACTCCCAAGATCCAGATGATGTGATATGTATGTGTACAACACAGAGGGTTGTACAAAATGCACCGTATCATCTGCCAGCACCCTGGCAGGAATGAACTGGAAAAGTAACAGAAAACCAATAGTGAATGAAGTGGCTGTCCTGACAATATGAAGACAGTACCTCTTCCTCCCTACAGGCCTGTATCTCAGCTGTGGAGAAACTGTCCCAGGAGATCCAGCAATTCAAAGACAAGATGTCTTGCTCCCCACTTGTACAAACCAATATCTCAGCTATTAGAAGTAAGCGTTCCTCCACTAGAGAGAGAGGATATATACACACTACGTTTCATCCACGGAGAATCTATGAGGAAGTGGAATGGAAAACCCACCTTGGCTCTACTGGCACCAGTACATGAGTTGCAAGGGAAAACAAGAGAGAGTCCTTCCAGGAAAAATGCTGCTCCAGGTTCCAGTGGGCAGTTCTCCAGACAGAGAGGATGGTCTGATCCTATCTCTGAAGTTGACAATGAGCCTTTTAATTTTCATACATGTGAGATGAGTAATGAATACAATAACCAGAACTAGGGGTGTCCTGCTTCCAGCAGGTGGAGGAAAGGGACAATTGCATTTATTGGATTGTGTGGATTTGATGGCCTGACACATCAGAACCACAGAGGCTCCAGTGGGAAACTGGTGCACAATGTACTCTAATGCTATCAAAGGGGCAAAACACAGAGTGACAGGAGGATCCCAAGAGTTAACTGTATTGGAGGCTGAAATGAGCCTAATCAGAAATGAGAGGCAAAAGCACCCCATTGTGACTGGCCCAGAGTCTCTGTGTATCCTTGGTACAAATTGTCACAGGAAAGGGTACCTCAAGGGCCCAAAAGTGTTAGTACGGCTGCCTTGGAGATGGAGGACATTAAGCATCTGCCTGTGCTGATAAGTTTGGTTAGGAAATTATGTGTCATTTACTGCTTCCATGATGTGACAGCAAAATTAGTAGCTTGAGATGCCCCAGTCCTGCTGCAGATATTCTTTTTCATTTTGAGCAAGGTATCTCATTCCGGGCAAGTCAAAACACAGGTACTTATAAATTCTAGATGGGTATTCCATGTATTTATTAAACTGAAAGCCATTCTTGGCTTGTCAGTATTCACAGATCTGGTTGCCTATCCTTCCACTAACTTTATAAAAGCACAGATTTTCTTAAAATATCAGCCAGGCTATGAAAGAAACAGACTCCTTCACTGCCAGTGGTAGGGTTTGGGCCATGCAGATGGAGGTAGAGAGTCGCTTATTGCAGAGTGAGGACAGAGGTGCAGTTTCCAGTGTTTGAGAGAAGACCAAGAGCTCCAGAGGCACCTTCTTATACTACTAATTTAAGACTGCCAAACAGCTGGGTTTACAGAGCAAATTCTCTTTTTCAGCTCAGAAACATTGCTTGGGCAGCTGTTGAATCATTTATACATTTGTTAGGATTTCAAGCTGTTTGGTTTCTGTAGCAGGTCAGATGCTCTGCTCAGGCTGTTCTATGAGTGGGTTGTACACAGCCTGGTGGTAACCACAAGACTGCATGAACTCTCATAGTCAGCCTGACACTTTCATAGAGCATCATATTTATTATGCTTGTGTGACAAAGTCACTTCATGCTTACACAGTAAGGCTGACACTTCTGGGGGTTGGCTAGTGGACCCACTGCCCATGTGCTGCCCAGTCACTGGGAGCACGCACATTTAAGGCTCTGTAAGTCAGATTTACTGTGAATATGCAGAGCAATGAAATGTTGCATGTGCAGCAGGGAGTGTTGCTTCCTGAAGTGTGGGGTGGAGTGCACATACGCTGCACAGATTTCCCAAGCTGAAATATAGGAACTCTGTACTGGCCAAGTTGCTTAAGTTTTGAGGAGAAGCAATATTTCAAGATGCATTTAGCGTGAGGGCCAGGAGGAATCTTCTGTTTGGCACAGTGACTCTGTGCACATTGCAAGATGCCTCATACACAGAGAAAAGGATGCTTTGCTCCTTGCTTGTGCTGCTGGGTTCCACTACGAGGCAGACACTCTAGGTGATGCAGAGATCGTATTGCTCATTGCATTTATGCCTTCATTTCACATCTGAATGGGAACATATGAGCTTACAATAACAAAGATGCCTTATAAAGATGGTATTAACATAAATAAAGATTACAAATCATTCAGATGCTATACTGAGAGAGCACCAAATAAAAAATTTTTATTCCAACAGCAACAGGCCCTGAATCCCTGAGAACACCTTTATGCTAATTCTCCGTCACTTGTTAAGATAGGGCATTTAGTTACCATTATAGACAAAGACTCAAACACTGTATCCAAACCTCCCTCAACTTTAGACAAAAAGAGAACCTGATCTGAGCCACCTCAGGGTACTGGTTTTGCAAAAATAAAATTAATGGAGTTTTTAAAAACACAAATCATCCCAATTTGCTGTCACTTTCAGTTTCAATGTAATTCATTATTTTTATTTTATTCCTTTTGTCACCACATACAAAAAATGTGATCAGACGAGAGGGTAGGTTGATTTTGTGAGGTTGAGCTGAGGTCAGTGAAAAATTGATAGCAACTTTTGAGATGAAAAAAAAATCATCAAAGCTAAAGGAAGTTTCTCAAAGTGGGATTTAATAGCAGCTATCATATTGCCTTGAATGGCTTGACCATTTCTTGTGCAGCTGTTTTATTTTAAAAGATTTCACCCACATTCCACATGTATCGGCCTATACTCTGACCTAAGTACACACATCCAAGTACTTTGGTCACTCATGATAACTATAAACCCTTCAGTGAACTACCAAAAAGGTAGTTCAAATGGAAATGGTGAAATTCAATATAGCATTTAACTAAGTCACTGTCTAAGGTTAAACCCAAGGAACAAACAGTAACACGGGAGGGAAAGGTAAATGTATTAATTAGTATGTAGACACCAGATACACGTTGCTTTCTTGAAAGCTGTCAAATTACCATAGTGGCATTTCAAGGTGAATGAAGAAAACATGTCTATTCAAATACATAATTCCTATTTAATTCATTTTTGTATGTGTGCATGTATGTGTAAAAAAGCTTAAATACAGATTCAGAGTTGAAAAACTGCAAGGCAAGAGGGTAATTTTGCCTGCTAGTCCAATTGTCTTTCTGTATATTTAAGCAAGGGTAGAGTGAAGTTCTCAGAAGATCTTGAGATCATCAAACACTCAAGCCCCATAACTCTCTCTCAGAAAAAGGGGAACTTCAGAGTCTTACTATGGTGTGAAGAGTAGATTGTTGAGTGACAAGTCATAGTACACAAACAGATGGACAGACAGATAGTTACTTGGAAGGCTATTTTTTTTTCCAGAGCTTTCAGAAAAGTGAATTGCTGACAGCAGGTGGAAAATCTGTGGAACAGCTGATCAATCTTACAGCTTTCCAAGGAAGTGAGTAGTACAAACTTTTACTTTCAAAATTGTCAGAAACAATATGAAATTTCATTATAATCACTCTAAATATGAGATACCATTAATTGCTAGTGTTTACAACCATGGAAACACTGAATAATTAAGTTTGTAGAGACTTTTGGAGGTCTCTAACCCAACCTCTGTCTCAAAGCAGGATAAGCTATGGAGTCAGACAAGACTGCTCAGGGCTTTGTCTATCTGAGTCATTAAAAGCCCCGAGAACAAAGACTGCACAGTTTCTTTGCCCACCATGCCCCAGATCTGAATTATCCTGACATTAATTATGCCTTTCCCCCCCCCTGTTTTGTAAAATCATGTTTCAGTTTAAGACCACCTTGCTCTCTTGCTGTGACTGCAGTGGTACAGGCTGGAAGTAGCCTGATTGACCTTCAAAAAAGAAGACTTTGTCAGAGACCTAGCAGCAGTCTGTCAGTACTTAAGTGAAGGATGCTCACCTTTACTAAACAAGATATTCATCTTCTCTTCATAGGTCTTGTGTCCCTCCACACTCTTGCTGGCCTTCCATTGGACTCACTCTATTTAACTAGCTGTGTTCTGAACCAGTTCACTGCTTTCTTCCATTCATTTCTGACTGAGGTAGCTTTATGAGGTATCTTGAGCATATTGATTGGGCTCATCTAATGAAGGCATTTCTTCCTTCCTGCACTGTCTCATACTTCTGATGGTTTTCCATAGATATATTCTCCAAACTAAGAAGTCATCTAGGACAACCTACATCAAAATTGATATATTTGGCCCTATTAAAAGAAACAATTACTGGAAGTGGTCATCTCTTATCTATTCACACTATGTTTTTGTTCACTTGCTAAAGAAAGTGTGGTTAATGATACTGGGGAAAAAAAATGAGCTTAATTATGTATAATTTCAGTTTACTGAACTTGTTCATTCAGTGGAGATATTTCGAAAAGGCTCAGAACAAAAGTCCATAATCTATTAAATAATAAACTGATTTTCTGTGAACCACTGAATTCTTTGTAATATATGGAAATGTATATTGAATATAAATTTTCAGTGTAAAGTTCTGAATCTGTGGAAACTGCATTCAGAACAACCATCCAAATCATAACTTAGCACCTAGGGTTTGTTTCAGTTTTCCTTCTGAATTCTTAACAACTCAGTGAGTGCATTAATGTTAGAAAAACTTGGGCAGTAAAGCCAACAATGCTTTGTCTTGGTGTAAAATCCTGACCCCCTCAGTGGTTTTTGGTTTCTATAGCATTAAGTATCAAAATTAACAAATACTTCATTATTTTAAAATTACCTTGCTGTACACCAGTTCTCTTTCTCAGATTTTTATTACTGTCTATAAAGTGATTTACAATTCAAAATGCTCTTAAATTAATACGTATAAATAGAGGGCAGATCAAATTTTTCACTAAAACTCTGGCTAATACAAACTGAGATTCAAATGCACAAGAAGTGCAGAATAATTGAATGGCTGAGACCTTATGAAATAAAGATATTTTCTTTGAAATCTGTTTTTTTGAAATAGCAAAACATAAGAGATGGTTCGCATAAGTTTATAGGCCTCCTTTCCAATTAGTGACAGTCACTAGTAATGTCCTTTAAGTTATTTCAGCTATTCTCTGGGGCTTTATGAAGTTTTAAAAATAGAATCTTGTGGTTGTTCACAACTGAACAGCAAGCTGAATGTGTGATAGTTATCTGTGTTACAAAAGATAAAAACTGCAGAGTTATTGGACTACATTTATCTAAACAGCCTAGGAAAGATGACATAGATTTAAAGGTACAGCCAAGATCAAAGAATGCAATAAATGGTACAGGAAACAACAATGTAAAAAGGAAAATCTCTGTGAAGTAAAAACTCATTTGTTAATATGAAGGTTGATATTAGAGTGGGAAGAGACATTGTTTGTAATAAGACTTATATATATATATATTTTTTTTTTCCCGTAAAGGATGTTCTAAATTAAACTTGTGTATTTATAGAGTAGGATTCTGCTTGTTCAAAACAAAAGCATACCCCATCTACTCAATTTCTTAGTAGCGAACTGTAAATTTGCTCCAAGAGCCATGGATACCCTAATGACTTGTATCAAGCAACTTGAATGGGGCCTCTGTAAATTCAGAGCTGTTTCTCCTTTGCTTTGCTAAAAGCTAGGGAGCTGCCCTGTGTTTTCACTGTGGTGGCCGCTGGTTCCTTGTAAGGGGATCATACAAATGAGAGTGAAGGCAATCTGAAAGTTTGGTAGTGCCAGAATAATCAGCATTTTTGGCTACAGAAACAACAACATCAAGGGAGGAAGAAAAGACATTCAGAATGGTATACTACAGGATTAGTCTGTTTCTGGGGAAGATGACAATCTCATTGAGAGAGAGATGAACACTGTTTAGATAGTTGAGGGGAAATATTTCTTTTAAAATACTTTAACATCTAAGAAACTATGTTGTCTTTTTCAGGTGGCCTGGTGAAAAAGCCTTCTCTCCTTCAGGTTTTAGAAATACGATACAATTACATCTACCTTGATTTCCAATTTTTGCCACATATATATAGAGTATTCCAGATATGTGGTGAGAACTAAGTACATAGAGACATGTGCACATACATATGTTTACCTCTCTATTCATCTATGAACACGAAAGTTCTCCCCTTCGCCTACTGTACACCTAGTGATGAAGATCTAATGCCAGCATACCAAGAACTAGAAACATTTGTTATTTTCTTTACCCCAGCTTTAATCACTGCCTCATTTATCTTCGTTTCTCGTAGATTCTGTTGAGGTCCTTAATGTCCTCAAAAGAACGTCTTCTTGGTCTAATCTTGAGCTTCAATCTTAACACAGGGCCATCTGTTACCACTTTTGTGTCTTTTGTTATACTGTCACTTAGGCTTGTATCAGTTTCTGTTCTTCTTCCCCCTTAAAAGGCGTTTTCCCACTTTTCTATAAGCTTTGCTTCCGGTCCAGTTGTGCTGAAACACATTTGAGACATAAAATAAAGGAAAAATAGAATTTCAAGTTAAATTTGGACATAAGATATAGTTCTGTGTCTAAACTGAGATACTGAAGTTTCCAGCTGTTTGTCAAAGGTGGAAGTGAACTTACTTAATGGAACAACAATCTTCTAGTTCTTATCATATCACACTGAAATTCCACCTCCTTAAATTTTAACAGTATGGAACTGCTATTGCTATGACTTTCTGCTCTTTAGTCAATTAAATTTGCCATTTCATTTCAGTATTTATCTAAATATAGCTGAACTTTGTTTTTTGAAGTGATATATATATACACACACACACACACTTGGCTTTATATGTGTATATCTGTGTATATATATGTATATATTCCTGGCTTTATACAGTCTAAAGTAGTACATACTATGTAAGTAGGGCTTTGATTGTACCTGGCTTTATATATCTTATTTGAAGATCATTTCTCTCAAAATGTTAACTTATAACCTGAATTTTTATTAGCAGTGGAGAAAAATATTTTTAAACACATGTATACAATGTCCTGTCCCAAAAATAATTGCCTTCCTTTGACTTAAAAAGACTGTTTCATCTTTTTTTCTTCATACTTATTTTGCTTCACACATTCTGTAGATAAGTTTTAATTTACAGTATTTAAAAGCTGTTTGTAATAGCTCGACTTGCCTAAGCACATGGGTATATCATATCACTTCAAGAAGAAAATGTTTTTCTCTCCCCTCAGACTGCAGAAGTTAATAATGCATCTGCATTCTCTCTTTCAAAATAATGGCTTAAAAAGGGTTTGATAAAATGCCTGATAAAACAGATGGTCTTGGATGAGGTCCTAAGTTTTTCAAATCTGAGCTCTGTTTGACTATAGGGAGTACAATGTACAGTCATGAGGAATCCACTGAGAGGGCTTAGTGGGAGTACTTGTGTATGGCAGGTTTTTTTAACTACAGTCATTTTATACACGATTACAAAAGAGCAAAGTTCTTATGGAAGGGTTGATGGTAGTTGGTAAAGGCTACAAGGGGAATTTGGAATGTACTTGTGGAGCATAATTTAGAAAAGCACACTCAGATGATTTTCTTACTGATGAAACTTCATACGTATAAACTAGGATGACTGATGAATGCAGAGGAACACAGCTACACAGCTACCAAAACAATAGTGAGTGCATATCAAGACAAAAGCACTATGAGCACAATATGGAAGAGAGTAGTCTAGTAGAAGAAAAGGGGCAGATCTATTAAACATTTGACTCCCATATATCTAGGGCAATGAAATTCTGAGCAATACAAAAGATTTTCAGAAGTGCTTTAAATCTGTCACTACAAAATACGCACATTGTCTTTTGCCTGATGTTTAATTTGAGAAATTCAAGATACAAGTTTACAGTTTCATTCACAAAATGTACGAACATGCAAGTAGCAATGCGTGGAATTGTCATTCAGTCATTGCTATTGAAATTTGAAATATAGTACGCAAAAACTAATTTATAGTATTTATACAGTTAATTTCACTGAATATGAGATACCAGATTTATCTGTTTGCTCTATACTGGACATGACAGAAAAATGAAATGGAAGCAGAATTTGTTGAAAAAAATGTTTTATGAGCAAAACAAAATATTTTCATTGTACATATTATTGCTGAGCTAAACCAAATGCAAGTACTGTGGAGAAAGTCAGTGGGGTGTTTCAGAAGAAAGGCAATAGCTACAGCCCACTTTTTTTTGTGTGCGCGCACTCTGGAACCATCAAAGGAAAATTATAAATGTCCTCCACACCCATCATATCCATTATCTGGGAGTCAGGCTGCATAGAAGCCCAAATTTCCTAAACACTTTTGGTCCAACTTGACTTTAAAACATCTGATTTACATCTCTTACATAAGAAGGAAAGAGCTGATATGAACTACTTCTAAGCAATGAAATAAACTGAGCACCATCCACTACGTTTGCAACTAAGGAAGTTTTGCTATATTAAGTGACTGCTCTGATAATAAAGAAATTTGTCTCTTCCTTTCAAAACCTGCTGTCTTTTCCCCCTTGAACAACAAATCTTGAAGATGTAGTTAAAGCTTCAACACCTATTAGAGAAAATGGAAAGAATACATCACTGGAAATCTTGGAAACTTTTCAGCAGCGTATTTGCTTCAGAACAAATGAAGGCCTCTGAACTAGTTCGCAGATGAAAAGAGGTTCATGTACGTCTTTAATTAGATCATGTTATTGGAACACAATATTGTGATAAAGAAGATTTAATAAAGCATTTTGTCCTTTTATTACTTTCATTTCATGCAACATATCTCCTTATCCAAGCAAGATGTTTGACTTCAAAGGAAGTACTATCCACCCTCCCTTTGCTCAATAAATAACTCCCAGAGGAGTAAAAACAATATACGTTTGTAGCTTTGCCGACGCTGCTGAGTGGTGAAAAGATCAATCATTGTCATTCTTTTCTGTAGCCATGGGCCTAAGATGAATCTTTTCCTTAAAGAAATTTCTGTATAATTTGGTGCGTGTCATTAACCCTTCACCTTTGGGAGTGAGCACCTTAATAATAAAATGAAATCGAGTGACTTCCTTTGTTGGAGAACATACATCTGAGCAGGGGCTGACCCTGTGCAGAGGACCTGGTAAAAATTCATCCTGATAATGGAAGTAAAAAGAAGCTAAATATGTGTGTTAGATGCATGGTGCCGTATTCAGAAAATGACCATGAACTTATTTTTCTTCAGCACTGATATTCTTGCCAGGTTCTGAAAGTGCAAAAGTCCTCTATTTTTCAAGTAAACAGAGCCAAAATGTATGGCTTTTTTTTTTTTTTTTTTTTTTTTTTTTTTTTTTTTTTTTTTTTTTTTTTTTTTCCCCAGAAAGAAACACTAGGCTACAAGGCTATCAGCATTAACATGTAAGGAAATCTCAGCTTTCCCTGTAAAGACTAAAAGAAGTCAGACAAAACAAAAGGCAGGATGGCATATAAGGAGGCATGTATTTCACTGTTGCTGCAAAGTGTGATTGTCTGTCAAGAACAGCATACATGGCAGAGGATAGTATTCTCCAAGACGTCTGGAAGAGATTCCTTTTGTCTCCAAGGTGATTTATTTAAATATACTTGTCTTTCTGACAAAAGTTGTTTCTGAATCTTAGCTGAATGCTATTATGCTGCTACTGGAGATCATTGCATCTTCTAGCTGCTGTCAATGCAGGTAGAAGCTTCTTCTTTATAACGGACCTCTTTATATTTGATCACCGTATTTCCCTTTTGCACTTTTTTCTCCATGTAGCATTTATTTTAAACTATTCTTCTGATTATTACAATTCTTAAATGTGTTTTGCTGGCTCTTTAAATAGACTGTACTATTCCTGAAGTTGTGTGAAGAGATTGAATGCAGTAGGCCACGTAGACCTCCTCCATATTGAGCAGAACCTGTACATCTGTTAATATCACCTATGGTCTGCTTGCTTTTTTTTCCTTAATTTTATTTCTACATGATAACTTGATGCTGATGCTTAATGTTCAGTACATATTTAATGGTTATTAACCATTAAATTTTTCTAAATAAATTATTATGAGCTGCCTGTTCACCATATTATTGTGCAGTTGATTACCTCAGAAAATAGAGTAACTTCCTGTTTGTTCTCCAATCACTGTTCAAATTTAACAAGATGATTTGGAACTCCTGTCTGGATCTTCCACATACTCATAGTTCTTTATAGCTTCAAATTGTCTTTTTTGTACAAAGTTTATCTGCATTCCATACTTTATGATTTAGACCATTCATGCAGACACTGACAAGAGTTAGACCCTGGATAGATCTCTTCAGAACCCTAATTGATCCATCTTATGCTCTGATTACTATTCTGTTGATGCCATTACCTAAACACTGGAAATCCAAAAATCTGGGACGTATAGAAATGAACATCTAATTTGCTACCATGTAATTCACAAAGCTTCGAGGTTTGATAATGTACATCCTTAAAGGTCAGTTTGAAGATTTTTTTTGTATGCTCAGATTTTGTTCTTCAACACCTTACAGTTCTGTGGTGGTGTGGAATTGGAAGTGCCCAACTTTAAATAGCATATTATTTGTACATCACCTCATCTGTGAGATGGAAAACACTTAGTGAAGGAATAAAACTATGGTTTCCACTCAGGATTTCATTGCATCTGAGTGAGAAGCATGATGTCAGACAAACAAGAGTGAAGCAAGATTATAAACTAGTTGTTTTGAGATTGTGCTTTTCCATTCTTTCTTCTAAGGTTTACTTTTAAATCATGTAGAATTTGGCAGGCTTCTGAGGCAGTGTGTACTTTGGCAGTGGATTTCAAGGAGGAAACAGGATGGAAGAATGAAATTACCATTTATAATTCAACTAGCATTATAAGGAGGAGTAAATCCTGCTTTCAGTTGCACTGCAGAAACTTCAGACCTTGTATATATATATGCAACGAGCTTTTGTTTTAAATAACTGCGTCTCTTCTTGCTACTTGGATTAAAACTCTCACTGAATTTAAACTTACCTGTAATCCTCATAACCTGTTGCAATAAGATAAACCTTTTTAAAGGCATACTTGTCTATTATTTTTCCTCGTTTGTTCAGCTTGCTTTAATACTGTTTGCTTTCCACTTTGAATTTTAACAAGTTTGCTCTTCACTTTTAGAGTAATTTGTGATCACCACAAATGGAAGTTTATTTTATTTTAGCATTTCTTTCACAGCTAATTTGAACTTACATCTGGTTTTAAAGAAATATTTATATAGAAATAATACAAAATTGAATGGTGCAAATGTAGTGCCATCCAGCTATGTAAATAGCAGCAAAGATGTTTAATTTGATATAAATCACTGGTAAAAGCTAAACATTGCTTACTTTTATTAGATTGCATTGTGCTTGAGCTTTGATTATATAAATGAACTGATAGTGAAAGTTATAGTTTGAAGTGTGATCGCACAACTTTGCTTTACACATAGAAATCTCTTCTGCAAATGCCTGTTTCTCTGATGTCACTCAGTGTGCCTTCAAAACGCTTCCACTGTCTTCAAACTATTCAGTCCTAGATTTATAAGTAGAGTTACTACAGCCCTTGGGGCAAAGCGGAGTGCTACTGTACATAAAAGCAACAGATAGGTTCCCCTCCATGCCTTTTAAGGATGTGTGCTGCAATAACAGAGGCTTCAAGATGGAGATGGATTTGGGATCACTTTTAAAAATTACCTCCCACTCACATCTATCAGATTTAAGGGAGGATGAAAACTCAGAATTATGACTGAATGGGAAGTAGGTTGAACACAAGCTTCTAACATCTGGGCTTCTAACAAGGAGTGAAGAGCTCATCACCTTCTGCTGGAATCACTCAGGCTGCTAATATGCAAAGTGCACCAAAGTCTAAAGTCTTGAAGGCAGTGGTGCCAGCACTGGCAGAGATTATTATTGCACTACGCACAATCATCCAGGGGTTACCCCTGCTTTTATTTTTGAAGGTTTTCTCAGTTTTACCTCACTGAAAATTGTTCTTGCCTCTCTGACCCTGGAGAGCCTGTTGCCACATGGCACTGATAACCTGATGTCTTGTTCTGTCTGTCTGCCCCCATGTCTCACCAGCACTGTGATTCACAGTATGATTTTCACAGCTTCGTAGGAAAGTTCAGAGACATCTGAAGGCAATGATATAAGGAGCTGTCAGTCAGGAACCTTCATCATGAGGAAGAAGGGGAAAAGGGGCAAGGTGGATGACTCCATTCCCATTCTCTAACCCCTCCTGTTCTCAGGACAGTGCTGCCATCACTGTTACCAGCCAGCTCAGCCAAAACCCTGCCAGGCATATCAGAGCAGTACTTCTTCAGATAGGAATGAAACATAGGAAGGATCAGAGTACAGAACTCAGTTGCAAAAGGAAAGTTCATGGGAGAGGACAGGACACCCATCATCACCAGGGCTCCAGCCAGCTCCTATGGGGCTGATGTTCCCACAGGCAGGATCTGGACCAACTTTTGGAGATGTCTTATTTTGGTAATAAACAGTACTTTCTGATTTTACCTTTGGTTTCTTTTTTCCTTGAATTCACAGCATTATCTTGATCACTGCTCTGTCATCTCTGTACTGTCATCTTCAGTAGTCTTTGATATCTCTTTAATTGGCTTTCAGCTATCCCCATTCATGGGGAAATGATACAACTTAGCAGGTTAGGTATGGAATAACAGTAGAAAAGAAGATACCACAATGTGTACTACATAGTAACAACTCATAAGAAGTCTTCACTGTAGTATAAAATATGGAATACTGATGTCTGGGCACCAGAAGTTTTGTTTAAGGTTACAGGAGAGCTGGTTAATAATTAGACACAGAAAAGACAAATAGAGGTCTTTAGCAAATGGAATCAGTTGGGAAACACAAATAAAGTTATTCTTACCAAATGATATAGCTTGCCATGAATTGGTGCCTAAGCACAGTTAACTTCCAATTGTATTTTTTTTAAACGTACCGTGCTGGAAGCCTGCCTGGAAATGGGTAAAACAAATGAATTATGAATTATAAGAAAACATTAGTCAAGTAATTTTGAACGATGTTTAAATAAATCTCATCTTGTGGATGAATTATAAGGAAAAAAAGAGTTTGAGTTGTGTCAAACTCTGTAATGGATTACTTATTGCAACCTAGTTACATGTACTAGCTATTATATTCTTTAAAAGTAGAAGTTAAATAAACACTTAAAAAAGCTAAAGTTCTAAAAATACTTGCAGATGCTTTGGTTCAGAACCACTATATTCAGCCATTTCTACTTTTACACAAGACATTTTTCCCTTTTGAACATTTTATACATCTCAGTGCTCAGAAATAAATGTTAGGAGAACAGAAAACGTACATATCTTTAAAGTGATTTTCTCAGCCTATAGAAGTAGGCTCATTCAAATGTAAGACTGTGACTTGCTTTTTAATCAATGTAATTATGCCTTAGTACAACAGGAACGGTAAGGAATAGTGATTTCACAAGCTGCAATAGACTTTTGGGGCCCGTAATTCAAACAGGGTGAATTAAGGACAAAGCACATTTCTCTTCATTTCTCTTGGTTTTCATAGTATTTGTCAACTTTTATATTATTTAAGTAGTAATTGAATTTACAAATATTTGAAATCATGCATTTAAAAACAGTGTGTCTGGGGTGATGTTATTAACTTGGGTAAATGCAGATAATTCTGCATGTCAAAGACAATTAACACATATCCTGTGGTCTTGATTACCAGGTTCAAGGAAATTCTGCCGAGAAGAAATTCTTGGTAAAGCCTCATAGAAAGTTAAAGGCCCCTGCCCTACAATTAAAAGGGGAAGGTAATGGACCCCCCACTTTTTTTTAGTGATTGACTATAAACCTTTGCTCAAGGGACTATTCTAAGAGGAGAGGGTTAAAACAGTCAATAATAAAAAGAGGTTGCTTTAATTGTGATCGTGTCTACATTCCTCAATTGTTTTTCTGAATAATAATAAAAAAAACTTTAGAAATGAAGTAGGTAATGTCACACTAACATTTCATACAGGAAGAACAAGCAAGAGAGGAAACAAGTGTAGGTCAGGCACGTTTATATGTCAGCTGTGTAACATGTCTTTTCTGTCCATGTATTTAACAGATAGACAAGTCACTTTACATACCCATTCCAGAGCAAGCAGCGTGTTTCTCTCATAGGCCCTTGAAAAAATTAAATCATTAAGTGAAGAAGAAAACAATTTAGAGTACCTCTTCTGTGGCTTTTTTTTTTTTTTTTTTAAGCCCGTTGGCAATAATTAATCCTTCAGTGTAAAGAGAAGAAGTCTTCACAACTGAATCTTAAACTTCAAGTCAAGAGCTGCACTGGGCTGTTAGCAGGCTTTTTTCTTTTTTGCCTTTTTTTTTTTTTCCTTTCCTGTTGACAAGAAATTGTGTTGCAAGTCCTGGCAGGGTGCTCTCAGGTACAGGAGTTCAGATACACACCAGTGTAGTGGCATGCTCTGCATATTGTGTCTGATGCTGAAAACATAATCTAGAAAATACTATGCACGTGACCCTGGCCTGAGAACTTGGAAGAGCTTGTTACAGCACAACCTTGATCTTTTTCCAGAGTGACGTACAGAACATAGCATGTATAAGTGAGAGGGGATGAAGTCAGAAGTTTTGGAGAAAACTTTAGATAGTCACAATTAAAAATGGAGAGACTGGATCTGAGCTTTGGTTTGGATTTGTTTGAGAAAGACATATAGGACAAAGAAAATCAGGGACAGCAAATAACTGGGAAAGAAATAGAATAATATAGAAAAATGACAAAGGAGGAGGGAGAAAGAAGAAATTAAATGTGTCTATTTTTGTGCACATTTAATTTCCTTCTGGAGCAAGAAGCGAAGATGAACGTGCCTGGATGTTTTTAAAAACTGTTTGGATGTGGTGCTCAGGGACATGATTTAGCTGTGGGTTGTTAGAGTTAGGGAAGTATGGTTAGGTTGCGGTTGAACTTGATCTTGAAGGCCTTTTCCAGCCTAAGCAGTTCTATGATTCTCTGATTATATAATGAACTACAGTAACAGTGAGGTGGATAGCTAGATGCTTAGCTACATGGATGCAGGCCTGAGGTTCTCCATCAAGGCAGAATAAAGCCTCTTAGGTAAAGCCATCCTGTAAAAGACGCTCATGAGCAGCCTTTCCATAGGAAGTCAATCACTGCCACAGGAGGTTTTAAGGATGCTGTAACCAGGCTGGGAGTTTCAGCTCTGAGCTGAACCTCTTTCGAGGCACAGTGGGGCCACTCCATCACAAAGGGGATAAGTGTTGTCTGAATTTCATCCAGTTCTCTTCATCCCCCTTACCTCCAGTGCTCTGGTCCTTGAAGAGGTGAAAGTCACTTCTCCTGAAATCCAGGATTGTAATCCTACTTTCTACATTTTTACTTCCATGTAAGATCTTGAAGTCCACTATCTCATGGATGCTGCATCCAAGGCCACCTCTAGCCTTCATGTTCCCAACCTGAACAAGTTCAGCAGGACTCAAAATGACATGAATTTCTGTTTTTGCAGCAATAAAGAAAAGAAGGGGAAGCAAGGAGAAGAGTTACTTGGCTAAGAGTAAGAAGCGCAAAGGAAAGAACATTTAAAGTTCTAAGAAGCATTTGGAACTTATGTTGTAGGTAATGGGAATTTCAGTACAAAATAATAGCTAAAAAGCCACTAGATCTGATGAAAGATTGTTAGTCACTTTAAGAAGGGCCAAAGAGAGGACAGAATCTACAATACACTATCATACTATAGTTAATATGCTCCTAGTGCAAGTTTAATAATGGCTCTCAAGGAATACATTTCTTCTCTGTAGATCTCTTCCTTGGACACAGCCCAAAGGTGAGCTCAACTCCTAATATCATAAGAGGATAAACCCTTCACAGGATGATTAGTTTTACAACCATTCCTTCTAAAATAAAAAATAAAAAAAGAGTAAAATAGAACAAAGAAAAAGCCTGTGATTTCAAGTGAATGAATTATATGCTTTAACGTTACTGGAAGTAGAGCAGTAGCCTTTCCACTATACTTAATAAGAAAATTTTTAAAAAGAGAATTAACATTCACCGAGTAATAAGACAGGTTTGGGGTTTTCTACTTCTAGTTCCTTTTTTCTTAGTTGCATCTCTTATGTTTGTGTACACAATTGGTATATTGGTGTGAATCTCCCCACTGAAATAATTGTAATTTGTATGAGTTCAGTTTTTGCATTTCACAGTTTGGCCCTATGTCACTTTGGCAACACAGATTTCCCCAAGGCTCACTTTACAAATCTATCTCGCTAGCTGCCAGCCAGCTTCTGCAGTTCTCCCGCACTGTCAGTGGCACCTACTAGTATAAATTGTTTTTGCAGGAAAGAAAAAAATAGTCCTATCAGCTGCCTGCTACCTACAAAAAAGCAGCAACTTCCCTGGGAGTAGAGGAGCAGGAATATACGTATAGTTTGTTTTGGATAGACCCTCTTGTTTCTTCAAATAAGCATGCATTTCTGTAAAAGCTCTGTGGAGAGGTGTTAGAAGGGTGAATGAAAGCACAGCAAATAGGAAATCTGCCGTACCATGGAGGCGTCCTTTCATATGCTCTTTTTAAGATTGCTGTGTGCACGTACTTCATCATCAGGATTTGTGCCGTGGATGTGTACTCTTTAAAGAGCAGTTACTCAAAAAAGCATAAAAACTCTCTTAGAATCCATTAGTTTTGTTTGCGGTGAAAATACGTAGTTGCATTCAGGTACAATGCTCCTTTTGTATAGCTTTCAGCAAGTGTGCTGTCACATAGTTAGAGCAGCGATTAAGGGCACTTTGAGAAGATTACCACCTTTGCTTATAGAGAGACTTACCTTGACTTAGAAAAACACTTAATAACTTCATCATTTTGCTGGATTTGTCTGTGGATGTTTTATTTATAATTCATTGATATTAGAACATTTTTACAGTGAAGGCTGTAGCTCTCCCTCAGCTTTCTGTTGATGTGGTGAAATAACACAGCACAGCTCAGTGAGCTGATCTGTTCCTATGAGAGGGAAGTGCTTACATGGATAGTGCAATTTTGAAGAGTCAAGATGTGAACCTTGATGTAAATAGTGCAATACTACATGTATAATCAATGAATATACAAATGCTATAATACATCCAGGAAAGTTAGGCTAAGTAAGACAATTGCAACAGGAAAATGCTTACCAATGTTGCAGGCTCACAATACTCTCCACAAGGAACAATCTCCAGAAAGAGACCCTTTCTCAGTGGCAGTCAGCACTTAAATGGATTCTAGGAGAGGTGGAGCCAGGCTCCACCCCTTCCAGTAGCACAGGTGAATTACCTTTACCTGTGCTCCTGTGGCTGACTCATTGCTTGCCTCAGGCGATCAATCAGAGGTTCAGGCCGTGATTCAGCAGTTCCCATACAATGACATTATCTCAAATATTTTTTACAGAGCACTTTCTTCCACCAGAAAAACTGAGTGAGAAATAAAGATCTTGCTCTGATCCTTGCTGGATATCACAGTTAGTTCCATTTTCAATATTTAAGGTGAATATTGGTGTACTTCTTTCCAAGTTACTATTCAGACCAGAACACATGAAACAGTGATTTATGCTGTCATCTGTAGCTATGGAAAAGAATTAAACATACAAGGAAAAGAAAACATGTATTTCAAAGAGATTCGAAAGCTGTGATGCAACAAGAACTCATGAGCTTGAGTAGATTCACTTTTGGGAGTCAATGAGATTATCTCTTATCAATCAAATACTACTGTATTTGTATTGATTAGAAAGATCCCTGCCTTGAATACCCAAAGTAGCTACAGAAGCTTCTGGGATTCAGGCATAGCAAAAATTTAAAGGCAGATTTTCCTCAATTTTTTTATTAAGTGTCATGTTTTCAAATAGAAGGCAACATGCTACACATGTGATGACAACCAAAAAACGCATGTTTCACAGAAGTAGATGGTTGGTAGACTCCACGTGTCTAAGTATCAGTCAGAGCAGAGGCACGTTAAATAATGGTTGCACTGGCAACCACTATGGGTGTCTTGTGCATATCTCAAATCAACAATGACAGAGGCAGTATAAAAACAATTTATGAACCACAGTCCTCATGGGAACTACTTTTCAAGCCATAATTTCATCTAAACTCTTTATCGGTTGCTTTTATTTAATGTATGAAGTGTCAAAAATTTTCTTTGACATTAGGCTTGTTATTATCTTTTGATTTATGTATTAAAGCAAAGCATAGTAAATACAGAGATTTCTTAGTGGTTTTGTGTTTAAAAATATTGGAAACATTTGCTATAGTGGTAAAAATCATTCATATAGTAGTTAAAAAAAAACCAAAGAAGAGAAATGAACTTTTAAAACTTAGGACATAGAAGACCTGAACTGTAAAAATTTTTACTGTCCAAGATCCATCTTGTAAACATAGATGTTTATATTGTGAGGAGATCCGTTACTATATATATGTAAGCAAATAGCTGGGCACGTTTTTCACAACTGGGAATGCAAAACATTCCTTGTTAGGTGTGTATGAAGACATAAATCCACGCACCCAGAAATGCTTGGGAGAACCTCTCTGTGTGTTTGGCATTTATTTATCTCCACTGACAGCTATCTGTATTTCCTTACCTGCAAGGTTTGGATTTTAATATCTGCGCTAGTATTCCTGAAATCTCAAGTATACTTACAGTGTGAAAAAGTCTTGGCATGAACTTTCTTGCAACCACACAGGGATCAGTCAGAGTGTGTGTGGGTTGCATCCAGCTCCAGTCACTGGCATGGCAGAGCCACCGGAGAGGTGCCTATCTTAAGGTCAAGAGTGAAACATGACTGGAAGATCACTGCATGAAAATGGCAACCTCAGGCAGCATATTGTGTGGGACAAGACAGCTCTGGGACAGTGAGACCACCCTGAGCCAGCATAAAACCTTCCACATGGGTGTACTTTTCCTAGACAGATTATCAAAACAGCATGAAATTGCAACTGCATGTCAACCTTCCTGAATTTCTGAGTGCACACTGTGATTTCTCTGGAGTGTAATGAAGTGTGTAAGAAGCTTTAGAAACTGGTGATTGAATACCTGAAATGTCAGCTATGGATCTGGAGGGAAAACTCTCTCATTGCCATCTCCATTCACAGTTCTTAGAAAGACCTGAAGCAAAGTGTTAACAGTCATCAAGACCACCAGCACACAGTATAGACTTTTGGGCTGATCGTTCAGTAGCCATTTTGCTGGCACTGGCTGGAGAGGTGCTGCACATAGGATCACTTTATGTGAGATAACAGAATCATATAACACAGAAATGTAGGACTAAAAGCGGGGAGGGGAACACGAGCATTCAGGAGCATCTTGTATTGTGTGTTCAACCTATTTTATCTGAATATTCCTGTTTTCTACCTTTTTTTTTTTTTTGGCCCTAGGTTTTTCACCTTGGCGTGATTTTCTTACAGATGTACAACTCCCACATACAAGAAAGGAGTGCAAAGACCAGGCAAACAATAGACTTGATTTCAGTACCATCTGTAATCGTTATGAGTAAAGTTCATAAAAAGCTAGCAGGACTGATACTTAACACTTAAGTGAACTGAAATGTAAGTGGAAAATTATGGTCAGGTGTCTGATATTAGCACAGTAACGTGGAATTTACCTGGTTTTTATTTTCACTTTCTGGCCATGAAGTGTATCTTACAGATAGCAAGTGAAGAGAACCTGTGCTTAGTCGCCTGCTTTTCTTGTCTTTGTTTTTGAAACTCCTGCATGTGAAAAGAGTCCTGGTGCTGACCCACCCCTTAATGTATGCACTCAACATATATGCAAATGAGCCTGTTAACGCCAGGGGTTATGCAGAGGTTTAAAGTAGATACGGTTTTTTTTTGTCACTTCATACCATAAGGCTTGTCTTGAGCCTTCTTGAAATCACTTCGAAATATTTGCTCACTGACATGCTTCCAAACTAGAGTGAAATTAGGCAAGAGCCTTGTGACTAGACACAATTGATCTCTGGGAGGATTTACGGATGGATGAGCAGCCAATCTGTAAGACAGCCACAATAGTCTGAGAATATGACTACATTTTAACTATATTTTATACTTGCCTTGCATGTCTCCCAACTCATCTCTGTTCTTTTTATTTGTGAAGGGAGGCTCTCTGGGAACTGGGAGATATTCACTCTCACCCTGCGAATGAAACTGGTTGAAAAACTCATAAAGTCTGATGGGTTTGTACAGCTCCTAAAGCTCTATACCCTGTAAAATCACGTTTTTAATGAATTTGCTGGATCCAGCAGGTTGTGTTCATTTAGAAGAGGAGAAACCCATTAAACCACTGTAACACCAACAATTCCATTTCATTTACTTAATAGGAAATGAGAGTTTTGACAAATAGGTGTTGAACTTTTTTTAAAAGATGCATAAAACTTACATCTCCTCAGGGCTTTAGGGATCATTATAAATGATATAATACTGTCTCTCAGAAGTAGGAGCTAAATAGGAGCAGCTTATTTATTTGTTTGTGATCCAAAGAGGCTTAGAGTGCAAATGACAGACATTGTGGTTAGGAAATTTCTCTTTTCTACAGATTCCATAGTTGAAACAAGACTTGTCTTCTGGCATTTGTTATTGATATTCTCTTAGTCTGAGCCTGTCAGAAAAAGAAAAAAAACTTGGAAGACAAAGAAATGACTTACCAACTGAGGGGATAGGTTTCTTTTTCTTTCATACTGAACTTTCTTTATACTAAACATTAATATATATAATCAGACATCAGTCCCTTTCCATAGTATTCTAGGGGGTCATCAGTTTTAAAAGTATGCAAATCAATAGAAAATATATATTGAAACCCCAAATTAATGAACAGAACTTTTATTCTATATATTTAACCTTACAGGAGAATTCAATTTTGCAGAAATGATAATGGCTCTAAATCTAATCTCATATCAGCTATGAGATGCATTCATTCTTGACAAGGCTGGGAATAACTCCTCATCTTTATCAAAGATGGAGCAGAATCAGGCCTTGGCCTTTTTAAAGTTGATTTGTTAAAATTAATCAGTCTTCATAACAGTCTAAACAGAACCAGTACTTCTGGACCTTAACATTTCAGTATCCGTTGTTGTAAAGTGTTGCTGACTGAGCGTGAACACAAGTAATTGCATTTGATACATGTTACGAATGACAGAAGTGAGAAAAACCACTCCTAACTTGTCAGTTTTTAATGACGTCTGATGTAATGTAGATTTTTCTTTCTGTTCCTCTTAGAGGTCTGTGAATATCGTCTTTGGCAAATGTGTTGGTTAGGGTGGGAGCAGCAGTGCAAATGAGAAAAGTATGGCATTGGGTTTTCACTGATGAATTAAAGGCATGGTACTAAGTGCCTAGGTTGTAAGTAAGTATTGTCTTTAATAGGAAGGTATATCACATTGGTTACTCTTTGAGAACATTTGGAAAAATATATACTGTTTCCAGTTGAAGAAATATGTATTATAATGCTTTTCAAATCACAGCTATATGATATAAATTGAAATCATGATCTCAGAACAGATCAGCAAATGCTTTGGGGAAATCAATCACAACACCATTCTGGATTATAAACAACTTACAAATCAGAATTTTTATAGCTGAAAAGATTTCCCTTGTAAAATTTGACATGTTTAGTAGAAAAATATATGATTTGATGACTTCTTGTAAAAAAATGGGAACATGACTTTAGTTTGTAAAAATAAAAAGATATTTATAAACTGTTTTATTTTATGAAAAAGTCCTAGCTCTTCTTTGTTGTTTTCTTTCTTCAAGTTTTTAAATTCACAACAATTCACAAGGTAGAAATTCAGAATTAATGAAATGGACTCATTAGCTCCTTGATTTTGTTATTTTCTTCTCCCTTCATCAGCTTTTATTTAGGTAGTCTCTCCAGCCCGTGTATTTTCCATCTTGTCATTATCAAAGAAGTAAAGGGACCAGAAAGCTGAACTGCTGCAGCTCAGTGTGTGATCTTAATGTGTCTGCAAACAAGAAGAGAAACATGGTTTTCTCCAGAGTACTATTTGGTGTTGAAATGATTTAGGTCTGGAAAATCAATCTGTTCATCCTTCTGGACAATTTCTGAAACAAATATTTAGCAAGATTTATAGTGTTGTACATATGCAGGTCAAAGGATTCCACTGGAAGGCAGATTTTTGTAATGCCATATAATCGTCTACTCAATAAAATGTTTTATTGTTTTGATTTTTTTTTTTTTTTAGTAATAAATACAATTCTGCAACATGTTTTAGGGCCATATAACTATAACCAATAGTTCAACTTTTCATTTATTCTGTAACTAGATGATTTTATATTATTCTGTTTAGATAGAAAAACACTGGAGGCCTTTAGATGAAAGCAAACAAACAAAAAACTAAATGAAACACCTCCCCTTACATGCACTTTAATTACTGAAGTTTCATTTTCAACTTAGTCATTTGAATCCATTAAAGCATAGACTTTTCAAAAATGCCTAAGTAACAAAAATTCAACTGAAGCCCTGCACATAAATGTAACATGAAAACAGGGTTTAAGAATGAAAATCCTGAATGTTGTTTTTAACATGTGAAGGTTATTTGTTTGTTGTTAATCACAATCACAGTTTACTACAATAATGTTGCATACCAATATCCCCTTGCACGCTTCACCTCTGCAAACACAGCGCAAAAAGCTAATCCTGGAACATTAACACTTGTGCAGGACCTGAGAGAAAACAGATACCTGCAGATGGGTAGGCAGGAGGAGGCAGGGAAACGGCACTGGCAAACAGGACCCACCTTGACCCCAGCACACATGTATCCTGGGATGGGCAGAGCTTCAGTCATCATCAGTACAGCCATAGCTGGAGACTCTTCCAGATGACTCCTCCTAGATGTGAGAAGCTGCACAAAGAAGGCTTTGGGGCATTGTTTTTAAAGCACTTGTGGTTAATGAGTGCTCTGAGCTATCTCAGTGGTTTGTGCAAGTGAGTGCCAGAAGGACTGGTAAACATGAGCTTCTACAAATGACTGGAAAAAAAGCATAAGCAGTGCAGGCTCCACCAGTATGGAGAGGAGTCTTGCTCCTGTTTGTTTTGGGTTATGCTAGTCCTTCCCATTTTCCTCAGGTAACTCTTTACTCTGTTATGAGGTGGAGAGGAGGAAGCAGGCAGGCCTGGCTGAGCCTGTGTGAACCCAAGCAGATTAGGAATACACCCAGCCCTGAGCATGGGCTGCCAAGAACATGATCAGAATGGGCTGAAAGACAGGCTCCTAATGTCTGCTTGGAATCTGACAAGGGGAGAAAGCTCCATGTCAGGGAGGTGCTGCCAGAAAATATTTCATCAGTAACTTTTTCAGTAACTTTTCTTGTAATTTATAGAAAAAAATTCAACTATCTATAGAGTTTACCCAGACTTTCAAAGGTAAAATTGGTGGCATTATAATAAATAAGGGAGAAAATCCTGGTAAAAATAAGATGTATCTACATCTAAACATCAGGCTTTTTATCCATTCTTTCTATTTTGACAGCAACAGCAATGAAGTCATTCAGTGTAACCATCATTTGGATAGACACAGATAAAGGATGAAAACATCTGCTTTGGCTAGAGCAGGCAGAACTTTATTTTTGAATCTTGAGAAAATAGCTACTGGATCTGAGAAACTTTTCAAGTGCCTAGCACAAGTTGCATCAAAGTAGATTTAGCCTTCTTACTTGAAACATCGTGTTTCAGTTTTAAAAATTATGCTTAAATGAGAAAAAAAAAAAAAAGTAGCATTCCTTATAAATAAATAAATAAATCAGTGGGCTTTCTACATCAAAGTTTTCTACTCTTTCCAACCAGAGAAGAGAGAAATTTTGTTATAGTTCTTTCTGCAGCTTATGATTACTTCTCAGTCTAAAAATGGATTGAATAAAGAAGTAATCCCTTCCCTCAATTTGAATTTCTACTTTTCACTTTCATCAATCTTTCTCCATTATTATCTTGTGTAACATGAGAAGAAAGGATCTATTTAATTAATCCTACCTGTGTATTCATCAACACTTTTCTATAGACTTTTAATGACACAGAGAGTCTTTCCAGTTCCTCTTTATATGAGAGTTCTCCTGCAAAAAGCACTATTTGGTCTCATTCTCTAATAACTTTTAAAAGTGAGAACACTTCTGCACAGATATATCCACTCATGAATACCATAATTGTTATCTTGGAAAAGTTCCTTTTTCCCTTCTAATTTGTTTTGTATCCAACCAAGCACGATGCTTGCTCTTTTGACTGTATTGACATGGCTGGAACAACTTTTATGCAAAATATTATACCCTTACCTGTTTTAATTATGATAACCATTAGTCCTAAAAAGTGGAAGAATCAGCTAATTTTTTCATTTCATAGTAAATAGAAATGTTTTTACAATGCATCCTGCCCTCATCTTTTGGAAATTGACAGCAGATTTAATTAAATGCAGTGAGAAAATCTTCCTCCTTGCCTTTAGTTGAGTAAATTAATTTGTTCATGATTGAATAGGAAAACTTTTTTTGTTGCATCTCTGTCCTCAAGCACTCAGCTGTTTATGACTCAAGTAATCCATCTTGGACGTTTCTTGATAATTTAAGCTGAAGAAAGTGAGTCTTAATTTCTAATAATAGTGTTTTTTTTTTTTTTTTTCTAATATGCATGTAAGACATAAATTAGTCTTCCTTTGTCACCAAGACAAACTCTAGAGATTCTCTAGAACCATTTGTCAAACACGTTCATTACATTCTAGTCAACTGCATTTATTTCTCCTGATCTTCATCCACAAATTACTCAATTCTTCACCAGTTGAACCTTTCTACATTTTGAAATACTATACTTATCCTGCATTTCTGTCAACTTTCACAACCCTGTGATCACAGAGTTAGTACAAGATATTGTTCATTTTTATACCCTTATTTCCCATGTTAATCCATTAGTTACTTTTAAAAGCAAGGTTTTGTCTTTCCATGAGAAATTGCTATTTCTCTGTTCTGATACCTTGATGATGTTCTGACTCTATTTCTCCTTGTGAGACTTTCTCTGACTTAATGCAACTTATGAGTCAAGGTATAAAATCAAGTCTACAGGTGCTTCTTGGCCATTCTGTTTCTAATAGTCATTTGCAAGTTATTTTCTACTTTTACCATTTTTCATTTTCAGATTGGAAAGCTAAACACTGAATAATGCCACCTACTATGATGGAAACGTATACTGTCACCTTTGATAGCACTGATACAACCATATGTGTGCAGAAGCATTTGCATCAACATAAATTACACTGGCTATTCAAATACATTCTGAAGATGAAAATATGGATGTAGATTCAGTCTCTTTTTGAACAGAGTGGATAAGTAGATGGTTAAATTTAAGTCAATGGATTTTATATGCGTTCCTCCCCTAGGACAATGAAAAATCAAGTGGTGTTCATGGAGGGCTAATAGATAATTTTTGAAGATGATCCATTCTATTTTTCTAAGTTGGCAGAAGCTGTGTGTGATTGAAGGATAGAGAGGAAGAACAAATAAGTTGGAGAGGAACATTGCACTCTACTTGTGCCCAGGGAAGGATAAGCTTTGGAGAAAAAAGGCTTGCTTTTTCCTTGGAAATCTCTTCTCTACAAGTTTATGACAGTAACATAACTTGTTGATAAGCTTCAGCTTCATACAGACATGTTGCTGTGTTTGTGGATTGTTTTTAAGATGCTCATAGTAGCAGAGCTGAAAACAAAACCACGCAGATAGCATACAGCAGTTAGTCAGAAAGCAATTGTGATTGGTAATTTTCCAGGGAGACCTGAGGGGGGCAAGTTGCATTTATGTGATCTAAATCCACTGGTTGCATTCAGGGGGGATTAACATCTGTTAAAAGTATTATGTTTATCATGCAGGTGTTCCAATATTTGTATTTATTACGTGTTGCAGCAACAGTCTCTGAGAAAACATTCATATAACAATCTGGTTGTTTTATTGTCTGAATCTGTCAGGACAGTCATTTTGTTACTCCAACATTGTGATGCCCTTGCAAGCTGTAAACTGTTTAATGAAGTGAGCATATGGAGAAAGATGACAGACTTTCAAACTTTTGGAAGACAGTTTTACATCAGAGACATTAGTTTTTTGCACATGGGATTGTTCCTAATACATGTATGGCAAAAATGTTGAATTAGATAGAACATTTCCAGAATTCCGTTGTATTCCCCTGTGCAGGTCTATCTTTGACATTGCTTTCATTTTGTCAATAAACAAAACATTTAGATTCCAATATTAACAAAAATAAATATTCCATGAAGTACCTCACAGTAAGTGTAATTAGACCTGACTTTGAAGAGCTTTGCTTCACGTGTCTATAATGCTTTTATTGCCCCAAAAGTACTCTGCAGATATAGTAACTTGCAGAAAAAGCTGCTGACAGTTTCTCTTCTTTTTTTTTTTTTTGAATTTAAAAGCTTGATGTCTGCTGATTTGCGTTGCAGTGTAATGCAACACTGCCAGTACCACAGACGAGACACCAATGTTAAAAATGTTAAGGTTGCAAAATCAAGTGCTCCAAAGCATAAGGAAATACAAAAGTTTAGGTCACATGTGTGATCTTAATTTGCCCCCTTTGAGTGATTAAATTATGATATGGTCTTTATTATAATATCATGGATGTTTTGCTCACAGGATCACTTGAACGTAATCCAGCTCACAGCTAATGGAAATATTTTCATTGACTTTAGTGAATTTCAGGCCAAGTTCCAAATGGCATTTTTTTCTTATTTAACTCATATTTCTTGAAATAACATAGGTGTACATAATGACATAGTTTATCCGGTGAATTAGACATGATCCTTGTCCCGAAAAATTTACAAAAGACCTTCTCATATAATGAACTGGAAGTGATTGGTTCCCTCTGCCTGAATGGATTACTATTTCACTGTGATTAATCTACAAAAAAGTTTATTTTTATAAAGAGTTCATCTTTGTATCAGAAAGAAAGATTTTAAAATAACAAAACAAAAACAACCATATCCCACTAACCTATCTTTCCTTCCTTTGTTTCCTTCCTTCCTTTCTTCTGAGACAGAAAAGAATTATATCAAGAAGACAACACAGTACAGCTGAAGAAAGGTGCACAGTGGTGATTGGTTATTGAAGAGGTAGGAACTAGAGCTGAATGAAAATGTATTTTTTCTTTTATCATGTGGCACCAATCAAAATAATTACTGTAGACACAGATGGGACACAAATCAAGATAGTTACTGTAGAAAGATAATTTTAAGTAATAAACATCTAATAAAAAATTGTATTTTGGCAAGGCATGATCAAACATGAAATGACAAAGTACCTGATGGGATGAGATTTGTTTCTATCAATTCTTTAGGTTTACCATTTTGTTTGGGTTTAGTATCAGCCAGCTTGTCCTTATCTTGGTTCTAAGCTTGGCCACGCATTAGTTGCAATAAAGTGACTTGTCTTAAATTATTAGAAATGCAATTAAAATGCAGGTTCCAGAAATATTTTTTTTTTTCCTTTTTTTCTTCCTATGTATGACATGAGACCTAAGATGATATATTGTGTTACCATCTCACCATAATACAACTCCTCGTATATTATTCCTGATGATTTCAATCTTTTCCTACAGTGGCACTCAGAAAACTGGTATCACACCTAATTTATTTTCTATTTTACATCAGTAATTTAACTTACTGCTTGCTCTCAATAAGTAGAAATCATCCCTGGCCACTGATAACTTTCAACAATATCAAGAGCACCAGCATTCATTGTTTTAACTCACATTTATTGATCCTATGGTCAAAAGAATACGACTGAAATGTTTACATATATTATGTACATATAATTTTATACTTTCTTTTGGCCTTTTGAATTAGTAACATCTGTTCCTGCTGATGCAAAATATCCTCTGGGCCACAGAGGAATCACAGTCACATGTTGTTGCTGGAACAGCCTGTGTGAATCAGCAGTAAGATAGACTCATCACTCTGCACCTAATAGATATAACACCAAAATGGAGCCAAGACATTCCTGTCCAAAGTGGGAGGTAATGGTCTTTCCTCTCGCTTGGAAAGAGAAGCCTCAAACCATTTTCCAAGTGCCTAACAAGCAAACCCTACTTAGTCTGAGTCTATGTAAGCTTTGCATTTTCAGCAGAGCTTCACCCTGCCTTCTTCATGTAGGGCATAAAATAGACTATAACCTAACTGGAAAAAAAATAAATAATGAGACATGAGAGGCCTCTGAGTCATTGTGGTTTTAACTCTGAAGAAAGTCTTTGGGGTACTTCTCAGGCCTTTATGTTTACTTTAGCTCCAAAATTTCAAAGATCCATAATATATCATACCTTACCAACATGTTAGCTATTGGCTGAAGAGATTGCAGGAAGTAATGAGCAGATATACAATGCTGACACAGGAACAACAAAAGAAAATTTTGGTTTGTAAAGGATTTAAACTTCTTCACCTTTGGAAAAACAATGCAGGATCTTTCATATATTATATCCAGATTTGCTATCTTAAGAATCAAATAAGTGCTACAAGAAAGGTCTCTTCCTAAGAGGAAACCTGAACAGTATATGCATTAATCTTGATGCACAATATTAATTCAGGTAGTGATCATATTCTGTTTTAAGTTTGCAGTGTTTAGCACACAAAGAACTGGAATTTTTAACCAGGTCATCTACTCAGGTAAGTCATGCATGCTCTAGGATTCTCAGAAAAATTATAGAAACACAACAAATATTTATCGTGTTGGTTTAAAAAAATTTTTTAAACACCCTCAGTGACGGGCTGCATTGAGGGAAAGCTATGATGGTTTGGACTTCTCAGTCTCAGATGCAGAGTGAAGACAACTTATTGTACGAACTAGTTATGTAGACCACAGATGACCAATAAGAATATTTATAGATACATATTTATGTATGTCACTTATAGGGTATCTCTTTATGTGCTACAATATTCCCTAACAAAATCAGTAAAATAGTCTCCAAACAAACTGATGAATGATTTTCCACTGTTTTTCAACTCTATATATGCAGCAAAACTACCCACACTACTTGCATAAGGGCTGCTCCAAAAGTAATGCCTTCTATTTTATGATTTTGGTCCATGACATCAGCAGTAGATGTTGAACCTTCCTACCAATATCCCATTACATTTTGATGCCATGTGACAGATGGCAGCAGAGGGGCAGTCTAACAAAATGGCATTTGACACGGGAGCAAAAAATGTGAAATTTCTGTGCAGAAAAAATTGCACCCACTGACATTAATCAGCACCTGCTAAACATTTATGGAGATCAAACTATGAATGAGGGAGGTGGTGGATGGTGTTTCAGTAACGGCAGCAGCAGATCACCTCTGCTGGTACAGATTTTCACAAGCACAGCATGCAGGCTTTTGCTCATCACTGGCGAAAATGCACAGCTAATAGTGGTGACTGTTGAAAAATAGAGTTTTGTAGCCGAGAATTCGCTCTGTTAAATAGTGTTTTTGTGCTCTTTGTATCTTGTAGTTCCCATGGAAATAAGTTAGACGCATTACTTTTGGAGTGACCGACATCTATAACTGTACAAACTAATTTCTTCAATTCACTAAACAGATTGATCTTACCTTATATGTTTTTTTGTAATATTATTTATACTGCAGTGACGAAAAGACCTTGAGAATATAAAAATCCAGCTCTCAAATCTCTGAGTCAATGCAACAAAGCCAGATTGTATCCACCAAGTATTTGGCCCTGGCACTTTACATTCATACTTGCACTGATTTGCCCTTGCTATTATCTCTTGGGCCATAGCATAGCAACATATTCTGCATAGTAATAAATTATCACAAATGAAGAGATGCATTGTATGACTAAAAATAATGCTCACATTTTGAACAGCTGTATGGCTTTATCTGAAAATATTAAGCAGTTTCTCAGAAAGTCACATCTTCTGATCTGTAAGGTGCTATGTGGCTTTCTTTTTAGTGGGAATTGAGGACATACAGTGCTGCAGAGATGTGAGACCCCTAGAGAATATTATAAAAGTCAAGTAACTGACATGTGATAGTGTGGTTCATCCAATAAGAAATGGATTGTTTAAAACAGACAAAGTGGAGTGAGTAACTAGCTATCAGAGACAGTTTTGACATAGAGCCATAAAGTTGGAAGCGGCATATCGTTTTAGCAGGCATTAATGCAGCGGACAGACCTTCCTAATGATCTATAAATAAAACAGAAAAAATGTCTTCCTGGCTTAAGTGAATTATTGTTGCCATTAAAGATGATAGCATGACATGGGAGGAAAGGTAGTGCTACTTCTTTAAAATGGAGTGTTCCTCCCTCACACCCATTACTAATTCCAGCTTGAAACTGGAGTAACACAAACACAACCTTCTTCTGCCCAGTTTTGACATTACATTCACACAAAAGGAAAAGATAGCTTTTTTTTTTTTCTCTGAAAAAAGCCAGGCAGCCCTGTAATATTCGCTTTCTTTCTCCAACACCATTAGCAAATAAGAAAATATCCACCTGTATCTACCTGCTTTCTAGGAGAGCCTGCTCTTCCAAAGCATTGGAAGAAGCACAGAGAAAGAAGTAGTTATAATTTATTAATTATTAACAATCAAGAGGGTTAATAATTGTGGCTGAATTTATCTAATTAAACCTGAAATAAGGGTTTTAATCATATGATCATTGGTTAAATCACTTTAGAGCTTACCTCATGAGTTCTGTAGTCTGATCTACTGCGATGAGGGTCAACCATGAAATCAGACCACGTTACTGAGAGCTTTGTCCATTCCTCGAGCCTGCTGTATTTCTTTGGGAAACCTGTTCCAAAGCAAATGATAGCCCACAGGCAGTAGCTTTTTAAATTTTTGAAACATAGAAGATAAGAATATCCTCTTTGCCTTCTCTATCTATCAGGTTGCTACGAATTAATGACTCTACAATACCGAGGATGATGATTTTTTGAAGGCCTGTATGATGACATAGAATTTTCACGCAAAGTTGAACAAATCTTGATAACAGACTACATTTCCTTTTTTTTTTTATATATATATATATTTTTTTTTTAAATCAGAGTTATATAGAACTCCTTATTTCTAATAACATTGAACCTACTTTGGGTCAGCCATGAAAACAACTGCAGGGATCCTTATGTAGAATGTGACTATACAGAAGTACCCTTTACAGCACTGCCTGTATTGAGGCTAGTGAAGCATCATGGCTTGACCACGCATGACTAAGAGATGATTAAGTTGAATTTGCTTTTGCCCACACTACTTTCTTGAGGTTGCCATTAGCCTTCATCTAAGGTCTGTGACGTCTACCAAAAACATTAATGTACAGCACTCTCTGTCCTTTGTCTTATTTTTAGAAAGTACATTTGCAATATATGGAGAGAGGTTCTTGGTGATTTTTTCATAAGTGGACTCTCTATTCAAAATCCTTCTCCTGGAACCTAGATTCAGAATCCTAGATCTGGTTTTTATACTGTTAGTTTTAGGTAAGTTGTAGGCACACACAAAGTAGACAGTATTCCTTTTTCTTTCACTCTAGCAAGTTTCCTTTCAAAATTCTAAATGTGCCTATCTCTCTTTCCAGAGATGTTCTAAAGATATCTCTACATGGTGTTCTTGATGTAAGCAGAAGTACACTTAAACATCAGCTCACCTGCTGGTTAAGTTCTCCTAGTTGATTGTCACTTATTTGCTGAGATTTCTACCTGCTATAGAACAGTTGTGTTGCTTGTCTACTTCAAAAAAACTTCTTTCCCAGTATTTATGTGCATACAGCACTCTTCTAAATTATAATCAAACACAGAATTCTCAAAGTGCAAAACACAGAACAAAATCTAAGGTCTTGGATCTGGTATTCAAAAAAGAGTGTTAAAATACCCCAATAATTTTCATGTTCATGACTCTAAAATTTAATTTTATAATTCAAAATGCTGTGGAATTTTTTAATTTGAAAAATATGGATTAAAAATTCCTGTCATAGGCATGCATTCTTAACCTAGAGATCAATTCAGTAAATCATATGAAGTGCCCCTCAGCACTTTTCCAAAATTTTACAGTGCTTCATTACTGCAGATAAATGTAGTTATAGTTCACATAATACGAAACCAGAATTCTTGTGCAGGTACTTAATTGAAGAGGATAAATTTTTACGAACCACTACTTTGTTCCTCCTAAATCTTTAGTAGTCCATGGGTAATAATATAAGTGGTAGTAGTGTTAGGTAAACTTTTTTTAATGGAAAGAAAAAATACTGCAGTTTGTTTTGAGTTTTCAGTCTCTGACAATGAATGAAATGAAGGAGGCTCATATTCCAAGGAATTATAAAGGGTTAAAAAAACATAGATCTCCATAAAGAAACAACATTTGAGAGTTTTATGGTTAAATCAGCCATTGCTTTGCTGACCAATAAAATGGAAAATGTGTGCTTTTATAGGTTTATAAAAAAGGCAAGCTCTAGTTGCATGAAAAATAACTTTCACCGATTGAGTACAGGTGGCGACTTGTTTAAACTCCAAAGATGTAAAGGCTTAGTATGTATGACTGAAAAAGGGAACATGGCACAATAAAAAGTCTTCCTTTCTTTACTCATCAATCCTTTGGGTATTCCATGTCAAATAAATGTTACAACAATTTACAGTAAAAGTATACAGTGGAAGTGCCAACGTTAACACTTCTTAGGATTGGACAGGGTCCAAATTTTTCACACCAATATTTAATGTGAAGTAAAATGTCTTTTCCATTGGAAGTGTCAGCTGTAACATGCTTTCCTATATTTGGCAACATGCACATGTGAAGTATAAAGTCAAATGCACATGATGTTCTTTTTATTTCAACCATGATAAATTGTGTTCATTTGTTTAAGTGCAAGTGGCAGTTTTAGTGTTCCTACTATAAATTTTGGTTAGCTTCTATTGACATGCTGTATTAAACTTAAGAAAAACAAATTACACTTCACCCATTTTAATTGACTAAATGTGTCAAAAACACAATAAGTATAACACGAAGGGTCAGAGTCTCAGACTTCACCATAATGGGTGTCATGGCAAGGATCCAGCTTTTTGTACATTTCATTTTTCATAAAGTTTTAGTATGAGGCATACATTTAACATTCACTTCCACTTCAGATTTGTACCTAAAAAAAAAAAAAAAATCTCATCTCTTCTGTTCCCATTGCACTCACACTAATTTTGTTAAAAGTTTCCCCCTCCCCCCCCTTTTTTTTTTTTTTTTAAACATGATAGTACTGATGAATACTGATGATCCACTGTAAACATAAGATTTCAAAACTGACTTTGGTATTTGAAGGAATGAATTTATGATTTATGTAGTACAAGGAGATTTGTGTCAAAACCCATGCCTGAGACTGTGGTTAGGAATCCCTGAGACCACTTCTCTAAACAGGCGATTGTGGTTGAGTACCAGATAAAGCTTGGCATTCTTCATTCCCAGAGGATTTGGATGGAGCCATTACTTTCAATACACACTTCTCATGCTAAATAACTGATGCCTATTTTTATCTTTTGGAAATCTTTACCTGTTTTCTGAAAATTAACAAGTGAAAATAATTGAGAACTACTATAAGATGGCACGAGTATAGGCAGAATGCCTTTACGAGCC
This sequence comes from Chrysolophus pictus, assembly GCA_037305975.1. Classification (NCBI taxonomy): domain Eukaryota; kingdom Metazoa; phylum Chordata; class Aves; order Galliformes; family Phasianidae; genus Chrysolophus; species Chrysolophus pictus. The sequence continues at coordinate 47,857,995 of CM074579.1, read as the reverse complement.
AAAATACCTTGGCTGAGTTCAAGGCATTTGAATGTCTCAGTGTGGATTCATTCGTACAAGTTACGAACAAAGAATCAGCACTTGTTACAAGTGCCAGCATCATCTTTTTTGCCCGTTGCTGTGTCATCCTGCACCCACAGCTCTTGCTCTCATCCTCACAAAGAGGCTGCCTGGTTAGATGTAGCAGAAGGGAGTGGTTGGAGAGCTGATGGGTTCAGATTGCACATAGGGCTTACAAGAGGGTTTATAAACATGAGGTGCCTCACTCATATGGCTTCCTAGTAAGGAAACTGAGCCTCATCACTCATTAAGAGTGATTTATTCCCATATCCTTGTCAGTGTCTTTAATTTTATTTCAAGATGGATATTCACATTTAAACAAATGTACTTTTTTCACCATAGAATATACTCATTGCTATTTACCTAGAGCAAAGCACTTTCTGATAAACAGAATCTTTCAAGAACTGCTAGATATATGTGCACAACACTTCAGTTCAAAAACCATAGGTAAATGTATGCTTCCAAGTTTTCCTTTTAATGGCTATCACTGCTGTACATGTAAGTTGTTAGAATCCTGTTATTATCAAGCCTGATCAATGACCTCTTTCTGCATGGGGTATGTAACATCATGCTAATATTCATTAGTTAAAAAGAAATAACAAAGGCTAGTATAGTGTTGGCCTCTAATTTCATGACTTTAGAAAAAACCTAAATTAAATAACATCTCTGTTAAATCTTTACCAGAAGCTTTTTTATCATTTTGAAATTGTATAAATGTTTTATTTATGAACTTCATTTTTAATACAATTCAGCACTTTTTTTTATGCTGGACCTCAGGATTTCCTGATGCCCTTTCAGATCTGCCACTCTTTTACAGTGAAATCCTCTACACTTCTGCTAAGCAATACTCCTTTACCCACAGATTTTAGAGTTGTGCCCTTTTGTAGGCACTTCTACAACAACCATGTTACTCTTGATATGAAGAGTTCAAAACATTGCTTTACTCTTGAATTTTCAGTGTTAAGGGCTCTTTTATTAAAGTCATCCTATGATACCTCACCAATCAGAAAGTGTTAACACAGTACCTCCAGTATTAAAAAAAAAAAAAAAAAAAAAAAATTGCTTTTATTGGTTTTATGATCCCATTGGGAAAGGCAATGGCAGACAAATTTGGGTTCTAAATCACTCAAAAAAGGGCAACGGTTACAACACAGTTAAAGAAAGAGTTGCTTTCCCACTTTAAGGAACAGGACTCACCAAATACTCCAAAAAGAGAGATAACCAGGCAGAAAACCTTTTTCGTGGCAGTCAGCCCTTAAATGAGGCTTAGGGAGGGGTGGATCCAGGTTCCACGAATTGCTTTCACCTGTGATCCCAGAACTGGCTGTGTCACCAGGTGCTCAGTCATTGGTTCAGGCCATGACCTAAGCAATTCCCATACAGATCCTCACACAATTCAAAGAACTATTTTTATCAAAGTACTTGTAGTTGCTAGAGAAGGCTATGAATTCCTCGAGACCAAAAGTATATTGGCTGGGATCATTTATATACATCATCTTGAAGGGATCTTAAGACTTTGTTCATGATAGGCTAAATTCATGATATGTCAGGAACAACAATTGGAACTAAACAAATCCAATAGCCTGAGTGTGATGGAAGGATAACAGTTACTAAAATCAGTCATTTTTTAAAATTAAAAAATATAATCTAATCAAAATATTTTTTGTCTCAAATTTCACTTTTCAGGAAACTTGTTTTATTTCTGTCACTGAAATGTGGAGAAAGAATTTGTATTCAATTTTGATAGAAATATTTTTTTAATCATCTTCCCCTTGATAAGCTAAACCTAGAAGTATAAATGGGATACCTTAATAGCTTTAGAAAAAAAACATGGTTTTCTTTATTCATTGAATAGACAGTTATTAATTTTTGGTAAATTGAAAATATATAATTGACCATTCCCTTTGAAAAACACCTGTTTTGTGATATTTCTAGTGATAACACTATCCTGCAGAAGTCCTTGTTCTTAAAAAAAAAAAAAAAAAAACAACACACAGGTAATGTGTTACATAACTGCAGCAACCAAGTGCCCACGAAAAAAACAGATTCACACAATCCAATTTTACAGAAGAACATTGGTGTCCCAAAGGTTCTAAAAATTGTAATAATCGGTTAGGGTGAAAGAAACATGAGAAAATCATCAGAGTGACTGATGCTTCCACTGAAGGTGATAATACAGGTTCCCATAACTCTCTTTCACCTCAAGGTTAAAGGCAAAACCCAGTTGGATTTGGCTGGAGTAAAAGTCTGCTCTTTTTAATACAACCACACGACCAGCTCACATCTTCAGTTGGAAGTTGAAGTTGAAAATATTATCTTGAAAATATTCTATTTGTAATCTAGGTGTTTCTCAGAATCTCTCTCCCGTGTTTGACTCTAACAAACACTCCAAGAAACATTCGACTATACTTCATCACAGCTTATTGTGATTGTGAATCCATATCATGCACAAACCTTGCCATTCTTCTTCATTCTCCAGTGAAACACAGTGTTTTTCTTTGCTGTCGGTTATTTAATAAATAAGGTCAAGACATTTTTGGCAATACTCCATATCAATCCTTACTGCTAAAAGTTGTTCATCACAGCGAGAGATTTGTTGGTTTTTCATACAGTTATGAACTGATTTCAGCTGACTCTTATTATCCTCCTGTATCCTCTTTATAATGTTTGCTTTTTGTCACTGTTAGTGTAGAAAAAGCTTAAAATATCTCCACATACATGCATGCATACACATGCACATGCACATGTAAAAACACTGCTCTCACTGCAATTGAGAAGTGTCATCATCATACAGATTAGTGAATGAAAATACAAATTACTATCAGATCTATCTTCTCTTGCCTAATGCACTAAGAGAGTCAGTTTTTGGCCTAGTAAATGCAGGGATGCTGCTTATATACTCATGGGAGCATGGAGTCAAATCCCTCTGGAAATTAGTCCAGAAAAATACGATCATAATGCATCTGCACAAACTGGACTGCACGTATCTGTGGATCAGTAGACATAAAAAGACTACACCAAACCCATGATCCTTTTCAGGAGACATTTTTTCCATAAGCTTACATTGAACTAGACATCATCTAGAAGGAGCCACATCAAGACCTGTGAGGAACAAGAAGCTTTTGCAAGGATTTATATTAAATTTCGGAGTGGTTTACTATAGAAAGAAATATTCTTTATTTTTCTTATGACATATATTTTAATCAATTTGTAGAGTGCTGCTGTTGACAGTATTGTTGACATCAAGGACAGAGACAGAATGAGCTGAAAAATATTTTCCTGTTTGAAACATTTGTCACATCAAGGAAATACATGAAGTTTGAAGGCATTTATTGACATAAGCATAGCAAGATTAATTCAATATATTTGATAAGGTGTGAATAGGGGAGAGCTGTAGCATGGTTGGGATTATCTACAGATGTGACTCATGGTGGTGGTCACAGTAGGTATCTCCCATATGGTTTCCTGGAATTTGCACCTCAGGTCGTGCATTCTGGAAGCACTCACACAACTGTGGGATAGGTAAGATAGCTCGAAATAAGCATTTCACATCCAGGAGTGTACATACACTCGTAGGTTTCTCAACCCATCCAACTGGAGTAACTCTTATTTGTCAAGAGTCACGTAGCTTAAAATGGTGACACATGGAGATACCAAGGCAGCTCATTAGTGCATGATTACTAGATGTTGCTTTGGGAAACTGGAGATTCCAAATTTCTATGGGGAAACCTTGATGAAAACATGGGTTCATTATATAGAGTGGTCATTCGCTCACAATATCCAGATGTTCAACAGCCCAGTTGAGCTAGTTTTTTTTTCTTTTTTTTTCAGGGTACCAGATGTCCAGAAAGCAAAAAACAAATAGCCAAACTCTTCTTCAATCACACAAAATTTCAAGACTGAAAAGCAGAACGTATCCACAGAATAAAAGATTTATGACAGGCCAGTTTATGGTAGATATATCTTTACATACAAATGAGTATTAGGTAGGGTGATGACTCAAAATAGATATTCAGGGCTGCAGGTTCTTTCTTTCACTGAAAGCTGCAAAGGACCTGAAAGCTTTTCTACAAAATTTGGCACAGTGCCACAAAAATTCAGTTTTGATAAACTGCCATCTTTCTAGTAAAACACAGTTTCATTGGAAAATTCCTGACTCACTAGATTCATCTAAACAGATGCTGACAATATGGTTCAAACATACGGGATACATAGGAAGACAGAGCAAATTTCAATTTGTATTTGGACTCCAGTCCTACACTAAGAAAAGTGTAGCCTCACTCCTGAGCACCGGTAAAGCCTTGATGTGGGATTGGGGTCATGGTCATGGTCAGTTACTATTGAAATTCTTCCCAGAAGAAATTTGTAGGGGCCTCGGCATAATTCTGCCATCACATTCTCACCTCTGCAGTACTAGTGAAGGTATTCAGTGTGCACGTTTTATCATATCTGCTGAGGCCACAGACATGACAGTGTAGCTGGCAAAGTTGCAATCCAGATGTATGGCTCTTCTGCTTTCCTTTTGGGATATTTGGCAGAGGTTCAGTGGTGTAACAGTGTACTGCCTTCTAAACCTTGATGCACATGACAGACCAAGACTAATGGTTTCCTCTAAATCTGGGGCTGAATACCATTGTTGGCTTTGAAATTTCCAAGAAATGTAATTTCACTTTAGATCACTATAAATTTATAAGCTGTTGTACAGTGAAGGACTAGTCTCCTGGGAAATGAGCATAAACCTATTATATTTTCATTAACAATCTGTTTTCACCATTGACTTAATCCACATTTACTGTTGTGGAATTTGATTATGCGTTATAAAGCGCCATAAAACAATATTAGGTATGTATCAAAGCATCCATTTTCCTGGTCATGCTGAATTACTCATTTCCTTCATTTAAAACCTTGGGTTCTTTCTATCTAACTCAAACAAAGCTAGCCTGTACGTTTACAATCACTCCAATCACTCACCTGAAAAACAACACAGCAATTTTTTTATCCTTTCCATTAATACCTCTTTTCTACCAAAAAAAAAAAAAAAAAAAAAAAACAGAGAGAGAAGGAAAAATACACCAAAAAGAAATGCTAGACTTTGAGAGGTGTGATATGATCAATGATCAGGTGAGAAGAAGTTAGGAAGGCTCTAAGGTTGGCGCTCATGTGATTTTGGAGGAAACCCATATGGTGGATTTTGATGGCACTGTCTGGATGACTATTCTGAATTTTGGAATTCCTTTCTGTTATACAATGATAGTTTCCCCTTCTTATGTGTTAGATAAGATCCTGATAACAATATCAGGTTACTCATAATGTACTTCATTGTCTAGAGATTTTTGCCTTTTTAATGTAGAATGAAATTATTATTTCAGCAATTATTTGAAGAAAGCTCATTGAGTCACATTAAATAAATCAAAAACATTAAATTTAATATAGCTCCAAAAAAATTGGCTGGTGTTTTATAGCATCTGTGGTTAAAGATGGTTGACAAAAAGTTCTTGTCAGCTTTAGAGTTTTGCAGATAACATTTCCAACTTGGTCAGTCACATTAGTTGTTAGCAAAAACAACCCAGTTCTGATGATGCAGTGATGCCACTGTATAGAATTTTTTACATCTATCAGTGCCCGAGGGGAGAAATTAAAGAGGTTCTTAACTGCAAGGGAGATGCGTTATGTAGAAAAACTATTGTTCCTTCTCTGTTTTTATTAAAAATGCCACTAAGAAAATCAGAAAAGAAGCAAAAGGAGTTTCTTTTCTTGTTCAGGAGTTTTCTATTTAGCAACTTGCCTTTACCTGCTTTGATAATAACACTATGTACAAGCACAGGGGAAAAAGGGGAAAGGTCCTGGAAGTTATATTGATGAACTACGTGTAGATCCCACAGCTGGCATAAAATATCTTGTTTGGGCTGTAAAAATATATTAGTATGTCATGTTATCTTCATAAATTCTTCCAACACATAAGGTGGGTAGTGTCCCTCTGAATCCCAGGACTCATTACCATTTCTGCTTGTTCTTCCCATCCATCAGCTGCTCTGTCATGCAGAGCAGGCACGCGGCTGGGGCCGGAGCATTATGGTTCTGGAGGGGTAGATACTGAGTGAGTTATTAGCTGTGGCAGATAGCCCTGTTCCTGAACACTCCTGAGAAGTTTCTTCACTTAGGAAAGCAACAATTACGATGGCATTTTCAACCTGGGGGATGCTGAAGACTCTGAATACAGCGTGTGCGTTTTTGTTTTTCCCTTTGCCACAACTCTGATTGGACATTAATCACCATTTCCAGGGCTTTCTAAAGGTCACCAAAGAGGCTCAGGTGCTCAGGACATTTGCATGTGTTCATATTAAACTAGAGCAGGCTAACATGAGTATACCACTATCCAAATATCCAAATGATATCTAATTTATTTCAAATAAAAGTGTTACTTTTTTTCTTCATGTTTGCTGGTGGGGAGAATGGAACAACAGTTACTGCCAGATTAAAAAATTAAAGTAGTGTTGACTGATTTTGTTCAGTGTTGCTTGAATTATCTAGAGATTTGTCTATCCTACTTCAATTGATTTAGGAACCAAAATACTTTCAAAGAGAAATTAATGCATTTTGATTTGTGATGATGTTTAAGATTTAAATCCTAAACATTTTAAAATAATCTTATTTATTGTTTAGGATTGCTTTAGTCTAATCAGCTTTGCTATTTGTTTCACTGCAGCAGAAAGTCTTGCAGAATTAAAACTGGTGACACCCTTCTATTTGCTAGTAATTCACAATGTAATTCAAAATATCCACAGCAAGATCAGAACTTGGAGCAGGAGGACCCCAGAAGAATTCTTAGTGAAAATATTTTACCTTAAACTTTTCAGAAACACGCTGAAATTATATATTCATTATTATGTTTTGTTCTTATAACTGCAGTTTTTCCTAAACTATTTCAGTCTGTCAGCTGCTTAGATTATTATTATAGGATATATATAGATGGAATACCCAGGTGTATATTATTCTATCTTCTTAAAAATAAGAATAGTAGTCTAAAAAGAAAGCATGGACCAGTTTACGAGATTGTATAATAAAAGGCATTCCCCTTGATAGTAAAGACAATTTCTGTAGCAACTTTGCTGCATATCTTTCAGTAGAGTATATATAAATATTGATCATTTTTAGAGCACATCATATATCACATGACTGCAGTTTTCATGCTTTTTAAAATGTGTTTCAGGTCTAATTTTGCTCTCCTTTCACTCTTAAACAAAGAAAATGCTTTCATCTAAAATTACTTATTGTATTTCATTCCACTGTGCTATGAAGTTTGAGAGTAGAAGTGAGTTCAATTATTTTCTGTTGGCCCATAACTGTGAAAAAAAAGATTACACTTCCACTTAACATGAAGAACTCTTGCATGAGAACAGTGAATAGTGGTGTTCCTGGAAAAGTCAACCACAATTTTGCCTCACAGACAATGTGGGTTTGACCTGGTTTTCTTGCCTCTAGCAGTAGGTGTCATGACCTGTATGCTGTAGCTCACCTGCTCTAGTGACAAGAACTTTTGGAGAGAGAACAAAGACTCTCACACACTCTTATCCATTCTCACGCCTACTCCAGCAGCAAGTGTGTGGAAAGTCTTGATGCCAGTCTTCCTGCAGTTACAGCAAAGGTTAAAGAAATTTATGTCACTCCCTACACTGAGCGATAACTGATTTCCTTAGATCCCCAATACTGCAGATAGAGGATAACATGAAGAGTCTTCCTAGGCAATAATTTTTTAACCACACCATCTATGCTACCCAACTGTTAAATGTTAATTTTTCATTTTCTTCCTTTTGTTTTGTTTTGTTTTGTTTTAAACAAAAGGACTTCACTGTGACTTACAAGACATTTGGGAAAGACTTTCAAAGCTAGACTCTATAACTGAATAGGAAGGAAACAAATCTGTCTCACTCTCTTCATATTGGATTATGTCAAAGATTAGCTTCTATTTAAGCAACACTGTAAGAAGTTTTACAAAGGATTTTCTTTTTAAACTACAACCATATGTTTTACTCCAATGAAACAGCTTACATATTGGGTATATGAGATTGATTGATGACATTTGCTCTAGCCATTTCAGTAGTCATTTATTCATTTAAGATTACGTTGAGAATGTTTATTAAATGATTGGCGAAGTAACACATTGATCATCACTGCATGTTTCCAACTAGAAACAATTGAAGAGCAGTTATTTTAAAAAAGAACTATACGACATTGGTCGCTCCAAAAGTAATATCTCCTGTTTATTTCCACAGGAACTGCAGCAGATACAAAGAGCACAAAAACATTATTCCATAGAGCAAATTCTCAGCTACAAAATGCTATTTTTCATTACAGTCACCACCATTACCTGTGCACTTTCACCAGCGATGACCAAGAGCCTGCATGTCGCAATTGTAAAAATCTGCACCACCAGAGGTGACTCACTGTTGCTGTTGCTACTGTTGAAATACACCACTTACTGCCTCACTGGGCTGTTGTCCACTGTTTGATTTCCATAAATGTTCAGCAAGCATCAATGGATGTCAACAGGTGAAATCTTTTTCTGCATGGAGGATATTAATTCCATAGTTTTGCTTCATATGTACTTCTATGTCAGATGCTATTTTGTCATACTTCCCCTCTGCTGCCATACGTCACATGGTGACAAACTGTTACAGAATATTGCTGGGAAGATTCAACTCTATGGCCATCCCACCAACATCTGCCTCTGATGCAGATGTTTTATGTTAGTCATGGGCTAACATAAAATAGGAAGCATTAATTCTGGGGCATCCTTCATAGATCATTATAACGTGAGCACACAAGAATATTCACTGTTGTTATGTAACTTCTTTATCATAAGATTTTATAAAAAATACTTTACAATAAAAAAAAGATCCAAACAAGGCTATAGAATGAGAAGTGAGTGATCCAACAGTAGCGAAACATTATGCTTCCATCTTTGCTTTTCCCACTGACCAAAACTGATTGTAGTATAGATACCATCCTCATTTTCAGTTATCCCCATTGGCACAAAACTGAACATTTAAAGTCTTTTCATATTTAAGACTCCTGAAGAACTGGATCCAAAATGCTAGAAAAGTCACCTTACCTCTCAAAGCTGCAGTTTCCCTCTCAGTTTCCCAGCAACTGAACTTCCTCTGTCCTTGGTGTTTTCTTCAGTAGAATGGAGCTTAGTCTTTCCTGGCAGCCTGCCTGAGATGATGAAATTCCTTTCTCCAGGAAGGAAAAACATCATGAGGAGACATTATTTTCAGATCCCACAGTCAGACATAGAAAGTGCTTTCTTTGATTCTGGCTTTCCATGAAGAAAAAATATTCTGGAAAAAAGAAAAAAAAAAACCAAAAACCAAAAGGATAATAAAGAGGAGCTTAAAAAGCTGTTGAAATAAAGCGAAAGTGTAAATAATTCCTCTAAGGAAGATGGAGACTTCATATCAAGTTGGTTACTTTACATGTAAGTTCTCCCAAAAAAATATTGGGTAATTCCTGAGCAGGGCAGAAGAACACCTAAAGAGAAGGGAGCAGGCATGCAAGGGAATATCTACACAGCTGGCTGGTGCAATGTGAGGAGAGGAGGCTAGGGTTGGATCTCACTGACAAGTTATGGTTTTACAACTGTGTATCCACTTCAGCTCTTCCTGAACCGGTCCCGGCTTCACACATGCTTGGGTCCTTGTCTATGTCTGCACAGCAGTGAAGCTCAGCAACAGGACTTAATTCAGATTCCTCCAGAACAGAAACTGATTTGAACATGGTGCCGGAGCACTTGAGCACAAACCAAAAGGCTCCAAAAGGCAACCAAGACACAAGGCAGATTCACACTGCAATTACCATCCCTGCGCTCCACTGCTAATGTAGATGCTCCAGATAAGCTCCCACACAGCCTCTCAGGGGTGTGGGTTCCAGTTCTCATGACTAGAAAAAACAGCATTGGAGAAGAGAGGTTACTGTACTCACTCTTCAGCTATTTTGGGGAAACTATCTTAGTAGTCCATAACCCATTATCAGCCTGAATCATCCCAACCTTAACCTATATACTGGTGTATAGGAAATGAAAGATGCTGTGCATGGTAAATCACAATAAAGCATATGAACAATAATTTTATATTTAAAATATTGTATACAGAGGTAATGAAAGGCAATGGCAACAGACATATTAAAAAGAACAAAAGAAGAATATTTTGAAAATGGGAGCATGGTTGAATTTATGGTAAAATCATATTTGCTTCAGTTTTTCTTGTTTTCATATTTTCAAATAGCACAAAAGTTTTGTACACTTCCAGAAAGAGTGAGTAAAAACACTTCCTTCACTTTATCACAAAATTGACTTCCTTCCAGATATCAAACTGTAATAAATTATAAAATCTATAATGTAGTAATTCAGATGTTACTTTGTTATTGTATTTGAGAACTTATGGAAGGAAAAGTGTAACATTTTTGAATACTGGCTGGTGGGTGGCAAATAGAATTATAAAAAAGGAGGCTTTATGGACTTACAGACTGTTCAAACTGGCTTCCATTTCCTGAAAATACCAGAATAAATAACATCTGTGAACAGAAATAAAAGTACAAGGTGATAAGAAATAATTCATAAGGATTTGTCAAGAATAAATAATGTCAAGAAATATTAATCATATTTCTCCTGCTAATAGCCTCGTATATAGGATGGAGCAGTAGATACTCTATGGTTTGACTATAGAAAAGTTTTTGATGTGATTTAAAATGGCATTCTCAGAAGTAAGAGAATAAAACATGGAAGAATTGAAACTTGCCAGGTGACTGAGCTATGAGTGAGTTACTGAGGGCTACCATCGCTGAAAATCTTTGGAGTCCACATCTTATTTCTTATGGGCCATTAAATAAATTGGAGAGTATAATCTAGTATTTGGGGTGATCTTAACATGCTGCAGAGGTGTTCTAGAGTAGATAGTGTGTAATTCGCAAAGTACACTATGACAAACTACACTGGGATGAGAATAAATCAATCATGCAACTGTATGAAGAGAAAAAAATATAGCAGCTCTGTGCTGAAAGTCAGTGGATCTTATGCTGTATATGAACATATCTAAAATGTGTAGATGTGAAAAAAAAACTAAAACCTATTGTCCTGTTGACATACAGACAAAGAATGTCTGAGAAGAAGGGGCATAGTGACCACAAAAATAATTAGGAACAACTGAAGAGCAGAGGCAGGACAAAACATGAATGAGAATGTCCAGAAAATGATTGAGAAAACTTTCTTGTCCAGTTAAAGTATATAGAAAACATTTCGGAGAGGGAAGAAAACAATTTCACCAGCAATAGAAGCAAATGTAATGGACTCAGTATGGAAAAAGGAAGACTTGCCCAAGAACCACTTGGAAAAACTTTCCTTAGATGTGATAGAGATACTTCTGATATTGCTGTGAAACAGGGACATGGCTCCTTCCAGTCTATTTTTTTTTTTTTAAAGAATTGTTATTGTGGAAGAAAGCACAAAACACGTATGCTATCAGTTTACATGTTTGAGTGTTATTTTCTATTCATAATATACCAGAATGTATATAGTATGAGAACAGAACTTCAATTTGTTTTTATTTATTATGCTATCTAGTAATGCAGATGACTCTAGCTGAAGTTTACATTTCAAATTTAGACATCCACAGCAACATTGAAAGACAATATTTTCTGAGGTAGGCCAACCTGAGACCCAAATAGGTGAAGGTGTCACCAAGTTTGGGCATTAGGGTGTGATATATAAAATCTATCCATTTGAAAAGATAATGAGATTATGTCTGCACTTCAAAGACCAGACTTAGACTCCACATTTAATGGAGAGTTCCTAGAACTATCTATTCTTAATCAGTTATCTTCACCACAGTCATTCCCACAACTGGTATGAGTGTGAGCAGACTTATTCACTTGTGGTGTGTCTATGCTGTCTCATGGCATCTTCCCTCTAAGCATTTATGAATGGCCACATTCGCTAGGGAACTCACTTGAGAGTGAATCTAGAAGTTGGGCTACTGAAAAGTCTGGCAGCTGTTTTCCTCAGAAGCTGCTTGGAAACAGAGTGCCAACTGAAATGGCATCTCTACTGTCTTTTGAAAAACTTTTCTGTTTTGGCACTGATGTGGGTGCGTTTGGAGAAGGTCAAAAGGTGCCACATAGGCCTGCAAGGTGAGACATAAGGGCACTTCAGCAGTAGAAATGTGAGCTCAGGTGAACGTTACTGTGGCCTATAGCTCAAACTTTTCATAGAATGAGTGTCAGATATTAACAAAACAGTATAATGACAATTATTCCCTTAATTTTGTGTGTATTTTTACTCATAATTGTAGCATTTTTGTGAAATACCATATCAAATATGTATATACTTCCTAAGAATAGAAAAGCAGTCTAATTCACATCACAGGAATTTTGCACTCCCTTTCAGGATAGGTGGGGTTTTATTGCAAGTGATATTGCAAGTGATCCAAATTTTTTCATACAGTTGATGCTACTATCAGCTAGAAAACAAATTTGAGTAAAAGATTACTTTATTAATGCTTGCTGAAAGTTATTTTGCAGATGTCTATTCTTCTAGCAGCCATATTTGATAATTAATGCATGCAAGTCTGAAAATACAGAAAGAACAGTCCATGGAAAGATCCCAAAATACTTACTCTCTCTGCTCCATAATGACAATTTAGCTGCAATATTTACATATATAACAGAGTATATGTCAATATTTTGAAAACCACATTTTCAATGTTTATAAAAACTTGTAATTTTGTCATCAGAAAGTAAAGATGTACCAGCTTCTGGTGCACTGAAGGAAGCATACAGATTTTGCATTCTATGTTACTTCTAATAAATAGATTGCTTAGTTTATTGAGGAACATTTAAGGACAGAGGAAATGAATAAGCATGAAGTACAGCTGGTATATTAAAAGGGAACCTACATGACAACAGTCAAATACCCTGCAGCAAAGGGGTTTAATAAAACAAATAGAAAAAGCACCAGGATGCTTTCTTTATTGCAGCATTTCCAAAGTGTAATAAAGAAACCAAACATACAACAAACAAAGCAGGCTAAAATACTGATCCTACATTATTGGACTGTTAATAAATCATACTGATGGCCCACTGTTAAGTGAAATAGTTTTGTGAACAATAAGTAACAAATATGGAAACTCATCTAAAATACCTGATGTAGATCCCATTGAAGATAATGCCTTCCAGGAAGCAATCATCATAAAATTATGGGGAAAAAAATCAAACTAATTTGATGGCCTATTTGATGCAGCTGGTGGGGAACCTAAACAGCAGACTAGCCTTTGTGTTTACTACTCTGTGAGGGGTTCACCACCATCAATAAACTGAGTGTTAATTCTGGATGATGGTCTTTATCAGTCTAGTATTATTCCCTGCATCATTGAGGGCTTGACTCAGCCCACACTAAATTAAAAACAAACAAAAAAACCCAACCAAAACCTCTTGGGAGCTGACTCTAGAGAAGCTCCTTGTGGCTCCAAGTGCAGTATATCCCCTGGTGACTACAGAATGCTGGATGGAGAATGAGCGGTTCCCAGCTCAGCTGCAGAGAGCAGCATGTTTGCCTGCTGGGCTGTACAATGGAGCTCAGGCTTTTCAGAGTGCTACTAGGGGATTATGCTGCATGTGTTTGGAGGGAGCCAAGACTTTCCAATGTGGTTGAGGCTTGTGTGGACGCATAATAAATGAGCAGCAGAGCTGAGAATTGAATTCTCTAAAACCTACCTCCTAATCCCACTCTTCAATCAGTACAGTAAAGTAAAAATATCCCTCTTCATAGGTACAGGCAAAATCCATTTGCAGTATTATGTCAGAAATTCTTATAATCCATGGACACATGGATAGTTTATAAATCTAAAATTTTGCTTGACATTCAATCCTTTCCAGGATTTTAAATTAATTCAAATGCGTTTGCACAAATGTCTCTGATGGAGACTTTTACAGAACGCTCACAGCTACAGGTTTGGCTATTAAAGATACACTTCTGTGTTAAACAAAGTTGTCTTCCCTATTAAAATTGACAGCTAGGCCCATATGTTCCATAAAATAATGGAAGGGGTCACTGTGAACAGTATTGCAATGGATCCCAAAGTTCTCATAACCATTCAGAGTGTGCTCTTGTAGTAAATTCACTGGAACCTTTCAAAGAATATTGCTTTGCAGCTCAGTATTACCTCTCACTAGCACAAAGAGAGAAAACCTGCCAAAACCAAATTCTGTCCATGTTTTCTTCTACTGGATTCCAAATACATGCATCTGCTTGCTTGCCACTTCGTGAAGGGGACAGCTTAGGAACATGCATTCTGACTGCCCCAGTATTTCTTGGGTTTAGCAGTGCATTTGCTGTACTTCAGAGTCCCAGCAATGCCTTGCAGTACCAGCGCAAGTACCACCCTATCCTGACAGTGCCAAGTTACCCACTGCCACCCTGCCTGGTTGTAACAAGTCTTTGGCAGCAAATACAGCATGCTGCGAGTTGTGCTGGTCTGACAAAGGGAAGAAGCATCCAGATCAAAGCTTCCTATGGGGTTTTGGTTGACCAGGCATTTTGGGAACACATGCCAGCCATGAATGGAGTGGATGGCTCCCCACAGAGGATGGTTGGAACCAAAGGAGATTCATAATATTGATAGCTATTTTCAGTATAAAAAATGGGTTCTCAAAATAAGGATGACCCAGGTATACGAGGTTGAAAAGACACGGACACTTCTTACAACGTACTGAGACTTTTCTCACTATGAGATTTAATGCAAAGTAGGCAAATCCATTTTCCACCACTGGAATTAATGTCCTCACATTATTTGATTATGAGCAAAATGATGTAAAGTTAATAGAACTGAGATGAAGCAATAATGGGCTTATGAGGAAGTGTCCACTGAATTACCTGCACTGAAGATCACTTCCAATGTCTGCTCTCTTGCTTAACATTAACTAGCAATTGGATAAAACAGGTTAGAGTTAAAGCCTTTCTGTCTTTGCAAAAAATTCTGGGCAGTGAAAGTCCAACATAGACTTAACCACTTAACCTAAAGCCATGTGAAAGGTAGGACTCACCCCTGTTCTCAGAAGAGGCTTATTCTCCAAGCATATCACATAGCTCAAGCTGGGTTCAGAATTCCACTTCAGAGGCCAGGCACCTTAAGATATTATTGGATGTGGTCCTTAATATCTCAAAAACAATAACAACAAAAAACCAAATCAAAACACTACTTCATGTATAGTGTATCTTTGTAATATTTCATTTAGTTTCCTGACTTTTAGCTTATTTCATCTTTTCCCATAAGCTAAACACAATTTTTCCCCTGTTCTCACCTAATATCAAAGTTTGCCTAATGCTATTAGAACGGGTTTCAGGAAACACTGAAGTATTTTTTATCTGCAAGAAAAACTAACTGCTGTTGAAAAGCCTCATCAACCTGGGATCATTGCCATTCATTTTTTTCCCTAGGCATTATGTAAACATAAAAAATTGCCTTGCTTCATTGTCATCTGTTTAGCTTTTCATATACTGAATTAACATAAGATTTCACTTATGGATAGAATTTGCATAGTAGCTTGGAAGTGAAAATACTCCTTTCCATTCATATGCAAACAGGACTATTTTCTTGTTGTCATCTATAGTTGAACTATTTGTTGAGTCTTCAAGAAGTTATTTCCTACGAGTGGCAGGATTTTACTTAAAAATTTCTCTCCACCTCACCAGTCTTTTTTACTGATTTATTCTAACACAAACTTTACCCAGGCTTGCCCACTAAGAGAGTTGATGTTTTGCTGGAAATTATTTTTTTGCTACTCTAAGCAAAGGCAGCCAGGTGCAGAATACTGCATTACCAGTCGCTATTTGTATTATGCTGCTAGTTATCTCCTTTATGTCTCTTTCACTGCATTTGAAAAATCCCTATTGCTTCCTTCTGCTTTTCCACCTTTCCAAAACGGGAGGTAGTGAAGATCCTTTGTCTCCCCAGTATGAGAAGAGTTTAGCCTGTATCTTTCCAGCTCGATATCTGCTAAAATATTAGCAAAACCAGAAATCCCTTCAGATTCCCTTTTCCAGATCCACTCCTAAACAGCTACCCAAAATAAGCATAGGTACTTGTACTATGCATTTTTTATAGGCATACATAACCTACTGTGCAACTTAATTCAGTCTTCTTGCATTTTAACATTGTTTCGTAATAGCACTGTAGGTGGAATTTTGTTTTTGCTACTGATACCAAACCATTTGGGATAGTTCCAGTTCCTCCACTGACAGCAGTTAATTTTCTTCTCAATAATCTCTCAGCTAAGCTTCCCATTCTATTTACTTACCCACTGAAAGAGCTGCTAAATTTCCTATTCTCTTTTCATTGGACAATTATCTTCCACCATCTTAGATAATCAAGAGCCTGCTGCAGCCCAGACATATTAAAACTCAGCAAGTTATTGTAGCCAATGCTATACGATTATAGTATTTTAACAACTAGTGCATTTCTTTTGTGCATGAGCTCTTAAATATAACAAAGGCCTATTGTGTTCAATGTGGGAACACAAATCATTTTTAAAATGTGATTAATTGTGTAAGTATGGACCTTTTAAGTATGTGTGGTAAGCCCTATGCTATGGGAATGACACTTACTGCTCTCTCAGCATGAGTCTGATGAAGTAAACAAAAAGTTAAAATACAGCCTATAGCCACCCTGGCATTCATTAACATAGCATAGAAAGCAGAAACTAGTCACATTTTATATAAAGACTCAAAATCTGTGTCTACTTACATTAACGTTAGTCAATTGGTGAGTGCCAACTTTGCACATAGCATGTTTTATTTATAGGTCTATATAGTAGTCAAAAACATTCTATCATGGAAATGTGTTATTCATTAATTCATATTTTGCTCAGCTCCACTTCTTGAACCCATCCAGGTGTTTTTTAAACGATGAAGGAGGGTAATTTAATACCAAAAAGCATTCACATTCACCCTATTTTTTTAGTTTCATGTAACTAAATATTTCTCCTGATTTTGTCTATTGTTTATTTTTAATTAGTTCACATATATCGCAAACTGAAGCTTGTCTGTAATTTTATCACAAAGTTCTGCACAATGGTAAAAATAAAGGCAGAATACATAGTCAGCTTACTGAATGGAGTATTTAAATAAACTTTTTCTCAAATATCCATTCTTTACATAATCTAGGATAGTAAATGCTTCTGCAGATACATGCTTCTGATGCCTAAATGGTTTTTAAAAATCTTTTCAAACCACTGTTTCAATGATCTGTATGAAGTTCATTCACACATTTCAGAACACAGACCACATCCAACAACCTCAGCAAATCCAGCAACATGCAAAGTATGTGTGCTTTCTCTAAAGACGCTTTATAGGTTTCCATGACTTAACCTATGGGATTTAAATAGGTTTATAGAAGAAAAACAAAGCCCTTTTCTTGTTGGCTTTATCTTCTTTGTGAACTTGACATAATCAAATTTTAATCAGGAGGAAAAATTAAAACCAATTTAAGATATGAACAAATATATCAAAGCCAAAATGCTGCCAGTTACTGCCATATTTATCATGTGAATCATCATATAGGTCACTTGTAAGCAACAAAGCAATTTTTTCCATTAGAAAGAATTATATATTTTTGCTAGCATGCTTGACATAGAAAAATATTTTTAAGTGAGACAATTTTTTCTATTAAATTTTTAAAATTTTTTTTAAACCTATTTTTTCTTTCTTTTTTTTTTTTTTTTAAGCAAATGACCAGGCTGCCACTTATCTTCTGCAAGTTTCAGCTCTCAGATATAACTAGACTGAAAAATGATGTTTTTCCTCTTTTATGGAAACTATAAATTCTTAACCATTTACAATATCCTTCCTGAAGTTCACAGCCCCAGATAAACATGTCCTGTTTAGTGGAATGGTACAACATTTTGGAAAGGTTTCATGCAGAGCCAACATTTCTTGATCTTCTGTATAGTCTTTCCAAAAGGATTCAGAGGAATTAACTAAGCATTTGAAAGGATAACTAGAACAAGCCGAGTTATGCAAATTCCTGTTTAAAAAGTTCAATATTGTATTTCACTGTTTCATTTTAGAAATCTCCAGCAGAAGTTTCACACATCTATTTCTTGTATGATTCTTAGGGAAAAAATAAATCAGGTTGAGCTTAACACCCTTTATTTCATCAGGCTGTATGAGATTAAGGGCTCATCTCTTCAGGCTTATCCAACTGTAGCAGCATTAATGTTACAGTGATACTTTTCCTTAGCCCAGAGTCTTTAGATGGGAAAATTTCATCGGCTTACATATTTGAGAGTGCAAACAACATCAAGGTCATATTCTATGGAATGAAATTACAATGGGTACGAGGAACTTGTTGATCAGACAGAGGTACAACTGAAGAAAGTCAGAGTTTAGATAGGAACTACCTTGGATGAAATTTTCTATTAAAAATCTTTAATCTTGGCTTTAACAGCTGCCTGAAGTCCAGAACGAAGGTCTCTCTGGTGTTTCAGTGAAAAGCAGACTTTCTTTAACAGCATTTCCCTATTAAAAAATAGTGGTCATAGATGTTTGCCAAACACTGACATTACAAGTCATGAGAAAACTTCAGAACTAACATGCATTTTAAGCAGAGATTTGGTACCCATATCCAAAAAAATGTTGTTACACATCCTACATTTTGCTGTATTCACGTCCACAAGTATCATATCCTTAATTGAACTGAGCCTCTTTCTAATGCAGTTTAGGACATCTGGAAGTCCCTTCAGGTGTCTGGTTTCTTAAATATTGGCAGTGTAATCTTAAAACACTTGGCAGCAACAAATTTAGTACAAAGCAGAGCCACTTTCACTGAGTAGAATAATTTAGAAAAATCGTTTGCATGATTTGTGCTTAGTAGTGATTAAAGCACTTTCCTAGGAAGTGACAGACTTGATTTCAGCTCCTTTACCCATGCAAAGGTGTCCAGCCTTCCTTCTCTCAGTAGAAACAGAAAGTCATGCTTGTAGTGTTAAAAAAAATTGCATAGTTTTGCTGCAAAATTTGTGCCAAAGAGCCAGTAAGTGAGAAAGAAAACCAAAGTAAGTACTCTCCTTTTACTTATTACTGAATATCACTGCGTATTATTGAAGAAGGAGCAGGCTGTTGACAGTGTTTTATGTTCTCAGTATACTTGAGACATTTTTTGAAATTACACTATTTCTGTATTCTGTTAAAACTGTTGCTTTTCAAACACCACTGTGTGCAGTCTACTCAACACTTGATGGTAAGGACAAGATTTTTCTTCCTGTAGGAGCCAATTCTCATAGTCCTAGACATATGCAAAAGGAAAAAAGTCTTTTTTGCGCAGAAAAGTTGAGGATAATATAGCATTTTTTCCCCCATCTTTAGTTAATTGACATTTAATTTTGAAACTAAGGCAAATGAGCCTTATATTAGTTCAATATTTTTTCTTATGAGTGAAAATACAGAAATAACAAGCGGAAATTAAAGATAGGCATGCAACTGCTCCATTTGAGATCAAAGTAAAGTATAACTGGTTTGATTTCCTACATAGTCTTGAGATAATCTCTTGTGAAGCTTCATGAAAATAAAGATGATGATACTGAAGCGAGTGAGACTTCTAGAAGCCATTTAAACCCAGTCTTCAAATTCATGTACCCAGGGAGCATCCACACAAGATAGTTACATCATTAGGCATTTTACTTGATGTTCCTTAACGGCATTTGCTAGTGATGCTGTATCTTCTATAATGTATACATAACCTGTTAAGTTGCAGGTATTTTTCAAGTCCTACCACAGTGATGTTGAAGACTCTTCCAGGTCAGTTTCTGATTGTTTACAATCTCCTGCTGTGTCTGCAATATGCTTGAATTGTACTTAAAACACATAAATCTGCCTTCAAAGGCAGCTTGGGAGGCAGAAGTGTGGCTAGGGAATTTTAAATGGAAGGGACAAGTAATAGCTACAAAGAACTGAGTTTTTAGTAGTAGGTGTTGCAGTTTGTTCCAATTACAGCACACACTAGAGTGTGAAATGTTCATGCCAGTCTAGTAAAAAGAAAAAGTACACGCAATGCTGAAATTAACACCTTTGTAATTACAGACAAGTTTCTTTACTACCCAGCAAGCACAGCTGAGGTGGCTTTGGATAAATGCAAGCAATAATTGCGCAATAGGCAGTGTGACATTTTTTCAATCTGACTAGGTAATGGGAACTTTCTTTGGCAGTCGTATAAAACCATTTGCATTCTCAAGCAGAATTCAAGAGTGTACTACATCTATATTTACCTAACTGAAAATCAGACAAAAGGTTTTTTTTTTTGCAATTAAATGACTTGCATTCCCCTTCGTTCCCCTCATGTGCTATTAACAATCAGAAAACTACACATTTGGCATTATTCAACATAATTTATAGCTCCTTCTGCAATCAAGCCAGAAACTGGCCATCATAGAGACAAACATGCCTTTCATTTACATTGAGTGAACTGTCTTAGGACATGGCAGAATAAATAGTTGGATATTCCCTAATAATTGTACTCCCTTACTATTCACACATTCTTGTTGACTCATCCAGGAAAATATCATTGTGTCTTAATTTTATTCATGTTTCCACTATAACCCTGCAGAGTTTTCTTAGTGCTGCAAGATTATTTTAGTTAGCTTTACTTGCCAAACATATCTTTCTCCACTTTATTATATCATCGTTATTATTTCTACTATATAGGAAGTATATTGCCACATATCATATATCAAAACATTACTAATGCCATTAAGACAATGCCAAGACTAGTCACATGATATGCAGAGAGCTGCAAGCACTAGCTGACCAGTTTCTGTGAAACTTGTGTTGTGGGTGATGCCAAAGCTAAAAACAGACTTCCCATCCAGGACAGAAGAAGTCCCTCTATTCTAAAATAAATCCTGAGAAGCAGATACTCACATGTAGTTCTTTTCAAAAACGGCATAATATAGTTCAAATGCATTTTAAATTTTTTTTAACCTCAGAATAAATGCTTCTATAGAAGGTATAATTTGACAATATTGAAAAAACTGGCTGCAGAAATGTTTTTACACAAACTTTTCACTTTTGTAGGTTTTGTTGCATAAAGGAAAGAATAGCAGTACTGCTCAAAGGACAAAAATAAGGTTACAGTTAACCTTAATGCCTTCCTTTGCTAACATCTTAAACCTTGCCTCTGCAACATCATCATTCATTTGACAAGGCATCTGCCTGCAATAAAATTAAAAGCTTCACAGCAAGCCTTTCTTCTGTTTTTCTCCATCTAGCTATACCCATCTGCTTGAGCAAGTAATTTGGAGTACTATAGTTCTGGTCTTTACTGCTGACTTTCTTGTGTGCGCCAAAAGGAAAATGCTAAAACAATTCAAATATTTTAATTCTTATGCTTTCTTGTCTCTATTTGAAACTTTATGGTGATCACAATATACTACTTATTACACACACAATGTACATTCAGATCTTAATATTGGTTTTCACTATTAATAGCAGCTTGAATAAAATGAGACTAATAAGAATTAGAGCTGCCTTCCATTACTGCAGTCCATGTTGCTTTTCATTTGTATATCTTAGCAGAAAATATAGTGTATCTAGTCACCATAGGAACACATTCCCCATCTGCTGTATTATCACATTTTTTCCTCTTGACTTCTGTAGATTGCAGTCCTCTCTACTATGTTGTCTAGATATGTAGGGGCCAATTTCCTCCTCATCTAAGAGGAGTTATTACAGACATGAAAGCAGCCCTTTTTCTTAACTCTTGAAATACCATGACTTTTCATATACACAACATTTTCAACAGTAGACCTGCAAACCAATTCCTCCCTTTCTGGCTTTTCCATCAACATTGCTTTTGAAGAAACTTGGTTGGGAAATCTGTCAAATACTTTTCAGGAGGAAAAAAAGAGCAATTTCTGTTTGCAAAAGTATATGCTTTGTTATGCATCATGAACTCCCCTCTGATCAAGGCATATGGTGCAGTTTCCCCAAAAGCTTAGCCCATATGAAAGCATGGGAACTAGGGAGCACCACACAAATTCCTTTGAGGCACAATAGTCCAATGCAGATTAATGTTGAACTGACTTCAAACATAGAGTTTGGGTTCAGTTCAAGAAAATAAAACACTTTGATTTATTAAGGCGAAACTAAACATAGACATTTCCAAATTGAATTATTTTGGAACATTTCATTCCAGGACGAAATTGTGATATTACAAACTTTTTGTTTCTTTTCTAGAGGAAAATAATGTTGAATACTGTTCACCCCTTTCCCCCCATGGGATATTTTCTGTTCCCAGTACAGAGCTCGTAGTTTCTACAAAACAACAAAATTATTCAAATTCAATAATATCTGTGTATTGTACCCAGTACTTTCGCTGCCAGTGTTTTTTTTTTTCCCAATGAAAAAAAAAATAGTGGGAATTAGTGTACTTATGCAGAAGCAAGTGAAAACATTTCTATTTTTTTAGTTACTGAAGAGTAAAAAAGATGCACACCATGAAAAAAAGTAAATTTGATAAATTTAAAAATTGAAATGTTACAAAATTTTTAAATGAAGACAACATAAATATAGGACTAAATATACTTCTTTGGACTTGTATTTTTTGTTTAAACAGGTTTTAGACTGCTAGTAACCCAGTAGGATTAGGAAAGGAGAAACAGTGACCTGAACTTTCTCTGATTTAACATCAGCCTCTACCATCACAGGTTTTTATGCTCGTGTATATTTCTCCTCACAGATACATCAAACTGGATCTTAAATCTTTTTAAGTTTTTGCTCCTAGTAGCCCTAACTGGATAGTAATCTTTTCTGCTATAAGCTAACAGAAAGCAACAACTTATTTATTACTTATGTTCACGAAATACTGTTCTGATGAAAGAATATAGTTACAACATTTTTCTTTCTCTGGTCTTCAGCTTCCTGACAAATGAATAATTTATTCAAAATTTCCAGCACTTGACATTGCTGAGCATTTTACTTATCTACTAATCTATTTTATTTTGCTTTTGGGTCCCCATCCCCATTCAGATGTTTTGTTCTTGCTTCCACGTTCAGCATCAGTCTTCCTAGTAAAATCTTGAAGCAACTGGTCAGCCTTGCACCAGGTCTTAACCACTTTTAAACTCTATGCTCTTATTTTCTCTTTTATTTTCTTTATGCTGAACAACATTTCATAGTGAACTAGCTATGAGCAAAACCTAATAATGGAAGGGAAGATCCCTTCCAGGCTCTCTTAAACATTCTTTGGTGGTCTTCCCAATTTGTTCCAGATTCAGGACTACACAGTTTTTCTAAGGACTGGCTTAGCTGGCAAGCCTCATGAAAGCTTAGCTGTCTGAAGCCTAAGGTTTTCCTCAGAGCTGGCTGCCTCTCAGATTGTATCCCAATGACATACCAGAGTCTCCTATTCCAATCATATTCCAATGATATTCCAGAGCTTCCTGTTTACTCAATGGCCAGGTGAGACAGAAGAGTCACTTTATCTGAGAAGTCAGCAAAACACACTTAATCTTTCCTTACTTTTAATGTTCTTAATCAGATTGACTCTTAGCAGACTTTTCTTCCAAACTTGATGCATCTCTATGGAAACTCGAACATCAAATGCATACAATAAAAAGGTTGATGCTTTCTTTTCTTACACAGAGAAGATATTCACTAGTAGATCTGTAGAACTGAGAAGGCTAACACTTGCAAAAACTACTCAAAAGTCTTTGAAAGTTATGCTTTCTTAACTTTTAACAGTCTTGAACATCTTGGCCATAACATTCAAAGGTCAGTGTCACCTAGTTTGAATTAGGAGAACATTTTTAAATTCATCACTGCTAAATAGAACTTCAGGTTACACAACTACACAGTCTTGGAGCACAGAGAACTAGATCCTGAAACTGGGAGTGCTTAGGCTGCTGACCTCCAGCAGCCAGTGGTATTCTGCCCCAGAATCAGACCAGCATGAAACAATGAGGTGCTCTGAAGGATGCTGCTCATATTCTGTTATCAGCACACATCCACTTCTACAAGGCCACGCTAACTGCTAACAAAGACACAGCCTCTGCAGAGAGAGATGATAGCAGACAACCAGTTCTAAATTATCCAAAAAAGGGTGACAGTTGCAACTCAGTTAAAGAAAGATTTATTTACCTGCTCCAAAAATCAGGGCTCAATAAATACTCCAAAAGGAAGAATCTCCAAGTAGAGATCCTTCCCTTATGGCAGCCAGCCCTTAAATGAGGCTTAGGGTGGGGAAACAAGGTTCTACCCTTGTGATTGTACAGGTGAATTGCTTTCATTTGTGCCCCCAGGGCTGGCTGTGTCCCTTCACCACATGCTCAATCATTGGTTCAGGCTGTGGACTTAGCAATTCCCATACAGCCTCAAACTTCTGAGCTGTGTGCTTTGCTATCTTACAAATTGTACACATTTACTCATATCTAATAACGTGTAACAAAAGGTATGGTCAGTTCTTTTCAAGGTTAAAACCTTGGGAAGAGACTTTTTGCTCAGTTTTCCCAACACAGAAGAGATGTGGCTTACTACTTAAATTCTTTGCTATACAGGCCCAAAGGAGTGGCTAAAGAACTTTCAAGCTATGGATATTCAAATTTTTCATGTATGTTTGTTAGTTCAAGTAATTCCAATCATAATATCAAGACCTTTTGTGTTTTGTGTGCCTGTTAAAATCATAACATAGAATATTTTTCTCTAATTTGTGCACAACTTTGGTAAGACAGGTGCGTAAGGAATTACTCTTCTAATGTAAGCTGGTGTTGGCTTGAACATGTCCACTCTTTGAATAGGTGATTTTATAATGCCAAAGTGCATCATCCATGACATAGCCCATAAGCCTTGAGGTTTTTTGTTCTCTACAGCATGCTTCTTATGCCAGTATTCTTATGCTCAACAGTAATGGAGGCTGACAGTAGTAAACAGTGGTACCAAAATGGAAAATCTCTTCCTCTCGCTTCTTCAAAAATGTCAACAACCCTTCCTTGGGCTAGAGACTGAATAAAAAAATAGTAGAAGGCACATAGGCAGGAGAAGTCTGGTTGTCAGCTGTGTCTGACTGTCTTTCTGTCCACATTAGTGCTTGTTGAATGGTTTATGCTGAAATTTACAGTTTCATTTTTACTCTCTTTCAAGTCAATTAAGAAGTGAAGTTGGTGTGACCTGAGGTCTGTGGGAGCATCATGCTCAGTCCCTATCTGTTAAGTAGTTGATTACCTACTGCCTGTGTGTATTGCAATTATCCTTGTTTCTATAATTACACTATACAATCATCAACTGTCCAGTACAAAATCCTTATTAGGTTAATAGCAGAACTTAAAAGGGTCAGGGTGCCCTTTTGGCAAGTTTCACACAAACTGTGCTTTTGTGGAAAAAGAAAAATTTAAAATAGTTATATGAATGATAATTAAATAGCCACCCTAAAGCCTGCTATGCTCAGCTTACAGCTGTGATCTAGATAGTACTATTGGTCCAGAACTGCTCTACTGGATTTCTTCCATGATTTTTTTCTTTTGCTCTTGATGGCAGTGTCATTGCTCTCAATTGGAATAAGTTATTAAACTTATATAGCAAATGAAACTTCATTGCAGAACTGTCCTAAATAATGTGAATAGAAGTCTGTCCAACCATAGACCTCTTGAATAATACTGTCTACAACCTTTTAAAGAGTTAAATATAGTAAACATTGGCTCAACTGCAGTTACAATATGAAGACTTAATTTTTAACTACAGTGTATTTTCACAGTATTTGCAGAAGCAATCAGAACTGTGAGAGGCTGTTAAGGGGGCATGGGTTTTGATTTAGTGAAATATATTACTTCCTCATTTCTTACTTTTTAAGATAGATGTGACAAAAATTGTCAAGTGAAGATTTTTCTAATGTTTACACAGTGTTCTTTCATCAACGACATAAATGCAATATTGAAAGGGTAATAGTTGAATTAAATATGCAATAAAATAAAGTAAGCTATTCAGTCTAATGGAAAAGAATAGTAATGTCCATATAGTTCTCTTACCTGCTTCTTCTCTCTCTACAAGTTTGTTTTTATTTTTATTTTTTCACAGTACTGTTTTCTTCTTTTTTTTTTTTTTTTTTCCCCACAGACTCTAGACTGGCATAGTTCAAGCGCTATCTGCAATTTTTTGAGCTTCCAGCTCTTCTACCTGGCTCAGGATTTAGTCTTGTAATTGCTGGGAATTTTTGAAGTTAGATTACTTTGTGGTCTCCAGATCACTGCCAAAGAAAATAAAGATCACAGTGACAAGAGGTGAAAAATCAAGATAGAAATATAATAAATTTACCCTTAGACAAAGCCTAGAGTATGTGGTTTTAGTGAAGAAAAAGGAAATGTATCGAGCTCATATGAAAAATGTCAGTAGAAGGCAATGAAGAATTTGTTTTTCTCCTGTGTTCACAGCTTAAGTAATGGGCTTCTTATAAAACAGCAAAGTAAAAAATAAAACCAACAAAAAGTAAAGAATAAAATTTGAAGACACATGCTTAAGAAGAAACTGAGAAATACTTGTAGCTTTTTTTTTTTTTTAATGCTATTCCATTTTATACTGAAATATGTTTGGGAATATGTTGTCACTATAATTGGATGGAAAAAAGACCTGCAAAATAGAATTTTTTGTGAAGGAGTGCCATTAGAGATGTTCCTATGTACAAAAAATCAAAAATAACATGCCTTTTTGGATTATTGAAAAAAATCCCTAATATATATATATATATATATATATATATATATTTTAAGTCAGTTTTGTATTTAATTTCACTTACGCAAAGCCTATTGTACCTCACAGGACTTGTAGAAATGGTAGTGTGGATTTTCCTTTTTCCTCCTCTGTTAAATAGATCTGTAGACTAGAAAAACCACTCATGCTCGTGGCATTCATATGTCTTCCCAAAAGCTTCATAAGCCATGATGTTTCTCCTAAGTCAAGCAGTGCTGCCAAACTTGCCTTACAGGTCCTAAAAAGAAACAAAAAGCTTTCTTTTTTAAGAGAGCTGGTGAGCATTCTGACACATGGCCTACTTCTGGTGTGACAGATGTCTCACATTTTGTCAGTGTTTGACACAGGTGATTCAAACCCATATGCATTGCCTCCCAGATATGTTGCAGGAACTGTTTGGACATAATACCAATGGTTCTGTCACAGGCTATGTGCACTCCATTCACTCAAATAACATAACATTCCATTTATGCCTATAGCTTGATGAGGTTGGAATTTTAAAATTTATCACTTTAGATCAAAACTAGAGAATGCAGAGGAGTTCAAATATAGTGAGAAAAGTTTCACATTGAAATTCACCATCAGAGAAATGAAATAAGCCCTTCTTAGTTATTTTGGATTCTGGTTCCATTCCAGTGGACTTTATAACATGAACCGGCTTCAACTATTTGAGTTATACAAAATAATTTTTTTAGTCAACATTGGAAACAGTTTATTGTTAAAGACAACAAGTCACAACAAGAACAAGCAGCTGAAATTTTCAAACGAGATTTCCAGATAAGTGGATATATCAGAATTGGCAAGATGAATTTCTTTCCTTTTACAAAAGCACCAAATGGCCAGGAAATCTCAAATAACTGTAAATGAACTCTGAACACTGCTCTGAAATCTTATCTAAAAATTGGCATCGTCTTTAGTATGCCTATAGTTGTTCAAATCCTCCTGGGAAAAAGTCTACCACCGGAAATGTCAGCGTTATTTATGTGTCCTTTTCCAATTTCTAATAGAAGAACTGTATCAGCTGTTAGGCATGACATTGATATGTACCAGAAAACAAGATAATATTGCCATTTGTTTTATAAAACATCAAACAAGCTTAGGCAATTTGGGTGAAATATATGTGCAAAAATGATTTGATGTTTTACATTGAAACTTTTTCACTTGTTCCAAAATTGTTTTCTTAGATGTGTGTCTTCAAATTGGAAAAGATGAGAATAAGTAGAATATAATCTGTGGCTTTTTTGAAGCTGATTAATAGTGGTATGTTAAATTAAGTTTTATACCTACGCAATTTCATGGTATGAAAGATTATTCTATTATTATCTTATTCAATGGCTTTGAATTTAGTTTGGAATGTCTTTGCCAAATTAAATTTGACTCTTAATGGCATACTGTGGTTAGAATTCAAAAATTAGGCTCTCTACTGCAAATCAAGATCCACAAAGAAAGACACATAGTACCATCTTAAGTCTAACATCAAGAAGTCTGACAAAGTATCTTATAGTTGACCATTAAGTTACAATGTCTTTGTTTCCAGCAACTATCAAAATAAGCATTTGATGAGTTATTGAAGTTCACTGTCTGGTCAGCAACAGGATTATTATGAAATTCATTATTAATAATACATTGTAAATATTATGACTACTAGAAAGGATAGACATATTGCACTGACAGGCTTGTGGGAGAAGATGTACGCGCTTCCTGAAGATATTTTCTGACCTGAAACCAGAAGTTACTCAATCTAGTCTCAATCATAGTGTGCTCATTTGCTCATTCTGGTGTCACATCTAAGTAAAGATTTCTCCCTAGGGAAGTAAGTAAAATAATCCCAAACAAAATAACTGCTGAAATTAATGAATATGACATAGGATAACTTTTGAACTTCATAGTAAAAATAATAAGCAGCACACTAACCTAGTGCACAAACATAGCAAAGCTATTCATTATTTATCCAGGACCAGCTGGTTTAATCGAAGATTTCATGCTTACTTCTAAAAAAAAAGGCTTTCAAACCATACAGTTTTATAGTGGTAGGAGGCTTGGAGTTGTATGGAGAGGTACAAGTAAGATCCTCAAAATTGTCTCAAAAAGGAACTTAATAAAAGTTAATACCTGATATGGACACTTCTCCCTGCTCCTCCTGTAAGTAGAAATATTTATTTACATTACTTAAAACTCATTGGCAATTTCAATCTATGTGGACTCAGAAATAGTTACATTTGTATAGCTACCATTTTCACAAAAGCAGTGCTCCATGAATCTCTGCTTTCAAGCAATTTGGCATAGTGTGACTGTTTCAATATGTAGAAGTCATGACACGAGCCAGGAAGTTTATTAAAACATTCTCAGTGTTTTGTTTTGCCTGGTATAATTCAGGGCATTATAAGCAGGCTAAAAGAAGAAGTTCTTTATAGGACTGCTGGGCTCCTTGGATGTTAGAGGTATATATCCATGGCAGTTTTTTCCCCCAAGATGTTTGAAAAAGTATCTGAGTAATTGCACCATTATGCCAGTAAAGGCGCTGCTTCTGGTTATTGGAGCTTAAAACACAATTCAATGTTTAAATAAGTATTCTCTTTGGCTGCTATACATCAATTGGAAAGAAGTGAGTTGTTGGAATGGCTCAGCGACAAATCCAGTCTTAGTCAGCAAGGTCTCTTTCTGAGGATTTTTTGTGAAGGTTAGAAACTTCTGTTCACACCCGGGAACAACATAGCTCAACACATGTAGAAAATAAACAGACCCTCCAGCTTCAGCCCAGTCCCATGACCCCTGTGTATAGAGCTTAACCTTCCAAAATGCATTCAACTTCGTAGGGTCTCTGGAGGAGGGGTGAAGATGACTTGGTCATGGAAAATGCCACCGTTACCAAAGAAATCTTGTGCGAGACAATATCCTGATGCAAGCGTTTACCTCTTTGAGATATACCTGTGCAATTTAATGTCAGAGAGCAAGAAATAACACTCCCTTTGGGGAAACTGTTATCATCCATCAAGTGATAATTGTTCGATCACTTCTGATAGAGAGTTGCAGTACCATACTTCAGAGATTTAAAGTGGGATGAAATATGTCAAGAAGCATTCTCGGCAATTTTGAAATATTTTATTACAGGACTCAATTAGAAATTACAAAATTATTTATTTGGAACTCTAAACAATTTGAATTAGAGGACAAAATTTATTTTTTTTGTGTAGCAAGGGATGGCAACCCATACCTGAGATGCAGAACTCATAGATAGGAGTGTCATTTTTACCACCAGAGACCTGAGTTGAAATTTCCACCAGGGGATACCTCTATAGATCTCATTTTAGTATATTATAGTCATGCCATTATAAAACCATCAAATGCAATTTGGCACAGCATGATATTTAAGCGGTGGCCTGAAATTAACAGACGGAATTACCCTCTACAGGCAGCTGAGATTATTTATAAATTGGAATTCAGATAAGTAAGTGAAGTGCCTTACTGAACTCTGCATTTTTGTATTCCCGATCTCTGTCTTCCCTGCTTTGAAATACACTCATTCTGTATTTGAACTTCCAGAATATTTACCACTTAAAATGAGAGCAAACCATGCTGTACTAGGCACTCACAGGAGATAGTGCTTTTGCATTTGTAAATAGTCTTGTAAAATTTTTAATTAAAAGAACTACATCTTGGCATCTGTGAGGTCTAGTGCAATTAGTCACTTTAAACTCCATTTTCTCTCCCTGCTGCCAATTAAGCACAACTTGTGTGCAAAAGTAACGGTTGCCTCAGTGACAAAATCAGAACATGTTAAATAATGTGATTAAACTTGTTAAAAGCCAAAATAAACACTTATAATTATCTCAAGAAAACCTGCATAGCACAAGTGAGAGCTCTATAAAGTGAAACTCTGCTTCCATAATTTCAGACTTTCCTACACAATAGATCATAGTTAAAGATCTGTTAACAGACCTCTGACTGCTGAACTGGGCAGCTTGTGGTTTTCTTCTAAACCTATTGGCATAATGTGGATTTATGCAAGAGGTGCAAATTGGAAGTTGTCTGCTATTGGAGCCATTGGCAGAACAGAAATCATACTGTAGGGTTAGCAGCATGAAGTACATTGCTTTGAAATTACACAGCAGGGTTTCTGCTTGTTGCCTCACTTGCCTTTTAGACCAAGGTCTTATACTGTCTGGCCATGATTAAAATCAAAGTGTAGGCCTCTTTGCTGGGTGCCAGTAAACGAAGGTGAAAAACAGAAACAATCTGGATTCTTAATTATTTTAAAACGCAATGTAGGCAAAAAAAAAACAACACCAAAAAACCAACAACAACAACAAAAAAACCAACCAAAAAAACACACAGGATGAAAGCATTTCTTACTAATCTATCCTAATTATTTCACATAAAATGATTTCCTAAAGAGGCCTATATCTTGAAATAGTCACTGGCTATGACTATAAGAGATCTTTTTTTCCCACCTTTTACGTAAAACCACACATGTATACAGAAAAGAAGAACTGATCAGTAGCTTTAATGGCAGGTTTATCTAAGTTCAGGTTCAAGTGCACATCAGAATATGAAATAAAACAAGATGCCACATTGAAAATTAAATGAAATTAAATGATCATTAGTTGTCACAGTGTCCACAGCAAAAAAATACACATTTTAAAATGCTCAATTTTATTTACATGGTATGGATGTGAACTAGACTATGGAAGCTGGACTGGCAGATTGGCAGAGGAGGCAAAATCTGGTCATTAACCTCAACTCCAATTGAAATAATTTAAAGTGAAAAATACAGAAAAAATACAAGGACATGATGGAGATTTTGGTCCTGACACTCCTATTGTGTTATAGGTGTAGAGACAGGGTTTCTATCCTTTCTCTTCTGCTATCCTTTATGTTACAGTCTTGGCTGTATGGAATATTGGGTGAATAAAAATAAATCTTGACTCTGAAATTTTGTTCTTTAGTAGAAGAATTTGAAAATTAATGAATGAATGGAATACAGTAGCTTAACATACATTGCCTTAGTTCAAGTATTTAGTAGAGTCTTGTGAACCATAATTTGAAAATATAATGCAATCTTTTATGTGAATGGGACAACAGAGATTAGAAAACAAGATAATGATAAATGGCAAAGTATGTAACTTTCCAAGCCAATGGAAGAATCAGGGTAACAACTGCTTTTAACTAACATCTTAGGGATTTGGAAAAAGGAATAAAAATCACATTAAATAAATTTGCTGATGGTGTTACACTGAATGATATTGCTAAAACAAGAGCCAGAAAAAATACAAAAGGCCAAGGAGGTTAAGAAAATATGGCAATGAAAGCAAACCCTCAACCTGGAAGAAAATGCAAGCAAAACATTTATTAAAATGACAAAATATGCATGGGAGAGAAAGCAATAGTAGTGAGAAATTCCTTTGGCTGATGTCAAAATTGAGTGAGATTTGTGGTTTTAGCAAGAACAGACAACAAAGGAGTTGTTCTGCATGAGGTGCCTACACCATCATAGGTGCAGAGGAAAGAGATTCTTTCTCTGACAATAGACTTGCACCATTAAAAATCTATGAAATATTTGCCATGCATTTCAATGAATAAGAGACAAAACACCACATAATGCTGTTAACTGAAATTATTTAAGACTTGTGGTTCAGTCTCTCTTCATCATCATTACTGCAGGATTCAAAAAGCACCATATTTTAAAAGTTGGGAGTGCTGTGTTTCTTGGAATCATTAAGGCTTACAATTTAAAACTTTCAGTGGGAGAGAGGACTATGGAAAAATAACACCACGATTTTTAATTTTTGCTGAATTTGTTTCCAGATACTGAAGGAAAAAAAGAGGTTTTCTTTGTTTTTCATATAATCTCAGGAACTGGTGCATTGAGACAAACAAGAAGGATGAGGTTCACAATGAAATCTTTAGATTTTGCAACAGTATATGCAAACATAACCTTCTATTCTAGGCACTTTACTGAAGTATGGAGATTCACCTATGAAAATTTCCAGTTAAGTAAGTAAATTAAGATTAAAAAAAAGCTTCTTGAAGGTCTCCTGGCAAAGTGGCTATTATGGAGCTGTTGCTTCTCTTTTCTGTCTACTTAATTAAAGCAATGCCTAGAACAGATGAGCTCTGTGGCTGAACCTTAGAGCAAACTTCATTTTTGGACATCAGGGATCCACATAACACTTTTAAAAAATTATATATTAGATTTAATATGTTTATTTTTACACTTGTGCTTAATATTTTATAAATCATCAATAACTTTCAATAAAAGCTGAAGAACTGAGGAAGGGGTGATAATTATGTACAAAAGTCCAACAGTATGAAGTATGCTTCCTTGCCATGCTACCTCCAATTGTAAAACCATTCTTCATTTGCACAGCATGCTGCAAAGAGCTCAGGAAATGTATTTAATCTACTTAATAACTGGAGGTTATTAAATATTACTATCATCATTTAATTTGATTGGAAAAGTGGAGTGGATTAGTACTGATGTCATGGGGGGCGGTAAGGGGATTAGAATGCAAAATGTACCTAACATTGAAGTAGTATGTCCAAGATAGTGCTGTTTCTAATTAAGTCTGAGCTTTGGCACAGCGCTGCTGAAAATATAGGGTTTTGCTTCATTTTTTCTGTCTCTACTTATGTAAATGAACATCTCTTCTTTGTTTCCAAATAGAATACATTTCAGATCTGTCCTTCACTCAAGACCACCACCACCATTAATCAACACTGAAAACATCTGTGCAAGTTGTTGGTTCCGTCTAGCTCTGCTATAGTACTTGTAAGTACAAAAAAAAATGATAACTCTTTATCACGTGAGAAGCTTCTTTAGTCAATGCAAGAGAGAACTGTTAACAGATATCACCGAAAAATACTTTTGCAAATAAAACTACCCAAAAACATAGAAGATGTAGGAAAAAAAGTGGTTTACATAAATTAAGTCAAGAAAGTAGTTCAGTCCTACTTGGTGATTGAAATACAAATGCTGGACTGCCTGCTATTTTATGACAAGAAACTGAAAATCTACTAGCATGCTTAAAGAATGGGGGTAAAAGTTAAACTTCTGTTTAGTTTAAAATATCTGATGATAAATGTAATATTCTTATTCATTATATAATTAAGGAAAGCAGCATTAAATGAGTTTTATCTGTACCTTAATCTTTACTGTTAATGCATTTAAAATTATCTCAGAATGTTTTTTTTTTTACTTATTTTAACAGAATGGCTGTGGAAAAATGTCCTTTTGAGGAAAAACGTGGCCTAGTAAAGACAAAAGCACCTTAAAATGTATTTTAGCATTTAAACATAATCCAGAATCCTGTATTGAACTATCTAAAAGTCTTGTGTGGAGAATTTCTTAAAAGTAAACATTATACAAGCTGAATGTGCAGCTGCTTAAAGTGCGATGAACAGAGAAAGTCTGAGGACAGATGTACTACTTACGTCTCTAGCAACTTCATTCCAGAAGCAGAGTGGCTGCCTCCCAAAGGCCTAAACCTTGAGGTTGAGTGAGTTCTGGGCATTGCTGCTCAAGCATCATTAGCTTGTCTTGAATAAGGCACCGAAACTATATAATTTCTAGCACTTTTGAGAGATGTACTATACAATCAGAGATTCTTCCTTTAACACTTCCTACCATCATCTTTTTATTGGATTAATTAATGTTTAAATGATACTAAACTTAATCATTCTGATACAAAATATATTTAGTTTCTAAATCTT
This sequence comes from Chrysolophus pictus, assembly GCA_037305975.1. Classification (NCBI taxonomy): domain Eukaryota; kingdom Metazoa; phylum Chordata; class Aves; order Galliformes; family Phasianidae; genus Chrysolophus; species Chrysolophus pictus. The sequence continues at coordinate 47,823,449 of CM074579.1, read as the reverse complement.
TGTGTGCAATTATTGGCCTATAATATCCTTAAAGTAAAACCACAGTATTAAATGTAAAACCACAGTTAGGCCAAAAATTGTTGAGAAACTGGCTAAAAGAATAAATGTTAATAATAAAAACTCCTTTCAGTGAATCAAAAGGAAAAAGCCTTTCAAAGAGAAGTTGGGACATGGGATGATCTTGATATAAAAAGGACCTGTCAAGGAAAATCCAGATCATTTCGAAAAGCAAAGCAAATTCCTTGCACTGGTATTCATTACAGAAAAGACAATAGACTAACATCATGTTTTATTGGAGAAGAGCCTGAAGAACTATTTCCAACTGAAACATAAGCAGAAGAGATTTGTTCTGAAGTGGTAAATTAAGGAAGAAAAATTTTCAGGACTTAAATGATATTTTCACGAGTGCCAAAAGTACTCAGATTGGAACATCCTGTACTGGTAAATGGTTTGTGTTAGCTATTGGTTAAGCTGGCTTTGATACTAAGGGAATATGACACAGATCTTTGATATCCCATTGGCTAGTAATCTAGGCTTTTATCTTAAGACTGTCTTTACCTAAGCCTAGATAAACTGATGGGGAACATATTTTAATATGATACATAGATATGATTCTTTGGGGAAGAGTCAGCAAGTTTTGCAGATGTAGGCATGACTTGCAAGTCCAATACAGCTCTTTTAAAGAATAATTTACCACTTGGATCATGGTAAACCTATCTGATAGGCTGTAGCTGGACCTTCAGTCTCCTTTGTCAGATGTTCTTACAGAAGTTATTTCCTTACAGAGAACAAGGGAAGGTCTTGTCATGTAGTGACAACTGGGCAACAACTGCTTAAATGATAAGAAGCAAATAGTGGACAGAGTTGGAAATATTCTCCCCCAGAATCTGTATTCAGCCCTATCCTAGTAGTGTGGTTGGGAAGATGGTCAAGTACAAGTGTGACAGGTTGCAGGTGACAGTTATTATTTTAGAAACCTATCTGGATGTTTTCTTCTGCAACTTGATCTAGCAAAGTGTGTTGGACTCGATGATCTCCAAGGGTCCCTTCCAACCCCTGCAATTCTGTGATTCTATGATTTTATCTAGTATCAATTAAAAATTTAAGATGCAACAATTTGGTCCAAAGTTTGAATTCTGTATTTCCAAGAGCCCTAGACAAATTCAAAAAAAGTCAAAATTATAGGAGAATGAGAATTATTTCAGTAATGCTCTTGAAATGTCAGCATGCAACAGTATAAAATCAATTATCTGCAGCATTTTAAATAAGTTTATGGTAAACTTTCATATTCTTTAAACAAACATGAGTGTTTTGTTTTGTTACAGATTGTGCTCAATGCAGAAACCATAGCAGAATTTATGGTGAGGTGGGAAAACATAATATCATGAATCTAACAAAAATGTTTAGGTAGATCAATTCATAATATAAGGACGACGTAAATAATGAAGTGTGGTTTTTAAATTAAAAACATGTTTTCTAACAAACTTTAAAACTGCCTAGACAGCCATACAAAATGTTAATTTTTTTTTATGCTTCTATATCTTCAGAGAAGTAAAGAAGACAGGCTAACAGTCATTGTTCTCAAGGAGACAGCTAGCTAGATAATCACAATGGAATTTTTTTCCCATTTCCTACAGAACTTGTTATGTGACGAAAATATTCACCAACATTTATTGAGACCAAATGCATACAGTGATATATTAGGTCCTATCCTGTAGCCAAGAGGCAAATAAAAATTCTGCACGAGTAAAGAGAAGGATTTAATCTGAAAAGAAAAAGAAAAATCCAACAAAAAAATGTGAAGCTGCCAAAGCTTTCCCTCTGCCTACGTTATCCTCAGAGTGGGCAACAGGCGCTTCACCCAAAAGCACTGTTCCCGGTCTCTTTCTCACAGCTTCTTGCCAAGTGCAAGCCAGCCAAAGGAAGAGGGAAACCAACACAGCAGTTCCTACCAGTTTTCATTTTTAGCACCAGCATCTTAACATTTAGGGCTTTTACAAAACCTGACCAAGAGGAGAATTTCCTGTTGGCAGCTAAAGTCAGGCATATAAAATCTGTCTTTATACTTTACCTTCAGACACAACAGTATATGCTGCAGCTGAGGGCAATTCACATCACATTAAATATTCATTATGCAACATTTTAGCTCCTGGTCTTCACAAGACTTGTCCCATGGATAGGTCTGTCTCATTGATTTCATTCTTACTAGAACAAATCGAATAGGACATAATTTCTTTCTAATATTAACATATGGCTCTGCCCCTCAATTCTTAGCAATGTCCATGTGTGATGGACAAACAGCACTACAACTTCTTGTTATCCTGGGTGACACATCTGGGAAAACTGGTGTGCAAGCTGAACATACTTGTGCATACAGACCTGCTTGATGCACTGCTAGTTTTAATCCCTTTTTTAGGTTATATCAGTTTAACACTGTCTTTGCAAAATACTTTCATAGCCAAAGAAATGGGAAAAAAATGATGTGCAGAGATTAATGTGCTCATTTCTAGCTGGATTTATGTGAAACCATGCAGATTGCTATGTTATGTCTACTGACACCATAGGAATAAGATAAAAATACACTCCAGCTGTCTGATAAATTCAGGGCCAAAGTCTCTCCTATTCACACACAAATGACTTCCACTGAGGTTAATGGGAATAGGGTGCTTACAGTATAGGGTCCCTAATTGTTTCTTGGCTGACTAGCAGTTGATATCAATACACATACAGACAGTATTAAAATAGATGTGCTATATCAGTATGATCAGCTAGACGATAAACAAAACCCTGCTGTTAGCTCTGACAGGAGAAACAGATTTTAGAGTGCAATCAAGACAAGGAATTGTTAGAAATATAATAATTGCATGTAGCTCCTTGCTGAATTACTGAACTTCAGGATCAAGCATCATATGTTTTTATGGGCTTTAAGCCAGCAATCAGGTAGCAGGACAGAAAACTTATGAAAAAGCTCTATATGGATTTTGACTTTAGGATGAGAGTAATTTTTTTGTATTGTCTAAAGTATCCTTTTGATAGCTTTTGCTTTTTGTTCTGAAATTAACAGCTATGAATACTCATGAGTGTCAACATATTGCTAGTTAAAAATAACACACAGCTTATGAGAAAGAGATCACGATGTTACAATGAACTGGATGATTTTTATGGGGTGAATTCTGTAAAAGTTTCTAGATCAGTGGAGAAAGACAGCAGTGTATTACTACAATAAACTGTAAACTTTCTAGATGACATGTAGTACAATTATTAAAAAATATCAAAAGAAAAGGACATGATGAAATACTGCAAGTGACTGATAATTTCAAATAATACTGAGGTCAGACTAGACTTTTCCTAGGCATGAACTGTCTTCAATTCATAATTAAGCATTTAAAGAATTTGGGAATTTTTTATGAGGTCACATTTTATCCTTGCAATGAAAACCATAAATGCAGATTGCTCAATTTTTCTCATAATTAAAGAGAAACGTTTCAGGAAATTTTAACAGTGATATCTGTGAAAGAAAATAGCCCATGTTGTTTATTGCAATCATTTAATTGCCTACAGAAATCTCTGGGTTCTTCACTTACAGCAAGATTGCTTTCCTATAGATAGGTTTCTTTTTTTCTCTCTCTCTTCCTTTCCTTTCAACTTTTAAAAATTATTTTCAGAGTTTTCCTTGACAGGCAGATGTAGAATACCTATGTCAAGCTATTGCAGAATTGTTACAGCAGATCAGCCAAGACTCCTTTTCCCCTAGGAAATACTAATTTTTGGCTAGATTTGTTTGGAATTACGATCAATCTAGGGCTTTATACTATTTTTTCTCCCTAGTTCCAGGCTACGACCTCATTAGAGTTTATCATATGAAATCAGAAATATATGAATGTTGAGCAATAGCTCTGGCATCCAAATCTATGAAAATCATCTGTTAGTCTTCTGATATCCTCCTGCAGATTGCTCAGACGCTCTCACAGATGTCATTCTTTACGTCAGGATATGCACATCAGTTTATTTTCCGACTTTATTTTAAAGTCCAGATTTCTCAGATCTCTCACTGCATCCTGTTTCGATAAATGGAAATAGTCTGTCGGTTCAGTGGTCTCAGTTTCTTCCACTTCCTCACTCATCACCAAATGTGAGATGCTGAGCTAGCACCAGGTCTCTAATGTATGGCTGTTCTGCAGCTGCTTCCTTCCTGTGCATGAGGGCTGCTGCTCTGCTCTGCTCTGCTCTGCTGAAAGGGTGAATCCCTTCTCCTCTGAGCAGAGTTTTGAGGATGTGCTGTCTCTTCTGCAGAAAGAGATGTGGGCCTGGACTCCTTGGATCCCGTGTAGTTAGGTGAGAAGGACTTTAGAAAGGCTGTCTGGGCAGCCAGGGATGGAGCAACCATGCTGGCTACAAACACTCTGCTGCAGCTGCCAGCATGACACTTCTCACTCTGCCAGTGGAGGAACAAGGTCTAAAACAGTAGAGTTTTCTTTAATGCTTTGGGAGTGCCAGAATCATTCCTCCTTTCACATTCTATTAGATTCTGATGTGCTAACACCTCTACATAGGAACAGTGCAAATGATTTCAAGAGGATTATTATAGTTGGTCAAGGAATTAGAGCCTTAAACCTATAGGGAATTAACCATTTCCTCCAAAACTTTGTAAGGACTTGGTCATACCCTACAAACATAGCCACATTAATGCCTGTACTGCCCTCAGAACAAATCATGGAAGAAACAAATAAAAATTCTGTGGCGAGAGAAAGACTGAATAGTAAATTTTTTCTAATCTTGAAGGGAAGAAGTTGGTTTCGGTCCTACAGCTCTCAGGCAAACAACATTTCCATGGAAGTGATGAGAGAAAATCTTGCTCTGCCCTCAGTAGGCATTTGAATTGGATGGAATTTATTTGTATCAGCAAAAACAAGTCAGTGAACTTACAGATAATATGTCCTACAGAGCAGGATGCACCTTGCAGAAATTTAAGTAAGATGGATGAAGTATTTTAGCTGAGGTCTTTTTCGTGATACAAAGATAGTTATGACTCCTAGGGAAAAAGACTAATTGGAAGACAAGTGGAGAAGTTTAAGCTTTCTGAAGAGTAGTTGCTAGCTAGGTCTATTCTGGGTATCTGATGTTTGACTTACAGAATACAAAAGGCTAAGGAAGCTAAGATGTAAATTGATTTTTTCAGGTGTTACAGAAGTCTAGTGACTTCTGTGTAAATTACTTCCAAATGCTGACCTACAAGGAAATAGTGGGATAGTGTAATCCCATGTTTTAATTAGCACCTCTAACAGGTGAAACACATTCAACTTGTTGCTAGAAATGCATATGCTTCTGAAAAAATAATTTTTGATGGTAGTGGGAAAATGTAGTGAAGCCTAAACATTTTTTTTTACTCATTTTCTTGAAATAATATTTAGTAAGGGTGAATGCCATAGCAATATTTGGTCCAATTTATGAGGTCACAAAGTGGAGAGGAAAAAAAAAGTATAACTGTAGTGTAACAGTTTTAGAGTTGTAGTTTTTAATATACAGAGGCAAAAAATGTAAACATTAAATAACATGCAAATGTTCTGGTTTTCCCTTTGTTTCATTTTTCAAATAATTTCTTGCAATGAACAAAACCAACACAGTTTCAGTGTGCTTGGCTGATCTACGATTGGACAAGTTTGGAAGAATTTTACCAGTTCTAATGTAGTTCTGATTGGTGTGCTGAAAAAGTACTGGGTTGATTTCTTCAGAGATCAAGAATCAGATATGGGAACTACATGAATAACAAACAAAACCAGAAGAACAATATCTGTCATAATCAAAGAACAGAATCACAGTTTGAAGGTCATATCTGTTTTCAAGGCAGATTTTAGAGGCCAACAACGCTGAGGCTGTAACGATTCTAGAGAAAAAGGGTTTGTTGCTTGTGAAGGGGCTTATTTCTCATTTTTCATTTCTGTTTGTAATCACTGTCATCTTTGTTTCTTATGCTTTGGATAAAAAAGGTGACTTTTATATTTATTAGAACTGGGTTTCAATAAACATTATGCAATATGGTAGACCAGAGAATGATTTATTGATAATTTGTCACATATATTTATGGAAGTGTAGACCCTGGAGCCCTAGAGCTGGTAAATCATATTATGCAGCTACAAATGTTTTTTTTATTCTTTGCTGCCAAAAGTGCACCATATAAACTGATTGCCTCACCAAACCCCTGGGGCCTGATAATGATGCACTTGCTAATACACAGGGAGGAGGGGTAAGGAGAAGACAACTAATTATAAGTTTATTTTTGTTTCAATATGTTTGCCATTTGATCTAGAGTTCCATAAACAATAGATTGATGAAATATAATTAGGAGGAAGATTACAGTTTAATGAGGCAAAAGATTGGGAAAGAATGTAAATGGAGCAGTAGGCTCTGTGGAGTTTTTAGCTGTTTATTATTGTACAGCTGTAAGGCACTTTCACACAGTTCCCAGATGGAAGCAGCTGTTAGCTCTTCGTTATTAGGAAAAAAGAGCTTCATAGTTCATTTTTATCCACTTGTTCCAGAGCAGTTACGTTCACTACAACACTTCACCGAATTGCAGTTCTCAGCTATGCTCAGCCAGTCAGGATGGGCACCCTGTCTTCATTTGCCACTTCGCCATTTGCTTATCTCATCTGGCAACCTCTCAAGCAACAAGCTGTTCCTCTCCTTGTAATATGTTTATCTCCCCCAGTGATGTCAGCAAAAGTCAGCAAATCTAATATTCATGCTCCAACAGATTTGTTGGTGCTCTTTGTTTATAAGAAAGGGCTCTATATCACTCCTGCAGCTGCTTCCTCTTCACTAAGCTTTGTTTTTATATGGTACTCTTCAGATAGGCCTTGGGAGCTACACAAAGCGTGTGCCCATCTGACTTAACAGTGCTTTTGTTGCTTTTTTTTAATAGAAAAAACAATCACATTTCTTTTTTTCCACATCATACTATGAGATCCTATGTTTCCTTCCCTGCTTGTCAAGATCTCATACACGAGACAGTACACAAAAAGCGGCGTCTCTTTAAGAAGCAATCACTGGGAAAGAAAAAAGCAGGCAGAATTTCAAGAATGAAGACTTGAGTAACATTTATCTTGTAGCACTCAAACAACTCCATATTACAGGCCGAGATATCCCCTGTGCTGCACCCTGCACAGGCATTTACATTGGTGCAGAGTGCAAATCTTCAGCTTCAGACTGGTTGCATGCTATGTTTGGTGCCAAGGTATCCCACACAGTACAGAGAATCTGGGAGTTTGGTGCATGCTTCATGCTTCTCATTTCACAGCAGGTGAAGCAATCTCAGATACGAAAGGTACTTTCTGCGTAGTTTTCTGTAGCTTTATAATTCTACAGTACCTACCGAGTGATAATCCTGGCAGTAAGAGAAGATCAGAGTCTTTCAATCTATTCAAGGCTTGCTCTAGGTGTGATGTTCCTGAAAAATTTATCAGTCTGAGTGTGGCACATTTTTCTCCATTTGTTTCCATTTTGGGACTATATTTTCTACCTTTTTTTTTTTTTTTTGGCTACGTTATCATTCATTTAAATTTTAGACAAGAAGATTGCTACAATTCCACAATTTATTTAGATAGTATAGGATAAATCTGTGGATCCGGATGGCAGTGGTGGAAATGTCCTTCCCACTAATATTCAAAAGTTTGATTCAAAATCTCCACTTGTTTATAGATATATTTTTTTAATTAAATAAAAGTGTTTATTTAAACATTGAGTAAAATTCTGGCCTCTTTGAAACCAAAAGCTATTTTGCTATTGACTTCCAAAAGACAATTTATTTCACAGCAACAAAAACATCTTTCAATCTCAATATATATTCTACTCATTTAAGTTAACATTTAGGAGAACAGATTAGAACTCTGTTCTGATCTCTCACATACACACACAAAAGATATAAGAAAAATCAGTGTAACTTATTTTTTTTAGTAATTCCCCCATATCAGCAGGCCACCCACATGCCTAATCTAGAAGAACCACCTCTAGGCTATGAGAAAAGCTGTTCAGTCTCTGTGCCCCTACAAAGCTTGGATATTTTGCTGACAAGGATGTCGGTTAAAGCCAATTATGGTGGAGTTTTATGGTCCAAACAGCTGTCCAGTTGGAATTGGACTAAGACCACCAAGTTATTTCATGTGCCACAAACAGGCTTCTGATTGGATAATGAAGGCTGCTTATATATTTTTATGAATAGAAGTGGAAGGTTTAATTTGCTTTTGTTTGTGGGGTCTTATTTATTGCTCAAAAGTGTTTGGATGCCTGCTGGGTATTTGTGAAGTAGAGCTACAAAAGCTGCACATATTTTGATTCTGGAGTAGAAGCACAGTGTTGTGGTTAACACTAACCAAAGTAGAAAAATTGAATACCATTGGAGCAAGATGTGAAAGCTATAGCTAAGGCTATAGAGTAAAACCAAAAATCCCCTATCCTAAGAAACCCAACTAGTATTTATGTATGCACCGTGTGCATGTATGTATTCATGTATTTAATACTAAGCAAGTATTTATACTCAGAAATTTACCTCCCATACAGAAGGTATGTTACTACTTCAAATTACAGCTCTTAAAAGGACTTCCTTACCTGCTCTTTAATGCCTGTTTTCTCTTGTTTGATTAGTTCATGCACCTAGAGCACTTTGCTGTGTGTAATTTTTACTGTTTCCCCTGTTCAGCAAGTCCATTTTTTCATCCTGTTTTTTAATGTGAAGTCCTTACATGGCAAATTAGGAAGGAAAAGAACTTTTAACTTTCAAAGCTATAACTTAAAAAAAAATTAAAAAAAGATGCAACAGTAAGATTGCAAGCATTAGAAACAGAAATAGAGGCCTAACATATCTTGAAACTATTTGTCATTCCTGAAAACCCACTTCCACTTAGTCTTAAAGTCACTGGCACAATTTTAAGATGGTAACCCAAAAGTTCCCATGTTCATGGATCAAGTGTATTTCTCATTGTACTAATAGATCCATTACAAACCATTTACAGTATCACCAGTATTCTCATTTTTGTCTTTTTAAATATATTTATAAAGCACATTAGTTGTCCATAGCACAGAATTAAGGTTCCCAGATGTTATATTTACTATATATATCTGAGCTTCACTACAAGCAACCAGAAAACGCAATGCAGAATCAATGTTTTCTTCCTCTCAAATGACACATTTACTCAACATCTCTTCCTGCTGTCTCACTGCATCTTTTACTTACATTTTTTCCCTTCAGATGGCTTTCTTTCTCCACCTTTCATATCTTTCCTCTTTCCTGTAAATAACCCATATCTTCTGACTCATTCTTGCCTTGCCTGCCTGCAGTTTTCACATCCCAAAGTTGTCATCATTTCAAAATTATATTATTTACCTCTAATTCCCCCAATGTCCCTCCTTTCTTACTCCATGTTTTTCTGTTCTGTTCCTTTCAGCCCCTTCTGCAAGCCAGCTGTTGAGTCTTGTCTCAAAATTTTCCTGTCTTAGTAATTATTCCTGTCTAACCGTCAGTAGGACTTTGATACTTTTAGTTCTTCCCTCAGTTTCCTTCTCCTCATCCACCTCAAATCTTGCTCTATTACTTAAGCTTTCACAGATTCCCCAAACATACCAGTGTTCTCTTTTTGTACTCAATCAGCTGCTTTCTCAAACTATTCTCAAATGTTAGCCTTTCTCCAAATAACTACCACATTTTCATTTTAGCTCTTAATTTACTTGTAAAATCAGCAAAAAAAATCTCTAAAAGTATAGTTTCAGTCTTGGCAGCACACTTTAGAACAAGGGCCTGTATTTCACAGCTTGGATCTTTAATGAGCCCTGCATTGTTATTTTTCTTTCTGTGAAAAAAGCTGGCTTTCCAGCACTAACATTTTAAGGGACCAGAAAATTAAATAAATGTATCTGCCTAATTTCCTCAGTTGTATTTCTTTTCCATCTTCCAGTGGTCTAGCATACTAGGAAGTACATACTTTTCTATAATGGGATCTAAGCAGTCTCTAAATCAAAAGAGGTATATCTAAGAAATAATATCCTTATGTATTTCTAAAAATTTCCTTCCCTTTTTGTATCTTATTGTTGATAATAATTGACTTCTAAGACCAAGATTTTTGTGATTACAAGCTATTATGTCAGATGAAACTAATAATGATTACAATGCCGAATTTTTCTTACATTCAGATAAGAAGAGCTGTGATAAGAAGCACAGAGAAAGATTAAGTCCACGAATCTGTTTTTTCTTAGTTCAGTTACTGCAAGATGGGAATAATTGCATGTATCCTTAAGAAAAATTTTGTCTCCAAGATACTACCTGGCCAGATATAGGTTTTAAGACCATCTAGCTTGTTTAGTGTATAGTATAGTATAATAGAGTCCAACGCTATTGTAAGATCCTGTCAAGCCCATTAAAGGCATTTCAGACCTAATATGTCCTCCAGAGGAGTACCTAGCTGTAAAGACCACAATTAAAATTGAAGCTGCCACTCTCTATTTCCTCTAGATTTGACCAGAAAGTAATCCTCCTATGCAGGTATTTGTAATCATATGAAAAAAGTGCCTGTGAAACTTGTAGGTTTATAGTGAAGTTGTCAGAAGTTTCCCAAAACTAAGCAGGAGGAAGTTTTCCACTCCAAAATTGTCACTAGAGTTTTTGTAGGTTTTGTGTGCTTGAACTAATACTGACACGTGACAAATATCACCTGTAAGGCCTGGGTCAGTCTCATATGTCTTTGAAAAGGAGTGAATAGAGGAGAACACAAGGAGAGTTCCAGGCTTTTCCTTGAAAACAAACCTCCTTCTCCTCCTCCTTCCAAAAAACCACCAAGCCCAAAAGATAAAAAGAAAAACAAGAAACAACAACAACAACACACACAAAAAAAATCATCAGAGACCAGAACATATTTTAACTTTTAAAGACCTTAATAAGACTTACACAGCAGCTCTATTTGTCTAAGCATTTCAGATGTACATCAAAATACTCTGAGCATGTACATCAAAATACTCTGAGCATCTACTTCACCTGCTAACATATATCATACTTTCGTGAGATGGTAAACAAACCTAACAAATCACTGTAAAATGACTACTAGTAAAGACACACTAGTTTTAAAGCTCACCAAATGTGGTGACTTCTACATATGTGCCTGAATATCTGCCACTTGGCCTCAAGGCCATTCCAAGTCCCAAAGTAAGCTGATATTTACCACCTCATAAAAAAGATGTGTACACCTAAGTAGGGGAAAAAGAATGACGTTCGTTGGTTGTTTATATAGAGGATCACATTACCTTTCTTAAAAGTAAGAGAAGAAAGATCTTCATCTCTGTGTTTGGAGTGAGAAGATGGAGAAAGGACGGCTCTGCAGAAAACTTTGCTTTGAAGAAGACCTTAATACAAAAGGTAGAAAGTAGACTTGCACAACAATGAGTAAGCATCCTGATTTATAAAACCCTTTCCTGAGGTGTTGAGGGAAACACAAAAAATTACATTGGATTTCATTCTGAATTAAAGGATTTACAGTAGATTCTTAAGAAAAGTTAGTGCTACTCTGCATTTACCCTCCAGGTACCTGGTGGCTGTTTGGCTATATCTGCCAAGAAAGATTGCAAAGTTCTCTGAATATTCCCAGATGCACGTAGCAATTATGCCTGTTTGAAGGCCAAATGAGAAGGCTACAAGCTGCATAGTCTGCCCTGCTCTGCTTTGTTCTTCTCAAATGAATATGATTTTAAACCTAAATACTGAAATAACACTGAATATTTAAAAGATATTTAGTGAGTTTTTCCACAGCGCCTGTTTGTTTTCCATTCCCCCCATGACATCTCACAACTCTAAGTGCTCAATGACAGCCTGTAGAGGTTTCGCCATAATCCACCTTTATCCATTAACAGACACTCAATCACTAAAGTGCTTACTAGACTAAACATATTTATCCAACCAAATCACACTTTACAATGCAAAACTGCCAATCAGACCCCAGCTATTAACAAGGAACTGCTTTAAGGGGATTTTGGTGTTTGTGCTGTGAAGAGCATGCTTACCTCCAACAAACCACTAAACCAAATTAACATAGCTGTATCCTCATAAAAGAAACCAGATATCCTGTTGTGAAAATAGAAAGCTTGGTAGGACAGGGCTCCTTTGATGCCTAACAGTGTGGCAGACGGAGGCTTCAGACTACAAATCTGCTTACCACAGGCTCATTACAAAACCCAAGCATTAAGCTTTTGCTAACTTTAAAAGCAAAATAAAAATGTATCATTTGGGTAACTCAGTAAGTCATCAACTTACTAAGTTACTGTTATAATTGCAATAAGTGCTGTAATTGTTGGATAAGGCTCCTTAATTCTAATTGCTCCTTTGTCCAAGATCATGTTGTAAAAACGCTTGCATTAGCCAAAATAAAATCCAAGAGACACAAATGTGGTAGTAATAATAATTCTTTTTATTAGCCTGGCAAAGAGGAAGAGAACAAAGCTTTAAAAAGACTTCAAAGTTCTGACCAAGAGAAAAAAAATCTAAAATCGGAGAAACATGCATACACTCTGCCCTTTTATTAGACTCATACAAACTAAGTGCCATCACTACAACTTAGAGCTTGACAGCATTTCTTTCCCAGACAGCAGGAAAAGTTACACCATCCATGTTGCAGGGCTAATTTAAGTTCTCTGTCAAAAACTACATAAACCAGTCCTGTATATTCTCACTAGGAGGCCCTAATAGTTTTAGACTCATTGGTATTATACCTCCTTTAAATCCCAATATTTTAAAACTGATTTTGACATTTGCTGAGACTTGGTGCAATTTCCCTCCATTTAGCCACAGCAAAAAGAAAGTTGAAGTTTTGAACTCTGAAATGACTTGTTCTCAAAATTTACCTTTTTAAAGAAATGCCTGTCAATTTTAAAATGCATATATGTACTTCTTCACTTTTAGATATCTTTAGCTCTGTGGTTGAAATATATATTTCCAGTCCTTCACTGCTTATCAAAAATAATGAGCACTTTCTTTTTTACTAGCTTTTATAAACACTTCTGGGGAAAATTTTATGAGCAGCTAGAACAAGTTTTACTTCTTGGAGAGAATGCTTCATGCTGGAATGATATTCAAAATGAGTAAACCACAACATGAACAGATTTTCCAAAAATTGCTAGAGCAGGCTTTGTAAGTTGGAGCTGGAAACACATAAAATACAAATTAAGTTGTCATGTAACAGAATAGTATACTTTTGTATGCTAGACTGAGACGTTATGTTTCATCATATTATGCATCCCTCTCCAGTACATCTTTAGTTTACATGTGTTCTGAACAATTATGAATAATAAAAAAAAATGTAAATTGAAGTTATTTCAGATTTGTGCATATGAATTTCAATGCTTTTTAAAAATTATTATTATTATTATTTTAATATGGAAGAAACTGATGCCTGATTATGCCACTTACAGAAAAGGAAACACATCACAATGATGCTTGAAGAACAAGAGTAAAAGAACAAGTTGCTAAAAACAAGTGCTAAAGAACACTTTATGTCAGAACGTCTTTTCTACTGAATAACAAAGCAGTGTTAATAGCTACAATGCTGCCATGGAACATGAATTTGTCAGAGTTCCACTTTTATATATTTATATTGGTATTTTGTTTGCTTTGAAAGATACCATGTGTAGCGTACTGAAACTTATCATCAGAATGTGAAGAATAGTACAAAGACTGGAACAACTAAAATATTTCATTATTTCATAGCTTTGTTACTTAAGTAATGTGCACAGCCACATCATTAAGGCATTTTTCTTGAATCCTCATTCTAGTATGTTATTTTCAGGTGCTAAATACATCAGTGAGCCTTAAGCAAAATTCGTATGCACACAAGGAAGGGGACGGAAGAGATAATCTATTGAATTATGCGATGCAACTCCATTGATACATGTAAGGTGTACAAGTAGTAGAGAATACTCTCCATAGCTCCTGTCCTAAGTATCACACCCTGCTGTTTCTTTGTATAAGTACAGTATTATGCGTTTTCACTTGTGATACATGAAAATGTCAAACTTTGCATTTATTTTCCATTTGTGTCTTTAAATAGACGCAATACATCCAGCCAGATTGCCTATATTTTCCACCATATGGCCAGCACCTCTTGATTTGTCTTCGGGAAATGACATGATTCATTCTTTAAACTTAATCCTCTGAAAAGGCTTTTCCACATGTCACTCAATATTGATAAGTTTTGTGGAATTATATTTGTAGAAGATACAGTCAGTATGTCAGTACATAGTTTCTTAGCTTTCTGTAAGCATCTTTGTTTCATAAGGAATAAATTCCTTCTGTAAAATACTTGAAAGTTAAAACAAAATCACTAAAATCCATGTTATTTCCTTACTGTTATATGACATATTTGTGCTTTGTTATCCACATCCACTATACTGCTATGAATAGCATGTTGTGCAGTAATCCTGTACCTCAAGCTTAGGTGATCCTGTTAAGTTTGTTTACTATATTACTATATGATGTTTCTTTAGTATACTTTAATGCAGCTCTACAATCTACTGAAAATCTTCAAAGTTATCGCAACTACCTCTTGTGTCCTTAGCCTTTATGTTACCATCAGGCCATTTTGTCTCCCAGTCAGCTGTTGGTAACTGGCCAAACAAAAGAGAATAATGCTATCAATCCTTCATTATCCAGACCAATTTGGTCAAAAAAAAAAAAAAAAAAAAAAAAAAAAAAAAAAAAAAGATAACAGGCAGAAGATGACGTCACTGATCATGTCGAGTCAGGTCCTTTGGGGTTATCAGGTAGGCTCAGAAATAATTCTGCTAGACCACCGCTTTCCCCAGCAAAGCCATTCAGTTATGTTAGTAGATTGTTCCCTGTTCTCCAAATACAGAAGTCATACATTGTCTGGGATGGAGCAGAGTGTGGGTACGATGACATATAAACTGGCTTAGGACAAGCCAATAGTTAGACCTGTATCTCTATGAATGCCTACAACTGTAGTGACAACTTCATATTGCATAACCCTATTTCAGGTTTCTTGAAGCAACCCTTCAAAAGATTATACTGCTTTCTTGGCAAATACGTGGAACTCCTCAAGTCTGTACATTTGAAAACACTTTAAAAAAAAAAAAAAAGAAAGAAAAAGAAAAAGAAAAAGGAAAAGGAAAAGAAAAAGGAAAAGGAAAAGGAAAAGGAAAAGGAAAAGGAAAAGGAAAAGGAAAAGGAAAAGGAAAAGGAAAAGAAAAAAAAAAGAAAAAGAAAAAGAAAAAGAAAAAGAAAAAGAAAAAGAAAAAGGAAAAGGAAAAGGAAAAGGAAAAGAAAAAGAAAAGGTGTTTCCTTAATGACAGGTAAATATTGGCTCTATCTTATGATAAATAGCATAATAAATATCTTGTAAATAGGTCAACAGCTCTAGTCAAATGTTAATTACCTAGCCAAAGTACAGCAAAGTACTAGCTGTATGAAAAGAGGTTCCAGAAAACAGTGTTACAATAATGGGCAGATAGCATCTAATCTGCTAACTTGAAGAAACATTTCGCAGAACGAAAACTTCAATTTCAGTTTCTTCTTGAATTGAAACATTAAAGAAGGATGATAAACATTGTATTATCATCAGTACTTCTTAGACTACAACTGAATCTAAAAAAAGTACCGTGTTCCTTCCACAGTTCAATGGTAAATGGATGTTAGAGTAAACAGTACTTCACCTCAAGCGGATGTTACAGGCACATATGGATGGAACGTACTCTTCCTCTATGCTTTAGCTAACCTTTATAGGACAGTATCCAAAAATGAAAACCCAAATCAAAATGAAATGTATATTCCAACCAGAATACGCATAAATGGGGCTTTAAAAAATTAATTTAATGAGCCTTACTCCTCATATTCTGACAGCATGTAAAGTATTCAAGTTTTTATAAGCCCAGTCCCACAAGTCAGTGTTATACCAAAAGGCAAAAAAAAATTATAATATCTACATCCTACAATGAGTTTAGTATAATATTGGTAAGCTATTGAGCTGATATTGACTGCCTTTTTTTCTTCACAAATACAGATAGTTTTGATTCTGTTATATTCTAATTTGCTGATGGTAGAAAACCATTGGGAAGAGGTATTTATTACCTACTCCTTTCCTCCTCCATATCTTTAGAAGCTGACAGTATTAAAAAATAGTCCTATTTTCTCTTTTAGGTATCTCTTTTAGACACTGATAATTTTCCATGACGTTTTAAGTCTCATTTTTTGCTGCTGTGAGTCTACACCAATCTATAATTTCTGTGTAGATTTAAAAATGAACATTTATTTACTAATGGAAAACCAAATGATATTTCTTTAATTAAATTTGCTGTTCCAGTAAAATATTTATTTGATTGCTTATTTCAAAATTCTTTACTGGAAGGTCAAAGATTAAAAACAAACATTCTCCTCCTGTGCCCTCAAACGTAGTGTAACAGACAATCTCTGTTGTCTTGATTTCCTGCTACTCACGATTTGTCAGACACTGATTACGAGTAACACCCGGACAAGTTATCTCTACATGGTATGCTTCTAACTCAAATGTCATAACCAGTGAGTCATGATGAGTAAGGGAAATAAGATTACCTTTTAAAATAAGTTACAGTAATCCTTTTCTTAAATGTCATAGTAACAACTCATTCTTTTGCACAACATGTAACTTTGAATAAAACCCACTTAAGAATGCACAGTGACTTGGTATTTCCATGATGAAGAGAGGAGTAAATTACCTTTTCCATACATTTGCTCGTATAAGGTTTTGGAGTTCTAATCTGACTGCCATACAGACTTAAGTTCATAACTATCAGTAGAAATACACTACAATTTCTTCTAAACATTTCATAGGCAGAGAGGAAGTAAGTCGGACTATTGAAAATTGGAAAGTTTAAAAATAAAATAATGAGCAGAAGAAATGTTCCAGTAGGTGGGGCAATAAAAATGAAAGGCAGGTCCCCCAAGAATCACAACCATACAAGATTATAGAGGAGGAAATGGCCAAGATTGGATAAGCTGGCTGAACAGAGGGAAACAACACCAGAGACACAGGATAAATGGTTCCACAAAGGTGAATGGCAAGGGAATTCTGAACTGGAGATAAAGGACCCATTATCTGAATTTCTTTAATTGATGTTACAGTGGATGTAAAATAGAAAAGAAAAGAATCCTGTGGAACTATTAGCCTTTAAATAAGTGTTCTGGGAGAAAGACTCAGAGACAGACAAGTTAACTAACAGCGGTAGAGTTTAGGGTGGATATGAGCCAGAAACAAAAGTTAGGGACTAACAAGTGCTCCGAGTATGTTTGAGCTCATGAGAAACTACAAGTATTTCTTCATTTAGCCCATTTACTATACTCAGGAATTTGCACTGCTGTCGTCTGCCACCATGTCACACACCCAAATGGCAGATATGTCCTTGCACCCACCCATTTTCAAATTCAGAGGAACAGTTTTCTTCCACACTTCATACCATGTGAGCAAAGCATCCAGGTGGTCCCCAAGCGGCTGCAATGCCTGTTCCTGCCGTACTCCTGGGCAGGATCCAGCTCTGCTCTTGCACTGAGGTGCAGAGCCCGGAAAATCCTAATGCTTTGCTTGGATAGCTATTTGAAAAAGTTACAGCAATGGACAAAGGTTATTATTCTTTTTCTTTCATCAGGCAATCTCAAGGAGATTTCTGTGAATTCCTAGCAAACTGACAAACTGTAGGTCTTCTCGCCTAGAGAATCATAGAATCACCGAGGTTGGAAAAGATCTCTAAGACCATCCAGTCCAGCCATCCACCTATCACCAATATTTTCCACTAAAGCATATCCCTCAACACAATGTCTAAACATTTTTTGAACACCTTCAGGGATCCAGAATCCTCAGTCTGCAAAGCCAATGTTTTCATCCCAGAAGTTGGTATAATTTCCAGTACATTATTACTACTGCCTGTTTTGTAGAAGGGTTGATTCAGCAGCTAGAGCAGTAAGTGTGTACATAGAAATATAACTTCTGCTGGTGAGAGTTAGAATTTAACAAGTCAGACTGTTTATTATCATTTCTTTGCATCTGCTCTCGCTTTTCCTAAGACTTCTTAAACATTATTTACGAAAATCAGTACACTTTTCTTGAATGCTTAACCAGTTCTTTTGAAGCCACGTGTGTCAAAAATTATAAATAATATTATAAGTAATGGATAGAGTGTACAAAATCTGAAGCTATCAACTCTTTGATAGAATCTCTAAATACAAGAATTTTCTATTCAATGTATGCTATGTACTCAGAATAACTTTCAGTCATCATTCCTTTGAAAATTGACATTTTACAACTCCTTGTTCCATCTCATTTATTCCCTTCATTTTTGTAAATGACAGAAGAAAAGCTGTTCATTTTCAAATTGACTTTGCCTCCTCTATTCTCACAAGCCTCCTTTTGTATGAATTCTACTTTAAAATGGAGAAACTTGCACCTTTTAGGACTTAACCATATTCTCTTTTAAGCTAATTCAACTACTATATTATTTTTGAAAAAGTATTTGAAACAGGAAATTTTTTAAACATGCCTAACGTAGTTTTAATGGATATAGTGCTGATGCAGTGCAATTATCATACTTTCAGTGGAGGACATAAAAATGCCTGAATTGCTTTTCAATTTTTTTTTTTTTTTTCTTTTTTAAGAGTAGGAAAAAAAGAAGAATACCATGCCATTAAAAAAAAAAAAAAAGTTAAACAAATATATTTGAACCTTAAAGCAAATCATTGTAACTAGTTGATATTCAAGACTGAAAATGAAATATTACACAGCTGCATATAGTATTTGTCTTCAGTGTTCAATGTTATGAAGTTTTCATTGCTTCTTGATAGCAGGTGAGATACAGTTTGATGGTTTTATATTGATCACTGCCCCTCAAAAATTCCACCACAGTTTCCACAGAGAGATGCCATTGACTCTAAAGATGACATAAAGAAATCTCAACTTGTTTGGTTAAAAATGAGGTGTATTTCCTGTTCACTGATAATATT
This sequence comes from Chrysolophus pictus, assembly GCA_037305975.1. NCBI lineage: Eukaryota > Metazoa > Chordata > Aves > Galliformes > Phasianidae > Chrysolophus > Chrysolophus pictus. The sequence continues at coordinate 47,804,437 of CM074579.1, read as the reverse complement.
GTGTAAAATGTGAGTATAAGCATTGCTAGTACATACTCCTCTCCCAGGAGTTTTGCATTAGTTTAGATGCCTGTTTATCTAAACTAAGAAGGCAAAACAGGCTGTGATGACCATTCCATGCTGAGAAAAACACTCATCCACCCTTTGGAAGGAATATCTGTTTATTAGAAACTGGATAGAATTCAAAATCATACTGGAATCATGGATCAGAACTTTAGGTCTCTGTCTTCATGTGGCCTTTCACAACTCCTCCTCTATGCCCAGGTGCACAAAGACTCTGTTTTAATGGGAAAAAATCCAATTCACCTGCAACCTGTTCTGCAGAGCCTGTTCTCTTACTGCTGTGCACAAGTTTGATTTCAGGACTTCATCTGTGAGCTTTCTAATCAATAGGCTCTGTGCTAAACATCTTCCTCTGCCTCTAGAGGTCTTGTGTTCTTCTAAAGACAGATCATGACAGTGTGCTGAAACAGGAACCTGTCTCCCCAGAAGAGGTAAAACTGAGAGCTCAGTGTTGATCTGATTGCTCCAAGAGTCTTAGGAGTAGGGAAGTCACTACAGGGGAAGAAGATCTGGAAAACAGGTCAACCAGCATTGCTGGAAATCCAAAATTTTCAGTTATTTACTAATTTTGACTACTTTTTCAGCCTTGCTTGAAAGTAAGCCACCAGTTCTTCCACTTCAGTAACATCCAAAGACCATTCAAAGTATAAGTGCGATATTATGTTAGGCTGGTAGTCTGTCTAGACTTGTATTCCACTTCAAAAAGTATAAATATGAGATATTTAAAGAGAAGGCCCAAGGCTGGCTACTTTGTGCAGTCCTTTTTATTTTCACACTCCCAACATCCATGATTGTTACATTCAGGATACAAGGGGATACACCCTTTCCAAGTCTTTCTAGAATCCATTTACAACCACCCTGTCCTCTAAGAAATTTTGTTGAATATTCTTCTCTCATGTGCTTCCACAATCTCCTTTAAAAATAAATACCAAAACTTCCCAAGATTTTTGAGAAAAAAAAAAGTACTTTTAAATCTGTTTTATAATAATGTACTAATTTCATGAAGTGCTCTTGTTCTTATCCTGAGGTACTTGCTAGCCAACAGTACATCTCCTAACATTATAAATTAATAACTTTGAGAACTCCAAGTTTTTTCCCATTGTTAATAAGAAAATGATTTGATTAATTCTCCTGCTGCATGTTTAAAGAACATACAGTAACTCAATCAGACAATTAAATTTCTTCAAAAGTTCACTAAGGCAGTAAAACAACTCTGACTCATTGCTGCACTGGCACAATTAATACCAGTCCCAATTATTTTAAATTTTAAACAAATATAAAACATATTTAGAGTTTAGGTACTCTCTAGTACCATGAACTTTGCAAAAATTATAGATAAATGATTCTGATTATATTAGCTTATATTAGTATTTTAGTGAAGTCATTCAGTGTCTGGGTCTACATGCAGTATTTCCTTATAGGAAGCTCAGGGATTCTGTTTCCACTCCAAATCAGAAGGCTCCCCTTCTATGCAGCATTGACTTCCACCACCTTTATAGAGACTGAGCATGCTTTAACTTTATGTGATTTATTCTATGACACTTAGCAACAGCTGACACTGAGACCCCAGTACCACAAACAATAATTAGGGATAGGGGATGCAGAGATTCAAAGAGAGAACTGCCTCTTCTAAAGGAAGTTTTTGTAGGTGTGAGGTCAACTCAACCCAAAATCAGCAGAGACTTTGCAATTCATTGTTAAAGTAATGCTAGAGAACAAGAAATCTAAGATATATGGCTACTAGCCATTATGTATCTCTTTCTTTCAAAGTCTGGTGTTTCAGTTCATCCCATTTGTTTCAATTTATCTTCTAATTTCTATTACACCATCTACACAAGCACTATTGACCACTTCTTGTATCCCGAAGGAGAAACTTTCAAAGTTACTGATGAGCAGACCTATTCCAAAGAAGCATCCTTGTGTGAACACCTCTCAGTTTCTTTTCTGAATCAGAAAATCATGAACTGCAACTTTCAAAGAGAAAGAAAAGATTATCCTAACCCTGACTGAAAAAACCCATGCTGATTAACCTACATTAAGGTCCTACTGGAGAGAAGATTGTTGCAGGCTGAACCACGTCATCTAGTCAAGAAAAAAACTAAGATTTTTATCTTTAAACCTAATCCTATGAAATTAAGTGCAGCTACTTGATGTACCTGAAAGAAACTAAATTTACTGAGGAAATTCAAGTTTTAATTTATTCATTTATGGGACTTGGTGAAGAATTCAGTTAAATAGATGTCAAATGATTTTATTATTTAAGCTATAAAAGTATGTAATATGTTTTGATATATTTCAATCACAGCATGGCACTAAAGGGAAGTTAAGTTTTGAAGGAAAAACATGAATTTTGCATATATTAATTTTATTAATAGTGGAACTATAAATGAAGCTTCCAAAAGTTGCGAAAACTTATTTAAACTTATATTTTGAAGAGTCTTTTCAATTTCTTTTTCAATTTCTGTAATTGAATTCTTCCCATACAATGTAATGAATAGGAAACAGAACTCAGTGAAGTTATAAACCAGATAAGCTAATGTTAATATATTCTTTCAAAAATAATTTGCTAATTGATTGTAAGAGAAATGTTTTGCCATAGTTTGCTTGAAGCTTTTATAATCCCCCCAGTGAGTTTTGACTTACTTCCTGTTCCTCTATGTAAATCCTGGCCTGTGTCATGCAGTGAGAAGAGCCTAGAAGCCCAGCTGTCTCTGAGCACTGCCACATCCTGTCTCTAAGGGATTTCCAATCTTCAGGCCTGGCCAGAAAATGGTATCCCTTAAAGATGAGGATGCTAGATCTACATGTACTTGACCCTCTAGACCACCTTTCAGGGAAACTGGAAAAAAGGTACTCAATTTATGTTTGTGAATGAAATAAGCTAAATGCAGAGATATCAGATTGTTAAGGAATTATATTTCTCCACCAAGCAGAACAATTCGGTGATAGCCATCCTGGATGAAAATCTTCACTTAATTACTGCATCCAGCCAACGTGAATCCCCTTTCCACCATGCTGCCAAAGGCTGACATAAGCAGTGCTTAGAATAGCTCTCAGGGAACACTAGAGAACAGGATCTTTCTTTTATGTTATTTATTATCTATTTTGGCTGATCTTCAATATTTTCATCATCTTCATAGGGATCATGTTTCCATCCAGTGTCTTTCACCATCTTTGGGGACTCTTAAACATTAGTATCTGCACTCAACAGGAGAAACTGAAGATATTGTACGTGACTTCAAGCTAAATTTTGGAGTAATGTATTAGGAAGGAAATAATGAAATTCTGGCAGATCTACTTGTTTTACTTGCAAGGAGAACTCTGGAAAACCTGTACTTTTAGCAGCAAAGTGACAGACGTGCACAGAACCATATGCAAAGTGTAATGCAAGTGTCTAACAAATCATATTAACATTTGCATTTCTGGCTTCTGTAAATTGTTACTGGCATATATTGGCATTCGGGCCCTTGAATTAATGGAGAGACTGGTAGCCTTAGATCAGAGATACCACACTGACACCCCCCTCTACCATTCTAAACGAGAAATGATAAGGGAAAAAACAATTATCAGAGAAACCCAATTTTTGTTTGGTAGGTACTCAACACTTTTAGAAGACTATCAGACTATTTTGAGGACAAGGATTTGGGTTATCAATTAGTTACGATTCTAAAAATATTTGGCATGATGTATTATCTTATCCATGAGTAGCTCTACAGGAGGGCAGATCAGCATTTACATCCTCTTCTTCAAAAACAGCTTTTAAAAATAGGTGGCTAACTTGGAGTTATTGCCTGAGAACTAGGAAATACAGTACAGGATTTAACACCAGAGAAATATTATTACGATCCAAATATAACATATTTTTAATTGTAATTATTTATTTAATAAGTATTCTTATTGCTGTTGACCTCCAGCTTGTTATTTCTTGTTACACATGTGAACTTACTATTCCATTAAAATAATTAACAGAAATGCTGACTTCTTTCAGTCAAATCCTTTACATGACGAAATAACACAACCTCCTTATCTCAGCTAGTGATGCTAGATATTGTGAAACAAAAAACTTCACATGATAATTTATTTTAATATATTTTATATGTATCTATTACAAATTAATATGAAGTACTAAAACAAAAGGATTTTACTCTGTGTTTTGGCCACCAATTAAGTTCTAATGAGCAGAACTCTGTGCTGCACACACTGCTCTAACTTCAGACAAATCCAGGACAGCTTGAGAACTGTAGGGTCACAGCCATCTTCTGCTCTTTTCTCTACTACGGAGTCATAAATTACTCCAATAATTTTAGTTAGCTTTGTTGCACTATATATATATATATAGTGGGAATCATCATAGTAACTTCGGTGGGATCACATTACAATTTCGAGGTTAAAAAAAAAAAAGCTCAATGTCTTCTTTGAAAAATCATAATGATAAGAAAGTCATTTAAATTCTAGTTATATATGAAATGTGAAAATACAGGAAATTGAACATAATTTGATTTTTTCCCCTTCTATTTCAACTGCATATCTTTCACAGAAAAGGTATCATTTTCCCCTATAATCTATCATGAACCAACTGCTTCCTCATTGAAAAACAATATTTCTAAACTAGTTTAAGTGTTTCAGAAGTAAAAGCATTGTGAGAAGTATTTCAATTCCATGCAAAAACTTACTAGTGCTTACTTTGTGGATTTAATGTAGCCAAAATAATAATAATAATAATCCTGTGTACTCAAAAAAAAATTCACTATCAGGTAACTTTAACATTGTGTTTTAAATATAAATATGTGTGAGTAGTAACAAAATAAAATGACTTCAAAGTAAGTTGTACTTTCAGGTAGCTAATTAACATTTCTCTCAGGAAACATTTTTTCAAGGTAACCTTTTTCTGGAGTCTATTTGATGACTATCATGAACAGGAACATTCAATTCAAATTTTAATTACCAGAAATTCTTTAATTGTTATTTTTTCATTTTGTTTATGATTGACCTCTCTCACACATCTTTACTTCCCTTCTCAAAGGACTGTATCACACCTTTCCAAAAGCTGTCAGTTTGTATTCTTGACTTCCTGAGAGGGGGGTGGAGGAAAGGAGGGAGGGGAAAGCTTTGAAAAACTTTCAGGTTTTATCATTTCATTGCTGTAATTTGAAATAATACAGCTTCTGGATCATGGTCACAGTTTAGAGAGCTTATTTTGTCATAGAGACATAGCATACTTTTTTATTGCTGTGGGATATCAACCCTTGAGAATGTTTCTGAAGAGAGCATCGGTAGTTGTTCAACTCAGTTTCTCCCCTTGCAGAGCTCATTCTTTGTCATGAAGCACTATGAAAGTATTTATTTATTATGCTCCTTTGCCATTTGCAGAAAACATTTTAAGAATGACCTTTTTAAAATGACACCTGTATTTAGGCAAGACAAAAACCTTAAATAAACTGCTAATCTCTTGTCTATTTCAGGATGGTCATCATAGAAGCAAGATTTGAGTTTTCCACAGGCTTTTCTCATTACAGAAACAACACAAATTAGTACAATAAACTGTTTGTATTTTATGATAAGATAAAGAACTTTTCCTGGAGGTTTGTTTTTTGGGAAAATATTCTGCAGCAAGATAATTCAGTGTTTGGTTATTTTCCTTCATTTGAACTGAGATGTAGGGATCCATTTAGATTTATTACAGAACCAGTTAACTCTCAACTTCTTTGAAATAAGAAACTTGTGCTCACAGTGATATTGGTTAAACCAGCAAAATGTAGAAAAGTAGAACTTGTCCTGCTTTTAGCCTATGAACTGCCTTTTACAAGTCAACCAACATTTGACATGGAGAAGAGAGACAAACCTATTTTCATACCTGCTAATCCAATACATAAATTGCGATCTATACTCTTGGCTCAACATAGAAGACAAAGAATGGAATATTAATGTACTGTTTTCCTCATGTGTAAAACACACTTCTGCTCCAATGGATATCAACTCACATTCAAAAGCAAACATTTTCTTTTTTACTTGAAATGCTTCCCGGGGCAGGCATGATTTCTAAAATGGTTTGAGTATGGTTCTCAAGTACTAATCCACAAAGACCAGAGCCTCTACTTCTGTGATGGTTAGAAGTAATTTCCACAAAAAAAACCAAAAAAAAACAAAAAAAACCCAAAAAAACCCAAAAAACAAAACAAAACTCCTGTAGACACTTAACTTCTGAAATAAAAACAACAAAAAAACTTCAGAGAAAGTTTTGTGGTTTCTCAAAAATGAAAACAACTTTATTTTTTTTCCCCTTCCCCCCTCTCACCCCCAGCATTCAGCTGCAATAGGGTATGCACTCAACATGCTCTTCTAGCTTGACATATTAGTAAAGAAGTCCAACTACTTGTTATTTTCTATAAAAACTGAAAAGTTGCTTAAACAGGATTTACTCTAATTTCTCTCCAATTAAAATTGAATGCAAAGAGCTGAACGATCTTAAGGAATGTAAACAGAGACAGCAAGGGTACCATTAAAAAGTATCTAGCTGTAATTTTAACTTTTAAAACTCCATATTTTGATTTTTTTTTTCCTACATTCCACTGGCCAAGAGGAAAATTTCTTTATAGGGACAAAGGAACAACAATATCATGGAAACAGAAAAGATACATACTTTTTTGTTGTTGTTTGTTTTTTGTTTCATTCTATACTTCAACAAGACAACTGCTGCATAGCAATTCACCATCACAATCCTCACTTTAGTTACTTCATGTGGCCATTTTCTTGCTTTACAACCTAACAAGCAGAGGAACTTTTTGTAAGTTGCTTACCAGCATAATTTACCACATGATACTTTTTAGTCTTGTCATCTCGCCAGCTCTCACTTGGATAGAGTCTATCAGATTGCTTCCCAGCTGGAAGTGCTGAGCACAGTGGAATCCAGGTCAATATTTGCTGGGTGCCAGCGCTAGATAATGAAGTTAGTTTTGTTTGTCTGTTGTAATTTCAGTTTTCTTCACCATATTTATTATTGTTTGAAAAGACAGTCAGTCATTTTCACTTTGTGGACTCTCAGTTCCTCAGCTGACTCATATAAGGAAGAGAAGGTTTGGGGAATAGAGTGATAAAAGGTGAGCACGCATACTTATGCACTGAAAATATAAATGGGTTCTTCCCACTCAGGGGTTATACAAAGGGTTATCCTGGTGTTCAGAAGGAACTGTGGAGTGGAAAGGTTATTTCATGAGGCTAGGGCTTTCTTACTCCTTTCTCTTTCAGTAAAACAAAAACAAAGAAACTGTCAGTAGTCTCAACTGTGAAAAAATAAAGCTATTCAGGTCAGTCTTGAGGAAGAAAGAAACCTGAGATTGCTAGTAGGACAATAGTCAGATACAAGCAATTTCACTCTGATCTTCCATCGAGGCTAATGAAAATGCTAATTTAGAAACTGGTTCCATAATTTTGATAGCTTCAGGTATCCTCACAGGATTTTCTGTTACTAATGGAGGGGACAGGAAGTTTTTTTAAACAAGGTGTTTTTTTTTTTTTTTTTTTTTTTACAATTAGCAGTTGAGCTCCATAAAGACAAGGAGAAATAATAGTTCATATATTTTCCCAAAGCATTGTGAGTATTAAGAGCATTTTATTTGTTGCACCACCTTTCTTTTGTGCTGTCTAGAGTAAGAGTTATTATTGACCATTGAAAATTTGTGAAACAGGAAAGAATAAACTTCTCCATTGTGGCTGAAAATGCCACTTCCAGCATTAACCTAAGTGCCTGACATTGATATTTACTACTGGAGCTATTTCTTAAATATAATGGGCAACATTTTTCTATACATGCATGTGGAGATTCTATTGGTACCAGGGAGACCTAGGCTAAGCAAAAGAGAGAATTTGGCCCTCAATTGGTAAATATTTCATGGTAGTCTCATGTATATGGATACAGCCAAATGAGATTTTCCCAGATCAGTGGGAAAAAAACCTTTTCAGTCCTTTTACATAATGCCTAAATTGTGAATACTGTATAACTTGAAGGAAGTCTTCAGGATTCAAATATATATGAGTATGGTTGATAGCATAAAGTTTTCACCAGTAGGTTTCAAAATGTAACCCAAGTATTTGGCAACTATGTGCCATTATTTGTGAATATTTTTCCAAGGGTTTTTGAGTTCAATTAGACTAGACGAATAATTTAAAAAAATGAAGTGGAATTTATGTTATTTTGCTCTCTCTTTTGGATGAGCATGGCTCTGTACAAAGATATCACTATTATGATGGCATTATTTAAAGAACTTAGAATTCTAACTTCAAAGGATAAGGATAGTTGTGCAGTGCTTAAATCTTCTGGATTAGGCAGTCTATTCCAAAAGATCTCAGTAGGAACTGCACTCTTAAATATCTTCAGAGAATTTAGTCTCACAGCTCTCCTGTCCAGCTCAGCAATGCATGCTGCTTGAGTGGGGCACGTGATTGCCAGTAAAACTATAGAATGTTTGAAGGCTGTCCAATTGATTGATCATAGGTAAGGGTAAAAACAAGGTTTGGAAGATTTTCTTAAGGGTCATTCCTCTCTGTGATCTCTATTTTTTATTGATTTCCAAGTTATCTGTTCTTGGAAAACAAACTCCTTATAGCAGAGACACACGCTTTTCAGTGTATTAAACATAATACTTAAATTATGGGTCAAATAACTAGTAATGCCACGACACAATCTTCCTTCCATGTTCTGGACTGTTATCCCACACACTGGCCATGTGCACCAATTTTGTAAATTCAGTATTGTGTTTAAATCCCCGCAAAATTGCTAGAGTTATTCAAACATAAATCTTTCTAGGACTGAGGCCTAAGGCTATGTAGTCCCCAGGGCAGAAAAACTTCTTAGTTTGTCTTCTAGACGACTGAATGCACTGTCAGACATAACAAATAAATAATGCAGTGGAAATTTCATTATCCAAATCACAAGATTATTTTTACAAAAATATCATGTTCCCTCATGGTTGAAATATTATTCCAGCCTAATTCAATCTTGAGTTCACATTTCAACATTACGTATCATAGCATAGCCAAATACTGTGTAATTCATCCGATAGATTCTTCATATTTACCATTAACAACAGCATAGATTTCCAAGAAAAGTATACAGATTTTACCATTTCTTTCCATGATTACAGTCACTACAGTGCTACAACAGAAAATCTCCGCTTAATTTCAAATATTTCCTTTCATTTTTCTAAGGATTATTGTGCATTTTTTCCTTCTAATTTTACACTGATAATATTTATTCCATATATTCAACTGCGTGTTAACCTGGAGTTAGTTATGGTGTGTTTTCTGGATTTGTGATTACATGCATCTCTGCAGTAATACTTGAGATCAGCATGATAGACACCTTTTCCAGAGAAGTGAGAACTGCAAAAATCTATAGATTTCAGTCTCTTTTAAGCATTTCTTACCCTGAGCTAACAGAAATTCTGCCTAAAGACTACTATAATATCACATCCTGTTGAAGAAGCCTCTCTGTCTGTTGCAAGGCAGAATCTGCTACAACAACTATCATTAAGAGCTTGTCCCTCCCCTCCTGAAACAACGTGTGCAGCAGTCTTTAACATTAGTTTTCCTTCACATTTAACCTGAATAATTCCTTTGTAATTAATTAAATGGTAGGTATTATGTTCTATTTCTACACCGTTTTTGTTCCCTTTTCTTCTCATGCCAAACCTTTGAAATTCTTTATCAAGATCAACGCTTCAGCAGTAAACAATGAGGTGGTTAAATTATAGATCATTTAATTCTCTGGAGATTTAAGATCTGCGCATTGAAATGTTTTGCCTTTCATCCCTTGGTTTAGTTTATTGGACAGAACTAAACATATGAGGACTCAATTCGCTCCTGTCTCTCGTTATAATAAACATTGATTTTCCTTGTCCATGCTTAATTTCCAGATGTTCATTCCACTCATTCTGATAAAAAATTATTAAAAATTACATTAGTATTTTCATCCTTCTTTGGCTAGAACTACTGGCATGACTTTCTTCTCAAGCACCGTTTATCTGTGTTTGTGCTCCACAGCTTTCAGGGCTTCACTACTAGCTCTGTTACAATTCATTTAGTGAAGAAACAAGTGACAGGAAAATAAAAGGAACAGAAAAAGGAGAAGTGCTTTATGCTGTGACTCCAAAACAGAAAAAAAATCAAGTCTTCAGTGGTGCAACTTATAAACTAATGCTAAAAAGACCCAAACATTACAATAACTTTAATTTCACCAACCTATTCCTCTTTCTGGCAGGTTGTCTGGAGAAGCTCCATGGGTAATTTCTTTTCCTGTCCAGGGAGCAATTCTGTAAATCTTCCCATACATCACCTGCTTTCTTCTGTTATCTCCTGCACTGAAAGCTGGCAGCCCAACACTCTGCTGTCTCCAACCATCTGATTTTTCAGCTGAAACTCATCATCTGTGCCCAGCTGAGGTGGATACATTAGGTTGTCACAAAAGAAAAGATCAGTGCAACATTTGGGAACCATTCAGGTGTATATATTTTAATTCAATCCCTCTTCCAGGACTGATGTATTCCTTCTGATTACATTCCTGATACAAGCGTTCCTGTACCTCCTTACTCATTTTCACCTATCACATGCTTCTTTCTTCCCCAGTTCCCCCATTACCCATATTCTAGAAGGAGCTTACTGTTATATTGCTCCTTCTGGGACCCGGTTGTCAACTTCTATCTCGCTTAGTCATTGTCTAAACAATGAAACTAGTTACCAGACTTAAATGGTGGCGCATTGTATATGCCACACTGACTGCTCCGTGAACAGAACAAAAGTCAGGAAATCTTTTTCTCTCAGGTATGTGCTACCCTATGGATGCTACCTGTCATTTCTGATGAACTTCCTGGATTCAGTTTTTAAACATGTCTGTTAATGAAATCATGATTATTGGCAACACTGTAAAACAAGTACAAAACAAAAGCCTTCTGAAGAAAAACATAGAAAATACAAAACATAAAGGAGCCTCCAGAAAAGTGACTTGCCTAATTAATAAGGCTAAGACAGCATCATCTCAGATAATGTCATTATAAACAGTGTTCACTCTTTAGACAGGTTTGGAGGGAAAAGCTATACCAGATTTCAATAGTGTTTTGCTGAGAATAAACAATCAACAAAAATATCTAGTTTAAGAAACTAGTAAGACATACTTCGAAAGCTGAAGGTCTCTTAGCAACAAAACCCTGTAACTAATGTGAAGCAGCTGTGGTAATTTTAGAAAATGGCTCAAACTGTTGAAAAGCCATTAGGAAGCTGATATATAGAGAATAAAAGGAACCACTCAGCTTTAAAAAGATTTCCCATTATGGAGTGTTATGTTATTTTATAACTAAATCTTAGTCATCCGAAGTTTACATGCCACAAAATGCTACTTATGACCATGTAGCTGGAATTTCATCACATACCTGAAATTCTCCCAGTAAAAAGAAACTGCCAATGGCTAAGCACATATTCTTTTGCAGTATAGGTGCGATTGCTATATTTCAGTGAGGCTGATGCCACTTATGGTTTGATTTATTATATGCACTTGGAATGGGATCCTAAATAATTGGAATCAATTTCTCTAATCCTGTAACTCTCAGCCTCTATTGGAAATAATGAAAGCCACTTGCTTTTTGTAAATTTTGCATATGGCTGATTGTCAGACATTAGCTAACAGTCTCTCTAACTTTTCTGTCTGTTTTTTAATTTTAATTGGAAATATCCATTAGCCTGAAGAAGTTCATATTTTAAATACAGTATTTGGAGAAAAAAACAAACACAAAAACAGATGTGTGAGGAACAACAAATCTTACTGGTTTACTCTTCATGCTGCTACTGACCGACGCATTAAAAATAGGTTTTACTATTTCTATTCATTATACTGTGGTCTCAAAAAGCCTAAAAATTTTGAGAAGCAAGAATTAGTATTAGATAATAAGCATGCCAACTAGCTTCAGCTAGATTCAAAGAGACTTAAATGCTTTCTTAAATAAAGGTCACGTTGGAAAAATAAGTAAAGTTAATTAAACTATATTGATTATGCAGAAACAGCAATACAAACTTCTGACTATGATGAGTTGGATGGGCCTCCAGATAAACCAGGGTTGACCTACGTAACTGATCTGTGTGTGCAACATGAAAAACTGTGTAATCTGGGCACATCAAAATTAATGTTTTTGAATCAAAATTTGCCATCAGGACTGACTGCACATAAGACTACCTGTATTCAGACCCATTCACTTGTGCTGAAGTGTTCAACTCCCATTTAATTACTTAATTAGTGCTTCCTAGCAGAGACAACAAAAGGGATTTTTTAGACAGGATATTATATAGGAGACAAGTAGAAAGATATAGGCTGTGGTATTAAATGATAGTTATTATAAAAGCATATATCTAGTCAGCTTTAGAAAAATTACATTTTAGAAATAATTGTGAAAAAACCCTGCCATTTTAGGAGGATCAGATGATAATAACTTCAAGAACAAAGTTTGAGCTCGGACAGACTCCAAGTAAGAAGCCCAAAGATTAGTGTTACATACAAACAACAAAACAACACCAAAGGAAACAAATTTCCATAAATTCCTATCAGCTCAGAAAGTTATTTTCAATAGTCCTCAGTAAAAAATAGATTAAATTAGAAGGTCTGCTTCTTCGTATCATGCTTATCTTTGCTGTTTTAGACTTCTTTCTTAGTCACTGATGTTATAATGATTGCATGCAGTAGAATGTTTACTGCAAAACAAATGATACAACTTAGAAAGATCAGAGATATGGTCTTGTATCAAGATTTTAAATCTAGTACTTTAGATCACTTCTAATTGGACTGATTCACACTCTCTCTTTCATCAACTAGATTAAGATGGAAAGAAGTTTATCAATAAAAAAGAAAAGAATAAATATTAGTGGGTGAATAAGACTAAATCTGGCAGAAGATACAGGGTGGTACAAATTTGTGATATTTAGTGGCTTTAAGTTGGATGGAAATTGGTAATGCTGGCAAAGTTTTACTTTGTATCTGCAAACATTCTTAGAAATAAAATCCAACTCAAGTAAACAAACAAAAACAGTTTTTCCGGAATATCCAAAGAACTCAAACTATCATAATTCATGTGCCTGAAGTAGAACATATTTTGAAACCCACCTATTCTTATTTTCCATTTCATGGGAATATATTAAATAGCTCTTCAACTTCATATTATAAATTACAGAGCATGCATCATGTATTCATTATTAATGCCCTTAATTACTTATTAAAAAAAAGCCCTCATAAAATATCTGTTTTAAAATATGAGTGCTGTAAAATGTACAGTGAAAAATCATCAGGCCCAAATTATCATTATAAAAGCTGTTTAAAATAATTCAAACTAATTTTTCTATATGTTTCCTCAAAATCTTCTTTTATTCTACCATCCTTCGCTCTTTCTCCTTCACTAACGTGATTTCCAGCCTAGAAAAATAGACTGGCTTGGATTTTTCTTGAGCTCTGTGCTTGTGTCAGTTTTTATTTTATGCTGAGTTCAGTCATCTATCTTTTCACTTACCAATATAAATAATTATCATGAAGCTACAAAAACTAAAGCAAAGTCAGCATCCATGTTTTTTTTGAAAAGTCAGGCTCTTTGGAACACGTTCAGCAAAACACTTAGAGTCCTCAAGAAGAAAATCTGCAAGTTTCTTGAAGCCCACTTCTGTGATATACAATACTAAATCATAGCAACAAGTACTTAAAACTGATATCTTTTCACAGACAGGAAACCATCTCAGGATGAAACTGTCATACTTGGCTGCTAATTAGCTAACTTTTGGAGTACTGCAATTTGAGAGTAATAATAGAATAAGAGGTCTCTTTCAGTACTCCTGAGTGATATATTGACTTGAAATTGTGCCAATGGCCTCAACACATGCTTTGCAAATGCATTCAGAATAGACTTGTTGAGACCCAATACTCTGTTTATATCATGTAATTAATTATTAATAGTTATTGTACAAGATACCCAGTCTAACATCCAGAATCCTTATTCATCCATAGGCTCAAACTTCATAAGATATTTTGCATCAGCTTGCACCTGTATATGGTCCTTCTATGTCTACAAGAGCTACTCTGAAAGTAGTACCTCCTATTTTATGATGTTGGCCTAGGACATCAAAGGTGGATGTTGGTATGGCAGTGCAAGTTGAACCTTCCCATCAATATTCCGTTGCATGCTATTGCAGTGTGACAGATGGTGGCAGAGGGTCACTTTGACAGAATGGTGTCAGAAGCAAAGGTGTGTCATTAAACTGTTCCACGTGGAAAGAATATCACCCACTAACATTCATCAAAGCTTGCTGAACATTTGTAGAGACCAGTCAGTGAACGTGAGCACAGCAAGGCAGTGAGTAATGTGTCTCAGCTGTGGTGACATTAGCCACCAGCAGTTACAAGTATGAGTATGCAAATAACTACTTTATGAATAACTACTTTAGTCTTTACTCTGTATTTGTATAAAAAAATGCATGCATACAATATTAAAAAATACTTAGTTTTTATTAATGTGTCTTTATATTACACACCTGACTTAGCTCTATGAATAGAGGGCTTGTTTTTTGTGTTTAGCATCAGGAAGGGAGCACCTGAATGGAAGATGGACTGAACTCTCCTTAACAGTATCCTAACATTTAAACATTTTCCTCAATTTTGACCACTCCGAGTGAGACTTTCAGGATGACTTTAACAAAAGATACAAAATATCTTGAGTAATTTAATAAATATGTCCAGTTGACTTTCAGCTGTTTTAATATTCTGATGTGTCTTAATTTATAGACAAAAAATTATGAGAGCTATAATTCAAATAGGAGAGAATAAGCACTTCAGACTGACAATTTGATTAATATAAATAAGGATTAGTCTAGTTTAGTGCTTCATTTGTTCATGTCAGCAATGATAAAAAAACCAACATTAATGATACTGTAATGCTGAACTTTTAAAGATCTAAAGCAAATATTCCTGCACATGCTACAAAACAGCCCTGTTGACTCTTAAATATTAGGCATATCATTAGAGAAAAAGGGAATATAAAAGAATAAAGCTGGAAAGAATGAAACATGTTTAGCTGGGGTGGATTTCCTGCAGTCTGATGATTGTTCTTAGTTTTTAAAGAAACATTTCACCAGTTTTATGAACTAATACCAAGCATATGTGCAGTAAACATATATCAATGACTATTGTGGGAATTATCCCAGTGGGTGAAGAAAAAGTTCAGCATGTGAGAGTCTTGTTCCCAAGTCTGTAGTACTTGTGAAGAGAAAATTACAATCACCAGATCCTGATGGCATCATATTTAGGGAAAAAATTAAGAAAAAAATCAATCAAGTAGTCATAGCTTAGATTATGATGTGGTCTGCGTGTCAGGACTAGTACTCTAAAATGGATCTGTTGGCACAGTAGTAAAATAACAAAGTAGTGCGCAGGAGGTGAGAAGCTCCTTTATTTCTTCCAAGTATTAAGATGCATAGGGTGATAGTTTGAAAATTCAATCCTATTTATGAACAAAATCAACTCAAGACTATTAGGCCAGAAGGATAAGAGTATGGAAATCAATGGCAAACTTCATACATATGATGAATACATAAATGAGGATTACTACTGCAGGAGCTGGATTTCCACCTTGAAAGCATCAGTATTCACATTTTCATCATGACTGTGCTGGTTCTGAACATTAGAGAGTTCAAATGCAGATAACAGTCAAAGGGACAGTTCACAAAGAAATAAATAAGAAGAAAAAAATCTGCCTGATAAAAGTTGTGTTCAAAAGACCCAAACTTGTCACAACAGATCTCTCCATCATATATGATTTCTTGATTTCTGTTTCCCAGAATCCATTCTGGAGTGCTTCCACACATAATCACCACCAACACCAAAGACTGCTGATAAAAATGAAAAAACATGAGCCTTCATTTACTAAGGCTGACATGATTTTTCACTTCCTCCCCTCCCCCAGGACACACTTCCTGTAACTGTCTCTACAGGTTACACCTTCCATCTTTAGAGGCTCCTGCTCAGGCCATTAGGTCTCTGTGGGAACATAGATATGCCTCCCATATAACTATCCGCTACATTACTAGGACTGGTATGATATTATACAAAACTCTAGAGATTGAGTGAACAGTATGCATGGATACCTAGTACAGAAGCTGAAATCATTGTATTTGAGAGTTCATCTTCAATTTCTTGCATCATTGGTCTACAGACTGCTAACCTGCTGCAAATAAAGTGAATATGAAGAACAGATTAATTGATTTATTAAAACAACTGTCAACATTCAGGACATAACCCCCTACTTCTAGTGGGATCATCCCTAACATATTACATCTGAGTAAAAGATTATCATCTTCTGTTCTTGGAGAGAACTTCAGCTCAAAATCTGAGGAGCCAAACCCGCAATAAACTCTGGAAGTTTCTCCTTTTCTTGCAAGGTTTATTTAATGAGTGAGAGACTTTTTTTTTCCCAAAATGTTTTCCTTTATGTGCTACTGTACTAACTATCTAAAATAAATCCATTTTATATACAAAGCCACTTGAGAGAGGAAATTTTTAAAAATCAATTAATTTAGCTTTTTTAAAATAATTGCACTGTTACATTTCTTAATATAACAAAAATAAAGCAGAGGTTTTCTGGGGGGAACCAACTTCACTAAGCTTAAAGATACATAAAAGGTAGCCTAGGGCTTTTATGATGAAGTAAAAAATTAATAGCTAAGTGGTATGCTATACTTTGTCTAAAAAAGCTCATTTAATTTTATGGCATGAGGATTGCATCTGTTTTCTTTTTTCCAATGATATTTTACAAAGGTTTGGTCCACAGATTTCAAAGCTGTTTATATAACACAAAAGACTTTAAAAACACGTAAAGAGCTATTGTGAAAAAAGAATAATGAATTTCCTAACGTTCTCCAGTAAGAATCCAGTATATTACTGGGAGATCCTTCATCATAGAGGGTGGTCTGCTGGTAATGTACAAAAAAGGATAGTGTACAAAAATTAAATTATTTGACCCCGCATCATTATCTGCCACATAACTACTTAAAGCACACTTTAACAATGTACTCTTAATGTGCCGTCTGTTACTTGCATGACTCATTCATCTTTCACAAAGAATAAGTGATTTGTATTAGATGAGAGTTGCTAAGGATGTTTTTGGGGCTAGCAATTGCTGTCATTGCTATGTTAAATCACAGGCCCAAGCCTGGGACAGAAAGAGACAGGCTTATCATGAGCCAGGAAAACAGCACCACAGGACTGATAGCTCTGACTTAGGGCCTTGTTTAAAAAGTTATGACTCAGTGCAAGCAGCCAAGGATCCTTAGCCTTCCTCAGTTCGCTCCAAAGCGACCATTAAGAGCCTAATGTTCAGGTTGCGTGCCTCATTCTGATTATTTTTGGGAAGTCGATCACAGCAAGCCCTTTTTTTCCTAATAAGCATTCATCTTCATTTACTGAATGAAGGGCGCTCAGTGAAAGCTCTATACATGGGACAGGATAACAGTCATTTCTGCCAAGCTCTGCAACTGTACGGGTGCATGGACTGTGAGATTCTTTCTTGAGTTGTTAAGCAAAATGCACATATCATAGTAACTTTTCCAGATACAAGTACAAGCAAAGTATATATACGAATAATAATTCGTGAGGGGATGCAGCCCTTTGGTCTAAATCCAAAATTAGCATTGCTGTAACTTCATCGTAAAAGTACATACAATATAGGATTATTTTATGCAGCAATACCAAAGCTGTGGAAACATCAAGATAAATTTCCATGGTTTTCTTTACTGCTGCATACTTACAGCCAGACTTCTTTAGTTGCATGCATTCAGTTTGACAAGTCACGCAGAGAGAACATACATTATATTAAACACACAGCAAAATTGACCATAGGTAACTTGCATACGCTTAAGTATGCCATTATTTTAAACCCCTTGAAATAGTGAGAATAAGTTTTCTTTTCTTGATTTCTCATTCAGTAGTACTATGAGATATCTAAATAAGCCAGCATAAATTTGGTAGGAAGAGGTAACAGATGAGATAAAATTCCATTTTTTCTTGGGAGTAAGAAAGCTTTTTTTGAAGTTATTAAAAATGGAAGGAAAGACTGACATTTTGTCAAGAAAGAAAATACCACAGATAAATACTCCATGTTTGCTGCATGATTTATTTACACTCATACAAAAATGGAACATTCACACAACACCTAATAATATGAAGAACATCACTTAGAAATTTAAAGAAAGTCAATTTTCTCTACTTGAAATACTTAAATTCAAAGCCTTGTAGTCAATCATACCACCTTTCACCTTCATGTGTCATCATATTTTGCAGTTCTCTTCCTAGCTCTAAGATGTTTTCTTCTCTTTTCTGAGGTGTTGTCTGCACTGATGCTGCAGGTAATGGGGGAATTTCAGCAGCAGCCCTCTAGGTTCTCACCCACAGTCAGGCTCTTATTAGCACTGTAAGGTGATCCCTATGTTGTAAACTATGCTCCCTTCATATAAAGCTAATCCTGGAAGATGCGCAGCTCCAAATGGGCAGTCAGAGAAGGAGACCAGACCCAAGATCGTATAAAGTAAAAGAAAAGCACCACACAGCTTGGTGTATTCTGCAGACTTGCTGAGGGTGCACTTGATCCCTCTGTTGATGTCACTGATGAAAATGTTTGAGTACAAGTCTCAGTATTGACTCTCGAGGGACATGACTTATCACTGATCTCCAATCAGACATTGAGCCACTGACCATTGCTATCTGGGTATGCCCTTGCAACCAGTTATTTGTCCATTGAATGGTCCACCCATGAAATCCATATCTTTTTAACTTGAAGAGAAGGATATTGTGGGGTACTGTGTCAAAGGCCTTACTGAAGCCTACGTAGATGACATCAATGACTCTTGCCTTGTTCGCTGATGCAATCACACCATCATACAAAGCAGTGAAGTTGGTCAGGCAGGATCTGTCCTTGGTGAGGTCATGCTGGTTCTCTCATATCACCTCCTTCTCTTCCATGTGCCTTAGTATAGCTTCCAGGAGGATCTGCTCCATGATCTTCCCCAGCACAGAGGTGAGACTGACGGGTCAATAACTCCCTAGGTCTTCCTTTCTACCTTACTTAAAAATAGGTGTGACACTGACTTTTTTCTAGTCACCAGGGACTTCACCTGACTGCCACAACTTTTCAAATATAATAGAGAAAGGCTTGGTGATTACAACAGCCAGTTCCCTCAGGACTCTGGTGTGCATCTCATCAGGACCAATACACATCTGGGCCTTCAGGTTCCTTTGCTGGCCCTTAACATGATCTTTGCTTTCAGTGGGAGGGGCATCATTCCACCAATTCCCACCTTCCAAACCACCCACTTGAGGGCTGCGTGTACAGCAGTAGCCAGTGACGATTGAGGTAAAAAAAATTGTTTACTACCTCAGCCTCCTCTCTGTCTCTTCTGACTAGCCTGCCTATGTTGCTCACTAGGGGGGTTTACGTTCTCCTGGACTCCCCTTTTCCAGTTGATAGACCTGTAGAAGCCTTTCTTACTCCTCCTTGCACCACTTGCCAAGTCCAGTTCTGGTTGGGTCTTGGCCTTCCCAATCTCATCCCTATATAGCCTACTAACATCCCTACTCTTCTCCCAGGGTACCTGTCCCTGCTTCCACTGCCTGTGCATGTTCTTGCTCTCTAATTTGACCAGTGGGTCCCAGTTCAGCCAAGCTGGTCTCAGCTTCCTTTCTTAACTTCCTACAGCTGGGGATGGAGTGCTCTTGTTCCCTGAGGAAAATTCCCTTAAAGATCTGCCAGCTGTGCTCCTTTGTTCTTGAGGGCAGTTTTTCAGGGGTTTTTGTTGACTAACTCTGAAGAGCTGGAAGTCAACTTTTCTAATATTAAGCTTCCTGATTTTACTCTGCCTGATAGGAAGTAATCAAAAGCAAGAAATTCCAAAGTAGATTAATAATATTTTTCCTTGCCATTCTTTACAGTGTGTTGCCTTTTTTCTTTTTTAAATATCTTTCAGAAAGTTAGAAGACTGAAGGACACACTGATATTAGCTTGTTGGAAGACTGCATGTGAATTTCTGGCCACAAGCTAGGATGTCATATTTAGGCAAAAAAAAAAAAAGGAGTAGAAAGAAGAATAAAATGGAACTAAAAGGTGTTCCTCTTTTGTGAAAATTCTTTTTGGAGGAGACTGTGATGGATAATATAACAATATTACCTATGGAGCAATAACACTTATAAGTTTGCCTACTGTGTCCAAAATTTTGGCAATTAAACAAATGCTTTATGCCAGTGTTTACTATGAAATACAGAAGCATGAAATCATGGTCACTTTTCAACACATTCTTAATCTAGATACTAAGTAGATTAGATGAATTAGACATGACATTGAATGGTCTAGAGTTGAACTCCTTAATCCACACTGATAACACTGTACAGCATCAGACATTTGACTAAATGATACTCTTCATTACACTGGACACTTGTCAGTTCAGGCTCATGAATGCCAAGATGACAAAGCAGTTGAACTTCAATAAAATAATAAACAGTTACTGTGTTGAAATGTGGACATGGTGAGGTTGTAAGCAAGTTCCTACGTAAGTTTACCAGCATGAAGCGCCAATGATTCCTTACAAACTGTGAGCAGTTAAATTAGAGAAAACAAGGACAAAGAAAAGGAACTTTTCTGAAAGATATAAAATAGAATGATTTGAGACCCACTGGCTAGAGTGCAGTCCGCTTGTTAGACTGGAGTTTCTTATAAAATACCATCTGGAATGAACGGAAGAAGCTTTGCTGGTTGAGGAGGACTAGTGCTCCTAAGAGTTAACAGAATGCCCTGAGTTGAACAGATATCACTAATTTAGTAAGCTAGTGCATGCATGTTTAAAACTCTGTAGGAAGATACTGATTCTTGCTATTACTTCTTTTTTTTTTTGCAGTAGCAGGTTCAGGGCATTATAAATAAGGAAACAAACTCTAGCATTAACAATCTGGAAGCAGTTGTTAGACTATTAGAAGACTTAATTTACAAAATGTTTTTGAGTTAGACAATGAGGGGCAGGTTTCTTTTTAGTCCTCCTGTTCATAGATGCTATGAAAAAGCATACTAAACTACTGTGTGCATTTCAGGCTTTTGCTTGCTGGCCCTCCCTCTTCTGTTCCTGAACTTTCTACATGCCTGAATTCTCTCTCTTCCAGTTTTCTGCAGAAGGTGTCTTTATTCACAACATTAGGAACTCCGTGGAAACTGTTCCAAATGTAATGGAAACTCTTTTGCAACACAGACTTTGAAATAACCTGAAGCAGGTTCTGACATCAGACATTTAAAGGTCTGGCTGCTGAAGTTCACAGATATTACCAGATTGCAAAGCAAAATGAAGTTGTCTTTAACCTCAAGAAAAGTGAAGAAGGTGGATGAACACAAATCTAGGGAACATCTTGAGGATTTCTGTTTTAATCTATTCTGATATTGATGAAGAAATGGTGCATATTACAGATATTTAATTGTATCTGGGGAAACATTCATTACAAGTATCATTCATGCCACGCTATCTATTCCTCTGCTGCACATCTGTGCATGTAGTGGTAATGTGAGAAACTCTCACTACCAGCCTTTTAAATTTTACTATGCCCTCTTTCTAAAAATGTGCTAAATTAGATACAGAAACAAAGAAACACACCTAAATAAACAAAGGAACATAAGGAACATGAGCTATGCCACACTACCAGAAGGAGCAGGTGGAATTGTAAGTTTAAGGAACCATTAAGCACTGTGAACTGTTTCAGTGTGACACAATTACTGGAACACCTGGGTCAAATAAATTAGGATTAATCCATTGGGGGTGTTCTTTACAGTCTACTCTGGCCCCAGAGTGGTTTGACCCTAACCTGTAATTCCGAACCAAAAAAAGAACAAATTACAAGGAAAAGCTTACCAGTTCAGGTGGCTGTCGTCAAGGTAATCCATTGCTATGAAACGGACTACAGAAGAATGCAGGAGAAAAAACAAATGTGTGAAGACAGGTTTTCATGGGCTACTCCAACAAGTAGTTTTCATGGGCTACTCCAACAAGTATGTTCTTTTGGTAGCATGTGAAGTGAATTTAAGTCAGTATGGTTTGCTCAAAGGAAATAGAACCACTTTAAATCAATATCAGGACCAACATTGGCCTTGGTCTTCTTTGTGTTCACAAGATAATTTTAAGTCAAATTCACTGGATGTAAAACTGAAGTGTCTTTTCTACTCCTGGCTTCTCCTTTTCCTTGTCATCTAATTATTATACAGCCATTGTAACTTTCAAGCTGCAAATACGAGATCAAAGGATATGCTGTTGCCAAAAGCTGTTTCTAAACAAACCATTAAGATGTTTTGCTCTACAATTGCAGCTTTAGGTGTCCGAAATGTTTTATACCCTCCAAGAAGCCTAAGTTTCAATTGAAAATGATGGGAACTGACACAAAGCTCAGTGCCTCAGCTAAGACAAAAAGGTATATTTTGAGTGCAAGAATGTTGATTGCTATTTACTAACACTGGGACTTGTAGAAAATGTCATTGCTGTTGAGAAATGTGAGTCAGGATTTACTTTTCTCTATGTATTCAGTCCCTATACGGAAAGACTCCCTGCAGTAGCAGGGAAACTATGTGAAAGATGAGCAGTATGTTTGTTATCTATACTAAATTTTATGCAAATTCATTTATCTTTGAGGGTTTATTCCTGGAACACTATGCCAAATATTTGGAGTCAGATTCTTACGGGGGATTCTCTCACATTAAATGTGTCCACTTTATAAGAATTCTTAGCAGACTTCATGTTGGTCCTCCTAACAAAAGCTAGCTCTTTTATTAGAAATATGTAAGAGTACACATGGACTGATTTATGAATCAAAATTAAAGTGGAGATTGTCTGATTTACAATGCAGAGCTA
Source organism: Chrysolophus pictus (assembly GCA_037305975.1). Taxonomy (NCBI): domain Eukaryota; kingdom Metazoa; phylum Chordata; class Aves; order Galliformes; family Phasianidae; genus Chrysolophus; species Chrysolophus pictus. Next base: position 47,781,436 of record CM074579.1, on the reverse strand, counting down.
CATATTCTTAAGTAGCTTCTATTGATAATGTTGCAGGACTTTCCACATGTGGATCACATTTAAATCCTATGTATCAGAAATGTTTTCATTTAAACTTTATAAACTGGTACTAACACATGTAAATCGTGGTCTAGATAAACATTCTCTAGAAATTAAAGTGAATCTGGCTCCTACTGACAAGATAAGCCTAACAACACCAAACTTAAGACTGCTACTGGAGATGTGATATAAGTAGGTTTTTAGATCAGGACTGATGTTTCTGCATGTTTCCAGTGAAAACTGGTAGATCCTTGCCTGCAAGTGGATGAACTTCTAAAGTATTTCACATCAGGTAAATGCAGAATTTAGGTTCTTGGCTTACCATTTAGACTTTCTAATTTATGATCCCTAAGATCATCTTCAACTGTTCATCCCTTCATAAACAAGTCTTCAAAAGGACTGCACTTTGAAGCAAGGATTATTTAACTTTGGGTTCTGCTTCCGTGTAAGAGGATGGTTTGTCCTATAACCTTGCCTATGTTTCAGCACTCTGAAACTCACATTCTAACTTTTCTAAAAAGAATAATCAGATCTGCTAAAAATAGCTCTTTTTTTTTTTTGCTTGAAGTAGAGGGTGTATTGACACTGTTCCACATGGCAGTTTGCTCTTCCTTTCAACTACCATTCAGTGTCCTCAAAGTACCACAATTCAGTTGTATTAGGTGACTTTCCATGCAGATGAGGATAAGTTTCAGATTATCTGTTTGCAGAAGCAGAGAGATTACTGCCTAAATTCAACCAGGATGAGAACCCTTGTAAGATGGAGGAACTCTTGTTTTAAAAGGCCCTTTGTTTTAAATGCTGGTATTGTTATTAAAGAGGTTGAATGTATGTCCTTTGAATTTTCTTAAATATATCAGAATTTTATAAATGAGATTCAGTATGTTTCCAGACATTCTTGCAGTTGCTTGTTATGACTTCTACATACTGTTTATTAAAGAAAGCTCCACTTCATGTGTATCTGTCAATACACTTATGCTTTCTGAAACTGGGAGAATGGTAGTGTCCATCTATAAGTTCCTAGAGTTCTTTAAAAAGTAGTTCATTTCGGCATTTTTATTTTTATTATTTTAGGTAAGACAAGTCACTATGTAATGAGTTTAGGGTAGTTAATATTATAAAAAAGACCAGGAAAATTTTTGATATCCCATCCCTAGAGGTTCTTCAAGCACAAGCTGAGCAACCATTTTCAGGAACAGCACAGCTAGAGCTGGTCATGGAGCAAGAGACAGGCAGAGTGACTTAATCCTCCTTCCCAGTTTATTTTTTCCTGTCTTTACAGCTATGATTTGTCCCTTTTACTGATAATATCTGTCTATAAAGCATTCTACTCCATTGTTGAAGAGGCTGATCTTAATTATAGCCAATGGAACAAGAGCAGAGACTATTTTATTTTGTCTGTATACAGAAGTTCCAGTAACACTAGTAAATTCCAGCAGAACGTAATTTGCACACAGAGGGGCAAGAATGGGGCTCTAAGTATTTTTTTTTTTACATTAATATATTTTCACAGTCTTTTTCCCTCCAAATCAAGACAGTAAAATGTATGATAGATACAAATACTAATGTTTGTTCAGAAAGGCGAGCAGTAAACCTTTAACAAACAATATCACTGTAATCTTTAAATAGTAATTGTACTGCCTAGGGCATCCGGTAAAGGATTCTAGTGTTCTTTCAATATTGTGTCAGGCAGATGCATCAATCAAACTCCATAATGGACTAAATTGGGAAACAGGGTACTGGGAATAAACAGTTCCAAAAAGAGGTGAAGCTTTGTGACATGCAGCCTTAACAGACCAATCTTGATTCTAAACATAGAAGCAATTTTAAGGCTTCTCTGAAGGCAAAGGACAATTATTGCCTAAACAAATAAACTAGTGTCTCTGTACCTCAGGCATTCACTAAAGTTAGTCTGAAACAGTTTTGAGATCTGACTAGTGGAGTTTTAGGGAGACTGTATCCTGACCCATTAACTTTCACTGAACTGTATATGAATATCCTTAGAAAATCCATAAACTAAACTGGAATAGAATGAGAAAACTGGAATTTGTTATGATTTTAGCACTAATTCTGCTGCCAACAAAAATAACTAGGTCTTAACTAAGACTGACTATATGTCAGCCTTTGAATTTGAATCCTCATGAACACTGCATGCTTAAAGTTCTTAAGTTCAATAAGAGACCTGAACTTCAGCCTCTATTTGGAATGTTTATTTAAATCTGTATGGCAAGCTGGCAGCAAGTTTGACTGCTAGGGAAAAAATAAAATAAAATGAGGGCTAATCCGGCCATTTATATTCTATTATGCAGACTGCCGTGAAATGAGCACGGAATCCAGAACCTACAGATTTGTGCCTGCATTTATGCTTGCACCCTATACTGAATGGTACCAACCTAAAACAGGAGGATCAAAAAGAACTTTGAGTTTTTCCTGCATGGACTGTGATTATTCAGACTCAGAGCAATTTTAAATGTCAAAAGGGCTTATGTATCTCTATTTAGCCTCTATTTTTAGACTGAGGTTGAATTTTGCTCAGTCTCCCTTAAGGTTAGCTGGACATTTTTCTGTAAGGATTAACTAAGAAAAAATTCAGATACTGTTTACAAGAATATGATCAGCAAAGTCTTCTTGACATAATGATTTGAGCAAAGAGTCACACTGCATCACCAGCTTATGATTTTGTATCTAATACATTTTTACTTCAAGCACAAAATTAAGTTAGTATGCACAGTGGAGCAAATACTCCAGTGATATGATATCTAATAATCAATTGCTGAGTTCTGAAGTTCTTTATCAGAATAATTTTAAACCTACCCTCAACACAGAGTACCCCCTTGTTTATGCACTTACATCTGCCTAGATAGAGTTCACCCAGTCTTCTTGTAGTATTATTTCCCACAGATACGGCCTTAAATTTGGTGTATTCAAATAAACAATACAGATTAAAAAAGGAACATATCTTCCTCGATTCCCTCTATTTGTTCCTGAACAGTTCAGAACTATTTCAAAATTAATATTTCACATATTGCACATTTCATAGTGTACGAAGGAACAAAGGCGCGTACCAATTGGGAAGAAAAAAAGCTTGCCTCTCGATCTTCTTAAGTCTTTTTAAGGAAAACTAGGCTTGGTCCAATTTTATTTCCTGTTGTCTGTTCACCCCTAATGTTAGTTGTTGTAGTGTAGTAGTACATAGAACCATTAAGGAATGACATGAATAGGTAGCAGCATTGTACCTCCATGTATGGTTTGCCTTTCCTTCTTTGTAGACAGTACCTAATATTGTATTACCATCCAATGAAGTGTTATTGCAGCATGTTGAAAAGTCCCCTGTTCCTTGGAAAAAGTAGAGCTAAGGAATGCTTTGTGAATTTAAAAGTTAGAGTTGGTGTTAATTTTCTCAAAGCATACATCTGATGTGTGTTGATACTTTTGACCAGTTATTTAATTGATCTGACATGAAAAAGGTTAACATTTCCACCTAATACACAATCACTTAAATCTTTCACATAGCTATGCAGAGCAAGCAGCCTGGGGAACCTTATGGCAAAGCCATAGTCAGTGCCAGACTGATAAAGCAGTTTGCATTTGTCAGTTACTAGAGAAAAATTGGGTAGTAGTATATAAATCAAGTTCAATATTTTGGCCTGAAAATACTGAATGGATTAAATCACACCACTTTTTTCTTTCCCCTTCCTTCCCCCCCAACAAAAAACCAAAGCAATTAAAGGGACTTTGACAAAGATTAAACAAGAGCGATATCTCACACATTGTAATGCATCTCTATTTCAGAAGCATACAGCCTATGGAGATTACATGCTCTGTTACAGTTGAATCTTGCATTTCTCTTACACACTTTTGTCCTTGAGAAGTCTTGTAGTGACCAGTAAATGAAGTGGCAGATTACATACTCACGTTCAGTGTACATCTTTGTAGTTTCTTTAGCTCTCATTTTTCTTTAAAACTGAGATTTCTGAAACACTTTCAAGCAACTTCTGACAAATCCTGAAAATTATCAGGTTGATTGTTTTTTTTTTTTAAACTCACTTTTAAGCTAGTTTTCTGACAATCACCTCACATATTAATGTAAATCTGTGCGTTATAAGCTGCAAATTGACGATTAATTGTTTAGTTGACAGAGAACCCACATTTCACAAAGAAACTACCTGATTGCAGACTGTATTTCTTTTGTCTTTTATTACTAAACCTCCTCTCTAATTCCAGAAACTCTACAGATACCCCTTCAGTTGAAGTTTGGACAGCTGTACAAAGGCATGTTCTCTCAGCTATTTTACATTCAGTGACTTAAGATGTTTCCTTCTTTCACAATCATCACTACTTTAACCTACCTCCACAAGACAATACAGTTTAAGAGACAGCTGTATCTACAGCCATCAAGTTGTTGTTGAATAGAACAGGCTTCGTTTTCAAACACTCTTGTTAGAGATATGTGATAAAGACATCCCAATATCAACTACAAGCTAGATTCCTCAGCAGAAAAAGTGAAGAAGAAAAAAAAGAATTGCTAGAGGTTAGAAACTTTCTTGACCTTGTCCACAAAACATTTTTCCCTTCACAGCCCACATAGGTCTATGTACCTTCACTTTCTATAACAAACATCAGATATACATGAAAGAGACTATGCTATTTCCCTCCAGTCTGTTGTCAGCAGGAACTGAAGAAGAGTCCCCACAACAACATATGTGAGTACTTAATTACAGAGTGCATCAGAACGCAACCTGCAACACAGTGAAAAGTCCAATAATGATAGAAGAGCAACAAGGTCCCAGGCTACAAAAAGAGAGAATTTGCTCAAACACTACAGCAGTAGGCAAGAATTAAAAGAAAGAAGCTACTTACCTTCCAAATGCCTCAGACACAGAGGGACCTCCAACAAGGTATCCTTGCCTCCACTACCAGTCCTTAAATGAGGACAGGGAAGGGGTGGATCCTGACTCCACCCCTTCTGGCCACTCAGGTATACTGCATGCACCTGAGCTCCCCTGGGTTGGTCCTGCCTTCTTACTAGCGCTTTATCACTGGTTCAAGCCTTGACTCAGCATTTGCACTACAAACCACACAAAGGAAGAAAAATTATACATGTGAATGTATTTCTTAAATATCCATTAGATTAAGTTTACAGTATTAATATTCTGCCTGTTGAAGCAGATTTCCTGGGTAGGATGTGAACTGAGAAAATCAGCTATTTATTCAAGTGTTAATTCAACAGCATATGGGCTTCAAGAGCATAATAACCTAATTACCCAAGCCAAGTAACCAGGGAATAACTAAAGACACCCCTTTTCTGTTTGTATACAGTGTTACTGCAGAAATATGTGCAAAGGAGCTGAGTAAATTCTAAAACTTTGTATTTCATGCCAGAATTGACAGCTCAGCTGTCAGGAGAATTATTTTCTGGACACTGTATGGGTCACAGCCACAGCCAAGGTCCTCTCAACCACTATAGCCAGAGCCTGAGCAGCTAGGGATGTTGGGGCAACTCCAGACTCAGGTATTGGGCCTCTCTATGGAGGGCTAGGCTGAAGTTAGGCTGGGACATGAGTCGGTGGGGCTACAGGGAGCTGGAGACTAGTAGTCCCACTGCAGCATCATTGGGGCAAGGAGTAAGAGCTCTGAGGGCTGACATGAGGGTGTGGCCCCCAGGCACTTGTTGGGGAAGCCTCAAGAAGCAGTCAGGGACATTGGTGACCCTATGGGCATGACCCTTACCCCAGCTGGGCAACAATTTTTTGCTCCACACACCCCTGGCCCTTCCCATCAAATCCTGCTGGCATTCATCTTCCTCTGCCATTGCTTTTTTTTGCAATACCCTGAAACTCTTACTTTCTCAGTTATACACTGTGTCTAGTTCTTGTATTATTTTGTTTTCTTTGCTTACTTCTTCGCTATTTTTATCCAATTATCGTTCTCATTTCTTTCATTTTGTCTTCTCCTATCCCAGATCCATGCAAGCAGTGTGTGTCCAAGGTTACTGGACTTGGGAGACAAAAGTAGGATCACTGACAACGTATACTTGCTGTTGGTAATTCTCTGCTTTTTTTGACCATGATACATTGGTTGTACAGACAGACCAGACTAACAGCTTTAATCCTGTTGTCAGACAGCTGGCTTTTCTCAGTTCACTCATCCTTTACAAATTACTCAAGGCATAGTGAATCCTCTGTTAACTTTCATGGAGGGCCTTGGCCTGCTCAGGAAGTCTTCACGTTAGCAAGTATAGATCCAAGTGTGGATCCAGGTAGTTAACACATACACATTTTAGGAGAGTTTATCTAGACTGGTTCTAATCAAGGAAGTCAGGAGAGCCCTAGAAGAGATGGAAACCTCTCCTTCATGGAAGCACAGATATTTTCCTTCATCTTTTATAATGACTGGTGCCACATTCAAACCCTCTGTCTTCATCTGAAGTAGAAAACAAAGCTTGGAACTATGTACTATGATGGAACATATACCTCAACAGCAAGAGAAAGCACTGCATTCCTGAATTCCCTCATTCATCCATGTGCTTACAAGCCCCAGATTTGTAAAGGTTGAAAAGGGAGTAGAAAACTGCCTTTCCATCCTTTCCATCCAGAAGACTGGGTTGGAGGTGGTAACCAAAGGCAAGCAGATGGGAAGTAGTGAAAACATTTGAGATAGGTAGGGCTGTGTACTATGGTGAGCAAGCTTGCCTTTGCCTAATTCCAGCTTCTGATATGTGCTCCCATTTTCAAGACACCTAACTTAAGTCTCTGAGGCCCACTTTGTTGAGGTGGTAAATGCTTTCAACTGCTCCTGAAGCTGAAAGGAGTTCCTGTTCCTCTGTGAAGGTGCAAGTTGCAAAGAATGTAACTAGCGTTACCTTAATACGTGCAGAAAACTTTAGGTAGATTATTCTTACATGCAGCAGCTGTTCATGCATTTTCCTTAAAATCTACTATGTGAGAACAAAATATTTTAGTTTAGCAAGTCAGATGCAATATCTTATTGGAACTGTATTTAGATTTTTTTCTCCTTTCTTAACATGATCTTGTGGGCTGAAGTCTGCAGCCAGACTCTGTTCTTCAACATTGTTCTCAGAGATCGTGTAAGGAAACAAGCTCTTCTTACTATTGTTTTGCTCAGACAGTTTGGGCTACGGAGGAGGATGGGAATATTAAGATTATGAACTACAGCTGCCTGAGATAGTATGGTAGTATTTCATTACTGAAGTATTTTAATTGTGAGCCAAAATATTTCAGATTTTGTTTACTTTTGAAGTTGAAATTTTCCACTGTTTAATTTCTTTAAATAACATTCAGGTTATGTAGTCTGAAAATGGCCCTAGGTATCTCACACTGGACATCCAAAATTAATGAAGATATTTTTCCATAGTCTCCTCAAGTTACAGTTACTAGTTTTAACAATAGGCATAATAATAGAACTTAACCATTATGAGAAAAATGTCAAAATATGGGAATACAGAAATATAAACTCTTAGAAAAAATTGTTGTTAAAATAGAAGTGTGTTCAGATAAGATTGTTGGAGGGTTGTAATTTTGAATTATACAATTTTGATTGGAATGTATGTTGGTATTCTCTAGAACCTTGAGTTCATATTGTAGATATGTATTAGGATCTAGTGAAGCTACTGTAAGAGCATTGCAAATATTGGCAAGAATAAAAATATGACTTGTGAAAACACTGCTGAGCATCTTGTTTGAGGAGTTCTCTTTTTAATAAACATAAATAAAATTTTCAACATGCTGAGACACAGTTGTTATTCACATACATGATACTACAGTACTTACTAACAGCAAGTAAGTTGGCTTTCACTGCTACATGCTGGTGGTGTGGAGGAAGGAAAAGTGTTCTTACCAACTATAACCTTCAGACTCCTAGTGATGTTGGATCAGAAATATTCACTTACTTCTCTTCTTTAAGATACTAATCTGTTCACAGAGAGATGGTGTCAGATTTGCATCACAGAGGAAATCACATTGTGTTCCTATGAGTTCATGGGCCATGTCATACCTGCTCATAATAATCCAACCAGTATATCATATCCTTATGACTCAGGAACTTTAAAGTTTTGTGATGACAAAACTGTCAGCTTTGGAAACATCATTTTTTTTTAATGGTAGCACACGCTTACTCAATAGTGTGGTGTATTACTGACATATTGCTTTGTCAGAATTACTTTAAATGTGTCTACAAGGGATCTTTACTGTACGTGTTTACAGTGCTTGTTCCTTGTCAATTGCTGGAGACACTACGACTCAGTAGGCTCTTGCACAGATTTTATAGGATGTCAGAACAAAATGATTTTTTATTGAGGAAGGGTCAAAGGAGTTGTGCTTTTTGTTGTGTCACACTAAACAATATAAGAAGCATGTTAAAAAAGCTCTGGACTCTCACTGGAAGGCAAAGGCTATGATAAATGATTTAAAGCTACATTATCCTGTTTCTAATTCCTTTTCTTTCTTCCTGCGGAAATGTAATTGCAAGAGGCTGGGAGAAGGGATTGGAGCATTGGCTTCTATGTCAGCCTTGAAGAGAGTCATAAAGTCTCTTTTATGGGTTTCTCTGTAGCCTAGTTCTACTTTTTCAAATTAGAGGAGACAATATGACAATCTTAGCTAACTCTGATCTTACATCTTAATTTGCAAACTCAGCAGCAATATCAGTGCTCAAATTTAGTGGATATATTGCCAAGTTTAAACAATTTTCTATTGAACTGAAGTAAAGGCCCTGTTTACAATTGTCTGCATATTGCTTTAAAGATCTCCTTCCCCCCAAATTTAATAGGTTTTGATAATACATGTTGTGGATATCTAAAGTCTGCCTCAATTAACCTGTCTGCTAAAACCTCGACACAGATATCAAATATGCAGCTGGCAGAGTCAGACAATAAATTAACTGCACTGGAATTCTCTGAATCAAATAGCAAACATAGAGACTAGAAACATAGAATTCTGCTAAGCATTTTAAGATTTTTTTCCCACTAAGTTTCTGAGGGCTGGCTCAGACTGCTTACGTGTTTTCAATAACTATTAACTAAAGTCATTATGTCTGAAAAGATCTTACAGTACTCTGTATCATCTATTCCTTCATGTTTCCTGACATCATTTAATAAAATACTTGAAGCTCCAGTGTTCTGGTGCTGCTGCTGCTGTACCTTGGTCATGACCTGGAAGGACCACCCACTCCTGTAAAAGAGAGGGTAAGTCTGCCTCTATGGTAATTTGATTATTAGACCGCCTTTGAAGAAAAAGAACGTGTATCTTTCTGTTGGTTTCAGCTTGGGCTGAGCTGCTTCTGTGATGAAGGTTTTGCTCTGCAGAAGCCGTTCATAGCTGCATGCATAAGGCAGAGGGTGTTTTGTGTGTATATGTGTAGAGGAGAAGGGAAATGTTATTGAGACTTTTGCTTATTTTCCATTTGAAGAAACCCCAGATGTTTTGCCAGTTATATTTGAAAAATACCTAAGAAAAAAGCAAAAGCATTAATTTTAGCCAGACAGAACCTTTAGTTAATGATCAATCACTTTGAAAAAAAATAATATCCAGTGATATATAAATATAAATGTGTCAGTTAAAGATCTAAATCATTTTATTTGCCATAAAAGAAAGACTTGTAACCGGAAAACAAAAAAATGTATTAAGCCAACGAAGAAGAAATAAATTTATTTAAGTGATTTTGCAAATCACAGTTAATTGAGCCACAAACAAAGCAGCAAATAAAGGAAATAATGTGGTAATTGGAACCCTCATCCCTTATTGGCATACATTATGGGTTGCTATCTTTTAGCAGTGTTAAATCATTGCACGCGAATGTTGCCAAAAAAACTCTTCATTTCCTTTTAGTGACTTCTTACTGCCCTCAGTCGAAGTTTAATAGAAAAGGAAGGACATGATGTAGTTTTAATGACAGGAAACCCATGGCTTCCAAATGAATAAATTCCATCACTGGCTGCCACAAAGTGTGCTAATTATTTCCTTTGATAAATTAAAAGCCGTAAAAGTCCAAAGTATATAGCATGTGGTTTACAGTTATAGTCTGCCTGTCTGCATTATTGAAAGTTCATATAAGCCTCATTATTTTAATTTAATAAACATTATAATTATTTTTTACACCAATAGGCTGTATAGAAAGCATATGTTGAAGACAAATTTGTCTAACAGAAGGTTAAATAGCCCACAAACTGAATCAGCAAGGAGCATGAAGTGTCATGTTGTGATAGCCCTTTTTTTTTTATGATACTTTTGAATGAGCAGATGCTTATATTTTTATCTTTCTAAATAAGAAACCAGCAATTGCTCTTCTCCTGTAAATGAACATTTCAATCTGCAAAGCGTGCTCTAATGAATGATACAGTCTCCTGTGTGCAGAACAGGGGCTGAGAAAACTTGGAAAAAAATTAGGGAAATGTACAGAGGAAAACTGAGATTCTGTAGTAAACACTGCAAGACAAAACCAAACAAATAAACCACTCTATGTTCTATCTAAAGAAGTGAAACAGATACCTAACTGAAGTTCAAATAACCAGAGTTGGCTTTTTCTTTATTTTCTTTTTCTTTTCTGTTATCTTTTTCTTTCTTTCTTTTTTTTTTTTTTCCTCCCTAAAAAACTGTCTCCAATGAGGACCTGAATATGACAATTGTACTAATGAAATTCAGTCTGGATCCTGGGATTAGGCACTAAGCTTGGTCCAAAAAAACATGAAAGTATGAGAAGCAAAACCTTTGTTTATAGGTTATGGAAGTTCATCTTGGATTATTATTTTTAAAAGTCTTAAAAAGCAAACACTTTACTGTCAGGTTAGCAGGGCAATCCAGTGAACGAACTCTGTTACAGTACCAAATCTTTTGTTGCCTTTTTGATCTAGTGCACCTGACTCCAAATGTAAACTGGTTCAAATGAACTTTTAAAATAAAATAATATTAAAAAAAGAATTTAACTAGGCTGCATGACTAATTTTGCTAAATGTATTCATTCAGTAATGAGAACAGGAGCTTCTGGAGACATGAGAGAGGAATGACGTGCCAGAATAGAGGGCATGGGATCACGCAGCAAATATCTGGAACCAGCAGGATGATGAACAGAACTAGGTCTGGCAGGACGAGAAAACTGCAAAGGACAGGCAAATAATTTTGTCCTTTTTAATTCAAGATGCATGTCATAAAGAGCAATCAGAGATACTGGCTAGAATTACAGGAATAAGAACGGAGGAGCGTGTAGGGTTTCTCCTCTGTATCTGACAAAATGTGTTGCAGAGGTGTGTAAGCACAGAGATAGGTCTTACCGATTGACTGGATCAAAGTGTCAACTGGGTAATGCTACAGCTTGGACCAGGGAGCCTCTCAGGGCTCTTCTGCCTGCCCAGGCAGAAACCAAACCCTGCGGAGCAGTACAGACATACAGTTGGTCTGGCCTGCTTGTTCTGCAGAGTAGATTTCCAGCAGATAAGCAAGGAATATTGTGACGACTTGCTCTGTTTGTTTGTGACCAATTAATTCAGTGGTTCAGCGTGGAACTAACAATGTATTTCCCTTGTTCTGGGACTTAGGAAAGAAGTTCAGACTTGACTGTGCTTAAAGGGCTGAAGTCAATGGAATTGTATCTGGTTGCAATAGGGCTGACTTGGTGCTATAATGACTGGAGGTATCATTTAGAATGTCTCAGTTTTGAAGTGACCGACACTGCATCATGTTATAAAGAAATGTGTTATTTTCTGAAAAAAAAAAAAAAAAAGGTAACTAACTTTATGAGAAAGTGCTTAAGTAAAAGATCTGAGAGAGAAAACTCTGTCATTTAGTGACCTGAAATGGAAACTTAATTCACTTAAAGTTTGAGATGCCTTATGAGCTCTTTTCTGTATGCTCATTTTCACGCGGTAGCAGAGGAGAAAGGATTTTAAAGGAAATGGAAAGTGAATAGGGTAAGAAGTTTTCTGAATCACTTTTGGTGAAAGGGAGGTTGAAAGATACCCGGAGGAGGTGTTTTAATATTCTTGCAGAAGTAATTAGAGTTGCAAGGAAATGGAGGAGCGTGAATTCTTTTACACTGCAAACCTCGAGATTATTGAAACATGAACTATAATTTCTAGTTGAAGTATTCCTAGCTGCAAATGCAATTGAAAATGCCAAATCTATAGTAACACTTGCAAGAACTGCTCATTATTACTAAACTTATGAAAAAGAGGATAAAGAACAATAAATGGCACAAGTTCTTAGTGTAAAAATGACTCTTGGCTAACAATTAAGGAACATATCACAGATCTATTTTGCCTATTATATAGAATTTGAGAAACAATGACATTTCTTAATCTTTTATAGCCATGGTAGAGCTTCTTTGCTTTTGGTTATAGAGATATTACTGCCTGCTTGGAAAATGCAAACATTTACAATGAACATACAAAGGAATTTAGTTCATTTGACCTTCCTTTTTCTTCTTCCTCCTTTTTTTTTTTTTATTTAATAAGGTGAAGATAAGTTTACTGCTTCTTTAGAGATTATTTGTCTCATTGCTTTTTCCTTCTGTATTCATGGCAAATCTGCTTGTAAGCTGACAATGACTAATTACACTTATTCTCATAGTATTTTTCTTGAATGAATATATATATATTTTTAATTAACACTGCTGTGAAACTAGATATAGAGACCTAAAGGTAACATAAGAGTTTTCTATGAAATCCCTGAGGTTCTCTGACACCTGATTAATGTTTGTAGCATGGAGCAGAACTGTATTTTTTAAGAGTTATTTAGTCTTCACTATTTGTTTTCACCGTTGTTCTTCAGATCATGATTTGTATTTTGAGTCTCAAATTATATAGGAATATATTTTTCATTTTTGTAAGATACTAAAATATTCAGAGAGTGCTCTGTGTGCAGCACTTACATCACTTGCAAAAATAGTGTTTTCTGTAAGCTCCGTTCCATTTGCACATTGGATTTTAAGACAAATCCAGATTTAATCACTGTCATGTAGTTCAAAGCAGACATGAACTTTAAGGAGCAGATACAATGGGAAAGACAGAATTGCTATGAAAATACTCCAGCCTCACTGATTGCCAGAAGTTCATGAAGGTTTTATCATTACTGTGATCAACTGGACAGTCTGTCACTTGCTCTCTTTTCACTCAAAATTAAACATGAGTTACCTCTCAGTGAAAAACTATTTTGGTTGACTATAAGAAACAGAGGAGGGGCCGTGGTTTCTTTCTATATCTTCAGGAGGTCAGTGTCAGTGATGGTGATGAAATTCTCTCCTTGATTTTTCTGGTCTGTTTACAGCTCATGTAGTACAATACCACAGCATGTGTGAATGAGGATATGACACAAGATCTCTCTGATGTTTTGGGTCAGTTTAAATGCATGTTCAAATGTTTTCTTCTGTTTATTCACAAGAAGAGTTCTTGATTTAAAGGCTATAAATCAAACACTCTTCCATACTCTAAACATGTCACCGGCATTCCTTGCAGGGGAGGTCAGGGCTTCTTGATTTCAGGTTAGGAGGAAGCAGCATTTTTTTTTCTGGCCAGTGTGACTACTACTGCCTTATCCAGAGAAGCACAACAGGGAGGTGATGGGATTCTCATGTGTTTTTTAACACAGGCCCACCTTCAAATTTCAGTGGATATTTACCTGTTTATAACTCATACCATACGCTTTATTTTCTTGTGATCTGTAATTCTAGGGAGTGGTTAATCTTTAATGGGAATCGTGTTATTCCTGCTTTCTTACAACAATTGTCAGCTTTGAACCACGGGCATCTTCTGAGTAATCTGAGTATAATTTATCTAAATTTTGTACTGTAGCAGTAGTGAGGCTGTGTTAAGAAAGAAGCTCTGGATTTGTCAAGGCTTCAGGCTAAAGAGAACTAAGGCTTAGGATCTGCCTGCCCGCCTAGACATGCTGTATCACACAGTAGGCAGAGTGTTTCTGGAAAGCCCCTCAAACTGGTGCATCTCTCCTCCACTCAGTTTGCTTAGGAAGGTAGTACAAAGGGCCCTGCCTCAGGGAGCTTCTGTGTGCAGCTCCTAAAGATTAGCCAGCTTTACACTGTTTTTCTGGGATTCTTTACAACTTTTTTCTCTTTTTCTTTCTTTCTTTTTTTTTTTCCTGAGCATTTGCTTAGTGGTTTGCTTCTGAGGAAAACCAAATCCATGCAAAATGGCTGAGAATTGGGAAGAGAGGATGACTTTCAACTTGGTCTTCTATATTACTGCTGACTGGCAAAATAGGAGGTATCATTAGCACACTATTTTCTCATTTCCAGGTGCCACAGTCAACATAGACCAAGGTGAAACTGTTATCATAACTGCCTCTAGAAAAAGGTTAGATGGCTGCATTTGTTGAAAGACGAGGTTTCTTAGTGTCACAAAATGTTATCTGCTTTTATCTTATTTCTGTTCCTACCATTATACAATAATATTACAATATTATGTAATACAACAATATTATGATTTGATATATAATGTTTCTATTGCCATAAACTGAAGGAAAAGCAATAGGGTTAAATATCAAGTGGTTTGCTTGAAGCTCTAATTTGAAATCCCATCAGAGTCACTTGTTTACTAGCACTAATAGTTGACTAGTGCACAGCCTTTAAATTACTGCTTATTACAGCGTTGCTGTTCACACCACTGTGCTTAAGGACCTGTCAGCGTTTCCAGTGGAAAACTTTTTTTCACGGGCTTATAACTTTGTCATGAATATTTACTCTGAAACTTGCTAAATGTCATCCTAGGCTAGAAACAGATTAAAATAATTGAAATGGGGAGAGTGGGCTAATGAAGGGTCAATACAGTGAAGAGCGAATGTAAAAGTTCACTGATATTTTGTAGCTTCAGAGTGAGTTCTGTTTTAGTAACAACTCATATTGTCAGCTTTTCCTAGCTTTTGCAAAATACTGAAGATGCTTTACTGTTAAAATTCAGATTTGTTTCTGAGCTTTGATACTTCAACTTACTCCTTTGTTTGACTCTTTTATTCTCACCTATTAGATCTAACTGCACTTGGACTCAGGTGTCTTTTTTGCAGCTTCAGATATGCTATGCAGACAAATCCGTGTCTCAGTGCCTACAGCTACCTTTTAAGCCCTACTGCCTGATAAATTAGTAAGGAGGTGCGTGCTGCTTCAACTGCTCAGTCCCAGTATTGAAGGGTATTCAGAATCCTCAAATTAGAGAAGTGCTGTTTTGGGGGAATTTCCTCTTGCCTTTCAAAAAACATTTCTTTACACCAATCTTTGCTATTGATCATTGATCGTTGATTGATCATTGTTTGATCATTGATCAATCAGGGAGTGTTTATTTTTTTTTCGAGAGCACAACTGAGAGTTTTGATAGTTAATTGCCTTATGAGGAAACAATTTTAATCTTTTCTATAATATTATAGAGGTATTTTCTTTTTTATTATTTTTTAAAAAATGTCCTGGACTCCAATGTTTTAAACATTACTAGATGTTACTAAGTTATTTTGGTTTGAATTACCTGAATAATTCACAAATCAAAGTAGTGCCTTTGTTGGCAGGGCTTTGACATGGTGCTAAATGTGGGCAGATGACTTCAAATTTTGAAAGCCACATACAACTTTGATAAAACTGATGTTTTCATAACATATCATGCTCAAGCATCTTTACAAAGAATGCTGTTTTGGAGAGTTCATTGCACAGTTTTGTGAAATCTGTAAAATGATCTGTCAGAAAATAGCTAAGTGTGCAATCCCATAAGGTTAGGTTCAGTCCCATAGTTTGAGATGCATTTTCTGCTGGTCAACATTCTGGTACCATTCACACACAGTTCATGCTTTCTGGTTCACTGCTATGCTGTGTTCTCTTCAGTATGCTTATGTCTACTGTTGTCTACTTGTAGGTGTTAGGGAAGAAGATGCACGTGCTAATAGGTTATTTTTCTTGGAGAAAAAATGCATACATAAATGTCACTGGTGTATTATTCCTACAAAGGGAGAGCCAGCACCTGATGCAAGTTAGTGTGATTTCTTCTCTGCATTTTACAGAGGATTTAAAAAATCTCTGGAAGAATTATGTATTCAACCGCAGCAAATAACTAATTTAGGGGAAGAGGCAGTGTGGAGCAAGTCTTAAGGGAAAGCGAATACTCCAGCTTAAAAATCAGCTTTCAGACCTAACAGGAATATGCAGCTATGCTGGAGAAGCGAGGCCAGATTGAAAATGGGGAATAAGAAAAGACTGAGCTGACAGGCTTCTGGTTTTGTTTTGTTTTGTTTTGACATTAGAATCATTGCAGGAATAGGAAGAAAAGTATGTAAATATATTATTTTTTATTCAATAAAATATGCAAGAAATAGTAAGTGGAAAAAGCACAGTCATTATTTCAGTTTCTCCTTGCAATCTTTGATCAAGAACACTCCAAAATTTTTGTAAATGGTAGTTTTCATGCTCCAAGTGTATTGTGGACCAAATGCACAGTTATTAAAGCTGAAAAGTTGAATATAAATGGATTTCAATGATGTTGCAATGATTACTTAAAAGAAGGTGAAAGACCATCCTAAGTTAAAGATGCTTTGAAGTGTTAGGGCTATGGGAGGTGAAGAACTCTATTGTTCATCAATAGTATAAACCAGGATTACAAGAATAGTATTGTTTTAGCCCGTTGGCTGCTCCACGAACATCTGTGTAGAATTCCTCCACTGGGCTTCTGAACACACCATGCATGCTCATGTCTCCATTGATCTGAACGCAATGCTAATAACATTGATTCATTGTTGTGGTGATTATACTCAATGCAGAAAAAAATTAACTTTGAAAAACAGTAAATTTCTTTCTTTCGAAATCTTTGTACCACATGCCGATGTTAATTATTTCCTATACTATTTCTGTCAGTTAGGTGAAGGATCCATGTGTGCCTTCCATGACCCCAAATAGATTGTTAGCTGCAACAGAGAAACAGGACTTCAGAGGGAGTTACTAACCTTCACTGAATAGCCTGTCAGCCAGAGAATGATACAGAGCACCTTCAAAAGGTCCCCTAAGTAATGAGCACTAAGGAGAGTTATAATAGGCGCATCATTAGTTTCAGCTAATATTTTGACCTAATGCCCACATACACTACAGGTGTCATGCAAGGCCACCATAGGATTAATCTGTAGGATATTTTGTGGCTATATGATGACAATACACTTCTTCAGCATGTTTGCTGACTTGTAAACCTTTATATGTATTTTGTGTAATGCAAATACATTATGAGCTCTTGCTTATATTTCTTTACTTTCCCCCTCCCCCCCACAATTTCAGTTACCACAGTCGCCAATGAATCAACTATACAACCATGCAAAAGAGAAAAATAAGTGGCAAGGCACTAGAAACTTACCCTAAAACAAAGGTTTAACAAAACGTAAACAGAAATACAAAAGAAACTGGTCCTCTTTCCTCTTGCTGTGTTCTTTCCTTCAACTGATTTAATCCTCCTACTGCTTGCTATGAAATCTTGTGCCCTGCATTTCTGTGTAGGGTTTTACATCTCTCTTGTAAACTCATCCCCTTCCATGGAGGTCTTGCTTTCATGATAGTTTATTTTGGTCTTTCCATCAGCATGTCTGTTTTTGACTTTATTGAAGTATTTGTTTTACACTTACTCAGAATTTCCATTCTTGCCTTCTTAATCATTAAAAATTCTAAGCACTATGGTTGTTAGGGACTCATCTTCTCAGATTGTAAGCTTGCTTTGTTATCGGTTGATTCTTTATATTACTTAGCAAGAAGCAGCAATCACTTGATGTAAGCTGAACGGTATGAATGCTGATAGTATTCATATTTTTCAACCATATTTAGGGATGAATTCATCTGACTCCATTTGTCTACACTTTTCTCCACCTGGTGTAGACAGTTATATTTTATTAACCTATGCAGCCAAGGCTGCTGAGTGAATTTCATGTGACTATAATCTGGCAGTCACATTGTAGAATGCATCAATTATATGAAGAAGATTCAAACATCTTTCACCTAGTAATGCCAAATAGACATCAGAATTTTACAATCCATTCGTTTAGAACAGGATATTTAATATAAGAAAGAGGCAATATTTGGCTGATAAATGCCTGATTTTAATTTTTTTATGCACACAAATAACATGTTCCAATAAGATTTTGTATTCTCATATCACTTACATTGAAAACATGCACATCAATAATGCCTGGTATTTCTTAAACTTAGAAAAGACAAAGAAATGGAGAATTTGAGCTCATGTTCCACAACATACTAAAGGAAAGGTATGTAATAAGATGGTAAAAGCATTAGATCTTTTCAAATGGCTTGAACTGGGGTAAAATTTCACTTTAGCTCTTAGAAGAAAAAGCTATTCTCACATTATTTACAGAGTGCAGACTGTATATATTTTTATATGCAGAACATTTGTCTTTAAATAAGTAGATGAATAAAGGATGCTTTTTTTCCCCCACAGATATTTGTACAGAGACAAGGATATAATTAATAAGAAAATGTTAAGCATCAAAATTAATTTAGGATTACCAAGACATACTGAATTTATGAATATCATTACAATCAACATTTAGGTTACCTTTGCATCTTTGATGCTGGAATATTTTCTCAGAGTGGATTCTACATAGTTCTGCCAATTTAGATAACTTATTAAAGGCCCTCTTATTTTGAGGAGTCAGATAATGTTAAACTATAAAAGGCCATTGCAAATAATTTCATTCATTGAGAGATGACACTTACCAGAGAAGAGGAAAGAAAGTACTTTGAATGACATTTGACTTGACTTCATTTGGGCACAAGATCTTAAAATTCTCATATGAGCTTGCCAAGTACAAATTAATGTTTTGTTAATAGTTTTTGTTTGTTTGTTTGTTTGTTTTCCTTTAAAAAAATTCTCAATCGGGTTGTTTTCAGGGACATTCAAGCACTCTCAGTACAAGCTTTTTTTTTTTTTTTTAATGTTTAAAAAAAAAAAAAGTTTCTTGAGACCAAGCTACTCAGAACTTAAAATGATAAAATCTGGTCAATCCATGTTTGTTGTTTCTTTCTCTATAGCCACTGAAAATAAATCCTTCAGGAGAACATTTTTTTTGCTCACTTTTTCATTATTTCCAGAGGCAAAAGCTGGCAAGGCAATTTATAATTCAATTTTTGCTAAATCCACAACACCTAATATATATGTCAGGCATTTCAACGGCAGGGTACTTTGGGGATAGGTGATAAATTGTACTGATTATAAGTGCAAGCTGTTCTTCCAAAACATCATATCAAAAAGAAGGCAAGTATTATTAGGAGAATGTAATGTATCTTTAGAATGTCCAGAAACATAAGAGATAATCACTTCATGTGAATATATTCTCCCTCGAGTTTTACAGCTAAATATTAAGGTCTTACCATGTTTTTGATAGCACTCATCTGGAGGGAGGGGCTGTCATGGATTGGTAGTCTTTCAGCAGCCACATAGCTCTTGGGCCTGCAATAATTCATTTCTCCCCAAAAAAGGCTTACTATGAAACCTGAAACATGGTCATAATAATTTTCTGACTATGTTGCTGTATGTGAAAAGTATAAATATTATTTTATAATATAATCTCCCCTGATCTTTTAAACATCCTTTCAATGTTTCCATCTATTTTCCTGTGAGGTACACAGGACTTTAACTGTTTATCGATACCACTGAGCAATAACAAAAAGCTCTTCATATTCAGCTTGAATATCAATTTATTGTGAAAACACCGAAAAAAGAATGTGGCTTGGGAACTTTCCTCTTAGTTTATGGGTTTTTTGTTTGTTTGTTTTAAAGTAAAACTTCCTTTGAAAAATACTTTAATCTTAAAAAATGGGATTGACATACCAAGTCCAAATAATGAGAACCAAAACATAGGTAAATGGAATAGGATAGTTGAGATTAATTAGTGTGATGCAAACCTTTTCACCTTTACGTTGAATATAGCTTTGCTTGTTTTGACTTAGCTGCTGAGCAGATGCCCTTATTTGTCTTGCAAACCATAATCTGTACCCTGCTCAGACTCTCTGAACTGATTGTTGTTGTGTCCTTGGTATTTATTTAGGATTCATTATATTCTATCATCCTATTTTAGGCATGTTTCCTGCTTCTCCTCATCTCAGGAAGTTAATTCTTTGCTTTAAGAGTGGGCAACCATTATTGATCTTTCCAAAAAAGCTGAAACTCGGATAAAAGGTGGGACAAAATAAGAACAAATTATATACATCCAATATCAGTTAAAGTCTCAGTAATAAAAACAGTAAGGCTCAAAACAGAAAAAGATGGTTTCTTCTATTCTTTTTCTATTTGTCTGCTATTCTTGTTTCTCAGTTTCTTCCAAACTATGTCCTAAGCCTTCTCAGAAGTTCTCCTGATTTTGGATAAGATATGAAATGTGTTGTATGTTCAAGTCAGTATTCCAAGTAATTAAAATGAGCCAAGTCACATGCTTTTCAATCAAATTTTTCTACTGGAATTTTGATTTTGCTTTGCATCTGCAATTTAATCCACTCTTTGTGGAGGAAGGAGGATTTTCACTGTCAAATAGAAGATCCCATTCAGTTGATATCAGCTGAAAAAAAATACCATCTTATTAAACTTCTTAAGAGTATATTCCAAATCTATGAAAATTTAAATTTTCTTTCACACTTTTGATGAAAACATAGGATACAAGTTTGTACATTTTAGCACATACTATGATACTCCATCAGCCCACTTTTACAATGAGCATTGTGTAAAAGAATACAGCAGTAAAAATGAGGACTGTAAGTTAATGAAGGAAAAATCCCTATTCTCCTTCTGACTGAGACTTTCAGATTAGCAGTTTAAGGGAGCTGAGTGCAGAGATTTTTTTTCTCTTTTGCAGCAATCCCTCCCCCCTGCCTCCCACAACTCTAGTTTTGCTCTTATTGCAGAGCCTGAGCTCATTTAATGAAGAAGATGAACAAAAGTGGAAAACAAGTAATCACTCATGAGCCAGACCAGGCTAGTGTGCACACTTGTCTAAAAGACTGATGAGATAATACCTGCAAAAGAATGGTCTGCTCTGACAGGAAAAGGAGAACCAATGTATCCAGAACACCCAATAGCTCATCTAGCGGTAAACGAGAGGGTCAAAATGTCAATCTTCCAGTTCTGTCCCTTGTGATGTTAGAAATCTATTAGTCCTAACATCTATTCAATAGTATTATAGGCATTTTTACAACATGGATGGGAAATTGGAAATAGGTGGTGATATGGAATGCAAACAGGTATTCTTAAAAGAAAATTAACCAAAGCTAGAAAAAAAACACTGCAAAAAAAAAAAAAAAATCAATGAGAAATAGAGAAACTGTGGCAGAAGGCAGGAATCAATGCTTGAAGATACATGAAAGAAAAAGAATAGCAAAGAATAAAATGAGAAAAAGCTGTGAAGATGTTTATACTCTTATTTTAGTCTTTTCCTTGGAGACTGAAAAATAATTCTTTAAAGAAATGCAGTAAGCGTGGCTGAGAATTGCCCGCTAGTGACTGATGATACCAGGCAGACCTGGTTTCTGTTTGGCTATGTTTCTTGGGCACAGAAGGACACTATGTTATAGTGCCCTGCTAGATAATGGCATGATGAAATTCATAAAGCTGTTAGTTGAGCCTAATCTCACACTGGCAAAAGCTGTTACTACAGCAAGCCAGATTGAATCAGCTATTAATAATGCGAAGATGTCATTGCTTCCCAAAAGAGATTTTTAGCACAGCTTGCAGGAGAGATTAATATTATTCATGTTATTAGAAGCAGATCTAAACAGAGAGATTGTCTACTGTATGAGTAGAAAAACTTTTCTTTTATCTAAAGGACATTTGAAGGACCAAAGAAAGGACCCAAATTACATGAGTGAAATCCCCTCATGTTTTCTCTCTTTTTTCCTTTAAAATTTAAAGTTTGGGTTTTCTTTTAGATAAAACTCTTATGGATGCATTCTTGGCATTGAACAGTGTGGTGGAGAAGGTGTTTTTTTAGAGTGAATGTTTACTTTTGGACCTATTTGCTTATGCCCTGATGGTGCACTAATGGACTTAATACAGACCCTAAGACTTTATGGGGAAGGACTGTGGTTGGTGTGTAAATATCCTCAACCTTCTGAAATAAGAGAAGACTTTTGGTGCAGATATAAAAGTTACGACTTCTCATTGTCCCTTTTCTTTTTAGATTTTTTTGAAGGTCTTATTAATTGGCCAGTGGATTTTGGAGACAGTATCTCTACATGAAATAATACAATTTGAATCACTGTCATAGTGTTTCCATGCGGCAAGTTGAAGAAGACAAAAAGCCTTTATCCTTCATGCTTATGAATGTGAGGGGCCTGAAGTCAGGAAAAGCATGAGCTGGTATTGAGATATCATCAACTATTTTCAAAACAAATGTATGCATAGCTCCTCCTTAATGTGATAATTATTAACCAGTCTTAAAATTGTTAGTTGTCCTTTATACATGGGATTAACAAAGGCAATTTCAGCCATCACATACAGGCTCCTCAGGGCCCAGCCCTGAGCCAGTCCCCTATTTCAGGTGTTTACCTCTCCTCTTCACAGAGACGAATAGAGTACTGTACTGACTTCTGAAAGATTTTACAGAAATACCTTGTTGGGAGCATTTGTTTCTTTAAGAGGCGCTGATACAGCATGAAAAGCTGTGGCTGAATTACAGAAGAACCGAGTTCTGAGCAGCACATAAGCAGCAAGATGTAAATGCTGTTAAAGTAGCATTTGGGCTCTAAGTTCCACAAATGAACATGGAACTTGGCCCAGCCTCAAGACATCCAAATCTGAGCACAGGTAAATCTCATCTCAACAAGTTTGATTAACAAAATCACTTTTTAGTGAATGAAAACACTTTGGGCAACACCATAGTCTCGATCATAAATAGTAGGATTAAAAAAATACAATGAAAGGTTTTCTTAAATTACTTCAAAGTAAATGTGATTTGTTTTTCAAAGTTCAAATGCTCATCTGATAGGTATTTCTCCTGGCTTTCCTTTTACTAACATATACTTAGGAAAAAATAGGCCCTTCTTCACTTGAATGCAGAACAGGAAGTAGTTCTCTCTAAGATGCTCCCACTGCTTTGAACTAAAAACATTTATTTAGAATCAAAATTTTTGTAAGAAACATTCTAGAAACAGTTGGCATTGAGAGGGTGTGATCAGAAAAAGATAACAGAACTGCAATTAATTTTATGATACTGAGGGAATTTTAGTGAAGTTAAATAAATAGAGATCTTGGGCAAATGGAAGTCAAACTTACAATTATTCTAAAATAGATCCTGGCTTGCTCAACCTAGCTGACACTTTGATGTGTTTAAATCTTTGCAGACGCTATGTAAGAACTGAAACAAGGCCAGATACGCCCCCTCTGTTCTTACAAATGCAAAAGCAGATATATTAAAACAGTACGAGGACTAGCTCTCTCAAGAAGGAAAATTGTAAAGATAATGTAAATAGTGTCTGTCATTAAAAGTCAAATGACTACTTTTAGATGTTGTTGGTGAGGGTTATCAGAAAGCAAATATGGTACATTAGATTATGCAATCTCATTCTGGGGTTTTGCTGTGTTTTCTTGTAAGAAAAGCACATTTGCTTCCACGTTAAACTAACACCATGTTGTAGAAGAATTTGATTCTGAACAGAAAAAAAAAGCAAAAAGCAACACCCATAGTAATAAAGTAAATTGTGTTTATTTCTTTTACTGTATTTCAACAATAATTCCATGATCAGAGATACTTTTTAAAGCATAAACATTTCCCATTCCTACAGTTCCTACAGCACATCTGTAGCAGTACTTTTACAGTAAGTAACACAATTTATTGATTCCTCATAGTATTCATAAAATACAGAAGCAAAAATTGTGTTTTCAACAACTTGATCCATAAGTTGGACACAGAAAAGTCAGGAAACATGAGGAAACCCAAGGATAGTGTAATTCTAACACTTAATTTTAGTTAAAACTTTTTCTAGACATTATGCCACAGGTTATCTTCATACTGTTAGGATAGAGGACCGAGTAGGAATTTCACTACAGCTTGGTAATCCACTATCTAGTTCAGTAAAGAGAAGGAGATCAAACAGACAGCAATCAGGTGAAATTCTTTCAGTGAAATGAAAGTGATGGCATTTTATATTATAAGATCCCAGAAACTGACCTAATGCTCCATAAGGATAACTATCCTTTATTTAGTTTCATAACAGTATTATTCTGAATATATAGAACATCAGGAAGAACTGCTTACTACATCTAAGAAGCCAAAAAATAATGAAAAAATAGTTATTTCTAGAATAATATGAAAAGTTAGCTGTTCCCTAAATGAAGGCCCTACGTGCATCTTGAAGGATTTTCTTTTTTTTTTTTTTTGCATTTCTACACAGCTAGTGAAGTTCTGTGTTATTATCCTAAGCTGAATTCGCTGATTGCAAAGAAGGCTATTAAAAAAGTAAAATCTGTGATTCACCTAAGGCTGGAGAATATTATGACTATCTAAATCATTCTATAAATATACCATTAAAAGATGCAGGGAGTAGCCAAATAAAGCACTGTCTGATGGATTTGTAATTAGATAGGAAGGTGGATCTGCTGAAAAATGTTGTTATCTGAAAAAGGATTGACTTCCAAGGCTGCCTGTGAAATAGCTTTAGTCATGAAATATGTGCTAGAACAAGAAAGGAAAGCCATCAGAAGACAAAATGGGATGGATAAAGTGCATGACACAAGAAAACAAAAAGCTTTCCTTAAAATTCCATTGTCATAACACATTCCTCCACTGGGTCCGTGAACAAAACACTTCACAGGAAGTGCAATGCAAGAGCAGGAGGTCGGCAAAAGTTATAGATGGGGAAGCAAATGCAGCTGCTGTAGATGGAAAATGAGAGGTTCAGAACGGGGTATGTAGCAGAGAGCTGTGCATAGGAGCAGCAGTGAGCACAGGACAGGAAAGTGTGCAGAGATGAGCACGTTCTGGGCTAAACTGAGCTGGGTATAGCTGAAGTACTATAAGAGACAATCTACTTTAAGGAAAAAAAAATGATGTCACTCTTTTTACATTGCAAAAATGTAGTCTAACATACCCTGGTGATGGGGAGTGCAGATATAGCGATAGGGCCAGGAGAGCTATGCTTGAGGTTAACTGAATGCCTAACATGTGTGTCCAAGTGGGAGGAAGCTGTGGTGAGACAAGAAATGAGAGACATAATTCATTTAGT
This sequence comes from Chrysolophus pictus, assembly GCA_037305975.1. Classification (NCBI taxonomy): domain Eukaryota; kingdom Metazoa; phylum Chordata; class Aves; order Galliformes; family Phasianidae; genus Chrysolophus; species Chrysolophus pictus. The sequence goes on along the minus strand of CM074579.1, from coordinate 47,756,200 downwards.
GTCTGGTATGATGACTGTGAATTTCTTCAAAGATTATTTCTGTATACTGTGTAGGTTTGTGGGCTTTCGTGTCTTTACTGCCGCTACAAAGAAGCACATCTCTTTGCTAGAACTAAGTTATGATCACTTCAGTTTTGTGACTATTAATCAAGGGAAGGCATTTGAAAGCCTTTCCCAGCCACATATCCTTTGAGGGTTTTGAAAGCTATAGAATGCAGTTTGTTATCTGTCATTAGAAGGCTGTGCCAAGTTCCATGATGCAGTGAAAACTCAGTCATACACTGCAGCTGACACTTTCCCACTGACCTCAGCCTCTTACACTGCATAAACAGAAGCTATTACAAGTCTGTATGGTTCTTGGAGCAGGGTTATGCTGAAAGCAGCACAAGAAAAATTTTTCACATTTGTGCAAGGTTCAAAGCAAATAAAGCTTTTTTGGTGACTTCAACAAATGCGACCGTCATACCCTCGGTTCACCCTGTAAATAAACAAAAAATAGAGAGGATCGCTGTATAAGGCTGCAGTTAAAGGACTGAAAACTGACAGCAGATACTGCCTCTCCTCCACATGCATACTCTTAACCATGCTTAGTGGTGGGTACATTTCAATTTAACGCATTCCTGTCTGCTTTGTGAATCGGTACCCAGGCTTGCATGGGGAAGCCATCAAGGCAAAGAATGAAGAAATTATCACTGGGCAAATCTGGCAGTAACATGACAGGTTCTGAGAGAAGATACAGACCTAGAAACAGGTGGCAAGGATGCAGACTCACAACAAAGTCTCCCTGTGTTGGTGGCAGTGGTCAGGGAAAGGTATTGAAAGGAACTGACTGCTGGCAGCTGCCAGAGATCTAGAGGCAGCAGTGGGCAGGAGGTTGCTTTGTCACCCCCCCCAAATTTGGCAGTAAGTGTGAAGGACTGGAGAATATAGCTGGGATTTATTGGGAGGGAGCAGATTTACTAGGAACTTGTGGGCAGGGGAGCGCTAACCTTCTGCTTCTCCTCGGAGCTGATCTGATCCTGGGGTGTGCAGCTTCTCTTTTCCCTGCCTTTACTGCTGCCAGGATCTACACGATAGGCACCAGGCTGTGGCACTCTTTATTTCCTCCCTTCCCCCCAAGATATGCCAATGTAAACAACTGCCTACTTCTACCCAAACTGAAAGCCAGATCTGCCTCTAATCATGTTGGGTGACTGCTGACAAAGCGTAGAGTTTGATATTTTGATAATATTATATGTCCATGATACTGCTTCATTACAGTTATGTCCTTGGCTATAATTCTTTCAACACAGTCACTTTTGTACAGTCCTTTGAGTTACAGGAAGGCTTTGTAAGGCCACGCTTGCTGCAATGATCAGATTACAATTCAGAAGATTTGGAACTCACTGCTATTTCATATACTTCCAAGAAAGAGCAAGAAATGCATTTATTTATCTCACATTTTCTTCCAGAGGAAATTGTATGTGTGTTTGAGGGAAAGGGAGAAGACTTTTAAAAAATATTTTTTCCCCCCTGTGCAGCTTTACTTGTAGTTTGAAAGCATTACAGGTTTGTTACCATACCACATTCTAATCCTCCATTTTATAGACCCAATTATTATTTCCCTAATCTCTTACCTAGTCAGAGAGAAGATTGTTAGAAGATTACATGCAAACTACTGTGTTGATCAGCAGGCTGTACTATGAATCAGCTGGATTTTTCTCTCTGGGTCTAGAAAAATGGATGCTAGATTGTGATTTTAGTTTAATTTCCTCAAAATCTGTCTTGGGATTTGAACAGCTGGATCTTGTTCTTGTTTTTTGAATGATCAAAACCAGCAGCCAACTGTATCTTCCACAAAATATAAATTCTCTGCCTACGTCCTGTCTACGGTTCACAAAAGTTCTAGAGCGCTGCTAAAAATGAAAGCTTAGAGCTGCTTTGAAAATGCATTTTGTGACCTGCTAAATCTTTAAAAAATTTTCCCATGTTTTCTTAAAGTAACTTTTTCCTTCAGATTAATCAAAACTTCCCATTTGTTACATTAGATTTCCTTGTTACATGATATACATTGTGATGATGTTGAACAGCTTTCAATAATCCTATAAAAATTTAAAATGATTTTAGAAATAAGCATTTTGGCTTGAAAATATGCCCAGTATTTTTGAGATAGTAGCAGTATTCACAAAGTTGACCAATGTTTTCTAGAAATTTCTCCAAAGATTTCTAGAAGCAAACTTGTGCTTCTGTTGTGAATCCTAAAAATGGGAAACTATACCAGTAAAATATATTTCTGTTCTGCAAATGAGATAGGAGCAGAGTGCTCTTGCTGAAGATTCTACGTCTAGTCTAAAACACAATTTCTGTACGTGCATAAGTTCTTTTTGTATATACATGTTTTTCTAGAAGAAAAGGAGGAAGTGACTGATGTACCTTCAGTGTCCAGCATTTCTAGAAGATGAACATTTTGAGTTTGCTTGGGCATACATCTGATGACCTTATCATAATTCTGAGCAATTCTAGGATTCTGAGCAACTCTTGTCCTATTGCATGTAATGAGAGATGTTGATGAACAAATTGACAGAGGAGCAACTGTGAGTACAGTGACTTAATCTCTATTAGAATTGTGTTTTTTTTTTTTTTTAATAAAATCTTATCATTAGACATCACCAGTAGTCAAGACACTATTACAATCCTTTTAGAGGTAGGCAGTTCTCAGTTCATATGTATTCACTTTGTTATTGACATTTAGCCTTGTAATTCTGTAACACAGTTGAAAGTACACAAACAACAATGTAAGAGCAAACTCCCAGACTGCAGTGGGTGAGGATAGACTCAGGTGTAGCAGCCATGGACACAGAAATGAAATAATCTGCTTATCTTCAGAAGGGCTCAGATACACAGGCACCTCCAGCAAGATATCTTTGTCACCCTCTGTCAACCCTTCAATGAGGTCTAGGTAGGGGTAGATCCTGGCTTCCCCCCTTCTGGTCACTCAGGTACATTATATACACCTGTGCTCCCCTGGGTTGGCTCTACCTTCCCACCAGATCCTTAATCACAGTTTCAAGCTGTGACTTAAGATTTTTGCGATAGCCTAGAGGTAGGGTTATTATAGTGTCTCCAGATGGTACGCTGTCAATCTAATACTTTTTTTTCAAAATGTTTAGTATGGATGGTATTTCTCTTGGAGTAGGGTCTTTACTAGTCATACTCACACAAAATATAATTTATTTTATCATTTCAGCAGTATTTTGTATTATTTTGATCCCAAATCCAGCAGCTAAGTGGCATAACTCTCTGTGTTCCCTCTCAAAATGGTTTCTAAGCCTGAATGTTGCAATTGGAGTTATGTAGATTTTACATGGGCATAATGCAAAAGCATACCTGAAGAGCATACAGCTGAGTTCAGCTTAGATCTTCATCATGCAGCCATGCAGATATGTTTTAAAGTTCATACCACTGTTTTCTAGGAGAATGGCAGGAACTTTCCCCAACCATGCAGAGGTCTGAATTCCCATTACAGTTGATACAGTTTAAGTTCATGTCAGACCTAAAGCAGGTCTGACTTTCCCACAGTATCTTCAAAAGGAGCTCCCAAACATCTAAAATCAGATGAACGTCTCTTCTCCCTTCAGTGCTACTATCATAAACTCCACCAAAAACTATGAATGTGTAGTTTTGAGTCAGAGCTTCAGACCTCTTTTTTTGTATATTATCTCAATCTATCTCATTATCTTAATTTCTTGCTTTATGTAAAGGATGAGAGAACTGAAAAGCCCGATGCTGACTCTGCAGCAGTAGGATCTTGGATGCAAAGTGAAAGACACAAGACTGAGAGCTTGAAATGAGAGCAGCTTTGTTCTTCCTCTTGTTAACCCCATTAGTGTTTAACCCATGGGAAAAAAGAATGACAGGAAAACCAGGCAGAGACTAGCACTACTGCTGTCTGGGTTCCTAGTGAGTACTCAAACGACCAAGCTTTTTCTGAAAGTCTCTCTCCCATTTTGATTCTATCCAACTCATCTATCTGAATAAATTTCTTCAGCAGATGTTAAATCAAAACTTTTTCTTTTCAAGTAGCTTTGTTTTGTTTTGATGATTCAGCACAGTCTGAAAACCATTTCCAATCAGTATAGTTAGATAAACAAAGTATAAAATAGCATTGGGAGAATACAATTTACATAGTAGTAACCTGGTTGATTACAATGTCAGCTGCTGTTCTTTCATTTATGAAATTAAATAGTCACAATTCTTTTTTCACTTAGTGTTCCCAGTTTGAACACTAGAGATGGATCTTTTCTTTCTCAATGAACCTTTTATCCTTTTTCTGACATTTATTCTTTTTTTATTCAATTAACCCAGAAATAAAGCTTCTGGCAAAGCAAGTCAGCTGCTGTCTGCCGAAAAGAGACATACAAATCTTGTCACATAGCTTTTATTTTTATGGTCAGGAACCCTCAGGCCTGGTATTAAGGCAACTTAGGCTTGTGTGGAACTTTACTGTCTCCTGCACGATCTGAAATAAGATTACATGATGGAGAAGATCAATTTACTGAGGACATTTAAGCACAGAATATTAAGCTTTTTGTGCAATCGCATCTCCTCTCTAGTTGTGTGGCAGAAAAGCTAGCCACAAGATCCTTGACAAATTAGATATTACCACATCTAACTGTGTATATTTAAGCTTATCAAACTGAATCGTTGCATTGTAACCGTGCTCTTATGCAGACAAGGACTCCATTTAATAAATGCAGTGCTATTTAATAGTAATTAATCACCCAACTAAAATGTCACATTAAGGTCAAAGAGACCAGAAGACAAAAAGAAGAGAACATTAAATTCAGCTGACAAACATAGGAAAGGAGAACATAGAGCCAAAGAAAGTTCTGGGACATTGGCACTGGTAAAACACTTGATCCAAAATTCTTAACTTTCTGTTCACTTGAGAAGTACTCACATTCACTTGGTTCAAAGCAAGGTCATTTTTGTAACTTTTAAATGAAATTTCCTCTTTGTGTGTGCAGTGACAGCCCATTGCAAGCTTGGAATTGGTGGTGCATTTCATAGACGTTACGTTCTCAATATTTGCAGTTTCCTTCCTCTCTGCTTCTCTCTCTCTTTTTTTCTTTTCTATTATGATCCTCTTCACTGGGGTAGAATTTTCCTCAACATATCCTAAAATAGAAACATTTTGGAAATGCAGCTTTTCTGAGGCAGAATGAAAGAAATTTATACAAAGGAGGGGAGAATAAAATACCATTTCCTGTTATGTACCTTCCTAATTTGAGAAGCAATTTAGAAATGCCTCCTAACATTAGCAAATTATGGCAAAGTTCAAAAGTATACTGCAGCAGTTTTTTGGGTTTTTTTTGTTTTTTTTTGTTTTTAATAAAAGTGCTGTTGGAACTAGAACTAATATTGAGAAGCTTAGTCTTAGGGAATATATAAAGTAAATTATTTCATGTTAGAATTGTGTAACACTTTGGCATTCAGCAACAACAGCAAGGTAAAAGTTGTATAAGAGGGTTATACTTGGCCAGTTTTCTTCTCATAAACAGAAACTCTAAAAGAAGGGGCTCCATTTCAGTGTGAGTACATTTACCACCTGCAGAAGTAAAGATTTATGGAGTTCCTTGTCCACCGTTAATTTCACTTCTTCAAAATAAGCATATGAGTAGGTTTTTATATATGGCACTATATACCTAATTTACATTTTTTCCCACTTGTCCTTTTTCTTTCCCTTGCTTATATAAAATGCAGAAGCACACAAGCATTATCCACTTTTAAAAGCATATTTTGAAATGCCATGCACTAAATGTACCACTTTCTGTGCATGAAGAAATGAGCTAGTAAAATAGTGTCAAGCACGAAAATGTATTATTGTCAGCAGACATTACTGAATTCAGAACAAACTGCTTCTAAATAGCATTTATCATTTCTCCTTCCTGTTCCAGAGTTCTCAGTTTCACGTCCAAGAATTTTTGTATTAGTATTGTGAAAAGAGTAATTCTTCAAAAATTACTCTACGTTTGGCAAGATCTATCTTTATAACTTCTGCTTCAGTCCAAAGAATTTTGGCCTTTCTGAAGGTTAAATATTATCTTTCAAAATTGTGTAACTCTGGCTTTGTCAGGAAATGTGTCCATTTTCTAAAATAACCTTTTATTTCATTACCTTTTACAGGAAAAATTTTGAATTGGCCAAACAATTATAAATGATTTGTTCAAATATGATAGCCCAAACCCGTTATATTAAGTTATTTGGTGTTAATTTCTCACACTTGCCTACACAGTATGTGTTAACTTACTACTGGTCATGGCTGTGACGCATTCAGACAAATATTTTCAAACAAGAGATGGAATCTCAGTTTATAGTTCTGCTTACCATGCATGGATGTACATTTCAGTCCCAAATGAAGGTTTTAACAATGGAAGATTTGAGAGATCTGATGTTGAAAACTGGGTGAATTTTACAGGGACTATGAAAATGGTACCATTCTCTCTGATTTGTCAGTTTGTGATGATTTGTAGAACACATTTTTTTCTTCACAGTTCACTGTGATTTCTCTCAGCTTCTGCGGAAATCCTATAGACAAGTCTCTCTCTTACTCAGACCTGACAGTCCTCCAAAAAAAGCTCTCCTTCACATGTTTGGCAATATGAATTAAAAGATTATATTGTTTATTTCACTATCCAGTCATTTCCAAACTGTGATCTGCACTGCAGCCTAGCAGGCCATCTTTAGTAGTGCTTGGGCAGACGTAGTCTGCAGCAGACCCTGTGCTCAGGAGGGACTCCACAAGGGAATGCATCTACTGTAACACTGCAGCACCACAGCCTCTTCCAAACTGTGTGACCCATAGCACCTAGCACATGAAAGGGTACTACATTAGACCTTGCACATATATGAATGAGCAGCATGGCAAAATAAAATAAAATAAAATAAAAAAATAGGGGACCTACTCTTGTGAAACATATCGGTAGGAGAGAAATGAAAGTTACCTGGATATTCTACATGCTAGAGATTCACAGCACTGGGAGGTAACTTCTGAAATATAATTCCACTTGTTGTGCATTTTAATTAAAAACAAACAACCAAAACAACCCCAACATGTGTAAGACTAAAATAGATAATTAAGTTTGTCCCTGAAGCCTATTTTGTGCTTTATTTGAACTAAAGAGAATTTGGCCACACTGATAGCTCTAGCAGCAGGTTATTTGCCTTGTAGGCTATTTTGAGCAGCTACTGGAAAGCTAGCCATTTTATAAGTGTATTTCACAGATTATAGCTCAGGAAGTTTGGAAACTTTGGACTGAAGTAGAATATTCACCAACATTTACAACTCTTCTGCTCCTCAGCATTCTTATGATGACCGCCTGCTGCGCTCTACTTGCTTGATTCACACACCCTGGCTCCAGCTCTTTTTTGGCTTCATCTTTGGATCCTGCCAGTCCTTCCCACCCTATTTCCTGCCCTCACTCATCTTTCCAGCTCCTGTAATCTCTAATTCTGCATCTCCAATTCTGCCTCCTACTTTTCCTGGCTTTGTTGGACAGGACAGTAGTTTTCCTCTGTCATGCCTTTGCCTAGGAGCACACTGAGAGGGGAAGAGCTTTGCTGTCACTTCTGTCCTTTCTGAAGCCCGCTCTCTCGCTATCTGCTTCTTCAGGGAAAGCTTTGTTCAACTCCTTGTAGCTCTAAATTAAAACATGCTCTTCTGACAGACTTCTTAGGGAGTAACTAATTCTTTTATGTTCGCCCTGAGCTGAAGAAGTTTTGTGCTTTGGCTAAATACTGGTGTAAGTATATTCCTGTTGCTTGGTAACCTTGCCAAAACACTGTAAGCAAATGTTCTGATTGAATGCTTTTGCCCTTGCTCTCTTGGTTCTAGCGATTTTGTCTGTAACAAGTTTGTCTACTGGAAAAACAGAGAGAAGAGCCCTATCTAATTTATTATGAATATCTCCCTAAAATGTGCAAGTCTGAACCTGTCACAAGGAATAGATTTCTTTCTTTAAATTTCATATATTTTAAGAAATTTACAAAAATTTTCTTTAAAAAAAAAAAAAGAAATATTGAGCAAAAATCTCATTATAAAATATATCTTTTTCTTTGGCCTAGATGTAGATAATACTGTGCTTCATTTTCTTGCATGACAGTGACATAGACAATGACATGGTGTCTTCACTTTCTGCTTATGATTTGCCTCTACTGTGAATAGCTTATCCATGAAACTGTTACCAGAAGTTGGGGCTTCCTAAACCCAAAAAGATACAGAGTAATTTGCTTTCTAAATGAAATAAAGCTTGACTTTCATCTTTCTACAACCAAATGCTACTGTGACAGGAAAGAAAAAAATAATTTTAGAATTAATTCACATTTAGTTAACACGATAAACAACTCTTGAGCTAGTATCTGTCAAACCCAACCCACCTGCATTTGACACTTTTTGATAGTGACATAAACTATTGCAGTTGCCTCACTTCAAATTCTTGGGAAGTTATCTGCCACAGTAGATCTCAGTGCAGAAATAAACTGAGATCCAAAGACTAATTTCATCTTCGCTAAGTGTTTGTAAGGGGAGATGATGTCAGTGCCTACCCGTAGCTATGAAAACCGGAGCACTTTGCTATCTGGATTCCCACCCTCCCCATCACCACAGCCTGATTTAATTGGTTCCTATTTTCTGAGCTGAGATTAATGCACGAATCTACCCATGATGTCATGAACTGGGACAAATGCTTCTGAAATCCCTACATGTTGTACAACCCACTCTTAATGCGGACTGCTGGTTTGCAAGGTAAGACCAAACCACTCTCTACGTGGTCTTCTCTAGAGGCTTTGGTGACATTGGAGTCCTTGGAAAATGTGACCTCACAATTTCTGCAGTAGACCCTGTGTGACATTGCAGCAAATGTGCTGAAACCTGTGGGTACACTGCCACTGCTCACAGAGGCTCTTTCTTCTTGAGGCCTTTTTTCACCTCTTGAGCCCTCCCTTTACAACCCAGCCTTTCTGTGGGCTTTTGGTGCTCTCCAGCCTGGCCATGCAGGGTGCTTTTTGTTTGTTTTCTTTCCCAGACGCAGGCGACGCTCCCCCTCTTGGGGCAGTGCATGAGGGAGATGGATCACACTCAGGTAACCAGCAGTTCAAGGAAGCCCTTCACTGGGTTGTTTACACCAGCGCCTTTTAGAGCAGCCATTTAGCTCCTACCCAGGCCCGCCCCACTGACCAGCTGTAAGTGTAAAGGCCGCCAGCGGACCTGCGGGTCGCTGATAAATGAAACCCCCATTTGGCAGGCAAGGAAGCCAGGATGATAAGGATGTTGATTTATGTTTTATCTATCACTACATTTTCAGTAAAGCTGGGCAGCCAGCCTTAACGGAGTGGAGGCTGTTATCACCTCCCCTTAGCTCTTTAAGTGCGGCAGACTCTTTGGTTTCCCTTGCCCAGTCCTGCTCTGTTAATTGCGAGGGTAAACAGGACACGCGCTTCAGCCGCCCTCAGTGCAAACCCAGTGGCTTTGGGCAAGGGCAGGGGATGGGCACAAAACAGCGTTAGCAGAAGTTCTCAGTGTTTCCTAGGCTTGCTTCTATCTTTTAAAAGGTATTACATACTTTAAAGCAAGTGTAATGGTTGGCTTAATTGGAGATGGCTTTGGTGGAGTGACTGTGGCTGCCATTTATGTCAGTAGTGAGTTTGCCCTTTTTAGCTCTGCGCGCCTCAGTTATGACTAGTCAGCGGAGGAAAAATCTGACAACATTAATTACTGGGGAAATAAAGGTTGTGAATTATATGCATGATTATGTACCATTTTCTCCTCATTTTGGAGGTGAGCATTATTTTTCTGAAAGCATTGTAAGTTTTACACATTATATTTAATAGCAAACACATTTTTTGCTCTGAGAAGAAATGCGTGCCTTTGGAGGCCAGCAGAAGCGCCCACAGAGAAGAGAGTGGAAAGAACTGGAAGTAAAATGTAAGCACTGAAATACTAGAAGTATTCTGACACAACCAGAACATGGAAAATCTGAAATAAAAAGCCCTAAGCAAATCTTGTTACATCCCATGTAAAATGTTAAAAATACATTTCTCTCCTATCCCTCATAGACTTCTATCTTTTTTTCCTTTATCCCAGTCTTTGTCTCTTTCTCCAAATATTTCATCCTACCTTTCCAGTCTGTCATTATGTTATTCCTAAACAAAACTAGTGAGAAAAAAAGAAGCTAGTTCCTGCTTGAGGTCAGTGGGAACTCTGCCATTGACTTTAAATAGGTCCAGCAGTGGGCCCAGCAGAGCATTTTATAGCTTCCTTTATTTATCTTAGGTTTTATTTTGAGCAATGTGTCTTTTGTATGACTGCATTATTTCCACAGTGAGCACTGTAATAATGGCCTCGTATACATTATTATATACACACATACTGAATAAAGCATTATTGATAGTTATATTCTTTTAAACAAGACAAGTTAGCAAGTATGGTACTAGGATGTTTATCTGATGCTGATTCAGTGCAGGATTAGTGTTTTGTAATTCTGCGGTTGGGGCTACTCCATACCTGTTATCAAGTACTGTTGATTACTGAGAAATAGGTGATTAGCAGGAAGACAGTAGAATAAACCATTCAGGTTTATTCAGGGAAGCCAAGGCTGAAGTCTCTTCAATATTGTTAATATGTCTACATCCAATCTATTCTTCTTAATGTGACAGAAAGAGAGCAGTGGGCAACCACTCTCCAGACTGGAACATGACAGGAACCATCCCAATATGTTTGGATTTAGTATTGCCAACCTGGTAGGCCAAGGATAGCCATGTGAAATTTGACAGAAATTTGGCTGCTATTCAAACATGTAAGCAATAGAAAGTGCTAATCATTTGTCACACGACTCACCAGCGCTAATAGTGGAAGGTACTATTTCTGTTTCTCTTATTGATCAGTCTTGAATCTTGGGTTCTTCTGAAAATCATGTCCAAGGAACCCCAAAAAGGCATTTCACACACTGAAATAATTTATTACTGTTACATGTGCTTTGTATTCAAATCATGAATAGAATAACCAACAACACAAATAAATTGAAAAGATAAAGGTAGTTTTGCTGCACAAGTGGATGCAGACATCAGTCTGATCCAACAATCTCTCTCAGTCTTGTAAAAAACTAAGGTAGACTGCAAGCTGGATAAAAGCTTCAGCTCACACAGTTTGGCAATAAGGGTGGATCAAAGGCATATTTTTCTTTCAGTCCTACCGAGTGCTGCTCTGGATCTGCCATTCTTGAGACACACACTGGTCTGAGAGAGTGGCACCTCTTCTTTGAACCTAGCCAGAACAGGCAACGGAACTCATCTGTGTGTACTGCATCAACAAGACAAAGTCATGCTTGTATCCATTCTCTTTAGCTTGGCTAAAGTTAAAAATCAATTTTCTTTCCTGTTAGTACAGTTACATTACACTACTTATACAGGAGCACTGATACTGCTGAGTCTGTCTTCCACAATAAATTACAGCAGCTGTCTGGAGAACATATAACGTATTTATTTCTGGTTGTCACAGAAAGAAATCTACTGATAGTTAAAATAGAAGCATTTATGGAAACCCATTGGTGAGCAGAGGCTGAGGAGACTGGGGCTTCAAGCAAGTCACTCTGCTCTAAGCAGAGTCACACAGGCATTATGAGACACTCAGGGTGAAGGCTGACTAATCAAAACATCCACAAAGGTACTGGTCACATTACTTGCACCTGATTATGTTTCTGAGGATGAAAACGACATAGTCATTAGTTACCATAAAAATATTCTGTTGACAATGAATTAACACCCTAGTGAGTTCCAGGAAGGGACCACATACTCGAGAGGACAGCCCTGATAGCAACATAAGAACCTAGTCTGACTACAGCTGAGTAAGAAATTTTATGAATATCTTCGATTTTTTTTTTTAGTTATTGATAAATTTTCCACAAACCACCATGGTTGCTCTCCAAAATATTTGTTTTCCCAGGTTTTTGCTGAATACTTTTTTGCAAACATAACCTTGGTATTCATAAGTAAATTTGTCTGAATGTATAGTTTCCTAGTAGTTTTATTATTTATTTTTATAGAGGAATGAATGTGTCTCTTAGAATTTGAATCTTGTAATACGTGTACAATCTGGAAATGTCATATGTTCTTGTATAAATTTTAGGTTCTCTTTTTTTCCAAGCTTTCCTACCAGTAATCCAAACATTCATGAAAAGTGGATGGAGAAAGTGTCAATAACACCAAAATAAATTCAGTGTTTTCTTCAAGTGATCATCCAGGAACATTTTTGAGGCACATAGCCTAAATAAATAAATAAATAAATAAAGATAACCAATCCTTCCCATCCACTTATGAGTTCAGCTCTTTTTTAAGTTGTATTCCATTGCACATCCCCACACCCGCTTGTTTGCCCAAGTACAGTTTGCTGCTAGCTGAATCCAGAGTGGCTGCCTTGCCCCAGAACAGCTGCTGATGCTCTATATTTGCAGCTTCCTCTCGCTCTCTGATACTCTGTAAAACTGTTTATATTCACCATAAAAGTATTTTCACTCTGTTTGCACAGTGACCACGTACCACAAACATTCCCTTTACCACTAACAATTGTGAAATGAAAATGTTTACAAAACTTTATTTAGTGCCTGTAGATGCATTACCTAATAAACTGTATAAATTTTCACAAGTGTGTATGTGTATGCATACTTGGGTATGAAGAAAGTACTTGCTAATTTTTCAGTGTGGCAGAAAAATGGTGATGCACTTTTACTAGGGCTACTCTACAACTGCATGCATTTGATGTCTGCTGCCTGGTTTTATTACTCTTTGAACCTTATTTATGGCCTGTGGAAGAACTGACATGTGAATTAGGCAAACTATTTTTGAAGCTTTTTTTGAAGCTCTGGCCATATCTATTTCAGATCATGTGTTTTAGCCTCATCAAAGTGAACTTGCTGTTTCTTCTACCTCAGATCAGGTATTTGGCTTCATTCGTCTTGCACTACTCATCATAAACTGTTTACACTTTTCTCCCTGCATTGTTGTAACCTAAATGCATTCTGCAGGAGAACTTGTCCCACAGCTTTCATTATGCTGACACATTTGAAAACATTTTCTTTAATATTTGGTGTGCAAAGATGTGCCTTCAAAGGAATTCTGCTCCATAAAAGGGCATAAAAAAGTACATATTAGTTCACTGAGTTAATTTCTGCTACCTCGATTCTGAGATGGACTTGTTTGCTGTTCTGTCTGTGGGTGACTGGTCTTTCTCAGACGAAACACAGGATGGCTAGGCAACACTTAGAAGCTTTCATCCATTCCTTTGCTACTTTCATTCAGTATCTCACACACAGTATGCATTTACAATGCCAAATCCCCTTTATCGCATGCTCAAAAACAGGCTGTGATGTGTTGCCAGCGGGAACAGTGTGTAAAGGGGTAAACTCTTGGAAAGGAAAGCTTTGCTACACAGAAATTATTCAGACCTGGCACCATAGGGATTTGTTCTTCAACTGGTCTGCTCTTGAGGCAGGGTTGGATTTAGGCTGGAAAAAGGGAGGTACCACATCTCTTTGAGTTCTGAGGATCAAGAAGTTGATTTTTTCTTGTTGCTTTGGTTAGCTTTTGAGCATGAAGTTTGGCTTAGAATATTTATTCCTTCTCTTGTGACCCTAAAGCCCTATCAACACAGTAGGCTAGATTTTTTGATGCCTAGGCCTTATTCCCAAATTTTGTATATGTGGAAAAGGTTTTTTTTTGGTTTGGTTCTTTTTGTTCATATATTAGTGAAAAGTAATGGATATGTGGATTCTGTATTTTCATAATTTCTGATGATTTAAATTGAATGCATTTGGTTTTCTTTTTTTTTATTTTGTCTGTTTGCTAATTTATTTATGGGGACATCAGGGAGGCCTTCAGTTATATCTAGTGGTGCAGTTCCTTTTCCTGCTCTCATCAAGTGTATTAACCAGTACTACAGGGAGCAATACCTTTCTCATTACAGATAGGAAAGATGCACTTCTGTTGCCTTCTGTATGAGAAGTCTCACACTCCAAAAATTGGATCTAAAAACACACAAGCCAGTGATACTTATGTATTTTTTCTTGGGGTTTCTTTAGTAGAACTGTCCTGAAAATTGCAAGCTTTTTGTCATAACAATTTCTGAGGCTTCAATGTGTTTGTGTTTCACATTGAAGCAAGAATAACATCTTTCAAAATGTTTATGAAGATTGTCTCCAAATCCCTTGGCTTGCCTGGCCAGAGATAACTCATTTAAAGAGAAGATGATTTCAGTTTTTCTTAACAACGAGGATGTTTCTCTTTGAAGTACTAAAGGCATTGCACCTGCTCTTATTCCCACTTTTACAGTGTACAGACAGGTTACATGATACTACTAAGCAGCATTTTTCCACAGTGTTCACACTGCAGCATGTACTTCTCTATTATCACAGATAGTAGATTGGCTTCAGTGCACAGAGGAGCAGGGTTTGCATTTCTTTTAGTTTGTCTTTGGGAAAGCAGCCAGAGCTACCTCATGCACCCTAAATTTAGAGGGGCCTCTGCTTGTCCAAAGCAGTTCAGGATATCTGATACTATAAAAAGTGTGATAGAGATAGTTTTATTGCTTAAGCATCCCCATCCATAGCTATAGGAATAACGAACTTTTCCTTGAAACCTGTAGACTGCATATGTTTTAGATTAGTTTCATTTGTGTTTTTGTAGGCTTTATGAGTTTTTTTAAATAATTTTCCTGTTTTCTGAGTAAATTACATGAAACATCTGCCCTAAATTTAATCTATGAACCTCATAAAGGGAAAAGGCAGACGTTTTATGACTGATATTATAAAATTTAGATAATTATCTTGTTTGTTTTAGCAGTTTCTATTTTGGTCTCTGTACAGTATTCTTCCATTAAAAAACAATTTTTATCTGGTGTACTGGTCGAGGGGAACAGCCAACGATCACGTAAAACGTGTATTATAATGCTCATGTTAATCAGTAATACTCTATGTATTTTTAACTGTGCTATATTTACTGTATAAGCATAAGTCTAATTTCAAGTCTGTTATATTCTTCTTAGAAGAAAAAAGAAACAAATGTCTTTACGTACACAGCATATAATTCTGCTAACCTTCACTAGCAATAGCACTTATGAAAGTGCAAGTGGCGTATACAAAATGTATCTAGAGCAGATAATATAAGGCATATTAATGGTAGCCTTTTTTACTTCCATCTGCATCAATGCACTGAAGTTCTGCCATCTTGTATCTGCTTAGTATAGAAATCTTTTTAATGGAAGATGGAAATATATTCTAGGGAACCATTATCATATGCATGGCTGTTCTTATGTTCTTTACTAGAGATCTGCCACTGTCTGCTGTACTAGTTTAAACCTTCGGCATGCCCTGATGTGGTTATCCTGGCTCCTTATGTGGTTACTCTAGCCTTTTTTTATTGTCAAACACAACTCATTCCATTAACGTTGGATAGATATTTTTAATAATTAACATTGGCCAGATACAACCAAGTATTGGAGTTAAGATCCAAAACTGATGACAAAACATTTTACTTAGGAAAAGATGCTGATGATTTAGCTTCAAACAGAAAGTCTTTGGGGTTCTGTTGACTGTAGGCTTCTGTGAATATAAGCAGGAAACAAACCTTGATAGAGTTGTAAGTCATCCTCCTTCTCTTACACAGGATCACAACTTTTCAAAGCTCATATGGTTTGGATGCTTTAACTGCCTTGATCTGTTTTCAGATGATAGTTGCTTCATAAGCCCTTCTCAGGACTTCTTTGAACTCTTCTAAGTAGGCTATCACTTGTATCTTTCTGCTTGTTCACCTTTTTTCCTATTTCTACAGTTCTTTTCTCAACCCCCAAGAAAATAACTACAAAAGTTATTTTGGACTCCTATTTTGTTGGGCCATGGGTCATCTCGTGCCTTGGGATACTGTTATGATCAGTAGGCCCAACACACATTTCACTGAAGTACTGTCTACACTTGGAAAGACTGGTCATTTCTGGCTTTAGAAAGGCTCACACGATCTTTAAAAAGCAGGTGAAATGTAAATGAAAAACAAATGCCTGGGAAAAAAAAAAAAAACAAAAAACAGCAAACTTGTGTCAGAAATGTGAAATCAGTGCATTTTTCTGAGGACGTTGTATATTTCAGAGGAGCTCAGAGGAAGGTAAGAGAAGCATGCACACTATTCTTCAATTCAGGGAGTCTGCATTCTTTTCCAGTACGTATCTATGAATAGAAAATTCATTCATTTGGAACTTGCTAAGTGGTGCCAGAAGGGAACAGAAAATAATAGCAGTGCTTAAGCTTTGACTGTATGAATGATATACAATTTGTGTCCAGAATCTATTGTAGTTTATTGAAACTTGCATTAAGATAGCTTTTCCAGATTTTTTGTGTTAATCTAAAGACAATGACAGCTCCAGGGTTATGAACTAGTTAAAATTCCACTAATTTTACCTTATTAGTAGAATACTCTATAGCAGACTCTCCTACTTCATGTTCTTATGCTAACAGTAAGGAATAACTGAATAACACTCAGCAAGTATCTAAACATTTTTTCTTGTGTTCTCCTTGAGGGTTCTTGATTTTCACAGATTCATTTTTTTTTGGATTTACTGTTTTTTTTTTTTTTTTCTCTTGATCACTCCATGTTTTAAATTCTTGGGTTTGTTAGCTTCTCTTTGTTATCTTTGTCATTACTCCTGCTCTCCAGTTGGATAAACACAATTTTTAACCACCTTCCTGATCAGTAAGTTTAAATGGAAGAGACACTACAGACCAAGCAGAGAGGTTTGTGACCCCATCTGGATTTCAGGCTCTCACTACAAGCTGATACCACAGCTTCACGATGAATTTAAAACATGTAAACCAATGATGTCAGTGAGAGATGCAGTCCTGCTCTCCCTACTTCTCAGGCATTTTCTGTCTGTCACCCTGACACCCATATCCTCGTGGTCACACAAGCATCTGCACAAAACCTGTGCCAGTTTCTCCTGCAACCTTCCACACTACTTGCTGCAGATGTGTAGCAGAGCCAGGGGAGAAGCAGCCTGCAGGGACATGGGGACTTTACTTTTCAACATCAGTGGCAGTCCATTATCTTAAGCTGATCTTGGGATTGCAGTCAGAGTAACAGTCATAGGAAAATGTAGCTGCCTGCCTCAGAATGTGGCAACTTGCAAATTTCCTCCATTACGTTAATCTCTGGTAGGTGGCTTTGATATTTACCTCCTCCAAAGAACAGAGGAATGGTTGGTCATATGGTGTCTGATTTTCAGGGAAGCCGCGCTCCAAATTGTCACTGCCTACTTCCCAGTCAAGTTAGGATCCCTGAGAAAATGGTCTTTCCTGTGTTTTGCAGTGAAAGAATCATTCTTGTCTGCAATCTGTGTACAGGGAGTAAAAGTGCTGCTAACTGGATATTGAAAATAGGATCTCAGAAGCCAGAGAAGGAGCAAGAGTTTAAATAAAATGCCAGAAGATTCTGAGGCTTCTGTTTTGTTGCAGTATGAATGAAGCCAGAAGGCATACACTTTGTTATCCTGCTGTCTGAGCATCTGTGCAGCCCCCTGCCATCCCCATCAGGGACAGGAAAAACATTTTCAGGAGAGGTGACTGAGTACCCCTATTCTACAAATGTGTAAATCTGGTATAAGCCGATTTAGAGTGCAAAACTAAAATATTTTCTCCTTTATACACTTTCCATCATTCCACTTTATTGAGTATTTGAAATGCCAGAAAGGATTGCCAAGCTTTCATCTGCTTAGCTTACATGCTGATTGATGAGCTTGATAATACGTGTAGTTTAATGATATTTACACTGTTTGTCCAGCTAGGTATATTAAAAGAATGTTGAGAAAATAGTAGACGTGCTAAAATCCTACAGTAACAGCTCATACTTTAGTGGCGTTTCGTTGTGAACAAAGTCATTTTTCAGCCGAGTCATAAAGTAGCCTAAAAACAAGTGTGGCACTGTTTCCTTCAAATGAGACTGTTGCCATGTGACCACCATTCATCTGACATCATTACTGACATAGCTTTCGTTAGTATGATATCTGATTAAGGCTTCCAGCCATGGTGGAGCCAGACTAAGTAGTCTGAGCGAGGTGGCTGAAGAAAGTTAATGTGTCAATGTTACTATTGGTGAGAGTGTCTGCTCAAAGTTTCCTTTGGAGAACTGGGATGGAAATGATTCTTGATCTTTCTAATGGGAATCTTCTGAAAATATTTGAAGATCTGGTAGTAATTAAAGATGTGCTGAACTCCAATGGGAGATGCAATCTGTTTAGCAAACCCTTTCTGTTCAAGGAAATGGGAATATGACTAAGAACTCAAAAATCAAATGAAAATAAAATTCATGAGCAAGAGAAATGCAACAGATCACATATTTACGGAAACTAATTATTTAAATTGCTGTCTTATACACGCCTAAACGCCTAGTTTATATGTGTAAATAAAGAATAATCTTTGTTTAGGTCTAGATCTGCAATTCACATATGTAAAAAAGTCTTGAAATTCTCATTACCTTTGAAACAAAGAGTTTTCATTAGTCACTGTAATATATGCATGTAGTATTCATCTGATATCAGATAAGACTCAGTATTTCTGAATTGGCTTTCAAATTCACAGTAATTGGTAGTGTTGCTAATAATTAAAAAACAAACAAATTCTGATTGAAAAACAAACAAATTCTGACAAAGCCTGCTAAATTAAAAGAAGCAAAAATACAATTTTCTTTGTGCAATGGAATGACCAAAAAAGTTATTTTGGCAATTTTATTTCTGGAATCTCCCATTTTGTTTGGTTTTGGATAAGGGACTTCTGCTACTGTTGTTTACATTTTCCTTTTTAAACAGGAATACAGTAGGTTATTTTTCATGCAGAGATGTTATAACCCTTGATATGTCTGCTATGTTTCAAACTGTTACAGGACTAAGATCCATCCTATACTACTGGGACTAAGACCATAACTAAGACCTTCAGAGAGCAAGAAGCATTAACTTCTTACACCTGATGCTAAACAACTTCAAGTGAATTGGGAGTGTACTTCATACTGTGAAAGGTGACAGACTAGTAAAAACTACAGCAGGATATAAGATTTCAATTGCCTATCTGCTTTTGGAAAATGTAACTTTAAATGTCAAGGAGTTAAGGATTTGGCAAGGGGAAGATGTGACACTAAAGAGTAGTTTACATATTGCTTGCAGAAAAGTTTTCAGGTCAAAGAAATCTTTATTTCTGATGCTAAATGAAGTTCTGACCTATAGCATCTGAACACTTTGCCCAGTTAACCAGAAGTCAGCAGTTGAAGAGGTGTATTGCATTTATGCAGCACTTTTTTCTTAAAAGCACACCATTGGCACCCTCCAGTGATACAGGCCATTAAAAATCCAAAAGAGAAAACTCCAAAGGTTATGGCTTCAAATGACGTCATTCAAACGAGTCCTTTGTTTCCCTAAGCAAATAAACATGAAGAAGAATAGATTACAGATCAAAGAAATACTCAAATCTTCATGGTGTAGATTGCTCACCCACATTCAAAATGTTTACTTGTTTAACAATTTAAAGTGACTTTAATTATGTATAAATTGGGCTGTGGCAAACTAATGGGAAATACTAAAGTTTTATGCAGGATTAAATTAGTATGATTTGGATACTATTTCTCTAATAAACCCAGTGGAATGGATAAACTTCAGCACTGACCTACCACTCATCTCCTCAAGGAAGAATAGTAGAGTCTGCCCTTCTATCTTCAGATAGATTGTGAAAAAAAATTGTTTCAGCACAAAGGCCTAATAATAAAATCACTTTCAAATTTCTAGAAAAATGACATGTTAACATACTACAGCTTTTTCAGTGATTGCTCATATATGTCTATTATTCTTTTCCTTTAATTAGGGAAGGTTGTAAAGGGATAGATTCATTTGACATTAGACTCAGCAACACATTACTTAGATGAAATTGCACTTAAGAGTGCTGTGGACTGGACCTGAGTAGCTTAGCTGATAAGGCACTGGTTTGTCATCTACAAGACAACAGTTCAAGACTTCTCTGATTTCTTAAGTCAAATTAATTTAGTTATGTCAGCTATGCTGCCATAAGATGATAATCCAAGCCTCATGGATGCCAGACATACTTCTACCTTCTTTGGCTTGACTGTGTTAGAAACACTGGGGGTAGTAGTTAGAATTCATTTGAGGTGTAATGAGGAAACTGGAAAAATTGAACTGCATGAATTATAGAACGTGTATATATATTGGATTTAACTGGTCTAGGAATTTTTCCTCTAAAATCCACTAAGATCTAGAGTGAGATACTTAAAGCCTACTTGAACTGTGGTTGGATCTAAGATCTATCTATGCAATCTACTTAAAATAAACAAATAAAACACCTCACTGACTTCTGTGTGGTGATCTAGCATTCTTTACTATCATGACATAGAGGAGTTGGCCACTTTGTGTGTTTCTAGGATCAGCCAGCATCTTGCAAAACATTCCTCTGAAGACATACAGTCTCCTCTACAAAACATTCTCTCCTAGGGTGCCTCTTTCCTCTATGAATTTCCACTGAACTCACTGTGACAGTAAATCTTCTCAGGAGAGATATGAGGATAACAGACTAAATGCTTACAGAGAAAACACAAACATTCTTCTGAAAAAGTGACTCACTCAGTAAGAGATAAAGGGACTGGAATTTTCCTATGGAAATGTCTTATTAACTTATGTTTTCTGTTGGTATGTCTGTCAGAAAACCAGTCATTCCCTCTACTTCCTCAATAACTTCCATTTCAGTCATTTATTTTTTTTTTTGCAGGGTGAGACATGTAGATGTAAAATACTTTCCAGTTTTGTCAAAGTAGGTAGCTAAGTAAAGAAACAATGGTCCCACTGATAGAAACAATTCTCAGCACACGCTCCTCCACTCTCTGAAGAATTCTTCTGAAGATTCAAAGTACAACTCACATACCAACTGCATTGCTAGAATTGTGCATAGACTGCCATCCTGAAGTAAGTATACTCAACAGTGTCTAGGAGAGTATGTTGACAAATGAGCATGAAAGGAGAATGAAATTATTCTGATTCTGGAATGGACAGCCCAGACTTGTGTAGTGTTGCACAGAGATATGGAAATCCTGGTAACACTCAGCAATATTAAACCCTGAAATAATAAAGCTAAAACAACATACAACTTCTCTTAGCACTAAAATAAGGAGGTATAAGCCTTTTGCAAAACAGAAATAAAATCTGGAAATTATGTTGACTGTAGGGATTCTGCCAGTTTAGTCCACTCTAAGCACAATAAATGAAAGCTCAGCTTTAAAGGCAACTGATCTGAAAAATGCATCATTTTCATGTTATTTCTAAGAAACCTTGACAACTGTGGAGGCATGTAAGCAAAATTCTTATTCGCTATTAAAAAAATATGCTGAATGTTGTCTTCTCATATACTGATATCTCACACAATTTACTTAACTAGTAGAATCACTTCAATTTTTGCAATAGTCTCAGTGATGATCAAATTTCTCAGGAATGATCATCCACAATCCATCAGAGCTAGTAAAACTTTTATATTTATCATACAGCAAATAATCTGGTAAGCAGCCAAGCCTTCATTTTCCACTAAAGAATACTAAAAGAATCCAATTCCTGGAATCTGATGCAAATGTGTTTTCTGTGAACTGTTCTGTATCCATACACAGTTCAGAAGAAGACATCAGAGGAGTTATTTAATGAGTAAAATATTGTTGTTTCTCCCCCTCTCTTCACTTGAGTTCTACATATCAAGTTTTCCAAGACACATATGTTCTCTTTAATGACTTGAAATACTTTCCTAATAATTAAATTCTCTCTAGCTGTAATAAGCTCTTCAATACCTTTTATAAGTCAATATCATATATGCAACTGATGTTAGGCTATAAACATCCATTTTAGGCCACTAAAAGCAGTACTTCAAAAGCTGCTTGAGTTGTTCATACCAACTTTGCTTAACATCTTGTGTGGACATCCTTAAAAACCACATACCATAACTCAATAAAGCCAGCTGGCAGTACAGTACTGCTGTCCACGCTGCCCAGCTGCATAGAATTGAAGAGTTCAAGTTACTCAGCTGATTTTCTACAATACTTTGAGTTACACAGAGTATTTTTGCCTTGAAATTTAGAAGGCACTTCTTCAATTTCTAAGAACTGAGGACTAATTACTCTAGGTAACATGAAAATGATTCTTCCTTATTTGTACTGTGTAATACTGTAACACAACAGAAAGTGCAGCAGCAACAGCAGAGTGGCAAAGTCCTAGGCTACAGCAAGTGAGGACTTGCTGAAATACAACAACCACAGACACAGAAAAACGGAAAGCATCTGTTTACCTTTGGAAGGCCTCAGGCACACAGGAATCACCAGCAAAACACCCTCACCTCCACTGTCAACCCTTAAATGATGTCTGGAAAAGGGTGGATCCTGGCTCTATCCCTTCTGGTCACTCAGGTACATTGCATACACTTGAGTACCCCTGGGTTGGCCCTGCCTTCCCACTTGGTCCTCAATCAGTTTCAAACTGTGACTTCTGCTACAGTAGTGACTTCAGTTTCTTGTATTCTTCCACAGATCTAAAACTTCCAGGTTCAAAATATGGGGTCATTTCTCAGAGTGCAGCAGAAGGCTATTCTACGGTGTTTTACATCTCAAATACTTCAGACAAGTGACAAGTGCTCGGTAAAGGCCAACTTGGCCAAAGACAAATAATGGTATGAAGTTCCATCTCCTGTGTGGTTTCTGTGGCAAGACGATCAGATTCACTTCCTAAAATGCATAATTATTCCTTAACAAAGTTATCAGTTGTACTGTATATGGAAGTTGGCATGGACTGCTGTCTTCTGTGCTCTTTGATGACTAGGATACAGTAGGTCCTGAGACACTGGGCATCACTGCAAAACTAGGCATCCACAGTGAAGGCACACTACTATCTTTCTCTGTTATCTTCCCACTGCTGCTGACAAGGAACACTAATTTGTATGTTGCAAGGGAGTTTCTTTTTACTCATACACCACCTTATTAAATAAGTTGGAGCATTTACTCTAAAATTATCTTGTAACTTGTATAGTTTTCAGTTTGTTCCAAGTGTTGTGATGAAGAGATAGCAATGACATGGAGAAGGTGAATGTCTCAACATGAAGACTTTGTTGGGCTGTGCATCACCTTGCATCTTTCCCAAAGCATTTTACCTCTTGTACATATTTCTTTCTGAAGGTAGTGGGAGAACCTATCAGGACTTCGGCAGACAACTGTGGTACAGGAATTGCAAACTGATCCTGTAGTCCAAGTGACCAAACTTGCCCAGGTTCACTTTTATTCCTCTGTGTTCATAACTCAGTGCTCCCTGAGCGTCCTACCAACTCTTTGTTTCAGTAATTCTTTTCATCCTCTAAGTATGCCAAGAAACACACACAAGTTTCCACCTTTGCCAGGAATAGGGGCTATTTGTCATCTTAAGTATCTTCTCCCTTTTTTTCCCCTGGATGGCCAGCTTTCTATTTCTTCTTCTATCTTGACTCTGGATCCCTGGGAGTAATGGTAGGTTTCATCTATAGTAACTTTAATTTTCATTTTGGTCTTTCACATTTTGATTCCTGTTAGCTTTACAACTAACAGTAAAAAACCTAAAAATTCCTAATAGTAAAAAACCCCTTTTTTCCAAATACTCTTTTTTGATAGTTCTGTTTAGGAAGAAATAAAAGTCAAAGGAATACTAGCAAAAATGCTACAAAAAAAAACAACACAAAACAACCCACCAAAAAAAACCACCCCAAACCAGAACATAATATACAAAGGAGTGTTGGGATAAAGAGAGTTGTCTTTACTAACAAATTAAATACACACACTGATAACAAATATGTGCATTTATACTTTTAACTGATTTTCTATTCTTCATTTATGCTTCATTGTTCAGTTCTGGGTTCTTTAGTTCAAAAAAGACAGGGATCTCCTAGAGGGAGTCCAGTGGAGGGACAAAAACATGATAAAGATCCTGGAGCATCTCCCACATGAGAAAGGCTGAGTGACCTGAGTTTGTTCAGCCTGGGGAAAAGAAGACTGAGGGGGGATCTGATAAACATTTATAAATGTCTAAAGGCAGGTGGGAGGCAAATGGATGAGGCCAGGCTCTTCTCAGTGGTGCATAGAAATAGGAGGAATGGCCTGAAACATAGGAAATTCTGTACTAACACACAAAAGAACTTATTTTCTATAAGAGTGATGGAACACTGGAAAAAGTTGCCCAGGGAGATCACGGAGTCTCCTTCTATGGAGATATTCAGGATCCATTGCTTGTAATACTTTTCCTTATTCCTGGGACAAAAAAGAAACCAAACCAAGCCAAACCAACACACACACACAAAAACCCCCAGAATATGTTCTTTTCTCAGTCGCAACCTATTTTGAATTTGGACCAAAATAGGTGGGAAATTTGTGTGCCAGCTCAATGATTTAGTTAGGCATAGGCCCTGTTGCTTTCTAGTAATCCCTGTGTAATTTGGCACAAGCCTGAGGTAGGTCTGCATGTAGACTGAGAAAGTGAAATTGGCAGAAATACAGGTCAAGAGATGGAAGAAGAATGTGCAATTGTCTCTAGTGATCACAATTAATTTTCAGAATGATGCTGAGGAGAAAGATGCAGTGACAAGGCAAGGCAAGCCCTCACAGGGTGAACAAAGTCTCAAAAAGCCTGTCAGTTTTGGGAGGCTAAAATCGTAAGAGCAGTATCAGGCCATTTCAAGTCTATGTCATAAACTGTCAATAAAGAGCTCTTGTGTGAAGCAGACCTTATGTTTTCTATGCCTATGTTTGTTTTTCACCAGCACCCCATCAATTCACAGTGCTGGGTTAATAAAACTCCACACAAGTCTCAAGGTGTTTCCTTTAAACTTCTTTGGAGGTTTTGTAGATGTACAATAATGCGTGGCTGACTGAGCACTTGGACCCCTAGTGGTCTGGATTTTACATTGCGGTGCATTTTAAGCCAAATCGCATGTATCTGGCATGATTATACTGTAGGGCTGTATTTTTAAATTAGTTTATCTGAACAAAAATGTTGCATATAACATAAATCCAAGGAAACTGTCACAAGGAAAAGACCTGAATCACCTTGGCCACACTGCCAGTGTATCTAATCTGTTTTATCACTGCTTAACAAAGACTAACCCTCAAGTCTGGTTAAAGAGAAGATGAAGCTCTTTCGTCTGATCTTCTTGGCCCTTGGTTCATTTTTATTCAACTTTTTAAAAGGGTATCTATGACCTTTACTCTCATTTTGTCTTCTTGAATATTTTCTGGCTGTCTTCAGATTCCATGATGCTTTACAATGTTGTATTTGGGTTGAAAATTCATATTAATAGCAAGGTTGAAAGAAACAAAGAGTAATACCTTGGAATTGCAGCAGCTATTCATCAAGTTTAATTGCTATCAGGTCTACTTAAAAGATAGCTGATTTACCTACGCTGATTTAGACAGTAAAGGAGTATTTTATGGAAAACACCAGAAGGAGACAATTATTTTAGCAGGTGCAC
Source organism: Chrysolophus pictus (assembly GCA_037305975.1). Classification (NCBI taxonomy): domain Eukaryota; kingdom Metazoa; phylum Chordata; class Aves; order Galliformes; family Phasianidae; genus Chrysolophus; species Chrysolophus pictus. The sequence goes on along the minus strand of CM074579.1, from coordinate 47,730,620 downwards.
AGATATTTATGGTTGAAATAATTTCTAAGCTAATTAGCTATGTTCCCATGTTTTGTTTTGATTTGATTTGTTTTTCAAAACATTCAGTAAAGAAAGGATCAAGGTTTTCCATAGCTTCTGTGATGTTATAAGAATGAAAATTCCTAGAAAAAAAAATTTACATCAGTTAATTTTATTCAGGATTTCTATGTCAGTTAGAATATTTTGTACATAAATGGCAGAAAGCCAGATTGATGCTGGTTTTCTTGGTGGTGGTAGTGAGTTTTTTTTTTTTTTTTTTTAAACATCTCATTAAGTTAAGATACAGGTAGAAAAACTTAACAATATTTGATCAGCTGTCTGTCAGCTCCACAGAGCTTTTTCATGTTTTATCTCCAATACTAGTCACATAAAGGTCAAATTTATATATATATATAAAAGAAAGCTAAAGAAGAGTGTCAGGAAGTGAGATAAGGAAAGACTTTTTTATATTTGAAAATATAGTCTTATCTTAAAGTTCATTGATCATTTAAGAATAAAGGCCAGCTCTGAAAAGAACAACAAATATTTTATTTTGTAAAGGAAGAAAATATGAATGTTACATTTTTTTCAGTATAGGAACTGTTTTCTATGGCTGTCATTCCATCGCCTTTGAGAAATACTGTTTATGTATATATATGTGTGTGTGTGTGTGTGTATATATATATGTATGTATGTATTTACTGAATTGTCTTACCTTTGTGACAAAGTGTAGTTAATGAAAAAGAATTGGACATGAAGTTCTTGAAGAGACTTTTTACAGTGGACAATCGATCTCAGTATTGTATTCACAATATATTTTGTAGGAGAAGCCTTAATAAATCAGGAAAAGATAATGATTGAGAAAATACTCTAGACCTCTTTAACCATTTCCCACATACTGTCATAACACATAGGTTGCTCTGAAAGTAATTCTTCCTATTTTTTTCATAGAAATTACAACAGAAACAAAGAGTACAACAGCATTATTTGACAGAGTGAATTCTTAGCTACAAAACACTGTTTTTCAACATAGTCACCCCCATTAGTTGTGCATTTTTGCCAGTGATGATCAAGAGCCTGCATGCCATGCTCATACAAATCTGCATGACCATCCAAAAGATGGCTTGTCTCTCACCTTGCTTTCACCACTTCTGAACCACACCACCCACTACCTCACTGTGCTCACATCCACTGTTTGGTCTCCATGACCATTCAGAAAGCATCGGTGAATATCACTGAGTGCAACTTTCTCTGCATGGAAGAATTCAGTGTCACACCTTTGCTTCATGTACACTTCCATGACAGGTGCCTTTTGTTAGACTGCTCCTCTGCTGCCATCTGTCACACAGAAACAACATGTAATGGGATACTGGAAGGAAGATTCAACCTCTACTGCCATACCACCAACATCTGCCTCCAACGTCATCGTCCAATATAACAAAATAGGAAGCACTTCTTTCAGAGCAGCCCTGATACATTTATTCTAGAGACAAATATAACACCTTTTGAATCTTCTAAGCAACAATGTTAGACCCTGACCTTAAAAAATTAACTCAATGTCACCAATCCAAGTTACAGTTCAGTACTCATGTTACTGGGAATAATAAATATAAAAACATAGAAGTGAGATAACAGAAGTATGGTTAGTGAAATATCTGAATCATATGTGAACCATTGAATGCACTCCCAAGCCTCTCATCCTGATTAATAAAGAATTTTCACAGCTGCACACAGAGCTGACAACAAAACCTTAAACCACTCGTAGCTCACCTGTTGTTTTTATTATAAGTTCAAGTGCATGCCTAACCAACTGAAATGTTCTACATTTTTTACACTGTTGTATGTAGTCTTACTTCAGCTGAACTTTGGCAAATTTAATTCAGTGAAATAAAATCAGCCAAAAATATCTAGCAAAACTAAACTCAGAATGGTAAAATAAAACTCAGCAGTTGTAAGTTAGTTTCTTTTAAAATCTACTGTTCAATTTGGACTTCAAATTTAGCATACAGTTTAATTATGAAGTTTGCATGAATCCATGCTAAAGTGCATAAGTACAATTCAGTTCTAAAAAACTCTATATAATCATTCTTTTAACTTTAATTTAGTCTGGACACCAGTTGGAGACACCAAGGTTCTGCAGATAGTGTAGGCTCAGTAAGTTGGGAGAGAAAATCATTAACTCATATCCGTGAAAGATTTTATAAATTAAAAACTTATATATATATATATTCCCATTCCTTTATATACTAAGATTCTCACTGAGGTGTGGTCACTTTGGAAGAAATCTTAAAACAATTTAGTTAATTTGATAGGGAAATTTTATGAATCACTGAACAACAGTGATTTCTTCAGAATATTACTTGGCTGCAGAGTTGTTCTGAGATATTTCTGTGTGTTAGTTGCTGAAACATTGTTTTAATCTCCTTAAGCTTTTCCTTGCACGCAGTCTACTGTTAGGATAAGCAAAACATGCATTAATGTAAGCCAGTGGATACAGAAACAGAACCCACAAAATGTTTTCTAGATGAATACTGACCAGTGAGGCTGAAAATCTCTTTGAAGTCTTAGTATCAGTGATGAGCTCCTCATGACCTCAGGTGCATACTGTACGCTAGCTACTTATAAATGTATATTCTCATCTGAATAGCAAGGCAGTTCTTGAGATTTAACTGTTTTTGTTTTTGTTTTTTTTTCACAGCTTTTCAGTCTTTTCTGATCGATCGTTATTCAGATTTTGTATTTCTTTCAGTGTTAAGGAACTCAGTGCTAAAATACACAATGCAGTATATCAGTCAGATGAGTCTACAGAATTCTTGGTCATCAATAAACTGTCCTTGAGAAATAGTGTCTCAAAATAGAAGACATCCTATAACGTCTGCTTAGGACCTAATTAAGAGGTATACATAGCTAAAAGTACATAGCATTGTGTAATTCCTTTTTGCACATTTATATTGCTTCCAGATTGTCTTCTTCTGTAGGCTTTTATTGTCCTGTAGAAATTGTTGCATTTTTACTTGTCCTGATTAAGTTAATGCACTCTCTTGTGATTCTAGTTGAATTGCTTCCATTCCAGAAAAATATTCTGGAAACATTTGCTACCACCTCACAGTAAATAATTCTTGCAGTTTGAGCCTTTTTCTGTGAATTTTTCATATGCTTTCAGGAAATATCTTTTCTTTTAAACCAAAGATTATGGAAATGGATTGACAAAAATAAAACTGACCTAGAGCTTTAAGCAAAATTAAATCAAATGTTGTAGTTTGCTAAAATTTGATTTTAAATAATCTGCAAATTGAATATGTTAATCTTGGTAGAAAAAAAATACCATCTTTGCGATTCTTACACAAAAAGTTGCAAGGGTGCTCTATGTGGTCTACAACAGCCTGAACTATTCTGCAATTGGACTCAATGATCGTTGTAGATCCCTTGCAACTGAACTACTCTATTCTGCCCTACAGCCTTATTCTGGGGATGCTGGATTTGGTTCAGACAAGTATCCAGACTTTTAGATGCTTATTTAATTGAACCTCTAAACCCTTTGAGGCTTGCCCATCTCCAATTTAAATATCCCCTCTGGTATCCCCTCTGGAGGAAAGTTATCCAGCTGTAAGCTTTACAAAAGCACACCTGGCAAAACAACATCTGCCTGACAATGACTTAGTGAGCCTCAGTAAAGGCTGACATATGTGCACATACAATTGGACCTCATAGCAACAAAGCATTTTACATATTAGTGTACACTGGGGAGTCCTGACTCCTGACAGAAAAGTATGATGGCTTTTACACTTTAAATTACAATGAAGCTTTATCTACAGATGGTGCAAGGTACAACATGTGCTGCCATACAGCTGGCAGGTAATGGAGGTCATTTTCATAACTGCCTCTCTCTGATTTCCAGCATTTACTTAGATGCAGTTGTTGCAACCTGAGGTTAGCATTTTTGGTGGGAGTCAGTTCCAGCTGTTGATACTGTGCTGGCTCAAAGCCTGCAAGTTCCAGTACCGATGCAGATGCTTCTACTGACGCATCAAGATTATGAAATATAATTCCCTCTCCTCTGTTACAGTATCTCTTTCCAAAGGTGTGGAGCACAGTTTATTGTGGTTCAGGCAGCTAGAGGAGACAGACAGTGAGTAAGTTACCAAAGTTGCTCTGAGATTAGTCAGCTGGAGAGCTTGCCAAGCCATGGGGGTGTGCCAAATGGACAGGCTTTGAAGATAGGGAAAGTAAATCTTACATGCTCAGGTTCTTGAATACTAACAAAGAGGCTTTAATTCTGAAGGGAAAAGGACTGATACATTGCCTGCTTTCTTACACTGACCTTTTTTTTTAAGATTATAACAAATATTCCAGGAAATATTCATACTTGGCCAAACTCTGGAAGCAGGATACGGGCCAAGAAACCAGCATCAAAGTGAGGGTGGGATAGAAGTAAACTTACCTCCATCAGGCCAAGCATCAGCACTACACTGTCTGCTTCAGAGCTGTGGAAACCCCCTAAGGCAATTTTGCTTTTTTTCCTACTCCAAGCAGTATATTCATCTGCATATTCAGCCACAATCTCAACCTGCCCAAAAGCTTGATGCTTGTGGAATTAAGGGAGAGATGTGCATCACAGAGCTCTGCTGAGTTGTATAGGACCGGCACTGCTTTTGGGCAAGCAGGCAGCACTTAAAATCTGAGCCACCTCTTCCAAAGCGTCTCTTGTGACATGTGGTAGTGTGGCAACATGCTGCCTCTCAGCCCACTTCCATACTCCAGATTTTTCCAAAAGCATAGGAAGGTTGTGGGATGAGTTGTAACCAGTTGTGAGCCAAGCTAGACTTTAGCAGCACTGCAGCAATGAGGCTCATCGAGAGGTAAAACTACAGTGAACAGCAAAGGTATTACTTTTAATGCTGTGCACTACTTGCTCTCCCCTCTTTTCTATGTTCACAGTAAAACATAGTTATAGACACTTCATAATTTGAAATCAGATGCGTTTTCCTGGAAATTGATATAAGTATTGATTAGATGCAGGCTAACATCTGCATCTAGATCTGGTATCAAATAGCCTCCTGGGATCTGACCTCAAGGACCAAATCTTTAAATGAGAATTTAGGCAGTGTATTATAACAACACAACTGGCTTGTTGGAAGGTTTGTATAACACCTACCAAACTGAATTTCCATCAGGTTACAGTATTTACACACTTCAGTGGCTTACTTTTTATTCCATTTAACTACATTTTGTTTAACTCTTCCTCTGCTGACAAATATTGCTTCTAATCTTTTTTTTTTTCATTTTTTAAACTTCAATAGAAATTGAAGTAAAACATATGTTCTCTAAATTACTAGACTTCTGGAAATATTAGAAATAACTGAATTGCTTCAGATTCATATCCCAGTATTAAAGAGAGTAAATTTGATGCAAGCATAGAGGAAGGGCTTAGGCAAAAGTAGAGCTAATCTGCTTCAGTGGGAAGGCCCAAAGCTGAGTGAATAGCTAGCTGAAATAATTCAGAAATTAAAAAAAGTTTGAAATATTGGCCTTTTCATTCATTCATAGGTGAAGTTTTAAGTGACTGTCTGCTCAACCTTCTGAAGGCCAATAACTGTTAAATAATTGTATTAAAACAGTTAACAGAAAGGATGCTGGAAAAAGTCAGAGGAAAAGTGAGGCTAATGGACTGAGACTGATCATTTAATTCACAGGGTTTATCCTGTTTTTGTTCAGCTCATAGGAAAGGAAACAAGAGGATATTTGCTTCAGACATGGACTATAAACTGAATTGGTTATACAGGACCATGCCAGTTAAGCATATGTATTTGTTACGCTCAACTGTGCATTTAAATTTAAATATCAAACACCAGTATAACATTTTAAAGGAGGAATACTGGTAAATCTAGCCCCCAGAATGTTTTAATTAAAGTTATTTTAAATAGCATTTACAAAGTTTATATTTTTAAAATGTTTCCTGCATGTTGACTTCTAGATGTTTTTCAGATATTTCCTTTAATGTTGAGGTCTAATCCTGTGTTTTACTCTGTGAAATACTGTGAAACAGCAGAACCCCAGGCTCTGTTTCAGCAAAGAGTTAAGGTGAGGTGCAGGAAAAAAAAGACTGCAATAGCTGTGCAGTTTCAGTTTTGTGTGTATTCTCATCACCTCTCTACCATTTCAGCCATACCATAGATATTTTTGGGTGCTATCACAGCATCTGTGGAACAGTATTCCAGCTTTTCTCAGACTTCCCATTTCTGGAAGCCTGCCTCTGCCTTAGCTCCAACCACAAACATCCACAAAATAGGAATCCATTCTTCCTCTAGGAGATCAGTACAAGATTACCCAGAGATGAGACCAGAATACCTCTTATTTTCTTACCTCCATCTTTGAACCTTTGAAATTACGAAGTAAGGCATTCATTAGTTCAAAGTAACACATTGATGCTACTGTGAAATAACATTGTCTGAGGTCACACAGAATTGTGTGCTAATGCCCTTTCCAAATTTACTAAGGTCTTCTGTAAAGGTATGCCTGAGCTGCAAATCTAGAAAAATAAAGCATACTTTGTTTAGTCACAAAAAAGCCCATAAGAATGGAATGAATATGTTTCCTGGCCTGTCTAAAATGTATGAAGTTGCTTGATGACAATTGATATTCTTGTCACTTTCAGATGTCACTAGCCATTACTTGCTGCTGTGCTACTTTAAATTTGAAGTTCCAAAGGAGCCCTTCCTTTGCTCTTTCTTTCTTGGTTACAAAAGTCTTCCTACTGTGCTAAGGACTTGAAAAAGCATTCTCAATACGCAAAATTCAGTACTTCAAATTTGGAAGGAGGGAAGGAGATCTTCAGGATCCTGTCAGAATGTTGTATGTCTGCACATATCTAATTCCTGCTGTGTATAAACTCAAACCTACTATTCAGAACTTCACTAGATGCTTGTTTTTAAGTGTTAGGATTTAAATCTCACACTGGTTTTGCAGAATTCCCCACTGAGTTGTCTTATGCAGCTCATTAGAATACATACTTCATTAAATATACGTGTATGTACATGTAACATGCTTGTGTGCACCCATATAAAATGTTTAAAAAAAAATTGTATCATTACCACTAAACTGTATTCCATGACTCAATTACTCTAATTAGAGGATTTGCTGCAGCATATATTACAGGCTTACTACAAGAATACAGAGTGTAACAAATAAGTGCAAATTAACAAAACAGAAATATGGGGACACCGAAAACACTAATTTGCAATTGTAGGCTTGTAGACCTAAGAAACAGGGAGGAGTTAAGCCTGCACATCCATCTAATTACTGGACCGTATTTTTCAAGAGACATCTTTCTACATTTTTCTTATGTTGCAAGTTGTTTTTATTCTTGTTTGTATAATTTGCTCATTCTGATTCTGCTAAAAAAGACAATTGTTTTGAATTTAAAGAAAAAAACCAAACTAGTTAAGCTGATCATTCCATGTTATTCAAGTGAAATATGAAAGTCACAAAAGTAAGACACATTATTATAACTGTTTTTATCATTACATAAGGACAAAATTTACATGGGCTCCTCTTGTACAAGGCACAAGGAATCGATCAGTGTATCCATTATCATGATACTGAGAAGTATATTAGCATACACATATTAGGATACACCATTTTCATTTCTTGAGACGAGAGTCCAAAAAGGGACACTAAAAAGGGGGATTATTTTCCATTATTTTCCTATGCAATTAACTGTGATATTCCTTTCTGCAGGATGACATTACATAGCTAAGAGTTGATACAGTCTTTTTTCGTTTAAAGAACTTTCTCTGTGTAGGACGTTTTGAGTAGTCAAGGATAAGATAATAAGAATAAAGGCAAGTTGCATCTACACAACTGCTAACTTCTAAATAATAATGTAAACACAACTTTTCTCGTAGATATGTTATTCTGTAGCAGTCTGACAGATTTATTTCCTTCTACTCCAGTATACCAGTGCTGAATTTATTAAAGAAATTATTACAAAACTGGTTGGTGTAGGGAAGAAATACCCAACATGGAAAATTATTCACAATATAATCAATAACTTTGTAGAAGCAAATTTTAAGATAAGGAAGGTTACTATAAAAACTACTAAAATTATCATATTATTCGGATTTGTTTTGTTTATTTATTGCCGCTTTTTTGGCAATTAATCATTTTTCCAAGGAATTCAGTAAATTAGTGTGGATGTAAGAGACCAGCAAAATGAGATCACACGTGGATATGTATGGATGCTTGTGGAAAAAAAAAAAAATCTCTACTTTGTTTTAAACTTCTTTTTCTATGGAAGTTTTTCTTCATTTCTATGACAATAGAAAAGAAAATAGTATTTAATCACTTTATTTAAAACCTCTACATGATTTTTTTTGGCTTTAACTTGGGCAACGTCAGAGGGGTGGTTAATCTAGGATTAGGAAGATTATGACACTTGGTGGTGCGGCAACCACAGATTTATTGTTTGTTCCGAAAAACAACCGAAAAACAAACGACCTATAGATTTTCAAATTTCTTTTCCCTACTGAGCATTTTACATGCAGTTGCTGAAACTAACCAAGTAAATAAATGAGAGAAAATGCATTTTATATCGTATCATCTCAGTAATACATGCTTAGACAAGGATGAATGCAAGTCCCATCTTAAGTGACTAGGGAGCTGTAGGTTCATGAATTAATTATGCAGGAGGATGAGAGGAAATAAAATACCATGATAGCAGGGAAACAATTCTCCTCATAGGTCTAGGAAATCAGTGCTTAATTTATATTATCAGCAAGGCATTTGATACTGACTCCCATGACATCCTTATAACAAAGCTGAGGAAACATGGGATAGATGAGTGGACAGTGAGGTGGGTTGAGAACTGGCTGACTGGCAGAGCGCAGAGGGTCGTCATTGGCGGTGCAGAGTCTGGTTGGAGACTTGTAACTAGCTGAGTTCCTCAGGGGTTAGTGCTGGGTCCAGTCTTGTTCAACGTCTTCATCAATGACCTTGATGAGGGGATAGTGGCCACCCTCAGCAAGTTTGCTGATGATATGAAGTTGGGAGGATTGGCTGATACACCTGAAGGCTGTGCTGCCATTCAGCGAGACCTGGACAGGCTGGAGAGCTGGGCAGTAAGAAACCAGATGAGGTTTAACAAAAGCAAGCCTAGAGTCTTGCAACTAGGGAGGAATAATTGCATGCAACAGTACAGGTTGGGGGATGACCAGCTGGAGAAGAGCTCTGCGGAGGGGGACCTGGGTGTCCTGGTGGCCATGAGCTAGCAGTGTGCCCTTGTGGCCAAAAAGGCCAATGGCATTCTGGGGTGCATTAAAAAGAGCGTGGCCAGCAGGTCGAGGGAGGTGATCTTCCCCCTCTATTCTGCCCTGGTAAGGCCTCATCTGGAGTACTGTGTCCAGTTCTGGGCTCTCCAGTACAGAAAAAGACAGGGATCTCTTGGAAAGAGTCCAGCAGAGGGCCACAAAGATGGTGAAGAGCATCTCCCGTATGAAGGAAGGCTGAGTGAACTGGGTCTGTTTAGCCTTGAGAAGAGAAGACTGAGAGGGGACCTGATCCAGGTCTATAAATATCTAAGGTGCGGGGGGCAGAGTGGAGAGGCCGGACTCTTTTCAGCAGTGTGTGGAGACAGGACAAGGGGAAACAGCCAGAAACTGGAGCATAGGAAATTCCGTGCAAATGTGCGCAAGAACTTCTTTATGGTGAGGGTGACGGAGCGCTGGAACAGGCTGCCCAGGGAGGTTGTGGAGTCTCCTTCTCTGGAGATATTCAAGACCCACCTGGATGCCTACTTGTGCGACCTAGTGTAGGAAACCTGCTTTGGCAGGGGGGTTGGACTCGATCTCTAGAGGTCCCTTCCAACCCCTACGATTCTGTGACATCAAAATAAATACAGTTTTTAAAAAGTGGAGATTCATAGAACTGACAAGCAGTTCTATGAATCTGTAATTGATAGCAAGATGTGTTAAGAGATCTCCCCAGTGTATCCTTCTCATCTTTTTCCTCACCTTTATCCCAGAAATTCAGTAGCATATTACCCAGATAAAAGTAAAGACTACTAGCTTCAGAGTAATACAGCTTCTTGATTTGTCTTCCAGGTTGACCATTATGAAATGCTGCTCCTGGGAGGTCATAAAAATCCTTGGGATGTGGGACTTCAAAATAATTGCCCAAAGTACATTTCAGTCAGTCAAAATATGAAATTTACCCTAAGCCCCCTGGGAAATGGGAAAAATTCCCACTTCCCTGCTACCCTATCCTACCTGTTAATGGTATTAGGTGAACACTATTGAAAGAAGATGGCACAGGATACAGAATCATGTGTTTCTTCCATGAACAAGCATCTTTTGATGCTTATTTTTCTTAATATCAGCCCCTGGGTAACAGAATATGGTAGAACGTATTTAATGTTGGAAACTTTCCATATTTACTTGCCATAACTGCCCTGAGAGACTCATTAATGCTTTAAAGCTTCCTATTAAGTGGAAACCTCACAGTATTTTCTTTTTAATAAAATAAACTGAAAGGTGAAAATATTTTGTGTTTGTTTTTTAATTATGAATGACTGTCTCAAAAAATTGCTCCTAATTTGTTGGATTACTTTAGTTTTATGTTCTTTCATAGGCATGTAAATGAATAATGAAAAAGGTGCAATAAAAGCAAACAATAATTATTCATATTGACCTGAGGCATTTAATGAAACAGAAGAGAGTCTAAAGAAACAGATTTCCTATAGCACTACTTTTCTAAGTATACTAACGTAATTAGCTTTAAGAGGAGATAATTTCAGTTCACTGAGGTTGCTCTTTTAAGTCTTCCTGGGAAATTTGGATTTTCCATTGATAGTAGTTTTAACATGTCACACTGGAGCCAGAGCAAATTAAAGTGAAGAGCTGCACAGTCTAAACAAACAGTCCTTCCCATTATCAGAAGCCTGACAACATAACAGCATAAACTATAGCCACATACCCACAAGTAATGCAGGAACAATTAACAAAATAATAACACTGCAATCCATAAACAGTATCTGATAGCTTTGACTGACTAATATTTTAAGCTGTCTTATTTTCTAATATAACATGCTACTTTCCTACTGATCTTAAGGAAATAAGAAATATTCCCTCTGTTCTGCAATCTTCTTTCTTGATTAAATGATGACATAGCAGCCCAGAGCAATTCCTCATGAAAATAGCTTACCAAGCCATCAAAATGTCACTAAACTACAGAAAACCTTCACTTATCTTTCCATCTTGAAAGATAGTTAGGATATTTGTGGCCAGGGGTATTTTAGCAATTTGTTTCACGTACTGAGAATTCCTATTTTAAACAATAATTTAAACCTCCATATTTTTTTTGTACTGACACCTATTATTTTTTCTCTGGAACCTCAACATCCATTCTTTATCTTTTTCTGTACTATTCTGGATGCACCCCATAGTCACTGGTATGCTCCTTCTCTTCCTCGCTCAGTCAGGGCTGGGGATACACCTGAGCCTTCACCCAGCTCCGGCTGAGACTTAGTCACAGGTGGCCATGTGCCCATCACCCCATAGTGAGTGAGAGGATGAGGCCATCTCAGCAAAAGGTGATGAAGAGCCAGAGGGTGATACATACTTCAGAGTGTCCAAATGAATCCTTTAGCTGCTGGAGGTAGTCTCTGCTGCTGACACCCTGAGTGACAATATCATGCTTTATGCCTCCCTACTCTGCTTTGGTTACCCCTCCAACAATGCCTTCACCTCAACGTCAGCTACAGCCAGGATGGGAAAAAGCCATTCCATTATCTTTTTTTCAAGTGTGTGTTATTGCAGACCTTTTGAAGTTTAAAGATATGCTTTTTTCCCTTACATCTCTGACTAAGTTGAAAATAAATGGTAAAATTGATGGCAATGCCTCTCACACATCTCATGTACCTACAGAAAAGAAGTGCTTGAAAAAGACACTGCCTCAGTGAGTTCCCTCGCAGGATAGCAAGCAGAGGAAGTATATAAAGATGACTTTAGCACACAGAGTGAGCACATGCATCTCAACTCAGTCATTTACCCAGCTACCCTAACACTGCAGACAGAAAAGAATATTAATCTCCTTAAGTAACACCTTGTCCTCTCCCATCCTCAGTATTAAAAATTTAGACCAAAGGCTGCAGAAATGTGACTGAGAACAATGCAGACAAAGTACAGTAAATGAATTTTGAGTGCAGGACGTCAATACTGTTCTTAAAACTGTCTGGCACAGCATGGAGGAGCCTAATAATGTTGGTTTTTTTTTTTTTTTTTTTTTTGCTGTTGTTTATGATTTTTTTTCCTTCACTCTAAGGTACCATCACTATGGAGGCAGAATATAGAATTTTTCATTAATGTGTTTTTAATCATTAATTCTTACTTATAGATGTTAAGGATATATTTTCTTGTGTTTTCAATTTGAATTATTTTTCTTCCTTTCTGCATCGCATCAGTAAAAAACCTAAACCTGCAAGCTGTTATTTGTGTTTTCTAAGGAAAAACAGCATTTCAAAAAAGATAACAGAGATGATGGTTGTCTTACAATCCCTAATATGGAGAAAGCTCATCAGTAGTTTTCCCTCTATTAAAAAAACACAAGTAAAATTAAGCTAAAAGTTAGTTGTGTATTGTTATGGTTCCATGCTAATTATGGCAGTAATTGTAAGAAGATGCAATTAAAATATTAAGAAGCCTAAGTGAATTAGGAGCCTACATGGCATTTTAGAATGACCTGAGTATTAGGAACAAACATTTTACCCAGACTCCAACAATCAAGACCAGATGCTGTTCTAAATACTACACTGTAATCCAACCATATTTTTATTGGATACAGTACAGGAATTACAGGGTGAAATTCCATGGTTTCTGTTATGTAAGAAGTCAGACTACATGATGGTACAATCCCTTATGTCACTAAAATGCCTGAATAACTGAAGATGTCTTCCCATCTTATTTGCTCAAATTTCATTTTCCTGGTTATTGCGGCATCATAATCCCACTCAATCCCCAGCCACTGGAAGAATTTTCTAGGGAAAACTTTGCAGACAAGACCTGAGTTTTTTTTTTTAATGTAATAATTGGAAAAAAAATAATAATAAAAAATCCCCAAGCCCTGGAAACCTTATGTGGCATTTTCAGCTTGCTTTATATGTTTATTTAACTACAGAACAAGCTGAAGGAAAAAAAGCGTATCTCCATTTTGCATTCACTTTAAAGCTATTATGATAAGGGAATACACTGAGGAATGCATGCTGGGTTCATATCTTAATCATCACCTTTATCAGAAAAAAAAAAATGGAATACAGATAAATAGTGGAATCTATTTCTGAAATAGAACTTTCCATTACTTTGCAAATGATATTGTCCACTGAAGAAACAGGTTTTTTTTTTTAATATTATATTCACTTCTCATGAGATTCAGAGATTCTCTTCAGCTTTGAAAAATCTTTTCATTGGTTAGCATTATAAAAGCATGTCATTCGAAAGAGTGCACTAAGTGTTAAAACTCCTGAAGAATCAAGTGCCATTACAGTCGCTTCATATTTAAACCCCATTCAACTATAAATGGCTCTTTGAGTTTCAAATGGCTTTGCTTTTCATGTTAGGCAAGATCATTTGAATAGAAGAAAACTGGAGATCAGCTCTGAAAAATTCAACCCTCAAGAACTGGAGAAAAACCCAACCCAAACCACCACCTCAAACAAAAACAAAAATCAAATCCAAAACAATCGAAACAAAATAACCCGTAGCAATCAGCGTCAGTGGGAAATGGAACAAAACAATAGATATAGTTTGACCTCACAGTTGCTTTCCTTCGGATTAAGTCATTAGAAAACTCGAGTTCCCCCTGCTGGCCAAGTGATAAATCTGTAGCCGCAGAACGGCGCTGACATTCCCACGGATGCTTACATGCAAGCAAGTAGCTTGGAAGAAAAAGCCACGTTGACTCACATAGGAAAAAGCACTCACAAAGGAAAAAAAACACAAAGAAATATAAGAAAGTGCAACACTACTTGGGGAAACGTTTCAGGCAACTCAAGGAGTACTACAAAAAGAATATGACTTATATAAATATACATATATTTGTATACTTAGCCTCTGTGTAAGGATGTTGGGATTTCTGTGCTGTCAACTGACTGCAAGTGTGCTTCTGCTATTCCTCTTATAGTTGAGATTGGGATTTGCTGCTGCTAAGCAGTGGAATAACTAGCAAACCGTTTTCACATTTAAAAATATGTCTAAACATTTCTTTGGAGTGGAGCATTTCCTTCTGTTGCAGAGACACCCGAGATCACTTTTAAGCAGAAACCGTTGAAGTTAAAACTTAGTTTTACCTGTTTAAAATAATGTGTATTTGGTACCTTACAGTTCACAAGGTTAAAAAGGTAAATGGTTTCATGTATACTGTAGCCCCCTGCTAAAAGGAGGACAATGATGATGAGCCAGCCACTTTTGCAGAGGTGGGAAGTAACTAGTTAGCATAGTTAATCTTTTGAGACACATCGTGGCATTAAGTGGATTCTTTTCATTCAGCTCAAGGCACAACAGCTGGATTCTGTCATCCCTGACTGGGGCGGTCTTGTTAGTGTAGGATGACCTCTGGAGCACTAACACAGATAATACTGGCACCTCTCTCTGCTCTAATCAACTACCAGTCTGAGCAATTCTACAGGAGATGGGGGCATTAAGGCCATATTATTCTAAACAAAATTCAGTGATGGTAGCAGAGTATTGTGACAGCAAAAGACAGATTCTACCTTTCCCACCAAAGGTTTTTAATGCTAAATTTAGAGAACGGTCTGTAAAAACAACACAGTACCATATTTTCTCCTTTTTCTTAAAGTTATGTCTTGCAAAACTGGACTGTTTGTGTCAAGTACGTCTAAGCTAAAACTCTCACAGTTTTACTGCCATATATAAAGCTGTTCATTGCAAACACACATAGTTAATGTGGTCTCTCCATCTCTTTCCACATACATTATGGCTGGCACAAAAACAAGGATTTCTGAACATTTAGCTGGAATGCAGAAGACTCAGGTTCAAGTTACCACTCAATTCTAGAAGAAGACATTGAACTAGAGCCTCCTAAATCTGAATTGAAGAGCCCTGTGAATGAACCAGGGGTAATTTTGGTGATTGAAGTCCTGAATTTTGAAATTTTTCTGATGAAAAGAAGCTTCATCAGAAACTGACCAGTTTTCATGGTATGCATGAGTTTTCAGTAGAAATACTTCCTGTCGTAAAGTTTCCAATCATAGCTAATATAACATGCTGCAGATAAAGCAATAGACAACAAAGCTCTCAGTAGCTATGAAACAGCAAAACAAGTGTAAATAACAACAAAAAGGGATGTATATGCCACATAGGCAACGCTCTACCAAGTTGTTCAGGATCTCTCACAGGCATTTGGTGTACCTCTAGTTCACGTACACAGATGTGCCATTAATAACAGTGTATGCACAACATATGTAGTATAAGATACTAATGTTACAGTTAACAGCAATTCTGTTTATCCTCACATATGATTGATTAGAAAATAACCAAACAGTCAACTTAGCTATAGAAGCAGTTATATGAAATGCTATGATACAGACTTGCAGATGTAAAACGTTCATAGCTTGAATACTTTGGTATACTCAGACTTCTCTAGCTGTTACAAATACTTTCTGGATCACTGGGACAGTGGAGCATTGCTACAGAGTCCTGTGCCTGAACAAGAGAGAGGTACTGGCTTCAGTTGCATTTGAGGGTGAACATCCCTGAAATTCAGCTTCTACTGTAGAAATCGTATAAGTAAGTGTCTGCCTCCAAGGCAAGAGCACTTACATTTATTTTATTGACGATGGATGGAAAAAGGATGCTATTTATCCAACCATAGAATCATAAGGTTGGAAATGACCTGTAAGATCATCTAGTCCAACTGTCTTCTCATTACCTTTGCTACCACAAGCTACTAAACCATATTTCATAGCTCCTCATACAGGTGCCTTTTGAACACTGCGAGGGATGGCGACTCCACCACCTCCCTTGGCAGGCCATTCCAATGCCTCACCACTCTCTGAGAGAAAAAGTTTTTCCTCATGTCCAAACTAAACCTCCTCTGGTACAACTTGCGGCCATTTCCCTGGGTCCTGTTCATTGCCTGGGAGAAGAGGCCAAACCCCTCTTCACCACAACCGCCCTTCAGAAAGTTGTAGAGTGCAGTGAGGTCTCCCCTGAGCCTCCAAAGTAAATATGTAGAGTGCAAATGCCTAAAGTTAGGTGAGAAACCCCAATGTTGATTTGCCTATCAAGTAAAAGAAGCAAAGTTATCTGAAAAACTTGGGGTGCTTACTTGCCTGCAGTCTATCATGTCAAAGACAGAAATAAAATCCAGTTCTCCAGAGTGGCATCACTTAATTGGTATAAGCACTGTGTTCCACCCTCTGCTGACAATTTTACTATGACAACACCAGTTTGATTTACTAGGGCTGTAACTGTCTATTGGAAGGGAAATACACTGATGCGAGAGGCAGAAGTACAGAGCGTCCATGCAATTAAAAACTGTGACATAATGAACACAGCCATGCAAGTCAGAAGCATTATTTCTTTTACATGAAGACGATGTAGAAGTAGTGCTGTTTTGTATTTTCTTAAGGTTTTAAAAAAGCATGGAAATTGAAATCCCAATCCTCAAGAACAGCAGCTGAACACTTCTGGTAACATAGCATAATCCTGTGACCCTCAAACCAATAACAAAAATGGGGAGTAGGTGTCATTCTGTTCGTAAACCACTAACAGGCTTTTTTAAGCTATAGATTGTGGTGTTCAGTAGACAGAAAAATAAATTTAATTCAGTTTTCCAACAGTTTTTTAGGGGGGTTAAAGTTAAATAAATAGGGACAAGGTAATTCTGACGCAACTTTCAGCAATAAATGTATACAAATGTTCACAAAGACTGTACAATTACTTATTTCAGCTAAAAAAAAAAAAAAAGAAAAATCATGGGAATGACCACTAACTTGTTGCTTTGGCCAGTTAGCAGGGCTTCAGCTTCTGTTCCTTATCTACTTGATACAGTCCAGTAATATGCATATATGATATACGTAATCCTGATCTTCTGTACCTTGTAGGAGTTACTCTGCTACAAGGAAATTCTTGTTCTCCTTTACGTCCTTCCCAAATAAATGCTTAAAGTGCAAAAGCAAATGATATAGGCTTCAAAATCATGACAAAGCAAGTTTTGCATCCTTCCATCTCCCACTTAGGTCAGGTTCCAGTCCCAGATCCCAGGCCACGTGGACTAGTGACTGGGGACCTTTTTGCCATCACCTTCCCTAATGTCAACCATCTTTTTCCACTTGTGATCACCTCTGCTGTGTCTAGTCCTTCTCATACGAACTTCCTCAAAGTGGTTTCCTACCACTGTGCCCACAAGCCCTTTCAATTCATTTTCCTGATTGAATGCTGTCAGCAGGGGGAGTGTCAATAGCACAGGAGTTTTACACAGGGGTTACAGATCTTTATGGAAGGGACAGACCTACTAGGTCAGGTAGAAATTTGGCAAAGTTATACATACTAAAGACACAGTCACACTGGAAAGCGTAGACTCATATGAAAGACAGAGAATTCTTTGTGAAATGGAAAGAAACACATCTAAACCTATATTTGAGTTGCCTTAAGAATAACGTCAAAACTATCATATGATTGGGCTTGAGATCTTTGCCTTATTATTACTAATTTATTTTAAATAGCAACTTCTTATTGCATACTTTTTAAATTATTTACTAGAGATTTAGTCCACTGCTGGTGAGTTATAATGTGAATGAATTATGTTGAGATTGACCAAATAAAACATAAATCAATTTTGAGTAGGCTGGTATTGAAATAAAATAGCCTGGGTAATCTACACTGTCTGAACATCCTGTATCCCTAGATGATTCTTCCTTTCAGTGAGTCACTGTCTTCTGGTAAATGTTGATTACACTCTATGTATATTCGTGAAAAGTTCAGCACAGCTAGGCTATTGCAATTAGTCCAAGCCTCAATATATTATCAACACGTGCTTAAGGAAAAACATGCATTCAGGATAATAACTGAAGAATCCAGATGCTACTGTATATAACACAATATATGAGCAATTACATACAATTTTCTTGCAATATTTCCATATACAAAAATGAATAAAATACAGAAATACACACACAAAAACTTACAGCAGTGCAATAGAAAATGCAACAATAACAGCAGAGCAGCAAAATCTCAGGCTACAGCAAGTAAGGATTTGCTCAAACACAACAATAAGCACAGACATAAAGGAAAGAAGCTGCTTACCTTCAGAAGGCCTCAGGTGTACAGGAATCTCTACTGCCAGCCCTTAAACGAGGTCTGGGAAGGGGATGATGGTGTCTCCACCCCTTCCAATTACTCAGGTACATTGCATGCACATGAGCTTCCCTGAGTTTGCCCTGCCTTCTCACCAGGTGCTCAATCACTGGTTCATGCTGTGACTTAGCATTTCTACTATGAATACAAACACCAAAAACAAAACGAAACATCCCCCCAAAAAACAAAAAAGTGAAGTTTACTATTAGGTTGTTGAAAGAAGTCATATGGAGAGAATGTCTGAACTGCCCAAAGACAAGGTTAGATAAAAACAAGTTAATGACCAAGCCAAATCTGGTTATTCAGGAGAACTAAACACTAGATAAAATTGTAATTTTAAGAATCTCCAACTAAAATAGAATTTAAGAGCCCTAGGTATTCTGAAGTAATGCTACCTGGGTGCGTAAGTTTTTGCTTGTTAACATTCGTAGACCTGACTCTCTTGTCTGAAGTGAGTAATACGTGGCTACTTAGGAGTCACAGATAAAATGTCCCTATCACTGAACTCCTGGAGGTCCTGATGCAGGAGATAGCTTTCAGAATGAGTTTTAAGTCATGCCAGTGATACTGCATTCAGACATTGTCGTTATTTTCAGAGGAAAATATGATGCTGGCGTATATGGTGATCACAGTGGTGCACTTTTTATTAGTACCCCATGGTTAGGGTACCTTTCTGGTTTAATTTCTCCTTTTCCTTGTGTGTCTTTCTATTTAGCACCCCCAGAAGAAGTCCTGGTTCAACAAAGGAAACAGAATGGTGCACTCTTCCCACATTAGTACTAAAACCAAGGGATGATCAGTAGGGAAACTTGTCCAAACAGGAGGGAGTACAGGCCTGATGCCTTGTCACTGACTCTAAAACTGTTTCTGTATTTCCTTATTATCTGAAAAATGAAACCATTAGGTCTGTTTACAGGTATGGCCCCCAGATAGCATTTTCTTTTTCAGCTTTTACTGAGTCATCTTTTGCCTTCATTTCAGCAATATACTAAGGCACTTACCTAAACATTAAGAATAAATAACAAAATTGCTACCAGTGAGAACAATCCTGTATCTAAAACTAGGAGTGTACTGTCCTACTCTATGTGACTAAGACCTATATGTTTGTGATATTCCATACTTGTGATCTGAGTCTTGATGTTTAACAAGTAATGAGTAGCAGGATCCCAATATTTCATTACAAATGTTATCACTGTTGTGCACCTGATATTGTGACAAGGGTCATGCTTAATTTTACATTGTATTTGAATTTCAGTTTTACCTTTCTGCTTAAAAAAGGTTGACGTGCACAAGAAAATCATTTCACAAGTTATTGTCTGAATATTATACATTATTCCAGAAACAGCTCTAGGCTTCCTCAGCAAAGGGAGAAAAGGTGGATCTTGCTGTGGAAAGGTAGGAGTTGTGAGCCTTTAAACTCCCGCCTTAGAAAAGTGCACGGGAGGGTAGAGGATGGTGTTGGTATGTATAGCTGGCACCAGGCTTGCTGCTTCCTCTAAAGAGAAGAGAAGATGCTTCTGGGTCCCTGTAGCTGGAAATAAACAGGGCTCCCAGTGCATCAGCATCCCAGGGCATCAGCAGTGAAGCTGGTGAGACAGTGATTTTTCAGATTTAGAGGCTGTCTGCTGATGTAGGTTGATGTCTTTTGTGTATTTATATCGCTCCCTATCTAGATACTTATTTTACCACAGAATCAGAGTATGCCACTATTATTTTTTATTTTCAAAAATTTCATTTTATAAATACGGAAATACTTTTTCTTGCAGAAGTGCAGACTGGTGTAAGATCACACAGGAAAACTCTGGTAATGCAGTTCCTTGAACTCATTTCTTCTAAGCAGATCCCTAGCAAGCTAATTGTCCTTCTCTGTATATCTTTTTGGTAGCAAATATCATAAAACGGAATATTTCTTTTTCCTCTTGATTATTCTTCTACAACATACATATACCTTAGCTTCTACAGACAGTGTGGGAACTTTTTTTTTTAACCACTAATTCAATTGGTATATATAGTATTCCTATGTTTAAAAATGCCTTTGAAAACTCATCCAAAGTTCACTGAAACCAATGACATCTTTATTTAATTTCAATGGAATATATATCAGGATGTGGACAAAAGGAAGATGTGGTCCTGCTTCTGCACTGAGATCTAAAACAGGCACCCTTGAAGGCATAGGAGATCATTTGCTCCTGGAATTAACAGAAGCAAATGGGATTCTCAAGACTTCACAAAAAACGGCTGTTTAATACTTTGAGAAGCAGTGTCTCTGAAAACACTTCTCTCTGAAACAATATCTATTTGAACAACATTTTAACATACAGATGTCTTCTCTGAGATTTTTTCCCCCAGATTTCCTTCTATTCTAGATTCAGCAAGACCAGAGAGAAAATATGTCTCACTATTTAAAATAGGTCGAAGGACACTGTAAAGCAAGTGAAAATAACTGTCTGTGTTTTGCTTTACAGAGCAATGGATTCATTGGGCCAATGGCTATAATTCATTTTAAAAAGGTTGTTCTCAAGTTTCACAAGGTTATAGCTGTATTGACTTAATACAGTCAAAAAAATGCTCTGAAGAGCCCTGACAGGTTTGTTGCTAATTATAGGAACACTGTGTCTCACTTTTGAAACAGAATGACTTATTACAACTGGAATATCTTCATGGGTTTAGTACATTTCCACAGTTTTTTTTGTTTTTGTTTTTTTGTTTTTTTGTTTGTTTGTTTTTGTTTTTAAGAGAAATAGAGGAAAAAAACTGTGCTTTAAAGCAATAGTAACATGAAAAATTAGCATTTGCCAGTATGTTATTGCTAACAGACTTGATTGTTTTCTAAAAAAGCCCTACAATGATGCTTCTTTACTTTTTTTTTAATCTAAGAAAATGTATTTTTTTGAAAAAATATTCTTAAATAAAAACAAAAATTTGATAGTCTCCATTCAAATTCTGTTTGCTTGTGTTTTTAATATGCTTTGTTTTTAAAAATTGTTTTAAAATTCTATTTACTGTAAATTATAATGCAAGAAATCAGCTTTGACACAAGTCTTTTGATTTGACCTGAAAAAGTTATTTCAAGGGAAGGGAGAAAAATGTGCACCACCCTGAGAGTGAATACATGATGGGCAACATTGAAGTATGCTCACTAAAACCACAAACCTTTCAGCTGCTGGCAGTAGTTCACTCCTGATAAATACAACATGGCTCCATTGCACCATAAGTGCAATCACGCTGTGAGACTCTGGAACCAACTTTGAATTGCAGAACACTTAAATGTAAGTGAGACATTTGCTGGTGAGATGTGATCGGACAGAACTGTTTTATTTTTCTTGCAAGGCTTCGATACCATCTGAAGTCAGTCCTGTTGCAAATTTACCTCTGGTTGAACTGCTCTCTACTTTCCCTGTGAATCTGTATCTGAAGACAGCAGAAGTTGTTACTTAGAGAAAGAAAGGTAATTTCTGGTAAGCTACAGACTTATCTGAAGCATTTTGTGCTGTCTTCAGAACAAAAGTCCAAACTTCAACATCTTTCTAGACCATTAAGCCTTTTGAATATTTTTCAGCTTTCTCAATTACCAATCCATCTCAGCAATAATTCTAGGGTTACTGAGGAAATACCCCTTTGAGAAGAGTACTAGGAAAATCCATTTCAGTGATTATTTTATAAGGAATAATGACCACTTTGTTTCATTAGTGACTTTCTGTTTCTAATCAGACATTTATTTTTCACATTCACCAAACAAGGATGTACAGCATATGTTAAGGGAAATGTGTGTGTACCATATGGCTGAGAAGAATAAATTCTGTATAAAATGGAGAGGGTGAATGAGGAAGAGTAAGGTAATATAATAGATAATGAATTCAGCCACATCATATGATTTTATTGTTATGGGGATGCAAAGACTAAGGAGTGGTATGGAGTACATATGGATTTTAAACTCAGGAGACAGAGTTTTACTTTTAGTAAAACTCTAAGATGCCCTTTTGGTCTCATCCAGATCAGATGGCTCTGTAGTCATGAAGTGAAAAAGACTGAAAGCTTAATTCTTGTATATAGCTGATTGGCTAACTCCAGCTTCAGCAGAAGTAAAGCCCAATAGATGCAGACACGTGAAACAAAAAAAACCCAACCCTGAGTAAGTCCTGTGATGTGATAAGTTTGGGGTAGATATTCTGTGTTGCAGAACAGCACTTTAATAATTTCTAAGTACCAAAATCATGTACTTTGGCTTGCATTTAAAAACAAAGGTTCCAAAATCAATCAAAAGATTGAAGAAATTGGCTCAGCTTCAGAAAATGAATTTTCTGATCAGACTTGGAATCAGGAAGCATCTCAAGCTGAAATCTCTAGAATGAATTGTTGAAAAACAACTTTTGACGTCCTAACCAAACACTGCCATTTTTAAGAGATATTCGGGGGAGGGGGAAACCTGTTGAATATTAACATGAAATACAGCTGGTACATTTTGAGCCATAATTTAATATAAATTGTTACCTGATAGTAGACTTTTATTCTTTGGAATTTGGATGATTCTATATCAAAATCCCACCTTAATTAACTCTCCAGCCCTGGTATTCATAGTGAAATCTGCAGTTGTCTGTGTAATTGTCTTAATTGTTATGGATAAAAAACTGAAATGCTCAGAATGTGAACTGGCACTGAGTTATCAACCTTACTCTACACATGGCCGCATCTTACTAATGCCACCTTTCACGGGAGTGCTAATGTTGAAAGAAAAAGAAACTGAATGTTCCTACTTTTACTTTCAGCATTTGCATTATACATTTATGGTTGTACATCACATCCTGTCTATAATCCTGTTTACATAGATTATGACTTCTGATTGTTGCAACTGTCAGTGGTTTAATATTAATGTCTAAAAATGTGCTCATTAGAATCATAACTTGTGTCTCTCCCTTGAGGAGTGTATTATCATGTTTGGCAATATCAATCATTTTTAATTAAAGCAAGTAACATTTCCCCCAACTCACCCCACAGCTTTACAGTTTAAAGAAAGTTACTGAGAATTTCCTCTTCTTAACATATTACAGTCAGGTAGAAATACACAAGAACATTCTTGTATAAATCCATAGTCTTCTTTCAAACTTCTGTTTTAAGCATACCTGGTAGATTTATTGCTTGTCTGTGCTTCAGTAGTCTGACTCCCTGTGGTGATTTCCCAAAGTCTGCAGGCAGGAATACACCCCTCCTGCTGCAAAAGATTATGACATCATGGATGTTAAAAAGAGAATGAATGATGTGGTTAGCCATGCATTCAATATATTACTAGAGAGGGGGTTATATGGAAACATGGCCTTTCTGTCAGATAGAATGAATGAGATATATAATTTGTTTTGTCCTCCTCTTAAAAGAACAAGGGAAAGGAGATAATCTGTCTTAATAAGGGCATGCTTAGAGTATCAACCAACTAGAAAGTAATATATTTTTAAACATCCATATGTGATCCCTTTATTAAATTAGGATGTTGAGCTAAATTTAAAGTATCAATATATAAATCAGTCAGTCAGTTAAATTAGCCAATTTTATACTGATAAATGGGAGTTAATAAAGCAATTACTTCTTTCTGAACCATAAGGCTCTGGTTTCCAAATCAGTTGTATGAGTTATGGATTACTGACATAATTTACAAGTTTTCATTTGTGTGACTTATATCCTTGATTTCTTAGGAATTAGTCCTTTATTGTATTAAAGGCACAACAAAACAGCATTTGCGTAACATTAAGGATGGAGCAAAGCAACAAAATTCAAGGACTATTTATGGTGATGCAGAGTTCTTAACTCTAGTTGCTGTTGTTTTTAACATAGAGAGAGTTAAGGACAGAATTGTTGCCTTAATATTGAAGGTCATGACTTTTCAATGTGTGTGTCATGACCTATGTTCCATACCTATAGGGTTTTGCCTTTTTTTCTCTCATTTTTATAAGCACACACCAGTAGCAGCAGTTCTGCACCTATGTTGGCCATTTGTTATGAAAGAGGTGGTATTAAAACTTGTCAGTGTATTGCCACATAACCTTCACATTTTCTATTTTTATGAGGCTCAGCTTTGTATAGGTTGACGCCATTGGGGGGTTGGAAATGGTTACAATGTGAACAAGGTCAAGATTATATAGGATGTGTCGTAAATAAATTCTCATTTTAATTTTTCACACGCTTTTCTCCTTGTAATGCTTACTGCCTGGTATTTATCCTTTTCTGCTCAGCCAGAAGTAACCCACCTCTTGGGCCACACAAATCCTGAGTACTTGCACAAACTAACTTAAGTCAGGTGGAATTTTGGAAAAAATCCTATTAGTAATTTGCAAGGCAGTTCTGAAATCCAAGAAACAAGTTGTAGTTCACAGATTAAACTTTTTGCTATCCTCTCCTGTGTTAGGAAAGTTCAGTTAGGAACACAAAAACACAGACAGTAGCAGCCATTATGAAAGACAGTAACAAGAATGTCTCAGGAAGACTTCACAATGCTTACTGATGGCATTTGTGTAGTTCAGTTCATTAGGTGTTGCAAAGACAACAACAACAAAATCTCAAATGAATGAAATAATATTGAAATTGTGGCTTTTCCTACTAAATAGGCACTTGTTGGAAAGTGACAAGAGGCTTTTTGAGAAATCAAAACTGGCTGATAGAGACTGAGACATTTCTGGTTAAAATAGGGAATGGATAAGAATGTAGACAAAAAAAAAAAACAGACAGATGTTAGCATGTTCAAGGAGTACTGCCAGGGGAAAAAAAAAAGCCAACAAAATAAAATGCAACACAAGAAGATTTATGTGACCAAGAGTAGGATTCATTTGAGATCTAGACCAAATGTCAGATTCATTTTACAGACTGTCAGAGTCAACAGAGTGAAAGAGTTACTTTAGTCACCTTATCTCCTATGCTCTGGATCTAGCACTTTGCATGGGGAGAACCACTAGAAAGATTGGCTTCAATCTCCTCAACATATCTCCCTTCAAATATCAATAGCTGGTAGATGGGAATAGGTAAGATTGTCAGTACCTGTATTTCCTAATGACAATTCTATTGTGAAATATAAAGTCACTATAAAGGACTTTTTTTCATTAAAAAAAAAAAAGAACTTTTAATAAAATGAATTGCAGTTTTTCCCTCTGAAATGCAGTGATATACTTTGAAATGCTTACATTGACATTCGTATACACCAGTACACGTACAGTGCATTTTATATGAGGCTACACCAAAAATAATGCCTCCTATTTTATTATATTGGACCATGATATCAGAGGTACATGTTGGTGGTGTGGCAGTGTAGGGTGAACCTTTCCAGTCCATGGAGTGCTGACAAGCTCATAGACCCGGGCTTCAAACACGAATGAGCCAAAAAGTAACTAATGACAGAGTTATTCAGGTGATGAACTTTCTGGTATGTGTTGGAGACGAAATATAGTTTTCAGCTGTCAAATTTTTAAAGTATGACTTGGAGGAACTATCAAAATGGATTTTTTGTATTTTTACCAAAATTTACCCTTGAATCCTATGTAATTGGTTAAAATCTATAAGGCAAAATCATAGCATTTTGTTCTAGCATTAATGTTATAATAAGACAATTAACATGTCTGCCATTTATGTTGGTGTTATCAATTATCCGAACCCCTGTTTGCCTAACTGAAAATAACTGGATTTAAGTGAAACATAAACTCACTAAATATTATTGAATAGGATATGAGCTCAGTAAAATACTAAAGCCTCTTAATAAACTTAATTTAAAGGGCCAATACTTGATAGACCCAGTAGGAACTGGAAAAACTGACTAAACTCTTCCAGTGATTACACAAGAGTAACCCAACTGATTCCATTAGCATACCTTTCTTTTTGGCCCCAACTAAAACAAATATATAAATAATTTTAAAAAAAAAAATGGAATTTTGACTTCATTTTTCCTTTCAGTAACCTCTAATTTTGTGGGACTTTAGATAATAAAACTTCCCGAATACAATTTAACGATAGCAACCTTACAGGATGCTAAAGAAAGGCTATTTGTTTACAGTACATAGAGTAATGCCAGATCTGGCTGGTGTGCAGGCAAGATTTCTCAGACTTTTGATCTGCAAGCTCTGCTTTCCAGAATGTCAAGATCCATGTTGAAAAGGGAATCTGGTGTGCAGAGTTTATTCATCCCATCACCGCAATTTTAAAGCAGAACAGAAGACTGAAAGAGATGATTAAAGGTATGGCATAAATATTGTATGGGCCATACAGACTTTTGGGCTGACTCAGACTGGCTGTTATATTGCCAGGATCATGGATTGCATTTGATGGGTTTAACTGTCAGGGAGTTAAGGAAAGGAAAATTCCCATCAGCTACGAGTGACTTTTTTTGCCCTGTCCCCCTAAACTGTCAAGTAGTGAAGGTCTTCCTCTTATTCTCCTGGGGCTTCCTTCCTTTTCCCCATTTCTTTCTTCTCACATACACACATTTTAGCAATCTTTTCAGGAGGATAGAGCAAAAGGAAGGACCCAAATTTCACTGTTTAATATTGATGTTCTACATGGCAAAGTCTGTGCTTCATAGAGAGAAATTTCTCTTTTAAGAGGCAAAATTGAAGCAGATGATTGATACTTAGTCTCTTCAAACCCTGAAAGTTTTCCTTGAATGAAATCTGATCTTTGAAGGAGTAACCTGCCAAGTTAAAAATAAAAAAATATGAAGGAAATGCATATAATGCACTGCTCAATTATTTCCCACTGTGTAATGTGAAGCCACCAGCATGTTTCACATATGCAAGTGCAAGAATGAATGTAAAAACGCATAGCTTCACAGAGTATCTCCTTCCATGGTAGGACTGTGATTTCTATACAATTACAAAAGATCTACATCTTGTGAGAATATTGAAAATATGTTTGTTTTTAGAAGTTATAAATTGCTGCTGTTCAGATGATCTAAAGTACAAGCTACATCAGTACAAAACTACATGAGGCTGGTGAAGTATTTAAACAGGAAAAATAATCAGAAAAGTAAGATTGCAGTCACTCTCTAATTATGATCCTGATTTATAATGCAAAGGCAAAACTCATTTTGGACCTCCAGGTAATGACAACAGTCAGGCATAGCATTCAAATACTTTTTGCTTTGTGAACTTCTAGGTTCATCTCTGCATCCAAATAAAAACTACATTTTCAAAACAAATAGGTTTGAATTAGATTAATTAATAATATTTATCTCTATTATTCTACTTAGCATAGAGGATGGTGGTTCTACTTACGATGACCATGATAGTTAATGTAAGCAAAACTAAAATAGTTTTGGCTTTGAAAAAAAGGAAGTTGGATCAACTTCAGGCTTCGTGTGCTTAACATTCTCCAAAATGTTGCAGATGGGTTGAATGGAAGGCTGAGTTTGATAAATGGCTTTGGCTCTGAAGCCACTATGCAATACTTGTAAATTCTTTTGAGATGATTAGCCTGGTAGTTTAGCATCTATCATTTGAGATAGACTAGCATTTCTATGGATACAAGTAACTCATTGCTCACCCATGCTATTACTCTTCCTCTGGTATAGCTGGTATTGCTGATACTCAGTTGCTCATCCTGACAGATTTGATGAAATATTTTTTTTTATTAAAAGAAGGAAAAAGGAATCTTAATTTAAGGGATTAAATACTTACCTCCCTTGTACACTTTAAAGGATGAAATCAAGGGTGATTTTTTATTTATTTACTTATAGTTTTTATTTATATCTGAGGTTTTATTCTTAGCTCTTATGCACTAAATGGGAAGACCTGTGTAAAAACTTCATAGTCTGTAAAGAGGTAATGGAAAATAACCTTGTAAACTCATTCATTTTTTGGCTCAACATGAGACATTTTGTAATGTTAAAACCAATTTAAGCCATTTTGGATGGTTTATTAACTTCCCTCTCCCCAGTGGAGTTTTAGTACCTCTGTCTTTGGCTCTGCCATCAGCGGTGTTGCACAGCTGAAAGGGCTGGCATCCTCACCCTGCAGGGAGTCACTGGCTGATGTAAACAGAATGCCCTTCCTTTGGAAGAAACACTTTTGGGCATTGGATTGTACATGCCATGCAGGTGTTGGGGAGATGCAGGAGCTCGGAGGGATTCTCATTTTGCATGCTAGTGGTGGACCCTCAGGTCTCATTCCCACCATCATTACTGAATCTCCTCTCTCAGGGGAAGATTTACATTCTCTTGACATGGAAGAGTTAAACAAGGGGGAAAAGGACTTTTACACGGCCCTGTAAAAGTCATGTTTTGCTGGCAAACAGCAGCAAACTTGCTAGGCTTTCTTCATTAGAGCCTCACCATTTAAGCCATCAGCGTCATTTTGTGAGGACATCAAACATGTGTACACCAGATGCCTGCAATGCAGAGCAGCACTAAGGACCTGACTCAACTTAACAATAATCTGTGGACAGCGGGTGTGAACCTGAGCTGGGCCAACACCTCATCAGACTGCATGGCTAATTGATTTCAAAATTAGAGTTGGTATTTCTGAACAATAATCTTAAAAGGCAGCAATAAAATACATCAGAATCCTTTGAGCTAGCCAAGCTTTCATCCAAATGGCTTATTACAAAGAGCTGGCACACCTGAACTTTGGCATAGACAAATAAATCCCAAAACAGTAAATGGAAACCACATTTGGCACTGGAGGTTTGTCAAGAGAAGTTTGTAGTCATCAGGAAACAAGATCTTGGATTTTTTTTCCTTAGTGGCAGGAAATCATTCACTGAATGTATTTTACTACAACTGCTGTGATTTATGTAATGAAAATGTAGGTAGTGTTGAGAAGAATACTCTTTTTTTTTTTCTTTTCTTTTTTGCATTTCACAATCTTCAGGATCCCAGGAGCTCTAAAAAGCACAGCAAGGGTTACAGTTATCCCAACAGTGATAACTGAATTGCATGTGTGTCGGCCTCCCTCTTTGAACTTTGAACTGCTAGTTTGTGGCATCATGGTCCAAAAGGATTTAGATCTGACTTTTGTTTGGCTACAATAAATTATACCCAAGTATCTGAGCAATGCCTGGAATCTTATCTTGAGGACAGGATGAGGCATCTCACTTAAGGGATGGTATAAATTTGGAATACAAAACTTTCCAGGGAATAATTTCAGACCAGGTAGAAAAGATTGCTTTTTTGTTTACTATAGGTTGAACTAGAATAGGCTCTGGAATATTTAAGTAATCTCATTAATTTATTAGTACAATATGGCATGGAAAAAAATGCTCTCTGAAGGGCAAAAAGACAGGATTAAAGAAATTTGTGATGTCAGTGGCTGATCGGTGAAGTACCTTAAATCCATTTGGACTGCTTGGCTCTTGCAATTGCTTGTAGATAACTTCATACATTTGATTTAATGAATTAAAAAATGTGTAACAGGTTAGAAGCAAATGCAGCTTTTATCATCAGTTGATCTGATTGAAATGTTACCTACTCCTGTGTTACTAGCTTTGTGTTTAAAATCAGTGGTAAGTTCTATCACTGACAGTCTCCTGGCTTGAGTTTGTGACAACTGAGATAGTTCTGTTCATGGTTTTGAATTATTTTGATCTATACTATTTATATTTGTATTGTTATGATGTTAAGCTCAGCTCAAAAAGTGCATCTTTTTGATATGTATTACATCTTCACTAACAGTCCTGAGACAATATGAGTACAGATGGCTACCTTACTTTGTCAATGGATATAAGCAGCCTTTTAGATGCATGTCTAACAGATGTGCTAAGCTCAGGTTTAGACAATTCAAAATACATTTTTTCTTCCTTCAGTTTATATCTAATTTCAATTTTCAAGCATGGCCTGATTCTCATCTCACTTATAAAGTGATTTTCCAGATGTATCCTGGATTTTCCATGGATTATTGGTACAAAAAAAAAAAAAAAAAAAAAAAAAGGTCTGTGATATGGTGACTATCCCATTATTCAGGGCTTCATTCAGTCATACATGTTTAAAACAAGTCCCGTTCTGTTAACTGCTAATCTGTAGTGTAGTGAGAGGATAATCAGACCTTGAAGATTCCTCATGCCTTTCTGAAAAGTTTTATTATCCACAGTGTTGCATCTCTTGATCTTGCCAGTATACTATTGTGCCTCCAAAGGACTAGGCATGTGAGAGCTCCTACTCACACTCCATTCATGGCTACTTTAGTGCTGATCAGTTTTAGAAAGGTTATGTTTTTCAAGCACACAGTTTTGGGGTATGTGGGGGTTCACATTTTGACCCATTAGCTACAAATTTTGTTCTTCTCAGTATTTTAGTCAAGTAAAATGCACTGAAATAATGAAATGAAATTCTGACCAGCTCTTGATACAATAACTTAGGTTTCTCATAGACATGCATGCCATTTTAGCATTCATTTACTTAAGTGTTGACGTTCATCTGCTTACTCATCTAAAATAAGGTATAAGCTAGCCTAAAGGTGCAACATACAAATGAAGACCGAGGGGACAGATTCTGGCCTCTTTTACATCTATTCAACTTGACTGACTTCAGCAGAGTTTGCACAGGTGCAGATGAGGGAAAATTTGCCTCTAAATTTTTACTCCTTTGATAATGACATTTTCTTTAGTTTGTGCAGTAAAATATAAAGGATTTGTTTGTGTAAAATTGAAGAATAGAATAATTTGTGACTAATTCCAGCACATGGCTCCTCATAGTTTCTTCCTGCTTCTACATGTATTCATACGCAAAGCAAAAGAATACATCAAAGTGACACAAACGGCATAACAAAAGCTGTCTACAAAGTCCTGCACCAGCTGGTACTCTTACATGTTTTAGATTAGAGTCCAGAGAGTACTAAGACTGGACCACCGCAGGAGAAACAGCTAGGGGACATTGAATGTTCCCATGCACAGTGTTATACAAACAGCTGTATCAAATTAATTTAGGCTTATCCACTGTGAAAATTCACAGGGTTTAATGGCTTTTCTTACCTGTGAAAGGGTGGTCTAGTCATAGGACTTCTGTATAGAGTCTGAAGCAGAGTTTCAGACTTTTGTGTGCTAGTGCTAAAGGTCAAAATGTATAGTAGTAGACAAACAGGTGGGAGTTAAGATACAGCAAAGAGAAAAATACAGCAGGAGCATGAATTATACAGTTTTTATTCATTTTTTTGAGTAACAAAATGTGTCTCAGAAACTACTAAATCAGTTTTCAAAATGAAATTTTTGCTAGGGAGTTTTCTCTGATGCAAAAAGGAAGTGGATCCATGCTGTATTTTGCAGGATTATTTTATTTTAGGGAAAGATAACTTATATGTGTGATAGGTCTGTACCCCTGTGTAGTTCAAAAGCTTTTCCACCACATTACATTTCCCTCTTAGACTGCTTTATGCGAAGATAGTTCATTACCAGAAGACTCCATATTTTCTCAAAATACAGTTCACAGCATATTTTTCTTTGTTGTTAAAGTGTTAAATAGCATTATGCTGTATTTATGCAGAAAACAGCAGAACTGAGCAGAGAGCATTGTGGACCTATCCATTTACAAAATCAAAGCCTGCTTCTACCAAGTAGTTTTAAGAATACACTCCAAATACACTGATAGTCCCATTATCTGCCATGCATAAGGAGCAGTAATCAGTGGGTTTCCTAGTTCTAATGCTGTAGTTAAAATACTTTGGATTAGGTTTTGTTTGTTTGTTTTATCCTTGCCTTAGTCTTTGATAACAATGCCACAAACAAGAATACACTTGTCTTCTATATGGAGATGGATGAACTGGCTGCCTCCAGAACAAGTCCAGGAATTCCAAGAGATAACATGAAGGAAATAAAAAAGTAGCTGGAATTTTTACAGAGTTTTTTCTACACTGTTAGTATCTCCTAAGGTTACAGGACTAGCCATAACAGACACCCGACTTGGGGCTTTCTTGCTGAAAGATTAGTGGGTACCTTGGTGTTCTGAGTGGGCTCCCCCAAAAATGTAGTGTTTTAATGTGGCCTGCATCAGCCAAAAGCACTCTGTGCTGTGGTGTAGTGTTACTGCTTTATCTGTAGTGATAAGGCAACAGTCTTCCTGCAGCAAGTAGACAGTTGCCTTATCATTATAGCTAAAGTAAAACTCATGCCAGCAATGCCTAAAGCTTGGTAAGTAGTAAGCTTTATCTTTTTTTTCATACATATTCTCTGTCAGTGTAGCTGACAAAAGCTTTGGTTTTGATTTCAGTTTAAGTAATCTGATCATCAGCCTATCAATACAAAAACTAGAGGTGAGTCAGAAGGAGAAAGAGAATGAAGTAGTTTCAACAAAATAATTTGAGTAAACTCTTAATTACATTAGAGAATATGCAGAAAACTCTAAATAAATATGTTATACTATCGAAGAATAAAGATTTGAGGATTGTAAAGCATTAAAATTTAATATAATTCCAAAAGCAACTTCGATATTTAAACCGTAGCTGTGTATGGAATGTTCTTAATGTGGTACATAATAATTAATTTATAACAATCCTGATATTGATTCCTAAAGACAGCACTACATGACAGGCCCTGCCACTATTGCTGTAATACAGGAAATTTTGGAGAAAGGAGATTTATAGGATTCTTAAGCAGGGAAGAAAAGAAAGCTGAGTTCTACAACATTACCTGCACTGTAGATCAATACTGAGGATACGTGATTGCCCTCCAGGGAGAGAATGGAAGACCTCTGAAAATGCGTTGCCCAAAACTTCAGCAAGCTGGATTATAGGATCATTTTTCAGGCTTAGCCCTCACAAAGTTACACACTGAAAAAAAAATCCATTAAAAAAAACCAACAACAATAAAGAAAAAGGACAAGAAGTCCTGAGAGCAGTTATGGAGAATGTATTTTGTAATATTCAAAATAAACATTATGTTGGGATGAAGGTTTTTTTTTTCTTTTTTTCCCAGATGGTTTTTTATTTTTAATTATATGGGCAGTTTCAGAATATATAATCTACAAGGTGCTGCCTGGCAAAGACAGTGATGATATAATATCTATATTTCCAGTGTTACTCCAGTCTGCCTGATTGGCTCTGCTAGCCCTGACTTAGCGCTGATGGGATTCTAACAGACAAGGAAAGTGAAACCTCTCTGCATCACCAGCTACATATAAGTGTCAGATTGTGGCCTGACCTCTCAAAACAATGTCAGCAACCTTCTGGTATAAAGAAAAGCATACACCATACAGAAAGGCAATGTATTAACAACAGCGCTAATAAATTTTACTTGGATCACAAGGACTAAATCATCAAACTGTGAAGTAGAATTTAGATGCTCAAAAATTAACTGTTTATGTTCTACCAAACATTCCCAGCTATGGTAAAATGTCCACTACAGCTCCACTGACTTCAAGGAAACAGTGCTAATTTATGCCAGCTGAAGATGTTGATGGCAGTGATGAAACAGGACAAACAAAGACAGTATAGTTTGAAAGTGGATGCTAAAAGAGAGAATAATCATAGTACCAAGTTAATCTGATGCACAACATGAAGACAATAACATCAAGATTAAATAACATGCAGATTAATCTGCCTAATTTAGGCAGATTTTTTTTTCAGAATTGATTTAAATTTTCTAGTTACCACTTTATCTGTCTTGCTGTGAGAATCAATCTATGCAATTTTTTTCCTTTGCTAATAGCCTAATTTTTCTTACTTTGTCCAGCATTATCAAACCATGCCACATATTCTATTAAGTTGTTGTGATGCCAAAACTTGTGGTCCTGGCAAAATGTATCATGCAGCATATCTAGATAAGTGAATTAAAAAAGCATCTGAGCAGGTATCTGGTGCATGTCACAGTTCGTTCTTCCATAATAAACTGTGTTCTCCTTCTCATTCATTTGTCAATCATAGTAACTAAAGATTATTATTTGCTGTATGTACGGGACACCAGCAATTTGCAAAGTCTGTTGGCAAGAAAATCAGGTTAGAATGACAGAGTGAGAAATTAAGCAGAAGTCTGATGTAATTAGCTACAACAATCAGTGCTCTAATTTCTGATTTATTGTTTCCTGTTTTCCTGCTGCTTTCAGTCCATGCATACTGTATACGCTTCATATAGGTCAAACAATTGCCTTATCAGTCCTGGCAAACCAAGAGGTCAGAGTTAACAATATTTATTTGAACATGCAGGATGCTTCCCACTGCAATTAGGAAATAACTATTACTAATAGATCTTTGGTGCTATTTCCTCATTTATACAATTTTGTAAAGAAACAGGCGATAGGGGAATTCAGATTTCATACTTCTTTGTAAATACTTTTTTGCAGATAGATTTACTTGTCTAGTAGTAGCCAGTTTGGCTAAACTGGCCGTACTGAATTCTCTCAAATGACAGTTTGACAAGGTATTAATGTAGAATGATTAAATTTTCTTGTATCAGTTTAATAACTATATACATACAGCATATTTTGCATTATGTCATGTGAGATCTTAAAAAGAGACTAGCCAGTTCCTAGTCCCCCTGAAATCCATGACAGTTTTGCTTCTGATTGAGATGGGATTACAATATGTCCTTGTAAATTTGTTCTGCTTGGCATTTTCACACTGTGCAGAGTTCAAGGTCTTTGGATAAGCGATACTTTTTACTCATACAGCGTAAAATATACAGCGTATATTTTACTCTCACATGGTTCTTGCAATTCTATTAGGAATTCCTGTGACTGTTTTGATTTGAAAACTGTACGGTAAACTGTGTGTTTCAGTAGAAAAATATTTACTATATATATTTAACTCTTCAGAGTATGGACACATTTTCAAAAAAAGTGAAGCCAGAGGAAACCCTCAGAGGCCATATAGCCTGGCCATCAAACTATTCCTAAAAATAAATGATAACTAAAACATTCCTGAAAGAAGTTGGCTTGGCCTATTCTCTAAAAACTCCAGAAATGGAAATCCTACAACCTCTCATGTAATCTATTCCATTATCTACTCTTACAGAGGGGGAATAGGAATAAAACTCCAACCAAAAAACTCTTGCTGTAAATTGACTCCATTACTTATTTTCCTTCCTATAAATAGGCATGAAGAGTAATATAATGTCTTTACAGAGACCTTTCATATAGCAGCATCATGTCTCTAAAATTTTTTTCTTTGTAC
Source organism: Chrysolophus pictus (assembly GCA_037305975.1). Classification (NCBI taxonomy): domain Eukaryota; kingdom Metazoa; phylum Chordata; class Aves; order Galliformes; family Phasianidae; genus Chrysolophus; species Chrysolophus pictus. The sequence goes on along the minus strand of CM074579.1, from coordinate 47,695,198 downwards.
GACAGTATACAATATTTGTTCCTTGAAATTCACATTTTGTTAAGCTCTGATCATTTGCTTTTTTAATGCTAGACCTTGTCCTTTATAGGGCAATTGCAAAATCGTGTGTTCAGCACATAACTCTCGTAGCTATACTTTACCTTATTATAATTGCTTTATTAAAATTGAGGCACTGTTTTGACTCTTGATACATCCAGATCCCTTTCTATAGAGCTACTGTCTAAGCAAGTCATTTCTCATCCAGTATTTGAGAAGCCGACTCACTAACTAGAATTGCATTCTATTTATTATAGTCTGTTTCTTCCATTTGTCATTCCTATTTTGAATTCTAACCATGTCCTTCAAAATGCTTGCATTCCTTCCAGCTTCTTATCACATAAGATTTAAATAAACTTACTTGCATTTGTACCACTTAAGTCATTGATGAAATAACTACGTAGTACCAGAGTCAAATAGTATTGTGTTCAGTAGAATCCCAGTTGATACCCTAGCATTTCAGCACACTGTTTTCCAACCTCTTCCGCGCTCTCTTTGCACTATTATTGGACAAAAGAGTTATTTTTCTTTATTTTTCTTTCCAATCAGGTTCTCATGTGTGTAAAACAGTATTGACTGTTTTAACGAAAAAAATACACAGCACATATACTATTCTTTCTCTACTTCTGAGACTTGCTTCCTGTCATACAAGAGAATTAGCTCGCTTGATATATTTATTCTAGTTACATTATTTTTGGCCATTACTTATCATTGGTTAATCTTTTAAGTGCCTAGAAATAGATGCCTTGTTTATTTCTCAGTGTTTTGAAGTCATACTAGCTCTTCTAGGATTCCTTATTTCTCTCTCTTCTGAGAGTAAGCACAACATTTGTATTTTTTCAGAGCTCCAGAACTGTGATGTCTGCAGATTCTCTAATTTGTAATAATTTTAGGATTACTTTGCCACTTCCCTAAATATCTACTGGATTTCATTCAGGCACAGCCTATATGAGGTCCTTTACAGCTCAGGGAAGTTGAGGTATTACCCTATTGTTAATGCTAATCACAGAATCGATGCAATCTCGAGTAACTACCTTTCATGAGAACTAACCAATTTACTTCACTTTTCAACCCTTTGGACTACCAGGCTTTATTATTGTTTAGTCTTCCTTTACTAATAATGTAGATTTAGAGAATAATTTCTTATGATCTATTTGATCACTGCATGGGCCTGATCATGACTTCATCTTTCTAATTTTTAATCCTACATGCTGTTATTTTTGTATATATATGCTAAAGCATATATATGTCAGGTCATTGTTGAGCCTCAAAGTAGAGCCAAACAACTTCACAAACAGAACTGAAACTGAGTGAGTGTTTACTTTATTAAGCTGCAAACATTCCTTTACATCTTCACATTCTCAGTTGTTTTCTCCCTCTTTGTCAAAAATAAGAGTAACTCCTATGTACTTTTTCTGTCTCCTCTTTCAGAAACTTTTCCCATGACCATAAATCTGCACTGTGCTTCTCCTTTCTTCACGTAGCTGGACGTATCTATCATCCTGTACATTTAAAAGTTATATTGGTTTATGAAAAGCTTTTTCCGCATTAGACTCTCATGTAACAATGCCTTTTGGTTGTTTTTTTTTTCTTTCTTTCTTTGTTTTCTGGAGGCTTCTTACAAAATGTAGCTGCTACAAGGAGATCAACCTGCTCAGAAGCACTGGAAAAGTCTCATATGTGAAGGCAAGTTCTGCAGATAGTTGTGCGAGCCCCAGGGCTGCTCTGAAAAAAGTAGAATTATGATTGCAACATGCAGTATTATAAAGTCATAAAAAGGATCTGATATTCTGCAGGCTTAATTTATATCATGCAACACCCACTGCCTACAGATATGTATGACTTTGCTTCAGCAAAGGGTGGAGGAGAATGGAGGGCAAAGACGAATGGAAGTGGATGATGATGGTAAACAAGAAACATTAAATTTATGACAGAATGAACTGCTAACATCATTATTTTCAGAGACTATGGATTCTAGCCAGGGAGTATGTCAAACAAAATATTTGTGAAAAACAAAAATTTGAATTAGTACATCTTAGAAATTGATGTTTGGAAACAAATAAAGGGAGCCTGTAGAGAACAGAAGACATTGGAAGATTAAATTCAGAATTCAAATTATTTTTTAAACAGATTTCTTTTTTTTTTCTTTTTTCTTTTTACAGCTGTAGCAGTTTTTATGTTGAATAAAGTGATTCAATTTGACTATCCTGCCTATTATTTTATTTAGTCTTTTACATTTTTACATTTATTGGTTTCGGACTGCATTAATCCTAATTCTATGAGCAGGTTACTCCACATTTCTTTGTTAAGACTTTGTGGACTGAAGACTACATTCACAGTATGAAGTTTACTCCCCAGCTGAATTAAAGTTGCATTAAATTCAGACATTCCAACGATAATTTCAGCTGAGTTTTTTTACTTTTTATTTTTTAAAATTTTTAATTTTCAAATCATTCACCTTTCTTTCATTTTTCTCGTAATTATTCTCCTTGAACTGTACTGCACAGGCTGTGTTACAATGCAGGGAAGTAAAATTGACCAAAAGTTTTTTTCAAAATTTTGTAAAATGGATGACTACATTGACTGAGAACTTATTTATAAGCTAACATTACCTAAATAGAATTTTTCTTTTGGTTGGTTTATATTCCCTTAGGGATATGTCCTGTTCCCATTGCTGTCAATGAGAAATCTCCCATTAAGTTAAAAGGGTGTGGAATCGGGTCTTTAAAAACATTATATTGAAACACAACATGGTTATAAATGCTAGTAAAACTTTCAAGAGTGATCTTTCAATGACCCTAAGAATTGAGGGCTGATCCACACCAAAACATGCTTTCTGAAACACTGTAATGCAAAATCCTTCCTTGTTCTCCTGCCTTCCAAAAGTTAGAAAGAAAAGTATAGAGCACTCCTTGGAGAAACTTTCTTGTTCAGAATCAATAGTTTTTCATGGAACATATGAATCTGCTTAAACTCCAGCACACATTCAGAAATTTTCTGTGTGTATCTTGAACTAGCCAGTTTCAGGGCTGTGAACTCTAATGAGGGCCTGACTTCAGGCTGGAAAGAGACCTCCCGAACCAAGAGGGAGTTGTTGTATCTTCCCATCTATATGCTGAAAGACACAAGACACCAGAGCAACAAAAACAGATGTTTAATAGCCAGGTAAATCCATACTTTAACTTCTCTTTCTATTTCCTTGGTGCACTGTGTATTAGAATTTCTGGTGGTTTCTGAAATGTATACATATTTTTGATAAAGAGTTACTACTTAAAAGCTTATTATTTCAGGAAATTTTATTTTCAGTAGTACTTTTCTTGCATTTCAAAGCACTTCATAAACAGGATGAGCCTAATTCATCATTATTCACACATCAATGTTTAGGTCAAAAGGGACAGCACAATTGGAACTTAGTTGTCAAATGTGTGTGTGAAGGTACTGTAAGAAAATATCACTGTGCTGCTTTGCTGGCTATCATTCAAGGATATAGAACAATATCTTAAAGCTTCCTGGGAACACAGGATAAACCACTGTAAGATCCAAAATAGAGATCAAGAATTTTAATTTCCTGTAACTGACAGTTCAATACAAATTAACATCTTGGCCAAATGTTCAGCAAACATCAATCATGATAGATTCCCTGAAGCCAATTTACACCACCTTATGGCAGATGAAGATAGCTGTAGGATATCATAAAGATAAAAGACCCACTGGTATGAAAAGTTCTTTCACCATACCAGGCTAGTCAAAATGTGAGGAAATATTTTCTACAAAAAGAACAGCTTTTTGGCCGATAAACATTGTTAAGAATATAATTGTTCTCCTTCCACCCACTGGAAAAAAAATCTTATCGCTCTCAAAATTCTCATTTTTAAAATATTAATTAGTTTGGTCTTATTTTCTTAAGAACTTTTTTTAGCTTCTTTATAATGCAATGAATGGCTGTGACATTCTTGAGCTCTGTCATCTTTGTTCCTCAAAACTGAAAAACCCTGATGCATCAGATAAGAGCTGATTAAGTGAAGAAATTTAGGAAAACATGTTATCAAATTGTAATTTCTGTGGCATTTGATCCTTCAGAAAAGTGTCAGAAATTATGTAGAGCAAAACTTCTGAACTCTTCAAATTACTTTTGCTGAAGAGTCCTGTAGGTCCAGAGTCATGATTTCTTTTTTGGACACATATAGAGCAGAACATCCATCTATCCTGAGTAACCAGAACATCAAAGTTACAGACATATATTTAACATTATGAGATGAAACTCAAGACAGAAAGAGTATTTCTAATCCCAAGCATTGGAGGTATCATTCCCCATGTATTAAAGTATCAGATACTTACATTTCGAAAGACAAAGACATACAAATGCTAACATTGTTTGCATCTTAACATTTGACTGTCCATGTACGTATGTACTTTGTCATGGACTGAAAGAAGCAATAACTAATATTTTGTTTTCCAGTTTAAACAAACAAACAAACAAAAAGGAACACTTTATGACTTGCTGACTCCACTGTATTTATGCTCTTGCTTAACACTGAAGTTAAACACATGCCTCGATGTCTGATAACAATATATTTTTAAAAAGAAATAAGTATTTATTTCAGCAAAATTAACATTTTCTACATTTCCATTTATAGCCAGTTATTTGCTGCAAATTTAAATCTAATGTGACATTTTGAGTATAGTACTTAAATTAAAAGTTTGTGGCCAATAATCATTGCCCAAATTACTAATACTAGATTTTAGTTTAATTTTCTAAAATTTCAGGAAAATGTCAACTGAACAGTATTATGGTCTGCAATCGTCCCAATATTTATGTCCCCCCAATTTTTAGTGGGCCATTATTTTTTTTCCCAAAGAAAGTGACATAATCTTTCTTATTTGCTTCAAAGTACTAATGATAATTTTCTTTGCCAGTTCATTTGGAGGTAGAAAATCTAACTCGGGCTCAGACCCCCTTGTTTTATAATTTAATACCGATATTACTTACATTATTAGTTTTACTGGTAAATCAAGGAGCAAGTTGCCGGAATCCAGCTGTGACCCCAGGGCAGGAACTTTCTGCCGGCTGTCACCTTCTGACAGTTCGGGCTGTTAATTACCTCCAACAGTTGGAGCACAAGCACCTCTCTGTCTGCCAGCTGGCAGCCTCGGCCTCAAACTGGCAGCCTGAGAAGATTTAAAACCTGTAACAAAAGGCTGCTATGTAAACAGTTTATCGTAAAATACACAATGGCAGCAGTAGACCCACATCAGGAATCAAAGGTAACCCCTGCGCTCGACTGGAAATGGTACAAGCCCCTGCTTGCCTCTTGCTGCCAGCCAGTGGACAAAACCCAAAGTCCAAAGGGAAACTCCAGAGCAGATCAGGCTTTGCAGAATCTGAAAACTTGAATCTAAAGATCTGAATTGTTGAGCTACCATTGAACTATACCAATTACTGCAACAAACAAAAACACTGCAGTGACATTTTAACTGCTTCATTTGACAGCCACTTAAGTTTTGAAAACAGAACCACGGGTTTCTCTGAAAGGAGGGTCAAAAATGTTGCCCGGAATATTTTGTTACCTGCAGCTAGAGCACTTGCTGAGAGGCAGTGCTGGATTGCTGTCCACCTCAACCCCGAGAGGGTTCAAAACCTGGTGATGAGCCCTGTAATTTCCAGGTGAGTTTGGGCTGCTGGAGACCTGGAGTTGCAAAACTGACTAAACCAGAGCAAGAAGGAGCTTGCTCTGTTCATAGCTGTGTATCAAGATGAGAGAGTACTGCCTGGCAGGGAGTTGTTGTGGATTTGATTCTTACTCTCAGCAATGCTCATATATGCAAAAGCATGCATATTTTTATGTGCTTGCTGTTTTCTGCAAGCAAACAGCTTATAAGCACAGGGTTTCTTCAATGGAAATTTGCAGTTTCACAGTTCTGAGGTACAACTGACAGTAATACCATATTATCCCACATTTTCCAAATGTCCAAATGTGTATATATGCATTTTAATGAAATGCACGTTAGCATAGAGAATATGTTACTATTAGGCTTGCATATCCAATTGCATATCCAATTTCAGACAAATGCAATGTGTTCTTTATCAAACTTAGGTAAAAGATCTTAACAGTGGGGACAAGTGAGATCTTTCTGGGGCCTTTAAATGGTGTCAGTAGAACAGCTGAAATCATTGTTTAACTGTAAGAAACGGAGTAAAAAACTTTACATTTCTTGATAGAAAATAAGTGAAGATTTGTAACAGAATGATTGCTGTGGAAATATTTTTAATTGATCATTATAAGACATTCTTTTTCACAGCCTCTCTTGCTAGGTTTTCACTTAGAATCTAAATAATTAATTCATACATTGGTATAAATACTACTTCTTAAGTGGAAATGAAGTTTCATGTCAGTGATATGTTTTCCATAGTTGTCAAAATATTGTTTATTAAATGCATTCTAAGAAATGTGACAGTTTATGTCCTTTGGAATTACTCTTAGTAAAAAGGATCAAATCTCAGCTTGTAGAAAAACATTCCTATTGAACTAGCAAGATCCAGGGATTTCTACAGTAGAAGTCAGCCTGAGTTCCCTAATAGATGCAGATCCCACTATTTTTCAATTAACTTTTAGGCAAATTTCTGTACAAACTTTGCTTCTGAACATATTTCAGATCAGGCATGGAAACATCTCTACGTCCTACGTCCTTTGCAGATGTAAGGAAGCCAGAATAAATTGTTCAGAAAAAGGGGAGGCTGAACTTTCAGTTTTGCAAAAATTGACAGTAGCAGTCCAAGTTCCACTTGCCTGATTTCCTGACTTGTAAATGAGCCTGCAGCTCCTAGGCAAGAGATTTCTGAAATATTTTAAAGTTGATACATCTGGAAATGGCTTTTATATCACTATGGAGCATGCAATTTCATTCCTATGCTTGCAATTCCTTTGTTCCTAGTTGTTGTCTCAAATATGCAAAGTTAATAATGCTTACTCTCACAATATCCATTCAGACTGAATGTCTCCAGTGTTGGGATGTACCAAATTCAAGTGTTGGTTACAATGGAGTTGCCCAAGTTTTACGCTGGCACAAATAGGAGGAAATATTAGTCCACTGTCTTCAATTCGTAACTCCTGAAAAATTCTTAAAATGTATACAAATCTGAAGTTTGAAATGTTGGATACAAGTAATACAAGAGTAACTTTTAATCACTTTTTCCTATGATTTATGCATCTTAACTATTACTTATAAATTCTTTGCACATTAGTATTGCCAGATGCTTTCAAATGACATCTAGAAATGCAGCCACTTACTGATATAGAGAAAGCCTGCCTTCCCTACCAGCCAAGCTACAGTAAGGTCCATTCCTTACCATTTTCCTCACTAAAACCGTGACAAACTTTTTGACAGCTCCCGCCCCTATATGCAGTTCCACCCTCACATGGTTAACTGCTTCATTATTGGCCCAGCAGACACAGCTGTTCTCTGCTGCCATGTCAGGCTGATGTGCCCTTGAAGCCAGGAAAATGTCAGCAGGACATACCTAGTATCCATCATGTGCAATCAAGCTATCAGATAACTGCAGCAAAAACATTTCAAAATTACAAGATATTCTAATATTTTCATAGATCAGAAGCACCGGAGTGGTATTGAATATCTTTTTTTTCATCCAAATAAACCTCTCTTTTAATTATCAGTTAAAATACCATGTACAAACATATTCCAGAATTGTTGTTTTGAGCAATGTATTTTTTAGGAAGGAATTTGTTTAGCCAATTTTCTGGCCAATCTCTGCAACTATTTATTTTGTTTAAAAGTTTTTGTATTTCCCTTTTCTCACCAAAGTATATTCAATTCAATTTTCTAGTAGGACATTTACATCTGTAAAGTCATTTAGTGTGCTTTTATCGTTTATTGGAAAAGTTCATACAATAAATAAATAAATAAATAAATAAATAAATAAATAAATAAATAAATAAATAAATAAATAAATGGATATAAACATTAAAGACCAGATTTCATGGTCACTTTCATTAAAACACTGTGAGATTTTCAAGCCTTGTGCTTAGACAGGCCGCTCTGATGAAGATGTAAAAATCTACGCTGGGGATTGGAGGAGATGCAGTCTGTGGGGGAGGGATGCCTTCGTTTCCCTTCTTTTTGTGATTTCAAGCACCATAGAGAAGAGGGAAGTGTAGGAAAGATAGGTCAGGGAAGAAGAAGCATTGCTCAGACTTTCTTTGATCTGCTCCAGGTGAAGCTTTTCTGACCCAGGCAGAGCAGATCAAAGAAAGAAACCAGAACACAGAGCACTCGAATATTTCATGACTGTAGAAAATATTGCCACAAAAGTGCCCCTTCTGTATTCTGAAAATGTGCTCAACTTACATATAACCTGTCGTGGCACTTCTTACTAAAACCAGATGATCACAAACTATTGATTATTTCGTACATCTCCTTCAGGAAGGCATTAGTTCAATACAGTCTCAGAATAAAAAAACCCTACAGAACTGGGTTGCCTGGCATGCAGTAAAACCAACAGGAAAAAAAAAAATATTATAAATCGCACACCTATTAAATTTCTAAAAACATTTTTGTGTAAAGAAAATCTAATTTCAAATCTTCATTAAGTTAGTGATTAGTAGAAGACTTCCTTTAATCACCAGTAAGCCCCAACATTATCTTAATAATCCAGCCCTTTTTCAAAGGTTGCTAGCTAGCTCTTGTAACCAGCAAATTGGGGCTGCAAGCAAGATGATGTACTGCTGTCTCCTTACACTCAGAGCACTGAGTAGTGTTTAAAATGTATAGTAGTACGACTTGGTAAGGCCTGAATCCTGATATATATCAGTTATTAGATGAATTTATATCTCGTATATATATGCATATGCATGCATGTTATGCTAAGCCACATGCTTCGTGCTGCATAGCCATTATTAGTGGCCTCAGAGGCTGCTAGCGAGGCCTTCTCCCAGGGGCTACATTTCTGCCTTGTGGGCAGCTGCACAGATTTCCACTGGACTTGCTGAAAAGTCACGATAGTCTCAGCTGTGTAGTTCTGTTGTGCTTCTCATAGTCTGAAGACATTGCAGTCAGAGAGAAGGCTGCCATCTACTGAGGCTGCAGTTCACTTCTTGCTGTGCACACAGTGCTCCCAAAACACTTCTCAGCACTGCACCAAACCGGAAAGCTCATCAGACTGAAGTAAACCGAGGAATTTGATAAAAAAAAATCGTTAAAACGAGCACGTGAGGCTGAGATGCATTTGTTTGAGTTAATGTCTTACTGCTGTGGCCATGTACTAAGTAAATCCAGTAACTTTATGATGAACAGGAATCTGATGCAAAAGATGCTTTTGGCATTTATGTTTTAAAATAGCAAAACTCATGATAAAAACCTGTTATTTGCACTGTTACTGGGTGAGTTGGATTGAGCAGCTGCCCTGTAGGTGCTTCAACTGTTAGCCCTGAATTTACTCTGTCTTCTTTTAAGGAGCACAACATTTCTGTTCAGCATTTGTTAAAATCCGGCTTATGTTGATTGTTATGCACTGAATTATCATTTTATGCCATGCTTGTAACTTTAAACTCATTACCCTTAAAATATATTACAGAACTATTTCTGCTAATACTTTTATCCAATACAAAATCCATCACTGTGACACTTTTATAATGAGGGCTACATACATAACTTTGTAATCACAGCATATTTTCCTTGTACAAGAACATTTCTGAAAGTTGTCTTCTAAGTGCTTAGGTCAGTATGTTTGCTTTAAAAGCCAGATCTGTATTTTGCAGAACAGACTTGTTTCATTATCTATTGGTGTCTGTCTTCTTTAATGAGAAAAGGACACTAAAGACACTGGAGTGAAAGAACGAATACCTTTGTATATGGCTGTGAGTAAATCACAGGCTGTGTGCAAGCCCAGCACATGCTTTCTGTTCATAATCCACAAGGGAGTGTACTAATCATGCATTTTTACTGCAGCTCCATGTATCCAAACATTTGACCAGGTAAAATTATTGGAGATGTCAGGGAAAAAGATATATTTGCTGTTCTTACTTTCACCTCATCTTAGAACATAAAACCCTGTAAATAAAAGCTAATCTTGACAAATCATGCAGAAAAAGTCAAAATCAACTTGTCAAAGTAATAAACAGTCCAATACAGCTGACAGATTTCTTTGTTACGAAATAATATACACATATGTCAGCTGTAAAAAAAAGATAGGCTGAGACCTTACTGTACTGCTTTTGAAAAAAACAAATTTGTAAAGTTCTTGTTCTAGGGATTCTACACAACTGGGCTACTGTGAAGTTCAAAAGAAATATTTAATATATTTTTTCCTTAAACATTTTTATCAGCCCAGTAATTTATGCCCTCTGATAGATAGCAAAACCAGAGAGGAACATTGGTCTGTAGCTGCACTGGTTTGGGGGGATTTTCTTTTCTTTTACTGAAGATTGACAGTTGAGGTTGGAAATTATTCAAGTATATGCTCTTTGTGTCTTTGTCATTCTCATCACAGGTTTATGAAATAAATGCAGATTTTCAAGTGCAGATGTAGATTCCATGCGTGTGTTTGTTATCAAGAAGTATTTATGGCAGACCAAATTGTTCTCTGATGTTTTTGGACAGATTTTACACTCAGCAGGTTGAGTTAACAGGACTTGTGAATTGTATCTAAAAAGCATTTATAAACAAAAGTCAAATTTATGCATGTAAGAGAATACTGAAAAGTGTGACTAACACTGTCAACATTTCTGATGCCAATACAATCTTCTTCCTCCCTTCCAGTACTTTCTGGTAGAATTCTTTTTTTGAGATAGCTTACTCCCTAACCAGATATGTGTGTATTGTTTTAAGCTGCCAAATGAAACAAAGCTGTGTGGCTGTTATTCCAGAGGTTACCTGCTTGTGAAAGTGGTGGTTTTTTTTTTTTTGTTTTTTTTTCCTGTTACTCCTAGGGTATCGCTGCTTCTTTGATGCAGATGTACAGAATTCAAAATATTTCAAGCCAAGCTCATATTTCTGATGAAGGGCCTGGAGAACACCAATTTAGTTTAGAAGCAACATGGCTTAAGTGTTTCTCTGTGTTTTATATTGTCACCTATGCTTTGGATGACTGCATGATCTCTGAAAGAATTAAGAAAGTTAAAATTAGGTGGATTCTTTATGTTTTCCATGCATATTTTTGTATTGTTTACAGAATTTCAGAGCTCACCAAGGCCCTGTTGTGAGAGGCACTGGACAGAAACAAAACTCCAGGCCATGCATGTTCAAAATACACCTTATAATCGTTCATACCCTGTTACCACTGCCCACTGTGAAATCATGAAGACTCACTGCAGATATAATGCAGTCTTTCTGGGCTGCTTCTAGAGTAAGATGTCATGGTGTCATAGTCAAGCCAAAATAAATTTTTAATGAATTGCATAAAAAGTTGTCAATAATCAGAAAATAATCAAGAAAATTCATTCTGCCTTCGTTTTTCCCAGTTGAATGTGGAAAATATACATGTGAACTTGTGTCCTATTGCATACATAGAGGGCTATGAATCATGAACTCTGGTATTTTAACTCTGGCTTTTATATTCAGTCATTGTTTGGCTTTGGGCACAGAATTGAGGCACTCCATACTTAACTTTTTGTATATTTAAGAAAAGGGAGAGATGGCAACAGCATACTTACCCACCTCCCCTTTTAAGGGATGATCAGTTAATGTCGTTACAACACTTTGAAGATAGGCTTTCCAGAGCTTAAATATGATTAGACGTTTATACAGATAATAAAACATCCATACTTACCTAGGATAAGATACAGAAGATTTTAAATACTCAAGCTTCCTGGCATAACTAACTGCTTGAGATTATGAGGGAAACTTTTCCTGCAGGCAGGTTATTACTCAGGGTATTACAGTGGGTTGTTATGGGTTGTCATGCATTTTCCTTTGAAGCATCACACTCTGCTTGCTGAAGCTGAATACGAGGTTAAAAAACTGCTGGTCTCACTGAGAATGGCAGATCTTCATCTCTGATGGTCCTATATCCTGCATGCCAGGTGAAGAGAAGCCCTCCTGAGAAGCCCTCCTGCTTCCTCACGCTTTGGTAGTACTCAGAACATACCTGCCTATAGCTACAGCAGGGTAAGATGTGTCCCACCCTGTCCAGCACCTTAGCCATTTCTGTATTTTGTATTTATATTAGGAAATTTTCAAGCTTGATGTTCAGTGGACATCATTCAAATACGAAGAACCTTACTAAGTAGAAGCTATTCAAGTACTCTGGGTCCCTTTGCCAGAGCTTGAATAGAGGGTGATTAAATCTAATTGTGCTGACAGATTTAGGATTGGATTGTCTCCAGTGCCAGTGCCAGAACTGAGTATCCTCCTGATACATTCAAACTACACCTCACCCACTCATTTCAGGAGCTGGAGTGGGGGGAAGCAAACCTGCAGCAGATTGGCAGACAGGACCTTGATCTACCCTTTGTCACCCATCACGGTGCCTGTGACCTGGTCACTTGTCATCCTGGTGCTGGAGTGGGAGATGCAGAATCTGTTCCAAAGTGGTCTGCCAAGATGTACTGAAACAGTAGAACTGCTGCCAGGATAAAGCGGTCTGTTGGAATATTTCTAATAAAAGAAAAAATAAAGCACTAGATATTGACTTACGTCTAACAAATAAGAACTTCCCTCATGGAAAAAAATGCATTTTGCACCTTTGCCCTTGTATTTTTAAATGCACACAACGGTATGCAGTGCGTTTGTGGTATGTATGCACGTGTTTGGGTAATAACTAGCTTAAATTCAGGCATGATTATTTTTTTGAACTTGCTTATTGGACAGCATGTCTCATTTAATTTCTATTCAGCAAATAGTTTATGTTTTACAGCCTTATTATTTTCTTCGAGTTCACTGGATATTTCTTCTTCATCACCGTTTTTCTTTCCTTTTGTTATATAAAATATAAATACACACACAGAGCAAAATAATTGCTTAGGAGAAATCTTAAAACTCTTTCACTTTCCTAAACAGCAACAAGAGATTTACGTATACAAGCAGGGAACTGTGGGTAGGGAGGCAGGATGCAAGCATACGACAGCAGTGAAGTTACACAGATAAATTTTTTGGTTCTTTTATCTAGTAAACATCCTAACGATCAACATCAAAGGCTGGAGAGAGAAGTCGTTTTTCTCTCTTGTGCCAGACTGAGAAAGAGTGGGCTCTTTTACATCTCATATGGGAGATATGAGGAGCCTTTGAATGGATCATTGCTTTTTATGAGTAGTAATGAGGTGAGAAGTATTCTAGTGTGTGGCACAGGCCTTCATTAAAAGCGTGAAGCAGAATGGCTTATGGTTAAAAGGAGTAATTTGTTCTAACATACTTGCTAAATTGTGCTGTAACCATGCCAGGTCACTGGACTACATTTTCCATAGGATTCCCGAATGCATTTGTGTGCAATTACTCTGCCTGCAGAGAGTTCAGGGATTTTTCCAAAGGCTTGTGCTAACTAGTTGACAACACTCATTCCTCTACTGGAAACTTCTCTAAATGCTGTATTTTAAGAGGTGTGGAAGAGCCCTGATTCTATTGCTTGAGCCGGTATTTCCTTAAAAGAACCAGCAAAACAAAATAAAATCAATGTAACTGCTCTGAATGAAGATCTTCCTAGCATGACAAAAATAGCAGGAAAACCATCCTGCTGCTTCCCCAGGGCTGCCACAATATTGACTCCACGCAAACCAAAGGCAACTTGTTGTATATTGTTGTCTTTTACGGTAGCATGTTCGAGCTTCCCGAGCTCCTATAGCTCTGTTCAGCTGCTGCTGCTCACATTATTGTCAGTGGTCAACTGTGACAGGTGTCACTTTGGGAAATCAGCAACTTGCACCCTGTGCTGCCGAGAAACATGATAATTAAGCAGCACCACAGATAACACTGTGCATAAATGCTTTCCCAAGTTCTCATTCCTCTCATGCCTTAGGAGAGGAAACTTAAATTTCATGTGCAGCACAAAATTCTGCCTGGATAACTTTCTGGAGCAGAAAAAGAGGTATGGTCCCTGGAAATGACACTTGTGAACTGTGAAGGACTGGAATAAATTATACTGGCAAAAGAACAGTTTTTCCAGTGAACGTTATACACACAATAGGAGTCCTTTTGTCAGCAAGGCACTCTCAGCATCTAGATCTGACCTTTAGGCATTAAAAACACGCAATCTGCTCAGGATTATGCGTCAAGGCAGTGGCAGAATAAGGAAGAGAATGCAGACTACAGTCTTTCCCCTGCTGCACTCACTGCACCGTGCTGCCTCCCAGCTCTGTAAACATGTTTCTGTTCCCAGCACTGAAAGAGAAATAGCCTTAATCCCTTTCACGCATAGGAATGGCAGGTCTGAATCTTCAGCTTCATCCAGTGTAGAAGTAAAAGCTGACTGGGGGATTTTCTGTGGAGCTTCTTTAAAAGGAAGTGCTAATTCATCTACTTTTAAAAAAGAAAAAAAAAAAAAAAAGCAGAAGTGATCAGCTATAATTTATGTCTTTTCAAATAAAAAGAACTAGAGGGAAATCAAAGTGGACAACGTATGTGTATTTTGTCCTCATTTTAGGACTATTTTATAGAAGAAACATAAACAAATCACAATATCTAAGAGTAATTTTAAAAGCCCAAATCTTACCAAAATGTTTTAATTAAATCAAGCTTTCATTTGGAAGGCATACTGATGAAAATTTATGAGATTCCAACTTTTTGCCCTGAGTCAGAGCAGGAAAATGTTTGAGATCTCAGAACCATTTCATTCCAAGCTTTGAACTAAGGGAAGGAAGATTGTGCGTGCATGCATGTGTGTGTGTGTGTGCGTGTGTGTTTGGCAGCAATTAAAATATGAGAGCTGAGCTTAGAGCCATATGCTTCCTCAGAAACTGATAAAAGTTGCATGTGTATAACTGATGGAGAAATTGTCCCATAATTTTAAGTCAGCTGAGTTAAGCACAGTGGTTTCTTTAAAGAAGATATTTCTTCCTGTACAAATCATGACAGACTAGCCCACTTTAACCTATTGAGATTAATGAAAAAGTAGAGAATATTGAGAAGAACACATGAAACTTAGTCTGCTTACTGTTCATCTTCTGAGTGTCAGTCACTCAGAAAACTGAGAAACAGATGAATGAATTTCTCCACATATGCGGGATATATGTTTTATGGTCATTTATGGTAATTACTAGAGTCATTCCTCATAACTGTATTCACAAAGATTTATTTTAAAATGCTAATGAGAATTCGTTTATTTCAATGCTGTGAAAAAAAGTAGAATGAAGCAGAGCACAGCACTTAGACACACACAAAAAGTATACATATGTGTATGTGTATTTATGTATAGTGAATGTGTGCTACTACATACTACATATAAACACAGCACAAGTAAAAATTTTGAACAAGCAAAAAATACGATGTCTTTCTCATATAGGTTAGAAAGTTTTTCTTAGTTTTTCAGTCAGAGAGGCTGCAACAGGGCTAAGATTGAATACTATGCCTGCAGACATCTGGAAATTATAAGGGAATTGAACGTATTCTCTCCCTAAGCATGAGTGAAGAAACTCATGCAAACTGATCCAGGCTTTTACAAACAACTGGGTAAACCCAGGTTGTCATGAAGGTTTCAAAGGCTGCCTCCAGCAAGTATCTGCTACTTGTTTATTGAGATGATCTGAATGTCTGGCATTGCAAGAGCTGCCTGGGATGCATAACAAGATAAACATGCCTTCACACCAGATTAATTGGGAAGCCTATATTTATATACTCTGATAATACTATTATGATATTAATAGAAATTGTCAGTTGTCATGTGTTATGAATCAGAACTTTTAAAACACATACTGAACTGACGGCTCCTCTGTGGTTGTAAACAATGTTTGAAATGAGCTTTCTGTTTTTATAATGATGCCTTGAATTTAGGTCTACTGTGCCACCTTTGCTTTTAATCTGACTGCCTTACAAACAACATAGAGCTTATACTGGAACTACAATTAAATATAATATTTCTAAGTTGCGAGCAACTTACCTGTTCTTCCCCTCTCTCTTACCTCAAGTGCACAAGTACACATTAGCTTTGAAACCATTTGTCTGAAATTGTTTGTTCTGTAAATAATTGCTTAATTGCTAATTGCTTAAAAAGAGGAGAAAATAAAGCTGAGTAAATAAAAACCTTGAGGCTGTTTGGGAAAGAGGCAAATGCAATACTCCATAGCTACCAGCAGGCAGGATCCTGATCACAGTTTGAAGCAATGGAGCTAAATTTTTCCATGAGGATACCAAAACCTACAGCTGGTTGTCAGAATCCTGCCCAGATGTCTCAGACAGTATTCAAAATATTTTTGTTTCACAAATTCTAAGGTTTTAAAATTTAAGAAGGACTTTCAGATTCTGATAAAATGACTATAAATATTGATGTTAATGCCCTATTAGTAATTGCTAAAAAAGCAGGAATACAAGCATTATAATGAGAGTCAGTCTTCCTCTGTGCCTCAGTTTCTCTCCATAGTGTGTATACAGCTCTCAGTTCTCTGTGACTGAGTTTCACAGAGTTCAAAGTACTTGATAGTGGTCAAATTCCTTAATAACAGACAATCTGAAGAAGGTAGGGCTCTCTATATTCAGCTGCTTCATGCAGAATTGCAATCAGTGACTTCAAACCTCTCTCGATTAATCTTGAGTTAAATTGTCATCTAATATTTCTCCACATATTTCTTGCTTCATGGTACTCATCAGTAATGATGGGGAAAAAAAAAAAAAAAAGCACTTTCAGAAGGGAAACATATTTACAATGAGTCTACTCTCTTTGTTGTTCAAGGTCCCTTTATCCAGATCTGCTTGTAGAGCATCACATAAAAAAAGGAGCTTATATGTCCACCGTGTACTTTTTCAGACTGTTCCTTTACAACACAAATCCTGCTGCTTTCTCATGTCTTGAGTCCTACATGTGAGCCAGCAACAATCTAGCTTTCAGGAAGAAATTATAGGAGACAGGTGTATCAATCCTCTTCATCCCTCTAATTTTATATGGGACTGGATATATAACTTAATCTATTTTTTTGGCCTGTACAACTTTCTGAAAAAAGTGACTACATTCTTTAAGGTGACATACTTCTGCTGAAAGTTGTATTTATTTGCCTTCTTTTCATGCTTCTTGCCTTCAGGCATGGCTCCAGGCTTGCTTTTTGGGCTTTGGGCCTTAGTGCTGTGTCATTACTCCTGCATGGGACCACAGTGTTGTTTTCCATTAATGTCCACACACTGCTAGAATCTTATATTTAGTCGCTCAGACTTTCCTTGCCTTCAGAAAGTCTGAAGTATGTGATGAAATGTCCAGTTTGCCAGAACAGCTCTATAGCCAACTTAGTAGACTCATTTTGGATGAGAAACTTAACGTCTTGTCCTCATCCTTATTCCAGGCAAATCTCATCCAAGAGTACTGCAAGTATGATGCTATGGGCACTCCAGCAGTTCCCTACTTTTGGCTGTTGTGCATCTATGAACCTTAATGACCTACTGAGAAAGCAGAAGGACAGAAAAAGAATTAGCACACTGTGGTTTCAATCACAAATAGGTGATCTCTATCCTAGTACTAAATTTTTATGTGTTTTTGGAAGCTTTATATCTTGCTTGGAATGCAGAATTTTCTTGTAACACTTATGGAAGAGCTGAAAGTTTATCCCACAAAATGGTATGTTTCTTTAATAAGTGAAGGATCAAGCCTAAGCCTGTTGCTGAGTACCCAGTGATGCCAGCAGCTGGCTTTTACAGCTGATGGAAGGCAGCAATCTACCTCTCCAGCCAGTGGGAGACTCTTCAGCTGTCCCTAGTGGAAGCTGCAGGTCAGTACCACTGCTTGTCTTCTATTCTTACAGATTTGGCCAAATCCAATAAGACTCAGACTTCTCCTTTAGATCCTGCTGTAATTTTGCCCTCATGTTATTCCTTTACTTACAATCCCCAAAATGTGGAATGCAATGAGAATAATAATGCTGTTAACTGTCAAGTATGAAATGGAAATGTAACTACAAAAAATGGAAACATTTCCAAAGGAATAATTTTCCAAAGCTATTGTCCAGTTAACAAATACATGAAAAATGTGACAGTCAATGAAAGGGAAAATTACTGCTGTTTCTTTTTTTGTAGGTCTTTTGTAACATTTTATACCACTCTGCTAATCTGACCTGGAGCACGGCCACATCAACTGTTGCACTGGCACAACTGGGGAGGCAACAAATTGAAGCTGAGATTAAGAGAGTAAGTGGATGAAACAAAAAATAAGTGTTTCTTTTCTCATTTTGCTGCCAAGCAAATCATAACTTGGTAACAGACCTATGCTTTGTGGAAGTTTATGTTTATGACGGGTTTAAGCACATCTCAAAACACCGCATGCAGAAAAGGGAACTGAAGATTTCCTGGTAGCAATGGTTGTACTAACCATACCTGGTAGTGGCAGTGGGGAGTAGGGATATAAGGCAGAACAGTGAAGTATATGAAATATCCTGTAAAATCTACTGGAAGTAAAATACATGAGCCACTGGGTGCTTAAATTATACTATTCTGGTGTTTGCTAACGTTTTTTTTTTTCCTTATAAAATGCCTAAAGAAAACTTATTTTTATAAAAACGACAAACAATTAAGTCTGACCCTTCATCCTTAAGCTCTCACTTGTGCTGTTGAGATCCAGCACGTATGTTATGTTACAACTAGCTGCTAATTGGGCTCCCTGCAAAAATGACTATTGAGGTCAGTTGCATCAAATAAGGAGAGTTCGATCTTTAAATCCAGAGGATCCACACCCTTCTGCTGATTACAGGCAGCTGCCTTTGCTACTATTTAAGTAAAATGGATTTATCCAGAAAGAATAGGCTCTTAGCTAGTTTTGTGATCATGAATAATGCTTATAATAACGTTCACTTGCATTTGGAGCTGCACATCAGAAAGTGTAATGCTCATTCCCAAGTACTTTGAAACAAAAGTATATCTGCTTTGGATTCTACAACGTAATTAATTTTCATCTTTTTGTTTCTGTCTTGGACTTTTTTTCAGTATGCTTAAATAAAAATGAACCATAGAATTAGAAAGCTAGAAATCATCATATTTTGGAATGTATTAGTATATTAGAAGTCCCAGCTCTTCTGTAATGTGAGAACATATTTCAAATTTTACTTTTCTGATCTTATTGATTCTGATATATATCAACATGTCTATTTCTTTTATTTTAGCACAAGTTGAATGGGTGTGAAGCAAAACAAGACAATTTATCAGCACTGTCTAATAACAAAAGTCTGCTAATCTACATGCTATCTTCACAGTGGCCATATAGTGTACTTGTTTTTGAGACTGCGGTTTTGTGAACATCCTGCCAGCAGAGCAAGAATCTCTTATACATTTTAAGTATGACTATCAAAGTCAACAGAAAATCTCCCATTGTCTATAGTCATAGGCTGTGTAAACAAAACATTTTTTAATACCTCACTTATCCTGAAGCCTTATGGAACTGTTGCTGATTAAGGAGTCTCTTTACTTAGCATTTGTCTTTCACATTTATTTTTAAAAGTATTTCCGTAACAGACCAATGTGACTGAAGTTTCCTGACCCTCTGCCAATCACAATATAACCTTCAAAGGGAAGAGATAACCTCCCACTGAAGTAAGCAACAAAGAAATGTTCTTTAGAAGAAAATCCAGTAAAATTCAAGTAGGGAGTGCAAAACTGGAACTGTATTTGAGAGCCAAACACGGAGATTAATTTAACTCTTTAACTGGTAGTGAAGGGACTGAATTAAATCAGAGTTCAATCTACCCAACCATACTGCAGGGAGTAATAGCAGGGTGAGATAAGACCTTCTGAAGCAGACTCTTTGAAAGGCAGCTAGAAGCAAGGATCTTTCAGCCAGGACTGCTTGATGTTTATCAAGTGGGAAGAGCTGAGATAAGCAGATCTTAGATTCCTGTTTTCATTAGATCTGAGTGATGGTGAGATTTTGGTCCCGAGAGGTGTTCTGATATACTGATATTGTTTTCATCCTAAGTCCCAAGAAGCTTTGAAATATCACGTTTTGTGGGATTTTTCATGATTTCAAAATTATGGATCATTTTGTCCATGTCTGTTTATAAATCTGCATTGCTGCACGAGTATGATAATCCACATTCCTTGTGCCCAAATTCTTTTTGTTGCCAGTTTTTTTCTGGCATAATGTTTCTTTTCAGGAGCTGGATGAATCATATCTCAACCAAAGGAATGATTCCAGAGAATAATAGGAAGTGCTACTTGTTCCGACGGTACCCATGAAAATGATGTTTCTACGTTTATACTTCTCAGATATAAGTGATAACTTCTCAGTTACAGAAGAGACCAAAATAATGTTCTGTAGAAGAAAATTCAGTTTTTTGAAAATGAAAATAATCCAGATATTTATTTATTTATTTACTTACTTATTTATTGCTTCATGTATTTCACAGAAAGAGCTAAAAGAGCTATTTCCACTGAGCACAGCCTCATATCTCTGTGTCTATTGACTATATTTATTGACAAGTGATGTTTAACTGGAAATAACCAAGGTTATTAATTGTAGCAAAGAGCGTTACCAAACCATCACTAGATGCCTTATCTATTTTCAGCATTTATTTTTACTTTTTTTTTTTGAGGGGGTGGAGGGAGGGTGAATGGCTTTCATACTGCTTCCTAGAAACTCTCCTTTTTTGTCTGAAAGTATAAACTATGTCTTTGCTTCATAGTGGTCAAAGCACTTTCATTTTTTTTCCCTTTGTTTTGTTGTTTAAATTCTGAAGGGAAGCAACTAAGAATCAGGCTGTGGCTGGCCCTTGCACAAAGCAGAGGCAAGGGCAACTTCTTGGCATTACAGTTACCTACAGAAGCATGTGTATTCATGTAGAGTATGTATCATAAAATATTGCTCACTCCCTCATTATCTTCTCTGAATTAAGGAGGAATAATTAGTCATGCCTGTAAAATGCCACAAGAAAGCACTGTTTTTTAACCAGAGCCACCCTTGATTTACGAATGTGAAACCAAAGATACACGGAAGAAATAGAACCTCTACTGCTGTTCTTGCCAATATTTGGTCTAGTATTGTAAGTAAATTCTGCATTTCATCTTATAAATCAAGTGACATTTTATTTGTGTGAGTCTGGTGCTTTTTTGAAGTCCAGAAGAGGAAAAATGGTGACAGATCGTACTAAATGATAGTTCAGAATTTAGCTAATTGTGAAATTGTGATCACAGAATCATTGTTATCTGAATAATTATTTTTTCACTTGAAGTTACTTGCTTTTTATCTTGGACACTAAAACTGCCAATTAACTTACTTGTTCATTCTACAAATGAATTGATGTACATTTACCAACTTTGGGGTGAGAAATTTGTCTCATCCTTCAACAGAAATAAACAAGGCAGATTTAACCTGAGGCAACAAGTACAATGTTATTACAACTACTTAAACATCGTCCTTGAGTTTCTCTCCCAGCTTTCATGAAGGCCACTTAAAGTTCTGCTTTGGTATCAAAAGCCAGGGAATATGGAAGGGGAGAAGAGGAAGGAATCCCAGCTTGTATCTTTAAAGCTGTGGAATGGTGTAAATTATTACAGTGGTTTCACATTTTCATGGGATCAAGGCAACAACAGTAAGCTCATAAAACAGATACCACTAATTATGCAGAGGAGAAGTCATAAAGTCACTGGTGGAAGCATGTTTTATATTCATGAACACATCATTAAAACTTTAAGACGCACTATCAAATTCTACGTTTTAATACTACACCCGACTGCATTAAACCCTCCCAACAAGAAAATCAAATTGTTTAATGATGGTGTTTGTCACACAGGTTTTATATGTCTGCTGTTGAAGCAGATGTGGACTTTTCTGTTGCAGGACAGCTTTTATCACTGGACAATTAAAAATAATTTTTACGCAAACAGCTTAAAGAAAAAATAAATACCACAAAAAGGAAAGAAAATTACCAAAATCTTAGAAATGTTTACTTGTAGAAATATTTAAAATTACCTAATCATATAAAAATGTTTTTATAGCATTGTCAATTTGATTTTACTTCTCCTGTATTTTCCTTTTAATTAAAAAGTTGTTTTAAAGTAAAAGGGTAGGAATTCCAGCAGGCTAGAGGCCAGCATGAAAATGGTAGGTATTTTAAAGGAATTTTTAAACACGGGTTAGCCATTTAAATAAAGGGAAAATCTGATAGGAGATATTTCAGGCTCTGCTGCATCTCTTGGAATACCTAGGAGTGTCCTGAATGACTTTCACTACAGTACAAAGAGGCCACTGTGAGAAAGGGAAAGATGAATTTTGAGGAGCCAAATCCTTTGGTATGGGAAGAAGTGCAGCAGGTGGTAGATGAATGGGTTCTTGTTGGGACAAGGACAGCACTGGTGACCCTTTCAAAGCTAATTCTTATAGCCTACAACAAAAACTCCTGCTTGTGGGTTTGGACAGACAGATGCAAATAGCTGTGAAGTCACACATTTGCACATTATGTCCCTTCCAAACCTCTGGTGTGGACAACTCCATTTTGTTGCTCTATTCCCATGCTGTTCAGTGAGCTGCTAACATTTGGGACTGTTAGAAATCTGTCTCCCTCCAGAAAGGCTGAGCACAGTCAAGCAAATCAACTCATTCTTAATAACTAGTATCTGTAGCTAAAATTGCAAGTTATTAATGCTACATATAAAATTCATATTTTTAACATACAGCAACTGCATTTTGTGAAAACATTATCAAAAGAATGAAACAGGTCTATGTCAAGTTAATTGTTATATGTTGCCTAGGTATCAGCTCATACCACAGTTAAACATTTATCTGACAAACAGTCAAGTGGGAGTTTCAATTATTAACACCAAATTGTTGCCATGAATTCAGTTAGAAGTCAGAGGAGACTTCTGCCTACAAAAAAAAAAAAAAAAAAAAAAAAAAAAAGGTCGATGGCTCAATAAGGCCTAATATTAGTTCTTTTCTAAACCTTTCTTTCTCCAGAACCAATATTTGGCCTACACTATCTGCCAGCATCATTTTAATGAGAAGCACACTTCTAAAACCTCTCACAGCTCTCAAAATTTAGGAGTAAATATTTTTAAATTAAAACCGTATGCTAAGCAGTGCAGATTTGCTGGTGCAGATGTTATTTTTGGCTCATTTTCTTTAACTGATTCGTAACCATTATACTTGGGCCTATGTTTCTACTTTTATTATTATGATGAATTCTACAGATAAAGCAAAAGATGTTAATAGAGTTAATAACTCAAGGTGTTTTAGGCAGTTTTTTATTTAGCAGTGAAATCATCAATAAAATTCAGTGAATGAGGTTTATCCCCAGGACACTATCAATGGGGAAAGTGAGGGAAAAAAATAGAAAATATGGAAATAAAGATGACCTATCCTACTTGTTCCATTGTCTATATATGTACATATAGTTAAATTTTAAATTCCCCTGCACATACAATCCTCTGGCAATTGTTTCTTTTTCCTTTCCTTCCTTCCTTCCTTCCTTCCTTCCTTCCTTCCTTCCTTCCTTCCTTCCTTCCTTCCTTCCTTCCTTCCTTCCTTCCTTCCTTCCTTCCTTCCTTCCTTCCTTCCTTCCTTCCTTCCTTCCTTCCTTCCTTCCTTCCTTCCTTCCTTCCTTTCTTTTTGTTTTTGTTTTGCGGTTGATTGTTTTTTTCATTGAAAGTGCTTTGGGGCTCCCACAGTCATTCCAACACTTGGGGATTTGTTACATCTATTTTTGCTACATGTGTCTGCTGTCATTCTCCTCTGCGAGACACCAGAGTCTCTGATGGAAGACACAGACTTCCACCCTCTGCTAAGTCTTAATTAATTTTTAGTCGGAGTTAATTCTCTGGTTATGAATGGTCCTGTTGTTTGCCAAATTACTATATTAACCAATGGTTTATTATAGAATGGATCATGATTTTTTAAAATTTAATTAGCCTTCTTTCAAATGCTGGGGTTGGGCTAGTATGTCTTTGGGATCTTGAAACCTCATTATTTCCAAAGATCATGGTGTTCCTTTTCATCAAACATGGAAAAACACTAACACAAACAGAGTTTCAAAATTAAGGAGCTACTCAGGTTAACATTTTGAGTGGACAATACAGTGACATAAAGTTTGAAGAAAAGAAATGCTTTCCATTTCATTTGCAATGGTCTGTTAAGATTTTTTTTTCTTTAGAGCCCAAAGTTACCATTTTTTCCTTTTTTCTAACATGAATAAATTTTCTACTTATTTCAGCCCATAACTTAGTTAGAGAATTGTAATACTAAACAATTGTGACATTGGGCAAAAAGGTTTTTTTAAGCAAGTAAGGAAATGTGAAATTTGAGAAGTCCCAAAGGCATGAAGACAAAATAATAGTCTAACATCAATTAATGATGCATGAGCTTACACAGGGAGTGTGGGTACAGGTATAAAAAGTGTTCCAGACCATATGTACTAAACATCTAGTGTCTAACACGTAGGCCCAAAACAAGTAAACATTAACTGAAGATTTTTTTACAGGATCAGGTCTTTTGACAGAATTGCATAGGGATGGCAGAACTCCAAGTTTTTTGCTACTAAATGTTTTTGTTTCTTGTTCTGTTTCATCAGTTACATTTTAGACCTATATAAGATTCTGTTTTGTCCTTGATGCTGCAACTGCCACTTCATAATTTTCAAAATAACTTTTATTACAATAAAGTAGAAAAACTAAGTTGTTCCAGGATTCTTACATCTTTTGAAATGTTTTTCCCAAAATTGTGGATGTTTTGCGGAGTGTCACATTTTTTTGAAAAGAAACAAACCCCAAACCTGCAGGTTACTCATTTTTATTGTCCTCTGGAACAAAACAGAGACATGGAAGAGGTGGAAAATGTCAAAACCAAACTTTTCACCGCTTTGTTAAAAAGAAGTCCTGATATATTGATGAGAAAAGATTCAGGAAAAAAGAAAAATCTTTGAATGACATGTTCACAGGCTGTCATTCCACAACCACAAGGATTCATATATAAAACACATAAGAAAATTCTCTTTAGCCAATCTAATAATGACCCCCTGCTATGAAGATTGCAAAGTCATTCAGCAGCTAAATTTAGGGATAATTTATAAGGCAAACTTCATTGCATAATTTTTTTATTGTTTATCAAACTAAGCTAAACTCTGTGGTTCGGTTTAATTTCTAGCTTCATCTGTTTTAATGCTGGTCAAGGATTAGGTTGGCTTGGAGAATGATTCAACCTCTCCTTGTGATCCTGATCCCACCAAAACATTTAGCTGTCAAATTCCTAGTTACAGATTTCAGAGGAGACTGTTAAAACGTGTGTTTTGATGCTATATTAACCACTGAATTATCCATACCATACTACCTAACTCTCTAATAAGAGCTTAAAGCTGCTCTGAAAAGCAATGTGAGAATCACATTAGTAAGCAACTAATATGTTTTAATGTTCTGTTTTTTGTTACAGAATGCAAACTCAGGCTGAAAAATGAGCCAAATTAAAAAAGAAAAAATGATGGAGTAGGATTAATTTTTATGTTTGCAGGGAGAAAATATTTGAAGTTAATATGGATAACTGAAAATTTCATATTAAAAACTCTTCTTCTATGGAAAAACAGTTTATGATTTCAACTTTTCACGAAAATGCCCCTAAACAAAACATTTTCAGCCAAAAATTTGTCTGGTTTTGGTTATTTGGGAGGGAGGAGGTTGAGAAAGAATTAAAATTTTACAATATGGGTCTAGAAGGGCTCTTCTGCAGTTGGTTATGTATATTTAAGAAATATCTCCCTCCTGGCATGATTTGCAACACAATAATGGAGCAATGTTGAGAAACCAACTCTATTTCTCTCTATTTAAATTCCCAGAATTGTCAATCTGGCATCTCTCACAGTAAAACATTTACATAATTTTTAAATTACAGACAATTACATAAAACCCTTCTCCATCAAAGGACCAATTTTCTTCCCCACCCTCCCCCTGAAGTCAACAGTAAAGCATCCTTTCTCAGCAGTGGAAACAAAGTGTTTGGTGGTTATACTCGTGAAATAGCACAGTATGATTAAAATCATTATATTTTTGCTTTGCCCAATACTATGGTATGTGAGAAAGCATGTCAGTAATGAAGATGCTATGAACAGTATGCATTGTTCGAGTAGAGCAAATATCGTGACTAGTAAAAAAGAAATAAACAGGTAATGCTGGATTTTTGAGTTTGTAGAACTGGCAACTCAGACAGGAATAAAAAAAAGGTTTAGCAGGAAAATTACTGATAGGCTTTTTGTTTGTTTGTTTGTTTTGTTTTATTTTGGAGTGTGTGTGTGTGTAAGTTAAATGAGTGTAAACAATAATTGTCAGCCCAGGAAACATAATTTCCCGAGTGTCCTCTCTTTCTTGCCATCAGCCCTTCAGCTACATGAGAATTACACTCTTTACAACAGCTAGCATGAAAGAACAAAGGATTCCTCTTATCTGTCACTGGTACCATGGATTTTTTAACAAAATTGTAGACAGATGGATGCAAATATGAATGACTTACTGCTCACTTTCTTGTAAACTGCAGTGTAAGCAAGTGCATGTGTACATAATGTTGATGTGTAGACTCACATACACGCACACACACATTGTAACTGGTGTTTGGCACACAACTTTGGGACAAACACGAGAGAGAAGATTTGATTGTTTTTTCTACATATTATGTATTGATTCACGAATGTGTTTAGTTATAAAAAGCTGACTCTAAAGGTTTTCTTTTTTGCTATAGCAGCTGTTCATATGAAAAGAAAAACAAACAAACCCAAAAACTTTTCTTTGATTTTACTGCAGGATGCATTCTCAGTTACTCTCCTTGTGATGAATAAATAATGCCCTCAGTGCGGTGTAGCAGTGGATCTTGCCCCTTTTTGTAGTTAACCAGCAAAAAAGGCTGCATCTGCTTATTCTCAGACATTAATACAGCTAAAGGAATAAGACATCAGAGGCCTGTGAATAAGAAGGTCTTTTTACATTTACAAAGCATTCGCTCCTGAATCCACCTCATCCAGATTGGGGAAAGTGCTTTTGGCACCAAGTCACCCTTCAGGGAAAGACTGATAATGATCACTAAAGACATACTACGGGCTCCTGCCTCGCTCACTTCAAAGACCTTCTCTCTTAATCAACATTAAATCATCATTTTGCCTTGGATATAGGGACAGCTGTACACAATCTATTTGTTTTAAAACAGATTAGGAATGGTTTTTCTGCCAGAGTATAAGCTGCATGATAAATGTACTTTAAAGATATAACAAGGAAAAACATTGCTCCTTTGCTTAGCTAGATCCTGATACTAGCTGAGAACATGAGGCATTTAACTGGGATTGGATCCTTACTTAGATGTTCAGCAACATCCAAGTGCACTCAGGAAATATAGTAATTTAGAAATATAAAATGTATCTATTGGTCTTATCTATGCATTCTGTTGAGTTGCTCATGGACAGCAATAGTAATGGTAATAGTAAGTCATATAGCATCTTCTAGATCTTCCTCTTTTTATTTCTTTATTTACCTATTTATTTATTGCCCTATTTTGTCCACTGACAGTCTCACAAATGGTAAGGTGACAACAAAGGCCTTTTATTACCCAGTTAAATACTGATAGTCTAATAGTGGCTAAGTAATTAAGTAACAGCTCCTAGATATAAGGCTACACCCCTAATCTAGATTCACACGAGCTATTTTACACAGCTGCTAGACATCTCTCTAAAGGCAATGCAATGTAAGTGACATACTGACATGCAGGATTTAAAAGATTAGCCAAGAAACAAGGTATATTTCCAGAATATAACAGAATGTTTTGTGAATTAGTGGCTCTAGAAAAAGGTTTGGGAATCAAAATAAGTACGCAAATCAATATTAGTCCTGTAAAAATTTGTGGTGAATTGAGCTACTCATCTTTTGTGTGAGCAGAGAGAATATTGAAACTGGAATACTGTAACCAGTCCTGCTGATGTTTGCTTTTTATAGAACTATATTGAAAAATGAAAGTGAACGTAAGAGAGTGAGCAAATGAGAGTGAGCATAATAAAAAGAAAACATTTCACAAAAAGAAACTTGGAATGTTCAATCTGTATTGCTCTCTACCCCAAAAAAATTTTAAAAAGAAAATGGATATGCAACCTGATTATGTGATGCTATTTTCTTCATGGAGAGAAACTGATGTTTGTAATCCTTCACATATTACAGAAATACAATAATAATTTCAGGAACTGGAAATTATTACTTAATTATTACTGAAAACTGGAGAGACAAATTCAAATATGAAATGAGTTCCAACTTCTAATAACAAGAAAGACAGCCAGAAAACATTTATCAAATGAAGCCATCTTTTCTGTGCTTGCTCTCTCCCTTGCTATCTTTTAGCCAAAATCAGCTATCTTTTGGTGGACTCAAGTTGCCTTAATCTCAGTGGTAGTTCATTCAGAAAGAACTGGTTGAAATACTTCACTTTCCTAAATAAGAGTGTCTGTGTGATCCAACATTCCATCTTGAGCTCAAGCTTTTCTCTCACGTTCTTGATTGAAATGCAAGCGTCACTGCACACCTAATATTTTCAGGCGGCTATCTTGTTTGTGAGCATGTGACAGATGTGCAAGTGAATTGAAGTGATTATGAGTGGGAACAATGACACCTACGTTGTACAAAGAAGGGATTAGGAACTAAATGTCTACACAGAGTGAACATCCTATCCACCTAGTAAGACAGTATCATTCATTTCTTAAAAAAAAAACAAACAAAAACAAGAAGAAGACATAAACAAAACTCAAGCAACCAATATTGTTAAGACCCTTGAACAAACCTGTGAAACTAAATTACTAAGAATGGAAATTCCATGTTTTATGCTTTTATGATAAATCTCAGTTTTGTCTTGGCCATCTAATCTTTTTGTAAATATTCATTTCAAAATGAGGAATGTTTGTTACCTGATGCTTTTATGACAAAACTAAACTATTCCATTGTAAAAGAACTATGTTTAATATTTATCTCTATTATATATATATAAGCGTACTGATACATGATAATGATAATACAAGATATGTTTCCTTGCCAGAAAGGTAAAGTCCAGTATAGCAAGGCAGATCTTAGCATTGATTTTATTCATGTTCAATTTAGTTTTATGATTGTTAGGTAGTATATGAGAAATGCAGCTTAACTTCTTTATGTAGGTGTTATCATAAAAAATATTAGACTTCTGAGAGGTTACTGTTAGGCATGGTAATAGAGGAAGAAAAAAGGATGAATAGATAACATTTTAGCTAGCAAACAGTGCAGAGAAATAGCTATGTAAAGGGAGGTCAGAATATAAATGGAGTAAAAATCAGGTATATTATTGACAAAAAAAAAAAAGATTAAAGATTGAGATAAGAATAATTCTGGTACTACCATAAAGAAGAAATTACAGAACATGTGGAAAAATTTTATCTTAGCTAGAAAAAGGCTCCACTCGAGAAATGCATAAATAATATTTTGAGTAAAGGGTGGCCAGTTCCTTATCCTCCCAGAAAATCTATTTCTTGATGGCTGAGAATTCACCAGATGATCTAGCTAGGAAGCAGGATGCAAGGAAGGAAAAGGCATATAAAATGAATGGTACGTGTCTGAATAACAACAGAATACAAATCAAGGCAACATAAATTCAAGAAAAAGAGGGAGAGAAGGTTACTGTAGGGGCTTTATCTCTCTCCCCCCACAGGATACAAGCTATTTCCTTTGACTTTTGCAATAGTAATTTCAGAATTCTACTTCTGGCACTATCTGAGCTGCATGTATTTTCAGAACTTGGCAAGAAGACATTTAGAAGATTGAAGTTCTTTTATTTGAGAAAGGGAATTCAACTTATTGCGCCGTGACAGTAAATAATGCATTTCTCCACTGAGGTCACCATTGCACAGACAACAGTAAATTTGCCATTTCTTATTTTTTTCCCTGTTTGACTTTGCAGCCTAAATAAATTTCTTCTCTTCATTGGATAATTGTCCACATGGAGTCCATTTTTATTATGCTCGTGCTCATGGCTAGCTTCAGGCACAAGGAGCACGTACAGTCCAAGAATGGACCACATATGGATAACACATTTCAAAGATGTACAGATTCTGAGAGGTAAGTCCTTATTAATGTACATTTTACTGTGCAGCATTGAGAAAATGAAGATGGAGTTCTCTGTCCATTGCCAATGCAAATTGCGTACCTGTTCTGTCTTCTCATCACATTTTCACTACTGAGTAATTCCACAATGTACTTTAAAACAATTAATAATTCAATAAGATTGAATAATGTTGTCCCTTTTTAAAGTACATAAAGCTGGCTAGAGAGTGAAAAATATATGTCAACATGTTATACTTTTTAGAGATAACTACATACAGTGTTTTATAAAAATGCTGAACAGCGTGACCAACGGTAATGGCAAGGGGAATAGCTATGGCTTTAATTAATGAAGGCAGTTATAGGACGTAGGAATAGCCATACTGGCTTAGATCAAAGCCTCAGTCTCTAATGGTGACCAGTAGCAGATGTTACAGGAATATAAGAAAGAGTTGGCAAGTCCTGCTTCTTTTTGTGCAGTCAGGCACTGTAAGTTTATACAGTCAGACTTTCCTGAGGAGGGCCAGATACACAATAAGGCAACAACAGGCTATATCTTTAACTGCTTATTAACAGAAGTCTCCATTTTCCAGAGTCCTGTTTCATGTTGTGAAAGATCGTATTCTCTTGACAGAAGATGAGAAGTGGCTATGTATTTCTACTATTCACTGAGCAGAAGGTATCTTTTTAGATACCTTCTTTAGATTAAAGAGCTTCCCTCTTTAGGGAAGCTATGGCACGCTGGATGCCAAGAGCAAACAAAATACCTGAAGCATAAATCTGAGTTCATTCCTCATATCCAGCAAAACCACTGAAATTGCTGGGTGTCTGCCATCTTTCAGTATCAGTATATAAAACTCACAGACTCAATCAGATAACTGATCCTTATTGAACTGACAAATTATTACTTTGATTTTTAGTTTTATCTAGTATTAAAGGTAGAAGTAAAGTGTAATTTAAGAAAAATACAATACTTGAAACGTGCATTTTAATTCACTGAGTGGTGCTATTTCTTCTTTGCAAAAAGAGACACCTTTTATAGTTTTACTGGGACATAAGAAATATGTTTCTAGTAATTTATTTATTTCTGGACTCACTTTATCAGTAACTGTAAGTAAACTTATAAGGTAACATTAAAAAAAATCACAGTGTAATTCCACTTTTAAGTAATAGCCAGTGGCTGCCAATGTGAAGTATCACAAATCTTTGGAACTCAGTTATATAGCTGTCAGATACAAAGGAAAAGGGAAGAACTGAAGTCATGCCTAAGCTGCACTTGCCTTACCAACACAGTGAAGAGAATTAGAGTCCACAGTTTTGGTTAATTATGAAAAATAAGTAAAATAAGAAAACAATGTACTGTTTCTAAAAGAACTTACTCCTGTAATTGTTAAAAATGTTATGATTAAACGCTTATTTCAAGGCTATTATTTCCTTCATCATTAAGCTATGTTGGAGTGATTCCAGTGATCATTGCATTTGTATACAATATGTATACAGTAAAGCAAAATGCATCAGATTTCTTTAGGTGGATATTAGGAAAAGAAAAAGAAATGCCTTGTGGTTTTTTTTTTTTCATCCAACTTAATGACAAGATCTGTGACTTCCCATCTGTGAATGTTGAAATAAGGCAAGGAAAAAGTTCTTTATTCACTCAGTTTTGAAAAACCGAGTGTATGTATTCAAATCAAAAGTAAACAACAGTATGTTCAATGCAAGATTCATAACTCAGTAACTTTAGAAATTTAGGCCCACCTTTGCATTAATCTAATCTTGTGCCACAATATTCCCACTGAAAATGACATAGCTACATGATATAAAGTTAGGGAATGGTTTAGTATTTAGTTAGGCAGTGAAGGCAGGACCAGAAGTAGAACATCATCTCCCAGGTCTTCATTTACTTCTCTTATTTATATCCTCTGGTGTGAAGAATACAAATTTGTTCTGGTTGTATTTGCTTTGTGAATCGAACTAATGATTAAGAGCTTAGATTGATCAAACAAACAAACAAACAAAAAAAACAACCCACAAAACAAACACAACAGGAACAAGAAAGGTGAACAGAAAAACACTAAAGATGTCAAAGAAGCTAAGGAGGATTCTCATTTTCTTAATACTTCAAAGAGTAAAACAAGGATTTTGTTATTCAACAGCACAAAATGTTATACTGAAAATTATAATGGAAAGGTCAGAACTTCAACTCAGAGTGGTGTCTCTTGGTTTCATTGGTATGTCTTAATACTGTCTTTGAGGGAATATCAGATCCTGTGTGGAAGGAGTATAGCAAAGTGAGCTGGTGTTCATTTCTTTTATTCAGCTTACACACTTCCTCAGATGAGAAAGGGTTAAGCAAGAATTAGGGATGCATGCAAAAATATATGGGTGAAGTAGGAAAAAAAAAAGCTGTTCTAGCTTGAGTCACTCCATCTGTTCTGTTAATTCAGTGGCAGACCTTGACTGGACCCTGGGATCTGCTAGTTCCACACTTCACACAACTTCTCTCTGTAAATTAAGTTGTTGGCCTGTGTTGCTGAGGGTTTAGGAAGGTGAGTGATGACCTTGGTTTGAGTATGTTTGTATAGAAACATGTCACTGCAGGATGATGTCTTTCCTCCAGGGACATAGGGCCCAATACTAACCATTTGTTAAGAAAATACCAAAGCTAAACATATCCAGCGTATGAAAGGATCCTACACCCTTGCCAAGTGTAACTTTCACTCATCTTTGAAACATCAACGTGCACTGTATTTTAAAGGTTATTTTTAGCACTTGTCTTTTAAACTGTTTCCCATCTGATGTTAACATCTTGCAACTTTAAAACTAATATGAGTTATTTTTATTATTGAAATGGGAAATCTCTTTAATATATTGTAGTATAGCAATATGTTTAATATGTGCTTTAAAAAGGAGATCTAAAATAGTATTTATGCACAAGAATGAGGACATCTAATTCCAGAGAAGCCACATCATGCTTTCAAGTTTGATGTTTCTTTATATAGCAAAGATTAAAAATAAAATTTTAAGGAGGTTATAGTTCTCCTTTTTTCTTTTCTTTCTTTCTTTCTTTCTTTTTTTTTTTTTCATCTTCCTTGTAGTATTTTCTATGCATAGAAACAAGCAGTTCTCTAGGTTTCTGAGTTCAAGTGTATGTCTGTCAATGTCTGGAGAATTCTTTGAGAAATAATCTGAGAAAACTTGTTGTTAAATAGCAGAAGTTGTCTTGCTGTATTAATTTGGAAACTGTATGAAATCCTCTTGTTATCCCATGCTGATTCCGTCAGAGCAGTAGCTTTCCACAGCTCATGATGTCAGCAAGAAAACATGGAAAGATAAATTTGGATTAGAAACAATTTTTTCAGATCAGGTAGTCTTAAAACTGAATCCTCAATTGCGTATTTAGATACCTAATTTTAGGCATCCTGAACCGTTGGCCTTGTTTAATATTTCTATTCAGGATTGATTAATGTACAGTCAGGATGTTTTTCCATACAGGCAGCCTATAAATGTTACCTTTCTAAAGTTCAGTCCATACTTACTTGGTGTATCTTCAAATAATTTATCTTCCTTCCCCACACTCTTTAAATATTTCAGCCTGTTTTAGGTTATGAAACAGTTGTGAAAACGCTGATTTGGCTCTAGAGCTTTTCCAAAGTATGAGACACAGCTAGTGTGGGGGACAGAACTTTGTTTAAACAGGAGAGAATGAAATCTTAGCACAGTTAAGAGTCAGTGGGAGCTTTGCCACTGGCTTCCACGCAGCCCTGATTTTACCCAGTGAGCCAGCTTTGCTCTCAGGTGATGTAAATCAAACAAGACTGCAGCAAAGACTGTGAGAGCAAAAAATATGAAACTGGTATTGGAAAGGAAATCAGACTGAAAACTGTTAGAAGAACTGTCGTGAACTGGTTGAAGTAAAGTACCTATATTAAAGGATGGTGCATTTTAAAGTTTTCTGTAAAACTGCAAAATTTTCCCTATAACTGTGTTTCAGGAAAGACAGTTTACTTCCATGTGGAACTATTCCCAATAGATGCATCACTGAAAGTAAACAATAAAAATACTGTCTGTTTTTCTTTGTTTCTTCCACAGAGAAGGGCTACCAAAGTTTCATAAAACTGATCACAAATCATTTCAAAATGTCTCTTTTCTTCCACATGTAAACAATCTTTTTTTGTCCTACTTGAAGTCTAGAAAATTCCCAAATCTTGCTCACTCTACCATAAATACAAAACTAGCAGTACGTTTCAGTTTTTCCTTTCATGCAACTGTGTACTTAAATTTTTCTCTTCAAAGGATCTTCATAGGAATGACTTAATGTAAAGAATGTACTCGATCTCTTTAACTGAAAATAGGTTTTATTTACAGCTAGCTTTTTGCTTTATGGGGAAGTTGTCATTCCATTACACATTTTCACATAGGTCAAAGCAGAAAAAAAGTGTACTTGAAGAGAAGAGCAGGAACCGAAGTTCATTATTCCCAAGGAAAAGCATGTATTTTAGTCAGGCCAGTCCTGAAAAGAAGAAAAAAAATGATTGGACAGTCGCGTGAAGAAATATTCAAAGTGCTTTCTGGGTGAGAAAACACTTTAAATTTAATGAATTAATAAACTATTAAATAAACAGAATAAAACGTCAAGT
The DNA here is from genome assembly GCA_037305975.1 of Chrysolophus pictus. Lineage (NCBI taxonomy): Eukaryota > Metazoa > Chordata > Aves > Galliformes > Phasianidae > Chrysolophus > Chrysolophus pictus. Next base: position 47,660,390 of record CM074579.1, on the reverse strand, counting down.
GCATTTTGTTTTATTCTGAACATAAAGAAGAGAATAATGAGCCCTTTTAACAGCAGCCAGGACAGCATTCCCAAAATAACTTCAAGAGATGGAAAATGCTGTGTTGTAAGAGGGCTGCAGCTAGATATCCTTCAGTAGATCTTAAACAATCCGCTGGGTATAAACCACCTTCGCCTCCTTCAGATATACAATTCCACTTCATAACAACTATCAGATTTTAATGGAAAGAAAACAAAACCTTTCAAACCCTCATCCAATACCAGAGAGGTCTTAGAATTTGAGCTTTCTTGGGTGTAATGGAAATGCTGAGTCACAGCTTGAACCATTAATTGAGCAGCTGGTGGGAAGGGAGGGCCAACCCAGGGGAGCTCAGGTGCGTGCAATGTACCCAAGTGGCCAGAAGCCATGGAGCCAGGATCCACCCCTTCACAAACCTCATTTAAGGGTTGACAGTGGAGGTAAGAGTAGCTGTTTGGAGATTGTTTTGTATGTGTCAGGCCTTCTGAAGGTAAGAGTCTTCTTTCCCTTGTATTTGCATCTATGGTTGTTGCATTTGAGCAAGTCCTCATTTTCTATAGCCTGGGATCTTGCTGCTCTGCCATCACTGTTGTGCTTTTCATCATGTTATAAGGAGGAAGAGAAGTTACATTACTGGGCTATGTGAAATTAGGAGTGGTGCTAGAGATGCTCTGGAGGTATGCACTAGAGCTAATTATCAGCCCCTGATTCCCTCTTTAATTGAGGAGGTGGACTGTAAGGTATAGGAGTTGTGTTCTACTCTGTAGAAGGCTTACTTCTGGTAGAGAAGTGGGTGGATTTACCTCTGAAGTTGCCTTAGCTTATGGGGTCAAAATCTAGGGGCTGATGCTATGCAATTTCAATAGGGAACTGAACCCTTTGCCCTTTATTTCTAGTGATTAAGTTTCCCATTTTACTCTACCTATCATGGGCTAGTTCTCTTCAGTGAAACACTTTGCTAGATTACTCTCCACAGAGGAGATCTGGACCAAAATCTCCTTGGAGTTCCTCTCTTTTGTGGTAACAGCAAATACTGTAACCTGACCCTGTCCAAGAAGTAAAAACAATAGCTATTAAGGATGTGCTAGATCTGCAAGCAATTCAGACTATTCCTTTGTCAAGTGAGTATCTCTACCCACTTGGTTGCTGTCCCTGCCTGTAGAGGGAAGGTGGTACTTGACTTTACATCAGTTCTATTACTGCACTAGTGGAGTGCTTTTGCATCATAGCTGGGGAACAGCTGTTCCTCCTGCTTCTTTGTTGCTTGCTTTGTTATTTACTGCTATCTCTTATTGCCAAATCTGAGGAAGAATGAGATCCTCCTGCAGGGATACTTGAGCACAAAACAAATATGATTCCTTGAATTTGTTCCCCTTTGCGACTATTTCTCCTAGGGTTTTGATACAGAATAGTGAATGAAGTAGTACAGCAACAGGTTCTCCTAAGAAGTATTTTCAAAAGGGATGGTAGTCTTGCTACTTTTTTCTCTGAGTTATATAGGATATTCTGGTTTGTGTCAATCTGGCACAGTTACAACAGATTTTCAGGCCTTTCTGTACCACAGTTTAAAAACAGAGCTTGAAGCAATGCTTCCTTTCCTTGGGACCTGTTATGCTAGGCTCTAAGGTAGAGGAAAGGTGCATGGGCTAAACAAAATGTTTGTGCTTGACACTTTAAGTCAATTTACAAGCCTGCTTGAAGACTTAAATGAGCTCTTGTCTTGAAGATCTTCCTGTGCCTTGTCATCTGCTTGTCAAATGTGTATATTAAGCTGATTAATGCGAAGCTGGGGAAAATGCCTTTTTTTGCGTATTTTCTTATTTTCTGCTTTTCTGTACTCTTTCATCAGATAAGCTAGCAGAAAATTTCTTAAACTGAGGTTTTTCTAATTGCGTTTGTAACTGTTGTTGTAGCCTTTCTGGACCATTTTTATCCCTAGTTAGTAGCAACAGTGGTTGGTTATAGCCATAAGGTCTCAGCAGAGAACTGAACAAAAGAACAATAGCAGGAGGGATATCTTAAATATCTTCTCTCTTTATGCTTATTAATGCTCACTGTGGTGCAACACCCTGAATGTTGCAGATTTTATTTAAATCTTTGGTGTTATAAAGGAAATGGTGTGGCTTTTCATTTCTGTGTCCTTTTACAGTTTTCTGTTCTTTATGTAAAGATAGTATGTTGGTTTCAATCAGTAGATCTGTAACACATGAAATTACATCACCTCTGGATCCTTCCTAGAATTAATTGCTCTTGTGAAGTATGAGAAGTATAATCTTGTAATGCAGGCAGACATGAAAATAATGGCTTGTAATTTTAAACCATACTTTATCCAATAGTATTTTTAGTCACATTTTAAATGGAAAATCTGTAGATGTCAGTCAGTGTTCATGCACATGCCTGTGACTATATTTCTATTTTATTAAGAGTTTAATATTGCTTCTTGGTATTCCAAAGCTATAGGCAAAAAATCTTAATGAGAAAGATATATTTCCATGGCAAGTACATGGTATTATAAACAGAAAACAGGTCTAGCTTTCAAAATTGAGATTTGGACTCCATTCAGAAGTTCATAATTTACACTCCTCTGTTCCCTTTTAGAAATGAGTTTGAAGTGTGAAATTTTTGTATGGTTGACATCTTCACTTGTCACACTGTCTTATCAACAGAATCTGGATTCTGATTGACAAGTTCTTAACCAATGACAAGAATGTTTCCTGGCAGGTTATAAGAGTTTTTCTGCTGTATGGTTTTCTTGGTGATACTCTTCCGTTTTTGTTATGGTTTAAGAAAACCACCTCTCAGCAGAGTGCCTGAAGAACAGGTAATTCCCCCTTCATTTCACTTAAAATTCAACTTCAATTTCAATTTTTGAATTTTCAATTTCAATTGAAAAATTCAAGTTCAATTTCTATTACTGTTTCCTTTCTTGGTTTGGTATCTTGGGATGTAAGGACAGTAATGCAACCCCAAGATTGCTTTACTGCAGTTCTGAGGTAGATAGAATAGAGGAAGCAAGTGAGAGCTGAGCAGATGGTGGGCACTTCTTCACCTGCTGGGCTCTGTCTTGGGGCACTACACACTCAAAAACAATCCCCTGTGTCTTGAAGCAGGGAGAAATAAAATGAACTTGTTCAGGCAAGGCGTTCCCAAACTGAAAGCAGTCTGGTTGTGCCAGCATAGCTCTGCAATGCAGCCAGCCCACCTTGCTCTGGTGCTGCTGGGGGATCATGCATCTCAGTGTTCAGGATTCAAACTCCAATGGTAACAGTGAGGAGGAAATCATTAAAGGTCTGAACAAAAACAAACTTTGGAAACAACATACAAGAACAGTGTTAAGGAGGTGAAGTTGAAAAATCTTGGATTTGAAAGTGGGGACACTAAATTTGTATATTTAAAATATATAAATTTATATTCATATAAATGTTTTTATTTAAGCATTTCACAATCTTAAACCTCCTACATTGTTCATGTGTACGAGGTGTAACTTTCCCTTTTGCTAATTGCAAACTGGAAAAACAAGTAGGGTGAAACTTATAGTGAAGTGGTGACTTGCACATACAGACAAGGAACTTAAACAAAAATTTGTTCTTAAATTTGGGATATTTTTGCATATGTATCTTTAAAATCACTCATCAGATTGGATCTTTAATCTTCTAAATGAGTCCCTGGTATTTTAGAGATGGTGGAAAAGCATGTAGTGGACTCAGAAGCCAAGTCAAAAGCAGTTTGTTATAAGTCTTTTAATGCTTCTCAAACAAAGAAGTATTATAATTTTAGCCATCTCACTTAAGTAGGGATGGCAGACTGTTAAATGTATTGAGAGCAACAGAAATTATATCAATATTTTCCAAGTGTTCTGAAATAATAATTTAAAATAGTCTTCTACTGTAAGGTACATTAATAAGGATGTTGGGAGAAAACAAAAACGAGTAAGATAAGCTGACTTAATACAGTGCTATATCAGTTGTTCTCTATTAATCCTGCAGGAAACCGTATGAAAAAAATTTGTTCCTTAATGACCAATAAGAAATTTTGTTCCTTTCCTCTTAATTCAATGCTTTTTAAGTTTAGATTTATAGCTATTGAAATTGCATGAATAGTGTCTGATAGTTTATTTGAGGGGTTTCTATTGCCACCTAGTGGCTACTTCTCCTTATGCTCTACTATAGGATTTTCCCACTCCGTGAGGAAATCGAGTTTACTGGCAAGTGAAGGAATGACGTAATTTTTAGATTTTCACAAGGAAGGAAGGTGAGAGTTTAGGTGTCCTGATTATATGGACTAAAAAACTCGTAGAGCAACGAAGGTGCTCTCCATCTCTTATAAACTAAGATTTGTGCAACAACAGTAGTGAATATTAATTAAAGCTGTATCATGTACATTAGTATGGAATGTACAGCATTCATTTCTGTTTAAAGTAAGTGATGCAAGTTTGTGGTTCTTTCTTGGTTGAGTTTTAATCTTCTATAGTACGTGCTGGTTCCTCAGGAATTGAATTAATTTTTAGCCCTGCACAAAAATTACTTCAACTCTTCTGAAAAGAGTGAGAAGTATGTGTTGCTCTTGACAGTGTATGTTGAGAGAAATTATATGAAATGTGTGAGTTCTTCAGTTCTAGTTATTGATTAAAATCAACAGTGGACACAAAACAATCTGCTGTTTTTTTATGCTTGCTCAGTTACAATTGAGAGCTGAAATAGAAATGAACATAGTGATCCAAAGTGAGAGTATCAGCCCCCCCTTATTTGTGCCAATATAAAGCCTGAACATGCACTGAAACCAGTGGAGGACCTCTAACTGTGGAGGCGAGATGTGCCTCCTATTCTAAACAGAATTAGAATCAAGCCTACAAACTTCAATAAAATGTAGAAGGTTTCCTTTGTACTTGGTCTCACATGGATAATACAGTACTGTAATACAGATTATACCACGTAACACCTGCATTTAAGAGCTCCACATATCAGAGTTTTATTTGCCCATGAGGCAGTTGTTCAAAATATCCTTCCTTTTTGATTCAGAACTTTCTTTCACATAAACTGATGTTTTCAGCATAGGTGAAAATCTTTTTCTTGAAAGCTCTATTTTAATGATATATAAAAACTTTAAGTGTTACTTTTGCCTCTACAAGAAATGCTGTATTCTGAGTGATAACTACTCTTCCTTTTAAAATATCACAGTTTTGTCTCACACACATTCAGCGCTAGAAGACTTATCTGCTTGTGAAGGCTTCCTTAGCATACACGGTCACTCAGTTTAAATGCATTTTCAAAATATGGAGAAGACTGCAGAATGAATGGAAAAATAAGTGAAGGTATTGATAATGGTATCTTAACTGCATGTGTACAGAGTTAACTGTCTCTTTCTTAGTGGTATTCCTTTTCAGAGCCAGAAGAACTGCTCATCTGAAGCAGACATCTGCATCTGGAGGCTTTTCTAAATGCTTTTAATGCTCAATAAATTGGATGGGAAAGGAGGACTGCTAGGAGACTGCTGTGGGACTCAAGGGCATGCATCAATTTTCCTGTTTGGTCAAAGACTTCCCATGTAACCTTGGCTGGTTCACTTGGATTCAGATTTTCAGAGTTATGAAAGTACTTTAAAAAGGATCTATTTCTTACATACTCAGTTTTCCAAGTCTAAAATAACATGCTGCACAGAAGCACTTTTTTTATTTCCATAGCATTATCCTATGGATAACATTTAGGAAGAGCAAAGAACTTACCTGGCTTTTGTCTCAGCATATCCCACAGTGAATCACTGCCATGTTTCAAATAATAAAACTGAACAGCAAAGTGATGTGGATGGCCGTTCCTCAAAGAGTATGGCTTATTTGCATTGAGACTTATTGCAGAATGAGAAATTGGTGATTGCACCTTGGAAAAATGAATACAGCCAATATAGGAGATAGAATACTAACGGAAGTGTATAGGCAATATCTGCCAATCCTGATGCTTGCTTGACAACTCCAGTACAGGAGTTATGCTAATAAACCTAGGAATAGTTGTCTGCTGTGGCTGATGACTGAAAGAGCCAGCAAGCACCAGCTGGGGCTTGCAGTTCTAATTTTCTTATTCAAGTGCTGGCTGTCTGTTTAGTTTTGTATGTATATATGTACACAGATTGAAACATCTGAATTAGGAAAAGATTGAATTCTGGGTTTAGTGGGTAAATTATTAGTGTCCTTTTCTATCATTTCTTGAAGTGTTTCAAAATTCATCCTTCCTATAAAGTTTGGTAGATAATGAATTTTAAATCAAATTTTTTTACTTGCTTTATTTTTTGTACAGGCATTTTTCAGTTGCAGATCCTGCCTTTGCTAGCACAATAGCTATCATTGAAGCACACTGAACATGGTTTATCTATATCTATTCCAGGCTGTTTGCTGTCATTTTGACCCAGACAGATATAAACTTTCCCAGTGTGATCATCAGTGCAGCGATGTTTAAGCTACAGAAGCCTAAGAAAGATTTCTGTTAGAACATAACATAGTATACCTTGGCAACTAATTGATAGGGTGAGAAGGTCATGGGGAAATGCTGGTCGCTCAGATGCCTGAGATTGTAAATATCTTTCTGAAATGTTTTGGCATTTGTGTGGCTGCCATGAGTGAGTTAAATAAAATGAGGCATGTGGGGGGGAAAAACTGAAACAGTCAAGGCACAAAGAAGTGCTTCTAGCTACTCCCCAACAGGGTTGGTGATTAATAATGGACTTTTCTGAACCTCTGGGTTGCCCAGGATATGGATGTTCCCTACAGTAGCCCTCTGGGATGAGTTGAGGTGAGGGCAGGAGCTCTATATCCCTGCATTGTGAGTATGGTAACTGCACAGAAAAGACTTTTCTTAACAGCATAAGATGCTTCAGACAATAGGAAAGATAAATTTAATCCCCAAAACTTAATGTGATGTTGAAACTTCTCCACTATTTTCTGGAGAAATTAATTCAGTAGAACAGCAGTTTTTGAGATGCCTGTTACCAGTTGGCATTGTGCAGTTTATCTACTAGATAGCCATGGGCAACACATTTATTGCTGTTCACTTTGGTTTCACACATTGTCAAGTGCCCATGGAAATGTCCCTGGCCTGGATGTGTCTGCTCTGTATGGGGTATCCCTCTATTTGAATTCTGTTTCAGGAGCAAGAGAAATGTGCTGCCTGCCTGTCATCCTTCTCCACTACTGAGTGACCAGGCAAGATGTTATAAAGCTTCCACTTTCACAAGTTCCTGCAGTACCAGTGCGGTAGTACAAGTCTCTAATGTATCAAGGGCTGTTATTTTTAAATCAGTAGGCACACATTTTTCCTTCATTCCCTACCATTTGTTTAAATCCTATTAAAGCCTGTTGTGCTTAAGTACATACTGAAAGTTTTGAGTTGCTGAAAGTTAGACGTGAGGAATGAAATTGAAGCAACTCAGTTGTACCTGCTAGTTTAACAAAGAGTAAACTTTATGCTTTGTGTATGTGGATTGCAGCTTATTGAACTGCATGTTCATATAAGGATGCTTTTGCAACATCTAATAGGGAGGATTGCCTGCATTTCATTGGTTGACTATGATTTAGTGAGATTCTGGTTGTCTTCCTTCCCCAGAAAGTTTGCTTAGGTAGCATAAAATCATGTGTTTTTCCTCTTTATTGTACTTTGGCCTAGTAATACTGTTTGCAGAGAGAGAGACATGACAGCCCTCTCTGAAGAGTTTGCACTTGAAATAAATGTCCCAGGAAACTTGTTTTCCATGTATATTAACTTTCTGGAAAAAAAACCTCTCAGGCTCTGAGTTGGATGAAGACAGGGAAGTCCAATCTAGTCTCAAAGAAAATATTTTTTAAGAAATATTCTTAACTAAAAGATAGCCGATGCAACAAAATATCTATTTTTCCACTAGCTGACAATTCTGAAACTCCTGGGAACAGTAATGCTGCTGAGGTGGGGGTAAAAATGCACCCGTTCTCTCAAGCCCCTTGGGAACCGTACTTCTTAACTCTCTGATGGCACATAGTTCATTTCCTGACCTCTGCAGAGATGGTGGGATGGGGGGGAGGGTGGAGGGAAGTTTTTTCTTTTAAAAAAAAAAAAGGGTAAAACAGCTCCTTAAGGCTAAGGAGTGAATGTGGAGTTCAACTTGAAATATAGGAAGACAGTTTTTCAGAAGTTGTAGCTGTATTTAGCATCTGAGTTCATGAGATCCACATGTCCCATCTTCTTTTTCTACAAATCCCAGGGGGGGGGAAAAACATTTATTTTGATAGCCTGAAAGGAAAAAAATGTCTGTTCATCAATTTCCCCCTTTTTTAAGTGATAACCACTGACTCTACCCGTATGTTATCTTTATCCTGAGGCAGCAAATTTATCATAATTTATTCTGGTATATTCTAAATTTACCATGTTGATTACCACTGTATAAACAATGTCTGGCATTTGCCTCAGCCAAAGAATTGAGGCTGGCGCTGATTTGAAGTAGAGATCTGTGGAAGAGCTTCAATTTACTGAAGTGGCTGTAGTATCAGAACAAACACCAGAGATAGATAGCAAAGGATACGGTGGTTTTAAAAGGAAAAAAAATAAGGATTCTTCTCTTATGTAATGCTAATGAGTCACTTACTGAAATATATCTGTTTGGAAAGGGAAGTCCAAATGACACAAGGTTAAAAAGCATTAGAAAGTGTTCTGCAAGTACAGCGGGCTGGACTCTCTCATGGAAAAGCTGCTCTTAAGCCTTCTTAGGGATCAATGGGTAAGGGTTAAAGAAATCTTCTTGTAATTACTCCATACAAATAGAAGCAGTAACATGAAAGCATCTTCATAGCTTGGATTGAAACCAGTCCTAATCTTAGACTAGGAAGGATTTAAACATCCACCCCTCAAGAAAATGTGAAGCAGGGATTCATAACTGGAGATAAACTGTCTACAGGAAGTGAATTACTTAATGAGTTGGTCAAACAATATATTTATCAAAGTATACCTGAAGCCCCACACAAGAAACTGCAAGAAGTAAGTTATCTGTTCCCTCACACAAACTCAAGGTGACTCCTTTCTTCATAGCTTAACAGTAACTCTAATTTAAGTGGGAAATTCTTAAATGAGCCTGAATTCATGAAGAAAACTTATAAATAATGTAACAAGTTCATTATATATAAAGCATATTCAGGTTTCATTTTTTTCTTTCCAGATGTGTGATTCTCTGTCATCTTGTGAGTCTAGTTACCCCACAACACTTCCTCTTTTGCATAGAGACCATGAGTGAGCTGTGACTAAATTTAATGAGGCTACAAATGTCTAAATGACTTTCCTGGCCAGGATTCCCCTCCATTCTTCCCTTTTATCTTCTTCTGTGGAACCTACCCAGACAAGGTACAAAGTGTGTATACTAACTCTCTTAATCAAAATCCAAGGAACTATCTACATTACTTAATTGCTTATCATGCATTCCTGGACTAGCAATGTGTTTTCTTATTGTAACAGAAAGACACCAGTTTGTCAATTCAGAGCTCTACCTTGCATGTTTGCTGACTAAAATGGAAAATTAGCTTCTGTTATGTGTGGAGTTCACAAATTGAGACAGCATGAACAGGAGAGCTTTTGGGATAGAAATGTGCACAAGTTTAGCAAATACTTTGTTGGAAAAATATTTGAAAGTCTGTCTCTAACGTTTTCAATGTTTCAAAATGGTTTTGATTCTTTTACCTTTGTTCAATAGTGTTAAAGAAATCCAGACATGAGTTATGTTTCTGATTTTTTTTCTGAGTTAAGCTAGACAGATAATTTCAAACTGACTTCCTACAGATTCTGCTGTACTCTGCTCTTCCTGTACAGACGATATTAAATTCAATATGAAAATAGGATTCATTTCTAAACAACAATGAAGGAAACAAATTATTTAAGATATATTTAATACATAAATATTAAAAATGATTTTAGCATTTTTCAAAGACAGTGCACCCTAAGGGACATGAGGTTGTTAAATACATCTTGTATAGAGGAGATGCAGTCTAAGAAGTATTTTGCATATTCTCATGTAGACCACAACTTCCTGAAAGCCAATGTACAATTTTGGTTGCTTGAATTGCACGCATGACTACTTAAACTCATGATATTAATTGCTTTGGGGATTAAACTGGGATGAACAAAACCTTACAGGAAAAAAAAACCTGTTGGAATGTATCTTTTCGTATATCAGTGTTTCGATCTGTCATGTTAGCCTGTACAGCACTTTTATTCATGTTATAGCATAATAAGCAGCACAGAGTATCTTCCAAATAAAAGGAGCTTTGTTAAATAAACAAGTTAGTGCAATTTTAGTGTATCCCTTATGGAAATTATTACATGAAAAGCAAACTCAAAGCTCATCCATTCAGCACATGCTTAAATAAACGAGGGAGTGTGTGTTAACCTTTGGCATCACCACCTCACTTGTAAAGCTACATTAGCTTGAAGCTAATGCTTGAAGGTAAGCGCCCATCTACTATGCTTTGCTGGCTTGGGATGTATGGTGGCTTTCCCCTTCAATCCAAACAAGGTTGTTAATTTTTGTTTGTTCTTAACGAATTTTTATTCTGATATAGCAAACCTTTTATACTACAGTAGCGTGAAATCTGATTTGTGTGGCGTTTTTTCTTGTTCATGTCAACTAGGGAACAAGGTAGTATGAGATGAGCTGAAACAACATATTTTTTGCCTCTGAATTATTTGCAGGTGGACTGAGAGGAAGCAACACACCCTTGTAATTGCAGGCAAAAGCAGCATCCCACCAGTGCATTAGTGAGGTAAGAAGGAAAGAGGGATGTTAGGATGCGGCTCTGGCAGTGGGTGGCTCCTGGCTGTGATGCAGCTCTGTGCACAAGGATGCTTAAATTGTGCTGCAAAAGGCATTTGGGACAGATGAAGGCAGCTATAGGTGATGCTCATTAATCAGCCCTGGCAGCATTCTGTGGCAGCCTTACCAAAGCCTGTGGAGCAACAGTGCTGACTGTGCTTCAGTTTCCTTCCTCTGCATTCATTTTCCTGAGTGTTCAGGCAGGTTTCTTTGAAACACAGTTGTTTCATATGTTTTTCTTGTAAATGTATAATCCATGTTGCTTCTGATGCATATGTATTTATACCATGAACTGATCTTTTGCCTGTGGATTGAAGCCCAAATTAAAATGAGAGCACATGTCTGTGAAGACAGCTTCTCTATAAAGCTGAGGAGAAATAAGTGTTTTCTCTCACAGTGACAATATGCTACATTTAGCAGATGTTGTCATATCTTACATTTGATAAACCACATGCTGTGATTCTTTTATTCTTCTTATTCTTGAATCTTAAATGATGGTTTCTGTAAGGAATCCTTCTAGAAATTCAATTTGGTGTTATAAGTCATTTCTTCATACAGTCTCAGATATTGGCTTCTTAGTATGCTAAATGCATGCTAAAGAGAATTGATTTTGAAGTGCTAAGTTTCTCTTAATGCCACAACAATCTTCTGGGACTTGAAAACAGGCATTTGTTCCTACTTGATAGCTTCTGAGTAGTCTTTGCTTTGAATACTGCATTTGGAATAATGAAGAAAAAGTACAGTACTACTTTTTGAACAGTTTAGAGGGCTTTTTGGCTGATAGACCGAGATTGAATCTCTACTAATGTGTTCTTTAGAGCTCAGTGCTGTGAAACTTAATTGGAGAGTGCATAACAGACTTGATCTTCTAGGATGAAGAGAAGCTGCGCTAATATGTTTAGTGATGTAGCAGATTCTTCTGTGGCTTTAGCAGCTTAGCTGTGTTACCTATACTCCAATTTAGGAAGCAGTTGGAATTCATTGGGAAAAATATGGTTAAGAATAATGTGGTCTAAAAAAAGAAAAAGATCAGGTATTTACAGTCATGTGTTTCATGTACTTCTGTGTTGCTAATAGTTGTGAAGAAAAGATTGAAGTTCTTTTCATAGAATATAATTGAGTCTTAAAATATCTGTAACGTTATCTCTTACTCTAGTAATTGCTACCCAAATATACCAAAAGATACTTTCCCTTAACAGACTGTTAAGCTGGGAGACAGGCCAAGAAACTAAAGAGTATACTGGCAAACTTCACCCACTGGTATTGAAATGGTTATCTAATAACTTCAGAGGCTTAGAGGCTTCTTGTGGACTTTGCTGATCAGAAATCCATATTGCATTGAGTACAGTGTAGGTGGTCATCACTGCTGCAGGGCAGAGAGATGTTTTGCTACCTTGGTCATTCAGTCACAATGGTCAAATAAACTTCTATAAACTCATGGCTATCTTTGGGGGCTGGCACTTCCTCCTACCTGTAATCAACCAGCCAAAATCTCAGCCATGCACTGTGGTGTATGTTGCAGTAGGCAATAATGGGGTATCGGGCTGTGATGCGATAGGACCTCCCCTGCTCTGTGATAAGAGACGTGATGTACGCTTGGGGGCATAGATGTACTAGATGCAAGTAAACGCACATGGATGTAGGAACATAGATAAGCATGTAAAGTATATAGGTTGCTGTTTCGCTTGCAATAAATGCTGTTTTACTTAACATCACATTGGTGTATTTGTGGTGAAATGGTTGGGGCATAGCGGGGATGGTGTGAACCCTGGCTAGGCCATAGGAACGTGAGGAACAGGGGGTTTCCTACGCAAAAACAGGTGTAATATGAAGGGAAAATGGTAGTAACACTATGAAGTGACTGTGTTTCTTTTGACGTTGTGCTGGGTTCTCTTCTGCAGAGAAAGAGAAGAGTGAGAAGCTGGATGAAGCACATCTTGAGAATAACTGAAAACACAGTTAACAGAATTGAATTGAACAAGTTTGATACACTGCAGTCATGATGCTATGATTTGAACTCCTAACCACTGTTCACCTTCATGTGAGGTAGGGGATGGATCTTCAAAGAATAGGCTGCTTCCTGCATATGCAGTACAAATCACCATGCCTCAATGTACTATAAATGAAAGTGGTAGGAAGTGGCTGTATCAGCATTTTCAGGACAAACTGCATCATAAGCAGAAGGCAGAATCTCATTTTGTAAATACATTTATTAGATCAAGAGTTGTGACATCATAGCTCTCCCTGAACAGATCCCTTCATAAAACTCTAAAAAACAAAGTTGATTTAGGCGTCCAAACATTTCTTTGGGTACTTCTATCACAAAAAACTTAAAGATGCCATAAATAGACATGGTACTCCAACAGTCTACATCTCCTCAGAAATTGTTTTTTATAGAAAAGCTGAAGTTTCCTCACATGTGCTTCATATTGTTGACTTATTTTCCTGGAAGTTTAAACACTGAAATTTAAGCAGCTGAACTTCTTAACTGTCTTACTAGAGTGGACACAGGCACTTGAAGGTAAAAGTTAGGCTTCCCAGGATAAGACCTGTATCTGTTTAGTTTTATCTTTATTTTCCAAGCTGTTTCCACTACAATGAGTCTAAACACTAAAAAAAACCTATCTCCATCTGTTTATATTTTCATCATTTAATTTAAACAAGATATTATGATGTCTTTAGATACAAAGTAAACACTTGCCACTCTGACACTGCAAAATGTGATGCTGTAAACTATCTGGACCTTCTCCAGCTCTACCTTGTCTTGGTTGTTTTAGGACTAGATTTTAATATTACTACTGGGACATAATTTTCAAAGTAATAAACAATTAAACAGTAGCAACAGAAGCAATATAGTGTGAAGAACTATTTTTTTTTTTTTACTGTAGGGCTTCAGCTGGCTTGGGTTTCTGCTTAAGATGATTTCATGACCGAACACCAACTGCCTTCTTTTATTCTTTCCTCAGATATCTTTCAATCAAAACAGAGAAGGCAAAAGTCATATCATAATTTTGTACCAGAAGTTAAATCTATTAATGAATTAACTGTGAGAAATATTTGTCAGTTGTGAAAAACCAGACTTTCTTCATGGTCTTTCCACTGCTATCATGCTTTTTATTCTTGAAAATATAAAATCAGGTTATGTGCTACATAAAACCTCATGAAAGTGTAAGTTAATTGTAAGTGACTTAACTGTGGCCATTTCTGGGATGAAGCTGAGCCCACTGGAGTACTATGGGTCAGATTATTTTTTTTTTGTTCAGCATTTGTTTTTTTACTGTCAAAATGTCTATAGAAAGAAGAAAAAAATGCAAAAAAAAAACCCACAAAACAACAAAAACAACTTGTATGTTACTGGAAAGAGTTTTGTGACCATGATAGCTCTGTTTCCCTCAAGTTTTCTGAAACTCCGTTCAGTTCTTCAGTTTTGGGCATGTTGCTACAAAAAAGACCTCAAGGCCCAGCAGCGTGCCCAGAGAAGGGCAATTAAGCTGTGAAGGGTCAGGTCTGGAGTTCTGGAGTCTGGAATTAAGCTGGAGTACAGGTCATAGGAGGAGTGGCTATGAGAACTGGGGTTGTTTATTCTGAAGAAGAGAAGGCTCAGGGAAGACTTTATTGCTTTCTGTTCCTGTCTGAAAGGAGGTGGAGGCGAGGTGACAATCCACCTCTTCTCCTGGGTAGCAGCAATAGGAGGAGAAGGAATGTACTCAAATTGCCCCAGGAGAGATCTAGGTTGGATGTTAGGAAAAATTCCTTCTCTGAAAGGAGTAGCCAGGCCCTGGAATGGGCTGTTCAAGGTGTGGTGGAGCCACTGTCCCTGGATGTGTTTAAGAAACATTTAGATAATGTACTAAGATATAGCTTAATGGGTGAAATTGGTAGTGGGTGGATGGGTGGACTAGATGATCTTGGAGAACTTATCTAACCTTTATGATTCTATGATTCTAACTCATTGTGATCAGGAGGGTTATATGCATTGAAAGTGAAAGATACTGCATTTTGCAGAGGTTAAAATGTGTATTTTGGAATAAAATATATTTTAAAATTCCATTAAAAATGACCTGCAAGTGGCTGAACAGGAAGACAAACATTCCTCAGCATGAGGATTCTGGTCATGGAGCAAATAATCTAATATTGAAGGAAAGGAAGCTTTGAGAGAGACTTTATTATATGGATCCACTACTGATTTTTATGCTCTCATAGATATGGAACAGGAAAACATACATGAAAAGCTGTACAAATCCTGGTATTTCATACATTCTTGAGTATATTTTTCAAGTGTGTTTACCCTTCTAGCCCATATTTTGTCTCTCCTGGCTCTCCATTTGGAAGCTACTTGTTCTCTAGTATGTTAAAATCTCTATGAGAGGGACCCTGTGGTCCATATGTATTTTCAAAGCAGTCCTGGATTGAGTTGAATTTAGCAATAAAACAGTACTTAATATCCACGCAGAGTAACAGATAGACTTGTTAGTTATGATAATCCTTCAATTCCAAAGCAACGAAGAATAAAACAAGAGCAGAAAGATGGAAAAACAAATGTTGTTATTGAGGGAAGGAAAACCTTACCTTATCAAAGGTCTCATCATGTAGTTTAGATACACCATTTAGTTTCAGAGGAAATATCAAGCAATACTGAAAATAATCCTGAAATCCAGGGAAGTGGTTTTCCCTGGTACTGTGACTTGGCTGCTCAGTGGGGTGCCAGTAGTGTGGAGCTGGAAATGTGTGCAGCCTACTTAGCACTGCTCCCAGGGCTGTGGCCTGACCTGCTGAATGAGGAGAACTTGCAGATACAGCAGCCTTGGGTATCCCTTCTTAGGTGTATCTTCCTGTAAATGTTACCTAAACTATTTTATTCCTTGCTCTAGTCCTATTTTACACTTAATCCAGTGCTACAGAATTTCAGTGAGCTTTGTTCTTGCAGAGTGGTAATAAAGTATAAGTGTCCTTATAAACTGAGGGATAAGACTGTCCCATAGGCAAAAACAGTACAAGGTAATCCAGAAAGACCTTTCCCTTTTCACTTCAAAATAGATTTTCTAAAGCACCCAACTGTACTGTCGCAAGCGAAATACTACTAAAGTCCATCTTCTCACTGATTTTAAAGAGCTTTTGCAATGGTCTCTGAGTAAATAATGAGAATTTCTTCCACCTCAATTTATGTTTAATTTTCAAACTAGGCAGTTATGTCTTTCATCTTTATTCTTTATATTGTTTCTTGTCAGAAATATATACGGCATCTATATACACAGTGTTCATTATATATAAAGTCCAGAGGATTGTCTTGCTTGGTGAAGAGATGAATATATGACTGCAAGAAGCACTTCAGAGTTCATCCAGAATACATAGTTGCCCGTTCCTTTGTAGCCTGGATTCAGTCAAAGGTGTATTTAATGGTAATTTAAGGTTTTCTTTTAATACTAGTTCAAATTATGATAAATGGTTCAGAGAAGATGCTCAGGGAGAAAGAGAGCCCTCTGTTAGTATCTAGTTTGCTGCTTAAGCCTGCAAATTTCAGGAAATATGTTAATATATGTTCAATAGCAAGTTAAAGAATAAAGCAAATTATCCCATCTACTGACCAATGTGAAGTTGTTCCCAACTGCACATTCCCTGGTGTTTGGTCCCCAAACTGAATGCTTTTAATACCAGTCCCATACATGTGCACACTTATGTGAGGACCTTTCAGTACAAAATCATGTAACGCTGGAGATATTAGCTTTTCCCTTCCAGTTTCCAAATTAGCTGTTGTCTATGAATGATATCATCACTGGCATGCTGTCTGCAAGCTGTTTTTGCCATGACATGAAGTACCCTCATCATACTGTATGTTCTGTCATACACTAGCTTTCATTTTCATTTCTGAGTGGAAGAATAAATATTGCTTTTGGAAAGTGTGACAGCAGAGGAAGGAGAGCATTGTGTCAGAGATGGCTGTGGCTCTTGTGCTGTAATGCAACATGCTTCAGATGTTGGCCTGGAAGCTCCCCATCTCTGTGCATGGAAATGAATCCTTTAGTTAAAGGAAACGTAATTGAGATGGTGTTACCTTAAATTAACCTTAGCTTTGCTACCTTCAAGCCTTACAACCAGTAGAAAGGCATCTACAAAAGGGCCTCTGGAATGCTAGGTGCTCTTTTCCACTGATGGTGGAGTGGGTGTACCTGAGTAACATAGACATCTCTGTGCCTGTGGTTAGGTGAATGGGGAGGATATGATTTAATGTAATCTTTCAATGCAGAGAGAGGAATAATGAAGATTTCAAGGGGAACTCTTTTTTAACTTACCAAGCCATCATCTATGTAAGTGAGTGTGGTGAAAATGGGACAAATAGGAGAGTTAGAAGAGGATGCATAAGGTCTTAAATAAAAATTATATAAATTCATTGGTTGTAACAACTTTTTTCCTATTTATTTACTAATTTTACTAATCACACCTTTGGAATAAATTAGGGCACCATGTTAGCTTTTTCTCTTCTTTACATGACATACTGAATTGGCCTATGATGCTCCTTTTCAGAATGCTTTGTTCAATTACCACGTATCATGCATAAGTGTGTACATGTGTGCATAAACAACTAGAGACTGCCAAGTTTGTGTTATTCTAGTGCTATCAAAGTGAAGAAGAACAATAAAGTCAGGAAAAACTGTGGGCCAGAGAGCATGTGGAGAATGGATCATGCTAATTTGCTCTTTAGATTTGAAATCTGGATTTTTGGGGCAGGAAGAGCTGGGAAGAAGGAATGCTGGCATGGGCACAGGCTCTCTGGAAGGTAGGAAAAAACAAAATGGATATGCAACGCTCTAGTTTCTGCAAATGTGAGAAATGGAGAGAAGGGAGGTGGAGGGATCATGTACTTTATATTAGCTTTTAATATGAGCTTTGTAGTGTCTGTACATAGAATATTTTCTTCATACAGATTCTAAGTATTCAAATTGAGTCACTTGGGATTTATTTAAAAAAAGGAATGAAGAAAAGGAAACACAACTCTCAAATTGTGAAGAAAGTGTTTAACTTAAGCAGAATATAATGCATGATTTGAAAGAGGTCAGGGGAGACTGGGGAAGAAATCTGAACAGAAACCCACCTGGCCATTTTGAACCAAACATACACAGCAGCCCCTTAGAAGAACAAATTTGGGAATGTACATCATTGTAGTAGTCTCTGTTCAGCCCCGTACTGCTCTTTGATTTCAAAATTAAAACAAATTAACAAACAGCCCTAGCTTATCTTAAGCCCAGCTTATCATTTAAACATTTATTTTCAGATATTACTGGCTCTTTTTATGGATGCACTTCACACCTTTTATGTGCCTCTAAAGATTAGAATGAGTTGATAGTTTCAGATGATGTACTGTTTGGGAAATTATGTTGCTTATGCAGCAGCTGCCTGTTCCCACGATCTTGCCAAAGTACAGTCTTCATACACAGCTCTTTTTTGATGCCAGAAGTGTAACCTTCAGATAGTTCCTGTTCTGTGGCTTAAATGAATTGCAATATTTGCTGTTTTGCTTAGAGCACTCTACTTTAAATAATTTCATGTGGCTGTAGGACAAATTTTTGAGGTAAAACTCAAACCCTGAGAATACCTTGGAAGAATTCTGTAGCCATTTTCAAATAAGAAACTTCTGCAGGTGCCTTGGTCCTAAAGCTTGTAGGATTATCTAAATTCATTAGAGTATCTTCAGAGCTAGTTTAACCAAGTCTAGAGACTGGGCACTTAGTTTTGCCTCCCTAAAGATAAAATGTCTTTTTTTTTTTTTGTGGTGGTGGCAGGGCTATGGAGGATAAGTTCCTTCCCCTTTTCTATATACGAACTATAAAGAAAAAGAAATTGGGAGAGGGGGAAAGCAATTTCTGAGGCCAGAAAGCTGATGCTTTGCTGTAGCATAGATACTGGAAAGAGATGAAACATCAAGAACACAGGAAATATTGGGCTCATAGTGAATAATGCCTCTAAATGCCCCTTTCTATGTATTTTGTGTGTGTGTTTGCATGTCCCATGTGAGGAGGAAAGCAAAATATTATTTTATTTTTATTCATAATTTCTTATATGAACTAATTTGAAATATTTGTGGTCAGTTTTCCACAGGAACTGAGTCCTCACAATTACTTCTGAAATCATCCAGTGCTGTTTTTCAGACTTCATGTATTACAAGTTTGATTTGTCACAGTACTATGTACTCCAAGATTGTCTCACAAGCTTACAGCTGCTCTCAATGTCAATTTTTAGTTTCTGTACAGAGCAAAAACCTCCATAACCTCATGGCTCTTAGTAAGATGTGAAAATAAATCTGCAAAGCATTCAATTAAAGTAGGTGTGTGAGAGAAAAGTGGAAATAGGCATAAAAGCATGAAGTTTGTAGAGTATGTATTCAAAGCAGGGCTTGGGTGATATGCTTCTGTGTAATATGTGAACATACAAGGAGAGCAGAAGACAGAAAAAAGGCAGTGTTATGATTACACGAAATAAGGCAGAAGTCCTGTTAAAAATCTGGAGTGGGATCATAGAATTAAGCTGGATAAATGTGCATTTGCACAAAGAGGCAATGGCTGCAGGAAAGCTGTGTGGATTCAGGCAATAATCTTCTGGCATTTCCCAATGTAGTTCATCAACCTTAATCTTTATTAAGTATTTTCTAGAGGGATGCAAGTTAAACAGTGTTTTGCCATTTTGTTCAAAGTGTAGTGAAGAGTTAGTTTTACTAGCAAATTTGATAGGTTGAATGCTTAAATTCTGGAAACCAAGGATGCTTTCAAACTGAAAATAATATATGTGATAAGAACCGAACATTTCCTTAGCACCCTATAAATTATTATAGAGAACTACTTTTCAGTCGTCTCACATATTCTCTAAGTTCATCAAATCTTTGTTAATGTTGAAATAAACGATGCTGTTTTTAACACTTGTAGAACAAATCTAGAGACCTTTGAGATATTTAACTGTATCATAATGGGCTAAAAATTCAGAGCATGCTGCTGACATTTTGTCCATCTTAAATTCCACATTTTCACAGAATACATGATGAATCTGAAAGAGTTAATACTTGTAAGGAATAAACAGCAAAGAATAAATCAGGAGACCTTCTGAGTTTGTCTGAAATCTGACTCCAGCCACATTCTAGCTCTGTATGAAAAAGAGAGCTTCCCAAGCTCCCCTCCTTCCACATTCTCTTTCATACAGAGAGAGAACTTGTATGCAGAGTCCATATGAGGGCTTTTCCTTCCAATCTTCCACTTGGAATGGAGGAACCTGAGAGTTTTCACCCTTGCTCTAGTTGAGGCATAACCAGTGTGCCATCTTTGTATGGCCTGTGAGGGAGATTAGGGAAGTTTTTTGTGAGTGGCCAGTGTTCAATGTGGACAAGCGAGATGCGCTGATCTTTATCTGTGTTCCTGTAGTACCTTTAAATTCTAATCATTGGCCGTGACCTGAAGCTGTTTGTTGATCTATATAGACCATAAAGAAGAACATTACATAAAACTATAGCACTTGAACAATAAATATACTTTGATCTTTCTGAAATGACGTGGGTTCTTTGAGGTAGCATATTTGAGGATGTCGCCTCAGTTTTTCATTGGAGAAATTATGTCAATTTCTTTTGTCATTTTAGAAATATCATATCTTTATAGAGAATATATTGAGTTGCTCTGAAATATGTATGAAATGCTTTCCTGGCTGTGGTTTGGCATATTATACAGGATGCAAATATAATGACACAGTATTCTCAATCCTGTGTCCTAGCAGTTAAGATAAAGCTTTTATTGATTTCAGTGCCTGGAATCAATGTGATCTGGATCTGAATTTTCAAAATCTAGCTTCAGAAAATCAAATGTGTGCTTTTACAAATGAAGATTTAGTTTACTGTGAGCAGTGTGTCTGAACAAATGCAGACTGCGTTTCAACTCATTTCCACACACAGCATATATAACATATTCCTTGGTAGCCGTAAATACAGAAACCTTTCAAATTTGTTGGTGTCACCTCACTTTCTCATAAACATGAGTTTCCTGGTGAAAGCAATTAATGAAACTGAGATTAGATTTCAGAATCTTAGATACTGAAGAGATAACAAGAAAGCAGTAACATAGATATGTTAATATAACTCCTAAAGCAGAATAAAAATTTAACTTTAGCAAAGTCAACAGAAACATGCTTCTTTTCACATTTGATTTCCATGAGAAACTACATTAAATTAAAACCTTTCAGTGCAACGTTCTTCCATTTTTTGCATTTTTACTACCTAGAGATCAAACAGTTTGACACAGCAAAAATTCTCGTGAGTTAGAAAGAAATGCTGATTGGTTTGTTGGCTGGTGGCCGGGGGAATGTTATGACTGAGTAATTATGTGTTCTGGACAGATGTATTAACCAGGCTTCGGGCTGGAGCCACTGGATATTATTTTAGTCATAAGACTAGAGGAACTGAATCATTTTCAAAGAGCTGGCTGGCTGACACTACTCTAGTGATGCCTGTTCCAATGATTATTTGGCAACAACTTCCAACGCTGCACTTATGACACAGTAAACAAAAACTACATTAAAGGTTTGTTTTTTAATCATAAAGAAGTTGAACATTTCCACTGAGCTTTTTTGCTGTTTATCAAGAAGCACTGAATGCTGTTGTAAAGCTTCCATCCTTGTTCCTCTCACCAAAGAACTGGAGCTGTTTAGCAAAACTGTTTGAGATCTGGTGATAATGAGAATAGTTCAGAATTCAAGGTCTTTCTCAATTCGTTGACTTCTTATCGCTAAACCTGCTGTGTCATATTTATTTATTCAGCCACTCTGTGAGGTGAGCAAGAATGTTTTGTTTTGTTTTATTCTGTTTTGTTTTTAACTGACAAATAGGATTAGGGAGGTTTTTCCTTATCAGCTTCAAGTTAAGAGGGGGTGAGATTTCTCCTGTTCTGGTAAGTAATAAAATCATTTTGCAAGATTGTAGTGTATTATACCAATAGCTGCAGAAAGAAATTGAATGGAAAAAGAAATCTTTATTAAAGACAGTTTTCACTGAAATAATTTAACTTGTATTTGTAAAAGCATATAACGTCTGTGTATTATTTATGCAATATTTAATCTTTTCTATACGTGATTCTTGAGCTATTTCAGGTTTTGTAACCTTGTTACCAGACGTAAAAAAGGCCTTTAAGCTTTGAACAAATTATGTTTCAATTGCTGTTAAACCACTTCATTCTTGTAGCTAATTTGCAAGTGCCCACGTTCAGGGCTGAGTTGTTTGTGTTTTATGTGCTGTGAATCGGTTCACATCCCTGAGTCTTTCCTAAGGACTTGCCATGGAAGAACAACAGCACATCAGATCAGAGTGGGAAAGATTCTGTTATTTTGATTTTTCTCTGCAATGTTGAATTCTGAATATAAAATCTTACATGAGGTCATTTTGAACGTTGCCTGTAGGCAGTATGTCAAGCAAAGGC
This sequence comes from Chrysolophus pictus, assembly GCA_037305975.1. NCBI lineage: Eukaryota > Metazoa > Chordata > Aves > Galliformes > Phasianidae > Chrysolophus > Chrysolophus pictus. The sequence goes on along the minus strand of CM074579.1, from coordinate 47,638,119 downwards.
AAAGTTTCCCTTTCTTTGAATCAAAATGGATTTGAATAAGGAAGGGTTTCTTTTCTGCCCTAAAATTTTGAGGACACAGTATGTGACTGGAAAAATACAGATATGTCCTACGGTCTTGGCAGCTGGTTATTGGAGTCTTGAGAAGCAGTTTTATTTTTAGGTCTCTATTTGTGGTAAAGGAGTGTCCTATGCCCTAGATTCCCCATTTATAAAACACAGGTGATAAACCATTGGGGATGCCAACAGCTACCACAAGGCTAAATGTCTGGGGGGTTATGTTTTTCTTGGTTTGTGGGGGGTATGAATAAATCAATACTAAAAACCAATGCAAAAAGCAATGGCAAAATGTACTAGAGTGAGAATAAAACTCATCTTTCCAAATAGCATGGAGCAAGTTCTTCTGGCCCCTAGTAACTAAATTGTCTTTTGACAGTTCTGTGCATGTTCTGTGTCTTTTAATTTGTAGACCCTGATCAATTAGGAAGGATCAATTCTGAATGTTTGTCCTGCACTCTACTGCTGTTGGCAAAATGGTGTTTGTCTGCTAACTTCCCTTCCATATACCTCTGCTGATGTACAAAACTGTAAAGTCAGAGTTTGTACAGCACTGACACATGGAAAAGCAAGACCCTGATTCTGAATTTGTTCTCTTTCTTTATTATGTAGTTTCAGGAAAACAGGAAGTTTTTCTCTGAGAGAGGAATAAAAAGGGAAAGATAGGCTAATTGGGCTCCCATACAAGTACTTATTTTATAATTGTTTTGCTTTCTTAATATTTTTAATGAAGTGTAACTTGTTGCCAGCATTGTATTAATATTGTACGTTGCAAGTCTATGTATTTCCCAGTTTGATGGAAGCTTAGCAAATAGCAGACAAACAGATGCTTCTCTAATCGGAAACCAATGAAGAAAGAGTCAAGAGATACCCTCATGCTTTTGTTCCATTGTCAGTTCAGTCACGAACTGGGTTATGGCTCTGTTTTGGGTCTTTCAAAAATCTGTCTTATTCTGAGAGGACTTGAAAGCATTTTTTTTTCCTTTTCAGAAACGTGGAGGGGAGTCAGAAAAGCATACACTTCATTTCCTAACTAAGACTTTGTGGTCTACATCTTTGTGTGCATCCACGCATATACATCCGTTTGTGCATGTGCATAAGTGATGCAGATTATTATCTGCAAGCCATTCAAGACTAGCAGACAAAAATTAAAGCCTCAAAGTGGCACTTCTAAATTTGTTCCGAAGTCCCAATGTGTCTAGGAATCTGGCCAAGACAAGGTCTGAAAATGTCTTCAAGAGCTGCTTTCTTCAGTGGGCCAAACCTAAAGCAGCCCATCAATAGCAGACTCTTCTTTGTCATTCATCTGATGTGGAGGGGCTCAGTGGATCCACCATGCTGATGTGAAGAGAATGTAAGTGATCACATATGCATAAATGAGATCCTGCTGTCATAAATGTCTGAACTGTACTCATTTCAATCCCCAGGATACTTATGAGTGCACAACAGTCATTAATTCCTTATCAGCCATAATGAGATTAAATGGTGAGCTGAGGTCCCTGGAAGATTTATGCGTCTTCTTTTCCTTAATTGGAAAAAGTTAGGCTTTAGGAAAGATAATCATGCAAGCACGCACACACACACACACACAAAAAGAAAAAAAAAAAAAAAAAAACAACTCCACAACAATAGTAATAATAGTGAAAAATAATCTTTCTGGTTTAGTTGTAATTTCTTTTCTGGTACTTACATCTGAGATGTTAACACTAGAGTCCAGACACTGAACTCTCATGAGGCAAATATGTTAAAGCTTTATAGATTACAATAATTATTATCCCATTTACCCTGGGAACAAGTGAAGAGATACAGAAATGAAAAACAATGTGAATAAATCTATGATAACCTTGACCAAGAGTTGCTTTTTTTAAAGATAAAAAGTGGAAGGTCATGGGACTTGAGGGCTTGAGCTCCTTTAATAATGTGTGCTGACAGCAGTGGCAAGCAACTATAATCCTTATAGTACAACTATACATTATCCTACAAATTGCTGTAAATGGAAATAAACAGTGGTGCTTGGGGCAGCTGGCGTTAGTTCACACAGAGCAAAACAACCCACTGTGAGTACAAATGAAGACTAACATTTTTTCCTTCAGTTAATTTCTTCGAAGTGTGTATATACCACTATATCTAAGAAAAGAAAATTAGAAATATATTCTGCATTGGATACACATGTGCATGCTGAAATTGAACGGATAAATGTCTTCAAGCATTTGGACTCAGCCATCCATGGCTGCGATGTGATTTTGAATGGTAAATGATTTCATGGTACAATCCTAAGGGTTAGAAGCCCAGCACTGTTAGATGGCCATCACTGAGAGGTGACAGGTCATTGTTTCTCCCATATTTGGAAATCAGCAGGAGGTAGGAGCTGCTACCTTGAGAGAAATGAAATCCTGTTGACTTGCAGATTAACAGCATTTCTTCTCTTTTCAGTCACACAAGATCTTGCATCTTCTATGTCTTGTAATTTTAGGGAAGAAAACAACAACACTTGCTACCATCCTTGGTGCCATACAAACGAAGAAAAGCACCACCTCAGCTCACCCTGCTCCCTTGGCAAGTGGTGACATAGGGATTGGTTTGGGTCTTGGCTGGTACATCACTTTTAAATGATGAGATTAGATGAGCAATTTAGAGGATGACTTATTTTACCCTGATGTTTTGGTATTGGGGCGAGGGGAACTTTTTATACTTTTGTTTTTGAGAATAAGAGTTTTTTGAGAATAAGAGTTTTTGAGAATAAGAAGACTTTTAAACATGCACAATGAAGGTGGTGTCTGATTTACGACTGATGGGAGTATGTATTGAAAATAAATCCATTACCAATATAGCACTATCTGAGCATTAAATTTATATTAATTTGTAAGTCCACCACTTGAGCTCTTCTGTTTTCTTACAAATTAAATCCCTTCTATACTGGCAAAACTCTTGATGCAAATATGTTACAGATAGAAAGAAAAGCAGACTATGAATGAAGATATTCTGCTTTGTTTTCAAAACAAAGAAAAAATAGAAATTCTAGTGCTAGTAGGTTAGGGTTCAGGATGTTTACATGATAATTTGAGTGGGAACTGAAACAAAAGGAACATTTTCATCCTCTCTGATTAGTAAATATTTGTATGGGGCTATAAAGATGAGAGAATTGTTAAGTGTTATTAATTAATATTCTTTCAAAATATTTATAAGATATTTATAATATTTATATATATATATGACAACAAAAAATTTTCAATATAAAAGTGAATTAACCCAGAAAAAAAATGCCGAGCTTTTGATCTGCTTATACATCACATCACTGCAAACTCTTTCCTTTCAACCTAGAGTAACATTCGAAAGCAGAAAGATATACAGCTGACGTTTCAAACTAAACGACACTACGATAAACTAGGGTTTCTCCAGAAGATAAAATACATCATAAATCGGTGTAACACTTACCTCATTTTAAATATTACTGTCTCCTTTTATCAGGTAACACTATATAACCTCCCCTTACCTCTTTTCTTCCCATATTTTATTTGGTATATTAATTCTGAACAATGATCGCAACCAGAATTTTTTTTAATTAAAATCAAATATATGGCTTTAGAGGCTTAGGTTATCTGATCAAACTATTTTAATTAAAATAAGATACCAGCTCTCTTGATTCATTGATGAATTGATAATAATTGAAATGTACAGTGTTAATTTTAATCTGCAGCCAGTTGTTTAAAGAAATAATTCTTTCCCTTCTTCAAAGTCAAAAATAAATAAGTAAAAAGAAATCCCTTGAGGAGGAAAGGAATCTCTGGCCCAGGTGACCTTTTTTTTTTTTTTTACTGCAGATTGTTATAAAATCATCCATTATTAAAAAGAGCTTATTATTTTTACTTAAAACTTATTTTCCTTTATTTTTCTAAGAATAAGGAAGTACTTGTCTGACTACAGTAGCTGACTTGTTTCTATTTTCATAGCACTCTACCTGTACAGGAACATCATGGCTCTCACAAATGTATTTGCTTTACAAAATGCCAGCTCCATCATAATCAATTGGGAAACAGATCTCACCACAGTGGGTATTTCCCCTGGGCCTTGCCCCAAGGAGTGTGCATGTAACCCAGACAAATTTCAAACCCAGAAAACTATTTGTATGACGGCTGTCATGGAGCAGCTCTGCAAAACCCCATTAGAGGAATGTGGGGAGTATGAAATAAAATTCAAACTGCTCAAGAACAGCGCACACAGAATCAGGAGAAAGAAAGTAAACGTAGGTTTTATTATTATTATGAACACTGTGATCTACTATCAAAATAAGTTCTCCTTAAGGTATTTCTTAGAATGCTTCCCTTCGGTGAGATTTAAAATGCTGTTATAAAAAGTCTAAGTCAAACTTCTATTCAGAAACTGTTTTAAGTCTTTCTTTAAGATAAGATTTTTAGGAGTCGTTAGTTAATATTTTATGTGGGCATACAGCGTAGCATGAATTTGATAACTGAGGCTAAAACAAAAGTGTAGAGCTTTTATCGCAGCTACTGAAAAGAGTTTCTATATAATTGAAGAAAAGTTGGAAAGAGATACATGTGCACGAGTTACAGAAAAATGTTTTTTTCCCCCTTTGAGACTGTTATCCTTAATTAGATATTAATTCCATGTGGGGCGTCAGCTGGAATTCTTTCATTTAGAATGATTGATTTTTAAGATCTAATCCGCTTTGATAAATCACTGTGTGAGCATAGCTCAGTTCAGAACAGTGATTTAATTCTACTGTGACTATTCTGACCTTAAATATTAAGCAAGCATGGGATACTTGGTGAGAACTGTTGGGGAATGTTCTTCTGAACAGAAGCATTTTTGTTTAGTTCATTGCAGAAATTTTCCAAATCCGCCAATGATTAATCAAAACGAATGAACTACAAATAAACAACGACCTGTTCCTTCTTTCATAATAACTTTGGTTATTCTACATGTGCACTCTGTCTAAGCCACTGAGAAAACAAAAACAAAAAGCTCAGATGTGGAGTGAAGCTGTGTGCCATTTGATACTCGGTACAAGTAAAACTGGCATTATGCTATAATGGCACAAGGTATGCATGCTAGCAGACGAAGTATGCTGAAAGCATGAATGCAGATATCAGGATATGGAAGGTTATTCCCTTCCTTTAACACCTAACACCTTCTGCCTGAACAAGTGCCTTACTTGGGCAGCTAGGTGAGTACTGCAAGTTTGGGAAGAGCAGAACACTTGCCACTAGTAGGAATTGCTGGCCAGACTTCTGTAGTGGGCTACATGAGATACTGAGAGTCCAACTGTTGGCACTTAATTCTTTTGTTAAGCAGCCATAACACGTACACTTTCTAAGCATATGCACTGTTGATAACTGAGAGCCCTTCTAGATCTGGCAAATATTCCTGTGCAGAAGCTCATTCCTGTGAGTTCTATGGATTGTCTCTAAATGTGCTCCTGTATCAGTTTTCACTTTGCTGTACAATGTTGTGTTGTTCTTATATTGGGTAAGAGTTGAAGATTTATTTATGAATATTATTTATTATTTCATCTGTTACTTTTGCAAAAACTTTATAAGTTCCAGCAAGATTTGCCATTTTGAATACTTCACAAACTTTGAAGCATATATAGGGTATGAAGGAGGATAAAAATCAATTTATTAGTCAATGACATTTTGGAACCAAATTTTAGAAAAAGGTAGATAACTTTTGAATTCTTTGATATGAAATTAAGAACTGTCATGCCTGCACTAGTGTAGTTATTTTCTCATCATTTAATATTATGATTTAACACATTTACCTTCCTAACATCTACCTAATTAACATTATCTAACCATAATAACAGAACCAAAGGGGCACTCTGGATGGGTATTTTAAACCTGTGCCAATCCATGATGAGTAATCTTTAGGGTGAAACACATTCATCAGCTCCCCAAGCACTTATTACATATGTGCTTTTTAGTCTCCTACTCCTGTCTTTTTAACGTCTTGCCCCAAGGAGTGTGGTAGGAAAAAATAAATGAAGATCAGCATACAAAGTTCTTTTCCACTAGGTCAATATGTTTTAGGAACAGGTTTGTGGGAATCAGACATCCAATCTCTTTTGCTTGTCCTTCATCTCACATCTATGCTGTTTGCTCCATCAGTAACAGCTAGGCTGAAGAAATTCAAGCTGCTTAGAAGTCTGTCTGGGTTTTTCTTTAGCATAACTTTTAAGACAACATATTTCTGATCTCCTCTGTTTTTTTTCTTTTTAATGAATCAATCTTTTATTATCTCCCTTCGCAGAAGGGCAACATTTGTTCCTTTATTTTGTATATGATGTTACTACAATAGATAACAGGATATTGCAGTCTTTGTGATGATTTAGAACCAAGGGGGGCTTCTTTCTTTTCCCCTTTTTTTACGTGATGTTTCTTTACCTCGTTTGCTTTTGGTTTTGCTCATGCTGGATTGACCTGCACATGTAGACAGTCTTCTGGCTTGCATGCACACACACACACGTGCAGTGCATACACCAACAGGATCTGCCTCTACATTCTGCATGCATTTCTGCAAATAAAACCTCTCTCTCTTTTGAAAGTGTGGCTTACTGATGTGACTCAGTACAAGTTTAAAATAAATAAATAATAATAATAATAAAAAAAAGGCCAACTAAATACCACCAAACCTCAAATTCAGCATATCCTGAGAGAGGTATGCTCAGAAGTGCTCTAAAATCTGTATTTGGAGCCACTTCTAGCTTCCCATTTCTTTATTGAATAAATCCAAGCACAGGGAGGGGAGAGTCTTTCAGCCTTGAAAAACACACTTCTGTTACAGTGGTTGCATCCTGAACACATGCTCAATGCATAGTTCATTGATTTATCAATACCTATTATTTAGGACTCTTATATCTTCTTTTTACTGGTGATGATAGAGAAGTAGGAATAATCCTATGGAACACAGAAAAACAATATTTCAAAAACTCACCATTTTTCCAGTTAAAATGTGGGTCTGCTGAATGGATACACTATATCATTTCTTCTTTGGTTTTAATAAATGCTTTTCTCGTTTTGAAATAAAATCTTCACAAAATTCCATTGAAAAAACACGCATTCTGGGTAAATGCATAACAAACCTGCAAACTCATGAGATGATTCCTGCTTAAATAACTTTGTTCAAAAATTAGTTATATTAATGAAACAGTTTCTTCAAACTGAAATAGAGGAAAAAATTCTTAAACATCACATTGCAGCCACATTTTGCGTCTTATGAGTCTCTTTATCATTCCTTAAATTACTCAATTCCCTAGTCAGAGACTAAAGATCCATCTTCTGGCAGTGCTTCACTGCTTGAGGTATGAAAATTTGTTAAAAAGGAAGTATAGGGTCAATATACTGTTAAAGGTATTACAGGAGTGAAATGTTAAAATGCCGCAATGGTATGTTGGAAACATTTAATTTTGATAGGCATGATGTATAGCTAGGGAAGTAAGCGTGCTCAAATAATTATGCTGTCTTTGAAAGACTAGGCAATTTAAAAGTAGATTATCCAATGAGGCTGAAGCAGTAGTTATCAAATTTTCAGGAAGTAATTAAACAAGCAGAGGTTCTCTCTTTTTTACTGGCTGTTTCTGGGTTGCATAGGGGTTATGAAGAGAGACAAGAAAAATGACAGAGCAGGATAAACAACACATCAAAATCTCCTTGAAGAAAACTTTTTATTTCCTTCATGGCTTTCTGACTTACAAATAAGTAAGGCAAGATTTTGCAATGTTTTTGCTACGTGTCTCTGATAAAACGTTACCCGGTGGAAAAACAACGGCCAATGTGGATTATTATTTTTTTTTAGTACCTCACAATGAAATCTGCATTGCACCCACAAGACCAGTTCCCTGCTTAGGGCTTTTTTTTTTCCTTCTTCTTCTTTCCCTCCTCCTTTCCCCCCCTCCCCCCCCTCCGCCCAGGGCTTTTGTTCAACACCAGGCCCTGCTGGTTGGCTGCCATCTGGCACATGGCCTTTCCTTTCCAAACGTCTGTCCGCAATCCTTTCCACAGCTGCTGTCAGCACTGCCTGAGCCCTCGCACAGCCCCACGCTGCTCACAGCGAGCCCAGTTCTGCAGCTCCATCACACATTCAACATGCAGGTTACCACTGGGTTTTTTCCCAGCAGGACGCCTGGGCCTTTTGCCAGCTGGGTCTTCCCCTGGGGCTGGCAGTGAGATGGTGGACAGGGCTCATGGTCCAGCACACGGATGCAGCGAAGTGACCAAAACACATCAGAAACACAGAGGTAGGGGTGTGCCTTTAGCCCCACCTATCCCCCGTTTCACTTAGTTTGCTCAGGAGTGGACAAAACTGCCTCATTTTTTATGACTGACAAACCAAAACACTCTGTGGAACATTCCAATGCCCGTGGAAAAGTAACTCTTTGACTCCATTTCTTAGTTTTCTCTTATCTACTGAAAATATAGTTTCTCCTAAAAAAAAAAATAATACCAATGATATGCTTACTGTTATAATTATTATTTATATTTTCTCAGTGCCGTGTGGGCTCGGGGTTTCATCATGGTTAAACAGAGCCCAGTTCAAGGTGCACTGGGAACTTTAATGTCCCAAACTACACAGTTATGGAATTGAAGCAGTAAAGGAATTGAAGCAGTAAAGAAAAAGAAAAAAGAAAAGAAATTGAATGTCCAATTAAATATTGGAGACCAAAACTTTACCTCATAAATCCTAAAGCTGTTATTGTGCTCTACCCACAGTTGTGGCTTTTGGGATTTGTCCCCACAAGCAGGTTTCAACAGCCAAAAACCAGTCACACAATATTTAATAGCTTTGAATATTCTTATGTAGTTATCCAAGGACCCAGTGCTTGAGTATCTAAATGTTAAGTGCCACATCAGAGCAATGTTTTCTGACTTCAGGGAGAGGAGAAAAGTTCTGACCTAACTGCTGTATGCATTCTGGAGCATCTCTACCAACACAGTGCACTGCCATACTTTGTTGCAGAAGTAGAGAAGTTCTGCAGTTTTGCCTTCTTGTCATCACTTCCATGCCAGTGCCTTCTGGTAGTGAGGGTAAAATGCCATCTATTGCAGGAAAGAAAAGAGCCAAATTTAGGTTTGCCAGAATGGCTGAATGCTTTGAACTATGGCTGAGTTTTTGATTCTGTAACAGGATAGAAAGCACTGAACAATAAATCTAATTCAAGGGTGAGATTTGGCACACAGACAATTCTTTGGAAGAGTTCGTATAACTCACATACATTGCTTTTAAGTCAGATAGAGCTGAAATCTAATGCTCTTTAAAACGCAGCATAAATGTAACAGTTATGAATTCATAACAGTGAAGTAGCTAATTTTTGGCTGTAAGGCACTCTTCACTTTGCTTTCTTAAAATAATAATAATAATAATAATAATAATAATAATAATAATAAAAGAGCCACACACACACACAAACACACACAAAAACCCATGTTATTTAAAAGCAACTCTATTTCATCTGTGTCCTGTTTTGTGCAAATGCCATCTCATCGAAGATAGATTCCTGAATTCGTATACATTGAGCTGCCCTTTAGGGAGGATGATAAATACACTAAAGCTCAACATACAACTGTGCAATTGTGTGTGTGTTACTGCCTTTTCATTTTTTCTCATTTGCAAGGTTGCCAAACTAAGAAGCGCTGCCCAAGCAACAGAATGTGGCAATTCACAGCTGGGTTCAGCAGTGTTGGGCAGGGTGCTCAGCTTGGGCAAGTGGAGCAGCTGTGCTGCCTGCAGACCAGCTCATGTCCCTGCATCTTTCCTCATGGTCTAGTGTGACAGGACTGTGCTCACCAGCCTGTTTGTGTTCCATTTTTGGTAACAGCTTTCTTTTAAAAAAGCAGGAATCTGAGAATTTAGGTGCAAAGGTTTTGGTTTGTTTTGAGATTTTTGAACCACACAGCTTGTAGTAGCTCCTCTTCCATACCTTGCAAATGGTTACATCTTATTAAAAGTTAATAAGAGTAAACTTTTTTTTTTTTTTCTAATTCTGATTAGTTCTGTATTCATGTATCAAAACTGCTTTTTCAAAACGTTATTTCCTGCAGTTGGAAAACTGAGATGTCAGGAAATCATGACCGAAGAAGAAAGTGACAGCTCTTCCAGAATTGTACTATGTTTTAGGAGTGTGCTACTCCAGATGGTGTTAATGACACTGAAGAAGCTCTTTTCAACATCTCCATTCCTGGTATATCTGCATATCAGGAATATTGCACCACAATTCCAAAGGCACTTCTGACTTGCAGCCACAATGCATAGATGTCGACAGGAGAGGTATCAGAATAAACACTTCTTTTTGTTGTTAGAGGTAAGGAAATCTGCACATCAATTCAATCTTAACAGACTGATTTTGTCTGTAACGGAGATAGCTGAACAGAGCTGAGTGTTCTGCATGTGAAGGCAGCAGCCTGCTGGCTTTGCTGCAAGTGCTGCTGGAACCAATGTCCGTAAGGTGACTGACGCGACGAGGTGGGATTGCTGCAAATGGTTTCGCGGCTGGTGGGAGAGTCTGTCCTTGACGTCCTGGAGAGGAGATACTCGGAGCTCATCGGGAAATATTCATCCAATTGGCACAGCAAAACGGTAGGGAGTGGAGAATACTGTGCGATATTAAATTGAAGCTGTTAATTGCAGTTGTTATTAGTTACTGTGAGGGTTAAAGGAAGCGAAAGAATGTGTTCAGGGCATCCCCCAGTACCGCTCTCTCACACCGAAGTGCACGATGCTGAGTTCTTTGCACTGGCATGGTGTTGCTTCACAGTACCAGCACAAGGGGTTGGTGGTACGTGTCAGCCTGCACGTTTGGGAAGGTGCTGGACATGACTGCACGACAGGGAGAAGAACTTGCCGGTGATTGCGAGAGACACCGAGCAGTCCTCTCTAGACATTCGTTGTCGGTCCTTTGCCTTACTTGCTCAGAAATAGACGGCTTCGGAGATGCCTTCATACGATAAAGCTATAACCGATTTCGGGAACCTTCGTACCTTTCCAGCTTCCCCACATGCCCCTTCGCTCTTGTTTCGGGGAAGAAGTGCCCCTCTGTACTCTCCCGGGAGAATAACCCCGAAGCCAGGGAAGTTCCTGTGCTCTTCCTATAGCTCTTTTTTTACTTCTTTTTCAGGGGATGAGGGAGGCCGCCCTCAGCTAACGGGGGTCAACCTCCCGCCGCCGGAGGAGCCTCCCCGACGGGACAGAGCAGCCCCGGGCGGGCGCCGCGCTCCTCGCGTTCCCCGAGCTCTGGTTTTCTTCTCCCTGAAACGCTGTATACACAAAAGGCTCGCTTCTGCCTTTCAATTAGGTAACCAAGATTTATTTACTTTTGCTCTTTCTCCCGTCCGTACACATCTTTAGCGTTTGCAGCCCCTGTCAGCTTTGGGCTCAGGTTCCTTTTCTCCTCGAGAAGTTATTTATTTGTGTTTCTCGGGAGACGTCTTTAAATCAAACGCCCGTGTCAGGAGGACTCCGTCCCGCCCGGCTCTTAAAGCGGGCCGGCGGCTCTCCGCGGTGCTGTGGGGCCGGCTTAGGGCGAACTGTCGGGGCGCCCCGTGTCCTGCGGGGGCCGAACGAGTGAGACCCCCCTGCTCGGCTGGGCCGTAGCTCTCAGGGTGCCCCCTAGGTCTCTCCCTGCCCGGCCCCCGGGGACACCTCACCGACGGACGGCCGGGGAGCCTCGGTTGGGGGTGGGCGGCTGCTTGGCAGCGCGTCGGGGGCAGGACGAGCCCGGCTGCAGTACAGCCCTCAGGAAAGGCAGGGAAAAAAAAAAAAAAAAAAGGAAAAAAAAAAAGGAAAAAAAAAAAAGAAAAGAGAAAGGAAGGAAGGGAATTGTTGGAAGGCGAGGGTTTCCCCGTGGTCTGGGGGTTGAGATGCGGTGAGGGCGCTCAGGGGCGGAGGGAAGCTGCCTGGCATCAGTAGGTTGCGGGCCTCCCCCAGCAGCCAAAAACATGTGTGTGCGTGCAGGCTGCTGTGCCTTACACCCAATCTCGTGCCGTTGTTGGTGACTGAGGAGCGTTACCGGAGGAGCCCGGGATCCCCGAGGTGCATCAATCCCGAAATAAGGGAGAACAGTAGCATCGCTCCCGGCCACCAAAGGTACACCCGTTTCGGTCAACAGCTTTTTTTTTTTCCACTTCCCCTCGGTGTTTGCTAAAGAGCGCGGAGCTGCGTGAGGGTCCCACAGCCGGAGGATACGCGAAACGCTTCTTCCAGCGGACGCTGCTCCCCATCCCCTCCATCCTCCGGGGTGGGGGAACTGAAGGGGCTCGAAGTGAGGGGTGGGGGTGGGGAACAGGGGGATTCGCTATTTGCCTTGAAGAACGGTTCAGAACAGTTATTAGTAATGCACTCAGCGGGCACCTGCTCGGCTCCCTGCTCGCTTCCCGAGCGGTACTTTTACTGCCCGTAAGCAGCGAACCAGGGCCGGTAATAGGATCAGAAAGGCAGGCGTTAGGCGGAATGCCGCAGCGGCACCACGCGTAAAGGCGCGCTCCCGACAAACGCCTTCGGCCGAGAGGCTGTAAACGTTTTATGGGTAATGAGAAAGGCAAGCGTTTGGCACGAAGGGAGGGGGCAGGGTCCCAGCACCCGCTACTGGACGGGGCCGCGCTCGTTCCTGAATGGGGGCTTCGGCTCGCCGAACGACCTCTGAAAGCAAGCCAGTAACTTTTACAGAGGAAAAAGAAATATTTAAAGTCAAGAACTCCTCAAGTAGCTGAAAATTAACTTCTGACAACACGCGAGATTTTTCTCTCCCCACCGTATCAAAGAAACGTCTGTACGTTAATTTCACCCTGAAAGATTTGAGAAATAACAGCGCCCCAGGGCAAATTTTCAGCTTCAGAAGGACCCTTTGAGCCAAAGCAGGCGCAGAGAGCACGCCCAAAGCCGCGCAGTTGAGCCACACTGATTTTGCGGCGGTGTTCACACGCCCGGGGTATACAGAAGCGCAGAACCCTGAGTTCTTCCGACGAGATTTTAATTAGGAAATAGAATTTCCCGCTCTGGAGCTGTGCCTTCGGGTAGCAGAGGCATGACGGCTGGAAGCTGCCGCTTTGTGAGCGCTATTCGGCTGCGAGGGTTGGGGTCACGGTGCCAACGAGCGGAGTGGGGCCGGGGCTGCCCCAAACGGTGGCTCCCTTCCTTCCGTCCTCCGTTCTCGTTTCCTTCCTTCCTTTTTTTTTTTTTTTTTTTTTCCTTTCTCCCTTCGGTGTGCTGCTGAGAACCTACTCCGTGATTTTCCCGAAGCGGGCCCCTTGGCGTTATCACCGCTTAATGCAAACGTTCCTTTCAAGAAGAAAGCAGCAGAGAGGCAAGGCGCTTGCCGCTAGTTCATTGTTACCGTGGACACGATTCTAAGCGGTTCGATTTTATCGATGCAAAAGAAAACGCTGAAAATTGAGGTAAGGATTGGATTAGCTCCGTGTCTGCCACCGCAGTGCAGCATGCGCTGCGCGATGCGTACGAGCGGAGCTGCCGCTTGCTCAGAGTTGACCTTGAAAAAGAGAAGAGCTTGGCGAGGCGGGCACCGCTCCATCGGACGAAAGCGCATCTGTTATCTTTAGATGTTTAAATCCCTTCGCCAAGATTATGGCGTTATTCCAAATGGTAAAACGCGGCTATTTCGCTTCTCACTACCGCAAGAAAATAGACACCTCCACTTTTCCCACTCTAGAATAACGTTTTAAAAGAACCCCAAGCATCAGAACATTTTTGCTTTTTATTTTGCTTTCCTGATTCAACGCTGAGACGTTACGAACGATTATGGGTTGGAAAACCCATCGGAAACAGTGTGGTCACATTATTATGATAAAGCGGTAATCTGACGCTTGCAAAACGGTGACAGTTGCAAAGTTTTTTTGTTTTGTTTTGTTTTTTTTTCTTCTTTTTTCTTTTTCCCCCCTCTCCTTTGTTTCCTTTCCTTTAAAAACAAACCTTTCGGAAAATAATATAAATAATAATTCCAAATGCTTCCGCAGTAACTGCTGGTCCCCTTTCTCTATTGCAAGGAGCCCGGCCGGGCAATAGGAAGCTCATTTAATTATTTTCATTCTAATCGCTTTAATCCCCCCCCTTCTGCCAAGAGTAAATGACGCTAATGGGACCCATGTGGAGGAGCCCCGGGGTGGCGGCGCGGCTCCTCCCGGCCCCGTGCCCGGGCAGGTGGAGCCGGCGGGGCGGGGCTCGCCTCGGTCAGAGGCTTTACAATAAATAAAATACTGCCATACGTTGTCGGTTGTTTTTTCTGATCTTCTCCCCCAGCCCCGCCACTGACCGCTGTCTGCTCTAGGCTGGTTCCGTTTGTCGGGACATGGAGAAATGGAAAACCTCCCTCCTCACCGACGCAGCTCGGGATCCGTGCCGGCGATGCGGCCTTGGAGCCGCAGGAACGCAGCGGCAGCGCTCCGCTCGGTGCCCTCGGGTGTTGGCGTCCGTGTTCGAATGCAGTACCTGCCCGCTGTTATAAACATCCCTCAGTACACAGCCAATCAATCACACTGGCAAGCAAGCAGATCGGGAGCCGAGAGTATATACAAGGCATAAATACAGAGACGTGAAACCCCCGTCAGCGTTGTAGTATTTACACATAATTTTTCTAAGGCTCTCTCTAAGAGAAACCATATCCAGGGTATCGGAAGTTATGAAATCAAGATTAAAAAGTAGCAGACAGTGCTAAGGAAGTTCAGTTATTCTAATACTAGTGAGGGAAATGGAAGGAAGAAAAGGAGAAAAAAATGCCTGAAACTGAAGACTTAAAAAAAAACTCCTATTACACTTACAGCCAGGAACACAAATTGGAGACTATGTGGCTGAAAAACATGAAAACCGGTTGTTTAAAAATACAATGCGATAGATGTATCTGGAAAAGACATGAGTTTACCAGATTTTCCAGTCAGCAGAGCATTCTTTATGTTGCAGTCATTTCTAGTCTTACTTTAATTTGAAACATATTTACATCCAGGGATAAGTCCTTGCAACTGTGCTGTGTTTTTTAACAAACTTTTGATAACAAGAACTCTGTGCAGCAGGGAGTCTGTGCCCCTCGCTGTGACACTGAGGCTTTGCTGGTGGAAGGACGTGTGTGAACATGGGTGGAATCCCGACAATGAAGTGTGCTGCAGATCCAAGGCATCCCAGTAATGTGGAGAGAAGGGTGACATATCAAAGCAGGGCAAAATGAAGTTTCAAGACTTGAAAGAGAAAGGTGTATATTATGTTGTGGTAATTTAAGAGTTTCACTGAAATGGAGAAATGGTTGGTGCTGCAAAATAGCAGGTTTGCTGTTCCTGTGTTGCAGGATCCTGAATTATGCTCTGGTAGGCCCTGGGCTTTGGCCTGGTGGAGGAGAATGATCTCAGAGGACAGGAGCTGTGTTTCAGTTGTCAGGGCATGTACCAAAACAGCTTGTAAAGCTGGGGAACACAGTGTTCTTGCTCAAGAGAGCCCTTGTGACCACATCCTCTGTATGGAGTCCCTCTCAGGCATATTTTTTTCTTGTGCTGCAATTACTGCATGTGTTTTTTATGTTTTCCAATCAAGAATAAATTTGATGCTAAACTCACTTTCACACTATTGTTTCTTGGTGTTAAATTGTATAAGAGGCCAAAATGAAACACTACTGATGTTGGCAGAGCAGTTTTTGAGGCCGCCCTGCAAGCTAGCTTGGTCCAGTTGGCATAAGTAGTATAGAAAGTTGGTTTCATTGGCCTCTTAGAGATTTAAAATGATGTGTTTCAATATATGTATTGCCAGCACAACAGGGATTCAGCTGCTTACGTTTAAGAAGCTCCCCATCCTCCCCATTAAGGACTGTGTTTAAAATGGATTGGACTACTCACTTGCTAAAAGGATATTTCATTTTATATAACCATTTCTACTTGTCATCATGTAAGTGTGTGCTTCATCTATCAGAACTTCATCCTGCAAACTTGACGCATGTTTTTCTGTGGGAATGGATTATGGAGCCCTTTGACAGAAACATGTCTTGATCTGTGGTAGATAACACTGACACAAAAAAGGGATAGATGCCTTAACCAACAATTTGCCACTGAAATAGTACATAAAATAAATAACAATGCTTAAAATAGTTGATGAAGAGTCTAGAAATATTTAATAACTTTGACATAAGTGGTGTTTTCTGTAAGCACCATAGTCACCACAACACCAGTTCCACGCTTTAATCTTCTGGGGTGGTAATAATAAGGGACTTCCATCTGCTCTCATCAGTGGATTAATTCAGGTTCATGTTAAGTTCACAGTCTTTTTTCACAAAAACTATTGGCAACTTAGGAATGGTATTTTAATGTTGTGAGAACATTGTGAAAGCTCATACACTTTTCCGTTCTAAAGATTCACTATCATTCACTCCAGTGATAAATGGTTGTTAAGAAAGATACAAACAAAGCAAGATCTTGAGTTAATTCTTTAAGCTACACATCGTGTTCTTTGAGTTTGAGAGAAAAGCAACAGTTGGTAGATGCCAGCATTGCAAACAAACTGAAGTGTTTGTCCAGTGACCCAGTACAAGGTTCTTACTTCAGGAAGAGCTCTCAGCTCCCTTCAGAAAGCTAGGACAACTGAACACACACATGTTTATGGCCAAGTTTGGCTTATTTCTGTGTGCTTTCCCCTCGCACAATTTTTCACATACTTCTTGTTTCTGGAAATGAGGGAACAGTATAAAAACCTCAACAAACCAAAAAACTTGGCTTTCTCCAACCTTTGAGCATAACCTCTGAGCTTTGTGATACGGTTACAGACAAATCTCTTCCTGGAAGGTCTTCCAAGGACACTGTTAATTGCCTTCCAAAGTCTTTAAGTGCCAGCCAGAGCAACCTTACAAAGACCACATATGTAGCTTTGTCAGCCACGTTCTCCTGTAAAGATTATTTTTTATCAGTCTACAAACAGACAAACCCTCCTTGGTGAGAACATGTGGTGTGCCTGTACCCTGAGAACTGGGGGAGAAATCAAAAGGGTATTTTAATGACTATTTAAGAAAATTAGATGGTGGTTTACTAACAGTGAGATGCTTTTTCATTCAGACCAGTGTTCTGCTATGGCCAGTACACATGGAGCCCTTCTTTTTATTTTATAGTCCTCCTACACATCATGGGCATCAAATTGTACTGTATCATTTTTCTATACATATTTGAAATGTACTATATGTCTTTTCCCTGAGGTTAAATGACTTTTGACTAAAATTACTTGTACTAAAAAACAGCCTACTTCTAGTAAGCATAAACCTTCCAGTTTTGTTTCTCTTTATGGACAGTAGGCTACCCAAAAAGATTTGAGGATGCTGCTACAGAGCAATTGATAACACAAGGATATTCATCAACTCAGGCAGTGTGCTAAGCTGAGATGCGGATCTGGAGGTGAGGCATTAGAGACACTCCTAAGCTATTGCTTCTTCTGAACTGTACTGTCAGTCTGGCTCTACTTCTTGTTTGCTTTTAACAGTGGTGGGGTCAGAATTTTACTAGGGTGTGTCTTGTTAAATGCACTGTAAGGATAATGTAGATAAGCTTCCTCAAGTGCTATATCTCAATGATCTGTTTAGTCACTAAAGGACTCCATATTCTATATAACATTCTGCTTAGATCAAGTATGTAGTGAACAGCTTCCAGAGCAGTCTAGAGATTGTAAACCAGCATTAGCAGAATTGACTTGGGAATGAATTTGGAATAGGGATGAGACTGAATTTATTGACATAAGGCTGTATGTTTGGCAACATGGGCTTCCTTTCCTATGTACAATAGCAACAACTGTTTATACTTAGAAAACATCAACACTCACTGAGAACACATTTTAACTGCTGTTATTTAGCTAGTGTTAAGAAATTCCTGAGAACACTTTAAAATGTAAAAATAACAGGCTTACACATGCTAATCTGTGGAAGGGAAGACTGGGATACAGAGGAAGCCAAATTCTGGGCAGTTGTGGAGAGGAGTAGCTTTGCTGGAATGCTGTTAGCTCTGGAAGAGAGAGGATGACTGTAAGCAGGACTGGGACCAGGTATTCTCTAGAAACTACTCTTCAAACTTTTTTCTTAGTCTAGGCAAAAGCAAAGAAAACCTAGATTTATCATTTAAGGATAATTTCTTGCTTTAGGCTCTCTGCTTCTCTAAATGTGTCTTTAGGCTCAGCCATAAGTCTTGATTTATATGAGCTTAATATTACTATGCAATACTTATTTAAAGAATTCTCATTATGTTTCAGAGTCTTCACCTTTTTAAATGAAATCTACTTCATACAGAAAGTCCATCTACTTACTACTTAAATTTCCAAATTAGGCCTTTAAGTGCTGTGATTTTCAGTATATATTATGCAGTGCAATGTACACTGGAAACACTTCATACCAAGAAAAGGAAATAATATATTAATAAATTCATATTAAGAAAAACTGAAAAGGAAGTCTTAACAAAAGCTGATTACTAACCATGTGACTTGTGCATTTTATTACATATGTAAATGCTATACATAGGAAAAAGATTCAAATGTTTGTTATCATATTTCTAGATAGAGAAATCTTTTGTATTTACTGTAAGTTTTACTGCTATGTCAGGAAAAGAAAAAAAAAAACAACAGAAATCCAAGAACATATAGAACACATTTTGCTATTACAAATCAGAAATGGTACTGTCAGAGTTCAGACAGCATGCAACATTAGCAAATAAATGTATTGAATTTATTATTTATAAATTTATAAATTTATTCCTAATTGGAACTGATAAATAGAAGTTACATTTATGGGGAAAAATGCAGGACCTCAACTGTCACTGAGAGCTGTGCAAAGTGAGAGACACACTTCTCCTTGGCAGATCTTAGCAGCAGTTCAGTGATAATCTGGCTTGTTTTGTTATGCACGCAATTAATGCTGCAGAAGGCAATCTAGTGAGCCTATTTAAATCTTCTCCAGTAATAAAAATATGTTTCCATTTAATTTTGTTACTCGTAACTGCAGTAATTATTCTCTGTTCTTGATGTGAAGGCAGGGAAACAGTAGTTGTGAAAATACTTTTTCTAACATGTATGAAATAGAATGGAAGTCATGTGAAGGACACCTGAGGCACCGTGCCCAGAAGAAACATCATCTCCCTGAAGTGGCAGAGTAGCACCAAGTCTCTTTCACTACCTAAACCTCTGTGATACCTACTGAGTTTATGGACAGAACATCTCTATACAGAGGTCCGCAGGACTGAGTGAAAAGGGCTGTGCACTGCTGGCAGTAAACTATCTGACTGCAGAAAGGCTTGTGCAGAGCAGGCACATTGGTGTTTGCTTGGAAGGGGAAGGCCTGCTTTTGACATTTTTAGTTTTTGTATACTTGATGTTTGAGAAGAACATAGTGCTCTAGGTATAGTCCAGCTGATCACATTCCCACAGGTAAAGGGAAGAAGACAAATAATAAATCATTTTCAGTCTCTATGTTTCAAAGGACTTGCTCTTCTTCTGATGCCATGATTACATATTGCAGATATTGTGAGCAGATTAGCTTTTGGCTATTAGCATACACATGTACACAGATCTATCTGTCTTGAGTTCAGCACTGCATCCCTTGCAGCTCAGCAGCCTCTTGGCATGAGCAGGGCTTGGAGAATGAGAGCCTCAGGCTTTAACACACTTGAAAATGGGACAGGTTGTATGGATGGTCTTTCTCCAGGAAAAAAAAAAAAAAAAAAAAACCACAACTGAACACGCATTGACTTTTTTTTTTCTTTTTAAATAACTTCTCAGCTGCATGGATTATAGGATTTTCCAGAAGGTTAATAACAAAGGCTATGCCTTCTTGGAAAACTGAAGTTTACGCTGCTATCCACTGTCAAATGCAGCCATTGAAATAATGAATGAGGTTCACTTCCTCAGAATGTGTAAATGTCCTGACTCAGAGTTAAGCTGTCAACAGCTGAAAGACAGTCCCATTGACATGTACCTGGCAATAGTTACTCAGGTTTATTTTTTCCTGGAAAGCTGTTTTGGGCGACAGAGTGGCGTCCGGGTTTCCCAAGTTGTTGTGCTGACAAACTGCAGCGGTGGTAAAGGCAGGGAGTCTGACAAAATCTCATTAATCATTTTAAATTAAATCCAACATTCCTCTCCTACACTGCCAAGAGGAAAGCTAACTTTTACAAATGAATACTCATTATGAAAAGAACTGATATCCTGACCGTATTGCTTTCAGACAAATATTCCCAATTTCTCTCATGTGCACATGCACAATAAGTATTATTTTTAAACTTTAAAATAATGAGTTTGTTAGTTGGCTAGAAAACAGAGAAGTGCTTTTTGCTTGTTTTCTGTAATAGATGCTATGTGTGAGCATCTCTGATAATTAGACTGGCTTCATTTTTTCAATGAATTGTAGCTTTTTTGCTTTTCAATAACAAATACAGGAAAAAAAGTTGCTTTTTAATGGAATAAAATTGCACAGAGCGAATGGAAGTGTTCTGTTAAATATTTTATAATCTAAACAAGCTTTGAGAAGAAATTGATGAATAAGAAAGAAAAATTGTAGATTCATGAAGATCTCTGTCAACAAAAGCACTGAAGTGATGAAGGAGCAATGTGGTCTCTGCAGCCTTTTACATATACATTCATTTGTATAAGTATTGCTAGCTATCTGGTTATGATGTAATTATAAACACTGCATGTTGTCTTAACATCTGATAAATAATATGAAAAGATCACATAAAATTTGATCTTATTAAAATCACTATTATATGTAGGTTATAACAGATTGTATATTATTTTTCTTTAAGACAAAACAAAACCATAATGTGCCTATGGGAGACACAGTCTGTCCTTTGTCCATTTTAATAGCACTTTTGAGATTAGCGATAGATTTTACAATGGCAGAGGACGAATCATCTACCCTAATGTTTATTACCTTCAATATTTACATGAAAAATGTGAAAAGAAAGAAAAACCCTTATCTTAAATTCTCATTTGTGATACAATACAAGGCAAGTAAATTTGACTTTTCTAAACACTTAACATCATTATTTTAACATGAGAAAGTTACTGCACTTCAATCTTTGCTTAAATACTAAAAATAATTTAATACTTATTTTGAAAAAACGGAATTAGAAAAAATACCAGATTGCACAGCCTTACACAGAGAACAAAAGTATTGCCACTTCAAAAAAGAACTATTCCTCCTCATAAACTTATGCAATAGATGTTACTAAATTTCGGTATACTGCAGAGGAAATAGTCACATCTATTTGCCCATCTATTTGAAGTTTATTTTCCTAAATCTTTATTCTGAAGCTGTTTTAAATATATTATTTTCCAGTTTAGATTCCTTTCACTAGAGGGAATAGGAAGGAGAGGTTGAAGAGAACAAATGTAATTGATTTTTCCTGAATGAGAATTTCTTGCCCACTTCAAAACTGACAAAATTGTTTCTAGCCTACAACAATTTGGGCTCTCATTTGTTGAACAAGCTCTGTTTTATTTTGAGTAGTCAAACCAGTATAAATCAGTTTGGAGGGTGAGTGGAAACTATTCAAGTTTTAGAAACATGAGAAAACATGGAATGTCAGAAACTGACTATAACTAAGCCACAATAATATGTAATATGCATCCTATTCTTAAACAAATGAAGCCTCAGAATTTAACACAGCCAAAAATGAGTTGCATAATGTGACATTTTACATGGACTATGGTATACTAGTTTCCTCTACTTGAACAAAGAACAGTTGTCCTTTTGTCACATCCAAACTATACTAAAGTCAGCAAAATTTCAGAAATGGCCATTCAGAACATGACTTTGGTATTCTACAGGCAGAATAACTAGCATTTGTAGGGGGATGGGCTGCAGCCTCTTCCTTCGGAATGAAGTTATCCCATAGTTTCCTGAGGAACATAGAGTACTGGTACAAGCTGGTAAGATGCATGGCCAAAATTCAAAGGACACGCAGTAGTGGAATCACACAGTACCTTGGGAGTATGATCAAGTACGATCATGCTCATGTAACTAGATTTGGGATCCTCTACCTAAATCTTTCAAAATGCTAGATCAAGTAGCTATTGTCACAGCACACCAATGAACAAACTTAGTATCTGGATCAATGAAACACCTATCACTAATTTCTTTTAAAACATACATGGAGAAAGTAGCAGTGCACTGAAGAAGAAACTGCCCATTATAGAGTACTTCTGGAGCATGACTAAGATAACTTTATCCTTGCCATTGGTAATATGCTTAATTTTTGCATGCAGCCTCCCACCCCTTTTAAAACAAGGCAGAAAACTGTCTAACTTTATGAAAAGTTGTAATCTTTAAAAATGAAAAAATTGCTTATCTACCACTGTACAGAATGACTCAAACCTCAAAAGAAAAAAGAACAGATGAAATATTTATTGTCAGTTTTGGTTTATTGGATATTTCTAAAAGAATTCACACATGGCATGTTGAGTTAGATGCTTTCTATCCACTCTGAGTTGCTAATATAATGTATAACATGAGTTGGGTGCTAATCAATTAACACTATTCAGAATTTCTTGTGAAGATCAGAAGCTGTTTTTTATAGGAGTAATTTTTTTTTCCGTCTGGATTTACAGAAACTTTAAGCATATTCTCCTGTTTCTTATTAATCTTCTTGGTTGTTACATGGGCCTTGAAGCTTTCTAAACCTTGTTATTGGATATATTCAACTAGTCCAGAAACAACACATTCTGCCTGCCTGGAGGCTTTGTTCTCTATCTGTTTGAGGATAGGAACTGAAAGTCACTAGAAATTAAGAGAAATGTAGATTAATGAATTGTACTCTCGTATCAGTGTAAAATCAAAACCAGTATCTCTGATGTCAACGGAGGTGCCAGGAAAAAGAGAATTAGACTCTGAGCTGCATTTGTGGTCCCAGAAGAAAACTTTTCCTGATAAGATTGTAACTTGCTGAAACTTCAGAATTCATGGAATTCCTATTTGTATGTATGTAACATCTGAAGAGTGTATTTTAGGAAGTGGTATTCTGCAGCCTTTATGTAAAAGTACTTTAAGGAGCACATGCTTACCCTTCTTGTTTTTTTTTTTTAACAACTTTAAAAAAAAAAAAAAAAGTAGGACTAGAGATCTTTGCCTAAGGCAATGTTTAATATTATGCTTTTAACATTTTGTGTTTGACATTAATTGATGACTAATGATTAAGGAATGCATCCTTGAGCCTTCTGAAATATATGAAAGTACCCAGAATGAAGTGATGAGAGCTTACCCCGAGAGAGGGAAGCAATACTGTAAAACTTCACAGGAAGATTGCTGTAATACTGCTGGCTCCTGACTTTGGTTGTGTATGCCACACAAATACAAATTATATTTAAATTTGATTAGAAGTAATTTACTTTAAAAATACAATTCTTTCTGGGTGCATTTTTGCGTGTGGACCAGTGATGAGCATAACTGTTTTTACTAAATACTTGAGGTACCAGCAGTAGCTCTGTTTTTTCCCCCATTATTGATGTAGCCCTTATGTACACTGAAATTAGTATATTGTCAGTCATCATTCTTCTCACATCTAAGACAAATGTAATATCCACTCAGTGCCAAAAAAAAAGCAGCAGCAAAGTAGGCAAAGTATATGTCTATGAGAATGAACTGCATTCAGTTTCTGGCTCTGCCATAAGCTTCTTACACTAAAAACAAAAAACAATCACCTCTACGGCGATTTGTAAAACACAATTAAGAATATCTTCCTACCTCATCTGACGGTGTGGTATGTAAAAATGATATATCTATTAGTTATTATGATAAAAACAGATGCTAGAGACAACTGAGTATTATATAAACAAATATAATCAGGAAGAGATTAAGGAATGGCTCTTATTTCAACTACATATGATGTCAGTTTATGAGAAGCACTGCAGTATGAACTAAAACAAGGCAAATGCTTAATAACTTCCTGCACTTGCACTGCAAATGCACGGCTAATATTCTGCATGTTTCAGAGAATATAAGACACAACCTGATTGAAACCATTTTTCAAGTATTTTCCTAAGTCTAGAACTATTTAAAATCTAGCTACAAAAGATATTTAGGAAGAATCTGAGTTGGCCAAAACAGTCTGAAACAGCTCCAGTCTTGCACAGTCACCACTCTAAGCTCGGTTGGTCACAGCTCTTAACAGCTTTAACAATGAATCATCTGCTATAAATTTACCTGGCCGTTTCCATCACTGACACTTCCAGACTGAGAGAGATGGTTGAAAGCAGCAACATTAGCTTCCCTACACCACTTTTCCTGTTTAAGTTTTCCTTGCTCACAGGGTTGAATAGCTGATTGTAGTTGTTCTACACCACCATTAACTACTGCCAGCAAAATAAGTTTTCTATCTCTGTGCAACATGCACGCTTTCCCTTGGCTATGCCTTTGTGACCAATATGGTTATTCAAGTTAGTCATATAGTATTAAATATTAACTTAGACACTTTACAAGTGTTCTGCCATCTCTCAGAAACAAACAAACAAACTTTATCACAGTATTGAGACCTATGTTTCTCTGACTTATATATCTGAGGTAATTAGCACTGTAAAAAAAAATTTAATGCAAAAGAAAGAAGTACACTTTTAAGAGAGAGGAGAAATTTTAGTTAAAATATTTTACAATAAAATAATTATGATTATAAATCTCTTTAGTTAAATATATACACATTACACAGTATCTTAAAAAGAATGAACTTATTAAAGTTTCAAGCAGATCTAATGCACAAATCCACCACTTTGTCAGCTTAGACAGTAATGTCAGTTTTAACATTTGTAATTAGTTGTGTCAGACTAACGGCACTACTTTGTGCAAAATTAAAAAAATCATGAAAAACAAATCTCCAAATCCTTCCATTCCCACAGTAAATAGATAGAAAAGGTAGTTTACACATACATACACTTACACACAAACTTTGATTGCATACAGAGGTTAGAATGACCAGCACTAAAATAACCCCCATCTCTACAAAATAATCTATTTCTTGAAACTATGTAGTTTTTGAAAATTACAAATTGTGCTAGCAAATTGTGCGTTTAGGCAGCCACGTGGCCAATAAGGTAGATGTTGTCGTAAAGGTGCCCTACAAAATCTTCACTAATATTTTGTGCAGCTCGTCGTGTATTCCGGATGAATTCTCTCTTTGACATTTTGTTCTTCACGTGAGGGCTGGTTAGATCAATGGAAAGAAGAATCAAAGAGTAACACAGTACATAAACTGCATCTAGACAAAAGAGAATAAAATAAAATAAAGGAAATTATGATCATTAAAAATATTGTTGCCTGACCAAAACTCTTATGCAGTCTTCAGCATTTGGGCCTAAAATAGCATACATAAAAATATATTAGAATTCAAAGGAATATCCCACTGTCATAAAATTTAATATAACCATTTTCAAAGCAGTAGAATCAGCACATTGCTAAATTAACTTTTACAAATCTCTTAATATTCCTACAGTATCCAAAAATCATGATATCGTTCATTTAAATGGAATCCTAAAGTCTTTGTAATATAAAGCCAACATCCTGCTAAGTTTATCTTTAATATGTAAGCAGTCCCACTGCTAAAAATTGGCTCCCTACTACCTGTTAAAAATGCTTTTTAAATTCAGTGAGGTCCAAAATTCCCTCTCCTTTCTGTGGGACTAGCCACAGGGCAAAATGTTAAACGTGCAGGTCTTTGCAGAAGGGATTTTAGAGATACTAGAGAGCTTAAGCACAGAAAAAAAGTGAAGGAAAACTAACATGAAAATACCCCCACCCATACCAACTAGGACAAAGAAAATAAACTGTATGTTATTTATTTATCCATTTTCAACCCAAATGAGATGACAACTGAATACTCAACAAAGATGAAGGATGCTATCAAGCCATGTTTGTACTTTGAGAAATATTTGTTTAGATGCTGATTGTAAATCTACTGTTACTGTAACATCATCCAAACATATATAGAAATACAGAGAGTGATTCATTGAACAAAAGCTCTTTTTGCTTACCAGGGCTAAGGCCAAGCTCTCTCATCAAATCAGGGTTACAAGCACAGAATCTGTGAGAGAACTTCGTTATGAGAGTCTCAAGGTACTCCCCGCGCTCCTCGGGGGCATGAATATGTCTGAAGAACTCTCTCAGTGCATTTGGCAAGAACTGATTTCTGAAGTTGTGCAGTGTCACAAGGTCATCCAAAACATCTCGCCTAGTAGAAGAAAATCTCAGGTAATTAGAAAAGTGATTTTTTTTTTTTAAAGCCTGTTTGATCATGAAAATGTAGGTTTAAAAATCAAAATAGAAGGTTTAGAATAGTTTTGGAGCTTTAAAGTGTTTTATTCTACTGTTTCATTTTTGTAGAATATACAAGGAACAAATACATATTCATCAGACACTTGCAATACTAGCCATAGAAATTTCATAGAATACAATAGAAATTTCTTTGCATGCATATTGATTTACAGTACACATAAAGGCTGGCAGAATTTAATTATCTGGCGAAGTCATTAAAAATGCAGTAAAGGGAATATATTTGTGCATATTGTACACGTTTTGTTGCCTAAGTAGAAACTATTATAGCAGCATCCTGTTAAAAAAGATTTCAGTTAGATAAAATTTGCTCACAAAACCTCTTGAAAGGTTAAGTCCATCAGGGTACAGTGCTACCAAGTGTTTTCCACTGAACACAGAAACAACGAAGTGATTCAAACTAGCCTATATAAACAGATGTGCAGAAGTAAATTTGGAAACAGAATATTTTGGTATGTTGATTATTTCTATTATATATATCAATACTATGTGGGGTGTTTTAATGTCTAGAAATCTAATTTTTACTTCTTCTGCTTGATTTCACTTTATGAAGGGAAGAATAATAGCAGTAGGGGTTGCTAACTTTAATCATTAACTTGCATCTGGTAAATGGTTTCATGTTTTTTCTACTGCTCTAAAACATGGTAATCTGAAGTTTTACAGCATAGATTTGTCTCTGATGGTAACACTAAAGAATGACTGCTTTTACTTGTTTAGCAGTGAAGGCTGAGGGGAATGAGACGCATGACAGGATTCCTACTGTAAGTGCTGCTGTTCACCTGCTCTTCCTATTTAAGTATAGGTATTATTTTTCTCCTCTATCAAATTTGTTTGAATTTGTAGTTTGTACTCCTCTTTCCTGATACTGTACTACCCAAAGCTGAAAATATCCTGGTAGGCAAAAGAAAGCATTCTGGGGATGGTACAGCAAAGGCAATGTACCTTGCTGCTTTCAGCCAGAGGGTGCTCTGCTACATCTTAGGGAGTGAGCATATCACCCATTTGAGAAACATCGGAAAATCAAATAGTGGTTATAGAATCGATCGTGAGTTAAAAAGCTGCAATCACTTGGTAGAACAACTGCCTTTTCCTATTAACATTCATACTACATATGAAAAAAAAAAAAAAAGCAGTAGAATATATATAAAATCTGAATGTCATACAGTAGAGACTATCCTGTGCAGCTTAAATGCACATTATACTTTCTAAACAATTTGTAAGAAGAATTACAAAAATAGTGAAATAGCAAACTATGTGAGAGTCACTGGTTATATGTAGTATTTTCAGAGGTTCTTATATGATCAAAATTCTGGAATTAAGGAACTGTTCAGATTTAGCAGCAGCATTACTTAGTTGCATTTCTATGTATTTTTACATCAATAAAATTACAAGCAAAATAACTATTGTCAGGGTTGCTGTGCATTGAAAAGAAATAGTGGCTTTCTCCTAATAAGAAATTCAAATTACCTTTCATCGAGATAGATTCTCAGCTTCTTCCAATTTAGTGTTCTTGTGCAAAAGATAAACTTAGCTATTTCCTTTGGCGAATCATCTAGTATGCCCTTGGACATAAAGTAGTTGACTCCCTGAGATAAAAGACATGTATGCATAAATATGTTTCATCTTCATATTACAGTTAGGAACAAGCACTGTGCTTAGCAACACAAGAAAATTATCCCACTAATTACTCACATTTTATTCTAGCAGAATAATTTCCACTTCTTCTCAATCACATTTCAACATGCACAATACAATCTAAAATCACAAATCAAATGCAAAGGAACCTAATTCGTTGTTATGGTTGAGATTTTACATATACTTAGAGTAGGACATATAAAATTAGGAATCTCATACAAGCATGGTAGTTCAGCAGTACTTCAATTGCAGTGTTTTAATATTGTATAATTTTTTTTAACCATACATTTTAACCATAGATTTTAATTTCAGAACCTTAAAAGATAAGAAAATCTTAGCCATAATACGTTTTGTCTTTAGTATCATTGACTAAAACATTAATGTTCACACATGTATGTGATGCACCACATTCAAATAGATGCATTAAATGCATTTGTTTAAATGTGTAATACTGCAAATAAACACAAGCACGCAGATTTCAAAGCATAGGTAAATATAAACATATAAATAGACATATAAAAATATGCATAGACGAAGATAAGAACGCTTCATTATATAAAAATGCTTTAAGAAAGACAGAACTAGTGTGTATTTTTTATATTCATTTTATAATTTGCAGAATATTCGACAGTTTGCCAAGCATACATTTCTTATAGAATACACATGCCGAATTTCATAGAAAACAGCAGTGAAGAAGCATATGTTATTGTTAAAAGGTTGTTTTTTTTTTTTTTTTCCAAAAATAAATACAAATCTGAAGGTTTCATACACTTAGGGAAAAAAAAAACTCTAGCAATATTAGCCTCTGATTTTAAGAATTCTAATTTGAGACAGTAGTGAAATGCATTGCATTATAAGCTTTTATTTAGGTCCAATTTAGATGATATATAAGTCTGTCTGTAGTTAGGATGGACAACATAAGACTGAGTACTTTCTTGAATTAGAGCTAAACATGAAATTAAATCAAAATGAGTATCAACTGCTTATTAATTCCTCAAACACTTTGGTGGCAGTTTGCACATGACTACCAGCAGGACAGCAGCGCTTCACCAGTTCGTTTTACTTTCAGCTTATCTATGCCTCCTTGAGACTTCAGTATTTGCTTATTTCAGTAATGAGCATTTGCTTAAGGTAATACAAACTGAGGCCTATCAAGGAAGTGTCAGTAACACTTCTAAAAGCGTATTTCTGCTACAGTGATTTAATAAACGATTCTGCAACATATCTGGGAAATACCTGGCATTTCACAGCTGAAGCAACATGAAAATAACGTCTACTTTAAGACAGATGGTAGGCTGGTTTCTTTGTGCCAGTAAATGTCAAAAGTTATTTCTTTAGTACATTACAACTCAATGAAGGACCTTCACCAGATATGCCATAGAGTCTCTGCAAAATGTTTGTGTTTCCTGTCTCTAACTCCCAATCTCTCCCCACCACACAACAGTTGACCATATATCGCCCTGTGAATGCAGTCTCTTTATTCATTTTTGTTATCACTTTCACAAATAAACAGGGTGTAAATATATTTCAACATGCATCATTTTAAAGTTGCTATTTATTTCTTCCCAAGCAATGACAAATACTTTGCAACAATATAAATCTGATTTCTCTTTATAGTTCTTAAGTTTTAAAAATTAAATTTATTTTCAAGATTTAAGGCATGTCATCTAATCAATTTTTTTTTTGTAACACTGTAAACATCCTCGGATTCTTCTCAGAATCCATTTTTCAAATAAATCACATCTGGTAGCTAACATGGTTGCTTGTGACAGGTACATTAACTGAAATAAGTAGTTCTATGCAGTATTAAATCCTATGCTAAGATTATTTTTCAGTCATGTGGTGATTCTCTTAGGCAGCATTTGCCTGAATTCAGCTAGGCAGATCTGTGCCACTACCTATGAGGTCTGAAGAGGTGTTTTAAACACTTATGAAGTACAGCAGGATGAGCTGGCTTAGTTGAGTAATTAGGTGAAGAGCACAAGGGTGAAGATTTCCAGTAGCTCTTTGTGGAATCTAGTTGGCATTATAATGCTCTTAGCATTAGAGATTTAGGAAAGATGCCTTAAAGATATCTCGCCTTTCACGGCCAAGAGTGCTACTGCTGAACTTCAGACATTTGTAGTTTCCTTTGTCCTTTTTATTTGAATATGCACACAAAACAAACTAACTGCATTCTAAGTTGGTGACAGAACTTTCTGAAATCACATTTTGTCTTTTCCCACACACGTTCCATCTTTTTAGTATTTAAATGGAATTGGATGCCAAATCAGAATTAGGACACCATGAAGCTTTTTACCTAATGCATGTTTAAAAATACTACAGCAAAATATGTGCCAAGCCAATTAAGACAAATTTCACTTAAAATTTGAAATTTGTCAAACATTTCTACAATTTGCTCAATTTGGTCAACTTAAGTAGTTTTAGAAGGTAAAACATTCTTAAAGCCTAGGAAATATGGGAATTCAAGTTTAAACACGAGGTCAAATATACAGATGATTTCTGCAGGTCAGTGAGTGTTGTTCTATTTGTATATATGGCATCAATTTGTAATTAGAGCTTCTAGGTAACACTAACATGATTAGTAAATAGTTAATTTTAATTAGATATATGCAGTATTAATCATCACATTTTTTTAGAGAAATACAGTATCAATATGTTTAATGGTGCTTCTTCCAGAACAAAATACACAGTATCAATTTGATATTTTCTTATAGGTATTTATAAGATTGTTTTTCTAAGTTATGAAGTTATACACTGACCATGTTATTTGTTAACAAATGTGGACACAATGAAGAACATGCATTTTGAATGTCACTGTTTTCACTGTATGCCTTTTAAATGCATTCTCAGTGATACACATTTGTGATGCAATCTTTTATTTCCAGAAATACGTTTCATGTCATGCAGCTTCCATAATTGGTAATTTGGAAGACTGAAATCTTTTGACTTTAAAGTACAGTTTCCAAAAGGTTTCAGCTGCTGGGTCCATTCCACCTTTTCACACACTTAGAATGGAAGTTGGAATCACATAAAGAACTTCCTGCCCTTGTCACTTATGCATACTTTTAACATTCGTAGGACAAATAACATAGCACTTGTCAGCTTTGGCTTGCTCAGAAGATCACTACAAAAGAGAATAAATGTTCCAAAAATTTGGCTAACAAAGC
This sequence comes from Chrysolophus pictus, assembly GCA_037305975.1. Lineage (NCBI taxonomy): Eukaryota > Metazoa > Chordata > Aves > Galliformes > Phasianidae > Chrysolophus > Chrysolophus pictus. The sequence continues at coordinate 47,606,985 of CM074579.1, read as the reverse complement.
ACAGAACAGTTAATATTCCATCATCTACAGACTATCTATAATTAAAAGCCAAGTAATGGTGCTTTATCTAAGCCACTACAAATTATATAATAACCAAGGACTGAAAATTATAGCAAAACTAAGGGCAGGTGCTAACGAATGAGACAATTTCCATAAACTGGAAAGCCAGGTGTAGTGGAAATGCCATCATGGCTTGAACCAATGACTGAGCACCTGGTAGGAAGGCAGGGCCAACCCAGGGGGGCTCAGGTGTATGCAATGCACCTGAGTGACTGGAAGGGGTGGAGCCAGGATCCACTCCTTCCCAGACCTCATTTAAGGGTTGGCAGCAGAGGTAAGGGGATCTCTCTGGAGATCCCTGTGTACCTGATGCCTTTTAAAGGTAAGCAGCTTCTTTCCTTTCTTTCTGTGCCTGCTGCTGTTGCGTTTGAGCAAATCCTCACTTATTACAGCTGCTCTGCTGTCATTGTTGCACTTTCCATTGCATTACACTAGTCATAGCATGAGCACTGCCTCTGCTTACTGCTCTTTACTGTTATTATACTATGTACGGGAAATCCTGATCTCATTGAAGTCTGAGTATTCTTGTACTGTCCAGGTTCCACTAGATCCATAAAAATAAATGCTATTAAAGAATCTGTAAGAAATACTATTGCTGAAAATGAAACAAAAAATTAGATCTTTTCTGACTGAAGTATTCTTTTCCACTTTCCATTCCAAGTGTAACTCCATAGCATAGACCCATGTAATTAACTTGCCAGGGTATTTTGCAGGGAACTGGAAACTGTTTACAGAACAGTGGAAAATAACTTCTGATTGCTTACAAACTATGTCATAAGCGTACATGATACAGAATGAGCTCTTCATAAGAAACATTTCACATATGTTATACGCTCTTCTAAATTAAATGCAGCAGAGATGATGTTGGCAGGTTCAACAAAATATTCATATTCAAGTCTTAATACTAACTCTAAACCATACCCTCTCCCAAAGAAACAAAAACCAAATTCCAAAGTCTTGGCTACAGTGGTTCTGGTTCTGCCATTACGATATAACAAAACAACAAACAAAAAATCAGAAACCAAACATGCACTGGAAAACTCTCAGATTATATGTAATGTGATTATGCACATCTTTTTTCAGCAGAATGTGAGCACCTGATATGAATTATGCAAGCTCATGCACATAGTCAATACATAAAATTACAGCAGATATCACAACACCATGCACACAACAATGGCTAACCAGAGAATCCTACCACAAAGCGTGTAGATGCTCTTCCCTACCCCGTGAGCCACCGCTAGCTCTGGAGCTGTTGCTGTGGAGCCTGGTTACCCATTTTCATGACATGGGCGCTGTCCTTTGGAGAATCTTGCTCCTGTGGCTGTAAGTATTCCTATTTTTATATTTTTTGATCAAGTCTGTTATCAAATGTAAAGCAGAGTTTGGCAGGAAATTCCAAGACACAATTTTAATAGTGGAATGTCAAATATTCCAGTCACAGTGTCCTTGTAATAATAGTTTGCCAACATCACAGTTGTAAACAAGAAAAGCACTGGTATCTATGAATTCTCCTGAAACTCAGGCCATGAGTAATTCCTACCAGGCTATGGTGCTTCACAGGGAGAGAGGAACAGAAGGCATAGGAGATAACCTGAGGTTCTCATCTCTCACTAGGCCTGATGCAGGCTGTTTGTATGCTACTGTACAACATAACCATAATGAAGCCTTAAGAAGCATGTTAGTATAACAAATTTAATACTTAATTTAGGTATACTACAGAGTCGCTTTAGTTTGCTTATCTTTGTTTTCTTGAAAAATGCTGATGCTTTCATTCAATGCCTTTTGTGAAGGATCCAAATGCTTTACACTTATTGTAATTACTTTAAATTAGGTAAGGTTGTTGCCAACTGAAACTTGATATATTCTTAAGATACATTTTTATTTGGAGAGCTTTACAGTTATTACTAAACTCATTAAAATCCTGCTGAAAATCAATGCTAATCACTCAAGTGGCAGGTGCTGAGGTCTTAGCACTACATACTAAAGTTCAAAGCAGAGTTCTGTGAGAGAAATCACAGAATACTTATTTGTGACTAGTAGAGGTAATGAATTTCTTTATCAAGCAAAACATGAGATAAAGCAAGAGTTTAAACAAAATTCCATTACTGCAATGATCTATGTATGACTACTTTATTTCACCCTGCAGCCTCAAGTTCTTGTTTTCTGCATCTTAGCAGTGCAAACTATTTGTTTCCTGAAACTATATCTCTTCATGACTTTTTCTACTTTGAATTTGTTCAGCTATCACTTCGTTGTGTACATATAAGCACACGTAGGAAGTTAATGTTTATTATTGTTCAAAACTGTCTACCATCTTTTCCTATTAAACATGCAGCATGAAGAGTCTAGTTTTATGTACAGAATACTGTCTTGATCACTTTAGAATTAGCTTTTGCCTGGAAAATACTTAGTTATCTACTCTCAAACATGTTTCCTCTTTGAAAAGTGAGAGAGAGGCACAAGCTGTCTTTTCCAGTTAGTTACACAAACTAATAAACTGAAACCTTTTTAGTTATTTTTAGAAAATCAATATATGGAGTTACATACTATGAAGAAGATTCTCTTTACACAGAACAAAAATCCACAGAAATAAAATCAAACTGATATTTGAGGTAGTTCAGCAATACATCTTTTTCACTGTGCTCCTTGACCATAGAAGTATTTAAAAATGTCTTACGAGAAACCACAATTGTCACAGAAGTAACTGCTGTCACTTTATACCTCATTCTCCTATAACTGAAGTCAGGTAAAGTGGGAGCAAACCCATACTCTGAAACAGCATTTGACTGCATATGTAAGTGCCTTTTTTTTATACCCCACTTCTTCAGTTAGGATCTCCCTCTTGTTCCCAAGTCAACATGTGGTAAGGAATTTCTGGCATCCATAGCTCAGACTACTATACCAAGCATTTAAGAGGCAAGCTGTGTAAATGATGTGCACAGGTACTGTAGACAAAAAAAAAAAAATCAGGATAGGGCTATAACTTAGTATTAACCATTCCTATAGAAGAAGAAATACTAAAGCTTGGCTTTTAATATATCTATGACTATAAAATAACAACCACAAATATTTTAAAGTTTGTTACTATCAGCAATGGTTCACTTACCTCATCAGGGTTGGCATTAAAGGTGAGACTGCCCTCATCTAGCTGCATATACAATTTTCTAAAAGAAAATCCTAGAGGTGGATTCTTATTGTATATAGAACAGTGACCCCAAGTGGATTTGCACAACCTATGAAAATAGAATTAGTCTATTATCAAAAACCTTTTCTGTATACAGAAGCAAAATGTAATTAACACTGCAAAGCCAAGTACTCAAACAATAAGAAAACTTCAAAATAAGATTGATTGTAACACTTAATTCTTAACCTTTCTGTATGTTTGTTTCTAAAGTCTTTAACTATGATGACACTTTTTCTTGTAGGTTTTGGTATATACTAGTGCAACCTCAAAATGTATTCCAGTAGGTGGCATTGTAATGACATCTACACAGTTGAAACCTCTGACACTCCTAGTATCTGAACAGTAGGTAATAAGTGACAAATTGTTCTCTTGCAATAGTATCAGATTAAAAATCAGTGTTTCTTTTCTTGTGCTCCAGTTGTGCGGTGAGTGGAATGTCACATCTGCACCAGAATATGCAACCTGCTACTTTCTACCCATCCTTTTCCCAGTCTTGATGACTCTGGGTTACTTGATTAAATCTCATGCCTTCATAAATATTTTATTGATATTTTTCGTTAGTTCCAAAGTTTCTTCTTCTATCCTGCCTCTGACTCCATGTTTCATCAGTTTCTGTTCCTCATCTCAGTTTCCTTGATGATGTCGTCTAAACTCCGCTTGAACTTTCACTTCCTAGGCACCTTGTTTCTTATCTAACTTCCTTATTTCAGTTCTAGTTCTGCTTTAACATATTTGTTTTTAAAAAAACAAACAAACAAACAAAAAAAAAAACCAAAAAACTGGCCACAGTGGGTTAGAATTCTTCAGGTGGCTGAAGTAGAACATGAAAGAAACTTGGTTTTCCTCTCAGCATCTTGGGTCTTATTTGAACTGAGTTCTGAAACACAACTGTAGAACTTGCTAAATTCTAAACTTGATGTATGTGGATTATTAAAAATTAAGATGTTAGCAGATGTTATGTGAATTGAGACAATAAAAATGTGCTAAACCAGGACAAACGTTCACAAACAAATGTATGCTTGAACTGAATATTAAGGAAGATTTCACTAAAAATGATTGAGCTATTTCTCAAGGTGAACTCTGAGGGAAATATACTTTTTTTTTAACCTTTATATTAAGAATATATATTGTTTAATTAAGAAGCTATAATATACTTGTGCTTTTATGCATGTGATCTTATAAACTCAAATGAACCTTCACTAGAACAACCACTTCTTGCCAAGATAACAGCCCTGAATGAAAGAACAGCTGTGACTAAGAAGTTATAATTGCATTATCCTCTTGATGAAGTTCATGAAGTGAACTGAGGAGAAGCTACTTCAAATGCAGAGAAGCAAACAGACTGAGAGAAGGAAATAACTTAGAGCACAATGAAAGGAAAATAAACAGGACCTGAAACAGCAACCCACTTATTACATTAATACTACTTGTTGTGATTTAAATTAAAGGATAAGGCTGTATTGTGAAAGAAGACAATCTAATCTAAAGATAGGTGTGCTTTCATAGGATTCTTTCCTAGTGCTCTGAAACACCAAAATGAAAGGTGGTTTTAATTAAAATTTCATCTTGCACAATTTTATTTCATAGAATATTCCTTTATTTCTCAGACATACAAACAGACAGAATTGCCTCTGCATGTTGTATAAATATTTCAGCTGTTAGATAGTGGAAATTTCATTACACACTTGCAGAACTGGCCTTTTCTTTCCCCCTTCCTTCTGTTGTTGTCTTCCAAAAAACAAGGGCATGTGTTGCTCTAACTCAACTGAAGTAGATGAGTTCTTATTCTTTTTTACCTAGAGCTTCAGCTGAACAGATTAACTTGCTCAAGCTGGGTATTTGTGTTATTTCTCTGAACTTCAAACATTTCAGCTGTGCTTTGATTTAAAACGAAAGTGAATGAGTCCTTGTTTTTTTTCACCAAACAACAGGTTTGTAGTAATACATGCATGTGCTTATACCCAGCATGTTTGTGTATACAGAAACCTCTTCCACTATCTTAGTACTAATTAGAAATCCATAATTACACATTTTTAAACTGTGTTCATTTTCTCCCCAGTGCCAAATCTCATTTAACTCAGAAAACCTTTGCTAAACCTTTGCTAAAATTGGAATAATATAAAGCACAATTTGAGACAATTATTTTTACTACTCCCAGGTGATGCATTTGTTTTTTGCTTACCCTTGCCAGAGGAGCTCATCATTAGCGAGATCCTGCCAAACACACGAAGCTAGACAGAGATCAGTTGCATTCAGATATGACAAAATGGTAAAACTAAGCTCTGGTGGCAGCATTTCCAAGTTAATGAATCCTTGTTCTTTAGATTTTCTTGTTTTCAGCAAGTGGTAGATATCAATGCCTCCTTGGGCTTGTTTCCGGTGGTTTGCATTGGAGACATTGTTAGTAGCTATTCTCCTACCATGCTCTCTGGTAAGGTAGCCTTGTCCACTGAATCCTTGGTGTTGCAGTTGCTGATTCCTAGCAACCCTCCAGAGTCCCTGACCCATCTGTGAGCCTGCTGGACACAAAAAGCCAAATTAAATGTTGTCATAGTCACGTTTCCTTTAACATTTAATTAAATTAGTTTATTTAGAAACAATGAAGTGCTACAAAATGAAAGGACAGCCAAAATCATCCAGAGAAATGGGGAACACACAAAAGCAGGTTGTGACTGACATAAGGACAACATTTAAGAACTTAAATATACTGTAGCTAGAAGCCATTCCCAACTTCAGTGGATTTTCTTTTTCTTGCTTCTGAGCACCCAAAACACTTCCTTAAGCATTTTTTCGAAGTCAGAAGGGTTAGGAGCTTGTATGTGTATTAAAGCCAGGACTCCAGCTTAAGCTATTTATCAGTTCTGTTGCTTGTTCTAGAAACACAATGTAGCAATACATCTGAAACACAGTATCACTCTCTAAGTAAAGATCAATCCTGCACAGTACACGAAGAGGCACTGCGGCCCTGAGAGAGGAGGCATTACTAGAACTTCTTATGTAGTACTGGTCTGGATGTGTAAAGACTACTTTCAGGCACTTTGGATTACAAAAGACCAATAAGAATCCATCAGATGGTTGGTAGATAACATACGTGTAAGTAAGCAAAAAAGTTAATAGCCTCTTGAGAACTGTAAGCAACACAGCCACCTTGTTTAACTCTTAATCTCTATGACAAAGAATAAAGTAGTAAAGGAACATGGAGGCTGAATGCTCAAAACACTGACAGTAAATTCACAATTATATGGGTCAGAAGGGACCTCTAGTGATCATCAGTTATGGCGCTGGACAGTTCTCTGAAGTGTAAGCAAGCTGCAGCAAAGACTTGGAAGAAGTCTTGTCTGGAACATAAGGTGGTGTTTGTTCCTTTCTCTTTGCTGTCCCTCTGTAATGCCTTTTTGAAACTGTGGTACAATCTCATATCCTAAATCTTTAGAATAGTATTGAGAAGTTTTTAGGTTCACTGTAAGAAACAAGATTAAAAGTCAACTCACTGACAAAAGCAAATCTTGGTATCTGTGTCTTACTTATCTCAATTTGTACATTGTGCTTATTTTTTGTCAAAATTTGCTGTAGATACTAATAAAAAGAACAGAGGATTTAATTAACATGACGTTCCCATTTTGCTAGGCATTTTATATGAGCTTGATAGTTAGTGAAGTACAGTACTTAGTAAACAGGTATCTCCAAATGTCTTGAGAGGCTCCAACCAATTCTAGCCCTTTGCCTTGTCAGTGAGTTGAACACTGTCAACAAGTTGTCATGTTTTCAAACATGCAGATGACAACTTGAAAGGTCCTGTTCACTCCCAGAAGTTATGAGATGATCTGAATGACTGAGTAACAATGATCTGCCAATTCAATTGTCAGAAATAATAGGTTTTTGAAAACAGGTAAATGTATACACATGCACGTAGAGGTGAGTTGAGTATAACCTGCACATTCATAGACTCATTGTAGAATGGCTTAGGTTGGAAGGGACCTGAATTCCACCTAATACCTAACCAAAATCTCCCCTCTTCCAGTTTAAAGCCATTTCCCATCACCCAATCACTATCAGATTGCGTAAAAAGCCAGCCTCTGCCCTGTTTACAAGCCCCGCTCAACTACTGAAAGTCTGCAATGAAGTTTTCCCCACCCACCAGGACCCCCAACTCCTCCTCTGCAGGGCTGCTCTCATTGAGTTCTTACCCCAGTCTGTACGTGCTTTTGGGATTGCTCTGATCCAAGTACAAACAAACAAAAAAGCCTGCCTAAATATGTAGCACTAAAACTAAACAAAATAATGAAATAGCCAAAGAGCAAGTCATTAGTTTCAGGGACAGAAAGAACTGGGTGCTTGTCATTCCTTATCATTATTTTAACTCCTCAGCCACTAAAGCAGCAGAAGGACAAAATATGATAAAGCTGAAATATCAAATATGAAATTTTACAAAATAAGTAATGAGTGAACTTCTATGTGAATTGTGTATGTCAAGTAATGACAAAGGAAAGTTCTGTTAATTAAGGTAACATTTATTAGTCAGACTAAGGAACACATTTTGCTAATATCTTTGCTATCCGTTCTGACATTAGTTTATATAATTTTAATAGAGCTATATTTCCACATACATTTGTTAACTGATTAAAAAGCAAGTCTTTCAAAAATGCTAACTATTTGGACATACTTTAAGGCAAAAAAAAAAAAAAAAGACAACAAAAACAACAATATAATAAGTAATTTTGAAGGCTCTGAAGAACATGAGATCATATTGCGACAAATTTCATAACACACCAGGATGGCAACACAGAGAGAACGACAGCATTATCAGAAACAGATAATCAAAAGGCTGCACCCAGGGAATTATCAAGTGAACTTTATTCCACTAGGTAAGGATCTGGCAATTTTATAATAGCTTTCAAGCTTCTTCAGTCAGATTATCTTTCTGTTCTGCAGGCCATGCTTATAAATGGGTCATAGTTGCAAAGGATCAAGTTTTCCTAGCCCTAAATCAAATTTTCAAATTTCATTTGCTAGCTTAATGTTTTTATTACAATACCCAGCTAGTAGTTCCTGTTTACAAACTGCATTCTGTTGAGCAATACCGAGCTAACAAGAACACCAGTGTTTGTTGCTGGTGCTCACAGGGTTCATCTTGCCACAGAATGCTAATTGTGACACATCATTTACAGCCCAGTCACTATTAGATTACTTATCATTATGGTTCCGTGACCAAAAAACAAAACAAAAACAAAACAGTGCTATGGTATCCAAGAAATTAGACTTCTTATAGAGTTCTCACATACTTATGCAGAAACTATCAGTAGAGAAATCTCTTAGAAAGACTTCTTGAAATAAAAAAAAGATTTAAAATGCACATTTCTATTTTAAGCACCAACTGAATGAGTTTCAGGGATGACAAAAAGCAAGACTCGATTCAAACCGACTGCTGGGAACACATTGCTTGGCTGCTCAGCAGCAGACGTGCTGTTTGTAGAACCAACCTTCTTTTCCCTGTCAAGCAAATGCCTTCGGCTTTGCAGTAATCCAGGATAACGCTTTGAGATCTCACTCATAGAACAGAGAGAATCAGTGCATCATTTTTTCACTCAGAGGGTGGTAACACTCTGGAACAGGTTGCCCAAGGAGATTGTGGATGCCCCATCCCTGGAGGCATTCAAGTCCAGGTTGGATGTGGCTCTGGGCAGCCTGGTTGGCAACCCTGCACATAGCAGGGGGGTTGAAATGAGATGATCATTACGATTCTTTTCAATTCAGGCCAGTCTATGATCTTATGGCTCTAAGAGTAATGGTGTCCAAAAATACAATTTTGTAATATTGCGAACATCCATTTTCAGGCCCCAGATTCAGGAAGCCACTCAAATGCATGTTTCCAAACTTGTGATTGATGTAACCTTCCGATGGCTTGGCTGTCACAACTCTCACGGAAGAAGCGACACTAAGCTTTTTTGTGGACTGCTGATCTCCCCTGGCACTGCCTGGCCTATGGCTATCAACCAGCCTGACTTAACTTTGCAGAGAATCCCAGATCCAGGTCTGCTTCGTGTTCCTGTGTTCCAGAGTAAATCCTTTTCGCAGTGGAGCCCATGACAGGAGACTACAAGCTAAACGCCATCTCCGTTAGGACGAAGATGCAGATGGTGACGGTAGCCCCGCCACCAACAAAGCACACGCGGAGGCTCCATGCGAGGCCTTTGCATTGCACCGAGCCCTGCGGCCGCGTCTGAGTCCATCTTCGCGTCTTAAGCTTCTTCCCCCCAGCCGCCCTCCGCGCGGCGGCCTGCCGGCGCCCTGGCTGTGAGCGGCACAGCCGCCCCCAGACAACGAACTGCCCCTCGTGAACGGGCCGCACCGCCCCTCTCACCGCAGGGCTGCCCCCGAGCCGGACCGCGCCGAGGGAGGCGGCGACCCCGGCCCCACGCAACACCACCGGCCGGTACCGCCCCCGAGTGCCATTGGCCCGCACCAGCCAGGCCCGGCCTCCGATTGGCCGCGTCGCCCGTCCATCGTCTCCCGGCCGCTTGCCCGCCGACGGAGCCCAGCCGCGGGAGCCCTTCCGCGGTCCGTACCTGTGCGAGCTCGGGTCCAACCGCCGCCGCGACGAGCTCGTTGCGGGTCGGTGCGTGAGCCTCGCCGGACGGAGAGGGGCTAGGCGGCCCTAGGGGTGGGAAGAGGCGGTGAGGCCCCTACGGCGCGCAGGGAGCCGCCGCCGCGCCTCCTGCCAGGCAGGTTTGACGTTCGCTGTTGTTGCTGGAAGTGGCGTCACCGCGGACGGACGCGCTGGAAGCGGAAGCGGCCGTTGTGCCGCGCGGCGGCAGATTCGGGTGTCTGAAGCGGGCGGGCGGCTCCGGCCGCGGAAAGCGTCGGGGTGAGTGCCGGCCCATCTGTAGCGCTTTCCTTGCCCAAAACAGATGGACGCTTCTGGCCAACCTGCTGTCATCCGCAGACTTACTGAGGGTGCACTCAGTGCCCTCATCCCGATCACCAGTAAGGATATTAGATGGGACGGGCCCCAGTACCAACCCCTGGGGAGCATTGCTCCAGATTGGATGCCAGCTGGATTTAAGCCCTTTCACCACCACTCTCTAAGCCCAAACCTCCAGCCAGGCCTTAACACAGCAAAGAGTGCAACTTACTCTTATGTTATGGCAGATACTCAGAAACAGATCTCAAGGATGTGAGAAATGCACTGAAGAAACATTATTTCCATAACTTCGAATATTGTGTCTAACATGTTTTTGTTGGAGTTCTTGTTTTTTTTCCACCTTTTCTCTCCAACGTTTCGAAGTTGCTGAGCTTGGTGGTTTGCTAACAGACTTTCAGCCTGTTCAGAAGGCTAGGATGTAGGCTGTTTGTTGTCAGTTGTGATTTGGGGGCTGGGCTGTTATCCGATCTGTGCTTTTAAAGTTTTGTGTTGGAGAAGAACTGGTATTGTTTGCTTACAAACACGTGCTTGCAAGATACAGTAAACAGTGCTCACAGAGTGTCTGTGAATGTAATCTATTTCTGAAAGAGTATCAGCTTTATGCATTTCTTTTTATTTACTTCTTCAATGACTTTTTTTCCACACAGTCTTCTCCTCCACTTGAGAATTTATTAATCAATTTGGCCAGAAAGTAACGCTAAAAGTTTCCTGCACATCTTTATGCCTCTGACAAAGCTGATTTGGATGTTGATGATATCATGCATTATTGATTTTTTTCTGTTTCTTTTTCTTTTTTTCTTTCTTGCTGGATAGCTCTGCAAAGAAAGGGGCACCATTTTGTAGTTACATTATGCCACTAAATGAGTCTTCTGTGAATGATGAATTAAAAAGCAGATTTTTTGACTTGTGTGTTACGATGCAGAGGCTAAAACTGGACGTTTTGGCTATAGTGCCAATAAACTTCGACCTACCTTAAAGTACATAGGCTGCCTAGTTTGTTGCACCACTTCTGCCTGAACAATTTTAACTGGATTTAGTGGATTATTTAATGGAGAAGCATTGTCTCCTTTGAGATATCGAAGAAGCTTATTCAATCCTTTTTGTTTGGCTTAGCAGCCCTACATTCTTCATGTGCATACAGATACCTATCTTTAAAGATCTTTGATAGTTGATGGGATTAAGCATTTCTACTCAGCCCTGATATGGGTGATATGAGGGAAATAACTGGTATTAATTAGTATTGAGCCCTAGCTCTGTGCTGTTTTGTAACGTCAGAAATAGTCACCTCTAGAAAAGAGAAATTTCAGTGATAATGATATGTATTGTAATTTTAATGTGCTTTCTTTTTTTTTTTTTCTTTTTTTTCTTTTTTTCTTTTTGGAACAGACAATATTATATTACAATTACCTTGTAATCTGAAAGAGCAGTGTTTGGAAGAATGACAACAGGAGACCTAAAAGGAAGTTTAAGAAAAATGGAACAAGGACTTCGCATGTTAAATTATCCAAGAGATGTGGATTATACAGTGTAAGAAGCAGTGTTAATAAATTTATGCTAATACAGGATGACAGCAAGATGTGTAAGCAATATACTTGCTTTGCATCCAGTGATGAGTAAGCAGAGAGGGTATGACTGTGTGAAGTTGGGATTTTATACACATGGAATGAAAAGTGAAATAATGCAGTTTTGCTAGTCTGAGCAGTTTTTTTCCCCCTTGTTTAATTTCTTTGTTCCTTTTTGTGAGTGCTGACAATGCTTCCTTCAGGAATTTTCATCTTGTAAAGACGGAACATCAAGATGTTTAATAGTGAGCTTTTGGGCTTTAGACCTGACCTTGTTGGGATCATGTGGGAGGTCACAAAAAGCATTGTTTCAGACGTTTTACAGGTGACAGTAGAGACTGCTGAATGAGATATGCATGGAAAGATGCTTGCAATCAAGGGAACCAGAGAAAAAACTCAAAAATGAAGGAGTAACAATATAATTCAGGTGTAATATGCTTGCTATATTGAGGATATGTAATTTCGAGTGTATATATTAACATTTCAAGTTAAATGTTTGCAATTGTGCAGTCTTTTATTCCCTTTTGCTATGTAAAGTACCTTTGTTTCTCAATAGGTTAGTGAAGGGTGATCCAGCTGCATTTTTACCCATAATTAGCTATTCCTTTACATCGTTCTCAACTTACATAGCAGAACTTCTGGTGAAATGTGATGTGGAACTTACAGCAAAGAGTGACTTGCGCTTTATTGAAGCTATTTATAAGGTATCTGTTTTCACGTTCTTTAAAAAAGAGGCACAATTTTGTGTATGACCTCATAAGAATACCTAATGAGAGTGAAAATTTTTGGCTGTGAATAAGAACTGTAATTTGGTTACCATTTAAGATCAGTAATAACTAAGGATGTGCAAAGTCTTTAGCTTCCTCATTTTCAGAAAAATCTAAAGGAATTTCAATTTTTAGAACAGTCACAGAATCAGTAATGTATTTGCATTACGTATTAGATGTGAGGAGTACTGAAATATTTATTAAACATGTTATGTAGTCAGAAGTAGACACAGAGAAATCATAACCAGCAGAAGAAAAAAGTCAAAGCAACTTTCAATAATTATAATGAAAAAACAACTAAGAAATTAATTTGGCATGATATTTTAAAATAATTTTATGTTCAAACTCCAATTTTAACAGTTTATAAATTAAAATCAAATCAAGTGCTTTGAACTGAATAAGTGCAGAATGAAAGAAAAACTGCAGAAGAATAAGAACCTGAGCATGTTATTTCTACAGTAGTTTTTAAAAATGATTTTCAAAGCAAACTTTTTTTTTTTTTTTTTTCAGCTTCTCCGAGATCAATTTCACTATAAACCAATCCTAACAAAAGAGCAGTTTCTTCAGTTTGGTTTTGCAGAAAGAAAAATGCAGGTTGTTTGTGACATTATCAACTGCGTGGTGAAAAAACATAAGGAATTAAGTAGCCTGAATAAGGTACTGATCAAATGGTAACTTTATTGTGAGGGATGCTATTTTTGATGTAGTTTTGGTCCTCAAGATAGAAGGTGAAGATCAGATTATTTTTGTCAAAATAGGGGGGAAATTAGTATAAATTTTCTTTCTGAGATTTTTGAATGCTGTTGAGTGTATAAATGACATGAGCTGCCAGTGTGTTGTATAAACAAAATAAAAAAATTACTAGAACAAAGATCAGTTAAATACTTGGTATCTTTATGGGTAAATGGACTTTTCTGATTCTTAACACAGCAAGTGTTTATGTAACTCAGACATTATAGGTAGATTTAAAAACAAAATCCTCTGTAGTATTAAAGTTCTGGTAATATTTAATTTAAATATGAACTTGATTTGTGTTTTGTTAGTATACATCTTAAGTCTGATTATTTTTATTACTCACGTTTGATGGTATTTTAATAAAATCTTGTCTTCATATTATATTTCAGTTGAGTTTAAAAGATCTTCAGAACTTCTTTGCTTTATTTCTAATTGTGCTTCTGAAAGTGACATTTATCCTATTTGACATTCAAGCTTGCAAGTTCAGTGTTTGTGATCAACTTTCATACAGCATTGCGTAGGTGTTAAGAATATGTGTGGTATTCACTTTGAGATCTGTTTTCTCTGTTAATTTGGGATATAATTTATACATATATTTATGTTGTATTTCAGAGATTTAAATGCCTTTATGTGTGTGTTATGCAATTTTCTTGCCTGCTGACAGTGGTTCGAAGTAGTGTCTTCCTTTCCCTCCCAGAAAAATGTATTAGAATGAGTTTTTTTCTTCCTCTTTATTCTGAAGGTTAAATCCCAAACAAGAAAGAAATTCAGACCTTCAAAACGTGAAATATGGTCAAATTGTGGTAGTGTTCTTGTTGATCTCAGTGGCAGCACTCTGAATTCCAAACAGGTATGAAATAGTTTTTATGTTGTGTGTCTAAAAGTTAGTCTCACTCCTAGCAAGTCAGACTCTTCCTGGAATATGTGCTTTTGCGTAGGTTTTAACATTTGATCGTGCTTGGTATGTTTTTCAAAATGTGGAAATAGTGGCTGTTACAGAAACTATTACTTCTTTTTTATTGAGTGGTTGATTGAGTCTTGGTAGCAATGATCTAATACTGTCATCTGTTGAATTATACAAAAGAAAAAGGAGGAACAGTAAACAAAATGAATATATAATTGGAAAAATATTATATTTTTTGAGACAGAATTGTACTTGGCCTCTCATTATGCTGTTTTGAAAGCTACATTTAAAATACTTCTTGCTTTTTTGCTGGAATCTATTCAGCAAAGATTTCTTAATGTATCATTCCTTTTGGCTTCCGTTTTTTTGAGAGTAATATTTGAGCTGATACATTATGTTTTTCTTGTGCTGGGGAGGAAACAACTTTCCCCATTTTACCTGGTTAAAGTAATATCCTACAAAACTTTCTTTAGGACTAGGCTCAATAAAGCTTGATGATTTCTATTTAGTATGAAAACGCTGTCCTTAGCAGTGAGGAAAACTTCACAAAGAAAGCACTTGAAATCACTTTTCATCAGCCATGAACTGCCGGATTAGTAGAATTAAATAGGAATGTATGTGAGTGTATTAAGAATTCCCTTGAAGAGAAGAATTTCAATGTCACTTCAAAATGCGTAGTGTCTTAACACTTGCAGATCACTACTACACAAAATTACTAATTGTGGGTTCCTAATCATTAGATAATGTTTTGCTTTGTGAAATGTAGCAATGATAAGACTTGCTCCATCTGGAAAGAAGGGCAGAGATTGTCTTTCGTTCTCTCTGAGGAAAATATTCAAAGAAGGGTGGAAACATGTTGATAACATGCAGTACTTTGGAAGTAGTGAAGGAAAAGAGATTTCCAAATTTCCCCATTAAGCTCATAGATGTGAACCAGAATACTCAGTAAATGTAGTAATTTGCGTGCATATTTGTTTTGCAGTTCTTCCATGTCTGTATGGCTTACTTTTTTTTAAAATTTAAACTGCCTGTTGTGGGTTTCTATATTTTGCAGCCAGTTGAGGTAAAACTTTTTTATTTTAATTTAACAATTAAATGCTAGAATGATAGATATTTTGTGTCAGTTATCTGCCTGGTGCACGTGAATATTCTTGTACTGAGAAACATCAGTGGGTTTTTACTTTTATTTTTTTTAAAGCATGCTCAAAAGGTGCCTCTTGTAGAACGACACTCAGGAGATGAAGTTAGGGATGACCTTCCTCTTGCGCCTGTTAATCCAACACCCCTTAATCCACCATTCCTTCCAGCAGAGGGAGGTAACGAAGAAGAATTGTACTTTGATGATGATGTTGTGGAAGAACAAGTAAGAATATTTAAGTTTTCCACATGCATTCCTAACTTTTTTTTTTTTTACAGGACCTTTCTTAAGGGAAGAGGTTTTGAAATAATAGCTGGATTCTCTTTAAATTTAACTAGTATATATTCAGTGGTTAAAAATGTCAAATTGTATTGACCTTTCAAGTGCCAGTTCTGTTAACAGTTTCTGTAAAAGCTTGGTTCAATGAATAATTAGTTGATAGCAATTCTGAAATATATCTCTAATGTAGCATAATGTGCTTACTTAAATTGAGGAAAATTGCATTTAATTTCATTGATCAAAGGATGAATAATATCTATGCCAGAATGAGAAAATTTGTTTTTATCCATGTTTTTAGGTCATAGAGAACAATTCTCAGATGGAGTTCCTAAGGAGTCAACTTGCTGATTGCCAGGAAAAGCTTCATAAGCTAGACTGGATGGAAGATAAGTTACGTATTTTGGAAGAGAGGCTAAAAGGGAAAGTGATCATAGATGAGAAGGACTGGAATAATTTGTTGAGCAGAGTTTTGCTTCTTGAAACAGAACTGTTGTTGCAGTCCAAAAAGGTATATTAACATCAATTTTATTTCTATAATAAAAGCAGATATCAGAATAATAACAATTTTCTTTAGTGTTTCCCAGTTATTACTAGGTGACAGGAGTGTTGCCAAACACAGCGCTCTCAGCTTGCTTCTGTTTTTCATACCTCTTGATGCATGTCTTTCACTATTCTTAATGGGATGATCTGAATGCCAGTGTTGTTTTTTTTCCAACTTAATTGCTACGTTCTGTTGCTTTCTGATATTCTGTAGCAAACTTCTTCCTTGGAAACTGTTTCCAGCAGGTGTAGCTCAGTATATTTTCGAAAGTAATGACTGTGTGTGATTTTGTATGACAGTGAATTCATTGCGATAACTTTCACAGACTTAAAATTGTGCAGTCTTTGAAAGCCTACCATATGTGAAGTGGAGAATTTCACTGTGATGGGGACACATTTAAGGCTCCTTTGTCCATGCTGTTTTGGATTTCTCATTCTGGGCTGCAAATGTTGTTTCAGTAGTGTGGGGTGGTACTTTTGCCACTGATACAGCCTAACTTCCTTTTTAGTTGTCCAGACTGATCTTTAATCAGATGCTGTTATTCCCTTTGTGAGATATAAATGAAGTCTTAATCTTTCAGTAGTTATATATATGGCATGTACAATGGAAAATAGAGGATTAATGAAGTTGATTCTTACTTTAATCATGCACTTACTTTATGATTATCTTTTAAATATCTAATCTAATTGATGGTTCTTCTCATTTTTGCTTGCTCTTACCTGCCTGATCTGTGATATTCACTGTATTTTTAAAAGTACGAAGGTATTCCAATTGTGCTGTGGCTGTATTTGTCAGAGTTTATCAAGTATTTATTTTCATGCTGTTGATCTTTGCAAAGTAAACGCTATTTTATTTCATATATGACTGCATGTCTGTATTTTAAGATAGAGTGAATCATAACGTCAGCTTTGTGATCATATGCTTAATTTCAAAATGTGTTTGCATGTGTATCCAAAGGATGCTATCAGATTCTTTCCAGAAGTTGGAAACCTTTTGAAAGGTGTGGGGTTTTTGTTTTTTCTTCGCTGTAGTTGTAAGAATGTTGAATTGACTCATAACCTGGAGCTTAGAATGTTTTTCTGGCCCTGAAAATGTGAAGATATCATGAGTACTCATATAAAATACACGGTTTTTTTTAATTGCTTTTCTTGAAAGTTTTCTAGTTATGCTGAGTTTAGAAATGGGCAAATTTTCAGACTGACCATGGGATTCTTTGAGCTACATCCTTCAAAAATAATAGTGATTGATGTAAATTTTTTTTTTAAACAGTCTCAGGTCAGTAATGGCTTATAGGATTTACCATTTGAAATCAATTTCTTGTGCGCAAGTGTTGTAATTTTAATTATCACCTGAATTATGTCCAAGTGAGTCAGCCAATATTATGTTTTTTCTCCTCTGATCAGTTTCAAGGGCCTTTCAGCTACACTGCCAAACAGATTTGAGTCCTTTTCAGATGTATTTTCTTCAAGAGGTGATTACTACATGTGTGGTGCAGAATGGCTTATAATTCAAACTAGGCTTTAAAAAAAAAAAAATCTATATATGTTTGGTTTTTATTACTTTAGTAACATTTATTGAAGTAGTTCAGAGGTCAGAAATACTATGGAATATGTGAAAATACTTGACGTTAGTGTCATTCAAAAATTTACAGGAAATGAGTTTATTTCTGCAGTACCTGTTACTGTTAGAAGTTGTGGCAGAAACAAGTTTGAATTTAGTTTGTGTGTGACATTGTTAGCACTTCTTTCAAGGCAAAAGAAGCTGAGTTTTAAAAAGAGTCTTTAAAGCTAACTTTTTTTTTTGCAATAGACTTCTGATAACTGCCTGGAAATAATTGTTTGGGCCAGAGAATTGCTGCTGCTTTGTTTTTTGAAATTCCATCCAAATAGTTCTTCATAGATACAGAAGCAATTTAGAGTTATCCTTTCTTCAGGATTTTTCAGGGAACGTCTGGCGTCTAGCCAGCATAGCAGGAACACTGTTTTTTCAGTGCTGCCACAAAGTAGCAGCAGCAGGGCATTTAGCTCAAGGAAAATCTGAGAGATCACCAAATCCCTTTCAATGAAAAGAGTTGGGTAGCACTCAGTGCAGGTATCTTTTTTTTTTTTTTTTTCCTTCCCCCCCCCTCCCCCCCCCCCCCGCCCTTCTCTTAGAGAAACACTCATAATTGCAGTCTTCCTTAGCTTTTTCACAGCACCTACTATTTCTCCCTTATCTACTTACTTGGATATAATCCCCTGTTAAGTGATACAGTTACATATTCCAGTATGAATTACTGTACTTTAGTGAAGGGTAAGATTTCAAATATAGTAATAGTTTGTTGGTTAATAAAGGCTGAACATTGTTCAAGGCTTTTTTTTTTTTTTAACTTTGAGGTAAGGAAATTGCATACATTTCTTAGTGGAATATCAGTTTTGTTTTCTTGTTTATGAACGGCCTTTTTGAAGCTAGATTGAGTGAAACTGAGAACTTTTCTAGAAACATCCCTCTCATTTAGGAGTCTGGAAAATTAGCCTTAGCTAGGCTTGACTTCTAAGCATTCAAGTGGAATTAATTTCAGTTCATCTGTAGGCTAATTCTTAAGACTAAAATGCTACATTTCTGGGTTAGGAAGGTACACTTTATTGAGGTTAACTGCAGCCCGAAACAAGATGTAGTTGTTAGCACAGGTCAGGAATATTATGGCTGTTCACTCTACTCATACCAAAGTTACAGAAACATATTTGGACCTGCTTTTGACCCATTTTACTAACAGCAATATTAATAAAGCCTCCATGGAATGCATACTCCTGTGAAAACACGTGTGGAATGCTGACGTAATTGGATTGTTGTAGAACAAGTATTCATGTTTAGTACTTTAGTATTCATTTGTTCAGTCAGAAGATGTTTTTTATATATGGCTAAAATGCAGTAAACTTGTATTTCAGAGAGACTTATCTGCAGAGTTCAACAGTGTAAGTCAAGATGAGTCCAGTATAATTCCCATCTCTCCTGGTGAGTGTTAATGACTTCTTTAATTAAAGTCATATGCTAAGTGCTTCTTGCTGACTTGATTAAAACAGTCTTCTTAAGTGGACAATCAATTGCAGTTCTAATTTAAATACATGCTTTAGATAAGAAATGAACCTAATAGCAATTTCATGTTAGTAAATACAGATGCTAAATAAATTACAGAAATATTTTTTTAAGCTTTAATACAAATACATAGCACGCTAATTAATTTACAAATAACACTTGACCAAAAGTCTCAGATGCTAACTTAATTAAGGTGTACAAAATACATTTGCTGCCACAGTTTATTGTATTTAAAATAGTGGCTCATCTACATTGTTTACTTTTATAACGGAAGTTGGGGAAAACTGAGGCAAAAACAAGTTCATAATCTGTGCTGAACATTCTCTATGGTTTTTCCCTCTTGAATCAGCAGCTATCCAACTAGCCTTTTTGCAGAACTTTCTTATTTTGAAGAGCGCTACAAAATCTTTCTTCAGTTTCCAGATGAATGTTGGTAATATACCAGACATAAATGAAACAGCCTTAAGTGGGAAAGAAAAAAATTCCCAGCTGCCTTAGTAACTTTTTTTTCCCCTCAATGGTAGCTGCTTATCCCTTATGTTTCATCACTTTATTAATATGACTTGTCTCCATGATGACGGCTATTATTCCTACCACTGTTAGTAAGGAGGATATTCTCATCTATTAGGCCTTTTGATCCAGTGTTGGGATGTTGCACAGGAATTAGACAAGAAGTGAAGAACCTCCTTCTTTTATCTGAGTAATCCAGATTCCATGTAAGTTAGGAAGGTCATTTCTTGATTATGTCAAGGTTTATTTTTATTTTAAAGTCTCAGAAATTGCATCTTTATACAGACCTTAAGAAGCTTGCCATGTTTACTTCCCTTTGTGTGTTCAGTGATACATTACTGACATTTGAGGACTTCATACTCAGGAGATAGGATGATGGATGGTCTTTTATAGGGAATTTTCATGTTTTCTTTTTTCTAGAATTCTTTTGACTTCATTATTCTGGGTTTTCAAGAGTTTGATCCAAGTCACTGTAAGCTTAATGATTATGCAGCCAGTTTTAATTGTATGTCTAAGGCTATACAGTACTGAGTATGTTGGAGTTCTGTGGGTTTTTTCTTTTTTTTGTATCACTCTTCAAGAATCACTGCTGTACTGGAGGAACACTTTAAATTTAAATTGATTAGAAATAATTTAATGTATTTTATGAATTACAAAATAGCTTAGCTGAACATGTTCCAAAGGCATAATCTGAAGATGCTTATATTATTTAAAATAAGGTCAGATGAACACTTTTTTATGTACTAAACTATTTCTTTTCCTTGGCAATGGTATTCTGAATTTAAGAGTACTGGAGCCTTCCTATGTAAAAGATAGCACCGTCTCTGCTGAATGGATGCCAAATCTAGTCCAGTGCGAGCAAGGCCAGGGAAATAGGAAGAAATTTTAAGCTGTGTGCTGACATTATCTTTTCTGCTCCTTAAAAGTCAAGTTACTTAAAAACATGCTTGAAAAACAGATCACAATACTAACAATGTAAGCCATCTGAAATTACTGAATCATACATTTAATAGTAGTTAAGAGTTTCTTAAGCATTGATTTCACTGTACTTATTTGAAAAAGGCAGCATTCTTAAGTGATCTTTTTGGTATTTGTCTTGTTTGTGTAATACCTAATATACTTCATTTTTTCTTGTCTTAAGAAATGAGAAAACTATTTTGGATCCTCACAAGTAGTTTGTTTATTTTTTCCTTTCTAAACAATGCATCGTCTTCTGTTTTTATATATGGTAAATCAAGCTATTTGTTAGCAGACCTTGTATTAAGAGAGGAAAAAGGCAAAGATCACATAAAAATGAGCCTTACTCCATAGATGCAGAAAAGAAGGAGGAGATGACAGAGTGTCCTCGTCAGTCGTCTGGATACAGTTCATTATTATCCACAGACTCATCTCCTAAAGCCATGATAATTAATTCTCATGATCTGACAGAGATTTCAAAGGTAATTAAAACTGGCAAATGCTTCATTGATTTCCTTTCTGATGTCAAGAGAACAAATAAGCATTAATATCAGTTGTATATGCTACTGGTGAAAAATAAGGAAAGTATGCAAAGCTGTTCTAGATCTGTCTCTTAAAAAATCCTTTTGCTATGTTTTTGCTTAAAGTTGCATTCTCTATGAATTTTTCAGATTGAAAGTCCATCTGAAGAATGTCAGCTTTGAAGAGTTCACTAAACTTGTTGCTTTTAAATTGCAGGAGACAACAAGACAAAGAATGGAAAGGATAAGTAAAATGTAAGTAATGGGAAAGGGCAGCAGGAATTCATTTCCCAGGAGAGAGTTGTACTGGACTAAGACTTACAGAGAATGTACATATGTGTTCCAAACCTCAAAGGTCTCTACGTCAGGTGTGGCATTTCCTTATGACTCCACTGGATAATAAATCCACGTACAGTTCTGTATTTGTGGGATGAGTCATTGTTTTGATTTCTAAAAAGCAGTAGAAGCATTCGTAATAGTATCAACTAAAGACCAAAGGGTGTTTAGAATTCAGTTGACAAGGAGTAGCAATGTTATTTATCTTCTGATAGAAGTTCCCTGGAATGAGCAACTTTTCTTCCTGAAAAGTAGCTAATCTGTTTTAACTCTGCTGTTTTATTATTTAAGAAAAAGAAAAAACAATTTCAGCCTAAGCATTACATTAAGGTGTGTTTAATGCTATTATTGAGAATTATTAGTAATTTTTGTAAGAAATATTTACATTACAATTGATTATTGTTAAGGAAAGAACAATGCATTTAATTCCTAGTCTATGAATGCCTGTCCTGAATAAATTATTGCCTCCTTTTGTGATTTAATCTTCTCTACTTTTGTGTGAGTTACTTCTTTCTGTGTGTACTTGAGGTTTTTTGATATTTAATAGACATTTTGTGTGCAAACCAATTGCAGAGGAGGAGGGGCATGAGAGGATGTTTAGTTTAATGCTGAGTATTAGTATTGTGGATCCATTTGAAGGTAAATAATTGATTTGCCTTTTAATTTATTTTAATAAGTATATGTGACTCTGTAAATTTGTTTTCAGAATTGAAGAAACCTCAGAATTGTTGAAAACCTCAAATAACACCTCTGAAAAGGCCTGCAAGAATGGCTCTTCAGGCCGTTCTCTCTGATGTATGGATATAAAAATTAATATGTATGCTTGTACGACATTAAATTTTTAATATATCAAATTTATAATGATCACTGTTTTTTATATTTCTTTGAGTAAATATCTTTGAATGCAACTGTGTATTTGATTTTTTTTTTTAAACTTATCTCACTGACTTTTACTTTGTAAAACTGTTGAAATAGTTTCTCCCTTTCTCATTTTGTAGAGCAAAGTCATCACAGCAGTGCGTTTTTGCGTTGACATTTGTTAGCAGTATGTGCTAAGTAGTGTGTTTTTTAAAGCATGGGCTTGAGGACCATGGTTTACATCCTGTTGGAAACACTCCAGCTGGTACTTACATATTGTACCCAAGAAGCTTTATTGCATACTGTCTTACTATTTGTACTGTTGAATAAATTTTAAGGAAAACACACTTTTAAATACATACCTTTTTTAATATAAATTTTTGTATGCATCTAGAGAGCACCAACGCATTATGGCTTCCATTAACACAAACAAAGTGTGAGTCAGTTTGATCCTAAACATTAAAATGTGTGAGTAAGTCCACAGACTACAAGAGATGTGTTGAGTGTTTTAGTACTCTTACCCAACGTGTTTTAAGACTAGCAGCACAGATGGAGACCATCCAGTATACAAAGATGCACAAGACTTTTATGATTTGAAGCTGCATTAAAATTTCTCTTTAGCGATGTTAGATGCAACACTTTCATAAACATATAATAAAAAAAAAAATATGTAGAGTGTGCCAAGATTTATTTCCCTTTGTAAATTAGTGGCCTATCATATCAGTATTTCTTTGTGCTATAATGCCCACTTCACATAAAAGATTTTGGGAGTTTGATTCATAAAATCAATGTTTTGGGGTTATTTTTAGCAGTTTGCAAATGAAGGAAAGAACCCAGCTGTTCCAGGTTATGCTGTAAAAAGTAATTTGTATTTTAACAGTAATGATTTTTTTTCTGTAATCATACAGAATTTCAATTTATTTTACATATAAACAAGTACATAACTTGATCAAACATGTATAAACTTAAGCAAGGATTTTTGGAATTTTTCATTAGAACTTTCCATTTTCAATATATTTGTTTCCAGAAAATAAAAGAACTTAGTAAGAAGGCATGAACTTGTTCTTTTTGCTTAAAAGTAGATCTTGGAAATTACTTCATTAGTTTTACAATAATATATATACTTTTTTCTAGATATAAGAAAACACCTTCTAAAATAGGACTGCAGCACCATCTTGTGGAAATCTTTTTACAGAATAATAACCATAGTAGGAAAAAATAAAGTGTATTCTATACAGTTAAAATATTGCTTTAAACTAGCAATGATAAAATATTTTGAATTTACCAACTCCTTTTTAATGCTGCTTCTTTGCATTGGCTTGGAAGAGGGAAGGCAATTTAATTAAAATAATTATTAATATTTAATCTTCATGGCGGGAACCTGGAGAGCAATGAATCTGTTTATGTTGGTGTAGTGCTCAGTATGGGAAATGCTGCTTGATAAAAAATGGTTCAAGTTGCAGGTATTAATCCTCTAACACGCATGAATGATGCAATGTTAGGAAGTTTTTAGTCTGAAATTTAATATCATCTATATTCACTAATGCAAAATTGAAAATTCAGAGTAGTTCAACTATTTCCTATCCTAGTGCTTTTGTCTACACAATGTGATTCAACCTTTTGCTTCACCTGTTTCTAGGACAAAGCAAGGTCTCACTTCAATCAAAGTAAAGCCAAGTGTGTTACAATTAGGGCACTGCAGCTGATTTTCTAAAGGTATTTTTCTGACACCTGCTTTTTTTTTAATGAAACTTGTTTTTTGGAGATGGTACCATATTCTGAAAAAGAAATATTTGCAATGCTTTCTAATCATCTACATTTGAATGATACTTTAAAAAAAAAAATCCATTTGTATCATTGGAAACAACTGGAATGGCACATACTTCACCAAAGTAGTGCAGTGATAAGATGTGCCTTTCAAATAAGAAAGTAGCAAATTTTTTTGAAAATTACTAGTATAATAGTACTACTATAATAATACTACTTTGAGCATTGTTACAACAGTTTAAAAATTGACATTGTGTGTTATCAGATGCACTAGTTGGATCTTGCTGACAGAAAGTGTTGGGATCATTCAAAAACACAAATTAAATTCATCCAGACAGTATTCTTTACTATATTTTCCATCATACCTACCTCTTTCCAATGACTTGGAAAAAATTCCTTTTGTTCAAGAGATATTATTCAAGATAAATGTTGTATGATTATAGCTCATCATTTGAAGCACTATTAGTGTGTAAGCTTACAGAATTTAAGTATTTAAAAATGTAGATTATTAATTTTAGATCAAAAAATTGTTCTGAGAATATCTCCTTAAACTTCAGTAGAGTAATTTCACCTTTTAATGCATGTGTAGATTCAGTTATATGTGGGATGATAAAGCATAATATCATTTTAAGTAAAACACTAAAATTCAGATTTGGTTGTACCTAAGAAAGGCTGAGTTCAGTTAAATACCAATATTTAAGTGTAACTTGAAATTCTTGCATCATCAGAAGTGTATTCAATCTGAGGGATAGAATTCCTAAGTGTGCCCCATTTCCTTATAATTGTATTCAGTTTTCTTATTATTATTCTTGGAGTTTCTGTCCTGGTTTAGTCATGTATCCGATGTCAGGCTCAAGCAATTTCCGGTCCAAAAGCAAACATAGTTGAGAAAAAACCTTGGCTGAGAATTTTTTGTTTGCATTTTTAATTTTTCTTTTGGTTAACTTTTCCTTTATGTTTGTGTAATACAGCATGTGTGTTTTCTTGAAATCAATTCCATTAAGGTGAAAATCTCAGAATCTGCGGAACGAGACGCTGTGGGGAAAGAGGTTAGTTGTGTTTCCCTCACTCTCAACAACGATTAGTAGGGCCCCCATCTTTGAATTATAATACAAAAAATAATTTTGTTACTGCTTTTAGTCTGGTCATGCTGTGCATTAAGACTTTTGCATCTTCATTACAGCTTAAGAACAAATCTGAGATATTCCTATTTTTTTTCTGTTAAGAATACTTGAATTTTGGTGGGTTTTGTTTTTTTGTTTTAATTTTAGCTATACATTTCAGTGTAGCTATACGTTTCAGTAGCTATATGTTTCAGTGTTTTAAACCTAGGATGCATTTCTCATTTTAGTATTGTATGGGAACTGCTGAATCATGGCCTCAACCTCTGATTGATCACCTGAGGTGAGCAATGAGTCAGCCACGTGAGCACAGGTGAAGGCAATTTACCTGTGCTGCTGGAAGAGGTGGAGCCTGGCTGCACCTCTCCTAGACACATTTAAGAACTGACTATCAGTGGGGAAGGATCTCTTTCTGGAGATCCCTCCTTTGAAGTTTTACAGCTAGCCCAGGACAAGGGTAAGCATTCTATCTATTCTCTTTTTGATATAATAACCTGCTTAGCCAAACTCTCTTGTTTATTTCATAATTATAACATCTGTATATTCATTGATTATACAAGTATGCATAAAAATAGAAATCTAAACATGTCAGACTTAGGTTTTGCACAATACTGACTTCTGGCAAACATTGCTGTATGTTTTAATGCTGCTTTACCACTTTCAGACATGGGAGGAAAAAAAAAAAAAGCACAACCAAGACAAGCAAACAGAAAAACAACACAAAATTTTCTATCTTTACTTAGATACTCCTCTGAAGCAGGTAAAGCTTTAGAGCAGTTGAAGGAAATTAAAACACCTGTGTCTTAAGCATTCTAAGTGAGGAAAAGCAGTTATTAAGAACTACATGACATTTCTTTGCTTAGATATTAAACAGCTCATTTCAAGGTGTAGTAAACAGTAATTTTGTATGTGCAGTTTAAATGTAGCAGATGCTGTATTTTTTTTATTGCAAAATTCTCATTTTCTTTAGATTCCATCCAGAGCAGATACTTGATTTGAAATCAGGAAGGCTTTAAATTATCTGGGAGAAAACTGCTTTAATTAACAACAATAAACAGTAGTGTGAAGCAATGGTGTTCCAGTGCAGTGTTCTTCTTTAGCCTTTCAGTTAAGTAAAGGAAACTGCTTATGCAGGAAAAAGATGTCAACTCCAGATGATCAGACTAGATTGAGGGCTACCAAAGGGGACTTTAGGGCATTGTTGGGGCAGTTAGTTGTTAGAGCAGGAATACAGACCATATTTTCCTCTATCCCTTCAATGGCAGTAAGAAATACTGAGAGGAGTAGGAAAACCTGTATCTCAGCTGATAAATACATAGATGAGAGAGTGGTGCCATTGCAGGACTTTTGGCTTTTTCAACTGTGGGGCAGTCTGATGTCTCATCTGCCTCAAAGAGGGAAACTGATCCTAGAGTAGGAGCTGGCAGGGCTTGTTGAGAGGGCTTTAAACTAGGTATGAAGGGGAAAAGGGATAAAACGAGGCTTGCTAGAAGTGAGCCTGGGAGAGCAATACCAGGATGAAGAGTGTAGCAAATGGCTCAGTTGCGTTGCAGCTGTGGTAATACACACAATGTGGGCAGCAAACAGGAAGATCTGAAAGCCATCATACCCCAGGCAAACTGTAACTTAGTTACCCTTACTGAAACGTGGTGGGATTGTTGCCAGGACTGGAATACTGTGGTGTTGGCTATAAACCTCTTCAGAAGGGTTGGGCAAGAAAGGAGGAACTGTGATATTGCTATCTGTCCTAGAAAGTTTTGATGTTGTTGATCTTGGGGCTGGCAATGATAAAGTTGAGACGCTATAGTTAAGGATCAGGAGAGGGCTGACATCTTGGTGGGGGTCTGTTATAGATTGCCTAACCAGGATGAAGAGACAAATAAGGTGTTCTGTGAGCAGCTGGAAGAAGTTATGTGGCTGCCTGCCATTGTTCTTATGGGGGACTTAAATTCCCTGATATATGCTGGAAATACAACACAGTGCAGAGGAAGCAGTCTAGGAGGTTTCTAGAGTGTCTGGAGCTGGTAAGAAAGCCTACTATGGGAGGAGCCCCGCCAGATCTGCTGTTCACAAACTGGTGGGATATGTGGAGGTCAGAAGCTGTCTAGGGCAGAGCAAACACAAAATGTTAGAGTTCTCTATTCTTGGTGGTATCAGTAGGGAAGTCAGCAAAACTGCTACTTTGGACTTCTGGAGGGCAGACTTTGAACTATTCAGGACACTGGAAGGGAGGGTTCCCCTTGGGATTCAGTCCTGAAGAATGAAGGAGTCCAGGAAGGCTGGCTGCTCTTCATGAAAGAAGCCTTAAAGGCACAGGAGCAGGCTGTCCAGAGAGGGTTTGAGTCACTGTCTCTGGAGGTATTCAAGAAACACAGTAAGGAACATGATTTTAGTGGGCAATATTGGTGATAGGTGGACAGTTAGATCAGGTGATCTTGAAGGTCTTTTCCAACCTTTATGATTCTGTGATAGACTCTAGAGTCAGTAGTGTGGAATTTTGGAGGGGTTTGTTTTATAATGATTCATTTATACTTTATATATTTATACATTTATATATTTATAAGTAGTGTCAAAGTATTATATCTCAGGGTATTTTAAAGAATGATACTGCTATGTTTCTGCAAGATATTGTGAGAGGAGCTTAAATTTTCCACACTTGTTATTTTCATTTTACGTGGTGTTGCTGTGCTTCACTGAGTATGTGTTGAAATATGATATGGGATTAGGAGAATTGCAATTAAAGAGGCTTGAATAGTTTCTGTGAATGGTGAGAGTAGTTTAGCAAAGCTGAACATTTTGGCAGTACCAGTTTAAGGGATTTCCTCCCACCTTTTCTCATTCCCATCTGGCTCTGCTGTGAACTAGTAACTGGATTGACTTAAGCGTACTATACTAAAAACATGACATGCAGGGTATTTTTTTTCTTTTCCATCCACGTTCTGTGATTTACTTTACAAATTTGCATGCAAACATTTGTCTGAACTTCCAGCTGAAGCAGCTTGTGGTGACAACAGGGTGAGAGAAAAAGGATGTCAGGTTAGTGCTTTGCTGTCGAAAGATTTGTTCTCTGAGTGCGCGGTGAACTAGAAATAAAGAAGTTCCTACACAATGTCTCAGTGTGTACATTCATGAAACCTGTTTATTCTGCATTTGTTTAACTTATGTCTGAATTATCAAATGAAGGGGCAGGATATATGTCTGAAAAAACACATAACATAAAAGGTAATATATGTTTCAGAATTGGGTCGGTTTTCCGGTATTGAAGTAACTCTGTGTACTACATGTGCTTCTGATTTTTTTTTTTTTCCCTAGCCAATTTGGTTGGTTTAGCCTCTTGCTATGTAAAGTGGATGTAAAACATACTGTCAAATAAAAACCAAATTCACAGAAGACATGTTTGGAAAACTTTTATGTTTAAAATAGTATTTGTTATAGATGGTCACACAGTTTTACAAAAATATGAAGCATCTTCTTCTCAAGCTGAGTTTGATTCTGAAGTGGGGATTTAAACATATTATTAATGTAGTTTAAAATATTTTATTACTATCAATATAAGTGAATTTTACAATACATGAAGACACCAGTTATTTTTAGTGTGCTTTATTGTTTCTTAACTAAGGAAGTTGACTGTATCTTTTCTATCATACTCAGTTATGATCTGGGATTACATAGAATCTGTATCCCAATATTGTTGCATAAATTATGTATAGTAACTTTGTCTGCTTTCTCCAACTGTAAAACAAAATGATTCCTGTTGTTTTTCTCCAACTGTTACACGGTTTGGTTCATAGTTTATGCCCACTTTTAGTAATTACTTAAGAAAGGAGTTAATGGAAAAAAAATTGTAGCCTGGTTTCAGGAGTTTTGTTAATTGAAACCATTCCATTGGAAATTATGGAAGGAACTAAAGGGTGAGTTCATGAACTTACTTGAGCTTATGTATTAGTAGTAACTTAAGGTCCAGCTTCTTGTAGTTATAAAAGTAGTTGACAGCTGTGATAATTTCAGATAAAGTAGTTGTGGTTTTGTGTGAGCTTCAGAAAAATAGATGCTGATATGGTGGGGAACTGCTAGACAGAATACTTTATCAAATCTCTTTGTAAGCTGTGATACAACAGTTTGAGTCTCATGACTTTTTTTTGTACACCACTATTGGAATGCTGTTCTATTCTTAGTTAAAGTAACTCCCATGCCTGAACAGTAAGAGGATATATAGTCTTAGTTTTTAGTATTAAAATAATAACAAAAAATTCTAGTTATTTGAAAGGGATTTGAAAACATTGTTTGTCTTTAGTTATTTCATAGTTGATTTCAGGAATTTGGCCTTCAATGGAATTTTTGTTACAGGCATGATTTTGTTACACTGTTAGAATTTTTATTTAGTGACCTATCTGATGGTCTTTCTCCCAGCTTAAAAGATTGATGTAAGTATGTACTAGCACTGATCTGTAATCCCAGGAAGTTGTGATCTAACTCTAGGTGTTCTTGAATAGGTTGTGAACTTTGCTGTAAAGGTACAGTTTCACTGGTGCCTACAGTAGTTTAGCAAATACAAGCTAATCGTTGTGACCCACAACAATCCTTTCTTGTTTAAGGAGAGAAGTTCTTTTGAGTAAAGAGCAAGCTGGAATCCTAGTAATGTTTATGGACTTATTCAGAATACATTTTTTTATGAAGGTCAGCCCTTGTTAAAGTGAAGCACAGTTACAGGAGATTCTTCTGGATGAGCTAAAAATGAAATTACAAGGGAAGCAGAAAAAATGTCCAGGATACACTTACCATGGGTATCAACAGAAAACTTTTTTTCTAATAATGCTTAAGAAGATAGGTTCATAATGTGATGTGTCATAGAATCAGACAACACAAAATACAAAGGGGCTGCAATTAATTAAAACTATGCTAGTACTTAACTATGCTAGTAGTTTAAAATTAAAACTGCTCTAACGAGTAGGGGAAATTGGTACTGAGAAAAAAGTAATTACTACAACTTTATCTTCAAAGGTGATGTGCAGAAGAGGAGATTGTTCAGACCCATATGCTCCTCAGAAGTGCAGCAAACATTCTGTTGAAGAACTTCTCTAAAAATGTGGAGGTGGTGAACAGTGGCATAAAAAACGAAAATGTTGACATATTTCTCTTCTGTACTTCAGTGAAGAAAACGAGTGCTCTCTCTTTGGAGAGGGATGGTTGGCCTTGGGTTTGGAATCAGTGTTTCTCTTCAAAGCGTTTTTTTAAATCTTTTTTGTTATTCTCTTTGGACTTAATCTCCTCTGCGTTTTTCATATTTTTATCAGAATGCATTTAGCTTTCTGTTGTCTCCAGTGTATACATGATTTGTGAGGTATATCAAAGGCTTGTGGGTAATGGAGCGGGAAAAGAAAAAACTATACAAATCCAATATTCATTGCTAATATTAATTTATGCTAACATTTCAATTCAAATTCAATTTCAAGTTTATTAGAAGTTGTTTATTGATATGTTTTCCTTCTGTGATGACAGCTATACTGCCAGCTATTCAGCATCAGATTTCTCCCTCTGACAATGAAGGTGGTGTTTCAAAGAACAGAAGTATTTTACTTTCTGCTTTGTATTCATGCAGCAGAGAAGCTCGTTGAAGGAATATCATTTTTCATAGGCTGTGACCCTATGACAATCTTAATGAATTAGTTTATTAGGAAGCTCTGTGCATGTAACGGTGTGAACTGTGCCATTTTGGCTGGGGGGAGACCAGAAGCAAAAGAGAAGCAGAATTCATCCAAACTGCACTGGCTAGGCACAAAGCTAAGCCAATATGGGAGAAAAAGGCTGAGAGTATGCAGCTGGGGTACCCCAAAGTGAGACAGGTTAAGGTATGTGCTTTCTGCAGTATATTTTGCATATCACACTTGGTTTCTTGGGACTAAAATTCCCTTTACTGCTAAGGGCTTCCTTGTTAATAGCTTGCTTGCGTGGGTCAGTTTGCTTCTTTTATGATTTATGAGGTGAGTGAAGATCTTGGTACTTTGTCTCCTATTATAGTACCTCCTCAGACAGGCTCTTCTTGACCTCTGTTAGGTCTTCTGTGTGCTTTCTGAGTGTCATTATGTTTTTAGGATATAGCTGAGGTCAAACCTGGTATCATGAATGTCACAATCACCTTGAATACAATGAAGACTAAAACATTGTTTTGAGGTGTTGCTGGCCAGCTGGAGTTATGTATTCTGAGAGAAGTCTTTTTTTTCCTCCTGTCTTGAAAAGTCAGCTATGACTATATGGCTGTATAATAATAAAAAACAATGCAGTCAGAAGTGCAGCAGAATTGATGCTATCGTTGTTCCTAGTAGTATCTTTAATCACTGGTCTGGTAATGTTCAGTTACTTCCATTAATCCTTTAAATACCCTTCAATGCTTTCTAAACTATTTGATTTTGTAACGGTGAGGAAAGAGAAACAAGCAGATTAAGGTAAACTAAACACTGGCACAGTAAGAAGCATACTTCTAAAATAGTGAAATGTGAAGAAAAATGTTCAAAATGTAATATAGTTTATTAATAGCCTCTATCAGAAATAGTAATATCAACTGTAGTATAATTCTTGCTTAGTAACACCTTAAGATGAATGAGTTTTTGCTAACCTAGAACTTATTTGAACTCAAGATTTCTATTTTAAAATAGGCTCGGTACCCTTCTGATAAAAATTTAAAGAATATTATTTGGAGTGATTTAAAGAATAATATTGTTTTCCATGAAAAGGAAACCTGCTATTAGTGCAGGAATAATGCTTTTTCAATCTGAACTTTGAGTCAGATAATTTACTGAAGGATCATTCTTTTGTCACTGCTACAGTGTCATCATTATAGAAAAGAAAAAGTGGACGCTTACTGCAAACAGAACCTTGGAAATATAGCGTGTTCATCTAAATAAAGCACATAAATTATGATACAGTTTAGTTTATTGGCAATTGTAGACAGAAATGTCTACTGTAATATAAACAGTTTAGTCTTTAAGCTACCTTTTTTTTTTGCTGTATAAGACTGATACTTGCTGCGTTTTCAAGATAACAGTAGCTAACATTGCCTTCTCAGGAAAAAGGTCAGCTGCAGTTCTGTTCGTCACAGAGAAGATAGCAGCTTTGAATAATGGAGAGATGGTGTGAATTGGTAGCAGGATCTTTGTGTTTGGGAGAAGGTTTAAGACGAACATCCCAGTTAGCTGACAAGATCAGCAGTCTTTTCCACATAAAAATTCTCAGGAGCTCCAGACAAACATTAAATTAACATGTGAAATTATATAATACTTATTTTAAAAAGTTTTAAAGCTTAAAAATTATAAAGCTCTCTGCAGTATAGAGACTGTTTCGGAATTACAAGATTTTCTTTTTAATAAAAATTGAATTTTATGTTCACTTTTTGTTCTTTGACACTTATTTATAACAGAGCCAGTGTTACGGGTAAAATCCTAATAATTAGGTTTTATTATTTTCTAGCTTTAAGGCTTGATGCCTAAGAGCATTTTCTTAAACTCTACAGAAATTGTTGTTCTGCATTTCTTGCATCTGTAAATGTGTACTTTTATCTCTTGGTGAGAAATATTTTCCTGATATCAATGAGGAATTCAGTTGCATGTGGTGCTGGATGGGCCCAGTTACATCTAACTCTGTTTTTATCACTATTATCAGGTCAACTACATAGTCCTCATAAAGATCAGCTAGAACTAATTTTGTGCCTGAAAGGGAGATTTATTTTCATTTCTCCTCTCCTCTGCTTTCCTCATGTCTGGCTGGCTATTTTCCTTCTCTATGTGTTGAAGCTATGGTTTTCTTTTCAGAAACTGCTTGTTGGGTTTAATGTCTGGCTTGTTCATTCTACTACCGGAACTAAAGTCAGTTTTTTCTTTTGGTTGCATCTTCCTGTGTCTTTTTGTTGAAAGTTATAAAAAATGAAGAACAAAGAAGATCAACAATGACCATATTTTAAGTTCAACTAAATTTATTCTGTTTGTTGGAGTGGAGCAGGTGGGGAATGGAAAAATAACCCCAAAGAAAGAGTTTTATGAAATGTTAGATAGTTTCCAGCCATTCTATTATGGTTATGAGCACGTCTATTACTTTTAGCCCTTAAATCATCTTTGAAGAACATTACACTTAAGCTGACACTCTTTTTTTTGTCCAGTAGAAAGAAATTATTTGTGGTGTTTATTAATTAATGAGGTATCTTACTTACCAATACTTTCTTTTATGCCTTGCACTACAGAAAAAGAGAGCTGTTAATGCAATGGCATCTGTGTTAGAGAGTATCTTCAATAAATAGAACAAGTAAACAAAATTAGTCAATTTCTATGGCTAAAGCATTGCTGTTCTTCCCTCATCCTATTTTACTGATGGAGATTATGCATCACTTAAGTTATTTTTAGAATAGGGAAGCAACTGGATTTTCTGTGGACTTCAAGAGCAGGAACCATGAGAGATGTGATGGACTAGAAAGATAAATACTGGGAAATCCATCAGGGAATCTGTACTTGAGTATACTAGTAAAATGGTAACTACATTTGAATAAATTGCGTGACTAGAGAGAGACATTAGAGAGTAAATTCATAGACAGTAGTCTTCCAAACATGAAAACAACTCTTACAGAACATAAATGTGGAAACTAGCACAAGTATTTTCAATATTATTTGTAGAGATATTAGTCTGGGATTCTTTATAAATCATGCTTTTATCTTGGATTTTTTATTTTATGTTTGGCTCCTAGAACTCTTCATAGCAAAGTTTAATATCTCTGAGATTTCAGAGATATTTCAGGGCTATTTTAATTCCCAAACCCCTCTGTATGTTCCAGATCTCATTTTTGAGTAGGCAGAATTAGCTCAGGACCTATCAATGCAAATTAGAATTATCATTATCCTCTTTTATATTTGTCAGCAACTCTTTTTCATTTTGGGAGCATTTTCCAAACAGATTCTCATTTCTTTTCCAGCTTTTGTAATCTTATCAACCTTGAGGTTAACACATAAAAATATATCACCAGATAGAACAAGTCAAGAACACTTATGGATACACTTGCAGTTGATGTTTCTGCTTTCTAGCTTTGACTGCTGAGCTGTATTGGTAAGAAGGATAGTACACATTAAATCTTTGTCCTAACATTCACCAGCCTTCTTGTACTTCATTCATTTTACTTCATTCTTAAGTCAGAGATTGGGTTTTGGCATTTTAGGTGTAGATGAACTGTGATCAATTTGGAGGGAATATTGGCAGAATAGTATATAGAATGTTGGAAACAATTTCTCACCAATATTCCTTAAAAACTAAAATGCTCAAGTATTCCTTAAAAACTAAAATGCTCAAGAGTGCCTATTTCATGGTAAATTGCAGA
This sequence comes from Chrysolophus pictus, assembly GCA_037305975.1. Lineage (NCBI taxonomy): Eukaryota > Metazoa > Chordata > Aves > Galliformes > Phasianidae > Chrysolophus > Chrysolophus pictus. The sequence goes on along the minus strand of CM074579.1, from coordinate 47,572,393 downwards.
AATCGCGATTTTAGAACAAGTGCAGCACCCTTCAGAAGGAGCGTGGTTTCACAGCTTCAGTGGTATAACTTATTGTTTGACACTTAAAAGTTGCTTAGAGGAAGTGATTATCCATTTAAATTCCTATTAAAAAGATAAGCACCGTTAAAGAAACTGATCCCTCAGTTCACTTAACCATGGGATCTGCTTAATACAAAAGACATTAGGCTTTTTTCCTTTCACTTTTGGGTTTCTGAGTCCCTCTCTCCCTAAGTTCCAGCATCTTGTCTGCCTGAGACTTACGGCTACCCAGAAATCTCTTTTGAAATCAAGGAAGATTCAAAGCTACTTAACTTACATAGCTGAAGTTATCTCAGATGACCTGTGAGAAACAGGTAACATTGCAAATTCGAGTTACCATTAATCAAGTTACCATTAAGGTTCCTGTCAGCAAAGGCAATCATTTCAGCCCTTTCTTACAAAATCAGCCAAATAAAGTATTCAAACATCTGTCACCAGGGACTTGAGGGTCTAACCCTCAGCTAAGCTAGAAGCTCATAATGAAGTACAGCTGGTCCAAACTGCTTCTGCTTACGTGAAGCTTCAGCACCTCTTTGATGTACAGATAGGTCATGTTTATGACAAAACAACTTTCTAGAAATAATCTTTTCGACTTAATTTATGCAGTCTAACTCTTCTTCCTTAGGCTACTTTGTTATTTATTTTCAGGTCCTTCAAATGCTCTGCATACAGATGTATCCACGTGTGTTTCCTTAAAATTGTTTAAACTCACCTTGCTATTTTTTACCTCTAAAGCAATTCTGCCTTTCATAACTTTCTAGATAAGCAGAAGCTTTCTGATCTGTTATATTTCCCTGTCTTGCAGCAAGCCACTTGTTTGGTTTTCTAAAATGGAAAATGTTCCAATGCTTATCCGTAAATCCATAGTATTCCCTTTGGCTCCTTCCTCTGCTTTACTCTAGTGCAAATACCTGCTCTTCAAATATCTTATTGAGGATTTTTTTTTTCCTCATTAGAATCACCTTTTCTGTTGTTTCCACAAACGTTTCAAAGCTCAAGGTGATTTAGAAGTTGAGAAATAAGATAAAATGTAAAATCTTAATTTCAAGTGGTGTAAAAGGAGAAAGGTGAAGGGCTTTTTTTATTAAGGTAGTGGATGACAGCTGAAGAAACTGCTGCTTTTGACTAAAGAGGCTCTCCTCCTTTACTCAGAAAAGGCATGAGAAAGGTTGTTAACAGTTGTGCATACTGTGTTATAGTATCTAATAATTAGTTCTATTCTGCTTGTAACTGAAGATTATTCTTGCTTTGAGGAAAAACTTCCTAATCTCACACACAAAATTGGGATCTTTGCCTCACTTTTTCTACTTTTAAATGGTGTTACCATTAAGAAGTTTAAAAATAAATACCTCATAATTTAAAGCTGTTGCTGAATCAGAACTTATTTTACAGTGCAGTTAATTTCAACAGAGGGTTATTTTTTTATATATTTTTAAAGTAACTTCATTCCAGTGCTTCCAACCTAACATTTCTTTTTGCATATCTTCTATTGATTTAGATTACCTTGAATCTTAGCTTGTGTGCATGGGACTTCTACTGAAAACCTGAGGTACACTATAAGACACATCTGAGGGTTTTTTTAAACTTCTTAAGTTGCCTGCATGGATTCTATACGGGCTTTTGTGTTAAGTGTAGTTTTAATTGGACTTTTTGTATTGTTTTCCTGCTTGAAAGTTAAACAAGACTTACATGAGTTATGATGTGTGTTTTTTGTGCAGTGTTCTACTTGGCTCCTGTTGAAGAAGTAGCTAAAACTATTCCAAACTTTGCTTTAACAATGACCTTCTTTTGTGCTTGGCTGTTATTCAACATTTGCTAGTGTTTACTGACATACTTCCCTTATATTCAGAATAGAAAATACCTATAACTGTAGACTATCTGGCACATAACTTATTTGGAATGGTTGTTCCTATTTCTGTAGATGATGCTTTATATCTTTACTGATGCAAAATATGTAAGTTTAACAACACGCGTGTTTTATCGTCTTCCCCATATGTGTTTGTAAATTTCCCGCTGTTTAAAATATTGAATGTCACTTTTCAATATAAAATGTTTTTCTCACAGATAATGTTCCCTTCCACGTGGTTGCTAAGCAATGTGTAAATCCAAATGTAGAGGTTTTTTAAAGTCATTTTCAGACTGCTGGTAGCCCACCAAATTACTGATGCACAATGCTCCAATGTATTTTCTCCCTTTAATGCTAAAAGCATAGCAAAAATGCTACTAAAGAATATGTTTCACATATTTACCATAGGTTTGCAAGACACCTTACTTTGTGGTGCACACCTGTGATTGACTCGTGAATAATAGATGTCAAATTTACAGCAGGGCTCAATCTTGCTAACTAGTTTTCAGGGCTGTTAAGAAAGAAGAAGCATTAGAAGGTACTGCTGCCTGTTAGTATGTGCACATGCTCACTATCAGGCTTTTAGACCCAAAAAGCCAGGACCAGAATCTGAAGTGCAGTAGCAAAATTGGATGTTAAAGTTATTTGGAATTGGAATTCATTATCCTAAGTATAGTGTAGAATCAGTGACAAATGATGGACAGATAAACTGGTCTCATCAAGCATCAATAAATGTCAGTGGGTGCCACTTCTTCTGCATGGAGGAATTCAGTGACAAACCTTTGCTTCACGTGCACTTCCATGTCAGACGTCATTCTGTCAGACTGTCCCTCTGCTGTGTGTGGCAACAGAATGCATTGGAATAATGGTGGGAAGGTTCAGCCTTGGCTCCCATACCACCAACATCCATCTCTGATGTTGTGGATCAACATAATAAAATAGGAGGCATTACTTCTGGAGCAGCCCTTGCATCTAGAGAAACCTATTTATCCGTGAATATATAGAGAATGAATCTGTGGTCAGGGAGGGTTTTGGGTGGTGCTAGGGTCAGCCCTGAAGAAGGTTTACACTCTGTGCCTGGGAATTATGTTTAAAATGACCACTGCTAATATTTGTTATCTTGAGCTGAATAGATTACACTGAATAGACATGCTTTTCTGATGTAGAGCAAAACACAGAATACTACTGACTTCAGCTTGAAAAATAACTGCAAATTCTAATTTAAACTGAATTCTTAGTCCAGGTTGTGATTTTTTTAAAAATTGCGTACTGTATTTCTTCCAATTAAATTTGTGATCTGGATGGTGTTCAGTCCTCATTTATCACTTTTGTATATTGCTTCTGCAGATGGATTTTCAAAATTGGTTTTAAAGTCCATTTAATATGCATTCCAGAAAGTAGATATGGCAGTAAGTTTCAATTTATTTTACATATCCCATCTTAAGATAGTTCAAATTCATACAAATCTATTCATACAAACCACTCAAAATTTAGTCAGCGCTGGACAAGAATAGTTTCACTGCAGATTATGGAAAGTGATTCAGGAACACCTGGAGCTGAGATTTATATCTTTACCTACATTATGAAAGCATTGCACTTTTATGGCTCTTCAGAGGAAAGGCAGGAACTGCATTTATACTTGTTAGTGCAACAGTTAATGCGATGTTGACTAGAACTTAAACTCAAGATATTAGGATCAAAATCTTTTTAAAGAGGCTTTAATAATTGATCTCTTTGATGAATTAAATTACTTTTTATTTGTTTTATTCTTTTGGAAAAAAAAAAATCAGCAATTTGAACAAGCCTTTATTCTTTATTCTCTGTTGAATTGGCTTTCCAAAATAGAGACCTCAAGTCCACTGAAAAATATTTCAGTGGAATAAGAACATAGAAACTTTAAAGTGGCACAGTTTATGTACACTGCTTAGAGGCTTGGAACGCTGATTTATTTCTCAAAGAATTGATATCTTATTTTTACTGAACCTTACCTTTTGCTTAGGTTTTTTTTTGGTACTAGAGAGATTCAAACACAGCATGTTTTAAAGCTGTTTTTCAAGTTCTAAGGGTTTGTATTAATCAAAGATATTTGCCCTTTTTAAAATTTTCTATTTTATTGAGTGGTTTTGTATGGCCACCTCAACTGGGAACTTTATATCTGCACGAAGCTGTGATGTTTAAATCCTTCTCCAGAGACGATGAAAATTAGACTGTGTGTGGCCTCGGGCCCTGTAATCTACTCTATATAATTCCTTTGCTTATAGTAGGTGTTGGATGGCTGCTAGTTATAGGAAGATCTGGCAAATTTCAGCTTTCCAGACTGCTTTGTGAGCTTTAAGATTGTACAAAGATGCTAACTTTGTTGTTCTTAAGTAAATGTCAATCAGCTGGAATTGTCCTTTGTCCCTGACAGCACTCCAGTCAGCATTGTTTCACTTGCATTAGGGTGATAAATCACACGATGCAGTTTCTCTGAAGAGTATGAAGCAATCCCAGCGTTACATCTGCTAAGAATATAGCGCTAGTCTTTCCCAGCAGCAGAATAGTGAGGGTTTAATCATAACAATACCATTTAGAGATGTGTCCATTAATGTATATGTGTATGGATATTTTGTTTAAAAAAGATGAGTTGCTTCCTGAATGAGAAACAAAAATACCTTGGGTTAATCTCTTCTATCCAAGCTATTTTCTATGTGAAATGGAGTTTTGAAATATATTTAAAATATTTCAAGATCCTGATAGCGAACAAGTGTTTCCAAGTATTTCAACAGCTGTGTGAAATGTTCGTATGCAGAAATGAAGGTGATTAATTACAGTTTCACAAAATGGGTAATGAAGTTGTATTGAGACTGTCAGCAAAAACTTTTTTTCTAATTTTTGCTGAAAGGGTTTTTTTTGTATCACTAAATATGACTAAAACTTAATGAAAATTTTGTATTTGATTTTCTTTAATTTATATGATGATATTGCGGTGCATTATTCCTGTCTGCTTCCCTAAACATGTTCTGGAGAAAACCAAATTTTTTCAAGTATTGAAGGAAACCAAGGAAAGTTTACAAATCCATCTCTAAATAGGCAATTTTATCTTCTTTTCTACTCCTTAAAACCTTAGCACTGATTTATACATACTGTTTTCTCCCTTTCCTGTATCTTTTTCCCTATTTAGACTAGTGCATGCACTAAATACCCATCTTGTTCTTTGCAGCCAATTTGACATCAGCTCTGTTTTGAGTTAAAAGGACTGGTATGTATGTTAAGCCTTATTTTGTTTACTGAAGAAATATTTTTAAATGCCTTATGTAGTATGTAATTCTTCAAGTACTGTTCTTGAAATGACCAAGGAGGAAAAAAACAGCAACCCTCCTTGCTCATTTCAACCCCCATCAGGGTATAGATTTTAAGACTATTGAAAAGCTTAATTTGGTTACTATCTAGGGAAGTATGAGGGGTTTTTTGTTTTCTCACAAACCCTTTTTCATTGTTCTTTTTTCTTGTATGGATGTGCAACTGTCAGAGTAGTACTACTTAAAGTGTGTTGTGATGCTTATGGATGGTGCTGCACTCGTCTTGTATAAATATTTAATGTATTTTGTACCCAGTGCAAGTCTAATATCAGCTTTTGCTTAGTAAGCTAGCCTAGAATTGGAAGATGCAGGGTGACTGTGGGTGCACTGGGCAGGCAAACTAACAAGAAAATAAAAGTGAAAGTTTCGGAGAATTTGTTAGGGCAAAAAAGAAATCTTGTGGCTATTGCCCTCATGCTGGAGGTGTTCAAGGCCAGGCTGGATGGGGCTCTGAGCAATGTGGTCTAGTGGGAGGTGTTCCTGTCCATAGCAGAGAGGTTGGAAGTAAACAATCTTAAAGTTTCCTTCCAATCCAAACCATTCTATGATTCTAAGACAGAGAGGTGTATTTGGTGAGGCTATGTCTGTCTTGCTAAAAATTGTAAAGCTGTCAGACTAGATGTTTCAGGGGAAACTGTTGGTAAAGTGAACTTGCTATTCCACACAGTGTATATTTTGCATATTCTGGTCTGGCTTTATAGAGTGTAGTTTGAATATTTTAGTGCCACCCTTTAAGACAGGAGTATTTTCTGTGTGGTCTTATGAACGTGTCCTTGATTTGACAACTTCTGAAGAGTAATTTAATTGGTTGGTTCTTTCCAAAATGCATCAGGAATTTCACAGGCCTTAAAGAATACTAGGAAGGTAATTCTAGTCTTGAGCTGAAGTTCTGCAGTCTTCTGTAGGCTGGGGAAAAATACGTGTAGATTGTGTAAAACTTAGAATTATTGCTGAACTCATGTATTTCTCTAACAAATAAAATATTGTCTTAATAATATTGAAAAATGTATTTATTCATAGATTTAGCATATTCTGATTTTCCATAGAGCCCCGTGTGATTAAAGCTAAAAGACTTTCTTTAAGAGATGTTGAGGCTTTTATGATTAATGAAATAAAGAGTAATTAAATATACTCACAAACCCTTTGAGAAAAATCATGTGCATGCAATTCTAAACTTACTACACCTAGAATTTCTTTCCTGAGCATGGGCTTCTGAGAAGTTAAATGCTAGTAATGACATCTGTGTGATTATTTATTTTCTGAGTTTATGATAAGTGTCTTATTAATGGAGAAATGTCGGACTTCCAAAATCAAAGTCTGAGGCTGTGCCAATACTGGACTAACTAGTTAGGGGGCTCATAAGGTATCTATTTGTAATTGCGAGTTTGAGACTACTGTCAGCCAGGGATAAAATGCTATTTTATTGTAAGAAAGCTCAAACATTGTTTTCTCTGCACCATATCTATTAGATTGTAATGCCTTTACTTATCCACAATATATATAATATGCACAGATGTTTAGATAATTCATATAGTGTGGCGTTAGAATTAATTTAAACAGATTGAAAAAGAGAAGGTAACAATATTATTGGTAAGGGAGAAAAAAGACAATCTTAGAAGACATTTCTTGTGATTGCTTGAAATTTTTAAGTCAGTGACCCTCTGTGAATGGGCTGGATTTCTAGATCATTTTCTTGTATTTAATCAAAATAAGTCTATTTAGCCCCCCATTGATCTAATGTTCCAGAGGTATCTGAATTTGCAAAGTATGGTGACCAAAAATGAAAAGATACCTAGTTCTTGTGAGGCCAGCAATTACTGGCAAGTGAGTTTTATGTGTGTACTCTATCATCTTACCATGGTTGATGCTTGGTTTCACACTGTGACTATAGCTTGAGGAGAATATTGAGCATCTATTCAGTTGTGGAATTGCAAAAAAAGCTGTTGCAAAACATTTCAGAGACAAGTATTTTCGTCTGCTTCTCAGAAAACAAGTTTATGCTCACAGATGTTTTACTATCCTTCAATATGTTTAATCTATATATTTCATGAACTTTATTATTTTCACTGACGAAGTTAAATCCCGATATGATTCTTCCCATGTGATGATTGTCTTAAGAAAATATCCATCTACTTTTTTTTTTCGTAGTAGCTTTTCTGCCCATCTCATCTCTTTCCTAGGGGGTAAATGAACACAGTACTGACTAAAAAACAAGAACATTCGAAGGAGCTATTACATTTGAAAAAAGTCAGCATCAAATCAAATTTGATGCCTAAGTAGAAAGCTGTCTCACAAGCCGCTAGAATTCCAAAGAAATATTTAAAATGAAAAGACCTCAAAAGAATTGTACATACACTTGTGTCCAGTCCTAGCCAGTTCAGAGGAGCGTTGCACCCAGTCAGTATCGAAGATCAATTCTCTCATTTACACTAACTTCCTTGGGGGATTGGTCTGGGAGATATCATAAAAGCCGTCTTCTAACACTGATCTACTTAAAACAGCAGTGGCAGAACTTGTGTTTGGTATTGTGGCTAAGCCCTTGTAGTCACCTCAGATGAGTGACGGAGTACTTGTCTCCAGTTTCTGGGATTGTCTTAACTACCAATCTGTGGAATAGTTCATGCTGGGAGTAATATTTTTCTTGCACTGCAGTGTAACAAGGTAAGTAGTCCTGGGAAAAGTAGCCAGAACATCACCGTCTCTCTGTTGGCTCCCTGACTGCTAGACCAGACTTTCATGGTTGTCTTCTTTTTGTGTCCCAGTTTATTTTCTCTAGATTACATTATAGACAACATCACTTGTGTGTTTTAAAAGAAAAAAAAATTGATCCCTTCCAATAATATCTAGGCGATATTAGACTGATCTGGAGAGTGTTTTGATTTGTGAACCTATGTGGAGATATTTTACTGTAGATAAAAAAAAAACCCTGTGTCCTAAATTAGTTATCATCGTTCTTACTTTTTAGTAAGTGTCTCTAAAATTGGCTAATTTCAGGGAGCAGCTGAAAGAGAGGAAGGAATGGTTGGGATCAGGGAGAAAAGTTATGGGAACATCTTAAATTGACTTTGCTGTCTGGAGACAAGACAGTATATCATGTAACTACACTTTAATACAGATGTTTGGATTCATTTAGATTCCTTAGAGAGGACTGATCTAGTGCTTACGAAGTTCTGCAGTGCCTCTAAACTTTTTAGAAGTGGAAATATAATTTATTGTATTATGCAGTTCTTCAAAATTTTTGTCAGACTTGAGTACTCCCTGGAGCACAAAGGAAATTCATCCTTGTTATAGTTTATTTTAATACTTTTACATGTATCTCCAAATATTAGAGATAAATATTGCCCTGACTACCAGCTAAGATATTAAAATAAGATTATATGTAAAAACAATAACTGAATATCTTCAAAACAAAAGCAAAAACGCAACACCACTGGCCAAAGTTCAGGAAGAGAGTTTTGTTTGGAATTAACTTTCTTGCTGCAACTGTGGTTCTCAAGTGTTTTCCTGAACCGGCACTTCTGTTAGCACATATACAGAGAAAACAAGTACGATTATAAAAAGGGTTTAAAACAACATCTAAAGTAAGAAGAATGAGGGAAAGCTTGCTTAAGAAAAGCTTATCGCATGGGAGATGCTTACACAGTGTTTATGAATTTTGTGTTATTCAACTTGGGTAATAGATACTAAGAGATTACCTGAATCAAGTTACTTTCACATGGTTTCCTTTTGAAATGGAACTTATATTTGCTTTGTCTCCATTCAGATGGTGTAAATGCAATTAAAATGTGCATGCCTTTTTTTGCAGAGAGCATGCCTTGTTCATTTTTTTCTCTGAACCATTTCATGTCTTCATAGCTTTTTATTTTTTTAATTGTCTTTTAAACACACTCTCCTGCTTCAGTGGATTCAAACCTACTAATAAAAATATACCTAAATATGTAACAGATGCAGAAGTGAATATAAGTGGAAACAGTTGAATAAGAGAAGCAGACCCAAAGCTGTCATCAGGCTCTTCACAATCACTAGATTTTTTTTCACCTGCTCTTGCAGTGTTTGCCCACAACCTGTTGGCTGTGACTGTGTATTTCATCTCTATTTTTTTTCCCCCCTCCACCTCACAGGCGTTTTTGAAAGTCTGTGACAATATTAGAGTGACCCTTAAATCCTGCTAAATGTGCTAAACAATGTAGAGTGGTTGTCGTTAAAAAGACAAGTTTATGTATTGCCAATATTTTAACAAGTGCCTCCTAAAGTTTTTTTCCTTGGAGACTCTCTGGAATTAGTCTAGACTGTGAGAATCTGATGTGTTAGGGTACATGTTAGTACCAGGAGGAGAACATTGAAGGCCTAAGTAGGAGTTTAGTGGCTTGTTTTGCTATATAATCCAAATATATTTTCTTAAGAAGGGGAGAAATGCCAATTGGCAAACATTTCATGCAGTTTCAAATTTGAGGTGTGATATTCTGACATGTATAGAAAATACTGAACATATCATGGTCCCCCGTGTAAATGTGGGGGCCAAAAACAGCACTTCTCTTCCTTTGGGAGGCAACGTACTCTTGTTGATCTCTGACACATACTACAAATAAGAACAGTGTTTGCAGAGGTTTTCTAGTCATATAGGGAAACTAATGACTTTAAATAGAGTGTGAAAGTTTTGATGTGGAACTCCAGAAATCAGAATTTTGTATGTGCTCCCTTCTTTCCAGGAATGTTCTCAGATCACAATTAATTATGGGAAAAAAAAAATCACTTCTCTACATAGAGGTAGCATAGGACAGTAGTGAAAGTCAGTTTGGTGGCAACTGCTGTTCTTCCTGTATTTTCTGCTTGCTTTTCTTGTTCTGGGTATGTCTTTAAATGTGAAGTTTAATCTAACACTCCTATATAAATGTGTTTCTTTGTGCACAGACAAAGCATACAGGCAAAAATAAAGCTTATACTCTACTTTGTTTACAGAATCATCCTTTCTATATGAATGCAGAACTTTAAATTTACATAGGAATAAGTATGCATTAAAAATGATGAAACCAGTTACATCACTATAAATCTTGGCAGAAAAATGTTATTCTCTGGATTTATGCTAGTACTGTTAAAATAACTGGAGTGATTTATTAGAGGTGAATGAAGTTTTTATGGTCGTGTGGGTATTGCACAAATGTATAAGGTTGTTTAAGTACCAATATTCACTAGTTTAACTTTTCCTTTAATGTGTAATGATATCTGTGGCAGGTCTGCACAATAAGTATCTAAGAGTATGTTAGTTAAAAGTTATGCTTCTCAAGGAAATATCTTGCTGGGTTTTCTTTAGAGTTTCAAGGCTCTTATGTTCTTTCAGTGGAGTTCTTTTTGGTACCTTTTGATACATGCATCACTATTGTGTGAAGATGTCCTTGGCTCAAAGGAAGAGCATCAGCAAGGCAGCAGGCATGCTTGTAATATCCTTCAGGAATACAGCCGTGCAGATATTCAGTACAACACATTTTTCTGGGCACCTGCAGAAATCATTACCCCCTTTCAACAGCAAGGAGGAGTGGGGCATAAAACTTCTTTTGGAGGTAGCGATCACTGCTCATAACTACAGCTGCTGTTTGGTCTGTTTCTTTCCATTCTTAGGTCTTTGTGGTGTTTTGAGCTACACTGCAAAGGAAATGGGTAAATAGATAAATATGAATGCACAAAAGAATAGTCACTTTAATTTTTATGAACTGACTGGATTGTTTAAATATGTCTTAAGCGTAAAGCACTGTCATCTACTTATCTGTCTTAAACACAGTCTTGATAAATTAATATCCTGACTTCAAGGAAGATTATCATAGAAAATAATTAGTTGTTACAATGATGAATGCTTTGAGTATTATAAACTTTCTTTAATGTGCAAACATACACTTAATGAGAAAACAACAATTAAAATTACTTGGACTTGGAAGTCACATAGATAACAGGAATGTGTAAATGTACTATGTTACAGCACTTAGAAGTTAGGAGCTTTGCTAAGATGTATGTATGAATAAATACAAAGCCAAGGTCCTAAAGGAGCCCAGAAATATTTATCTCTCTTGATATCTACAGCTTTTCAGAATATACTCCGTTTTTACTGACCTCAAGGTGGCCATTGACATTTTGATGCACGTATTTATAACTTGTTAGTGCTTCAGAATCTGCAAGAAATTGTGCAAGTGTGCTCTGGGGAAGAGGGGCACAAATTCTTCTGAAGAAGGATGTTCAAATGATGCAGAGAAATTGGGAATTAATATCAGTTTTTTATTGTACGGAACATAGAGCTGTGGTCTTTACAGCCATTCAAAGATAATAGCACTGAAATTAAGTGATTTCTGATGTCCAGCTCTAAGGCAATAAAAATAGATCTCCAGATTTCTAGGTATAGAAACTGGGGCTTAGGAATCATAATTGCCATCAGAAGGGTGCTGCACATTTGCAGACCTTCCATTTTCAGTGCTGATGTGCGGCCCAGATGTCTATGTCTGCGACTTTGAGACCATTGAGACTGCATATTCAAAGCTCTTGCTCATCCAACCTCTGAGCAGCCTGCCTCAGTGCCAAGCATAAGCAGGGCAGGCAGGAACCATCTTGCAGGATGGCTTTGCAATCTGCTGTCATTCTTTGTTCTTCACGGTACAGCAAGTGAATCCTGTTTGGTTCTGAATTAGAGGAGGAAAGCATTAAAATTGTTCTGAAGTAGTTTTCAAGGTGGAAAATGAAAGGCGTCTAACAACAGGTAATGTGCTAAGATGTTCATCTTTGAAATAAAGGCATTGTAGTAGAAATCTAAATAGAGCCAATCTGTTTTATTATACTTTTTTTTAAGAGCAGATTTTTTTCCATGACAAATTAGTCGTCTTGTTGTTTCTGACTAAAAGATTGGAGAATAGAAAAAGAATAGCATGAGGGTAGGAAAGCTTTCATTGAATTTAAAGTGTTTCTATCAAAATCTTGAGTGGTGCTCTTTTTTTTCACTTAATTTTTTTTTCAATTGTTTGGTTGGTTCCTCCTAAAGTAGGCAAGTCACAAGAAGATTTTGAAGGACATTTAGTCTTTAGCTTGTATTCATTACAAAATATCACCATTCTAGGTTATGGTCTGATGAAAATATTAGAAAATAACAATAGGAACATGAAGACTAGATAACATGAAGATTAAATAACTATTTTTGCAGACAGCTACAGGGAAGTACAATTCCTGGGAAAAAAATATTCATTATTCTTTAAAGTTAAGCAGAGAAAAGAGCTCTGAGAGATGTACTAAGGAAGATTTGTTTCTTGTGACCCAGGTGATGGTCTATGCATTCCAATTTATTTGTTTATTCTGTAGCCATGTTACATTAGGGGCCAAGAAGTACTATTACTGAAAGAGTTCGAATATCGTCTCAAAATATTCCTTTGGAAAAACATATTAGTGGTGATATCTTAAACACTAGAGAATATTAAGAATTGTCAGTGAAGTCAGTTTTGGTGAATTTGTCCTGTTCTAGTTTAGTAGTGCTGAGTTTCTTGTAGTGCCAGGACCTCCAAAACAAATTATCCAATTGGATTCTCCTTGTTCTTTCTTGCTAAACAGTATATATTTTCTGAATTGGAAACATCAGTGGTGGTCATTCTTTCTGGATAGTTCATCCTAACCGAGGAAGTTGCAGATCTGTTGCAGATTTCTCTCAACTGAAGCTTATGATTAATGTCATTTCTCCTTGCCTTTCCCCAGTAATCTGTCCCAAACACTGTGGACAAGGGTTTGTTTATCTGTATTTTGTGGGAAAACAATTCAAAAATGACCTCTTTTCTGGTACTCAGTATCTTAGAATTTAGTAATTTTTCTGCTACAAATAATAAATACCATCTAAAGAAAATGTATAATCTTCAGCACCTGGAAACTGACAAGGTATTTTTGGGAGTATGTAGTCTGTACAAAGATATATTCATACATAGTGGCCTGTGCTAGAGGGGGAAGAAAGTCTTACAGGGACTAAAGTGAAGGTGCTGGTGATTATGTAGAAAGCTTAATGACACATTTGTTAAAAATACCAAATTGACAGGCCATTAAAAAAGAGTCCTTGGAACAAATATACGTAACTTCAGACTTGATCCCAGTTCTTTCTTGGTTGTGGTTTTGATTCACACTGCAAAAGTTTGTATCTTCTGTTGTAATATTTTGGTCTTTAAACTTTTGTATGTGATTTCTTCAGCATTATCAATCTCAAGGTAATGAAATTTAGGAAATTATGCAAGTTTTCATGATTTTACTGAGTGTACCTGATATAGCTCTAAATGTTTACACATTAGCCCTTAGTGAAAAATGCTGCTCTCAAAGTCCACAGTGGTGAAACACCGTATTTTTAACCCATAAAGGGTGATGGAAAGCTTACACAGATGCTTCCTTCATGCACACTAAAGAGTTGATCCCAGTTTGACCATGAATTCCATTTAGTGACAGGTCCTCTGAGGAGCAGAAACGTTGTACAGTTATTACTAGGATCTTACTGGAGCTATCTAGTATCCAGAGATTAAGTTGTAGGGGTGTGGATATGATTCAAAAGGATTCTGGAAACTGAGGATATTAAATGAGTTTGTCACTGAGATTCATGCACTGTGACTCTTTTTCTTCTCTAAGTTACTGATTTCAGAGACACTACACTTAAAGCCGCAAATTCAGTGTGGATCTATCCTGTCCATTGTATCTTAGAGGAAAGTTCAAGGTAAATTACGGTGTTGTATTGAAAACTAACAAACTTCCATCTAAACAATTATAAAAATCCATATTACTCCCACAAAATGAAAGAAAACAACAACAACAAAAAAATGACCCCAACTCTTGCAAATTTTCAATAAGAAACAGCACTGTACTAAAAGGTGGTTTCCTTTTGGTAAGCTGTTGATCCAGCCAGTGTCCAATCAATGCAAAATTCATACTTCCCACAAGATGGCAGTGTAGGTGCATTTTATAAACTAACCTCTAAACTACTCTGCAGAAACCAAAGCAGTGTTGTGATAACTTTGACATTTATAATTAAGATAATTAGAGAGTAGGTGTTTTATTATTGCAGTTAGTTAAATCTTGAGAGATATAGAATTTTAGTAACTTCCATTAACACTGGGTTGTAGCATTATTTATTTAAATATATAACTACTTTCTTGCCTTCTTCGTTTTATGGTTGGAAGGCATAAGCACCCTGAGCAGTGAGGTGGCTGTTTCTATACTGTAGAATGCAGGAACACCAAAGATGATGAAAAACTTTTATACCTTTTATCCCAAAGGCAAAACTGGGGCTAAGGCTTGTCATCAAAACATACACAGTGTAAATTTCTGCAAGGAAAAAACAAACATTTTGGTTTTCTGGAGAAGAGACTGATGTTAAGAAGCAAGCAAACAAAACCATACTCACAGTATTGGTTTTGGTCCTTGAAAGTAAATTAACTGCCTCTGTTCAGTAATAGGCACCTTACCTGTTAAGTGTTTGTACCAGTATGAATTTTGCTGCCATGTACTTCATTCAACACAATGGTCTTTTACACCTATTGGAATTAAAGAGCACTCACAAATCTAATTTCTGATATTTAAAGCTATTTAATTATGGAAATACAGTACAGATCTCATAAGAAATTTATAGAAAACCTGCACTGCATGGAGAAATCCATCTTGGAGAATACAAAATTCATAAAACTGTATTTTGACAGAAGTACATATTTGTGTTGTTTTTTTTTAATACGTATGTGATGTTTTGGAAGATGTTCAGTGGATTTCTCTTGAGGCTGTCTGTTTTGCTAAACAGCAAATGCAATCCAAGGATCGAAAGTGCAAAACAGCAATCCAAGGATTGGAAAGCACATCTGGGAGGCTTTCTGAAGACAACTGTTAGCTCTGTTTTTCAGAGAAAGGTGAGCAGGGTATCTAAGAGATTCTGTGATTCAGGAGTACCAAGAAGGGCTTTCACAGTGCAGATAAGTACTCTGAACAGAGTTGAGATGTATCCAAAGACTGTAAAGACTCATAAAGCTATTTCAAAGAAAGCTTAGACTGTTGTTTAAGAAATATTAGGAGTATTTGTTTTAATGCAAAAAATCTACCTACATTTCTGACGTAATACTTTATTCTACTCTTCCTTTAAATCTTCAGATTGAAAAAAGCATGTAAATAGTGGTGAAGTTATTATTTGTACCTCTGATTGTAGAAGAGTTGTAACTGTATGAAATGGAAATGGAATGTGGATTTCAAATGCAACTGTGCAAATTCATGAAATGAGAAGTCTATCTGAAGCTATTAGGAAATGACATTATGGAATGTGGAACCACACTGAGCAAGTAAGCCAGAGAATCACATAAATCTGTTCATTATTTAAAGGAGGAAAAAAAGAAAAAGTAGGAAAAAATAGTAGATTTGGCTTTATCACTATAGAGTCTAGCCTACGCTGACCTTAGGAAAAGGGAACTGGAAATATTCCATTTTGAGAGAAGTGCTCTATTCTAAATTTCAGATTTTTTTATTGGCTGTTCCAAACACGAAGGGATTTATCCTGCTTGCATGGGGGAGTGAGAAGCTGGAGGGGCAAATAAGATCTCCTAATTTCCATGTTTCTTCTGTTTGTTGGAGGTGAGTTACCAGTGCAAGGCTGGCGTAAAGATTTAAAAGAAAATGAAGGGTTTTGAAAACACTTGTATGTAGAATATTTTGAAGAATTGGAAATAAACAGTTTTAAAAAAAAGCACAAAGCAACAGATGTAATATAACCTTAAAGCACTCAAACAAAAATTTCTATCTACATCATAAACCACTGTAATGAAATTGTAATGCAAAGTGTAATTGATGCTAATATTCACATTATGTGTCTTAGAGCAGAAAAGATAAATGATTCTTCCAGTCCATTTATGAGAATATAAGGCTGCAAATTGCATGTGGCTGCCTGATCGTAGTTCTTTAGAAAAATGATGAAGGAACTTTCTCTAACTACAAGTGGAAAGGTAGGAGAAAACAAACCATTATCACTCAGTGATGATACACCTGACGATTTCTACATACTGCCTCCAATGATATTTCACTGTAATCTGAATTACCAGACAATTGATATGTACTCTGGGGGGTTTTTACATACAGTGCTTGAGACTTTTCAGTTAAGATAAACAATCTTGTTATTTTCAAAATGTTGGCTGATTCATTTTCGTAGTTTAAAATGTTTGCCCTACCACTCAAATGTTCCCCAGTATCTGAAAACAAGGAGACACACCTGGAAAAGAATGAAGGTTGAACCATCATCAGTGTGTCTTGACTAAGAAAGGCTTCAAGAGTATATTGAATCTGTAGTATATAATTTCTGTAAATTTCAATTTGTAGAACTATCAATTAATAATCTATGAAGTAGAAGAGGTTTTTTTGTTTGTTTGTGTTGAGGAATGGATAGGAGCCATGAGTGATTACTGTGTGCAGCCGAAGGGTTGCCAACAGATAGACATTTAAATGTGCTCTTAAAATGTGATGAATTCATTTATAACCTGTATTGTTTCTTACTGAGTGTAAAGGTAATGAAAGCAAGAATGTGAAAACTTGGACTTCCTACAATTTGATTTGACACCAGCCATGGGAAACTGGAAAAATTGGAGTGGCGTTTAAGTGAGAAAGAGCCATCTGTCATCACCTTATAAAATATTATTGTGTTTAGCTGTATCTACTACCGTACTGTGTTGTAGCAGTGCACAAAAACTATGCTACAATCTTGGAGGCATAACAAGCTTGTTTATCTTCCTCCTCTTGGCCTCTTTTTATCTTTTTGGCACAGCCAAATCTGTATGGGTTTTAAGGAAGTGTTGAGCTTTTAGTGCTTTATACAGGTAAGTTGCTTATTAGTGATATAGAAGTTTTGTGTGTGTCAGTGAGTATATTGATGTGAACGAACAACTTGCCAGTATACAGAAGGTAGCTAACCAAAAATATCTGTCAAAAAGGTCTTCTGCAAAGATATTTATTATTTAGGTATCAGTAGGATTTATGTTATATTGCACTGGCTATTGAAGAGTTTCAGTATGCTGCTTACATTTAAATTGGCTTTCAAAGTTAGTAGCATGTTCAAGAACTTCCGTAGCTGGCTGGTAATTGTTGTCGTGAAAAGTGTGTTGC
This sequence comes from Chrysolophus pictus, assembly GCA_037305975.1. Taxonomy (NCBI): domain Eukaryota; kingdom Metazoa; phylum Chordata; class Aves; order Galliformes; family Phasianidae; genus Chrysolophus; species Chrysolophus pictus. The sequence continues at coordinate 47,555,026 of CM074579.1, read as the reverse complement.
AATCAGTGAAGTCATGGAAACTTACTGTACAGGTTAACAACTGATGTTTGTTTAGTAGATTTCAGTACCTTGTTGAGGTCTCAGTCACTGCCCTGAGGCATTTATAATCAAAGATACTGAGAGATAACAAACTCACATTGAGTTTACTTGGCTGAAATTGGTTAGCCAAGCCAAAGATGACACATGAGGCGTGACAGATAGCATATAGCTCTCATTCCAGTATTAATGAGCCAATGAAAAACTGAAATATTCAAACAATGTTTGGAGTAATAATGTAAGAGGAATTAAGTGGGAATTAGAGATGTCTGTGTTTGTTTCCTGGGTCGATGGCATCCGGTCTCAAAGCTGAATCACTAAGTGTGTCAATAACTTGGCCAGCTGACATCAGCCTGTTCTATGCTCAGTTTGCTCAATTTCAAAACATTTTTCTTCATCACACCAGTGACAGTACTTCATAGAGCATTCAAGTGCAAATTTGCGTACTTATATGCTAAAATAGGCCACTGAATTTCAATCAGTCTTAAAGCTGTCCTTTCTTATTTCATCTAACCGTGATAGTGACATTTTCTATCGCTTAAAAGAACATTGCTGTACAGAAATCTGATGTCTTGTCAGTGAAACCATAGTTATAAATAATACAGTTGTTACAGATCCATTCTCAAGGTCACTTCATTCTTACTTTGTGTTACTGAACAGATTTATCGTGGCTTCAAACATTTAGATGGAAAAGATAAACAGAATGAAATCTTGTTTCTTTAATTTCAAGTTTGAAGATGGATAAGCTAGAGGGATTGGATAAATCCTAATTTGCTTTATTCACTCTCTATTTAGTTTGAATTCTCACAACTTTTTTTATGTCAGTTGTGATCTTCTTATTTTGTTTTTCTGTATTAGTGCTCACATTCACATAGTAGTATTCTACAATACTGCAAGTTTGGACTGTGTTTACTGTTCTATGCTGCTTTATTGCATTTAACAATTTTCATTTTTATTCAACAACACCAGGGTTTGAGGGGGGAAGCTGTGCACTGGATAAGGAGAGAAGCAATAATCTTTATTTCCCAGATCTTGTAGAAAAAACTTTGGATTAAGAACACCATCATACTGTTGTTATTGGGAGCTTTGAAGATGTGAACTTAAAAACACAAAAGAAAATAACTGAAAAACTGGTAAGTAGAAGGAAGAGTGAACAGGATAGTTAATGAAAATAAGAGTTGTACTAAAGTGAAGATAAGGAAGACTTAGTGAGCTTTTTCTGTGGAAAAGCAGTTATTGTGTGGTGGGGAAAAAGGGAAAGATCAGAGGCACTTTTAAAAAGCCAGGTGCATTAGTGGAAGAATGTTAGGAACCAAAGGTTTAAAAATAACCATAAGTCGAGTCGTTGAGATTTTACTTCGTCAGAGAATGAAAATATTCTCTGCTTTAAAAGATTACACCTGAGTCAATTTTTGTATAGATTCTAATTCAAAAGGTAACAAAATGTCTAGTGTTCTTTCTGACATGCTGTCTTATGTTAATATTTCTATGTAGAAACTCTTCATAAACAGTTCTGTTATCTGACTTAGCCTGTAGCAGAATATAAAGAACACTGAACATAAGTGATTACTGATCAAGCACTAGAACTGGCTGCTCAGGGAGGTGATTGAGTCACTGTCCCTGGAGGTGTTTAAAAAAGTGTATAAAAGTGGTACTAAGGGACATGGTTTAGTGGGGAAATGGTGGTGACAGGTGGATGGTTGAACTAGATGATCTTGGAGGTCTTTTCAAACCTTAATTATTCTATGATTTTTTTTTCTATGATTACTGAGTGGTTCATAGGTGGAGATGGAATCCATACAGCCTTTGCATAAGACAGGACACTGAACCCAATGACAATTATTTCTTAAAATAAAGTTTCATTTTGATTTTGTGAGGTAAGGTGATTGATTACTAGTAATTAAACATATTATTTAAGAAAATTGTTTGTGACTATTGTCACAATGAATGTAGGTGAAACGTCCTATCTGAGAATCACATTATGTTAAATTGAGTAGCAAACTTTTGACATTTTATTTACAAACGGGATGTATGAGAAGCAGGGAAATATCTTACTTACTACGGAATGAGATATTTCTCCTCTCTCTTAGACTTCTCAGCTCCGTATCCAATATAAATAGAATGAGGTTTTGTTTTATTTTTTTACATTCATTAGAATAACACTTTCAAGGTTTCTACATTCTAGACTAAGGAAGCTCAGGTATATCCTTTACAGTCTCTTTAACTTGCATCTTGATAGACCAGGGAATTATTCTTCTATTCAGTTTCCAAGAGATAAAAGCTGGTGAGAGGAAAAAGAAAGGGTAATATCACCTGAAGGAAAAAACATGCTCTACTGGACTTGTAAGCTGCTTTAGATTAGAGGTAGTAGACCACATAATTGATCTGCTATAGAGTTGGATGGGAGATGAGAAGTTGAGGCTGTATTACCTGTAACCTGGGTATCAACTTTTACTGATGGGAGTCATAGCAGGATATCACTTGAAGCTATGCTAGAAGTTAAGTGACTACATTTCACTTCTCCTGTTGCTAAAATCATTTGCAACTGCGTGTTTAACTGATAGGTTTAAGAAACTGCACCTTTTATTTTCCTTGTTTCCAGGAGGGTATTTCTGGAGTTTCCAAGATTTGCACTGGAGCCGCAATTTACTCTGGATGTAGATACAAATTCTATCATGTATGGTAGTTATAGGCTCACAGCAACATCCTTAAGTAGAGAATTACCAGGTATGCTCACATTTATTGATAGATTCTTCAAAATTCTGGAAAAACCTAAATGATGGAATTGATCTCTGGAGGTCAGAGATCCCTGCACTAATTTTGTTTTTGAGATGAGCACAGATGAGAGGATTCCCTGTCAGTGTTGCCCCGCCTATATGTTAGTGGTCTCTTTCTCTGTTGCCTTGGGAGCCTGTAGGGCTCTGTACCTATTAATTCAATCTAAACCACTTCTGAGCAGCAGCAGATTGCTGACAGCTACCCAGAGCCTTATAGAGTTGCTAGTCCTACAGCAAATATATTTAAGATTTCTGATTTTACACTTCTGTTTCTGTGTGCATCCTGGTATTGTGCTGTGCTCACTGTTTGTGAGCCTTCTGGGATGAATCAGATGTGTTATGGCATTGGTTATACGGACTGGCGTATCTCACTGCAATTCCTATAATAATAATAATAATAGTGAGTATGAATCAGTGCAGGAGTGGCTCAGAGTTTCGGGGAGCCAAGAGATGATTCATCCTTTGAAATAAAGAGAAGCTGCTAATAAACATTAATAGACATTTTCTGTTTTGTTTGCAGTGTACTAGCACTTGTATATACTGGGTAATCAACACAAGGATCTGAAAAAAATAAACCAATAGCTGTTTGTACATCATGAGTTAATAGGTGCACATTGAGTTGACTGTGCTCTGATTGGCACTCTCTAGTGCTAAGATACAGTGGCAAATTTCACCAGTTTGCTATTACAACAGCTGTATTACTGTATATTGCATACAGATTGTTAACAAATATGTTTAATTTAGAATTTGGTTTAGAATTTAAAAGTGGCAATTTACTTCATTAAAAGGAAGAATACTTGAAAGTAGATTCGGTGAATGGGAGTGAATTTGCTCTACAGAGAATATATGTTTGCTTCTTCAGCTTGCAGCAGTTCTTGTCTGTCTGCCATATTTGAGTGGGATCTCATGCTTCTCTGCCTGCTGTGGCACTCACTGTGCACCCCTACTGCACTGAATCTGTCTTTACAATTTACGAGTGAATCATACCCAGCTGCACTCCTACATGTTTCTAGCTTGTGAAAAATTCACTTGTTTCAGATGAAAAATTTTGGAAGTCTTGGACTTCCAATTTATTGGCTTGTTCATTTGTAAGAGAGTTTCTCTATATTCGTATCATTGAAATGATGTGTATATACACATATGTTTACCTAACAAAAAAAAGAGAGATCAGAAAGATTAGAAAGTATGATTAGTATGATTATAAAGAAAAGAGCTTGTGTTAAATTACAGAAGGGTGAAAAAGCAATATTATGAGTCCAAGAGAGAGCTTATATAAAAAATTCTGAAGGTTTTCAATTAGTGATGCATGGTATATTGTAAGAGAACCACCACTGTTCTGAGCACATCTTGATACACTCCCACTGGTTGCCAAAGTGATACAGAGCTTTCTGCTCTCAGGAATTATGAACCTCCCTGCACGTTTCTCAAAGTCGAAGCTAGCCTGCTGCTGTCATTGACTGTCATCCTTTCCTGTTTTGTTTAATGTACATTCAGCTGTTGCTTTGCTGGCTGTGCAGTACCTCCAACCATGGTCACCACTGATCTTCCTTTGTCCAGCCACAGGAGTTTCAATCTGTGAACAAGTAAGTTTCATTTATTTTAGAAATACATGCACAAACGAAAGCACCAAAAATAATCTTATGTGTTTACTTTGTTTATGTTCTTTATTTTATGTTGTTTTATTTTATTTTGTTCTATTACTGCGTGTTTACATGGCCAAGACCCACTTCACAAACATTTCCAGGAGAAATGCTTTGTCAACCGCTGCAAGTTTCCTTTATCTTAATATGCAGACACTCCTTTTATCTGAGTCATTGCAATATTAATGTCTTCAGTACATGCAACTAAGCTGTATTTTTCTTATATATGAACTCAAAAGTACTTCTTCAATTTGTCATCATTTTCAATACTCAGATATCTCAAATGACACACTTTAATTGTTCACTAATCTCTCCCCTCCAAAAAAAGCCTATTGGTTTAAGACCCTGAGAGTGCTGTTTGGTTTGTGTATATATGTCTTTTTTCATGGAAAAAGGTAATCTAAAAAAAAGTCCGTAGAATATCAGATATTGTGTAGATATTGATTTCTAATGGACTGCTTCCACTCCTCCTCCTTTTTTTTTTTAATTTCTTTTCACAACTTATAATCTAGTTTATAAATTGAGTTGAGCTGATGCTCAGTGCATTTATGACTTTTGGTTTTGTTTGTTCTGATTATATTAAGCGTGTGTGTGTGTGTGTTGACTGCTCTAAATTCTTATCCAGGCTTTTCCTGTAAACTCAGGAGAACTGTCCTGCATGTGAGTTTATTGATCTGTCCTTTTTTACCCATTCAAGAGCACACAATCCTTGGCTTCGTATGAATAATTTGTTCATATGGAAAATGTTCATGACACTGTATTGGTAGCTATTACTTAAGATATCATAGACTAATAGAGTCGCCAAGGTTGGAAAAGACCTCCAAGATCATCCAGCCTGATTGCCTACCTACCACCAGTATTTCCCACTAAACTGTGTCCTTTAATGCAATATCTAAGCATTTCTTGACCATCTCCGGGTACGGTGACACCACTAGCTCCCTGGACAGCCTGTTCCAGTGCCTAATCACACTTTTGGAGAAGAATTTCCTAACATCCAACCTGAATCTCCCCTGGTGCAACTTGAAGCCATTCCCTCTAGTCCTATCACAAATTATGCGATTGAAGAGGCTGACCCCCACCTCACCACTACTTCCTTTTCTGTAGCTGTAGAGAGCAATAAGATCTTCCCTGAGTTTCCTCTTCTCCAGACTAAATGATCTCAGTTCTCTCAGTCACTCCTCATAAGATTTGCACTCCAGCTCTCTCACTAGCTATCTGAAATAAGACATCTAAAAGAGGGATGAAATTAGGAACATTTGTTAATTTATTTTATAAAAACTTAAAGCATCTCGTATCCAATCAGTTAAATGGATACATCAATAAGGTATGTAAGTAGTTATGTCCCTCTAGAAGCTCTTCTGAAAAGAATGGCATTATTACAATAATTTATATAATCTAGTTGAATTTCTGTCTACCATAGGCACTGGGAATCTTTATACTTTGTAAGCTCAGTTACCTTATAGGAACACTTGTATCTCTTCCTCACAATTTCTATTTGTTGCACGTTACTTCTGCAGCATTCAAGATTAACATGTCTTTCCTTTCAGATTTGAGTACGTATTTGTTTTCTTCCTTAGGAAGAACTGGTAAACAATATATAAATAAGATACTTCCTAAAGCTGAATATTACTTGAGAAAACAATGCAAGTTTTCCCCAGTTGTCTTTCCCCATACCCTCTTACAAAAGTTGTGTCATCTCTACTTAATTAGCATTGACGTGATATCAACTGACAATTGTACAGGCTGTTCAGAGACCTTTGTGTTGCAATGTGCTGTTCCTTTACACTGTGGGATGACTAGATTGCTCTGCAGTACTGGACTCCATCATAACACATTAAAATTTAACCCATTCATCTTCTGGAAGTAATAGGTGTTGCCAGACAGAAAGTTTTCTTCCCAGAATGTTTGTAGCTTGAATAATTGGGTAAATTGCAATCATTTTAGATTTCCTGGATAAAAGAATTCTTAGGCAATTGTTAGAAGCTTTGGTATATAAATTAAGTGTGCAGCGAGAAGAGAAAGGAAAGAAGAACATAAAAGAAAAATTAGAATCCACTTCTGTTTGTGCTGAAGATATTTCAAGTTCTTATTAAGGTAGAGAAATCATCAAAAAATTTCAAGACAACTTACTATTGAGTCAAGTATTCTAAAAAGTACTGTGCTCTCAAACAGATGGAGATTATTTTTTTTCTCCTACTCTAAACAGTTGATGAATTCCTTCCAATTAAACATACGTTTCAGTGTGGGAACATTCCTGTGGCTTTGTGAAAACCAGCCAAACAGAAGGTGATTCATAGTAAGGTTGTTCTTTGCGGGGATCCTGACTTAATCAAAATATTTATGGAGAAAATAATGCAGGTGTACAACATCTCGAAAGAACTGTATTTTTTGAATTCTTTTCAGGACTTGCTATTTTTATGCATCTAGTTCTGCACATGCGTCGTACACAAAGTGATGCTGCTACATGAGAGCAATGTAAATGTTAGAATTTTCTTCCTCTATATTGTGTAATAAGTCTTCAAATTGTTTTTATTTAGTTTGGAAAATTAAAGTAGATTAGTCAGTAACTAATTATTTATTAAACAGAATTGTTGGCAGTGCAAGTTATTTTGGAAGTTTGCGTCTCTGTGCTGGCTCTTAGTGTATATCATATTAACTCTAAGCTATTCCCCACTACATTAAGAGCACATTATGGCCTCTTTGCTGTCCTGATAAAGATCATTTCAGAAAAATAGCATAAAAAGAAAACAAAAAGTGAAAACCAAGTTGTTGTATTTGCTTACCTTTTTTTGCATGTATGCATACAAAGAATACGAGGAATTACTTAGTAGAGTCCATTGAGCTAGAAGCCAATACAATAGGTTGAAATCTGTTAAATAAAATTAAAATATGAGTATGTAAAAGACTCTTAAGAGTAAAATTTACCAAAAAAGGGACACACGATAAAAATAGTGCAAAAAATAGTGCAACATAGGGGGACTTTTATAGAAGAAACTGCACCAAATCATGTCTGCACAGAACAGTCTTTACTGAGTATGTTGGATGATTTCCAGGCTGGATGGGGCTTTCAACAACCTGGTCTAGTGGGAGGTGCTCCTGTGTACCCCCTGGAGGGGGGTTGGAACTAGGTAATATTAATGATCTCTTTCAACCCAAACCATTCTATCATTCTATGATATAATCATCTTGTGTCTTATCTCTTGTTTCTTTTCTTGTCCTTTCCAAAGGTCAAAAATCCTCTCCCTCTCTGCCAAAATCAAAAGCAAAAAAAAAAAACCTTTAGCTTTGAAATTCTATATGTTAACATATTCTATATGTTTTAATTTAATGGATTAATACCCAGTAACAAGGGGAATACAACTTGGTAAAAAGGTGAAGTGCAAAATAAAAATTCACTCCGAAGTTTTGTCTGAATCTTACTACTAGTTCACTTGTTTTCCTACTAAATACAACACATTTTCATTGTGACTTTTCATTATTGTCTTTGAAAACTGTGACTTTTACACAAGAAATGAAGTTTGTGTGACCTTGGGTATCAGAGAATAACATTCTTGAAGTTTTATAAGGAAAATTTAAGTTAATTTATGAAAGGTAGCATTATAGATTATACACTTTTTTTTTTTAATGCTGAATTTTCCTTGTAGTTTGCTTGCTCATGCTTAAAAAGCTCCATTTTCTATTTTTTTTTTTTTTTTGAGCTTACTTTGAAGAAGATGTGACTTATTACAGGTAAGCAGAATACGAGAACTGTGCAAAGAAAAAAAAAAAGAAATACTTCTGATTGGTTTTAGATCATGACTTAAATTTTTTAAGGAGCTCAGATTGCCTTTGCCAAATTATGTTTCTGTTACTGAAAAGCAGCACTAGTCTCACTATACTCCAGTAGATAGTCACTGATAAGGCAGGGAATATGAGGGAAATGTCTTGCAGGTTGTTATGATGTCTCTGTAGAAAGCTGTAAATAACTTAATGTGAATTTTAATAGTGATCAAAATCAATGTCTAATTTGAGCCTTGTTGATACATCTTGAGGGTGGTTTTTGCATTGTGAAGAATTTACTGCTGTTGGTGTGATGTTTGTCCCTGGCTGTGTGTGCTGCTGTCTGCAATTTTGCATTGAAAATCCTGTACTTGAAGTGTGTGTCTCCTAGCTGAGGAAAGAAAACTCTTCTTTCATTTGGCAATATAGTTGAGCAAGAGGTGTGATCCTGAGATGTTTTTGGAAATGCACCGGAAAGTCAACAAATTTAATCTAGCACAAATGCCAGAGGGCTAAAGAGCATGCAGCTTCTTCGCAGGAGTGTCAAGGTTAGTCATAGTTCTTACAGTTATTTTGAGAAAAAGCACAAATCAATTTCAGACGGTGGGAACAGCTTTCTATGGTGATAGGGTTATCTCATTGCTGTCTCCTGCTTTCTTATAGCAGTAATAGCTACCACTATCAGAGACAGGATATGGAAGTTTGCAAGTTCCTGTGTACTCTCTGGTATGTTCGCAGTGTTTATGTAAAGCAGATGGAAATACTTTCACTCTGCATTGCTTTTAGCTTTAGTGGAGTAAACAGATCCAGAAAGGCTATATGGAAAGTCTGTCTGCTACAGGAGTGCTTCGTAAAACATGCAGGAGAAGCTATGTGCATTTCAGACCTTCAACTTTTTTTAAATTAATATATTCCTTCTCCTGTAGGCAGAAGGAACAGAAAATACTATTCTCCCTAAATTTGGGGATTGTTTAAGAAAAAAAGAATGCAGACAAAGCGGCTACTGAATGTTCCCACTTTTGTCACCTACCTGTAGCCAGCTCGATGGTTCAGGCTTTACTGTTTACATTGCCTGATATCTTTGAATTTTCCTAGTTTACTGGATTGGTTTATAGCAGTTCTCCTGTGCCTCAATACTTTTTGTATAAGAAAGTTATTTTGGGGAGAAAAACCCACAAAAAATAACAAAAAAACTTAAACATCAAGATTAGACTGAGGTTCTCGATACCTTTTTCAGTTTTTAATAGTCAGACCAGTTATCCTCAGGGCAGAGACAAAGAGCAAAATAAACCTCCCACAATTCAGGAGGAAACAGTTAGTGACATGCTCTTTCACCTGGACTGTTATAAGACAGAGAAGGGCAATAAAGCTGGTGAAGTGTCTGGAGCACAAGTATTATGAGGAGTAACTGAGAGAAGTGGGATTGTTCAGTCCGGAGAAGAAGAGGTTCTGAGGAGATCTCATCACTCCCTACAACTATGTGAAGGGAGGTTGTGATGAGGTGGGGATTGGCATGTCTTCTCCCAGGTAACTAGAGGTAGAAGAGGAAATGGCCTCAAGAATGCACCAAGGGAGCTTCAGATTAGATTTTAGGAAAAACTTCTGAGAAAGAGTATGAAGTATTGGAGCTGGCTGCCCAGAGAAGTGTTGGAGTCACCATGCCTGAAGCTGTTTAAAAAAAAAAAAAAAAAAAAATGGACGTGGCATTGAATGACATGGCCTACAGTAGGGACAGGCATGAGTTGATGATATGACCAGATGATTTTAGTGGTCTTTCCAACCTGTATGATTCTATTAAACTGTTCCCAAAAAGTAACAAACAAAAGCCAAGATAGGGAATGTCATTACAAACATAGCTCAGGACTATTATGAATTGCGTCATAAATGTAGTTTTTCTCCTGGATGCTTTTGGAATATTAGAACAAATAAAATTTGGTGACCGTAGGTTTAGTTTGCTGGAAATCATAGTTGTGTCTGGGCAAAAAGACTATATTTAGGCACAAACATGAGCTTTGAAAAAGGTGAATTTTTTTTTTGCATGTTTACGTATTCATAACGCCTGTTAATTTTTTTAGACATTATCACTAGTACACAAGCATCCAATACAGGTTTAAATACCCTTTTAGCAGTACTTCTCTTCTTAACCATCAGCTCCTGTGGTAGGATGTTCCTGCTTTTTTGCTTTGAGAAGAATATTTGTTCACCGAATTGCGAAAGAAAACAAACAAAAAAACCCCATCCCATAAAAATTCCTTCTGTTTCCATTAGGTTAATTGCAAAAAAGTTCATGCAAGATCTTTAGACATTTAAATAATTAACTGGAAGACTATCTAGATTGATTAAAAACTTTGTAATTTATATTTCATTTCATTTAGAAATGATGCTGCACAGAATGGAAATGAAAACTGACAGTTGACAAGGGAAACAATGTATTATTCTAACTTGAAGCATTTCAATTTAAAAAAAAAAACAAACAAATTCATTGCAAAGAAATATTTTTAAACTGATATATGTACCATTCATGATCCTTGAGGTCCCTTCCAACCCTGGCAATTCTGTGATTCTGTGAATTCTTTTTTTTTTTTTTTTTGTAATTTATAAATATTTGTCAAGGCAAAATCTGGCAAAATATATACGTATTTTCCAAATGTTTTAGTGACAGTGTACTGGCACTTTACCTCTAGCAAGTTTAATGTAAAAAAATTTATTTGAGGCTCTATGTTAAAATGCAAGATAAGTTTGCAATGCAGCCTTTAGTAAAGACTGACATAAGGCTATTATAAACTAAGCAATCTAAATTAAAAGTTAAGATATTCAAAGTCTCTTAAAAAAAGTTGTGGTGAGTCTTCCAAAAGCTAGTCCAAGATGCTATTATTTGAAAATAGTCCTAACCACAGGACTATGAACTCATCTCTACAAGATTCATCATGGTTCCCAGAAAAAAAGGCCTGCTTTTGAGGGTTCCTTGTCCTTAGTGTGACCAGCTTGAGAAACAGTTTTAGGATCAAGGTTTTGAGAAGCTTCTTAAAGACAGAAGCCAGATTTTATATATAATGTGTGTCTACATTTTTCTGTGAAAAATGTTTTTAAATTAGGCCCACTGATTTTACGCTGTACAACTTCTGCTGAGAATTACTTCCTTGAGGAAATGTCCCAGCAAGTAGGAATTTTAGAAAGCAAGTTAAGAAGTCAAGAGAGAGACAGAATTAGAAAAGTACAGTTTAACTCATGAAAATTTACTCTGCATGTCAACTCTACATTGACAAGTACTATCCAGAGATGGTTTAGAAAATAAATATTACTGAAACTTGTGCAGAATAGGATTCTCTGTTGCAGACAAGATGCCTCTAATGAGGTTTTACTGTAGCTGGGGGGGAATTTTACCTCTCTCTTTATCTGTCATGCTCTTCACTGGACATAGTTCATGATCTTTACTGTAACAACTTTGACACTTCTTCATTCTGTAGGCAGAAAAGCAGAACTTACAAGCCTGGCTACTTATGTGTAAACATCTTCCTGCATTGCATGGTCAGCATGTGGGTTTACAAGTCACCCTCATACCTCCATGATCCCATACCAAATCTGATGGCAATGCTGCTTAGTGATGTGAACTTCCTCAGTCTTCTCAAAGTTGAGTCAGCTGTGTATTGCAAGGTATGTAAAACCCTTGAGAATCTCTTGGATTATTTTTGCTGCTTTTTCAGCAGCTGATTATTCCCAGAAACAGCTCATTGAGAAAACCCATAATGTGACCAAATGGGATGCATGTCTAGCAGTGCAGGAACAGAGGCAGTGTGGATTCTTCGTACTTTTCACTCTTATACCACCATCCTAAATTTCATCTTTATCTGCATGTCTGCTTGACCTCCAAAGCTGTAACTTGTGTTACTCTTTTACTCAAGAAACAAAGCACGTCATACACATTTCAGTTTTTCTCCTCTGAGCCTGCATAGTAAAAGTGATTATATGTAAATTGAAACAAAACAAAAACAATAGCAACAACAAAAAGCCACAACAAATTTCAACATAAATGTTTCTATATTCTCTTTGAAAAAGTGTTGTTGCTCTTTTTTTTCCCTTGAGCTTCCTCAAAAATAAAAATTTCAAAAATAATGCAAATGCATCTAATGCTTTTGACCACAAAATAAAATTCAGAATTGTGTTTATAGTTGACAATTTTTTTAATATATAAAGTGATTTTTTACTATTTGGATAAAATACAACTTCCATTTTTTTCCCTTAATGCTTGAAGAATATTAAGCCTTTACTTATCACGGCCAATTACGTCTTCTGAGAAATATGAGATTATAGAGAAATTAGAAGTTTGACAGGATTTTGTTAATTAACAGTTTGATTTTTTTTTTTTTTTTTTTATGTGAGGATTCCTGACTTACTAAAATACTTGCCTTCCATCTTGAAATCTCAGTCAGTGTTGCACCAGGGACCTATGACTGAGAGTTCCCTCCTTTATCTTTCAGTCCTTCCCATCAACTTACAAAGAAAGCTTGCAGGCATACTTTCTCCATGATTTGCAAGGTGCAGAATCAGGATCAGAGCTATCAGCTAAGTTGTTGCAGGTCAGCTGATCAGTTTCTGCTGGTGCATGGGTCAAGGAAGCAGGAGGGTGGAAGATACAGTAATGTCCTCAGACATTCTCCTGGGTGTAAGGCAGTGTAGAGGGTATTGAAACAGTACAGAATGTGCAGAACATCATGGGCCTTTCTGTCCCGGATAAGATGCCTCAAATGAGTCTTTCTTGTAGCTCAGGTGGAATCTTGCTTGTCCTCTTAACTGTTAGGCTCTTTACTGAAAGTGGCTTGAGTTCTTTTTCCCATATGACTTTTGACACTTCATCTCACATGCTCTGGACTGGTCTCCAAACACTGCTCTTCAAATTCTTCTATATTTAGTCATCTGGTAAACATGTGACCCCAAACTTTGCAATTTTCCTTCCTTAATGCCTACCTCTATTCATTTTCTCATCCTTGGCCATCAGACAACCCTTCTCTAAGTGCGAAAATGCAAAGTTTGAGGGTTGGAAAGGTATTTTATTTTCAGCCTGACACTAACATAATACAACATTAAAATCAGTACTGTATGAGGTAAGGAAGAACCGACTGCATTTAGAGAGGTTCCAGTTCTTAGCTATCAAATTAACCCACATCAGTTTAAAACAGGAAACCCAGGAAAATCTGTTTCCTCCAGATCATGTTGACGTCATGGTGTACAAGGTAATTAATATTCTGGATTTCAACCTGACCTGCTGGAAGCCTCAAAGGCAGAATGAGACAAGAAAGCAAACAAAACATTTCCTTTCTTTTCTGGAGAAAGATAAATAGGAACAAACTCTGACAAACCTTAAAGTCAGATATGGAATTGGATTGTATTATACCACCTAAAGATGATATCAAAATAATCAAATTGATGAGAATTAGTTGTTTCACTAAATAAACCTCTGTTTTAGGAGGAAAAAATAACTGTTGTTGATTAGGAACTTTAGTGGTCCACAACTGAGGAGCTGTATACGGAAATAAAAACTGAAGGTATAAAAATTTCTCTAGACATTAGAGGAAGCAAAGTAAACTCTAATGTCCTTCCAGTTGTCTCTCAAAGCATGTTTATTATTGTTGTTGTTCTCAAGGCATTTAGTTAAGATACAAATCTTGGAGGTGTGAGATTTGCATGTTCTCTGAATGGTGGAGGCTGAATATTGTTGTATTTGAAATTACATTCAACTTTTTCTTAAAAAGCAAAGCAATCTACCTGAAGTTTACTGTCCTTTCCCTAATTTGATTAAGTTGAAGGAGAGAGATAGGCAGGATGTATTTTTTCTCTGCACAAGTGGATATGATTTTGCAGCAGGTTACAGCTGATGAGTTGGCTCACTTGGCTCTTTTTCTATGTCAGTCAGGTTCTGCTATCAGAGGAGGTACAACATCCTTGTGAATTTTAAAGCTCTTTGTTTGTACAGAAGTGTAATGTACAGTAAGAACTTTGCTTTTACCAGTCTCCAGATTTTCTCTCCAGTCATCAGGTAAAAGAGTGGTGCAGGATGTAAAAAAATACACTGGTTTAATGAGTACAGTCCTAAAACTAATTTTACACAAATTTGTCATTCAATTTCTTTTTCTTTTTTTTTTTTAATTATTTGATATGTGAGTAGGGTTGTGTGTCCAACAACGGATATAGAAATTCTTCTAAGGATGCCAAAGAACACAAGTTATACAAGCGGGCATGTCACAGGCTGACTCGGTGACTCAGGTCTTGGCATCTGTTCCATAAACAAAGCTACTGAATTGGTTTGAATCTGTCTAATCATAAAACTTCTTATGCAGCTCACTTGCAAAGATACGCTTTAATGAATTACTAGAGAGTGAAAATGTGATCAAAACATATGAATTACTAATGAGTTTTTAAAAATTATAGTAGGATTTAGAAATCCAATTAAAATAGTTGTACTTCAGTCTCTGGGTTTTAATCAGACATGAGTACAGGCTAAATTCAAAGCAAAGATTCGCAAATGAAAATGCGTTTTCGTTTTGTATTACAGTAATTTGCATTTTTGCTTTGGGACTTAGGCTCCAGCTTCTCTGCCAAGTACCATTGTCAGAATTGCTTAATACCAACGAAACCCTATTCTTATCAGGAAAATTCTGAGGATCCAGTAGTGCAGGTTGCTTAGTGTGTGATTAGAGGCCTGTTCATACAATCTGTTGCTTTAATTAAAACAAAACATGAAAAACCCAGCATGCGAAACAGAAAAAAGTTAATAGAACCTAATAGCTAACATTCTGTAAGTCAGATCTTGCCTCGGTGTTGCAATATTATAAAAGTAGCTGAGTACCAAGAGGGATTATACATGCTGCTTATTAATGAACAACGCTGACATTTATCAGTTTCTGGAATACACCAGAGTGCTACACTGTACTGTTTGTTGAGGATATCTGTGCTAGTGTAACATTGCCTGTTTAAACCGATAGCAAACCCTCTCTAGGGCTAACTCCCAGTAAATGTCAAAAATTTAGAAGGATTTCATACTATAATGCTGGAGTCTTTGCAGGTAGGTAGGTGTTAATCTGTGCCTGTGGAAAAGTAATTTTATGACAACTGTTCTTCCTTGTCCCTTCTCCTGGAATGCTGTTTGTTGACTTCTGTGCCTGGAGACTCAGTTACCTGTCCCTGGTGAGGAGGGCAAGACTGTGTTTATTTTGATGTGATAGTGAAGTTTCTAACATAGTATGTATCCCTAAGGTTGTATGTCAGTTAATGGGAGAAAATCAAATTTTGTTACGATTTAAAATCTGAGATGAAAAATGAAATGGCAAATTAGACTTTGGCTAAATAAAACCTGCTTAATGAAATCATAGAATTATAGAATAGAGGGTGGAAAAGACCTCCCAGATCATCCAGTTCAACTGCCCACCTACCACCAGTATTTCCCACCAAACCACGTCCCTTAATACAACATCTAAATGTTTCTTGAACATCTCCACAGACAGTCACTCAGCCACCTCCCTGAGCAGCCCGTTCCAGGCCTGGCCACTCTTTTGGAGAAGTTTTTCCTAATGTCCAACATGAACCTCCCGTGGTACAACTTGGGGCCAAACTCTGTAGTTCTATCACAAGTTATATGGTGTAAGAGGACAATCCCCACCTCGCCACAAACTCCTTTCAGGGAGTTGTAGAGGACAAGCATGTCTCCCCTGAGCCTCTTCTCCAGGCAAAACAATTCCTGTTCCCTCAGCTGTTTGTCATAAGATTTAAATATATCTCATATAGATGTAATCATATTCTCTGAACTCCAAACAGATTTGTCTGGTGAATGTCACTGAAAAATGCTCTACAACTTTTGGAACAGTTACTAGCTTCGGGCACCTGGATAGATAATGTATGTTTCTCTAGAACAAAAGATAATTTCTACTTTATGTGTACTCTGCCAGTGTGTAGATATATAGATGCATATATATGTTTTGTGGTGTATATAATACATGTGCAGAAGGTGTAGAAGTGAAAGCATAGTAGTTCTGGTGTCAACGTGCACTATCCTACCTTGAGGAAAATGTGAGCATAAAATGAAGTACTTGGCATAGCGCTCATTTCAAGCAATGGGCATGTATGAAAAGATACCTGTTTTCTCTAGCTTTTCATTAATGCATACCAAGGAAAGCAATTCTTGTATCAAAACAACAGGAATCTTTCTGATAAGTATCAACTAATTTGTGAGCATGGCTGAGGGCAGTGTATTTAAATGGCCTGACAAAGGCAGAGAAGAAAAGATCTCCCTAAAGGAATACTCTATCTGTTTGAAGTGAATTTGCCAGGAGGATACTATCCCAGGAAGAAAATTCACATTGATAAGAGCTGTACCATAATAAATGACAGAGATTTCTGTGCTCTCTGCCCATCCTTAGGTCTTGAGAACTGCAGCAATCATGTGTATGTGAGGTTAACTGCCTGTCATATTAATTGCTGCAATACCTCTTAAAGGTCAGATGGTGTACAAGAGTCTGAAGTGTTAGTCAATTGGGCTAAAATATAGCTATTTTTGTGGACAGTTTTAAATTTAAATGTTTTGAAAATGGTTTTACTTCCTCTTCTGTAGGTTCTGTTTGCAACTGTGGGAAAGTGCACTGAAAGTTACTTTTGAACTTGTTCTGAAAGCAGGCAGAAGTCTGCTCATTCTCCTGTACTATGGGAAAAAAGAAGTTCAAAGATGTGTTACTTGGAGCCCTATTTCCTATTCTTCTTTCTTTAGTTTCTCAAGATTGTTGCTGCTGAGGCAAGCATGTATCATGAAGAAGAACACTGCTGAGATATCAGAGGAGGACAGTTACAAGGTCAGGGGTTTTGATCAAAACATCCAGTCAATCTTCCGCATTGTGCTTTGATATGACTACAGTACATCTCTGCTTCAGAAGGCTAAGCCTAGAGCCTTAAGCCATCCAGAAGCTTTCTCTCACCTATCCGCAGTTGTCACGCCAGTCCTTAGGTGACATCCTACCAAGTGACCTCTTTTGTGAATGGAAGTAAGAGCCTCTGATAAAAGCAACAGCTGAGAAAGTGCAATTCTATACTAAGAAATCAACTCTGCCTCTGCAGTGGTGGTAATCTCTGTGAAGTTTGCTCAGTGCCAACAGTGACTTAACACAGAGCTTATGAATAATTAAGTGACCTGAATTCATAACTGTTGAGAATGCTTCACTTCTTAAAGCATTTTTTCATTAAGGTTGATTTTTACTCAAGATTTCCATCTTGTCCTCTGAATCCCTGAGAATGATGTGTTTGATTGTCTCTCTATAAAAGTCAGAAAACATTCAGGTTTAGATTTCATCCACAACTCAACATAATGGTCTTCAATATAAGAAATGGTATTAAGGTAGTTAATTTTGAGATCTGTTGTAGGTTTAGCCTTTCTTTAGCCCTTTTTCTTACTTCTCTTTACCTGACTTGTTCTCTTCCTGTTTATTGTACCCTTGAAAGAAAGAACATAACTCTCTGTGTTTATTGTCCCTATCAGTTTAAATTACAGATTTGACCTGACATTAAACTGTTCCTTTTTTGTGCTGGCCAAAAAAAAAAAAAAAAATCCAAAACAGCATGTCATATAATGATATCCTTCACTTTCATTGAACCATCTGGAGTTCTGGAGATGAAGCTGCGAACTGTCAACATCTCCTGATGGAAAGCAAATAGAGTTGACTAAAAGGGAAGTTTAAGCTGGAGAATCATCCTGGAGAAAGTTTAGAGCAGTTCATTGCTGGAGGAAAGAAATCATTGTCTGTCAAAGAACCTCCTGCCCCAAAGCCGTAGCATTAGGGCATACCTAGTGCTGTGCCCTTGAAGATTGTTCAAGTGGAAAACAGTTTGAGTGTGCTTTTTTTTGGTTTGCTATTTACAAAGATGTTGTTCCAGACAAGAGAAAGAGGCCTAATCTTCCATAGCAAAACTCCCTTAATTGAAGGAAACAAGGAGGACTAGTTTCTGCATTGATCGCTCCCTTCGCTGATACACACTTGATTTTATGTTATGCATAAAGCAAGTCAACCCTGATTCCTGATCTGTACATAACAATAATTACATTGATGACTGTGGATATACATACCCTTACACAAAGATTTCCTTGAATCAAGGGAGTAAATAATGCTCATAATGTAACACTGCTGTATTGCATAGAGGTTGAAATGCCTTCCATCTGGGATTGAAAAAAATGAAGTTCACTAGTAATATTTATTCTTTCCTGTTAAAAGGTTCCTAATTGAGACTGCAAGGACATGCTGAAAAATAAACTTCTATTACGTACCTTATAGAACCATAGCATCAATGTCCATTACAACTAATGAGAAGTATTTTAATCTAGATTACTACTTGCCATTTTATGTACTTGGCAATGAGCATCTCTTATTTAAAATATTTATTTTTCTCTTGGCTGAATTTTCCTACAAAACTGGAACATTTGCCTTAAAAATGATGATCTCCCCAGCAAAATAAATTATGTCTTGGAATTATGTCAAGACTTTTAACTGAAGAAAGAGTTTCAAAACAATCTTTGTGCAAAATGAAGCTTACTTTCACCTTTTAATTAATCGTTCTGCCTACTACTACTACTCTGGGTGTTTCTGTCTGTAAGTCATACATATTCTCTTTCTCTTGCTGTCCGGAAGGGTTCCAAAGGTTGGGGGGAAGTCTTCCAGGAAACCTTTCCAAAACATATTTAGGGCTTGTTCTTCCTGTGCAGATAAAACCCTCAGATGTGTTTTAATACAGACTAACTGAAACTGGAAAATACAATATTTGGTTTGGGGGTATTTTTTAAAATTAAATATAGAGACTTTATAGCTATTTTCCTGTTAGAATTTGCACCAAGAGGTTTAGTTCTTTGTTATTTTTTTGTTTCTTTCACTGAGTTCCAGATGTGCTAATCATTTGAGATTTATCTTAGTATAAATGTTTATTTGATCAAATAATTTTGTTGCATTCTGAGACTTCCTTATCAGATTAGTAGATGGAAATGAATGTAGTCTCTACCTTTCATGAAGGCATTCTATATGGCTGTGTTTTGAAAACTTCTGTCTCTGAGTTACAAAAATAATCCAGAAGAAACGATCTATGCATAGAAGAAAGACACGGCTTTGTTGCTTTTTTTTTCTCCTAAACATAGTTTCAGTTTTTCCGGGTGTCCTGGAGTCTAATTGTATGTTTTATTAATCTAATTTTGTCTTGGGTTATTATGTGATACCCATGTAAACTGAATCCATCCTTAGAATCCTATCTGTTCACAAATTTAGAGTTTTGTACAAGAAGCTTATTTTGCAACTCAGTGAAGTGATTGCTCTAATTAATTTTAAATTTCTTTCCTCTCTGTATTTCTTTCCCCTGGGAGCATGCATCAAAATTTTGACCTTTTATTATTTACACCCTTCAATTCTATGTTTTTTGTTGATCTCCTGGAAAACTCAGTCCTTCAAGTTTAACAGGTATTTCTTTTGGAGCAGCAAGGAGTAAAAAATAACAAAAGCAGCCAAGCAAAAGTACGCCAGCAGTATGTGTCCTGATATCATACAATATTCTCAGCAGTATTTGACGTATGTTATTAATAGCAACTGCTGAGTTACTGTCTAATTTAGTGTAATTTTTGCTAGGTGCATGGTTTTACATATGCTATCATTATTGTTTTACATTTCTTTTTTTTATAAGCTGGACTGCATTATGGTTTAACAAGGAGAGAAACAGAGGTAGGCAATTATCAGTGTTAAGACCTGACTAACAAAGCTTACTAGCTTCTTACAACAAGTCTTTAGTGCTACTCTGTAGGAAACATTCAGATCTTTTATATTGTGTTCTGATATTAATGAAATAAATGTAGAAATTAATATAATCAAGTTAGATAGTAGATGGTAGTCCAGAGGGATCTACAGATGCCTTAAGGGATGCTGATGGCATGGCTAGCATCATGTGTTTGTTCAAAATAGGCTTTAAAAATATCTGTATTATCATAGCCAGAAATAGATGCAAGGGAAGAATGGTGAGTAATTCAAGGTATGTGTATCTGCTTCTTTTCTTCTCTCCACAGTCTTATTACTTGCTTCCACAGAAGATAAATATTAGTGTTTCCGTTCTTTAGTTATAATCCTGAAGAAAAAAAAAAAGCAATACTCAAATCAGTGAAATTAAAGTCAGTATTCCCTAGGAAGGTGACTATTAACTTTTTCCAGCTTTCGTAGGGATTATTACATCTTCTTACGCTATGAATCTAAATAAATTACTGTATTAAAATGTATTTTACTCAGTTATGTAGTCCATGGCATACCAAGGTTTATTTCATATTTATATTTGAGGATTGAACTGGATTCAGAAATTCTAGGGGAGCACAGGGAGTAGGAAACTCAGTTCAGTTCCGTTGCCTTTGTATGATACGTTCCATCTAAAATAAGTGTTGTGATACTGAAATGGATATGTACAAATATGAAACAAGCAGGTTGCTCAGGATTTAATTCAGGTTTTAATCAGTCAAGGCAGGAAATTAGACTTAAAGATTCAGAAAGTGAGATTTAATGAGTAAACGGACATTTCAATCAATGCCAAAGTAGTCATCCTTGTATATACAAAGACTGAAAATTCATATATATATATATATATATATATTTATTTATATATAAAAAAGAAAACAAATATTTTAGAAGTAGTTTATAAATAGGTATAATTCAAGAGGAAAAAAATCTGTTCTTCTGTGTATGATATGCTACATATTCAGTTTCATGTTTAAATGAGGAACAAGAATTTTGCCTCTTATTCTATTTTTTGTGTGTACATACAAGAAAAAGTAAGTTCTTAATTTTTAAAGGTTTATCCTGAACTGAATTCTTGGTTTGAAGAATTCAAGATGTAAATAATAATACATTTACTTCTGTGAAAAGAATTGTACTAAGTCAGGTCCACCAAAATATGCATGGAATATACAGACTAGATAATTGCACAGAACTACAAGAAGGAAAAAACTGGCCCTTGTTACTAAACAATCAGAAGTCTTCAGAGCAGTGCATATATTCTGTTGAATAAAATATACTAGTATATATGAAATCAAAATAAGTTGATAACATTTTTCCCATATTGGATTTTCTTCTCCATCTCTGCAATTAGGGTGTGAATGTTGAAATACTGTCACTGATTTAGATACACCATTAACCTTTTTTCCAAAAGTTTATCCAACATTTTTTATATTTTTAGAAATCAAAAGATAATTAGAGTAAAACAATTTGATTTATCTCTTTGAAGTATAAGGTGTTTGGCTGTATTCTTGAAAATGAATCCCTTGGGATGCTGTAATCTTCATAACTTCTCCATTCAGAGTATCATCTTCAATTATTGTTATCAGTCCTTCAGCAATTATTGACGGGCTAAAAAAAAAAAAGAGGCTATTATTCAATAATAATGATGAAATAGACTGTGATAGTAGTAAATTAGTATTATTGTTTTAGGAGAGAAATTCAATCTCCTTAATCAGGAGATGGAAAATAAAGTTGCAACTTTGCAAATCATTAGTCTTTGCTGCAAGTACTGCTAAATTCCTGTTGTTATCCACTTACTTCTGGGCTTCCTATTGGTTTTCTCTGTTGGGGCAATGGACAGAAGTAGCCCTTACATGACCTTTTGCAGCACTTTGCTGCTTTTTTATTTAGTTTTATTTGTAGCAGGACTGATACAAACTAGTGCATGGAGAACTTTGTCACATCAGTTGGATATGTTCAACAGATGAAATAGATATTTTAAATATGAAAAATGTTGGGCAAAACAGCACAGGTTTCTTTTGTGTAGAAGGAGATGAGCAGCTAATTGTTAAGAAACTGAGGAAGTATTAAAATGTCATTTCAGGCTTTTCTTGTTCTCATTTTTAGAAAGGCTTTTGGCCTTTTTTTGCAATTCCCTAATGGACTAGGTAACTTTAATCTGATCCACATAGTCGCTACTGTACATTTATGAATTTAGTCCAGTACTTGGTCCGATTTCTATTTGTCTCATATCCAAATTTTGTGGAAGCCAAATACAAATTATACTCTCTGTATCTCATAAAGATTTTCATTTAGCAAATTTATGGAGTGGTCCACTAAGGACTATTCAAAACTAATACACCATCTTTAAGTCAGGAATTTGATTTACACTTTGCTGGAACTGGCAATGCATAAAGAGGAGGTATCACCACATAGACGATGCTCCTGAAATAGGCTTAAGTATTTGCCATTACTCATTTATTTATAGGATACAATTAATAGAATTGTATTTGAGGCAGCGTTTCCCTTTTATTATTTTAATTCTGCCTGCTGAGAATTAATTGAAAATGCGAACTTGTTCTTTATTTATTTACAAAGGTCAAAAAGCAGTGTATCTGATTTGACTTACTCCATCACACCGTAGAACTGCATCATATTTTTGATCTCATCCTTATATGAATAATATTGTCCCATATTCTCTTCTTTATCTATTGATTGAAGAATTGGTGTGTTGACAAATCCTGGACAAATTGTGTTGAGTCTCACACCATAGTTTTCCATGTTAGCAGCTAACTAGAAAAGAGAGAGAGCTAGGAATTCAACATAGAGTTAGGAATTCAACATCAACATTTTTTTTTTAAAGAGTATTGTGTAGCTAAGTAACTTAACATTTAACAGAAACCCTGCCTGACATTATGTAAATCCTATCTCATTTTCATGATAAGGTAGCCTGCATTTTTGGACTGGAAAAGAAAAGAAAGTCCTATATAGTTTGTATCATGCTTCCACGTTGCTAGGCTGTACTGCATTCCCTGGTAAGTACAATGATTCTGAGCTGATTTTTCTTTTTCTCCTCAACTTTCTCATATTCAGCAGAGAGATGGCATTTACTAATTGTCTGCAAAACCCTTTATTTTTGAACTTACATGATGATGTTTAATTACTCTCTCATAAGAAAGTGAAACTGGAAAACCTGGTTTCAGGATTGGGTTGTGGCTATTATGTGATATGTAACACTTAACCATACTCATCTGTTTAGCTTAATATTAAAAAGGAGTTATTTGTGTGGGGGGTAGGGCAGTACAATCTAGACAACCACGCAAATGATTATTTCAGGTTCTTTCTTCTGGAAATTAGGGTGGAAGCCTTTTATAAGTGGGCTATCTTCTTTAACTTAACCCATGAAAGTGTAATTGTATTTCACTCTTTCCAAGTTATTCTCTCACGCAGCTTGTTCAACTTAACTGGAAAATTTTGTAGTCAGAGTAAGATTTACTGTGTGCTCATGTAACATCTAACATGTCCCATCCTGAATGTGTTTTTACATTTTAGTGTGTTAAGAGTTGGCAAGAATAAATAACGATCAACATATTTGTGTTCTAGTCACTTTTTCCACACTTTAGCACCTATTTATAATTACAGTGTTCTCAGTTTGATTTAAAAATAAGCAAAATGTTAAATGATTGGGATGGAGTTATGACTTTATGACTTTGGGGCTCTTCCGTCTGTCCTTAAAATATTCTACAGTTTCTTTCTCCTTTGCTCAGTAAACCTTTGTAAAACTCAAATTGATCATAAACAATTTACTTATTCCGTCTTCAGATACCCTTTGTGAAAGGAAGGACCCTCTAGCACTTTGGATTCTTCATTTGCTTTAAGACAGTTTGTTCTGGTTGTGTGACAAAAGAGGAGGGAGCATGAGAAACAGCGTGTTCCCTTGGAGATGCTGATACTGTTTTCAAAAACATATACTTACTGCTATTGAGCGTGTAAATCCAATTACACCATGCTTTGTAGCACAGTACACAGGTTGGAATGCAGCAGGCATGAGTCCTTTAAAATAAAAAGTTATCTGAATAAGGATGTTGGGTACCCCTACTTATGATGACCTTAAACACAAATGTAATTAATAATGTAAAAAAAAAAAAAAAAAAGTGATCAACTTTCATCAGATTCATAGAAATGCAACAAAATAGTTTATTAAAAATCTGCAAATTCTGTTTTTTAATCTAAGTTAAGTGGGGAAAAATAGATGGAATAGATGAAAGCACAGGTAGTCAAGGGTGGAATAATGGAAAAAAAAAGTATAATTTTAAGATAAAAGTACTGTCTCTGAAGTAAGACCAAAAATAGAGGACAAGACCTAAGAAAGAACATGGAAAGGAAACTCTCAAGAAAAAGAATTTTTCAGCCTTTTTTAAGAATCTCGACATATGTAAAGTATTTTAGATACTTTCATTACTGAAACTTTAACGGCTGATACACGAACGGGACACCTGCATTCATTTGCAGTGATTATAAGGAAGGAATGTGGGTCAAGGTGAGAGAAATAGCAAAGTCAATTTTGGCTACTGTAACTGAATTACTATTATGCTAGAAATACTTCACTAAATAAATAAATAAAATGTCTAACTTAAATCCCTTGCTTACGTTATTTCACTCAGATAGTAAAAACAACTAAAAAACAACAACAAAAAACTGAGAAAACTTTGCCCCTAAATCCTAGTGAGAGAAAGGAATGAATGTGCTGCTCAACTGTCCATGAAATGATGTTGCTGTTTATTTGATAATGTGGTTTGAATTACAACAAAGAGTAAATTACATTGCATAGTTGGTTTTGCTCAAAGAAGCAAGTATAACAGAATAACTCAGACTTAATGTGTCATCAGAGGCACTGTAAAATTTATTTTACCTACAGTGCTGCTCCAATAGTATTTCATAAGTGATGGTTTTTAAGAAAAGATGAATAGGGAAACCAATCTGCAATAAGCAAGTGGAAAAAGCACTAAGAAACAAATGCAGGACTCCTCTGTACCAGAGCGTATGGAGATGAGTGATTAAACACCGAGGAAGAAATAAGATGAAATCCTTATTGAGCAGAAAGAAACGAAAGCAGAGATGTGGATAGGAAATATTCTCAAAGCATTTTCTACACTAAGTTAGATTGTCTGAAATGAGTTTCACTGTATGGTACCTCTTATGGTGGCCCCCGTTCAGAAATGAAAACCCAGCATGATATTTAGCAGGGGACAGAAAAAAGAGTGAACAATACTTGGCAATAACATTGATGTGTTCTGTAAGGAAAAGGAGAAGCAAAATGAAAAGTGACTGCTGTAATAGTGAACATTTGTGGTGGGAGTGGAAGAGCATAAAATCATTATTTACAGTAAAATAAGAAGAGTGGAGACTTTGGTAGGAAAATTAAGAAGTTAATTCTAGTAACACTGAGTTTGATGGCAAAAAGCTGATAAAGAAGAGATAGATTGTGTGTGTATATATATGTATTTTTAAATATTAAGCCAATAATATCTACTCTGCAGTAAGAGCTGAACTGGACCACATGGATGCTCTGGTTCCACTTGAATGTGAAGTTCCTGTGAAAAGCAAGCAAAACACTGCCTGTTCCATAGTTAAAGGATGACATTTGTTTGTGTTCCTTAATACGGTATTGTAAAGTTTGATTTTGATGCCTTGATATTTAAATTCAATGAAATAATTCCTTTTATATCTTTAAATGGTAAAATTAAAGAGTGTTTCTCATCTCAGTGAATGATAGATACAATACTATATATAATACAGCTCTTAAGTATGGATTTGCCAGAAAAAATATATATTTAAGAGACTTGTTTGGGCCCTTTGCTGTAGAATCCACTTTGTCCAGAGGACTTACTACGAAAACTTTAAATGTAACCATGACAAGATTCAAGGTTTTGTCTTAGTTTAAATGCCACTTTGCTTAGCCAGTGAAAGCAGCACTGTTCAGTATGGGAAATGAACAACTTAACCTTGTGACTAGTTGTGTCCTTAGCTTGCATTGATTCATTATACTTTTGATTGAGAATCTACTTTTGAAAAATGTCTTCCACAGTGTTTCCTGTGGATTGTGATTACAATATTCCTTTCTAATGACTTCTGATTGTCATCCATCATCAGCATTCTGATGATAATTGGAAACACTGGAATACTGTCTCATTAGAGATATTACAGTATTATTATTATTTTAGCTCTTTAGGGGTTTTATGTGTGTTAAAGATGAAAACAATCCTAATGAGGCCACAGGTAATGGACATGATTAAGACAAAATGTAGTTGGAAATGCAAAGGAAGAATTCAAAGATTTTGGTTTTTTGTTTTTTTTTTTTTAAACAAATAAGTATAGTAAGACAAGTTACTTTACTTGAAAAGGAAAGGAAAGTCTAGAAGTAAACAAAGGAAGGGTACAGTTCACTATAATGAAGTGAAAGAAGGTTCAAAGACTTACTTAAATGTCATAAGAGAGCAGGAATAACTTGGCAGGAAGAGCGGAACAAGTAACTCATCTTTTTGGTTAAATCAAAACATTAAAGTTATTCTGAATAACTGAAATTATTTTTTGCTAACATGGAGAACCATAGAGAAATCAACTCACTTTCAGCCAAATCAGTAACAAGTAACAGTGAAAAGCTAGTCCTCACATCCTTCACAACAGCACTCCTGTCTTGCTTTTGTTCCTGACTTGTGCACCTAGTACCACAGTGTCTGATTTCCCCAGCCCATTAGAGATCTGAAGCTGTATCTGTTCACGGTGTGTCCTAGGGCTTTGCTGGAAAATATTTTAGGAACAGCTCTGTGACAATGATTCTGTTCTACCTGAATATTTAGCCAGTTCATGAGTATCTTTTCATAGTGTATTTGTTAGGGCATTCATTTGTTAGAACATCTGGATTCTATTTGCTGCTTCTGTAGATATTTAATTATCTTATGCAAAGTGAAACAGCATCACTGAAACAGGCTGGGGAACATTATCTGCAAAAAAATTTGCGTGGAGAGAATGTTCAAATGGATGATAGAAGCAGTGTGTGCTGGGGCAATGGGAGGCAACTATACCTAGAGTTTCCTCTCTCTGGGTTTTGTCATGGCACAGAACTGTTACAATGAAAGGGGACAAGAAGCTTCCTTCCTCCTCACAGGATCTCAATCAAGAACTAGTTGGTGAACTTGAAATGATTTCATGATGACTGAAGGTGCTTTTTTGATTACCACAAATATTTTGAGTAGACCAGCAATAATCCTGTGCTTATTTTCCCTTTTCTCAGTTCTCAGCAGGATGACAGGCAGCTTGTGCCTTTGGTTGTATGGTAGTCCTCTCCTTGGTAAGATGTCAGTACTCATTTCAGATATCAGGCTTCTCAGTACGGCTGCTTGTTTATCATGGTCAATAGTTTTAATTAAGTTTCATGGTCTACATCTTGATAAATTCTTATGGGATGTGGAGAATTGTATCAATAAGCTTTAATTGTATCAGTAAGCTTTGCTGAGACAGTTACTTTCTACAGTCTGAAGAGTTTTAATGAATACAGAATTAAGGTGTTTTTTTTTTCCAGTTACGCTTTTCCACTGAACATGTCCTTTGAGATTTGAATGAGTCTCCTTCCTGGAGTAAGATTTATGAGCTTTTTGATGACCTTCCTACCCTCTATTTTCTTCATGGGTGCACACTGTTAGGCAGCTTGAGACAAATTTTGTTTCTGCTTGATAACATCTTTGTTTCACTAATTCTTTGAGAAGTGTCCTTCGTGTTTGTATGAGCACAGTGTAGAGAATAAGAAACCAAAGCCTACTTTCTAACATGGCTGTTCATCTCACAGAGGTTTTGAGC
The DNA here is from genome assembly GCA_037305975.1 of Chrysolophus pictus. Classification (NCBI taxonomy): domain Eukaryota; kingdom Metazoa; phylum Chordata; class Aves; order Galliformes; family Phasianidae; genus Chrysolophus; species Chrysolophus pictus. Next base: position 47,527,192 of record CM074579.1, on the reverse strand, counting down.
TCATTAGAAAGCAGTGCTTCTACACTATGATTATGCAGGGATTAAGCTTATTTCCAATAATTATTCAATTTTTTTTCACTTTTTTAAATAACTTAAATATCTTGTTCCATCCTAAATTTGTAATTTTATTTCATTTTTTAAATGAAAGAGGTGAAGATTAAGTGTAAGTTTTGGGTAACTGATGGAGACTATTTTAATGCAAGCCATAAGAGTGCATCTCTGGATGCATATTTTCTACACTGGAAAATATTGCAAAAGCAATTTGTTTCCCCTCTCTATTAGATTTGCTTTATGAATTATAACTACAGCCCATTGTAACATGTAGAATACTTACAAGTAAGTAGCAACACAGGATGTAGCTGTATTTATTTAAATTAAGTGTCTTTTCAAACCACATCACAGAAATGTCCTTTGTCACCCTGGGGCAAAAGTCTGCAGTGTGGGATACACTCACAACACTCTCTGAAGGTCAAAGCCTCTTGAAAAGAAGCAGTTATGTAAGCAGAAAAATGAGCTAGAGGCATGATGGCCCTATGGAGTGATGAGGGAATTGATTTTAAGGAGTTTATATAATATTCCATTCTTAAGAGTATAGAGGAATAAAAGATTATGTTCGTTGTGTCAGCTGTCATCTGTGCCAAAACCAAAGCAAATTGTAAACTGCATTATTTTTAGATAACTTCATAACAATGAACCAAAGTCTCCAGGGAGTAGTTTCTAAATTTTCTAATCTTGCCTTGATAGATTCTACTCAGCAACTTCTTAATTTAAATAAGAGAGGGAATAGAAGCTCTTCTGTGATGCTGAACTGGGTGTCCAACTGTACAACTGTTTTCATCTTTACTCTTCTCCATTACTGTGATACAGTCTTGTCCTTACTCATATGAAGTTAACCATGTACTTTTGTTCTTGTGATATACATATATACATATACATATATATATATATATATATATATATATATACATACATACATACATATATCTCAGATCCTAAAGAAGTCTCTGCTGTGAAGAAATGCTTTACACATTTCCTTTGGCTGAAGCTTTCTATAAGAGGGGAAACTGGCTGCGTATGGAGCCTGAGTGCTTGAAGTTAAATCAAACTGTTGATATTATTATACAGCAGTTGTACATGCCAGATAGACTACACATCAAACAAATTCTCGCTGAGCAATCTAAATTGGCATGTTTTAAGCTAAATATTTTACTTTGTCTCTATAAGTACTTTGCTTTTGTTTGTTTGTTTTAAATCTGGTAGAATCCAGGCAAATAGAAATTCAATTTTTACAGAACAACTTCATAAAAGAATGAAAGCTCTCAAAGCAAGTGCTCACACACACAAATTATTTACAAAAAGCAAAAAGTATTAGTCACAAAAATGTAAGATGTGAAATGTAGTCATGTAATTAATTTCAGGAGTTAAATTTAGTGTTTTGTGCTATTCCTGTTGTTTCTGTATAGTCTATATTAAAAAAAATTAAAATTAACATAAGTAGTTTCCTACAGAATGGGTTTTAGAAAAATTTACTTTTTAAATTTGAAATTAAGTATATTACAATGTATTCAAAATCCTGCCCCAACTGGCATTCTCTTTTATGGGGGTAGACTGGCAGTAAACTGTATTTTTTCTCATAGTCTCAGAGTTTTAGTGAAATTATTTCCTCTTGATCTGAATGCATAGATCCCATAAAATTGTTTCATGGCTTTGAGAAAAATTGAGTTAGGAGCTGAGTGTTTTCTATGCAAACTTATGTATTTCCTTCTCTCTCATATTTAGCCCTGTCTTGCAGGGATGCTCTAAAGAAAGGAAGATCCAATATTGGAAAGAAATGGTGGACACTATGGCTTACACCCAGCCAAACACTTATGGCATCCATTTCATAGGATGCATTTAAGTATATCTGTGGGTGTTCTTTGGAAGTATAAAATAGCAAGGTTTGATTCAGTCTCTAGTTCAATCACTGGCAGAATTCCCATGGTTAAGAACTAATTAATGCATGAAGCAAACATTATTGAATGTTACACAAGAACTGCGTAACTCTCTTTGCTGCTCAACAAGACATGGGAACACTTGCTGTCTGTCTGCAGAGCACAGCTGATACAATCTTATAGAGGAGTTGGCTTGGGGGGGAGGGATAGAATTAGAACCACTCCAAAGTTTAATCATTAACAGAAGTTAGCTTTGAGAAAAGAAAACACTCACAGGGAATGTTAAACAAGCCAATGGCAGCTTGCCTTTTGTATATGCAGTGAGCTTAGGGACTTAGACCTTCAGACTGTAAAGGCGAATTAGAGTCACAAAGCACGAGCAGTAAAAAGTAAACAAACTATAAAAAGTTAGTGTGTGTCAGCTTTTATAATAATTTACGATCTAGGAAGAAGATGCTATGAAGAAGACTTGTAAAAGCAAACATAGCAAAGGAGGCTGTTTCTGATAGATGGTCACAATAGTTAGAGCATAATGTTAATTAAATAAATGAAAATTATAATAATTATAATGATGCAAACCGAGGAAACCCAAACTGTTAGATCATAAAAGCAAAATCTTTTTAATCAGTTCAGAATAGTTAGAACAGAATCAAACTTATCAAACTTCTTGCCAGATTTGCCCTTTCTTAAGCACTCTGTGTGCATCAACACTTCTCTAGAAATGTGTAATCTTTTACTTGTGTTGGTGAAATCTTTTACTGCAATAGCAGTTCTCTTCAGGTTAATTTTGTCCTGTTATGAGGTCAGTTTCAGCTAATGGAAATGAACTTACCATCTGCTAAAGAACCGCTCACCCATATGAAGCATGTGCATGAGTGAAATCAGATCCTCCATGTGATTTTTGTCCATAGGGTGGACTGGATTTCTCCTTGCAGAAATCCATTTTACATGTTAATTTAATGTATTCAGAACGGTCATGCCCATCCACAATCAGGACCTAGGGTTACCACTCTCTTAGGTCTATAAATTAGATAATGGTTCCTGCCTTTGAGTATGTATTATTTAACTTAGCAATGTTGCTAAATAGTGTTGAGAATGTATAATAAATTGAGGCAAGTTAGGTTTTGCCCTACCATTTCTGTTACTGTGATGAAAGCTATCTCAAAATGAGAATGAACAGGGAAGAGCCATAGTAAAAAGAGAAAAGTGAGAGCAAACGGTATGATCCATTGATCCACTGAATAGAAAGTGTTTATATAGAAAATATCCTCACCTGCCAATGATGAGATATTAATGATTACTCCTCCATCACCTCCATTTCCTTTTCTCATATATTCTAGACCAAGGTAGGTTCCTCTAATCACAGATGTCTGACATAAAGGGGAAGAAGTACAATTACATTCAAAATATGTTCCTTTTTTTATTCCTAGAAAATTAATCTTGCTTTAATTTTAATATTTAACTGTAATTTTGCTTTACTTGACTTGTGATCTTATTTATTCATTGAAGATTATAAAAACAGAAGTTATTCCACAGTTATTCAGCTCAGTAATTTCCAAAGCAAAACTACTGCGGATAAAATAGTAGTAGCTTGATTATTTTTCTCATAAAGATATAATTTGAAACATACAGCCTGAAATAAGTGCTGTGAAGGAAAGAAAATGTATACTAAGTAAATAACTGATAGACCAAATACATACTTTGTCTGAGGATATAAGAAGTGGATGAACAGATCATAATCCCAGCATTTTTACTGAGATGAATTATTATTATTCATTTTAGAAAATGTACAGACTGAATCTGAAGATGTTACACTTATGGCTCAATTTGACTCATGGCATGAGAAACTTGCACTTCTTAGAATGAAGTTATGTAGTCTATTTCTGGTCATAAAATTTGTATTTTCTGGCTGAAATTAGTGCATTTTTACCTTCCCTGTCAAAAGAAGGTTAGTTCAAACAGACAAATACAGCTACGGGAAAAAAACAACAACAAAATATTCTACAAGATGTGAAGGACCGTATTAGCATAATTTTAACTGCAGTATATAAATTTATTTTATTTTTAAAGAAAGAACTTTAAGGAAAAGTTTTGCTGAGACTTAATATCTTTATACTTAAGACCTGGTTTTGAACCCTACTGCTGGGATTCATCCCACCAGACTTAAGATATTTAAAGCAAATGAGTTTTCACAAGAGGGTGAGTTGCTTTACCAGAGTTTTGAGGAGTACTAAAGCTGTGGTGATGCTTTAAGTGAAAGATAATAACTTCAGTGAAATGTTGCAATAGTACTGCATTTGTGATGAGTTTCATACTTATTTACCAACTTTATTAGCTCTCTGCATAATCAGTTTGTATTTGGCTTACAGTTTCAGCTCAAAAAGAGCAACTGAACTGAATCATATTTCCAGAGATATTGTTTCTGTTTTTAATCAAGAACTCCATTTATATAATTGTCTGTGCCATTTATTTGACCAAGACTAAGATGCTCAACAGATAAAGTGGCCCTACAGATCTGTCCGCATATGTGCCAAGGAAGGTTTAAAGGACTCTGTACCACTGAGGTAGAAAAGTCCCAAAGTATATTACTAAAACCTTTTGGTTAGTGATTAATTGTACTGGGAAAAACAAAAACAAACAAACAAAACAACAAAAAAACCCCTTTTACAAAAGGAACATGAAGTGTTTTTCTACCATTGTCTAAATTTCCAAACAAAAAAATGGATAAATTTAAGACATGTATTTATTGCATTTCATTTTTAATAAGACTTCTAATTCAATTTGTTTCCTGTCTTCAAGAAACATGCTTGCTTATTTTAACAGGAAACATATTTGAAGATTTGAATGTCTTCCTTCTTTATTTTTTTCTGTATCCAAGTAACACAAGTCTGAACTGCACAGTGATAGAGATATAGAAACTCGAAGCTTCATTACAAAGTTTGCTTTGTAATATCAATATTGAATCAGCTCTTTTTTCTTCATTTTCTTCATTTCTTCATTATATAGATGCAGTATTTTATATTTTCAATATCAATATATTTTCAGCATATCACTAGTAGCATTTTGATTAATATAAGAAAAAGCTATTTTCTGAATACTTTAACAGAAGCTTTTCAATGGTCTGTTTTCAGTGTCTTGCTAAATTAAATCTGATGCCCTGAAAAACAGCAAAGATACTATAAGTGTGGTCTTGCAGTGTTTAATGTTGATTGTCACATTTAAATTTCAAAGAATGTATGGAAAAATAAGATTATTTATGCCTGGTAGAATTGCTGTAAGGTAAATTTATTCTGAAAATGAAATCATTAATAGCTTAACAGAAAAATTAGATTTATTATTATTGGTGTTTCTCTCTCTCTATATATGATAAGCTATATACAAGACAATTTAGAAAAGCAAGAGTTAATGCTGTCTCTGGAAAGCAGGTGCAGGCCCTATCATGCCCTGGAGCAGTGGCTCAGCCTGTTGAACAGAAAAGGAGAATTCTACTTAGGATGATGAGAGGAAATAAATCAGTTGGAGAAAGAAGTAGCTTGTGGCTCCTTGAGGATTTTTCTATTCTTCCAGCCTTCTCATTCAAAGAGATAAAAGAGCAAGATGAGTCCTTGGCCAAGCCACAAGTAAATGGGAATAGTGAGTGGCTTGACTTTTCTATCAAAATCATATTACTGATCTTTTTTTTCTCTGTATTCCATTAGCAGCATCTCTTGGTGAGCTGGAGGAAGCCCTCTTTTATGGGTATTGTGAGAGGTTGTACTCTGAATTAATGCAGACATTCATTTGGATATTACCCTAGTATACCTGCTGTTATCCTTGCATGGAACCTTCTCTATAAATGTGCATGATCATTGCTATTTCTGGTGTTTGGGCTTGTAACACAAATAATTATTCTGGAAATAAACTGAAAAAAAATAGGGTGAGAAGAACCTAGCTGTTTGCACACTCATCAGATGGCACTCGGGCACATTGCTGGCTCATGTCCAGCTTACCATCCAGCAGTACACACAGATCTTTTTCTGGCAGGGCTGCACTCAATCCTTTCATCCCCCTGATCTTATTGGTAGTGAAGGTTGCCTTGACACAGGTGCAAGATCTTGCACTTGCATTTGTTAATCTTCATGAGGTTCAACTGCAGGTCCACTGCTCAAGTCTATCTAGGTCCCTCTGGATGTCATCCCATCCCTCTGGTGTATTGACTGCACCCCGCAGACTGGTGTCATCAGCAAACTTACTGAGGATGCAGTTGACCTCACTGTCAATGTCACTGATGAAGATATTAAAGAGTATCAGTCTCAGCACTGATCCCTGTGGGATACCACTGGATCACTGATCCCTATCCAATCATTGAACCACTGACCACCACTCTCTGGACTGGATCCTGCAGCCAGTTCTTCATCCATTGAACAGTCCATCCATCAAATCCATATCTTTCCAATTGAGAGAGAATGATGTTGTGGGGTACCATGTCAAAGGTCTTACTGAAGTCCAGATAGATGACATCAGTGGCTCTTCCCTTGTTCATTGATGCAGTGATACCATCATAAAAGGCCACTAGGTTGGTCAAACAGGATTTGTATAGCTTCTAGGAGGACCTGCTCCATAATCTTTCCCAGCACAGAGGTAAGACTGATGGGATGGTAGTTCCCAGAATCATCCTTTTTACCCTTCTTAGAAATGAGTATGGTGTTGCCTTTTTTCCGGTCACCAGAGACTTCTCCTGATTGCCATGACTTTTCATGTTTGTTGCTGGTTGCTGAAAACTATCTTTAAAACCTGAAAATAATTGGAATGGTTATCTTCCTAGCTGTTGAAAAAACTGACCTCATCGATACTGCTGTTTGTATTCTTATCAAAATACAATTATTTACTTTAGAAAATAATGAAGACAAGGTACACTGCAGGCCTGAGCATGCTCCCAAGGGAGGAAGTTTTATATTGTACCTGCCAGTAGAAAGTTCAGGATTCTTCCCAGTTAAATCTTAATATCTCCTAGTGTTAGCTTCTGAAAAATTCAGACTTGAATTAGATGTGACCAGACATTCTGATGTATACTTTGAAAAATAATTGTGCTATTACTCAAAATGTTTGTAATTGCAATTGGAAGCATCTTATCAGTAATCAGTAACTTATATAACAAATTGTTTGGCAATTTCACTATCAGTGCCAAAATCTGAAACAAAACTTACAAAATCTAAGGTACATTACAAATCTGCATGTCCCATACACGTCTGTATGGTTTTAATGGTTGTTCTTAAAGAAATAGTACTTTGAAACTCTGATTCTAGTAATACTTCTAGTTTTCAGCAAAGCCCTAATTCCATTTCTTCTGTCTTTAGGAATCTGACTATGCAGTGTTGTACAATGATCTTGTATTCCAACAATACTTTTAAGACAGTTTTCATATTCTGTATTTCATTTTAACATTTAGATTAATCTATAAATAATAATAGGTTTTTTTTGGTTTTTTTTGGTAGCAGTTACTTTCATAACATCTTAAGTAATCATCCTTTGCAAATGGCAACTGTTTAGGAAGTAACTTAGTATAGACTGTCTTTTTTTCCTCATGTTTCAAGGAAGGTTTTCCTAATAAATTAGTTTCTTATGCCTATTTAACAGGGCTTTCCTTGCCACCTTATCTGATGCTTCTGTTTTGTCCTTAGCTATGGCAATATTTCATGCTGAGAAATTATCTCTACATTCCTTCAGTTCTGAAGATGACTTCTCTAATGTTGCAAGATGATTAAATCAATACGACTTCTTTTGAGAAAACAAAACATTTGATGTAGGCTACTGAACGAATGTAGCATATGCCTAGGGATACTAAACATATAATGAATGGAAGAGGCATTGAATCATGGTTTTGTAAGACAGGTTAGTGCAGAACTGGAATTTGACTAAAGATCATTTCACCAAAGATCATTTGATTTTTGTACTGCGATGTTGTCAGCTGATGGCTGCCTATGAGTAAACATTTCTAACTACCTCAAGAACTATTTGTAAACAGCACAGGGCAAACTTTAAAAATCGCAAATCAATTGTTGGTATTGATTCCCATGACAAATGTTAGCGATTTCTTGTATGTCAGGGAAGTGGGATTGATTTTATTGTAGATTTCCAAGGAAGCAAGAAGATTTTTGTAAGCATTCAAGTTCCCTTGGCACTCCTACTACTTTTCTTGCTCTATGAAATGAAATTGTAGGCTCTTGAGTTTAAATTTCCATCTCAAACTCTAGAAAGCCAGAAAGCTCAAAGAAGGAGAGGCAGGAAGCATGGCAGATAGGATTTGTTCATTTGCCAGAGAATGGTAGCCTTGGTACAATGTGAGAGTAGAACATGATGTTTAAGGTATTTTGTTTGTTTGTTTGTTTTTGTTTTTAAATGTAGTTTTCTGTACTTTTTTGCCCCCTAGATTCCTCAGGAATAAAGGAATATTATTATATTTTGAGTAACTGGACTCAGGTAGTGCTTGGTTCGAATAAATTGGTCTTTCATTGTATTTGAACGTTGGCTACTGTAAACACACATTAAAATGGTAAGCTGTGAAGTTCATTGGCCTACTGTGCAATTAAGGTCTATCTATGTGCTTCCTAATATAGACATCAAATTTATTATGCTTACAGGTCTCTCTATGCATTTGGAGGGCTGATCCTATACCACTTATCTCAAGATAATCACTACTTCTCACCTTTTGGTGGCCACATCTCTCTGTAAGCCTTCACACACTTAAGGAACAGGCAGCTAAGCCATTGAACAACAGAGTAGGTGTATTTCTTAGAATGCAATCTTGATACACTAGTTAACTGCAGTTTACTCTTCTACAGACAGCTCTGGTTTTTTTTGTTGTTTGTTTGTTTGTTTGTTTGCTCTTTTAGAAAGCTCCACGCTGAACAGTTACATAAGCAGTGTTAAGAAATTGCTTTCCTGTCTGTACTGTGGGCCCTGGCAGTAACGCCCAGCTGCTGAATCTAGCTGTATGTCCTGGTCACGTTATTTTGAGGTGGAAGTTCAACCTGTGTAATTTCTTCTGATAAAATGGGAAAGGAAAGCAAGGTGTATGGACCAGAAGAGATACGCCCAAGAGATCTCTTATCTAGCTTACACAAGGGAACAGCCCTGCAATGGTCATTACATCTTTGTCTCAAAAGTAAATAAGATGAAGCTTGCCTAGATAGCTTTAAAGTTGTTGTTGACACATTAATTGGCCTTTTGAAGGATAGTTCCTTACTGACGAGGGAATTAATTGATTTTGTATGATTTGCTAGTTGCTAGAAATTTTATTACACTATAAGCTTTATCTAACTGATCCACACATTCATGCTTCTCCTAATATACTTCATCATTTGCACAGGAAATTTTTATACTCATCTTAACTGCCTCCTTATGACCCAGGGAATGAGCAATACAAATGGAGTAAGCAAAGAGAGCAAGACAGATCTCACTACTTTATTTATCAGAGCAAATGACAATCAGCTACCCCCCAAATCTTTAGGAATATATATTCTCAGAATTAGCTAGCATTTCACCATTTCCCTACATCTCTTTCTGTGACTGCCTTCAAAGCCCTTCTAGATGAAAATAAATCTTTTCACAGGCAGTGTCTACCTTTCTACCCACACTTCCACAGTATATGAGGAAATAAAAATTTGGTTTGCCTTGAGAATATTTTACTCACATATTTCTGATAACTGTCTTAAGACATTTTGTATTTTTGCTGACACATTTTCTAGATATATGTATGCATACTTCTGCTTTAATGATTAAAATGCAGATGAGATTAAATAAGAGCATAATTTAATCTCAAAATCTATTTCTTCTGAATTCCAAATGACAAAGAATGCCAACTTTCTCATTTTTTCTACTTCTACCTAAAAACTCATTTTGTTTCTTTTTAAGTTTCAGAAAAAAAAGATATGTTTCAAATATCTCTAAAAAATGAGTTCCCTGAAACTATTCTCAGAAATTTTTACTACAGTGCAGTAACATTATGTTTAAAAACATTGTTTAAAAACATAAAGCATTAATAAAAGCAAATCAAAATATAAACATTTCATAATTATTTCCCTGTGAAACAAAATAAACAAGTTAACTTTAGAAATGCATAACAACTCAAAATGTATTCCCTTACATGTTAATTAGTCATTTTTGCTTTTCAAGGAGAATAATTTAGGAATTTTGGGAGGCTCATAAATGACCTTTCTGGATCAAATTTATGTATCAGTAAATGTATATAATCTTTGGAGCTTAGAATCATAGTATCACAGAATTATCAAGGTTGGAAAAAGAACTCCATGATCATCCAATCTAACCATCCACCTACCACCAGTATTTCCCACTAAACCATGTCCCCACTATCCCAGCCACTATCAGTTCCAGAAAGCCTACAAGACAAGAAATTAGGACACCAGTGCACATCTGAAGCTTATCAAAATGTAATCTTTTTTTTTTATTATTATTTGTTTTGAGGACTTTAAGAGGAAAATAAAAGGTTATAAAATTTTTGGATTCCTTAGGCATAAATTCTGTGAAGCAGGTTGCAAGAAACACTATTCTTGTCATTCTAGATAGCTGTAGGTAGGACTCTTCATAACAATGTGCATGTCACACATCCTCATGACTTTCTGTATTTGGTTTTTGTTTGTGATGGACCGTTGAAACTACATAGGTAATACCCAGTTAAAATGAATTTCCTCTATGATTGCCATGTTCTTTTCTTACGCTCTATTAACAAGACCATACATTTCTATAGGTATCAGTAGCTTAAAAAATGGCTCAAGCTGATTTTTATCAAGTCAGTGCTTTCAGACCTGAAGCTCTATTGTGGGGGATGGATGGTACTGCTGGAATGCTTAATTAGAAGTGTTAAAAGAAATTTTTTAAAAAAAGATGGATGATACTTAGCACAAAATACAACAGGTTTGTGAACAGCACCACAAGAGAAATCATTCTAGTGGCTGTTACTTTTTTTTTCCTCACCATAAAGCTGCCTTGTTTCCTTTGCAGGAAACTGTAATGGATACAAGCAAGGGTTGTTTTTTATTCTCTCCTTTTCCTATTATAGTATGTCCCATTCTTTAAATTTGCTTCTTCATTTCTGTTCCTCATGTTTTCTCAAGCAGTGCTATCAGGGAACTTCCTTGCACCTCTTTAAAAATATTCCTGAAGACCAACCGGTTCTGTGAACTGTTTTAGCCATAAAGAACACACCCCATATGTGTTTGTTCTGATTTATCTTCCTCTGTACTGCTCTACTTTTGTACTTCGTACTTTAAACTGGGGCAGGGAATATTTGTTGTATAAATATATAAATAATGTCACAAAGACCAAAGTTGGCATGTAGAGATTTTTCTCCCCCAACCTCCCCCCCCTCCCCGCTTTTTTTTTTAAATTTTAATTGTTGCATTATGTATATCAAAATATGTGGCTATAGAAGTTATTCCTATTCTTAGGGATAACACAAAGGATAATTAAATATCCTATGCTGAAGAAATAAAGATGTTTTTAAATTGCATTTTTCATACATGTTTTTTTTTCCTTTCTCTACCAGAAGCAAAACATGTTTTATGGAACTGACCGACATACTATATTATATAAAGTAGGTTTTACTGTTACTGTTTTTCACAGGTAATAAGCATGAAGCACGAATATCTTGGTTTACAGAATTTATTGTAACTAATTAGAAATGACCTATGGAAATCAGCTAGGTAGTTGGCTCAAGGTTAGAGAGTTAATGAATATTCCAATTAAAAGATAAATGAGGATATGTAATTCTTAGATTGTCCTTAATTTAATGCACATGGTTGTGCTTTTACTCAAATTAATCATTTTAAATGTGCTCATTTTAGTCACCTGCATGAGTTGATGCATTTATTCAACTTTAACTATGAAGGAGAACTTTATGGAGAATTAACCTATATAATCATGTTTAAGTTATATATGAGGTAAACCTTCCTCCTACTCTGCAATTATAGAATTGTTTGGACATCAGTCTGTAAGTTAAGGTATTTACTTAGGCACTAAATTATATTCTAGATTTGCGGACCCTAAGTGCCTTCATTTTTTGAGCTAAATTTATAGGTGAATCACTGACAAATGAGTTTCTCACACAGACTTCATTGTTTTTGGTCATGACTATCTACCTATGCATGCACATTTGACAAGTGGATGGCTGTCTACAGTAAATTATAGCCTATATTAATCTAAGACGTATGCATGGAACTGATGATGTCACACTCCTGTCAGTTCACAGTATGAAATATTCCAATTTTTAATTTGTCAGAATATTTCAGAAATGAAAGATGGAGAATCATGTGTAGTTAAATCCTAAGGAAGATATAAAGGAGTGAGAAAGGAAAATGAACAAATGTATTTCTCTTATTGTGGAAACCTAAATGTGCTATTCCAAGAATAAACAATAACCTTGGATAGATACAAAAGGTGAAGTATTATTAAATAAAAACTTTTTTTAAAATATGTATTTCTCAATTAATTTTCTAGATCTTATCTCAGGTACAGCTTGCATTACATGTCCAGGTATATTCTGTTGCTGTTTCTTTTCAGAGAGGCATTCAAATTCAATGACTCGGATACCTTTGCCCACAGAATTTTGTAAAAAACAAGTTTTTCATTTTTATATCCTGAGCTCTCCTGTCCAGCTGACAAATTCCAAATGACTATTTGGATTCAAGTTCCACATTGCACTCTACCAAAATTTTTTTGCTACTTTCTGAGCAGATCAAGGCTACAACACTTTGTAAGCATTTTCATAAGAATGACAACATCCAATCAGAACATTATAGATGGTAGAACACAAACTGACCACAACATTGTTAACCTAGAAAGTTGTTCTTTCCTACAGAGCTTAGATCTCCTAACTGTAGCCTAAATTAAAAAAAACAACAGTGAAATAGATTTCACCTGGTGAAAGGAATGAGACTTTTTTGTAGAGTTAGCCAAATAATATCAAAGAACTAGTTACAGTCTGAAAATAAATTTTACTCTTGTTGAACGTACTCGGTTTTAGCAAGTGCTCTTAATTGATGTGCTTCAATTAGTCACAATGTTGAAATGGCCTATATTAAACTCAGGTTGTGTTCTTGCTTCAGTGATGAAGAAAAGACGGAGCTTGGATGAAAAAGTTTTCCTATAGTATCAAAGTTATCTCGTAGTATATATTAGACTTATTCCCTAATACAGGTCAGCTGAATCTATCAGGTAACTAAAATGTTCTAAAGCATTCATATAAACAGACCAGTCTCATGTAGGTGGAGCTCTATTGCCTTAGGTGCCATATTATTACACCTACGTGGGATTTCACTGGGCTTTGTAAGAAGGAGAACGTTGTCTGCTGTAACTCTACACAGTGCCATACATCTTGGATAGATGACATAAAGAAGCCACTGCACATTCATTCAATTGTCTATACATATGCAATTAGGTGGTAATATTTTGGACAGCTGTGTTTACCAGTCTAATAATCCACGTTCCGTCACATGGCATAATCTCTACAAGCCATGGAGAGTTAAGTGCATTTCAGTGTCAATTGCTGAAGCATGAGTATGTGAGAAGAGATAATGCTTACCAAGTTAATTTGTATAGTGCTTTCCCAGTCCTTCTCATTGTTCACTCCAGCGTTATTAACCACAATATCCAGCCTTCCAAAATGCTCGATTACTTTTTTGAAAGCACCTATAGTAAAATCCAAAGGTGAAATTTCTTAGCACTTTTCATTCAGTTATACAATGCCCGATAACATGAGCAAAGGAAAGTTCTTAGCACTCATACATTTTGCATTAGGTTGGATATTTAGCACCTAATTATATAAACATGTATAGCTTGCTCCGGTATGACTTTGATGTAATAAATTCCAGAACTGTCTCCATATATTTTAAGTGTAAAATAAAGGCTTTATTTGTTCAGAATGGTTTTATTGACTGCCTGAATTTAACTAATGTTAAGAATGCACTTCTTATTCAGTGATGTAGCTAATACAGATATTTCAGATACAAAGAGTTCTTGATTAATTTTAATTTTTTAAAAAATTTATTAATAGGTTTTTATGCATCGGGTAACGTTAATAACGTGTCTGTCAAATTCACATCTTCTTTGTTCTGTTGATGAAAATAATGAGCTGTCTTCCAAAGAAGCTGAAAATAAAGAACAGGGAAACTTCCACAGTGGCACTGTGTTGAACTAAGATAAAAGATGTGTAAGGCAATGGTGTCATAGTGATGAGCAAACTCATCTAGGCTGGCCCTGCTTTGACACCATAGTTGGATGAGATAACCTCCAAATATTTGTTACAAACTAAGTTTTTCCATGGCTGCAGACCTATCTGAAGTTATACAGTTTCTTCGCAGGTTGTTCTTCCCTCCAAAAATGGATACACATCACTTATCATTTATTATTATGCAAAATACCACTCTCCCAAATATTGTTTTTAAAAAAAATCAGTTAATGACTGACTGAAAATCTTGATTATTTCAGGTATGTTGAAATTATGCTTGACAGGCCTTCATGAAACTACTTTCCTAAAAGCTGATACCATGACACTCTGAATTCTCTGGTCTTTCATCTTTGGCTACTAGTGTCAATCAAGGGTACAGATACAGCTTTGAAATAAACATTTCTATGTTTTTGTTTTGTTTTGTTTTCCAACAGTTGCAAGAGTTTACAACGTTTATTTTATTTTGTTTTGATTTTACCATATGGTTGGTACTCTGACAGTGTTTTCTTGATGAATCTGAATGCTGCTGCAAGTTTGTCACAGTCATCATCTTGACATCGGAACAAGAGCTTGGCAGCTGCTGGGAAAGGTTTTATCCATCCTGTTGCTCTTACTATATGGATTTTTCAATGTTCTTAATCTGTACTATGATTTTTTATATTTTTAAAATCTCTCTTTTCTGCCTTCTTGATCATGTTACCACTCAAACATCACTGTAAACTAACCTGTTCTTCCCTTTTTGGATGTAAAGTTAGTGTGTTTACACTGCAGAGTAGTTGCTTATAGCTTATTAAATCATAAAAAAGAAAAACCGATGATCATACAAAATGCTAATAATTAAAATGAAAGGGAGGATCAATTTTAAGATAAGAAAAACAGTGGAAAGTAAGTCTAAACACCAATCATAACTGAGCTTCCTAAATTTTCATGGTAAGCAAAAATAAATGTATGGTCATTTTTTTCAACTGAAGGTAGAATATATGCAAGAGAGCCACCACAGAAAAAAGCAAGGAAAGATTTGGATATGGACAAAGTAATGGATTCCCTGCACATGAGCATTATGTACCTACAGATACTTGTTCTAGTCTTGTGATTTGTTTCATTTTGTAAGAGTTCAAGTTGAAATAAGATTATTAAAAATGTGACATTGAATGTAAAAAGAAGATATACGACATGACACATCCACTAAGTACTTAAAACTCTAATGAAATTAGGCTTATTATGCAGCAGTTTGCAATTGCAAGTGAAGAAAGCAGAAAAATAAAGCAGTAACAAAACAAACAAACAAATAAAAACAAACAAAAAAACCCACAGAAACCCTAAAGGATTTTAAGTCACAATTGCAAATTTCTGTCACCTAACCCGCAAAGATAATAATAGTGTATTAGAGAAGCATAGCAACTCCTTGCCCTTGATCCTTGCCATCCCTCCATTCCCTTTCTGATTACTCTTTTCCTCTAACTTGGTTGCAGAATTTCCTTCTCTGTGCCATCCTGCTCTTTTCAGTTCTGAGTGCTCAGCCTGCAGGCTGTGCAGTAGCCTGGTGTGAAAAAGTAGAGGAAGTATGGAATCAGGGTAAGAGAAAGCAAGTTGAAGTAAAAGCTGTGCTGCAGCACATGCTATTCCTAACCCTAAGAGGCTTATTCTTGTTCCTGGGTTACTCCTCTCACTTGGAGAAAAAATCACTTATCAGCATAGCTGATACAAAGAATGTTTGCTAGTTAGTGTATCTCCCACATTTATTGTCCAGCATTTCCAATGGAAAACATTTAAATCAGGCATAATCACACTACCTCAGAGCTAGGAACAATATTGCTGAGCTGTGGACTAGATGCAGTGTTTGTAAAAGAGGAATGATTGTGTTCACCTCTACTGTTGAGACAACAGCGAGAGCAGTGCAGTGTATAAAAGCAGAAGTAAAGGGTACGCATCCAACATGACACAAATGAATCTGGAAAGGACACAGACAAAAGCAATGTCAAATTCTGTATCTGACTGACCTGTGAATGTTTCTCTTAAGAATGGGACTGCAATGAAGATGTGGTGGTTATGAAATATTGTGTAGCATACATCAACACTACAAGCTATTTTAAGAACTTACTAGGGTGCAGAATTTATTTGCTAAATAAAAAAAATGGTAATCATAAATCCTGACAATGAATAATGGCCATCATACAGGAGAGAAGCTCTTTCCCATGACCTGCATATGCAAGACACATGCAGAATTCTATCAATCTATATCAAAAATCAGGCTGAAGTGCTGTGTCATCTTTTGTCAACCCTTCTTTCAGCTCCAGCAGCATATGTTGGACATAAGCATGCCATATGGAAAGATCACTGCAACGTGGAGCAGGATTTATTGCTCCCGTGATGAGAGAATGCAGCTTGGATTCTGTACCGAAGCCTCATAAAAAGCATGTCCGTGCTTTAAAGCTCATATATATTACTCATAAAATAACAAGTATCTTCTGCAGAGGCTTCCATGGAAAAATATCACATGGCACTCAATGGAAATAATTTCTTTGGCTTTTCTTTACGATGTGCCAAGTAACACAGTGAAATGCACGTGCGCTGGTAATAATATTTCGCGTCCGCAGGTTCAGAAACAAATCCTTTTTGAGTCACGGTCGGGCTGAGAGCAGGCTGCCCTCCAGAACCCCGAATTGCACACATCGGAGCGGCTGCCCGGGCTCCGTCAGGTCGCTGCATGTCGAGCCGGAGCCGCGCCGGCAGTTTCCTCCTTACCTTTCAGTTGCTCCGTGTCCGTAACGTCGCACTGGATGAACACCGTCCTCTGCGCTTCGAACTGTTCGTCCAGGGCCGCCTTGCTCTGCTGCCCGGCCTCGGGGTTGCGGTCCAGGAGCGCTACCTGCCCGGGAACGGAGGGAGGGAGGGAGAGGCTGAGCGGGACCGCGCCGAGATGGGGGCTGCCGGCGCCCGGAGAGACGGAAGCGGCGGCGCGGGGCTTCCTTACCTTGGCTCCCTTGCCCAGCAGCGCCTGGACGAAGGCTCGGCCGATGCCCTGAGCCCCGCCGGTGACCAGAGCCACCTTGCCATTGACATGCATGGCGCTGCCCGCCTGCGAGGCGCAGAGGAGCCGTCTCCCGCCTAGCCGGAGGAACAGAGCGCGGTGTCACCTGCCCCAAGTTTCCTCCCTCCGTCGCTCCCTCCCTCCTGCCCTCCCTTTTTCCCTCTTCCTCCTCCTCCTCCAGCCGGTGCAGCCGCGACTCATTCCCCCTCGCGCCCCTCGCGTTCGACCCAGCGCCGAGAGCTGCCCGCGGCGGGGGGGAGGAACGGGGGTGGAGCGGGTCGTGCCCCTCTCACGCCTTCTCCGGGTGCCTGCGTGAACCCCGGGATCGAGGGCCGGCGAGCAGAGCGGCTCCCCCCGAGGTTCTCGGGTGAGGGTCCCGGCAGCCGCCTCGGGAGCGTGGGGAGCGACGCGGCACAGCTCGAGCTTCGCGGAGGACTGCTGACGGCTCCGGGCCGTGCGTGCTTTGCTTGGCTCGAGCTGCGTGAGCAGCGGGGGAAAACAAACTCTCTCTCGGAGAAAACAAACACAGAGCCTCTTCTCACCCCGCGGGTCGGCCCATCGGTGCTCTCCCCTGTCAGCAAGGAGACTCGAAGGAAAACGCAGTGACCAAATGCTGGGAACGTATCGGGATAACAGCTTTCTAGACATGGTCAGACCTGCAGCTTGTGCTTCAAAAATTATTTAACTTCTTGTACAGCTGGGAAACCAGATCCTGCTATAACACAAGTTGTATCTGATTAAAAACAAATCTATCAATGCCAAGTAACATATATCAATGTACATTACAAACAAGAGAAACCTTAGCAATCTAATAGCTGAAATCAAGTTTCTAGCTCATTGGTATTTTACTGGAGGTTCATGAACTTTATCTGACAGCAAGCACAATACGATGCAGTGTTGGGCAGATGGCAAAAATTCATCATTCTTAAGCTTAAGCTCCATAAACGTACATATGTTGTGTATGCACGTGTGCATATTAAGACTAGCTTTTCTTTCGGGGTCTGTTTGCTTTTGCATGGTGTACCAGGTTTGAACTTTTCACTTGTGTTTTCAAGGCCTCAAGTACTCTGACTCAGACTACATCGTGTTACCCTGTGCACAGTCTGCCCTTACCTCCCAGTGACAGTGTATCTATTCTGTTTCTCCTCCCCATTTTCTACTATGCAGTCTTCATAATGGATGCCCTTCTTGCTTTTTTTACATTGAAGAAACAAATTATATTACTCCTAACACCAGCAAACTGTTACAGAACCATTAAGGTAACAATGTTACCTAATTGAGTAAATTGAGTAACACAAGGACTTGTTATTATAACCTTTGTCCGTAAGAATGCGAACTAATGTAATCCAGCTGCTAAATTGGACAGCAGCCATTTAATTTTCCTAAAGATCATGATTCACGGTGCTTCACAAAAGCAGTCAGAGCTGGCCTCTGGGATTAGTGATTTTCTTGACTGCGATACTTGTATTTCTGGGAGGACACCAGATTACATTGTGCCACCTAAACTGCCCTGCCTCACAAGGCCTTTCCCAACCAGCTGAGCCAGCTTCCCTAATTTGCTCAGAGGCGAGGACAGTGCCTGGTCAAAGCACATCAGGAGAACAGTGTTACCACATATGGACTTAATAGCATCATAGAGGAGTCTATCACCCTGAAGACAACCTTGACAGCTTCCCCCTATCCTAAACCTTAGAACGTCTGCCATGGTCTTGATTTTCACAATGTACCAATATGGTTTTAAAGTGCTATGCAAAGGAAAAGACCAATGGAAAACAAAACAAAACAAACAAGCAACAACAAAAGGAAAAACAAGCAACAAACCATGAATTTTCAAACTGTTGAAGTCAGAATGACCTTTGGCAGCTATTTTCTAAACTGTTGATAACTTCTGCATGAATGTTGAGAGCAAGATGAACTCTTCAGCGGTACTGGAGTGCTTTAAGATTTGAATGCATACACTGTGTCAAACAAATCTTGCAAGTCGGTGTACCAGCAGGTGGATTGGTTGGATATAATCCTGGGCATGACAGGTTGAAATTGTTTAGAAGTATTATAATAAACTAACTCAGGGTTTCTAAATATGCTTTTGTTCACCGAATGGAAGAATGGAAAAGGTCCATTATCATACTCATGCAAGAAGACAGAAAAAGCGTTCCACATCAATACTCATGAACTTGGCAAAATATATTTGAAATTAGAGACACATTCTTAGCTAGCAGAGTAAGTGTCAATTCATCCAAATATAGGGAGAAATACCTGAGAGATGACACTGATTTACCAGTAGGCCCAGTAGAAATGATGTGGCCATAAGGGATGTGTACACTCTGCTTCTTCAGGCTGGATTTGCTACTAACTCACTGCACTGAGTCTGAAGAACTTTGTCGTGACATAGCCCTTTACTAACACAGGTCTGCAATATGATCAACTGCATAAAAATTAAATATTACCCATAGAAAAAAGATTTTGATAGACAATTGTATTGTTAGAAATCCAGACTTAGCATCTCTTCACATACTTCTTGATGAAATGTGGGAAGAAAGATATTTTCCACATGACCATTTGGCAGACTTTGAACCTTGTCTTCGATGTTCATGAAAGAATAAAGAAGCATAAGAACTTCCACGTTTTAGTGGTCCTTATTTTCACATAATCTGTCCATGAGAAAAACCCATATCAAACTTCATAGAAGAACTTGGAAGAATTGCTTCAACAGACAACAGTGAACACTGTATTCCCAAGGAGTCCCAAGAAATATCCCAAGAAGACCCAAATATCTGAAGAAATTGGATTGCAGAGACTGAGCACACACAATTGGTATCTTTGAAATATATGATGGAAGCTGATCTGCTCATTTAAGAAAACATTAGAGAATTGAAACTGTTGATGCATTATTTAATGGCAAAGTCAAATAAATCATGCTATCTTTTCATGTGTGTGTTCTCCTCCCCCCAACCCCCTCTCTGGAATGTACATTAACACTTGCCAGAGAGCTTTGTCATACAATATGCCAACCGGACTCGTAAATATCACAAACAGCTATTATCTGAAATCACAGCCATGAAAAGATATTAAATATTTCCAGGAATGTTTGGTTTGGGTGCTTTGAGTGACAAGTAATTCCACTCAGAAAGTCTGCACTTTCTGTTCTAATTTAAGAAGTATCAGAAACATTAAGTAATGCCTTGGATATCAAAGCTGTTCGGATTAAAATCTCCCACCTGTCTCACTAAATGCAGTGCCAAATACATATAATACTGATAAGTTTCTTATGTGCAGAATGGGATTTCACTCTATTGTTTTTTAATATAAATTTTGGTTAGCAAGTTTTCATTAGTTTTGCTTTCCTTTTGAAAAGATTCCATTGATTTTAATTCATTTTTTAAGGAGGAGACAGAAGTATGATCTCTCTCTGACATGTCATTCTATCACTCTAAATGGTTGTGTGTGTAGGTTTTTTCTTTCTCCTCCCCTCTCCCCCCCAGAGTGACTAATGCCTCATTTCTGTGACCATCTCCATACTCTGCAAGGTGCTATTCAAGTTGCTAAGATAACTAGGTAAGTGATATCATACTACAGAATGAGCTATGAAGCAATTAATGCAAGAGGGCATTCAAGGAAATTTGCACAGTGTGAATACTTCAGTATGTCCATTTCCTTACATTCTACTGAGAAGAAAAAGTGAAAAACAGAGCTAGAGAAATGTCCCAGATGTCTAATAATGTGTGGGTTCGTTGAAAGACAAATTTCAAGTCACATACTTAGTGTGGTTTTACCAAATATTCTTCAACAAGGAGCCTTGTTCAGCAAGTATAACAGTTTTTTGTGTTCTAGTTGTTTTCCTGATGCCAGTTCTATATGATCACTCTGTTACACTCTAAGTTTGAAAAGTGGCAATTGCTGTGTAATGAGATGAAGTTATGCAGCTATGCTTTATTTCAGATATTATAACTGGCAATATACAGAATAATTCGAGACAGATACACTAGTTGCCAGAGGTGTCCAACTCACTTAAAGGACAAGAAACTGACTTAACAACAGGCTCATGTATTTGCCAAAAGGCATGATTACAGCACAAAACCATATCAGCCATGATGACTCAGAGGCTGGAATATTTTATTCATCCAGGACAACAGTAGTACAAAATTTTCTTAGGCACAAAATTTTCTTATATTTGGGGACAGGAAGAGAACACACGTTTCATCAAAGATGAGTACAAGAAACCAGTTGTGAAAAATCTGCTACCAAAGGTCATACTGTACAAGTTGTTGAAGATTTCAAAATTTTCATGGTAAGATTTGGAGGAAAACATTAAAACAGTTGTGTGGTTGTCTGCTTTCAAGTACAGCAGGCAGACTGTGGGAGTAAGCATAACATATTTTATAGAAATATGATAAATAGCAACTGAAAGCAGCATTAACAGAATAGAAATGGAAGTCAATGCTTTATCAGAATATGAGAATAAGAAGGCCTTGTTTATCAGCAGAAAGAGGGTCAGAAATTAAAGACTTAGTTCATTCGCTTTATAAAGTGGAAAAGAGAAGTCACAGGGAACATTCAAAAAGGGGATGAAAACTTGTACAGTGTAATTTCCTGATTTGTAAGAAAGCCTAGAAAGTATGCAGTTTTTGTGAAAAGATTTGCCAGACCACGTGAGGAAGGCGTTACAGAAAATAAGAGGAAAGGGAAGTAGTGACTGGTTTTTAGATTGCCTTGAACTGACACAATAGAAGAAGAAATGATGAGAGAGCCTTCTGTCACATAGCTGAAACAACAAGAAGTCGGTGGAAATATCTATTATATCTGAAAGAAAAGTTCTGTGGTAAAGAAGACTATTCGGTGAGGAAGGAAATAATTGCTTAGTAAGTTATGGACAGAGGAGTTTACCATCATGGTGAGAGACTTTCAAGCACTCCAGTCCAGCAAAGTGCCTTTCTTTGCAATCCCGACATCCCAATTTTACACTCAACACTATCACAGTCAGTATTTTAGGCATAGTGAGAGTACATTTGGGAATGGCATAGGCTCCTGAAGGAGTGTGACTGTGAGTTTGAGTGTGCGTTGCCAATGCTGCACAGGCCTCGCCTGCAGGCAGCTCTGCCAGGCCAAAAGCTTCTTGAGGCAGTAGCCAGGTTCTAAATGACTGAGGCAAGATTGAATGCTGAAGTATGCCCTGCCCTCTCTCTATCTGATATAATTATAGGAGGACCTTTAAAACCCTGTATTTGGCAGTGTCTTTAAACACCGCAGCAGCATGGCAGCTGGCAATAAAAACAAAACAAAAATATGCGAACCCCTCCCATGCCTCTTGCAGCTTTGGCAACACACTTTGCAAAGGACTGTCTAGCCTATTCATTTGATTACCAGCTCATTAAGCAATGCAAATATCTAAATATTTGGAAGGAAGTGGCTGCATGCCTAAAGTGCAAGGTTTCTTAAAAAGTTAATGTGATCGATTAAAATCAGACCAGCCATGCAATAGGGAACTTGTGTTTCTGAGAACTGTACAATTCTACTGTAGCCCAGGATAGTCTGTCTCCTTAAAGGATTGTAACTATTAGATAAAGCACATTCTCTTAATTATTGGTTGAAATGTATGTTCTTGTTAATATTTATTTGGTAAATACTAACATGCTTTCTTTGACAAGCATGGAGTTAAGGAGAGACGGTATACCTTTTCTTATTATGTTTTAACTTCAAATAAGTAAGAACCTCAAAACTCCAACTTTGAAAAATAATGAATTAGCACAGAGCCATGAATTCTTGTTATTCTGTTTTCCAAATTTCTGTAAAGTCAGACAGATATAATTGTTTTCCATGCTAATGTTGTTGTTCCATCCAATTTTTCTCTATATGCAATCACTCTCCAGGTACATCAATTTTTGGCACGTTTGTTGTAGGAAAAGGTATGCATAGCAGAAATGGTGAGTCATGGTCTGAAGCAGTGATTGAGCACCTGGTGGGAAAGCAGGGGAGCTCAGGTGCATGCAGTGTACCTGAGTGACTGGAAGGGATGGAGCCAGGATCCACCCCTTCCCCTATCTCATTTAAGGGCTGGCAGTGGGAGTAGGAATATTTTGCTGGAGATCCCTGTATGCTTGAGGCCTTCTAAGGGTAAGTAGTATTTTTCCTTTATTTCTGTGCCTATAGCTGTTGTGTTTGAGCAGATCCTTTTTTTTTTTTTTTTTTTTTTTTTTTTTTTTTTTTTTTCTTCTCCAGCCTAGGAGGACCTTGCTGCTATACTGTTATTGCTGTGCTTTCCATTATATTTCAGCGTCATATGCAGATATTTTTGAGGTGGTTGCAAAGAAACAAAACTAAATTTTATTGTGCAAAGTGATTATTAGATTTAAGTTTTGTGGAAGTTAAAGAACTTTCACAACTGTTTTGTGGGCTGAAGCCTGGAAGTCTATGTACCTATGATGTGAAGTAGATGGTTGCTGTCTAGTCAGCTGAACTATCTAGTCAGAGCTGTATAGAAATAATATGGAAAGTAAGCTGAATCTTAAACACAAGATATTAAAAAGTAAGAAATAATAAGAGATGTGCTTACTGGTGGTGATGCTTGCTGTGGTCTTCCTATTATCACAGAATGTGTAAAGAGGGTGTTCTGCATTGTAGTCCTGTATTGTTGCTTTACAGGAGAGCCGTAGCGCAGCACAAAATGAAAGTGGAATGTAAGTTCCCTTATTAGTCATTCTTTTTTCTTTTTTTTTCCTCTCTGGTGATGGCAGAATGTTTTGTTACTTCAGTTTGTGGAAAAAGATCAGGACTGAGAAATCATTATATATGTTGTAAACAACAAATGTTTAGAGGTGATGACTCTGGATCACACTTTTTTGTGTGGGTTTTTTTATTTAACTCTGTTTGGAATGGCTAAATGTGGAAGAAAATGACCAGATAATCTGATGATCCAAAGTGTAAGGCATTCTAACATAGAAAAAACCGCTACATTAATTTGATCATAAATTATTACTTTGTTGGTTTTTGAGAGGTGTTTGGAGCATCTGAGCATAAAACAAACTGCTGCTGATAGACTTACAGAGAACTCCACCAGGAAAAAATAAAATGAGAAACTGTGGATTGATAAAAAAATTCTTCAGAAGGTCAGTGATTGCACAAATATTCTTTTTTAAAAGGCATATAATAATAATAAATACTGTTGATTAATAGGGATGGGGCATCCACAACCTCTCTGGGCAGCCCGTTCCAGCACCTCACCACTCTCTCTGTAAAGAACTTCCCCCTGACATCCAACCTAAATCTCCCCTCCCTCAACTTAAAACCATTTCCCCTTGTCCTGCAGTTATCTACCCTCTCAAAGAGTTGATTCCCCTCCCCTCTGTAGGCTCCCTTTAGGTACTGAAATGCTGCAATGAGGTCACCCTGCAGCCTGTCTTCATAGGGGAGGTGTTCAAGTCCCCTGATCATCTTTGTGGCCCTCCTCTGGACCCTCTCCAACAGCTCCCTGTCTTTTTTGTACTGGGGGCTCCACACTTGGACGCAGTACTCCAGATGGGGCCTCACAAGAGCAGAGTAGAGGGGAACAATCACCTCCCTGTCCCCGCTGGCCACCCCTCTTTTGATGGAGCCCAGGATACCATTTGCCTTCCGAGCCACAAGGGCACACTGCTGGCTCATGTTAAGTTTTTCATCTATCAAGACCCCCAGGTCCCTCTCCACAGGGTTGCTCTCAAGGACTGCTCCTTCCAGTCTGTATGGATGCCTGGGATTCCTCTGACCCAAGTGCAAAACTCTGCACTTTGCTGTGTTAAACCTCATCAGGTTCCCCTGGGCCCACCTTTCTAGCCTTTCGAGGTCCCTCTGAATGGCATCCCTTCCTTCTACTGTGTCAACCACACCACTCAGCTTGGTGTTGTCAGCAAAATTGCTGAGGATGCACTCGATTCCGTCATCGATATCATTGATAAAGATGTTAAAGAGCACCGGTCCCAAGACAGACCCCTGGGGGATGCCACTCGTTACCAGCCTCCACCTGCACATAGAGCCATTGATGACCACCCTCTGTCTGCAGCCTTTCAACCAGTTTCTTATCCATCAAGAGGTCCACATTCATAGAAAGAATGGCACGAAGATATTAGTGCCACATTGTCTATGTACTGAGTATGGTATAAAAGATTTTCAGGAATATGTATAATTTTCCCTATGTGCTGAGATTACTTAAGTGCACAAACTACTTTCTTCAAATGTAGACCTTTCTATTTTTCTGCAGTTATAGATTTTCATAAAAGACAACAAACAATTGCTGGGAATTATTACATGGGTGGAAACATGATTTGTAGTACCATCCAATAAATTTTTATCTCTCTTAGAATTAATCCATTTAGGATTCTTTATAATTCTATTATGTCACAAGTAAGAAATTTTCACATTGGATGTTTCCTTCAAAGTGGTAATGTGCAGTAAATACAAGCTAGGCAAGAATTAAGAATATTTAAGTCTATTGGAGAGTAGTCAGGCATTTGAGTTAGCTCTGGTCTGCCATGAAGCTCCCATAAAAAGGGTACTAGAAGGCAGATTAAAAGACCACATGGCTCTAAATCTTTCTGTGGAGTAGAGGCTTTACTTTTCTGCCCATTCCTCTCTGATTCCCCAATAATAGCTATATCGTTTTATGCTTAAGCTGCTGTACAAAATTACAGTGACTATAAATAACATCTTACAAAGGATATTTTTCCAAGGTTCATTTTATAGCAGTTAACTTGAAAAAAAATCTGGTATTTATTAAATCTGATTTAAAAAAAAAAAACTTCAGTTTCTGATAGATTCTGATGTATTTTTTGGATGTTGCTTTTGTTGTTGCTGTCTTTCCAATTCTGCTTTGTTCTAGTTATTGTATCACTACAGTTTTGAGAAATCTGGATGAGTCAGAACAAATCACTAAAATGTCTTTTGAGGATAAATAATTTGATGTAATAGTATTCAATTTCCTACGCCTTTTCTTTAATTTAGCATTCTGAAGATGATGGTTAGTGTTAAAACTCCATATGTAAGCATACATTAGAGAGCTGAGGACTAAAGAATTATTTCATATACTTCCCCCCCCCAGAGTTTAGGATGGGATAAGTTGAAAATGGGACTAAGGTACACAAAGATGTTTGAATGAAATTCATTTTTCATTGAAATACAGTTGCTGGTGGAATTAAGGAAGGTGTTTGTCACCACTGAGATCATGAAGCAGCGGGTACCTTGGAAAAGATGAGCACATGAGAATAGGTAAGAACATTGCTAGTGATTTCTATATGAACTAAACATATTGTGACCTTTCACAGACTGAAACATGGACTCACTCAGCTGCGTACTCCTTGTGTACTTTGGACATGTTATGCAGAGTTCTGGCTGCCAAAGGACTACAGCAGCTTTCAAACACGTGTTCAGCTACTGCACTTGTTTTTGTTTTTATCAGGAAAACTGTCTCACTGTTAATCCTTCTCTAGTACGTGCATAAAAAGATCTGGAGAGGTATGCACAGACTAACTGGGCTCTGTACAGAATACTGTGGCATGAGTGTGGCAGTGAGTAGGATGCCTCCCTTTTATTGTTTTCAACTTATTGCCTTAAATTTAGAAATAATCCAGTGTATGAGCTGAACAATCTCATATTGAGACAGGTAAATCACTTATTGGGCTACCTTATTCCCCTCATGTATTTCATAATCCACTGCTGTTGATAGAGTTATTGCATCTATATAAGTGAGACTTTTACATGAGTAGTGAGTTACACACGTAGTTTTATAGATCTGCAAACCTCAAGTGCAGTGTCCAATCTTGTGTTCAGTTTTGGGCCCTTATGTACAAGAAAGACACTGTGGCCCTGGAGCATGTCCGGAAAAGAGCAATGAAGTTGATGAGGGGTCTGGAGCACGAGTCTGAGAAGTGGCTGAGGGAACTGGAATTCTTTAGTCTGGAGAAAAGGAGGCTCAGGGGTGATTTTATTGCTCCCCACAACTGCCAAAGAGGAAGTTGTGGCAGGGTAGGTGTTGGCCTCTTCTCCCAGATAACAGATTATACAAGGGAATGCCTTCTAGTTGCAGCATGGGAGGTTCAGTTTGCATACTGGAAAAAAATTTCTTCTCAGAAAGAGTGGTGAAGTTTTGGTTCTACTTTGTGGGTTTTTTCTGATTTTCTCCCTCATCCCACTGGGAAGGGGGGGAGGTGAGCTAATGAATGTATTGTGCTGAGCCAGCTTAAACCACAGCACCAACCTTAATGATTTTGTGATTCTATGACTTGCATATATCTGAATTGCACTTCTTGAGTGGCAATTAATACTATACCAATATAATATTAAAAAAGATTTTCTGAATTCGTTGAACACTTAATCAGAAAGAGAAATATTGGTCCTATTTTAATTATTTCTGAATAACAGCAGAATATATGGTATATAAATGATCAGTTCTTAGTCTTTTCAAAGCAAAAAAAATTCCTGAGAACTATGAAGAGTGTGAAAAGGGATGTAGAGAAATACTCCTAACAATAATTTGTGATGCATCTAAAACCAGAATGTTTTTCAGTGATATGCAATTTTGCAAGTGTGAAGGGATCAGGCGATCATTCCATTTTTTCCTGTTCCCTGCAACACATGATCCCTCTGGCTATTCTGTGTAAATAAGGATATCCAATGTTTCTTTAGTAGGAAATCCCAAATCTCTTATGGCAAGATATTTATTTTGACAAGCTTTTTAAAAAAATCTCTAGAATAAGACTGTTATTTCTTTAATAACCACAACTTTTTTTTTGGTGAAATGAATGTTCAGTTCTGAATTTGTTTTGTTGTCATTTATTTAAGCTCTTATATTCTACCAGTTGTATTACCATGAATGATCTGGGCCAGAAGGGACATTGAGGGCCATCTAGTTCCAACACCTTTCTGTGGGCAGGGCTATTACACCATAATATAGTTTATATGATATATAATTTCTTTATATATTTCAATTTCCCATCAGTTTTATTCTTTTTTCCCAGAATTTACATACCAAGAGTCATTGTGAGACTTTGATTGCAAATTCCTTTCCAGTAACAAATACAACAGTGAAATGTGGGAATCTTCTATAGAACTGAATTGTAAATTCTATGCCATGCTAGTCATAGTATTTTTTTTTAAGACTTATGTGTTTAGATGGATTGCCTACCTGGAGAAAAATAAACTCTAGTGTCTCATAATATTACATGACTGCATTCCCATGAGTGACACCTACATAATTTTTAGTGTAATTTTTGCTTTTTGCTTTAAATCATGAAGTTCCCACAAGATATAGAAGTATGTGTAGTTCAAACTTTTATTAGATACACAAGGATGTAATAAAACACCATCCTACTATTTTTGGAGGGAAATTTTAGGCTGGCTTGAGAATTGCAGTCTAGCTGCAGAGGACTACGTAATCCATTTCTTAGTGATTTTGCTTTCTCAACTGCTGAGGTAATTTACAGTATTGCAGCAGAAGTCTTCAACATAGTTTAATTAAAATGTTTTGGTGATCTGACGATATTCATAATTTAGCACTGATATTAAAGAAGTCCACACCAATGGAACTTTTTCTCAGGCTCATGTTGCCAGATGGCATTGCTATGCATATATATGTATCATGTGTATAAATCTACATTTAATGACCAAAATATGAAATGGTTCTTCAACCACTCCCGAGTAAGTGATGTAATGCCAAGATATGAGGCATCTGGTCCTGAGTATTAGATTCAGATCACTCAAGTGATGCACCTAGATTTTTTATACAGTTCTTGGAGAGAATCATAGAATTGCTCAGGTTGGTAAAGACCTTAATGATTATCAAGTCCGACTGCAACCTAACTATACCACCCTAACTCTATCAACTCTCCACTAAATCATATCTCTGAGCATGGGTGACCTAAAGAGGAAACTTTTCTGGTGAGTTGCTTAGAGCATGTGAGTAAACATAGGTATTACACTTACTCTGCATAGGTCTGAGTCCTGTACTTTGGGTGTTTCCATTTGGCTCCAGCTCTGCTTCTGTGTATCATTGTTTAACTAGAAGGGAATATTTGTATATCTAAAGCATAGACATGTTAATAGTGGCAGATTAGTACAGCATGCATAACGCAGTTAGTTTGTGAAGCTCACTGTCACAAGTGGATTCAGAAAATAATAAAGTTAATTCTTGAAGCTGGTTTGAAGTTGTCTTTTTGTCTCAATATAGGTATATACTATTCTGTCCCTCTGTATATCAGTATACATTCAATAATCAAAATACATTCATGTGTCTGCTCTATATACACATAGCCTGAATACTTTTCTAAACCTAGAAAACGGTCCTGTACTTTGTGTTACTAATTTCTATTTGTAAAGTAAATTAGACCATTACAAACTCCCTGAACTGGTACAACCTGGAAAAATGGCAACAATATTTAAACATTGTTTAAGAGTTTATGGTTTTCTTTCTGGCTTGGGTGACATTAGGTGGGGCTGGTATAGTTCAGTGCCAAGAAAAGCATATGTGTCTCAAAGTGGCCTTTTAATGAAGTTATCTGATTCAGTACCTCAAAAAAGACCCCCAAAACATCTTGTTTAAATGAGAAAGTCTGATATGCAATATATTTAGCACTTTTATAGTGTAGATGGTTCCTTTTCCTGTAATTCCTGAGATGAAGGTCAGCATTAAATTCTTGTCTCACTTTTGTATGATTCTAAATTTATTTCTTACAGGCTGTGCCTCCTAGACTTCTAAGAGTTGAGAAATACTTGTTCATGATCCCACATCCCAAAGACACGGAACTTGTAATATGTCTTAAAGAAAACAAATGGCCAATATTTGCTGGAGGGTGAAAGGAAAAAATAGATGAGTTAAAACAGACTTTCATAAACATGTAATTTTTGCACATTATAAAGTTAGAAGATATTAAATTATGCTAAAAACTTTCTCAATGTCTGTGAAGTCTATTGATCATCTTGAATCTGATAAAAGAATGAGATTTCTCACAAAGACTGATAGCACAATCTTATAATAGCATTCCTAATAGTATAGTAGTTCATTCCTAAATGTGCATATATTTTTTTTATTTTGGACTTTCTGCCCTTACAAGTAAGCCTGATTATTCCTTTTTATTAATTAATATCTAGCATCTGTAGCATTGAAATATGCATCTTGAAGTTAATTATGTAAAAGTTTTCTGGGTATAGTGTGCAAAAGTAAAATCTTTGCGTGTTGGATTAAAGACAACTAGTAAGTACAAGCTGTGCTTCTAGGCTAGAGCCCTCAGGTTTCTTTTGGCAGTTTTTCTCTGAAGTTATTCTTTGCAGCTTTGGGCCTGCGGATGGAGCGTTTGTTTGCTTAAAGTTTTCAGAGTACACATGAAAAGTGAAGATGGATCTTGGCAGCACTGCAGGTTCTTTTTCCAGATCTGTTTTGGCCTTCTTCTTCTTTTTTTTTTTTTTTTTTTTTTTTTTTTTTTTTTTTTTTTTTTTTTTTTTAAGTTTCTGGGCTTTAGCTCAATGTTACTAACCACATCTGGAGCGCAGAAAGTTCAAGGCAAGATCTCTCAACAGCCAGAGAAGTGTTCCAGAAATTTAGAGAGTGACTTGTATGAATTCAAAATAATAAACTAGGAATCTAGGTATAAACACAAATAAAATATGGAATGACCAAATGACATACATATGTTATTTTATTGAGTCACTTAAGTGTGTGACTAATGAGAACTAAAGCAGTGGCAAATTTGAAAGCGAGAAAGAGCTGGAGAAATTAGCAAAGTTGGAAAAAACACTAGTAACTGCAAAAACTCTTTGCTTAACGTCTTTGTCACTGTACAGTTTTCTTATATCGCTGTAACTGAGAACAGATTACCAGCCAAAACAATCAGAGATGTGTCTATATTAGCTTTTTATTCAATGTCTTTCAGCTATTATTACCAGTCCTAATGGGAGCTGATATAGTACTATTAGCTCTAGTAACTTTTGGCAGGCCTCACTGCAGATAACAAGCTGGTGAAAGTTAGCATCTTTCCTGTGGTAAAATTCTCCAGTTCATTGCAGTTCTAAAATTACTTTAGTTCAAGTCAAGGCTCAGGGGTTTTCAGGCTAAGATCCCTAAAAATATATATATTAAAAAAGTCAAAAACAGAGTTGCAGATGGGTTTTAGTGATCTAAATACAAGACTGTGATTCTCAAAACAACTGCTAACAATGTTATGGATAATCTTTGTGGCAGCAGAGCTTCTCTAAAGCACAGGATTCCTCTCTTCTCCTCAGTGGCTGTCATCTTGCTAAGGTTAAGAATATTGGTGGATGTTTGAAACTTAAATCTGATCAATAGTTTCAAAATAGATGTTTCTCTGTCCCACTTCATGCTAGCTTCAGACAAAATATGGGTGTTTCAGCCATTTTCTTTAGATTTTAAAGGTGTGAGGGATGAACTATGCTTTTTTTGCAAAATATCCAAAGAATTAGAGCACATCTGTAGGATATAGTACCAAGATGGTCAAGATTTTTCACATTATGAATAAACAGAAATCTGTCTTTCTTGAAAGTATCATAACCATGAGGTTGTCAGGCTCTGATACTGCTCTGGCATGGGGGACTACTCTTGGTTTGAAACTTGAGCACTTTAATTAATGCTTCCTGATGTATGCCTGTATATTTTAGGTACAATTTGTGTAGCTGCAGAAGTTGTCAACTTTGTGCTATTAAAAAAAAAATCTAAGTTAAAATATACACTAACACAATTCATTTAAATGCTAAAACAATAATTCTTTGCAAAGGCTTTTTTTTTTACCTTATGGGAAATAAAATCCCGAAACTGCCAACTGCAGCTAAATAATCAGTCCTGTGGTAACTGCGGGTTAATGATTTCATTCAGATAATGCAAAAATAATTTTTAGGAAGAATATGAAGAGGGATGGATACTGGAGTAAAAGTAGGAGAAAGATCTGTGTGAATCTATTGAATTTTTCAGCCTTCTTGCTGCTTGATTTACCTAGAAGTTGTACAAGCAGGCAGAGTCAATTATCTATCATGACAATGCATTGTTGGGATTAGTATTTCAAAACATCATTTATTTGAGGAAAAAATGAGGTAAATAAATAAATCACCTGATTACAACCTCATTTTGAGTATTTTGTTCTCTCTGATTTTTCAGCCAGAATTGGATGCTGTAATTATGAAAGTCATGAAGAGTAAGACCCAATGTAGCACCAAACAACAACAACAAAAAACTAGGAAGAAAGAGACTGAAAATGAGGAAAGGAAATACGCAATATGTGGTAACCATAATCCAGTAAGTCATGAAGGCAGAGTAGATAGAGTGTTTGGTGATAGGGAAGTTGCAAATTTCTGTTTCTTCCAAATTTCCAAAGAAAAATATACTCATGCCTTATGTCCAGATGTTTAAGAAACTAGGCTATTCAAATAGGTTGAAGAAAATGTCAACTTCATATTGAAATGTTAAGAATTGTTTTTGTATTTGTGGATTCCCTAGTACAGTCACTGGAAAATTAGCAGTAGTCAACAAAAATGGTTTTACCCCCTCATTACTACGTGTTTTCCTTCAGTTTGTAGACTACAAATTAATCAAAGATTTTTCTATACATACTAAAATAGAAGGCGAGTATCCTGACTTTTGAACAGTGACTATTCTGGTAAGACCTTCTGTTTCCTAAGAATTAAGCAAAAAAATAGTTAATACTCAGAGGTCAAACAATGAACAAAATCTTTGACTCACTCTCTACTCCGTAACTCTACTCCATAACATGCGATTTACTTCATTTTAGAGACTTACAGTGAGAAGTGTCCTATTGCTTAAACACAGACTTTCAAGGTTATTTTAATTTCTTAAAGGAATCTCAGACACCCAGACAGATATGGCACGGGGCGTACAAGAAACCCAGATTTTCTGGACAGCAGTGAATAACACAGTACTGAATTATATGCTCTAGACACAACTCTGCACACATGCAACAAGTGGAGATTTACTGTTAGTAGATGAGTTTCCCTGTGGCATAGAGATTGTTGTATTCTGCTGAGAGTCTTAATTGTGGAATCTGAAGACTATGCTGGAGTGACAGAGCATATATCTGCCTGTGTGTGTCATACGTATACATAGGTGGAGACAAGGAGTTAATGAGTTTGTGGTACTGTAAAATGCCTGAGATCACATAAATGATTAATTATCAATCACTTGTGAAGTGATTTTAGATTATGCCTAATGCTCTCTCACCTTAGAGCGACTCATGCCAGAGGCATCCTAGTCACGAAAGAAAATAAGGTGATAAATCAAGCAATAATTTAAATATTTTGTCTGTCATACCAGGATGTTTACAGCTACAGAGCATGAAATGAATTATTAAATCAGGATGACTCCAAGAAAGTATCACCTTTGTATTTGGTAGATGAAAAATTAAAAAAAAAAAAAAGTTGCCTCTAGCACATCTGAGCCTGTTATTCATTTTGGTTTACTGAATAGATTCATCACTACCATCTAATTTAGCTGTGGTGACTGTCTGCCAATAGCTGCTATATAGACTATTTACTGCACAGGCAAAATCAAATGATTATTCACTTTTTATGTCCTTTAGAAGGATTTTAGCTCCTCAGTTTGATTAAAAAAAATAAATAAATACTAGTAAGATGAAGATGTGTTGTATTATCTTCAGCAAGATATCCAGTAACGTGTTTGAGCTAATTGAAAAAATGTTTATCTTATACTGCTGTGGCTTTACCATTTCAACTCAGTTTGGAGTTCTACTTTTGTTACATGCTAGTTCACGTGTTTGTTGACTCTGTGAGTTTACATAGATGATTCTTTTGTTTCACTTTAGCAAATTCTGATCGCACTTGCAGTCTGATTCTCTGTAACTGAAAATTTGAAACTGGACCTGTTGAGAAGGGAAGAGACTGCCTAGAGGAGCATAAATAGAAGCAGCACAAAAGCAGGCTGGTTGCATAAATAATTATAATTTTGAATGATGAAAAACGTATTGGTATTGTTAATTTTTATTGTCCCACTGGAGGGAGAAAACTACCTCTGATAATGTAATATTGCTGCTTGATCTGGCAGCCTCGCAGTTTCCAAAGCCACAAGCTGTGTTTATGGTTCTAGGAACAGCAGTACAGTCTGTTCATAGGCAGCATTCTTCTGAGCAGTAATTCAGGAGAAACAGAGAGAAGTCGTCTTATGAAAGAAGAGGAAGCTGTTCCACTGATCTGTAAGTTTTGCAACATAAATCCCAGGAATTGGTGAGTATGAGATAGCCTAAGCCAAACTCTGACCTTGAGACACAGCTCATCACTTTGAGTATGTTCATGATGTGGAAGAAAATCACTTCTTGTCAGTCCCATTTCCCAGAGATTACAAATTCATTCTGTAGTAGTGGTCTGTTTTCAGTTCTGGCAAGATAATTTTTTTTTCCATAGCACTTAGCTAAAGGAGCTCCCTACTAGAGGACCAAGTAACACATTACTTGATAGAAACCATCTTCTCTTATAATTGCTAAACTCCGTCAGCTTTTCACACCAATACTATTGAATGGTATACTGGCCATTTTCCAACTATGTAGATGTTGATGGTTTTGGCTGTGGTCCCAAAAGGGTGGGGACATTCAACATGATAAAACACATTGAAAAAATCATAGAACAAATACGCCCCAGAGGGTTACTTCAGGAGAATAGGCAAGCTCAGTTTCTGCTAGTAATCTGAACACAGCGTTCACTGTTGCTTCTCGTGATTTCATCAGCTCATTTCAGCAATGTGGCTCATTTCAGCATGTCTTTTCAGAGGCAGCAAATACATGACTGAAAACACTCTGGAGACATGAACTTGACCATGTAATGTGTGGATACTGATTGTAGTTATGTTTCCTTCTTGAGAATAGAAAAGATATTCGATGTTTTGTGGTTGTTGCTGTTTCATGTGACAGGTTCCTCATAATCTGTTTTGTTAAAAAGGGCAGTTGCCCTTTGATCCCATGAGAAGAGCACTGCTGCACAGACGATGGTGGCAGAGGTGCTAATAACTGTCTGTAGAGTAGTGCTGGGTCATGGATCAAATGAAAACATATTGTAAGGAGAACAGGTCCTACAAGAACAGCCTACCAAGTTGTACATTGTTATCAGATGAAGAATAATATGCTCTCAAAAGCATCTGTGGAAAAGTACAATGTCATGAATGAGTGGGCCTGCAAAAATGCTGGTAGGGTTTTGAAATGTGGCAATAAATATTCAGATGCAAAACAAAATGGTAACTTTTAGCATGACAAATGAGAGGTTTCCTAAAATGTGTTACCCAGGTGGATGATGTCACTTTAAAACATAAAAGTGAATAATAATGTTTACTTTTCTCCGAAACTGACATTCTGAGCATTCATGAGTCAGAACACTGATGCATTACTTACTGTGCAAGGAAAGGAAGTCCAGAAAACTTGACAGGCATCTGTGTAAACATGTATATAAGAACATATTGTAAGTACCATACTCTCAGATGCCCTCTTGACAATAATTTGGGGAGGCTTTATTACAGCTGTCTCCTAAAGAATACACTTTGTATGTGGCAGAAGAGACCACTGACCTTCTATAGCTCATAGCAAAGAAGGAATCATAGGATGGCTTGGACTGAAAGGGACCTCAAGGATCACCAGGTTCCAATGCCCCTGCTGAGGGCAGGATTGCCCACTGCTAGATCAAGTACTAGGTCAGGTTGCCCAGGGCCCCATCCAACCTGATGTTGAATACCTTCAGGGATGGGGCATCCAGTCTCTGGGCAACCTGTTCCAGCACTTCACCACTCTCAGTAAAAAGAAAAGAAACAAAACAAACAAAGAAGAAAAGATTAGGAAAAAGGTATAAAAACATTTTCCAACTGCTAAAAGTAAAGATAGTTTTCTAGTTCTGACTTAATTATACCATATTGACTGCATCTTATAATTAAATACTGTCAAGTCGAGATAAATTCATGTGCTACCTTTAAGTGTGAAATAAAAAATAACTACTATTACAAAAATATTTCAGGAAATAGAAATCTTAAGTAATCAAAAATATCATTAAAAACCAATCAAAAATCACTGCTGAATGGTGTAATTAAGAATTATTCTTCATGCTTACTTTTCTCTTATAAAAACTAAAGGAATGATGTGGTCTGAAAATAGTGTAACTTTGTAAAACATTGTTTTATGGAAAGTAAACTTTCTGCCAATACACATTTAGTCATTACTTTGACAAGCTGGCATTACTCTGTTAAGAATTCATATTTAAAATGTAATGAGTAGGAATTAAAAAATCATATATATTCCATGTTCTTAAAAAGGCTGAAATGACTTCAACTTTACACCTCTAGCCAAGTGTGCTTGCTTACAAAAGCATATTCTTTAAACTAGGACAAAGAACAGATAACCTCTAAGACCTCGCAGAACTATACAGAAAATAACAGGAACTAAAATATCTGATACAAAAAAACCACAGTTCTTATGGCTTGATAAAATGTTCACAGTGAACATTTTAAAAGAAAAAGCAGTGGCCCTCTCTGAGGAAGTTATCAGTGTGTATCTGGGGGAAGTCTGGTGAAGATGTTTGAAGTCTGCCAGAAGATATGCTTTGAGTTGAAGCCATCTCAGACCACAACTGAAAAGAGTGAAGAATTACCTATTAAAGCAACCAGAGACAGTGGTTTGGTAATTCTGAATAAAAAGGCTTAAAACAAAAAGCCATGGTGAGCACAGTTGTGGTCAATGTCTTCAATGTAAATGCAGAATGCTTCTTCAGTGATTTCTTTAGAATATATACATTTTTAAAAAAGTCTGAATACTTGAACTAGGAGACCAAAGTATAAACTTCATCTAGTATAAAGTGTCAAAATGAGTTATCCTTATGAGGTAGTATTTTATCCTTAAATTTGTGCAAATGCACAAGGAAACTGTCTTGTTTCTTTAAACTGCTGGGGACATCCTAGCTAATCAGCTGCAGTTTTTAAGAGAGATAAAGGCAGTGCCTGAGGTGTAATTCAGTAATAGGTAATATAATATCAGGGAAAACTGTTCGGTCTCAGCTTCGGAGTTATTCTTTAAAAAGCTACACAGTTACACATGCCTCACAAAGTAGTTGCAAGTGAGAGAATCATTTCTCCATACCTATTGAGCAGCCCTTGGATTTTCTGTCAAACTGTCAAAACAAAGCTGCAAGAAGCTGCAGCAATTAAGATTTGGAAAAAGAAATAGAAAATAAATTCTCTGTTTTGGAAGCTGAATCAGAACATTAAAAAATATAGTAGATTCACAGATTTGGTAGTTTAGTGTTCTCTGCCTGAAAGATTTTGAAGTTGAGTCCTTTACCTCAGAGTACCCTGACTACATGAATGCTGAATGGCTGTTTTAAGTAATCCTAACTACTTAACCATCCAGCTTGCGGAAAATACAGGGGGAAAAAAAAAAAAAAGCTGACATCAAGACGTGTTAAACATGAAAGAAAAGGATGCCTGTCTTTGGGCATTGGGATATTCACCATTGAAATAGGATACCTTGTCTCCCATTTCAGTGCAGTGTTTAGTTAATATGGGGCGCAAGTGTTGATTGTATTTTCTGCTGCTAAAGATGTTTATTTACAAGGTGGGAGATAAGAACAGCCAGTTAGTTGTGAAGTCATTTTCTGCATTTTTAATCTGAGACAGCCTTTTCTACATAGGCTGGTTTGTAGACAAAACAAAAAATATTTCTTTTCGTGCTTTTATGCATGTTACAGAATCATTAAGTTCACTGTGTTCAGTATTTTGATGCATAACAAAAACCTCACCAAATTTTACCAGGAAAAGTCTAGCCATTGTGAATTGATTTAAAATATTTGTTTTTGTTTCTGTGCACTTGGATGCTGTGGAGTATTGTGGCTTTTTTTTTTTTTTCTTGTCTCACTCTAAATGCTTATTATTGTATGAGCAAGCCTCACACTTAATCCTATTGTGGTTAAATTAGAAGATTTAGCGATTTCACTCCACGCTGTCATCTTTAATCGCTCTACCCATGCATGCATTTCTCTTGCTACCGTTTGGTCTATTCAAAAGAGATTTTGTTGAGAACATCATCTGAATGTAGCTTTATTTTTAGGGAGATATGATTTGGGGCCCAGTAACAAAATTTTTTTTAATTTGCATCTTCTCGGTGGGAAATATTTAAAAAATACAAGGCATTATTGTACAATCACAGCATACCTATGAATTACCATGGAATCTCATGAAAATCAAATGTAGCTGTGAAAAATTCTTCATCAGAACAGTTTCAGGAGGACAGCTGAGGAGTAGGCTGATGGTGCTAGGCCTTGGTATGGAGTCATCTGGAACAGTCACAGCTCTGGTCAAATACATGCAGAGAACCTGACAAATGAGATGTGGAAGGGTGTGACTTGTTTAACTTTGCAAAAGGAAGGCTGAGAGGGGATAAGATTTCTCTCCTAAGGGAACAGGACTGTTTAAGTAAAAGAACAATGTTGGCACAAGAACAAATAGATATAGGTTGACCCTGAACAATCTTGTGTTGGATGTTAAAATAAAATTTCTGACTATTAAAAAAGTTTTCTTCAAGTTGTCACAGCCACTCACCAAGGATGACCAACATAGACCTGAAATAAAGAGGTTTGAAATGAACAAGGGAAGAACTATCGATTTCATCTATCTGGACTTTAGTAAGGCTTGTGAAAATGTCCCTCATAACTCCCTTCTCTCCAAATTGGAACAATATGGATTTGATGGGTGGACTGTTCGACTGACAAGGAAATGGTTGTGAGATTGTACCCAGAGAGTGGAGATTAATGGCTCAATGTCCAGTTACGAGTGCTGTCCCTCAGGGGTCAGTACTGGGATCAATGTTCTTTAATATCTTCATTGGTGAAGTGGCAGTGGGATCAAGTTCATCCTCAACAAGTTTGTGGATGATACCAAGCTCTGTGGTGTAGTTAACTGTTCTGAGGGAGAGACCTAGACGTGCTGAGCAGTGGGTCCAGAGGAACTTCATGAGGATCAACAAATCAAAGTGCAAGGTTTTGTACCTATACCATGGCAACCACCACTGTCAGTACAAGCTGGGGGAAAAACGAACTGAGCACAGCCCTGCAGAAACTAGCCTGGGAGTACTGGTGGATGGTGAACTGGACATAAGCCATCTATGCACCTCGCAGCACAGAAAGCCAACAAAACATGCATGGCCAGCAGGTTGAGGAAGGTGTTCCTACCCCTCTACTTTGTGCTGGTGAGACCTCACCTGGAGTACTGTGTCCAGATGCGGAATCCTCAGTACAGGAGATTTATAGACCTGTTGGAGCATATCCAGAGGAGAGCCACAAAAATGATCCAAGAGATGGAACACTTCTGAGACTGTTTGGCCTGGAGAAGAGAAAGTTTCAGAGGGAGTTGATAGCAGCCTTCCAGCATCTAAAAGGACTTACAGGAAAGAAGGAGAGGGAGTCTTAAGCAGGGTCTGTTATGGTAGGACAAGAGGAAATGGTTTCATCCTAACAGGGAAGATTTAGACTGGACACACACAAAAAAGTTTTTTTATAATAAGGGTAGTGAAGCACTGGCACAGGTTGCTCAGAGAGGTTGTCCTTGGAGATATTCAAAGTCAGGCTAGACCAGGCTCTGAGCTACCTGATCTAGCTGTAGATGTCTCTGTTTATTGCTAGACAAGATGACTTTAAGTGTCACTTCCAACTGAAATGACTCTATGATTCTATGATCTCTGACTGAGAATGTATACCTCAAAAGCAGCAGAAAATTGAACCATGCATGTGTACTTCTCCAGCACCAGCTTTTTTCTTTTAAATGTGGTTTATGTAATTAGAGTAATGCTGTGTAATTTTTATTAGCAAGGACCAAGGTTCCAGATGTAATGAGCCTCTTCCAAACTCTCTTCCTAGAGTGAGTTCCCATCAAATTTCCATTAAGCTCTTACAGCATATCTAATAGAATGGTATCTGTGTTGACGTTAAGGTTTGTTTTTAAATGGCATAATCCAATTCAAGAGCAAGTTGCTGACTTTAGGCAACATTTACTTGCCAATCTATTACTGCTCTAAAATGTGTATCAACTCATACCAAACGATTTTAACAATCCCTTCTAGTCTTAAAGTCCATTAATCTGTGAGTGATCTGACCCGGAGTCCCCTATAACCCAAGGGAATCTTCCCACGGTTTCATTGGTATGTGTAGATAGAAAGCATATTTTAAACACGGTAAATTAATTTTTCCAACCAGGATTTTCTGAGGTGTCAGTCATGGAAGCTGCCATCAAGCATTGTTATGATATCCGCAAAGACAAAGTAAAGCAGCTTTGAAAATTACATCATTTACAATAGACTATTTACTTTTGGCTGTCACTAACGAAAGATTAAGAGCTCTACCTTAGTTGTTTTGCAGAACATTAGGGGTTATGAACTTAAAACCTCGTTTTATCTAGAAGGCTAATAACAGATGTACTGTCATGTACTGTACATTTTCCTTGATGGTAGAGCCTCTGTGCTGCTGATAGCTTTATGCTGAGAAAAAATAAATCCAGCTTCTGAAGACTTTTTCTATGTCTTTGCCTTTACAGGGAATACAGAGGAAAACACTAGGCATAAAAACCACAAAGTTCTATTGAGAACAGCATAGATATCATTAGAGTGAAGAAAATCAAACATTATTCCAGAAGAAAATAAAAGTTAAGGACGTTTAATTACAAGACTTCCAAAATTAGATAAGTTGCTCCAAAAATAATGCCTCCTACTTATTTCCATGGCAACTACAACAGCTACAAAGAGAAAAATAACACTGTTTGATAGAGCAAATTCTAAGCAACAAAACACTATGTTTCAGTGTAATTGCCACCATTAGTTATGCATTTTCACTGAGATGAACAAGAGCCTGCATGCTACCATTGCTGAAACAGCACCCACTGCCTCGCTGTGCTCACATCCACTCTTGGACCTCCCTTCCCCTTCCCCTTCCCCTTCCCCTTCCCCTTCCCCTTCCCCTTCCCCTTCCCCTTCCCCTTCCCCTTCCCCTTCCCCTTCCCCTTCCCCTTCCCCTTCCCCTTCCCCTTCCCCTTCCCCTTCCCCCTTTTATTTTTTTTCACGTGTGTATGTGAGTGTATGTGTGTGACATTGAAAAGAAAAAGACTAGGAAGAGAACTTGTGATTTTGATGCAGTACGTGGCAATGTTTGTTGGGTGTGAGAACCTTAAAGAATGGAGAGAGACCTGAAGTCTTCTTAGCCTGAAGTTCCTCTTGCCTGTGCCTTTACACATCCCTGTGTGAGAAGTGAGAAGTTTTGTAGGGGAACTAAATTACAGAACTTAAGCTGGAAAGCGTCAGGTCTGAATTTTGGCATCCAGATATTGCTCTGGGTTATGTTGACTGTATGGGGTGAATATTATCTTCATATGAGTCAGTGAAATGCATCCCAAGCACTTTGAATCACAAGGTGATTTATCACTAGGAGCTCTGTTAAAAGGTGTTTACTGACAGAGCCAAATACTAAACAGACACAGAACAAGCATGCTAGTATGGGATTATAAGAAAGAGAAACTTTCAGAGCTTCCTGTGCTCTGAGATCCGGAAGAACAAGCTGTAACTCTGACACATGCCTTGTGCTCTGTGTGTCATTTCAGCATACTTCCCTTCTATTAGGCCCTGAAGCAGAACAAATGTTTTCAGTCCTGCAACAATGTTTACAGGGCTGCATTGCGGTTTCATATTTCCAACATTTTTAAAAAGCACTTTAATCCTGATTGCACTGTTCAGATACGTATGCAAAATCTGTCAAACATTCCTTAGTGCCTTTAACAAACATGCTTAGCCAAATAAATTAAATCAGCCTTAATATTACAAAGGTCCACAATAGTGCAGATGTTAAAGTAGGTAATTTTTATTTTTATTTATTTTTTATTTCAGTTTCAGATAGGTTAGGTGGATTAATAGCACTATTTGGAGTAGAAAAACCCAACACAATAAGTAGTCACCACCAAGTGGGCCAGCTGCTGTTAGAACTTACTAATGAGACTGCCCAAGGCAGGTGTCCACACTGATATTACATCCCACTCACTGAATGCTGTGGGAAGAAAAAGAAATGGGCCTAAAAAGGAAAATCTGTTCTAAAAAATTGATTTGCTTTCAAGGCAGAAGCTATTTTTTCATACCTTCTTTCATACTTTCATACACTTCTGGGATCTGTTGACTCTTTTCTGATGCTGTTTTTGCACCAACAGGTTGTGTTTTTAAGACCTCAGAGGCAGCGAGGAGCATCCTTTATGGCCCCAAGCAGTCACCTGTGTGTGAAGGCAGCCACCCCAGCTCTCAAAGCTTTCTCTCTTGGGTCTGGTTGCAGGACCCAGACCTGATGTGTGACCTGCACCATTGAGATGACCTTGTATTGCTGGGGCCATGGAGGAGAGGAGACCTCAAAGATCCCTGGGGAGGCCATGACAGGACTTGGTGTTTGGGAGTCACTGTGGGCTGGAGCCTGCCTCAGGAGCTGGTCTGAGTGACTACTGCTGCCAAATCATACTCATCAATGGACCTGGGACCCTGACCCTGGAAACATATAAGCATTGGATTTAAGTGGGTAAGCTGGAAGTTACAGATGGGCAAAAATATTAACTGCTTATATGTAATTTAACCATAATTGAATAGAAGTAGATTTTTGGAATCACTCAGCAGCTTGGCGGTTAGGAAGCTGGAAAATGTTTGTTGTGAAAACAGAATCCCTTTTTTGGATTTCTTAGGGACTTTCAGATTTTTTGCATATGTTCTAGGGATTTTCCTATAGCTCATCAAGATTTC
This sequence comes from Chrysolophus pictus, assembly GCA_037305975.1. Lineage (NCBI taxonomy): Eukaryota > Metazoa > Chordata > Aves > Galliformes > Phasianidae > Chrysolophus > Chrysolophus pictus. Next base: position 47,484,235 of record CM074579.1, on the reverse strand, counting down.
TTGTGATTTCCTGTCAGAGACTATTTGTTTGATTTCGCTTCAATGCTTCTGGTACCAAACATCAGTAGGGAATTCTATTCTATTAGCATACCCAGTTAATTTTGCTGGGAACAGACTTGTTCACAGATAAAAATATCCATGTTCCTCCCTCTACCACCCCCACTAAAAAATGTAACAGATATTGTCAAGGTAAAGAGTATTTCTTTCATTTGCAGCCACACCCAGTGTATTGTAACTGTGACTCAGACTTGTGTTCGTCCAACGTGGTGAAGTTATCGGCCTAATTTTGCAAAGTTAAGAATAAATGACCATTCTTAATGGTCATCCATAAATATTTGCCAGGTGACAGTGTATCAAGGGTCAGCCATAAATATTTGTTACCAAAGGAAAATGGTATGAAAATAAAGCAGAGAGTATTCTCTTCTCCTGAAGAACTGTGACTAGTTTGCCTCAGAAAAAAATCTTGGGGATCTTCTTAATATACTTTTGATACAAAAAACTCTTTGAAGTCTTCTAAAGATCAAAACTTCCAAAAATGTAAACATATGCTTTAAGTTTAATAAATAAGCTGTTTCTATTTGGTTCAATTGAATATCTTCTGCATAATGTTTACTTGTAAATTGAAGTCCTTTGAGAATATATTACTTCTCTTTTTGTCTTTTTGTACCATTATTTGCAAAGTGTCTGAATTAATACTGTTATCATACGTGTGCTGGTCTGTAACTAGCATAGCCTTATGAATAATTAAAATACAGGAACATGGTCTAAACATCTGTGGAATAAACAATAACGAAAAATTAGTGTGAAGTTACAACAGTTCTCTGCAGGACAATAAACTTGCAGGGAAATATTTTGTGTTATGCGAAAAGATGTGAGAAAGAGAGAGAAAATCTATTAACTATAATAAAACTGTCCTATGTTAATTAATATTGAGTAATTCTTTGTGTGTGCAGTCATTCATTTATAAGATAAATTTTCCTGAATATGCTATATGTGACAATATTCTGTATGGACAGATTTGGAAGTAATATGATGGTAGACTTGCCATTTAGTTTATATTCTCTCTAGCTGTATCAGAAATAGTTTACTAGATATTTTAATGATTCTGCTTCTTCCAAGAAGGGTGACACAATCGTTACTGAGGAAGGGAGAAAACTCGATATGTTTCCCATTTTCTGTGAATTCAGGATTATACAACTGCCAGAAATTAAAAAGAAAACCAAGCAATGCACTTCATGCTTGGATCTAAAGAGCAGATATTCTGACCCATTGAGTCTATAATTTACAACAATGGAATTTTATTCTCCTTACATTTTTAAAACAACATATGGCATAAATTAACTATCTTAACTCATATAAAATAAAAATACCAGAGCACTATTCTTATTTGTGTAAGAAGGAGACATGACAGTTTTGTTGTGTCCCTCTTCAGACATATGAAAGATAGGCAGATAATATCTTAAGATCTTTTTATACCACAAGAAATGAGCTAGTATGCATTTGTAATAATTCATAATTATTTGAGCTCTAGCCTAGATGGTCAGAATCCTGGATTCTAGTTTCCACTTCAAAGCATTTTCATTAGTTTGATCAGAAGATTTTTTAACATAAAAACTCCTTTTTTTTTTTTTTTTTTGCAAATGCCTCTGCCCTTTGTGCCATAAATTGTAATTCTTTCCTGTGATACGTTTTCAACAACAGGCGTGGACAATTGCCTTACTTGAAAAAGACGTATGATAGGTAATGAGGGTTTGAAATCCATCAGAGTGAGAAAAAAGTAGATCATACCTGTGAGAGGGAGCTATAGAAGTGTACACACTATTAGCTGTGTCTTTATACAAAGTGAAAACAGACTTCGGGATTTACGATAATCTTCTTTCTTTTTAATATTTACCTGCTTTGATCTAATTGCTGGTCTTTAAAATAAATCTTTTTTGACCCCTCTAGGTTTTATTTATCAGCTCATTTCCAGCAGACACAGGATGGAAATGAGCCTTTTCAGGGAACTAAAAAACAGGAAATTCAGTATGCAGAGCTGTTTTCAAAACATGATGAACTCAACCATTTTCCTCTCTCAGTAGCAATGTCATAAAGATTTCATATGTTTCTAGCATTACCTTTCTTAGAATTCATCTAAACCATATGTGCACACAAGGCATGCTGTAAAAAGATTAATGATGTTCACATGAAATATCTAAACATCAACAAAAAATTTCAATTAATCACCTTTCACCATGGTCCGTACTAGCTATCCTGAACCCATTCCTTAAGTATTCACTAAGCTAACATGGAGTTTAGGAATGGTACTTTCAAAGTGTGCTTTCAATTTACTTCAGTGGTTAAAAAGTATGTTTATTTCTGATATTATGATTTATACAATTTGTGTCACAAAAGAGGATATATAGGTGTGTAAATAGTATTCACATTTCTTAAGAATAATATGTGGAAATAGAAATGAAATAAAACAATAAGTAGTCAGTAAAATAATAGAGATATTTATTATTTTAAATAGTTAAAATCTTCATCCTGTATGAGCGTGTAAATAAATATACAGCAAAACTATTCTTCTAACCTGTTTTTATTTAGATTATATATATTTATCTTCTATTACATTTATTTTCTTTTTCTTTTTTTAATTGGGATCCTTGAAAGCGAATATTCTGAGGGCTCTGTTAATTTTTAAAATAAATTTTCTAAGTCTCTTTAAAATAAATCAGTTTTATTTAAAGACAGTATGACAAAATGAAAAAAAACCACATCGAAACAGAGCATAATTATTGGATCTCCCTTTCTTTCTTTAGCTTACTACAAGAAAATCAAAGGAATTTCTATGTCAAGCAAATAAGAATAATGCAGATGTTTTAAGATATGTTATTTTTACATGAAACGTATCAGAATGAAAAATCCAGCTACTCATACACATTCAGCCTTATGACGTGACCTTGGACTTGCTCTGCTCTTACTGTGGGAGGGATTTTGCACCCCTCGCCCCAGCTTACAAGTTCAGGGTCAAGAAAGGTGTGGGAAATCTGACTGATCATGAAGAGCAAGGCAAAGAACTTATTAAGTACCTTAGTGTTCTCCATGTCTGAGAAGGCTAATTCTCCTTTTTTTTGTTTACCAGAGGGGGGTACACTCCCCTTCGCTTCTCTCTTCTACCCAATGTATCTAAAGAATCCCTCCCTGTTTTTTTTTCACATCCTTCGCCAAGTTCAATTCTATCTGCGTCTTGGCTTTCCTGACTCCAACCCTGAACATCCTTCCTTCTCTTCTTTTTATATAAACAAAAAACATTAAAGGAATAAAGTAAAACTCTCTTTTGATTTTTCCCTATTAAGAGACCAATTGCAACAATACGGGTCCTATTTGATTAAAATGTCATAAATGTAAAATTTATATTTTATCAAATAAAAAAAACACTTTGAGACAACAAAACCTAAACCAATGCATACTAGAATATATACAAGTTGTGCCAAAGACAGCAAAGATATCATAATTGGACAATAATGCTCATTTTATTTATATAGCTTTACATTCATAGTTAGAATTAATTGTAAAAGGAAAGCACACAAAATTTGTTGGAGGTTTCTGACACTGAGTAAGAGGCACAGAATCTATTCTTAATCGTGATATTAGTTTAGATTCTAGCTTTGGATCAGTATCATTGATTGCTTTTGATTTCTGTCCACTCCCTCTTTAGCTATCATTGCTTGCACCATAGTCAGTCCAACATATTTTGTAATTCAGCTTCATGGGCCGTGGGATGTGATCCACTGTTTTCTATACTTTCTAAATGATATTCATAGCTGTTGGACTGTCAGAGATGCAGTGAGATCAAGAATGTAATGTTCCAGCTAGAGATCTTCTAATGAGATTTTGTTTGACAATGACATGTACAGATATTCCAGTCTTACAGACTCTGAGCTAGTTTCTGCCTTACATGAGACGCCTTTCCCAGATGGGAGTTTTTGGATGATTATACATAACTAACTTAAAAATACAGTATCACAGTACACTACCTCTGCCATTTCCCATTAAAAATATCTAAGATAAATAGTGTCCTCACCATTAGGCCTGAGGTGTATTTTTAAAAACCTGTTGGTGATACCTGTCGATATTTATCACTGACTCAGTCTGGATGTGAATGCCATGCCTAAAATTTTCATGCAGGTCTTCATATTGTGTCATATAAACAACATGGCTGATTCTTTACTTCATAATAACTTCTGGACATTTACTCCTGTTTATTCACTAATGCCTTGTAAATAATATAATATTGCTGAGAAGAAAAAGATATTTTTATTGTCTTGCTTGTGTAAAAGCTTTCGGAAAAGTGATTACTATTTGTTAGGAACGTAGTCCTCTGCTGTAAAAATGCATATATCTCAGGAAGCACTGGCTCTGACATGTGAACGATATTTGGTGGATTATCATTGTCAAGACAGTCAATCAAAATATTTAATTCCCCATCGCTTTGCAGATTCATCTATTTGAGTGTGAGCTACAGATTATTTTTCAGTGCACAGACTCATAGAATCATTAAGGTTGGAAAACACCACCAAGGTATCTAATCCAACCATTCACCTACCACCAATACTGCCCAGTTCCTTAGTACTACAATTCCATCTTTCTTGAACATCTCCAGGATGGTGACTCAATCAATTCCCTGGGCAGCCCACTCCAGCACCTGACCACTCTTAGAGAGAAGAAATTTTTCCTAATATCCAATCTGAACAAGCCAGGATACCATTGGCTTTCTTGGCCACCTGGGCACACTGTTGCTTTGTGTTCAGCTGAGTGCTGACCAACATCCTCGGGTCTTTTGTCTGCACAGTCTTTCAGCCAATCTGCCCTAAGCCTGTAGCACTGCATGGGGTTGTTGTGACCAAAGCGCAAGAACCAGCACTTGGTCTTGTTGAGCTTCATCCCACTGGCCTCAGCCCATCAAACCACAGCGTTTTACTGTGGTTTTCCCTATCTGTGAAGGGTGTCTCAGTGTGAGCCTCTGCTATTCCTTGTCTTTTAAATACATTTTACAATAATGATAGGATATATTCAATGGCGCAAGAGAAAATGGACTCAGAAAAATGTGGAATGGATTTTCAGGCTTCACAAAAGCCAACCATATATGTTGTTACTGTTAGAAAAATGTACAGTTTATTCAGTTGCTAATTGTAAATTTCATCATTACATAATAGACTTTTGATAAATTACCCTGTACTTTGTTGGACAATACATTTATTTACTTGTTGAGTTATAACTAATACATTATCTTCTCAGTACAAGTTCCCGTGTTTTGAAAGCCCTAAGTAAGAAAATTTAGCAGCATGTAGTCATTTGCTACCTACAATTTGTATTGTAAAAGAATAGCATTTTTCACAGGCCATGGTAATTTGTACATCTCTACTCTATAGTCTGGCCTCAGTTTTCTTTAAGTTTAACATTGCAGGATTTCTATGTGTATGCCTTTTTGTATATTCTGTTGATTTGTACTCTCATGTAGAGAGGAAGTTAACAGAGTTCTTACCATTCTGTAAAGTACTCTATTAGATGCAGTTAATGATAATGCAACAGCAAAGCACTACGCCTGCCTTATTTCCTGCTATTGAAGTACTGTGTGTTATTATTCCTATTGGCAAACATGACAACCAGGTTTTCTTAGTTTCAAGAAAGACTTGTTGTATTCAATGAGGCTCAAAATGTTTAGTTCTTATATTAAAGAAGCTCCCAATCTGTCTTCACATGTCCAACTGCATGATGACTGTGCCAGGGAGAGGTGTATAGAGCACGCCATAATTTATATGATGACAGGAAAATCAGAAATTAAAAGTGTTAAAGTTATGGGTTTATGCCCATTTTTTGAGCAGGGAGTCCCTGGAGAAATCCCACTGTTTCTAATAGCTGCAAAACTCTGTAATATTTTCATTACTACTGCCAAGTTATCCTTTATTCAACTGTTGTCTCAGCAGAGCATTCTTCCCATGGGTACCCTCTGTGGTTAGTCTTTTTGTACTATGAAATCTTCATATTTACTACTGCTGAAGTCTTCATCTGGGCTGCCATCTAGCTAGACTCATTTTTATTTGACATATTTAAACCTTCACTTGAATTAAATTAATACTTTTTGATTGGATCTTTGCCTTATTTTTCCTCTGTTTCTGATCATGTGTATGAGAATTGCCAAGTCAAGGCCTGAGCCAGTAATTGAGCACCTGGTGAAGGGACACAGGCACCCTGGGAGTGCAGGTGAAAGCAATTCACCTGTGTGACTGGATTAATGGAATGTGGTTTCACCCCTCCCTAAGCCTCATTTAAGGGCTGGCTGTCACACAGGAAGGCTTTCTACCTGAAGATTCTTTCTTTTGGATTATTTTGTTAGCCCTGATCCCTCAGACAGGTAAGCAAATCTTTTTTTCTTTAACTGCATTGTGTCACCTCTTTTGGGGTAATTTAGAACTGATTATTTGCTGTTGCTTTTCCTTAAATGCAGTAATTATCATGTCCCCAGTTTTGTTTATGTGAATATCTGTAGTAGCTCCACTGTTGCTTTTTTGAAACAATTTTCTCATTGCTCTTATTCAAAAAACTAGATATCATAGATCTTTTAGCTGCTTTGGGAGCACCATAGTATAGGTGGTTCCTCATTTAAACAGGCTTGCCACTGTAAATATTTCACTTTTTCTTTAACCTGAAAGAGTAAATACATTTTCATCAAGTAGCCTGTGCTGAATATCTACTAGCAAGCAAATGGAGTACTTTAAGCATTTTAAGACTGTTATATAATCTGGGGTTAAGATAAATGACAAGTTTTTTTTATTAGTTATGACTAAATTGTAAGACTTTGTGGATGTGTTTATTCTGGCTTTGACCTTCGTTTACTAGATGTCTGGGTACGGACTGGAGTCTCCCGCCTGCAAATAGGCTATTCTTCTGATCAAGCTTGCTAAGACTGGCTGATTGATATATGTGCTCTGCTAGCATATTTACAGGCTTTCAAAGGCCTTTTGAATCATAAGATCAGATTTCTTGTGTATGTACTGGCTGCATTATTACTCAACACATCTATTAAGTAAATTAGGTTTCAAGGCATTGTAGTTTTTTTTTCTGATCCTTGTAATGTTGGTACATGAGAGACAAAGAGCTGACGACTTAAACCTAAACTAGTGTTGAAGGGACTTAGCTTGGAATTGCTGTCTGTTACATGAGAAACACCAAAGTAGATATGATGCGGCATCTGACTCTGTAGGTGAACTGTGGAAACACTTTACTTTAAGCCCAGTATCGGTCTTGATTAATAAAATGTGAGAAACTGAGATTTGCTGAATGTAACGAAAATATTTTTCTGCTGAGCGTTACTCTAAGTATAGGTTTAATCAAGTTTAATGTCATCCATGAGTTTTAAGTATTACTATATAGATAATCCTAATTCTATGCTGATAGAAGTGTAAATATTCAATTTTATAATTTCGGAATGCTACTTTTAAGGCTGAGCATAACTTGTCACTTAACACAGTAACATGTAACCTTTTATATGATATAGCAATATCTCCACTTATTAAATCTTTAATAAAAGGCCACTGAATTTGTCAGGCATGACTTACCCTTGGTGCAGCCAAATTCGTTACCACCAATCACCTCGTCTTTATTTCTATTTGCCATAGAGACTTTAGGAGAAGCTTCTCTGTAAACTTGTCAAGTACAGAGGTGATACTGACTGGCCTGTAGTTGCTTGGATAGTTACTTTTTTTCCCCTTCTTGAAAATGGGTATTCTGTTTCCCCTTTTCAAGTCAGTGTGAACTTCACCAGACTGACATATCTTTCAAATATGTTGGATAGTGGGTTGGCAACTTCATTCACCAGTTCTTTCAGGACCTGTAGATTAATCTAATCATGTTCTGTGGGCTTGTGCATCTCTACATTCTTTAGATGCTCTTGAACCTGATCTTCACTTACAGTAGGCTGATCTGCCTTCTCCTATTTATTATCTTTACTTTCTGCAGCTTGCACAGTCTGGCTAGTGAAGACTGAGGCAAAGAAGTCATTGAGCTTTTTCCACTTCCCTTGTAACCAGGTCTCCTCTTTCCTTCTGGAGAGGGTCTGCATCTTCCCAGGCCTTCTTTTTATCATTGAAATACCTGTAGAATTCCAGGGCTTTTTCTCATGTTGCTCTGCCAAGCAGTTCCCTGAAGAGTTCAAGGTCTGCTCTCCTGAAGTGCAGAGTAGCAAGCTTACTGCACAACCTCTTTGATGCCCTAAAGTTCAAGAACCCTGCCATTTTGCGGTCAGTGCAGTTAAAGCTGCTGTTTACTCGCCCATTACTCACCAGTTCCCTCTTGTTTGTTTGGGCAAAGTTCAACACAACACTTCTTGTGGGTTCCTGTACTACTTGGAAGAGGAAGTTAACATCAATGCTTTCCAGGAACCTCTTTGATTTCGGGTGCCCTACTGTGTTGTCCCTCCAACAGACAACAGAGTGGTTTAAGTCCCCCATGAGGACCATGTTATGTGAATGTGAAGCTGCTACTATGTGTTTATAAGTGTTCATCCACTTGATCTTCCTGGTTGGTGGCCTGTAGCAGACTCTCACTATGCTGTCTCTTTCCCCTGCCTTCCCTTAACCCTAATCCATAAGCTCTATCATCAGTCTTACTCAGTTTATCATCAATCTCCAGATGGAGCTCTATGGACTCCAACTGGTGGCTGATGTAGAGGGCAAAACCCCCTTCCCTTCTTCTCCACTTGTCTTTCATAAAGAGTATATACATGTCTAATCTGGGTGTGAGAGCCATCTCACCATGTCTCAGTGATACCAATGATATTCTAGCACAGTAGGTACGCCTGCAACTCTCCTTGCTTGTTTCCCATGCTCCATGCAATAATGTACTGACATCTGAGTTGGGCTCCTGTTGAAGCTGATTACCAATTGGAGTTCCTTTACCCTGCACCTTAGGTAATGTCTTCCTGGCCTGTGATCTAAATCCAGGCCCAGGGAATCTATTACCATCATCTGTCTCAAAGAGGGGTAGTTTGAGGATCACCTCCACGGCAACTCTAGTTTAAATAATAAATTATGTAAAGTGCATTAAATGATGACCTGCACTGCAATTCAGTCTCATCCAAAAAGAAAACCAGTGTATGCACTCTGAGAGTTTCCTGCAATGCAAATCAGGAGTAGTAATTGGATACACATGCAGCATTCGTTTCACAAGCTCAGTTGTGAGCTGAAGTAGAATGATACTGTAGATTTAACCTCTGTCTCTCAAATGCTGTGATGGGATGCTTTGAACTAGTAAGAATTGTATGAATTGAATAAGATTTTTATTCTTCTGCCTATAGCTTGTAAGGTATAGCTAATGAGTATTGTTGCTTTATTCTATTCCAGACTAGTAACTGTGATAGCCTTTGTAAAGGCTCCTACATAATTTTTGATATTTCCAAAAGTATTACATACACAAGTCACACATCTTCTCCTATATGTAAAAACTGATAGTTTATAATTACACTGAAGACTTTATACAAATCAAAGTGAATTTATGACCATCACATGTAATGTTAGGCTGTTATGAGCATTGAGAAACTGCTTCTATGGGCAGTAAAAAAGAACTTCTAAATCCTTTCCTACTGTATAATTTCCTGAAATATTCAACTATCCCAGTCACCTCACTTCTTTGTAAAACTGACAAGGAAAAATTAAGCTGGAAATGTCGTACAGTTCTCTTGTCATGTGTGTCAAGGTGGTTTTGCTGGTGGTTGTTTGCTTTTTTTTTTACATTGTCTTTATTTGCATTAGTTTTCTTTTTGTGTGTGTCTGTAGATGCAGACAAAAATAACATTCTCTTATTTTAAGCCAGATGATGTCATTTCTGACACGTTTTTTCCCAGCTGTTGACTTCCCATAGATCATTAATCCAGAGTGAAATAAAGGGATGCTGAGAACATCTCTTGCCAAATACTAGGTACTCTACCTGCAGCCCGAAGGCTGAGTATCTGTTTTGAATAAAAGTTCATCCAACTTCTTACTTTAACAAAAGCTTGCTAATGAGAAATGACTCATAATAAAGCATCAGTACAGTGTAATACATTGTGTTATCGAATACATAGTGTCACGGGCATAGACTGATCTAGTTAACTCCATAACAATCTATGGAGGAAAACTTACTTTACTAACTATGATATCGGAATGCAAGATAACACAATATAATACAATCTAATTGAGATTGAGACTAATAAATCAAATAAGATAGGAGAGAGAGTTCCTGAGACCGAGTCAAACCTGAAAAGCTTGGACCGGCAAGGAAAGCACCCTCCAGCACCCACTGCCAGGCAGTAAGAGATCGCCCCACCTGGAAAGGTCAGATCCCATGACTTGCGTAACGTATAGGGATAAGTACCTGGAACTGGAGCATTAACACTTTAATTCCAGTACATGATGTTTTGATGTGGAATACTGAAAACCAAAGAACATAAAACCATGACATTAGTTAAGAATGATCTGGCTGATAACTTACCTATGTTTATGCAAGGACTTATAAGGTAACTAAGAAGTCATGGACTAAGAGGGAAAGTCGTAAGGCATTGATAAATATCCAGGTAAAAAATACATAAGTAAAAGAAGGTGGTTTCATTGTTTTCTCTCAGAAGAGAAAGAGGTTACAACTGTAGTTCCATTGGAGCTGTACTCATACATTTATAAATGATGTAGAAAAGGATATTGTCAGTGGGTGAGACCGCTATCAAATGGTATTTGCCACTATATTTGAAGAATTTTTTAAGGACGTTAGAAAACTAAGTGACTATGTAATGAATGAGAAGTTAATATTCATTGTAGGCATATAAAACATGAGGATAAAATTCCTAACTTCACATGTGAACAGACAGTCTGTTACTTTGCCATTACAAGTAATCTACTGGTGCTATGATGATTAGTTCTGTCAACACATTGACTCCACATTCAGCAATGGACAAATAGGAATATTATTACAAATGGAAGAAATAGTAAAAATTGAGTAAATATTCATACCCCAGTGTAAATAAGTGGTTCATGTTCAAAAAGACTGTGAATGCTCTTATAGCAGAATATAGGCCTATAGTAGGAGTTGTAAGTCAACAGAAACAAACAACAAAATTATCGAAGATATGAAATAGCTACAACATTAGTAGTGATTAAACTAAATGATTTTAGACTGTAAAAGCTAGAACTGAATAGGTTTGTGGTAAACAAGTCTGACTATCTTGGAAAATCTGTGTGGGTAACCTATAAACCACCCTTTGCAGAATAAGAACTAGGAAATAATGAATGAGGTTAGTATGAATCAAGTTCAAAAAACAGAAGGAGATGATCAATCACACAGTGGGATTGTACATCTACTGAACATTCTGTAAGGCATGTTTTATATGCGAAAATACAGCTAAAAAGATGCTTACAAATGTAAAGCAATTACTGGATGTAGTTAATTTAATAAATTTTCCCAAGCACAAGAAATTCCATAAACAGAAAATAGTTGAGGCGAGGAAAGTATTAAATGAAATGAAAGTACATTTTTTCCTTGATGCTTGGGGTAAGGATTGCTCTGAACCCATGTTATTCAAGTTTTCTGCACTTCCGTCCTTGTTACTTACTTACATTAACAACTCATATATATGTATATGCAGTTTATGTATGCATGCATGTGTATAAACTGCACACCAGCAGTTACATCCGGTGTAAATGAATCCATTTAAATACATTGAATACAAAAACAAAATTTTGTTCTTAGACGCAAGCAAGCTACCAGTCTCTCCAATGAACTTTTCAAAGGAGAAAAGTATCGAAGAACATTATTTGATTACAGATGGGGAAAAAAAAAAAAAAACAAAACAAAAAACCACCTGTATTTACATGCTGGAGGTTACTGCCATTAAACAAGGCTAGTTAAATTTACTCACAAATAAGTCAATTTAGTAATGATAATGTATGAATTTCTATGTGTAGTTTTTTTCTTGTAGGTTTGCCTACTCGGCTCAAGAGCTATGGTCAAAGTGCAGTTCTGTGGGATATAGTACAGAGTTGCTTTAAACTTTCAGGAAAAATGTACTTGAAGACATGATCTGAGAAGATTTTTTTGTTATCTGTAATTAGCACAGAAATTAACATGGTTTCATGTCAAATCTTCTTGAAAAGGAATAGAGAACTTAGTATTTACTGAACAGTGTAATTTCAGACTATCACCAGAGCAGGCAACAAGATTTATCCTCTTAAAATTTTGTGCAACCACCGCACCACAGAACATAATTATAAAAATCTTAGGCTGGCTTTCATTAAGTAAGCTTTTACCTCAGGATAATTACTACAAGCAAAATGCATGCAGTAACAACTAACTTCAGCTTTTCTACCAGGTAAATAAATACTTTAAAAAAAAAAAAAAAAAAAAAAAAAGAAAGAAAGAAACTGAAGACCTAATCTATTTTTAACCTAGAGGCAAAACTGAATAACCTTGCCTCCACTGAACCTTTTTATTTCAGGCTAGGTCTGTACTGCTAGATGTAAAATAGAAGAAAAACAACAGAAAAACCTAAACCATCTGAAGATTTTGTCTTATAAAGGAAAAAAATAAAAGGAAGTTAACATAAAACAAAAGCAAGCCCACAAGAAACAATCAACAACAAAAACCTACCCAAAACCACACAAAGTAAAAGAAACAAAAACTAAGAGCCACAACAAACTAAAACAGGATTCTAGGAACATCACATGCACGTGTTTCTTTTTGGGAAGTCAGGGATACCATTAGCACTCTGACTTAATTTTTTAAAAGAACATAAGCTTGCAGAAAACATTCTCTTTGAGAAAATCCTACCGAATTTAACCAAGAATAGTCATAGAAGCATAGAAGGGCCTGGGTTGAAAAGGACCACAATAATCATTTAGTTTCAACTCCCCTATTATGTGCAGGATAGCAAGCAATTAGACCAGACTGCACAGAGCCACATCCAGCCTTGCTTTCAATGTTTCCAGGGATGGGGCATCCACAGATTCTTTGGGCAAAGTCCAGACAAGTCCTTGAGAAAGGACCATTATCTACACACTTGCTTAACCAACCAACCCTCCAAGTGTCGTCATAAATGATTTGTATCCTAACAGTTGGAAAAAATCCTTATTTTGTGACACTAATGACAAAAATTGCCGGAGTATTCTCAATGTATTTATTAGTAGACTTTTTTTCCTGATAAGTTTTCATTTAGATTTTGGGTAAATAGATGTGCTATCTCATATATCATGTTTTTCTGAACAGAATGAAAACTTCTGATACTCATAGCTAGCATATGAAAACTGAAATCACCAGTATGTGGTAAAGTCCTAATGAATATAAATTGATCTTCAAATTCATTTTTAAATTACAAACTAAGCTGAACCTTGCTCCAACAAAATCTATTTTGTACAATTACTAATGTGTGAAATTTACAAACTGCCTGCCTTCATAAGGAAGTTACTAGGCACTTGTTACCACTGGTGAAGGCATATCTAGTTTCCTAGAGAAGACATGTCTGCGCTGAAAATGGCTTCTCTACTTGGGAAAGGTTTTGCTTGCTGCAGGAAGAATCAGGTACTCAGAGTCTACACTGTATTGCAAAGTACTGTAGTGCAAAGAGTACTTGGACTCTTTGCTTCGCGTCAAGCAGCTGCTAAATGCTTTTGACTCACAGCCTGCATTTTTGAATTTGAGGGACCCTCCTTCCCCATTGGTGTGAAAGACCCTGCCATCAAAGCCTTTATGAATCTGCATGGTGTCACATCTGTAAAACTTTTGCTTAGAAATCTTAATAGAGTAAGGCTTTCTTGAATTTAGATAGGTAATGCTTTTATTTTTTTGCTTCATTGCTTTTTTGTTTATTTCAGACTTGTATTTTTTCATTTACTGGAGAATATATTCATGTTGGTCTGCCAAGTTTATGTGGAAACTTAAGCAAGTGCTAATAATACTACAGGGCAGATAACAGCCTCAGGTGTTCTTTAAGGAAAGTGAAAGAAACATCTAAACAACAAGCAGTGGATTTCTTCTTATTTTCTAGGAGTGTAACTTGAAACAAATTTCATAAATGGCAAACTTCCAAATGCTGTAGCTAGAACATGTAATTAATTTTGTAGTTTTTGTCTGATGTTTAACAGATGATGTTACATTTTGCAATAACTATTTAATATAGTGAATGATTTCGATCTTTCTCTTTTGTTATGAAAGACAATAACTAGGGGGAACTTTGTCTTGCTATCCCTGTTATGACACTGAGAAAGAAGTGAATGCAGAAAATGAATAAGGTTGTGGGATACTTCTCCTTTGGTTAGGGCAGAGAGAAAAGGTGTAATTGAATTGACATCTTCTGTAATGACTGTGTCAATCATGTAGTGGTAACTTGCCCATAGCTCAACCACACCACGTGTTTCCAGTCTCTAATAATACAAAGTTAAATTCTTGGCTTCTGACTAAATAAGTTTCCCACAGGCTTACTGGAATAACAAAGATTTCAAGTAGTTCATGTATACATTACTGTTTATATGCATGTGTATATGCAATTAGCAATAAAGAGCTTTCTTTTTTTTACAGATGTGAAGTTATAAAGCTTTTCCTTTACATACTCAATTAAAGAAAGTCTGTTCCTTGAGCAGAAAGTGTGTTAAAAACAGACTGTAAAGTGAAGGTCATTTAGTTCTGGTGATGGTAAAACATGGTCAAGCCAAGTTGCTTGACCTACTTTAATTTGTGTAAGCTGCAACAAGTTGTTAGTAGTATCTCTAGCTTATCTCACTTTCTCTGTTGGTAAAATCATGAAGCAACCACTGTACTTCATGTTAGCTCTTGGAGGATGCTTGTACAACAAGGCAAGAAGTGCAGAATCCAACCCTTATCTCATGCCATATAATGTGGCCAGTAACGTTTTTGTCATTGTGCATATAGTTTGACAAATGATATATAAACACTTTTCTTACACAGAAATGCCTGCTAATATATGTGAGGAATATATGTTTTCATGTTTAACTGATCAGCCTACTAGCCAAAAGCAAATGAGAAACTTGGGGAGTGGGATCTCCAACAGTAATTTTCAGAGATGCAGTTTTGCTGTGATAACTGTACTAGTATCTACCATAACATGGTGACACAAATCTTTCGCAGTAAGGTGATGAGTATATCCAGAGTTAGAATTATTTGTTGCTTCATCCAGTCTACACATTTCAATTGTGCAGCACACCTTACTATATGAGCACAGAATTTAAAATTCGTCTACTGAAAAGTGAGGTTAGTTAACTTTCTCACTCTTTCCTCTTCTTTGTATCTCTCTCTCTTTCTCCTCCTTGAAGGCTTAGGAAGCTTTTTTAAAAACAAACAAACAAAAAAACAAAACAGAAAACAACACGCAAGTTCTTTCTAGCATAAAAGTTCCCTTATGGACTGTTCAGTTATTTAAGAGGAAGTTAAGGTAAACATAAATGAAATATTTTAAAACTATTTACCTATTCTCATCAAGAACCAGAACACTTTATTATTGATGTTACTTCAGTTGCTGAGTTGTAGGAAAATGAGGGTGCTCTCCCTATTTTGGGTTTAACTTTGTGTTAAAGATTTAAAATTTATGCACAAATTGAGATTATTTTGAGTCTGAATTTCTCTCGAGTTTCTTTTAAACTGCAAGACTGTTATTTTTATAGTTTGAGAATAAAAGTGTTTAAAATACCAAGCTTTTCTACAAGTTTAGGTTAAATTTCTTTTTTGAAAAATATCTGAACATACCTTTTTCCTGGGTCAAACTGTCCAGTAAACAGGGCTCTTCTGTGCAAGAGCCTATGTTTTATGTTCACGTTGTCATTCCAGGTTGAAAAATGCAGAGTCGTTATCTTGCTAAGTGTTATTCCATATGATTTCTGTAATGGAGCCAATGTACTAAACTAAAGACAAACTTCAAAAATATAGGTCATATGATTCTTAATAATTTCATTTAGAGACATGATTCATGAAAAGCATGGAGTCTCTGGAAAGTGAAGGAACTGAATTAAATAAAGCTTGCATGCAGGATGAAGCCTCATCCCTGCTATTCATCCAACAACTTAAATAGGTGAGTTTGTATGGGGTCTGATGTGGTTATGAGTTGGCTTCTTTGTTTGGTGTTCTGTAGATGCCTGTTTTTGTTTTAGTTTTTTTTTTTTAATTAAAAGTTTGTAGAAAACTCTTGCTTTTAGTGATGCTTTTTTTAAATTTCAGGAAAGACTAATGAGGCTTTTCTTAGTTGGTTTGTGCTAATATAAGCTGATCTAAGAAAATATGTATATGAAACTCAGATTTTTACAATGTTTTTGAGACAATATCTAAGACCTCCTGCAACTTTTACCACATTCTGTGTAACAATAACACTACTTAAGAAAACCTGAGGATTGATGGTGATGGAGGCTGTATATGTTTTTGGAAGTTTTACAGAAAATAGTTTTATAATCTGTAGCATAACTAGTAAATTCAGTCAATAGTGACTGTCACAGTGAATGGGAAGGTTTTTTTTTTTTTGCTGTGCTCTGTTCTTAAATGCTCTTTCTTGATATACAGAGATAAACAGTAGGTGTTGGTTTGAGAGGTTAAACTGGATTAAAGAACCAATCACAAAAGAAAGAATGAGGTGGAGGAACAAACAAGTGGTTTTCCATAGCACTGTTTTACTTAACTCTGTCTTACAGAATAAGAGATACCCTAATAGCAAGGCAATCTTTAGAAATGCGAAGTCACGGTAGGCAAATGGACATTATGTAGTACCTCTGAGGATGAAAAACCGCATCTCCCCATGTTGTCTTTTCTAAATGTAGAAAAGCACACACAATCAAGCTGTAACTTCAGTATGTGGTACAAAACTGCCATTATTGTTTTTTTTGAGATACTACATCACTGGTGTGAGCTGAAGATATTAGTAAGAATGAGGAATCATATAAGCTTTTTATATGCTTATATGTGCTCTTTATTGCTACAGGTACTTTTAGATAGAACGCTTTGATATTTTACACCATCTGAAGAATGTGTTATGTGTTGCAGCTTGCTCATGCAGGACGAATCTGTTACAGGTATACAAAGAAATACGAGTCAGATTTTAAGGTAGTTTAGTACTCCTGACATCTAGGAGCATTTATGAAATAAGTGACACTAAAAGAATGTATATTAGACTTTTTTGCAAGTATGAATGCTGAGCAACAAAATAAAACAAGAATCCACATTAGCTATGGGTTGTTTTCATGGTACAAGAAATTTCTTGTCTCATAATCATTCATAATTCCTGAATCTAAATCATACAATGCTTAATTAAACCATGGAATTCTGTTGTGCAGCTCTTGCAGATATTTTTTTTGTCCTGTTCAAGGGAAACTTGAAGAAGTTCACAGGATAAAACCCTATTAGGAACTTCTAAATGCCAAAAAAAAAATTCCTACAGGTAACTGCAGACAAATGGCAATCAAGAAAACTCAGAGAATGCATGTTATATGCTTTTCCTGTTCTTACATTTTAAGGAAGTATATATTATTACTCTTTTCACAAGCAGATTGTTAGAGCTTAAAAACATTTGGTCCAAGCTAGCATAGCTCTAGCACGTTTATATCCTTCATCTCAGTATACATAAAACTGTAGTTCTGCATTTGTCAGTAATTATCTGAAACAAAACAAACAATTTCAGCTCAAATATATATAATATTAAAAATGCAGTACTTGCAAGCTACTGTAACAGTTTTCTCATTCTTATTATTAGAAACATAGTTATTATAATTTAGGCAAACTTTAAAAAATTCTCGCTATGTCTGAAAGTTCAAATGAAGCAGGGTATCATCCATGACTAATATCAGCCTGTTTTTTTTTTTTAAGGGGATGATACCCATTTTGGTAGGGGAATTGTTATGTTATGCTCAAATAAAATTGTTGAATATAAAAATAGCAAAAAAATTCATTATTTTTCCACTTCAATTATTATTATCACTGAGGTTGTAAAGCCTGACTTAATCTTACCTTATGCTATACACAAGCAGACAAGCCTGTAGAATGTAAAAATAAAAATCATACTAAGATTTTAAACATTTTCAATTGAACTGATTAATTTCTTTATCTAGTAATGAAAAACACTTAGAAAACAAAAAAGATGAACCACAAAATGGCAAAAACATAGCATAAAAAAATAATAAAAAAGCTGATGACATGTTAAAGCAAGTTTTATTTGTGGACTGTCAGGCAAGATCTGCCCTTGGTGAAGCTATGCTGGCTGTCTTGGATCATTTCTTTATCTCGTATGGGTCTTAACATCTCCTTCAGGAAGATATTCTTATGCTTTTTATTTCGCACTATACATTAAAATCTGTGGTTTTTTTTTTAAATGAACTCTAAATTTAATTAGAAGATCACTTTAGGCTTGAGATTTGCTTGATTTAGCTGAGCAGAAGACCACATGAAGCAAATCTGTTTTGTAAAGCTTATTGTATACTGTTTTCCTCCTTCATCACAGGAATTCTCAGTGAGAAAGTGTCCCTGACTCTTTTTTCTTAGACATTATAGAAGTGATCTATTTATCACAGGAAGGAAGGCTCTTAGGTGGTGCTGAGAACTACTTGTTACATGCTTTTGAGGCTACAGGAGTAAGTAAGAGTCAGTAGTGCATCTGATACAAAGCTGATAAGTAGTTCAAGTAAACAGACCAAGCTAATAAGAAAATGTAACTATTTGATACTCAGGTGAAGACAGACTTGCCTCTCTAATTTGTATGAGTTATATTTCATTTATCTAGAAAAGGATCTCTGAATAGATGAACTCAAATTCTTATATACAAATAGATCATTCATAGTTTTCCATGGTTAAAATTAGAAGAAAATAAAATCAAAAAGGGAAACTGCTGATAAATGAAAGCATTCTCATGCTCAAGTAAAAACTAGGCATTGCCCAAGGAGAATAATTTGTCACTTTTCAAGATCTCCAAGTATCATGGGATGTTTCAGTTGTAAGGCTGGTCTCCAGTTTTTTTCCCTATTTCAGAAATCCCTTTTCTGTCACTATATATTCAGAAGACTAATTGCCATAGGTGTGAGAAAGCAAGGTATAAAGAACTGTGCAATACTGAAAAATGCTTTTCAAAATCATATATATACTTGTATTCTGCCATTTAAGGAAATTTTCTAGTTCCTTGCCGTTGTTATTTTTGCTGTGAAACGCTCCAAAACATCATCTTTCATGCAGATTTGAAAATAGGATTTGTTTTAAAATAATGAAAGACAAGTTCACGTTTGAGTGTTGAAAGTTCAGAGAAGCACCAGAAAACTCAGAACATTGCTAAAGATGCTAGGAGAGAGAACAAAGGTTGCTGGCTCTGATTATACTGAGAGGGAAGCTGGTATCTATAGCTTATTTATTGTACTTTATGTTTACTGTAGTGTGAGATGAGGCTTTTTCATGTCACATGTAGTCAATAAGTGTACCTCTGACTATATGTGAAAGAAGATCTAAATGAAGAAGCTGCTTTGATAGTAGACAGCATAACTTTTACACAGAAATATGTTTGTTTTATTTCTTCTTGGGTGCTGGCATAGGCTTGCCAGGGCAGTGGTCACAGCACCAAGTCTGCTGGAACTCAAGAAGCGCTTAGACAGTGATCTGAGATGTAAGGTTTGTTGTTTTTGTTTTTGTTTTTAACTTGGTCCTTTGTGGAGCCAGGAGTTGGACTCAAAGATCCTTGTAGGTCCCTTCCAACTTTGGTTATTTTATGATTATATGATAAAATTAATACATTTAAAGCTTAGACTACATCCAAAACAGAAAGAATAATAATGTATAATCACTTGTAATTGTATGATGGAAGGATTTCACTCCAGATGTTATAAATTCTATAAAAGCTGATGTATTCCTGGAATTTCCAATATTTTTTTTAGCCAGAATTTCTTAAGAAGTCATGAATTTTGACTCCATCCAGTCTGACTCATGGCAAACCACAAAAATATTTCCACAACGCACCTTCAGAACTTGTACTTTTCATGTAATTATCTTCACAGTGGGAAGTCACTGAACAAAAATAACTATGAAATTAGAAACTAAAGGATTTAAGGGAAATGAAAGTGTGAGGGCAGCTATGAAATTAATGCTTCCTATTTTACATTGGTGCACATTGTTGGAGACAGATGTTGGTGGTGTGGCAGTAGAGGCTGAACCTTTCCAACCACATTCCATTACATCTTATTGCTATGCAATAGTCTGACAAAATATCATCTGAAATGGAATTGTATACAAAACAAAAGTGTATCATTGAATTCCTCCATGAAGAAAAAATAACACACATTGACATTCATTGATGCTTGCTGAACATTTCTGGTGATCGAGCAGTGTGTGAACACAGTGAAAGCTGTATGGGTAATGTTTTCCTAGCAGTGATGTCTCATAGCAGCTTGAAATGGGGTCACCTCTGCTGGTGCAGATTCTTATGAGTGGGGCACGTAGGCTCTTGTTCATTGCTGGTAAAAATGATAGCTATTAGTGGTGATTATGTTGAAAAATAGTGTATTGTAGCTGTGAATTTGCTCTTTGATCTGTTGTGGTTTCCATGGAAATAAATTAGAAGCATTACTTTCAGCACAACCTACGTATATCATACTCATAAAGATTTGATTGCAATCTGTTTGCTGAGACACAAAAGCACAGCTTAATTGGGAGACTCCTGGGTCTGGTGATAACTAGTCAGTTTAAAGTTCCAAAAAAAGAGAGCATTTCATTCTTTGGCAAGGAACGCCCATCAGTGCAAGTAACAAAAGACTAATAAATGGTGAACTAAGCAGAAAAACAGTGAGCTTGCTTTTTAGTAAAGTCATGCAGTGTTATAACATGGTCTGTTGTGCTAGGATTTCCTCAGCGGATTGAGGTAGGACAAAAATGTAAATAAATCAACACGAATATACCTTTTTGTATTAAAAGGTGTTATGTAAATATGAGAACTGTCTTGACTAGTTACAAAAATAAGTTTTATCCAATTTCTTCTTACTGTGTTTCGCACCAAATGAGCTATTGGGAGTGACTGAAAGTACACTGCTCTTGCTGATACTAATGACAAAAGCATGAGGTAAAACATCAAATAAAAGTAGTGCTTCTAGTGTTATAATGTTACTTAAGAACTTTGGAATATTGCCTGGTGCTGCCTGACGCAATGTAAGCTACTCTGTTGATCTCCTGTAGGGTTTTACCCTTATTGAAACTTCAGAATGTCTTTTGGTACTTTTTCATAACTCGTTTTCATGAACAGAAGAAAAAAATCCATCCTTTCACAGAGATACTGTAAAAATATACACAAAGCCATTACATAAATGCATTGATATGTATTGCAGATAAGACTTGGTATCTGTAAAACAATTAGATACAATTAAAGAATACTAAATATAGTATTGAAAGGACTCCATGTTTTCAGTGGTGGTGACCAGATTCTGTTTTGCAGTAACAGAGGTTGAATAGAGTCATAGAATGGCCTGGGTTGGAAGGAACCTCCAGGACCATAAAGCTCTAATTCCCTTGCCACAGACAGGATTGAGAGCTGCTAGATCAGATTGCCCAGGGCTCCATCATACAGGCTTGAGGCAGTGGCTCCTCATGAAAAAAGCATTAGGTTGTCAGATTTATCCAAGACAGGACCTTAATTATACCATGAAACATTAGCTGTTCAGGGCTAGATCATGTGATTTCTTCCAGCAGCTGTTGTGGATAGTAGAGAATGCCTTAATGCTAGATACTTTTTACAAAAACTTGCTAAAGCTTATTCTTCTAGTTCTGCTTGTTCTTCTTTTTTTTTTTTTTTCTCCTGTAGGAAAGGGCTGGGGTCATTTAGATTTTTGTAGTGGCTTATATTGGATAACAATGAATGGGGAATGCTGCCATGTTCCTATATACAGGTATCTACAACTAGATAAACCACTATTTCAACGTGAGTAAACAATGTATTATGCAATAATTGATTTACTTGTCAGCAAATACTGAAATCACTATGTACTGAAGATTTTTAAGTCCCACCCAGTGTGTTCATCAGAACCTCCTGTTAGTACATGATGCACCAATCCCAAGAAATTAACGAAAGCAGGCAGCGTATACTTGTATACTCCTCTTTCTCTTCCTTATGAAGACAGAAGTTCATCAGTGCTACAGACATTATTGGGTATAAATGTTAATCATGTGTTTTGAAATATAAAGTTAAATTAAGATTTATAATTTACTAGAAATGCAGTAAACAAATGCATTTTGGTTTCCAATCTTGGACAAAATACCTCTTGTTCATCTTCCTCAGGGTTTTTGTACATTGATTGTCTGAAAGAGTTTTCAGGAAAATTTTGTTACTTCTCTTGAAGTAACAGAGAAGATTGGAAGATAGATTCAGAATGCAATTTCTGACAAGTGAATAAGTTGAAGAACATTTTATACTGAAACTTAGCCTTGTCTATCATGGTCCTGACTTTTGAGCAGTTAGGATTGACCATTCCTCCCCTGTTTGGATTGATAAAATAGAAATAATGAACTTAGTAAACTAGTTTACCTTACTCTGAAGCAGCTGGTGTTAAGAAGATGGTAAGATTGCATACCTTGGCATCAGAGAGAAGAGTGAAAGGAATGAGATCATCAGTTGGTGGATTGTTGGACTGAACTAATTTTTATGATATTGTCTTGATAACTGTGCTGTCAGTGGTACGACAAGAAACTTAGCATTGATTTCAATAATTCCATCAACATCACAAATGAAATAACAATAAAATTGGGCCCCATTTGGCTTTCTGACTAATTGTAAGTCCGTGATAGAGCAGGAATTGAACATATTCTCCCAAAATGGTGCACTAATGAGTCACTCCTAATTTACACTTTTTTTTTCAGGTATATTAAGGTACATTAAATTGTAAACAGTTCCAGGAAAACTATATTTGTTCTTGCTTTACTGCTATGTTTATCTAAAGTAAAAACATTGTATAACAATATAATTTCAATAAAAATGCTTACTTGGGACTTACACACCCAAAGTAGATATTTTAATTTGTTGTCACCAGGGTTATGACATTTAATTTCTAGCCAATCTTTAACATATTTCTAGTCTCTATTCACATGTATACAGTCAGTTAAAATACTAGATACTGTCATGGATAAAATACATTATACAATAATAACTAGTTTCTATATCCTGGAAATTTATCTGCACAAATGTGTGTATATGTGCATAATCACAGTAATGGAAACAAATTTCTAGAAGAATATTAGTGATTTAGTGAAATCCCATTCTGTTGTAGTCAATTGTGTAACATTCCATAAAATAATTATATTTTTAAGCTTTTACCCTTACTATTTTCACTGTGAATCTGTTCCAAATCTTGAATGCTTTATAGCATTTTTTAACCTTAAACAATAATTGATTTTATTCTGACATTCTTACAGTTCTTTTTGCCATTGTTTACCTGACACCAGAACTATAAAGATATACTCAGTTTCTAGAGAGCATTAATGTGCCCTTTTTGTTTCTTAGACATATGCTCTCTCACACCTGCTATGTGAGAAACAAATTTCGTATTATTCTTCTGTATTCAGAGCTTTTCCCAGACTCTTGAATATGACTTATTTCTGATAAAACAGTACCTTCTGATGTTTTCTAGGATTACTTTTGCTTTAATCTCATCTGTAATGTATGACAATTTATTGTCAGTAATCATCTTTAGGTCCGTCCTAAGATCAGCTTCCTGTTTACAGCAAACTTGTTTTATATTACTGAATAGACATTACATGAAAAAGTACATGAGATCATTTAGTTCCTTGTTATCTGGATATATATGACACTCACCAAGTAGTTCTGATACAAACTAACTTCATCAGTATGTATTTTGGCCACATTATTTGAGAACTTTGAATTCCACCAGTTTCTTCCTAGTCATATGCTACATATTTACTGTACAGTTTTGCTGTATTTGTTTCAACAAATACTTATGTACAGCACTACTGTGAAAGTCAGGATAGATGAGATTTGCTTCATCTTCTCTTAGAAGAGTATTTCATCGGAGGAATATACCAGAACTCCAAATGTGAATTTTGTTCACCTGTGCTGCAATGTATCTCATTATATGCCCTTACTTTTATTTATTTTCCTTCTTCAGGGAATCTGTTTTAGAGCTATGTGTGCATTTTGCAATATTGCATACAAGCAATTTTCTAGGCTACATTCTGTCCCATAATTTTTTTTTAAACATTGTCTATTATAAATTTCTTGTGGCTGCTCTTTCCCAATTATTGGATGAAACTGTCTTGTTCTGGCTTAGAGTAGGATTTCATGTAATTGTTTGAGGTTTTGTTTCTGTAAATGTTCAAATGTAAAATTCAAATTGTTTTAAGAATGGGGATACATTTCAATAATTTTATTCTATGTATTTTTATTATCTGCATTAATTTTATAATTTGTTATATCATCCATACAAAAAACATAGTCTAGAAATATTTTTAATTTGAAGAACTGTTTAAGACTTTCCTAATCTTTAATTTTATATTGGTCTCTTTATACATCTCTTTGTCTTCAAATATGTACGTCTAAAGAGCACTTGGTATACGTTTCACTTCCCATTGCAAGGTATGCTGCACTGTTGACTTGTACAACTGTCTTGTCTCCTTTCTACCACTAAGATAGGGATCTCATGTTTTCCTATTCTGCTGTCTTCTCATTCTTGTTAAGCGTTTCTTTTACCCATTTTTTTAGATATTTGTGGGAATTATTTTACATATTTCTAAATAACTGTGTCAAAACAGCTGTGACGTTGTGAAACAGAATTTTAACCCACACAGTAATGGGAAAAGTTACAGAAGTTGCTGTGATGGAACTTGTATACTGGTAATGCTGACCTGGCACTGTGTTCAGAACTTTTAAGTAGTCAAAAGATTGGCTGGGTTCTGGCGGTTAAATGTAATTTAATTAACTATATGTACTTAGAATAAATTCTTCACTGAAAAATAAATACTTCATTGCAATCCCTCTCAATTTTAAAATCGGTATCCTTTTGCATACACATTTTGCACAACTAACAACTAAATTAGAGTTGAAGGCATTTAGAATCAGGTCTCTTCTCTCTTTACTGATATAAGAGGACCCCTTTTTCAGATGTTTGAAATTACATCAAAATAAACATTTTTATTTTCTTGTATTTCAGCATTTTAGTAGATTACCTAGAGTTTCTTTTCTTAAAAATAATTTTTTTTTTTCCCATGCTCTCTGGAAAAAAAAGCTGGCAACACTGTATAATAACTTTACATGCAATTCCAAAGGAAAAAATCCTTTAAAAATAAGTATTGATTCTGGCCAAATTTTTCTTCACAACAGGAAGGAGGCAAAAGGAGTGCAGGTGTCCTCTTTGAAATATTGCAAAACCCATTTGTAAGGATATGGAAATTTTATGCTGTATTTTATGACATTATAGATTTCTGCAATTACACCCAAGCTCAAGAACTTCAACTACGTCTCCTTAAGGGAAGCCTAGTGAAAAATAACTTTGAAGGCAGTTAACCATTGCAGTACTACAGATTTCCCAATCTGTCTTTCTCAAAGGCTTTTCTATTCCCAAGACTCAGATGTCTTTGTGTAAGTGACACTGAGATGTCGGCATGACATCAGTATCACTGTAGGGACAGTGGTCAAAGAATCCTAAAAAGGTATATTTTCTTCCCTTGCTATCTAATGGTAAATACAAATTTAGAAGAAATGTAAAATATATGCAATAATGAAAGAAAAATATTTGTTAAAACGGTGTTATGCAGATGATAATATGGTATTTAAAAAAAATGTTTGCTTAAGCAATCTCCACTCCACCCAAATAAAATTGCTATGAAGCTCTAGGGGGCAAGTAATCATTCTGATTAATGAAACTGTGGAGAGAGAGAGCGAGCTGCTGGGCAATGTAGGCTGCAAGAATAGTCAGATGTTTAAAAAAAAAAAAAAAAGCCAGAAGTTCTTTTAAAACAAATAAATTGAATTTACATATGTTGTATAATCAAATTATTTTTGAAATACTGAAATAATTGTCTCATTGAACTTTGATTCCTTGTGACCCCTTGTGCCTCACTTAATGCGTGATTCTGCATGTGTCTCTTTCTTTAAGACTAGGACCTGAATGTGTAAGTGCTTTAAACTGATATTATGGATTTTTATTTACCTCCAAAATAGTGTCGCAATCATGGAGCTGAAATACCTTGGGGAATTCCACCATAAAATATTCCTCCTGATTCTATCACACACATCTTCCATTCAGCAACAGAAAGTCCCATTCTCCAGGAAGCTGTGATATACTGAAAGTATTCTAACAGCTCTCTTGCAAGGTCAGAATCCACTATATGTTTTGTGCCAATGAACATACATGAATGGAAAGGAAAGGATGAAGAAATCTGTTTTTTATTTTCAGAAACACAGCATCAAATATTTACTCAAAATGTTTTCATCTTTATACTTTCTTCCTTAAAAGCCTTGTTATTATAGCATACAAATAATATGTAACTTGGCTGTGGCATGGATATTTCATTACTATTGCGTGATGGGAAGAACTCTACCAACATAGACAGTCATAGAGCATTTTGAAAAGTCTTTTGAAGCTGAGGAAAGAATTCTACAAGGGCCTCTCATTCCTTGGAATATATTCAAACTACATTGCTTTCGTGTCACTTCACAGTAGTAGAAGTAAACGTTTTGCTCAAGTAAGCAAAACAACTGCTTTAACTAGTATTTGTAGGAAAGAGAATACGGATTAGTATGGCTTACAGGCTGAACAAGAATTGACAGTGGCATATTGCCATGAAAAGGGAAACATTTAAGAACTCCTTATAAGAAGAAATCCAAAATATGTGAAGTAATCCCTCGGCTCAGCAATAATAAGGCTTCAGATAGTATGCTTTGCTCAGTTCTATGTTTTGATCTCCAAGATAGGCAGAGTACTGGCTGAAAAGCACATAGAGGAGAACTGACAGTGGTTTGAAATCTGGAAACCTTTAACTGTGAGAAAAGAACAAGTACATTCCAAAATATTTCAACTTTTTTGTCCTAAAGAGGAGAAACTAAAGGAATATTGTGTGGAAAAGAAATGTGGTAAATAATATACTAGCAGAGAAGAAGAGGATAATGTAGATGGAATGAGAAATAATGCTCTTGAATTGCAAAAAGAAGTTCTGTTAGATATTTGGAAAAACTTGCAGGAGCAAAAGAAAAAAGAATTCCTGGAACAAGCTCCTGGGAAACCGTGGAGTTGCAATTATTTAAGTTGTCTAAAAACAGGTTTAACAAGTATCTGTTTAGTCTTATATGGCTGATTCTATCTTAAAGTAGTACCCCCACTGATTATGTATTCACTCACAATGAAAATTTTAGACAGTGAATGTGTTGATTTGCTTCAGATATATTGAATCACATTATTATTTAAACTGGAACTTTTAATTAAGGAGTGTTTTAATGCACAAAGTTAAATTTTAATTAAGAATTTTACTCAATTTAATTGAAAAAAAGTTGTTTTAAAGAAAACTATTCATTTGATATGAAAAATAAGTTTTAATTTGATTAAAAACAACCATCAGGATGATTTTTCTATTATGTTAGGCAGATCCATTTCATATAGAGTAATAACCTTCCAAACGTTCTATAATTCAGCAGGTAACTAAACCATCTGGTCTCTATATGTGTGCATATAGAGAGTGTATGTGTGCATGGTATGTTAAATGCATGTGCTTTATGCATTGTGATCTGAAGACAATGGTGAGAGGATTTGGGTGGGAGAAATGGAAGGACAATTTATTGCCTCCTATTGGCAAATTGAAGGAGTGGAAAGACAGATTAGCTGCTATTCACTGTACTGATTGGAGCATTTTGATGAAAGTCCATATATGTTTTAGATCCTGAGCAAGATGAATCATTATCAAATTTTAGCAATTTCAATCACTGGTTTACTTATGTCACAGTAGCATTCTGCCTTTATATGTACTCATTTTTGTTTTACCTGTTCTGAAATCAACTGTCTTATGAAAGAAGAACAGCAGAAGTCTGACTTCTTCCCATAATCTGGCTATGTAGTGGTAAATCTACCAGATTCGTCTTTTTGCCTGTCTAGGTAACATTTGGGATATTATAGTGATGCAGTTAAATGGCTTTCCTACATTTACAAGTAGAAACCATACATTTCACAGATTTCATACATTTCAAAAATTTTATACGTTTCAAGCAGAAACAGAGAGGAAGAGTTAATTGAAGATCTCCAGGTTTTGCATTTTTTACTAAAAAAGGTCAACAACATTGAAGTGATTCTTCAGCAGAGAGGATACAAGTAAAACCTGTATAATTACTTCTGCAAATTTTAGGAGAAACTCTTTTTCCATGAGCTTGAGAGATCTGATCAAAGATGTTTCTACCAACACAGAAATTCCAGGGAGACAGCTTAACTGCTGGTCTTAGAGCTCTCTTCCTTGACAGGTCTGTTTGGAGACAATATCCATATTCTCAAAGAGTCAACTTCCTTCCACATTTAGTGGAAATTACTCTCCAGGGATCTATTCCTGCAAGTATCCATGAGAAGAAATGAACTGCTATCCTCTTCCGGATAAAAAATGCCAGTGGGAAAAAATTCAATTCAGACTTTCAAACAGGAATGGAATAATATTTCTAAACTGTTTGGTGTAGTTACAGGACTTCTCTAAAAACAGGATGAACGAAAAGAAATTAAGCAATCTTTTTCTAGACCACTTAGGTGGTCATGTAAGTTATCTAAAGCTAGGACATTTAACTGCTATTTCTGTGTTCCAGCTCCTGTGGTATTTGTTTTCTGTGTGGAGAAAAAAAAAAAAAAGTGTACAGATTGTTTCCATGTTTACCCTCAGATTTTTATTTTTTAAAAAGGAACTGGGGAGTAGAATAAGGATGTGAAGAGTTGTAGAATGGAAACGGGTTGTTTAATATTTCTGGATGTTGCACAACTATAATCTTACAATATCTAAGAGTATTTTATAGACTTGCTCTACTATATTAAATATTATAGTATAATTGAAACTATTGAAATTACAAATGTATGAATCTTAAGATCTCTCCAGTCACTGCTGAGATCAGTAGAAATACTTAAACTTCGAACAGAACAAGACTGGATTGCAGCAGAATTAAAAGATTCAAGATGGCAAGCATACTTTACAGATGTTCAAGTTGGGTTCAGATGTTCCAATTAGATTTAGATTTTGTTGCACATTATTCTTATGAACAGAATATTTTTTAAACATCTGACTAACTTGCAGGCACACAGCACTTAAACACCACAAATGACTCATAACTTGCTTAACACATGAAGTTCAAAATATTTGTTAAAAGTCTGAAGCAAATTGAAAACTTTGGAATGATGATGACAATGCTGCAATGAGATGTATAACCACTGCCTTTGACAAGCAGGTATATTAGTCTAATCCAATTTCCTTAGATATTTTTCCATTTACTTCAGACCCATAGAACAGGGCTATTTGGAACTACCCAAGCAGGCTTGACAGCAAATTCTTATTCAAACCAGATTTATAGAAACTTCAGCCACTAAAACAATATCAAGCATACTATGTTCAGAACGTTGCAACATCAGTATTAATACTGTCACTCACTGACCTTAAGCTATTGACTAGACAATTTGGAAAATGATTTATATCTTTCTTTTTAGGCTTATGGAAGTTATGATGGAATGCATATTCTGAACAATTTTAAGATTTTTATGTCCTTTGTGGCTTTTTTCCTTAGAGGTGATATTAGGAAGACAGTTCAGAGTACTCACATAGCCACGCTGTTCTGGGAAACTAGTAGGGTTCAGAAACATTACTGAGATTAAGAGAGTAAGAATATGCCAAATTAAATGGCCTGAAATCTTGTTTTCTTCTCAGATACCTTGGAAGCGTTTCACACAGTAATAACTTATCTGTCTTTTCTGCTCTGGTAGGTTATATATCAGGAGAAAATATACTTTTTTAATGATACATTTTTGTACATTCCAATGGGAGCTAAAAGCAAGCCTACTAGCATTTTCCTCGGGCAGAACTTATTTTAAAAACATTTGAGATTATTTGCTGCTTTTTGGAAAGAAAAATGGTAGAACCATGGATTTGTGGCATATTTTCATATATTTCTGTAAAAATATTTGGTGGACAAATCAGTGGGAATCTTTGGAAAATCTGTATTTTGGTGTGCTTATGAGCAGCCAAAGTACCAAATGAATGCTTTACTGGGAATATAAAAATAAGCAAACTGTTTTCAACACTTCAATAATGTTGACAGCTTACAGTGCATTCCTCAAAGTTTGCGCTCATTCCTGCTATAAGCTCTGTTTGACATGGTACATCTGGGTGAGCACGTGCAAGGCACAAAGAGAGGTAAGAAAGATGCAAATAAACCTTTGAGAATCATTTTCCTTTGGCTGAGTGAGAATATTACCACTTGCTTTCATAATAATTAGATCATGCTGTGGTATGATAGTCTTGCACAAAAATCAGTGATAGAATAGTACTGTACCCTGTTTTGTTCAAGACAAGTATGTAAACATAGCTTGTGAATTTATGCGCTCAATTCTGTTTTGTGAACAAGTCATCTACTTTATCTGGAGTTGCAAAATGGATGCATATGAAAATTGTTACTAAAGTATGTAGAATCTCACACGGGGGCAAACAAACTCACAGCAGGTTGGACTTATGTGCTTAGTGGGGCTTGAATTAGGCACTGAATCAAAAACCTGCTATGAATGGAACAAATAATGGAAAACACTCTTTCTATTATAATGAAAAAAATATTTTTGTTTTGGATGGTTTTGTACATGCCAGAAGAAACAGACAGGAGAATGTTGCATTCATTGCTACAAGTGAAATATTCTGCTTTAATTTTAAAGAAGGTTAAGTAATCTAAAATTCACAGATAATTGTATGGCAGAGCCAGTATTTGTTTAATCTATACTTGTCTTTTAAGCATTAGAATGTGATAGGATTCTATGAGAGCTAGTACAAGTTCAGTAGAAATTATGAGCAGGGTCAGGAAAAGATAGCATATATGATTCTTTCTGTGCTTATCGAGTGTGTGCAGCAATCCTTTGGCTACCCAATGCAACTGTGCCCCTCAAGAAAACAAGATAGGAATGAGTAAATTCTGTAAATCATGATAGGATTTAGACATAGGCTTGATACTTATCAAACATGTTGTGAGGATGGTGCTTTTAAACAATTAAGTTTTTCAGTCATCTCGTTAAAATTAATGTTTGTATTTTTTTCCAGAATTAGGTTGTAAAGGAAGGAAAGGCGATGAAGCACTCAAATTTTCTTGTAGCTCTTAGTGCAAGTGGTTGCTAGTCTCCTCACAGAAGAGATTTGAATTTCATGTCAAGCCATGTCCGTACTGTCCTCTACAGGGGGAGCCAGAGTGTGAACTTGAACATGAGTTCTTGTAGAACCATTAGAGATTTTATAGTCTGAAAGATAATGTAACTGCACTACAAGTGGCACAGCTGTGTAAGATGGTGATCTGACGGGAGAAATAATTAGAAGGGGAACAAACCACTTAAATACACTTAAATCTATGTCAGAAAGCGGTGTTGCAATGTACTATCTCTCAAATCATGACATCTCAGGGTGTCATTAAGAAATAAAGGTATTAGTGTAAACGTGAAATCAACTTAGGCCATTAAATAAGAAGCCCTCAGAAAGAGTCTGTTTTATATCAACAGGACTTGACTTTAACATGTGTTAACATGTTAACATTTAAGCTACTCCAAAGAGCTTTCTACTGTAATGGTTTTGGGTGAATCATGTAAATTACTACTATCTTCTTTAGTTTTTTAAAGACAGCTTTAAAAACAGATTAGCCATTCATTTCCTGTGTAACAAAATTATCTTTAGCAATAAGCAGTTGAAAATCAACAGACAGTTTAAAAAAGCAGACTGTTTTCTGTTCTAAAATACTATTTAAATATAATGTACAGGTACATATAGGATTACATTTTTGTATATGTCTTTAGACATGAACACTTGGTTTCTGGACCTAAGAAATTAACGTTAGCTATTTTTCATTCTAAGACAGCATCACCTCAAAAAAATTATATCACTTTCAAACTGTGTGATTTGCAACACAAATACTGATTACCTTGTATATTTTCCTTTTTATAATGAATGTCAGTGTTTGAAATCTCTGCATGAAGTATTAATTCTGCTAAAGCTCATCCCCTTGAAAAAAATGCACTTGTGTCATCCCTTAATTCATATGAGAGGGAGCCATCTTGTGGTTCCACTGATCTTCTGATGTTCTCCTTAAATAAGTTCAGCCTAGTTACAGACCTGTGTGGACTTACTCTGTTCTAATATACTTACATAAGTTGTTAATTCCTACTTCTGTACCTACTCTACATGCCTAATGAGAGCTTTATTTGCTCTCATTTTTTATTTTATTTATGTAGTAACACTGATTTTCAAATAGGTGAGGTATTCGATTTGGCCTGTTAATAGAAGAATTACAATGTGACATGAGCATGTTTTAGGCTGAGCTCATTATGTCAGTAGAGATTTTAAATGGCTAATACGTAAATTACAAGATTACAATTTTTTTTTTTTTTCCCAGTATTATGAAAGGAATTTCAAAACCCTCCACTTGGGGAAGAACTACCCCATACATCAGCATGTGCTTGGGCCACCCAGCAACTTTGCAGAAAAGGACTTGCAAATCCTGCTGGGCATCAAACCGAAACATAAGCCAGCATGGTGCACTTGTGGGAATGACAACTAATGCTGCCATGTATTTAGGAAGAGTGCTGCCAGGAGGCTGAGAAAGGGTAATCTGCTTAGCAGTGATGAGGCTATATCTGCAGTACTGGCTCCAGTTCTAAGCCCTTTAGTACAGGAGTTTATAAAGTGAGTCCAGCAAAGGACCACTAAGATGACTAAGGGACTTATAAGAAAAGATTGTGTCAGCCTGTTTACCCTAGAAAACAGAAGATTCATGGTCAATCTCATCAATGTGTGCAAATATCTGACGGGAAGGTATAAAGTAGACAGACCACTTTCAGATGGTGCCCAGTGCCAAGATAAGAGACAATATGCACAATCTCACATACAAAGGGTTTTCTCTGAACACCAGGAAATGTGACTAAGTGCTGGCCCAGGCTGCCCAGAGAGACAGACTGTGGAGTCTCCTCTTTGGAGATCTTCCAAAGCAAACTGGGCATGGGCCTAACATTCTGCTCTGGGTGGCCCTGCTGGAGCGGAGTTTGGAGCAGAGGGACCCAGAGGTCTCTTCACAGAATTACAGAATGGTGGATGTTGAAGTAAATATTGAAATGCTTATTTTTTAAAAAAATGTCAATATATCTATGTATTGTGTGTCTATATATATATTTGTGTATACTTCTTTGACTCTTCACTGCATTATCTGGCTAATACGTTTTTGTTCAATTGCTTGTTTTTTACCTGATACTATGTTTTTGTAGCTTTCATGCTCTGAGAACTATGCATCTCAACATGAAAGCAGCTGCTTCTGTAGTTTTAGAAGATTGTGTGTGAACACATCCTAATAACAGTGTCAAGCTGATGTTGTGCTTTGTCATATAAGGGTGGACATAACTAAGCATTTGCACTGAGGCTGCTAAGAACTTTTAGCCTACATGGCATCACAGTGACATGTGGCTGTTACTGAGACATCGATTTGTATGCTATTTAAAAGTATATAAAAACTGTTACAATCAAATTAGTAGAACTTGAGCTGTTCTCAAAAGACCAATGTGTTAGTTTTCTGGAAACCGTTTTCTATGAAGAAATAGCTAGTAGATCCCATAGATCTGTCTGTTAGCCCATCAGGCTATTTTGCTGCAGCATAATACTTTACATTTCTAATAATGTCAGCAGGGTATGGCTGGACTTATTTCAGTAGGCATTTACCAATATAACTTTCTTTAAGTTTTCACAATGGGCTTTTTTTCTCTCTTTATTCATTCCTGCCATGCCTTTTCTTTCATGTTTTCCATCCTGGAATACTTAAATGGTAATGCACCTTAAGCACTGGCAAGGGCTTCAATTTATTTTTCAAATGGTATTGATAGTCTCTCCTGTGGCTTTAAACACATTGCCTAAAGTGTCATTAAAATAATTGCAGTTTCTGAAAAAATGTTCTTTATTTTTGAACAAAATATCTACATTGACATGGGTAACGCCATAATTCACATATTTTAAGACTTCTGTCTGCAGAGAATGTCAGTTTAAGTGCAATATGATACTATAATACAATAAAAAGAACTTTAATCAAATCCATGCATAACACATTAATAGTTTTACCAAAAAGGAAGTATTTGAGGTGAAATTGCCATTGGATGTTACTAGACAGAATTCACAGGAGAATATGTTTAAAACTCACAGACAAGTTATTAATACATTATATATTTTTCCCTTTATTTTTTTTCTATATCCTTTAAAAATCTGGGATCACTAGCACACAAAATATGTATATAATGTTAAAATTTTATGGCAAAAGCTTATGGCACAATTATTTTTTTTTTAGTACAGCTCACAATTACACATTCCTGGAACATCAGTAACTTTTTCAGTCCATTTTGTCCATTAACATCACTCTGTTATGCAACAAAATATAAACATAATAAATGTTTATTGCATATTTCACAAAGATAAAAGTGAAGAAGTGCAGTAATATTCAAGAATGTCAAGACTACAGTATGAGCCAACATTTTTCTGGCATTTAACCCACTGCTTCTAGCAATCTAACCTGCTTCCACAAGCCTTCCAAACTGATAATATTTCAGTAACTACTGTAGGTGATGTGTGTTGCCTGAAGGCACCTTTTCCATAACCACTTAAAAATAAAACACCTATTTTATTATTAACAAGTAGCTTAGTTTGTGATTTATATCTTTTTCTTATTAGTTTTCTCAAAAAGGAAAAAATTATGATGATTTGATATTGTTCTGATTGTATAGTAAGATGTGGAAAAAATTATTTTATTACCTGCCAGGGGTACTTTGAAAATTAATAGCTCACTCAGCAGTTTCACAGTATAAGGCCAAATTCTGCTCTGTTGGATTGCATTAATTCCTATGAAAGCTCAAAGGAGAGCAGAAATTACACGTAAAATATATCTACTTTTTGCAACAAAACATCTCAGCTTGGGCTGGGTACTGTATAGATAAGTTCATTTCCATCTAATATAAAATTATTGCTAAAAATAATAAATTTAATTTTTTTAAGGATAAGGAAGACTTTCCCTCCTATCAAAAATATAAGTTTTTGTACAGTTTATCTTATCTACATTAGCAACCTACAGTTCTCTATTGGGTTATAGTACAAAGTGGAAGCAATAGCTAATTTCTTTAATATAAAGTGCACAGTTTAATCACCTAAATATAATACTTTCTAATGATTAAAGAGAATCATCTCTCACAGATCACAATGGATTTGTTATAAAGGAGTCTATAAAAAGTTTATGGAACCAATTCTAATGAAGAGAATGGAAAGAAAACTAATATATCATTAAACTGAAAATGATAATTAAATCTCGTGTTCTTCCTGCATTCCTCTAACCTAGTTAAGTAGTAGTACTTGCTGTCAAAATTCCTTAACAGGAATACGTACTTTATGTAAACATAGCTAAATTCCAAATAGTATAACACTATTATTTCTTCTTTTCTCTCTTCCTCAATGCCCCTCTAACTTATCAACGTTATTGAGAAAAAAGACAACCCTCTAACTCTATTTCTCTGATATTTGAATATGGTCTTAAAAATAAGATGCATTTTGCTATGTGGAATTTAAGTGGGAATTTGGTAGTTGAATATATCTGCTGCACCTTTGAGTGACATTTCTTATCCTTTTGAAGACCTGAAGCTTTTGGCTTTACTGAGGCAAGCATGGTTTAGGTCACATATCTCTAGTCAGTGGTGAGTAACAGACATTCTTGCCTCCAATCGTCCTATAATCTCAACTGACATTTCTGTCTTTCTCTACTAAGTGACTTCATCCTAAATCATTTAGGAATGATCTAAATGAAGTTTAAATCTATTTTGGTATACCCAGTATTTAGTATACTGCAGAGGCTTCCGTTATGTTGACAAATGTTATGGTTCCTGTTAAAAAAAATCAGTGGAGAGATGTTGGTTACATTACATCGGAATTGAAAATCTTTATTCAACTCAGGTTCAGATTACAGGCCAAATGTATTTACATTTGAAAACATCATTATGGAACCATTTTTCATTTCTCCCCTATTTGAAATACTTTTCTTACTAATATATTACTTAAAATAAAATTCAGCAATGCTGTAGAGTTTTTATGCTATAAAAATATTTAAATCTCTTCACTTTCAATATGCCTTCTTAGAAAACTGAACGCTATATGTAAGTTTTCTGCTTTGCTTCCCAATGTAATGGCTAGAAAGCAGAATAACTAGGAGTTAGAAAATAGAATTACTAGCAGTTATTCTGATCTGGCCTTATGCACATACCACTTCAATTAAGAATTCTTTATTGAAGAGAAGCCAGCTGTTTTGTAGGGAAAGAATTGAGATAAGCCAATTTTTAATATGATTGCTTATTGATTATGAGTCCAGTCCAGTACTTTAAACAGTTCTTAAAAAGAGACTTTGACTTGACTGTTGACTAGAATAAATTAATATCCCTTTTCATATGACACATTTTATGACAATTTTAAGGGAGAAAAATATAATCCGACTAGTTATGTAAGTTCATGATACATGGATAAGCACCAGTGTTCATAAATGAATGGGATTTTTTATAAATACATTTATAAATTTATAAATATGAAGAAGTAATAAAAAATAGTAAGTAATAAAAAAAATATTATTTGAAGTGAATTGAGTTC
The DNA here is from genome assembly GCA_037305975.1 of Chrysolophus pictus. NCBI lineage: Eukaryota > Metazoa > Chordata > Aves > Galliformes > Phasianidae > Chrysolophus > Chrysolophus pictus. The sequence continues at coordinate 47,447,368 of CM074579.1, read as the reverse complement.
ATGTCAGATCATAAAAGAAGAAAAACTATTTAAAATGCTGTTTTAAAATATTATTCTTAAAATAATAGCGTTTAAACTGAAGGAGGGTTATAAAATTTCTGACAGAGCTGAATAAAATCTGAGAGCAACTATTTTAGAATCTCTCTAGCTAATCCTTGGAGGAAAACAACAACAAATTCAACCAAACCCCAGGTTGCTATGTTATAATCCTCAGTGCAGAGTTACACTGCTTCCATTACTTCATATGCAACATGCCTTTGGCAGTGCACCAGATGTTTGCCTCCAGCTGTATTTTGCTTTTGTATACACATTCTGAGCAATAATGAAGCAAAAATTCAAAACATGTTCAAAACAGAAATATTTTGCAACGAGAAACAGCCTCGTTTACTGGACTTTCACGTAATGAGTAATTCTAAATATTAGATTTATATCTTAGCATATTATTGTTTTTCAGTGGAAAAGAATGGCAAGACTGAACACCTGTCTACAAATGTCATAAATATGACCTATTGTCTTATAACTTAAAGAAAAAACTATTGACTTATTTAGTCCCAAAAAAAGGAAAATGTCTCTGAGTATCAATAGGTTTTCTATTTATTACCCGAAACATAAATAATGTAAAAAACAATTCAGGTCCCTTTTCATGTTTTAGAAAGGCTACATGCTTTTTTTCCAAAATTGTGAAGCGTTAACTAATCAATGCCTCAATCATATAAATATACTTAAAGAATACTACAGAAAACTACTATAGTATTCCTACATTAATCTTCCTGTGATATATGTAACATGTAGGAAATGTATATGGATAAACACAGTTGTAATCATCCTCATAGTATTTCAGTGAAGCAGTTGATTATTTGCCTTTAGTTTTGATTCAATATCTCTTTGCACTGAATTAAAATGAAGCATTGCAAAATTTTGATATAGTTTGTCTATCTCTAATACTGCATGAGTTTTGTCAATTAAGAAAAAATTTGAACTTATAAAAAGGATTTAAAAATGTTTTAATTTGCCAAAGTACAGGTAATTAAAAGAAAAAAAGTCTTTTGCAGGAATCAATAGTTCAGAAATGTTGATGCATCTTCCAGGTGATATATAGACTATTTAGCTGTAAATATTTTGTGTTAGCTGAGATTATTTCAACTCATACCACCCAGGAGATTGATAAGAAGCATACTGAATAAATTATATTATTTAAATGTGTCAACTGTGCTCATTGCAAAACCACAGGTCCTGTCCTTAGGATAAGACAGAGTCTTTAAAAATCTAAACTCAAGTAATTTATCATTATCTTGTAAAACTAAAGTAAAGGTAGCAAATACTAGTATATTCTCTAGTACTATGGGATTTACATAGACTATTCTAGATTTGGGATCCTTTTTTTTTTTTTTATTTAAAATACATGAGAGTTTTAAAAAAAACATTAATAAACATCAAATAGTACTGTACAATTATACTACTATGTAACAGTATGTATAAACACTTGGCAGTAAAGCTTGAGCAGAGAGTGATTTACGATGAGCTGCTAACATTTGATCTAGAAAGTTTGCAGTTGCAGGTGTCTTCTCTTGTGTCATTCTTCCATTGCACCGTGAATGGGCATTTCAAACTAGGCAGGATCTGTTTCCCCTCCTCAGTGCTTTTTGCTTTCCCAGTCACTTCTCACTCACGTGTTTCTCTCAGAAAGCCTCCTGTTGATCATGGCAGACAGATCTCTATGGACTGCAAGCCTCAATCTTGTTACTGGTGAATATCTTCGTGCCTTATGATTTTGTAAATTACCCAGTAAAAAATGTTGAAAATCAGAAAAGCTAATGGGAAACAAGCTCTGGAAATTGTGTCTATCTTCTTGGCTCGGTCAATGAATACTTTTCTCATCTCATCAGGGCTTTTAGGTACAGCTTGAGCAGGATTATTTGGCCCCTTCTGTGCCACTCCATCTTTTGCTTGCAGACATGGCCCCACTCCATATGCTGTAAAACTGAACTGACTTTCCCGTGCATCGTCATCCTGTTGCATTAAAAAAAAAAAAAAAAACAAAAAACAAACAAAAAAAAACCACCAAGATTTTACAGAAATTTTACCAGTTACTAAATATCATTTACTATATCTTTACCTCAGTGACATTTTTGAATCCACTGTTAAAGTGGTTGAAATTTCAGCCCAATCAAAGTTCATGTCAAAATACTGTAGCAGCTCTAACGAGCGCAGAATTTTTCTACTTGTTTGACTTCGTAATCTATTTAGAGAAAAGAGAAAGCTTAGAAAATGAGTCTACTGGCTTAGGAAACTAGTGATAATCAGGCACACATCTTCTGATTTGTTTTGATTTGTGAAGATTTGCCTGCAATCTTCAACTGGGAAGACTTCAGAGTTCTTTCAGACAGCAGCCCTTAACTCTATGTTGCTTAAACGGGCAGGATGGCTTCTTGTGATACCTATCACACAAGCAGTAACAGTGTTCATTAGTGAGAATTCTGCCTATTTTATCTTTGTGTTTTGTTATTTCTGCTGTTCCCTGTATGTCAGATAAAGCGAATAGTATGTAAAGTATCTTAGTTTGGAATAGAAATAATATAAAATATTTAAAATAAAGTTAGTATCTTAAAAATATATAAAATAAATTTTAAAATAAAATAGATGAAAGCTGAAGGACAGAATTTTGATTTGACAATTAAGATGAAAACTGTCAAAAACATTCTGAATTCAGGAAGCTATGCGTGGAAGTGGTTTAAAATCACAAGATACAAACCCAAAAGTAAATGATCTTGAAGATATATGTTATTTTCATAGCATAGACATCTGGAATGTAGCTTCTGTCTGGAAACTCATTTTGTACATCTCTTTACCCTGTTATAAATATTCCTTATAAAGCAGGCACAAATACAGAGTGGTAAATAATACCTGGACTGCGAAGCCAGCACCAAATTTTGTTTTGAAATACATTTCAACATAGATTTCTAGTGTGTATGCTACTCAAAGATAGTTCTATGATTTTGATGGCATTCGCAATTAAAAAAAAATCTTTCCCTATTTTTTATCTAATTATCCTACTTGGTTTAACATTCTGGAATTCTGTAGATCATGACAAAATATAACACATTGTTTCTTAAAAAAATTCTTTAAAAATTTTTTTAACTTTTTATTTCTTTTTTGGAAATCCACTTCTATAACTATTCAAATAAGGGAGAGAAGCAGTCATTTTTTTCTGTTGAAAGAGAAATTTTGATATTTTGAAACTCTGCTTAAAAGAAAATCATATAAACTTTACATTTACCACAGTATGTAAAGTAATTAGTGTTTTGGTTCAATAGTTCTGAAGCTTTTCTGTTTCATGTAAACCTCTTTGTTTTATTTTTTGAGCTAACTTCCCACTTATCACTGTTCAAATCTCAACATCAAAACTCTCAATTTTGAAAACGTCAATGCATTTGAAAATGTTTTTGAATGGATGATTAATTCTGAACATATTAAAGTTTTGATTAAACAGTACTTCTAAGAAGAAAAGATTTCTTCATTTAAGAAACTATCAATTAACTTTGTTAGCAATATTAGTTGAATCAGTTATTGGCAAGAGAATGCATATAAATTAGTAATTTTGAAGTGAACTAGTTGGTAAACAGCATGAACATTCAGCATGGCTGAATCACCCAACTCTTGTAGTTGTAATCTAATTACAATACTTTCTCATATATGTAAACTGAATTAACTGATAGACTACTATAATTCACTGAAACTGCTATACTTTGAATCTGTATCATATTTCTTATATAAAAACACTAACAACAAAAATAAAGGAAAATTAACATGAAAGCAAAGGATGAAGAAAAAAAATCATTGATTTACTTTCATATGGAGATGAATAACAGAAATACAAAATGTTAGGATGAATTTTGATGACGTGATAAAACAAATTACTCCATTAGTGTTCTTCTCCTGTCTGAAAAGGTGTCATGGTTTTGTTGTATAGATCTCCACACAGCAAATTTCTATCTGGAATGTTTGCTCATAGTATGACATGATCCATCTCTGAACAGGCCAAATTTTATCTTCTGGTAGTTCATTGTATGGTGGGGCCTCTTTAGCATGATACTACTGCTTCTCAACTTTTTACCTTCAGGCCAGTCCATCACCACTTTAGGATTCCTGGACAGCTGAGATTCTCCTTTCAATAGCCTGGCTTGTCTCTGTTGCAGGTGCTGTCTCATCACAGCATTAGAGTAAGGCCTTTGGCTTTCAGACGCTCACTCTCATTTTACTTATTAGCTCCAATTCTAATTTTATTGTATTATATAGTATTATAGTGCGTTATCTTGCATTCCAATATCTTATTTAGTAAATAAGTTTGTTTCTCCTCAAATTGTTGCCACTGTTTTGATTTTAGAACCATTTCCTGTTTTTTCCCTTTTCCCTTTCCTGGGTTTGGATCCATGTGTTCCCCCGCCCTGCTAGTCACAGAATCAGGCCAAACCAGTCCGTAAACCACTGACAATAGGAAATATTTTAAGAGTAGTTGTATTCCAGTTAACAGGAGTTACAAATATGGTAGATGTGAGAATTTATACTGTACTTGATATTTCAGCAACTTTGCACATACGAAAATCTATAAATTAGGGCTTAAATCTTCTCATGGTTCTCCAGAAATTATAAAATAATTCTGCTGTGTAGCAGCTTTCAGTTGGTTATGTTTTCTGGATGAGACACTCTGCTTTGACTTTACTGTCTCTGTTCTATGTCTACCTGAGTTGAGCTTTAAAGGCCAGGTTCCTGCTTATTTTTTACTTGCAGACATTCTTTACTTAATCTACACGCAGGATGATCAGTAGTACCCTTTGCTATTGAGGAGTTGATGTGAAGATCCTTCTAGAAGTCTAGCCCAGTGATGCTGAATGGATAGTGTCTACTCGATGGCAGGTAGGGTGGTTGGAGCCTGCCAAGTCAGACTCAAGTGCTAGGGATATAATGCATACACAGGAAAGGGCACTTTCCAGAACACTGAGTATCACCATAGCTATTTTCTGGGGTACCAGCTGGAACAGATGTAGTTCTGGAAGTTTTGTAGCAGGTTCATAACGCTATAAAAAGCATTAATTTGGCAACAGATTCGTATCTAAGGGTGCTCTTGTAAAGCAGGAAAGATGCAGTTACTATTATTGTTGATAATAACATTTGAGTGCTTTTTTGAGGGCATTAATATGAAATGACAGCAGTACTCCATGTGCTTTTATAAATTGACTTGGCTACAGTCCTTCTTTTTTGGACTAGAAATATTTCTGATAATCCATGTGTTGGTTACAGCTGTCACAGCTGTTAAAGTCATCTAATGGATACCCTGTACATTTTAGTGGAATATCTGGACAGGGGATCTTCCATTGCATTCGGGGTGATTTTTTTCTTTCATAATGTAATAATGAAGCTCTTTTGTGTGTGTGCGTGTGTGTCTCTGTCTCTGTGTGTATTCATTTTAGTGCATCATTGTTATAAAAAAAAAAAAGCTTTCTTTTTTATTTTAGATAAGACTTCCAAATTTTTAATGCAAATGAACTTCATTAAAGCTTTGGTATGAATGTGCTTTTCACAAATACTTCTTTGGTACTAGTAGTTTGAAAGTTATTCTGTGTATGGCTACATGTAAATATGTTATTATCTCTATCAAAATTGCTGTAATCGAAGAACGATAATTTTAGATAACATTTTTTTATTTAAAAAGTAGAATTTTTTCAAGGCCCAAGGAAATCTTAAGGCCCTTTCCTGTGTATTGTACTCAGCTATAAAGCTTTCCGTTTCTGTGGCCATGTGTGACTATGCTTTCTCTTCACGTATTTAATAATACACATCTCTTGAGGAATATTATGTATAAATCCTAAAAATATCTCTGTGGCCTTTTGACTGTGGGTTTTGGTAAGAGTTTGAGGGTTTATTTGAAGCTGTGGCTTTGGTTATTTGAACACTATTGTTTACTACTGAACTGTTTTGCACTGCAAACAGCTTGCTTTTAAACACTAATCTGGTACCAGTTGATTTCCTCTTGAACTGATGTCACTGTCTCTTTGAAATTGCAGAAAACAAAATTTTAATATCATGTTTTAATCATGATTTAAACAGATCAAAATAGATTACAAAATTAATGAGACAGATACCTTTCTTAACATTTCACGTCATCACATACAGGTAGCAATGAATGGAATCCACATGGAAAGACATTATTTCAGACAAAAGGACAGGGCCTCTGTTAATGATTGGATATCACATTTTGACAAATGGGACATCTTCTTCATAGTTTACCCTTAAATTTGTACTGTAGATTTGAGGCAAAGTCCCGTCTATAGGTCCTGCACATCTCAAGCCATTGCTATGCTGTAATGATTCATTGATTTCATTTCCATCAAGAACTCCCTCAAAATACTTTCATCAAAATGGATGGGTTGACCAAAAAGAAAACAAAAGAAAAGAGGTGTGATTACCATTAAAGACAACCTAGTTTGCATGTCTATTTTCCTCACTAAAGATACTTGTGATCTTTAGATTTTGGAAAATAGAATTCAAAGATTGACTGTTCTTGAAAACTAAATATCTTATTTTAAAAGCTAATCTAAAATCAGTGGTATTTACCATAGGAACAAAGTTCATGTTTTTTTCCCCATTCAGAATAAACACAACTAAGAAAAAGTGCTGATCATAGGTATGTTTTGGTTGTCCTATATCGTTCTTCTAATTCTGACATATTTTTCTTTTGTTTCTCAAGACCTAAAGGAGAGTGTATTTAAATATACAATTCATATTCATTCATTCTGAAGGTGTTTCCATCACATCAGCAATATAATATTTGTGAAACTTGCACTCACTGGCTAGATTTCCTTCCCAGACAGAATTAAAGCACGATAGATCAGATGCTAACTAACAAATGAAGTTTTTAATTGGGAGCAAAAATTAACATATTCTGATGATGTATTTTTGTCATTTCGGTAATTATAAAGAAACAAGAAAATAATCTCTTATTGTTATGCTTACTGGGGAAAAAAACAATGGATAGATTGCATATTATGCTGCAATAACTGTTGTTCTGTTTTGTTTTTTTAAGTGTGTTTATAACAAAATCCCATACTTCTCTAAACTATCTACAAATTTTTGTCACTTCTGTAGGAATTGTATGGGGCTTCTAAAAAGCAATATGCCTTTCAGTTATTTGAAATCATTAAGTGAGGTCTATAGCTACAAAAATAAAAGTGGTAGCCAGAGGGTGCAGTTATACCTAAGAATCATCTTTGATGTTGCAGCTACTGCTGCCCAGGAAGAGAGGCAGCAAATATTATATTAAGGTGGGTAAGAAGGAAGCAGTGACTTTTGGTAAGAAAAAAAAAAAAAGCATAATGGCAAAGACAGATGAGCTCTAGATGCCAAAACCTCTTGATACAGCTCTGTACATTGTACTGTGTACAATTTTATAATTTTTCTTAAAATTCAATTATTTTTCTCTGAGCTTGATCATCTAGTTTTTAAGAGTATTTACATGTCCAAAGTTTTTAATCAGTATTGAGAAAGAATAACCAATTATTTTGATTAGATTTATGAAAGATACCAACGTTGGAGAATAAAGCAAATCTATTTGAGGATATGTTTGGAACCAAGATGTAATCCAACAATTTGAACAAAGAGTCTAAAAATATATATAGGGGGATAATCAGTAGGTGCATGCACAAGGTACTACATTTAGCACAGAATAATCAAATTCATGAAAGAAAATGGTTCTGCAGTAGTTCTGGAAAAAGTCCTGGAATTTATGGAAGATCACAATCTTGATACGGATGAATCTTATGCTGTTGTTAAAAATGCAAATAGCAAACTGTTTTAGATAATCATGTGTATATAACTTGCAGGATTTGATCCTTTGGCTGTTCGCAGCTCTTACTGGCTACTCCTAATGTTGAAAATATGATTTTTAGGAACTACGTGGCTTACAGAATTTCCAGGGAAGGAGAATGACAATAAGCAAAAGTGTGGGAAACATGCCCCAAGGGAAAAGATTGTACAAACTAGTCCAGCAAAACACTTAATACCATTAAAAATAGACTGAAAGTACAGTCACATTAAATATCACTCAACACAGCTGTTTAATTTGACATGGGACACATTTGTCATGGCCCACCTGCCCCCTGCCCAGTAGTCCATATCTGCCCAGCCTGTCGCCCACAGTCCAAATCTTCATGCAGCTTTTAGAGAGCTGCCATATTTTCAACTAAGCACCCTGCCACCAAAAAATAAAATAAAATAAAATTAAAAAAAAAAAAAATCTGTCTTTCTCCCTTGTGTCACAGAAAGTACATTTTTTTCTGCTGCTGTCAGCAAAATAAATAAATATTTAATGGGGCCAAGTTTTGAAAGCAGACACAGTCTGTATCACCCTCCAAGCAACAGCAAATGAGTTTCTGTATAATCCTGAACAAGTCTGAACACACAGGAAGAGGCAAATGTACAAAAATGGCATTTTCATTTGACTGTCTAGCTTGCCTTTTAACAGGGACTCTTGCTAGTCGACACTGCTTAGTTTTGCTTTCCAGAGTTACAGATTTTCAAAATCATCTAAGTAAGAAGGAAAAAAAACTTGGAAAAGAACCTCTTGTGATGTAAGGAGTAAATTGAGGTTAGTCTTCAGGAATTAAAAATGTCTGAACTTGTCATGTTGCTACAGTCAGACTTTCATCCACACTATAGATATTGACTGAATGCCAGTGAAAAGCTCTGCATGACACCAGTGGTGGGTACTCATTGAATGAGAAGTCTGTAGAAGTATTTTCTCTTTGAAAAATCAGAAGTAGGCATTTTGAATGCTGTTATAAAACGTTTTGCTTATCACAGATTTTTAACTTGTAACCTTACTTGCTTGACTTTACACATTAGCAGTGACTTCCTTTAACAGCAGCTTAGATGGCTTCTGCCATCAAATAAATGTAAGTAGCCACTGCTCTATTAAAGCTCTTTGCTTTAAATGCATGAAATACAGCTGTTAAATCTAGAGTGAAATAAGGAACAATATTTTTTGAATCTTAATGCTGTACAAAGTGCTGCAAGTAACAGTCATGTTGATCCACTGAAGTATAATCTGACTCTTCTAACAGAGTGAAATTTGTATCTGTGCAGATGGCTCCCACATGGCCCATGCCTCATTTAAAGCCCTCTTAATCCTCCTTTTGAGAGTTCAAGTTGGATTTATGCAGCATGTAGTCCTTGTAGTGACCCTCAGCCTAGAGTGGATTTCGTTCAGTGCTGTCATTTTATTTATATTGCCACTTTAAGCAGCAGTGTGTTTACCAAACTGAGCCCATATCCCAGCGTTAGACTCCCTTCCAAGCTGTGAATACTGTTAGCTTTACCTTGTTCTTCTTCCTCTTCCGTCGGAATCGCAGGAGTTCTTTATGCTGCCTTGACACAAAATTTACAGCTGCGTATTCCAAAAGTGCAGAAAATACAAAGAGCAGACACACAGCCATCCAGATGTCAATTGCTTTGACATATGACACCTAAGAAGACAATAGAGCAGAGGACTTAATATTTTCAAAGCACAGATGTAAAGTTTAGCATTTCATGTCAGGATGAAGCTCGTTAATATCTCCAAATCCTAGCACTCGTTTGTGAAACAAATTTTCAAATGGAAGTTCGATAATAAGAGAGAAAACAGTGGAATACTTACATTTTAATGATTATTTTTTAAGTGTCGTCTTTCACAAATATTTACTATTTTTCACCCTAACAGTTTCTCTTAATGTACTGTATATTTTATCATAAACAAAATAATCCACAAGGATCACATGCTCTTCCTCCATTTCTCTCAATGAGATCTGTGAATGATGCTAAGAATTACTCTGTTATACTGATTTAAAGTTCCCAGACTAGAAATTGTTGAAGTGAGATGCAAAACTCTGATATGTTCATTTTTTCTACTAATACAGGCAGAGTAAATTAAAGATATAGATTTAAATTCAGTCTACTGAAAATGAGTTACAGAACTGATGAACTCACTGCAGTCCTTCATTGCCAAGCTCAGCTGCAGAACATGATCTGGACTGGGAATATGGAACCCTCTCTGCGTAGAGATTTACAAGAGTTTTATCATTTAAGACAGCAGAGCTAGCATCAGGCCTCAAGAATGTGACAACTACATCTGCATCTCCCTTTGGTAACCCCTTACGTTCTTGCTTTTCAGAGTTTTTACTGTGTTTCATTTTCTCATCTGTTAATGCTACACTCAGGCATATTGTGATCCATACACATGAGGTACAAAGCACATTCACCTCTTTTAGGGTTTTTTACTTTACCTAGAAAAATGTAATCAACAAACCTAAAAAATCCATGTTAAAACTAATACAGAAGTGGAATTTGTTTTTATTACGTACATTTTTTCCCCACTAACTGCAATGAAGACGGTCAAGGAATAACAACTGAAAGGAAAACCATTCTTAAAAGCAGTTCCCTTAAGAAATTTGGTCATATTTGGTAGCACTTTACTAGATATTGGGATCCAGAAAAGGACAAGCTAGTTAACTGATACCAAGCAACACACATTTGGTACAGAAAAACATTGTTATCATTGCTTGCTGAGGTATGTTACTTAGCATGCTGTGGGATAAATATTTCAAAGCTATTTATCTCCTTCAGAATAATAACTGTTAGTAATTAAAACATATAAGATTGACTTAAGGACTTAATTTGCCACATAATGTTTTTATTCTGTATTAATGCAGTACACACAGAAGAAATTTCACCTACCTTCGGAAGTGATGCTCGTGAGCCTGAGCTTTGTGTTGTCATGGTCAGTACAGTTGTTATGCCTAAAGCCACTCTGGCTGGAGCTGCATCCATATTGATCCAAAATGACACCCAGGAGAGAATCACGATCAAGAGACTTGGTATGTACATCTGGATGAGATAGTAACCCATCTGTCTCTCGAGGTGAAATCGGACTTCAATACACGTAAACTTTCCTTTTTATAACAAAGAACAAATATTCAATAGAAATATATTGTTATCTCAAGAGTGTATACTGCATCAAATACATTTCTTCTCTAATGAATGGTGAGTGTTTAACTCCACTTCTGTGACTTTTAATATGTGCATTATGCCATTTCAAAAGGATTACCTGCTGGAAAGAAAGTTGTCTGAATAACTGCAAATTTAAGAATTCAATAAGCTCTGGAACACTTATTTCCTTATATATGCAAAGAAAAACCTTGTACTCCCATTATGTTTTGGTCCAATTTTATGCTTAAACAATTTTTTCTTTATTCCAATGAATCGGAAGAAAATGTAGTGAAAACAGTGCAGGTGCTAGGTCATCAACAAGAGATCCCGTAAAGTACTTCCCTTCACCTCCATTCAAATTGTTTCAACTTAGAAATAGAAGACTTGCAAATGGGCTATTCCAGGAAACTGATTGGCCTGATTTTTCTGAATACTGAGCATCAAGCAATTTCTACTGATTTCTACGTGCGTGACCAGAGTTTTGATCTAGATATTTTACTCTGTAAATTGTATATTTTTTTCAGTGACCTTGACCTGATTTAATTATATTTTCTAATTCTACTCAATGCTTACATTAATCAGACACAAACGGTGTCGAAGGCAATGCTCTTACAATAAATACTGTATATATGACAGAGTTTATCATAGCAAGAAATATATATTTGACAGATTTCTTACCTATTTGAATAAGAGCATTTCTTAATTCCAAATTTAACATGGAAAGACATTTAGTTATTTATTTCTTAATTGATAGGAGGATTTTTCTTTTTTGCTATGCTTTCAAATAGTTTTTGATAGCATTTTCCTAATCGAGCTTTATCTGTTTTATAAGAAATGCTTCCGTTAACACTGCTTTAATATTTATCATACTAATGACATTTATGCATCAGATTTATGAATGGTTCAAAGAATAAGCTTGTTCTTTACTTGGTATACTATATGTTATGCTCTAACATTAGGCATTCAGAAATGAATACTAGATAAATTCAAACTGAAATGTTTTAATTCCAAGCATAATTAGTGCTTGGAATTATATTCTGAACTTTGTTGTTTTCATAGTATTTCTTTTAACAGGCCCCTAGTTATTACTACAGTGCTATAGTAAATTCCATTGTGTGAAACCTTTATTCTGACAAAGAAAGAAAAAAGAAAATCAACAACCCACCATATTTACAAAGGCAGTAGTTATAAAATGTTAAACGCACAAGTTGTAAATCTAACTGCACTGAATGTGTGACTTAACATTCCTGCCTTTCTTTTAGGCCCAGGGATTTTCTGCACCTGCCAGTCCACATTAGGAGCTGATGGAATTACACTGACTTTGGGATTTCCTCCTCAGCTGTAGCGTGCTTCCCAGCCAAGACTTCTGTGTTCCTCCTCTCCTCTGTTCCCATGTAGTGCTGAAGAATTAACTTAATAGGAGGCAACTTCCCAGGAAGACAGATGGCTACCCAAATAGAAACCCTTCTGTTTCTGCATAGATTACTGGGCTTTCCCATCCATGAGAGACATAAGAGAAAAAGGCAGCAGACAGAAGTCAGTCTCAGCAGAGACCATTTGCAGCAGTTCTTGGTCTAAGCGTGGAAAGGGTATTGTTAGTTTTTGCCCTTCCTGGCTGAGATCAGAACCACCTACATAAACTTGGCTGATGAAGCCGAATGGAAATATAGCTTTCAAACTAGCAGATGTGAGCTTCAGAGGCTGTGCTGTTTTTTCCTAGCTGAAGCCATCATCCAGCTGTGAGCTCCTGTTCTTTCCCTGTCCCTCGTCCCTTTGCTTCCTGCACCTTAGATATTTACAGAGGAAAGAAAGACGACCATGGAAAAATTGTGTATGGACTGCATATGTTGAGAAGTTGAATGGGTTGAATGGGGAAGATGAAGTTAAAGAATTGGGCAAGTCACCAAGATTGCAGATTTACCAAACTAGAGATACAGAGACATTAGAAATGGTCCCTTACAGAATCTATCAGTTCTGCTGGTGAGCAATAGCCATGTCTGTGCAGTATCCAGGATTGCTACAAACAACACTTCGAGTGAAAAAAAAAACCCAAACCAATCTATAGACAACACAGTTCTGAATATTTTTAATCAGGATTATGATTAGTATAGTATCTGTGGTGATGGAATTATTCAAATTTCATTTGTGCTTGCTAGACAATGTTCATTATGTATGAATTTGTCTATGTATGTTGGTCTGTGCAGCTACTGGTACTTGCAGTTGAAAACTGGCTGTTCCATGAAAGCCCAGCATGCATGTGACACAATCAGGGTAAGGCAGGACCACCCTTGTAATGTGAGAAGTCACATACGACTTTTCTGGTTACTAGGATTTCACTTCATTTTCTAAATTTGTCACTGTAGACATGCCAGAGGATGTAAAAACAGATAAAAATGGTCATAAATATCATTGCATCAATTCAAACACAAGACCTCATGAGCCATTATGCTGTGCTGTTGCTGAAACTCTTCCATCACTTTCCATCAATCAACTCTTCCATCAAGAACTTTATATATGTTATTTTTAAGCTACAGTTACAGCAATCCATTCTCAATTGGACATGAAACTCTAATGAGGGCATGCACTGATTAGTTCTTACATACTGTCCTGAAGCTTCAAGTTAATTAGTTTCACAGGAAGATTTTTAAATATTTCTTTCTATAGAATGTCTCTCAAAAGCTTTCTATCCTGTGTTGCACCTAAACTTAAACAGGAAAATGATATTTGGTCACACGAAGTGAATTACATGGGAGTTTCTTGTGGAGTATTCTAAAAGGATATCTGTCTACAGGGTATGTGTTCAATCTTCTAACTTTTTGTTGTTGTTGCTATCTTTCACTTATGTGTTAATAAACAATAGTAAAAAAAAAAAAGATGTTTTGCTTCGTATACACATTAATTATATTATATATTTTTATCCATGGCTCAAGACAATTCCTCTTCAGCCAGTGTAGCCATGGCAAGCCAAAAGGTTAGAGACTCACGGTCATGGCTCATACGTTATGAAGAAAAAGGTGTAAGCTCAAAAATGCTGAAAAAATAAAGCTTCTATCAAAGTCAAAGGTTTAAACTGTGATGATTTTAATGAGAGTTCTCAGGCAAACTATTTAAAATATGATTCTACTTTGGTTAAGAAGTTTGGAGAGAAATCACTGGAAAATCTGGCATTTAAAATAAGTTTCCATTCAATATCAGATTAAGTCTGACAGTAATGTTGTAATTCCTGAGTTAGAGATTTTTTCATGAAATGTTCCAATGAACTTTGGAAAACTGTGGAGAATACTTTCCACCATAGATTCTTCTTTGATAATATCATTATATGGTTTGTGAAAGCACAGATATTGGCACACGTAAAAAGCACAAAATCAAGAGAGCTCTAAAAATGAAGCAGTGGTTGCCTTTATCTCTAGAAGACAAAGACAAATCATATAAGTAAGTTTTCTTGTCTGTCTTAAGGATTATGCTAAAAAGGATAAAGGAATAATATTAATTTGAGGATTATTAACAAACGTATGTTTGAGTGGAAGTATGACCTTCCTGTAGGACATGTGTCTCCACCTCTGGAAGCTCATCAAGGATCAGACATATTACTATTTGTACAGTAAAGGTGCACATTACATATTTTTAATTTGTTTCAGAGAACACACTGAATGTTGGTATTTCTATTCATTCTAAATAGTAACCATTAGAGAACCTTCAGTTCTCTACCCTTAGGGTATCAATGCAGCTGTGATACATTCAGTGTTGAAAAACACTTTTATTTTATTTTCAGTGCAATAGAACATTCTTTATGAATGCTGCCTGTTGAATTTTCTCTCCTCTAACAATTCAGCAGAATCCAAATAAAGTAGTTTGAAACTTAAATTTCAAGTTATGTTTAACATATCAATAATCACATTGGAGAGTAGACTTTAAGAGAGAATGAATGAATGAAAGAATCTTAATTGTGTGCTTTGTTTTTAACTTGAGAAGATGGAAGCTGTGCACTCTTAGCATTTGCTATATATATTTTTGGAGGATTATTATGCTTGTGATCATGCAATTTTCAAGACAGTTTTGTTTACAATTAGAAACAAAATGACTAAATTAGTATTGATAAAACTTTGTTTTTCCCAGTATCCTAGAGATAGATGGTAAGCTAAACATAACATCACACTTCTACAAAGATCTCAACTCAGGAAGGCTGCATCTAGTTTGGACACTCATCTATTGTACAATAAGGATACTTTCAGCTGGTCTGCATTTTTCCATTGCCATTAAGAAATAGAGCAGGGATAGCTGGCTTGGATGAAGTAACAGGCTTTTCATGATGTAGCCAGGCAGAGCTTAGTGCACAGCATATGGACTTTTTGGTCTTGGCAGTGCTTCATATCCTGAAGTGTAGATGTAGTCATGGCATTCGCTAAAAAACAAAACTCCTGACTGAATTGCTTATTTCATGTTATTTCAAATATGTATATTTCAAATATTTTCTTAAGCTTACTGAAATAGAAGTTTTCTCAGCCACCAGGTGCATTTCACTGTCAATTATTTAAGACAATCTTGTCCTGAAAAATGCACCTGTATGTTTCAATCTTCTTGTGAGTTCACTGAGAATATTAAACAAATAAATAAATCTCTCCAAAATAACAATGAATGTAAAATGATGGCTTTTTGGTTTTAATCACTAATATGCTTTCCTACCTGTATTGTAATGCTTGGTGCAGTAACACAAATCCTTTTCTTCTTTCAATAGAAACTGTGGCAGAGTGAGTCCTTCTGCTACTTGAACTGCTCCTTTTTCTTGCCATTCAAAAATGAGATCATTCATTGTGTATCCAACTAAAAATAAATAAATATAAACTCTAAGTCAGCAGCAAATTTTGAAAAGCAGGGACATACCAAATAGTGATGACTTCAGCAAATGCCATTAAAGTAGAAAATGCAACGGATCTCTTTGGGCTAGTTAACAAAAAAGCATTATTTACCATTCTAAGCCACACTGAGGTAGGAAAAAAAGAAAGCTTTCTTTTTTGAAATCTTAATAGTTATGTAGCATCAAAATCAGCTATGTTTGGCTCATTTTTATGTATTTATCCTCCCTTGCCCCATCATATCTGCCTCGCATTCTATATGGAGTGAAATGTTAGACTGTCGAAGTTATATTTATGGGCTTATGTCAATTTGTATTAATTTAAATACAAATTCTTGAAAGGAAGTAATGAAAATTTATCGAGCAGTGAGGTATTAGTTGAACTGAAAAAATACTTTTCTCTGAATCTGGTTGAAAACTTGGAAAAGCAATTGATCATAATCTCATACTAGCTGACCGTGAAGAACAAACTGGCACTCAATATTCAGATTCCTGTGTTTATTCTTACCTCGTGAATGTAGAATTTAAATAAAAACTTAACATTTGTAGCTGAAGTACTAATCAAGAGGAAGACCTTGTAAAGAGCAAATAGTTTTTCCTTGTATTTCTATTTCTCAGATGAATATGTGCGTGAACTTTCAATGAGGAAAAACTGTTCTATATCCTCTCTATATGTCAGAAAATATATCTTTGAAATTCTATTCCAAAGTTTTCTGGATAAATTGTCTGGTTGTAACAACTGAAAAAAAAAAAAAATTGCTTCCTTTTCACATTAAGGTTTCATTTAGTCTTTCTCAGGATTTAATGAATTCAGACAATGTAAGATTTTAAGTCTGAAATCTAAAACTATTGTTGAAATAGCTTGACCCACAGGGGTACACTTGACTCATATATAATAGATTGAAGCATGAGGAAAAGAATGGAGTCATTTTTACATCTAAATTATACAGTTTTCATCCATTTGCTTCTTTTCTGCTTTACTCCAAAGCCAATTAGCTGTTAAGAATAACCTGCAGATAACTGGAAATATCTTTTAACCTTTCAGTAACAATTTAGTTTTTAAATATAGTGTTCAGAAAATACTGAAATTTTGAGTTCTAGTGAGGGAAATAAACTCTGTTATGCAGATGTCAATCTTTCCCCCATTGTGTTCGGTGACTTCATTACTCATTGAATACATCTATAAATACTATTCAGACATACTGTTTTGATATACTGGCCTCAAATCTGAAACACATTTCATCCATTCTAATATGTCTTTGTTGAATGTATCTGCACATTAAGAATCAGTGACCTTCAGATTTGTTCTGTTTCTTTTGGAGAGTACCCTTAATATTAAGTTTTTTTACAAGCACTTAGGATACTGCTTTATCTTCTTTGGTATTTTGTTGGTACTAGTTGAAAATAATAAAAACAAACACTTATCCTTTTAAATAAGTGCTTCAGTAAGATCAAATGTTACATAAGACATTACATGCATGTATTAAATGTACTTTTTTCATCTATACTTGCATGCATGACACTATAAACACAGCTTTAAAATTCAATATCAAATGTCATAAAGTAGAAAAATTCAAAAATATAGCTCTTACCAAACTTTGCATGTATTCAGACAAAAAGCAGTTGTGTGTAAAGATTAGCATTTGAACCATGCAGATTATGGCCAGAAGTGATATCCCCTGAGTAAAACTCATTGAACTGACAAGAAACAACTGCTGCGTCAAAATGTATTTCACTAAATCAAATTCATTCATCTCTAATGCATTTTTAACTTTGAATATCTACTCTGTCCACTAATTCTTCAATAAATGTAATATATGAAAAACAGTAAGTATATACAAAGTACTGATATAATAGTTTATTTTTACTGTCTACATTTTAACTACCCAAATACAGCTTTAACATTCAGTACTGTAATTCTAGTTTTCTAAGACCATACTGGTACAGTAAACGTGTCCTAAAACATAGAAGAGCTTAATGGAGATACAATTTTATGTTATTCCAAATAAAATAAAATGTATAATGTATATCTTACTTCTATTAGATATATCAACTCTATTACATTTTTGTCCCTTTATCCAATGTGAAATACAAATAAACCAAACAAATGTGCCCAATGAATTAGTGAAATCTACAGTCAAATTAATTTTGAATATTGAACTACTTGATAACACTAATTTTTCTCTGGATTTTTTTTACTGAGAAGTGTTATCTATCCTTGATTTTCTAAATGAAAATATGTTATTGTTTGATACAGTTCCAAACAATTTGATGAATATGTTCTCTTTTCCACCTATCACATCGTTCTTTCAACTCTGCATGAAAGAAAGCAAGAAAAACTACAGTGGAAAATATCTTATTATGTGTAGATATGAAACAAAATCAGAGAATTTTTAAGAAAGAAGTGCAAGAACAAACTGCAACTCCCTGAATATTCTGTGCAAAAAGAGCTAAATCCCATATTGTTCTGCATTAGAGTATTTTTTTTTCAGGAGTAACTGGAATACTCATAGAGCTAAATGAGCTTCTTTGGTATCTCAAAACAGAGAAATATTTTTGTTTCTTAACTGCTTTCATGAAGAAGATCTGCTGCATAGCACAGTAGTTAGCACTTAGTGCTGGTGGGTATAGTTGTGTGCATGGGGCGTGATGGGGAATAAAAGAATATCTATGAAAGTGGTTTTTAAAATGCAGACTAGTAGTTATTATACTGTGGTTTAAATACAATAACAATTTAAGTGCATGGTATTATATAAATAAGAAGCCTAAAGATCGTACATGGAACATTTTAGTTTTGTGAGCTCTTTTGAATAATGTAAAATTTATTTTTCCTATTGAAGTGGCGCAGCACCCTGAAGATATCATGGCGTATTTTGAAGCTACCATGAGGTTCAATCTCAGCAACAATGCCAAGTAGAACCTTATGGTCTTGATATGGATAAGGCACCAAAGTATTTAGTATCATCAAATGTGGGGGGTTGCGTGCACAGCAATTTACAGAAACATAGGGCGCTTTGCTAAGGAAAATTTTGGAGTCTCAAGGTCAAAATATTATTTTTTTAGATTCGGGATCCTAGAATTGCCCGTCATAAATGTTTACAATATTGAAATTATGTGGATAAATTTAAAATCCCGAAGCCACCACTTGAGTTCAGTGGGGCTATATATATCATTCATGCATATGTATGTGGCAAACTGAGGCCTACATTTGCAAAATGGAAATCTAATTAGATACTGTAACAAAGCAGGTCTGCATTTACTTTACTCAGCTGCAGAATAAAACATACCCTCAGCCATCTGCGGCTGAAATAACTCATACAGGAATAAAAATAAAGGTGAATAAAGTAGTTCACTGCCTGTACAAGATTGGCTACTCCTAGTTGAGCAAAAATGGATGACTGAAGTGAATAATGAGCTCTCCTTGTGCTAGGCTTATACAGCACCATCTACACTGATCAAGCTTGTAATTAGAGCTGAGTGTTTCTGAAGCACAACTGCAATTAAAAATAATTGATCTGAACACAGCTGTATTCAATAGTATAATTCAACAAGACAGATATCTTCTCTGTGTGGTCTTATGTTCTGGCTGATACTCTTGCTAGGAAAGGAAAGGGTCCATTAGTTATGCTTTTTGTCTGTGTCTTGTACATATTCTAAGAGTGAAAAAGTAGGGCATTGTTAGAAGAAGCTCTGTTAGCTTCTACATTTGACATTACTGATGTACAGCTTGTTTCACCTCCTCTCAGTGAGTTTTCTTTCTAGTCTAAGTTTTCTTTTACAAATGGAAGAAAGAGCGTGTTCAAAAAGTAGGAAACTGCTATAGTGACTCACCCACAATGTTGACTGAGATAATCATAAGTAGAGTGCATTCACTTGGCAGAATGAAAGTTCGTGAAAGAGAATCAGGTGCTGTGAGAGTAGGTAAGATTTTATTTTCAGGTGTGCCACTTTGGATACAAGGGAAAGGAGGAGAAAATAGACAAGAAGGCGTCTAATGGCAAGTTAATCATAGAATGAACCAGAAATCAATAAACCTATAGAAGTACCTTATTAGTTTCCATGTAAAAAGGCTATGATGTAGCCTTCTATACTTAGAAGCAGTCTGATATAACTGGCCTCAGTTTCTTCCTAGATTAACTGCATGTTATCTCCCTTCCCCCTGAAATTAGAATAAACTACTTTGTTTTAATTTGGTAGTGTAATCTTCTGTGATGCTAGATGACATAGAAGGGACCATCATAAGAGGTTAAGGAGGATCATTCTGATTTTTAGGCTCCTACTGATATATGACTTCAGTGGCATGTTAGTAGCATTGCAAATGCTGTAACCTCCTCACCAGTAAATGAAAAGAGAGGCTTTAGAGTTTTTGTTGTTCATAAAGGTGAAGGCAATTCTCCTGTGCTATTGGAAGGGGTGGAGCCTGGCCCCACCTCTCCTAAACCCCATTTAAGAGCTGACTATTACTAGGGAAGGATCTCTTTTGGAGATTGCTCCTCTTGGACTCTTCTTAGTGAGCCTAGGATAAGTGTAAGCTTTCCGTCCTTTCTTCTGTAGTGTGATAGCCTGTTCAGCCTAACTTTCCTGTATATTTCTTAATTATAACATCCATACATTCATTGATTGCACATATGACAAGACTATAATCCCAGGAGGAGATGGTTGCCAGATGGAGAAATTCTCAGGAACAGTCAAGAACTGTGTGTATGTATAGCACTGTGACCTTTCAGAAAAACAGCTTTTTAAAGAGAGAACTCATTTTCTGAATCCTTAAGTGATTTTTAGTAGCCACTAAAGAGTGTACTGGCAAACCGCTGTCTGAGATGAATATGAAGAACTGGCAAACTGAGTACAATTAGTCTTAATTTTCAGCATGAAGGCTCTGAAACAATTAGTAAAGTTGGATTTGGCCTGCAGAAGTTTTTCTTTAAATCTTTAGATCTATTAGAGAACTTGTGGTGAATGTGAAAAAATGAAAGCAAAACTCTGTATGGTGGGAGGAAATGGAAAATATAAGACAGGAGATGAAAAGTGGTTATCAGGACTTCTGCTTGGAACATTTGATGTAGCTATTTGAATAACCTAGGCATCAAATAAAATGAAACTGTAGTGATAGTCTATTAATTTATCTACATAAGCTATACAGAACTCTTCAGCAGAAGACAGACAGGACCAATAAAATCTAATCTTTAGTCCACAATGAAAATTTTCTAGTTAAATTGAAAATTTTCAGTGTGTGCAGTTACATGCTTCAAGAAAGATTCATGGGGAGATGAATGTAATCTTACTAAAATACTTCAAAGTAGCAAGGGCAATCACAGTGCCTACAAGAGAGAAAACTAGTTTGTTTTTTCAAAAATGTATTGACAAATTGTTACCAACACTTGTAAAGACAAATGAATTCCTTGGAAGGAAGTGTCATTGGAATCTGTTTTCTTCCTTTCTCCTTCACTATTATCATTTTTAGTAATACATATAACTTCTGCATTCATCCAATTCTGAAAGAGGATCCAAACCAACCTTAGGTAAGATTCAATTCAACCTTCATGAATGGATCTATAGAACTATACAGAATACATTATAATAGAGTTAAGCAATTTATGACAGCTGTATACAGTTTGAGAGTATGAAGATTTTAATTTTGTTAATTCAATATCATCTTTGGGCAATAAAAGCCTATTGTTTCATAAGCAATACACCCAACAAGTTTGTCTTGAAGAATTATTAATAAAGTGTCTTGAAAGTATGGACTTCCCCAAGCTGGTTAAGGACTCCTCCAGAGAAAAACAAAAAAACAAAGCTTGGTATTCAAGAGGAGTGATTCCCATGAGTCTCCCATGATTGAATGAAATCTCTTGACAAATTTAAAATACCTGACAGCTGTCTTACTTGTGAATTTCTTTCCTTCTAACCACTTTTAAAGTACCATTCCAAACTATGAAGAACATTTTTGAGCTAACTTCTGATCTACCTATATATCAGTATGTCTTGTAAATTTTCTGCTAATTCTGTTCTATTCTTGAAAGACTTTGCTTCTCATACATCTTTTTAAAATACACATATACACATTAAAACCTCTTCTTCAATAAACAATCATGTGAATAACATTATTAAAAAGAAAAACCAACCCTGAATATCTAGCATTCTTGTACTAGAGAGTTTGATTTGACTAGAGGTTTTATTTTATGTTTCTTTTAAATCCAGTGATTAACCTAAACTCCATTCTCTTTTTTTTTTAAAGTGTTTTGTAAGATAGAAGTGCAAGAGTAACATTGGACTTATTCTGCAAACTGAGATGTTCTGTAGGCATCCAGCTGAGGAAAGAACAGCAGTCATGTTGACTAGAGTAATTTCACTGCTTTTCCATTAGGTATCCCAGCAGAGTGGCTCCAGGACAGGCTGCCTACAGATTACTGCTGCAAAGAACATGGTAGAGTTTTGGACTGCGCCCTAAATTTCAAGCAATGAGACAACAGGAAGGACTTGGCAGATCTAACTAATCTGGCTTCAGCTTGGGGTAAGTATAAATTCTTACATTATAAGTTACGTACTTAGAATATTAGCTCTGAAAATCAACTGTATTGTGATTGTAGGCTAAATTTATTCCGGATTACTGAGAAAGCATTATTCTATGTATTTCTGAGCCACACTCCAAAGGGACTGCCCTCTGATGGAATCGGTCACTGTGGTAGGCTTATCCTTATTAGATTTTCAGAAAAGAGCAGCATTTCAGGCACATACCTCTCCCACCTCTCTGAAACCTAACATGTGCTAAAGTCTATAAGTTTTCAGGTGTCACTTTTATATTAGTTTTTGTAAGATCAGCAGCAATTGCACAGTTGCTCCTTCCCTTTCATCCTGTGTTAGCTGGGAACTGAGGAGTATGGATATCTATCTCTTGGTAGCTGTGTATGAATGAGGTCTCACTTTAGGTATACGCAGTGGGTTGAGTCACCCTGCTATAGAATAGAAGCCATGTACTCATTCAAGTACATACCCTAGGATCACTGGCAGGTAAGAAATGCAGCCCTGGTCTTTCCCGTGTCATCTGTGTTTTTATGGGAGAGGAATAATGTGTATATCATTTCCCATGTTGCAGACTACCTACTGGCCTGCCTACAGATCTTTCTATTTCAACAATCTCTATCACTCCAATTTTGAGGCTGGAAAGAAAGAAATTGTACTGCTCAGGTAATAGCATTTTGCAGTATAGAGTCAATTTTCTGTGAAATCTCCCAAAATGGGGGATGATTCCTTAGAAAGACAAGAAAAATTATTTTTATCCCTTACATATACTGCTTTTCATGGCATGTTTCTTCTTTTGTGACTAATGTAGTGTTTTAATGGTACTACCGGTTGAAGACTTTATCTGAAATTCAATATTCTTAAGTTATAATTATAATACAACGTATATATAATTGTAATATATGAATCAAGGAATGCTGTGAGATAAAAACAAAATCTAAGAAGATAAAGACAAGGAGATCTAGTACATCAAAGAAAGAAAAAATCTTTCATGTGAAATAAGCCTCGGAAATAAATATCTCACTGACATTTCTTTGTGTCTTATTCAAGCAGAATAAAACTAAAATTATCTAACATGCCTGTAGGCTGCCCCAGCATGAACCATAGAAATGTGGAAGGGATTATATCCTAACTGCATTTTCATTTGCTTCTTTCCAAAGATACAAAAGCAGCTCATTCTAGTTTTTGATAAGTCTTTTGGTAAAATAAATACTTTTGAAATAGAATACATTTTCACTTAAATACTTTTTATGTGCTTCAAGATATAAGTGAAGGGACAAATGCGGCTGCAAACACTGACCTTGGAAAAACCATTACAAGAGCCACATAAAAATACAACTATCGTTTGTGGGGGGAAAAAGCTATACATGATTTCCCTCTTAGGGCTTTCTGTGCTGGAGCAATGGTATCAATATTGATGGAAAATATCTATTACTGAATAAAATAGTTTTTTCACAGCAGATGAAAAATCTACTATTTGTCCTTTATAAGTAAATGGCAGCCTTTCTTTGTGACCTTGAATGGTGGCAAGATGAGCAAGAGAAAAATGAGTGACTCATTACAAATTGTCCAGTTTGCTTAGTGTCATATGCAGGCTTGCAAGGTCAGGAAGTTTAAAGAAATTCTGGAATTAATAAACACTGTAAATTCCTAGTTGTACCAAATCCTACCTAACTTGACACTGGAAATTGTCTTGTTGTGCTCGCTTTCTTTGAAATGTCCCACAGACATTTCTCTCAGTTTCAGGGAGTTGTTGGCTTGATCATGGAAACCTAACAAGTTGATCTTCTAGCAGATATCTAAGTATAGCTGAAGCTGACATACTGCAAGATTTTCTGCTTCAGGCCAGGTAATTTGGCCATAGTCCCTATTTTTCAATGTCTGGAGTTACAGGTAACATAGAGGTAGACAAAGCAACTCTTCCTTGTAAAATCAGGTTTGATCTTTCCCTGTAATTAAAAGATTTTGAACATCTCAAAATGAAGCAGCCATTCTCTATTTTGTTCAGCAGTTCTTTTATGAGCATTATACTACTCTGTGCTACCTGGATATACAGCAGGGAACTTATACTTGCTGCTGAATGGTTAAAAACAAGATGTTAGTGAAAAATGTTTTCTGCTGGAAAACACAGCAAGACATCCAAAGTGATATTCACCTAACAAGTGTTTGTTCCTTATGGTACAGTCTGTGGGAAATGAGGGCTCCTGCAAGGTATCTGTAGAGCAAAACAAATGCCCGTTTTCTCAAGAATGCTCAGCTATTGTAGAACCTGTCCCCATGTGGGCTGAAAGAGACAAGTACAGATAAGTTTCATGAAGTTGTTAAAGCAACAATTTTTAAAATAGTATGTGTGTGTATATATATCTTTCTTCAGCACTTAAATGCTACGATACCTGCCGTCTAAAGCATAGTTACATATATGAATATACCCCAATCTGTATGTATTCTGATACATCTGCCTCATCTTAACCTCTTATTCAGTGATATTGATCATAAAGATGATATAGGTTATTAGTAGAATTATTCACGTAAGTGAATGTGGAATTTTGCTTAAATGATGAATATATAATATTGCCCTATGTTCTTTGACATTTGCAGTGAATAAGCATCTCTCAATTTTTGTCACGGCAATTTCTGCTGTCAGATTTAGCTCAGATTTAGCCGTTGTCCTCATATGAAAGCCTCATTTGTAATATTACCATCTGTCTATCACAATGAAAGAAAAGGCTGCCTTTAATACTTACCCTGTAATATATATATATATATATACATATTTTAATATATATATATTTTGTTTATAAAAGCATGCCATTAGCCGCACAAACAGTTCTTACATACTAATTGATACATAATAACCTCTGTTGGATATTACTTTGTTGCATACTTGGATACTACTTTGTTAAAAAAAAAAAAAAGTGAAAGAAAAAAGCAAGAAATACTTAAATTATGTATATTGTGTTTGTTTTATAATGTATTTCAAATAATCTAGTATGCTTCTTCTATATACAGAAAGTTTTTTTGAAACTATAAATCTAGATCTCATAATCTATAAATACTTATTTACCTTTTTTCCCACATCATTTATTTTCACAAAATCCACCTTGCCAGAATGTTTGAAAGAATGCTATTCTATTCTACTTTATTTTTGTTCTTCACGTGACTAGGAGGACAGTTCTAATAGGAATCTCTTCCAAATTTTTATCATTTTAGGGGGAAAAGGCAATTCACACCAATTTCTTATTACAGGTAAAGTAAAAATTTAATACATATTTGTGCCTTCCTCCTTATACAGCCTTTGTTAGCTCAGATCCTAGCATCAGACAAAATACTTCTTCAAGGCTAAGTGCAAGGTGTGTGTTACACTTAATTCAAGGCAATCTCAGGTACAAGTGTAAACTGGGAGAAGAGCTCCTTGAGAGCAGCTCTGCAGAGAGGTACTTGATGGGTCCTGATGGACAAAAAGCTGGACATGAACTGGCAATGTGTGCTTGCAGCCTGGAAGGCCAACTGCACACTGAGCTGCATCAAAAAATTGGTGGTCAGCAGGGTCAGGGAGGTGACTGTCCCCTTCTACTCTTTGCCCTTGCAAAGTCCCATCTGGAGTATTCTGTTTAGGTCTGGGGGCCCCCAGTACAGAAAGGATGCAGAGCTGTTGGAGTGGGTCCAGAGGAGGGCCACAAAGATCATTAAAGGACTAGAACACCTGTCCTATGAAGAAAAGTTGAGAGATTTGGCCTTGCTCAGCCTGGAGGAGAGAAGGCTTTGAGGAGACCTCACTGCAGCCTTTCAGTACTTGAAGGGAGCTTACAAGCATGAGGGGAACTGACTTTATGCAGTCTGACAGTGACAGAACAAAGGGGGATGGCTTTAAACTAAAAGAGGAGAGATTTAAATTTGATGTTAGAATGAAATGTTTTACTCAGAGAACGGTGAATCACTGGAACAGGCTGCCCAGAGAGGCTGTGGATAGCCCCATCCCTGGAGGTACTCTAGAAAAGGTTGGATGGAGCTCTGGGCAGCCTGATCTATTGGGTGGCGACCCTGCCCACAGCTGGAAGATTGGAAGTAGATGATCCTTAAGGTCTCTTCCAACCAAAGTGATTCTATGATTCAATTATTCAGTTTTGTATTTTTGTCTGTATGTGTGCCTTGAAATGACATAGCTGCTGCACAATTTCCATCCCGTTTTCTGTTCTAATGAAAATATCAAGATACATTATAAATGCAACATATGACAGATTGAATTAGCAAATACTGATTTTTTGTTTCACATAAAAGGTGTTCTTATTTATTGTAACATAATTATTCAAAGCCTGTCTTCTCTGATCTTTTTTCACCTTCCCTCTGCTCTCCTCGGGGTAACTGTGTATAATGCAAAAGACTATTCAAAACACATACAGCTGTAAGTTTGTTTATTCCAAGTTCTGATGTAACACCTGGCTTAGGCAAACCATCAGACTTTCTCTGTTGTTAAAAGATCATTAAGTAGGTCTTCTGTGTTTTGCTTGATGTTTCCAGTCTCAGCCTAGTTGCTATACTATGAATTACTTCAAGTCTCAACAGCCTTCTGGTTTCTAGGATTTCTTCCAGTGTTATGGCTGTTGGTCATGCCGTGCTCAACTTTTGCTTCCTTGCTGGATAATGCTTTGTATGGTCTTCCTCTTTGTACTCTAGAAAGTTCACAGCCCTTTCCAAGATTTTCTAGGGGATATTTCACTGATTTAAGCTGCCCCAGTAGAGAGGCTGAGGACTGTTGTAGGTGGCATATTCTATATTATATATATATTACATGTAGTGTAACCTTTTACATTTCCTCCTTACTGTAAGCCTTTTCTCTAGTCATTTCTGGGATAATTACATAAAAACTACAGATACGTAGCTCTAACATGTAGACAAGTTGAAAAGCTTATGTTTATGAAAAGCTTATGATGCAGGGATCTGAAGAGCATCAACTCAGTATACCTTATCTTGTTCCCATTGTTTTAGTATACCAAGTTATTTTTAATTTCAAGATCTGCACATAAATCACTTCCTTAATTTATTCTCATATTTTCCTTATGTTCTCCCATATAACTGTCTTCCTGTGCGTGTGAACACAGAGAAGACTTCACAGTGAATCACAATACACTTAAGCATCACATAAAGGTAAACTCTGGTACTGAGTAGGTCAGTTTAGCAATAAATTTTTATTTATATGAAACTTGATTGTCTGTAAAAGTAAGAATGAAAAAATCTTTTCCCTTGAAAATTATCAGTGTTTCACAGATTAAAATAGGTAATTCATTTCTGGAAGGTTGTTCTCCTCATGTCATTAGAAAAGAGTATTTTGTATTCCATGCAGAATTGCTGTAATCTCTAGTAAGGTATTTATAAGATGATACATTGCACAAACTTACAGCTTTCCAACTGCATTATACATGTTTGCACATCCATTGGAAAATTTTTGAGATCCATTGGGCAGGACAGTATTAAAGTCAATCTGAAAGAACAAAAAAATATATTAAAAATATACCACAAAAATACCATATAATTACACAGGAGTGCATAATAGCAGAGGGAATCATTAGAAAAAGAAAACATAGTTTTTCATTAGAAAGCTCTCAGAAGGGAGAGTCCCAGTAGAGTTACCTAACTTACATCTAAGGGAATGCAACAACAGCCTGTTTTTTCATGCTGCAGTAGAATTATTGTTATTTTGTTACAGTGTTTCAAATTCTTGACATTGACCCATAAAATTTACCCCGAATTGCAAGAATTTCATTTCAGGTATCAGTTGCAAATTGTGCTGTCAAAATAATTTGTGTTATTAAATTGCTCTAAAGTAAGGTGCTTAAGTTGTCAACACAAAGATTTAAAATAACATTTTATGATATTAGTGGTAGACTACATATTCCTATAAGTTTGAAAGGTGGTTGTCTTTTACATTAGCCATTATATTTCCTGTGAACTGCTTTGTAACCAATAGAAAAAAATAAGTATTTTTACATATCAACACAATAATTTATCTTTAAGTGGTAATTCTCAGAGGAATGAAAAAGAAAAACATATGAGGTAAAGGTGTGTCTTTCCTCTAGCTGGGCATGACTAAGTATCCATTCATCATTCAGTGTTGTGACAGTACTTTGTACTTGCTAAACAATGTCTTGCATGAAGATTTTGTTCATTCATGTGTTTGCTTAACAGGATGCTCTCCTGAGGGTTTTGAGTTCAGCTCCTTAACACATAAGGCTGTCCTAGAAGGGCAGTACTCTAATCCCTCTCTCTTTAACCTGCTCCCCCTTTTTTTGGGCACTGGAGAGCATGCTGGAATTGGAACTGAGCAGCAAGCACAGCTGCACATTTCTTTTACACCTCTTTTTTTTCTTCTCCAAACTCCTTTTGTTTCTTTGTTGTTATAATGTCTTTTCAGTCCACCAGACAGAGTCAAAGGAGGGAACTCACACCTTGGTCCTGTTAAGAACAGTTCCCCAGAACTGAACAGTTTCAAAATCTGACAGGTAGGCCAGCCATTTCAGAGAAGAGGTACCTGGACTTTACTGTGTGTTTTAGTAAATATTTTAGAATTTTATACAGCTTTTTATGTTAAATATCAGCAATTGGTACCTTTTCACTGTTTGCTGGCATGACTATTTTATTCAGATGCATACAGGAGGGGAAGGGAATGAAGGAAATGAAAAGTAAAACAGATTTAGCAATACTCAATTTTCTTCCAGCATCAGTTCTTTAGCAATTATATCACCTCTCAAAAGCTTAAGTGACACAGAGTTGGATAACAATTCAAATAAGATGCTCACTGTATAATTTTAAATGTGTTTCAAAAATTGTAATAGTTCTTAATTAAATCATGGGAGTATAAGCATTCTAGTACCACAAGAATGTGGTGTCCACAGCATCACAGTCAATGTTTGCTCTCATAGCTTTAGTATTATGGGGTTTTTTTGCCTCCATTTCATGAGACTGTGAACTTGATCAGAAATCTATTGAAGTTGATATCTGAGCTTGCTTCAGCAGAGTGCTTGTGTTTATAGTCTGTGTTGTATATATTTGGCGAGAGTAGGGCAAGGAGGAAGGGTTATTCATTCAAACTGCCTATGTCTCTCAGATTGACTGAATCTGGAGATAATTGATTTAGCTTTATATTTTGCTTTGGTTGAGGGAAGGAAACCTTTTTGCTTTCTGTCAATATTTCTAGTGACAGAGTACATGTTGTGACACTGAAGAATGGTTATGTTCTTGGACTGGCATTCTAAGCTCCTTTTGGATATGAAATGTGTGTAAGAGTTTTAACCAAACCCTTTCTTCCAGTGTAAGCTTGACAGTATGTATACAAATTGTTCTTCAGAGTCCTGATGTCTCTTCAAAAAGTTTCAATTACCCTTTGATTCATATGATGTAAAACCAAATGCTAAGTGGAAAAGAGATGTTACATTTTTCAAAATGAATATATTTTTTTTCAAGTAGGTCAAATCTATACCATGACTATAACATTAGTATACATATAACAAATTCATTTCCCATTTGATTACATTTTTGAAGGTAACTGTAAGAATGATTTTAGTGCAGTTACAGTCTAATGATGTCTGTGTTTAATAAAAGTGGGGAGAAGAGAAAAGAATTGGAACAATTGCATCTTGTCAGTACTTAGATGTGATTGCTGCTTACAGCTTCTCAGAACTTTTCAAAAATTTACTTTCCACTTTTCTCCCCACCACCTGCAGTAAGTGAGCTATTCTTAAAATCTCATGCTTCCTCAAGTGGCTGGTGTTTCCGTTGGACTGCGACTGCAATATCCAAAAACAGTGAAAGAGAAATTACATTGGATTGTTATGACATTGGAGGCTACAGTATGTAAAGCTCATACACAGATCTGTTCGGACTGTAATATTCCAAGCATATATATACCATGTGCAAGAGTCTGAGCTCTTCTAGGCTCAGTATCTGTGATTTAAATTGGGAATGATGCTTTTCTTATTATTTTTACTAAAAATACTTCAAATTAGAGATCTCTTTCTATTTTGCCATTTAAAATGAACAGTAATTATGATGAAATTCAATATTCAGAGTTCACATTTACTTTAGTAATTGAACTGCTGTTAACAATTCTTAGATACACTTATGAACTTCCATCTGAAAAAAAAATGTCATTAGAGACTCACCTGATGGAATAAAGCACATTTCCATTTTTGAAAATTCTTAACAACTTATTATCTGTTGTAACTTCATGAAAGTTGGCACCTTTTTCATTAGCAAAGAACAAATCTGGTTTCCAAATTGAATCCAGCATGGATGGATCTAAGTCTAAAGAGTCATCTGGATATTCACTATATGCAAGACGTGGATCATTCCAATTCTGACGGAGAAAGATGTTCACTCGGTAATCCTGAATTAAAGAGAAAACAAGCAAATTTTATCAAGCATAGGGATTTAGCTTTTATTTCATTTCTTAGCCATGTAATCCCCTGTCCATCTGTGGATGACAAAAGAATTACTTAGCTGATTGTCAGAATGATACCTATTTGTATTAGTGGGGGAAAAATGAATAAGCATAATTTCAAGATAATTGAAAAAATCCGAAGATAAGGAAATCCGACCTCTATGTAGTCTATATCACTTTTCATAACTCTAACCCCTCCACAGTGTTTTCTTGAAATGGAAATGATAGAAGCATGCAGAAAGTTTAATGGCATAATCTTTTCCTGCTCAACTTCCCTCTCGTAGGCAGTGAGTCTATTCCACTCTAAGAGAACCTCAGTTCACATCTTCTCTCTCTAATCCTTATATATTTTAGACATACCACTTAAGTGTTTCTGTGCCTCAGCTCCCTACTGAAAAATTCTGTGAGAGTAGTACATTTCTTTGTATGAGGAGGATGTATTTGTTTCTCTTCTGTTCAGATGTGGTAGAGAGTTTAAAAAGGCTATTCCAAAAGCAATACTTCCTATTTCTTTAAGTTGGCCCATAACATCAGAGGCAAATGTTGTTAAAGTGGCAGTAGGGATTGAACCTTCCCACCAATATTCCATGCCATGTTGTTGCTGTGTGACAGATGACAGCAGAGTGGCTCTCTGACAGAATGGCATCTGAATGGAAGTGCGCATGAAGCAAAGGTGTGTCATTGAATTCCTCCATGCAGAAAAAATGGCACCCAATGACATTCACTGATGCTTGCTGAATGTTCATGTAGACCAAACAGTGAATGTGAGAACAGTGAGGTGCTGGGTGGTGCGTTACAGCAGTTGTGACAGCAACAGTGGAATGAATGGATTTCTTACACAATTAGAGGCCACTTATTAGGTATAAGACAGAATAGATGAAAACATAGCAAGAAAAGGAAAATGGAGATAGATAAATGGAGGAATCTACTCCATGTTATGTAACGTTGTCTGTCAATTTGCCTAAACTGAGTCAAAGTAAATTGTTTTAAATTGTTTTCAGACATTAAGGTGAAAAAAAATCCAATTTAAGTCGTACTGAAGCAATTTTTTTTCCTTCGTCCCTGAAAAGTCTGTCTTAAATTGCCTCTCATTACTCATTACCAAAAAAAAAAAGGAAACAAAACCAAACAACAAAAAAACCCTTAATCTATTAAAAAGATATACATTCAAATACTACTGCATGAAAAACAAGCATTCATTGACTCAACTTGTAATTATACTTGTGAACACAGTACCAACTTGCTTTAAACAAGTAGGGTTGTTTGATGCCAACACAGAGAACAGAATTAAACTGCCGAAATTGATTTGCTTTCCTGCAAGAGGATTACTACAGCTGTGTGCTACTTGCACAGGGGGTGACTCCTAACTCAAATTACTCTGTTCTGAGAAGGTTCCTTTGTGGGGGGAGAGAAACCATCATTTAAGCTGTGTGATTTCCTCATGACCTCAAGGCTGCCATTATCAAACAGCTGCTGTGCCCTGGTTGTGCAAAGTGAGGCTGATTTGTGGGTCTGCACTTGCTCCACTGTCTTTCAAAACCCGCATTTACAGAATGAACTTTCTTATATGGTAGGATATTGGTCATCTGCTTCACAGGCACAATAAAATTTACACATGGACATCAAGTAGTTGCTTTTTGCTATCTATGCTGAGACCAAGATTGTTATTGGCTCCAGTACTGGTGTTTGATTAGCAATTTCCAACACACAGTGAAATCTAAAATATTTACAGAATATGCTGATTTCTTCTTCTTTATACTGATACAGGTAGGAGTTGTATTTCCCTAGTACATGGAATGCGGAATACTTCTAGATTCCAGAGACAGATACATAAAAACAAATTTCCAAAATATGTACTTTATCTGAATACTTCAGATTACCTGCTCTTGTAATTTTTGAATGCTGTCATTTGGACCAAATCAACATATTTTCATGCTGTGTAAAATCTAGACTTGTATTTTGCATAATGAAGTCAATTGATAATTGCTTTATTTGTTCTAGGTCACTATGGAATTTAACATGAAAATCTGTACTTTCCAAGCAGTTGCTAAGACTAAATGCAATGCCCCTATGTGAGATGCCACTCTTTTGAAGAATATTTAAATTTTGACTGATTATGAATTTCAATTCTTGTCCGTGAAAGTTCTGCCTTGAAAAATAAATAAGCTTCTTGTGAAGTCATAAAAATCACATACAAAACTGATGTATTTGCTAAAGAATAAAATATAAAATGTAAAGACTTGTTGGAACATGTTTTTACTAAATTAATTAACTACATGTATTGCAAGTGCTTGAAAATCAGGCCCCATCTTTCTAAGTTTTGCACATGCATAGGGCAGTAAGTTACAATGGTTATATTTCTGCCTTCCTAGGTTTCTACATCTGTTGCTAACAGTCCAGTTTTACATAACGCTTTTGTGTTATAGATGAGCCTTTTGCACATGATAGAGTGGATTAGAATTTACTTTATTACAATAGATGCTGAATTTGATCCTTAGTACCTACGAATTTATCACAGATCTAAATAGAGCTGTTCCCGTTAAAGTTGAAGCAAGGAACAAACTTTAGCAGTGTGAGCTACAGTGAGAGGGCAGAACAAGAGGGAACTGGCAAAGGCATGGTGAAGCAGGGAATGAGTTAAATGATTAAAAAATATGCTACGAGAGATTGGAATCAATATCAGGGAAAATAAAGCCCAAGCAAATATTTGTTTGAAAATGTATACAATGTTTTGAATGTTTTCAATGTTTTGAAGCACCTCATAGTAAGTTTAATTTTGTAACCATAGTGCAGTAATGGTTTTACTTGTAGATCACCGTATGGGGAATGAGACTACCTGATCAAACAGTTATGTGTGTTTGCAACAGGTTAATTATCAGCTTTTAGCATATTTTCCATTTGTTATTCTAATTTTGATGTAATATTATGGTGAAAAAAGAAATACCGGACTAAATCTACCACTGGCATATAAAATGGAAAACAAAGAAGAAAATGTTTATTTTTGGAACCAGAGGAGTGCTGCACACTTCACTACAGTACTGACCTTGTTACCATGAGGGGAGAGTAAAACCTGTTTCCTTTTTTTTTTATTTTTCACTTTCTCATGTGGGCTTTCTCCAACATATGCTCTGGCTATAAGCACTGTGGTTGAGCTTTAGGTAGCCAAATTACTTTGGGTAAATT
The DNA here is from genome assembly GCA_037305975.1 of Chrysolophus pictus. Taxonomy (NCBI): domain Eukaryota; kingdom Metazoa; phylum Chordata; class Aves; order Galliformes; family Phasianidae; genus Chrysolophus; species Chrysolophus pictus. Next base: position 47,413,361 of record CM074579.1, on the reverse strand, counting down.
GATCGAGTTTCCTTAATTCTCCTTTGCATATCTGAAAATTTCAGACTCGCCCAAAAGCTTATTTAGCTAATGATTTCAATATTACTTTGATGATATTTCTCAGGTACAGAAATTCAAGTATTTAAATTTAAGTAAGCCCCTCATATTGGTAGGTCATTTTTCTTGCAGGTAACCAATATCTTTGCAAAATCAAAAGGGAAGACCCTTTGCACTGACATCTGAGAAATGTAAATATCAGTTGTATCAAACCTGAAGAATTCCCTTGTCTTTTCTCCTTCTTGAAATTCCATGATTGCTGAGATTATTTCTGGTGAGGCCTCATCTGTAGCCATGCATGTTGAAAGAACAGAATAAGTAGAACATTCACAAAAGAATGCTATAGGACCAGAATGGATAGCCAGTACTGTGAGAGGAGAAAAGAAAATTTGATTTCTCTAAAGCAGTAATGCAAAGATGAACAGAAGACTCACTTCCCTCCATAAATATGTTGAAGAGGAAATACTGGAGGGGGAAATCAGTTTAAATCTATGGACAAAAATATTATTTATGGCAACAAATTTAGAATAGACTGAAATGGCTCATAATTCAACTTATTCTGCTAATAAACATCAGTGATCTTTTCACTGGTATGATTTATTATTGAAAAAAATGGGACTCCTCCCTACTTTTAATAGGTCTTTCCAGTATTACAGGTCTGAACTGCAGCAAGGCTAGTAGCAATCTATGGATGTAGGGCAGTTCAACTAATGAGTGATAAAAAACTCCATGCCCCAGCACTAACTGCAACCCATTAATCTGTCAGAGATTTACAATAGCAGCTAAAGAGAAATTAACCGTGATCGCTGAGTACTTAACTTTAATTGACACGTCAAATCTGTGTCAGAGTAACAAGATCTGACTAATGTCAAACATCCCTAAGAACATGCTTTTCTGTACTGAATAGCTACGGGGCATTCATTACAAGAAGCAGCGTAGATACACTGTTGAATATGATAGTTTGTCTGACTCACTGAATCTTTTTGACTATCAGTCCCATAATAATTCCATGGTGGAAATGTTATTTCCAGAATGGATTTGGGGAATGAATAAAACTAAGGATGATTTTCCTGCTCCTGGCATACAGAAACCTGAGTCTGGGAGAAATTGGCATATTTTTCCCTCTCTCTTAATAAGAACTCTGTGAATTTTCCAGCACTGCAAGATTTTCCCTCATTAAGAAGTGTCTTCATATTCCTTAGGAGGAAGCCACCTTCTTGCAGTTTTCCTTGACAAGACTGTGACTCTTATGACTTTGCCTTTATGATTTGCTGTATAAGGTCAAGTATACAGTTCCTTATGCAGAGATGGAGAGCTTTCCTGTCTGGTCCTGCCTCGAGTTATGTGGCTAAGCACTTTGTTGGCAATTCACCTCTTTAGATCTGAGCCCTCACAGGCTGAGGATGAGCAGTAACGCCAGTCTGTTCTTGGATAAAAGCTGTAATCCTACAGTAATTTGAAAATGGTGGGTGCTCTTACCCTCTCCATTAAGTAGGACAGGCCAGATGGTTTGAGGATTTGGGTGAAGGCTTCTCAGGAAGCTTTAGCTATTCAGAGCTATTCAGAAAAGATTATTGATGGATTTTGGATCACGATCTCTCTCTTTGTCCATCCATAGGTGTATAAAACCAGATTTTAAGCTATTTAATCTTTTAATTTTTCTGAGTTGTTTTTTTTTTCTTTTTTTTTTTCTTTACTATCAAAACTACTAAGTGTCCAGGTGGGTATCCCATTAATAATTTGGTAAATATTTTGTTTAAATTTTGTGTAATTCTTTGCAGAATTTGACTCCAATACCTGGCCCACAATATTTGCATTGAAGTCAATAGAACTAGAACTCACTTGTTGAAGAACTAGCTGAAGCTAAGACTTTGAAATTGCTGCTTATAATATCAGAACTCTTAGATTCCCTCTCAAAATTGAAATTCAGAGTTCAGTGCGCTAGTCATGCACCAAATATTCTTTCTAAGTTTGTCACCTGCTTTCACATCCTTGGAAAGTAATAAGGATACTTTACTGTTTTTCCTGGAATAAATAAATGTAGCTTGCTTGCTTACCTTTCGGATTGAAAATCTCTTTCATCATCGTTACTAATGGTTTGGAGTGCGTGAACAGTCCTGTCACTACTCTTGTTCAGTCTTCTCCTTACTAAAAGGAGTAATGGGTAATTTATAGGATGCTCATTAGTACAGAGCTTTCAGTCTTTGTAATTCAACCCATAGATAAAAAATAAAAGTATATACAGTAGTTTCTCTGAGGAATCTTTGATTTTTAGATTCTTTCTTTCTTTATTGTAAAACATTCAATACCCATTGAATTCAACAATGTTCTGCAAAATCTGTTTTCCATAGGTTTTGGGCAAATGCATAGGTTTAGTTAATTTTATTTTTATTATTATTCATATTACTTTTGTTATTGTTATTATTATTATTTCTGATTTATTATCAGTATTAATGTCCAGATTTAAGTTTCTGTGTTCACAAATAATTGTAATATTAAAAGTCAAAACACCTGGGTTGTTTACTCTTCCTAAAAATTAAATGCAGTACTGACATAATATACGTTAACCTTTGTCACAGCTCTTACTGTGTGTCCTAGAATATATATTAATTGCAGGCTGAATATAATTCTTAAATTCTTAATGGAAGTTGTGTGTTCCCAACTCCTAACATATCCTAAAATCACATTTGTGTCTTGTTCAATATAACTGAGTTGTTAAGCTTCAGCTGAGGGGCTTTTAAAATGTTTGCACTTTAAAAGAGCTGTACTAGGGATTAGATGAAAATGGATATGACAATTACACGAACAAACATCATACTCTAAAACTGCCGTGTTTTCAGTTAACAAAATCATTTTCTTCCTTCTCCAGAGAAATTATGTATCCCTGAAGATGCTTTTGTTATAACACCAGAAGATATATTTGCTAAATGAAATGCTGCATTTTTATGAGATGATTCACTTGTCCAGATGACTTTTCAGTGCTACATGTTCCATGTTGTTATCAGTGTATTTTATACATTAGCACTTAGAATATCAGTGGTTTCAGTGACTGACTGAATAACAGTAGAAATCTTCACTGAAAATGAGTATTTGAAATCAAACTCTGTTTAATCTCCTCAGGGAAATACAAAGGATCAAAGAGGAATTCCATACTAACTTTCCTCTCAGTATTTCATCCGTTGGGAGCTAAACATGATATTGTCTAGAATAGGCTAAATAGAGTAAAATAAAAAGAACCAAAACTGAAGTAGCTTATATCCTGAAGCAGTGTCTGCTAACTCCAGAATTTTAACTAGGGTTAAAATGAGCTGCTTGAAGGGATCTAGCTCTAATTTAAAAAAAAAAAAAACTTTTATTAGATATGTGCTATCTTTAAATTTGTTAGTAAGCATGAAGTGTGCCAAGAAGTCTGTACAGAAATTCAAGTTGTTTTATAGGTTCTACACTGACATTATAGCATCACTCAAAAGTTAATTTAAGGCTGAACTGTATTACGGCTGTGGAGAATGGATATAATTTGTTTGTGCACACAAAAACATGGCATTTGGAAAGCCCTAAGATATTTTCCCTTTCATCTGCTGGTTCAGAAAGAGGCACATCTGCAGTAATTCTATATGTCTATCAGCCTAGATATCCTAAGGTCTTTGGGAAATTAATTTGGCTGTCTCAAAAAAATCCACTATATACACTTCAGGAAAATAAGTAAAATCTGAAAAGGCACAAACTCCTTTCAGAATCCAGTTTGCATTTTCATGGAAGGGCAGGCAGTGGACTTTTCAAGTCCTGCCTCAGATATATGTGCATTTTTCTGCCTTTTGTCATAATCTGGTGGTTCGTGACTTGGCAAATTGAAACAAACCATCTACCATATAAATGTACAACTACATCAACAATCTGATGTCTGACTCAATAGAGGCATTAGGGAAGGTAGTAACTTTGCTAACTGCTTATTTAAAGGATAAATATTGAGCTATAAACACACAAAAAGTACGAGGACCAGGGCTGTTAGTTAAATTCCTCAATGTTGTCTGGTTGAGTAAGACTAAGGTCTCACCAGGTGTGATCATAGATATGGTCCAAGTGTTCTCAGTTACCATGACACTGAAGCAGTTGCAGGAGTTTTGGGGTATATTAGGATACTGGCGACCTTTTATACTCCACATAGTGCAACTGTTAAAACCTCTGTATCAGCTAAAAAATAAAAGGCCAAGTATGTGATTGGGGTAGAACAGAACAAGGAGCCTTTCAACAGGTAAAAATAAGCATTAAACAGGCCCAAGCACTGGACATATTTGATACAACCCTTCCAAACTAGATGTGCATGTAATTCAAGAAGGATTTGGCTGGGGGTTACCAAAAAAGCAGGAGCTTACCTGCTCAATCATTGGTTCATGCTGTGAAGGGGTAGAGCACAATGGAATTGCCAGGTCACAGTCTGAACCAATGGCTGTGCACGAGGTGAGAAGGAGTGGCTAACCCAGAGAGCTCAGGTGCAAGCAATACCGTAGAGTGACCACTCTTTTAAAGTTTAGCCTCTCTTTGGAGTGAGATTGCATTCCTGTCAAGCTATTGCTGGTTGTTGGAAGGGGTGAGCCAATTTTTTTTTTTAACCTCCTATTGTTCCATAGGGCTTGTGTATATGTGTATTCTGTTTTTAATTCATTTTCTATGCTTTTTTTTATGGTTGTGATAAATATTTAAACCCAAGAAGCCAAAGGGGTTGAGTTTTACTGCTGCATAAATTGGCAATGGTGTCTAGGAGGATTAAAAAAAAAGAAAATATCTAGCTGCCAACATAGGCAGGATCATGTCAATATAAAAAGTATATCTGCTCACTTCTTGCTTTGATTACACTGACATTTAAAGAAAATTAAAGCCTGAATCATATTTTTATAGTCTTTTGTTCTGCTAGCAGTTCATGATGGCATGTGACAGTGTTGTGTATTCTATTTAGAAAAAAAAGGCATAGATCTTTTCTTACAAGTTCTTTTAATATATTGTATCATTTTACTGTTGAATTTTAAAGTATCATAAAATAATTAGATTTTTTTCATAATATTTTTAGGATATATCTTTGTAGTGTGTATGATGTATAAAAATAATCAGGGTGTGCAGCTTTTTCATGTTGGGTGAGTACTTTAGCTATTGTAAGCAAAAGCTCACACCTACAGTGCATGATGTACCAAGTATTCAAAACAAGATGAAGATATGAAAGCAAAACTGAATTTTTTAGAGATGCCAAGATAAGTCAAAATTATTCATGCAAAGAATTTAAAAAATAATGTTTCATGTAAAAGCATATTGCAGATGAGATACTTCCCAGCACACTTGTACTAGACTCAGGAACAGAAATTAGGAAGAAAATGACAATTTGTAATTCTTTTATTTCCTTAATTCAGGTACCTTTTACAGTCACTCTCAAGTTACTTATCTTTTGGCTCTGTTAAAAAATATATAATACAAATTTTATATAAATTTATTGCGTTTTTATTATTTATAAACTATATATTTAAGTATAGCAATAGGAGTTTATAGATTTATCTTCTGTTAGATTTAATAGAAGGTAATGGCAAAATCTACATATATTATGGTGACTTTAATTGTATAAATACATATCTTGAGATAGTTCAGTGAAGATATTTGCAAAATGATTTATTTTGGCCTCTCTTGCTTTTTTTTTCCTTTTATATTACATTTACATTAGTATCTGTACCCTTATGTATTAAGGAGATGTGAGAGTTACACAATCATAACTGTAGTTGTAGCCCTAATCTTCATTTGCTATTGCAAAAAAAGTAGTAACTTCATAAACAGCCTGCCTCACACAGTGTGAGCAGATCTTTGTAGTGATGCCTCAGTCTTATTTTCCACAGTATTTACTGAGTGGATCTCAGCTTGGAAACTGGTTATCTCCATAGCTTTATCTGGTTAATGTTGGAATTTTGATTTGCAGGGTACAGTCTTCTAGCAGTAGCTAACCTAACAGCTGCTATTCGAACAATTTAGATATATAAATGTAAAATTATAAAAGTAATGAAGGAAGCGTTGGAGGGGATAGAGTAATGTCATAGATTTTTCACAGTGCATTAGTACTGCTGAAATTGGGCTTTTCATTGCAGTGAAAAGAAAGCAGAGAAAGGACCTTCAAATGAAGCAAGAGATAAGAGATAATAGGAAGTATGAACTTTTCTGAAACATTTCTAGAACAAGATCAGATAGGTGCAGGCAAACACAGAATACAAAGAAATAAGCTAAAGGTTAAGTAAAGTACACGTGAGCATAAGGAACCCTCCTTGAGGGCTATCACGTGAAGGAACCCTTAGACAACACTTGAATAACTGATGAACTACTGGGATTATAAAGCTAAATTGTCTGCATCAGGAAGGGCCTGTGCTGATGATACAAAAGGGCCTCTCCAGTCCTTTTTTTTACTGATGATCACAGTGTGTGGCTGTGGGAAAACAGAAATTGTGATCTATTTCATTTAAGCTGTTCAGTTTTCTGTATAATACAAAGTGATTTGCCAAATCTGCAAGAATGTTTGTTATAATGGATCAGAGAGAATGAGCAACAGTATTCTCTGCAGTATTCATGGAGGATCTGATTGTAACACCTATCTTGGTAAGTATATATATTTTTAGTAAAAAAAAACAAAGTGATTTGTGTGGGTGATATGTAGAGGCTGAGTTTTCCTAGGTAGCTTAGGGTACTAAGGCTGCAGTAGACCTGGATTCAGTTTTCTCTGCAAATAAGGTAAAAAATGTTTGAAACTACTTTCCCTCATAATCAAGATCTTAAGAAAAACATGACTTGGTATATAAGTGCAAGGCTAGCACTGCTGCCTATTCCCTAAGTGAGTGAAACAAACTCTGGCTGAATTGTTCTAACACACTTTCAGATTTGGGGCATGAAGTTGGTATGGATAGACGCCTGATTTGACATTTCTTCCAGGCCAAGGAAGTCAAAGCAGCAGATACTATATGAATCCATCAGTAAATGAAAAGAGATATGGATTTTGTGAATGCTGAGTTCACCCTTCAGCACTAGCTGGAGGTAGTGGAGTATTCTCCTGGTGATATATGACAGCTAGGACTGTAAACTGTAAACTTCTGGTTGCTTTTAGTGAAGAATCTCAGTTTCTCATTCTGGAAACCTCATGGTACATTACACTTCTAAATTATCTTTTTAAGGCATCTTTCAGCAAAAAGAACTATGCTTTTATTCTCCTTGTGGCCATTACATTACTGCTGTCAGTGCAAATACGATGTTTTCACTTCTATGAATTGGTTCATGCAAAGAATATAATTGTTTTCATTTGTTGCATTGCATTCATTAGTATAAGATGCACGCTGCAACTGAGTTGGATCATCTAAAGCTATCAAAAATATTCAGAATATTTTCAAGCAGTGTTTTATCATTATAGTATCATTTACTCTAGACTATAACTTCACAGTCAGTCTAGAGATGCTGACTTCATGAAATAATGATAATCCACTTCCTTATGAATTGGATTATTCAGGGCAAGTTTTGAGACCTGAATACAGGCCTTGCAGTTTTCCCAGTATTTTCTAAGAGATGCTCTCCGTTAGAAGGTATAATTGCAATTTATTGCCAGAGCATTCAACAGAATTTGGCCTCAGGATGCTGTGTAAAATAAACCTGGCACTTGTTCTTTAGTTCGTTTGTTGCTGGTTTATGTGACAAACAAGAAAAATTAACTGAATGCTGATCTTTGTTACGGCAAAATTATTTGCTCAGATTTTACTGACTCTATTTGTAGTTTATATTTCTGCTTATCTTTACATCCATATTGAATATACTGCCTTTCAAAATCACAAAATATATTGATATCATCCCTGTAACTAAAACTTTCTTTCAGATAGCTATTTCATACTCTAATATCCAATGCTTAAACACTACTACTGCCTGATAACTCCATGGAGAGCTGCATTTGGAAACAGAGTAAAAGCCACTCTTTTGAGGGACCAGAGAAAGAAGCCTGCCATCAGCTTCTGTAAAGCCCATCCAAGCCCATCCATTCCAGCAAAAGCAAAGCTTCTGACCTTTTTAAAAATCAATTAAATCAGCTGTTTTTGCTGTTATATTTAAACCAAATAAATAACAGTCAAGGTTGTTTTCATTGATGCAAAGCCCATTTGCTGTTCAAATTTCTGGAATTTAATTCTGGAATTGTCCAACCTTTGTCTTGTTATTTTCATACTGAATCATTTATCAGTCTTAAAAGGAAGCAAAAAGCAAAAATTGACTCTCTTTTTTCAGAATAATAAGATGAGCCGAAGAAGGTTGGAGTCATCTTCTGAGGAAAAATCTCAGTTACAGATGCTTAGAAAGAATATGAGAGCATAGTCATTCCATAACACAGCAAGAAAAGGTTAGGGAAAGTAATCAAATAGTAGTCGTATTCATAACCTTTCCAGAGGTCAGGAGATGAACATGGTGAAACTGTTTCTTCTCATCTCCAAATGTTTAAGTAAGGATGATTTCTGATGATAGAAAGGAACTGAATTTTTCCAGATTTAGTAATTCAGCTACTGATACCTGACAACCAGTGTGTGCGGTATCAGCTGTACAGGTCCCTTATCCAACCCATTCTACCGCTGCACCATCTACTTTATGTCACAGTTTCTCTCAATAAATAAGATACTTCAGCCTTATGTTGCTATGCAGTGTTCCAACTGGTCTTGTTGATACACTGGCCCATACCATTGCATACTTTTTTTCTATTTTTCATGCAACCTTGATATCCTAATCAAATAGATAAGCCTAAACATAATCTTTTGCCTTAAACCAAGAGTTAGGAAAAACACCTAGTGTTGCAAAATATGCCATATTCTTATTTTTACCGGTTTTTAAAATGTGTAGTAGCCAAGAAACCTGGGGGATAAACAGTAAATTCCATTCTCTATTTTCAGGCACATTTTTGTTACATTTTATAAACTTTCCATACAGTGTGGAAAACATGCTAGAACCAGGAATGGTTATATGATGCTGAGTGTTTAGATAGTTGCAAATCCAGTAGAACTTAAAAGATGCCATGTTCTCCTGACCCCATGACCTAGGTTACAGAGGCACATTGACTATAAGACAAAGGATGCCAAATAACTTGCCTTCAACCCATATGTAAACAGTCTCTTAACCTGACAGAATCAAGTCTACAATCAGTGTCTTGACAGAGGGTGTTAACTATCAAATATGAGGAAAAACAGGTTTTTGGTATTGACGCTGTTGTAAATTATGAGACAGCTTTTTTGTTCACTCACTGGATCAGGCTCTGGGCAACCTGATGGAACTTGCATGTCTCCTTTTCATTGCAAGTGAGCTGGACTAGATGGCCTTTAAAGTTCCCTTCCAACTCTAAGGATTCTACGATTCTATGATAAAATAAAAATTGTGCGAAGTAGACCTTTCTGCCGTTCACTTTAGTATTAACACACTGCTATTTCCATTATACAGAAATTTACAGCATATTTTCACCAAAGAAAAGCAAAAATTTCATCATATTTTAAGTAATAAGCTAAATGATTCATTTAAGAAAAAAATTTGTTGGTGGAACTCCTCCGCCTTGAGCTTTGCAATGCACCCAAGTGAACACTCCTTTCAAATACTCTATTTAAAGACAACCTAAAACAGGTAGAATAGAAGATAAAGAGAAATGCTTACTTGAAGAAAGATGAAACTAATAAAATTAGGAGAACAGTTAAAGGAGATTAAAAATGGGTTAATGTAAGTTGAAAGTACATTTTACTTGTAAGTGTAAGATAATCTTGTTATATCTGGAAGCACAGGAATACATGCCACCTGTTTCTTAACAACATTCAGGATAACACGTCTTTTCAGGCTGAGTCAAGAAATAACCACTGGCAGAATGTGGTGTGTGGCAGAAAAAAATAACAAACATACTTTTAAACTTGTTAATTATCTGCACTGATGTCACTTGCTATTACTTCTCTCAGCAAGTGCGCTTTTCAATCAATATGCATTAATCTAAGCATAATAATACATAGTAAATATAGCTGTACTACTGTATCAAGATTGAGTGTTAATGACACTTAACACTTATAAATTTTGAGGAATTTGGTCAGTCGTCTTTACTGGAATCAAAGCAGTACTTTTGTACAGTTGGCTCCACAACTTAAGCAAGTATTCTTCAGTCGTAGCTGCCAGCAATACCTATTAACACTGCTCTTAGAAACAATAGAATTTCTTAGCATTAGCTTATGCATCGCAAAGTGAAACATAACTCAAGCTACATAGAGAAACTCTAAGCCATTCTAAGGATGTTGTAATAAAAGTTGAAACTTAAATTATGGTACAACAATAAATAAACTTCTGCAGGATTTAGTTTCCATGTTGCTAATCGATATTTAACTCTACGTGGACAAGCAATCTGATAGGTTTCTCAGGTTTTTAAAGTTGTATGTGCAGATACTTTCCTTTTAACTTAAATAAAAAACTTCTGCTGATAATATTGTGCAATTATATTTAAAAAAAAAAAATTCTGGCCTTCCATGTTTTGTTAACATCCTGCTGTTCCTTAGATTTCTAAATCCATAAGTCAGGGGAAAAAAAATAGTAACAGTAACAACAAGTAAAAAGGGAAGGACTAGACCTAGTCACTTATATGTGCAGATCAATAAGAGTTTATTTGGCAGGAGAATGAATGTGAATGCCCAGAGAGGTTGTGGATGCCCCGTCCCTGGAGGTGTTCAAGGCCAGGTTGGATGGGGCCCTGGGCAGCCTGGTCTAGTATTAAATGGGGAGGTTGGTGACCCTACGTGTGGCAGGGGGGTTGGAGATTCATGATCTTTGAGGTCCCTTCCAACCCTGGCCATACTACGATTCTGTGAATATCACTGAGACATATTCAGCTCTGGTACTACTATTCAACTCAGTAACATAGATTGTCAAGGTTTGACCCTTGAAGTAGCACTGGTGAGACTGCACCTCAAATACCATGTTCAGTTCACTGTAAGATTGTTGAGTTGTTCAAGTGTGTACAGAAAGAGCAACAAATCTGGTGAAGGGACTAGAACACAAGCGTTATGAGGAGTGGCTGAGGGAACTGGGATTATTTCCCCTGGAGGAGGCTGAGGGGAGACCTCATAATTCTCTTCAACTACCTGAAAGAAGGTTACAGTGAGAAAGTTGTCAGTCTCTTTTCTCAGGTGAAAAGTGATTGGATGTGAAGGAATGGCCTCAAGTTTCATCAGGGGCAGTTCACATTAGATGTAAGGAAACCAGTTTTCATGGAGAGGACTGAAAACACTGGAATGCTCTTCCCAGGGAAGTGGTGGAGGTATTTAAGAAACATTTGGATGTTGTACTAAAAGATACGATAGGACTTGGGTGATGATTGGACTTAGTGATCTTGAAAGTCTTTTTCAACCTAGATGATTCTATGATTCAAGATGTGTCAATTACGAAAGTTTGTTTAAAGAGAATTTAAAATTATGTTTATTTTTCATTGCCTCAGAGAATTCCTGACATAAATTAAGCTCCTCATATGATGAATTACAATTACTTAGATTTAATTTGAATCACAGCTTCCTAGTAAGAAGTGGCATACTATTTTTCCCGCTAAAAAGCACTTGATTTGTTTTCTGAAATAGAGAAAGGAAATGTGAAATAACTATAGTCTGTACTTTAAAGAACTTGAAAGAACTGTGAAACAAAAGTGAAACAAATGTAAAATGTACCAATTTCAACCATTAACAAGTGCAAGTGCAACCATTAAAGTGCAAGTCAAATTAAGCTGCTTTTTTTTTGGGGGGGGGGGGGGGGGGGTACTAGTTGTCTCTCCTGAACTATTAGACCTCACTGCAGAAGAGTAGATGGAGGTGGATGAGTTCAAGATAACCTCTGACAGAAATTTGAGCCCTGCTGTACAATGTAAGATCCCACTGCACACTGACAAACTTCTTTGTTTCCTTCCTTTTTTCTTTTTTTGTTTTTTAACCATTCTCTTTCTATAATTGTTTATTGTGTTATTTGTAACCATGGCAGCAGAGGGAGCTAAAAGATTTCAGTCATCAATAAGAGAAACAATCAGAAAGAGAAAGCTAGAACCAAGATCAAGTACAACGGCAGTGAAGGATAGGGGCTAATATATAGACTTCTATAAAATAATATGCTGTATGCATATCCCATTAGTCAGCTGGTGCTTTTACATACCAGAGAGACTTCCAGGTACCACATAACAGGTCTTATTTTGTACCTTTTGCTTGTAAGCTCTTTTGTTTTGTTTTAGATTGGAAAAAGGAGTACTTATCAAGAATGTGTAAGATTTACAAAGATGTCTGAATTATAAGGATTACTGTAAATAATAATTGGTAGAATAGTGAGAATAGATAAAATTGGTAAAACTGCGGTGAATTTATTTTCCTTCAGTAAGGCAGTACTTCAGGTTTAAAATGATTCAAGATATTTTTAACTTTAATTTTAAGATAGAAAGGTTCTAATGTCTTTTTCAGAAGGTACTCCTTTCAGTTCAGTGGAGAAGTAGACTAATAATACATACAGTCAAAAGTCCTATCTGCATAAAGGTACTTGTTCTAAAATGCAAGATTTGAGTCTTTAAGAGTTCCACAGCTGCTGACCATAAGCAGAAGTTGTTAGTGAATGTTATAATCAGAATATTGGCATTATGATGCAACGTTTCCCCTAAGACCAAGGTTGTGCTTAATTGTCCACTTCTGGCACACATATTCTTAATAGAATGAGAAGGCCTCTGTTTCTGAACAACTTTGGTATTTTTTCTATAATATACTAACTGGAAATGGATCAGGTTATACATCAGAATATCTCAACTATTTTAATCAGTCTGCTTTCAAAGCAACTTGGAAAAAAAAATACAATTCCTTTATAAATGTGCAACTATTTCCTAATATAGATTATTAATATGGTTTTGTATATGCATATTTTCCAAGTGACAGACCAAACTAGGGAACATTTTTAGCTTATAGTTTTTTTAGGATTAAATGTTCTTAGTCTCCAATTTCAAAGAACTGTTGTGCATATTTAAATGAGATGAACAATATACTAAAGGATGTAAATAGTCCACAAGCATGCTGCTGCACAGTACTGAAGAGAGCCTGGTCCCACCCATTTGATTCATGAACTTTAGATACTTTTGTAATATTGCATGTAAATATGTTTAAAAAAAAAAAAAAAAAAACTGCTGTAGCTTTCACAAAAAAAAGCAAACGTAACTGGTGTTACTCTGCCTGGAGAAGAGGGGAGACCTCACTGCAGCCTTTCAGTATTTAAAGGGATCCAAGAAATAAGATGTAGACTGACATTTTATGCTGCCTGCTAGTGATAGGGCAAGGAGGAAGGGTTTTTTTTTTTTTTTTTTTTAAAAAAAAAAAAAGGAAGGAGTTTTAGATTAGAGATAAGGAGGAAAGTATTTGGTGAGGCACTGGCACAGATTGTCCAGAGAAACTGTGGATGCCCCATCCCTGAGGTGTTCAAGGCCAGGTTGGATGGGGCTCTTGGAAGCCTGATCTAGTAGAAAGCAACCCTACTCATAACAGGGGGGTTGGAAACAGATAATCCTTAAGGTTCCTTTCAGGTCAAGCCATTCTATGACTGTTCTCTCTGCACTATGTCTATAAAAAAAAAAAAAAAAAGACTTTTTAAAAAAAGTATATATCCTCATATGCACTATATGTAGTGAAATTTAAAATATAATTCATTTAACAATGAATGGAGATTTTTGAGGTTAGAAAGGTGGAACTGTATGGAAATTAATACCTATCTAATGGAAAATAAGTCATTACAGCTATTAAATAAAACTTATGTAGAACTAAAACTAAACTTCTTTTATTTCTTTTGATAGTGTGATAATATATTTTGTATTAGAAAAAATTCAATTGCTAAATTAAATGTTCTGTTTTCAGAAGAGGATTTATTTCACTTAGTTCCATATTAAGAGAAGTTCTATCTTGATTTTTAAATCTCTTTAATCTGAACTTTAAACATTTTTTGAGATAGGATATCTCACCATGGTTGTCTCTGCAATGGATCCAAAGCTGTTTATAAATATGTTGCATGTGACATTAACTGGAGGACCTGCAAAAGGGGAAAACAAATAAACAAAAAAGCATCAGTGTCTATTTCAGAATCAGTGCATATTGAGTGATTGTAAAACAAATTGATGTAGTAAACTATTATGAAAAAATATTTATTGATTTAAGAGGAAATACTTGTTACATTCAAAACTCATTTAATGCAAAATTTGAATGATTTCTGGCATGTAATAGATAATTCCTTTCAATTTTTCTCAAAATTACCGTACCAGACTGGCCAGTTCTAGCATAAAGATAAACAAGGAGTTCATTATGAACTTACACAGAGAATTATATACAAAAGAAAAAAAAAAGAGACAGCAAAAAATCAACTAAATTTGAAATGTGTTTTTTTAAGTGAAAAATGTATGCTACTTTTTACAACAGTTAGGGGGAAAAGTGACCTTTTTCTCTCAAGGCAGCTTTTGACATTATCTGTCATCACTGGTAACTGAAATACATTACTGCTGCTCTTATCTCTGCTACTGACAGGAACAAAAGTGAATAAGGAAGAATGACTTAGATTCTATTCTCATTTCTCTTAAATTCAAAAAATAGTTAAGAATCCATTTAAGCTGATTTTTTCTGTTTCTGTGGGTCTTTAGCCAACTGCTGTTCTGCTTTATCTTGCATTTGTGAAACATCAGTACTGGTAGAGCAGTCATTATAATAACTAAGCAATAAGCCATCTCTTCATGGAAAAGATTTTAAATTACTTCTCTGCAAGTCTCTGTAAAAATGGAATTGTGACACAGCATCCTAATTTCTCCATTATTTCTTATCAATCTGTGTCTATGTGCAATGGAAACAAGGTTTTTCCATCTCAAGGGTCTTCTGTCACTCTCCTGCACCTTTGTATTTGTATATCAACTATCCATTTCAGCACTGGAAATGCTTGTTTTTTTTTTTTTTTCCAGTATTAAGCAACCATTAATAAAAGATCTATACCTGGTCTTGCAAATAATTATGTAATATTTATTTGTTAAGAGTCACTGAAGTAATAGGCAATTCAGCCACTGGTGCTTTACAACTAGCAAAATTTAATGTGACCAATGAAGTTGACATTACAGATTTGAAGAATCAGAATATTCATTGAAAATTCTGCCAACAGGACCACCTTGGAACATCTAGCTTTCTTTCCTCAGAACAATAATTGTTATGAAGTACTGCATGGCAATTGTAACAAAACATCACTACATGTACTTCAATCATTCTAATACACAAGGGTACATATGCAATGCAGAATTTTCAGGTAAAGAGGTATTACTCTACAATCACTTTGACGCTACAATCATTTTGCAACTTTATTAATTATTTAGAGCAGGTGAGCGTATTTAATAAATCTTAAAATTCAGTAAGGGCTTCTCATTGATATCATATGGCATGAACTCCTGAAGATGATGAAGGAAAATGGGGAAAAAAAAAAAACAAAAACAGGGCAGAGTCGCTAGAAACTACTAACAACTGTCAGACAAAATTGTATTTCCTTGCTGTGTTACATTATTGCATATTTGATTCCAAGGCAGAATTTCCTTTCTCAAATATCTATGTTGTAATACTTGTCATAATTTCAAATTTGGCATGATATTATCTTGCTTAAAATAGCACTGTTTTGAAGTATAGTTTTTCTTTATCAATATAGTTGTTTTTATAAAGGAAATAAATCCTGATGTATAATTTGAAAGGCAGCATTACAAGAAGACAGTTAATAGCTAGTTAAAAATAGGGTAAAAAAAAAACTAAAAGCAATTCAGAAATGGTTTAGAGATTCAAACAATAAAGTGTTTGAAGACATTCCGTGTTAATCACATGCAAAACCATCCTTGTTATGCGCTTATACTAATAGGCTCTAAATTAATGATTTCTGAGCAGAAAGGAGTAGATAGATGTATTATCAATGGTTCACTGAAAGCATGTTCTGTGGACATCAGGATAGATGGATAGCCATAGAAGTAGATGATGAACTTCCTGAATATTTCAAAATTTCTGTTCACCTTAAAATGATAGATTAGGGAGACAAAAGATGTCAAGAAGGAAGTAAAGGTTGACAAACTCTCTAAACTGCTGCTCTAAACAAACAAACAAACAAAAACAGCATAAGTAGAAAACTGCTTTTAACTTTGGGGGGGGGGGGGGGGAAAGGAATATAGTAGGGAGCAATATATAAACACGAAAGTCTGTAAAGATCAAAAGGAACTTTATCCATTTCTTAATAAGGCACATGGCAATAAAGTAGTCACCACATTCAAACTGAACAAAAAAAAAACAACCAAACTTTGGATAATTGCGGAACATCACAATTTTATTGCGATAAAACACTGAAAAAGTCAAAAGTAAGTCAGGACCTATGTGAACTTAAGAAGTTCCTAAATTAATGATTGCTGAGTGCTATTTGTCAATATTAAGGCAAAGAACAAAATACACTTTCCTATATGAAACTGAATGTTAATTTAAAATCTCATCCATGCAGAAATGTTATTGAAAGAAAAAAAAAAAAAAGAGTAAAATGGTTATCTGAGATCTTTTATGTCTGTTTCTTTAAAACTTACCAAATTAAAAACTCACAAAGGCAAAACTGCAGTATTTGTTCTAGGACAAACACAGCTAACGAGAAAGTGGCAAAGTCATTTAAGGAGACATTTATTCTTAGTGATAGATCTGAATCATTCTGGGCAGATTTGTTCAAACTGCATAGCTGTCTAGAAGATTTAGAATGTGCACTTTCTGAAAAAGAACAATGTCAAATTAGGTTTTGTCTCTTTAAATTCCAACAGTTACAAAACAAGGCTCTGAGTCTTCTGAATTATATATTCAAGAAGTACTACACTGAATTCACTAATCTCTAAACATCTGTCTGTTCTTCAGTGTAGTCCCATCAGAAGACTGCATTGTGTCTATGACAAACTCCAAAATCCGATCCCCAAGTCAATCCCTAAGCTGTAATCTCCAAATTTTTAGCCCTTATTTTGTAGGGCTTCAGGAGACCCAGAAAATGAAGAAAAACTGCAGTACTTAGATTTTTCTTGAGGTCTTTCATTGCCCCTCACAGTGTTACCTTAGGTTGAATCTGTAGTTTACATGCTAAGGGGAATACTATGGAAGCAATGCATGATAAATTTAATAAGTATGTGTTATAGTTATAACCTGGCAGGTTGCTGAGTATCACATATTGTTCGCTCAGCCCCTTTCTCAGTGGGATGTGGGAATTGGGGGAGTGGAGGAAAAGTAAAACTTGTGGGTTAAGATAAAATTATTTACTAAGATAGCAAAAAGGATAATAATTATAACCATATATGCATATATAAGAATATATATAACAAGTGATGCATAAGTGATTGTTTACCATCCCCTGAGCAGAAGAAGAAGGTGATATGAACTCCACCCCCTTCAAAAATCCTTCCACATAATGTCATGTGGTATGGGATATCCTTTTGGCCAGTGTAAGACAGCTGTCCCAATTCTGCTCCCTCTCAGCTCCTTGATCCCTGCACTGTGAGTGGCCTTGGCTCTGTACAATATTTCTTAGCAGCAGCTATAAACGTCAGTGTGTTATCAACATTGTTTTTGTCCTAGAACAAAAACATAGCATCACACCAGACACTCAGACAAAAATCCATTCCAGCTGAAACTAAGACAAGATCAAAAATAAATTAAAAGCTTCTGTTCATTTAAGAAAGGAGTTTTAGATGTGGAATGTTTTGCATTGCTTTGCAAATATTGCTTGGTACATTGATCCTCTGCAAAGCACATCACTGGAATATTCCTCAGGGTGCTTCAGACAGGCATAGTCTGAGGGACTTGTACTGTATAGACATAAGGGATATTGATCATTGCTGTAAATCTTTTAGTGAAGCGTTTGAATTTGCAATGCACGTTATTTGAAAAAGATCAGCACTGCTAATTAACTAAAAAATGAAGCGTTTCCAGATGTGGGAAATACTTGATAATGAGTTTATACATGCAGTACTGACTGTTCATGACTTACTGGTGGGGAAGTAAGTTGACCAACTACTTACTTTGTCCTTTTGAATTATTCTGGGCAAATTTTGGCAAAAGTAGCAAATAACAATGCTTAAGAGTCATTATTACTTAAGTTACTGAGGTGTGGTGATCTCATACTATAAAAATCAGTGCCAGACAAGAATTAAGTTGTAAAGGCAGCAACAGATGATTCAGAGGGGGAAGGCTTGTCTGCTCAGGGAAAGTTTTGTAGTAAGCATATAGGAAAACTCATCATAAAAAGCTGGAGCTAAGAGAACTCACTGCAGTGAAGGCAGAGGAAGAGGCAACTAAGGCAAAATAAGAGTAATATTTTAAATCAGAACAGGTTTATCCTTTCTATAAAATGTTTGTATTTTGGAGAATTTAAAAGACTAGTGGCTTGATATATAGATTCAGGATTAGGGCTAAGTATAGTTCTGCTACATT
Organism: Chrysolophus pictus; assembly: GCA_037305975.1. Classification (NCBI taxonomy): domain Eukaryota; kingdom Metazoa; phylum Chordata; class Aves; order Galliformes; family Phasianidae; genus Chrysolophus; species Chrysolophus pictus. The sequence continues at coordinate 47,394,810 of CM074579.1, read as the reverse complement.
ACTGGAATTCTGCATTCTGAAAAAAAGTATCAAATCTACCTGAAGTTCCCAGACTGCAAAAGTTAGAATGTGTAGCACTTTTGTGTATAATTGTTCATGTAATTGCATGATAACATACCAGATATGTATGTGTTATCTTTCTATTAAATATTCTAATTTAACGTGCCTGCATTTGATAGTATGATTTGTGCTAAAGAATGTGTAATATTTGCATTTGCAAACTTTGTACTTCTAATCTTACTTGAATCTTCTTCATGATGAATGTTAATAAGGCACACACCAACATATAATTCTAGTTATCAAGAACTTGCAGTTTCAGAGGAGAAAAGGGTAAAAGAGGAACTCTTGAGGATTCTTGAGGCATGCGAGGAATCTAATGTTACAGGAGAATTTTGTGATAGATTTGGTAGCTAAGACAAACTCTTGAGTTTGATTCTGGTGGTTATGTGCTTAATATATTCCTTATATCCAGCATCAGGCAGGTGTTTCACGTAACTTACTTTCTAGGTTACTTCAGACTACTGTTGTGCAAGATGGGAATTCAAATCCATTAACAAGTATTTCAGGAAAGAGAAAAAAGAAAACTATTAGTCCAAAAATGGTTATAAGACTAATTTTCAAAAATCTGCATTAGTTCAGTTGTGAAAATGACAGGAATAGAGCGTAATACTACTGAAACCGTAATAGAAAAGGAAATTCACTTTAAAAAATAAAAGTGTATTTCTAGGTTTTTATATTCTTTCCATCTTTTTTGTAAGAAGAAATACTGAATTATTTGGAAGTTTAGGTTTGAAATTACCTTTGAAATTTGGTCTGATCCTTGCATCGTAGCCCGACATCCTACCCATTAGTTTATCCAAGAAATCAGATGGTGACATTGGCATGCTACGGGATCTTGCACTGTCTGTTTCCTTTGTAGCTACCAAGCTAAGAACAGGTGGGGGAAAAAAAAAAAACAACAACAGAAACAAAACATTTTGTTAGATATTTTGTTAGGAAAACTAATTTTGCAGAATCAATCACTTTATTCGTTTGTGTATGAACAGGAAAACAGCAAAGTTGATAGTGCTCTTCATGATAGTTTAAGCTTCGAAAAATAGTAATAGCAAAGAAGTAGAAACAGGTTGGTTTTTTATTTGTTATTTTATATGCAAATGTTATTTTGTTAAGCTACATACTCTGTTACTTCTTCCTCAGGATTACTTGAGATTAATGACACTTCCAGTCAACACTTTTTTGAAGCATTATCACAGAATTTAAAAAAAGTATTAGAGGTATGCATGTCGAATATCGAATATCATAGTTTGAAGTCTGCTCTCAGATTGGTCTGTCTGACTGGGTATGATGTAGATCAGAAATAAAACCTGTAAGGAAAAATACTACCATCACTAGTTTTTCTTCAGTGAATGTTTCATGTTGATATTTAAACATAAACCTACATATCAAACAGTCCCTTGGCAAATGGTATTCCTTTACATTGTCTTAGAGATTCATTTTTTATTAAAGCAAAAGTGACTGCTGCAGTGGGAAAAAAAACTTACTGAATGAACTATCTTAGGGCAAAATTTTCATCTCAGGGCCACATGGAAAATGTCATCTCCTGTAGCCTCCTCTCCATATGTATGCAGAACTCCCACTGACATTCTAAAGTGTGTTCTGCACATGTCAGGAGAGAAGAATATCAGCATTGTGATCAGCCATGTGGACCTGAAGAAAAGGTCTTTATTATCATGGAAATCTTACTTAACAGCTGGTAATCATTATAAAAACAACACAGCCGATATATATATATGAATAAAATTGTGAGTAGCATTACATAACTAAAGCCACTCCTGGATTTTGGATCCTGCACTTTGACTGCAACAGTCCTAGGTAGTGTTACAGGCTTGAGGCAGAGTGGCTGGAAGACTTTGTAGAAGAAACGGAGCTGGAGGTATTGGTCAGTGCTTGGCTACACGAGTCAGCAGTGTGCTAAGGTGGCCGAGAACATTAATGGCATCCTGGCTTGTATCAGAAATAGGGTTGCCCGCAGGAGCTGGGAGGTGGTCTTCTCCTATACTTATCACTAGTGAGGCCATACCTCAAGTGCTGTGTTCAGTTTTGGGTCCTTCACTGCAAGAAATGCATTGAGGCCATGGAGTGTGTCCAGAAAAGGGCAAAGAAGCTGTGAAGGGACTGAAGTACAAGTTTTATGGGGGAGTGGCTGAGGGAATTTTAGGCTGGAGAAGAGGAGGCTCAGAAGAGACATCGTACGCTACAACTACCTGAAAGGAGGTTGTGGTGAGATGAGAATTGGCCTCTTCTCCTGCATAGCTAGCAATAGGATGAGAGGGAAATGGCCTCAAGTTATGCCAAGGGAGGTTCAGGTGGGATATTAGGCAAATTTCTTCTCTAAAGGAATGGTCAGGTACTGGAATGATCTGCCCAGGGTTGTAGTGGAGTCACCATCCCTGGAGCTGTTCAAGAAACATTTAGATGTTGTACTAAGTGACAGGGTTTTGTGGGGAAATATTGGTGATAGGTGGACGGTTGGGCTGGATGATCTTGGAGGTCTTTTCCAACCTTGATGATTCTTTGATTTTGAATTTTGAAGAAAACAATAACTAGGTTCTGCTGTTTGTGCTGACTTCTGGTAAAAACTCTGTTGCAAGAAGATACAAATCTCTTATCTACTTCTTTCATTGCATTCTAACAATAAATAATAACTAACTCTTTTAGAAGAACTTAAATAAAGAATTCTTCAGTATTAAGTATTGCAAATTTGGATGCTCACAGAATACGTACATAGAAATCTCCAGACTACTGTCATGTGCTCATATTTTAATTGAAAAATGATTATTACATCTTTTATTTGTAATAGTAAAAATGAAGAGAATTAAAAGATTCTCTTCTAGTAAACTTGATATGGTATTTATGTGAAAGCTGATTTGCATATTTCTATTTTATTTATGAATTTCTAATTTGTTTTATCTTTCTTAATCTTCATGAAAAATTTGTTATCACCTTCAGTATTATGCTTCAGTAAAAATGCTTCTACAGTCTCCTTTAGTAGCTAACCTTCTTCATTTCTTCCTGTAGCTGGAGAACACATTCTCTTTCTAATCCAGTAAATATCCAACTCTTCTCATTTTAGTGCAATTTGAAATTATTGCTTCTCATCCTGTTCTTATTGGCCTCAAACATCATTTTCACTACCAAATATTCTGAATTGATCTGCTTTATCATAGTGTCGTGATTTCTAACCATTTTTATTTCCATAGAAGGTTATTCATGGTTAAAAAGTAAATAAAATAAGAAAGTTTTATTACACCTACTTTACTGGTTTGTATATATCTGCAAGGCATCAAAGAATCAAGAAATTGCGTACGTACATATATACATAGATTGTAACACCTAGATTTCTTGCTTATACACTTCCATTTATAATCCTATATATATATATTATATATATAGGATATATTATATATATATTTATATATATATAATATATATATATATATATTCTGGTGATAAATAAATGCTCCAGAACATAAATATAGAAAGGCCAGTTATTAGCTTATTGATGACCTTCTCTAAATGGAGATTTGTTTGTGCATTTTCATTTCTGTATCATTTTTTTAGATCTTTCTGTTGTTGCAGATGTAGTTATTGATTTTAAAGTCTGCCACAGAATAAAGTACTTATATTTATTGTGGTGACTAAATATTTTATCAAAGTAGAACTTACTATTTTGTTATATGATTGCATCACTAATTTTTGTTACAGTTAGCCAGTTGAAAACCTGATAATATCTTGAATAATTTTACTGTCTACTTCTGAAAGCAATTTATTCAGCAAAATTAGTACAGTTTGTGTATGCAAGTTTTATTTTGGAAATCAGCTTTTATTAGTAATTAAATACTCCTTCAAGGAGTACTTTTCTTTCTTCTCAGCTTGATGTATTACTGAAAGGAAGCTGAGTTCTGAGTTCAGTCTGCTCAAGTTCCCTTTAGAAAGTATTTCAAGAATTCTGTTTAGAAAATAATTTAATCTATTTGAGCTGCATATAAATGAAGTCTGAGTGAGGCAGTGAATTTTTAGGAAGGTCTTATAATTGGTTTATTGGCACAATATTGATTTTCTGTATAAAAATTATCATCAATTATTTTGCATGGTAAGGATTCTTCAGTTCTATTGTATGTTATCTGAGAAAAACGAACTTTTGGCTAAGGGGGTATGGAAAAGTTACACTCTTTTTATGAAGTATGAATTTTGTTTCTTTAGACTTCTTCAATACACTAAACTACTATATAGTTCCAGGAATGGCTTTGTGCTCATCCAAAGGGAATTAACTCTGACTTGTTCCTTTTTTTATTTTTATAAATGCAGAGGCCTCAATTTTTTTTTTTTTTTTTAAGAGGCAGAATAATAAGAATGTAATATTGGCAAAACTTTCACACCATGGTGTACTCAGAAGTAAGGTGCAATAGACTTGTGGTTAGCCTACATAATTATGCAGCTTCAAATTATATGAGAAGGGAAGAGGTATACTTTGTTCACAGGCAGAAATAATGAATTTTTCCTGTTGAAGAAGTTTCTTATTGGAGAGAAATTAATAGCTCTTATTTTTCACTTCAGTTTGTTAACTAAACCTGGTTAAACAAAAAAATTTGTTAGTTAAAGTAGTGGACAAAAATCAAGAAAAAAATGGAAAATATTATCAAAAATTTATTTAAAATATTTTTGACTTCCTGAATTTAGACCATCAAAAGTTAGAGAATATTTGTTCCAAATAAACTGCTCTACAAAAACAGGTATGAACAGAAAATTAGAACCACCAGGACTACAATTACTTATTTTTCATCTATTTTGTCCATTTAATCAGTGTTCACCAACAATTTGAAGAGAGAGGTAAGCTCTACATCATATCTTTCAGATTGTCAGGTTGGAAATTCATGGGCAGAAATAGGGAAACATCCAGAATTCACAGGTCTGTGACAATTGCATGAGTCATATTTGAGCCAGAAACTGTTAGGTTAGACTAAGGGGGATGAAAATGTTACTCAGAGAGTAAGCTGTATTCTGTCATAGCCAAGACACAGCTTCTCTATCCTCCATCCTAAATATTAGACAAAAGGCTCCTCAGTGAATTGTGGTAAGAACGATGGTCAGTTCTGCAATCTTTGATCTGGAGTTAAAATCAAAAAGCATCGCAAAATCACAAAAAAAAGCCCCACTGAGTTATATTCTGATGAGGGCAGGGAGATAACCTGACTTCTTAAATGCAATCCATTTAAGTAGAACAACTTAGTACTGTGAAGGAAGGATATTAGTATATCAATCAGAACTGTGGATAGAGTTGGAGAAAGTAGTGATTCAGAAGACAATTCAGAATTCAAGTTGAACAATTCAATTGTTGTGATAAAGTTTTAACTGTGCTACTGTGTTATCCATCAGGGGTGTGAAAAGGTTAAAAGAGTAAGTAGGAATATGAAGGTCAATTGTTTCATATGATATTAATGAGACCAGTCCTGGGACATTGCATCAGATCCTGTGTTTTACAGGGATATGAGAGCATTAGGAAAGGTAGTGAACAAGGCTAGTAAATCATAATCTGAGAGGTAGGGAAAATTCCTTACAGTAAGATGTTAAAAGTTTAATCTGCTTAGCTTATGAGAAAGAAGATTGAAAAGTAACGTGACTGAAGTGCTTGAGTACCTCAAAGGGGCAGAAAGCAGTGGACATTTATTCTAAGGAGAAAATGCAGAATAATTAATGAGAGAGAGAGGTAGAAAAATTCAAACTGGAATTCAGATGCACAGTTTGGATTATAAAGTTAACTTAAGAGTACATGAAGCTGTCACATCCAATGTCATATGAAAAAAAAAATAACATGTAAGGTATTGCTTTTCATGTACGCATAGTTTCTTGAGAGAGAATGGAAAGAAATATGTAGAAGAGAGGGCTTATTTCAGAGTATACGTTCCAAGTCTCACACAGAAAACTTCAGATTGCCAAAAAACACACTATAGACTTGAGGAGCCTAAGGAAGAGAAGCAATGAGAGTAGTTCAAAGAAGAAAACGATGCCTTCTCATGGTTTTTCTATCCTGATGCTGGATAATAGACTTGCAGCTGTTGGTGCTATAGCCTGTAATCTGGGGTGTAGGTTAAATGGGGTAATGATGGCCTGTTTTACTAATTTACTTTCACAGCTGGATGTTTGACTTACCCAGCAATTGTATGACACCACCTTCCTGCTTAGTACAAAGTTAAGCTCCAGAAAGGAAAATGCACTTGAGCTGCTCATAAACTACATTCAGCTTAAAAATCAGAGATTGAACACAGCTAGAAAAAAAGAAGAGCTACTATTCTATCTGTGACATGCACCTGCACAGAGGAAAGAATTTTAAGCGAGATGATAACATTGTCGTGAAAGCAAAGGGATATGAAGTGGCCAGGGATAAATTTAGATTGTAAATTAAGTCTTTCAAACACTTCAGAAATAGTCCAGCAGTTTAAGCAGGGATACAAAAACCCTTTTCTTTTTTGAGATGGAGCTTGATAAGGATATCAGAATGCTCTGACATGTATGACATGCAGGTGATGGGACTCAGCTCTTTTCTAACCCTTCTACTGAGGATATGTAATTATTGATTCTTTTAATTTACTAAAATGATAACTAATTTAGCTAACAGTTACACAGCAAGAGCACTGACATCTACAGAATTTAAATAGGAGAGTCCATCTAGAATCTGACAATTTAGCAAGCAAAAGAAATATGGGTCATGAATTTGCTCTCCTGAAACTTCTATTTAAAGTAGGCATTTTTGTTAGAGAAAACCTTACCATCTCTTCCGTTCCTCCAAAGCAAAATGGTTGAGAAAAACTCTGCAAAGAGAATTTCACAATTTCCAAACATGTCTCCTCCTCTAAAGCTGTAAAAATCAGACTGCTTTTCCTTTTTTTTCCTTTTTCTTTTTTTTTGAAGAATCACAGTATTTCTTCTTATGATTTGTCACTTTTCTATCTGCCACAAACTTGTGCGTGTTTTTACATAAGCACAATGAAGGAAAGGAATTTTACAAATGAAATTGCTTTACAAACACGTTTTATTTTAAGAGGTAAATATTCTCTTTCCTATTGCTGCTACAGGTGGGTATGAGAGATGAATGAATCATATAGTGTGCTGTAATTAGAATGTCCATTAGAAACTTCTCAAAGAGAATTTACTAAGTCCAAGTTAGAGCAGTCCACAAATTTACCTAATTCTGAGAGCTGTCTTGAGTTTCATTATCCTCATGTTGAATTCAACAGATCAATTTCTTCCATCCATAACTAAACTTCCTATGTAGTTTATCTTGAAGATCTCATCTTAATGCCAAGTTGCAGTCAGTTTTGGCTTGCTGATTTTCCAATCTGATAATAAATCCTTTCTTTCATCTCAAATACTGACCATCTTATCCATCCAATAAGGTAGAAATTTTGCACTTCATCTAGCAACACATACTACTATGATGCTTTGCATGTATTATAGTGGTCCAGTAGCAATTTTGTTTCATTGTTTAGCTTACTCTCTGAGACAGCAAATGTGGCCAAACCCCAGAAGCAATCCAATTTGTGTCTATGGTCCATTCTTTTCAGGCATTGTTTAAATGTTTTTATTGCACTTTTTATTAAATAGTTCTGCAAACAAATTCAAGGAAATTAATTAAATACTCATAACTACAACCAGGCATTTTGTACTCAAATGAATCTCACAAACAGCAACACACAAAAGTATTTCAGTAAATTAATCTGAGTCAGTACTTATACAGAGGTTTGACAGTAATAAATTAGGTTAGATTAATTAATCTCAAGAGTATGTCCTTTAATTCTCTACCAGTAAGTAATGGTGACTGAACTGATTAATTTTCAAATGAAAAGTATTCACTTTAACCATTTAATAAACAATGTCTGCTAAAATAAAGTTATCCACAAATAGGTAGCACTAATTATCTTCATATTGCATATTGAAAAGTATGGTAGTAAGTTTTTCTACTAAGAAAACAATTAAGTCCTCTTCTGTATATTATGGGTATTGAATAAGATTAATGAGAAAAGTGAACATTCTTTGAAGAAGTCAGAAGATTAAGGTTTTTATTTTTTTCAAAAAGGGAGTCTCTCTAATTATCTGATCTATTCGTGAAAGTTGATAAAGAACCAAAAAAGTCAGAGTTTATAGTATGTAGCATTTGCTTGTTATTTCAAGAGTGAGCATGAACCTGATTTAAAAAAAACAAAAAAGACATTTCTGAGAGGAAAAGTTGCAAAACGTGATAGCTTTATGCAAAACAAATAAATAAATAAAACCCAAAATTCTGAAGGCCTCAAATTCCTCAAAATTAAAGCTTATTTTGGTTATAAAAAAAAAAAGGAAAAACCAAAAATTCCTACTCTTTCTGAAAGATAAAAACTATTTTCAATTTTAGAGAAGAAAAGTATATAGATGTAAAGAAGAAAATTTGTTTGATTTCTGTGGATAAAGCTGTTTCTAAAATTTTTCCTTTTTTTCTGCAGAGCTTTTCATTAAAATATATTTGTAGCATAATAGACATGTTCTTCCATAGTGTTTAAATTTGCTACCTGAAGTAACTGAATCAGAAGAGAAATGATTTTCAGTGTTTGGGATTTTGACAGCAAATTTAAACTTTCAAAAGCTTTGGAGATGAGACAAATATTGTGGAATGGGAGGTTAAATATGTTTAAAGTAAAAATTTTATTTTTACTTTAAGAAGTATTTAAGCAATCTTTTCATTCTTCTGTCAATTATAATCCCTTAAAGAAAAATGAAGATAAACTTCTGTTACTTGAGGCCATTCATCGACAGCATTGGTTCACGAAAAGCCATGTCCATTTGAAAGCTATGAGAATCAAAGAGTCACCAAGGTTGGAAAAGACCTTCGAGATCATCCAGTCCAACAATCCACCTGTCATCCCACTAAATCACGTCCCTTAGTACAACATATACGTTTCTTGAACACCTCCAGTGATGGTGGCTCCAGCCCCCCCCCCGGGCAACCTGTTCCAGTACCTGATCACTCTTTCAGAGAATAAATGTTTCCTAACATCCTGAATTGCCATGATGCAAATTGAGCCTATTCCCTCTATTCTATTGCTAGTTACACAGGAGAAGAGGCCAATTCTCACCTTGCCATAATCTCCTTTCAGGGGGTTATGGAGAGCAATAAGGTCTCCCCTGAGCCTCCTCTTCTACAGACCGAACAACCCCAGTTTCCTCAACCACTCTCCTTAAGACTTGTGCTCTTGAGAAGTGTCAGAGGATCATGGCTGCATAGATCTAGTTCTGAAAGAATCTGTAGTCACTGTTGTGCCTTTCCAGCCCACACAGTTTCTTCTGAGGAGAAAAGACTCAAAATTAGTTTCCTGATGTAAATTATATTTTGAAAGTCTCAGTCTCTTTACACTACTTATACTTTGAGCCCAGGATAATTTGGATACATGAATTAGGTAACATTATGTTCCTGCTGTTTAAGGCTTGTGCAAGAAATTCTTCCACTTCGTACTTCTTACTATTTTAGCAATAAAAAAGAATTCTACTTGAGCTTTATTCATGAATGAATGAATTTAATCCTGAGGGACCAAGAAAAAAGAAAAGCAAGTTTCCACTACTGAAAGAGTATGTGAAAGAAGAGCATGACATATACTAAACCCAAAGATAGGAAACGAAGGAGAAAATTAAATTTGACATGATTCAGAAAGAGTGAGATTCTAGCTGTCTTTCTGTTCTGTTAAAACTGAACATAAAGGATCTATAATACTAGCAATGGCAGAAAAGTATTGCTAATTAAAAATGACAGTTCTTTCATTTGTTGTAGGTCATGAAGTCATCAACTTCTGATGCAATGGAAACGCAGATTTTCATGTCCTGCAATGTTTTAAAGATTTTATTAGCTCGGATTGGAACACAGAACTCTTAAATTCTGTGTGCCAGAGAAAGGACTGTCAGTTCCAATAACAGGAGCAGAAGCAGTATCTCACCAAGATTTTAGACGTGATTTCTAACAAAAATTCTCAGAAGTTGTTCAAATATTTTCTGTGACAGGTTAGATTCTCCTACAGATTTTTCACACTTTTAGATTTTTTTTTTTTGTTACCCTTTTGTCCTCTTACTTTGAGTAAATTCAAAAGGTCAGATTAATTTTTTTTTTTTTATATAATACTGCAGAGATAATTAGATTCACAGCAGAAATCATTGGACATATTTTCAGAAAAAGTAACATTTATGTGCTGCAAAGAATGAATTTTCATTTTTTAAAGAATGCTAATGATTCATTATTTATTATGATAGTGCCTTGAAAAGAAAAATAAATGAAAAATAAATAGGATTGCATCTGTATTATTAAAAATGTCTCTTCTTTCAAATTTGGAACATATTCATTTTTCTTGTTCTGTGACTGAAGCAATGTTGCATTTTAATGCTCTTTATAGTCTAGCAACATTTACTTTTTGTTATGAAGTTTCTGATACCTTTACAGTGTCATATCTCTTCCTGTTTTGCAGCTGACCATTGCTCTGGTGCTGCAGTCTTCCTTCAGCCCTGTTTGTCATAGAAGTGAACTGACTGTATATATTACAGCTTCTTTACAATATGTTTTAAAAAGATTTGGATTGCTGTAGTAGAAGTTTCTAAGTTTAGGTCACTCAGATTCAATCTTCATTCTGTAGATCAGAGGGCTTTGCAGTCTAGATGAGGCTCAATTTGGATACGCTTGTTCTTTTTTGGGACTCTATACATATGTTTAAGTGTAGTGATTGCTCCTGGCTCTGTCTTTTCCTACCTCACTCCCTACCTTTGAAAAAACATGTATTTCTTTGAGTAAAGGAGGAAAACTGATTTTTTTCTTTTTTCAGCACTCTTTCTAATCTGATGGATATGTTTTTCCAACTTAATTAAGAAATGGATTTGATAAATGTTATCTCTTTAATTTTGCTCTCTAAGACAAGTTCATTGTTGCCAACTTCAGCCATGCAGCATGTGGTTTAGCTTAACATATTTTGTGAATTCTGGCTATATATTAAATATTTATTCCTAACTTTCCCAAAAGCATTCTTTTCCTTAGTACTCTCATATATGTTGTTCAACTTATTCTCATCAGTGATATAAATTTGGGTCCTAGTTTCTTAATTATTTTTAACCTCCCTTTTTGGAAATAAAAAGCTCATCAAGTATTTGCACAGAAAGCTGAAAAATATTCCAAATTCTGATATCTATAACTTTTCCACAGACCTACTGTATGGGTGGCATTTCTGACAGCGTTAACTCCAAATTAGAGATAGATCCTTCCAAAATAAAATTATCTTTTGTTTTTCTTTGGTTGGTTAATTTTTGTTTGAATGGATGGAATATATCTGAATATAGACATTGTTAATCCCCAGTCTACAATAGTCTGAGCTTGCATTACTATCTCATTATAAAGACTAATTTGTCTATTAACTGAAAAATGGAAAAAAGTTATTGGTGTAATGGACAGCTTTCCAAAAGTGCCAAGCAAAAAATAATTTCAGAATTTTATCTTTCATAGCACCAGATATCCTTCTATAAATGCATGTCAGAGCTGAACAGTTGCATTAATTTTTGTGATTAATGAATGATTCTTCTAGCTAACTGAACACGTGCAAGAAATGATTGGCGTCTTTCATCTAATGAATAATAATTCAATTGATGTCGGTGAGAAAACAATAGATTAAAAGGTGAATTAAGTAAAAAGAAATTTTTGCCTGGCTAACTACTCTTAACTATTCTTTCCTAAAGTAAACTGCACAAATCTAGGACCCATGAATACTGAAAGCAGAATACAGATGTTTCTTTTATGTTTTTTCTCAAATAATTAATTTTTTTCATGATTCACAAAAAAATTCAAAGTTGTTCTTAAAATATAATGAAATATGAAAATATCAAAACTAGATAAAAAATTTATTTTGAATTAAATCCCCATGTTTCTTGGAGACTGACTCACAATTAAATTAAACACTTTTCCATTTGCCTTAGTGAAACTTTGCTTTCAACAGCACAACAGTATTGTCCTGTATCTACAGCATATATCATTTGGCTCCTTTGAAGATGAGACTTTTTGTCCGAAGTAAGTTTGATAAGACATAAGTTGTTACAGGAATGAAAAATATAGCTTAAAGGGTGACTCACCTTAGCACAAAGTGTTTCAACAGGCATGATAACTACAGACAAGAAAAAAATCAGCAATAAATACAACTCAGTTCTGTGTAAAATTCATTCCTGAAACAGTTCTTATGAAATTATTTATTTTGCTTAGTCAGCATATTATGGTGTAGTTACTGTTATTACTATTGATTAAGGATTTCCAAGTAAGATGAAATATTATAGATGGAAAAATATGGTTTTATTATCCAAGTGTTTTTACAGAAACGTGTCTGTTTCAATGCTGTTTTAATGAAAAGCTGGCAGGCTTGCGTGGAATCTGGTTAGATCTCTTGCTTATTTTCTCAGCAACAATCAATTTTCTAATGATGACAGGAACTGAAGTTGGGATCTCAGATTCTAATGTTCAAAAATCTCTCTCAACATGACCCCGTTGGAATTGACAGAGACTTTTTTCCTGTATGCAGGAAACTAAAAAGAGGCTTTTTCCCTGTTTTCTGCTTAATATTCCCTCTATGCATAGAAAAAGCAGTAAAATTATTACAGATCTTTGGAAATTTCCATGACACAGGAATTATAATGTTCAACGAGCACTGTTAATTTACATGAGATAAACAAATTAAGTATATTTTTTCTTTTCATTAGTTCTATCTAAATCAACACTATAATAATTCAATATAAGACTTTCTTTACGGCAGTAACAGAGTTGAGCTTCGGGGTGATGCTGAGAATGGCAGGATTCATGCTGCGTAATGACAGCGCCCAGTGTTTGTAATACATGTACTGAAGCATATTCCTTACTGAATGAATCAGGGAAAATAATGTGAAGGTTAAAAAACAGTGCTGCTAGCCTTTCATATTTTTACCATAATTATCCTGATTCACTACACTTACGCATATTCTCTTACATACAGAATACTCTTATATATACACTATTACCCTTACATAAATGGTTTGTATTTGTATTTGCTACACTAGTCTTGTTTATGCCACATATCCAGTACCTGCTTGATTGTCATCTCAGTATTCTTAAATTTCCTGTAAACAAATGGAAAAGTACCAAGTGAAAGAAAAAAAATACCAAATGCAGTCTGATCTTATAGGAATAGCTACTTTTAAAAAGAAAGAAAAAGACCATTCTGCTGATCGTTACTTAGAGAAGTTATATTTTAGGGAATCTAATTAAATATATACACTGTGATTACAGAAAAAAAATTGATTACCTTTACATCCATCTGTGTACAGTAATAGTAAGAACAATTTAAAACTTAGGTGTGTTCTTAGAGTTCACTTCCAGTGTTAAAATTTTGTGATAAGTTTTAGAGGTAAGATTTTAACATGTATATTGAGAAACTGGATCCAAGTAGCTTTTTAATTCCTGTTCTCTATTGTATTGTACCTTTTGTAATCATCTATAACTGTCTCAGGTGGGTATATCCCCTATTCATTTTATATAGTAGAAGTCTGCAATACTGTGTTCAAAACAGTTGAGAATCCTATCTTCAGTGTGCAAGAGTGTTCTCCTATCTTCAAGGAGAACAGAAAATAATGTATTTCACTTAAACTCCTGCAATTTTTTCACTATAAACTATCTAATCTGATAGCATGAGATAGCAGAGAAATCATCATTCAGAAGCATATCCCTTCATGGAGGCATTTTATAGGTACTTAGACACAGAATTAACATCTACCATAGAATATAGCATTTAGTTTCTGCATGACTAGTGTTGAGGTGGACTGCTGTCCCATTTAGGGACCACAGGCCCTAGTCAGTGTCCGACCTTAAATTAGTATTTGGAGTTTAGAAGGTTGGCAGATAGCATTCAGATCAACTTTCTAGCTTTAAAAGATGCATTTTAACCAGGTTACTCACGTAATACTGGTGGATTAGGATGGGATTTTTTAATGGCCATTCTTTCTAGGATCTGATATTATAAAGCTGTTCTGTGTTGCATATATTATGTATATTTTATATAACATATAGGTTTATATAGTGTATACAGTGATTTTCTTTATATTAATATCTCTTCATATAGCTAGAAAACAGTATCTCACAGAGCAAATGACTTTTTTCCTAAAAGGCAATTAAACCAATTTTCTCTCAACCAAGCGCAGTAAATCACTATTGATTACATAATTTTTACTTTTGACCTCAAAAATGAAAAAATTTCATTCCATTTTCAGAAAGTTACCACTCTGTGATGTTTATTTATCTAGTAGGGCACCCTTAGCCAGCAGATATGTTGCTAACTAAACTGGAAGTTTAGATGGTCGCTGCAGCCGAATACATTTTAGCCTATATAAGCCCAGAGTGTGGACCTCTTTGTGTGTTACTGAATTTAACAGATGATGGTGCATTTTTAAACTTTATGAAATTAAAAGCCTTTCAGGAACTAGATACAATTTTTTTTTTTTTTTTTTTAACAATCAAAGGCCACTGTATCCCATTACAAAGCGACTTTTCACAAATAAGTAAAAAAAAAAAAAAAGCCACTAAATCCATAGGCTCTGCAGTCACCCACTAAGATGTAATAATATATATATATTTTTTAAACGACCTTTTAAAGAATCATGCTGACATAACTATATTTACTAAATGGTTAGTCATGAAAATTAAAGTTAATTGAAGGTGATCGTATTAAAAATTGTGTAGACCTTTAAAGAGCCAATCTAATAGAAAAATCAGCTTGGAAATAATATGTTCTGGTACCTCCAGAGCCTTGGATCATTGGAAATGATATTTTGGTTCTCATTAGGTTCATTTTTTACCTTTCAAGATTCTGTAAGAGAATGCATATTCTATATGAAGCTAGACATAAGGTCTATGCAGGGTAGGGTTTTATGCAAGCTGTACATAGTTTGTAAAGCCTGGAACAACAGTGAAGTCTGTAGCACCTTCTAATATATTAATCAAAGATAGAGTGCAACAAAGGGTAAAATCCTAAAACAGTAGGTTATATAGTTAAACTCCATCTTGAATTTTTAATCAGATAGAGGGAAAAACCTACCCTGCTCTTTTAAATGACATAGCTATACTCATTTTGCTTGTGATACTCTTCCTAAATTAGTTTTATCTCCAAGAATGACATAAAGATTAATAGCAACTCACAGCACCACAGTTTAGAAAAATTTAGTACTCCTATGTTTGCTTTCTACTTACTTTATTGTTTAACAAAGTTAATTTTGCAGTGTAGTCAGTTAGCTCTGGGGGGTCTTCAACTTTTTTACATTATCTCAAAATTGTTTCCCTTGGAAAATGCATTTAGCTAGTTCATGTCACCAAATACAAACTTCAGTAAAGACAATATTGAAAAGGACTGATCTTCTTAAGGGAAGAGGGAAGTTCCTACTTGGAAATTACCCCAATTCTCTCTGTCCCTTTTCATTTTGTACATCCACTATAGAACTAGAAGGACAACAGATATTGTGCGGTGCAGGAAAATTACATAGGAAGTGTTTATTAAAAAATCTATTGAAGTGTGGACCAAGCATTACCCTGCTTGCTGCTGAATAATGTTGGAACAACTCACTAGACAGGTGGCCAGGAGAGTAATACCAAAATATATTTTTATTACTTCACTTCATGCCACGCTGTCTACTTTTGTACACTTTCCCTCCATTCTTTCTATTATTACTAGTTAGCATTTATATTGACACATCACCACAGACATCAGTTGGGAAGAATCTTATTGCTTCAGAAGTCAGAACAAATAATGAATTGTAATTCCTGCTAGAAAAAATTTCAAAGACCTCCCCCTTCTTTTCTCTCTACATTATTGTGCAGACTCTTCATCTTCCTGCTGCTGCTCTTACTCTCATGCCTTAGTCCTGCATTCTTGTTACATACAGTTTCTGACTATGTCTTTCCCTGCCCTCTGAGATATTTCCTTTCTTCTGATAACTAATATTTGTCCTCAGGAGGGTGCCTTTTATTTGGTCTGTTCACAACGCTCATGTATCAGTGACAATAAGACTTCCTTATAGTTTCTGTCTGCCTCTACTGATTTTTCCAATGTACATCATAAAGATCCCTTGGAAAAGCAATAAAAAGAAGATGCAGCATCACACAGAAGGGCTCTTCCTTGCTCGCTATTAGAGAAAAGCTGATTTACTGGAATCATTTCCTATAGGTATTATTATATAATACTCAGTAAGGTCATTTGAAGCTTGTATTATAAATCTGTTAAAATAAGAAGCTCTAATCTTATAAAAATTTTCATTTTCTGTAATTGTCACAGTAGGATAGCTGGACAGGACTAAATCTGATGGAGGAGCTATTACATTTTTCATCACACTGAAGCACAGCACAGCACTCATCTCAAAATATTACTAGCTTTCAGTTGTTGTTAGCATCATTTGGCTTGTAATGAGTTAGGAGAGGCTGGAAAGTAAGAAAATGTCAGTAGCACAGTAAGAATTGAAAGACTCATGTTCATAATTGAAATTGTTTTGTTATTCAATTATATATTCTTACAGCTAATTGTGTTATACCTCAAAACTCTGCATGCATTTCTTTCTTAATGTTATAAAAATGGTAATCATTTAGGAAAATAACTGTTTTCTTATAGAAATTAAGAATAGGTAGTAAAAGTGCTGATCAAATTCATATTAGTGTCAAAACTCATATTCAGTTCCAAGGGACTTCAGTGTTTTCACCTACGTATTTGAAATATACAGAATTTGAATTCCATATTCTTGCTCACAGATAAGACCCTTCTTCGTCCAAGTTTTGGAAAGTACAATGCCTCCCTATGGGTTTATCCTGCAAAGGAATACCAGGTCTCTCCTCCTGACATTTTATAAGGGCCATGAGTACATTGCCTTCCTACCAAGGGTCTGTCTACCTGGGCTTAGTGCCAGCTCTGATAATGCCGAAGCCCAGTTTTATCAGAACTATTTGATAAAAGCCGTGAGAAACCTCAGGAGCTTGTTTGTTTCTTTTTTGTTCTATCTGTTTTTTTGTTTGTTTTGTTTTGTTTTGTTTTCCTATCAGGGTTGCTGGGGAATTGCTCTTGGTCTCTGTTCAGGCCAACTGGGTGCACTTGCACCGAGCCTTTTACCTTCCTAGTTCTCATTTGCTGACCTGACTTTTTGGCTTGACCTTGAACCTACCTCATCATTGTGGACATGGCTTGGTAATCCAAAGAGTTGTGTAGATAGGATCTGCTCTGTTCTAGTGCTGGTTCTGTGGAACTGCAAACCTTACTGACAGGAGCCAGATTCTGTCTGACTTGCTGTGATTCTGAACTCACTGTTCACCTTCCCTTCCCTTGCTGCTTTCTGACATGCATCAGGTCTTTTTCATTAGGATATGGAGTCTGATCTATTCCACAGAAACTTTTCAAATTGAGTCAGGACTGCTAAGGACAGGTCCTGTGGCTCAGTGCTCTCATTATTTTTTTCCACACGCTATTTTATTCACATCCTGATTTTATTTCTTGAATAATATGGTAGATACAATGTTTAACATCTTAATAAACTATTGAAATCTCATTAGAGCATCAGGAAAACTATTTTCTAAGATGTTAATGATGCTAACTCAGATTTAATTATTCTTTGGTGTTGTATCTCTTTCATTATTTGTATAAGAGAGGAACTGATGCTAGCTTAAGAGACATTGACTTCTGCTTCTTAAAGCTACTCATCTGAAATCAATTTGCAATGCAATGCAAGAATAACTTCAAAATCAGTTAACTATGAGCTCAGACATGCCCCACAGTTAGGATCCATGGTGATTATTTTAAACAAGAATTTGGCTTCAAAGTACAATTAGCTGTCTCTATGATACTGTTTCTTTCAACAAAAGGCCAATGGGGCAGTGAGAAGAACAAGAAAAGAGGCAATAACATAACCAAGCATGATTCCTAGTCTCTGCTAATATAGTTATCTAAAAAAACATAGAGGCAATCTATTTTGCATTTCCATACCTTTTTATTGATACCATTTTCCCCATTCACAAATCTATATACAAAATGCATACACTGTACTCTTAAAGTAGAAAACTTAAAGAAAAAATTCCTGGCAAGTCCATGACGGTGTAGTTCTAAGCCCATGCAAGTTGGAGAGCAGTCGTAAACCTCCTTGGCTCACAAATATGACCTCTGTGTGACTCTACAAACACCTTGTTTTCAGCGTGACTCCTTGGAATCCAGGCAAATGTAGAGGAATCTGTGTTTACCGTATTACTTTAATGAAAACTCAGAGGAATATTCAGTTTTAGATGTAACTCAGATGTCAAACTGTCTTAGAAATATTTTCCTTGTTTGGTAGTGAATTACAGCTATTGCTTAGGCTCCATTATTCTTTTTTCCCTTAATTTCTCACCTTAATTTTTTACCTCTCTACCCACATTTTAATGTAGCACTGCACTTGGCCTGGCATTAATTAACAATTTTTTGTTTGCTTGTTTGTAGTCTGATGATAGTTTTTCTCCCAGTCCTTATATGTAACAGTGAAAACATAATTGAGTGTTATCTGCTTAAATTCTTTTTTTCCTTATATATATTATATTGTTGTATTATTGATAAGTATGTCAATTAATTACTTTTTATCTTTCTGCAATGTCTTTCAGAAATCAAATTAATAATTACAAAGGCCAATATACATTTTGTTTCAGTCACTCCAATCTGAAAAACTTTTAAATATGAAATGAAAAATGAATTATGGCAAAAAAGAAAAATCTGTTGCCATTTCTTCTTGTAAAGCGAGCAAATCCGGAGACCTTACTCATTAGAGTAGAATGCCCATAGTGAGAAAATCCTTTTTGTTTTCACCTGAACTGAACATAGAACTGAACAACTAGCTTCATAGGCATAGTATTTCAACAGTCACTTTACTCAGCTTCACATCTATTGGGTAAGAATTGAAAGTTTTTTCCTCACAGGTTTCCTTTAGAGTTCTCTCTCATACAGCTTTTAATACTTGTTAACAAAGGGCAGAAATGTTTCAGTGCTGTACAGTGTAAGAGAAGATATGTTATTTTTTCCATAATGTTTGAAGAAGTCAAAAACTTAAGACTTGATTGTTCCTAGGAATTCCTGGCAGCTCCATGTAGGCACTAAGGCTGGGCATTCTGAGCCTTATAGTGAAATCAGTGTCCTAGTGTTCCCCGTTCCCTTTGCTCTGATGTACATTATCGGCTCACAAGGCTTAAATTGGAAGAGAACTGGAATTAAAAGCTTGGGAATGCTGTAGCCTTTAATGTTTTAAACTTTGTGTGTGTGTGTGTGTGTGTGTGCGCATATACACTTCTTCTATTTTAAAGCAATCTGTCTTCGGCATGGAGGAGACTCCTGTGAATCCTAATGAACTGACTCGGTGTTCTCAGGTCCTATTGAGTGACCAGCAGTCTCTGTATTGAGAGACTGAGCAGTTTTCTGAAGTCTTTCCCAGACACTATATGAATGAATCTGTGTGGACAGGAAGATTATTTCTCATTATGAGAAAATTTAAGAGCATGAGGTTATTTTAATACTACAGGATTTTTGGACACTGAAGAAGATAATCTGAATTTACACACAATAAGATGTCTCTATGCATTCTGAAACAAGTCACTGTTAGTCCAAGATTATATGATGAAAAATACCTGTATGCTTTCCAAAACTTACTTATTCACCTTCACAAAGAAAGATTTTATTATTAATAATAAAAATATATATATTAAGGATTAGTATGATTAAGGACTGATTATTCTACAGTAGAATGGTATTTTAAATAATATAACGAGAAAAAATATTTACTATGAGCATATTGAAACAAAATTATGATAACAGTACTGTTTGCTTTGCCCACGCAGATGTTTGCTTATCTACTCTGAACATTAAATTTTCAGTGCAACTGGAAAAGTTAAACTATCATATACATGTATTTACTGTTCCCTCCAAATGTCAATTAATCCCATCCCATGTGACCCACTTTCTTAAAATCTCTTCTTTTATGCAAAATCACACACATACATACACACACATACACACACACAAACATATTAGAAACTGTTTATATTATGCATGTTCACACAAAACAGATAATTAAGATAGTTTCAAAAAGAGACAAAAGATTGGCTATAACCCTGTGAGCACCTGCGAGGCACTACACACTACATTTAAATTTGTAGTTATAAACCCCTTAAATCTATAATTCACAACTTCTTCTTGGACAACCCCTTTTCAAATTTAAGTTTATCTATTTATTTTTGTAAAATAACAATGTGGTACGTATAAACAATCTGTCAGTGTCATAAGGTATGCCATGATCTATTTATTTTTATCCAGCACTACAGCTGTTTGTTGATAACAAGCACAGTTAACTCACCATCAGCACTGAATATGCGATAACACAGATGTCTGCTTCTTTGTATGTAGGATTTTGCTAAGATTCCCTTCACCTTTTGAGTAGATGGAGGACTCAAATTTATTGTAGCCTGATATCACCACACTTCCAGAACTATGTATCAAAAGAAAATGTCCATTGATATCATAACATTAGTTTAGCAAGTGAAGACGTGCTGGGCAGAAAGTGGAGAAAAGCCTTATGAACCTAAACCTTCAACATGGCTCATAATTAATGGATAGATTATTATCATTTGTAATACACATCCAAGATTGTCAGTGTAGTAGAGCAAGTGCCTTCCGTCTTGAGTGAAATTCCATAGATGACATTCTCTGTTCACTCAGCTCTCACTTCTATTTCTGGATAGGACTTTTTTGACCTAGAGCAGACCCTGAATTTCTTCTTACTGAAAAAGAACTGGTAGGAATAGATCACATCTATATGTTTCCATCCCTGATTACCTTCTGTAACTTTTATACATGGACAATTTGCATGCGAAGAATTTTCAGAATCGATAGCGCTACAGTTCCTGCTAAACACAGTGACAAAATTCCTGGGCAAAACAGGGAGACCCTACCTGTGAACAGGCAAAGGAAATACGGAGCCCTTGTTTTCCCCAACGCTAATCAAATTCAATGCAGTGCAATACTATTCGCGAGACACAGACCCCATGCACGTAGTTCCCGTGCCCAGAGTGCAGCTGCTGCCGCTAGTAGTGGCGAGGAGAGACAGCGACAAGCATTCCACCGCGAGAGAAAAGCGACCCACAGAAAGACGCTCACCTGAGCAGCACCGCAGCTTCCCACAAATAGAAGCCCGAGACAGCGGCGCGGAGGTACCTCAGCCGTGCCATGCTGCTCGGAGCCGCCGAGGAGCCCTGGAGCGTCCGTGTCCGCGGCATCGACGCGGCGAGATCGGCCGCGGCGGGCGGCACTCCGGGACCCTGGAGAGCTCCGGCGGCCCCGCGCCCGCCGTCTGTCTAGCGCCCGGCGGCGCCCCGCGCCCTCCCGCTGTGCCCCGCCGCTCCGTCCTCGCCGCTCCGCATGGCAGCCGCGCAGGAGCCTAATCCCAGGAGCGGCGGTGGCGCCGAACCGCGGCGGCGTCGGGAGCCCACCTCCCCGTCCGCCTGCCCCCGGCGCCTGCCAACAGCCGGCGCCCCGCCGCCGGCCGCATCCTGGGTGCGTGGGGCCTCGCGGACCCGGCGGCGGTGGGGCGGGAGGGAGCGGGGTGGGGGCCGGCCCTCGTCTTCCCCCCCTCCGAGCGCGCCGCCTCCGTGGAAGCCAACTGGGAAGGAGCGGGCACGGCGGCGGGGAGGGAACCCCGCGGGGTCTGCCTGGAAGGGGAGATGGCCTCACCGTAGGCTGGGGCTCGGAACTGCCCCTGCCCCATTGCGCTCCCTCCTGTGGGTTGTGGGGTGGTGCCTGTACGCGGGAGCTGGGGGTATTCACACAATCCATGAAAGGGTTGGGGAATGGCGTGTGTGTGGTGGGTACTCTGCTTTGCCTGCTGAGCTGTTGGTATGCTTTTTCTTATGAAATTAATGGGGGAAAGCCTGTCGTATTTCAGACTCTTCTATTTTGCAACTGCAGTGCCAATGGACTTCGGAAAAGTATTATCCTATTACAATCATTAGTAAAAATAGAACATATAGCAGTCTAATAGTCAAATCCAAAACAAATTCAGTTTTTAAAGCCAGGAGCTGCTTGCGTTAGAAAAGAATAAAGATTTATAAGCTGATACTGATAAATATTAGAAAATCTGTATGGTTTGTCCATGAGGGAAGATAAAAAATGTATAAGGAAGGCTATACCTGTAGGGGGACAGATAAGGAAAGTATGCTTGAGAGTGTAGATTGGGAATACTCTGAGTGTTTTTTTAATAAGGAGCCTTTGAAGACCTAGACATAACATTGAAGAACCAGTGGAAGGAGAAATGTGGGAGCAGTTTAGGGACATGTGAAATGTATATAGTTGGACATAATCTCTCTGTCTGCCTAAATGTAATCCACTAGCTAGCTTTTTCCTGTAGTCACTGATTAGTAACTAGACAGCAGCCCAACTACTTGTGCAGCTCTACTACCTACACAGATTCATTGGCAACCACGATTGTCTCAGGCCAGAGTTTTACTTACAGCATGAGAAAGCTGCAGGAAGTTCAAGTGCTGAAGAAGAGAGGTAATGTAGAAAAAAAGCAAAGGTTCAGCCAGATTAGACACAAGAAGTAGGGTAGAAGAAACTGAAATCTGATGAAAATATAATAAACTCATTACAGAAGATGGAAATACAAAGTGAAATGTAGAGCAATATTTTTACATAGAATAGCAAAAAAAAAACCAGATAAAAAGATAGACTAAAGGTCATGAAGTAAAGTAAGAAACAGAGTGGGTATTTTGTTTGTTTGTTTGTTTGCTTGGGGTGGGGGATTTGCATTTCATCAGAAATTTTTAGAGACAAATATTGTCTCTTCTGCTTCAGAAAAAAATTCTCAAAGTAGTTTTCAGTTCAGATCTTAATTTAGGTTTTCTATTTTCCCTATATCCTTAGTTTTCCTTCTTCAAAGCTATTCAAGCAGACATCACTAAATTATAGCTCTTCCTTCCTTTTTAGATTTAGTTTGGCTTTCTTTGTTGATACCAATCAAGTGTATGGCTAAGGAAGATAACAGAATTTCTCTAATCAATTTTCCTTTGTTCCCGGAGCTTTTTTTTTTTTAAGTAGTGGTTACATACTCTTTGTATTCAGTACTCTAAGTTTCTAGATCCACTTTGCAAAAAGTTTTTCTTTTTGTTCCTGGTCTTACTCTGGCATTGATGACAACAGCAACTGTGAAGAGAAGCTGTTCAAACCCTTAACAGTGGTGATCAAAATAAAGAATGCCTCTACTTGCTCAAAGACATCTTGTCAAAGTATGCACTCTACAGAATCAGTGTAGAGTACTTTGTGTTCTGTACAGTTGACTCTTTTCTTTCCCTTTTGATAGGTATTTAGCGAGGTTGTTCCTCAAGGCTGTTTGTGCATTGTGTACTTCAACAGTGAATTGATTTTACATTTCAGTCATTTGCACTGAGGCAAGAGGCCTTTACTGGTGATGCAAGTAGTTCATGCTACCCACATGAATTCTCCAGTTCTCCAACAAGAGCAGTTCTATGAATTATAAATACAGGCCATCCTTCAGATATGTCAGGTTCAAGCTTCTTGAAATCTCTGTGGGAAAAACACACGCTTGTGCTATAAGTAGCAACTTTTCTGTTGCATCATTTTGTTCTACAAAATACAAATATGGTCTTCAAACTTTAGAAAATTACCATATAAGTAGTGCTGAATAATTCAATTCTCACTTCTGTGTGTATTCAAACAGTTCTCCAATAACTTATTAGAAGTTCCAGTTCAACAAAACACTCAAGTGCATACCATTGACTTCAGTGAGATTAGTGAGTCTAGTAGCATATTCTGTATTTAATCATAAGCTTTGATAATGATTACCTGATTGTTTTAAGTGTTTTAACTCACTATTGTTTTAAAGACCATCTTTTCATTCTTTCCATATTATTACTGGAAAATTTGACTACTATTATACAAAGCAGAATACATGGCTATGTCTAATCTAGAAGATTGTAATGGTATTTCTAGATACTTCTGTTAGATATGGAATATCGAAAGATTTGAACACTCATTTTAAAAATAGTGTGACCATGATATTACCCTATCTCCAATGCTAATATTATTTATTTCTAGCTGCCTCATATATCTGGTTAAAAACGTCATAAAATATTGTTGTTCATTCACAACAATTTATCTGGTGCATATGTGCCATATATTTATAAAACCAAGCTCTATAATTCATTTTCAGTAGCACTGGAAGTTAATTAAGTACATTCTTTATGAATGGAAAACAGTAGTACGTCAAAATGAAAAGTAATTACCAAAATATGTTAGTTCGCATCAACCTGTGATTCTCCTCACAATCAGCAACATGTATAGTGGCTACCCTTTCTCTAGTGCAAAGTATTTAGGTATGTTTAAAAGAAAAACATTTGTATTTATAAGCTTGAGATTTCTTCAGAAACAGTAGTCTAGAAGTGAGTGATGATTTAATGTTGCTGGATGTAAACAACCCTGATGTGTATCATTACAGCAGATCATTTGGTGGTGGTGGTGGTGTTTTTTTGCTTTTGTTTTTGTTTTTGTTTTTCGTCTAGAAAATGGGGATACTTGAAAGACTTTCTGTATTTGGATCTAACAAGAAATAAGCATTGGTCAATTTTGTAGAGTAACTTGCTTTAATAACATGCAATTTATACAACTGAATGCAAGATCATGCAGCTATTCAACAGTAATCATACCGAGAAGTTAATGTGCAGATATAGATTGAGGGATTACTGAATGTACTTTTTTTGGTGCGTCAAAGTCATTGTAGAAAATATGTTAAGACAAATTAGTTGTAGCAGTATTCATCAGAAATTGTTATTATCATTGGATTATGTCCATTCCTGGAATATGTTATAGTTCATAACATTTAAATAATCATTCTGTAAGAAGGATGCTAACAAACTCGAAAGGTTTCTGAAAAGAGCTAAAAGAATACTACAATTTGGAATAGATTTCTTACATTAAATTAAAGCAGTTCAATCTGTTTAAATCAGAAAGGTTGAGATGCACTTTATATACCTGTATGAAAGATTGTGAGGTGAAGGTAATTCTTTAAGCAAGTAGAGATGGCAAATTAGCAAGGCTTGAAACTGACACTATGAATTCAGAATAATAATTTAAGAAATATTACTTTGGAGAAAATAAAAGCTTGAAACAGCTAAAAAGGGAGCAGAGCTGATCACTATTTAAGGTCTTTAAATCCAGGTCAACTGTAAGTTCTGGATATGATCCAGAAGCCACTGGGTAAAATTTGATGAGTCTTGTGATTCAGTAGCTCAAACCACATGATGGTTGCAGTGTTAAAACATGACTCCATAAACCACAATGTTTTGTCATGACATATTCAGCTAAAAAGTTAAAGGTAGTTACATTCTTAGAAAAGTAATAAATTGACCTTATAAACATTGAATTGCTTCTGAAGTGGCAACACTGAAAGAGAAATACATCATAATGGTAAGGTATACAGTTCTTGTGTGCAGTCTTTACCACACTTGTATTGCCAGTTTGTACATTCCAACATTTTAAGAAGGTGTTATGATGGGATATGACATCACTGTTGTTTTAGATCCTGGTTTTACAGAGACATGTTTGATTATGTTAATTAATCTGGCTTTCTCAGTACACAGGATTCCCCAGGATGTAACTCATTCAACTGTGAAACCCCAGAGGCTTTGACCTATTATTAAATATAAAACTACAAATAGAACAGTGTTTTTTGTTGTTGTTGTTGTGTTTCTGAGAACCACAACCTTAAAATAGAAAAGACAGCCTTAAACTACAGAACTAATTGCCACTAAAAAGAAAAATAGTTGTTTGCTCTACCTCAGTAAGTATCTAAATACTTACACATTCTACACTCTGAAAATAAAGTGAAGAGTCTATATAGGAGCAATTGCCAGTTTTCTCTGTTACAAATATAGGTGCTCACCACAAGGATGAAACATAACATTCTTCAGGATGTCTTGCTCAAGAGCCAGTCTTGGGCTAACAAAAACGAGCAAAATTTTTGTCTGTTTTGCTTAACTGTTGGCTGCTGCATTTATCTTCTCCATACATGCAAAGAAATTGTTACTTAATAGTTGATTGGATCATTATATTAATTAATTTAAATAAGCAAACATAAGTTCAGATAATTTTTCCTCTCAAACACTTATGCACATCTTAAGCATTAATTCTCTTGTGTAAATGGAGTTGTCCAGATCCACTGACAACTGATGTTCCTCTGTCCACGATGTTCTTTAGATCTGTGCTAAATGATACAAGAATCAAATCTCTGATGGGATAACAGTAGTAACAGAAATTAAAATGCTAATAAATGATCTATATTTTACTTTCACTACTAGAGCTCATCCACTGTTAATGAGTGATATATTTTAGGGCAATAATGTGTAATATGTAAATATCAAAGGTATATACAGCAGAATGTGGAAAATCAGCACATGGAGAACAGATAGGAAACTGCAAGCAAAAAGCCCACATTCTTGTAATTAACATTTATATATGTAAAAATAGTACTCTGAAATTGTCTGATATCTAAATACAGCATTATTATTAAATATTAGTCACCATAATTAGAACATTGTCATAACAAACGTGCATATGTATGCATTGTATATGCATACAACTAAGCAAGGTTATAGAATGCAAAATTTATACTCCACAGGCACCACTGAAAAAAAAATATTGAGGAATAGGTGAAATGTTTATATTCAGCATAGTGTGTTAGAGCAGAGTCTGATCTTTTCTTTGTTTGCTTGTAAACGTAGAATTTATGTTAGATAACAGTCAGTGGAAAATTAGCATTTTCTTTCTGTATTCCAAAAAGAATAGAACAAATAGCGATCTGAAAGATGCGGAAATGTCTGTGAATCATTATACACAGAGTCCTGTCAAAATCGAAAAGATATTCAAATTAATTTCATACTTTGTTATTAGCTCCATTTATCAATCAAGGCTTCAATCCCTCAAATACTGTGTTTAGCTCAA
This sequence comes from Chrysolophus pictus, assembly GCA_037305975.1. Taxonomy (NCBI): domain Eukaryota; kingdom Metazoa; phylum Chordata; class Aves; order Galliformes; family Phasianidae; genus Chrysolophus; species Chrysolophus pictus. The sequence continues at coordinate 47,367,691 of CM074579.1, read as the reverse complement.
AGCAAGTAAGTTGTTCTGCTGGAGTCAGCAGCCTTATTAGTATTTTGGTGGTACAAGCCTCAGGGGAGACAGTGCCTACTAGGTAGTGAGTGCTCCTTTTTTTTCTAGGTAATCATTGTGATCATAGCAGGACAATGCTTAAATATCCAGAGTGGCCTGCCATTTTCCCAACATGAAAATTTAAGTTTCTTCTATCTTTTGAGTGCTTTATTTTTTCACTTGTGGGATAGTGCTGTGTACAAATAATTGCCTTTGTGAAGAAAATCACACAGAAATTAAATCACATAGATTTTTGTGCTAAATATATAATTGTTTGCATGACTAAAACAGAGTTTTGTTTAAGAGCATTTTAATAATACAGCTGAAAACATCTGTGGGTCTTTCTATTATAATGATGATGCCTCAGAGTTTTGTAGTTTAGGCTGCATCAATATTTGTGCTTGAAAGTATAGATTAGGTGTGACATTTTCAAAATCCACTAGTATTGGACTACCTTTGTTCCTATTGGAATATTTTAAATTGAAGTTTAAAAAAAATCTCTCCAAATAAGCATGTCTCTGCCCAGAAACAAAAACAGCAAAGTCATGGTGATAGCAGGCATGCGGGAAAGAACAAGAACCAAACCTGAGACCCCCAGATTTCCTCAACCTGACACATTTTATTCCAGTTTTCTCATTCTTCTTTAGAGAGACTACAGATTTTGCAGCAGCTTCTGTTAACTAACAGACATGGGTAGGAACTTAGGAAGAGAGTGATTTCTAAAGACATACCCCAAAGAGGGGTAGCTTAGTTTGATAACACACTGTTACTTTATAAACTCTTCTATTCAAAACTGATTTTCAGAGCTGCTATTGAAAACAAAACTATTTACACCTACTTTTTCCTAAATAGCTCTTCCCAAACTAATTTTAACATCTAACAGCTATTTCAGCTGATTAATTTGTGGGAAACATTTTTATTGTGATAAGTGATTACATAATATTATTCTTATGAATAGTATTTTTTTTGAATGGAATTAGTGGTTAATGACATGTTTTGATGTGTCTTTAAAGCATTGGTCCCCTGGATCATTTGCACTGAAATGTAATTGTCCATTTCTCTGATCTCACCTCTTCACCAAAGTACCCCAGAATCCTGCACTTGGAAGCTTTTTCAAGAATTGCAATAAACATTATTTCCAAATTTGAAAAACAAAACAAGGTGGAATCATACTTTATTCTTTATAATATACTTTATTCAGTGTAATAATTGATCTATTAGCCATTTATAATATACTTTATTCAGTGTAATAATTGATCTATTAGCCATTTCCATTTTGGACAAAATATGATTTACAATAGTTTAAGAACAGGGACTTAATATGAAAAATGATACAGACAGTGTATTGCTATGATACATCCTTACCTACATTCCTTCTACCATTAAGACACTGTCTTCATACTTTAGGATTTTGGAAAATGTATTAATGTGAGCAGTCCTGTTTGGGTAAAATGTGAACTGGATCTTCATTAAACTTGCTGAAGTGTTTCCACAAAGGAACTTTGGAGTACCAGTGAAAATTTCTCAAAGAAAGATGCACACCCCTCAGATTGGCTACAGAGTGAGTCTGGAAAAAAGAATCTGAAAGAAAACTGGACTTAAGAACCAGTTTCATTTGTCATTTTCTTCAATCCTTGTAAACCCAGCATTTAATCACATGATACATTAGATTTCCATAAACCATAAATCCCTTATAGCTCACAAGATTTTGAATCTGTTCATGTTCTAAGTCAGAGATAATTACTTCCAGTTTAGTGATCCCAGATAATTTCTTCCATTTCTTTTTTTTTTTAACGTAAAAAGTAAAGTACATGTCAGGGGAAAGTTTTTCGCTGAGAGGGTGGTGAGGTGTTGCCACAGGCTTTCCAGAGAAGCCTGGGATGCCCTTCACACCCTCAAGGTGTTCAAGACCAGGTTGAATGGGGCCCTGGGCAGCCTGCTCTGTTGTTTGATATAATGGCTGGCAACCCTGCCCATGGCAGGAGGGCTGGAACTTGATGATCTTTGAGGTCCCTTTTTACCCAAACTGCTCTATGATTCTGAACTCTCAAATGGACTTTAAAATTTGTAACCTCCATTATTGTACAAATATTTGTACTTCCAGTGTTACTCACTGTCATGAGTGACAATAAGAGATTTAATTTATTTTAGAAAAAAATGTTTAATATTTCCTTGTGGTGGGACAAGTTCCAGCTGGCTGATGGAGTGACACAAAGATGAATGTGCATCTCAACAAGATTCGGAGGAAAAGGTGCAGCTCAGAAGGAACAAAATCAATATAGGCCAGCAAAATCTACCTTTATGGCAAGACAACAGTTGTTCTTAATGTGAATCTTAATGTGGTTGTCACGGAAAAGGATTTTAAGCATCAAAGTCAATTGTGCATGCAATTTCAAAATTACATATGTGATAGCAAGTAACTTCTCATAAATCATTCTAATCTCTGGCATCAGGTCTTTAAGATAAAGGATTGCAACAGTATTAGCAAAAGATTCAAAATTTTCCATTGCAACCTACATATTTTACAATTAACAACTTTTCTTGTAGCAGTGGCTTTAATGTAGCCATACAGTGGCATAATTCACAGGTGGAATCAATTACCACGTATTATTATTATTTATTGATTTTACAATTAATCCCTAAATCAATTAATTCCTGATCAATGATTCAGCACTAAATGCTGGAAAAATAACGCAGCATTGAAATGTGAATGACGAGCCATGTTCATAGTTATTTTATCTTATTTTTATCCTAGCTTTCACTCAATTATTTTCAGAGTGCTTTTAGTAATCTTGATTGTGAATGGAAAAACACTGTCTGGGACAGAGAGGAGGAATGCCCTGTGAAGTTCACAGACAAAATGAAAGGAATTCTTGACACTAGTTATGATTCTACATGTTTCATTGTAGATACTTGAGTCAAGGTTAAATAAATTGGCAACCATAACGTGCTATTGCTGTACTTTGCCTTGGCCTAATTAGTCAGGTGGGAAGGTAGTGGGAAGGGAATGGGATATACATCTGTTTGCATAATGCTAACTCCTCTACTTAATGAGGTCCTGTGAGTACTGTGAAGTTGAATACAGGTCTGAAAATTAACTTCTGAGACATTAGGCTTAGTCCACAGCTATTTCAGGCAATCACACTGTGAAAAGCGATCCACAGTTTGATGACCGTAAGTTCTGCAGTGAAATTATCTATCCTTTCTTCTGTCACTGCTCTGAGAAGGCTAGTATCTCCTCTTAGAGATGTATTAAGATGGATTCTTAGAGATGTATTTGAAAATAAGAAACTTTTTTTCTAGTTCCCAACCCTGATTTACTCTTGGTAAGTTTAAATTCACATAAAGTTTTCTGGTTGATTGGTTTGTTTTTGTTCTTTCCTAACAAATTTATTTTTTTACTTTGTGTTTACCTCTGGAAATGCATTTACAAAGTGAACTGAGCTCTCTCAGTCTCTTGAGTAGCTTTTCTCACTTTTTCTTTTCTTTTTTTTTTTTTTTTTCCAGTTTGAATTTATCTTTCTCAAAACTAAATGATGAGAATATAATAGTTTTCTGAATAAGGTCAGTTCAGGACTTTATACCATGGTACTAATATTTTTCCTTAAGGAAGAAAAAAAGGAATATTTCCCAACATATGGGAAAAACAACAACACAAGAGAGTATGTTCTGGACAAATACAGATACATTATGAAATGAAATAAAAGAACATAAACAGAAATATCTCTTTCTTAGGCTTTGGATCATATTGTTAGATTTTATTGTAGGTGCCATGCTTGTCTTGGTCCTTCATCTTTGTTCTTCAGAGCTCATGAAATCTACCAGGTTCAATGGCTTATAAATGTACTGTATGAAGGTCCTGGTCTACTTATATAGATTTCCAGCTATTCTGTTTAATGTCAGTTTTAGTGTCAGTATAACTCCTCTAACAAGTTTCTGAATGCAAGCTTTTCTAAAGCAAGACAGCCAAAACTCCTTTGCCTGTTCCTGATCTCCTGCACTCGTATCAGGAAGAACATGCTTAACATAGAACTGGGAGACACTCTTACATTGCTTTAAATGTTGATGTTCTGGTCTACTAAAAGCAGCTCAAATGTGAGAACGTGTATCGGTGTTGCTACAGTTTAATGAGATTGTCAGCAGAAGAAAATGGAGTAGGCATGCAAAAAAGAAGGCTACAGCTTCTTTCAGGGCCTTTTCCAAATTAAAGTGAAGGCAATTCGGCTACATAACAACTTTCTCTACCTTTCCAATTACTTTAAGATTCATTAATTAATCTTATTTGTCATATTTCAAATTGTTTAGAACTCTGAATAGGCAAGGAGTAAAATGTCAGGCCTCTCAACAACTGCCACAAATGATATGTAGATGTTTTTCAGGACTGTAACTCCACCAGTGGGTTTTAATGCCTCTGTTGCAGCGTTATCTCAGGGCTCCATCCACACTCAGCATCAGAAGGGATATAAGATTGCTATCATTTTTTCTCGTATTTCTGTCTCTTACTATTAAATTTGTAAGCCAACTCAGATTGTTGATGCCTTTCTTACTGACCCACCAAGTTTAGCAATGATGCTTTTACATTAGTGAAGCTCAATAAGATGTTTCTTTGTAGCATACATCTCTGGAAAAATCCAAAAGTGTCTTGAAATTTACAAAAATCTTATTCAAGATTTGGATTCTAGGCAGCTGGTTCAGCTGCTTTGTAGATGCACTGGTGTTCTATTTGTGTAAGAAGGGTTTGGAGGAAGGTCTTGCTTTCCTGATATCAGAATACAAGCACTCTATCAATGGCCAGACATAAAATGGTCTGAAATGTGTTGACTAAAATAGTGGCTATGTGTGTACCTCTGCCTTACAACAGCTTGGCAGTGGGAAGTTTATTTCAGTATTTGACCCCAGGATATCTTTTATAAGCTGAACTTCTGACTTTCTGTTTGGCTTCTGCTTGTCTGTAGTAAATTATGTTATGAGGGGAGGGGACTAAGGAAAGCCTCAAGGGAGGCAGTTCTGCACAGTCTTTTTTTGGCTTAATTGATACATTTAATGCAACTATTTGGTAGTCTTTCTAATTAGGCTTTTCTTAGCCTCATCATTCTTTGGAGAGATGAGGGGAAAAGTGCACTTATTTCTGAATGGGATATAATTTCATAACTTAATGAACTCTTAAGACCTTAAACTTTCAGGTAATGTTACAACAGTGTAAGGGACATTTTGCACAAGGAGCACTTGATTTTTACAAAATGAGAAAAAGTGAGATCTGCTTTGTTTTGCATCTGTTACAGAACAATTGTGATCTTCTGAGGCTCATTTTCTAACACCACCATGGAGGTGGTGGTGGTGTTCTTCAGCATTTGTATTTAAAACAGAAATGCATATAGTGCATAGTTTTTAGAATATTAAGCATTAGATTGCAAATATTTAATGCTTTAAATTTGTTAAGCGTGCACTTTAAAACAATCTTCTGCAAAAATGTAGTTTTGAAGTTCAGTGCCTAAGTGATCATTTATATGCATTTACAGAACTCTATCTACTGACAAGAAACAATCATCTGCTTATTATTTAAAACTCTATGAAGACAGCTACTGACTTTCATGACTATCCTCCTGATCTGATCAGTGATACTAACAGCTTTGCAATGCTGTGTCCAAGCATCCGTGTCCAATAAGTAGTCTTTGGCTCAGTCAGATGAACGCTTGATGACAGAGATAAAACTTTTGTACCTGTCCATTTACCACATTGCTATTGTGTCTTGCAATAAAGACCTATATGTTTCTGAAGCTGAATTTAGGTTTTTATTTTTTAAAGACAATTTATTAAGTGCCAGATTGGAGGCTTTTTTTTTTTTTTCAGTAGTGGCCTTCTATCAGAACCACAAAATAGCTCTTATTCAATGCATCTTGTTCCCATCCTTCAAGATGTGATTTCATATGTATTCATTCAAGTAGGAGTCATGGGTTATAATTTAAGTCATTAACCAGTGAATTAATTAAATAGCAAGTTTTCTTTCTTATTTTTTCAGAAGGCATGTACTTAAGTGTTAACTGATGTTTATTGCTTGTATATTCTAGTAAAGAAAGTGTTAGAGAAGAGATGCTTGTTTCCCTGCAAATGCACTGTAACCAAGGGCTCTTGCCTCAAATGTACATCTCATTTCCAAACTATTCTTTACTATTAAGGTAAATAGATAAAAGAATAATGTACAGTTAGAGGAGAAATTTAAAAATGCCTGTTCTCACTAATCAGTATTTCCTCTTCCTCTCATCCAGTACAGCAGTTGTTTAGCTCCTGGATGATCCATTTATAGAAAATCAGAACTCTGCATTCCCAGAAACTTCAGAAGAATTCAGTGTGACCCCCAGACATTCTGCCATTGTGACTGTGCTGCTTTGGATGGTAGTCAAAGTATAAGCAAAGTAGAGATGTGACAGACATCTTGTGCTATGTCATTAGACTAAGTTTCTTTTCTGTTTTATTAAATATTACGCATCCTGAACCAGAAATGTATACTTGCATTTTGGATGCACCTTCTTAGATATGCTTGTATGCATGCTTAAATACTGTGTGGCATTAAGTGCTGTCTGAAATATGGTTTAAAAACAAATGCTTAATTCTGAATTAATGATTGATCATATCCATTACATATTTTCAGACAATTTTCTACCAATCCAGAATGTACCCTCAGCAAACTTGCTGATCTGCTGGAGAGGAGCTCTGTGGAGAAAAACCTGGATGTCCTGATGGACAACAAGTTGGCTATGGGTCACCTATGTCATTGTGGCCTATAAAGCCAATGGGGTTCATTATAAAGAGCATCACCAGCAGGTTGAAGGAAGTGATCATCTCCCTCTACACTGTCCTGGTGAGGTCACATCAGGAGTACTGTGACCAATTCTGGGCTCCTCTGTTTAAAAAGACTGGAAACTTCTAGTGAGAGTACAGAGGAAGGCCACAAAGATGAGAGGCCTAGAGCATATCCCTTATGAGACCTGGGACTGCTCAGCCTGGAGAAGAGAATGCTGGGGGATGTTACCCGTGCTTATAAGTATCTAATAGGCAGGTGTCAAGTGGGTGCGGTCAATATTTTTTTCATAGTGTCCAGTGGCAGGGCGCTGGGCATAAACTGGAACATAGGAAGTTCCATATGAACATGAGAAGGAAAATCATCTTTACTGTGAGAGTGGCAAAACACTGGAACAGGCTGCCCATATACATTGTGTATTCTTCTCTGGAGATATTCAGAATCCACCTGCATGCTTTTCTCTATAACCTACTCCAGGGAACCTGCTTTAGCAAAAGTTTGGACTAGATGGTCTCCATTGGTCCCTTCCAACCCCTACAGTTCTGTGATTCTATGAAATAGACATGCAGTTCTCCTGGGCTTGGAACAGATAAAATCTTGGAACAGATGGATCAAGTTCAGATCTGTCATTAATTGGTCTATATGCAAAACTGATGTTAAGAGTGATTCATACTGTCAGTCTGGAGATGTGACTATGCAGAGCACAAGCTGCTTGGGAACTGTTCTTTGGAATAAGCAAAGTCGGATGAAAAATTGTAATAGCAATGTCAGTAACCTTGCACTACAAATGTAGCATGTCAGTTCACCAATTAGAATAACTAAGAATATGAGGCCTATTACCAAGGGAACAGGGAGGTAGTAATGGCAAAAAGTAAATTAAGCTGCTGTGCATTTCCTGGGCCTCAGTAGAGCTGGAATACGGTCTTCATGAATACAAATTGAAACCATTTCTGTCAGCAGTTCTTTTCTTGTCTCAATCTCTATGGCACTGATTCCTGCCCCTTTTAAGGAAGTGGCTGAAATACTAAAATTAGCAAAGGAGCTGGATTTTTATTCCTTGAAAGAAAACGTCTGCAAATCCTTTGGATATAGCAATACTCTCTAATGTATATAAGATATAGATAGAGATTTTCAGAATCTATTTTATAGTAAAACTACTTTTTTATTCTTTTCAAGCTCTGATGTAGGAGTAAAATGATTCCTTTCTCTTGTCTGCTTTGTGACATAGTTGAATAGCTGGATATAAGATCAGTCCAGTTTGCTGACGACCCCAGTAATGGATGTAAAGGAGAAATCACGTTTGTGAAATATTTGTAATGTACAGGTTTTTAAACTAAACTTGACAAGCTGGAAATACTACTACTATTTCTTGAATGTCAAGATCCTTCTGCTAAAGAAAGATCTAAAATAACTTTGTTGTATTAAAATCTTTTAGTAGCATTATACATTTTTACAAAGCTATTAAGAACTCCTTGTTGGAAAATAAATTAATAAAATTCATTTAAGGAAAAGATGACTGCTATCTCAGCTTAATCTGAGCAGAATTCAGTAGCAATAGTAACAGATGAATTTTCAGGAGCATTGCTTGAAGAACTAGAAAAAATCAGAATTAAGTGCTGTGTTCATGAAGAAGTGGCAATATATCTATTATATATATCCTAAACTACTTCTGCTAACTTCTTAAAAACAGCTCAATCTTATATTTCCTCAGGCACAGTAAGTTATTTACTTGTTTTACAATCTAATTCTGTATCTTACAAGAATCATTGGTGATTAGAGCAATGTAACTCCAATGTCACTAAAATGCGTATAGCTCAGACATTGCTTAAAAATCAGATGTAAGCATTTCCCCTGATATGAATATCTGAATAAATCTATCAACAGTACAGACTTCAACTATGATGATTATTTTTCTTTAAATGCTAAAGCACCAGACAAAGATTTTTCTGTAGTTTTGTTTCTGGTGCAGAGAGAGGATAAAAACTTCAGAAATACATTTAGACTTACTGTGTCACTTGTGACTTCACTGTTATGTAGTATAATTATTGTATTTAAAATTGGTGAAAGGTGAGATCAAGCAGTATGCTTTGAAGAGAGTTTCAATTCAATTTAATCAGCATCCACAGTGCTCTTTCTTAAAGGTAGCACACTTTGGCTTATTCCTGCAGAAAAATGTTTTCTAATTATTATGCATTTCTATACACCTGCAGGAGCTTGCCTTGAATAAGTGAAGTATATATTCAAGTATATATACCTCAACAAATATAAGATGGAAAAAGTTTTGAGTTATTAGAGTTGATAACAACGCTACTTAATGGCTATAGGCAGTGGCTAGCCACAAAATCCTTTATGGAAATGGTGCGTACACAAATGACATCTGAAGTTAAATACAGTGCAGACATCTGGCAAAGTCCAGGGAGGGGAGATAAACTCCCCTTGGAAACCTTGAGACATTTGGAGCCTGGCAAAAACTGTTAGTGCTGAGCAATAAACAAATTTATTTAGATTCATGACAGTGAACTGAATTTTTCCAGCAGTAAGAAAGGCAAAAGTCATATTTTTTGAAACACTTCTCTGAAAGTAAGTTATTTTCAAGGAGCATTGATGAGTGAGAGTGCAGTTAGTAAGATGCCTCAGTGTCTCCCAGGTTTTTTCAGCACGTAGTTCAAATTTTTATCAAGATTTGGCTATTAGAAGTAAATGAATCAAGCTGTGTGAATGCTATTTCAATTTCTTAAAATTAATTATATTATAAACATTATATAATTGAAAATAACACTTACAAAAGAACCGTTGCTATATGTTGAAAAGAGCCAAATGGGAGGAATTTCAGCATGGTATGAATACCCTAGAATAAAATATTTAGCTTTTGCAAGAATTTTGTCATACTGTGGCTCATGCTAAATGTTTTCAGATATTGATGCTTATTGTCAGTGACTTCTGAAGGATTTGTGTTTATTTATATGTAGGTAAGGCAAGAGTCTTAGAATTGTCTTAGAATTGCTTTAAAAGAATATTTTTACACCTTTATTTTATGGCAACTGGTCAAGATCAATTCTAATTTATGAACAGTAGTGACTGAAATACTTTACATGAGATTACTCATTTTCCAGGCAGTGAAACACACCACAACTTGTCAGTTGTGTGTCAGCTTTATTTGTTTATGGAAAACCTTGTACAATTTACTTAGTTGATTATCTCTAAGACAGGACCATTCTGACAGACAATGTTCACTAGACCTCCTTGCCAATTTCAATATATATACATATATTAAAAAAAAAAAAAAAAGTGAGAAACTTCAGTTGCCTGGACAGGTTGTGAGATCTTCAGAAGAACATGGGCATGGACAACCTGCTCTAGATTTCCCTGCTGGAGCAGGATTTGGACCAGGTGGCCTCCAGATATCCCGGCCAACCTCAACCATTGTGTGATAGCTGAAGCAAATCTAGGTACAGCCAGAAGTCACCTTTCAAGGCCACTTATGAAGTAAAGAAATGCAAAATTATTTAGCAGTGAGGGAGTCCATAGGATTCATAATCAAGTCTTCAGATATTAAATTATTCATAATATAATTCAGAATTTAGGACTGATAATTCAGTACCTTCAAAAATCTTGCTTCAGGCCTTGCCTGTATAAATTATATTAATGTTCTGTAAGAGCCACGTTAGTGGTGACTGAGATTGCCTTGCAAATTTTAGAGTCCCTCAATCAGTAAAAAGCTGTCAGCTAGGTTTTTGTGTAATAATTGTGTAAATACTGAAGCACTATTCATTTGTTGTACAAATATATATATGAAGAGGTCTTTGAATTCATTCTCTTCTGACATGCCTCTTCTGCATTTTCTTTCATTTGTATAATAAATAGAATATTAAAAGCTTTTATAATGATATTTTTTTTTTTTTTTAGCCAATAGTGGAAGTTTTCAATTTAGCATGACAGTTTTTTTTCTTTGAAGTGTCAAAATTTCTTTAATTTGGAGACTAAGAATATTTTCTTAAAACAGATGATGGTTGCTCTGGCCTCATCATCCTACCAAACTGTTTGGTCTCTCAGCTGTCTTGAATTGTAGTTAAAAGTAGAATATACTATAGAAGATGTCAGCAAGATCTCTAAAATCATTTTACAAGAATAAGGCTGTAAAGGATTTGATATAAAAAATATATTAAGCGCTGATATTTAACACCAAGCTTAGAGCTACAGTTTTCTACTCTAGCTCATAAATAGTGCCAGCTGGTTTTCCAGATATTTTTTAAAATCTTTATGGAAATTTTTTAAAACTGTGTTCTTGCATGAAACATGAAATGTGTCCCTTCTTCTGAAAAAGTGAAAAGACCAGGAAAATAACTTTTCTCTATTTTTTCCCCCCCTGGAAGTGTTCCTCCAGTGAGAAAAGGAAACCAAACACTGACTATATTTTTCGAGTTTTATATTGATGAGTATACCTTTTATTTCTGATAAAAATAAAGACAGATGAAGTTTGTAGGTATATGTACATATTCTAACTAAAATTTAGAAGAAGGAAATTTGAATCAAATAACAGGCTAATTTTCTTCTTAGTTCTGTTGTCTACTGGATGCTATGCATGAGAAATCTAATGGAAAAATTAAGCAGCAATAGAAATTTATTTATGCTCAGAAAACTGATCTTTGTAATGGGTTCCTTTTTGGTATTATCTTTAATCAGATAAGGCATGATTACCAAAAATTCTACTGTCTTCACAAAATATCTCTACACAAAGAGGAAATAGTCCTGTAATTTCTAATGGCTTACTGCTGTGGAATTGCTAAGTCACATCCTGAATCAACAGTTGAGCACGAGGTGAGAAGGCATGGCTAACCCAGGGAGCTCAGCTGTGAGCAATGTACCTGAGTGACCAGAAGGGCTGGATTCAGGATCCACCCCTCCTCACCCTCATTTAAGGGTTAGCAGCTGAGCAAGTAGCTTCTCTTTGGATTAAGGTTACACTCTTCTCAACTATCACTGGTAGAAGCCTGATCACTGGTGGAAGGGGTAAGCCAATTTTCCTTTTTTTTTTTTTTTTTTTTTTTTAAATCTGCTACTGTTCCATAGGGTTTGTATTCTGTTTAATGGCACTGCCATCACCTTCTTTTGCCATATACGTGTATTCTGTTTTTAATTCATTTTCTGTATTTTTCATGGTTGTGGTAAAGTATATATACACTAGAGAGGCTGAGTTTTACCTCTGCATAAGTTGGCAGTGGTATCTAGGAGGATTAAAAACAAAGGAAATGATCTACTGTCTGATTCCGGAGCTTGGGTGTGTGCCTCCTTACCCTTGCTTTTGCGTTAACAGCTGAGGGAATATCATCTCCCTGAATAGAGATCCCATTTCTTGTCTTAAGATGTCACTTGTTGGAAGGGGTAAGCCCACTTTTCCTCTCTGTTATCTGCTTCATAATGCCTGTATCCCATTTGAAGGTGCTGTCATTGCCTTCTTTTGTCATATGCTTATGATATGTCTGGAGATAATTCTCAGTACAATTGCATTAGCTTCTCAGCTGAGGGAAAATGCAAGCAAGAAGTCAAATGCCTTAGCCACATATTTTTTTTTTTCTTTGTTTGTTTTTCAGGATGGTGTAATTCTTTTTTTCTTTTTTTTTAGTACAAACTTTCACCCAAGTCTTGGAGAGACTTCTTCAAAGCATGTAAAAATTTAAATGTGCTGACTCTCTGTGCACTCAGGAACTTATGCATGTTAGAGATTGCAAGCATTTATCTGTTGTTATTGCTAATTCTAACAGAGTCCTGACATATGGTGTTGCACTTGAGATTACTGACACCATGTTGCCTAACTGCCAATTTTGTAGTAGTACAGGGAAAACTGCTAATGTGCTAGTGTTAAAGAGATATAAAATTGCTTTAAATGGGTGGGTTGTTATCTGATGTGATTTTTTCTGTAATGCCTGGCCAAGGATGGTGGCTGAACAGCATCTACGCTAAAAAGAAAAAGAACCTTTTTAGCAATATGTGTGGATGAAGCCACCACTTCCTAGAAGAAGTGGGATCAGACCTGTTAAACAAACGAAACTGGCAGATTACATATTGCAGGTGTTATGACTGTTTCTAATTGTAGTTGTTACAGAAATAAACCAAATTCTCAGTTGGACATCTAAAACTTTTTGCTGTCTTGTGCTCAGAATGGGAGAACTGAACAACAGTCTGCAACAGGAACCAAATAATTTCCAGGGCTGTGGAACATAATGAAACTCATTTAATTGGGTTAAAGATTATTAGAAGAGGATCTGCTTGTAATTTTTTTATTGACTACAGTGAAGTACTGGACTATTTTATAACAATATCTGGCAAACCGCTGTTTAAAGAATTAGTGGTCTCGTGTTGGTCACACAGATATGAATACATTTGTATGGCATTACACCTTAAGATCGCTTGAGCGAATTCTCTACCTGGCAATCCATGAACAAATGAATTTGGGATGAATAAAGATGTCTGCCTAGTTATGGTGAGAAGTAAGAGTAAAAGAATGGAAATATAACTGCACATGCACATGCAGACATATATTTTATACATATATGTATTGCTTGCTGTTCTGGGCTCCATAATACAAAACTTATGTTGAAGTCCTTGAAAGCATCCAGAAAAAGATAACAAAACTGGTAATAGGGTTGGAGGAACATCCAGTACAGTCTGGAGAACAGGAGGCCAAGATGTGACCTCGTTGCTTTCTGCAGCTCCCTGAGTTGGGAAAGCATAGGAAGGTGCCAGGCTCTGCTCCTTGGGAACTGGTGGCAGGATAGGAATAGCATGAAACTGTTCCATGGGAGGGTCAGACTGGGCATTAGAAAACACTTCTGTATCACGAGGATGCTCAAACACTGAAATTGGCTTTCTAGAGAGGTGGTTGATGCCCCGTGCCTTTCATTGTTCAGGAGGCATTTGGATAATGTCCTCAGTAGCATGCTTTAACTTTTAGCAAGCCCTTTTCTCGCCCTGAAGCAGTTAGGCAGTTGGACTAGGTGACTGAAGGTTGCTTTAAGGAGCAACTTACTATGATACCAAAGTTAGATATTCCTGAGATTGGGTATTGGGTTGGTATTGGAGGTTTATCTTTATGGGTACCTCTAATATGTACCTTTACCTTTATAGGATATCTTAGCAATGAAATAAAAGAAGGGAAACTGTCTTGTGACATGTAAAACAACTTTAACTAATCTTTTAATAAACAAAAGACTGAGTTCAACTTCTAAGATCTTCATTTAAAAATAAATAAATAAATCACTATTTGATATCATCTTGTAGTAAATCTTACTGCAGTCCACCTATGATATTATCATCTGACTGCTGAAAATATCAAGTTGTTCTTAAGCCCTGCTCCTTTTCTTGCTACAAAAGATACTGGGGGGGGGGAGAGAAAGAAAAGATGGCTTAAAAACAAATAAATAAATGCATAATATTAAAAAACAACCACAAGATTAAACATAAAAAATAAAAAAGAGAGTGAACAACCAAAGAAACAGCTGAACACCAGGAAGTATTAAGGACTGAAATAGTTCTTTAGAAGGTTGTCTAAAGAATAGAACAGCCTCCAGGAGAGAGATTCACTTTTTTTTTTTTTTTTAAGTTAACAAATACATTATTTAAATTCATCAAGATTTCTATTGCAATGACAACTTTCAAAACATCTTTTACAGCAAAAATGCTGTTTAGTAACCCATGAGCTTGATTCCAAGTGCTTAATTATTTGTGTTACATTATTTCTTTATATATTTCTTTTGTGTGTTCCCACTGGAAAATTGCCTTGATTTCAAGTAAGTCTTTATCTAATATGTGCACAAAAATTTTTCCTTGTAGATTTAAAGAAAAGTTACACTTAAAAAAATTAATGTATTTTCCTTCAAATCAGGAAACATGGCTTGTATAGACTGGTAGTAGTGAGATATTATTTGTTTTTTAGCTGTATTGGCTATTGTACTTGCAGACAACTCTTGCTTAGTGCTCTCTTGTTACCTGTATGGTTACAGAGTGAAAAGAGTCTTCTGAGGTGTCAAGTTCTACATCAACATTTCTGCAATAATTGGCCAAACTTTAAAGAAAATATAGTAACTCTAATTTACAGTAGAAATATTGAGTTGATTGCCACAGCTAAATCCTCACATATGATTGACTGACATCCTATGGAATTGGATAGAATGATAACTAAGTTTAATAATAATAATACTGTGGAGTTCAGTTCTTAAGTATACCTGCATTTTCTCCACAGGCAGTTGGCATTTGGAAAGGTAGAACTGTTGTAACAGAGCGAGTAATAAAATATATTCTGGAACAGCACATATGTTTCTCTGTGCATTGGATGCTTTTCTGGCTGAGCTATTTTGCTGTACAAGACACCAAGGATTTGACTGCTCACCTACATCCTAAATTTATGTCAAATCTAACAGGTTTTCTAAGAGCATGTATTCATCATAATGGCATGCATGCTTAAGGTGTGCAGCACCTTCAATTTTAATAGTTTAAAACTGTTAAAAACTGGGTATGCACTGGAATATTCATCAGCAGTTTTTTTTCTCTTTTGGGCAGTCCTTGTTATTTTCCCCTGCCTTTCCACTACAAACGTTAGTAAAACTGATGGGTGTAAAATGGGCATCCTTGTGAATGCTTTCCAGCTCATACAAGGTTTTTTTTCTTGAATGCAGTGTTAGTGCATAGTGAATTTACAAGAGAGGCCAAAAAGAAATAAATATTCAAGTTTCAGTGTCTTACAGAAGTTGTCCAGAATACTGATAGCTTTAGATTTTGATCAATACTCAAAATAAGGACGGTAAATAAAGTCTAAGTTTAGAAATGTGATTTTGGAAGAAAGTATTGGCACTTCAAGTTCCAACAGGTTGGTCGCTTTGGTTTCAGTTGTGAGGATACTTGGAGGGTGAAAGTATAGCAGAAGTGGGAGTCAGCTGGGAAGGAGGGGCAAAGAGGAGAAAACTTAGTACTCTTTGCCATGTTTGTGTTGATGATGGAGATTGCTTCACTTGTAACTGTGGGTCTACCATTAAAGTCAAAATCTAAACAAGAACTTGGCCAAATGTTGTGTCTTCAGACCTAGATGGTCAGAAGTAGTTACAGTAGTTCTTGACCTGAGAAAAATTCAACTGGGAGAAGAGATGAGAATGTGAATTTTCTGTCTTTGTATATTAGCTAATATAGTTTATGAATACTAGAAACCACATGGTGAAATGCTTGTGAAAATTCTTATGTGAGGAATGTTTGAAGTAGGAGAATAACTTGACACTTTCTTCCATTAAATTGTGAAGTTTATATGGAACAATAGGTTGTACTATGCATGTTCTAGATATAAATCACTGCTTGGGTGCAGTTAACTAGTCAGCCACTTGCATTGTGGAAGCGAGTCAGCTACCTTGTGCATGCACATGCATCTAACTCTGAGGAAGAATCTTCCATGGAGTACAAATATACGCAGAGTTGAAGAGAACATAAAAGCACTCAATCAATTTTATTGCAAGAGTTAGTGAAGCCTCAGTCCAGTACGAATTACCTTCTTTTTCCTTTATGTTTTTTGATTGTTCAGATATTTTGCTACATAAATATGACAAATTGCAGATTTAGCTTTTTCTCGTTATATGGTACAAAGTCTCAAATCTCTGGAATTTGTAATTCTAGACTCAACCCTGATCTTCTGGTCTGAACTTCAATGTGAACATTTTCTCATTGCCTCTTATTAAGAAACGTTTTTTCTAAAGGAAAATTGAGATATTTGGATAGATTCAAGATAGAGTTTGAAATTGTAAACAACTTCTTGAAGATAAATCTTTTAGAAACTCCTATGTTCTAAAAATAAAGATACGGATGCCTGGCTTTGTCAAGTCTGGTTTTCAAAACCTTGCTTTTAAGAAAAAGGTCTTCTACACTATCATTCAGTGTGCTATTGCACCTCTGTGAAGTTATTAATTTTACAATAATCAGGTTTAACTGCTTATTAAGAGGTAAAACTTGAAATTGTAAACCCTCACCTGTCTTGCATTTTACAATCCCAAGTGTCAATTAAGTCATATTAAAAAAAGTCAAGAGTCAATAGTAAAAAAAAAAAAAAAAAAAAAAAAAAAAAAGTCCTTTGGGATTTCATATCTAATGTATGTTTTGTTCCCTTTACTTTCAAGCGTGAATGGATTGTCATCTTCTGTGTTAGTAAGAATATTAAGAAATTTTTGAATACTTGATTACTCCTGCACTGTTTTACTTTATGCATTGTTCTTGCCTATTTTTCTTAGCCTCTTCAGTGTGTTGGTATTTTCCTTAAAACCTTCTGTCTACCCTACAGCACTTCTAGTAGCAGATCTGTTTTCCTAAATCAGCTTGAGAGAAGCCAACACTCATAAAGTAAATATATGTTGATTTCTGCACCATTCTGACATGTAATGGAAAGTCAAAATAAAAACCACAATGAAATTCTGCTGCAGTTCATACCCTGTTTGCGCTCTGTGGATATGCAATTTTTCTTAAAGAACAGAATATCGTTCTGATTTTAATGTTTCTTTTTTGTTTGTTTGTTTCTGCTTGTGAAATAAGATGGTAATGAAATGAAACACAACTAGGTTCCAGTCCTGAATTCTCTTCTCGCTTTTTCATGAAGGCAAAGCTTTCACTGACGTCAATGACAGTTTTGCCTGAGTCAGAATTGCAGGATTGGGCTGATAGTGTCCGACTTAATGAATTTCAAAGACAATTCATTTCATGACCAGACAGATCATTTTGGAGCTTCTTTTCCAGCCAGTGGAAATGCTTCCTGTGATCACACTTTTGTCATCTTTTTGCTTTTATGTTTCCTTAAAGCTTTTCTTTTGTATTTTTTTTCCCTAGGAGATGTAATTCAAACAAATGAACAGTGTTTTAATCAAAACGATGGTAATGAGATTAATGTAAGAATGTTGTACTGAAAGATACATGAGTATTTTACTAGTGTGTGATTTTCTTTCTTTCTTTGTTTCTAGTATGGCTGAAAGGTTTTGTAGCAATATCTTTTTGTAGAAGCTTGAACTGCTACTTGGTAACTAGGAAACTGGTTTAATTAAAGAAAAAGCCTAATATTTAAATAACTTTTGTTTTTAGAAGTAATAAATGCACCCGGGGCAAACCAGCAATCAGGCTTTAGCCTGTGAGATGGTGAATAAAAAAATACTTTTTCAGTAGTATTTGTCATGATAAACAGAATTTGTTATTACACATATTTGCTAGTATGGTGGGTTTTTTTTTTTTGTTTTTTTTTGTTTTTTTTTTTTTTGCTTGTTTCTAAGCCTATAGACATCATTTGCATGTGAAACTCTTTACAAGGCTTTGCAAATATCTTTATCTAAATTTGCCCTTTTCTGAAGTTAGGCTATTCTTTCACAATAGCTCCTTAGCCACAGGCTGCTTCAAGATTGTATTGCCAACTTGTATGCTGTTAGTGGCTTGTTTGGACATGAGCTGTAATGAGTAGAACTCTTGTTCACACAGTTCCATATATGAACAGCACAGAAAAACAGTGATTTTTATCTTTATTTAAACAGGTACAAACAATAATTTAATAAATGATTTTCCCATTCAAGTTTCCCTTCAGCTTGAGAAGAGTGGCGGGGAGAACTATGTATGCACTAGCTGCATTGGTCAGAATTACATAGGAGTGGGTGGTTGGAGAAATTTCCCTTTATGGAGCTGTCTTCACAGATCTGTCTTGACTATTTGCCTACTAATTTAAAACCAACAGCCCTAACACTTAAAAGAAAAGGAAAAAGAGCAAGAGAGTTAGAAGCAGAGTTAGAAGAATCTGGACTAATGGCCTGTGGTTAGTTCTCTTGATATTGTATCTAGAAGAGGAAGTAAATAATAAAAAGCAGCTGGCTGAAACAATGGGACTGCTCTGTTCCTGCTGTGAGATGAGGTAGAATTCTCAGCTCTCTAATCTTGCTGGTTATATTTCGTTTGGGAGCAAGTACTTTGAATAACAGGAAAATTAGATGTCTGTTTGTACCACCAAGTTAATATGGAATTCAGCCCTGTCATTAAGTGATTGTTGCTAAGATACCAGTAATTATCTTCCAGCCAAAACCAAAATATTTTTTCTTTAAATAAAACATAAAACAACCAAGAGTCATTTTGATTGTTGTTTCTGAAGCATATTCATCTTAAATAGAAGGGGTTTTTTTGTGACTGATGAGCTTTGTAAGATGCTGATTTTTCTTCTGTCCACAAAGGGGGTGGGGGATGCTTTTTGTTCTCAGCAGAGTGTGAAGATATATAGGGTATATGTGAAATTATGGCAACATTGGTGAGATGACCTAAGCACAAAGACATGTGGAAGCAGACAAAGAGCAAACCATAAGTGTTTTTCAGATGGAGAAGTTGGTGGAAGATCTCATTTTTTTTATGTTGCTTTCATGTAGCGCAGAAGGGAACGGTGACGAGTCAAAGAATGAATCATACCTATTTTGTATCTGGTTGTTAGGACTATTAGAATTAAATAGAACATATTTCTAAACAAACTAATAAGCAAGTTCAGGGATGCTTACTCCTGAAAGTAAAATTGCTTTTGCAATGTGATTTGTATAAGCAACTTTATCTGTGCTGAAGCCCTTCATGCTTTCATTGCTTGTAGCAGTGCTCATGTGCCTACCATACTTAACAAAGAGGAGTAACGATGAGAGAAATGGTTTCTTACCAACCACCAACCTGACCTTTCTGGTTAGATAAATACATTTCTTCTTGAAAACTGGATCTGGAACTATTTATGGAATCGTTAAGTTATGCATTGTAGTAAAAGCAGAAAGACATAAATGTGTTCCTATTTGCTTTTATCCAGATTCGTCAAAATAATCTGAAGTGACTAGCAACAGCACAGTGAACTTCATTGTAATATGGGTTATTGAATGCAGCTTGCATGTCAGTCTGACAATGTCATATTCTTTCTGCATTGCCTTTGACCTGATTTGCTACAAGGCTAGGTCAAAGCTCTTACTGGAGGGGAATAAGCAATTTTATTGTTTGCTCTGAAGCAGATTAAAAATGGAAATGTTTGCCACCAGGTCTTTTTCCATCTGGATGCTATGAATACACCAAAAGAAAAGCAAATTCCATTTTAATTGGTGTCTAGCTAGCTACTGAAAAGTATTCCTCACAAACTATCAAAATCTGGAGTGATTTCTCAGGACTGCTACAAACTTCATCAGTAGAACCTGTTGCAATTTTTCTTTGGTACCTAGTCCAAAGATACAATAAATAGAGACTGTGTATCTTCATAAAATGATACACAGCTGACTCCTAGCCAGATGCATCATCCACTAAATCACTGTAAAGTTCTGTACTGAGCAGCCACTAGCCAAAAGGAAAGTTCAACAAGAAATATGCTGTGTGGATCAGACATGTATAATAGTATGGTGAATCATGGCTTAATCATATCTTAATAGCTGATTATTCAGTTGGTTTTATTAGTTCTTCAAGATTTTAAAACTTCCTGATTAATAATTGAAGTTTAGGTAAACTTATGTTCCCACAGTTACAATCCTGTTTGAGTCTTCTGAGTGCTTAGTGATTAGACAAACATTTGAAAAGTTCTGCTTTTTAAACACTGTTAGGGTTGGGGATAGGAGGTGGGTTTGGGGGAGGATTCTACTTTCAGAATGTTGGGGATACGATGGCAGAGTGGAACAGATCCAGAAAGAATATGTAGGTCTCTTCAGATGGAACTTGTGACCTGCAAAATTCACCTACTTCTCTTGGCATCTGATTCTAAAATTGTCCAGCGATCTAAGGTAAATATAGATAAATGGTTAATCTTGGAGGTTGGCAGCTCTGATTTTGGGCGATGAAGGGAAAATGAGTGCAAACTTAAAATGATCTCATTTCCAATGGATAACATACTCCCTCTTCAACAAAGTAAAACATTCAGGAGGCAGGAAGTCAAAACACCAGTGGACAGGCACCTGTAGCCCGTTACTGGCTTTGAATTAAACCCAATGTAACTCAGAGTTAGATTTGATTTGGAAAGAGTCATAGACTTTATATGCATCGTAAAGAATGACTGCTGCATAAATTGAAAAGGCTCATGGGTTTATTTGCATTTAAAAATCTGAAAGTGTGTGTTACTGAAGGAAAAGCAGATCCAGATCTCAGCATCTGCTGTTTTGTATACTAGAGATGTACCAGCTATTCCAGTAAGAGTGTATTTGTGTTTTTTGTTGCTTTCTTATTAATTGAACTTTCTCAAGTAAAACAGGTTTTGGTTTTTTATAGCAACGCATATATCATTCTAATGAAAAATATTTTCAGCTGGCAGTAGGTATTCTACCGTTTTGCTGAAACATATTGATGCAGCTTGATTGCAGGGTTCAGATGTCATTTGCTTGTGTTACAAGCTAGAAAAAAATACATCAGACTACAAAATTGCAAGCAGCATTTTGGAAAATATATTTTAAAAGTAAGGATATGAGGATTTAAGTAAGGATCATATATTCATCTTTGATTTAATTAAAGCATTTTTCCTTCAGTAGACACTTAACGTTATGAACAATTGTATTAGTTATCAGAGCCTTCCATGAGAAGCTGAAATTTAAGAAAATATATTTAAGAAAATAATGCCAAAATTTGGCGCCTTGGGTCAAGAATAGAATAATTCAAAACTGTCATATGTTCTACTACATGTATAACAAATTAAAAACTGAATTTAATATGCAATGTCAAGATGATGAAGCTAAGAAATACATTTATACTGAGTTTTATTTGACCATTTCAGAAGCTAGTAGAAGGAAAAATGTCCTGAAGTCAGATTAGACATCTTATGTATCTAATCTTATATAACATTAGTTATGCTATATGTTATACGCAAATATAAACTTGTAGAAAATTGATAGTTATCCTAATGTTTTAACTGAGAACAAACAACAAAATTCATGTGGAAAAAAAAAAAGATACACTTGTTCTCCATTTTACATGGTCTGTTCTGACTTAAAACTTTTTTTTTTTCCATTCTAACTGCAGAAGATTAACTCTATGGAACTTAGAATTAATAAGTATTTACAGTGATACATAAAATAGAGTAGATTTTAGCATGAACACTTTTGAGACTTTAAAAGACTCACTTTTGGTTTGGGCTGTGGTATTTGCAAGAAATATGTGCAGGTGTTTTATGAATGTTTGGTCTAATTTCCCAACATACACCTTATTTCAAAATTAATTTTACTATTTACAAAGAAAATATTACTGACTATTCAGAGCAAAATTGATTTAATATCTGATATAAGTTTCATGTCTGCTCATGCTTATTTGTTAAGCAGATATCTGTAAATAGGAAGGTGTAAATAAGATTTATTTTTTGCCAGTCCTTCTTTCTGGCAGGAGTTCCTTGGAAGCTTTTTTCAAAGCTTCTTTCTTACTAATGCTTACTTATAATGCTACTGAAGATGGGACTTGTGGCAGACCAAATGTTGCCTTGGGTCTGTATTATTTGTTTCCTTTTGCCATGTCATTGCTCAATTCATCTGTTCTGTTTTTACTGCAGAGTATCCTCTTTTTTTTTTTTTTTTTTTGCTTATATAGAATCACCACCCGAGGGAGTATCTCAGGAATGGAATGACCACATTTGGCAGCAATAATAATAACCTGAAACAATGCATGTCAAAGGCTCTGTACCCTGGCAGCATGCACGGGGTGAAGTAGCATTAATGAGCGGGTGCTCCAGTGATTGCACATGGTCCTACAAAGTTAAAAGTTTATCCTTTTATAGTGAATGCTACGAACCAAAGCATGTGTTCAGTTTAACTGAACTCCCTGCATTTAATTCTGAAACACTTATGTATGTGTTTCAAACATTGATCTGATTTTCATTTACTCAGGGACTGAGTCTTATGAGCAGGGGATGAGCTCACAAGGGTGGTGTCCTTAAGTACTAGTTAAGATTTGTCTAAAAGGCTTTGGCTTGTCAGACCTTTTGAGATTAACATTTTCAGTCACCTTTTCTGTTGTGAGATTATGGAAATATTTTTCTTCCTAATCTTGCAGGTTGGTGAACTTGAGATCTGTAAACTTACAAATAGAAGATTGTCCTTTAATAATATATTAATAATTTAATAATATTTTGATATTTCACTTCTAAACCAGTTTATTGTTGTATAAATCCTGACTGTATATCTTAAATGAGCATCGTTTATGGAAAAGGACTTCAGTGTCTCTCTTTGTAATCTGATTTATTACTTTGAAGGGAAAGGAATGGTAGAATTCTGCCCAACATCTTGTAGTCTCTTGCCTTATCTGGAACATGCATGGAACAAGAACAGCCAGGAAAAAATTCTGCTTTGCCTTGTTGTTAGGTAGTTTGAGCTTGGAGACTAGAATTGACAGTACAATAAGAAAAGCTATGCTTTTCTTTCCTGTTTCCTGTGAAATTCATGGGAAAATAAATTCTGCTCAATTTTGTTGGCACAGGTAGTATTGTCATGCAGTGTTATTTTGTAACACGCTCAAATCCTTTTATGCATTTGAAAATAATTTTTTAGTCTACCTTCAGAAATTTCAAATATAAAATGCTTATTCTGGAAATTGAGCAAGAAATCTTATTCTCTGGTAAGAAAGACATGCTGACATGTCAGTCTGTTCACAAAGATGTGAAATTTAAGCAGTAACTTTCTCTTCTGGAGTACTTTGATACTGACCGATCACTGATGAAATGATCACTGATGCATCAAAAAAATTAAATTGAGCTGAGAAATATTGAACATAAAGGATCATGTAGCCCTGTGGATACCTCCATTTGTAGAGCAAATCTGATTGCTTTTCTATTCTCAAAGATCTCTTCAGTGAAACAAAAATAAATCTGAAAAAGAGTTGAGTAGAGAAATTCATTTTGATAGCAGACTTGCATAAAACTAGATTTTGCCTAAAATGTTTCTCCTTAATTATCAGTTACAGAATAAATACTTCATGAACTTCATTGCCAAATGTAATCTATTGTTCAGAAAAGAAAAGTGTGTAATTGTTAGTTTCTATGATATTCAAACAGGAATTTTAACATTATCAAATTGAAGTTTGCAAGTGTAAATACTGTCGTAGCAAAATGTGAGACTTATTTTGTCCTATTTGCAAGTCATGCCCCTTGTCAAAAGACGCACATCTAGCACAGAAAAATTGTTCTCAAGAGTAAGAGAATCAATTTACATCTGTGGTCTGACCCTATTCAGATCTCAAATTCAAATTTGTCTTGTGCATGTATAATTTTTGCAGAGGAAAAAATGAGGGCATGGTGAACATGTCTTAGGGAATGAAGCATCAATTTTATTGATGTAATACACATAAAAGATCAATGAAAATCAATTATCTTGAACATTTCTTATTGTTAAAAGCAGAAGACAATCCAAACACTACTAAAACCATTAAGTCTATTACATTGCACTAGCTGAACAATTATTTAGTAGCTAAAAATTCTAAAACATAGTTAATATCCGCTGTATCACAAGGGAGTAGTTGATACACATTTACTGATGGACTATTTTATTAGTCTGGATGACAGAGATCTTAAAGGGAGATGGAATTGCATGGAACTTGTATAATTGATCACTGAGATAATTGTCTGGGAAGTAAGGGGTTACTAAAGTACAAATTCCACCTTGTGGTCAAGTCTGCTTCATGAACTTCATGAACTTGGGACCTTGTCCCGAGGCAAATATGACCTTGGGAGGGGAGGTCAGGAAGAATAGACAAGAAATCCATGTGGTTTATATAAATAGTAATTAAGATGTGTACAACATAAAAAGTGGCTCTTTTAAAACAGCCAAGAGTATTTAAGTGCTACTATCCTTCTCAGTGCCTTAGGATAATTCCATTTGACAACAAAAATAAGTGGTAAAATATGGTTCAGCTTGTTTCATGACACCATACAAAATCTAGTAGCATAGTTTTCAGATTTTTTTTGGTCTGTATCAGACATGCTGCATTAACATAGCAAAAGCCCTAAGTGATATGCAGGCATAAAATTTAGTCTGTAATAAGAAAGTAGTTGTAGGTATAATTTAACCAGACAGTAGTTACCTATGTTATATAAGATATGAAGATATATTTTGGAAGTTAGAACTAAAAATACAGAAGAAAATCTTGCCAGACATAACTTGTTCTAAATGTTTCTCCTTCATATTCAAAATAACCAAAAAAAAAAAAAAAAAAAGTCATCATTTTATTCCCTACTGACTCGTCAAATACACCTCTATTTCTGGTTCAGTTATGTCCCATATAATTCATTAAAAAATGTTTGTGCAAATTCTGGTGTTGCTTAATTTTGAAAATAACTTATAGAAATCTAGATTTGCATACTTGAGAGAAGATTTTCTGTTTATTCAATGAAACTGCTAAAATTAATATTTCAGGACTAATGATTTTAATTGTAGCCTAGTATTTATGTACAACTTAGTCTTCCACCATCCCCTTTTCCCCTGGAAAATAAGAAGTCAACTGGAGTAATAGCCTGAACAGTGTAACTGAAAATTTGGTCTTAAATAACATTGTGCTTCTCTGAAACAAGTTCTGTCTTGCATTTTCCTCTAAGATTTGCTGTATGTGTTCATCTCTTAGTCAGCTGCAAGTCTTTCTGTAATGCTAATAAGACTCTGCTCTGATATTTGCTATGCGTAACTGAGTGTTGAGATTTTTGTTGACTCATAATTTGGTAGTTGACAAGGAAGAATATGATGAGTACTGGAGTTAGTAGTAATTGTTCTTTGTACTAGAGATGAGATACTGCTGGATTAAAATGTCTTTTGTTAGTTAGTTTTTGATAGTTTCCAAGAAAATTCCTTTTCGTATTCACTTCTGGGTTCTACATACTTTTGAAAACTGGTTAAGAAACTAGCAGATTTCATATCAACGTACAAGTTAGTTTGTAACATGGAAAAAGGCTGCTTTTTTAAAATAGTTTCTATTCATTGAACTTACAGAATCAAATTTGTAAATTATTAGTATGAAAATACAAAGAATTTTGGAAAGCACCAGTGAAATTGGTAATTCATTAGTTGTGGTAGCATCCTTTTATTCTTCATATAAGAGGTACTATAAGG
Source organism: Chrysolophus pictus (assembly GCA_037305975.1). Classification (NCBI taxonomy): domain Eukaryota; kingdom Metazoa; phylum Chordata; class Aves; order Galliformes; family Phasianidae; genus Chrysolophus; species Chrysolophus pictus. The sequence continues at coordinate 47,341,789 of CM074579.1, read as the reverse complement.
TGGAATGAACACTATGAAGTGTGCAATATTGAGGAAAAGTTTCTGCATGAGTAAGTTGAGTCTGAAAGTTCCTAACAAATGTGTTTTCAGTGCCTTTCTGAAGAATTCAAAGGCTGATTCAGGCTTTTGAGGTAAAAATTATTTCTATATGATCCTCTCAAAGGAACCGCTGGAACAATGAATAACATGGCTGCTTTTATTTCGCTATCTAAAAATGAATAGAGATGATGGTCTGAAATGGAAAAGGAAGGATTATGGAGATATTAATGAGGAGCAGCTATAGGCCTCAGGTTATTGTGAGGTTAACAAATATAGAAAATATAAGCAAAAAGCAGCTGAAAGACTGAGGCTGTGAGAAAGAGAGAGCGAGAGAGAGAGAGGAAGCTAGAAAGAACTTGAGTGGGTAGGGAAATAAACGATTATAAAGGGATGTGGATACTGGCACTGGAGAGCAGCTGGAGCACCCAGAGGATGTAGACAGAGGATGCTGCAGGGCTAGCAGCAGGGGAAGCCTGAGTGTACTGAAAACACAAGGAGCCAATCTATTTGTGACCAGTTTGGGAAATGTCTGCAAGCAAGTGGAAGAATGGGAAATAATTTATTCTGTGAATAGACATTTGTTTTGTGCTCTGTGTCCTGTCACACAGCCATTAAAATTTTGCTTATCCTTTTGTTTACAGATAAATCCCTATGTTTTTTTAAGGCAAGTCTTTGCAAATGATTTGCATCATGAATACAGTGTCAGTGATCAGAGAGAAATGGCCTAAACCTCTACATTGCTTTAGTTGGCACTTTTAGTATTTTTAGCTACTTTATGGATATTAATATGCAATAATTGTGTTTCCAGAGTTAATATAGATACTTCTGTGACAAGAGAATTTATTTGCTTCATAGATGAATTCAATATATTTGATATTTTCATTAGTGTCTTTAGATGTAACTTATAGGCAGTAAATTATTAAATCTGGAATAATACAGTGGTAGAGTAATAAGATACTGCTAGATGTCTTGCTTTTTTGACTAAAATATCTTTTTCTATGTACAGCATAATATCTACAAGAACAGAAACCAGTATGTGTCTGGTTTATGCTATTCCCAAAGGCAGAAACATAGAAGTTTTATCCAAGTGTAATTTAAAAACAAACTAAAACCTTATTATTGGGGACTAGAAAATAAAATTAAAAAAAAAAAAAGACACCATGGTAATGTTCTTAAATTTGGAAATGCTTTTTTTCTTAAGTTGTCTTAAATAAAATCTGAGTGTACTGAACACGTCGAAGTGAATATAAAAATCATTAAAAATACGGAGGGCTACTTCTTAATCCAATTTTTAATTACAAAGAGTACTTAGTGAAGAAAAAATGAAAAAATGAAATTTTTCTTAATATACAACACTTTATTCTTAGTCATTTAATAACATTTAGACAGAAAGTAGCTTCTCATACCTTTGTACAAAATTATGCCTTTTTAAAATATCATAAAGACAGTGGTTGAAAGGTCTATAAAATGTCAAAACTACTACTATTTTATTTTCTTGGAAGATTTTTGATTGGATGTAGAAATGTTCTTCTGTGCTTGTAGCTTGTTTGTGACATTTAAGAGGAAGATAATTTTTTTCCCGTTATTATTCAGATGATAATACCATTTCCATGTCTGTCTGTGAGCAGAATCTATGAAGTTGCAAAAGATTAAAATTAGAAGAAAAAGTTTTCTAAAGAAACTGTCATGTGTTATTCTATAGTCTGACAATGATATGGATGTATTACTAGTATTGTTGCTTTACAGTAAAGATAGTTGTTATTTAAATCAGGGTTTATACCATTCAGTCCTTCCTAGAGCATTTCCTTAGACTGTCCTAAAGGGCATATTTTAGACATGACCACAAATTCTTTAGGGCTGGAGCGATGTCAACAGTACGAAATTACCCATAAATATGTTAGAGCTCAGTGTAGATGTGTGAGTCTAGATGATTAGCTTCTTTTATTGTAGCCTTCATTAAATTCTTTAAAATCAGAGAGAGATGAAGAAAGAAGATATTCTATGCTGATGTGTTGATCTTCTTGCAGAAGTGTAGAACTTTCCAACTTTGACTTGTGACCTGTGTGCCTCAGCCAGTAATAGATTTGTTGAAAAGAAAGATAAATGTATAAACATATTCATAAATGATCAAAAAACAAAAAGAAACAAAAAAAAAGAAAAAAAAAGAAAAAATCACCCTTGTTTCTTGAAACAGAAGTCATTTCATTGAAATAGTTTTTTTCCAGTTGTACTGATTATGTAGAAAGGGTTCTGTGATCCAGGAAGAATTCTGTTGCTACAATGAATGTTACAGATCATACTAAACACAGTGTGTTAATAAGACCTGGGAAGAAACTAAATACCTGTGGGAAGTGGATGAGTTCTCGAATCCGTACTGCAGCAGTGGAAACATTCTTCTCTGCTGACTGGGAAAATTTTACTAATTAAAAATACTTGGAAGTGTGCTTTTTTGGGCTGTGTCATAGCTCAATTTACTCATAGTCAGTGGCAACAAACACCTCTCATGCTTTCACTCCTGTGTTTATAGTATTCAGGGTCTGAGTGTATATTGTAATTTTTCCTCTTACAAAGCACATAGCATTTTTGTCATTGCAATGGGAAATCCTTTGTTACAAATTCTGGCAAGAAGTAATCCATAACATTCCCTGATTTGGTAGTTATCTTGCATGCCCTATATCTTTCTATTCTTGGAGACTGAATTTATACTCCCTCTGAAGACCTTCCTAGTAATACAGCAGTCTCCTATCAGTCTCCCAGGCTTTCTGCTCTTCAAACTAAACCTGTTTAGCTCTTTACTTTGGCTTTCCGCTATTACTATTTCTCGTAGACTTCTGCAGCTTATTGGTTTTGCAGCCCTTGTTTATACTGTGTGGTTGTGTAGAAATATTGCTCTCAAAGGTGTCATATATTCCTCTTCATGCTACTGTGACATAATATATTCATATAACCTTAGGCAATTATAGTCTTTCCCAATATTTCAGGAAGAAACAATTCCTTAAAATAGGCTGAAATGATAAAGAGTTTTCTATTATATGATAGCAGCTATTAAAGAAAATTCTGTTACACCAGGCCTTTTGATTTAAATCAGCTGAGCACCATCATGATATTGCTCTGACAACCTTGTAAAACCTTGGTCAAGATGAGGTGATGCATAGCCCTTATCTGATGTCTGATGATAAAATCTTTCACTTGGGAGAGGCCAGATTATAATAATTCTGTCATTAGCCTTTACAAGGTAAGAAATGTCATTTTTTTTACCACTATTTAAAATTGGAGACTTTGAGTCATTAATAAACACATTAATTAACAAAAGTTAAGAGGTCTCCTGTGATGACACTTCACGGGAAATATATTTGGCTTCTGTTTTTCTCATCTCAAAATTCGATGCGAGTGCTTTTTTACATCAAGATTAGAACCATTGACAAGGAGTTAAAGCACATTATCTTTGTATTCACACCTACTTCCTCTCCCACACCCAGTGCTAATGACAAGTTATGGATATAAACAAGACAAGTGTGACAGACACAGTCTACCAAACAGTCAGATCAAGCTCTGCTGTGTTGCCAATGTAAGTGTAGTTTCTAGTGTGGTTGGATGAACAATACCTTACAGGAACGACTATAGAATAAATATGCCAGTCATTTCATGAGGGATTAGAGATTTTTGTTTCTCTGCACTTCTGATGCATGAGGCACCACTAACAGGAGGGTAAATGATTAAAACGTGAGTGTAGCTATGCAGTATGCTTTTGCATAGTGCAAAACTGATATTTTAGATAGAAGGTAAGTTTTTATCTATTGGTTTTGGAGCCTTTATGGACACTAAACAGCTTCAGCTAATTGCCAACTCCTATGTTATGGATTAGGTTTTGACCTTTTCCCAACCAGTTGTAAACAGTTTCAGTATTCAGGTAATATCTGACATACTTCTTTAATTACATTAGAGGCTATAGTTAATCAAAGTTGCAGTGTTATAACAATTCATATTTATATCTTTTGGGTAGTGTCTTTAGATAAGAGAACATATACAATGGATTTTTTTTGTTTTTAATTTTTATTAGCATGCTTACTGTGAGCATAGTCACCATCATTCTAAAAAGATCAACTGCCAAACAAAAATACCTACATAGCTGTAGCTTACTACTGTAATCAGAATATTCTTCCTTAAAACCATGTAAAAGAACTGTTTTGAGGATTTATTTTCAATTTTTTCTCCTGTTTATCTCTAGCAGTTTCACATGAGTTCTGCCACTCCAAGGGGAAGATATTCAGATAAATACTTTGTATTTATTTTGTTCGGGTTTTTTCGTATTTATGTTGATGAAGTGTTGTTAACAGAAGTTCTATTGCCATTAGAGGCTTTTTCTTTTTTTAAAATTCCACGTGGCAATTCCAAAGGTGCCAACTGCTGCTCAGTTAAAGGATACTAGTGTTATTTTTCCTTGGTAATCATTACTTTTTATAGTTGACAAATGTAACTTTGGTCTTCTTTCTCCACGTTACACTACTCTGCTACTTTAGGTTGTTCTAATGATGAAGCTTCATGAAAAATATTCTTGAAGCAAAGATGATAAATTTTTAAATTTTTATTGAATCAGTTATGAATTTCACGGTTCGATGATTATTTCAAAATACATGCTGGTTATTTGTCTATTTTCTGAAATGCCAAGAATTTTTTCAATTACTCATTTTAGTAAAACAGTACCAGTTTCCACTCAGCTGGTCAGGAGGGTGACGTGAAATCCTGAGTTTGAGTGTTGATGTTAGCCATGTAACACAGTTGCTACTCTGAGCTCTCAAGGTCTTTGTTCAACAAAACTGGTCAGCAGCTCCCTACTTTGTACGTGATAAAGCTGCTTTGAGGTCAGTGGGAATAACTGCCTACTTAATGTCTCTTTGCTTCAGTGATGAGACAGCTTTTGCTTTCACTCTCCTTTTCACTGTAACCAAATTTTAAGTGCAACATGTTAACACAGTTAACATGACTAACAGTTTGCTTTTCATTTTGTTTTTCAAATGTTCCTCTGTGAAAATACAGGCATTTTTAGTTTTAAGATTGCAAAAAATCAGCTATCTAATATGAGAGGTATATGAGGTAATGTGAGAGTTCTTGTGAAGGACCTCACCACTCCTCTTGATGCTGTAGTCTCTAAAACTATTAAAGCCTGTTTAGGAAATGCAACCTGGTAGCTCCTTCTAAACCTAGTGCCAAAAACGTTTATAAACAAGCCTCTAGGGATTGCGATTAGTAGAGGACTTTCTTTCCAGGCTTTAAAAAAAGTGTCAGCTTCAGTGCTTAGGGTTTCAAATTCTTGCTGGCATTGGGGGGGGGGGGGTCTGAATCTCAAAAAGCTTCTGGAGATGTCATTTGAAGAAGAAATTTAACTTCCTTATTCAAAGCACACTTTTTTTTTTTTTTTTTTTTAAACTAAAACAATATAAATATAATAAAAAACAAATAAAAGTACCTCTAGATTCTTGAAAATACTTTTGTGGTAGAATAACTCTCAAATTTGGATTTATGCTATTTACCTTTATCTGAGGGGGGAAAAAATCTCAGTATCTTGAAATCTTTTAGATGCTTTTTTACTTTTTTTCTTACTTGCAAACCTGCAGCAAAGTGTCTGTAGTTTATCCTTGTATACAATACAATCTGTTTGTGATATGTACCTTAAATTGTTATCTAGGTGTTACTTAACTTAGCTTTACGAAACCTTGATATCATACTACTTCTGTTCAGGCTTCAAGAGGATAAAGTAGAATATGTACTTGGATTTTGGCATGATTGGATTTAGTGTGTTGAATACTGGTACATATTGTTTGTGATCTTTCTTTTTTTCTAGTATGTGGTAAATAAAACAAATTGATTGGAATCCAAATCTGTATTTTTTCACTTAATCTCTTCCTGAGAAATCCACACAATATTTGAGCTGTCATATGAGAGTATAATATTTTGCTTTAAATGAAATACGCTACTAAGAATCTGTCTATAATTAGCAATGTGTTTTTTTTCTCTCACTTTTCTTTTCTTTATAAAAAATGATTTCCTTTCTGATGTCCTTTCTTTGCTCTTGCTTTTGGCAAAGTCAGCTTCCTTCACTAAATCATCTTCCTCTTATTTGACAGTCAACAATGACAACTGAACCTATTTGGTTAATCCCCTATAGTTCAGTTGTAGATAAAATGTCCTGGGGCAGCAGGAGGGGAATCAGAATTTGACTTTGCTTGTCTAGTATCACAGAAGAGTTGCAATTGAGAACTAAAACCATGTGTGTACAAAAGCACTTGCTGAAAAGAAGTCATTTCTTATCTACGTATGCTACGTAAACTATATACAGGCTGTCTCTTATGGAAAGAGATGTTCATAGGTCCAGATTCTAAAATAAACTCTTTATGTCTCATGCATCTTATCTGACAAGTGAAGGTTAATTTGCACTGTCTGTTATCTATTACATAAAAGTGACAGCATTTCAAGAAATTGGAAATGTTATAATTAAACTCATGAAAACTTAAAATGCTGAAGTTCATAAGATGTACTTTGCAAGAAAATGAGACTTTTTCCTTATTTTTCCTTCTCTTACTGGAAAATGGGACTGGAGGTTGTGCAGCAACATTCTTCTACTTCAGACTCCTTCCAAAGCCCAGTCTAGAGGGAATATGTTTGCTCCTTTTCATTGTGCTTACTTAGCTCAAGGCTTTCTGAAGTTTGAAAGAATGTTTACTACAGAAATGTCTTTCAGTGTTGCTCTGTAACTGAGGAGAATTTGCCTAAAGTCTTAAGAGAATTTTTAACAATAGTTCATTGATATTGCTGAAAAAAGAAATAAAAATCCTTCATTTGAGAGATAAGTTAGCACTTCAATTTCTCTAGAGAGAAATCTCTATTAATTTTCTAAGTTAATAATTTTTTAATGTGCAAGTCAAATGTGAAAGATTACTTGTGCTGTATCACTATAAATTAGTTGCAGCCTTTATACTTTTGGTTTAATAAATGGTTGTTTTTGTTATTGAAGTTGCAGCCATTGTCAGATGAATCGGGTGCTAGTTATTTTGTGCACCATTTTCATATATGTAAGTGCATGTATATATGCATTTGTGTATACATATATTTCCAAATTGCAGTGATCTAGAAAATGTTCCATCAGTACTTGTTGTGGACTGTAAATTAATTTAACAAAGACTGCTTCAAATCTGTGTGGAATTATGACCTGGTGTGTGTTATAAATACATTTTACATTAAAATTGAGTTTGTATGATTTTAAAACAAAACAAAAAAAACCTTCTGCTGAAGTTAAACCACCATTTGTAAAATGGATATTCATATGATTTCTAGCAATAATAGTAAAAAATGAAAAAATCATTTCAAATGATTGTAGAAAGCTATAACCTTTCCACGAAGTAATCCATAACCATCATCATCCAGAGCTGAGTATACTAAGAGAATCTGAAGGAGAAAAAAAAAAAATCAATGCTGCTGTTCTCTGAATTAGCACAAAATCTGCGTTCAGAATATAAATAGTAGAATGAAGAATAGGTGAATGGAAATGTAATCAGAAAAATTTCTTCAATCAGAGGCTTTTCTTCTATTTCTTTTATCACTCAAGACAAGTTTTTTCCGATTCCAATGCTGTGTTCTATGGAAAAATAATTTCCATTTCAATAAATGAACTTCCCTTTAGGTTCACGGATTTAAAACTTTTCTGTAGTTTACTTAGCAGTTCTTTTCTAATTTGTTTTTGAACATGATAATAAGCTGCAAGTCGTTGTGATGAGACAGAAGGCCAAATGATGCTGCCTCTTTTAAGGAGAAGATATTTATGCAAGACAATTTATAATACAAGAGGATTGATATATAGTAAGTCATGGGCTGTTCAGAGTACTCCTTCATAGCACGCTTTCAACCATCACTTTCTCTCTGATGATAACAAATTAGCATCATAGCTATTATGGTTTCTGGGTACTTTAGTAGACATTAGGTAATTTATAGTGCATATCAGGAACTGTACAAAGCAAAGCTTATGCTATTGGTACATTTCTTTAAGTGAGGGAGACTGATTTTTCAAGAGGAAATTTGTTGAAGTTCACAGGTGGTTGAATCATGAAGTAGAAATAAAGACGTTTAACTTTGTATTTTTACTTCTCGTTTTCTGGTTCAAATTCCCTTTCCTGTGTGAGGATGAACTTTTTTGGAAAACGAATGCATCGACAAATTGTGCAGGCTTATATACTTTTGTCAGTTAGCTCCAGCAGAACAATAACAGCTAATGTATTATAGGCTCGAGTATCATGGAGTACTAAGTAGCTGATACTACATTTGTGTTTTTTTTTTCTTTAGATATTTTTTTCAAACAATTAAATAGAATAAATATTTACATGTTTCATTTTAGAAAATTACTTTAATCAAATAATAGGAAACATTTATGCAAGTATTTAAATTTTTGCTATTGGGATAAAAATAGTGATTTATTTATTTATTTTTACTATCATAGCAAAAACAGAGGTTTTAGGAAATCCTGAATATTTTATGCTATATTTAAATTATACAACACCTGCATTCTTTGTGTTCTGTTGCATTAAATACTAATGAAGGAGAAACACTCATCTTTATTCTCCCATTAATGACTAGTGTGAATAATTTAACTCAGTTATACTTGAGATAGCTGTCTGCATACCTAAATGTGCATTTCTCTACAACTGTTTGTAGGAAGGGTGAAGAGATCTCTATTGTTAGCTATAACTACTGTAATTGCTAGTTAGACTAATATCCCTGTGTTGGTTTAACGGAATTGCCTGTTATTAAAACCACGGCAACTGGTTATGCTAAAAATGATTATTCTATGAAATAATGGTTAACGTTGGTAGGTGCTGATTTCTAGCTGCACTTCCCTGATTGGGCTCTAGGTGAGTTACAGCGATGTCCACATTTGCCTCCTCAGCTGAATTTATTCCCCTGCTCTGAATTTGCCTTTGCCACTGTAGACTAGCTAGTTGGCTTGAGAAAATGTATGTCCTCTTCATAAAACAATACAATATCTATAAATGACCTTTTAACAGTAAGATCTATTTTACAAGAGTGGAAACATCGTCAAAATGCTTAGTGTATTTTTTTTCTGTACATCCACACCAATATGATCAGAATCCTCATTTTCTGCCAAAAATAGTAAAGATCTCTATAGGAAAGTGCAAATTGATTTATATCTCAGCCTTTATGTTTGAATTAATTCTATTCATTATATTAACTTCCCTTAGGTGCCTCTATCTATTAGTTTTTCCTTCAAGTTTCATTGCAGAAGAGTGACTGCAAGCTATTTAATATAAAGAAAAACCTTGTAATAAAAGTCATCAAGTAAAATTCAACTTTTTTTTTTTTTTTTTCCAAATATAACGTCTGAAATATTTGCAAATAATATATGAGGGCTACTCTGAAAGCAATGTCTCCTGTTTCATGATGTTGGCCCATGATGTTAGAGGCTGATGTTGGTAGTATGTCAGTAGAGATTGAACTTTCCTAACAATATTCCTCTATATTTTGTTGCTGTGTAACAGATGGCAGCAAAGGGGCAGTCTGATGGAATAGTGTCTGACATAGGAGTGTGTATAAAGCAAAGGAGTATCATTTAATTCTCCATTCAGGAAAAAGCAGAAAAAAATTGCATCCCGTGACATTCATTCATACTTGCTAAATATTTATGGTGAACAATCAGCGGTTGTGAGCACAGTGAGATGGTAGGCGAGTGATGTGTTTCAGTGGGGCAACAATGGCGTGAAAGACAAGCCATGTTGTGGATGACCGTGCACAGCTTTCATGCGATGAAATGAAGAACATCTCGATCAGCTGATCCATATGAATCTATTAACAGTAGTGACTACATTAAAAAACACTGTTTTGTAGCTGAGAATCTGCTTTACCAAATAGTTCTATTGTTACCTTTCATCTGTTATAGTCCATGGAAATAAATAGGAGGGACTACTTTTGGAGCCACCTATGTGTTTAACAGCTGTATGTGCGATAAGAAGTCAGTACAAGCCTTTGCATATTGATTCATTTATAAGATTTGAAATGTAGTCCTTCTGGCAGTCTGGAAACTAGGGAGAGACACCTTTCTTTAAATGCAACTATGCCTAACTACGTATATCGGCATTAAGGAGAAAAAAACAAAATTTGTCAATATATACACCGTATGTACTTTGTTAAGATGTCTTCTCTGCATTTGCATTTGGCAATAGTAATCATTTTATTAAAAACTATAATAAAAGGCAAGTTTGTTTCTGTAGAAGATGACTTTTTGTCTTAAACTTACTACAACTGTTTTTATGGATAGAATTCAGAGATAAGTGTATGTGGTTGGTTTCTGAGTGAGGGAAAGTTAATGTGAGTTCCTGCTGTTTCCTCATTTTTAGATAGCTTCAATCATTTCTGGTGATGCATCTTACATATTTCAGCAGCAGCCAAGTTTTTAATGAAAGATGATTTTGACTTTATTCATTTATAAAAACTGTCTGTGCACAGTGGATAGTAATAATTGGGCTACTTCAGGGGTGCCATGGTTACTGGTCAAGCTTGAATGATTTAAGCAACCTTTCTCAATTCATCAGAACTACTCTGTAACCAAGTGTTCTGTCTTTACCATAATTAAGGAGAATTTCATAGTTGGAAAAATAAAAACAGCACTAGACCAAATGCAATATAGAAAAAGATGACAGGTGACAAGATTGGTGAGATTTCCTGTTCTGCAATCTGAACAAACCAAATATCAACAAGAGATTGATATTGAAGAGCACTGATTCCAAGAAAGAATCCTGGGTTTTATACCGCTTGTGACCATCCTGCAAGTGGACTTAAATCCAAATCCATTAGTTTTTACTGTTGAATATAATGTATTGTTGAATGCAATTTTTTTTGTTTAGACAACTAAATATCAGTTGAATATTTGTTTTTCTATTAAGGTTGACTCACGATGAGAACATAGTTGGAGTTATCCTTACTATTTTGAATTACTGTCATAATGGAACTGAAGAAGGAAAGCTTAAACATAGTTGAGATGGGATTATAACTCCCTAGCTTTGAAATTTGGCAGCTTGGGTAAGGCCTATAACATGGAAATTGTTTAGGAAGTTACATAAGAGGGATTGTAATTAGAATATAAGTTAATTTTCATAAAATCAGGGTAATAACTTTCCAGAAAGTTTTAAACTTGGAGAAATTTTTCTTCCTGAAAAAGAAACGATACCCCAGAATTTATGTTATTTGGCAAATAAATGAAAACAAGGTGTATCTGAAGTTGTTTTCTACCAAACAAGTGCAATGCTGATTTATTTTAAAAATTAAATAAATGTAAAAATAATAATATTAATTTTAAAAGTGGGCTATGACATAGAGGATCCTGAAATATAGGAAATATGACAGAACTTGTGCAACTGTAGACCAAATTGCCATAAGCAACCTTCCTCTTCTAGGCAAACACTACATGCACCAATCAGAGCCCATTTTGATGTATCATATAAAGTTGTCAAGTATTCTTTTTCACCTGCAGAAAATGTTTAAAATGGAGGCTTCCTTGATTTTTATTTTTCTTCTTTGAGGATGGGATCCTCTAAAGGATCTGACTGATTTATTTTCCTCAAAGATGAGGATTATGAAGCCTTGGATACTCCTAGGTAAAGTCTAAAAGCTAACATTTGAAGAACTTTAAGAATACCTTCTATTATCACTTTTTTAGGAAAAATGATGTCAGCTAATATGAGCAACCACAAGTGGCTATTAGCTCAGTCATACTAGTGACAGTCAGGAATCTGAGCACCTGATCATTTATGCAGGCAGCTGCATAAATGCATAACCTTTGATGGACTTGACAACAGTGGATAGGCCATGATTTAAGTGAGATGTCTTGATAATGGGTTTTGTGGACAAAAGGATATAGCTACTTGTTACTGGATTCTTCCCACAAGTGGGAGTCACTTTTCTGACCATTTGTACCAAGAGGTAAGGAAAAAAGAGTAGTGCTGTGGAAGTTATTTCTGCATGAGAGTAGTCCAGTGAAAATGATGACAGCAGTGACAAATGACAAAGGATGAGTTGCATACCTTTCTAAAACCATTAATAAAGCATAAAATGGCAAATGTCCCCAGTTGACTTGATGTTGTAGGCATTTGCTTGTAATTAAAACATCACAGCTATGCTAAAATTCCCTGGAGAGGATTGTGGAATGCCAGGCTTGGTGCTGCTGTAGTTTTCTAAAGTATGAACATTGGTCATTATTTCCTCTGGAATCTATAATTGTTCTATCAGTGATGGAAGACTGAAGAAAAAATAACTCTGGGAATGTTTCCCTTCTCTGTTTTAGAACCTTGGTCATTTTCTTCTGTCAGAAAAAGTCAAGATCAAATACAGAATTTTGATAGGGACACTTCTATAAACAGAGTAAAACTAATCCACCACTAACAAAAAGCAAACACACACACACACGGATGAGAAGCAGGGACAAAAGCAATTGTGTACGTGCTGTTAAAATGCAGACTGTAGTCTATATTGTTTTGCAAATATGATTAATTAAAATCAATAATAGGACATACATTTTCCATAAATCCATTAATTGTAAAGTAGTCAAAATGTGTCTGGCTTGTGCCACCATCAAATAATATATTTGTAACGTCCTGTATGGTAAAATTCCACAGACTGATATTATGTATTTATTTCAGGCTCTGGACAAATGTATTCTATTTCACTTGCAGTGGGAACTACAAGTTTTTCATACATGTATTTGTATGCGCAGCTAGAAAGTATCTGTATATTGTAATATGCTTTATCAGTTCAATAGTAAGAGTTAAGCCGTTAATATTGGATATTTCTAAGTAATAATTTGAATGTCAAAAGTTTTTCTCACTCTTGCTCAGGATTGCCTTTTCACACTCCGATATTGTGCTCCTTTACTCTGCATGTCAATTTTATTATTTCACCATTTCTGTTGGAAAAAACTACATATTCAAGAACAGAAAGATGTTTACAGATTTACCTTGTTGCATTAGGATATGTAAAGATATGCTTTATTCCTGCATCTGCTGGTGATAATTTTCAATAATTTTGTTAGTATAGTCTTCCTCCTTTCATTAAAATACAGAAGCTCAAAGTCATCCTGGTTCTTTAGATTTCTCAATTGGTTGTGCAAGAAGAAACACTTCATCTTTGCATGGTTTTCTTCTGCTAGGATGCTTTTATTATGTTAAAAAGATATTCTTTCTTTGCTATGAGTCATGAGGAGTTCAGCTGTAGTCTTTGCCCTCTGCTGGGGACATGAGTAACCTGGCTAGGAATAGCACATACCTGTGGACACAGATGAAGACTACTTTGCTTCAAGGATGCTTAGGATTACTGTTGACAGTAATCAGGTACAGGTACAGTTTGGGGAAGCAGAATGAGAAGCCTGGCTGTAGATAATTATGTAAAAAGTCTGTATTTATACTCTCTGAGATAAACTTGGCCAGTTTAAGTTTTGCCACTCTGGCTTGTTTGCCCTTGTCAAGTTCTGAGAATGCAACAACTTGCAAATAGGGTGGATTAATCAACAATTGTACCTTCAAGGATGGATGTGATTTTGCTCTTAAAGGGGGACATAAAAATACCGAGATAATTAAGACGCTTAAAAATGATTACTACTCCTTAAAAAATATCCAGTTTATATGAATTCATACAAAACAGTGGTAGCTGATTAACCTTATGAAGTACTTATATTAAAAAAAAAGTGTGCATCGCAAATCAGCTGCTCAAATCATATTCAAATGCTGTGGCATTTGAAATAAGCTGCAGGTAGTGGAGCTGCTGAGTTGTAAACCTTGTGAAGTAGGTGTTAATTGCATGTTTTTGTCATGTGGGCACATGCTGCTGTTGCTAGGTTATCTCAGGATGACAACAGATGCTGCTGTGTCTGCTGATTGCACTGGGAAAAAAAAATGCTTTCATGTCGTATCTGATATGCTAACACCATGACCTCATCCCACGCAGGCTTATTAATAGTGATGAGCAGGAGTTAATTCACTCCACCCAGTGAGTAACTTCTCTGAAATACTTTGTTCACTAGCATTAAAAGAGAAGTCCTCTGATAATGACAAAACCAGGCATTTCCTGATGAAGGATAGGGTATACCTTTTCACTGGAAATAATACCAAGACATGCTGCAATTTGGACTTCAGATATTTGTCTAAGAGTGAATCCATTCTTTAAAAAAAAAATAAAAATGTTTGATATGTGCTACGCTATAAATGCATGGTCTCCCTTCACTGTAATAGCTTTTTCTTGTGTCGAGAGAGTCCTTTACATCTAAGATGAAGGAAAAACCATAACTAAAAGAGTTGAATTATTGTAATAGAAAAGAGTGGATGGATACTCTTAAAATTGATAAGATTTCTGTATTTCTCCAGTTTTATGCCCTCATTTATATCATACCATAGTGGTAACTCAGCACAAAACTATGTGGAATGGTGTTGCCCTTAGGCAGTGGATTCAGCATGATTTTGTCAATAGATTGCCAGAACGGCATGTGGTGCTCTTGTCTGTATATGTAGCTTACCTCATGACTAGTTACCCATAATCACCTTTTGAAGCAAGATTGCTGGAAATGATGTATGTGCTCTGCATCCAATAATCAATGCTAGAAGTAAGTTTACAGGAAAAATGATGCTCCTTTATAAGCAATCAAATTCTGTGGCCAAAAGCAAATGTAAACTAGTAAATTCTTTCATTGAAGAGATTTTCATTGCAAGTTTTCTTAGATTTGATGCTCTGAACAAATATCCCCATTTAGGGAGATTTATTGGGAAAATTGAATTATTTATGTTTTGTCCTAGAATTATTTCCACACATGCATTCTTGCTCCAAATGTTGTCATAATCTGAATTTGTCATTTTTTTTTTCACTCAAAAATATTGGTGTGAAGAGTTGCTATGAGAAGTGCTTAAGACTTTTTTTTTTTTATCAAAGACTGAAAGATTCCAGGCTTTTTTCTGTATTTTACTGACTTACAGTGGAAAAGCTATTTTTAAATAATTAAATTCTGGATTAGATGGATGCAGCTGTAAGTTCAGCAGCAGGAAATACTTCATGTGGTTTTCTGCTCATTTAAGGGATTCAGTGGAAATGCAATGTAATGTGTTTTGCAGCACAGAATGGCATAGCTGAATGCAATTCAAGAGGAGAACTCTGTCCTTTCTAAATCCTCCCTGATCTACATAATATAAAACTTCAAGTTATGCTATGCTTATTACTAGCCATTGAACTTACCTTAAGTTTGAGTGCTTGATATTGAAGATAGAACATATGAAATGGCTTGTGGTGCTAGGATGGTTTGGTAGGAATTAATAAAGGAGTCCTATCATACAAGACTTTGTAGAAAACTATTTGAAAATCTTTTGAAATGTCCAACAGTTAGTACAGTTGGACACTGGATCTTACAATGGGGACATCTTGTGACATGATTTAACTTGACTTTTCCTGGTTTTGTGCTATGATTTTGATACTGTAAGGCACAAATATGCTTTTCTTCAATATGACCTTCCCAGTTACGCTTTCTGTTGTTTTTATTTTTGTTTTATGATTTGATTACTGAACTGTTTTTGTCTCTCTGTATTTCCAAATGGATCACATGGTATCTATAACATTCAGTGTATTAAAAAGAGTTAGTCATTGTGGAGAATGTTGGTTGATACTTCTGCCTTTGATTTAAACAATTTAATGTCAGCAATTATTTTCTGTAACAGTACACTTTAATCTCTCAAGCAGTGTTACATGGGAACATAATATGAATGTGATTAAATCAAACTATTATAGTTATACTTGTATTGCTAGGCTTGGTACTTGTGCATTCTGAGCAATGCTAAAGTTATTATTTACTTGCCAAATGTACCACTAGATTGTTGGTACTGTTTGTGATACAATTTGTTGTGCAGACAACATGAAATTCCTAAAATAAATGACCCTACAGAAGCTCCCAGCAGCATCTAAGTTCCCAAGCCTGTGTATGTGGGAGTGAGACTTGCTTTGCATCTTTTTCAGCTTATAAGCCAGATCTGTTCCATCCCACCACTCAAGCCTCACTCCAGACTCCATTCCTGACTTGGTGTTATTATCTCCAGCCTCTGTTTTGTTTAAATGTGCATACTTTCATAAATTATTCTGGATATAGGCAGAGTGAGTTTTTGTTTTTTTTTTTTTAAATCTTGTTTTCTTGTTGGAAATTTGAAAAGCAGTGAATAAAATCAAATAGTTGCTAATGTAAAACTGAGAACAGAATTTGATCTCTGAACAGTCAGTTGGAGAGCAGTATTATGAGAATGTGTTTCCTAGATAATGTCCTTATGTTGTCCTGTAAGCATCATCACTGCAAGACCTTAATTTTAAATTAGTGACAGAATTGCCCTGAAATTAAACAGCTTGTGAGTTAGATGTTAGACTGTCAAAACAATGTTGATTGAGATTAATCAAAATAAAATCAATTCTGTTTAACTCAACTGCAAACCATCTGAACTTTTCAGAAAATTTACAAATATATCATAAATATTCATCCCCAGATCCATCTGTTTCTTCTCCACTATTGAAAAAACATTTATTTTCAGTTGTTTATATTCCACACGCTCCACTGATCACTAATTTTCAGGATCAGTGAAGTTTTCGAAGAACGCCTCTGCACTACACAAAGCTTGAATAATGCTCATAGGCAGAGCTTTCCACTGTGCCTATTGCGCATATTTTATCACCTATTCAAAGTAACATGATTTGAATATTTTACTAGAGACTGAATCTTGGGTAATTAATATCCTACCACTTAAATAGCTCAACATGGATTGCTTTATTACCTTCCTTTTGATAAATATAGCTAACAGATTCTTGTAATAGACTAGGATTTTTTTTGGTGATTTTACAATTTGTTTCTTTCTGAAGTGTATTTACTGTGATGAGAAAGATAAAGAGACTTTTTGGATACTAAGAAGAGCTTAAGGAGAAAGAGAATAAGAGATTAATTTCCAGAGTTCTGGAAACAGTCCCAGTACTCATTGCTATTTGCTACTCTACTAATTCATTTATCAATCTATGATCCACTATTTCAAGAATCTATGTTTCACCGGGGTATGAAGTCAATAGAACAGTCATGCATGCATGTAGTACATTTTAAAAAAACTATTAAAAATATAGTAAATGCTCAGCCAAAACCTTACAGTGTGTAGTTAATTTGAATTTTGAAGAATTCCAGAGAAATATATCCTTGTAGTCTCTTGTTGTATATGTTCTTTTTTTGTGTGTGTGTGTGGTTTTGTTTTGTTGGTTTTGTTCTGTCCTATTTGGTTTTGATAATCATAATGTAGAAACTCTAAGAAATTTGATGAACTTTTCTGTTTGCTATTTGCTATCTATTTTTATTATTTTTAAATTTCTGGCTACTTACCAGGTGGTTAGATAAGATGCATGCTAATTCTGTGGATGCAGCATAATAGAGAAAAAACAAATAAATAAATGATACTTTAGAATTTCCTAACCTTGACTTCAGTTCTTTTTTTTTTTTAAAAAGCAGAGTTATAATTTTCATATACAATTGAGTCTTCAATGTATTCATGTATTTTTTCATACAGAAGTGGTAGGGGTGAAGGATTCAGAGGGTAGAATTTTGTGATTTTTAAATTACCTTTGTCAAAAAAGTTCAGGATCAATACCTAGTCTCTTTCTTACCATGTAATTGTTTCACTGCAGGCCACCACTCAATCAGCAGGAAAGTATATTTTCCTCTTGACAAAAATCTGGCTCATGAGGACTCTAGGGATACATTCAAGAAGTATGAAGAACAGTAGAAATACTTAAATATGTATAAATATACATTCAATATGTTGAAAACAGGTGTTAATGAACTTTGCAGATGCTCCAAATTAATTAGATACCAGACAGTTTGAACTAATCAATTTGCATTGATCTGCAATAACTAAAATACTGGTATTATCACCACTATTTTCATTGAAAATCCAAAACACAACATCACGTGAGCCTCCACAAAAGAAAAATAAATATTTCCAAGACAAAAGCATGACAATACTTTAAAAATGTTCTCTTTTCTGTCTTTTGCTACATTGCAGACGTAAGTAGTAAATTCTAGAGATCTTCCTGTATAAAATGTGTAGTTACTAGCAAAGAGTGCAGTAAGTTACCTGCTTTTTCTATCTGAAGTCTTTTCATTTCATTTCTGGTCACTCTTAGCTACTGAGCTTTCTCCTGTCACAGAATCTGGTGCTTTCTTTTTTTTTACACACTTGCTCTGTGAGTTATTAAGAGCAGGTTCAAATCAGATTGCTGTTAGGCAGTGCAAATGGTAAATTATTATTTTTGTTTGTCCTCCAGTCTCTGTTAGTTTTCTCTTGTTTGCTGCCCAATTGTTTATGATTTAGTGATCTTTCATTTATATTTCTAGTTAGTCTGTGTATCATATTCTCTGACCCATGTAGTTTACATCTGGTATGTTTTCAAACTTTACCTGGCAATTTAGTAAGGTCATCCATAGTGGCATGCCTGGGTTGGTTACTCCTGCAACAGGTCACAGCCCTTGCTAACAAGCCTCAGTCATGTCCAGTACTATTTGAATAGTTATGATTCACACCTTGGATGATAACTATATCTACGAAAAAATTTCAGTATCTGTCTAAATAAGCTGAAGATTTGTAAGCTACATGTTTGGTAATTTTGTTTGTTTATTTCAGCATCAAAGGCTTTGCTCAGAATGCTACTGTTCTTCTACTGTGAGGCACAATAAAGATCAAGGCAAGTAGTGTAGTATTAGAAGTCAAATATTTGTTTTCCTCCCACTTAGTTTTATTTTACATGACTATCCTTGAATAAGGAGTGAGAAAGAAGGCAAGTTCTGACTGAATTGTTGTTCAGCTGCTTCCAGATAAGGCCTCCGACAAATCCATGTTTCGTTGAAATTATATGCTGCAGATGATTGCAATGGCTCTCACATGATATTAGCACTGTTGCTGTGAAATAAATTTGCATATGTATAAATGTACACAGATGAGATCAGGATTAGAACTGCAGTTAGTCTGCCTCTGGGTATTTCATTGTCTAAATGAAATGACTGTTGAAATTAGAGCATAGATTCTAGCTGCATTTTATGAGAAGAAAAAGTATTTTACCAAACTTCACCCTGTCTAGCCATCAGTCCTGTATCTCGGATTAAGACAAGCCTTCATGATGCTACTAGATTGAGGTAGAACAGAACTTGGGAATCAGAAGAGCTCATGTGCTGAAGTAGCCGTGACAGGAGAAAGTTTGCAAGTAGTTTGCTATAATGTGTTGATGAAGGATGTTTATATTTTGGAAAAAGCACAAAACTAGATAGCATTTGTATTTGTAAATGAGCATGAATGCATACATACTACATATGATGTCAATCACTATCTGTCCACTTTTATGTGATGTACAGAGCTTTCTTACTGTGCATTTCATTTTTTAAAAGTAATTCAATTCTGGAAGGGAAGTTGCATTTCAAAAAGAAGTGCAAACTGGTCATATAAATCTCTAGGTTTAAATATAGCAGAATGTTGCAGGATGATTCCAGGCCTGAATGTATTTACAGGCAATATGTTGGCAGGTGCCATTGGAAACAGAATCACCAAAGCAGAATGGAACTAGAAAAGAGAAATGAAAAACAGAATACAGTGGAACCACTATAAAAGGAATTCATCTTGGTTTGCTTAATCTAAGCATAACCATTTTGACTGACTTAGAGTCAGGACTGGAATAAATCAGGTCATTCGAAAATGTTCAGTTTTGATGAAGGAAAGAATTACTTCAGGAGATAAATTGTTTTTCATCATCATCCACAGAAGAGGAAAATAATTAACCTGCCTACAGCTTAATTTGCCCTTAAACATTTTTTAAGAGTAGTTTTTTGAGTGTTTTAGCTTTGTAAAAGGCTGAAATGTTAATTTGAAAAGCCTTTTCAAAAATTATATATGGATATCTGTACTAAATATGAATACGCATGATGAAGATAATTAACTTCTTCCTTTTAAAATAGTCAGATTTACAAGCTCAAGAGGACACTTTAAGGGTAAAAGTCAGTTGTAAAGGCAGTAATGGAATATTTTGAAACTGAAAAGCACATTTGTTTTGCAGAACGCTGCTTCAAGTATTAGAAAAAAATTTCCAGAGGATAACAATTAGTGTTTTTTGAATGGAAAA
This sequence comes from Chrysolophus pictus, assembly GCA_037305975.1. NCBI lineage: Eukaryota > Metazoa > Chordata > Aves > Galliformes > Phasianidae > Chrysolophus > Chrysolophus pictus. The sequence goes on along the minus strand of CM074579.1, from coordinate 47,321,536 downwards.
CACCCTGGATGTCTCTATGGAAATGAGGCATATGAAGAAACAATTTTTTTTTTTTTAATGGGCATACCAACAGTGCTAAAAAGTGGGAACTGTCCTCTCTTGGTTTACTACAGTTCATGTTTGAGCATACTTCTGCTTTGAACAGTTCAGTGTTGCTATATTATTACTCTGACCAGAGATGTATAGGAATGAGCATAAAAGATTTTTGTATCTTATAAGAATGTTGTCCTATAAACAAAAATGGGGAAAACAGAGTAAAAAGTAAATCCTATGTGGGAATAGTTCAGGGTTTCTTAAGATGAACATCATTAGTTTGTGCCAACATAAGGAAAAGGGAAAGAGGAGTCAAATGTTCTTCAAGAAGCAGAAAAGAAATTGGTGCATGGTACGGTCAGTGCTTTGCCTTTAGCGCTTATCATTTGCTCAACTCATTTCTCAGCTTTCAAAAGTCACCAAATAAGAGTTCTGTTGTGGAATGTGCACTAAATATTTTATCTGAATTTTTTCAAGTCCTTTCATCTCAGCCTGGTTGTTGTCCAGGGAACAGGAGTGTGGGTAGGCCAGAAGAGAATCTACTGGCTTGATGCAGTAGAAGGCAATTCTGGTGCTTGTTGTAATAGAAGAAAAAAACTCTGAGAGATAAAGCAACAGCTTCAGATCTGGCTCCTGGATTTATAGTCCAAAATCATAGAAAGAATCCAATTTTAGGAGACTTCTGTATATAGAAAGGTAAATTTCTTTCTTTGTCATAAAATACATATTTTAATAAAATATTGGTCTTAAAATTAATATTTGATTTAAAATTTGTTAGCTAATGGAATATTTTTTGTGTGTTTTCCTTTATCCGGGATGACAGATATTTTAGGAAGGTTTTGATACAAGAAGTCTTTTATATTTAAGTTATATTCAACCATATATTCACTTTAAACCATACATTGCTGAATGGAAAGTATAATTGTATTTTTGTTGGTCATATTTTTTCCCTTCAGGTGTCTGAAGTTTTGTTTGAAATACATTCAGCAGTGGATTTTGCTGACATAGAGTGAAATTATATTTATGCAAAATAGCACAGGCATAACTTTAAAATGTTTCATTCAAATATCTCCTCTGAATTTCTACCCTCATGGTAGACTAAACAGTCTGGGACCTTGAGGCTCTGAAGAAGAAGACTCTGCTCTTCTATGACAGTGATTCAAAACATAGCTCGAGGAGGCCACCTTTCACAGTTGGACATGTGGGTCATGACAGTTCTTCCCTGAGGTTTAAATATGCAATACTGACATGAGTACAAAATCCATTGTTATTGCTGTGTTATTTTAAACACTGACCTAGCCCTCAAATTAATGAACACCATAACAGCATTTTTATTTTAATTAATTAAGTAATGATTTCTGGGGACAAACAGCTATATGTAAAACTCCTACAGACCTCAATATGAAGGAACAGTGTGTACTTTATGCAAGGAAGGCAAGTTGATTAAAAAGCAAGATTGATTAATTTGGACAGAGGAACCTGAATTTAATCTTTGTCATTACTCCATCCACACTTCTTCCATCTCATTTTTGCCCCAGTTGTCAAAGGGAAAACACAATGGAGACCTGACTTTCCTGTATCTTTCCCAAGCTAAGCCTATCAGCCTTGTTTTGTTACTGCTGGCATAGGCCATCTCTGGAGGGCAGTGAGGGGTCATGTTCAGACCGGAAGGTTTTTGTGATGCTTATTCCTCAAAATACACACAGTATAATGATTCTCAAATGCAAAAAGATTTGAGTCACTAAGGGAATTTGAAATTGTGCCAAATCTTTTTTAATGGTTTGTGACATTTAAAACACTGATGCTTTTATATTTCAGTAACATGTACTTTATGTAAAATATTTACAATTAATTTCCATCTATTACTTATATCTGATATCATAACCAGAATTTATTCTTTTAATAATATGGAATTAAAATTATTAACTATAGAAAAACAAATTGAATTTTTCCTACATTTTTTCAGAAAATAAAACTGAATTCTAAAGAGTTGCTGAAGGTGAATAGGTTCTGACTTAGTCTAGCTCAAATGTATGTTTAATATTTGAGTCAGGCTGGGCAATAATAGCTGTACAAAAAGGACCAACATAATTCAACAGATATTGCAGATTATCTTCCTGATGAGATATTTTTTGAATATATGTTGTTTCTCCAAGTTTGTGAGGACTCCTGTTGTGTAGAAGAAATTAAATGCCTTCTCATAACTGCTTAATATGTTGGTTGCTAATTAAAACACACACACAAAAAAACAACCTTAAAATATTTTTATATTTTATCAAAGCAAAACTCCAGGCCTCTGGAAATTCAAATTTAAAAAACAAATAAAATAAATCCAAGCATTTTGGAAGGTCTTCTCTTTTTCCTAAATTGCATATAAAAACAATCTTTTAGTTCAATATTAATTTGAGTTTATGAATATCCAGCTTTCACTTGTTTTGATTTTAATTTTCTATTCCCTATTTTGTTATCCATATGCTAATATATTTATTGTGTAATTTCATGCTTATTTTTAAAAATTAACTTGTAACATAACTCACGCAGGGATAATGCTGATGAAATAAAAAATAATTTGTGACCTTCAAACAGAATTCACGTTTTTCAGCGGGTGGTGTAATGGTTTTCATGTACTTTTAAAGCTTCAGTGGTTTCAGCTCTCCTTTCTCTGTTTTCCTGACTCCTAGACAGGAGTAGAGAACAGTCCTGGGTACTTTCACTCTTTGTCTTATGTGAGACAATATTAATGGCAGTTATGGTATGTATTTACATGAAGATTTGCATTTATACCAGAAGTTTGAAATGTTTGTGGTTGTCTAGTCACTGGTTGAGCTCTCACAGAGCTGAAATACATTTTGCTTGAAATGTCTATATAAGAAATTTCAGAAGTCTTTTTTTGAATAATTTTCCAAGATAGTAGATGCCTCAGTTTCTTAGACCACGTATTGCGAAGAATTTGAACTATTCTGCTGAACTTGTTTGATCAGTTCTGTTGATGGATGGGGTAATTTGTCCACTTGTTCAGACTTACTTACACGTGATGTTCTGTTCAGCATGTCGGATGATCCATAGTGTCACTTGAATGTGTTATCCCTATGTTCCTTGTTCAGCAAATTTGCCAATGCATATTCACATCCTTGCTGCAGAGTCATGAAGACATTTGCAGTGGTTTGAAACCCACAGGAGCATAATCAGTTGCCAAGGCAGTAACTTATTTTTGTGCATGAGAAAATAAACTGTTCTTTGTTATGGGATTCTGTGTTCTTTCTGCTGCTTCTGGCTGCTTCATGAGCTCTTCACATGTTTTCACATATAAGTAATGTATATCCACTTTCTTTCTAAGCTACATACCAGTCAGTTCATCCACCCAGAATATCAGTATTTATTCTAACTTTTTTGAGAATCGGGAGATAACTTATGGAGGATAACAAAATGTAAAACCTTGAACTGATATATCCATAATATTTTGGTAGAAATAGTAAATTACTCTGATACTTTATATCTCAAATGGTATTTGGCTGATTTTCTGTGCACTTTTAATACAGCTTTTGTTTTTTACAGTCTTTTATTCATAAGCATGGATGAAGATGAATTCAATTTTCTTGATAAAAGAGGAAAATAGGCTTTAAGTACGTTGAGAGTTAAAGCACCAAAAATAAAGAAAAGAAAGGACCAGGAGAACGAGATAATGTCCTATCAAGCAAGATCAGTCTAGTTTCTATATAGAGAACTTTCTACATGGAAAATGTAGAGAAGGATGATGAAGTGCAGGATATTTCTCCTGTTGTGTAGTAGGTTCTGTACATATGAATTAGGCTAAACCTTGCTAACTATAGAGACGGGAGAAAAGGGATAAGTAATTTTCCTTGTTGCAAACATAAGAAAATTCTGTTTGGCCTCAGCACAATAAGATTAGAACTGAAGGCAGTTATGTGAAAATTCTGCTTCAGACATAAAACATAATGATGGAAGTTGCTTTGAGTGTAGTCCTTGTCTGAAAATTATTAAGTAGGTGAATGTCTATCTGTGCACTTTAGGTTATAATGTTAATTATCATCAAACATGGAAAACATTAAAAATTGATAGATAATTAAAGAAATCATTAAATGCTTTGTTAGGGAAACAGCATTCCCAATCTAATAGCCTAGCATCTTACAGGCATAGAAAACTTGGTTTTGTGTATGGAACACCTTCTTGAGAGGACTGTTTGGCATTTGATCATGCAGTTTTCTGATGGTTTTGCATTATTAAATCATTCAGTACAGCCTCACTGCTAGGAGCTTAGCAACAGATTTCTTGGGGTTTATAAAGTATGAAATGAATAACTATTCTCATATGAAGATTAGCTGGAAGAGTTAGTGTAACATAAGAGATGAATTATTTTACAGATACTGACTCCTGAAATTGAGAAAGTAGTCTCTTCTCATTTGTTTATTCTTTTTCTTTCATTATAAAACAATTTTTGATAAATGCAGCTGCTAGAATACGTTTCACCAGATACACATACATCACAATTTTTGAAAAAGGAGTCAAAATATCTCCATGAAGTATTTATCTCTACAGAAAAGAAGTCTGTTTGAAATGAAGATCTGATGCCAAACTTGGTATTTATGCACCTATTATGTATTTCTCATTGTATAAATCAGTAACAATCATTGCAGTCATAGGTTCGTACAGAGATATAGGCACGAATTTCAGTAAATCAACTGACCCATTGCAACATCCAGTGATCAAGTTCTAAATCACCCAGATTAACTGTTAAATGGTGCTTGCTGAGAGGAATCACTTTGTAGTGGGTAGTTTTCTTGGAACTGTAATCCATATAATGGCGCTTGTTAGTGATATTTTTACTAATTAATTTACTATCTCTTTTTGGGATGCTAATTCACTTATTCCTTTCAGCTGTCTGCCTGAGTAAAATTGTTTCAAGTGACTGTAAATGGATTTCTTATAACTGAGCTTCGCTTGTTGGTTTCTGTGAGTGAACATATGATATTAACTAACAAAATTTTCCCCTTATTTTCTTTAAAACAAACCAAAACCAAAGCAACAACCTAGTGTATAATGTATTTTCCAAAGGGTTGTGTATTTAATTCTCTGCTCCATCGCAATTTGAAGATGTTGTCTGATGACAAGCCAGGTCCTTGGAACACTAGAAAGAGCTCCTCTTAGGCTGGGGCATCGGATAAAGATATTGCAACTTCTTGGAACATAGATGATATCATTTTAGTGATAATTATGTGTCTCAAGGATCCCTGCATGCATTTTAAAGAAAAAAAAATTTTGTACCTCATGCAGCATACTGGAAATGGACTCACACTGTGTGCATGCATGCGCAGAGCAAAGTGCAACACCTTGCAGGTAGTCCAACACACATCTTTTAGAGCTTTATATAAAGGAACCGCATGTGAATGAACATTTAGTACTGGGTCATTTAAGTATTTACGTGTGTTAAGTGACATTTTTTTTTACATAGCCAATTCCTTAAGCAGATTATATCATTTATTTATTTATTACTAAGAAAGTAGGCTACATATACACATGTATAAACCATTTGGAAAGTGTCTGAAATATGTTAATTTAGCAATTAATGAATATAATTAATTCACTGGGATTGTTTTAGAACAATGTCATGCATGAAATTTCAGATATATCTTTATTCTGGGTTTTTGAGTTGTACTGTAGAAATCCGACACAGATGGTTTGTTTGGATGCCTCAGCCTAAATTGAAGAAATCTCTTTTGTTGTTTAATTTTATTTTACCAGATCTGAATCTAAGGAATTTTGATTTGAGCTCAGAATGGTTCCTTTTATATTGCTTACAGTGTGAATGTTAACTCCTGAAGGGATGACTTTTTTTGAAGGTAATATGCTGTGATATTTATTCATATTTTATCATGGAGTTTGCTCTGTTAGGAATAATTAATGATGAAAAAGGCTCCTGAAAAGTGATTATTAACTGGAATTCAGGTGATATTAGAAACTGTGAAAGAACTTACCTTTAACATGAAGCATATTCTAACATGATCTGAGATACTTATGGGGTGGGATTAAATTACTTCCATAAATTTTGTACCTTCTTTTAAAACCTGAGTAGCAAGAAAAAAAGGTCTTTTTAAATTGGTTTTAATTTTCCTTTGTGAAATGCCTTGCCTGAATGTTGCGTATTTTGGAGGCTATACAGCCATGCAGTAGCTTGGAGTGTGGTGATATTAAATTTTTCATAAGCATTATTTTTCAGTGTTCAGTTGTCATGGCTTAGGCTTACTGCGTTGATTCTGTATGACTTGCCTGTTTGAAAGGGAATGTCATAGCTTCTTGCATGATCCAGAGCAGGTGCTTAGGCTGGCTTTATTCTGACATTGAGCAGTGCAAAAAAAAAAAAAAAAAAAAAAAAAAAAAAAAAAAAAAAAACCCTGAAATTTTTTTAATGAACTTAATGAATTTCTGAAAGCATTGCCAAAAAAAAAAAAAAAAAAAAAAAATTCCTTCTTTCCTTCTAATTTTTAACTTGATAATTCTTCTAATCCAATTTTGCACAAGTGTACTAATTTTTATGGTGACATCTCAAAAATCTATTTAGTTGCCATATATGTTTTTTAGTACACTTTTTATCTAGCCAATAATTTCAATTTTTTTATTCTCCAGGCAGTGTAATTTGTTTTTCATGAATCCCTTCCACAAATTCTAATAACTTCCATAAAAAATATCCATCTGCTATGCCACAAAAAGAAATGATTTACCTGTGGTGAATTAAAATCCTTGTTTTGACACAACAATTAACTAATAAATCATACTTGTTTGAATTCTGACATTGTCTATAAATATTACGTTTCATGGAATAGATTTCATAAGGAAATATTTACCTACTTCAGAGAAATCACTTTATGCAAAAAGTTTAGATGTAGATATCTATAGTGTTTATAAAAGACATTAAAAAATGATGCGAGTGAATACTCCTTTTTAGTATTCAGTGCCTCATTTTTATGTTTCTGTTTTAATGTCAGGATTTTTGAAAACTTAACTGAGCTCCCTTGTGTTTGTTTTTCCTTACACTTCATTGTAAACTTAGCTCAGAATTAATAGCATTTTTCAGGAGTGTAGTGGCTTCAAAGAGAGCTAAGTCAAATGGGAAATTCCATCTTGATATTGATCAATGTCTTTTTTTCAGAATACTGTATCTGAACTACATCATGGAAGTAAGTAGTCAATGCAAATGTTCCACCTATACAGAAGCTAGAATGAATGAATATGCCTGAATAGGACTGAAAAATATTCTGACAACTATTTTCATTTATTCAGTGTGCCAAGAAAATAATTTTTATTCACTTTAAAAATAGAAGAAGCATATGGAACAGATGAGAATTTCTTTTGAGTTGTTTTGGTTGTTTATTTTTGTTGTTTTGGTTTGATTTTTTTGGTGGTTTTTTTTCATTCTGATCGTGAGAGTATCTTATGAAGATAAGACATAGTTATATCAATAGTAAATAAACAAGATTTCTTGCATTGCAGTGCAGATAATTAAACTATGTCCATGTGCTCCGCATTTTCAGACATAGTCTAATGAATGTAGATCTTGACAGCTTTGAAATATACCTTTTCATATTTCTAACAAAATTTCCATATGACTTCACCTGAAAGGTTTAAAATATGAAATAATTAGCATGATTTAATTTGTTATGTTTGTAATACTGAATTGAGGTTTTTTTGTTTGTTTGTTTTCCTATGTCTTCTAACTTAGATTTTCATCTAAATACATGCATTGGATACATATCACATTGCACTAGATGATCACCAGAGGTTCCTTCCAAGCCCTGCAGTTCTGTGTCAGTAAAGACACAGATTCCCCTTGTCTGACCCACACTGACTACTTGGTCAGTCTCAAACTAAGTTCCATATTCCTTTCCTAGGCTATCAAAAAAGAACCTCCTTTGAAAAGACTTTAATTTGATCTATTCTGAACCCCAATTTTAGGATAGGATTGCATCTTGCTATGAAAACTTCCCTTCTCTTCAAGTACAGATAAAGTTTAGATAATTGCAGACACCTCTCCTTTACCACAACCAGTGATGCACAGGGTGACCTGTCTAGTCTGAAACAGAAGCAGCTTTACCAGAGTTAAAATTAGGTGGTGGAGTACAGCTACTGTGTTGCATCCCATAATAGGATGTTGTTAAAAAATAGCACCTGTATGGCTCTTTGAGTGGTAGAAAGAACGGAAAATATGGCAGCGACAGGGATTCAGCTTTGTGAATTGCCTGTGTGTGCAAAGGGTAGGAAGAAAAGAAAAAAAATGTCGGTGGTGCACCAAGGAAAGAATACTGAAGATGTGTGCAAAACTTCATTTGTTTTTGTTTTTTGTTTGCAAAGTTGTCAGCTGTTTAAACTTACTTCAGGTATATTATAAAAAAAAAAAAAAAAAAAATTCTTGTTCTAGCATTTTTATGAGTTATATGATAGATTCTTGAACTCCTCTGTAAATATTTATGGGAATATATTTCAGAGAATCAAAATAGATTCTGTTGTTATTTGTAGTCTTTTAAGTTGAAAAATTTTATAAGGGTATTGGCTAATTTGGAGGCTTTTAATTTCTGCCCACCTAAGCATGTTAAATTACAGTCTGTTTGATACAGCTGGCAGTGTTTGGGAGTTGTATCCTGCACATTTTTAGAATGAATGAAAAAGAAGTCTTGTGATTCTGTACGCTATTTTAGTTAGAGAACAGAATTTTTTGAAATTATTAAAATTGAAGTTTATTCTGGTATCATATTGAAAAAAAATGCTTGGCTACCTTTTCTTGTATAACAGCTTTCTTTAGACTTTTTGGCATTTAGCAATGCCAGAGTGATGCTAGAAGTAAAACAATTTGCTCAATAATATATTTTACTTCCGTAAATGCTAACACATATAAGAGTTTTAGACTACATTTGCTGTTATTTACTTGGGAACTTGTGTTTAGATGTTGCTAATCTCTTTGGCAGAAAGCAGTGCAATGAAACTTTTTAAAGGCTGTTGTTGTCATTATATGCTGATGCTAATGAACATCTTCTTAATATGTGTGCTCTCCAAAATTAAAAAAGGGAAGAAAGAAAGAAACCAGAAATATTTAACAGTGTCAGAGAACAAAAGCGGCATCAAAATTAGATATCTTTGCAAGCAAACGTCTGTTTGAAGTTGTGGCCTACAAAGGTCTCAAAATTTGTCGTATGTGACACATTTTTTGAGGGTTGTGTTTATTTGGATGGATTTACTGTTAGCCCTTCCAATCAATATAGCTGTTAATCATTGGAAAGGAAATTAGTGTAGCACTGGCACCTGATTCTGCCCCAAGAAGTCTTATAAATCACTTGACAGAGAACAATGACAGTAGCTGTAAATTTTGAACTTAATCTATTAACTTCAAAGCAAGTCCTGGAAGTCTAAAATAGGTTAATAAATAGTTGATTCCCCTACTGTGCATAACATGATTGGTACTCCATGATTCACGAGATGAGCCATAGTTTCTTATCCATGAAAAATGTATTTTGCTTTGAAGACAAGGGGACAAAGTAACCAGAATCTTTTTGTTTCTTATTTTGTTTTCTGAAAAAGGAGTTGACATTTGCCTCAAATAGTTCTGCCTTTCAAAGTTTTAATTTTTTAAATTGTTTTGCAGAATCCATTTATTACTGAATTATTAGCACTATTAATGTAATCATTTTTAAATGCCTGCTATTATCCAATATTTTATTCACTCTAAGTACTCAGATTCCAAATGAATGCTAATTTCATGCACTATCATGTTATGCAATATAGGAAAAAGTATTGATTTAACAAAAGATGATTATTAAGAAAAAGCTAAGCTGAAACTCATTGTTTGAGTTACAAAAGTGTTTTCCTTTTCCCCCTCTGCCTTCTGATTTCTTCAGGCTTCTCTTTTTATTTCTCTTTCCTTGCTTTTATGTTTGTTCTTGTTTGCCCATATTGCTTAAGATTCTGTATTTATTATTCTAAGAATACCTCATATATATATATATATATATATATATATATATATATATATACACACTATGAATATATATATACTATGAATATATAATATGTATGACACAACATATCTACATATATATAATATATATAATAATATACATATATAGTGTATTATATATGTAGCTGAGCTTGAGGTTCAGTGCATAAAAGCCATGCCCCAGGTTTCAGCTGCAACTAGATTGCTTGTATGTCTAGCATAGATAGTTGTGGGGGCTTTCTTGTTTGATTTTTTTTTTTTTTTAAATCCAGTTAGTTTTGCTACATTGAATCATTGCTAAAGCATGTTTGAGTACAGTCTTGAGTAGTAATGGCTGGAAAGACAAAATTTCTGCTGCTTCAGCCCTGCTCTCCCTTCCAACAGCAGAGAGACTGAGGATGCCAGCTGTGTGGTTGTCTGCAAAGAAGCTTGAAAATCCCTCCTAGCATAAATATCTCATCTGTTTATCCAACTGGATAGAGCCTGGATTAACCAGGTTGTGCATAACCTAGGATGGTTCTGCAGATAGAGATATGGCAGATGGCTTTGCAGAAGCAAAGAAAGCATCATCTCTGCCTTCAGCATAGCCCTAACTTTATGATTTCAGAGTCAGTTGGTTTTGAGTTGGTAAGGAATCTGTAACACCTGTGTTTTACTCAGCTCTCCTCTTTACCTTCTTCAGATTATTAGGTAGCACAATATACTTGCTAGATGGAGTTAAAGATTAAAAAAGAGCTAAAGGGCAGAGGCAATAGTTTTCTTCAGTGCATTCTTTCTTTCATTACTTTTTGTTTGTTTCCATCTTTGAATTCCTTTTTTTAAAAGTCCTATATTCCTAACTGTTCTTTTTCCTACCTTCCAAACTTGCATATGAAATTGAGATATTACAAAACATGCTGATTCCTTGTGGAAGTAAAAATGAAGCTCTTTATCTCTGAAAATACTTCCGTAATAAAAATTAATTTTTTGCAAAAATGTGAGGGCAACATGTGCTATTTAGCTCCATTTACTGTGATGTTCTCAGAATTTTGATTGGTTAATGTTGAACTGTTGATAACTTTTTCTCAATGATTTAAAATAAACAACAAAAATTAGATAAAGGAATAAAAATATGTTGTAATTTGAAAAAAATTCTGAAACTGCTCTATTTATAAATGATGTCAAAATACAGTTATTCTATAATTTCCTGAATGAATATGTCAATTCATATTGACAAATGTCAATAGAAAGTAAAGAAGTCACAATTAAGAAAGGCTCATGGCAGTAATATGAGGTCGCTTAAAGAGAGTAAGATGGGTATTCCTTTATTTTTTAGAGCAGTTTAAAATTGGGGAAGAATGAGAGCATGGCCAATTGCTGTTAGCTGGGCAATATTTCCTGTAAAAAACTGGAGCAGTTCTTATGTACACTTTCAGAACTTTCCACAGCATGACACCAGCACAGATGGCAATGCAGTAACACAATAAATCCCATAGGAAGCTCATTGCCACCGGACTAGGTGTGAGTCACTGATCAGTACAGAAGGGTTGTCCTTATGTGCAAATGCCTGTGTACTCTGCGGAAGCTCAAATCTGTGAAACTTATTTATCTATTCATCTCAAGAAATTTCTAATGCTGGCTGACCACAACTCTTGCTCAACCTTCAGGGAAACAAACCATGCATATGAAAATTTCTCCTGATTATTCTGATGTACAAGTACCATAGGCCCAGACCTATGAACAGTGTTTTTAGATGCTTAATTCATGTTGATTTAAGTAGGGCTATTTATCTAAGTGACTTTGACATCAAAAACATTCCCTTCTGCTGCATACTGCAAACAAAATGACTTATGTCTTGAACTTTGAAGTGAAATTGTATGCAGTAAAACATTAAGTTATTCTATTTTTTCCCTTTATATTATAAAAGAAGCAGAGACTTTTCTATATCTTTTTTTTTTTTTCTCTCCCTTTTGAGTAACAGCTTTGTGTTCAGTCACTTTATATAATAATACTTTCATTTTCTAAAGAAGAATTTTACTGTTCTTTAAGTTTATGGAAAAGGTCCAACGTATGGCAACATTTATAAAAACAACCAACTTCCAAAGAAATAGGAATTAAGCCAAGTGCTAATGTTTCTTGACTTCCTAGCTATCTCATTTTTGCATGAACTTTGAATAAAATGTATGTAATATGAAGACATAAAATCTCATAAAAGCACTCTGTACAAATTTTGAAACTGTACTCTAGAAAGCCCAGTAAGTTCAATTTTTAGCTTCCTGTGCTGTTTTGTCTTTTTCTTCAATGTACATGCATGTTTATATATATACATACACACATACATGCATGTTTATATATATATATATAAAAACATATACACATATATACAGTTGCATATATATATGTGTGTGTGTGTGTGTATATATGTGTATATATAAATATATGTGTTAAATATATACACATATATACAGTTGCAGTAGTAACCCAGGAAAGCAGACAGGAAGAAAGGAAGAAAGGGGAAAAGAGTGCTGGAGACAGGGAGGTTAAAAAGAACTGCTCATGAACAATAACAGCACTCTTAACATCATAAATAAAATACCAGAATGATAACATAGCTGTCATCAAGGGAACTCTACAAGAATTGTGTAGATCCTTGTGGATTTTGTTTGCTCTTGGAGTTCTTGATTCTGCTGTGGTGAGTGCTGAAAGATTTTCTTGACTTGAAATCATTTTTCTGTCGTATAGATAGAAAACAAAATAAAACATAAAAATGTGTTTTCTTTGCAGCCAATTTGGAAAGTAATTTCAGGTTGACTAGTAGGGGAATTTGTAATTTATGATCGAGGTCCAGTTGGACAGACTGTCCAGCTGTTGCTCCCATGCTGCATGGAAATATAGTTTTGGCAGTTAGTAGCAGAGATTTGCCTGTTTCAGATGTTTTCTGTAGTTACACAGGGGGAAAAAATGAACATTTCAATTTGTAATTCTGAAAGGAAAAGATGCTTAATTCCAGTGCTTTTGAATAAGTGTCTACCTGTGCTGTTTAACATATTTGTATTTCAAGCACAGATCTGAAAAAAAAAAATTGATAACAACAATAAAGTCAACAACATGCTAGGAGAGAAATTGGATACACTTGGTTGTGATGAGTCCCAGCAAGATTTCATGCCCAAAATATCAAATACTAGATGTGCCTTATCTGTGCTATATGGAAGAAGAATATAAATGAAGTCAAACACACGTGTAACATAACATTTCACACAATATTTTTTCATAGCAATTAGATTTGTCAATTAGTAAAATTGCATGACATTTTAAATGTGTTTTTAAGGAACAATATTTAGCTGGGGGATTTTTTTATGAATTATGTTACTTGTAAAATATCCCAGCTGGTGCTCCGGAACAAAGAGTGAGAGTTGTAAGACCTGAAAACTGCAATAGCACTCGTATTTCATGAATGTTGATGATAGCAGTAGCTATGAATCTTTGATATTTAATGCCTATGCCTGCTCATCTTCAATAGGAAAAGCTACACTTTTCTAAGCAAATGAATGATTATTTCTGCTTCATAGTACTATGGGCTATTTTGTGTCAAGAAAGTGGATTACGTCAAGAAAGTAATAAAAATTACAGTAATAACTCTTGAAAAAACCCTCCTACTATGGGAATAGTTACATATTTTTCTTTTGGCAATAATTTAATCTATGAAATATTAAAATATTGAGTATATTGTTGACATAAATCAGAATCTAAATAAATCATAATGAAACACGAACATAAGTGAAGAAACTAAAACCTGACATTAAGGAATAAACAGAAACCTGACATATTCAAGCAGCTTTTACTGTTTTTATTGATATCAGAAACATTTAGCAAGACTCAAACTCCACTCCTCACTTGGTGAAAATATTTCTTTGTCAAGATTCCATTTGCAGTTTTTCTGGAAACTGAATGATAGAAGCTGAAAAGCTCCTCCTCAAACTGTCAGATTTTTAGCTGTGTATATACATTAGGAATTGTAACAAACTTCAGTGAATATGAAATTATCATTTACAGATTGAATACATCAAAACTTTTTCAATAAAAGCAGGTAGAAAGGGAAAAGCACGTTTATGATTAACAGAAATGCAACAGACAGTACAAAAGTGATCGTTATGAAGAGTTTGTTCTCTCAAAGAGAGAACAGCATTTTTCCATTTCTACATTCTAAGAACTTTTGGTTCTCTGAAATAATGTCATATTTCAAACATCATTTTTAACCTCCAGCAGCATGATAAGGCTATTTTTGTCTCCTACTGCTAGGGGAAAAAAAAAATCAGAGCTGCTTTCAGTGAAATAAGTTTTATTTCAAGTGTTACCTTTTGTAGAAGATACAGTAGACAAATTCAGTCTATGTGAGATGGTGGGAAGGAGGGATGTTCTTTTTATGGAAAAAAGTGAACTGGGGACTGAATTGTAACACTGGGTTACATGGTTGTTATGCAGCAGGACCTGAGCAAATGTGCTTTGTCAATTCTTTTTGACAAATAATATGTTGAATTATTGAAAATATTGAAGTATTTTATGAATAAAGGATAGAAATGAAATCATTAACATACAGAAATACATCATCATGTACAACAAGAACCTTTTTTTCTCACCATTTTAGGAAAGTTAAAACAAAACAAAGTTGCCTTTTCCCAAGTGATTCAGATGACTTAAAATTTTAAAGAGTAGATAGCATTTCTGAGTTATCAGTATAATGTTTGCGTTCTTTTTTATCAGGAATGGTGATGAAAAATTCTCATTTTGTAACACGCTTCATGACAGAAATTAAGAAATTTAATTTTTGATATGTTTTCAAAATATCTGCTAAGTATTCACAGACAACTTTGTAACAAGTTGTCAAGAAATTCATTTAATTCAATGCAAATCTTTCAAAGAATTATAAATAGTTCTTACTGCAAAATTGACCAACATGTCTTTCTCCTGTCTGTAAAGATAATTCAGGAAAATAAGGCATAAGAACTGATTCAGGAAAATAAGTTTACTGCAAAAACTTCATATAGGATTTTCTTTTCCCTTAATTTGATAAAATAAAAATGAGAGTATTCATAGCACACAATAATTTAGAAAACCAAGGTTTGTCTATTACTATTAGTTGTGCAGCAGGATTATATTCAATAACTGAGAAAGACCTGTGCTTTTTCTCATTGCTAAACAGTTTTAGCTGTTTGTACAATTGATATTGAGCACTTCATTACCAAATTAGTTTGATTCTAAGCTAACTCTAAATTGTAATTTATCACAAAAGAAGTATAATTGGAACTTTATGTAAATAACTGATAGTTATTCTTTCAGATGTTTTTTAACATCATACCTTAAATAAAAATCAAAAGATTCAAGCCCACAGACTGGCATAATTTAATTCCCTTTACCTTAATATAGATCAGGTATAACTACTTGGTTGCTTGAAGATAAAAATGGATGCTTGTCTTTATGTTAGAGGAAACAGACAAATAGTATTGGAACAAGATGGATTACTTCATAAGCATAAATTCAATCCGGTACAGAGAAGGCATTATGTTACATATAACTCCAAAAAAAAAGTTTCCAAAGCTGATTAAATTGATTATTGAGTGTTTTCAGAGTTCTTTAAATCACTTGTCAATGATAATATGAAACCTAAGTATTTATTTTCTTAGTATAAGTCCAAAAATGAACCAAGATAATACGTTACTATTCTATTACCTCTAGATAATATTTGACTGGGGAAAAGAAAAGCAATAGTTTTGATAATGTTTACACTACTAACTTTTGAATGTAATATACAGGAAAAATGATGTATTTTCATCAGATCTCCTGTCATTGTATTCCATCTAAGTGTTTAAAATTTTTCTTCAAATTTGTTTTTGGTCCTAACGCTTGGTCTTTAAAGTTAATTCTGAATATATATTTATTAATTGCTGATGAAATTTAAGTAATTTATACTTGTTAAAGAAAAGGTACTCAGTGCATACAAAAAAATCTATTATCTTCAAAAGAAACTGAGATTAAGCGTGTTGCTTTAGAGACAAACTCAATGAAATTGTATCCTGGTTACAGACATATCATTGCAAATGAAGCTTTAAAAATCCATATTATATAATTTATTTATTGTATAAAATTGAATGTAGAAGGATGGTCTTGTGAGTAAGGCAATGGACCGGAAAATAGGCAATTCTAAGTTTTAATTTCTGGTTCTGACTTGCCCTCTGTATATGATACAGAAAAAAATGTCTTTTCTACTGGTTTCAAAGTCATAAAATCGCATCTTATAATAACTATTTTATAAGGAAAACATGCAAACCAACTGATACAAATTATCTACTTGGCAACGTATTTTCTTAGAAGCAAAATATTTACTGATATTCTTTTAAAAACATGAAAATTCTTACCACTGAACTCAACAGATTATTATGTAAATCATGTAAATCTTATACAGGAAGTTAAAAAATATTGTTGGAATAATTAATATCTTGATAGTTAATTTACAATGATGATAATTTAGGAAGAATTTATTGTGGTTAGTTCAGTTGCAATGATGCTGATGTTCTCATTCCAATTGATCTAATTATTATTGAACAAATCTCATTAAGATTATAGTTATACTTGTTGAAAAGCTGCTCACCTTTATTCAGACTCTCCAGGTGATCAAATCGCCATTACTGGTCTCCTACAAGAAAAGGACACAGAGACTTGTGGTAAATTGTTAATGTCCAGAGCTCTTTGCTGAAATGATTGTGATGTTCATAAAAGGGTGTGGGTTTTTTTGTTGTTTTTTCTTTCATCTTTGCCTGGATGACTACCACATGGGTGCCTTCTTTTTCCTCATTCTAGGGTCCAGTTGCACTATTTTCATTATTGCTTTACATCATCTTTCTTCATTGTTCTTATTTCCACATTGCATACATATCTATTATAGATGTCAGTCTTTACCATTTGTATACCTTCTTTATTATCACAAAAACAAGTTTTGATCAGTTCTCAGGACTGCATTACTTTACCTGAGCACTAATGAGTTAATCATTGCTCTGGGGATTCCAGTGCTACTTTGCGCTTTATTTTGTCATCATGTATCTGAGCTTCTTTTCACTGCATTGTAACCTTTCTTTAAGACCTTCCCTATCATTCTTTACTTCTATACAACTCTGTTATATTTCTAAACACTTACATTCTGTACAAACTGTCTACTTATATCTACTGTCTGTATAAAAATAATGGCTATATTCAACATAATTATACAGAGACATGGAAAAGTAGTAGAAATTTAGCAGAAGCCACCTGGACTAAGATAAAACTTGTGTGATTAAATTCTTATAGTTTGAAATCTAAGTTGGGGGTAACATTGCATTTTTTTTCTTTGAATTCAAAGGCAGGTGGTTCGGTGAAAAAAAGTGAAAATTGACAATTTTTTTCTTCTAATTTTCTGTGATAAATCCACTGTATATGTCTCATTTTGTGAATTCTTACTTCCTCAATAAAAACACAATCTGATAGATTATCTATGTAAATATATTTTTTTCACACAATTGTCATACAGATTTCTGTTCTTACCAAGTTGCTTCTGATATCATTTCAAATTAGTTTAGTAACAAATGGGAAACAATCCTCCAAAGAAATACCCAGAGATGAGGTAAATGTAGTTTAATAAAGAATAAGGGTAAGAATGAAAGGATGAGTCTTGAGAATCAACACTTTTTAAAAAGTTTAAAGGAATATTGCTTTGTGAAAAATAGCTGAAAATGAAGCAGAGTTATATTAGAGATGCAGATACAAAATTTGGAGATACAAATTTCTAATATCTTTGTGCAGAAAAGCACTCCACAATTCCTGAGCCTTACCTGATTCATGCTTATTTTCTTGTGAAGTAGCCAGTGGAGTTAAAAGTAAAGGAGAACCAGCCTTTCTTCCACTGATGATTTATATCAGGAATCACGTGTTTAGAAGTGAAAAATACAGCTACCAGAGTTTTCATAGACCACTTTGTAAATGATTGTTTTGTCTTGAGAAGTTGTAGGAATTTAGTGAAAGGAAAAATTTTTGCTCCCTAAGAAAAAAGTGGGAAAGTGATGGAGTAATACATATATATTTTTCATTTCACTTCATTGGTTCATATGAACAGTGAGATAATAAGCATTAGTGTGTTTAGCAGCCTGTGCTGAATGCCTTGATGATTTCAATCTCACTCCTGAGAGAACTCTCAACCTTTTTGAGCACAACCCTCATCCTTAACTGTAGATACCAGAGATCAGATTAAAAAGTCAAGGATGAAAAAAATAAATGTTCCAAAATATGCCAGTTCCTCTTCAGAAGTCAGCATTTATGAACATTTTCTAAAACAAATCTAAGTTATCAACAAAAGTGTAACAAACTCTCAGATCACAATTTTCCAGGAGTACTCTTATGATAAAAGTACATTAAATTACCAAGCATCTGTGTTTTGTTCTAAAGGTGGGCAAGCCACTTTCAATATGCAATGTGACAGAATCTTGTTTTTTGAAGCAAGAAGATAGAAGCTGCAACACTGTTATATAATTAGACACAGCCGCCACCCACATCTGAAGAGCCACTGAATATCTGCACACTGGTAGATATTTTTAAAGTGTCTTACAAATTTAAATCCATTATATGTAATACATTTAGACTTTCTAATGCTTGTTTTGGTACAACAGATGAGTCTTTTTTGATGGTACCGCAAATGACTAAAACTGCAGTTGAGCACCTTCCTGTGAAAGCGTGTTCTGGTTTGACCAGTTTCTCATGAATTCAATTTAATGGTGTGTGGTTTTACAATCCCTAAATTTTGAAAGATTTCGGACGTGCTCATTATTTGATTAAAATGAAGGAGTCTCACTGTTTGATTGTGAAAATTCATGTCTAGAAAAATAATGTGAAGATTTGTTTGCTTTAAGCATTCATCTTCATCTCAAACTTTGCTAAGATGGATAATTTGACCACTAATAAAGAAAAGTAGTTTTCAGAAAAGACTGGCTGTATTTGATAGAAGCCTTTCTTGTATTCCCTTAAAGGATAAAGTCTGTAAATAGAATAAAACAAAAAAGCAACAATGTCTTCAGAAGAATTTACAGTACTGCATTGCTGATTCCTCCATGTGTATATCTTGCACACTAAGAGAATTACATATTGTATTTGTTTTTAGAAACAACCCTGGCATCAGTTAAAATCCGGTCATAAATTACCAAGTGAAATTTCGATTAAAGTTAATACAAAGCAGTGCTCCGCTTTCAAGTTCAGCTTTGGACTGACTTAAAACAAAAGTTAGGAATCATGTAACTTACCAGTTTTGTTTTTCCTGTTGCCTAGATTTTTTCCATATGGTAATTAAAAGTATGTCTTCATTTGTCTTAAATATTGTAAATTTTTTGAATGACTATTATATATAATTTGTCAGGAAAGAGCCACTGTGTTCTGATACCTCCATCCTCATCAATTTTGTGCTGCTAGTTTTATATCATGAGGGACCTATATGCCAAAGGAAATAGAATTAGAATATTGGATTTAAAAAAATTCTGATTTTGTTTTATAATATCTAAACAACAACTTTTTTTTTCTTGATATCAGATTTCCAAAGCTAAATTCACAAAACAGGAGTGCTGATATTCTATAATAGTGACCTATTTGAATGATCAGTGACCACTTCCAGGGGCACACACTGCACATGTGGGCTGCAGTGGTGGACATAGACTTCTTTTTTTCTGCCCTTCCCTCTCTTGATGCAGTCTCTTTTGTGAATTGCCTAAGTTTCTTGTCCAGTGCCTAAAGGAGACCCAAGTGACTACAACTGGAAGATATTTTCTCAATAGTACACTGAAAAAGTGACAATCAGGAAGCCAAAGAGCAGAAACAGAATGAATGGAGTGAAAAATCAAAGTGTATTTATCCAAATGCTTTGCTGATGAAAAAGATGCAGAAATATATCCTATAGGCTGATTTCTGTTTCTCCTTCAAGTTTTAGTCTATTAATTCTTTTTGAATCAGATAATCTATTCCTTTCTTGCAGAATGTACTGAGAAAGTAATTTCCTCTGGTAATGTTCCAAAAAGTCATCACTTGAACTATGGGACATACAAGGCAAACCTTGCCTTTTGCTTTCTGAGACTCCACTAAGAGTATGACATCTGCCAACTGATATCTTAGTTCCAGGCTGTAAAATACTGTAGGCTGGTACTTCAGTTTCTCCCAATGAAGTTGTTCTCTCTCTCATTGTGTAATTCATTGGGCTAGAAAGAATAATGGTCCCTAATTCTATGTGCTATGTGTAGTGCTATGGCATTTGTCTGACTGCAATTTTGAAGAGCTTTTCAGAGCTCCCTCACGTAATACTTCTGTCTTTTCTTTTTTGATATAGCAATTAAATCTGACAGATGCAACTCTAACTGCAATTTGCACTGTTATTTTAGTTTTTTGTTAGATCTCAAAATTATGAAAGAAAATAATTCTTAGAAAATTTATAAAATCAGTTAAAATTCAACACTCCTAACCTCTTTTTTAAGGTATATACCTGTTATGATACTTCTCTGGTAATGATACTACCAGGAAAGTAGTTTTTTTATTTTTATTTTTTCCTCTACGTAGGCTATGAAATGAGTTCTATTTCATAATATATATATTTTTTTTATAAAGCAGTTATAGTTTTCTAATATTTTGTTTAATTTTGAATACTTACCATTTTTATATAATTATATATAATTTAAACTAATAATATTAGTAGTTGGTTAGTAAAGAGAATAAAGTGCTGGCAAGTATTGCATGTACAAGTGAAAGTCAATGTGATTATTTTGGGTGCTATATTAAGAAATTACTGTATGTAATCAGGTTTTCATTTCAAATGAAAAATATTGCTTCTATTCTGTTGATATTCTTACACTTCTCTGTTCTATTTTGATATTTTATGTGCTTAGACAGAAGTTATACTAAACAAGAGCATGATAGAATATTCAATTTCAACATGAAATTTGATAGCATAAGTCCTTCAGGAGACACGTGAGATGTCAGTTATGAATATATAATTATCAGCTGTAGTTCAGCTACAGAATTATGTTATAATGCTTAAAAGTAATCTCCAAAATGCTCTTAGTTTAATTTTGATACCATATTTTAAAGAATCCACTCCTATACGTACTGCTGACTGGTATTTTTTTATATCTTTTCTGGATTTCTGATGAAGATTTTTTGCCCTATCTGATATGAAACTGAAGTAGTACTGAACACAATGCATATAGCTCAGCTTTCTTGTTAATACAGAAATAATGCAGGGAAAAGTCTACATTTATACACAAACAATTGTTTATACCAAACAGTTGTTTGGTGTTGTTGAGACACAACAGCAACACAACGTGAAAGCTAGAAATCACATTCAGGAGGTTTTTCTTTGTTTCAGGTTTTTGCCCTTTTTTTGCATTAACATTCTCTTTTACGTTATATGAACATAGTAGATGCAAAAAGAGATATGCTGGCCTTTGACTAATTGGAATTCATTCATCAGATTAAAATAAAGTAAATCATCAGGAAGTCTCTTTCTGAATGAAAGCTTGGTAACACTTCATCACTTCATATTCTTTCTTTGATTCACAGAACAACCACTCACACATTTTATTGCCTAGATATGCATCTAATTTCCTAGAGTTACAGCAGGAAAGAAGACTCAGTGGACAATTCTATTTCTGAAATTTTGCACCAGATTTCATTAAATGCATAACTGTCCTTTCCACATTTCTCTTTAAATATCTCTATTTGCAGTAAGGCTGACTTGTTCTTTTCTCCTCCATATGTTCCCCATCTTTAGCGTGTTTAGCCATTTCAGCCCTCAGGCCTCTGCTTTGAAATGTAGAAACTGTAATTCTTGGACTGCCTCTCCTATCTTTACAATACTTTCAATCTTCTGTATACTTGGCTTTTCTTTTTATGTAGAAGAGTTCTCATTGAGATACTACTAGACTTGATCACACCCATGAGGTTAGTAATGATCTTTGAAAAAGAAATAACAGAAATACAACAACAACAAAGTAAGTATTTGATGAAAACAATCAGATATACTAATGTGGAAGTTATAGGTGAAGTATAATGGAAAAAAAAAGAGGGAATCTGACATGAAAAATAATGTTTAATTAGTGATATTTAAAAATGCACATAATTTGACTTCTGAACTAAAAAATATTTCATTTATTATATTTTCTATTCAGGTTGCTTATTGTTATACAGAGAAATCATGTGACTCCCTTCATATTTGTTGTTTATGTTATCTTTTTGGATAAATGGCTGTAAAAATGATTTTTTGGTGGTAGATAACTGTTCCAGAATATGAAACAGTCATGATGTCTTAAAAATACATACTAGGAGTACATAAGACAAACTCTTATATTTGGGGTACAAAAAGGTGAATTACGAACTCTCCTGACATGGTCTATATATGCATTTTTCCTGAGCAAAATGTACTTCAAGTAGAACAAAGATGGTCTTGAAAAGGGAATTTCTGAGTGGTCGGAGTGCCAGGAGCAAAACCTATATTCAAGCTGCCACTTCTGAACCTATGTTGCTTATCTATCAAGAAAATTTACTTAAACTCTAAGTCAAATTATCACTAGATTTTATCACCTTTGCAAGATACTGCGATTAACCCAACTTCAACAGTCTTACATTTGTGATTTTGTTCCTAAACTCTATATAAGCAAAAGAGTTAAAAAAGTAATCGAAGTAGACAGATAGAAAATGATGCTATGAAATATGCTTATTGTACCTGCTATGAGTTTTTAGATAACAAAGCTATAAGGTATTTCCATATTATTTGAAATGCAAAGCAAAATACATGTGCACCTCTTTGGTGATGAGGATTATTTCCTAAATCTCCAGGCATGACTTAATGACAATTTTTCACTTGGTCCTGCGCAGCTAGTTGTATAAGAGAAGGTGAAGCACTATTGTTACAATGAATACATGCGTATGTCAGGACAATGTGAAAGTACATCACGAGGAGGCTCGGGAGAGTTAATGTTAGTTGTTCTCAGCAATGGCTTACACAGTCTTACCTAATGAGTTCATATTTGTGAGGTATGTTAAAATCTGCTGTGTCAAGGTTGCTAGCCATTTACTTTCTCTCTAACATTCAATTTGCAGATTCCGTAAGAAATACTTAGCCCTCACTCATATTAAAAACCCAGTGGTTAATAATTTAGTGATCTTAATATTATTCTTTCTATTCTTAATTGCCACATCTTTTACCACTGGTAAAACTAACATTGGTCTGTTATACCTGACCCAGGTCACTATACTTTTCAAACACTGATTCAAGCATGTGCTGTGCTAATATCATCGTCTGCTAATATGTTGATCATGCATTCTTCCACTTACCTTATGTTCTGCAACAGATATACTGTTTGTATTAAAAATATGCCATAAATAGAATTTTTGGTACGAGGAGTCATACCTTTATCTACAAGTATTCATTGATAAGGAGGAAAATGAACCAGTGTAAGATGTTACATGAAATTTATATGCATCACTCAAAACGATGCACTTTGATAACATCGTTATAGATATACTTTCCATATCAACTGCACATCATGATTGAAAGGAATACTTTTTTTTTTCTCTCCCAGTCTCTACCTTGTCAGAATTTTTATATTTATCACAATGAAATGCTATAATTTAATCTATTCCTGCTCTTTTAATTTTTTTTAATAGAAACGTATATTTTTTCCCGAATTTTATGTTTAATAGATAAATAGAGAATAAATTCAGTTGAGAGCCTCAAAGTAAAAGCTCACGTGATTTCTGACAAGCCTTCCACAAAATAGTAGGCGTGTCATTAGTGAGGCATTAATTAGAGTATGTGTAGTGAAAATGCTAAGTCAATGCTTGAAGCAGTGATTGAGCACCTGGTGGGAAGGCAGGGTCAGCTTGGGGTAGTGGTAGAAATGGGGTCCCAGACCTCATCTATGGGTTAGCAGGGGAAGCGGAGGCATCTTGCTGGCGAGTAAGTAAAATAACAATTGAGGGAATTGATTTTCTGATGTATACTGTCTGCCACATTCTCTGACTTTTGAAGTAATTAGAAAATAGTAAGTTATAGTACTTCTGTTTTTCAAAATTGCAGAATTCAATGGTGCCTTTGTGGCAAAACATTTGCCATTGGGTAAGGAATGAACAGGTGATGTAGCAGTACTGTACCTGATTTGGGAGTACAGAAGTATAGGTAGTGAAATTATCTTTGGAGATGTGGTTGGTTTTTTTTGTTTGTTTGTTGTTTTTTTGTTAAAAGAGCAAAAGAAAGATTACTCTTGTTCAAGGTAAAATGTCTATCGTTCCTGCATGAAACTGAACTTAAATATGACTCATGTAATTGAACAACTTGATTTTTGACAGGGAAAAAAGCAAGAATTAATTGCCATGTAATCAAATAAATTGAATGAGCATCTGTGAGAGCTTCTGAAACAACTGTCTCTGTTGTGCACGTTCTGACATGAAATGCTAATGATACTAATATTTTGGTTTTTTTCAGTTATTTCTTTCTTTTTTTTTTTTCAGGAGCACATCTTTCCATCTTTGCGAATAACTGGAAATGACTTTTCCGGGTCACACTTGCCATATTTTTCTGTCCTGAGGTGAGGATTGGCTATTATTGGCATTGCTTATAAACTTTAGCCAAAAGTGCAATAGTAGCGCTGTAGTTTCTTATCTGCCATTTCAGAATTTCATCATCACACATTTGAAAATGTGCTCTGGTCTTTATTATTGCACCATTTCCATTCCTTGTTGCAGGAAACTTTCTGTATACAATTTTATGTTATTATAACTGCTATGAATACAGATATAATAGCCTATAGGAAAATAATTTTAATGTTTTTAATATTTACATGTTACATAGACACTAGGAGAAACGCTTGGAATATCTCTCTATGGATGTTGAGCAGAGGCCCTCTTATATTTATTCCTTATGCTATAGAAGTCTTGCTTTTTTGAGCAGTGTTACTGTGATAAGAATGGGAAAAATCTTGCAGTGCAACGTATTGTTCACAGGAGTTAAAATTGCATATGTTTTTAAGTTTCTGCCTGCTTAATTTCTCTATTATGTAATTTATTATAGGAAAAAATGTTTTACTATTTTAGAATTACTGTCAAACTTCTCCAGAATGTATTTTCAGGGGACAGCAAGGTATGTGCGTATAAAAAAAACACCTATTTCTTCTCAGTGACCACCTAGGATCCCTTACGGTCTCAGTAATTGCCATGTTGCTTGGAATAACTTTCTTACTGAACTATTGATGGAAAGACTATGGCAAGCAATTTATTATGAATTAATGAGGCAGGAATAAAAATGCAGTGAAATATACATAAGTATATGTACCAAAACATAAATTATAGCAAATAAAAGACCAGAATAAAAATATAGAACATTGCCTTGTAAGTCAGCTACTGCTAGTTGGATAACTGCTGCCCCTGGGTAAACTGACATTTTCATATGCACTAATTAGCAAAGAGGTCAAATAAAAATTCAGTTTAAAAAATTTCATTTGTGTTTTTTTAGTCTCTATGGAGGAAATAATTAAAAATAACCTCCGGAATAAGTGATAAAATAAAACACTAGGTTTCTGTTTCTCCATAGCAGGACTTGTTTATTATCTCTATGTAACTAACTGTGAGTGAGTTGGGGGAAAAAAAAAAATGTAGTTTTTTTTTTTTTTTTTTTTAAATGCAGGCTGAAAAGTAGCTGTATGCTGAAGTATAAGACATTGTTGCCATGTATACAGACGTATGCTTTTAGATCTAATGAAAGGCTGATGCATGGAACAACAGTGCCAAGGCTGCTCTGATGAGCTAAGCTTAATGTCTCTTCCACTTGCTAGACGTGCCTGCAGTGCTGTGCGCTCATGTTAGCAACAGCAGTGAGCTCTCAGCTAATCAGTGCATATAGAAATAGCCAATTACATAGGAGCAGTAGTGACTTGAATAAAAACAAATGAACTACCAGAAGATAGAATCTGTGTTTCCAAACCAATAACAACCTTAATTCTTGATTTCCCAGCTAAAACTTCCAGCTTCTGGAACAGTAACTTTTATCTCTGTGAAAAATGAAAGAATAAATAGAATATTTAACAGTAGTATTGTCCATTCTCAGAACTGGTGTCTGCAAGTTCTTGTAGTATTATAGTAAACCTCCGCATAAAATAGCAAAATCATTCATTGATTTAACTTAATGAAAAGCTGAGAGAGCGTCTGAGTTCAAAACCAAAGACATGATATGCCTCAGTTCCCTTGTTTCTTCAGCACACTTTGCTCTTTGATGAGTTGCTGTTCTCTCCTACAGTAAAGGAATAGTGCAGAAGTAACCACAGAAAGATTTTTGCTTCTTGCATCTCTCTCACACCTAATTTGTCTGGTTCAGGACTGTGACAAGAAGAATGTTAAGTGTCTCTCTGAGCTTCCCTGTCACACTAGTGATGTCACAGATAACTGTGACATTGTATGCACATGCATAAGCAGTCCTGCTCAGCTGGTGTAGAGAGGTGTAAGTCTGGCTGGGTCAGAATGTGTGTCATTCAATCTGTCAATAAGGCAGGTTGTTAGAGTTAGGTTTGGTTGAAGTTGGACTTGATGATGAAGGTCTTTTCCAACCTGAGCAATTCTATGATTCCAATAAGAAGAAAAAGAAGGAAAAAGGAGAGGGGGGAAAAAAAAAAGCCACAAACCCACAGCATATTCCTAATACAACGATTCGAATAAAAACTATTTCAGAATTTCAACCACAAACTTATGATCATAGAAGTGTATTCACATAAATTGTATGAATCACACAAGCTAAATTGCAGGACTGCTAAGACTGAAAAAGCTGCTAATCACTAAGCCATAAATTTCTGCATAATTTATTTTGAGAAATATCCTCCTCTCAAAATATGCTTAAAAGTTATTTCTCATTGTCAAATGTTCACTTAAATGAAGATGAGATTTGTTATAGTTAATAGTGAAAATAAAATCATACACACACAATTGCATGCAACATTTATTTTCAATTTAGTATGCATATAACCTTGTCATTTACAGATTAAGTGCTTTTTGTTCAATAATTTTTACTACTTAACTATCTCCATTAGTTTTGTATTGATGGACTTGCTACTTCTTGCCGGTGCATAATGATGTACTTTTACATATATAGTGCATTATTACAGTGTGCTGTTTCAAGATATAAAGATTTCATGAGGATGAACTTGGCAGGATGGTTTTCCATACAAAAAAAAAAAAAAAAAAGGCCATTTTAACTCCAGTAAAGTCAGAAAGTCAGGTTTTTCTCAGTAGGAGCTAATAAAAGATTTTATGTCATTATACGATGTGTCATGTTCTGTAAACAAGTGAAGAAAATATATTTTAGAAATGCTTCCACAATTTTTATACACATATAATGATATTTTTCATTTCAGACTCTATGGAGAATTAATCTTAGGCAAGACCAGTAAGAATATAAAACTGCCATTTAATACTTTTGAAATACCCTGAGACAATCCTAGTGACATTTTTCCCAGAAATAAAGGCAATTCTTAGCATGATAAAAATTCAAACATGCAAGATAAGTAAACCAAGATCATTTTATTCCCTTGTGAAGTTAGGTGCATTTTCTTAATAAATAGTTGCAAGTATGGATCATAGAGCAGAAACATGATAAACACAGTTAAGATCTGAATTTTTGGTGTAGTGCTTATAGCAAATGTGGTTATTTTTCCTTTTTGTTTCAAGGCATTCTTACATATATCCATACATATGTGAACGTAATTTTTCAGTACCCAAAATAAAATATCAGGCATGAATCCTTTAATGCTATGCAATGCCATGTATACCAGGAAAATGGACTTGTTTTTATTTGTCTTTTGTTCTTACTTTTAGATCCTGTTGCTTTATGTTAAGATTATTAATGCTTTATCAACCATACTCAAGGCATTCACATTACTCTTGTCCTTGTTTTGGCTTGTCATTTTCAGAAAATCTAAAAAGTTGAGATTTAATTAATTTATTTTTTGTATCTGAAAAGCGATGATATTTATTTTACATGTTACAGAGGCCAAAATCTTTGCTTTCCTGAAGCCTATAGAAAAATGATGATTCAAGCCAAGATTTTCTGAAAAAAGCTTAATGACAACTGATCTAAATATTTTACAAATGTTTTATAATATGTTTTCCAGGTACAATCTGGTCCATTCAGTCATCTTAATAGAAATGTTTTTTATTCCACCTTCAAGATTTTTTAAAAAAGCATATTAGTAGTTCCAAATCTACATGATAACTGAGTTGGCATTTGCTATTTCCCAATATTATGTTCCCAGAGCTCCAGTCAGCTTTCAAAATGTAGAATTATCTTACAGAAAGTAAATTGACCAATTCCCAAATTTATTTTTTATTGTTACTGTGCTAACATTTATAAGCAAAAATTCTGTGATAATGATATTCATATTTATAATTACAGCATTTTTTTAGTATTGTTTAGCAAGCCAATAAACAAAAATAGAAAATGCAGCTCAAAAACTCTTAGTGTATAGCCAAATGTTACTGTTCATATATGAAGCATGAAATAGTTGACTGTAGATTAGTTTCTTTTGTACACCTGCTATATCTCCTGGACACATTAAAAGCAAGACCTGGCTTTAAACAACAGTAGTATTTGGCCAACTGCAGTGTTAGCAGCCATCATAATTTGTTTCAGCATCCCCTGAACTTCTCTGATGTCGTATCTGCCAGTAGTGAAGCCATCAGCAGCTGGAAAAGCTGAAATGCTTCTTGTGCTGCTACCAGATGACATCCACTGTTATTTTGCTGCTAGCATCATGAGGGAGGGACACTTGGCTTCAAAGCTTTAGCTTCACAGAATCACAGAATCACAGAATGGCCAGGGTTGGAAGGGACCTCAAGGATCATGAATCTCCAACCCGCCTGCCACATGCAGGGCCACCAACCTCCCCATTTAATGCTAGACCAGGCTGCCCAGGGCCCCATCCAATCTGGCCTTGAACACTTCCAGGGATGGGGCATCCACAACCTCTCTGGGCAGCCTGTTCCAGTACCTCACCACTCTCTCTGTAAAGAATTTCCCCCTGACATCCAACCTAAATCTCCCCTCCCTCAACTTAAAACCATTTCCCATTGTCCTGCAGTTATCTACCCTCTCAAAGAGTTGATTCCCCTCTGCAGGCTCTCTTTAGGTATTGAAATGCTGCAATGAGGTCACCCCGCAGCCTTCTTTTCTCCAGGCTGAACAAGCCCATCTCCCTCAGCCTGTCTTCAAAGTATAGAAGTACAGTTAGAGCTTCTGAAGTACAGAAGACTAAGTAACTTCTGGAATTTGAGGGTTTTATTCTGGCTTTGAAAAAAATGAAAGTTGGCTACAGGAGTATTCTGTTTGCCTGTTAATTAGTTATTGCCTTGGAGGCAAGCTCATCTGCTGAAATATAAGTTTGACAGGCCTCTGAAGTATATTTTCATTTGTACACATTGCAAGCTGAAATGATGTCTCTAACTGGAAAGATAAATAAGAGATCATTATCACTGTTGAAAAGTCTAGCACAAAAATACTTCAGTTGACAATCCTATTCTTGGATATTGCTTTTGCCACCATTTTGCTTCTTGTAAGTGTGCTGTACTTGATATATTTGTTGAAATCAGAAGTATGAAAAAATGTTTTGCTTACTGATGCTTTCCATTCATAATATAAAATATTTGCACAGATTGGAGGATGGTGAATCTAATTTAGGAGGATAGAGTTGATAATACAAGGGTCATCGCTTTAAATTGTCTTTCTCAGAGTTAACTGAAATATACTGTAAATCATATTGGACATTTATGTTTAATGTAAATAAATTGCAGGTATAAGCTCCTCAGGTGTTAGCCATTGGTAAGATACAGATTTCTTTTTTTTTAAGATTTAAATAAGATAATACTAAGTTCTTCCAATTAAAATCTTAAAAACCTAGAATCTTTCATATGCATTTAATTTTTTAATCAGCTCTCCAACACCTTACAAGGAAGTTTAAACAAGATAAGCAACTGTTGTTTCATACTGGAAATTGTAGTAGGCAATAATCTGAATTTATTGGAAAAGCTTATTTTCAAAGCTTTCAAAAGCTTAATTTTCAGTAGTTGCCACTGTAATATATGATATTGTAAGTATAATTTGGGGAAAATTGATTTCAGATAGGAAAGGGAAAAAAACTGACCAATCCTGATAGAATGGATGGTGGTGTTCTCATGTGGTAGTGAAAATTAGCTCTAATGCACCCGTAAGCGAAGGCCACAGAAGAAGTTGGTGTTCTTGACACATCTTATGTAGTTCAGCACTTGTTCCACTATAAGCCAAGCATTAGAAAGCATTTCATTTTCATGCCTAAAGAAATTACTCAGTCCTCTGTTCCTTGGAGGAAGTAATGTATATTTATTGAGGTGAAATGTCCAAGAGAGATTGCATGGGTAAGCTAAATAAGACTTGTTGAATGTACTGGAAGTTTTAGGAATATCATGCAAAATCACTCTGACTAATATCTCCTGGGGAGGGGATGGAATTTGGAGATAATGTGCGTCACTCTCTCTCCTGGAGTGGGGACCAGCCATCTTTATGATGTGATCCATGTGTGTCTTCACTTGAGAAATAAAACAGGAAATGATCAGTTCCTCCTGGTCCACTCTGAGTATGGACAATGCTTTGTTTCCACAAATTTGAAAAGAAATTCTAAGAAAATGGGTAAAGAATGCACAGCTAGTTATCCAACCTGAAAGCCTTCCTGGGGCATAGGATAGGATGAATAAGTAGTGAGAGCAATCAGAGAGCAAGGACAGTTCACTTGAGTGTATATGGCACCTAGCAGGCATGTTCAGCTGAGCAGATAGGACCAGACATTTCTAGCAAGGGGCAATAACAATCAGTGGGCTTACAGATATTTTTAAATCTTAGAAGTTGTATATATTAAGACTAATATTACATATGTAAGTATAATTACAAAAATAATTACAAATAATATACAAAAGTATAATATACAAACATAAAGCAATAACTTTAACAGAAAAGGGAAATAAAGCAGAGCTTTATATTACTCCATACTTAAATTGAACTACTGAAAACCATGTGCTATAAAAAAATGTTTAGTCCTCATGATAAAATACGAGTTTTAAAAATTGATAGTTTCCTCACTGAAGAACTTAACTGACACTTCGAAAAATAATCCCTTACCTCAGTGTCTGGTATCTTTAATTTCAGTTTCAAGACAGCTTTTCATTGCTCATTTCATGTTTGCCACCAAAAGTTTTAATCAGTAACCTAACTTCAAAACAGAACGTTTCACAGAAGGGACAGAAACTTAACTTTGTTTTAGATATGTTTTCTGGTAATACTTGTTTGTTTATTCTAGAGTTGTGCAGGAACTTATTTAGAGGTATAATGGTACTGAGATAAAATACTGAAGCTTTTTTTGCCTAGAAAATCACAGAATCATTAAGGTTGGAAAAGACCTAAAAGATCACTTAGCCCAACCATCTACCTATCACTAATACTCCCCTACTAAACCATGTCCTTAAGTAACATCTACTCTTTCCTTAAACATCTCCAGGGATGGCGACTCCACCACCCCCTTGGTTAACCTGTTCCAATACCTAACCACTCTTTCTGAGAAGAAATTCTTCCTAATATCCAACCTGAACCTCCCCTGGTGCAACTTGAAACCATTCCGTCTTGTCCAGTCACTAGTTACATGGGGAAGAGGCTGGCCACTCGCCTCACACAACCTCCTTTTAGGTAGTTTTAGAGAGCAATAACGTCTCCCCTGAGCCTCCTCCAGACTAAACAATTCCAATTCCTTCAGTCACTTCCCATAAGTCTCATGAGAGTCTGTACTCCAGAGCCTTCACCAGCTTCATTGCTCTTCTCTGGATATGCTCCATTATCCTTCATCTGAAAATGCTTAATGACAAAAGGGTTACATTAAATCCTTTTCTGTAGAGTGAGGATGTACAACTGTAACTAAAAATAACCCCTGTTTCAGCTTGTGGGGACAGAAGCAGAAGGGAGAGTTGGCCAGTCCAAAAATAGTATCCTTATATCTACAAATTTACAGAAAAGAATACTTCATTTTACATGAAAGCAAAGTTTCTGAAACAAAATATTGATGAACTTATCAATAACAGCATACATTTTTCTCCAAAATATTTGACTGTTATATGAACAGTAGAAGCTGCTTTTTCAATGTGAAGGTATTTCTGATTTCTAAAACAGACACAGAACGTGCTTTCTTTTGCTAACATTTGATAGATGGTCTGCTTTCTGCTGACACTGGTATTGCAGCTAACCTCCTGCTGTCCCAAGGAAATCGCGTGTTAAGTAGTGCTACCTGTCAGAATTGGGAGCATGTATATACAAGCAGTATGCCTACAAAAATTATTTTACAATATTTTCATCTGGAAGCTATTGGTGCTTTCAATCATGGAGGATGTTTCTGCTCTTATTGTGCAGTGATACATCAGGCTGGGCATGTAAAGTAATGCAGTGTGACTGATACAAGCTGATGTTACACTTCATAGCACAGTGCTTCATAGTGTGTTATGTCAATGGGAGTGTTTAAAAAAAAAATTCTCTAGGAAAATCTAACTAATAAATAACTATACTATCTAGTAAAAGAAATTAAAAAATAACCTTCCCACACATCTCCCTCTAAAAAGAAAAGAAACAAAAGCATAGAGCAAAAATGAATTCTGAAGGATCAATAACATTAATAATAGTAGGTTATTTTATAACATGCAATACAGATAAAGAAGGTGAAATTATTTTGTTTTATATGATCTGCTCTTTTTTTTTTTCCGAGTAAAAATGTACTTCAAGGTTTCTTAGCTTATAAGGCAATATGTTTTCAAAATCCAAAACAGAAATACTGATTATACTGAATTTCCTTCTCCATTACTGTTTTTAAGATCACATAAGAAAATCTTATTCCTGAGTTCATTGTGGGTTCTTTTTTTTTCTTTCTTTTGATGTTGAACTTCTGTGTCTGCTTTTCAAGGTATATTTTTATTTGGTTTATAAACCCAATTTTTCTTGAAGATCACCTTGCTATATAGAAACTAGTGTGGTGATTTCTCCCTTGTTATGCAGACTTCTTGCAGTATCTTCCTATGAGTACTCCTAAAAAGAAATCTTTCCATCTTCCTCTCTAATTCAGTCTTCCTGTTTCATTCAATTGCTGATGTTGTCCGTTCTAACTGAGCGTGTAAGTGCTATTTCAGAGTTTCACAGTCTATGGTCAGAGAGCCAGGCAGCCTGTCCTGTAGCTGGTGGAGTATTCACAGAGCTCAGTGGGTATGTTGGGTTCCACTGAACTGATGCGCTCAGCATTTCTAATGTGCATCTTTTTCAGTGCCCATAGTCTGAATGAGCATTAAATCAGCTGGATGGTATCCCAGAAATTTCTAGCTTTAATGATGTATTACATAACAGCAAGTTCTCTTCTATCACAAATGACGGTCACGGTTCTAGCACATGACAGTCTCATGTAGACATGTATGCAGGAATAAACTGAAGCCATTCTTCGATGTTGAGAGCAAGACGAAAGCTAAGGCCAGCGCAGCTCCAGCCTGCCACACTATGGCTCACTCCGGGAAGCACAAAACTCTGCAGTGCACATCTGGCTGCAAGGAGACAGCTCTGGATCTGCAACTTCAAGAGGGAACAGCAAATGGATGCCATCAGCTTCTGCATGGGCCGAGTGGGAAGCTTAAAGGGTTGAAGGAAGTCAAAGCCTAGTATTCCAACGTAGAACTCCATGCCAGACACACTCGAAGGAGCCTTGCTTGTGCAGAAGTTCGTTAAATTTGGATGTGCAACTTTTTGCGCTCTTAAAACAAATGCTTACTCTAAGAGAAAAAGACAAAAAAGCCTCTGCAGTCAGCAAGTAATCAGAATTGCTGTTCGGCTTTGAACTTCAGATGTCAGAATTGAGATCTTCCTAGCAAATGTGCTTGCAATTAATAATAATAATAAAAAAACAACAACAACACAAAACATTCCAACAAGGGAAGAAAATTTCTTAAATGATTTTGGCCTGAAGGTGAGTAAACTTGCTTGATTAATCAATTTCACATCACCTTCCACAAATGAAACAAGAAGTTCAGAAATTACGGAAGCTTTAACAGTTAGAATAAAGAAGATGGAAGAATTAAAAATGGGAAAGTGTTTGCTTTTCTTTGATGACATCTTTGATTCTGTGAGAAAAGTAACTTTCCCTTTCCCTACCAGAGCCAGATTGTTATTTTGTTAAAATAATTATTTTATTCCCCAAAGGACTCATTGGCTGATTAATTTGATGCTGACACTGGGGCTTAGCTAGGCTGCCCCTTTACCAGCTCATCTCGTCTGTCCAGGGATCATTTATTCTAGCCAGGTCACCTTGCACTTTTTAGAGAAAAATTTGTTCTTAACAAATGCAAAATTCTTTTTATCCCACTATAGTAGAAGTTGTGACCAACTGAGAGCTAAGACATTGAAGAATGGGGAGCACCCTCCCATAATACTGGAAATCCACTCCGATTACACTAATATAAGCAAGTTAAGATAGCAAAACAAACTGCTAATCCACATAATTAGCAATTCTGGATAATAAGGTATTCTACTGCATTTTCTGTAGTGGGTGGGTTACAGTTTACAACAGTTTAAATTCGACAAATAGTAATTAAATCACTAGAGAGATGTCAAAACACAGAAGGCTGCCTAAAATCAGTGTTGCATTAAGAGAGAAATTTCTTCTGAGTTTTAAGTCAGC
This sequence comes from Chrysolophus pictus, assembly GCA_037305975.1. Classification (NCBI taxonomy): domain Eukaryota; kingdom Metazoa; phylum Chordata; class Aves; order Galliformes; family Phasianidae; genus Chrysolophus; species Chrysolophus pictus. Next base: position 47,286,712 of record CM074579.1, on the reverse strand, counting down.
AGCAAAATGTCTGCAGCAAAGCCCACAGCCTCCTGAGCTGTCCCAAAGAGGAAAGAAGACACCTAAAGATGGCTTTTTCCAAAGTCACATTTGACAGTTTGTCAACCCTGCCTTTGGTATAAGAGAGGCAGGATGCTTACATTGCAACTTTCCATCATATTGGTGTGATAACAGATACTCCCCCTAACGCCAACAGAACATGTATGTTTAAGAACAGAGGGTTCCCTTCCATTCTGCAGGCTGCAGAAGCGTTTCTCACCACTGATGCTGCTAGGCAAAAGAAATGAATGTGATTAATTATGACTTTGATACACCTGAGGAACAGAGAAAATTCAGTAAAAAGCTCTGTGTTTCTGTCAACAGGATAGAGGTAACTTGGCTAATATGTCCTGCAATGTATCCTGTGTCTTAGCCACACAACATTGACTACAATCACAGTGTTTGACTATTATAAAGTGAACTTTAGTCTTCTACACATTTTACAACCAGATTCTTAAGGAAGCAATACTTTCCAAAGCTGCAGTTCATACATTTCCAGAAATCGAGGTATTCAAAGTTATTCAAGCATCTTCTGCAAAATATCAGCTTCATTGCACAGACATTTTGCAACATGGCAATTATTATTAGTATTACTATTAGCATGGCGATTTATTGTTATTGTGGATTTCATCTAGTTTCAGCTGCTTCAGATAGGTAAGTATTAGTGACCACATTTGCACTATATTTTTATAATTATTTTCTGATAATATGAAAAGTGAAGTTAACAATAAGGAGAAGTTGACCTCCAATTCTCTGTGTGATTGCTTTTGCTCTTCTGAATTTTCCTCGAAAATGCTTTTATATTATTATTTTGTTTCCTGATGAAAACAGCCATGCAAGTACTTTGAAGCTTAATATATTTGGTTACAGTGTTCAGTATTTGGCTAGGAAAACAATTAAGGACGGTTTCAGATCTTCTCAGTGTCATTCTTACTTTCTTCATGCAACATTAAAAGCTGATACAGGAGCAGCAATAGAGAACTTTCCTTGATTTTTGCTGTTTATGCTCTCCATACCCTTAAGCCAGAATTTGACACTCGCATTAGGTGGGTGCTTTTTAACCGACAGAGTGTAAGAGATTATTCTTTTACACCATTGTCTCAAAGCTTGCTGGGGACACAGATGAAGAAGTCCAAGCAAGTCCTAGGCAAGGGTTGCAAAATCCTTTGTCTGAGGGACACAGATGGACAAGGCCAGGGGCAACGAGGGAGAGATAAGCTGCAGCTTAATGGCCGTTTGTGTGGGCTAATCTCGAGGAAGATGGCCATCTCAGGGGATACTCACATGGCTCTTGCTCAAATGCCCAGGGATGTCACGTAGGCAGAAGAAAAAGTAGGATAAAAGAGGAATTGAAAACCATGACGTTTAGGTTTTTCTGGCAACAGATTCCTCATGAAGAAGAGGTTTCTGCTACGAGAAGCCTCACGACCTGCCTCTCTCCCTCCTGGACTTGCTCTACGCTCTACCTGCATGCTGAAGAAGAACAAAGGTGTCTACCATCAGATTCCTCACTACGGAATTCCTGCATGCTGACGGGCCTTCTTCCTGAGTCCTGCTGCTTCCTCCCGGATTGGCTCTGCGACTTCTTCCTGCTACCTGCTTGCTGCCCAAAGCTGGCCACGCTGCTGCTGCTCTTCCCCTGCTGCTTTTGGACCTTTGAAACATCTTGCAACGGGACCGCTGCTGGATCCTGGTGGTGACTATCCCCGCTTTATGCGATTCTTGCTTCTTTCCTATCTTTTCTATCGCCCTCCTTCCCTTCCCCGTCTCCCCGATTAGGATTTTAATAAACTGGTTGGACTAACATTTGAACCGTTGTTTCTTAATCTCACGCCAAGTATACAGATATTAAAAGAACCTTATCTCCCTCCTATAAATTGGAGAGAGACATAGAGGAAGATAAAACTCTGAAAACCTCACAAAAAAACCTCTGTGATATTTCAGTAAGAATAGCAAGAATTTGCCCTTGCTCTACTGCTTTTGTTGTTTAGAAGCCCTGAAGAGTTTATCCAGCGTAAGTCAGCATTTATCTCTTTTGTCTACACTGCAGATATCTATATTTTGTTAATCGACTTATTCTACTAGTGAAGAAAAACAGGCAGTTTCAGAGATCAGTTTGTCTCACCTGTTTCAGGTATGTGCTTTACACTTGATGTTTCTCGTTGGCTCTCACTGTTTCTTTCCAGGAATGAAGGAAGTCCAAATGCCAGCATGCATGACTTTTTCTGACTGAATGAATGGGACTTCTGATCTGACACACCTGTTCCAGTATCCTGGTAAGAGTCCCAGATGCAGACTCAACATTTAAGTCTAACTTCAGAAAGATCCACACTGGGAAGCACATGAATACACATGCAACACATGAATGTCAGTGCATTTGCTTCAGAAGAGACCTCAGCTAAGCTCCTGCATAACTACTGTGATTAGATATCTGTGTTAAAGTAGGACTAAAACAGATCTACTAAAAAAAAAATAAAAGTCATTTCTTTATCCACTAACAGACAACACGGGAAAAATAAGATGAAATGAGTGCAATACTGTCTCCTTCACCCCCATGTGCCCCCTCTTTTACTACATGCACCTAGGGGATTGAAATATTGCCTAGATATTACTGTAATATCTATGTCTCAGAAAAGAAAAGGGAAGAACGAAAACAGGCTGCAATCCAGCAGCTTGGCAGGGGTCTGTCACTCTGCACACAGCTGGAAGGCTGCAGGAACAGATGCACACTGTGTTACAAGTGCCAGCTCTGATTGTTACATGCTGTAGTACAGAGGAGCCCTTAGTCAGGTAAGTGCTATCATACAGAACATTTCATATGAATTTTAGTTATTTCTGGAAGGTTAAGTAACGTTAAACCAGTGTGAAAACTGACTAAAGGTTACAGCCTTTGTTATTACAAATCTTTTGCAGTTAGCTTATAGTTCTCTTGGGGTGAGGGTGGTAGAGGCAAGAGCAAATGTTGTAACATGAGATCTGACATCATCTGATTTATTCATTAGCTTTTATGGTGGAATGTGTTACCCACTTGATTAATCTTTTAAAAATGAAATTAGTATAACTGAGTCTTAGCCACAGCCACAAAAGGAGTCATCTTGGAATGGACTAGAGAAGCAGTGCACTGGTATTTGAGTTCATAGAATCATAGACTCATAGAATAGAACCACGGAATGGTTTGAGTTGAAAGAGACCTTAAAGATCATCTTAATTCCAACCCTTGTGCCATGGGCAGGGTTACTACGCACGAGATCAGGCTGCCCAGGGCTTCAGTCAACCTGGCCCTGAATGCCTCCAGGGATGTGGTATCAACAACTTCTCTGGGCAACTTGTTCCAGTGCCTCACTACTCTCACAGTGAAAAACTTCCTAATATCCAATCTGAACTTACCCCCTTAATTTAAAGCCATTATTCCTTGTATTACCATCACTACACTCCCTGATAAAGAATCCCTCTTCAGCTTTCCTGTGGCTCCTGTTAGATACCTGAAGGCCACTATAAGGTCTCTCTGGAGCTTTCTTTTCTGCTGTTGGAGAAGGTTGAGAGGAGGACCACAGACATGTCAAAGCACCTCTTCTGTGAAGAAAGGATTAGGAAACTTGGTTTGCTTGGAGAAGAAAAGGCTCTCAGGAGACCTCATTGCACCTTTTCAGTAGTGAAAGGAAACTTCTAAGCAGGAAGGGGAGTAACTTTTTACATGAACTAATAGTGATAGAATAAGGTGGAATGGCTTTAAACTAAAAAAAAGTGGAAATTTGGGTTAGATGTTAGGAAGAAATTTTTTACTCAGAGAACAATGAGGCATGGAAACAGATAGCCCAGGAAAGCTGTGGATGCTGAAGGCCAGGTTAGATGGGATCCTGGGCAGCCTGATTTAATGAAAGACAACCAAGCATGGCAACAGTTGGAACAAGGTGGTCTTTAAGCATTTCTTTAGAAATGGCATATTTTTCTTCTCTTAGGTCTCTGAAGTAGGAAGCATCTGTACTTCCACACATTGAAGAATGACATTATGATGTGTTTTTCACTGTGTTCTTCATTTTGACAAAAGGCATGTTCATCTCAGTGCCAAGAGGTATCATATGCTATTAGATATGGTCATAATGAACCAACTATTTAAGTACCATAGCTAAGCCTAGTAGAAAGCATTGATAAACATACAATTAATACTAGTTAAAATAATTTGAATTGCTTTTACCTATTGTTTACAGTTGCCTAAAAGAATCTCCATAGATATGCTTTCAGTAAGCTAATTCATGTGGGGGGAATGTCTAGTAAGTCTAATTCATTCTTTCCAAATAATATTCTTCTGTAAGAGAAACTTATAGTTTATCCATATGCTTCTATCCTAGATCTTTTCTGAAAATTATTTGAAAGCTAGAACAGTGGCTGTCTCTGCTTGCTTATGGTATGACTTTTTTTTCTTTTAAAGTGTAGGGAAGGGAGGTATCTATTATTTTATCTTTTATTTTGGAAAAAGAGGCTTCATTCAGAGATTTCCATAGGCCATCTTTAATAAGAAACATTAAGAGTTTTTAATATAATATCTTGACCAGTTAGAACATGAAACAATGCTTCATAATACTTTATAGAAGCCACACAGTTAGTTTGTATTTTTGTTATGTCTTTTGTGTTTGTCTACTATTTTCTTTCAAACCTTTTTGAGTTGTTTTGCTAGAATAGGACCCTGTATTAGCAGTTTGACATACCAAAATGTAGTGTTATCTAAGAGGATCAAGTGATTCTTAGGAATCGATCATGCGAGGAGCTGCGGAGAAAGGTATCTCATAAGAAAAAAAAAAGGGCATTTATAAAAAAGTGTTTTTGAAAATGGATATAGATAGAAGAAACCATTTAGGAAAGAGGAACTGAGACATTAATTCCCTGGTACTAGGTAGACTGGAATAATTTGTCTTCAGTAGGTAACTAATATGTTACTCAGGTTCTACTTTTAATGGAAAACTAAATATGAGTTTTTGGCTCATTTGGGATATTTCAGGAAAGCTTTTTTTTTTTTTTTATAGACATGATGAATGCCAGCTCTGAAGTGAAAGGATACAGGAACAGGCTGTATCTAACTGTGACTACACAATGCGGAAAACAGAATTGTTAATACAGTAAAGCTGTGAGTGAACTCATCCCCCCCATCACCACTGCATCTTCCAGACTCAGAACTCTTCTTTTGTCTTTGCTGAAAGCAGAAACAGGGACTCTCAGAGAGCTCTTCTAGACAGCAAGGGTGCTGTAACACATGAAACAGCGTTGTGAATGCTGAACTTTGGTATAACTGAGGCTTGGGAAGTTGGCTGAGGCTATGCAACAGCAGCATCAATGGGCCAGAAAGCTGCAAATGGGTTGTTATGAGAAGGATAAGGAGCAAGCTAAATCTTGTAAGAGCTGAAAAATATCTGCAATGGGAGGAAAAGAAAAATGGTTTGTAAGGTGTTGACTGCAAACAATTTTGCTAGTCTGTTTGTTTTTAATTTAATTAAAATGTGTAATTATATCCAGGGAACCTTGAAGCTTGCATTTTTAAAGCTTGAAGTTGTAGAGCCTTACAGGGAGCTTGAGCTCCGTCCTTCTAAGCCAGGAGTTTCCTTCTGAGCTTGCAACAGAGACCGTGAGGCTTCTGGAAAGCTTTCTCCATGTTTTACCCTCTCCATCTTGTTTTAACTGAAATATATCTTAGTTGTTACTAAGCATGGCTATGCTAGCCTTGCCTACACCAAATAAGGTTGGATTAGGCAATTTTGGCCTAGCCATATGCTCGTGCTCCAATGTTTTCATGTTAGTTAGTTTCCCTGTATTTATTTAGTTAGTTTTTAATAGTCACTCGTTAAGATCTGATAATTTGAAAATCTTACGGACTTTTGAGCTTTGGTTGAAAGCATCCTTCTAATAGAACAGCCTCATTGTTTGCAGGAAGCCAAATCTGAAGGCAGAAAATGTGATTCAAGTTTATTCACAAAATCCTTTTAAAATTACTTAAATTTTAATGTTTTTCCTCAAATGCTATTGCTTTTATTGTTTTCAACAAACCTGCATTTGAAAATAAGAGTAAAAATAACAGATGATTTAGGATATGTTTTTAAGTGAACAAAAATCCTGCTTTGGAATTTGTACGCATGTGCTATCCTTCCATCTAGCTTTTCTGGAAATATAGAGTATATCAATACAAGGAAATCACAGTGCAAGTTCCCAGTCATTACCTCACTCACCTGGGAATGAGAAATATCTCAGCTGCACTTATTGACATAAATAGGGTGGAAATGGGAACTACTCTACTGCTTTACAGTAGAGTAGAAGGTAAGAGTTTGCAGTATAACCATATGTGTTCACAAACAAAATAAAGAAATTTTAAGAAATAAATTTGTCCTGATAAAAATAGTACTGATATCACGTCAGTTGTCATTTCCATGATTGAGTCTTGCTTAACAGATGTTTTATGAAATTTGCATAGTGATGCTGATGTTGCGTGAAGCTTTTCCTGCAACATATGTTGCTTGGTTTTTTTAGGTCAGTGATTACTGTACACACAGATGAATACAGAAGAGTGTTCCTAATTCTTTTTACTTTATTTGCTGATGTTAAATCAATAGGCAAAGTGATAAATCAAATCTTGTCATCCAAAAATCAGTTTCACTGTCTCCACCATAATGTCATATTTCTAGAAAGCTTCTAGACTCAATTCAGCAGAAGATTCTTCTGGTTAATTATTCAGTTAACTAATAACTGCAGCCAACCACAAATTCACAAACTTTATGCTATATCGTATCTAAAAAAATATATGTTAGAGAGTTAATGGATGAGACACCTCTAGTTTTCAGTCTTATTTTTGTATCCAATTTTTGGGATTTTTCCTGTCTAATAAACTAATAAAACAAGATAAAGCCATGTCAGTAGTTTAGTGAAGGATGAGCCATGTCAGAGGGTGGTCTAAAAATGTTAGGCAGAGCAATAAATTCTGTTTGCCTAAATTTCTTTTTTGACTACTTTTGTGGTGGTCATTTGGCTTGATTTTTGTTGTTTTTTTTTTTTTTAATTGAGTGGAAGACATTTTTATCTGGAGCAAAGAAGCTAACTTGTTCCACTGCTATCAACCACCCCCATAAGAACCAGTGCTGGGGATCACAAGGCTACTTCCAGTTGTTTTTAGAAGGCCTCATTAACTTCTTCCTCCTGATCAGGTGGCCTATAGTACACACCCACAGCAGTGTCACCTATGTTAGCCCACCCCTTAATTCTTACCCACAAGCTCTCCACTTTTTCATCATTCACCCCCAGGTGGAGCTCAATGCATTCTATTTGCTCTCTCACATAAAGAGCAACTTCACCACATCCCTGGGCAACCCATTCCACTGCTTCACTACTCCTATTGTAAAAACTTCTTCGTAATATCCAATTTAAATCTCTTCTTTTTTAATTTGAAACCTTTTTCTCTTGTCCTATCACCAAACATGCTGTTAAAGAATCTGTTCCCTTCTGTCTTATAGCCCCTCTTTAGATAATGAATGGCCACTATCAGGATCACCTCCCTCAACAGGCTGGCCACGCTTCTTTTAATGCAGCCCAGGATATTGTTCGCTTTCACATGTCCAGCTTACCATCCACCAGTATCCCCAGGTTCTTTTTGGCAGAGTTGTGCTCAATCATTTCAGCCACCAGCTTGTATTGATAGTGGAGATTGCAATGACCCTGGCACAAGACTCTGCACTTGGATTTGTTGAACCTCCAAGTCCTCCTATGCCCACAGCCTGTCTAGGTCCCTCTGGATAGCATCACAGAATCACCAAGGTTGGAAAAGTCGTACAAGATCATCCAGTCCAACCATCCAACTATCACCACTAGTTCTCTCTAAACCATATCCGTCAACACAACATCCAGACGTTCCTTGAACACCTCCAGGATTGGTGACTTCACCACCTCCCTGGGAAGCCCCAGTCAGTGCCTGACCACTCTTTCACACAAGTAGTATTTCCTAATGGTTAGCCTGAATCTCCCCTGGCGCATCCTATCTGTCAGGTATGCTGGACACACACCACATCTTGGTGTCATCTGCAAACTTGCTGAGGGTGCATTCAACACCACTGCTGATGTCTTTGATGAAGATGTTAAAGGGCATCAATCCCAGCACTGACCTTTGAGAGGCACGACTTGTTGCTGACCTCTAGGCAGGCATTGAGCCATTGACCATCATTCTCTAGGTACAATCTCATAAACTGTTCCTCATCCATCAAACAGTCCACCCATCAAATCCATATCTTTCCAATTTGGAGACAAGAATGTTGTAGGGCTTTTTGTTGATGGCCTTACTGAAGTCCAGATAGATGATATCAGTGGCTCTTCCCTTATCCACTGATGCAGCTATACTATCATAAAAAGCAACAAATTTGGTCAAACAGGACCTGCCTTTGGTGAAGAGGACATACGAGGACAAATTTTGTGCATAGCACAGAACTACTAGAGTGAGTGGAATTATACCTGGTGATATTTTGCCCCATCCAACTCTGCATTTATCAGTCAAAGCAGATAATCAGATGTGTACACTTCTTTAAAATCTTATTTTTGCCAGAGGTTAGACATGTGAAGAATCAAAGTGACAGTCATGGAGGCTTTGGTACAGAACAGTAGCAGGAGCTGTGCAATTGTGTGCATTTATATGCGTATGTATGTATATGTGTGTCAGTACATATAAAAATGTTTTTCAGACAGATTTTATATCCTAGATTTTAGAGAGGTCATTTCACATTGTATGACTTCAGTATTTGTTTTTCTGCAAGTGTTCTTTATCACATTTGTTAGTGTGCAATGTGGAACTTTCTTATGAAATAGTAGTATAAGAACACCAAGAAGCTATCAAAGAGCTTTCAAACACAAACTTGCATGTAGTAGGAAATGGAAGTATGGTCTTCAGTTTGTATAAAAAAAGTAATAAAATTTAGGAGTAACTATGAAAGGAAGAGAAACCAAGAAAACCACGTTAGTGAATACAGCTGTGACTTATTACTGATCTTTAAACAATAAATTCATCAGTAGTATATAGAATATATTCCTTTTTTTAAAAAAAAAAAAAAAAAAGTAAACTGAAATACGCTGGGAATTTTTCAGTTCCAACTAGTAGAGGATATGAAAGCAGTCTATTAAATGTGACAGACATACATCGGAATTCCTTCCTTCTTGCACCACAAAATGAAATTGTATCATGTTAAAGTAGAATTTAGTAGGTCTAATACCAGCGTTAGGACCTTGAGGACTTCTTCACACAGGGTGCTAGTGTTTTCGGGAATTCATGTGAGTTCAGATAGGGACTGGACAAGAATGTTAGAAATATTTAGTTCTGGGAAGATACTGTTTAAAACCAGAATTTGTCATGTGACAAGTAAGGACAGTATGTCCCATATCTGCATGACAAGAGAAGTCTACAAAAGTTTCTCTTTTGTCACTTTTTTTAAAAATCTCTGTAGAAATTTTACAAGGAGGATCACAAAATACTAAACAGCAAATCACAGATGATATGGCATAAATTCTGTTTACTATTATGACTTATTGTCAGAAAATTTTTCCATCAGAGCTTTTTTTTTTTTTTTTTTTTTTGCTGTAGTGTACCTAAATATAAGCTATAATGGAAACATTTCCAGAAACATAGTTTTTTGATGTACTTATTTATGAAAGCACAATATATTTGCATACATATGCTGTTTTTGCTTTAGAAGTTTAAATTGTTTCCCCAATAAAAGTGTAAGGTTTCTCGTATTTTAATATTTTCCAATCAACTCTATTTTATATTCTTCTGCAAATTCTGAAGTGGATTTTTTTTTCAGCCAGTCCTCGATCTGTAATTTCTAAACTTCCAAAAAGCAACATAATTAGCCTTTCAAATACTGTATGCATCCATTTACTCTTATCGCTTTATTACATAATGTTTGAAAGATTTTATCATGTTGATATGTAAGTGTGGAAATGGCCAGTCAGCAAATTCCAGTGAGGACTTTGCTAAGTCCTTATTCTCAGGGGTTTTGATTGTACGGAAACTGTTGAGTCACAGCCTGAGCCACTGATTGATCACCTGAGGCAAGGACTAAATAAGCCCTGGGAGCACAGGTGAAGGCAATTAAGCTGCGTGACTGGAAGAGAGCTTGGCTCCACTTCTCCTAGACCCCATTTAAGGGCTGAGTAGCAGTAGGGAAAGATGTCTTTCTGGAGATCCCTTCTTTTGGAGTTTTATTTACTGTGAGCATTTCATTTTTGGTTGTCTCTTTCTACCACAATAATCTTTCTAACTATAAATCTGTAAAATACTATCCTAACCATGCTACTCTTCTAACTTGTACGTGATCTATCTTCTCTCCCTTCCCATTTCCCCATGCCCTCACTTACATAAACTTAAGTGGTTTGTTTAAAACACTTTAAATGTTTTGTCTGTTTAGCACAGTCTATCTCAAGGTATTGAATAAATCAGGAAAGATAAAATCTGGTAGTGGTAACCTTAAGTAACTCACAAATGGTTGGCATCTACAATTGAGAAAGTGGAGAAAAAAGTGGTAATCGAGTTAATTATTTGCTGATATTGATATTCCTTTAGTAATTACTGTATTTCACTGGATTTTGCAGAGATTCATAGATTACTAGCTTTTTAAATGTGGTTAACCTAGCTAAAAGAAATAAATTTCCATATCTTATCAACTGTTGACTGTATGGTAGAAACTATCATGCCACAAGCCTGACCTTTTCATAACTTACATCTGAAAGAGAGATGGGTAGAAAGCTATCTAAGACTTTATGGCCATCTGCAGTGAATGTGGGACATTACTGTGAGCATTACTGTACTGTGAAAGCGATTTCAAAGCTAGCAGATGAAAACACCAGAAGCCCACATCATTTTTAAGTACTGAGATGGTTTTTTTTTTATAGCTATTTGTCTAGCCAAGATACTGACAACATGGAAATCCTGGACTTATGGCAGAAGTCCTTCCCCTCCCCCAGAAAACAGAAGATAAGCTCAGGAACCAAAGATAGGACATGTTAGGAACTGAGAATCTTAGGTATAGAACAATTACCTGGAGTTAAGAGAAGCAGTGCTTCCAGAGTAAAATAAGCAGGCAGTGTATACAGGTAGGACTGCTATTGGATAACGAATAATGTAATATGCTATTGAATCTGTTGAGGGTGAGGCAGCTAGAGCTCTATGCAAATAGTTGAGAGACTCTAACAGACAAAACTGAAATGAAAGTACCCACAAGAATGCTGAAATAGGTCTGAGGAGCAGAAAGGGACAAAACTCCTGAAAGAGGAAGGAAATATTAACTACCAGCTAGAACAGTGCACCATCTGATCTAATATCCTTATTAAGAACAAAATTCCTGGAGCAACAGCAACTAAATCAGTTTTCTAATCCTTTTTTGAACCTTATTTTCAACATGTTTTACTGAGTAAAATATTAGTCATTTCAATAATGGGTAGAAAACATACATTTAAATTAATTGTTTTAAACATAACTGTATTAAAATGAACTGTTCAGTGTACCAATGTATCAGTTTCCTACAACATACTCTGACTGCTGATCCAAATTCTTTGATACTTAACTGCTGGAAACCATAGGAAGATATCTGTATTCACCTGGAACTGTTTTCAAAATGAAAAAGAAAGATACTAAACGTGTTGCTAGAGCAGGCTCAAAGCAATTATGAAAATAATGGAAAGATATCACCATGGGTGCTCCTCTATAAACGTGGGTATTGTTTTACTACTTTCTCCCCTCCCCCCCGTTATCACATGAAGACAATGTGTGAACCTCCAGTGCCATTTTAAAATGCTTTTCTTGTGTTTTTTTTTTCCCTGAATGTGTGTTTGCAGCAGTATTTTGCAGTACCACATTTGAAGTCTTTTCTGGGGGGGGGAACGAAAGTGTTGTTTGGTTTTGACATCCCACTGGAAAACAACTATCATACTGCAGCATTACGTTTCATCAGACATTAATTTTTAAATAATGTTATCATCAAAACAATATTACACCATTTATATAGAAGATTACAGAAAAGTTATATCTTCCCATAGGGCCTATAATCAAGTCTCTTTTTCTACGTAATCAAGTCTCTTTTTCTACGTAATCAAGTAAGTGGTTAAACAGCTGAGAGTCATAAAAGAGCAGGAAGAATTTTAAGATGCAGAGAAATTAAACTTGCTCCAGTTTTCAAAGGTAAGCCCACACAGTTTTCTTAAAATTTAACACTGAGACCAAGAGTGAAGAAAAGTAGGTTTTAAGGAGTACAGAAAGCATTGTGAAATGGCACTTTGGTTATAGATCAGAGGGGTTGTGTCTTGTGTGTTAATTTGTTACATACTTTTCACCTGTGAACTTGTAAGCTTAAATCCCAAAAGACAACAGCATTCTTCCATTGTGTTAATAGCTCTCTGAGCAAAGCTTGCCTTACAAAGCAGAGAGGATTTCACCATCTCAAGACGTTCATGAAAGAGGCTAGCAAAGAGCTGAATGTAGATTGTGACTGACTCAGCACTATTTTCAATATCCATAACACCAACGGGAAAGTGCAAGCCAGTACTGTTTCTTTAATATTTCACTTTTTTTTACATTAGTGTTTTTCCTAATTTATGAGTCAAATTAAAGGCTACGCACAGCTAATCTTTTTAAATAAAGACAAGCTGTGCTTAGGGAAATTTAGTTTGCTGCTACAACTTGGGTTGAAAAATCCTATGTAGCATCCCAAACCTTTGCTTGAACTCCAGTCCTTTTGTATGCAAAGTGTCATCTCTTGAATTCTGCTGCCACTTGAGAATTACTCTAACTATGAACATGTAACTATCTCTCAAATTTCTCTTTACTGCTTCACATCCCTTAAATTGTTACAATTCACAGACTTACTCTTAGATTTGTGTTTTCTCATCTCCACTGACTATTAGTTCCCTATCACCTTCTTTCTTAAACTTCAGCAAGTTGCTATTTCTCCCTATAGCGTTGTTTTCTTTTTTTTTCCCCTTTCTGAGATGGTAAAAAATGTAAGGTTTGAAAATACTTTTTAAAAAGAAGATTCACTTATTTTAAGAATAAATATTTCCAATCTCTTTTCATTGCTGCTTGTTTACCATTGAGCACAAGTAGAAAAATCTGAGAAGGCTCTACAGGCTCCTTTGCTTTTGTCTGTATGTCCCCTTGCAGTTTTAAACGTAGTGTTCACTTTGCTTCCCCTTGAAGAAGCAGTTTTATAGAGAAAACTAAGTCTTGGCATAATCTGTTCCCTAAAGATAAGTAGCCTGTGTTTTTTTTTTTTTTTCTTTCCTTTTGTTTGTTTTTTCTTTCCCAACCAAGATCATACATGGTTGGAAATGTGTGTATTAACACAACTGCAATGTTTTTTCAGTTTTTTAAGCTTCTGTATAATTCATTGCACTTTGCAGTGCAACTAGTAACTGATACTGTAAATAAATACATTAAGTTATAGGCACTTTCAATTTTATATGCATGCATGCATGTACACAACTAAATCATGATAGGAACAGCTATTTGACTGCCAGTTCTTCTCATTTTTCAGGCAGAGATGCTCTGCCACCAAATGATAAACTAAAAGAGATTAAAATAGAAAGCAATAATTAAAAATAATCTTCAGGGAAGCCTAGAAGTATGCATAAAATCACATTGATTAAAACATATTTTAACTTAGCTTGGGATGAATAAAGAATGAGTCTAATTTGTCAGAGTATAAAGCTGACAGATATGTGTTCAGAGTACATTAAACTAAAGTTTATCTCTGTGTTCTTCAGTTCTGCACATTAGGCCCCCAGGATGATATTTTCTGGATGCCTGATTACATTATCTGTGCCCAACACAGAAGTACTGACCTGAAAGTCTTGTTTAAGTGACCATCAAAGAACCCTTTTGTGTAATGGGTCACAAGCATAGACAGGATTCAGTACTCCAAAGCAACATAAATTGTTGCCTTAATTATTAACTCTTCACTTTTTAAACAATTTTCTGCCTCATTTAGGACATATCTTTAGAGAAATAATGCAGAAATCTAACTGCTTAGTTCACAGATAACCTTAAATATTAGGTGCATTTATATTTTGAACTGAACATGGCAATGGTGAGAAGAATGTAAAGGGGAAACCTCAGCATAAAATTGTGTATACAGTATCAGTATGCTTACATATGCAAGGCTAAGTTACAGATTTCAGGATGACAGGAAAATAACCTTTCTTTTATGTCAGTACTTGATTTTTAGCATGATCATTAGTAAATAATATCCATGCAAATCGAATGTGTTCATTACATGTTCATCTTTCAAGGTCAATTGTCTGTACTAATCACTTAAATTATTCCTCACCTTTGCAATAAAGGAGCTTCAGTACTTATTTTCTCTCTGATTGCTTCTCCTTTTCAGACCACACTAGTAAACTACAGATTGGCTTCTTTTTGCTACCTCATTGCCACCAACATGAAAAACCAAGAATGGATAACAAGCAAGTGGCTGTACTAGGCAATGAGTCTTCTAGCAACGTCACTTACCTGGGCCCCAGGGCAGCAGCAGACTTCCCTATGGGTTGCTTCCAGTGGGCATATTGGACTATCTCTCCCACGCACCCCGAGACCTGGATGAGTGTTCTTTTTCCCCCTGAAAGCCCCCAGTCACCCTCATTTCCCAGGCAGTAAGAGATAGGGCTTTCTTTCCCCATGTAAGGCACTGGTGCGAATGAGTCAATGCAGGTCTGATGTTGAAGGCAAGAGACAGGCATGCCTGAACCGAGACCTGCTGCTCCAACTGGAGAGTGAGAAGAAAATGCACAGGCAGGGAAGCAGGGACAGGTAGTCTGGCAGGAGTGTAGGGATACTGCTAGGCTGTGTAGGGACAGGGTCAGCAAGGCCAAGGCCCAGCTGGAACTGCACTTGGCAAGAGGTGCAATGAAGAAAAGAAAAGCTTCCACCTCTATGTAAACCTGGAAAGTCCAAGGAGGTGGATCACCCTCGTGAGCAATGCAAGAAGGCTGGTAACAAAGGACGATGGGAAGGCTGTGGTATTCACCAAAGTTTTGCCTCAGAGTTCACTGGCAATTGCTCTTCATGCAGTCCTCAAGCTAATGGATCGGAAAGTGGGGTCTGGTGGAGCAATGTCTCTCCAGCTGTAAGGGGAGGGACCGCTTGAGGAACCTGAACATTCATAAATCTGTGGGTCCTGATGGGAGTCCTGAGGGAACTGGCTGGTGTAGTCGCCGATCCAGTCTCAACGATATTTGAAAAGTCATGGTGGTCTGGTGACGTCCCTAGTGACTGGAATAAAGGCAATGTTACACCTGTTTCTAAGAAATGTAGACAGGATCACACAGGGAACTACAAACCTGTCAGCCTCATGTCTGTGCCAGGGAAGATCACAGAGTAGATTCTCTGGGAAGCTACGCTAAGGCACATGGAAGAGAGGAAGGTGACAAGGGACAACCAGCAAGGCTCCATCATGGGGAGGTCCTGCCTGACCAACCTAGTGCCCTTCTTTGATGGCTCACTTGCGTTGGTGGACAAGGGAAGAGGCACTGATGTCATCTATCCAAACTTCATGAGGCCTTAGACACAGTCCCCCACAACATCCTTCTCTGAAGACTGGAAAGATACGGATTTGAGGAGTGGACTGTTTGATGGATGAGGAACGGGTTGCGAGATCGTACCCAGAAAGTGGTGGTCAGTGGCTCAGTGTCTGGATAGAGATCAGTGATGTCCTTCAGGAAGTCAACACTGGGACTGATGGTCTTCAGAATCTTAAACCAGGACATGGACAGTGAAATCGAGTGCACTCTCAACAAGTTTGCAGGTGACACCAAGCTGCGGGCTGAGGCTGACACACCTGAGCGATGGGATGTGATGCAGAGAGACCTAGACAGACTCGAGCAGTGGGCTCAGGAGAGCCTCCTGAGGTTCAGCAGAGCCAAGCTCAAGGTCTTGCACCTGATTTGTGGCAATCCCTTATCAGTACATGCTGGGGAATGTAAGGACACAGGCGTTGTGGTTTCGTGATTTTTTTTTGTTGTCAGTATTCCACATCAGAACATCATGTGGACCAGTGGGAGTTAACGAGTTAATGTTCTGGTTCCGTTTACTGTTGTGGACTCTTTGAGCATCCTGATGGGACCGGAGGGGGGCGGCATCCCCGGAGGAGCTGGCGGGAAGAGGCAGTGGGGTGGAGCTGCGGACCCGGAGCGGCTGCCTCTCCCCGTCTGGCCCGGCTCAGCCGTCTCAGCTCGCTGCGGAGAAAGCACGTGCTTTCCCTCGTACTATCGTGGTTTGACTCTCAATTTTTGATACTCTTGTCTCTCTCGTTTTGTTTGGTTTAGTTAGATTCAGTAAATTACCCTTCCTCCTCAGATCGTTGCCGTTGTGTTTTCTTTTGTTAAAACTATCGGCTAGCTTTCTGCCCTTCCCCCTTTCCCGGAGCGCACGTGGCCCGGGGCCGGCCGGGTCGCGGCAAACCGTTCGTACCTTTTTTTTTCCCCTCTCTCCTTCCCGGGGCCTGTGCCCCCCTGTCACAGACTTATATCTAAGGATAACCCGTGACAACAGGCGCAGCCCTGCAAAAAGGACCTGCGGGTTTTGGTTGATGGTAAGCTGGTCAGGAGCCAGCAATGTGCCCTCGCAGCCCGAAAGCCAACCATATCGTGAGCTGCATCAAAAGAAGAGTGGTCAGCAGGGAGAGAGAGGTGATCCTGCCCCTTTACTCTGTGCTGGTGAGACTTCACCTGGAGTAAAACGTCCAGACGTCGATTCCTCAGGACGGGAGAGAGATGGCCTGCTGGAGCACATCCAGAAGAAGGCCACAAAAATGATCCAAGGAATGGAGCACTTCTCCGATGAAGGCAGGCTGAGAGAGAGGGGGCTGCTCAGCCTGCAGAAGAGGAGGCTCCAGGGAGACCTGAGAGTGGCCTTTCAGTATCTAAACGGGGGGTATAAGAAGGGACAAACTCCTTTGCAGGCTGTTTTGTGACAGGACAAGGAGTAAAGGTACCAAACTAAAACAGGGGAGAATTAGTGTGGATATAAGAAAAGGTTTATTATGAGGGAGGTGTGAAGCCCTGGAACAGGTTGCCCAGGGAGGTGGTGGAAGCCCTGTTGCTGGGGAGCACTGAAGGTCAGGCTGGACCAGGCTGTGAGCCCCTTGATCCACCTGGAGATGTCCCTGCTCACTGCAGAGGGGTTGCATCAGATGACCATTAAGGGTCCCTTCCAACTCAAATGATTCTGTGATTCTGCAGTCTGGGATTGTTCAGTTGGGAGAAAAGGAGGCTCAGGGGAGAGACCCTGTTGCTCTTTACAACTACTTGAAAGCAGGTCATAGCGAGTTGGGGGCCAATCTCTTCTCCCAAGTAAATGGCGATAGGATGAGAGGTAAGGGCCTCAAGTTGCACCAGGTTGGATATTAGGAAAAATTTCCTTTCCAATAGAGCAATCCAGCTTTGGAACAGGCGGCACAGAGGGGTGATGGAATGACTGTCCCTGGAGGTGTTCAGTTAAGGTGCAGATGTGGCAATATAGGGACATGGTTTAGTGGGCATGGTGTTGATGGATTGACAACTGGACTTGATGATCTGAAAGGTCTTTTCCAACCATAATGATTTGATGATTCTAAATATGCAAAGGGTGGGAGTCAAGAGGATGAGGCCAAGCTCTTTTTGATGGTGCCCAGCACTGGAACAGGCTGCCCAGAGAGGCTGTAGAGTCTCCTTCTCTGGAGACATTCAGAACCTGCCTGGATGCTTTCCCAGGGAACCTAGCGTAGGTATCCTGCTGTAGCAAGGGGATTGAACTAGGTGATCTCCAGAGGTCCCTTCCAGCCCCAGTGATCGACTGATTCTGTCATTCTATGGGTAGGGGAGCCCAGAGGCAACTCCTGGCCTGCACTTGGCTGTATCACAGAATCACAGAATGGCCAGGGTTGGAGGGGACCTCAAGGATCACGAATCTCCAAACCCCCCTGCCACGTGGAGGGCCACCAGCCTCCCCATTTAATACTAGACCAGGCTGCCCAGGGTCCCATCCAATCTGGCCTTGAACATCTCTAGGGATGGGGCATCCTCCAACCTCTCTGAGCAGCCTGTTTCAGCACCAGACTTTGTGGGGGCGGCCAGCAGAGGGGTATGGGGCCTCCGAGACAACAGGCAGGGCTTTGTGATGTGGGGAGTAACCACGCCCAAAGGCCATTGTGACATGGGGGGCGTCACTGTGCCTTTAGGGTCCGGAGTCCCCATGCTGCTCACTCTCAGGAGAGCAGCTCCGTGAGGAGGTAGCAGCTCCCCTGCGTGCTTGTGTTTCCGAGAGAGGAGACAGAGATGTCCAAGGAACAGAAGAAGAAGAACCGTTCTCAGCTCGACAAAGGGCTGCCGAGCATACGGGAACACCACCAGGTACGGGACATGGTGGGAAGGAGAGGGACAACATGGCACCAAAAGAGCTGTAGTATGGAACAGAGTAGCTGGGTGACATGGCTGGCCCTGAGCGCCTCTGGCCAGTGCACCTCTCCTCCTGCCCCGGAGCATTTCCTGGGGATATGCCAGCTCCTAGGCCAGCCTAGGCGCATGCAGGCCCAGCAGTGCTGTGTCCAGCAGCACACTGAGCTCAGCTGGGCTGTTTGTGTCCAGGAGCTGCCTCCTAATGGGGGTCAGGAGTGTCGGGGGACACTGCTGGGGACGCTGGTGGCAATGCAGCCAGCTGCATCCCACACACCTCCTTCCTTCCACAGGTGGGCCGCAGGCCACAGCAAGCAGTGCTGCCAGGCAGCTTGAACCAAGAATCATCCCTCGGTGAGGTTCATCTGCCGCCACTACCCCACCTGGAGAGCGCTCGTGCTTCTGGGAGTCACAATGCACAGGTAGGGAGCCCGGGGGAAACCGAGCAGAACATCTTCCTGAGTTCAGGGAGCAGGGCAGCAGAGGCCACAGGGCTGAGCGCTGCCCTCAGGGCTCCCCAAAGAGCCTCGTGAGGGCCTTCCAGTACGGACAGGTGGAGCACAAAGGGAAAGGACCCCTCTAACTTAGCATTTCTCCTCTGTTTCTCTTGCAGGCGGACAGGAAGAAGCTCAGGCAGGCACCGCCCCACAGCAGTGACTCCAGGGAGGGCAGACAGCAACCTTTGCCAAGGCAGGCAATGCCACTGGCAGGTGCACCCCAGCATGCATCTTCTGCACGTGCAGAAGTTCACAAATTGCCCACTCTGCAAGCACCAACCTCCATGCATTCCCCAAGAAGCAGTCACCATGCCATGGGATCGACAGCTTGCGGACTGCCTGCACTTGTTCCACGTCCTCCAGGCAATGCTCAGCAGCAGGATATGGCAGCGAGGGCGAAAAGCTGGGACGTAGATATGCTAGTCCCTATGTCCTCCCTCCAACCGGCACATAAAACAACCAAGTCGCTGGCGTTGGCACATCTTAGGCGTCCAGTAGCTGCAACGCCAAAAATGTGCCAGAAACCAGTAGCTGCAAGACCAAAACCCTGCCAGAAACCAGCAGGTCCACAGCAAGGCGCACCCACCCACACTGTGGGAACACTAAGAACAAGTGCTCCAGTGCTGGTCCCCGAGGCTGGGAGTGGCCCCGCAGATGAGATGCTAGCAGATCCCAGTGCTCAAGAGGGTGTAAGAGATGCTGATGGGGCTTCTACCGCACGTTTCCTCACAGCACAAAAGGCAGCAGATGATGGTGCCAAAGCTGCGGGCATTTCTTGGGGCATGCCGGCTTCCAAGGATGTTGAAGAGAGGGTACGCTCCTGGGTGAGAAAGCACTTGTTCTTGCCCTGCCTACTTTGCGCTTCCCCCAACGTTGTTCTGGTGGACATACAGGAAGAGAGGAAAGACACCCCTGAGAGAGATGCTGCAGCAGAGGCAGCTGTAGTCCTGTCAAGAACACCATCTGTCGAGGCAGAGGCCCGGCCTCCAGCTTCTGCTGTGGTTGTGCACCTTCAGCACAAGGTGAGCAAGGCACATGTGGTTGGCAATAGGCGTGAAATGGAGGCAGATTCTGAAGCGTGTGTGGAGTGAAGTCTGCCAAGATGAGCCCTGGTGTAGTGGGCCGGCTGCCAGGATGTGTCAGCGACTGCTGAGAGGGGGTGGATTGTGTGTAGGGGTGCTACGTGGAGAACAGTACTAAGCCCGTGCAGCTCTAGGAAGCAGGGCAGCTGTGACCAGGGGCTCAATGCTACCCTTGAGGCTCCCTGCAGGGCCTTCTGGAAGCCTTTCCAGCAGGTACACGTACAGTGTGAAAAGACAGGGTCCTGCTAACTTAGCTTTTCTCCTCCATTTCTCTTGCAGGCGGATGAGCTGGAGCTCAGGGAGGCACTGGCCCGCAGCAGTGTCTCCAAGGAAGGGAGACAGCCTCAGTCAACTTCTGGAGCATCTCTCTTTGTTCCTGCACCCCCACTCCAACCTGCACATGCCACACAAAAGTCACTCAAGTTGGCATATCGTGGACATCCAGTAGCTGCAAGACCAAAACCCAGCCAGAAACTGGCAGGTCCACAGCAAGGTGCACCCACCCGCACTCTGGGAACAAGAAGAAGAACTGCCTGGGTGCTGGCTCCTGAGGCTGAGAGTGACCCCGCAGATAAGAGACCAGGTCCCAGTGCTCAGGAGGACAGAAAAGACGATGATGGGACTTCTACCTCACGTTCCCTCTCAGCACAACAGGCAGCAGATGATGGTGCCCAAGAGGCTGGCACTTCTCCGAATATGCCGGGTGCCAGATACATGCGCTATAGGCCACTCTCCCTTATGAGAGTGCGCGTATACCTGTCCTGCAGTCTTTGCAAATGCAACTACGTTGTTCAGAAGGATGTCAGGAAGAGTTGGAGGATATCCCTGACAGAGATGCTGCAGCAGAGGAAGCCAAAGTCCCAATGAGAAAACACCATCTGGCGAGGCAGAGGCCTGTCGTCCACCTTCCTCTGCGGCCACACATACCAGACGTGGGGGGCACCATGCACCTAGCCCCACCTCACTGCCGGGTGACTTGGGAGACCACAAGCCTGTGCTTTTTTTTTATGGGACAATTGAGAAGACAGCCCTAAGTAAAACAGCAGCAGAGGCAGCCAACATCACAGCAAGCATGTCTAGAGCCCAATCTGGTGAGGCAGAGGCCAAGCCTTTGGCTTCTGGTGTGGCTGCAAACCCAACAGCACCAGGTAAGGAAGGCACACATGGTTGGCCACGGTGTTGAAATGGAGGCAGGGTCCAGAGTGTGCATGGTGGGGTGAAGCCTTGCAAGCTGAGCAATGCTGTAGCAGGCTGGCTGCCAGGGTGTGTCAGAGAGTGCAGAGCCTCAAGGAAGGGAGACAGCCTCTGTCAACTTGAGGACCATCCCTTCACGTTCCTGGAAGCAAACCAGACAGCAGATAATGGCGCTAAAGCTGATGTCACTTCTCATGTCATTCTAGATGCCAATGACGCTGATGGTCCACCTTAGATGCCACCAGGATGGCACTCTAGGCTCTGAGCAGGGCTTTCACCTGCAGCTGCATCAAGGAACAGCAGGAGGAAGAGTCACAAGGCTGTTGGCACCAGGCAGCTCCCTGCAGATGGCTGCTCCCAACTCAAGGATTTTGGAATTTTGAATAAATCTTTTCTTAACTCTCTCCTGGCTGTGTGCCTGTGTGTGCTTGTGCTCTGTGTGCACTTAATGGCGGACAGTCTCTATGCCTGTGGTGCCAGTGACTGGAGTGTGATCTCTGGGTAGCAAAGGGCAAACCAGATCAGCCAGTGAGTGCATGAGGCGGCCTGTGAAGAACTGGCTGAGAGGCCATCTAAGGGCCCTCTCCCTCTCTACTCTGCCCTCCTGAGGCTCCATCTGGGAGAGGTGTGGAGCTGCTGGACAGAGTCCAGAGGAGGGCCACAGATATGAACACAGAGGTCTGGAGCACCTCTGGACAGGCCGACGCAGCTGGGCTTGTTGATTTCTGCAGAGACAGCTTCAGAACAGAAAAGACTGCGCTGAGGAAGGGATCCAAAGCAAAAAGGGTGACAAAAAGCTCTTCTGGGGCTTTCTGAAGCCAGCAAGGAGCGCTTTGCCTGTACTGGGGAGCTTGCAGCTTGTGGGCAGAGCAAGCACTGCCCTCCCTCGAGCAGGCTACCAGGCCTTAAGTAGAGTGCATGGGGTGAGCGATTGGGGTGTGTGTGTGTGCACGCCTTGCAGGCTGCAGCTTGTATGGCAGTGTGCTGAGCCTCCACCAGTATACGAGGTGAATGTGATTGCTGTAAGTGGTTAGAGATCAGGGGCACCTATCCTAAGTGATAGACCCTTCAGTCACAAGTGGTCAGATGCTTGCAGAGATCCGGCCATGGTTGCTAGGTGGTTGAAGGCCGTTGTTACAAAAACTGTGCATACCCAGACAGAGGCCCCACGCAAACTCCGGCACTCTTGCGGCTGGCTGCAAGAGTGCCGGAGCCCGGCACTTGCAGTGGAGGAGAGCAAAGACAACACCCGTGTCAGATGCAAACGGATGAATGATCTGCTCAGCCTGGTGGCTGAGCTGAAAAATGGAGAGGTTGAAGAGTATCAGAGAGTATGGGCGAGAGATGATGAAACAGGTTGAAGCCTCGGGTAAATCAGAGGATCCCCTCTCCAGTGCAGCACTACAAAGATGATTATGGTAGTGGAGCATCTCCCTTAAGAGGAAAGGCTGAGGGAACTTGTTTTCTCTAGCATGGCGAAGAGGAAACTGAGTAGTGACCTCATTAATGTTCATAAATATGTAAAGGGTGAATGCTAGGAGGATTGAGCCAGGCTCTTCTCAGTAACATCCAATGATTGGACAAGTGGAAATGGATGCAAGCTGGAACATGGGAGGTTCCACATAAACATGAGGAAAAAAACTTCTTCACAGTAAGGGTAAAACACTGGAAAGACTGCTAAGGACTACGGGTCTAAAATTTAAACTCACCACCACATGAAAGCATTAATGTATTGAAAGGTCAACAAATATAAAAGTGATGAAGAAAATTTTCCTACCACTTCTCTCTAGAAATGCAGTTAATTGGCTTATCTTACCTTTGTGCATTAGCATGGTAGTTCACTGTAAAGTTACTGCTAACATTGTGAATTCATCTTTAGTTTGAATGAGTTCATCACAGATGAACTTACATTCATATGAACCCATCCTATGACAAATCTACCAAGAAATATTAATATTTGGAGTTAGTTTTCTAAACTAGCTAAATTCCTTTTTTAATTCACTACTTGCGAAAAATTGTTGGATATTTCAGGGATACTATCTTGTGGGAAAGAAAAGGAGACAACTTTATTTGTTACAATCTGAATAATGGTAATGCACCTTTTGAAAATTTTGCACTCTTGATTAAAAAACCAGGCAAAATAGGACATCTGGGATGTTTTAACGTGTCTTCTAGTTTATTGCAATCCCCTACATGTAAAAGGAGAGTAAATTCACTACAAAGAGACACAGTGTAACAGCTAATTACAATAGTGCAAAAAACGCAGAAAGTTTTAGAATATCTGTGACCTCAAAAGTTTCTTGTTTTTTTTGTTGTTGTTGCTTTGTTTATGGATTTATTCCCTTTCTTCTCCCATGATACAATAAAGCTTTATTTCTTGCTTTTACTGCCTGTGCTTAGGAATTAGATATTTAAATTAATTGCTGGAGAATGAAAGCACATCAGTAATTCATCTATTTAGTGACAGTTGCACTTTTAAAATAGAATGGATACTACTAAATGTTCATAAATAGATTCTTTCGAATCAGTGCCAAAATGTATCCAAGGTCTTGAAGTCCAAGGAATATTTTAAGCAACTTAGAGCTAGTATGAAATGCTTTTCTTAGTAATTTGATATATAAACTATATATCACTAGAACCAACATTAACTCATTATCAGAAAAGTCCACCTCAAAATACTTATGGTTTCATTACGTTTCATCACCATGAAAATTCACACAAGGATTACAAGTGAGATTACAAATGGGAATTATATTTATGAAAAATAATTAGGTCTTGCTCCAAACTCATATGCTTTTGATTCATTTAGAGTCAGTCCATATCAGGTCAACTCAGTTTTGATTTCATTAGGGATGAACATACGTCAAACATTGTTGCCTGAGTTGAGACTTTCAAAGATCCACAAAATCTAAACTACAGTGACCTGAAGTAACATTGATGCTTGTCACCTCAAATGAACATCAGCAAAAGCATTGGTACAGCAGAGCCTATAAGGAATGCAAATACTCTCTTGTTATGACTAGGGAGACCCAGAGGCATCTTGTTCTGGTTTGGATACAGACTTCCTTTAGATTGATAATGTTTAGTGTGTTGACTTCTAAATTTCCTCTTGGATTTTGAGTGGTTGAGCCTTACTGTATTCTGACTTTTTGCTATTCCATTCTTCATATTCACTGTCTCTCTTAGTGATCCCAGGGTCAAAGTAATTATGTGTAAAAATACACAGAGCATATATAGAACACAAACAAGCTGAGGCAAAGTTCTTTTGCTGTGATAATAAATAAAATAAATTCAAATTGATGACTGTTGTTTAAACTTCTCTGGATGCTCCTGCTCAGAGCTAACTCCACGTTCTTCTCCAACTATCATTGCATTCACTTTCCAGAGCCCCCTCTAGCTTTCCCAACCTGAGGTAGTTCTGCTATACAAGTGCCCACCATCATTTATTTTTCTCCTCAAAACCTCTCTCCACCATCCTGTGCCCATTATGCTCTATCCGCCCTGTGCCACATTCTATATCCATATTTTGTGGACCATGCACTTTCTTCTGGAAAATAGTTATATACTGATTTTTTAATTTAATCTGCCCTAAAGAATAACCATGTTGGGTTGTGCTTTGCCACAGAAACCACCCTGTCAAGTTTTTAAGCTTACATCACTTTGACAGCAGGTGAGATTGACAACATGTTACTTTGATTCATTCAGGTCACACATTATTTCATAGAAATCTCTTTGACAGTCTTTATGTATACACATATAAATTTTTCAGATAACTCCTCTTCAGTCAGGTTAGCATGTCTTTGTAACTGTATTTTGTAATGCAAGCATACAATAAAACAGAAACAAACAAACAAACAAAACCATCTCTGCCTGCTTCCCTATACAATAAAAATTTTGTAACACTAATTCTTTTAATTGCAATATTCATATAAATCCCACTTTTTGAAATTCCTGTGTCTCAGAGTTTCCTAAAGATGATCCACTTTTCCTATTACTAGTACTTTTCAAAACTGCAAAGTCCAACAATATTGCTCCTGCTTTGGAGAGGAGCTCCCTCAGACAGCAATCAGTTGGATGACCTTGTGAAACAGGTCATCTTTCTCTTACTCCTTAGTACTTAACTGAGATTCTGTTTTCCAAGAATGTATGCAACTTTACATACTTGTTTTGCATTACATCCATACTTTAAGAGTATTAGATGTTAAATGGTGCATAAGTTACTGTAAAATTTTCTCAAATACAGTTTGTACAAATCATTAAACGCAGGCTGGATGGGGCTTTGAGCAATCCGGTCTGGTGGGAGGTGCCCCTGCCTATAGCAGGGGAGTTGGAACTAGATGATCTTAGAAGTGCCTTCCAACCCAAGCCATTCTGTGATTGAATGTATTATCCTTTTCTTTAAAAGCCACGTTTTTTAAAGTTCCTACTTATTTTTCCCTTAAAATAGTCCATATGATATTCTCCTTGCTTTGTTTCTGTATCTGGATGCAATCACGAGGACAAGAGAGGATCTACTCTGTTTTATATTCCCTGTAATCTTTCTGCTTTATTGTCACGGGTTATCCTTAGATATAAGTCCGTGACAAGGGGGCACAAGCCCCGGGAAGGAGAGAAGGGAAAAAAAAAGGTACGAACGGTTTGCCGCGACCCGGCCGGCCCCGGGCCACGTGCGCTCCGGGAGAGGGGGAAGGGCGGAGAGCTAGCCGATAGTTTTAACAAAAGAAAACACAACGGCAACGATCTGAGGAGGAAGGGTAATTTACTGAATCTAACTAAACCAAACAAAACGAGAGAGACAAGAGTATCAAAAACTGAGAGTCACACCACGATAGTACGAGGGAAAGCACGTGCTTTCTCCGCGGCGAGCTGAGACGGCTGAGCCGGGCCAGACGGGGAGAGGCAGCCACTCCGGGTCTGCAGCGCCACCCCACTGCCTCTTCCCGCCAGCTCCTCCGGGGATGCCGCCCCCTCCCGTCCCGTCAGGATGCTCAAAGAGTCCACAACAGTAAACGGAACCAGAACATTAACTCGTTAACTCCCAGTGGTCCACATGATGTTCTGATGTGGAATACTGACAATAAAAAAATCACAAAACCACAACATTTATGAAGACAGATTAAAAACACATATCTTGCTACATATAAAATATTCATTACCTGTAAGCATTAGATGAGAGCAATTATAATATAAGCACTTTAAAGTTATCAATCAAATTTATCCATATTAGATAGAAGCAAGATCTGTCTTGCCACTAACTCTTAGCCACAGTGTTCTCTTTTCTACTCCAAGGCAACCAGTTCCCACACAGTTGTTATTCCCCGTTTATTCTTCTACAACTGTTTCACAGCAGATTAGTTGCAGTTACATAAACAGAAGGCCACACTGTGTCTGAAAGCCAGAGGAGAAAACATGATCAACAGAAAATTGCTATGATGTCAGATGTGAAAGTTGTACAGATGATGATCTTCACATAGGGGAAGTAAAATCAGCTTACACTATTTAAGAAAAAAAAGCCTGAAATGTTATTCTCAAACTGTTGCTCCCAAGATCCTGTAAATCTGTGGGATTAAATGCAAATGTATCCCCAGATAGCAGTAAGAAAAAAAGAAATTAAATGAAAATGCCCTGCTTTGTCATCAGGTAAGAGAGTAAATAAAAGAAAATCTTTCCCTGCATGAAAAGTTAAAGTGATTTTTCACAAAAGAAGAAACGAAATTCTAAAAGGAAAAAATCTATAAAGGAACTGTCAGATTACAAAGTCATCTGAGTTACTTGAGACAAGGAAAAAGGATTGAAATATAGAAGAGATATACAAAGGAGCTACCTTTGCATACAGCATTGCCACTGTTCCTAGTTTTTCTCAGTGATTAACATCTTATTTAAAACAACGATCAAACACTTGAAAAAACAGTTCCAAGTTTACCTTAACAACTGGGCTCCACAGCAGGCTCAGCAGAGGCAAGGCCCTCTGAACCTTTAGTTGCTTCCTACAGGAATCTCATGATTGGAGTTTATGTTAAAAAAAAAAAAAAAAGGGCAAAAAAGCAAAACAAGTGTAAAGGTTATGCTGACTTGATAATCCAACGATCAATAAATAAATCACAGTGACTGTAGTCAGAGCTTCTGTAATAATACCTTACTTGTATTTATAACAACTTTATTCAGTATATTTTAACATACTGAATCCTTTACAGAAAATGAAGGTCAGTAACCGCTGTGATAGTCATTGAGTTACTCTGCACAGAGCAGTGGTCTAAAAAAATGCTTGGAGACAGCTATAACCACTTGCTAATTTATCTGAACAATGCCAAAATCTGAGTTTCTAATAGCTTCAACAGCAATTAGTTGTGTAATAGGCAGACAGCAACACGAATCAACACTGAGATTGCTGACACCACAACAGTTCACTTAGATTTCAACTAAAGCAAGAAGAAATAAGAGGTGTCAGTTCTTGACATGAAAGATTTTTATTTTGTTTCATTACAAACCATGTTATTAAGTGGGCTTAATAACGCAAGATAAGACAAGATGACAGAAAGCAAGAAAAATAACAAAACACTTTGTTTTCCAATAAACAGTGCTTATATCTGGTACCAGCTTGTTACTGAGCTCTGTGGGCCTCTGGCTGTATCAGATGTTGTCCAGGCTTGTCTTCAACGTCTGAAACTGATTTAGCTTGTAATAGCAACTAACACACTAGTGATTACTACCAAATTTGTTTTAGCTTGTCTTTAGCTTAGTACAAGTATATGCTGTAACATCTCCTTTTATACACAAGGTTTGTAGGACATGACAAGTGATTGTAACTATTCATCATGTGCAGAATGAACTACATTTGACTGTGGCATAAAGCACAATGTAGGTGAATACAGATGTGGGATAATAGCAAGAGCCGTTTATTTACAATCACAGGTTGCTAACCAAGATCCGAAGGTTATAAATTGAACTGTGATACTTCCTAGAGGTCAGTCATTAGTCAAAATAATCCAGCCCTGGGAAATGAGCCAAAACTGTGCTGGAATAACAAAGATAACAACACTATTCTACGATTCTGTGATTCTGTGTAATACATGCCATGGACAGCAAAGTGGATGCACTATGCTGCTGTTAACAAAGGAAGAGACAACAAAGCATAAAATTTGTTAACAACTTGTAAAAGCAACTTCATATAGGTTATTGTATGTAGATGAAGAAACCATCAGTATTGCAGTTCTTCTGACAAAGTACATAGGACACTACTGACTTGCTGAAAGTAACCTGTACATATGTAGGTAGTTGGATTTTCTAAAAAAAATAAATTCTGAACTTCTCCATCTATTGAAAATAAATTGAAGCATTCAAACATGACAGAAGAATACATGTGAAGGACAATGGTGTGTGGCCAAAAAATGAACTTTAATGATAAATACTGAGAGCAATAGAGAAATGGAGAATATACAGTATTGAAAGTATAGAGTACACTGCGTTTTGTAAATCTTTATCCTTGATTGACTTTGCTTTTTAGTTATTTTTTTTCAGCTATGATAAGACTAACAATCAGAATTTTGCAAATAACATGTTAGTCTGTGAGAGGATTGCTATAGTGCAGTACATATTTTTGAGTATCATTTAATTTGCTTGTATAAACATTCCTGTTCAGCATAAAGAGGAATCACTAGGAATTTTGCCAACCCACATCCAAACTCAGTGTAAAGAAAAATTCTCAACCTCTGCAGCATAAGCAGCAATTAGAGGAACAATGATAGCTTCTTCACAGAAGACTTAACCCAGATCTCTTAATAGGAGAGCCAGCACACATGGTTTTAAACTAAAGGACTAGAACAAGAAATGCATCTTAGCCTGTTCACTAGGACATAAAGCTGTACATATCTGTATGGGAACTGCTGAATCACAGCCTGAACCTCTGATTAATCACCTGAGTTGAGCAATGAGTCAGCCACCAGAGCACAGGTGAAGGCAATTCACCTTTGCTGCTGGAAGGGGTGGAGCCTGGCTCCACCTCTCCTAGACCCATTTAAGAGCTGACTACCAGGAGGGAAGGATCACTTCTGAAGATCTACTCTGCTGGAGTTTCATAAGTGAGCCCGGGATACAGGTAAGCATCCTATCTTTTCTGCTTTGGTGTGATAACTATGTAGCCAAGCTCTCTGGTATATCTCAGAACTATAACATCTGTACATTCATTGATTGTACAATAACTCATTAAGAAAGTTAGAAATGTTGTTAGTATATATGATCTTGTGCACTGTAAGCTTCACATAGTTTTCTGACAAATACAGCAGAAAGATGTAATTCTGCATAAATAAATGAATGTACTTATAAAACATTAACAATTAACTTGTTGACACCAGAGTAAGTGAAATAAACATAAGCCTTTGTCAGCTAAGATTTAGTTGATGTATTTTTTCCAAATATATTTATAGGCCAGGCATTTTTTTCCTTCGTGGTTTTTATAGTTGAAAGATCAAATGGAAGTCATTCTGAAGTCAGGTGCTTAGAAACCATTTAGGACTTTGAAACGCTTCAGTAAAACACAAGAGGACACCACTAGAGTGACTATACTAGACAAAGTAATCCAAGATGAAGGAAAAAATAAACAAATATCTTATTGATGGAGCCTTTTGGCTGCCAGCTGCAAGGTTTAACTTAGATGTGTCACAGCAATTTAATTTTCTTATTCAAATAAGAAAGCCTAACATTTGTTTCTGTATGCTTATAATTAGTAGATTTTAAAAATATTCATATTCACGCCCATTTTATTTCTTATTAACATTCCTGTAAACAAGCTCTCTAGTCAGTTGTTATTATCAGAACCCTTGTAAGCACTGGTGGAGAGGGAGTCTTAAAAATAACAAACACCAAAGCCATGGAGCTAATTTCTTTTAACACTGCATTTTCCCTACAGTAAACTACTCAAATGTAGAGATGCCTTTAGTTTGAGTGGCACTAAGAGAAAGAGACTTTACTTAAAGAAATTAAAAAGATTTTTGTTTTCACTTGCATTTCAAAGCCAAAAACTCTAGGAATTGTCAGCTTCAGTGGGCTGAAGGCCATGGCCTTTTCAGGGAAAAGTAAACATTTATATTCTAATAAAAACACCTATTAATATGGTTATTTGAATTTATTTATTTTGCACAATGTCATATAGTATGGAATATCCTTTTGGTCAGTTTAAGTCAGCTATGCTTGTCTCTATACAGCACTGCTTACAATCGACTAGAACCTTGGTCTATTATCAACAATGTTTTTCTTGTTAAAACATAGCATCATACCATACACTATAAAAGTAAAATCAATTCTTTCCCAGCTGAAACTAGGACAGAGACTCAGGATGTTGTCTTAATCTGCCATAAGAAGTCTAGGAAGAAAGAATTTGTTAGATTTCTAATAGAACCACTCAAAAAATACTATAGTGTAAAATTCTGTGAATACTGTGAATAAGGATGAGGCATCAGGCAGGAACTAAGTTAGCTACTAAGCCAGCTCTAATAGGGTGTTGTAAAAACAAAGGAAAATATCAGAATAGAAACAATGCCCCTTGCCATCCACTGCTAGGCATGCATACTTAAAAACATTTTAATTTTTTTTCTTAACCGAGTCACTCTTAAAAAGCATAAAGGAAGCAAGGCAACTGTATTGATTTCTTTCACATGGGTTGGTTACTCCCCATTACAGATGGTAGGATTTGGATATTTTATGTTAATGTGGATTATATGAACAGAATTGCAGATTAAGAGTGACCATCTATTGAATTTGATTCAGTACTTCTGCCAATAAATAATAGTAATAAAACAATATAAAAATAAAAGAAAGCAAAGATTACCATGCCTACCATCTGATTTATGGTGTAATCAGATAAAACAGCAAGCCAAGACAGTATTTATTGAAAGTAACAAACAAACATTAATCGGTTCATCAAATTCCCAAACTTAAAAAACCTTCAAATACTACTTCTTTCACAGCTTTGAGGGCTATTAGCAATCCATATGTCCTGATGAAAGCTATTGGATGAAAAAATAACTATTTTTGCTCTCTGCAGTTGGTATTTTGCTGCTTCCATAGGAAGGTCAAAAACATCCTGTTCATGTTTTCAAATGTGTTAACAGTTGCCAGATGCTATATTGAACTCAAAAACTTACTTTTTTTAAACTGAAATTGGAGAACTAATAGCAGCAGCTTTGACATAACAGAAGACATAACAAAATACACCTGAAAGAGGTTAAGAATACAAGCATCACAAAACATAGTAGTATTTTATTCATTTGTTAATAATTTAAAAAAAAAAAAGTAGAAACACAGTTGAAGCTATGTCCCTTAAAATGAATAAAAGTAAAATATTAGTATACTTTATATCCTAATCCTTCTCTAAATACTAAGAGAAGTCTTCCTATTTCAATTTTTCTCAACTTTTAAACATTTGTAGCAGTAATATATAAACTTCTTATGCAAGATATACTAACTCCTTTGCAAAAAAAAACACTAGCTGTTAGCTAGTGTAATAGTGGAGAAAAAATAGATAGTAATATTGTTACTTATATTTATATACACGTGCAGTGTAATTTATGCTTCTTAAAAGTGTAATTTTTTTAAAGGAAATCCTCATTTTTTTATATTAATTTAAAAAGATAACACCAACTTGAACAACACTTTCACATTTTCCAAGAGGATATAAAAAAAAAATCCAAATTCTATCTGTTCTTGACAAAATAAAACAAAGAAATCTACAGATTTCTCTGGATATAATCATGTACTGGAAATATTTTTGAGTCAATAGTCACTATCATCAACTAACTGTATGTCATGCTGGATGTGTAGTCAGTGCATCTGACCTTCACATGCCACATGTTTAAATCATGAGCTGGAAGTATGTAGACTTGTAGGAAACAAAAGTAGCTTATAATGTGCAGAAAACTAAAGGTCTTGAATAATCTTATAGTTTAGTACTTTAATGGAATAGTATGTGCTAAACTTCAGAGCTGTGTCTCAATCCTTGCATTGCATTAGTTGATAGATTTGAATAAATATTTCATTCATCTATGTCAAACTTTAATTATTAGTTTTACCACAGAGCAGGAAAATCATCATTCAAAAAAAAAACCTAAGCAATAAATTCATTAGGACAAGATTTGAAGTGTAATTTGTAAGCTTTTACATGCTACTTAGGTCACTCATGTGACACCTTACTCCCTGCCTGCGCAGAGTCCTTACATAGTCTAGACATCACCTGAAGGTGAACATGATCAATCTTGCAAACTCTGCAATGATCCCTAACACTTCCCCAATCACTGTTTGTAATGTCACTCTTCTGACCATCAGGCTATACTTCCACCACCCACAGTAGACCTTTCGGCACATTACCACTAATGAATGCCTCTGTCCATCTTCCCATTTCATACTTTAAAAACTACAGTGTCTGGTACTGCCAAACAGTGAGCAAATTGTTTTCTACCCTTTCAAAATGATTCAGTAAGGATCGGTTTCTAGTCCACTCATTCAACCATGTATCTACTCCTCTGCATTCTTTCAGGTTTTTTGGTTTTTTTTTACACTGAACATTAAAAAACTTCTCCTTACTAGAAGAGCTAGACCCTTCCTGCAACCAACATAGCTTAATTCAGCAAAATTCTTTCAAAATTTCCTTAATTTCTAGACCAATTACCAACAGACATCTAGAAGGGAGTTTGGGCTTGAGGGCCTCAAAGCACTCCTTCCATCCTGAACTGCTTTAGGATTTTTACATTTTCAGGATCTTGTTTTCTCATACACTGATTTAACAAATTATTCTCACTTGAACTCTACTTAAACTTTCAGGTCTGATGTACTGACAATTGTTTACATAGCCAACCAGTACTGATTGCTGCTATGACCCCTACTGTCTCTGTAATTTCACAGACAGGGATTACAAACTCTTCAAGTTCTGTTTATTAGCTCTTGGATGTAAGATGCTCACTATCTTAAGACAATCCTTACTTTCTCTTAAACAGAGAAATCAAATCTGCAATATAATATCTAATCAATTTCTTATAAATATTTATTACATTAGTAAATGGAAAGTGATTACTGTCTCTCCACTCCTTAAGTAATAAAAAAAATCAGTTCCACCGAGGAGAATAAGCTTTTTATATAGGCCCATCACAATCTGTTTTCTAATATAAGTACTTGAAGTTGGAAATACATAAAACTCTTTCACAATATTGGAGGCATCAGCCAGCCATTTCAGCTTGCTTTTTCACTGAATTCTATTACATTCAGTCAGTTAAAGTCTTGACACGCTTTGTATTTTCAGGACCTCTGTCTTCTCAGTATTTTCAGAACTCCTACTTAAATACATTTTGTTATCAATGGGAAGTATTTCTTAAAACATCAGTGCAATTCAAGAAGTCCTAATTGAGTCAAGGGAATTCACACTTCTTGATTGCATACGTACTTTTCTACTTCAAGCACTTAACTGGTTTTATATTCAAAGAAATCTCTTTAGTTTTATTATTCTTACAACATTTTTTCAGTGCTTTAACTAATTTCCTCTAAAGGTAAAACATCTTACATTCTCAATTATTGGAGTGGAAAATTGCACACATTTAAAAATTTATGAAGTAGTATGTAAGAGCCTGTGGTCTCATCAAATATTTATGATATGGCACCATATTTATTCCACCTACTTGTTAAATTTGCTTGAAGTGCTCACTGTGATTTGTTTGGCAGAGCATACCTACTTATTTTTCCATAATAGTCTTGTATGTGTTTCATGCAGTATCAACTATTGTTTGAACTGTAGCAGGGAAAAAGTAAGCATGACATTTCAGACTGTCTTTCATCTCTCTGTTAATAGAGGGTAGCTTCTAGTGGGAATTCCAGACACCACTTTTATGCGATCAGCCAGGAAAACTTAGAAGACCATCTATAAAGCAAAATACTTAAAAATGATTTCATGATAACTTTTGAATACAACTGAAGTGTTGCATCAAACTATGTGAACCTGGAAGGAAAGTATCAATTCTATTTAGTGATGAGGTTATTTCAGGTAGTTATGAATATCATATGCTTAACTTCTAGAAGAAAATAAAAGCCTTTCCAGTAAAATATCAATGTCATTCAATAGGATGGTTACCTTTAACCCTTGGACAGAGCAAAGTTTTCCCTTGTGTTAATCTAAGATTTCTTACCTTATTTATTCTTATTCAGTAATTTTCAGTCTGAACAACGCTACAAGTAGTCATTAAGATCCTACAAACAATTAAAGGGATATAAACTTGTTTAAATTCTATATATAGAATTGTTTTATTTTGCTATAAACTTAATTTTTAGCTCTGAATTGACTCAGTAAATAAATGCAGTGAATGAGCCTTTGTACTGATCAGCATTGTTCTGTAAAGTAATAATTTCTGAATACTATAGATAAGTTACAGAATCAGAGTCAGACTTTGTACCCTGTTAAAAGGATCCCCATTCTGAAAGAAACAAGAGATCAGTGTTTATGCATTCAAACAGCAGTTAGAAGATAAACACATTGCATTTCCTTTAGGATAATGCAATACTATTTTCTTAGATTTTTTTTAATTATTATTTAATGTTGAAATATTATGAGTTATCAAATCTCTCCAGGCAACAGTGGTAATCTACTGAAACTGGCAGAGTCCTGAAGAAAATACTCTTCATTAACATTTTGTTCTGAAAGCAACAACAAAAAACAAGATCCCACCCTGTTTTATTTTATTTGGAAATATACAAGTGTCATCTATTATCCACTTAAGCTGCTCTCCAGTTTTGATTTTTTGACCACATGACAAACAAGAAAAAGAAAGGATAACCCTTAGAGTTTCTCTAAAAGCTGAGTACTGCTATCTAGAAGAAATATTCAACTCCTGTAAGAGAAGCACTTCCATATTTTTCTATCTTCTACCTGTAGAAAACTATAAATCTTATAGC
The DNA here is from genome assembly GCA_037305975.1 of Chrysolophus pictus. Classification (NCBI taxonomy): domain Eukaryota; kingdom Metazoa; phylum Chordata; class Aves; order Galliformes; family Phasianidae; genus Chrysolophus; species Chrysolophus pictus. Next base: position 47,251,539 of record CM074579.1, on the reverse strand, counting down.
CTTAAAGTTATTCAGAATGCCTTCAAGCTTAAGTACAGAATCTGTTTGTATGTCCTTAAGTATTGAGCTCAAAACAGATGCACATAATCTGAACAGGAAGAAAATTTCATGGATGGCCAGCAGGTTTTGAAATGCTTGTTTTTTTTTCTGTTCTGTGTGTTTCTTTTGCTCTCCCTCAAAAAAAAAAAAGATTTCTGTATCAATGTTTCTCACATTCTACTTACAGCTGGTGGTTGAATGGTATTTACATCACTGATGTTTGTAACTAAGTCTCAAGGTAGATTAGGTTCAGTACAGCTGAGCATTTCAACTGAAAACAATTTCCCTCTGGCAAAGAGCCAGGAAGTTGCAGATGTCAGAAGCAGCTAACTGCTGTACCTAAAACATAACACTTTCATGATCTCACAACAAAGAACAGAGGTATCAATCATTCTGCTCTTATTCTTCCACCCAGCACAAGGTTTCTCACTGTAAAAAAAAAAAAAAGAGAAAATTGTGAAGATGTAAAACGTATCTTCAGAAATGGTGCATTTTGTACTGTAAACAGATTTTCTTGCTACAGTTTTCAGTTTATGCTGTTTATAGGTGCTGATCTACTTTAAAAATGCAATATTGGCTGCAAAGCATCTTTAGTGAAGATCAAATTTAACTATTGACAAAAATAATAAATCAAGGAATTTCTAGTCATTCTCACACAGTAGAGAAACTCCAAGATGTACTTCATACTTTCTACCTTCTCTAGAAATAATTTATATTAGCAGGCTGAAAACATTGTATCTGTATAAGTAGACAGTTACAAGGTGTTACAGCTGAATTTATGGGTGAGCTCAAATCTAGCCTTTCTGACCTCCTTTAAAACAGGTTTCTAAGGCAGTGGTTTTGAAAACTCTCAAGTCAGCTCTGCCACGAGGTTCTCAAAGCATAAAACTACACTCCAGTAACCAAACTATTTCATTAGGAAGTCAGTGTCTATATAAAATGATCTTATCTTTCATCAGCACGCAGAATCTGTTTAGTTTATACTAGGTAATAAAAAAGAACTTTGATCAGGAGTGTGTTAAGTTTATCTTCCATCTTCCTCAGTTTATCTTCCACCAGGCCTCAAAGCTGCCTTCTTCAAGATCTTATAAGAGATATTATAATGAAAGAGGTTTGTTTTAATAAATAATAATTTTAAAAAGAAATAGAGGCAGCAAATACATCAAGGAGTACAAGGGGAAAATGATGGAAGAAAAAAGAATCAGCACAAAAGGGGTATTGCAGATAGGAAAATTGACAACTGATTGATTATCCTCCTCTTTTCTTATGACCTGAAAAATTCTTTAAGTGGAAGAAAAAACAGTTTCTAATGGAATATTTTTTAATTAAAACATAATTAATCTTCCTAAAATTGGACAACATTTCTAACTGGAGCAATTTCAATTGTAAATTATGAAGCTGCATAAATTTGAAGTAGAATTCCATTATTAGTAGTTTGTTTGTACCATACCTATTAAGATTTACTGTAGAGTGAAGAAGATTAACTTGTTCCTACTTAACTAAACTTCCAGAACAGAACTTCTGAATAGATGGATAAACAGTCTTATTATATAGTGCTGATAGTACTTTTTCTGCCTTCTCCCAGTGAAGGATGTCACAGGAGAAAGAACGCCACATTTTCATTATTTAAGATTTACCAAAATTAAGATCTATCAATACTTGTTTTAACAAACTATAATGAAGCATGGCATTAAGTGAAAGGGGCTGGCAGTAAAGACAGGCTTTGGCATATTAAAGAAAGTAAGATTTTTAGAGCAGGTGCGGAAGTCCTCACTTGACAGATGCTTACAGTGTAGATTAGTTTGCAGATGCTGCACCATATGTTTGGTTACAGAATGCAATTACCTTTTAAAATTGATACATAATCCACACAGTAAGAATTATGTGTATAAGATTATGGCAGTCAGCTGTAATCACTATGCCTAGATAATTAAGAGGTAGTCTTTATTTTCCATATTTTGGAAAGAATTACAGGGAGAATTTGAGAAGTACAGACCATCTGAGAAGCACATACATGGAATTACCACAGATTTCAATCAGTACCTTTTTTTTAACCTGAATCACATTATCTAGCTATCTGCTCTGGGTCTGTAATTCTCATGCTTGTAATGAGGAGATAGCTGCCAAATAGATTTGCAGAAGTTAACTTTTCTTTCTAACACAGGAATAGTAAAACAAAAACGGAGATGGCATGTGGAATATATAAGTAGTACATTAAGGAAAAGAATGTTTCAGTAAGAAGAAAAACAAAAAATTAGAGAAAAGGCATTCAGTGATAATAAACACCAAATATTTGAATTAGCAGAATAGAATAAGAGCTCCACAACCACACGTCTGAGGAAAAACAAGATACTTTCTGTTTTGTTGTTGGTTTGACATTTTAGCATTTTGTGTATTTTTCCCAAAATTAGAAGCTGTTAGCACTACAAAATGGCCCAAAGTTTTTAGAATATCACAGACCACCTCTGCCTTTGAAAAAAAAAAAATATGGACTGCATATCTGAGAAGTTACTGGCCTTTCCAGATGCAATACAGGTGACAACATTACATCTAGAAGTGTTGCTGAAGGACTGAGTCAATACTAAAGAGCACAAAACAATTTCATGTATAGAAACTGAAATGAATCAGCTCTCATGTGAATTAAAACTGATTTTAGAAGTTTTAATATGATTAATCATTATAATTAATGACCTCTGAAATCCAGCAATATAAGCAAAAATATAACAATCAGAAAGGTGTATTTTTTCCCCCACTTGGTTTCTGTAAGAATATATATGACCTTCAGTATTCATTCTTTAATACTTTGTAACATTATTCACAAAACGAAAGAACAACAAAAGAGGAAATAAATACATTTTAAAAATAAGTCATAGTACTTAAAGAGTTTGGAAAACTACTCATATGAAATTACTTTGAATATATTTTAAAAAGAATGTTCCTAGTATGGAATGTTTTCATCAGGTAACAACTCTTGATAAGACCATATGAAATCAACCTACTTGTTAAAAATTGGTTATTTTGAAGGACTTCATTAAAATGGCAGTCTGCACTGATACATTTGAGTCAACAAATAGATCCAAAATTATATTCTTACTCTTCAGATAATACAAACAAGTTATTTCACCAAGTCTGACTGCCTTCTGAACATGGATTTCTGTCAACTATTGAAATGAAAAACTCTTCCCTGCACAAAATCTGTGCAATTAGAATATCTCCCATTTAAATTCAAAAAATGTCAAAAAAAAATTAAAATGTTTTGTATTGTCTCAGTGAGAGAGAAAGAACAAAGTTTCAAGGCTGCCAGCTGGCAGAATATAGCAAAGGAAATATAAATTGTCAAATTTTATTTTTGTTCTATTCTATATATACACCTCTATAAAAACTACCTCTAAGCTATGGAAAAAATTAATTCAATATCAGATATTCAACCACTGGCTCAGCTGCACACCCTCAAGCTCCTTGACTTCTTTTCTCCCATTTGTTAGCATAACTAGATAGAAATTGTTGTTAAATAATTATTATTATAATTAATTGTCCCAAAAGGAAAAATTTGAAACACTATCAAAAGCAAAAGGCTGCATGTATATCCTTAGGGTAGCAGTTTCCTCAGACTACATTTGGCATAATCTGGACTCTATTTTGAAGATCAAAAGGTCATGACTAAACTTGACAATTCATTTAGCTAAATCATAGTTTCAACAATCAGTCTCTCATCTTAAGTATTCTTCCCCCATCTAACCTTAAAGTAGCAGAGAAAGAATTCAGGTTATGACTTCATTTTCAGAAAACCCAGATTAATTCTTTCTCAAGACACTATTATCACACTTCGCAGTATTATTTCCTCTGGCATTCTCCCATTCAAGTCCTAAGAACTAGCCAAGCTAATTCCTTGGCTTTATTTCTGTGACAGTCTCAAAACTACATGGCTATTACAGGATGAATAATGGAAAGTAAAGCAGTGATGTATTCCCACTCTATCTAGCTACTCCTCTAGGCAGAACCTGCCAGCTAGGGTTAGTCTTAGGAGATTAGTCCTTTGCCAGACTACAGAAGACATAAAAGATGATCTCCAGTTTAATGTATTTGTGTTCCAATGAATTTTTTTTAAAGAGAAAAAAAATACACTGCATGCCCAGTTCTACCAAGATTATTTCTTGCCATTTAAATTCAGAGTACGTGTTCTGAATGGGTGGAAATACTCTGGCTTAAGTCAGATAAATGAGTTGAGCTGCTAAGTAAACAACAAAGTCAAATGTTACTTGTTTTGCAGATCAACTTCTTTATCTGATTTAGAAGTGAAGCAAACTCATACTTGATAGCAAAAAAAAATTACTTAGCAGATGTGCTTTATTTATCAAGTAAACATCCAGGTCATCTGAACTGCACTTCTAAAGACTGCTTCTTATATTTTTAACAGTTACTTTGAGCATCTAAACCAAATACAATAATCAGACAGCAGCAGGTCCTAATATACTTTTTTTGGACTTCAATCAACATCTGTAACAAGTTCAATCAAAATTTATGGTTATGATAATTTATTATATGTTACTATGTAGCTCTTTTATGTTGTCTCCTAACTAACTGGTCTTCATACCATTCACTACCTCAAGAAACTATTCAGATTTAAAGTTTGAAATCTGCAGAGAAAAATCACACATATAAAAAAGAATCGAATATTTGCTTCCGTCATGAGATATCTAGGAAATATAAGCTCTACAGGGAGAACTGGCAGAACATTTCATTGAACAGTGAAGGTGAAAATTAATTTTTCCTCTTTTATTCCTCAGTTATGTGCATTTCACAAGTAAGCTAATGCTTGTGTACTCAAATGCGTCTCCAGTTAGCTTTGATATTCAGTCTACCAGCAATGCAATAAGACACCTTAGTAAACTTATACTAAATTGGTCCAGTTACATGGCTTCCGGAAGGCAAGCAGAGCCAACAATGTTTGTGTACTCAAAATCAATCATACTGCTCCTTCTTTACAGAATGTTGCATGTTGAACACATGTGATGAGTCCTTTTTACTTTCATGCAATAAATCACTATCTTAACAGGCAGTGCTTGCACACAGTAACATATGGAGTCAGGTCCTGACTGATTAACCTTCATCTCAGAGCATTAACTAATTTCTTATAAAGATAACAGAAGTTGTATAACTTCAAGACCTATTATAATCTCATTCTTTCAAAAACAGTGACATACTATCATGAAGAAAAGTTGTAATCAGATGGAAAGCACAATGGCAGCAGAGCAGCATGATCATGGGCAGCAGTGAGAATCCATTCAAACACAACAGAAGCAGGCACAGAAATAAGAAAAAGAAACTGCTTTTAGAAGGCCTGTAAGGTCCTTAAGTAGGCAGGGATCTCTGAGGAGAAAAGCCCCTATCTCCACTGCCAACCCTTAAATGATGTCTGGGAAGGGGTGAATCCTGGTTACACCTCTTCTGGTCACTCTGGTGGATTGCACACACCTGTGCTCTCCTGGATTTGCCCTGTCTTCTCACCAGGTGCTCAATCACTGGTTCAAGATGTGACTTAGCATTGCCACTACAAGAGTGATTAGATTTTATCTCACAGAAGATAGGGAATAATTTATTCTCATTATTGTTGCTGTGTTACATGCTGCTAGCAAATGTACACATAACTAAGTGATGTGTGACACATCCACACCATGGGGATTATATGTTTTCTCAGGTACCATATTCTTTCTCTGAGAATTTAGTTCCCTACCCTAGAAGGCTTGATTGCTTTTAAATCATTCACCTTGCTTCGGTTTTTACTTTTTATTTACTTCCTTAGAGCAAGAAGGTTTTTAAAACAGTGCAACATTAAAGCCCTGTATGTCTTCAGTATCCCAGTCTGTAAGCTAGAAAAAATGTTTTAGCCTTCTATATATGTAGAATCTTAAGTAAATTCACTGAACTTAACTTTCTTTCTACATTAAATACAGACCAAATTTATGAAAGTACCCAGCTGTAGATTAAACTTCAGCTCTCGTGTTCATAGGTCTGGCTCTGCAGTTTTGTTTCTCCTTGTACTTGTAAAAAATTTATGTGTAAATGCGTGTAGACGTATATGTAGGTACATTTTTGTGTGTGTGTTTGTGTATCTCCTTATACCTTTATTTTCATACGTATCTTGCTCTATTTCAAATGCTGAAAGTGGTTTAGGGTTGTTAAGAAAAAGAAATAGAGGATTAGTTACCCATTTACACTTCAGAACACAAAGCTGAAAGCATTAGGAGGCTGGAATTTTCTGGCTAAATAAAGTGACTTGGTAAAACACAAATGCTGGGGCATTTTCTTAAAGTTTCTTCTTGTGGGTTGTCATCAAGATATTCCCTTGTTTCCAGCCAAGGTGTCTGCTAGACTAATTGGAAAATCTCAATTTCTCTCTGTTCTCAGTTTTATCCTTCTAAAGGAGACCAAATTTCAGTCCTGGAAGTTCAGTCTCTAATCAGGTCTTGGACTTCAGCTCTGCAGCAGGAAGGCTGAAAATTTTAATTCTCTCAAACTTAGCTGGGTCTCTTGTGGTCTGTTAAGCTAAGGATTTATTCATGGTGTGAACTAAGTATTAAATCATTCTCACTTCAGCAGGATGTTTGAAAGCCTAAAAATCACAGCTCAAGTCAGAGGGAGCACTTAGAGATGTCTAGCTTCATGTGAATGGGTTCAGAAAAATATTTTAAAATATCTGAAATGCCCAGACAGCACTTGCATAGTTTAAAGCCTTTTTTCAGAGTCCAAGGGGTAGGAAATTCCTTTAGAAAATAAACACTACAATTCTAGATAGGCTCTTAATCTGAAGAGTTAGGATTTAACTGCAAGGTATGATCAAGTTACACTATTGATCTGTATTTAAATAATAACAAATCCATGTATTCCAGGAGTATAGCAGCTATGATAATAGGTAGCAGTTACCTGAAAGCATTCAGATTTGACCAATATAGAAAACAGGAATAGAATGAAAATTTCTCTTAAATGTAAAGCAAATAAAAATAAAATACCATCAACTGCATTTATTTCATAAAAGCGTCAAAGCTCAAACTCTCTACTGACTTGATAATATCCCCAAATACTGAAACAGTGTTTTTCCACTAAAAAAATAATGCTGACTGAAAAGTAAGATAAGTTCTAGTACTTCTGATTGTAAGGGAAATACTACTAAGGATAACAAAAGTAGTTCTAGTGTAGCACAATGAAAGATGATTATGAAATGGAAAATGTAAGCAAGCCACAGGCAAAAACTTCCTGGCATTTATATACATGATTCATGGCACTGATAAGAGTATTCAGTCTAGCCTCACTTTTTCTATGATTCAGGGTATCAACTTTCAGCCAATTATCTTGTTATTGATCTGAATAACTTTTGTTTAGATAAAAGGCATCTTTGGAAAGACAGCCATCTATACTTGTTAAAAAAAGGCAGAAAATTCTACATTTCCGTTTTGTTGTTTCCCCAGTGACTAATCTCCCTCCCTGCTAGTATTTATGACTAATTTATACTCCAGATTTAGAAGATTGTCTCTTTAGTTTACAGTGCTTTTTTCCTAATAAAAATTATACATTCTCAAGTTACCTCCTGTGTTGATTCTAATAAACCTATGAGATTAATGGTTACCTTTTTCATGCTAGTTGATGTAATAAAATGCATCCAAGCAAGTGTGACATGATGTTTAGTTCTCTTAAAAATAAATTTTCTATATTTAAATTTATTACTGTGAAAGATATTACACCAGCAACTTTCACTGCAAGTTAACTTTCACTGCAAGTTAATTGTGGAACTCTTGTGGACAAATTTTTTTAGTTTGTTATTTTCTTCTCCAGTGGGTTGTTTTTCTGCCATTTTCCTTTTTCAGTATTGTCTGGATATCTCTAAAATAAGCCTTTTGTTTCCTTTTTAATTCTTGATTCCACTGCTGAGTTTGGACTTCTCATTTTGAATCTAAATGTTAATTTATTGATCCCATGTATTTATCTTGGCCTTCATTCATTTCCCCATGACCATCTAACCAAACGGAGGGCCATGTAAGTTTCCAATTTTGCAGTCATCCACTCAAATCAGGCAATACTTCATTCAAATCGTGGGTACTGTAACAATTTCTCACTGACTTAGCATCTCAGTTGACCTATGCCCCCCTCCCTGTATTTATTGACGTCAGATAGTTTTGTTAGATAGATGTTAGAGTCTCTATATGTTTTATATTACCATGACCGTGTTTGAAAATTCTTTAATTCTGGCTAAGGTTTATTGTGAAACAGAATCAGAAATCAGTTGCTTTCTATACCATACGGAAGTAGGTTATTGCTGAACGGACATCTCTGTACCCAAGGATGGCAGAGCACATTTTGTCAATCCCGGTGTGTTTTAGAAAGCATCAACAGCAATTGTATGTAATATCTCAATCACGTTTCTACAGTCATTGCTTAAGGACAGCCCTTCCGTATCCATTGCTAGAGCATAGAAAAGATCTAATTTAGGGGATCTAATAACACCTGGATTTAATGCTGACTCATCTAACTGCTATGAAGTCCAGAACGTTCAATTAAACTTTTTGAATCTTTGTTCTCCCTACCACCATAGAACACAAATCTCATTCCCATGCTCTGCGGGAGTTTTGTGCTCCCATGCAAAGTCAGAAGTTAATAAATGAAGTTCCAGAAATAACATCGCAGAGCAGAGCCATTTTCTTCACTTTCTGTCAAGATCTGTGCAGAGGGATGAGAGAAGCAGCTGCCCCAAAATGAGACTTCCACTATGAACACCACAGTCACATTTTGTAAGGCACAACCAGATATAAGGATCTTGCTTGCTACTCCATATGCTCATGACAACTTACTTTCTTTGTTATTCTCTTAATAAATATGCAGTAACAAAAATGATTGCCTTCAGAATATATTGGCTAGGAATACATTCTCCTATTTTTATGTAAAGGGAGAATTTTAGAATAAGACCATGGAATTTTAAAAACTTCTTAACTAGTAAATCTGCTGACATTTTTTTCCGATACAGTTAAATCAGTAATTACCAAATTTCATGTTTTCATGTTTATGTCAGTTTTTGAGTGCCTAACAATTTTTCAGCATTGTTGTGCTTCTCAAAATGTCACAAGAAGCACGTGACAATTTGAAAAGCTGTAGCTTTTATATGAAAAAGCATATATAAGCAGAAAAAATTATAGAAATTCTAAGTGTAGAGTATATTTATTGATATTTGCAGAAAAAAAAGTATAGAATCAAAATATTTTCATTTTTGCCATTCATTCTACAGTAAGAAAATAAAAAAAAAAATTTGAGAGTCTGAGGTTGCTTTACCAATATTACCCATCAAATTATGTATTTATGTGTATGCCTGTCAGATAATATTAGTTTCATTTCAGGGGAAAAAGTCTTTTGAAACAAAAAATGTTATTGGATATGACGCAGTAAAATATATTTTTTTAAAGCGAGTTTTCATTGGTTTTGTACAATTTTAATTTAAAATCCACATATTAATATGCCCTCATTGAGTATCTTCTGCTCTTACCCTAGTTCGATCCTTGACTCCACTCTCTTGCTTATATGCTAGTTGTACCTGCAAATATTCAGCTTTAAAATCACTCTGCAACCTAAAGTATTAAAAATAATTTCGCCTGACAAATAACTAACATCATACATTTCTTTTCAGCAGTCTTATGTTGTATTTTGTTTGTTTGTTTGTTAGTTTTGTGTATGTGTGTGTGTATCTGAGATTAATGCAATCCATGAATGTTTCTCGGTTTGCCTGAGCTTGTAAATCTATCACTGTAGTATCCCTCCAATGTAGTCAACATAGTAGTTTGGAATCCCCCCCCCCTTTTTTTTTTTTTTATTTTAAATGTGCTTAGACACATTAATGATAATAACTCAAAGTTCTTACTATCTACAAGAAGCGCAATCATTTGCTAGCTATACTGCTTCAGATTTCTATCTGCCTTTTCGGTCCTCAAGAAAAAAAACAATATTAAAAACTGGAGCACAGATTTTTGCTTACAGCAACTGTCTCTAAATATAAAGATTACTGCACTAATTTCAGAAAATACATTTGCCTAGAGAGCTTTAAACACTCATTTTTCCCATAATTTCTTTTTTTTTCCTGAAAGCTGAACACTTTAGTGCTGTTGTGATAAAGCGGGATATTAAATGATCAGTGACAAAACAATTGGCACTTGGGAAAACAATGAGGAACATTAACTCACAACTATTATGATATTAACAGTCTGAAGTTCCAGTTTACTATGAGGCCTGCTCTGAAAGTAATGCCTCCCATTTTGTGATGTTGGCCTATGATGTCACAGGCAGATGGTGGCAGTATGTTAGTAGAGGTAGAACCTTACCCCCAATATTCCATTACATTTTATTGCTTAAATGCTTTGTTAGAGCATTCAGAAATGTTGATTCTATGTGGAAAAGCACTCGTTGCACAGATAAATATCTTGCATAGGCTACTGGCTAATATAAGCAGCGACTGGGAGTCTGAGTAGGAAGGGTGCTAAACAAGAGATCCACAACAGGTTCGTGTTCCTGGTATTGTAGATGAAGGTGAATATCAAAGCCTTTTCATCATATGGTAGTGTAAAAAACATAGAAGAGGGAGAAAGAAGGAGAGGTAAGGAGGAACTGGAATCAGTGGAACAATGAATGAGGACAGAAAGACTGTGAATTAGGTCACACTTGCCTCTGCAATGTGAGTCTCCCCAAGAAAGAACAACACCAGTGTTGTGGAGAAGGAAAAAACCTTCTCGGTACAGTACCAATAGGTATCATTGATACTTGACATTCTTTTATATCAAAATGTAATTTTTACTTAATGTTCATGGAATCACTTTTTTTGCCTCCACTGCTGAAAACATTTTTCACATACTTAGTGAGACTTCAGGTCAAAAAGGGGGAAAAATACAACCAAATAAAAACAAAACAAAACAATATTTAAAACTGCTTAACAGACAATATGATATTATTGTTTCACAGAGAGGTGCATACAGTTTGAATTATATTAATAAATTATATATATTGTTTAAATTATAGAAATTAATTTCTGTAGCATTAATCTAGTAGTTTTCTCCACACAAGGCCATCATGTTACAGCTAACTGGATCATTACTCTCAGGGAATTCTTTGTTTTCCCTGACATATGCATCTGACATTCTCCAAGCAAACATCTGCACAAAGATGCTGCATTACTCTGGGAAAATTATTGTTCTTCATTCAGCCTCTAGGCTCATTATTATAAAAAAAATAAAAAGCAAAAAAAAGGAAATATTTTTGAAGATGACATTTGACTTATTGAGAAGATAAGGGGATACCTGTATAATGTTTATGCTGACCTATATTAGTTTTGGTATCTGTCAGGATGATCAAATAACTGCTCTGCAAAAACTGTGTAAGAAATTAGCCTAATGAGTTTGCTCACTGGTAAAGTTTGCGTACAAAAGTGAAATACATACAATTCTTTTACAAATGTATTAGTCAGAACACCTGCATGCATTAGAAAAACACTTCTCACCCCCTCTCATGTTAAGTATGAACATTTAAAGTAAGCAAGTTATTAGTATTCTTACCTCCATAACTACGCTTAGTGTCATTAATTTTTTTGTTTGCAAATCTATTCCTGTTATATTATTCACATCTCCTATTTGTTTCCATATTAGTATTATATAAACTCATTTGCAAAGTCACCCATGCTAACAGCTGCTATTTCAGTTTCCCTTTCTAAGAAAGAACTGACATAACGCTGCAGTATTACCTTAATCACACTTTCAGTTGAAGAGGAAAAAAAAAGTCTTTTAAGGAAGAAGAGAAAAGAAATTGCAGAAGAAAATCAGAATGACTTAGTTTGATCTTGCAAAAGATAGCCATTTGCTATAGTATAAAGTAAATACAATGATGAGCTACTACAGAACTAATAAGAAGAGAAACAATGGTTCTCTAAGATTCTGATAAGCTCATTTCTTTATTCACAAGTCAGGGTAAATGATCATTTAAAGAACCAAATTCAGTATCGGAATAATACAGTTCAGAATCACATTAGAAACAACAAACAATTAGAATCTTTCTTCTTTACCATTTCCTGTAGTATTTTCAAACTATCCTTATACTACAGGCAGCCCTGTAGCCCTTCAAAACTAGTCACCAGTCAATTCAGCTATTGCAGTTCACCTATATTACCTACCTTTGTCTACCTATATATACTATACTATGGAGACTGGTGCATTATCCAGGGCTACCACTCATGCTAATCCAAAAGTGAAGTACATGTAATGAGGCATGGTCATGGGGCCTGCACGCTGAACAAAGAGCTTGTATGCATTCAGTCAGGAACGGATATATTTGCCTTCCACTGCCAATTCCAAAGTAAATTGGAAAGTGATCGATAATCTGAAATCTGAACAGACCTTTATTTAAGCACAATATCAAATGAAGGGAAAAGAACATCAGACATTTTGGATCTAGGACATTCACCTGTAGCGCTTACTCTGGCAAGCATGATCAGCAGTGTTTAGATTGGCATGGTCTTGAGTATTTGCTTTCCATGCTAACTAGAGTTACAGTAAATATCAGGAAAATAAATGAAATCTGGTTGTAAATAAAAGCTAACAATGGTATAAAACCTTCTAAAATAAATCCTATTTTTTTAGTGTATTTCCAGCACATATTTTGTCTTAGGATATCAAGAATATGTGAAGTACAGAAGAAATGGTATTTTAGTAGACTTGCCCTGAAGGATGGTAGTTTCAGTTCTGTAAATAACAAATTGATACCATTCCAGATCTTGCAGTCGTATCAGTAATAATAACAAATGCCTAATTATATATTTAGAGTTCTACTGAAATAATGAAGATCTGTAATTTTTCTTCTGCCTTGCTATTTTTGAGTAGTGTCACTATGCTTTGTAAATGATCAATATATCTTCCAGTAAAAGTTTTCAGTATGAAGTGTTACATGATTTTTTGTAGTACCTGATAGCAATTTTTTTTTCCTAACAATGAATGCATGAAAAATGCCACATTTTCTTGACTTAATCTGCTGGGAACAATGCTGTGTTGAGAAAAAACAAGAGAAAGAAATGTCTAACATTAAATTATCCAACTCCTGACAAATCAAGTATCAGGCAACTGTTCTTTATTTTGAAACCTAAGGAAGCCTTTATGGACCTAGGGAGAACATTTTTGTTGAAGTCAGTAACAAAAATTACTTATATTATCAGGAAGAATTTTTTGGCAGAAAACAACCAGATTTCATTTATTTTCCTGATATTTACTGTAATTCTAGTTAACATGGAAAGCAAATACTCAAGGCCATGCCAATTTAAACTGCTGACCATCATGAATAACAACAGCTCAAACTTCTAACGTCTGTGAAATTTTCCTTGTACTAGAGACTAATTTTGTATTTATGAACTAACAATTTTTCTCATTTAATAAATATGGCACAGTGAAAACAGAATGGAAAAAAAAAAAGGGAAATGAAGCAATTTCATGTGAAAAGCAGGATTTTTATACACCTCTTACAAGAAAAGTATTAATTGCATCAGTATTGTTGAAAGAGGAAGAAAAATACGTATGTTAAAAAGGTAATTAATATAGTCATTCTCCATGAAACCTGGGGAAATAAGCTTATTCACTTTTCCCACCAACTTCATCTGTATAGCCAAAAAGGGAAGGGATAGAATGAATATTAACAGCATAGTTTACCATTTTCTTTAGTAAGATGATAATCTCCCAAGGTGACCTGCAATTAAGTTGTAACTCCATATTAATAAGTTGTAACTCCATATTAAATAACTATTTAACATAGGACAAGCAAAAATCTCCACAAGAACATTCATATCTAGCAATGGAACAAGAGCAAGACTCCTTCAAATTCTTTCTACTTCTTACTATAGCACCTAAAGAAGAGAAAAAATAGTTCATGAAAGCAAGATCCTTTGAAGTATTCCTCTGAGTGTAAAAATAGCAGTATTAATGTCTCTACTAAGCCTAGATCTAGAGAGTAAATTTTGGAATATCTAGACCAACATCCTTATAGCCATCAGGTGGGAAAAGTTCCAGATTTGAACCTCAGTGTACAGATTGTTATTTTAGACAAAAACAGGAACACAAGGTGATTTGGTTTATTAACCATTGAAGACTTGCGAACAGGAATCCTAAGAAGTTTGCACAACTGATCTGCAGTACAAGAGTTATTTGCTGGAGGAATCAATTATTTTTTATTAGTGAATAATTTTAATGTTAACGTATCTCAGACAATTTCCAGATGGTGAAAGGGGTATACATTTATTGAACAAGCTAATAATCTCTTTCTAGCTGCAGAGCATAATGTCAGCCCTTGGACATGATGCTTAGCGATGTAACATTCAGAGCAGCTCTAGAAATATTCTGGTAGAAGAGTCAGTGTAGTTATTTGTCCTTAGGAAAATTATTAAATAAATAAATAAATAAATAGTTATTGTTCAATATGAACTGAAAAGTTATTTCAAACTGGAAGAGATATCAAGTTTATTTATCAACTACCATCAAGTTTTTACTCCTTTTGTTTTGCTTCTTTTTAATTTTCTAAGTGTTTTACCTACATTAGCTCACAGACTAGTCTGTTGCTGAAAAAAAAATCTCTTGTAAGAAGTTTCCATAAAAAGTGATTTACCTCTAACAGTTTTTGAAGCATCTTGCTTCTTCAGAATTCTTAGAGACATCCCAAGATAAAAGCTTTTCATACTGAATTGATTTTACAGACTAAATACATCACAGAATGTTTGTTCCTAAGTTCCTGGGAAATAAGCAGAGGCAATTTCAATCATTAAGGAATTTATTTGGAGAAAAAAAAGAAAACCACTACAAAATAGAAAATGGACTCCAATTCCTACCAACTCCATTATAATTTATCTGCTTCATACAAGCAGAAGACATTCTCTCAGCAAGCTGAAACACTTTTAATAGCTACTCTCAGATGCATCTGAGAGTATAAGAACATAATTAAGTTTCTAAAGCTTGCTTGGTGCTCATTTTTCTAGTTATTGTTATTCTGTACAAGACTTGGTGCATATCCATCATACATATCCTTCTAAATGAAGCCAAAGTCCATATTCCCCAGCTACCGCTAACTTGACACAATGGTTTTGAAAAGCCAAAACTCTTCACTTGACTTTTTGTAATCAAAAACTAACACCATCATCACCATTATACGTATGTTCAACAAATACTATTTGTTTTAATTGCCATAATGAGCCATTGTCCCACATTTTTTTCTTTCAGGGAAACCAAAGATAGTATAGTTGATGCACTGCCTACACGATAGTCTGCCTACATGTCTACAGTAGACTTGCAACAAGTTGACAGCAGTAGAGTTTGTTTAGATAACAGAGATCAATAAATCTTTTTTCTATATTCTTTGAAAATATTTGTGTATCTGAAGCAAAAGTGGAAAAAAAAAGAAGTGGACTATCTAGTTTCAAAGCAGGCAAGTGAGATGACAGTGAAGCAAGTACAAAAGTACCTAAATAAGAAGGTTACAAAAGTAACAGAATTCTAGAATACTAATTTGTGTAGAACATCACATTTTCTGAAAGTATTAATAAAACAGCACAGTTCTAATGTATATTATGGAATATTCACCAGACTACATGCAAGTCTTATTTTCCTTTTTCCAGTACTTCACAGTAAAATTCATCTCCAGTTATGTTCTATATCACTTTTCTATGTTCCACCTTTCGTCTAGAATTTCCTATGATTTACATTATAGGAACTGTATTTTGCTGGAAGTTTAGAGTAGAGAAACTAGGATAATAAAGGTAGTGGGATATACTTCAATGTCACAGAACTTTGGCAGAAAATGTTAATAGTAGCCACATAAACAATTGGTCCCTGAATATTCTGACCTCGTTATTTTCAGCTATGGTTTTGATCATTTCAGAAAGGGTTTTGAAAGAAGCGATAGACTGAGAGTCTGTTTAGACATTGTTTTAATGATTGTTGTGTTTTTTTGGTGGGCTCTTCCACATTCTGCTTTATTAGCTGTTTCTGAATTTTCACTAAGTGATTTTAGCATTGTGGCAGTTTATAAGTGATACAGTAAATTGAACATTTTGTGTATACAGTGCCGGAAGATAGTGCCTCAGTTCTGCTGTTGCTAATTTTGTCACATACCTGCTAAGTCAGTCAAACCAAAGACTGCATTAAAATTCCACAATATAAAAGGAGAGCCTAATTCCAGTAACTATTATATACAAACAAGTACAAAGATCACTAAATTCAATTCAATGTAATTAAATTGTGTAATGCTTTGGAAACCAAGGAGACAATTCCTCATAATTCTAAAAAGATTAGAACCATCCTTTTCCTAACAATTTAAAAATAGCAGGAAAGTATTTGCTGAGACATGCAACAGATAAACCACCAGTCTCAAGAAAATTCCATAGCAACATAGATTGCAGAGAAACCTATTTTCCGAGCTTCACCAACAATCATTTGAACTACAAGTAACAGAATTAAAGTAAGATTCTCTCCTGGGGTGACGACTTAAGCCGTGATGATATTAACAAGAACGATACGTGGTCAGTCAGAAAAAGTTTCCTGTGGCAAACAATAGCTCCTAAATTGCAGTGACTTAGAAAAAAAATCACATAGTGTCAACAAGACAAAAGGCTTTTACTTGTTTTATCCCCCAAATGCTGCATGTTGTTCTGCTTTTCTCAAAATCTACCTAGGTTTCAGAAGCAGCAACCCCTTCTCTCATTAGATTCAGAATTATACATCATCATATCTGGTTCATAGCACGCAACAGGAACTCCTCAACTCTGAATTAACCATCAGTTTCCAGCACTGCACAAAAGAAAACATATACTCTTTTCTCACTGATCTTAAGCCACTGTCTTAGACCATTTAATCTAGCTGAAGTGGGGAAATGTCTTTAATATATACAACAATGTAAGAATATTTGTTTACCTGTGTTGAAGTTGTAAAAAACGAGTTTCTTTGTTTACACCAAGGTATGACTCTTTGTGATCTGTCATGGCTTTGAGAGACAAATGTTATCCAATGAAAAAGAAGAT
Source organism: Chrysolophus pictus (assembly GCA_037305975.1). NCBI lineage: Eukaryota > Metazoa > Chordata > Aves > Galliformes > Phasianidae > Chrysolophus > Chrysolophus pictus. The sequence continues at coordinate 47,234,432 of CM074579.1, read as the reverse complement.
GATAACCTAAGGAGAAAATAGGTTACCCTGCAGTACCCATGCAGTTACCATGCCCCTCTGCATGTCTCTAAATGCTTGAATATTTTGGAAGAAGTATTTAGCTTGCCAAGCAACCAGAGCTGTGGAACAAAACACTGGATAGCTGTTTCTTAGCATGTTATTGTAAATAAAATTTATTATTATAAATAAACCATGATTTCATCTTCTACCAAAAATGCAAATCTGCTTAATGCTGAGATATCAGCAATTCTTGACAGATGAGCTACAATGGACATGAATGAAATCCTTCTGTCTCTAGTATAAGCATGTACTTGTTAAAAGTTAGTAAGAAGTGACTCAATCCGTGTATTGAATGTAGAACATAATTTTAAAAATGAATCTGATGTATTGTTACAGAAGTACATTGTGAAAGTATCAGTCTAATTACAGATGCTACCCAAGCTTAAGAGAACTGGAGCTGTTCATCCTGGAGAATGGGACATCTGATAATGGCCTTTCAGTAAATAGAGAGGGCTATAAGACAGAAGAGGACAGACTCTTCTGCAGGATCTGTTGTCAAAGGACAAAGGGAAATGCTTTCAAACTAAAAGTGGGGAGATTTAAATGGGATATAAAGAAGAAGTGTTTTATAATAAGGGTAATGAGGCACTAGCACAGGCTGCCCAGAGAGGTGGTGGATGCGCTGACCCTGGAGACACTCAAGGTCAGGCTGGATTGGCCTCTGAGCAACGTGATCTGGTTGTAGGTGTCCCTGTTCATTGCAGGGAATTGAACTAGATGACCTTTATGGGTCCCTTCCAGCTCAAATGATTCTGATAATTAATGTTTTCTGGATAAAACAACCTAAAACAGGTATAAAAATCTATATGACTTCTGAAGAGTGAGTTTGTGGGACAAGGGTGGAAAAGAGCTGATAAATAAATGTGCGCAGATATCTGCATGCATATAGAAGTGTAGTACGTATATTATGCTCCATGGAACACAGTGATAACTAAAACAGCTACAGAATACAGGTACAGAAATGCAGATGAAAGATTTAGCTTTTCTTTGAAAGATATAATCTGCTCTTGACAAGCAAACATTAGCAGGTGTTACATTTTGAGTACTTAAATCTGTGCTTTTGAGAACACAAATCTGTTCTTTCTGTAGATTTTGAAAGTCTTATCCATGTGTCTTAGTCTCTAGACATATATTATGAAGGAATTGTACACGCACAACAGAATCCAAATGATTGTATGTACTGTATACAGCATGTATGTATTTTGGTTTCAGTAATTTAAAACAGTAACAACAAAAGTAGAGAGTGTTGTTCCTTGCCTAACATAATATTTGGAAGAGGTTTAAAAAAAAGTTTGAAGTGATATTATTCAATTCTCAGATGTCTGGTTATATTGGACAAGAATGGGGTAAGTTAGTCTAATCAGGTTCATTTTAATTCCAGAATTACTACACATCAAGATAATTAAGTAGTGGATGTTTCAGTAAATATATTACAATCTTCTATTATTTACAGAAATTATGCACCCAAATATCCAACTTCATATGATGCGCATACACATGAACTTTAATGCTGCTCAGCCTCTTACATCATTTATTCATATATTCTGCTGAATCTCACCAAACAGCATTAACTGATTGCTGTCTACATGCTGGGAAAAAGGGGGAGAGCACGTGAAACATTTAAAACACACAAGTATTTCTTCCTGCTCTCATCTTCTTGTTTGTCTTTGAAGCCAAATATAAAACACTCTAGCAGGTTTGAAGATAAACAAAGAAAATTGGTTTCCTAGCAACAGTAATTTCTGCAAAGCTCTCTGAAGTTTCTCCTGGGTGCTTTCAAGGCTTTGCCCATTGACTAGCATCTGAATAACAGCACCCAAAAAAGGACGAACCTCTGTTTCTTTTCAGAATTGAAGCACAGAGTTCAAAGACCTCATTGTCCTTCAAAAAAAAACATAAATTTCCTTTCAAAACTGAAAAACAGACAGCCAGCATACATCCAGAAGGCACAAACAGCTTTACTTCCTTGAAACATAGTTTACAGTCTATCACTAACAAAAACTAACAAGCTCCGTTTCAAAACACAAGGCTGGCAGCAGAAATTGCTAAACTAATAGTTCTCCTAATATATGAAATTGTGTTCTAACACAATTATATATATATTCCAGATATATTGTTATCATTATTTGACAAAAATAAAATAGTGCTGACTGACTTGTGCGGACTGTCCAATGGCTGTTAAAATATCAGGTGAGAGATGAAAACTGAATTAAATATTAATATTTGACCTGCCTGAGATGCTCTTTGACTTTCTGAGAGTTATATACATGGGAGGATATAAAATACTTACGTTTAAAAAATAGTGCTTTCTTGAGGAATTAACTGTCAGGAAATGCCATTGAGACAGAGCAGTACTCAAGATGGAGAGAACCTGTACAGTTAATTAATTAAAGTAATAAAAAGTGGTAAGGTATTCCTCAACACATCTGTAGGCCACTTTCTGTCAGAAGAGGCAGAGTGTGCTCCAGAGATGGCCACTTCATGATGCTGTTACCTATGTTGCTGAAAAAACTGTCAGTTGTAGATGCAGGTTAGAAACTGCAGTGACTGCTAATTTGCTATGGTGCATATTTCCTTATTGGAATTACAACAGTATTTAGAATGGTGGCATTACTTAGGAGAAGAAATATCTTTCATTTTGATATTACTATTTGCAAAAGGGTTAAAAAGAATGATGAAGAATAACATGCACAAAGAAATAACAGCTTGTACATCTGCTGTTTTACTCTGTCTTTTGACTATTTAATACAAAGATAAATCAAACAAGTGTGGAATTCACAGATGGAAGCATCTGCTTTTACCCTTACGCCATTTCTATTAGCTCTTCACGAGAAGTACTAACTGGTGAAAAGTCACTGGTGCAAACATGCATCCCTAAAATAAATTGCACAAGCAAGCAAATATAGAGAGAAGAAATCCAGACATATGCTTCTGCTAGTCTTAAAACATTTGAGAATCAAAATATGAAAGTCTGGAAGAATTAAATGATGTATAAAAGAATTGGAATAGAGCAGATGAACAAGTCATAACTTTCTACCTTCATAATAAGCCCCACAAGATGTTCCTTCATTTCTTTACTCTTCCAGTCTGGGTTTTCTTCAGCAGCCCCATTCCTTCCAGAGAAGTGGGCAGTTCAGCTACCTTCCCACTGGTGCTGTCCCACCAACAGGCTCTCATTCTCTGCCCCTTTCTCTATCCCAGAGAGTTGAACTACATCACATCCCTGCCCAGGGTTACATTTCTACAGCACACTGTTTTCCAGGCTAGGGTGTTGATACCCACCATGCTACAGCAAAGGCTTGCCTGGCTATGCTAGGAGTCAGCCAAATTGTAATTGCAGAGAAAAGAGTTTCCCTTTCCCTCTCATCTTCTTCGGCAGGTGTGTGTGGAGAATGATAGAAAACAGATTTTGTCACTCCAATTCAAGAGCAAACTTTCAAAAAGCGTGGGGAAAAAGGAACGGCACCATCCTTCTCTTTAGGATGCTTTCCCAAAATCCTTCTGTAAATTTCATATTTCTTCAGAAAAGCATATCTACAAACCATTTTATCTTATAAGGCTTCCCTTTATATCAGTGTACCTTATAAATACCAATAACAGCTATGTTCCAAACAAAATCTTTGTCCTACTCAAAATAAAACAATAAAATCTTTTTCTGAGAAAAACTGAAAACAATAATAATGAAAAAATCTTAGGGCACAGCTATTACAAGGATATCTCTTCTAATCTAATTATAGAAGGCCATAATTCCTTAGTGATAAAAGTAAAAGGACTTATCCAAAAGGATTATATCGGTTAGAAAAATTATTCACTTTCTCTTTATTTTTTAAAAAAAAACAACTGCTGTGTTATGCTTTCTGGTCTATGTGGATCCACTGTAAAGCTCTAAGTTTATAAGACTGTATAAACCCAGTAAAAAATACCATTACAAACTGTACATTATTACAGTTTTTGTATTGTATACCAATGTCAGCAGTAGCATAATCTAATAGAAGAGAGATATCAAAGTACCACCATTCCTAAAATCCAGTAGTCCCAACACTACCCAAAACCAATTTACTACACTACAGTAATCAATACTTCATATGCTTCTTGAAAATCTGCTGCTGCAAAATCATTTTAGTGTAAGCATTAGACAATATTCAGATGTATCTGTTTTAGCTTAGAATTTGCTACAAAAAAAATGTTTATGTTTCATTTATTCAGCATCAGAAAAGCAAAAATAAAAGTCTTAAGAATCACAGGAAAAAAAACAAAACAAACCCAAAAAAACAGACAATGGGAAAAATAAATGTGCAGAGGTATACGTCCATGGTACAATTGCTTGTTGAGCATGAAATTTTCATGCCCTATCTCAAGGAAGGGCATGACAAGGCCAGAAAAAAAGAGCAGACATAAACAAAAGTACAAAATGATTTTCATACACATAGAAAATAAGAATGTTCATCTTCCAGAAAAGGTCACTATAAGGAGCGTGTAAGAAAATGGCATACCATGAGTTTTCATTTCAAGTTGGAAAGTCCAGCTTATTCAAAAGTGTCAAAAGTGGAGGTTATGGAAGCATCGTTTTAGCTCTTATCACTTGTGCCAGCTTGAAGTCGGAGAGGCTCTCCTGGATACTCAGATAAAGTCCGTCGAAGACTGCTCTGCTCACCTCATAAGATATGAGCATTCAAGAACATTTTTCACTGCACCCATCCCTGAGATATCTGTTAATTTCTTCGACCTGCCCTGCACTTTCCCTATATACCAGACTGCACCATTACAGAATTTTTAAATTACACTAAAGTAGTTAGGAGTATCTGGGGGCATCCCAAGCTGTTTTCAATTAACTGTTGTCAGTTACATAGTCATTTAACCCAAATAAGTTCTACCAGAAAAAAAATATTTACCATCTGTCTGTAGCCGCACACAATTCCAAATCTGAAGCTTGATAAGGAAGAAGTGTTAGAGTATGCTGCTTAGCCATTCTCACTGTCAGCTCAATCAGAGGAATTGCTTGCCCTTATGTCTTCCTAAGTTACTGCTCTAATTTTTTATATAAATTGATAGAGTTAGTATTGTCCTGATCCAAGTAGAGTGCAAGGCAACTAGGATGTGGATCTCATCTGCTTGGTTACTCCTCATCTCATTAGTAAACTGTAAGTGGAAGTGAGATTGCAGAGTTTCTCTCTTTATTTTATGATTAAGAAACATGCCTGGCAAAGCCCAGTATTTTGTAAGGCTCGACATAATTCAACAGCTAAGCTTATTAAACAAAATAAGAAGGCTTTGCCATTGGCAGCTATACTAGTCTGGCTGCTTTTCTAGAAAATTACAGTCCCAAAAGCTGTATATATTCACACTTCTTAGCATGTACTGTGCAGCAAAGAACAGTTTCTTGCTGACCAGCTAAACTGGCCACGAAGTTTTATTGATGAGTCATAGAAATAACAATTTTTTACCTAAAATGAAAGGTCTTTGCCTTAAAAATTCCTGATGCAAATGTGGCACATTTATAACCTGTTCTGAGTCACGCTGCTGTGTTTTCTGTGGAACAAATGATGCAAATTCCCCTCACTACAACTCACTGGCCCAGTTGCTGGCAAGAAAACAAACCCAGCTTTGTTCAAACAGTACTAAGCAGTCCTGGCAAACTGACACCTGGCATTAGATGCTGCTGTGAAAAAGCTGGCTGCCCATTTCACTGATCAAGTAGAAATTCCGCGTAAAATGAAGATAATTGCTTCTAGGATCTTCTAAAAAAAAAAAGAAGAGGATGGCACAAAAGTTGCCTCCACTCCAGACCAGTGTTTAATTTTCTTGTTGACTTTTTAAAAATTATTTATATTTGTAGGTGTATTTCTTCCTTTTTCTTTCTCTCTCTTTTTTTTTTAAGAGCAGTAGGAAAATAGTAGATTGGGTTTTTTTTTTTTAATGTGTAAATGTAACAGTACTTCAATAAAATAGATTCTTTGGGGAGGAAGGAGAATGAGCAGAAGTGTATATTTATATACATATGTATGAGAAAAGATTTCATATGGCCTTGGTTATCAGCATGGTAGCAGATTTAGATTGTATTTGTCTAGTATGTGCCTAGATTTTCTGTTTTTATAATGGCGATTTGACAATCACCATTTACAGTTACACAACTAACTTCAAAATATTCCAGTGTCATTTCCACGAAATAAACATATAGAGTCATTTCTTAGAAAGATCAGACTCTTTTCCTTTCTTACTACTGCAGCACACTGATATGTAGACGAAAATGGAGCCTGATTTAGTCAGCTGCTATACAAACAGTTAAATAGGAAACAGAGAGGATAGTTAAGAAAGGAAAGCCATACAATATCCTACTTTACAGATAGTAAACTGTGTGATATTTATTGAAGGACTTGAGACTCAGTCTGTGTACACGCAGTTAGCTGAATAAATTGAATTCAATAAAGGCCCAGACAGACAAAATATATTACGGTGTTCTGAAAGCAAGACTAGTGATCTAGAATTTTATGTCTGGTGTTGTTCTGCTCTGCATATTTTACACTTGCAACTTGATTGCTTAAAGCATCATAATGCTATGCTTTTTAATATCTTTTTGAAGAGAAGCAGTCACTAATATTTTTAGAATATTATATATCGGCAATATTGCTGTCTCTGAAGTCCCACATATTGGCTGTGCTTGCTAAATGAAATTTTAAACTCAAAGGGATGCAAAGTGAGTGCTGATGTCTACTCAGCTAATCAGAAGAGTAGCTTCCAGTTGTTCAAACTCCCATAAAGCCATGCCATATTTGAGTTGAAATAATATTTGCTTCTTCTGCAGACCTGTATCTGAAACTGTTCCTGCAACTACGGCTATACCAGCAGCAGTCTAATACTGTAGCTAGAACAGCATAGGAACCCAGTTCTGTTCAGCTTCATGTTCAAACTGCTACAGGTTTTCAAATTTTATCTGAGCATTAATTAATACGTCAAGGAAAGGCAACAGAAAGCTAGGAAAGCAAACAAATAAACACAGTGGTCCTTGAATAAGAAACATAAACAAACTGTTCTAAATATAAGATATTAATTAAAACAAGCAAGAAGCTTAAATTATCTACTACAAATTCTGTATTTACTATTTTGAGTGGCTTAGAAAGCAGGCAAAATGCATTCACTCCAATATGTACATTTATGAAATATGTTTGCTAATAATAACTTCTGTTTATATTTACAGAAATAGCCAAAACTTTTAGTAAGTAAATATTAAAAAAAGAAGGTTTTGACACAAAGCTACATTATATGGAGCTTAACCCCCAGCGTACCTTTAGCAATAAGATGACATTTTAATGGAAAAACAAAACCAAACAATGTGAACCAAAAAAGCTCTAGAAAAGTATTTGTCTTGCTGGAAAAGATAGTCAGTGGTAAGATATGTAGTTACACATTGCTACATGTTTGTGACTTTTCCTCACGTATGGACATGCCACTAGTATACATATGTACATAATGAGGAATATTATCATTTATATTCAGCAGTTATAGTTTGTTATCACTGAGCTGATAAAAATAACACTGATGAGCAGACTGTGTTTTAGTAAGCCTCAAAAATTCTTACATCTGACATTTGGAACAAAGTGAATTGCATAACCGCCTACACATCATATATCCTTATAATAAAGATTTACTCAAATATTTTTCAGAATGTGTCCTGTAGAAACTGTGATTGATAAATCTGAAGAAAAAGGACTGCCAGAATAATAGTTTAGGATGCACATTCCTGACAGAGTATGAAGTAAATGTTCATTGACTGTAAGGTCCCAGATCCCCATGGATATGATGAAGCATGAACATCAAAGCTGGGATAATGGATTCTAACCATTTGCTATAACTCCCAGTCACTACATGGCTACAGAGAAGACACTGTACTCAGTTGAAGTAAGTTGTGTAAGAATTGGGCTTATTCCTGCACTGTTTAGCAAAGCCATTATTGTGGGCAGAATTGTCTCTGTTTTGACAAACCAAGCAATCAACAATTATTTTTAGATCATTTGCAGCTAATTTTTTTTAAAAATGAAGGGACAGTGTGCAGGAACTGAATTGTAAAGCAATTTATTTGAGCCCTTTGAAGTTGGAAAACTGCTTCTAAACAAAATATTGCTTCATCCTCTTCCTTTCTGCCAGTATGTTACAAGTCTGAGTCTAACTCCAACTCCTATTTAACCAGTGATTTCAGTGGGCCTGTTTCTGCTTGTATGTTAATTCAGTTGGTAGTGGAATCTGATCACACAAGATGATTCATGTGCAACATGGAAAAGAGAGCATAAATTTCGCTTTTGGCCTCTTAAGAGCTCTATCATTCATTCAGAATAGATTTCTGACGGCATTTCAATGCACTGCCCACCTGCTTCTTACCATGTGAGTTACAAAATCAAAGCAAGTCATAATTTTTATATTAAAGTACTTGACATCCAGTTCTGCTCATTCACTCAGAACCATGCAGTATGTGGGTCAATCATGCACAAGCAGACAATCCTTCAGTTTTCTAGACTTCTCAGGAATTGCGCTGCTATTCTGAATCCTTACAGAATGATGTTATAGACTGCATTCCCTTCTCTACTGTGTTATGAGACACATAAGCAATGAAGTTACTGGAGAGCCTTTAGCTTTTTACAGATGAATAGAACTCTTCACATTAAACTCAACAGACATTGATTCTCCTTAATTTTACTTTTCTGACACATTGTAATTTTGCTGAGAATGCACACCATCCAGGCAAAATTACAAGTGTCAACAGTAACACGCAACAATAAATACATTCAAGCAATGCCTTCACTGATTTGAAAGCTAATAAATTAAAAAAAAAAAAAAAAAAAGAAGAAGAAGAAAAGACAAAAATAAGAAATATAGTCAATATTCTACTTATTTCTATTCTTGGTGAGTAGCATGTTGAATATTCTATTCTTGGTGAGTAGCATGTTGAATATATCTTTTGGTGGTATATTTTGACAATTTATCACTTGCCTTTTTACTTCAATATTGAAAGAAAAAAAATGTATTCACCTACAAAATTATTATTTTCTTTTTTTTTTTTTACATGGGTAATACTATATTTTTAAAGCAGAAAAGATGGAATAACTGGAAGCTAAGACAGTGAACCATAAGATGATTGCTTTTTTTTCTCCTTCCCCCCCCCCCACTTTAGGCAGGTACATTGTAACTCCCTTCAAAGTTATCATTATATAGCCTGTTATTCCTTGAAAGAAACCGTACACTGTGTAATATTCATTAGGGATAACAAATCTTCACAGCAGTGACAAAGGCTGCAGTATCACCAGAGTGCTTAAAATTTCATAGCTTCCTTCTCCATTTCTGCTGAATTCAGTTGTGTTCTAATCTCCATTTAGAATGCAATATCTCCAGCTGAAGGAAATATGTACTCTTGATAAGTGCTGAGTAAAGTACCCTTTCTTTTATTAGTCAAATGGTTGTTGCTCACTCTGTGTGTGATTTCCACTTTCTGTTAGTGATATATACACGTATAATTTCAAAGGCATTGGTTTAAACAGGATATTTTAGTTACAATCTCCTCTCCTAAAGTTCTCCCCCCCCCTCCCAGGATTCTGCTTTTCACATACATTCATAGCTTTCTCTGCTCATTAAGATATCACTGTATGCTTCTCACAGTTTCCTAACAAGCTGATGCACTATACTCTATGGAGTAAACAAATCCTTTCATACGTCAGATGAGGCACATTTGTCAAACTGTACTGAAAATGTAGAAAGTGAACTAATAAAATAAAGTATCTTTATCGAGCTTTCTGTTTGTTTTTTACTTCTCTCTCTCTCCCCTCCACATGTCTTTTTTAACAATGCAGTGTGAGAACAGTCAAAAAATGTTCAGCAGAAAGGCCAGTGCACAGAGGCACAGACCTTCACCCTGTTCATGGAAGGCCACTGGCCTTCCATGAGTGCTCTCTATTTTCTCTTTTACTCACTTCACTCAGTGCTTTGGCACATCACTTCTGCTTAGCACACAAATAAGAACACTCAGTGTCAATTGCTGTTTATTTACTCAAACACTAGCAAATGCCTCATCCCACAGAGGAACTCCAGAAACTAAAAAAAAAAGTCATTTAAAAAATCACATTTTTTATCCCCTTGTCAATCACCTCTTATTAGTTCCATTATTGATTTTGTTATTCATTTCTCCTCTTACCTTTCCTGTCACTGTGTATTTTCTGATAGTATTTGCAGTTTAGCTTTTTTAAAGTATAGAATACCAGGAAAGAAGTAGGAAGGAATTCAAGTTACAGCCCAAAATGTGGTGATCTCAGATCTTTTAAATGTTGTCTTTGCTACAGTAACTGAGTAACTGCTGCTGGAGTGCTGTGCAATATTTCTGCTGCTTCTGAAACCAGATACAATACCACAGATTGTCACAACTGGAAAAATTCACTGACTTGTTTTTCCAGAAGTTACAAGCCATAGATACTCATAATATGCCTTCTTTTAGCACTGTCATTTCTATTTTTATCACTGTTCATTGGACTTGCTACTTTTTGATTTCTGGAAGAAGAAAAACTTCAAAAATGAAAAGAAACTTATGTCTAGAAGAACATTTGAAATGTTAAAAATCAGAGCAAGTTATATTTTGCAAAATATATTAAAACAAATTACATGGGAAGTAAACATAATTCTTCATAGTCGTTATCTAAAAATCATCCCATCAGTATCACTACATACCTAAAAGATTTAATTATATCACAGACAAACTTGTATTACAGAAAGAAGAGGTTTAGATTTCACCGAATACTATCATACTTTTCAATAGAATGATTTTTGTTGGTTTTCATTTCTATTTATCATTAAACTCACAGAACTATCGAGTGGCCAAGTCTTACTTTAAGAATTCTATATTCTTAATTCTAAATTCTATCTGATTGTGTATTCTTCTATTATGCCTTCAAATCCAGAAATTTTCATTTTCATCATACATCCACATTTTTGTTGTAATGTTGATCAACATCATCTCATCATTTGGCTTGTTAAAGTAAAAATGTCCTAAATGTGTATACAAGTAAGATCATGTGAGAAAAGTCCAAAATGCCATTAAACATTTTTTAAATTTTAATTTAAAGAATTAAGATTTTAAATAGTATCAGGATGTAAAAGCAGATCACAAGACTTTCATTTGACCTATATTTTCTTCAGAGAGATGGAGGATTATGCAGGAGTGTCCAACCTTTTGTCTTGTCTGGGTGAGTGAAGAGGAATTGTCAGGGGCCTCACATAAAATAAATAATGCTGTTAATGAATGTAAGTATCAAAACTTACAGTAAAACAAAAAATACTGACACAAAAACATGAAAGTAGGGGGTTGGACATGTATAATCGACAGCTTTGAATATGGGACTACAATGTAAGACCTTGAACTGATGCAAATGATTGGCATTCATATTTTTCAGAGGATAAATTTTCACATTAACTACATAAGCTCATATATACTGAATATCATTAGAGATTAGCATAATACTTCTATTAGTAACACTAGCTTATCTAGCTGAGTTATGCATTGTAGATGAGAGCAAAGTACTGGGATGGCAAGAGTGAGCTTTAAGCGTTTCTAGAATGGGTTAAGGAATGACCACTTCCAGGACAACTATTTTTACCTTAACTACTGTATTTTCAGTAAAAAATATCTGTACGTACATAAATGATAACTCTCCCTTCTGTATTCCAGACATTTGTTTCTTTCTACTCAACTAACGTTCTGTACTGGAATCAATGTAAACTGAAGTTGATGCCTTTTAGGATACTTGGTGGTTGAAAATAGCATGTATGTATATCAATTAAAACTTACTTTTTTTTGTTGTTGTTGTTTTGAAGCTATGTAACTCTTAAATAATAATTACTATAGTTTGTGTTATTACTATTGCAATTTGCAATTGCTACTACAACTGATAAATTGGAGGAAAAAAAAATCCTTTGTTAAATGCTAAGTTATTAATTACTTAACCACGATTCCCATGGTTACGTATTGTTTCTTTTTCAATCCAAGTAGTTTCAATCCAGGGTGCCCATGCTCTACATGTTTACACAAACATATGAATGTTATATAAACACTTCAGATTAAATTCACACAGTAGATCACACAAGGCTACAGCTGATGTTTTTTTCCAGTGGAGAAATGCTATGATTTTGGTAGAAAGTACAAAGCAAAGTGACAACATTTCATTTGTGCGCAATGGGTTTTCCGCTGGAAAGCTGTTTCCACAGAGAACACCTGGTGTTGTTTGTATATTTTTAAATAAAGCTACTGTGCCTAAAATTCTTAGCTAGAATCAGCTATCATTTCTATTACAAAAGCACATTAACATGAGAAAGCCTGAGACTGATGAGGAGGGAGGAAAAGAAACAGCAAACCAATGATCCAGGCACAAATTGATCTGTCTTTAAAAAATGGCTGAGTTGAAAAGACATTTTTGATCTCTGCTCTAAACCAAACAGAGAAAAACCTAGGAGCTTTATACTGTTTTACACCCCTAGCTGAAAACAGCTGACACAGAATGGAGAGCAGTGCCACGTGTTCAAATCCTGACAATAATTATTCCTCTATTGGGGTAAGTTACAATTTATGCACAGAACTATTTCACTACAGCTACATTTTTTCAAATAAAGTTACTAATTCATAGTTGGAGGACAGGAATACTTTCTGTACAACAGGACAGCAGTCTGTCATCAGAGCAATTCTTTCAATACCATTGCTTTAAATGTCTCAACTGACAAAACATCAGTGTCTACCACCACCCTGTATCTCATCATCATAGCAACAGGGGTTCCTACCATGACAACAGACTCTTTGATGTTTTTGTTTGAACGTTCTTTCCCCTACAGTTTTCTCAGATATTTTTACTGAATAATTTTCCATGAAATTACTACTGTCTTCTGAGGACTCATTACTCTTCTATTGAATATATCTTGAGCCTGCATACATTTACAAATCCTTATTATTTAGTCAAAACCTTAGCTTAGTTCAGGCTCTAAGATCTCAGCCTTATCTCTGTTGAAATACAAACATTCTGGTGAAAAATTTGGACAAAAACATAGCAAAAAATAAAATAATAAAATAAGTAAGAATTAATATTTCCTCTGGATCCTAAAGTATATATAAGCAAAATTTTAAAATTTAATAAATAAAAACATTCAACAGATACTTTTTGTTTCTATAAGCACGTTTCTGTATTTTGCATTTCAAGTGTAAATTCTAAGTGCCCCATGACTACAGCTTTGCCACATTCTTCCTGATTTTTTTTTCATTTTTGTTAGATTATTACAAGTTAAACTAGAAAAGTGAGCTCTGTCACACATAATAATAACTAGTTTGCAAAAGATTTTCCTCCAAAAAACATATAACAGTGCCATATATAGAAAGCTAAGATATTCTTTAGTACAACACTAAAACTATGTCACTGTTATGATAACATTTTTACATTCTAGAGGAAAGAACAATAACCATATCTCAATCCTACCAATGCTAAGGTAATTGTGTTACTGCAAGTAACAAAACGTTGCTTATATTTTTCTTTTCACGGTCACGTTTCTTTTTCACATAGCCAAACTAATCCTGATTGAAGTTCATAAAATGGCTAAGAAATGTTCAACAAATGTATATTGTTTATCAGAAAAAAAACTTATATTTAAAAGACAGCGTGCTGTTTGGATATTCTCCTAATTACTGTGTTGGAAGTCAGGCCACAAAATGTGAAGATCATTCAGTCCTGTGAATGGAAGTCTACATAATTCATGAGAGAACGTGAGTTGACTTAGGAAAACACCAGCTCCAGAGCATTCATATCAGAGCAATTAGATCAGAAATGTCTGTGATATCAGAACAAAAAGGCAACTTTAACCACGTTCATTTTTTTTTAATAGGAGCTGTACATAGTTTTCCATAGTAAGAAAATTTGAAATGTCATAATTTTTCATAGAATCAAAATACTTAGTAGAGAAGTATTACAGTGTCTCCAAATAAATTCCTGTTTTTCTATACATTCCAGTTGTGGGCTTTGAGCACAGATCACTATAAGTCATTGTGTTGCTAATGTTCCTTTTCAAAACAAACACGCTAAATGTATGCCCAATAAATGTATAAATATCTTTTTTCACTCCATTATTTACTGCTTTGCAAGCCTCAACAGTGATCTTCACATAATACTTTGGAGAGCACTAACACCCAGAAGGAGCTAACAACTGTGAGCCTCTGAATAGATACCTTCCTGAGTCCAACAGTGTACCATACTCTCAGAAACATCCTGATGCTTTACTTATTGCCATTTTCTACACGGTTCAGTGATCCAACATTTAGCATGAATCCCTATCCTAAAAACCAAGCACTGAATAGACTTAGAGTTTTATCTTACTGTACCAAAAAATAATTTTAATAACCTTTATTATATTTCTTAATCTTCATATATTGGGAAAATTAATACAGCTATAACAAAAAAAAAAAAAAAAAAGCCTTTATTACATCCTCATACTTACAAGAAATGCAAGTCTCTGTTTTCAAGAACTGCATACAATATAAAACAAATGTTATTTTTTCAAGTGCAGGATTCCTTCTAGAAGGGCTAAGTAAGATTCAAGACTTTGTACAAATAATGATTTTAAACTCCTACTCATTTCTAGAATTTCATTGAATTCCACTTTTTTTTCTTAGAATGCTTTCTTTATTTGTCAACTTTTCTCACATAAGCTTATGTTTCACCTCACCCAAATAGTTTTTAATCTGGCCATGAATGCCTTTCAGAAGACTGACACTGTTGATATACTGGTATAAAGAACTTGTGTATCTAAATTTTTTATGTTCCAAAGTGACTAGAGAATTTTTTTTTTTAAATATTCCAATGTATTTTTAAATATACAATAAAGGAATTGCTTATGTTTTTATTGTAGATAGTTTTATGAAATAGGAAATTAGCTATGTTTTCTTTTCATATTTGTTTTTTTACAGCCCTAATGGTATGTATCTCATCAGACCCACAATGACATCTTGTGGCTACTTTGAAACAATTTTTCAGTGAAAAATTTTTGAGTAGTAAAATTTTCCACTGAATTTCCCAGAAGACTTTCTTGCATAAAAAAAGTTAAACTTAGCAACAAGTCTGTATAAGCCATCCACCTACAACAGCAGGTCTTCCTGTCTCATGAACAACCATTGCATCTCTTCCATTTTTCTGGGTAGTGGAAGACCAACTACTTAACTTTTTGCGTAAGTCATGTCCTGTGAAAGTGGCACTATACCAAGTGAGATATGACAGAAAGACTTAATACTTTCAAAAGCTGATGCAGTTAAAGTCTGCAGCATTTTAAAAGGAACTGTAGATAAAGGAAAGCTTAATATAAGAGTGATATACAAATTCAGGCCCAAAATAACCCTTTACAAAATTTTTGGAAATTCTTGCTCCATTTTGTTCTCGCTGATGTTTGGGATGGATAGCTGCTATGAAGTTTGGTTGTTTTCTATCAGCCCTCAGATATTTTTATTAGGCACACATTTTCATTATTTTTTCTTTCTGCATACATGAAGCACAATAAATATGTTGGGTTATGTTTTAACCCAGAACTATATTATGAATGTTAATGACTTCTTATGAAAGTCATTATAATGAAATTTGACTCCTCAAAGGTGTTTTATTTTTCTCCTTTTTTATTTTTCTTCTTTTTCTGCAGTGACTTCTAGCTTCAAGTGAACAATTTCAGTGATAGCTGTATTTTTGTTTCCTTAGAATTTAGCTAATAATTCAGTATCCATGCCCTTGCAGTTAACTTAGGTTTCTCAGTTTACTCTATTTCTGCTAAAATTTTGTAGCTCATAGGTCAGGCAGTGAGAAATCACACACAGGTCTTTTTACACTATGTCACGACTACAGCATTTCTTATTTATTTATGTAAACTGGCATCCAAAACAATGAATGTAGAGCAACATTTGTCTAACTCTACAACGGGAGACGCTTTAGATATCTGCTGACACACTTCATTAAAGTACTTGAAATTCTACTATTGCATATGCCAGAAGGTGCCACTCTATTGGCAGAGGTAGGAATCCATTGCCTGAGCTGCTTTGAAATTCAGGAAGTGAACAGTGCTGCACCCTGGTTCCCTAAGGAAACTGATTCAATATGTATTCTTAGCACACTGACATACAGCAAAGAATTTATTTTAAATCGTCTGATTAGGCAGAAGAAAAGCCACACCTTTTGCAGAACAGCCTAACACAGGTTTTTCAAATCAGCCACATGCAGCTAGACTCTAGACAGACACAAATGGGCACAAGATCAGGCAGGTCTTGTCAGTAATTGAACATATGTTGTTTTGGTTTGCTGCACAATAGATTGTTACTGGCAGTGGACCAACAGGTAACACCAATCAGCTCATTGGAAGCTATTAGCATTCCCACCAAAAGGAAGATCATAAGGTTTAACCAAAGAATGCAGGCAGTCCTGAACTTGGGACCCCCTCAGGAAGCTGGGACAGGACCAAAGGAGCCATGTTGTTGAGGTGGTAAATGTTGGAAGTGAGATTTGAATGGTTTGGGATTCCAACACAGTCATGAATAGGAGTAGTGATGAAGCAGGAAAGAGCATGGAACTGGATTACTGTTGCTGTTGAAGAGAAAGACTAGCAGCATATTTAAAAGAAAAAAGAAGAGAGGGGGAGGAGACAACATGGGATTGTCAAAGCCACCAAGCCACTTATCCAGATTTCTACTGTGCAAAGCATTCCTCATGTTGAGGATCTAGGCAAGAATGGAATTCCTTGTTGAGTCTAGGCAAGAATATGTGAGCCATAGCCATGATGATATTTCCATGGCACATACTTGAGAAGACATTTCTGCATTTCTGGTATTTATTCAAGGTTGATTTTTTAATTTTGTTTTTCATTTTAGTTAGGTAAAAACAGGTCAAGATCATAAACAGAACACAGCTTTAAGCCATTTCTGTTTATTCCTCAACCCTTGAGAATGTTTCTTTCAAAACACCCAAAATTGTAAGAGATCATCCTCAGGACACCTCCCTGTATTCTAGAATTTGACACCTCCTTCCAATCTTAAAAAGTACAAGTCCTTGGAAAACAGCCTTACATCTATTGATTGTAATGCATGTACTATTCAAGTTCTACCACTTCATGTCACTCTAACCTTTTGCAAGAATCTTAATCAACAACAGAAGCTCCAAAAATACTGGATAAGACGTGGATCAATGCCTTCATTTTGAGTTTGAAAACTTCATTTTCAAGTTTGATCTGAGCAGCGGGACATCACAATCTCACTGCCTTTTTTTCTGATAAGAGAACATGTATGAAATCTAACACATACAGAGGGAAAGCAGGGTAAGTTCACAAATTCCTATTTGGGCTTAACTTTATCTTAACCTAAAATCCAAGCCGTTGGATCTCCTGCTGTAAGAACAGAAAAAGTGAAATTTACCTTAATCTTGCTGACTTGCAGTTGTGCTCCAAAATGTTCTTCAATGAAGGAACAAATTCATAGCATAAACGCATAACTGTGGTGTGTCCTGGGAGTTGAAAGTCAGAGTTAACACTCCACCATCACTGCCTTATGTGCTATATCATGGGTGATTCTAGAAAAGAGAAGAAAATCATAGTCCTGTTCTTCGTAAGGAAAAAAAAAACTTTTATAAATAAGTAATTTATGCAGAATATTAAATTCTAAACTTTAAGTGAAATACTATACATATGCTCAATTTTTCTTTTTATATTTTATATACGTTTTATATTTCATTTCAACCATGCCTTCATTTGCTCTACTGAAAATAAATTAAAAAAAAAAAAAACCTTGGAAACAACTTTTAACTTAAGCTACTTTTTACAGAATATCACAAAACATGTTTCTTAGAAGGATTTGACTACTTCCTATTTCACTGATGGGACAGTGTGTGTTGCCACCACAGAACCACATCTACATCTTACATTCTAATATCTTGACATCATAATCTAAAGTGAACCTTTAAGAGTAAAGGTTGAATGAGTCATGAGACTTGATTGCTTTTGTAAATTGTCCTGTGGTATGCAAACTATCCCTATTATTACTTTCGTGTTTACAACTAAATTGCACTTGTCTGTTGTATCAAAGTTAATGAACTAATAGTGTTAATGGAAGTGCTAAGAGCTAACAAAAGTATTAAGTAATGCATGCAATTAAATAGTTATAATCAATGTCTTCATGTCTTACTGATAATAAAAGTACTCTGCCACCTCCAATCAATCTCCATTAAGAGGATAAATTGCTGAGATTGTATAGGAATGCACCCTTTTGCTATTACAAATTATATACTATTAGAAATATATTATTATTTTGGTACTTTTGGTATTAAAGCATTAAGAGCTCCACCTCTAGAAAAATCTAACAGATTCTCAACAAAGAGTATTGGGTCCTGATATAATTTCTATATGTAGAAATAATTGAGACTGGATAGCTCTGTGCTTATTTTGCAGGCAAGCAAATTTATGCAAGCCTTTTCCTTATTTGATTGATGCACATGTCTCTTCAGCTTAAGTCACTACATTTCCAGATGGTTTGTAATACAGTGTACAGTTAAATTAACCTGATTGATTAGAGCTCTGGTCCTGATGCTATGAGTTTTCTACTTCATTTATAATTATATGTAGCTCTTGATCATGACAATGCTTATCTTCCTCTAATAAAAACCACTTTCAAACAAGCAAGTGGTGTCGCTCTGAAATTTTTTGTGTCCATTCTGAAATAAGAGTACTACCCAAATACTAGGCCTAAGCACAGTAAAAGAACTCATTAATGCCATGAATATTTTAAAGAAATCATGTATCTAGTTCATAATTTCCTTAGTTATGATGTACATGCATTATTATTTTGAATTTAATTTTCTCTCATATTATTCTGCAAAAGCCATTCTTATTTGGGTTCAGCATTACAAGATGAACTTTTGTGTATGTAAAGCAACTGATTTTTCCATAATTAGAAAACTAAAATGTAAGAGCCTAATTTCAAGGGTAACAAATTTTAGACAAACAAAGCACAGGATCAGATTTAAATCAAACAAAGGGAAAAATATTGAACCAAACTCTCAGAACCTGAGCTTAATAATCTGTAGGGTTAGACTATTCAAGCTCTTATGTCTGTATGGCTGTATTATATCATACATCACTGTGAAAACATACTGTGTTTCATATATATTTTATTTGAATCCTCGAATTATACAATGAATTATCTATACCATAACCTTTGTAAAGGAGTGCAGACTATGTCCTGTACAAACCTTGTTATGAAACATTATTTCATCTCCACCTTGTGGAAACCTTCTGCATAACTATATTTTTGTATAAAAATGGATTTCTTGATGTGATCCAAATCTTTCCAGTAATGTAGCTATAGAACTCAGTGTATTCACAGATCCTCTTAAATTTGTCGTAATGTACTTTACATCTCCAAAAGTAGATTCTCTATTAGATGGGCCTGAAACTGTCTGAGAGTCACCAGAAGGGATGAGAGGTGAGGAGGGGAAATGCCAGTATCAGAACAGCTCAAAAATAAGACTCGGGTTTTTGTCCCAAAGATCATTGAATGCAAAGTTGAATATGAAACAAAACTAGAATGTGCTCAACTGTGCTGAACTGATACTGTGAGATATTTAAAATACCACTGTATTTCTGAGCACTAATCCTATTCAGCCTCAAAAAAAATTCACTGAAGCACTGAAGAGTTCATTTCAGGAGAAAGAAATCAGGGACACAGATAAATGATTAAAAAAACAATCTTACCTTGCTCTGGAGATGAGAGTCCAGCTGCAAAACTGAAGTGGCAGTTTCTCTGTGAAATCCTCCTCTCCAGCTGTACTTCTGACTCCCAGAACATATTTTCCTCTGCCATTTAATGGTTTGAAAATGAAGGCAGAAAAGCAGACCTAGAGTGATCATTAGGACAATTGTATTTGCATCTTTACTGTTATTAAAAAAAAACAAACAAAACTTATTTTAAAAACACTGTTAAGTTCTATTTTAATGTTTTCATATTAGAAGGTTGTTACAGAAATACTTTAAATTAATAGTTCAGAGTCTCTTTTAATTTCTATCTTAAAATAATGGTAACTTTTAGGTATTTTTGTTTTTGTTTTTTTTTCTCTCCCTCTTCTTTTCTGTTTTTTCTTCTTAGTGTTAGTGCTTAGGTTAAGCAACTATTTCTCTATCCCAGGTGTTCAGCATACAGTTCTCTTATATCTCCTCAGCTTTTCCTCTGCTTGACTGAATATGTCAGTCTCTTCATGTCCTATTCTCCATTTCCCTGGTCATCTATGAAGCATTTCCATGCATTTGTTTTCTGAAGTCATCTCCTTTTCTTTAAACTGTATACAATGTTTTAGCTAAGACCTTACCAGTCCCTTGTAATATTGCTATTCTCTGGTAAAAAATTAAAATATTTATTCTTAGTCATCATAACTACACCACAGTTCTTCAGAAACTGCCCACCCTGCCTGAGTGTGATATGTCCAGGAGAGATTTCTTTTTCTCAAATTCTTATCTTCCCTCCAGGCCTATCTAATGTTTGTAGTAAAAATATTATTATTTATTTTCAAATCTACAGAAAAAAAAAATTGCTTTTGCTAGGCATGTAAATTAGAAAAATGAAAAAAACCTGATACAGTAGACAATATATTTTTAATAGCTGTATTTATGTATATGTGTAGGGACATTTAATTAAAAAATGCACGTTGAATCAGATATTTTATTTCTTATATTGCCACCCAAGAGAGGTAGAACTTTGGGGAGTGTCAGGTGTGCAGGCACATATTGGACAGAAACCTGAATGCATCTCCAGCTGATATTCTGGTTTAGCATCAAACCCAATAAATCCTTTCTCACAAGCGTCTGGTCTGCACAAGTCAAAAGACAGTACAGTGAGCACATAATTGCCATTTTTACATCACAATTAAATCAGTCAGAGGACAGGGATTGAAATACTCTTCTACTTCTGAAAACAAAATGCCCTGTACTCGTTTAAAAACGATATACTTTCTCCATGTTTAAAGACTGCTTAAAAAAAGTACGACATTACAGCACAGATAAGGACCTGTAGCTATATGAGCCTCTCTGTGCGACAACAGCAGATGGCAGCACGAGCTCTGTTTTAAGCACTCAATAAAAAACAGTGGTTCCAAAGCACCAACGCTGTAGGTGACCAACTGCTTCCACCGGAGTTGCATCTTTCCTGAAAACCAAACACTTTTCTTGAAAATCAAGTTATCTGAGAAAATATTCTCCCTAAATTTTTGATTGAAACTGAAGAGTTTTGGCTTCAATTAGTCCACCTAACCCAAAGCTACCTGACATGTTTCATTTCCAACTAATTTTTTTTATTTTTACGAATTCAAAAACACCAAATTCATTTCCTTAGGTTGGATATTTGGGGAAGTAGCAGTGGGCATCTTCTCCTTTACAGTCTCTTCCGCTAAGCTGTCAGAGGCTCCAAATGCTGTTTGAATCTCCACATTGCAAGTCAAGCAGCCCTGTCAGCCAAAACTGAAGCCAAGACCGTGTCTTTCTAGCTACCATTTCTCTCTGCTTACTTCGGTATTCCCACAACTAAACTGAGAGTCATTAAAGAATAGACCAGAAATGCCTGTAAGGTGCTAAGGGAGATTTCATAGTTTTGTATCATACGGCACCCTTTTGTGCTTATTGCTAGGCAAACATAGTATAAAAAAAGGCATAACTTTGTATAAAAAAAGAAGCAACAGACAGAAGGTAGGAAATGAGACTAGCCAATGGAAGAGGCTGTGGGCACTTTACTGTCTAGAATATGAGTGTCTAACCTTCTGGCTTGCCTGGGCCACACCGAGTGAAGAGGAGTTGTCTTGGGCCACATTTAGGTAAATAATAAATTAAGTTACTTATTAAGCATATTTTTTATTAAAACATTAAAAAAGGAGAGCAACAAAAACATTAAACTAGTGGGATATACTTGGTTTTTGTGAAACCAGTGCGTCAGTCTGGTTTCAAGGTGTTTGTCAAAGGCTTTTAATAAAATTTTAATCCTCCTGCACTTCATCCTTAAAAGTAGTTCTTCACAAATGCACACACTGCCAAAAAGGAAAGGCATGGCTGTGAAGTGAGGGATATTTTTCTCTTATAAGATAGGTCTTCCATTTTGAACACTGTTATGGTACAAAACACAGCACACATAAGTTTATTTTTTCTTTCAAGACAAATGTTTATCTCATTAAAATAAGCAGCAAAATTGACCAAAAATGCTAAATCTGTGAACCATGTTTAATCTTCTAGTTCTGTCAAAAATTTTCCTTTAGATTTCATAATCTATGAAATTGATCTCATTGCTCAAATCATAAAATCTTTTCAACATTTTACTCTGAATTAGCCACCTTTAATTTGAAACAATATTATCATCAGTCACTCACCACGTAATTTCTACTGGGTGTGTGTGGTGGGCAGGAGAAGTACAGTTAGCACTGCACTGTTCCCACTCCTCCACAGCATTCCATTCTTGCCTATGCAGTCTGTGCTTGAGCTATACTCATTCAACTCATGAAAAGTATTGCTAAAAACCACAGAATAATGTTAAAAGTTTATAACTTTGTGGGGCTGCTTTACTAGCAGTCCAGGGCTGCATGCCTGGTCTAGAGGTAGTCAGAGTACCATCCTCCTTGAATGAAAATTTCCACAGACAAGGAACACACAAGACAATTCTTATCACCCCAAACAATTAGCAAAAGACAAAACAGAGTAAGATTAGGACAGCTAGAATGATGAGATAACAAAACAAGCAGATATTGAAAGAGAACTACTGCTGTTCCCTTGGCCTTTGCTTCATATCAAAAAGATTCCTCAGGTGAAGCTGGAAGATTATGGCACTGGCCAAAAGCAGCAGCATTAGCTGCAGCTGAAAGCTGGAGAATCTGTATTCCTGAGAGTACAGTTATCCTTATTTTTCTCCTGGTTGAGTAGCACTGTAGACAAATTCATTTTCCATAAACAGTGTATCTTGCCAGCAATATGAACGTATCACACTTTCTGAACCTGAAATCAGCCATTTACACAGTGCTTAGGTTTCCTTGTTTCTGTTGGACTTAACTTTTTCATTACTATTGCTACTTTTTGTTATCAGCAAGGAGTCCCAAGCTAATCACACAGGCTATACAGCCTTTAGTGTTCATGGTGCATCAGTAGGAGTTAGAAATATGAACACTCAGCCTCTGACAAGTAAGATATTTTCCATTTCTAAAGCCATGGGGCAGAAATGCAAGCTACAGGAGAGTGGTCAAACAAGAGTATAAAGAAAATCTACATTTTCATGGAAATAATTATGTCTTATTGTCAAGTGATGCTTATGGCTAAAAATGAGTTCTTTATTTCTTATTTCAAGGCCTGCATTTGTAAATTCCTTACTGGTCCTGTCTTTCTGGAGTCACACCTGAGATCTGCAAAGAATGCTAAACAGTTCTACATGTCTCATCCAAACCTCTGTTCACATAGATTTTTCCCCCTCTTTCCCACTCACTCACACCTGCCCTCCAGCCTCCTATCAGATGGCAATTAGCACGCCTGTGGCTGGGTTTGTACTCTGTCCCTTATTCTGGACGTGACCTGTCTCTGCTCTGTGTTCACTCTCATGGCTCCCTGCTGCACTGCATCAACTTCTAATTCATCGACATCCCCTTAAGGCCCTTAGTTTTTTCACCCTGTCACTCTTCATTTTGCCTTGCTTCTCCACATCCTCTTTGCCACACTAGCAATACCCATTCACCCATTTTTTCATCATTTGCTTTACACATCCATCCAGTTCTTTCCCTCTACCAGTGCAAAACAGCGCTGTCCACCAGCTCCTCTCCCAAGACCAGCTCCAACACAGGCCTACAAATTAGCAAAATATCAACAGTACATGCAGACATACATGTGGTTGTGAAAGCTAAGGAGACACTGTCACCATCAGAAGAATTAACATATGGAAAGTGTAATGAGCCAAATAAAATGCTTGATAAGAATATTTTAGAACTGAGCACTGAAGGTCTCTTTACCTGCATTTAAGCTCCAGACCTCTACCCAGAATGCAGATGCTTCCAGAATTAACATCAAAGGCAGAACAAGAAGATATTTCACACATTTTTTATGACAGTGAAATCAGGCTTTGGCAACTGGCGCACTTTTAAATTCTGCCAAGATTTCCACTTTAGCTAGAAACTTAACTGGAGATATTTTGCCTTTTAATTTGCTCAATCCCTTACTTTGGTGCCTTACCCTGCACTTAAAAGCCTGCCTTCTGCAACCAGTTTTTAATTACTTTTAAGAGAGGAGATTTGCCAAGAGGCCAATGTCTCAACAGACTTCAGAAGGAAAATACAGGGCTCGGGAACCCAGGTAGGACTCCTGTTTCATCCCAGATTCACTAAGTCCTATTTCCAGCTACCTCTCCTTCTTGAACTGTATAAACCCAAGTTCTTTGTGCAAGTTCCTGCAACCCAAGTCCTGCTCTGTTTCAGATGGAACTTCTTTCCTTTAGTGCAGAGTACCTAAACTTCAACTTTTTGGCCTCCTACTTTTTGCTTTTATGTTTTTCTGCTTTTTCACATGTGGCTGTCAGGAAACCTCCTCTTCCCTATGCTCTTTGCATGAAAAGTGTGGGATGGAGTTTATCTTTGGAGTTCTATTCCCCAGCATAACTTTTCACTTCAGGCCTTTAATTCTCTTTAAAAAACCTTACAAATATTGTCCCATTGTATAAACTGGAAAAACATCTGCCTAAGTCTGCAGGAAGGTGAAATAGAACGTCAGAGACAGAAAGCAGCTCCAGGTACCTCAGACATTAACTCTGATATTTAGGATTTGAGTGCAGAAGAAGACAAACAATTTAGCAGATCTGGTTCTGATATCAAAGCAGATAATGGGATAATGTCTTGCTGTATGTCAAAAGATAACATAGATGAAGAGAGGAGACCTGTATCCTGAATCTCCTTGGTTGTTAGATTTGTATTCTAAATGAGCTAGCTTGAATATATGCAGCTGTGCTTCTTGGACTAGGCTAAGTTTATTTAAAAAAAAAAAAAAAAAATCTCTGAAGTATTACAAAAACTCCTTTATTTGTCCCAGGCCTCTGTATTTTTTGATCACGTGTTTAGTTTTCAATTGACTCTTCTGAATTCAGGTCTTTCAGTATAAGCAAAATATCTAAGACCTCATTATAGCCAGTTTATAACTTAGGTTCAACTCAATACATAAACATAGACAAATAGTGCCTTCTGAGATGGTGCCTTAGGATATCTTCAATACATGCATAGGGCTGGCAATTGTCTTAATAGGCATTAAGACCTACAAGAGACTTTTACCCTTCTGTGCTAGCAACAGGAGGCCAAGTGAGATATCCTAGAACATCTCAGTGAATAACTACTGTGGCAAAAGTTGCTGACATTGTTTAGAAGGGCTTTGCTAAAGAGTTTTACAGAATAGCTTATTGAGGGCAGACGTACAATACCATTAACCTAGTTCCCTTCTTCTAAATTTAGATAAAACGAGTCTGGAAATCTTAAGAGTTTTAAAAAAGGGCTCCAAAAGTGATAGCTACATGCTTATTGCCAACAAGGAAGTTATTTTTGCTTGTCATTCTGAGGGAGTAAAAATGTTTTTTGAAGGAATGTCTCAATTCCTCAACAACTGATTCTATCAAACAAGAAACTAATATGCCAGCTACTATCATCTACACATGATCTGTCTGAAAGAAAATTTATTCTCTTAAAATCTCTTAAAATTAAGCAATGGCCAAGGTGGATTTGTCATGCTAAAAATTACAACACATTTGAAAAATTTTATTTGGAACATGATTTATGCTCTAAACTATAAGCTTCTTTCTTGGAAGGAAATATTCATTGTTAAATGACACAAAGGGAATACTAAGAGAATCGCATGCATGGAAACGCACTTAGCTCAAATATTTATTTTCAAAGTTTTTGCTCCTCTTCATAAAATTTTGCTTTGATAATGACTGAATTTATGAAAAAATCATTTCACTGAATTCACATATTTTTTTTTTAAGTCATTTTCCTTGATCCTAAATTTAATAAATATTTTCAATTTCAATCACTGAGTAATTCTGCTTTATGAAGGCACCAGACCATAAAGCGTTAGAGTTCTCAACTTTCTTAATAAACAAACCTTTATTAATAACCTTTATTAATAATATTCTCATTTTATTAATTAGTTTCCTACATTTTAAAATTCAACACCCTTAATTGATAATTCCATTTTAATTCATATCTGCATTATCATTACCTGGAAAGAGAAAGTACTGATTTTGAGAGCAATGCTACACATGCAGTGCATGTACATACTGTTCCTCGGGCAGGGAAGCTGTGAAGCCACAGATGAGTTTGCCTGTAGTGTCTTCTTGCCAAGGAGCCCAGGCTGGAGGCTGAGTCAGAAGCAGCAGCAGGGTTGTCTCTGTGTTCTGTCCTGGGCTGAGAAGCTACAGCCAAAACACTGGAGATTATGTAGGTTTTGTATGCTTTCATATAATCGGTATGGGGCTACGGGTGGGAGATATGGCCTGTTTGAAAATCATGCCATATATATTAGTAGCAGTTTGTTTGTTTTTAAATTCAGAGTATTTCCTTGCAACAAGAATTATTAACAAATGCCATTTTTAAAGTAGGTGGCAGAACATACATTCAGAAGTAATTAAGTTTGCTGCTGAAATTCCTTCATTATTCACTTCTAAATTCACCAGTTATTACTAAGATTTAAGGGATACTTATGTACTTGTATAATGAAGGACTGTTTTGAAATGCTCAAGTTATAACACATAATAGTTTCCCAATATGCAAAACTGGAGAAGGAACAGATTGGAATAATTGTCTGAAAGTGGTTATTTTGAGTCTGCAAGCAATCATTATCAGCACAACTTTCTGCTGTAAGTATTTTTTTCCACCAGATGTCAGTATTATGCAAATGCTGGCATCAAATTTAACAGTCTTCCACCACCTCATTGTCATTAGAAGTTGTAAAATAACTCTGTGACTCTAAGGAGTTAACCACCTGGGAAAATCTGTGACACAGATTTAACTCTAATTTTCTTCTTAACACTGCAAATTGTTTATTCGTACACAATCTTAAGTACTAGACCATAACAAATCAAATTGCCTGCATGTCTGTTCATAAATATCTTCTACAGGTCTGGCCCATGTATACAAGTCCAGGAGACGAATGGATTTTTTCCTCAAGAATTTAACCCAGTTAGAGATGAATGCATGAGACAACAAGCTGTCCATGTCATACAGGGAAACTTAGGGAAGAGAAGACTTTCACAGAGTTCAATGGCTCCCTCTCTGCACATGGCTCTCTATTCTATTTTAATGAAAGGAAATACAAACAGATATATTAATCTGCGTATTTATTGCCAAAATAAAAAACACCAATTTCCACACCACTTGTGAAAACGCATGTATAATTCCTGAACACCCTTAACCATTCTTGCTTTTTAAACGAGGAGATTTTTCTTCTTTTTTTGTATATTTTTTTCCTAGAAACAACTGCTGTTCACAGAACTGCATCATATATCTTGTGGCATAAACTCACATTATGACTTTCACCCTTTTTCATGAAATATGTAGTTTGCTGCTTCAATTATCAACTGCTTTGTCCCAGTTGAATCTCCTACCAAGATTTACCAAAATATTCTTTTGTCAGATCAAACAAAATCATACAAAAAATGTAACAAAGAAAAGCAAAAATGAATCTTGAACACCAGCTGATAAGTATCACATAGCACAAATCTACATAGCAAGGTAACATGATACAGTGAGTATATAGGTTTCCCCCCTTCCTGATTTTACCATATTTTTATACTTTGAATACTGAAGGACAAGAGAAGTTGCTTTATGGGGCTCAGACTTTTCCTCCTTAGTTAACATCTCTGTAGCCTTCCCAGCATACCTCGGGTTTTCTTGGTACCTACCTTTGCTATACCCAGCATATTCTTCCTCGAAGTTAGACAGTCAGGATGAGAATGTGGTAGAAGAAGCGTGATGAATAATTGTGGCAGGGACTTAACTGGGTACAGCCTCATGGTTGTTCAGTCTGATAACATCAGTCCCAATGTCACTCAGTTACTCACAGTTGGAGCAGACCTGACCTGCAGAGAGAATGTGGAAGGGGGGCACAGCAATGGTTTGCCTGGGGACAGTGATGTGTTGGTGAAGGAACTATTAGGAAAAGAGTTGGGGGAAAGCAAACATGAAGCTCCAGCACACAGGGTAGCCCTCCAGAGACTGTGCAGGAAGGGGAATAACAGTATTTAGCTCGTTAAAGTATGACAAAAAATCCTTTTCATGCACATGTTAAATTCTGGGAGAAATCCTATGTACTGTTATGCTTAACACAAGTGGTTTGGAGGAGTTGAAGAGAAAAAAAAAAAGCAAACACAAAGGTACAGAGGCCTTTTATTAGTAGAAATAAAACTAAGGTGATTAAATCCATTAATAACAACCAAAGCTGCTATTTTTTTCATAAACTATCTTATCATCTTTACAAAGATTATGGTATAGTAACTGTCATTTTAAATATGAAAAATACTTCACTTTATCATTGAATATCTTATTTTCCCTCAAAGACGGCTCTAACATTAATGTAGCATGGAAGTATATTTTCCACAAATGCAGCTGCTATAAAAATCTAAGAGGATCCATGTTCAGTACAGCAGGTGCCAATGAGCTAAGGAGAATTATCATGGTCATAAAGTCCCTGAGTCACTAATGGCAAAGTCAAGATAAATTCAGATTAGGAAAAGACAGAGAAGTCCAACTCCACAGAAATGTCCAAATATTCTTTCTGAGAGGGATGGATGTGTCCATGCAGCTGCAGAATTAACCATGCTCAAGGTTGAGAGTCTAGAACTTAAAGCCCAAAAACAACCTATCTCCAGTGTACAAACAGTCATATTTATAATGTTACCCAACACATTTTTTTGTTTTCTTTTAACATATATAAGAATTTTCCTATGGTTGATTAAGCTTAAAATCCTTCAGCAAGAAACAATGTGAATCTTTAAAAAAAGAAATCATAAATATACTGTACTGCCAGTATCTACATAGCTGCTGACACCATCCAATAGTTTTCTTAATAGATTTCCATTTGTAAAAGTCATTTTGTGTCTACTCAAGTGTATTTAATTTACTCAGGTACTCATTAATTGTATTGTTTTTTACTGAGGTTTCTAAGAGAAACAACTGAATAAAAACTATGGGCTTACAGTCCTACAGGATATCAGAATACTACAACAGTCTGCCCAGTCTGTATGGTAGAATTTCAGATAACTGAGCACCGGTTAATTGCATATTAACAAAAAACAAACAAGAAACAACAAAAATAATATACAAGCCCATGTTTTATCAGACTATACCTATATTGTGTTCATATGACTAATACGAAAATGTAATCAATTAACTTTAACTACAACATTGCAAAAATCCTAACATTTTTCATTTGTTTTTCAGCAAATGATACAAGCATCCAATTTTCCAGATTTCTGACCCTGAAATTCTGGCTTTTTTCATTTCTGTAAGTGAAATGCAACCTTGCTATTGAAGGGGTCAAGCTTCTGTCTGTGCAGCAGGGGTCTGTTCTCTTCTACATCTGCATCTTCAAGCAGCCATAAATGGCTACCTGACTGTTCCATGCTGCTGTACGTGCAGTACATCTGCCATACCATCATGCTACTCATGCTGGGAATGCAAAGCAAGAGCACATGGCCACACCACCAGCTACTTGATCCTACTGCGACAATTAAAGTGAACATGTAGCTACAGGTTTCTCTCAGCTATCTGTTCCTCTTAGGAGAAATATGTTTCAGAACTGCTCAAAATTCAGGTTTTCTGGATAGCATTTGCATTTTGTACCTTGTGGGAAACTCTCACTAGTCCTGGGATGTCCAACTTTTTGGCTTGTTTTGGCAACATTTAATGAATAGAAAACGTCTTGGGTTGCATATAAATATGCTGCTCCAAAAGTAATACCTCCTATTTATTTCCATAGAAAAGATAACAGCTACAAAGAGCACAATAACACTAATTGATACAGGGGAAAAAAAAAAAAAAAAACACACACAAACAAACCCATTTTTCAACATAGTCATCACCATTAGCTATGCATTTTTGCCAGCAATGAACAAGAGCCTGCAAACTGTGATCATAACAATCTGCACCAGCGAATGTGATCCACTATCACCACTACTGAAACACCCAGCTCCTCACTGTGCTCACATTCACTCTTTGGTCTCCATAAGCAAGCACTGGCAAATGTCAGTGAGTGCCAATCTTTCCACATGGAGGAATTCAGTGATACATCTTTGCTTCATACGTATTTCCATATCAGACACCGTGCTGTCAGATTGCCCCTCTGCTGCCATCTGTAACAACGTGGAATATGGTGGGAAGGTCCAACCTCTACTGCTGTACCACCACCACCATCTGCCTCTGATGTCATGGCCAAAACCATGAAATAGGAGGCATTACTTTCAGAGCAGCATTTGCAAAATATATAATATCATTAATATGTAAGTAACATTTTAATTTAAAATGTTTGTCTTAAAACATTAAGAGAAAAAGAGAGATGAACAAAAACATGAAACTAGTGGGATATGTGACCTTGTTTTTGTGAAACTAACACACCAATCTGGATTGCCACATTGCGAGCTGTGCTGGGCCTCATGAGGTCTGCAAATCATGGGTTGGAGATGCCTCCACGAGTCCTTGAGTTGCATAAGGCATACGCATTTCTTCACTTCTCTCTTGCTCTTTTTCACTGCCCTTATTCCTGTTTTATGCTACTTTGGTTCCACTTAAAATTACAGTACAAAGAGCAGCATGTCAAGGAGTAAAACAAACAGTGAAGGAAGAACCTAGCCATAAAAGAAGTACCTTAATGAGGTATTCCTGCTCAACATGTTACTTTTTGTCCCCTATCATAAAAATATGGTCTCAATGATAGGGGTTCAAGACTGCCTTCTCGATCGTACATGCAAATAAAACAGATGGAATTAGAAAATTCCAGGAGATGGTTTGCATGTTTTAACTGGGACATGGCCTTTCTCAGGATAGTTTGTTCCCCAGTGAGTTTCACTCTTTATCTTCAAGAAGAAATTCAGTAAGCTCTGAGTAAAACTTTTTAGAAGATACAGGACCAACAGCTTCAGAGAACAAAATACTCCCTGTTAACTCTATAAAAATGATTCATGCATATGTATCCTTTTTTCTTGGACAGCTGAATAAGAAAACCATTTAGATAGATGGTCTGGAAAATACAGCTCTTGTCATTATTTTTCTGGTCTATGCAGTATTTTTGGCTTGAACTCAACATGCAGAACCACAGAATATTCATGCAAACTTATTTTTTCAGATCATCTTTTTTTTATAGTATGACTGGGACTTAGTGGCAAAATTTCAGTTGTTGCTGTGTTACTGCTAAACCTGTGCCAGCTACTGTAAAAAGAGCTTCAGGTTGACATGGCCTCACCACTTTTAGAGGAGATACACCCATCCCCAAGCCATTTCTTCCAGACAGGGAAAGTTCAGCAACATCAAAGAAAAGCAGGCAGATCAGAAATACCAAACTCAAAAAGGAACCAAGATCATCTTTCCTGGATTATCTAGGCAGACTCAGCACGACATGAGGGGAAGAAGTCCACAACGGACCGTACAATTTGGGCAGAACCTTCTTCTCAGAACAAATCTCTCTGCAAAATAGCTACCAAGTTCTTGGCTGATGCTCAGTCAAAAAAGATCCACTACTAACCAAGTAATCATCATACTAGCAGGCATCACTTACCTGTTCCCATCATTGCTAACACCTGTTTATTGCCAGAATAAGTCTCTGAAGTGTTAGAATTCTCTGTAGATATCTGAAAGAACAAGAAACTATAGTTGAAAACTTTCAGAAATGGCCAAGTTCCTCCTTTGCAAAGAATACAAGTTAGAAAAAATTCATGTGGGACAGAAAAAGCTGCTAAATATATTGAATGCTCTTCTTTTCAACAGACATCAACCCAAAATGTCAGTGGTGCTGGAAAGGGATATCACCAGGAGACATAAATGCTGCATAAATAGTATCTGTTTGCAACATTTTGTGCAATTCAATGGAAATAAAATGCTGCTTATATTTAAGAGAGAGTTTGTTTAAGCAACACCCTTCCTCTCCTGGGATGAAATGCATTATAGTCTGCTCTTTTATGGCTAAGTTGAATTGAATATGTATTCTTCAGAAAATTCAGCTAAACCATCAGTTGTGGTAATGCAGAAATGACTAATTAGAAAAATACACTGGAACTTAACTGTGAAAAGAGCTAATATTCTGTCACTGATTATTATAGTAAGTACGGTATAGAGAAGTTCTGCCCTAAAATTTACAATGCCAACTATAGGTGCATTGCATTTCTCTTGTTCTGCTAAAATGAAATTAGCAAATAATTTCAGTGTCTCCTCTTTTCAGTTTTACAGCCAAACCATGTGATAAATTGACCTTGGGAATAAGATTGGTTTTAAAATTTCTCTTTCCATCCACTCCTGCTGTGGACATTCATCCCCACATCTGCAATGCATTTTGCCATTGCCGAAATCATGCTGATTTGGTTTGTTTGGCTGTGCTGAAAGCAGAGACATCAATAGGATCCTGCTGGGATATAAAGTATCTTGCACAAAAATAAATAAAAGAATGGATAAGAATAAGGGCAAACAGGTAGGAAGATCTTGTAACTCAAAGAGGTTTTGTATCTGTTTTGTAACATGCTTTTAGTACTATTGATGAGTAAGAGCAAACTGAAGAAAAAGGGAAACTGAGGATCAAGGGCAGGAAACTTTTAAAACTAGTCTTCACTGAACCTGCCTTTCCTGCAAACAAATAAAAATCTTGCACCAAATATTTATCTACAATTGATTTTCTTGCATCTGAAAAGCACAAGTCACAGTTTGACTAAGCACAGCAGTGTCTATAGAAATGAAGACCCATGCAACCTACCTCAATATAAATCAGCTTAGGCTGCCAACAAACAGAAAAGAGTGTTTGTTGACAGCCTAAACTGATATATACTAAATATATGCAGAATTTGAAGTGAATCAGTTATGGCTGATGTGCTGAGCTTTGAGAAACTCTGCTGCTCCCTTGGCTTGTGCTGCTGATGGAAAATCACTTGCCATTATGGCACGTGTTCTCATCAACTGCACAAAAAGAGCTATATAACAGTTAGTCAAATGAGAAGCAAACACATTTTGGATTTATATTATAACTATTTTTTCTTAGCGATATCATGCTAATTGACATATCAGTAGATTTGTATTAACAATTTAAATTACATTACATGCACATAAGTAATGTATTGTTATCGTAGTTTTAAAGTAATAGCTATTGTAATATTCAGGTACCCGTATCTTCAGCACTCTTCAAGCTGATACCAGCCCAGCTTCTGGCAAACTGTTCTAAATGAGATCAAAGTAACACCAACCTTGTGCATCTCTTCTCATGACCAACAGGTAAAAATTATAGCACGTATATCCATGCTACCTTGCTTTTCCCAGGCTATGAATTCTGCTTTTAGAAATCTTTTACTCTCTTATTCTTAGGATATATCATTTCTGATAGTAGATGTTGTTTAAGACACAGATTTGAAGTAATGTACACACTGGCAGTGATTGTGAGTTTTAATGCAGTACTCGTACTCCCCATAATTGAATCTCATCTCATGGGAAAGCTGCTTATTTTATTTTTACCCATTTGTGATTTGTGAGAGATACAGTCCTTTGGGAACTCAGAGTCATGATAGGGGATAAAAATTTTACTCTTAGTTTTAGATTTTCTTTGTCACTTTTCACTGCAATAAGATTTTTTTTAATCACATATTTGACAGAGACATGATCTATAATTCATATAACACCTCCATCTTATTTTTTCTAGTTCTAGTTTTTGTTCTCATCATTTCTACTAAAGGATTTATCTCCTGGGCTGTACAAAAAATACATGAGACCATGAGCATTGCTCCAATAGCAAGGGCAACTGAATGAACAGGACTTTCTGATTGTTTTTGGTATGAATGACTTGGTTAAGAATAGGCAAAGAAAAAACTACACAGCATGAACAATTAATAAGTACACAAAGTACACAAGTGTGTTTATTACATTTTTGCAAGCACTTTGTTCTACATTTCAAAAACGCCACCATCAAGCTGTTGGCACATTTATGTACAAAACAGATTAATTGTAATGCCTGCTACAAAGCATTCTTTGTGAAAATACAAACTCTAATACCAGAGAAGAGCCAAAAGCATTAACATCATTACATGAGTTTAAAAGACAGTTTTAAAAATCAGCACAAACGTTTTAAGACACAAAACTGAAACACTACAATATAGAATCCAAAAGAGGTTCCTAATACTTTTTGCAGAACTGTAATACTGGTACTGCACGTTATGAGAAAACTGTTGACCCTGTACGACAGCCTAAGTGTAAAAAAAAAATAATAATAAAAAAAAGAAGTTAAAAAGAAAACAAAACAAAAATTAAAAATTAAATCAAAACCACAACCAAAAATCCCCAAAACAAGCAAAAGAAAAGTAATCAATCAACTAATACTACTTAATGCATTATCATGCCACACAAATAACTATAGTAATACCCTCTACTTACTACAAGAATTGTTAAAAATTACTGATGATGCATGACTAGTAATAGTACAAAGAAGAGTTTTACTCAAGAAGTTTTATTAGAAATGCACTTACACTGAGAGAGAATTCACAATGGTCCAATAAGTGCACAAACTACCTAAGTTTTTAACACTGACAAAAATGTCTTGTCAGGCTACATCACTTTAAAAGACACTTTACAGCATTCTTGTAGCATTAGAAATAGGCAAAAAGAAAATTAATTTAAAAAAATCCACCAAATTTGGTCTGATAAAACTGATTTAGTTTAAGTAGGGTTTTTTGTTTGGTTGGTTGCTTGCTTGCTTTTGTTTTTGATACAGGAAATTCCTTCAAATTAAGATGACTTATCTTTCTGATAAAATTTTCCTATCAAAATAAATGTTCAAATATATTACTACACTTTCAAATAATAAGCTCTGTAGTGGTCTTTCACCTAACTTTAACATAATACAGGTAAACCAATATGCGTAGGAAAGCTAGAAGCCAAGCTACAACATTTATGGAAGTCTCCTTTAATATATCTTGTACAGTTCAGACAGGTGCAATCCATTTAAATTTTTAAAGCAGGTAAAAAGACTTCTGATTCCTACGATCACTGTATTTTTGATATATTACTTTCATAAATGTAGCTAAGCAGTAATTTCTCACATCATCACATGAACAACTCCAATTTAGCATAACCATCATTGAATTAAAGAGAGATCATTCTGTAAAAAACTATGGATAACTATATCACTTAAGTAACAATTGTCTATATACCATAACTCTTTAACAGGTAACCGTGGTATTGAACTCCTTCAAAAGGCAAGTGTCCATGCATTGTTAGCACCACGGTCGGCATGCTCACAATACAAACAGGAATTATCACCCATGGAACTTGGAACAAGAGAATATTCTTTAAAAACATCAATAATAATACAATGTTAACAAAGATAAGAAGCACTTTTTTCTTTTTTTTTTCTTTTTTCTTTTTTCTTTTTTTTTTTTTTCCCATTTTTTATTTTACCCACTATTACAAATTTAGAAATTGCACCTTTGATCGTTTAAAATGTTCTTAGGACCTTCATTCAAGTTGATGAGGGTCCGTCTGGCAAGATTTCCAAATATAAAGGAAAGTCATCAGTGTTTTCTTTATATATTGTACATCATGTACAATGGTCCCTTTGAAGTATACCTGTAGTTAAAGTAGTTATTGAACTCAAAACTAAAAAGTATAAAAAGCTACCTTTTTTCAAAAACATATAAGAAACAATGCAAAAGGTGTTATGCATAACACATACAAAGTGATTAAAAAAATCAAACACATATTTGTATTTGACAATAGTTTAGTATCCTTCATCTAGTGGAACTAATTAGCTTAAAAGGATTCAGGAAAGGCTATTTAGGAGCTCTGTGGTAGAGAACGATCACAAAAAGTAAAAACTAATTTAGAAACCAAGTGCTAGACAACCAAGAATTGCACATGGGTGATATGTAAGTCACCCAAACTATCTTTTGTGAGAAGCACTTTCAATTGTTTTTGAAATGGTTGGATGGCCTTTAGTTAAACGACAAAGCATTCACGTGTTAGAAAGTAAGACAAGGTTTCTTTTATGTGTAAGCATTGAGCCGCTCTTTAGAGCGAGTAGAATGAATGTCATGAAGCTCTTGCTCCTCCTTTGACTTAATATCCTCATATTTTTGCATTCTGCAGGCATCTTTCACATAGGCCCAGTTGGCAGACAAGACCATGAGATAATGGACCTGTAAGAGAAGTAACATGGAGTTAAGCATCAAGAGACCTAATCAGATTCACGTTCAAACTTTAGAAATTACAGGGCTGAGTTTGTTGTTGATTGTGTTACTCTTGAACACTTACTGGTCATCATTTAGTACATAGGAAAAAGAAACTAAATTAATCCAAAAGCTGGCACCATGATAGTATCCAGGTCTGGGATTACTAGATCAAATGAGAGATGATGGTATCAAATTTCCATAATCTCCATTCAGATGAATTAAATGCCTTACCTTTATTTATTTGTTTGTTTATTTATTTCCCCACTATAAAATTCTTGACAAAATTCAAAGAATGTGACTGGAAGTTCTAATTGTTTTGTCATCTCAGACAATTAGACCATTGCTATTCTTTGGAGAGTATGATTTTAATAGAAAAATATAATTTGAACCTCTCAAAAATAATATCTGACCAGGTAGACAGAGGAGAATCCTACAAGCTGAGGTTATCTGAACAGTGTTCTTAGCAACTTCCTGACTTTTTAAATCCGTAAGCCAGAAAACCTCACAGCTGAAGATTATGTGATGAAAATGGGACCTTGTAGGCCCTGATTTCTTGACACAAAATATTTGGTAACATTCCACTATGATACTCGAGTCTGGCATTTTCACGTGGCATTTTACTTGGCTTTTAAAAAGTACAAAAAACCAGACAAACTACTCTTAAGATACGTTGTGCACAGTCAGGCATTCATTTAACTCCAATTTTTTTCTCTTCTCTCTCTAAAAAAGTTACAGAACCAAAGTTCTGGCACAGTGGTTGAAATCTCTTGCATGTCAATGTCACACTCACTGTAAGTAGGATGACTTACCTGGAAGTAACTACTTTAGTATCTATAAAGAAAAAATCTCAAATACATATTTATGCTACATAATTACACATTAGTTAAAGAATCCACCACCATTGTTGGTTTTTTTGTTTTTTTTTTTGTTTGTTTTTAATTTCACACCAAGTTCCCAGATAACATTGACACAGGGAGGAGGTCATCTTTAAGTGGCTGTCTAATTGCATTTCACACTTCCCTGACCCGAATAGCCTGAAGCCAATGGGGCCCTGTCAAGGCTTATTCAAATTGAAATAGGGCAGCTTCCTCAGTTTGCCTCGGGACGTTTCAATTACAGGCATATGCAAGATAGTGCAGGGTCTTCCCGTCGTCTATGAAACATTCCTGCTTAATTTTCTTCCTAAGAAGGAAGTATATTTTGACCTTTCAGATCTGTAGAATTTGGAATGGATTTTTTTGTTTGTTTTATTTTTTTCTTTCCTTTTGGGACATTTCATGATCTCAGCAGGGCAAAAGTCTGAAGAACTTGCTTTTCTTCTCTTACCTGCATCTAACATCCTTCAAAAGAACACAATTCTATTTGGCTACAGGAACTAGCCTGCTTATGTATTTCCCTGACTTTTGTTTGACATTTTCCTTCTCTGTAAAATCAAGTTTTTCATGCCATGTAATCCTGAAAGTATATGAGTTTTTCTATGCTCCAACACTAATTTATATACTTTTTGAACCCCACATAGCATTTCTTTTTGGAGAGACTAAACAGGCAGCTAATTAATTGAAAAAAAACCAAAAAATAAATCAACATCCATGTACAAATCTGAGACCAAAAGAGAGAATAAAGTAATAGCTATGGAAAAAACATGACTTGTGACCACATGGTTTTAACAATTTTTTTTGTTTGTTTTTGCAATAAATGCTCACATTTCTCTACTACATGTATGTTTTTAATCCAGAGTAATGAAAAGTAACTTACTCACAGATGGTCCTGACATGTATAAGCAAACTGCTTTCTCTGGAAAATTTCACGACACTTCCACAACTTTAAAGAGTTTACATATATCAACTAATTTGGGTTTTGCAAGTGTATCTCCAGAAGTGATAAAGTGAAGCATATCAATGGAATGATCAAAATGTCATTTAAAAGAGATGATTTTACCATTCCAATTGTTCAACATCTCATGGATAAAATAGTGTTATTACTGAATGGTAAAAATACAAAATGCTTACTACTTCAGTCAGATGGACTACTCTATTTTAAAGTAAATGTCTAATAAATGTTTTCAACCTGCAATGAATTCATAAGCTTTCTCCTTTGTAAAGGACTAACATTTTGATCTCATTTTTCTGTTAAGAAGAATTAAATTTCACAAATGTACAGTTTTGCTACTCTTACGGATTTGTACAAAAACACTGGACTAATTTCATCTACTTAGCATTGTTTTGATTCTTTTTGCAATAACATATATGAAGAAGGATGTTGATTCTCCAGTGACTTAAATTACCTCTATACAATGTTTTTGGTACCCTAGCCCACTGTCAATATCTTCTGATTTGGAGCACAGGATCTTTCTTCGTACTGTATGAGGCATTTAGACAGAAAGTACATTTTTACCTCCTTGTTGAGGTTTAGCAGCTAAGCATCAAACAGCTGGTCAGTCACACCCCCCAAGATGGTTGGGGAGAGAAATGAAGGAAAAAAAAAGAAACTCGTGTTTAGATAAAAGCAGTTTAAAAAGAGAAAGGAAAAAAAAGAAGCCAAGGGCACTATCTCACACACTTTTTTTTTATTCCTTGGAACATTCTCATTGGCAAAAATTGAAAGTAATCTTTATTATAAAAGTAGTAAAAATATGTCCTAAAAGAGAAACTAAGATATTCACATATATGCACAGGGCAGACAAATAGACATAGTTAATAAAATAGCAGCATGATAAGCCTGTGAATATCCAGAAAGGCATAGGTAATAAACGGATATTATTTTGGTCATAAGAAAGACAAACAAGTTCCTATGCTTGTCTGAATATAGCAATAGAATAGTAAAAATTCCTATTAGGTACCTGAAGGTGTATCTTATTCAAAGTAATCATGACATTCTACATAAAAGGTAATCCAGCAATAAAATTTAAATTTACATATAGGTAGTAGTACTGAATTACAGAATTATATTGTACCAATAGGCACGCAAATTGAGTAAGTAACAATCAGAACATATTAGTGATTCAAATGACAAGAATAGAATAGAATAGGAATAGAGTAAGAATAGAATAGGAATAGAATAGGAATAGAATAGAATGGTGTTAGGTAGCTTACCATAGCAATGACTGCTGCTCCTGCTCCAGCGAGTGCCACAATGAACAAGTGGAATGTCATGTTTAGCTGCAAAAAGAAACAAAGAAAGGGATTTTTAAGCATTTAATACTAAATGGAAACTGAACAAAAAGCCTGAATAATGCAGAACAAAAGATTGCCTTCCTGGTACCACCGTTCTACAAAACTGGTGATTACTAATACTTTTTACCAAAAGATTGAAATTACAACATGACATTGTTGTTACAATACTCATATCAAGGACAAAATAAATAAATAAATAAATAAATAAATAAATAAATATTTAACAATTAACAGGACTCAAAAAATAGTTTGTGTTTGCAGTGATACTCTCTATGATAGTGATTATGATACTATCTAACTGGCTCTTCAAAACTTTAGTTTCTCTAGTGGCAGAGCCTAAGAATTTGTTTCCCTTTGCCAGCTGTAGCATTTCATATGCTCATATGCGGATTTATTTTCCTCCAAATTTTGCCAATAAAATTTGTTCACAGTGATATAATATAAACAAAGTTATTTAAGTAATCCAAGCTACCTACCCCACTATCCCAAACTAAATGATTACATCTGTTTTTCAGACCAGTGATCTGGTTTACACTCATTGTGCTGACAAGGTACCCTTGTACAGCAAGGGTTGCATTTTCTTAGATGCTTTCTGATATAAAGAAGGGTGATTGTATAACTGCATTCTAGGAAGATTTGTGCAAAAAGAGTAAGACCCTGTGATACATTTAATGAAGCACCCTCTGACTTCAGATTGATCAAGATTTTATCCTCTCTTATAGTTTTAGATAGACACTTTGTTTGCCCTGTTTTCTACTTTTATCATTTAAAAACAGAACCAAAGATCTCAGCTGTACTGAAATTGTGGTCTTTTCCTGAGGAAAAAAAATAAAAAGAGGTACATTTAACCTAATGCGCTGCAAAATTTGGTCTAATCCATCTGAAAACTTTATTCTCCTGTTACAACAGCAACTGAGATCTTCAAACAGTAATTCTATATATAGTCGTCTTCATTGTGCAGCAAGGTGCATTAGCATTCAAAAACACATGCACCTTGTTTATTTCTTAATAAAAACAAAATACAAGTATGTTTTAGAAAAATAAGGAGCTACAGTGACTAAATGCAGTATTGGTTAAAAGAG
The DNA here is from genome assembly GCA_037305975.1 of Chrysolophus pictus. NCBI lineage: Eukaryota > Metazoa > Chordata > Aves > Galliformes > Phasianidae > Chrysolophus > Chrysolophus pictus. The sequence continues at coordinate 47,193,642 of CM074579.1, read as the reverse complement.
CAGGAAAAGTACTTGATCACTGTATTTTCCACTTTCCACACCATTTTATCACTCTAGCTAGAATCATAACATAAAGAGTAAGAAGAAAAAAACACACCAGTTACTCCTATTATAACGTATGTCATGGATTTGACAAAATATCATCACATTTACTCACCTCATTCGAGTCACACATCTTGATGAAACTTTCTGATGTGGTACAAACCTTCTTTTCCTCTCCAATTGTTACAATACCTAGAGCAGAAAAAGCATTCACAGTATTTAGTTCTCCTAGTACATAGCAGTCTACTTCATGTGAGCCAGGAAAGCTAAGAAATACCAATTTTTGCCTCCTACATAGAAGTCTAGTTAATAACAAAATCATTTTTTCCTAATTTCAGTCATCAAAAAAGCAAACACATCTTCTTAGTAAAAATTCTACTAGGAAACACGTGGGCAATGATTTTTGTGCCATTAAAAAAAAGTCTTTATTCTACATTTTAATCAGCACAATAATTGAAACATTAGGAAATAATTTGTAACCAGTGTGTACACATATCATGCTGGATATTCATAAATATTCTCTACCCTCATATTGAGAACTGTGCTGTATATTGTATTCAGATGTGTTGATCTGGTACAAAGCTTCTTCCAAAAGTTATAACCAAGAATTACTCAAACACATATTTGATTGTAATAATAGTTTCTATCAGCAAGAATAACCAGAATTTACACTGCTTGCTTCAGCTAATGTTGAAGTACTAAATCAAAGACAGCTTGAAGAAAATCCCTATAAATCATTTATCATGAAAAACTTCATTCCTATTAGAAACAAATAGTTTTAAAACAGAATTTATAGGAAACATATATTCACAGAATATACATTTTACATGTTAGTGCTGTATGCACATTTTAAATAAAAATAAGAATAAAAAATAAGTATGAACAAAATAAATATGAGCAATACAAAAGTTAAGAGAAAGAAGAATGAATACTTTGGTGAGATCTGTACAGATAACTGTCTTTTCAACTCGCCTATGATGCTGGGGGGGGATTTTTTTTTAAATATATCACCCCTGAAAACAATAAGGTGAAATATTTTGTTTCAGGTTAACTTAAATATCCAACATATATCAAACTCTTTCACTCATATGCAGTGCAGCATTTTTTCTATCTTCAGGCAGCAATTAAAAATGTACCACATGTTTATATTTGGCCAAAGAGACTCACAGAATTGTCCAAGAGGAGTAAGATTACCCAACGCTCTGTGGGCTGAAAAACCACAGAGTCCAGAGTATCTAGTCTCAGATCAGTCTTATGAAAGAAAGGAATCAATATCAAATCCAAGAATTCTCAGACATTTATAAAATTCCAAACCACTTTATGTCTAAATTCTCCATCCTTCGAAAAACAAATATATTTCCACATTTTTTAATCTCCACAGCTCACCCCGTAGCCCCAGATTCTTTCTCCAGAAGCCTCTTAGAAAGTTCCTATTCGTATTGCTCTTCACCTTCACCAGGCCTAATAATGCAGCAAATCTCTGATAAACTGCCTTGACTTGTAGATAATGCCATAGAAACAGGGTTTTTTTTTTTTTTTTTTTTTTTCAAACATTGGTTGGAAACATTCAGATACTTGGAAACAAAGCAACATGACATTTTTTGTTGTGAAATCTTGCTGTATTTAGTATCCTTCACTCACATACCGTACTGGCGAAGATCCAAGCAGAGATTAGTTCCATCCACTAAGGTGGCATTTCTGCAAATGGTCCACAGATTGAAGTACATGTAAACAGGCAGAGAAGTGAAGGCTGTAACTCCAAGCCAAGCCAACATAAAGATGTATGTCAGCATAATAAACTGTAGTAAAAGAGGAAAAAACAATTAAGTCAGAATTTAACTGATACTCAAATGCAAGAAAAAGAACCACAGAGTAATGAGAAGAGAGAAGGAGAAAGAGAGAGAAAAAAAAAAAGAAAGGGAAGAGAAAGTGGATTTCTGATTGTTTTTGTCTCTTTCTGTCTTTGTTAGTATTATGGATTTGGTCTCATTAGAAAAAACAGAGCAGTTACCCTTCCAGAAATGCAAGCTTACTCCACACATTCCTGTCACTCTTGGGTCTGTGATTGTTGCAAAGCATCCCCCACCTGAAGTACTGACAGTGCTGCACACTTTTTGAAGAATATATCTGCCTCTCCCCCATCACCACTAATCTTTAGTTGAAACAAGAGGCAACAGTGATTGGTTTTACTACTACTGTTCACAATAATAAATATATATATATATAGTATAATACTATATGCTGTGCTTGCTTTTGCTATTAAAATCCAGGTCTTAAAAAAAAACAAGTCCTAATCCATAGCTACTGCAGAATTTCACTCGTGTTGAATCCATGAGACCATCTATCTGTCATTTTGTTATTACATTTAAAGAAATTTGAGATCAACAGAAATACAAGGGAATTCATCATTGTGAACAAACTAGGGTGCTTACCTCTGTTAGCAAGGAATTAAACTACACGTTTTGTAACACATTTCCTTTTTTAGCCCTGAGCCTTGAGAATATGGCATTCATTACTTGTATAGCAATACGCTTGTAGGAAGCATTGAACTCCATTTGCCTCCAGGGCTAGTAGTTATACTGGCACAAAGCATAATATATAAAATAAATAAATATATAAGCAAGCATTCCACCTCAGACAACTAGCAGACATTCATCAGTAAACTTTTAATTCTATGCTGTGGAAAGGATATGAAGATGCTACACTGCTAAATGTGGAAGAAAGTCAACCTCTTAAATGTTGAATCCAAATAGTCTCAAGATTTGATGGTTTCAGAAAGGTTGATAAATCCAAACACAATGCTGAAACAAAAAAATATTCAGCACACTGACATTTTTTGAGCTGCTTACCACAGGGAAAAAAACAAACAAACAAACAAACAAAAAAACCACAAAAAATACAAAAAAAACACAACAACATGGAATCTGAGAATAAGAAATAAGACCTATTTTTGAAAGCAGAATAAGTTGGTCCACAGAGTGCTTAAAATTAAACTTTAAAGAGTAAATAAAGGGAAAATTGAATTTTCTCGTTATTCTAATGAAAGATCTCTTATATGAGGTCATAAAGGAAAAAGCCTAATAAAAATACAGTTCTTAGTTCTTGAAATCAAATAATATCAGATATAAAGGGTTGTAAACGGTACTGAAAATTGCTCCAGGCATAGCTTGTCCACATGTACCTGTTCAGGAAAAATAATCCAAAGCAGAAACTAGTTTTGAATTTTAGGTGAGGTAGTTTTATTACTTTGCTGGTATCCGATGGACATTCTCAAGCCATATTGAAGAGACTGTAATTTGATTTACCTTAACTTACTTCCAAATAATATTTAATAAAAGCCATTTTGCTTCTGAGCAAGTGTATTTACATAAGATTTAATGTAGCTTAATTAATCCAGTTTAAAATTTAAGTCAGATTGATTTTCCCAAATGTCCCTTGGTAGATCAGTCTTTCAGCAGTATTTTGAAAAGCTGGAGAATTTATAGCTCTAAAAATAATTATCAGAAGGACTCAAGAAACTATAAGGTAAAATGGAACAATGAAGAGATGCATTTTTTCTTTGCTCCATCTTACAGTCTTAAAGCTGATGAGGCAACATCTGTTTGAACACTGGGCATTTATTTACATATAACTACTGGGAAAATTACTTGGAAATGTAGATTCACTTAAGGACTATGAATTCCCAACTAAAATGCTGTGTCTGATCCTCATTTATTATCATGCTAAAGAGTTACATACAGATTTTGTAAAGCAGAAACAACCATTAAGAAAGAACGTTCCGAGTGTGTTCTCAGAGCAGCCTTAAAAGCCTCCATTTACTATTTTATATTCTATAGATCAGTGTTTTCTGGAAGCATGTTAAAGGTAAGGACAGCTTCCTTAGTATATATTCTATGAGTGTGCCAAACACAGCTACATCTGTGGCCATACCTTTTGAGCCTCCTTCCAGATCCTATGAACTAATCAACATTTTAAACATTTAGCATAGTGCTCAGTGTAGTAATATATAATAATTTAACAGAGAGGACAGGGATGAAAAAGATCAGCCTTAGTATGAGCCTTACAATCTTTGTTTAATATTTGTGAATCTTTTGATCTGTAGAAGGAGTGGATCTCTCTGTAGCGTAGAACAGGAAGCCTGCTTAAAAGTCTGTGCTGAGATAACACAAAGCATTGGTATAGCAAAGAGGAAAAAACAGAGCTCATTAGCCTCTAATAAAAAAAAAAAAAAAAAACACCAAAAAAAAAAACAGCCTGCCTCTGCCTGGGGCATAGCATAAGAGCAGCAGAAATCTGTCAGATGATGGCTGGGAGTCATAGGAGCTACTAACTCAGAGAGAAATGTCTGCTTGTTTGTGGAAGGGATTCTCTTTTAAAGACATGATTACTTGTTTTAGTATAGCTCAGAAAAAGGGAATCAAATGCTGATTTAATTTTAAGAAATAATTTAGAAAAAAGAAGAATTTCATTTTTTTTCTTCCTGCCAGCTTTGACTGAGGAGCCATGGTCAATTATGTGCTCAAATTTTTGTGATAATACTCAAAGGACAGGGAAAAGATAGATAAATTTCCTTCATTTCACAGAATAACTGAAATTCAAAAAAAATCATGTTAAATCATGGTAATTAACAGCTATTCCTCGAAGACGGTATCACTGACATCTGTGAGGCATGTAATCTGGACATGACAACAGTGCCTTAGGGGCAGTAAAAACCAAAAAGTTAACCTTGTTCAACAAGTTATTAGTTTCTGGCAACAGGAAACGTTACAAATTCTTTTTATAATTTGGTGAAAATGCAAATATATTTGTTTGAAAACCATAGGTGAAGGACTAAATTATTTTTAAACATAATTTTCTATGCTATGACAGTCTACCCTCTGCTGCAGACAGCTTGTAAGAAATGCTTAAGGAGCCTGTTCACTGCAGGAATTAAATTCAGAACTTAGTCTCCAGAGATTCAAAGGGATCATTCTGCTTTGAAGTAGCATTCCACTATGTGACAGCCAAAGATTTATGAAATAGCAGCACAACATCTTAAAGAGGAAACACGGTTTGTTCTTTACTACTCTACTACTGTGCATTGTACTGATAGTGATGATGTGGTTCTCTGGTCATCTCAATTGTCTCAGTAAGAAGGCAAACATACAAAATAAAGTGGAAGGATGGAGAAATTCATTTAACTAGATAATAGTTTCAGCAAAACAGATATTTAATCTGTGTAGCAATTAAGCTCTTGCACCAAGTTCTTGCTCTGTGGCTAGTAATACCTTCCTGCCAGATTTTACAAGCTTTTCATTGGCAACAAGGCTGTCTTGAATCATGATGCATCAAAGTAATCAAGCCACCAACTCTTTTGGAAGGCTTTTATGATAAAATCTGTTTCACAGATCAGCATCAGGAAGCAAAGATTTCATTGTACATTCTAAAATAACACATATATGGCAGAACAGCTTTTATGGCAGTCACAGCTGGGTAAAATTCTGTTTCCACTGAAAACATTACCAAATTCTATCTGTTTTAATAAGATCAAGATATCAGTTACTGCTTGCTTTTTAAAACATATGGATACTGGACCCATGAAAAGCACTTTGACTTTCTAATACTGTTCTTATTTTAGTTTTCTTATAAGTATTTTAATACTCTTAAAACAACATTTTATGATTACTTCAGTCACCGTGGAGACAGACACTGCAAAATCATGTTTAAAAGTTCTGTTACTATAAAGAGATGAATTGAAATGGAAATAGTGAACTCCAACTGTTACTCTAGTCATTTTATTGCATGAAGAAATTTCTGCTACCTATTACATATATACATACGGAAATATAGCAATAAATTCAGAAGTGCCTGAAAATATACCTAACTCTTAAAAAGCTCATGGTGCCATGTAATTTCATCTGTTTCAAACCACTCATATTCTTTTTATATGAACTCCCTGACATAAACTTTACCACAGAGTTATGAAAAGAAGTACGCTTTGCACTGTTCATATCTGATTTACATTTATTATCTACTACGACACACACTTAATATTTTGGTTTTTATTTTCAGCTTGACAATCTAAGGCATTCCTTCCAAACTTCTTCCCAGACTCAGAAATTATCATCTGCAGTTTTCTTTTGATGGCAACTCAGAAGCATGAACAGGAAGATCTCAACTTCTTCCTAAAATGTTCTGTCTCTATAACATCACGTTTGAATTTGACTACCTATAGATTTTATTTCAATATAACTAATATAACCTCACCGTACAGATATCTTTAAACTCACTGATTTATCGATGCTTAAGTTGTTGCAAATCATCCTTTGTCATCCTAGCCATCTTCTTTTTTTCTTTTTACACCCAGTTTGAAATATAAATATAATAAAAGAAGGACATTTAAGTAGATCACAACCTAAGAGACTCCTCTTGCATTCTTGGATCTGTTCTAACTAGCATCTCCTACATTCATGCCTCATGCCCCATTCCTGGACAGAAGTAAATGATGAAACATACATTTTTCAACCTCTCTTGTTTTACAAACAACACTGCTGGAAAAAAAGAGTCTGATGTTCAAACATTGCTGCTAAATTTGCTACAAATCAAAGAAAATACACACTTGTAAAGACTTTTCTGCTTGGTCTAGAATATTACACTCACTACTCCTAGCACTAACTTGTTGGTCTTTATTATTGCCTCTACAAAACATGTTCATCCTCTCTCTCTCTTTCTGACATGTTATATTCCTAGGCACAGCTCCAAGACTCTTGTTGAAACATGGATACATTTCATGCTATGTTATTACTGTTCTGTGGTTAATTCTTCTTGGCTGGCATTCAAGTCAACTGCTTCAAGAGAAAAAGAAAGCCAATAACATAACAATATTGGTCCAAATTTCCTTAATAGCAGGACAGACTGTAACAGTCAAAATAACTTCTCAAGTTTGCCTAATTGCGATTCATTTACATACTAAATACTAGCCAAGGAGACATTCTCTAGATTCTTAAAAACTATTACCAGAGAATGGTGAAATCCTTGAAATTTAAAGTTTTGAAGCATTTGTTTTAAGGAACTGGTTTTTTGTTTGTTTTGTTTTTGTTTTTTGTTTGTTTGTTCTAACATTTAACTTTTATGGATAGTTTAAATGGATGAAAAACTCATCTTGCTAAAATTAAAAGCAATAATCATCATCACTGTTTTCTTTTCATTTAAATGTATATTTTTCTAAAATTCCTTTAGATGTGCCTTTCGAGGCTGATAATCTATATGTGATATCTGACAAACTGAAATATAGTTAGCAGCCTATAAAACAACTGTTTAACTTTCTGATTTACTGTGAATTAGTTTATTGGCAGCCTAAGTGCCAAGATCACACAATGACCTTTGATTGGAACAGTATAAAAAAAGATGAAAAAGTAGCATTACTGTGGAGCATGTCACATCTGTGTAGGAATTACATATATGCTGTGGTTCCTAATACCTAGTGTGTAGATCACCTGTATACACGTTTAATATTAAGTGTCAGGATTTCCAAAGTATTCATTTTAATAGCTACTAGTATGATAGGGAGATGCGACAAGCCTATACTTGTTCCTTATCTGTATTCCAATTTAATAAATGTCCAGGCCTCTCACCTGACATCCAGAAGAGTCAAATAACAAAATATGTAGTTAATTTAATTGGTACGAAACAGGCCTGCCCACCGACCTTAAAATAATCCCAGCCCCAAAAAGTCAGCAATTTCACTATGAGGAACCTCTGATTAAGTCCCTGTATAAATCAGAATTCTCTTAATCTATCTTTTCCAGGGTAATAAGTGAATTGGCTCTTCAAACCAGAGATAATGTAGGAATAAATAATGGGCTGCTTCTCGTTTAAAAATGAAACAAAACAAAGCCTGATGAGAGAACTCAGCTTGTTCCAAACTGGAATGGGTTAAGATTTCTAAGCACCTGTGAAAATAGTAAGAAAAGTGTTTCTTGCCTAGTGCAGCTGAAGGTGTTATAATCTTTTGGTTTTTTTGTCAGAACTTATTTTGCTGAGGGAATAAGCTTTCCCATTCAAATGGTAGAATTAACTTCTTCCTAGTTATTTTGTGATTAACTGACATGGAGAGCATTTCAAATAGTCTATTATACCTTGCTAGGATTTTTAATCACTGAAGTATCAGAAAATAGTAAAGAAAAAAATAATAAAAACATCACAATGCATTACAAACATACAAATTGTATCAAAACTACAAAATCTTATCCACTTACCCAGGCACTGACACATCTGCCGCAAGTGGTGATTTTGAAATCCCCATAGAGATCTTTGATGGCACCAGTTGTAAAGAATCCCTCCACCATCAGCAAAATGCCATATACAAAGAATGCAGCTGCTACACCATATATCACGTACTTGAAGATGTCAATCCTGTACAGGAAGAGCAAAAGTTACTTATCCACATAACTATTTAAAGCTGACTCTGAAATTTCATGGTGAGATAATTAGATTCAGCATCTAAGTTTCTACTCTAGAGTCAGCTTAAGTGTTGATATACTATAACAGCTGAAGCTGAGTACAGGAGTGAACTTCTGAATAAAACAGCATCAATATAAAAATATTGGATCATTTAATTGAAAGAAAAACTAAACATTGATTCATGCAGGTAAGAGAGCTCAATTTGTCAGAAAAATTTGAAAATCACAAATTTATTTCATTTTTCATCTAGATAATGTGGCAAAGAAAAAACAGAAAAAGGTTACACATCCCCTGAGTAAACATTGCACCTAACACTGAGGTTTCACTTCATTAGAGATGAGGTATTTTGTTATAATCTTCAATAAATATACATATGCAGGTAGTTCTCAAGTTGCAATATCAGCCACTGTTATCATCTCCTCATTATTATTTTTCTGCTTATTCCGCAATGATCAAAGTGTCTGACACATAATAGCAAAATCTTCAGAAGAGATCCCTAACTTCAAACCAGAAAGATATGCTTCTCAAACAAAAGCAACAAAGACAGATCATCCAGAGATTTTCTATAGTGGAGCTTAAAAACATCATTTTATAAACCCAAAAGTCAAGAAATCAAACAATGGTTTGCAGTGTAACATGCAGACCCCAGAAGACTGAAGTGATTTAAAAGATTCAATGGGCTGTGCTGTGGTTGGCCTGCCCAGCACTCTCTGCAAACTCAATAGTGCTGACATGGAGACACTGTCTCCTAAATGTTCTCATGAGAAAGGTTTCTGAAGAGATGCTCAGAAAGATTTCTCTGCCCTAAGTTTTTTTCCAAGCTTAAACTCCCCATGATCATTGCCTTGAATCATCAAGTTTCATTGTCTTATACTCAGACCTCTCTGAAAAACTAACCACAGTGAGCTTTCAGTTTATTAATGTAATTTGGCAGGTTGTGCGACTTTTCAGAAGAAGGTAATGTGTAGGTTTCAGGTGTTAGTATGTTCCAGTCAGTTAGTAAGTCCAGGTCAAGATAAAACAGCTCATTAGGGAGTAGTATGAAAAATAAGCCAGAGTGCCATGAGGAGCCACAAGATGAATTTTGACATGCACTGAACAGCTATCCACATTTCAAGTCTCTCAAGACACCAATATTGATAACTCTATTATTATGAAAATAAATATTTAATAACATTTCTTTAGGTTCACACTTTTAATTGTCGCCCAAAAATGAACTCTCAATTCACAGTTGACAATAACAAGGCTCAACAGCCTATTAACATATCTTTGAATAATGGTTTTCAAGAGACTCAAAGTCAGATTCAAGTCTACAGTTGATGTTTAAGATGTACCAGTGTGTCAACAGCATCACTGAATTTATTTTAAGCTTGCATTATTCTCATAAAAATTCAGCTAAACTTATGACCTAGCTGAGAGGGTGAGGGATGGAATGTGTAATAAATTAATGCAATAAGCATGTTGCAATATTTTTCGCAGGGCAATGATGGAAATGTCCTGGGAATGAAAATGAATATACTTTCTCTCTTACATCCCAATAATGAAGTCCTCTTTGTTTCTTTCCACATCACCCTTTATTTCATAGCCAAGTGAAAAATAATGCAAATTGAAACGTGTATGGAAGAGATACACAAACTGTTCACAATGGTAAAATAAATCTAGCACTGTAGACAACAGTAGGTAGTGCAAAGATAACATTTATTTTAATAGATATAATTACTGATTATCTTGTAAAAATCCCATTTTCCTAATTTTGTAGTAATTCAGTGTAACACTGTTTTAACAAGAAAATGATCCTTTGAGCCTATCTTGCCATTAGTGGTGAAATTAAACGTATTGTAGGCGACAGACAACTTTGTGATCATGCCACAGGATACACTGCCCCTCCTACATTATACACCTTATAAAGCACAACCTCTGCCAGTGGCTGAAGTGTGGGAGTTACGCCAGCAGCAGCTCCTCACAGACCTCAGTGTGCTCAGTGTTGTAGAAATTAGAAGCTATCATTGCCCCGAAGGGATTAAGGCTTTTGGAAAGTCCAGAGACTATTTCAGCCCTTGCAACAGCTCTTTAAACCATCTGTGCTGAGCCTCCCACTGAGCTGCTCATATCAAGTAGGGTACCAACATATCTCTGTTTTTTCTTCAGCCTTATGTGTAACCAAAGGAATAGCTTTCATTAATCTTTTTACAGGGAAAATATAAAGAGATAAACACTAACCAAATATATAATATATATTCATATAAGGTATATACTAACTAATATATATTCAAATAATATATATACTAACCAAATATATATTCCTCATACACTCCCATCACACACTCAGAAAATAGAAAAATTTCTGCTGGTCAGACTACATGAAATGAAATAGCCAGACTTAATGCAAGGAGAATCGATCATGCATAATGCAAAGAGTAAGAAGTAAAAATAGGGAAACAATTTCACTACCTTTTAGAATATCAGAGAGAATTGTATTGCAATATATCTACTAGGTACACTATATTTAAAGACGATATATTACAATTGTTGCCTTTTAATCACATATAGTTTTGAAGATATTATTGGCATTATTCTACAGCATCTATAAATTTCACATAAACTTTGATCTTCCAATGAAATTATAAAAGATAATAAAATATAGGCCTTGTAAAACAGAGATTGACATTCTCTAAAAATAAAATTTAATACTTCGTGAAAGAACTCAGAGAGATTAATTGCCATCTGTGTTTTAGTAAAGTCTCAAACGCTGCAGACAGAGCACCAGAGCAGCCAGGGAGGTAAAAGTGAATAGCAGAAGGAGCAATGAACAGGAGCCAATGGGCAAGGGGGACAAGGGCACAGCAGAAGGACAAACAGGGCTCACACTTGTGCAGGCTGGAGTGGGTGGAAAGAGATGCCTAAGCAGCAAAGGAAGCAGAGACAAAATTAAAGAAGTAAATTCTGTACCTCTGATGGGACTGGAAAGAAATACATTAGGTGAATACTGAGGCTACTCCAAATGAGAGGAACAATAGGAAATCTTAAATGGTTATTCACTAAATGCAGGAGTCCTAAGGATATTACATAACGATACATTCACAGTCATGAAACATTTCTGCTAAAAGACAGCGAATTAAGATTACAAATTCAAACTGATAGTGCCGTCTTCACGTATTAATGTAGGTTGCTGGATCGAATAAGCTGTTGAATTATGTAAACATAACTTAATAATGAAGAGCATCCTGAAATTAGAAGTTTTCATTATTATTATTATTATTTTTAACAGAATAATCTAAAATGTACTTCACATATTGTCTGTGTCTGGAAGAGGCTGTTGTAGGCTCCAGACCTGATTTACTCATTACACTGTGTTCTGAAATACTAACAAACACAAACATGACATCTTTCATTTTGTAATTTAAATCAAGTTGATCTTTCACTTACTTGTCTATTGCTGGGACATGAATCATTCCATATTAAGCATACTTTCTAATTCATTAATCTGAATCTGGATTCTATCCAACCATATGAATGTTAAAATAGCTGTAGTGAAAACACTTTCTTTCTCTAGCTGAAGCTGCTGATGGAAGTCATCAGTGCTAACATCTTAACTGGCTGTAGATGAGTACAGAGTAGACTATCCCAGCAGACAAGTCAGAGGTGAATGAAAATATTCTCATTGAATGAGATGAAAGTAGTAGATTCCCTGCTGTGCATTTCTGTGGTGCTTTGCAAATACAAGGATAGAAAAAAATCAACAAGCAATAAGATTAATTGCTGGATGATCATGTCTATTTATAGCACAGTTTGGGAAAGAGTGTTTTAATAGCTATTAATTTTCTTTGACACTCCTTCAGATAACTAGACTGGTAACTATTTTATCCTGTTTTGAATGTATTTCAATATTCAAAGTTAGCTCCTGTTAAATTCTGTGTCTTAAAGTAACAATGCTTTGGAATTGAAGGTCTTGTTACTTCACTGGAGTAAATCAGTATTGCTCTGAGATAATAACTGTATTTACTGCACGAACAGAAAAACAAGAACTTTTACCTTTGACCTTTGATCTATTCCAAAAAGGAATTACAAATTGTAGGAACTCTGACGCATTTAAACTATACTAGTCTAATCACAGTAATCATTCTACCCTCAATGCTGAAGATTGACATTTACCTAGGACATACCAACATATACATTTCTATCAAAATTAATTAATATTCTTTTGGAACAATCAACATATTATCTAGGAATATTTCTATTTAACTCCGTTAAAATATGACTGCATTACAGACAATTATTTGCAATTAGCAGCAACAGCAAATACAATAATAACAACAAAAATAATGTTTTCTCTGTGACACGTGATTGTCATGTTTCCCAGAAAACCTTTCTATCTGGACAATGTGTACATTTCATACTGAACATATCACAGAGGTTTGGGTTGGTCTAATCCACCAGTATACCAGGTTTTACGTGGAAGCAGTTTTTCAGCATTTATATTTCTCCTTCACACTTCTCTTCCTGAATTTATAACATAACTTCTCCAAATACAGATAATGTCATTTAGATACTACAGCTGTTGAGTAGCACATATTTGTCATCAACCTATACGCATATTCTCAGTGTGCAAGTAAATTCAGGCAATTATACCCATACCCAAGAGTAAAAATAATAATACTAAAAGTAAAAGATAAATTCAAAGATAAATACAACACCAACACTATCAAATATAAAGCTAGTTAGATTACCACAGTAAAATTTCTCATTTACAATTATAATTTCCTTATAACTGGCGTAGAATAATGAATGCAATCATCACCACTGGTTAAGATCAGCTTTGCTGTTTTGTTTTTCTCTTCATATTTTGTTTTCTCACCACAAGGAAATAATCAATGCTAAGTGCCTTTGTGATGATTCTTTCACCCCCTGAGAGACATTCTCAGAGGTTGCTAAGAGACTGAGAAAGCTTCCTGCTCTCTCAAGCTATCTCAAGATCTCAGAAACAGTTTTGGACTGTTTGTTTTGTGGGTTTGTTTTTTTTTGTTTGTTTGTTTGTTTTAGACAAACAAGGTATAGAGGGCTATTTGTAAGAAGAAGTTTTGTATGGGGTCTGCAGAAGTCATGTCCCAGGGAAGTTTTGAAAAGAGGTGCTTAGCCTCTCCTGCACTTAGGTGGTTTGAGGAAAGAGGTTTGGTGCTATGAAGCACAGGGGTGTCGTTAAGAAAGAGGGGAAAGACAAGCAGGGACAAAGTTCAGAAGGAAAAGATACAGCCAGCAGGGAAAAAGGAAGATTAACAATCGTACACAGCAGAGTGAGTAAAAAACTCTAGGTAACACAATACTTGAGGTAAAAAGAGACTAAAATATTTTCAATGTAGAGAAAAGAAAAATGAGACCAGAAAAAAATGTCAGCAAAGCTCCATAGGGGATTTTTCAGAGATCAATTTAATACAGAATCTAAACTTCTAAAATACAGGTGGGAAATAAACGTATCAGAGTACAGAGTGTTCAATTAAAGTTTGTGGGAAAATGATAAATGGAGAAAGAATGAAAAATAGATGACTGATAAGAACAATGAAGGTCCAAAAGTTGTTTTTTTTTTTTTTTTTTTTTTTAATCATAAAAGAAACAAAATGTATTACAAATTAAAACAGTTGGCAGAGCCATATTCTGGCTCTGTATTTCTGAAATAAGTTTTGTAAATAAGCATAAAAACATTTGCTCAATACTGAAGTCAGACTGCTGGGATTATGTAATGAAAAGATTGCTGTATTACAGGATGCAAGATGCTCTTGTATTCTGCATTTTGTTCTTTTACTCTGAGCAGCAGATAATACGACATACGTTTCCACTGTTTTTAACAGATTCTTTTGTGATATGACTATATAAAAATGCAGAATTTTACCTTAAGTCAACCTCCTTTAAAATTTTGATGGTTGCATTCTTCCCAGGAACAGGACAGTTGAGCTGAGATTCATGGAGCATTTCTAAAAATGCAGAGAATTCACAATCTAATGGAATAGTAAAGTACTGCACAAACGCTAGAGTTGATAAAACACTAGAGTTTGTGCAGCAGCAAAAACAAATGCTCTTGGAATAGGAAAGGATCTTTAAAAGTGTATTTAAGAATATCCACTATTATGTGGATTAGGTGGTCTCTCAATGCTATTTCTGATAATCTAGGCTTGTTCTGTCTTACCTCTGGAAAAACTGCTTTCTTGAAAATATTTTTTTTTTAATGATAATTACAGAAGAAATCTTCAACCCTCTTTGCCCATAGAAGGCCAAAAATAGACTGGAATTAGTGCACAGCAGGGTTCAGGTGTCCAGCAGAATTACATGATGGTGTTGTGCACTATGGGTACTGAATTTCCAGTCAACTTTCAATAGGAATATATATTATAATGATGTAGCAAAAGCCTACCACAGAATTATTATTTATTATAAATGTAAATTTGGAGTCGCACATAGTTAATAGTAATAGCATATAAGCTCCAGATTGGGATTGGTAATAGTTAATTCTATCCTTTTCAGACGTTCTGTTTAAAGGCTGGTTATCTTAGTTTCACATAGCACGTGAAAAGTATTTAGAGAGATGCACATTACATAGGCATATATACTTTCCATTTTACATGCTTAAGATTACTGTGTAAAGTAAACTAGGATGGAAAAAAAATCAGATGAAAATGAACTGCCTGCTGAGAAAGGCATATAGTGATTGCAGCCAATCTAAAATTCCACGTAACTAAGAAAGAAAGCTGATTAACATAAATTCAATAATATATTTGCCTGCCTAAAAGTAGTGGACTGTATTTGCACAAAGACTAGATAATTATTTACATAAGCCCATTCTGCTGACATTTATATGTGCTCATGAACTTCTTATTAGTCTACCTCATGAAATGAACGCACTTTTACTGGTACCTGCCCGGTCTTTGAACTACTGTTTCCAAACATATTATGAAACAGAACTGCATACGCTTGCAATTGAAAATCCTGACAGAGCCTTACAACTTTCGTTTCCTATAGTATAGAGTGTTTAAAAGTTCACATTTGTAGAACACCAGGCTCTTGTAAAAGAATGAACACATACAGTACTATTGTATACTAGGTAGATGACTAAAACAGAAATATCACATGATCTAATTCAAATATTCATAAATATTGTATTTCATATCAGCTAGCCTTTACTACAAATCTCATTGTAATACCTTTCACAGAATGCCATTAATATTAATGCAATATTAATCATAAAAAGGCCATTGTTAGTTGTACCAATATTTAACTTTTGATAACTGCAAAATCAACACAAATGAAGAAAAACATAAGATCAGAATAACATCCACATCCATTCATTTACCTTCCTAAACTCTGTTTTCAAACAGTATGAGAGCATGGTAGGAATATAAAAGGGGAATATAAGAGCTTCTATGAATGCTCTTCTTTTTCTTCAAATCAAAACAGCTGCACACACATGTCTTTTATTAAATAATACCCTTTTAATGAATCATGAATGCACTCCAACTGACAGGAAGGTTATCAGCAAATCAAACCTGGTGGCTTCAGAATGCAAACCAGGGGCTTCAGTATTTTTAAAAGAAGAATTTTTTTTTTATCTGTAAGATGGATTCTGTGGAACATCCACAGCACATCCAATACCAAGGATAGTAACAATGGATTTACGTATAGTAATTTCATTTAGTTTACTACTTGGTATCACAGCTTTAAAATGAAGTGAATTTGCCACGACCTGAAGTAGCACTAACTGTAGTAGGAAAAGGTGGTTGTTTCTATCAGGAAGGTTTCTTCATTTTCTACTCTAAGAGCTTAATTCCTTTGTTTCATGGCCTATGTGTCACAAATACGTGACAGATGGTACTAACTGGCCTTGCACAGTGAAAAGAGAACTGTGAAAATATGCTGTTGGGAAATACACCAAATGTACCTTGTGCTGTTGATTGCCTGAAGACTGTCTTCTAGAATTTGTTCCAATCACCAGAAAAATGTAACAGTGGAGTTCAAAAAATATATGTTTGACAATTGTCCACCAATTTCTCCTGACTTTGGAATCTTGTCTAAGTCAGTGATAAAGTGAACCAAGCTTTGTAGATATATTGTCCACTGAAGGTGATTAAGTTACTAGAGTAACAACTGAATACTATATCTACCTGAAGTACGTTATTCAGTCTCAGAAAGGAAGTCTGCAGAGCTCTTAAACTGACAAAGTATGCAACATAAACCATTGATCTCTTATGGTTAGAATGCTATAAAAGCAGTTTTCAGGATAAATTAAGCCACCATATATATATATATATATAATTTATATAATTTATCCTGAAAACTGCTTTTATAGAATATATATATATAATATTTTTTTTTTCTGAGAATCTTTTTGAATCACAAGAAACTGAAATAGTCACCCCGTATCAGTTTGAAGGAATTCACTCCCCAAACACAGCTTAGAACAGAGCTTAGAATATCTGTTTTGCCCACAATGTCCTGAAGTAGCTTAAGCCAGGCTGCAAGCCAGTACTTCAGAGACAAAGTTCTCTTAATAAAATCCTTATTGATTTTTAGAACATAATGTTTTTAGAACCTATTGTTTTTAGCACATTATAGGCAAAGATTGCTTGTTTGTTTTCCAAATAAGCAATCAAAACATCATGCATTACTGTAACTTGTTGCTCTAAAAGCACTATCTCCACCCCACCCAATGTTTCTGCAGGATGTCTCAAAAGTCTAAGGAGTATTGACAATGATATTCCCTATTTCAACTTGTAAACAAAATCACAAATTTGAGGAAATTAATTTCACTGTCTCACATTTAAGGAATTTTAAAACAAGATGCAAAACTCATACTCTTTTTTCTTTTTTCCCAATTGTGAATATTTACTACTTATTAATATTCCCAAAGCAGTTCTTGGCTGATCCCCCAAGGGCAGATTACTCAGAGGGGACTTGGGACACTCACTGTGGATCATTAATGAATTCAGGCCTCCCAACGCATCAGAGTGCTGTGTAGGATGTGGGCCATGGGACTGATAAGGCTAAACCTCATGGCCAGGGCACATCCCAGTGCCTCAGCCAGGAACAGGGGCTGGAGCATCCCCAGGCCCATGACTGTGAGAGATAAAGACTGACTGAATTGAGCAGTGTGGGAAGTCCCAGAGGAGGCCTTGTGGGGACAGTAATGGATGGCAGTTCCCTCATGGCTCTGATATAGAAATTTTTCTGCTGCTGCTGTGACATGGACATTTCTGAATGGTTTTATTGGATTTAGGTACTTTGGATTTCATTTTCAGGATCATAAAGAGTGCTTCAGACCTCCTTTGTTTATTCTTTGGAGAGAAGTTGCATTCTCTATAGGGGTTTACTCCTTTTAAATTGCAATGAGTAACTATAAAGAATGCCTTGTGAGCTGTGTTATTTGAGCTCAGAACAAATGCAGTAGTTCTAAGTATGGCTAAGAAAGACTATCTCTCACCACCTGCATAAGTAGTTCTAGGAAATGAATTGATTTTTATACTGAATAGCATTCAAAATTCAGCAGGCTAATAAAAATACAGATAGCAATCATAGGTGTGATGAAACAGAACACACTTCATTCCACTGGGACATTACCCGCACACTTTCATCACCAAGGGACAGACTCCAGGTCAGCTTCAGAGCAGCAAGAACTTTAAGAGCCAAAATATCTTAAATAGCCTAGAAGTAATTTAGCAGAACACCCCGCTGTATCTTTTCATTCCTATTATTTGAATTTAGAAAAATAAACAACTGTGTTAGATTCCATTTTGGTATGCACAGTTTTAAGAATGTAGAAACTACACTGCTTGTTCTAATTACACTTTTTTTTTCCTCTGTTTTTTGGTCTTTCAAAGGAATATAATTACCATAGAACTTCTGTATTGCCAACTGTTATTCAATCAATAATTATGACAAAACATCAAACACTGTTTCAGCATACGAGATTATTTTAAAAGTACTGTCCCTTTAAGTATGTGGAAAACTGATATGCAAACATCTTTGAGAATCACACAGTTTATCCAGTTTAAACAACCTTAAGACATAATTTCAGAGATATCTCTCACTATTCAATGAACAGAACTTTTGACCCTAATAGGTCTTCCAAGGAAATAATTAGCTTTAGAATGTATTTAAGTAAACGAACATATGAAAAAAAAAATCTCATTTACAGTTCCTTAGTCATTTCAGTGAATTGTCTGCATTTGAACAATGAGGCTTCCTGACTGATATATTTTCACTTAAGAATTTGACAGAGGGAAGCTGGAAAATTTACCATGAAGAGAAAGCACTGACATGTGGCTGTTCCACACTAATGGCTTCCTTAGGGACTAATAAAATAAGTTAGAGCCTAATAAAAAGACTGACCTTTTATTTAGGATAACAATGAACCTTAGCTGCCAAGTTAAGTCAGACCCATTATTCTAAATGACAAGAAAGAAAGCTCAAAGCAGAAGTCACATACTTCCCATGAACCTAACATATTATCATACAAGTACATTTAAATTTCTCAGTCCTAAGGAGAATAAATTTGTATGCGGTGAAGCAAGACATACTTATTTAGTAATTCTCCCTTCTGACTGCTAATTTCAGAAACAATTCTGCTAATATTCTCAGGGAAGTTCTGGGGAGGATGTTGATGATACAGCACCACACAAGATTTCAGATTCATGAAACACATGAAATGTTGTGAAAATAGTGGCTCCAAGTCAGATTGCACAATTTTCTCGTTCAGTTTCTTATCTCAAAAAATAGATGTAAAAGACTAAGAACACAGAAACCAATAGGACAACTCCCAGTGCTCCTCCAGCCTTAGGGACTTCCTAGGCTGGGTAAGTCTGCTACTTAATTGAAAAAAAACATCACTGGTAGTGCCTTTTGAACCTGACACCTACTAATTTCCTCTGATACCTCCTCTTCCTCCATAGTGGAAGAGGGAAACAGTTTATCCTTACATACACTGTGAATCACAGAATCATTAAAGTCGGAAAAGACCTCTAAGACGGTCTACTCCAACTCTCAACCCATGTCCACTAAACTACGTTCCTAAGTGCCACACCTACCCCTTTCTTGAAAGTCTCCAGGGACTGTGACTTCACCACTCGCTGCAGCTTGTTCCAATACCTCCCTCATCACTCTTTCCAAGAAAGTTTTCCTATTCTCCAACCTGAACATTCCCTGACGCAACTTAAGGCCATTAGCTCTCATCCTGTCTCTGTTACCTGGGAAAAGAGGCTGATCTCCACCTTGTTACAACTGCCTTTAAGGGAGTTTGCAGAGAGTAATAAGTTCTTCCCCAAGCCTCCTCTTCTCCAGACTGAACAATCCCAGTTCCTTCAGCTGCTACTCATAAGACCTGTGCTCCAGATCCTTTACAGCTTCGCTGCCCCTCTTTGGACATGCTAGAGGGCTTCAATGTCCATCTTGCAGTGAGGGGCCCAAAACTAAACACAGTACTCTTGTACTGTTATTTCTAATTCAAGCCAGGATATCATTAGTCTACTTGGCCACCTAGGCACATGGCTGGCTCATGGTCAGCTGACTGCTGACTGATATCTCCAGATCCTTTTCCTCCATGCAGCCACTCTGTCCTAAACCTGTAGCAATGTATGGTGCTGCCACTCAATGCAATGGATGATCACATCACTTCTTCAAAAAACATTTAAGAAAGAAAAGGCTTAAAGAATTGTGGATAAGATTCTTCAGCTTCAGTTAAGAGTATGAGCCAGATAGGATTTTGGAATTCAAATATCCAAGATAAAAATATTTTAAAGAGGCAACAAGATTATAAAGTTTATTTATAATTTTCTTCATTATTAAATACAGTTAATTTGCTAAACTAAAGGAGACTCCTGAGAAAAGTAGTATTGCAAACTTTTCACAAAGACTTTCCAGGAATAAGTTTTTCAGGAATAGCAAAGCATGACCCCTTCAAAACAGATGAATTCTAGGAAAACCAGGTGAAACATTTAACACTTAAAGAACTGAAGTTCTATAGAGCACTACAGTTACTTCCTTACTGCATTTATTCACAGAAGTAATCTGCTATGTGTTACACACTCCTTCTGCATCTATTTGAACTGCAAAGAGGAAAATTTTACACATTTCAGTGAAGAAATTTTCACAAGATGAAAACAAACATTGAAAAGTCTATTAGTATGTGAAGTAATTTTGGTCTTAAATGATATTAAAAAACATTATAAATTGTTTGTAATCAATAAAAATATCAGCTCTATCAAAATTTTATCCAGTAAGCTTATCCAAATTTTCTATGATTTTTATACTGTAACACATTTTCTTGACTCATATTAATATCCCTCTATGGAATTTTTCAGCAGTCTTAAAAGGGAACAATTAAAAGACGGTAGTAACTTACATAGTAAAGACATCAATAACATCTCCTGCAGCTCTTGTCATCTCAAAGTAGGTTTGCAGAATGTTGACAGTTCCTGAAAGTGCTTCATGTCCACAACCACAGAACAGTGCAACACCAGCATACAGCAGTATGGTAGCAATCAAAGATGCGTAGGGAATACCTCCCAGGCATTTGATGCAACACTCAAAGCACCCTACAAAAAAAGGAAAGTTTTTTTGTTAATGTATTATATCAAGGAAAAGAAAAAAGTTTTTTTTTTATCTTGAGAAATGTGTAAATTGAAGGTGGCAGGCCAAAGACAGATTAGATCAGGTATAAAAACCCATAATTTCAGAAAATCTGTGAGAGAACACGGGTTAATTCAACTTTTGAGCTTTCTTTGTTGCTATGTGGCCTATTAAATGTGGACAGGCCAGCTGATTAACATGGAATGATCAACACTGTATTATTCCTTGTACGGTTTCATATTTTGATTCAGAGCAGATTACAGAGTCAATTCCAGGTTACACCAATATTCACAACTCCTGTTGCTCAGCTATCGGATTTCTGAGGAGGATCCTCAATAATGGGAAAACCACGGGGAGCATCCAATTCAGTTCTCTCCATCACCATACATTTTTTTTCATCTGCAGACAGTGACAACAGAATTTTTCCACCCCATAGCAGCATTTTGAGGATGCAACCAACTCTTCATATGTCACTACGGTATCTAATAATAATAGAGGAAGATACCACACTAAAAAGGCACAGATTAAGACACCACTAAAAGGGTACAGAACACTCGTAATAATTGTAGAAGCTGAATTCTCTCTCAACTTATTTTACCCCGTGTAATTTTTCTAGAGTGAGAGCAATTGAGGCAGAAACCTATAGTAGGAAGAGGGCAGACAGAATTGTAGGTATTAAGGAAGCTGATCTGGAACAGGAGAAAATCCTGAAGAAAGGCACTGACTCAATAGCTAGAAGCTTTATTTTCTTCTAATAATTGCTAGCTTGCGCCACAAGAGATTTAGATGGAGTGAGTTTTATAGATTTTAAATGGATGTGTCAACGATTGCCAATTAAAGATTATATATATGATGTTCAGCAGGTGTGAGTCAGTGTATTTTAAGATGCTCCCAAAACCTCAGGCTATGCTAAATTATAGGAATGCCAGAGTTACAGTGAAACAGCAACAACAAAAGTGCAAAAAGACATTTTTTAAATAAAATGTCTACCTTACTCAAAGTACGTGTAGCCTCTACATGTAATTCTGTATTTTGTCATGCAGATTCTTGTTTCTTTTAGTCCAGATAATCAGAATAGTCGTTTCCTCTGTCTGTTCAAACATTCATATTCTGCTCTTAATGAATAAATGCCAATCTGTTTATCATATATACATTTAGCAGCTGTTTATACACATCAGAATCTCTGAAAAGTTGTCCTGGTTTCAGCAGAGACAGTGTTGATTTTCCTTCATAAAGTCTGGTATGATGCTTTGTTTTGGCTTTAGGAGAAAAACATTAATAACACAACAACGTTTTAGTTGCTGTTGAGCGGTGTTGCACAGAGCCAAGGACATTTCTGTTTTCTGAGCTTCTCTTATTGTCCTGCCAGTGAGGGAGCTGAGGAGGCTCACTGAGATTGGAGGGAACAGAACCAGGACAGTTGATCCAAATGGGTCAAAGGGATATTCCATTCCATATGAAATCATGGAAAAAACAAACAAGCAAACAAACCAAAAAAACCCACCAAACTAAACGTCAAGGGGAGTTGACCAAGGGGACAGCCACTACTCAAGGAGTAACTGGGGATCATCTGGTAATTGGAGAGCAACTGTGTTGTGCATCACTTGTTTTGTGTATATGCATACGTGACTGTGTGTGTGTACGTGTGTGTGTATGTATTATCATTACATATTGGTCTCTTGTTATTGGTCTCATGTTATTGGTCTCTTCATTATTTTGTCCTAGCAAATCGTGTTTAGCTGCTTGCCACGTTAAACCACAACAATTTAGGCCAGTTTCAAATATACACATATTTCAGTTAAATAGAAACCTGTATTGATATTTTGTAAATACAGATTATCTGAAAAACAGTGTTTGAACTGCTGGATAATTTCCATAAGAAAAATAAAATAAAAATATACTAACCATGCACAAGACATAATCAGACTTCATAAATTAATGTAATTCCCAACTACATATGATGATTTCATCACAACAGAAGCAAAGATATTGTTTGAGACTTGTACTTTACAAATTATCTCAGCAAATCATCCATCTCCAGTCACCATAACACATTTGCATGGTTGTAACACTGCCCTCCCTTGCAATATTTTGGCTGAAGAATATATCCTTCTCTCTACTCATGACACCCTACTGTGCTGACAGGAGGTAGATTTCCTTTTCAGCAGTGACACAGGGCTTTCAATGTCAAGAGATCACTTTTTGTCTGTTCAGTGATTGTAAAAGTCCAGAGTTTTATATCTAGAAAGTCTGTGGATTTTCCATTAGTGGGAGGTTTTAAGAGACTGGGAAAACAAATGCTTGTGGAGTAACTAGTTCTGCAAGCAGATAAATTACTCAATCTTAAAATTCTCTCATTCCCATTTTCTAAGATTACCCCTAGCAATACCTATAACTAGTTCCTCAGAGCTTAAAATCCAACACAAATACTGTTTGTGGATCCTGCACTGGCTAATCTACTGTCTAATAGGCATAGAAAATAAGAAATACATATTCAAAATATATATATATTGAGCAAGGAAGACAGGGAAATAGATGTTTGATTACAGAGATTAACGAAAAATGCCCATTGCAATTTTCAGCACAGCATAGGGCAGAAAAAGCCTTTGGAAATTAGTACTCTATACCTCTCAGCGTTGTAAGAAATAGTAATGAGGGAGAGATGACAATAAGTAGAGTGACACTGGGAGTGAGGTAATAGGGCCTGGAATGTTAAAAATGAAAAAGTAAGCTGTACCTAAACATTTACAGTGACACATGGACTTTAGAGAGTATTCCTTAATATTGCAGTGGTGTGAGGCAAGGAGGAAGAAAATAATTTCCAAAAGATTTCTTTTTCATCTTCAGAAACAGGCAAAATGGGAGTGAGAAAGCTAAAGAAATGACAAGATAGGAACAAAACCAGCTAATATTCTGAATTAGAATAAACGTGATTGAGATAAGACTATCTAGTATACTAGTATAATAGTGCTATCAATACTGTTAACTGGAAACAGTCATCTTTGCACTACCTCCTGAAGCTGCTGAATCTGACCCACCAGTCCAGTGACAGCTGGCACAATCTGATCCCATAAACTGCATCAAAAATCTCACGTAAGTAATATTACTTTGGCTCTATTACACTAAAACATATAGTATCATGAAATAGCATAGCAAAGTGATATATATGGCACAGCAGAGTGATATATTGTAGTGACTAGCAGAGATGAACAAAAATAGATGTAATATAGTACTATCTACATTTTATCAGAAATTAAATCAATATTTTTTAAAATTGTTTAAATTTTAAAAGGTAACTGAAAAATGTATAATTTGTGTATTAGAAAAATTGCTTCTGTTCCTATCTCACAGTACAATTTCTCACACTTGTAAGCCTTTGACAGAAACTTCTACAACAGTCTATTTTACCCATTCAAGAATTTGTTGCTGACTGAGGAATCATCAAAAAATTTCCTTTAAACATGTAGCTTTCAAATAATTGTTTATCCTTTAAGACCTTTCTGACTTATTCAGCTCTTCCTTGGGCCTATTACCTTTCTAACTACTTACTTCATGAGTAATGCTAGAGTTTTCAGTGTTGTCAAACGAAATAAAAACTGAAGAAAAGCAGTGTGTCAGGAATAAGATGTTAAAATGGATATTGCTCATCAATCATACACCACAAAAGGTAGTATGCTGCAGGTTACATTTCCTCTGATTCTTTTTTTCAGCTATTCAGAATGTGAAAATAGATGTTTAATAACAGAACAATAGAAATGCTATTTTAACTAGCACAATACTACTGAACCAATACAGAGTGTGACTCAGCCATACCACATGTGTATAGTATATGTCTGTGTGAGAGAGACAGTCATTCAGGGCTCTGAACATCATCTTCACAAGATAGCTAGAACACACAGCCACAGAAATAATTACTAGGAAAGATTAAAAAAAAGTGCACACTGCTTGTTGTTTGTTCTCCTCTGGAAATAAAGACATAAGTGCTTTCAAACAGTTCACTCTGCAAAATGAACCTATTCAATCTCAAATGTCAGCATTTACTCTTATTATGATGTTTTCCAATATTCTGCCTCAGGCAAAAGTCTAGATCTGGTGGAACTATATATTTCTACATAAGCCACAGGAAATAATTCAAATTAGCATTCTATAATAACAAAGATGGCAAGACAAGGAATTTTATGTTATGTGGATAAAGTCAAAATCCAAATACTGACTACATTTAGGTATCCAAATAGTGCTTATTAAAGTTGCTTTTCATATATTTACTTTCCATCAGCAAAGTTCTCATACACAACTACCTCATCTCCTCTTGGTAGAATACTTACTGTCTACTATCAGTAATATTGTCAATAAGGGAAAAAAATTCTGCTTTAAAAGGCTTATAAAACTTTCTTTGTATTGTCTTTGTCCAGACAAACCATTCACAATTCTTCCACTCTATATTGTTGCTTTTATCAGGCAAATATTCTATCCAGGTACACCAGCCAAACACAACTTCACCTTGTCTGTTTATATGATCTCTTCTCTACGTTAAGGAAGGAAAGTATTAAGATCTTAAGCAGAAAATGAGGTTGTGATTGTGATTTACATACTAATTATGCACACAGATCCCACCACTGTAACTATCACTTTGTTTTTATCTTAGTTATATGTCAATTCTTTCACTGCAGGCAGCATCTAGAACTGATGGATAGGACAAAAATTTTATTTCTGGCCAGTACATTAAATAAACAGATAGACAGATAGATAAAAGAGAGATTCAGGACATATCTTTTACCACATACATTTGTGAAAGTCAAATTTAGATCAGTGGTATAACCAGATTCAGAATGCAATTATATTACTATCTTCTAAATAAACTGTAATAGAAAACCCAACCAACCCAGAATTTTATGGAAAAAAATAAGCATAGAAGAAAAAAAATAAAACAGTACAGAAGGATCTTTTAGGTTTGTTTTGTTTCTCCTTCACAATACATTTTCAGCTAGAACTTCTATGACAGTTCATTACTTATCACAGGTAACTACATCTCCAAAATGAGCAAGTACTTTAGATGACCATATAACACTTAAATGACATTTTTGTTTATCTATATTTCTTAAATAATTTTCTATGTAATATTAGGAAGCAGGATAGCAGAGTACGTGAATCCTGTATCACAAGACATGCAGCTTTCATGACAAACCCAAATATAGTTTATCAGATCATCATAAAACAATGCAGATTTAGTTCTGAATTTTGCTAAGCTAACCTTAATCTCATGAACTAAGGCTACTGTTATGTCATATTTGACTTGACCCATCAAAACACATACCTCTGAAAAAAAAAAATCAACACATTTTACAGCAGGGGGGTTGGACTAGCTAAGTCATTCCTTCCAACTTCAACCATCCTGTGATTCTGTGCAACAGTGAAGTAAATTAAATTACATGTTCATCAAACGCATGGATGCGTATGTTTTAAGAACTCAGGATCTAAAATCAGTTTTATCATTAGCCACATCTGTAAATAAAGTAGATATTATTTACACATTCAGTTGATATCACTGTAAGGAAGAAAAACGTTCTGGTGAGTAATGAGGAATATGAGGGCCACTCGTGATAAAAATAAATACAGATTCTCATATGACGCAAACTGTATCTTCACTTCCTCGTCTTCAAGTTGTGTGATCAAAATGTTTGCTTGAAGAAGGACATGGTAATTGGAAATTTTTAACTGTATTTCATATTTTGTCAATAAATCTTCCTTTGGTTTCCATTCAAATTTTGTTCTAATTTCACCTAAGAAAATAAAGAACTTGCTGGCATGGAAGCTCTAAACACATCACTGGAGAGAACATCAGGCAGAAACAATCTAACTCTCCTGATGCTGTCCCAGGTACAGAGGACAGACGAGGCATCTGAGAAGAAGCTTAGCAAAGCTGCAAGTATGAGAAGGCAACATTCCAGAATGACTAAAAAAAGACCATTCTTGTACTGCTATCTGGAAAACCTGTGCTGCAGGCACATCCTGTATAATTGTGCTCTAACTGTGAATAAAGCTCATCACACTTTTACCATTATACTACAGCTACAAGTAAAAGAGAAGAAAACTTGATCACCTTGCCATATCAAACACTAATAACTTGAGTACTTTTCCTCATCTGATCCCAGAGAGAGCTTCTCCTTTAAATTTTGTTTCTATGAGAATATTTACTGTTAAAGAATTACCTATCCCCCAGTTAGATCAACACTTCCTCCTAACTTGGTGTCATCTGCAAACTTACTGAGGGTACACTCAATCCCGTTGTCCAGGTCATCAATAAAGACATTTAACAAGACAGGCCCCAACACTGACCCCTGGGGAACAGAAATAATACATTTTTTAAAAACCAGTGTTTTGTTCAAATTGTAATAAGCAACTTGATCTCTAGAAGGATAAGAATAACATGCACAGAAAATCTCAAAAGGATTTTTAAGAAAAAAGAGAAATAATTAGAAGAAAATACAGGTTTCCTCTTGCACTTTGAGTTCTGTAGTATTACTGGATCTACTTTGACTTATCTACTTAGGGGTACTGGATCTTAGCTAATCAGGAATTATCTAATGTGAAAATTCAAAATATTATCGTTGAGGTTTTTTAAGTCATTCTACAGAGAGCAGTTGCTACACTTAAAATGGGACAAAGGCTTAGGAATTGTGAAAAGACCCTTGTTTATTTAGATGCAGAATTTCTAGAAATAGATTGAGATACCTAAGAATGTGCATTTCCTCATAGTTACTCTAATGTTTGTACATGTTTGCTTTTAAGAACCCATTTGACCTAAAAGACAACTTCAAGCAGTGGAGCTATAGTCAGGATACACTGAACACTGAAGGTAGCCACTTTTTTGAAATGTATCTTTAGATTAACTGGCATAAAATATATCTCTAGAAATCACCTTTGTGCACTGGTTAGGATAACTTGATTAAACAGAGAACTATATTAAGAATCAACATCTCTGCAAACTTTCATCAGAAGTCACTGATTCAGACCTCAGGCTCCAGAATTCTCCATAGAAATATACCACATATCTCACTCTAGAACAAAAGGAACAAAAGATTTATTTTCTTAATTGACTGTGCTCTGGCTCTCTGGCTTGTTGAAAGTGCTAGTCATCCAAGGAATATGACTTAAATTATTTGAACGATATTGGGAGTATTTCAGCATAGATGTGAAAAGTTCCCTTGCACAGGCCTCAACAACTATAATACTACAGTGTACAAATCCAGGCTTTTCCATCATGTTTATCACTATGTTTAGCCTTCAGATTACAAATAGAATATTCAGCAACAAGGAAAAATCATAAAACCCATTTCAAAGGAAAAATGGGGGAAAAAATACAATACAGCAGTCTAAAACTAGGGTGTTTGAGATGCACAAATTGAATGCATAAGTGAAGAATCCTCTGGCGACAAAAGCAACATCATTTTGTTAATAAGAGCTGATGTTTTCTTAAGGGGCTAAATGCTGAAAAAATTGGAATTGAAGAGGCAGAGGTGAAATAGTTGACCGTTCATCTGACTTGAATTCCAGAAGATATTATGGGAACTTGTCTACAGTAATCACAACAAAAGGAATCAATTGATCAGCTTAGTTTTTATTTCAGCTCAGTTCTAGTGTTGTTTTTATCCTTAGTAGGCTCAAGGAAATAAAACTGCAATAGTCAGCTCTTACTTTCTCTACCTTATACCAATGAAAGATTGTTCTGCATTTTTACTTGAAAAGTAAAGGCTCACAGTTACATTGCTACATACAGGCATACATAACAAAATCTAAATAATATAATACACATTTTAGTATTTTAGATGAACTCACCTTAAATTGCTAGGCGTCATAGTTTTGACAAAAGCTTTAATTAAGTCAAATTTTGAGATATTTTAGATACAGATTTGAGAATTAAGACCAACTTAGGCCAGTAGTCCAATACAAATTCATATGTTTCATAAAATGGAAGATTTTTTTCTTTAGTTTGCAAAGTCTTCTTGTGGAAGTACCAACTTCTTTAAATAGAAAAAATGCACTGGAAAACATATTTTTTTCAATGGGAAAACAGTAGCGCAGTCTCTATTATGACCTCCAAATAACTGCCTTACAAACCCATTTAAGAACACCTTTTCTATTCTGAGTGCATACACAAGCTGTGAATTTCTTTCTGTACATGATTATTTTCATTGGACAGTACAGAGCACTGCAGACTATAGAGTGTTTTAATAATACTATTAGCCTAAAACAAACAAACAAAAAAAATCCAACAAACAAAAGAACACTCCCCGTCTTACTTACAATGATAGACTCTTACTCTGAGTCATGAATAATGGTAATTAAAATTTAACACGGCCAATATAATTTGTAATTTTTATACACTGTTTAAGTCATAAAATCTTAAGAGTTACTTCAGTTGGTAGGGACCTTAAAGATTATCTACTTCCAACCCCCTGCAGAGGGCAGGGTTGAGAAACATTAGATCAGGCTGCTCAGGATCCCATCCAACCTGGCTTTGAGTACCTCCAGGATGGAGATCCACAACTTCTCTGGGCAATCTGTTCCCATGCCTCACCACCTTCTGAGTAAAGAACTTCCTCCTAACATCGAATATAAATGTATCCTTTTCTAGTTTAAATCCATTCCCCCCTTGTTCTATCACTATCAGACCACGTGAAAAGTCAGTCCTCCTCCTGCTTCTAAGCTCCCCTCAAGTACTGGAAGGCTGCAGTGAGGTTGCCCTGGAGCTTTCTCTCCTGCAATCTAAACAAGCCCAACTCCCTAAATCACCCTCCCTTTCTTCACAGATGAGGTGCTCCAGGCCTGTGATCATTTCTGTGGCCCTTCTTTGGACCCACTCTAACAGCTCTGCTTCCTTCCTGAACTGGGGGCCTCAAAAACATGGTTAGATGCCATGCTTTCACCGCATACATGCTGTACGGTCCACTAGGGCCTCTTTCATCCTTATCAAGGGGAACACCCACCTTCTTGTGTTTCATGCGATAAGAAATTAGCTATAATTTCATTCAGAACTGCCCCTTAACATTATTAAGTACTCAGAATTCCAGCTGAAATTGTTATGCTTGTAAAAACAAAAATTGCTAAAGAAAAAACTCAGTTCAGTCATATTAATAATGCATCACAGTACATTCTATATCAGAAGTATAAAATAGATTTGCATTTTCATCATATGCCTTCGAAACATTTTTCAATTATATTCAAGGTAATTAAATCATAAATGGATCGCTCAAATGGTTTCCCAATAATTCTGTTTTAATGTTCTGTGATATTAACATGAAATAAGCCTCCTAGAGAAGAAATACTATTTCAAGAATCCTGCAATAGAATAACACTGAGCAACTCAAACAACTGTATTTAGCAAATCCACCTGGCAGAGAGATGTATACTTTCTGTGTTTCTTCTCTCAGATATAATAATCTTTCAAAGACAAATTAAAAATAAGTTTTATATCTGGGCTAACTAATACTAAAACAAATACAAAAAGGTTTTCAACTAAATTTGAAGACATATCTAACATGTCTTCAATCTTTTCAAAGCACGCAGCATGGCCACTTATACATCAAGAGGAGATCCTTTATTTGTTCTAGATTAGAAGTCACCATGTATCCTTACTTAGCCCAGACACCAAACATGCTTCTGTTGTGCTTCATACTTCTGAATCTGAAAAAAACAAAAGCCACCTACATCTTTTCCTGGGAAACTGATACACACATCACAGCACCTGACATGAAACTGAAAAAATAAAAAAAATTAGCTGTTGAATATGTCTACAAAAAATAAACAAGAATTAACCAGCACATACTACAATTTCAAATTCTCTCTTTTTGTCTTTGCCATACTTCAGCAACAATCAATTACATGAGTACAAAAATTCATGTACTCTCATAATAACCTGCATTCTTTTATCAGCTTGTCGTCATTGAGTAAATTAGCTTGTTGTCTTCCCCTGTTGCACCAAAGTAATCCAACAAAGGTTTCATGGTTTTTTTAGTATATATTATTGTGACAATTTTCTATCAAATTATGAGAATCACATGATAGCAAAACATTAACAAAACAGTACCTTGAAACAAGCTACATAATTTGTCCCTTATAGCAAAACACAGATCTAAGCTATTGTGACAGTAGAGAATCAACAAGTTGGCAGTAAAATCTTATTATGAGAAATGTCCAAGGATCTAATTTCATGTAGTGATGGCAAATTTGATCTTTTGCTTTATAATACATCCTAAACAACTACTCCGCATCACTTTCCTACTCCATAGGTCTCAACTACATAACGAAACTATCCTGAACTGAACATAACTGTTTAAAGCAAAACGTTTTATTACCATCGCTAGTCAGACAGGAAGTTAGCCTTTCGTTTCACTACTAATTTTGTTCATGTTACTATTTGATAGACAGATAAATGATCATCCTGTATGCTGCATACTTCCTTCAAGGTATCTGTGCCACCTTTCTCAACACTGTCAATTGTAGCTCTAACAAAGTGCTAGTTTAAGTGAAAGCTCCTGGCTTTCCATCTCACAGCTTGTCAAGGAAATTGGCTCATTTATGCCCCTACACAAGGATTTGTTTGGTAAGAAAATGGGTACATGCTTGACTGTAAACATAGCCTTTCTCGTCAATTTAAAAGGAAATTAACACTATAAATTCAATACAATATGCAGAATAGGAGGCAGAGGTCAGGAGGTGACATCACACCACAAATATTTCCAAATACTATGGTCTAATCCTAAACTTGAATTCATTGTATTTTTGAGTTAACACCTAAGAAAACACTTAAGCAGTGAAGTCCCACTAACATAAGTGAGAATAAACAGTACTAGTTTAGGCTCCTTATAAAACAATTCCTATCTCCTTGACCACAATTGTTGCTGCTGGTCCGTAGAGAATCGTGAAATGGCTGAAGCCAGAAGGGACCTTAAAGATCATTTAGTTCCAACCCCCTTCTGTAGGCAGGGTTGATGACCACTAGATCAGACTGTCCAGAATCCCATCCAACCTGACCTTGAACACCTCCAGGGTTGGGGTATCCATAGATTCTCCAGACAAACTGTTCCAATACGTCACCACTTTCTGAGTAAAAAATTTCTTCCTAATGTTTAGTTGCTGCCACAACTCTTTCCAACTCCCTTGATCTTTCTTCATAGAAGAGGTGCTCCAGCCTTCTGATCATCTTTGTGGCCTTCCTCTGGACCCACTCCTGTAGTGGGGCTTGGACACAATACCTGCAGATGTAGCCTCACAAAAGCAGAATAGAGGAGGATAATCACCGCTCTCTCTCTGCAGGCTACTTCTCTTTTGGAGCAGCCCAGGATAGTGTCAGCCATGCAGGTTGCAAGAACATACTGCTGGCTCACATCCAGCTTTTCATCTACCAGGACCCCTAAGCCCTTCTCCATAGGGTTGTTCTCACATAGTTCTCCTGGTCATTACTTGTATCTGGGATTGCCTCAACCCAAGCGCAACACCTTACACTTAGCCTTGTTAAACCTCGTTACATTTCTGCGTGCCTACTTTTCAAGTGCGTCCAGGTCCCTCTGTATGGTGTCCCTCTATTGTGTCAACAGCACCATAAAGCTTGGTGCCATCAGCAAACTTGATGATAGTACACTCAATCCCACTGTCTGTCATTGAAAAAGATACTGAAGAAGGACAGTCCCAAGAAAGATCTGTGGGGGACACCACTCATTACCAGTCTCCACTCAGACACAGATCCATTGACCACAATTTTCTGGCTGTGACCATTCAACCAATTCCATATCCACCAAATAGTTCACCCTTCAGATCTGTATTTCTCCAACTTAGAGATAATTATGTGGTGTTGGACCACACCAGCAGCCTTGCACAAGTCCAGGTAGATGACATCAGTTGCTCTTCCTTTATCCACTGATGCAGTCACTGCGTTGTGGAAGGCTACCAGATTAGTCAGGCATGATCAGCACTTGATGAAGCTGTAATGGCTGCCTCCAATCACCTCCTTGTTTTGTATGTGCCTTAACATACATCCCAAGAGAATCTGCTCTACGATCTTGCCAGGCACAGACATGAGGCTCATCAGCCAGTAGTGCCAGAGGTCTTCCTTTCTTAAAAATGAAAGTGATGTTTCCTTTTTTCTATTCAGCAGAGACTTTGCCTGACAGCCACAAATTTTCAAATATGATGGAGAGGGGC
Source organism: Chrysolophus pictus (assembly GCA_037305975.1). Classification (NCBI taxonomy): domain Eukaryota; kingdom Metazoa; phylum Chordata; class Aves; order Galliformes; family Phasianidae; genus Chrysolophus; species Chrysolophus pictus. The sequence continues at coordinate 47,160,351 of CM074579.1, read as the reverse complement.
TTGACAACCACATCAGTCAGTTCCTTCAGGACCTTAGGATGCATACCATGTGGCCCCATAAGCCTGTACACATTCAGCTTCATGAGGCAGTCTTGGACTTGCTCTATCACAATGAGAGGGATTTTGCTCCCACAACCCCTGCCTAGAGATTCTGGAACACAAGAGTTTCTTACAATATTTAAGACATCAGGACAGTTCTATTATGATCAAGTACTTAGTTAATGAAAAGTGCTGTGCATTACCAGAGCTCACCTATGATCTCCCACACTTTCCTCAGTGCCTGAACTTATAAGGAAAAAGTCAGGGCCTAAAAAATACTAAGCTTAGTTTTTCTTTTCCAAAACATCCAGGGCAAATCTATACCATAGACTCATAGAACCACAGAATCCTCAGAGTTGAGTTGGAAGGGATCTTTAAAGGTCACCTTGTTCAATTCCCTTGCAATGAGCAGGGACATCCACAGCTTGATCATGTTTCTCAGAGCCTGATCCTGCCTCTCCTTGAGTATCTCTAGGGACAAGGCATCCACCACATATCTGGGAAACCTGTGCCAGTGCCTCACAACTCTCACTGCAAACGACATTTTCCTTATATCTAATGTAAATCTCCAATCTTTAAACTCAAAACCATTTCCCCTTGTTTTATCACAACAGACCCTGCTAAAGAGTCCGTCCTTTTCTTTCCTGTAGTTCCCCTTTAGATAATGAAAGGCCACTATCGGGCCTCCTGGAGCCTTCTTCAAGATGAACAGCCTCAGCTCTGTGAGCCTTCTTCACAGGATAGGTATTCTATCTCCCTTTGATCATTTTTGTGGCCCTCCTCTTCTTGCTCTCCAACATGTCTGTATGATAGAATGTCTCTATCTTGATACTTGTTTGTAGGAACAATGTTAATGCTATTGAACACAATTCAGTAGAAAATATTCTCAACTTTGACTACTGAAAGTTTCTCGGACTACCCTTTTTTTTTTCTTGTAACACTAGCTTGTGTTTGTATCACCACTTACAGAAGCACTTACAGAAAATGCCACAAGCAGAAGGTGGTGGAATAAAACATGACACCATCATTGTTTCACATTCATATGTAAAATATTACATCTGTGATATTTATCTGGAAATACCCATGTTGTCCAGGCTAAGCGGTTCTTGTGAACAAGAATTGATTGTTAAGTAATATATTGGCATAGGGATCTGTACCTATTTGTGATGATTTTGTCTTTTTTATATATTTATGTATAGTTATACATAAGTATTTTTATAGTTTGTGGCATAATCTACTGCAACATTTCCAGATACAGCAATAATTAAGATATTTTATTTTAATGTATTAAAATATATACATTTATGCTTTTGAAATAACCTACTAATGAAAATGATTACTCATATTTCTGGGACACTGACAATTGCAACAATGTAGAGAAAATAGTGTTGTGACTAGCTGTCATGTACTTCTCAGTACATTAGGTTTATTGCTGCTTAATTAACAAATCTTAATCTAACAGTTCATAAGCATTCAAGTTATTGACACAGAGTAGTCCCTTCTTGAAACACAAACCAGTCAGGCATAATGTAGTCAGTCTTTGTTACCTTTAAAAAATATTGCCAGCTGATTTATCAGAGACATCCATCACATCCTTCAAAATCATTCTAAAGTTAAAGATACAGGAATGAAAAAAAGTAATTCCATAAATGACACAAATAAAGAAATACTTAGTTAAATTCTTACACTAATAAAATATAACAGTTATTTCAAATGTTTTGCCTATGTTTTATGTCATGTAATTTTGATTTGCATGATGAATAAATTAGTAATTTATTATCTTTGATAAATGGGTTATAAACATTTGATACATGTGTCAATGCATGCATGATGATTGAATCTGATATAAGTGGCTATAACCATGTTTTTGATTTACTTGAAACAATAACAGTTTGTAAGAGCACTAATTCAAAACAACATATTGAATTGTACCAGTAGTTTTTAAATAAGAGTAATGTTACAGATCAAAAGACTAAACAAGTATCCTTTTCATCTTTCTCTTCTGGAGTTCATAAAACTCAATCCACCTCCTCATCCTTAAGCAAAGCTTCTCCCAAATGGAAAACTACTACAGAAAATGAAATGTAATCCTGCAGCATCTCTTCTCCCCTCATTCACAAATAGGCTGAGTTCCACTGGGCTTTAAGCCACTTCTTTTTTTAGTGCATTATCCAAATCTTGCATCTCAAAAAACATTCCTTCTTGAATTTTCTGTGCAGTCATCTGTTTAATTGGAATAGTCCACAAACCTTTTACATATTTAAAATTTTCTCATTTTAGCAAGGGTAGCATCTCCCTTTTTTGGGTAGCAAAACAGAGAGACAAACAGGTTACTTGCAAATAAGCTTCCATTCTTGCATTCCAGATAGCATGATTTCTCAGAATGTCTATTTTTATATTATATATATAAATATATTATATATATATTTTATATATATATAAAAAAATCAAAGCACACTTTACTGATGTCATTTGCAGTCATGTGTGCTTAACACTTAGAAATTATGAAAATACAGTTAGAAGATTTTTGAATGCTTTGTTCTCAGCAGCTGTTCAGGACATACAGGAAAGAGGTATCTGAAAATAATACAAAATATTCAGCTGCCTTAAATGATCTGTTTCCTTACAAACTCTTCCCCTGTTAGGGATAGGGAGTGTAAGTTGTATAACTGTTAGCTGACAGCAGTGGAAAACTCATACTGAAAAATCCTAGGACCTCTGGTAAATTAATAACTAAAAATTTCTTTTCCTTAGTATTACATAGCTTATGCTCTTTATTCCACATCTCATGCAACTTCCAAGCCCATGTTTTCCATTACTTTTATCATAAAAGCCTCTCTTCCACTTTTTCTGCTCCCTTCTTTTGTAGGCTGTTTCCATCCTGGCTACTTCTATCCCCTTGAATGCATATTTGCCTGAGAGACAAACAACAGATAATCTCGCTCATCCTCTTCAAAGCTGAAAGAGAGAAGCTCATCTGCTGTGTGGGATGAGCAGTGGGAACACAGTTTCACCTCCCTCTTTCCCTGAGATCTTTGTCTACTGAATACCATATTTCTCTTGAGGGCACCAAGATACTCAATGAAACAAGTATGCACAACTTGTATTAATTACCCAAAAGAGCAGAATAATTTCAATTAAAACAGAAAAAAAGAAAGTAGAATAGAAAGCTCCTGTCTGAAATTTGGCTATTCTGAACATTTCAGTCTGGAAATAAAATCATAATCCTTGAATTGAAGGAATGCATTACGTTATATATGTCTCTCATTTCAACACCTCAGAAAGAAAAAATGAAGAAACAGGCAATGATGGGGCAGGCAACTGTCATCCTCTAGGAGGATCTAAATAACCCACTCATGTTGTGTGACCAGTTTTGAGGAAGACCATTCCATGAAAACTAATGAATGCCATCTTGTATATTTTTCAAAATAAGTATGTGAATGTGTGATACATTTAAATGTACTACTTATACCTCTGTATATTAATGCTTTTAACCTCATTTAAAATCACAAACTTTTGAATCCATCAATAAACAATTTTATAGACCGTTGCTGAAAGGCATTTTGGAAAAAACAAGGAATAGTGACACTAAATGTTACCTTCAAGAAATTGCTATTAAGTCAATTTATCAATATTTTGAGGGGGAGGGAGTTAGCTGGGGGATGGTTCTTCTTTAAAAGTAACAGAATTTTTTCTTGAATTTTCAATGATGTGTAGTTATTCTTATTAGTTATCAACAACAGTGAGAACATACCAACACGCAAAAAACTATGCATAAGAGAATAAGACAAGTTAATGAAATTTATATTTTGAATTAAATTTTTCAACAAAACGTCAAAGACAACAAGACAAATCTGTAAACAAATTTTCTATTGAATTTCTTGAAACACTGTTGATATGAGAATTTCCACTGTATGTACAGGACATTATTGAAAATGGAAAGCTATGTAGAAAAACTAAGACAAGCAAACTGCAAACAATGTTTGAAGTATTGATAAAAGTAACTTTCTATGATTTATACTGTTATTACCATGTTTACTAAATGTAAATCGTTAGCCCTTTCCATTCCATGCAGACCTGGGAGCTGAAGAATGAATGCAAGTTCTCTTCAAAGCCAATGATCTTTTCCCTATACAAAGATTTCAGAGCTGTGTGTGCTGCAGGCAAACATCGCTGGGGAACTCTTGAGAAAATTGCTCTAGCTGCTGCTGTAACAACTATAATTGTCTACAATTTCACATGCTGCAGATAAACATCATGGGAAAATTTCACAATTATCCTCATTGTTAGTCATTCCACTGTGTTCTTAAAAAATTGAAATCCAATATTCAATTTCATTTTAACTCAGGGAATAGATCAGTATGTTATATGCAATGGCAGAAAGATTTCTGTGAATTGTTTTTCAGTCATGGATTGATTTTAATTGAGCAAGGTTCAAGCCACTAGAACAGGGAACAAGAATTCAGCTGCCTCCGGGAATTTAATCAGCTTCCTGACCTAACAAAATTCATCCAAACAGATGATGGAAAAAAAAATCAATTTGTAGTAAATGATGCCATCACTCAACAGCCAGAGTAGAGTCACTTTTTGAAAAGATACTCAGTTCCTAGTGGGCAAGGCTCAGGGTGGCTGCACAACGCATGGTCAGGGAGGCAGCTGCATATGTACAGACTGTCTTAAAAGGTAAATATTTAGAGTACCAGCAATACTACAATTTTACCTTAAAAATAAAAACTAACAGAAAGATTCAAAATTAGCTTTTACATTGAGCACACAAACACATATATAAGCTAGAGGCAAAGCCTTTTCTTTTCTATAGTTATATAATTTCTCACATCTTCACTTCTCTTTATTTCAGTGCTTCACATCAAAAAAGGTTTGTATAGCCAAAAAAAAAACCCCTCAAATTACTTGCTTTTCTGAATCTCTAATACCACTTCTGTTTTTTTTCCATCAAACTTACAAATCTGACAGTTCAAGCTAATATTAGTGGTCTGAGTTATACAATAAGTTATTCAAAATCATGGGGATTTTTTTTTTTTAAGACACATTCACAAAATTCAAATTTTTAAACAGCCAAAATAGTCTGAGCTAAGGTATGCAAATTATATCTTTTCCTTAAAGAGACAGTGATGACTGTGTCACAACACATTTACAAAAACTCAAAATAAAAATAAAAATGCAGGAGTCATAAATTATCCCAAGTGCAATACACGGCACTAGTGAAGCAACTCAGTCCATCATCAGAGTCACTAGAATGATTTCTGAGATATATTTACTTTGTTTGTTCTCTTGCACTCCAGTACAGGAAACTGCAATTCTTCAGGGTTCCAAAGCAGAGCAAGTTACTTCAAAGTACTTCAAGGCCCCGGTACTATTTGACAAGAAAAATAAAGGAATATTCTATATGCTTTACCAAACACTCCTGTAATTTCTCCTTCAAATTCACAAATTCATAAGGTTTTCTTTTGATACAGAGGCATCCAAAAATCAACAGAACTTAACTGCTAGCATTAACATAGAAACACCCACTGTTTTCACACATCCATGAGTAGGACATCAATACCTGAAGCACAATCTGAAGTAGCCCTTAAATAAACCAAGCAATGAAATAATGCAGGATCCCAGACAACATAGATGAAATGGAGACTAGGTTTTTCTTTTTTATGGCATCACCTGCTACTAGTTCTGAAGAATCCAAATACTTCTCATACAACAAGGTAAACATGAACATTTGAAGGAAGGAGAGGGAGGAAACCTAACTGCCCTAAAAATCCATCTTCATTTCTGATCTCATCTCTCCCTGTGATGACTGACTTAGTTTTACAGACTCTGAACACAGATATGTCCATTTTACTTTGCTGGAAAAAAAAATCAAACGTCAACAAACTACAGATCAATAACAGCATTTCTCAAGATCCACATGAAGGAAGTAGACTCATCACACATGCCATTAAGGTGAAGGTCTTCCTGGACAAATAATATACTTGAAAAAATGGTCTAATTTCTAAGGGCTGCCAAACATAACACAAACTTGTATTTACTATCATTAGGGAAAACTTCCAAAACAAAACAAAGTTACAACAACACTGGCCAAAACCTATGAAGTGACCCAAAGTCAAAAAAAGTTAAAACAATATTTCTATTTTATTCCTGCAGTTTTCATTTCCAGACTATACTCTTGTACTTCACTGCAATACATGACATTTTAGCCATAGAGATTTCTGTGGCAACTGTTGAAGAAATGATGTGTAGCACCAAGAGTCTCCAGGAGTAGCATGATTGATCTAAAAGATTCATTATTAAGTTTCCATTGAAACTCAGTTTTATTGTGATGTTCTAGTAGGAATTTACTTGCAGGTGGGATTACTTTAAAAAAAAGTCCTAACAGAAAACCAGGCTAAGTATGTCACCATGATTTTCTCTGTTATGATGCAGACAAGTGTTTTCATGATTTTTGCTATTTAGGCTAATGAAACTTGTTTTATCACCAAAGGCAGGGTTATTTGTCAATATATTTCATACCTGAAATAGAATAAAGATAATAATAGTGCTCATTTATCAGATCATAGCTATTCTGTGCTTTACCATCCCCCTAACCTCAGGTGCTTTTCAGCTAGGACTCCCTCCTTTTATCTGGAGAGTCCTCATAAATAGATTCACAGTGTCCGGCTTCTCCAGTATCCCTGATTATCTTGTTTATCAACACAGCTGTTTTCCATGGATTATGTACATTCTGACCCAACGTACTAAAGAAAGTGAAAGGACTGTGAATAAAGTAGGACACAGCCAGGGATTGAAGGAAAAGCTACTGTACTTACGCAAGAAGAATAAGTGGTGGGAGAACAAGAATGAAAACAAGATGATGCAAGTTAAACTTCAGGTCCTGTCTTTCAGTGAAACCCTGTGTTCAAGACCTCATGACCTGTTTTAGACCCAGAGAGATAAAAAGTCTGGACAAGAACATAAGAGAAAGACATGAAAGGGAAAATATATTCTTAATAAATTTTTAGGAGGACTACATACACTTAATATCCACTATACAAAACCTTGTTATAACGTTTCAAATGTAATTCTTCCCTAAAAGCAAATTTTGTGCCAAGGTCACAAGCTAAATTCAATCTAGTTGAAACCCCAATAAAGATACTTCAGTTCTCTTCTGATTTTAATTTTAACTTTCATATTTACGATTTTCTCACAACATTCCATCCTCTGGCTTGTCCACATGAATACATTGATGCTATGATACCGAAGTGCTTTTGAAAAATTACATAACATTAACCTACATCATTCTAAGATAAACTAAGTCTGTTGGAAACACGTAACAACTTAGCATATTGTTTATACTGCTTAGCAGATCAACAAAAGGCAGAAGATTCCAGAGCGTAGAAGAGAAAGTCTGTCACCAAGATGTTGACACCAATATGATGAAAAAAGATCTAACTTCGCATTTGTGTCTTCAGCTTTAAAGAAATGCTTGCTGATATCAAAAAATATCTGAATTTTTTCAATATTAATTGGTATGGTTAGCAATTTTTTTCCTCTAAAAAATCATTCAAAAAAGGCAAGTTCAATGGTTATAAATATTTTGTAGGAATATATTTGTTTAATTAAATTTATTTTACAGAATTCCCTTCTGTCATTTCTAGACTGGAACATCTGCTGAAAAGTATGGTAACTGCAGACAACTGGTAATATGAAAATGTGGGCTGCCCAGGGCCCCATCCAGTCTGGCCATGAACACCTCCAGGGACTGGGCATCTACAACCTCTCTGGGCAGCCTGTTCCAGTACCTCACCACTCTCTCTGTAAAAAACTTCCCCCTGACATCCAACCTAAATCTCCCCTCCCTCAACTTAAAGCCATTTCTCCTTGTCCTGCTGTTATCTACCCTTTCAAAGAGTTTGACCCTTGAGGTCCCTTCCAACCCTGGCTGTTCTGTGATTCACTACTCATGAACTTTTTTTTTTTTAAATTTAGCTTTTACCTGAATAAGTTTTGAGTCCCAATTTCTGAAGAGTAGAAAAACTTGCTCCCTGCTTTGTTCTTCTAAAAAATCAAGTGTTCTCCAAGTTGCAAATAGTAATAATAATACAGCATTTGGAGCGCAAGAGTTCAACAGCTGTAAACTGTGGTATTGCAGTAATCCTAGATGACGCAGAAATATATTACAGGTATGGTCATGTGTCAACATGTAGCAACACAAACTCCATAATGTTCAAAAGAGATCCACTTAATTAGTTGGTTAGCTGGTCTACATTATTATCAATAAGAATTTAACATTATTTCTACATGAAGCACAATCAAAAATGACTCCCAGAGTTAGTTATATTTTAACTTCTTCCTTCCCTTAAACGTATAATCAGTTATAGATACAAGAAAATCATTTACAAGAAAATTCAGCATCATCACAGAAAGTCTGCAGTCCACAAAGCAGGTGCATCAATCAGGGGGCTCAATTTGAATTTTTTTTTTTTACACATACCCTGTAACTTTTACAACAAGCTTATTTTCTGTCTCAGGAGACATAAAAAGATCTATTTTTGCTATTGATAGAACAAAGGTTTTTTTTTTTAAATCTATCTGTAGTTCTCAAGCATAGATTTGCTATTAGAGCTCAGATGTTTATATGCATTATGTTTTGCACAAGTGATAAATTTTGATGGTTTATGTTATGTCTAATCAAAATGATGCTGACAAAGTCCAGATGTTCAAACTAAACTGTACCTCCTAAAAGAAGAGAACAAAGAAGAAAACTATTGCAGTCTGAAAAATAACTATTCAGTCAATGTTTTAGTCAAGGAACTACTGTAAAGTGACTCTTAGTGTCACTTTAAGATTCCTGTCCAGACAAACACCATCAGCACATAAATGATTTAAACAAGTAATTAAATAGACAAAGAATTATATTTCTATAAACATGCAGAACCCACACGAGTTCATGTAACACACTAATTTATAATTCACTATTCTTCCCTACCTCCACCAGTTACAACCCAACTTCACAGATCTATATTTCTCTTTCTGGATTTTTTCCTTCAAGCTCAAGTATTAGGATTTTCTTTCTATGGAGATGGAAAGTACTGCTTTCTTACTATTTCTGAATTTTAGCTCATTTGCCAAGGTTGCAGAATGATGTGGAATAAATGAACACCTGCTCTTGAAAAGGAAGCTATCTCAAATGCCAGGCTTTGGCATGATGACAATAGAATGAGCATATTACCCAGAAAATCTGTTCTAATGGCCTCTTGCCAACGCATTTGTTCCCAGTAAAGTACAGGTTAAAATTGCTGTCAATAGTTTTTGTTTGTTTCTAGAACACAAAGAATTGAGTAGAACTCAGCCAAAGTCTGCGCGTGTGTGTGTGAGGGAGGAACACACTCTTTATTCTGATACTCTACATGTGTAGCATTTTGCTATAGATTAGTGTGGGATAAGCTGCAAGGAAGCTAGCAAGCTTTGAAAAATCTTAATTCAAAAAGACTTACTAGATATTAACGTGTTTTAAGTTGTGAAATTCTAAAAAATTCCAACATCAGTATTCATGCATGAAAATATTAGGATAATCAATAGCAGAAAACTGATAACATCTTTCAATGCAAATTAACCTTACAAAAATTCCATATTGTCCATAAATTAAAACACATTTGAAAACAACGTCCAAAGAACTTACAAGAGTTAACTTGTTCTGCTCATAATTTTTTTTTTTTTTTTTTACCGATGTCTCTATTTAAGATTTTCACTGTTCCTCCTCTCTATAGGGAATTCATAACCTGACACAACAGGACAACAAAGCCTAGGGGAAAAAATTAAGTATAAGAAAAAAAACTCTGGACCAGAAAAACATATGAAGAGATGAATTTTAGAAGCAATAACCTATTGCTTTATTTCTATTTTTTTTATTATAATACTTTTTATTAAAAGACTTGCTAGGGAGTAACTTATAACCAAATATAAATCACACACAGCAGATCACAAAATCATTAAATATATTTATGCAGATGATTTTCATCCACTTAAGGAGCTGTGGTTTACAAATAACAAAAGGGAAGTTAAAAAATTCTGTTTAATCTGAATGTCAACACCAAGATAGAACTGACTAATGCTAAATTATAGGCTTATATAAAGCATTCAGACAACATGCATGGTCATCTCCTGATAGCATACTAGCAAACGTATTCAGGAATCTTAAGAATTATATTTCCAAGTATAGGAAAAAAAAGGAATGGTCATCTAACAACTTTTATGAGAACTGTATTTTTAAAGCACAGTTTTGAGCATCAGAAAGAGCTTTTAATAATTTTAATGGGGACCATATATTTCAGGTCTGTAACTAGTTCACAAAAATATTTCTCAGAAGTCTACATTTTTGAATACGCAGTGATTTCAAAGCCATGTACAGTGTATTTTTCAAAGTTTTATTTTCAAAAGTTTGGATTATTCACTCAAACAGGTTTTCAGTCAAATACAGTGAAAATTAAATATAAGAACATTATTGCGCTGGGACATTTATTCAGAAAGTAAATGTGTATAAAACTAATCAAAACATTCTCCACACCTTAAAAAAAGATGACATTCATAATGAAAAAATCTAAGAAAGTCTATTGTAAAAAAAAAAAAAAACTATCTCTAAGAAACAGTTTACTGAGAAAATCTCAACAAGTAAAAGGAATAACTTCTTTATATATTCAGTATCAAAATTAACAGGAAATTATGTTCTCTGATCGCTATCAGACTTTTTCTGCCTTAGTACTTGTGTAAAGAGAGTTTTCTCTGTCAGTAAATTTCAGAAATGCAGCTTTCTTGGATGCTTGCAAAAAAAGAAAACAACAATAAACAGCCGTAACTTTCATGGACCTGTTTGGCATTCGTAAATACAGAATCTTAAGTTTTCTTTCGAAGACACCAAAGGGCATTATTTTTTTCTTGTTTATGAAGAATAGTATCAAAAGTAGCTTTGTTCTAAAAATGGAAACAATTTTTCTTCTTTTACTGACAACAATTAAGGGTTTTGACTTTGTTTTTTAACTTGATAAAAGCATTATTGTAATCAAGACTAAATGATGAGCTGGCTTAGCTGACTTATTTTCAACCAATGATCTGTCAATAAAGCTTTTTCAGAATTCCACCAAAATTTCCTTTTCCTGTTAGTTTTATCTCTGTGTAATGGGTTGAGTCAGGGAGCCCCTTAAAAGATGCCTTTTAATCTTGTGGAAGATATGGATTTCTTCCACAAAACGTGTCTTGATGATCACAAAGCTGGTCATTAAAAAATTTGGCTACGTAAGACATATAATTGGCATGTTAACCTGGAATAATCTGTACAAGATTTTGAAGAGCACAAAGTCTTGCACAAGAAAGGAATCTGAACAATAGTCCATCTCCATCATTTGGGGAAGGGACGGGACTTTGGGGGATGGAGTGCTTTCCTACAAATAAAGAGGTTTTAAAAAATTTTATTCCTTGTCATATTGATTGATTGCCGTATTGATTGATTTCCCCCAGTCTGGTTAACTTACTATTTGCTTTGGGGCAATTAATTACACATGTCCTCTACTACAGAAGGAGAACACTAAATTTCTCAGAGACCATTAGAAATCAGTAGGATAGATGTTGATTTTAAAGATAATAGCCTCAAGATATTCCAGGACTTCCAACTGAGAAATTATGTCAAATTTCAACTTGTATGGATTCCTAGTTGTGACACCTTACTTTTTCCTTGTAAAGCTGATTTTGTTTTATTCTTTATGTCACCATTTTGTCAAACTTCTTGTCCAAAAGATTTAACAGTTTTACCACTAAAAACAATTCTATTGGTCATAATATGGCCTATTCATCTATATCTCAGTAGATGTTACAGCCGTAACAGCTATAAAAGCAATCAGGTTCCCGGTATTTCACAAACTGTGAAGAGCAGATTGTGCTAGATTTTTACTTCTTCACACAGTTAAAAGAAACAATGACCTACCAAGCTAGTATAAGATATGGGTTATTTCCAGTGCAAGCACACTGATGGCACAGAACACTGAAATACTACTACATGTCATGAGACACATAGAGAACGAGTACCACATGCTGATTTTTTTTTTCTCTCCCTAGCCAAGAAAGAAACAAGAGTTGTATGAAACATCTACTCTGAGTATAGTGTATTTGGGAAGTGGAGATTTTCACTTCTATCCTAAAATAGTAAATGAGTAATAGCAAAAGAAAAAAAAAAAATTCTATCCTAAAATAGTAAATGAGAAAAGAATACCTACCTGCAGAAGCCAACTAGACTATTTTTGCAATCACAGAGAAACCAGTCATACCTAACCTACTGATATCAGCTTTGTTAGGCTGGTTACAAAATCCCCTACCGATGAATATTCTGTCACCTCCTATTAAGAGGAATTGCTACAATAATAAAATGCCTCCATTAACTGTAAATTGCAGCTGTGAGAAATAAATCTGTATTGCACCCAAATGATTTAAGATAATTTTTTTCCTAGACATTTCCCAGAATGTCTAGAAGTTAATTTCCAGAAATTAGGCACTTTCTAAATAATGAGAAACAAAATCCAGCATCCAACAGAATCAAAATATTTTGTTACCTGATGCCAGCTGCTTCGACTTCATTCAATCCACCAGTTCATCACATATCTGGCATCAATATATTTCTGCAACTACTTTTACAGAAACTTCAAAGAACATCTGACAATAATCCCAGATACTGCTAACACCACAACTTTCCTGAATATATTTATTTCCTAGCTGTGTCTATCTGACATGTGCTGTATAATACAGAGCGATCTGTACAAAACAAAACTAAGTCCTTCAGCCCAAAATAAATCTTCCAAAGAGGCTATAAATATTTGTGATCACTAGGGACTTTCTTAAAAGAGCATCAATAAAAAAAGAATAAAATTGTAATTGTTCTGGATCATGATTTAAGAAAAAAATAAGAATAGATGGATCTTTTTACTTGTTTTTCATGCTCATTTATTCAAATACATCATCCTCCAATGCTTACTACACAAAAATTCAGAAGCAGTAGTCATCCCTCTTTATACACAATTTCCTAATAGCTAAATTCATGGACAAGCTGTAAGTAGCACAGCTTTGTTCCTGAAATCATTTGACTGGCTTCACTTCAGCTGTCACTGGGGATATGAATAGAATATTAATTCCCTCTAACACAACCTACTTGTATGAGCTTTTCCTGCAAGACTATCTTTTCTTGAAAATTAGAATTCAGGAGCGAGTCCTATTACAGTGGTTAAAATAAATAAATAGATTTCTAATGAAGTATTGACTCTGAAAAATAACCACAAAGATACACTCAAACTCGCTATCAGTGGGCTCTTCTGCATAAATCTTTGGGGCATTTATTTTTTTTTAATGCACCAAAGCATCCATAAAGGCATTTATAAATGCATACTGCCAAATACACAAGGACATGCAGCATGGAAGACTCAAAGGATATCTGTACCTTATAAAGACCTCATCTGATATAAATGAATGTAGCTTATTCTCAGTCTGTAAAACATACTAACATACAACTAGTGTTTTATTAAATATTTATATTTCTTACATAACATGAAAGAGAAACTCCAACATTTTACTTTTATGTTCACAAGAAACTAGGACAAAAATGTTTTGGTTGTTTTGTGTTGGAAGATAGTGGGATGGATGTGACACCTGAGTAAGCGAGGATGTGTGATAATCATGTAAGGGAAACATTCTAGCCCTGTTGGCTCTCAATTAAGTCCTCTTACATAGATCCATGATGGGTTGTTTCTATTGTCTCACCTAATAATTGTAAAATACATATCATACCAAAATTATGATATCATTAATATCTAACATGAATACACATTTACAGGCATGGTGGTTCTTTTTAGATGCAAGTAATTTCAACAACAAAACGTGTATGCTGATGTGAACCATTAATGAAAATCATCAGAACTATAAAATGATGTGAAATAAAAAAGCCCTATGGTTTCAGTCTTACCATCAGGGAATTCTACTAACATACATATTGAGACGTACTTTAGTCCCATACCACAGTAATCATACTTTACTTACCAATCTCTCCTTATATAAACACTTCAGCATGAAACAAGACAACAGAACATCGGGGAAAAATTAAAATTCAAGCCTTATTAGGATTCTAGTCAGGGACACTGCTCTGGTTTCCTGCTTTTTATTTGCAGATTTATTTGTTTTTATTTTATTATTGTTATTATTTTATTTATTTATTTATTTTTACAGCTGTGGAAGCTTAGAGAGGACCAGAAATCTGCAATGTACAGACAGACTATACAAAGATTCTTTTGGAAATAACTGAAACAGGATTCCTGAGATTGTGATTAGGAAATATATTTTTTATTACCAGTGATTATGGCTACTGGGAGGATTTCTGCTGTAACAATTGGCATTACTTTCAAGACTGGTGATTCTAGACATGCAATAAAACCTCTGTGTAAACAGCTTCTGCATTTCTGCTTGCTGCATCTACATTTCAGTCAATAGCCATTTTTCTTGCTACCACCCAATGCCTACAAGCATTTCAAATAAAAAAAATCTGCAAACAGAAGTAACAGAAATTCATACCAATTTCATTACTTTAGGAATTATTTTTATTGCATAAACCTGGGAACTCAATGTACACTAGCTAAGAGAGCCAGTAGATGCCAGTCTGTTCACTTCATTTTTATTCTCAGTCACCATCTTCTCACTCAGCTCAAATATATCAGTAAATATAATAGGGATATATGACCACAGGTGTCTGTTATTACATGTTTTGCTCTAATCTATGTGCAGAAGATAACCTGCCCACCTCCAGATGCTTGCATAACTGACCCTTTTACTGTGTCCCTTGAAAAGCATAACAAGTATGACACCTAAAATCACAGAGCCATGTACTACTCAAATATAGAATTAAATATCAAATCCACAAGATTTGAACAAAACTTACCACAGTTGATAATGGATTATACAATATAAACTCTCAATCACAGGAAACTTAGTCCTAAACAAGGTTTTCGCTTCCAGTACACATCGCAATTTGTGAAATTCAGCACATGCTGGGCTTATAATATTTGAGTGACACTCTCAGTGCAATTAAAATAACTCTCATACCTTCTAGAAGATTTAGATATAGCAAAGTGACCACATTTAAGATTATGCAAGCATTATCTAAAGAAATATACAGGAGATTGGTAAAATTTTTTGTTAATAAATTCTGACCTGAAAGCCTAGATTAAGTTTAACTTTGCTTAGGTCTACACACACACAAAAAAAAGACCACAAAACCTTTGGTCACATTCTTCCATGCTGTGAACCTTTACTGAAATGCACAGATCAGTTTATCTGCTTGTTGTGAGTGCAAGCCAAATTTGCCTATGAGAATGGAAGGGCAAATTTTCAGAAGCAGAGTTTCATTCCTGAGTCTTACATTGAGATGTAGTTCAAAGTCATCTGCCAGACCTTTTCCAAAAACCAGCTGTGTTGTGTGTATACTCATGGGACTAGCAATTGGTTTCCATCACATGCTAAGTAAGCTCAGGCTGCCTACTGCTGGTTGGACCTTTGGGGAGGCATTAGGAGCACCCTCATATAAATGTCAGTCCTTTGAGGCTGGTGGCTTACACATCCTGGAAGTATCTGCATGGTGTAGAAATGCACCCAATTCAGTAAATGCTAAATCATTCTAGAGAACATTTTCATTTGAATAACCAATACCATTCTGCATGTATTTGCAAATGCAAATATTACAGAAAGGCAACTATTTTGTCCTTGAGGCCCTGGAAGTCTCCCTGCATTAAAAGTGCATGCCAACTAAGGGAGAGCGTTGATAGATCCAGGAGAAATCACACTGCGCTGCAACTCCAAACTCTTGACAGATGACAGCCATGTAATTAAGAGAGCCAACAGTGATGCTTCATGTAGTTGGAATAAGCTGAATTCATTCTGGCTTACATAAAGATCATATAAATGGAATGCAAAAATGTAATGTGTAAGCTTTTTTTTTTCCTCTACAGAAGTTCACCTGAAACTACAATATGTAGCAGCATTTCAGTATATAAAAATTTTAAGTTATTAGATACACACGCAACAAAACCCCCCTAAGGTTGCCTATGTCATTCATATTCAGTTAACCGCAACTTGGGATTTCTCTTATCAAGTTTCTTGATGAAAAAGCCATTGGAAACAGATAGTAATTCAGCTCATATTTACCCTCAACATGGAAAAAATTAGTAGAGTGTAAGGAATTTACAGACATCAATGACTTCTCCATTTAGCAATTAATCTTACTCAGAGAAAACGTTTTCTATAATCCATTAAGTGAATTTACAACAGAGAAAAAAAGAACAACAATTCATACGGTATCTCATGATCTTTGTATAGTTACAACACAAGACAAGCAAAGAAAGCAAAGACTCAGTCTTGAGATATTTATGAGATTTATATTAGTCACACAAGCAGTAATAAATACAGTCCAGAGACAACTTATTATTATCAGTACCATTATATTATCAATAGCACTATCATCATTATTATAATCTCAGGCCAAATATCTCTGAGTACTGAATAACCTAGAAAGTTACATGAGGCACTTGGGATGCTATTTGTACAGCCTTAATGTTCTTGTGATGATCTTTTAAACAGTAAATTCAGCAATCTATCCTGCACACAGAATGAACACTCCTTTATATTTTGGGAGGCAATTAGTTGTGTGAAAGGGACGAGATTATCATATTCTTTTAACTGACTGGAAAGCACTACGAAACAGATGTGTTTGTTTACTCATGCCAGAAAGTCCTTTTGAACCTAAAATGCATACCAGAGAGGAAGATATTAAAATCACAGGCCTATTTTATATTTCTGGTTGTCCACAAAGACATGGTTCTACTGAAAATTCTGTTCCATTAGGGGGAGAAATTAGATAATATACACATTATCACATATACACAATATACACATATACATTAGATAATACATAAGAGGTAGTCACGTAAAGATTGTCAGCCTGCTGTCTTACAGAGTACTCATTTTCTTTCTAAATGGGTATTAGTAAATTTAACCTATGCATGTCACCTTATTTGTCTCACATTTTAGGATTATCTTAACAATATTAAAATATAAAATGTTTGTGTTCACACGAAGTCAAGATCTTACTAAGTGCAATGCACAGCCATATGCCCAGGCAACAGGACCTTCTCCTGTTCAGCAAAGGCACAGACCAATGACTTCGGACACCCAGACAGCTATGCAGCATTCATACATGACTTGTATGCCCACAGCAATCTAAAGAATGCTGATGCCTTTTAGGGATACATCAAAAGAAGGAGGGTATACAGAGCAGAGAAATAAAGGACTTCAAACACTCCGTGCTGCAGCAATGACAATGGCAGTATGATTTTCACTAACAGAGAGAGTTTATCACAAAAGAGAATTAGGGAAAAGCTGCTCACATTTCTTATGGTGCTAAACAACAAATGTCTTCTACTGAAGGAAAGAAATGAAACAATTTCAGGAAAACAGAAGAAACCAGTCAAGACCTCTCAGAAGACTTGAAAGGCAGACTGCCTATAATAACTAATCACTTCAAGAGACAAAAATGCATTAAAAAATGGTGAAATACATGCTACCATTTAGTCAGGAAGCAAGTAAAGCAAGAAGGAGGAAGAGCTTTATGTAACAGTTACACTGACAGATCAACTGTAGTTTCTATTATGTTTATCTAAGCATCTTATCATTTGTTCTGCCTGTGTTAAGTGCTATACAGTTTTATAGCTGCATTTTTACTTATTTTGGTTTGAGTTAAATATGATTTCAGGAAATAAATAATAGCAAGTAAATTTTCACAAAAGGACATGGAGAATTTAGAAAACCTTAACAAATGCCTTCTATTCTCAGCACACTCTCCACAGTATCAAACAGGTAGCAAAGCAGGGCCCCGCTGGAGCTGCACAGGACAGGTATGAGATGATATGGAAGGAACCAGAAAAGCAAAAGGGATTCGAGTAAGGTTTCAGAAACTTTGCCATTCAATAAGAAGCTGGAATACATCCTAGAATCTCAAGTGCCACCAGGACAGAACAGGACTAAGAGGACAGTAATCAATCCACAAACCAGTCAGCAAGTTGAATCACATAGGTACATGTTCTTCAGCAAAAAAAAGAGAATTTGTTTTGTCTTGTTGTATTCAGAATAATGGAAAATGTAGTACAAATTATAAATCACCACCAATGAATAGATAATGGTTCTCCAACACTTTTCCTAGTGTTCTTCTGGTTTCATTGGTTTGGAATTGGAAGGTTTTGGAACTGGCATTAAAAAAGGAAAAATAATGGGGATTTCTAACAGTCAGCCCTATTAAAACAAAAAAAATTCTGAGCTAAGATGTCAATTTTAAATGTTATGAGTTATCACCTCTATGGGATTGGTGGGGAGAAGGGAGAAAGGGGAGAAAGAGACTTCATTTTAAAAATGAAAAAGTTTTTGTCAAATTCAAGATTAATATCTTAGGATTTGGAACTATTATTTTTTTTAAATAAAAGATTATAAATTATATCCATTATTTAATCTAAGTTCTATTTTCTCTTTATTCATCCTTCCTTTTCTAAAAGCTTTTTGTATGTCCCCTTACTTTTTCACTGAAATGAAATCATTCTGCTTTTATTCTCTCCTTTTTTTTTTTTTTCCTTTCCAGTTTAACTCATGCTGACATTATTTTTATTGTTACTTGGTTGCTTCCCTTTTCTTTCAGGAGCTATTTTTTCTCTCAGCCTTACATCATTAAAAAGTATCATGAAGGCACTTGGCTTTTTTCCTGCTTCTTTTATTCTGTTCACTTAAAGATGTGATCAGTCATGCCTTAACTAGTGTGCTTTTTAAGACTGCTCAACTGTGTTCCATTTCGCAGAATTTTCTGATTTTTTACTTTACTAATTGAATTCCTCAATGCCTTTCATATTTGCTTTCTCAGATTCTAAAATTCCTGTGTGGCCATATGCTATTATAGCCTTCATTTCCAGGTTGAATTCAAGATGACTGTAAAAACAGTAATTATGTCTCCCGATTTCATACCATTTCAAGTAATCATAATGCTTTCTTTTATAATAATTTTCAATAGTATTCTTGTTATTCACATTTATTGTAATTAAGTTTTCCAGTGGAGTTTAAGACCCTCAGAATACTGGAATTTAAATGATTAAGCAAATAACTAAACAAATGTTAATTCATACAACAAATATATAATCCTAGTACACATGCTGGCAACATTATACCATAAACATGATATAAAAATAAAAACTAAATTCAAAGACAGTGTATAAGTACTAAAAATGCAAGTAAAAAAATCATAACATTAAAAAACATTATACATAAAAATTCAACTCCAGTTCCATTAACTTGTTTCTGTAGAGCTTTCCTGTTATTATTCAGATAGCACCATTACTGTGCTCGGCACTTTACAGATGTCTTTGAAAATGAGGTCACTGCCTTGAAGAGCTTATAATTAAACCCCCTGTGAATTATATACTGAGTAAGTGAGGGCAGTGCATCTATCTGCCTGTGAGCTACACAGACAGCATGATTCAGTGTTCTATATTACATATTTACATTACTGTAGGTTTCAGGTTTTGAATTACCTAGCATGAAAATGAAGATAAGCACTAAAGATTTAAGGAACAATTCTAGTCAGGTCACTGTTTCCTCACTTGCTTTTTCATAGATGTAAGCAAAAAAGTGGGTTACCAAGACAACCGTTTCTAAAAATCAGATTGTCAAAACCTGTTAGGAAACAAATACTCTATAAAATCAGCCTTTGGCTAAACAAGTCAGCTGATATGAGGCAGCTTTCAAATTACTTATTAATTTCAATTAAAGCTACTTGAAGTCTGTCAATGTTGACCATTATCACAGTCCACAACTGCCATTACCCAAATTATTACCACTGGAAATAGTCTACAGTCTAGGAAACTTTAAAAAAATCTCAACAGTTCAGCGGTTCCTTTCCCCTACCCACTGTTCCTCAGTATGCAATGCTGAGCTCCAGTGGAATACTTCTGCAGAGCTAGCAGAAAAAAGGTTATTTTTTTCCCAGCCACCACAAAGCTGAAGAGATTGTTTAGTATTCATAATATCACTTCTTCCCCTACTTACTCTGTTCAGGCAGCTAGGGAGTTACATCCTGAGTACGTTAACCAAAGAGAACAGTCTGGGAAGAATAAAGGCTCTGAGTTTAATTTATGTTCTCTGTCTTTGTTTCTCTTTCTCAAATTCTCTCATCTTAAGTCATCATGAAGTTTTCACTTGCCAGTGCTAAGAATTTGGAATTAGTATTACTATCAGAAGAACAACATGCTGAAAACATTGCAAACTAAATCTCTCAGAGAGTACACATCAGGCTTTTTGACATCTGTCCTGGATGCCGACCTCTTCACAACATAGAAAAAAAGAAGGCTACAATACTACAGTCTATTCCTACATGTTTATAACGTATCTATATGTTAATGTAACATATTTATATATTAACATATTTATATAATAACAGCCTTTTGTATGCACGTAAAGAGCTTAACAGCTCTAGATACATAAAAACACATACACTCGTACACACAACTTTCAAAGGATATCCTTCACAAATTTCAAAAGAAACCTTCCTTTTAAAACAAATATATCAGCTTAACTATAGCTCCTGAAACACTCCAGAATTTCTTTTGGAAGAGTTTCTGGAATCTCTTGAAAACACTAAGAGCTCCAGATGGAAGATTTTTTTTTTTTTTTTTTAATGCTTGATTCAAAAGACTTCTGAATTTTGGCAAATAAATGCTGCATATGTTGTTGTGGAGGTGATCTCCTGTGGGGGACAGGAAGATGATCTCTTAATGCACATTCACCAACTGTCATAATGCATGTATTGTACAAAGATACTTATTAAAATTTCCAGCCCATTTTCCAGTGCAAAAGCTGAAAGAAATCATTTTTAGGACATTTAGGACACTGCCACTTTCTTAAGGGGATGAACTCAATATGCTGTTGAGTCTGTATACCACTGAGAATAAAGGCCTTTATCCCATATCTCTCTCTCACTAAAAAAATATACCCTTGTAGTAGGGGAAGTTGAATCTTAGCATGCCAGCATCACATGCTACAATGCAGTTGGGATATTGCAGCTTATGTGAAGGTAGTGACAATTCTAAGCTGAAGGTAAAATAACTAATGTAAATAATTAAGTTGGGACAAAAAAACCCAACAAAACAAGAGAATTATGTTGTACACCAGCTTTTCTATCTAAAAATTTAACTGATTTTGATGTGCAATGCTTAAAAAAATCACAAAAAAACCAAACCAAAACCAATCATCTCCTGTGGGATATTTCTATTGCAAATACACAGAGTTCTCATTAGGACAAAGCCAGATTTCAGTCTGATTCAATTGTGCCAGTTCTTGTTGATGATGCACATAAATTTCCCTCTTTATCCAGTAGGTCAAGTCACGAAACAAGGATACAGTGGCATATAAAACTGCTTTGGAGAATATTAATAAATATGCTTTTCCTTAGAGGCCACCGTATGCTCATACAGGATGTGGGAGGAGTATCTATATAGCTAATAGGGATTTCAGTGTTCTCAAGGAAACATCTTTTATCCCAAGATGGCCGTCTAATTCTCAGTACTGTTCTGCAAATTGTCAGTATATTCATCAAGTCCTTCTGTTATGCAGAGTTATATACATAATTGGTAAATACACGATTGGTAAATAGCTTTTCAAAACAAAAAATCATTCACATTTAGAGTCAACCCACTGCAGCTATTTTATTATTGTCAAGTTTTTGCTCTTTATCATAAAGTTTTAAATTTTCTGAATTCTTTGGTTTTCATTACTTCTGTAGATTTTTTGTTGGCTACTTCCCCAATTATCCATTTCATATCTCCTGTCAGAACAAAAGGCCTTTTTCATAAGCGCCCCTTTGCAAAAGCTAGTTAAATAAAAATACTGTTTCTTAGATATTGAGATTACATATGCAGCTTTTGTTACTTTTCCTTCAGAGCACTGAGGAAAAAAATACAATACGTATTGCATGTACCTGATGATCTCATCTTAAAAAAAAAATCAAGATCATATGAATGGCCTTGAAGAAATGGCTTCTATTCCACAGAGATATGCCTGATGCCTTAGGACATTAATCTCATACTCTTCTTTGCAAGAAAAAGACAACTTACAAAACAGAAACCAAAAGATCCAAAATTTAGGGAGGCCTCATGATCAATCCAGGCACTGTGAACAAGCTTCCAGAGAAATGCAGAAGCTCATTAAGGCAAACAGCATCAATGCTTTCTTTGCATACCACTATTTTATTCCACACAAAGCAGGCAGCAAAAAAGGTTTCTGTCATTGACTGTCTGTCTAGAAAATGGAGTCACAACTTCAAGATTCCTGCACATGAATGTGAAGGGCAGAGAAACTTGAAAAATAGGTACTTGTCAGAAAAACATGCTCTGCTTTCAAGTTATGGTACAGAAAGAAGTCACAAGAGAATCAATCTTACAGCACGCACTAAAAGTCAATTATCCATTATTGCCATAGTAAAAAAATTTCTCAAAATTTGTAATAAATATTTCAAAAATGAATTTCATCTTTCTCTATTTGAGTTATAAATGCATTGCACATTGAAGAAAGTGGTTGAGGCTCAATAGCTTTAGCATCTTTGGTCTGTTATCCATTCTGAAATAAACTTGGTCAGCTTGTCTAGAAAAGGAATGTGAAAAACTAGTCTGAAAAGACATAGTGCCAATAACTGGCAATTGAACTTGAAACTTGAATAGGGTTATGAGGAAAATCCAATGGAATATACTAAGTTTTCATACCAACATGGATCTAAAAGCCATACATAAAAATTTCAGGCAGCTTTAAGAAAAAATGATGTTTTTAAACACAAAATTCTGGATTATTTGCACAGAAATCAAAGCAAGCAAACATCCTATTTATTCAAGATTATTTTACAAATGCCCTTAATTAATTCAGGTCAGAGATCCCAAGGCATGAGCTATACAAACTACAATTGGCACCTCAAAACAGAAATTCTGAAAACAAAGTAGAGGAACTTCCCCTGTTTTTTTTTTTTATGTTTTATACAGGGTAACAGAAATTACACTGGAGCTACCACATCCCTTTTCCTCCTCTACTCTCTTCGACTTTCTCCAGCCCAAGCATGTTTGTAACAGCAGTTCAGAAACATTTGTCTGCAATGTTGCAATGTTGCTCCAACAATTGTTGGAGCTAAAAATTAATTGTATTCATACAAAAAAAACATTCAATTGAATTGATTGGACCATTCTGTCCATGGAACTTAGATTACCGTAAGATATAAGAGAAAAAGGCAACAGTTTCTATAGCAACAAAGCTGCAGATGAAGCACATCTTGCAAATACCATTCCTCTATGAACTCACAAAGCAGAATCATGTTGTGTGGTTAAGCACACAATAAGAAGCAGCAGCAAAAGATACTAAAATTACACAATCACAGAATCATAGGGGTTGGAAGGAACCCCTGGGGATCATCAAGTCCACCCACCAGATGCAGCAGGTTCCCTACAGTACTGTTTCTAAGCTATTAATATTTCAAATTGTGAGTGTGAAGTCTTATCTTTTGAGCAAATGACTTCAATTTATATTTGCCATGACTGAAATTCAAGTATTTGAAAACGAGCGCTCCCTGAGAATTGGTCATATTACAGTACTGACCAAAGTCTTTCACGTTCACTCCCCTGAATTTCAAACCATGGCTACATTAATTGCCTCAAAGGAAGTGTATGCTTCCTGTTGGTATTAAATTTAGTAGTAGCACCGTACTTTTCATTGTTCAAACAATATTTCCAGTATTCAACACTTGATTATTTAATAATACTTTAGTAGGTCTTCGGTTGGGTTGTGTTTTTAAATCAAGCTTTTATCAGTTTTAATTCCATGGATCTGCTTTTTTTAAGTCACACCAAAAGAGATTCTTTAAACGAAGTGTCACAAGCACAGAGTTTTAAGGACTGTGATTATAAATACCCTCAAGAAACTATAGATATTACTTAAATGAATAAAGTATTCTAACATATACATAGAAACACACCTTTTCTTATTTGTAAAGACATTTGAAAAGACATTTAAAAAACAGGATAATCTTGTTTATTCTGTCAGTAGCTATAAGATCACAGAAAGAAGGACTGGTCAAGATTGCAGGTCACTTTGCATATTCTTTTCCCTTAAGACAAAATAAAGTCAGCTTTAACCTCTTCGCAACAAACAGATCTCTCTTGCGAAAACTATAGTTTTTAAATATGTGCTGCAATTTGTCAATTCTTCTGAATACTGTACAGGTAGATTTTTTTCCAATGCTCTCCCCCACTCCATCTCCACATCAGAGTTGGAACAGAAACGTAAATCTGAGCATGCTGTACGTTGACGCATTCATACATCTTTCTATACTTCCTTCTATATGCTAAATGCTTTTTACTTTCTGTAGCCAAATATCTAGCTGTATTAATGAGAAGTCAGTTGTATGTAATGCTCCATTTACCAGTGTATTAATACTCTTCCCTTTCATCATAGAAGTATTTCTTCCAACTGATTTACAGGACAAACATATCTTCTGTGCGCAGAACGCTTGATACTCCTGGTAGGTGGCAGAATGCCACCTGCCTCAGGAAACAGACGAGCAGCTACATTCAGAGTGTAGCAGATCCAAGGCTACCACAGTGCATGATAAGACTGTGTCCAGTATGTTCTCTTGAGATGCAGAGATCAGTATTCTTCCTCAATATAAAGAAGTTACTAAACGAAATCATAAAAGACTTAAAGAATTTCCTTGCCTTGATTGTTTGTTTTCACATTTAAATTACGGCAGATCTAATTATGCAGACAGGCAGAATGTCTAAGTGGGTGTAGTTATCTCAGAAGGCTGCACCTATTGCCCGAGTATACCAGACACTTCATAGGTTTGCCCCCTCATCAGCAATCATGAGAGAACAGATCAAAAAGTCATTTATGTCTTTATAACAGATATGCACCTCAAGATCTGCTAGACAAACACTTTTTGCATTTTCCTGATGTACATGAAATTAGTTTTCTAGGGTTAAAAGAATTTGTGAAATTAGGTTGATTTCAGCAAATGCTATTGGTTAAATAGGCAAAAACTTAAGCTCAAAATTTCAGTGCACTTAAATTCACTTAGCAATTTAAGTTTCCCTCAAACAATGAATATCCTAATTCTTAGCATTTTAAGTTATTTTGCTCTCTTCCTAAATGAAACCAAGGCATATCCCTTCTGTTGACCAATTTGTTTCATTACAATTTCATTATTGACAAACAAATTTAATATTATCTCCTTAGGATTAAACACACAAATTGAACTTTGGAAGTTGCCCAAAACCAGGACTGTTTTGACATGCAACAAGATGTTCCATACCCTAAGCCATGATTATTTATTTAGTTCCATGTTTTCTTCAGCTATCAATATTTTTAAGTGTCCAGAACAGGTTAGACATTACAAGTTGAGATATGTACTGTTTTACAAACCCAAGTATTTCCACATATTTCAGCAGTTACTTAAGTACAAAACTACGTGTATAGAAGCCTACGGAAATTTACAGCTAGCAAGATGTATAACTTCTGAGTTTCACAGAATCACAGAATGGCCAGGGTTGGAAGGGACCTCAAGGATCATGAATCTCCAACCCCCTGCCTCATGCAGAGCCACCAACCTCCCCCATTCAATAGTAGACCAGGCTGCCCAGGGCCCCATCCAATCTGGCCTTGAACACCTCCAGGGACTGGGCATCCACAACCTCTCTGGGCAGCCTGTTCCAGCACCTCACCACTCTCACAGTAAGGAACTTTCCCCTGACATCCAACCTAAATCTCCCCTCCTTCAACTTAAAACCATTTCCCCTTGTCCTGCAGTTATCTACCCTTTCAAAGAGTTGATTCCCCTCCTATTTTTAGGCTCCCTTTAGGTACTGAAAGGTCACTGAAAGGAAATAAATTGGCAACGATCCCAAAACCAGAGGAATTTTCAAGCTAGAAACAACCACTGCCAGTATAATTTACTGTATAGACATGATGCAAAATCATGATACATTGTCTTAAAGTAGAAGACCATATCAATAGGAAAAGCACGTTAAATGCTTTGATTCTTCCTCTACAAGTACAAATCAACAGTCTCACTATCACGGGCAGTAGTTTTATACTGATAAATAAAAGGGAAGTTTCAGTTGAAAAAGACAATCCAAGCTTCTTCGGAAAAATATACAAACCTGGAAGTCTATAAGACATCACTTTACCAAACATCATGCAAGTATGCCAGTCTAGATGTCAATATGCCTATCATATCTCTACACTGAGGCACATTTACAGAAAATTAAATTGAATCATATGAATGGATGAGAACCACTAAATGCCAAATATCACAAAAAAAAAAAAATCAATCCAGCTAGAGAATAAATCAGTTTAAGATCTCCAGGTCCAGATTTCCAAGGAACAACCAGATTAGACTATGGTATTTTTAAGCTGAAATCAGCTAAATTGAAAAACAATATCCTGCTTTTGCCATTAAGCAGCTATTGCAATAGTCAGAAAAACATAATAAAATTTGCTATGATTTTACCACATTTTCACTGCACAATTTTGAAAAACTGAAAACCAGAAGACTTAGTTAAGCCACAGATATTATCTAAACTCCTCAAACAAACCAGCTAGTGATATCTCCATTAGCCATCTTCAGGGTGATTGAAGTCTGTGTCAAAAGCATTATAAAATTTGACAAAGATTAATATCATTTGTCTGATGGCTTTTTTAAGCTATTAAAGAAAACCAAAAATGTAGGCTCCCTCTGAGATGAATTGCATGGCTCTGAATAAATAGACAGGGTTAAGGAACAGTTGGGGACTGATGTCCTGATGCAGGTGAGATTAAATCAACAAAATACAAGAATGGACTCTACAGGATGTGAAAGGCAACATGCTTTACTGTATTAGTTGTTTGTATCAGCTAACACTGAGATCAAGACAACTAAACTCAGAAAAAAATTTTAAATGAAGAAAAGACTTAGCTGAATAAATTCCTGAGGAACTTACCTGTTTTAGCAGGCCAGATCAACAAAGTATGCCAGTAAACAAAAAAAACACTGCGAGCTAAAGCGGGGTGACTAAATCAACCATGGTTAGCATTACAGATTGCTCAACAGTTTGGGAAAAAGCAGTCATGTCTGCATAACTGTCTCAAAACATCAAAACCTATGTAGATCTAACAAGCCAAATAATAGTGAGTGTATTTTTGAACCATCTAATAAGTACTTGCAAATTTTGGTTTAATAATGTAAGATATAGTAAATACAACAATGGCTTTTCAACTAGTTTTGACGCATGCTAACATTCTTTTGTTTGTTTAAAGGGCCAACTTCTCATCATACTTCACTGAGCCCTGTTTTATTTACATAGATAACCTCTTAATAACAGCAACAAATGAAGCAAAGCAACATATGCATACATATCCTATTTTTAAAGGGATATATTTGATTTGTAGGTTGTTTAAAGTCTTTTTATTGTCTTGATAATTCTATAATTTAGTCTTGTGTATTAAAAAACTCTACCAGGAATTTAGTGATGCAAATACAGAATGTTTTGAAAATTTGTAAAGATTTCAAAGATGCAACAGAAAATTTTTATAGTATCTAGCCTTTACTTCCATCTATCAAAGTTGATTGAGGCTAGCTTCCTGCAGCATGCTCATCAGCAAATTCAGATAATATAAGAACAAGATGAAAATCATAGCCTAATGAAGAATTGCAAAGAATGGAAATGCAGTTACTGATAGCATAAGTTAAAGAACGAATCAGGAAATACACAACAGCCATAACTAATGTTAATTATGTCACTTCTTATAAGACACTGACTCTGCACAGCTTATTTAGAAGTTCCCATTTTCTGTCTATAGAAACCAGCAGCCACATACAAATCCATTCAGGAATGTACTATGCTTCTGTGAATCACATTAGACAAATAAATGTCAAGTAGCCTGCAAACTGATCATTAATATGATTTACAATTTTTCTTGCTGTGTAAGGATGATGAGGTGGGAATAAGGTGCTTTCAACGCACATTCAGCAAATCATCCTATACTTTGAAAAAACTGTACTATGCCATCCTGATCACAGGAAAGTCAAAGAGCAGTATGAATCCAGGTGATGAGGATTACACTTGAATGAACTAGCTACACACCGTTTCAGACCATCAGAAAACTGGTAAGAATGACGTAATAATAATTATAAACCCAAGTATTTAAGACATCTTCCCTTTCCTACATTGGTTTGCTTCTTTTAAAAGCTCACAGTGAGTTATTTGGGATTTTTACTAGGCCATTTTCTTCCTATGTCCTCATCCTATTTAAGTCCAGTAATTGAAAAAGAGTCTTAACGTGATTTGAAATGCACTTTAATAAAAAAAAGACCTAGACAGTAACAGAATAAAAACAAATAATTTAAGCTTTATGGAACTTTGTTTCTTTATTGCATTTCACAGAATCATTCAAGCCTCTCTTATGAATACTTCATTTAACAATGAGCTCTAAATAAAGCAACTTCACATGGAAGATGTAACAACAAAGATTTGCAGATTCACACAGTTTCATTCGCTGTGTCTCACCCATTATATAAGTTTTGTTTTTCTCTCAGCACATTCATCTTAAAAAAATCTTCAATTAAATACTATGAATTACGACTATTTTTCTACAATTACATCAAAGAAAAATGCTTAAAATATTAAAATGCCAATTATTTGCATGGGGAAAGTGTCAACTACATGCCTCATCTTCATCTTACATTTTTAATTTACAGCATCATTTAAGATTTAAGCTGTTTAGGCAAGAGGTTACATTTCATTACATATTTGGCCAGATTGAAAGTGCTTTAATAATATATGCAAAATGCATTAAGATCTGGAGTACATTGTCCTGTATGTCCTAATGTTATGAAAACGAGTGAATCTAGTTGTGCATGCTGAAATGAACCCTCCTGTAAAAATTTTAAAGGAGTAACAACCACAGAAGCTGGGCATCTGAGAGTACCAGAAGTATTTTTAAGGATCTTCACATTCATCATCTTGCATTTTTCAAAAAGCAATCTCAGAATACCTTTACTAAAATACACAGTGGCTAGTAATCCTACATTACAATTGAAACTGACAGATTTTTTTAGTTCAGGTGTCTGGACTTACACCAAGATACAAGTCTAAAACAAGCCTTGTTATCTCATCTCTTTTACAGTACCCCAAAATCTTCTGGAGATGCATTTTCCCCACACATGGCTAAGGCAAAAATCACATGAACTGCAAGTGGGAGATCATCGTAGAAGAACCCAGCACAATAAGCAGACTTGGAAATTCTTACTTCAATAATTAATTTCGTGACAGTTTAGATGAAATATGCATGCAAACACTGGCCTCGTGATCACACACTCTTTACAGTTATGTTTTTTGTTGCTGTTTTTTTTTCCTTTTAATCCACTGACTATAAAATCATTTTCAGTAAAATCCAAATGTTTCAGGAGAGATGGGAAGGGTCCCCATTTCAGCCTGACCTACAACTGGATTGTTAGAACACATTCAGGGACCTAGGAGATGTGAATCAAAAAAATTGATCTCAAGCCATTAACTTAGCACTCCCCAACTCTGATGCATTTTCAGATCACACTTCACAAGCTAAAACCTGTAAGTGCACACAAGCAAAGCAACACCTTTGCTGGTCCTTTACAACCCTGCATGCACGTGAACTGCACAAATATGTGAAACCTGCTAAACCACTTTCAGGATGTCTCTAATGCAGCTTAGATATTTGGGTAAATATAGATTTTAGAAGTCCTTAGAATGAGACAAAACCTTTAGCAAGGATCAGGAATTTAAACAGCACATTCTAAATCCCTTTTGGATGAATCTTGGATCATCCTCTTGTTTTACATGGACAACTGTAGGAGATTCAGGCTGTGAACCTAAAAATACTGTGCTAGTGTCCAACACAGCCTAATTTAACTACTGCAACAGATTCCAAGAAGCCTTCCCACCAGTTAAGTTGGATGCCAAGTTGTGGGAGGCCATCCAGGGACAAACATCTAGGAAAGTTTGGGAAGATGAGAATGAAAAAAAGAAATCAAACAATGCAGTCAGTCTTAGATCTCATTGGTATCAAATAGCTTGAATAACTATATTTGCTTTTGTGAGGAGTAGAAGTAGCTTTTAATTTACCCTAGATAGATATTCACTAAAATTAACCTCTTGGTAAGCTTTTTTGGATTAAGACTACGTAAATTTATATATATTTTCACTATCTTCTGCATATGAACTGAAGAAATTATGGTCAGGCACCAGCATCCCCATTCCAGAAAGGTATAAAAAAAAAATTAGCTGTTCTCCTATTCTTTTCATGTTTTTTGCTTTTTTTTTTTGTCCTGTGACAGAACAGAAGTGAAAGAGACATCTGAGTTTCCAAGGAAACTTTAAAATAAAAGATAACTGTGTGATATTTTCCAGTAATATTCTACCTACTGTGCAAATAAGAAACGAGAGAGATGCTTTAGTCCCTGTGATGTTTAGATCCATTGGGCTGTGGGCTGTTTTCTCAAGAACTAAGCAGGAGTCTCATCTAACACTTTCAAAGCCACCAATAAATAGAAATGGAAAATACACTGTAAAAAGACAACCTGCCCTGCCAAATCCTAGTACAAAGAAAGATCTTCCAAATCTCTTCCACAATGCTTTAAATTTCTTCTCTGGTTTACCTTTCATTCCTAGTGGGCTATTAAAAAGATATCTATTGAAAAGATTAATAATCAGGTCAATCAAAAAAGCACTTCATCATGACTTAAAAACATCAAAATAACTTTTTTTAAAATTAATCACAATCTCATTTGAAAATGCTGTTCTTGTCATTTTGAAAAAAAATATACATATTTTAAAGTACGCAGTAAATTACTTGTCAAAAATCAATGTGCTAGGATTTTTAGGCTTATTTAGTTTGGGACACCTAGGCATTTTTATTGTGGGAAATGCTATTTTCCTTAAAATCTTAAAAATATCCTTATCCCTAAGAGCCTTTACTTACTGGGAGCTGACAACAGCATCGTGTATGCTCATTGTTGATTGGCAGCTCATACCAGCTTCATATACAGTCACTGCTGCCCACTCATTAAAACAAATATTGTGCGCGTGTTGAAGGAGTAAATTATATTGCTATGGGTGAATAAAATCAAATTCCCAAGTCTTCTGCTAATCAAGAGTTCATTTTGGAAATATGTAAAACATTGGAAGCTATGTTGCTACAAACATGAAATAAAAGGCAGAGATGCTGTGACATTTAAGACAATAGCATATGTCCTCCACTATCTTATGCATCCACTTGAACATAGACTTCTTAATCACAGCCTCTAAAGTCTGAGGCCCTCGTGCAGAAGACTGGAGTTGTGGCAGATTTTATTTACTGTTCTGGCCTTTTTGCATCTCTGTCCCTCATATTCTTTAACTTCTTCCAATTAAATATGATGTATTTTTTCTTGGATTGAAGAAATTCAAAGCACTGCAGGGATAGATAATTTAAGGTCTGACTATAAAACTGTGAAGTCCGTGCAGTTTCAATACGCATTTCAGTGAAAACTGCACTGAGCTCTTAGCCACAAGGGCAAAGTTGTCCAGGACTACTTGGATTACACAGAAGAGCAGTACATCTGCCTAATTTACTCAGGAAAGACAAACAGAAAACATTAAAGAAAAGAACCTATTGAAAATAAAACCTACCTATGGAAAAAAGAAAATCTTTTATAAAAACAGTAGTAAAAAGCTGGAAAAGATTTTTTTATTCAAGGAGTAACTAATTATCTCAAAGGACATGGAGTTCCTCCAAAACATGCACCCAAAATGAATGAGAAGAGTTTTCTATGCTCTTTTGACCAAGGGAAACAAGCTAATATACACATACTGGATTTTAAACATGCCCACGTATGGTAGCTTACACTTTAACTAAGATCTTTAATTGTCTAGGAAATAATGATGCAGTAAAGGTGAAAGGTTAAAAATAAGCAATTTAACTAGATGGAAAGCTTAAATTACATTAACAAAAACTCTGTCCCTCTCGCTAAGGCTTTTTCTCATTAAAATATAATAATCAACTAATTTTAAAACTCTTCTGTTCAAATGTTGGTTCATTTTAACTACGCAGAGCAAGAACAGAGTCAGACAGGGATTATTCAAGGAGAACAGTACTGAAAAAACCAAGACTTGTTAGCACCAATTCTTCCACTTCTGTCTAAAATATATGCAGAGCATAAATGGCATTGCACCAGATCATGACTCAATGTTCATCCACCCTCAGTTTTAAAATTTTATAAATATCTTTTCAGCCTCCATTTTCAGCTATTTTGAGTTGGAGCATATCTCCTTATTTCTCCAGTGTGCCATTTCATTGTAATGAAATGTATGAGTATGCAGTTTGAAATATTTTAGAACTCCTCTGAAATCCCAAAGTAGTTTCAATTTTGTTAATATATGACAGGGTTCCACAGTGTATTTTTTTTAATGCTACTTCTGAAACAACTACAGCCCCAAGTGTGAAGTGTTTGCAATGCAGTGTGAGTTAGCTCTTCATCAAAAACAAGTGATATTGAACAACTGATAGGGATGTAAAGCACAGGAGTTGTGAGGGTGAAAGGAGTTTCATGCTCTGTAAAGTCCTGATGTGCAACACTATCACACTGGAGTCAACAGCCTATTTGAACATCTGAGACTTATGCAAAAGATACAAAGGAGCCAGGCTCCTTGTATGAGTGGGAATGATGCTGCAACTGTAACCAGCACTATAACTGGTCATGAGAACAACAACTACGGCAATTCCTACCTTATTTCATTAAAAATAAATAAAATAAAAAACATTCATAGCTACAGAAAGTATGCCCCTCAGTTTGCTACAATGCTTTTATGATATTAGCAGTGCCCATCATGTTAACAGTTGAATCGTCCTTACTTGCATTTATCAGCAACTCCACCGTAGCATATGTACAAGAAGCCAATGGAACAGCGTTGCTAAGAAAGCTAGTTTCCTGCAGAAGCAAGATTTTCATTGATGGTCATGGGAAAGATTTCAATCTCCATCCAATTATAAAACTCCTTCCTTTTCCCTTCATAGCCCTTCTCTTGCAAAGCCTTTTAGAGCTAACATTCAGTCTTCACTTTCAACTGCAGAAATCAGTTAATTAGATCAACCATGAACTTGTGGATGTTTAAATCTGTTTCCTCGGCACTTGAACTACTTTTAGGAAAATGAATTCAATTATCACTGATCTCTTTTGAATGCTGGATGATTGTTTAAACTAACCAAGATAAAATGACAATTCTTTCTACTCTGGGCTCTTTTTGCTGAGTCAAAATAGCCAATTTATAAAGTCCTAATAATAAATACAAAGTGCTAGTAACTTATATTCTATTTGAGAAGTTTAGAGTCTTCCATGCCTTTGAGAAAAGCTACTAAAGCAATGATGAACAGCTCTGCTTATTTTCATCATCTTTATTTGCTAGTGAAGATTCCTAGCTTATGGTGAGAGAAGCATCTGCACTATGTGGTATAAATGCATTTCTCATGCATTTCTAGTTGTTTAAATAAAAACAAAATTGGTTCAAAAGTCTCTGAAAATAATGGTAAAAATAATTTACATTATTTGAAATAGAGAAGAATTTTATAAATTGTGTTTTTCAAACCTCCAACTAATTTCACATTTCACAGTCCTAGATATATTAGTAGGGACAGAGAAGAAATTGTCTTCAGTAAGAGACAAAGGGGTTTCTTTCCTCATTTCAGACTCCTAAGTAGGCATAGACTCCAAATTTATTTAAGTCATACAGAACTCCACTTGCTTTAAACATCACTTGTTAATTATGCAGACATGTAGAATCCATCTTGTGGTGACTATAAATAAAGCTGACTGGCACAGGTTATTTTTACTTAACTGGTGATTTAGCAGCTGTCTCCAGGTATTTCAAGACCATGCCCCTACAAACACTGAAGAAACTCTTTAATCCCACCAGCTTTCTGACTCATTTTCAGTGTTATCTTGAAATAACTTTCCAACAATTACATATTGAAGTAAATAAAATTTTCAAGACATCTACAGAGGATGCAGCTACATCATGCCTCCTCGAGAACATATTATAGCATCACTATAAAACTAATAATTGATAGTAGCAGTACTATTTTCTATTTGAATACTACTAATACTATCACTAATGACTATACTACAGAATAGTATACCATTCTTATAATTCACTCTAAAAAGATTTAAACTATTGAGTAAATTTTTGTATTTAAGTCAACAAAGCTGTGATTTAATCTACAAAGATATTTCTTAAAGACATCTTGAAGTGAAATAAGAAGAGAAATTCAGTGGCTGCACATTGCTCAGTCACACCAATTCTTTCCTTCCAGAAACAAAAACCAGCAAAAAACACCTCAAAAGCACTCATCGTAAATAGAACAGAAATACACCAAAATTGGAAGCTTTGAGATTGCCTCTCCTTTCTCGTGTCAGCAAGAGAGGATAGCTCTCCCTCCCTTTAGTGCCCTAGCCCCTTTCTGACTGTTGACAGACAGCACAGACAGATGGACAGACAGGGCTGACGGCACGGTGCACATCAGTACACTTGTGGAGAGACACACTGTGACCCAGTTCCCGCAGGGCAGCCGCCATGACAAGGGGCTGGACTCTTACCAACAGCTAGCCCTAATGCTTCCTAATCCCCTGTGTATCTGGGGCTTTATGGGGGGAACCTCTGCCACTGTTATCCACATTCATTATCTGCATGTTCATCTTTTAACTACACTCACAAATCTAATTCAATAAATGCTTCTTTTCTATTATGTTCTTTGCCAGAATTGTCCAGATTAGCACATACAAATGTTCCTTCCAGCTACAAGGAGGTAATGCTCAATTATAATGCATTTGTTCCAACTGCCATTGTAGAAGCAAATCATTGAAAAAAAACTGACTTCAGCAAGATAATTATGTCATGTATTTATACTTAGAATCTATATGCAGGTTAGTTACAGGTTTCCCAGGCTCTTCTGCACCTTCATGAGCACATTAACACAGACATGGTCAAGCTTTAAGGCTTACCCCTCTCATTTCCCAGTTTCCTTCTGTTATTTCCATTCTCTGAAAATAGATGGCTCTGATCTAAATAATTTGCTTTATAAAAACTGGCTACCATCAAAAGATGGAAAATCTACATAATGGTGCATTACAGAATGCATACACAAATATCTAATGTATGCTTACCTATGTTCTTTAGTTTCTTAGTCCTGTGACTCTAAATTAGCCTTTTTTATTTTTATTTTAAGGCATTTGTCACCAGTTAACAAATGCAATTATCTGAGGAGCCATGCAGAGAGAGAAATAGAGCTGCAGCATTCTGCAGTATGCTACAGAGCATGCTATTTTTTGAATGAGTGGAGTTTCCTTCAAATCCTGAAGCTGATTTTTCCCTAACCTGAAACACTTCTTTTCTGTGGTGTTTTTGTTTGTGTGGCTTTTTTTTTTTTTTAAGTTTAAAAAATGTACACAGATAGTGAACCACTCACACCTCTTTCACTTTCAGCCACCTGTTTCACACACATTCCTCCTGTCTCATGCTACTGAGGACTCAGTCCTTCCTCTGGACTCCTCCAATTCCCCTTTTTTCCAGAATCTGGCATATCTTCAAAGAACTGCCTAGGCGCATGCTACATGCAAAAGTAAGACACAGGCTTTACTTTCCCGTTTCCCAGGAGGATTATTTTAGTCTACAATCTTGCCTTGTTCCCTACACCACACATTCATCTTCATGTTTGCTGTTTAAAGTGTCAGAATGTTGTTATAGTGTTTGGTAAAAATATATACTATGTAAGTATTTAATAAAATTCTTAATCAAAGTTATGTCTCATTCCACACAATGTTATACACCAGCAAAGTGGATACACGCCTGTGTTCATTTCCATCCTTCTCCTCTGATTTTTACACTGATTTTCTCTCAGAATTCTGTCATTATGCCAATATTTTCCATGGTAAAAACACTGGGTTTATTTCTTCTTTTTTTTAAACTAATTCTTAGAGATGAAACTGTTTGTGTAAGATATCCCTCTAGGCTGAAGTCTTTAAAGTTTCAGGCAAAAAACCCTCCTGCTTTTCCAAAGAGTGAAATTATATTAATTTGCCCTCAGAGGTGAGAAACCTAGCAAGCCCTTCTCTGGACAACTTAGGATCTCCTCTAAGCTTTACAGAAGGGACTTGAAAATATCAAGAGGACAGATTTTGTATCAGAGATGTGCTCTCTGAAGTGTTCCTAAGAAACTTCTCAGAAATGGGCCATGAAATCTGTGGGGTACACATATACACATACATACTCAGCATTCCTGTTGTCTCTGTGCAAGAAATGCTGTCAAGAGTCCAGTCTGTGTCTGTTGTGGCACAGCACTGTTTCTCCTGCATCTCTGTAAAACGGGACATTGGAAGAATTATCCTGAACCAGCTGCATCACATTCAAAGCTCCAGTAAGGATGGAATATCTAATGTTAATTAAAAAGTCATCATGATTTCCAATTCCCATCAATTTGGTAAGAATTTGCATAGCCCTGTTATCCTTGGCTACAGGACAAGTTAAGCTTCCACTTCTTCTTTTCCTCAAGATCATATGCTTTTCCTCTGCCACTGTCTAAAAGCAGGCACCTTTGGTTTCTCCTTAGCATATCTCTAATGGAGAATCAGAGAACAATTTGGGATTGTTATTTATTTATTTTGCCTCTATGGTAACCAAGTTTTACAAATTTTACTTGGCATCATCACCTAAAGGAACGCTTGGGAGAAGAATTAAGTACTACTGCAGCTTTGTCCCTGCTTCAAGCTACTTCTAAGGGAGAACCAGACTACCATCTGCCTACACTGCTAGGAAACATTTTCCTGACCCCTATGCAATTCTGGTTCTTCTTCCTATTTAACAGCACAGAGCAAACTCCCAGCAGACCTCAGTCCAACGTCTCCTACCTCCATGAGAAACAGCAGCAAAATACATTCACCAACAACAAATACTTCCTGACACTGTGTTGTATTTCCCAAAGCCAAAGGCTGAGGGCAGTAAAAATGAGATAATTCATTCTTTTGTACTAGAGAAACACTTTATGACTGATTACACATGCTGCACTCAGCTTTTGAAAAGTATCTCCAAAAAACAGCTTTATCATTGGACTATATTTGAGAGTTTCTGCTCAAAGTAAAGCAACATTTTTGTAAAAATTAATGTGCATCCTATACATCACAGCAAAGTAACTAGTGATACAGGGCCAAGAGTTCATGGGAGCTCTCCAACTAGCAGCCGTCAGCATTTTCTGTCTCGCTTTTGTTGTTGCCTGGGGGAAATGCTGAAGTCCACAACGCTTCCTCTGTGGCTAAAGCCATGGTGCCAGCACCACCCCGACACTACTTTGCACAGATTCAGCACAACCTTCCAGCTGAAGAGCAATTCTGGCTCCCTTTTAATTTTGATAGCAAATAGAAGTATCATGCAGTTATCATATCACACTCTAGATACAGAATAAAAGAGACTCTCCCAGCTTAATGCCTCCCTTTGGAACTGAACACTCCTATCCCATCTGTACACAGTATCTGGCAGCCACTGGAAACTCCAGCAGTTCCCTCTCAATCATGTTAACACCATCCAACCCAGGCAGTATCTGATCTGTCAAACACAGGGCTCCTGCAAGCACTGAGGGGCTTCACTGAACTGATATAATGACCTAATTTTGTATACCTAGTATCTATCTACAAACTGCATTTTACAACTCTCCTAGATACAGTCAGAGCTCTGACTCTGAACAGCCCTGTTATTACCTACTTCACAAACAGAAGTCCAGGGCTCAGTAAAAGGAATAACTGAAGGACAGCTCTCACTCAAGCAGCATCTATTGTGGGCTCACAGGCTTTGCTGTTATAAACTAATTATCTTTAAGACTACATTATTTTCCTTCAACTACAAAGGCAGGAAAATTGGGCCCCATATGCCGGGTCCCCAAATTGGATGCTGAACACTTAATTTTTATTTTATTTTTTTTACTTTAAATAGAAAGATAAGATTGCTTGTTTTCCTTCATTTTTTCATTCCTGACCACTCACAATGCATCCACTTCATATTTTCAGTATGTTTCCTATATTTATGACATTAAGACTGGTCTTCACATTTAATCCCTATTATGCAGCACCTAGAAATTTTGTAAGCTTAAGCAGACATGCCATAAAACTCCAGGCATCAGTTACCTTGTGTACTACATAGCTGCTCAAAGCTACACAATGAAACTCCTATTCATGCTGTTGTTTCCATTCTCTCCAGTGGTAATTAATAATAGCAATCATTTCTTTCTTCCAGATTAGCTCACCCCCAGACTTAGGCTCCACTGAACAGTGCAGCATGGGAAAGCTGCAGTCACTTTCCATTTTCCTCTCTCCTAATTTCACTTGGCAAGGAATACCAGCATTCAATACCAACATTCAACTCTGCTTCACCCATGCTGCTTGTACAGGAAGCCTTATTTCTGAATTACAATATCAGAAGACCAAATATGATGGACTAATGCTTGCTTCAAAAGAAAGGCAGGTACTCTACAAAGTGCAGTTTCCTCAATATAATTATGTTTTCCTGAAGCTGCACTCATTATCATTTATTGGACTTTGTACTGCAGAACTGAGAAAACCCAAATTGTTCTGCAAAACCTTGTATGCACTGCTTTTCTGGCAACAGCAGTATGGTTCTACTGATAAACAGTTGTAGAGTTGTTACAGCACAGCTAGTTCTATCTATATAATAATAAATACAGAATCACAGATTCACAAAGATGTACGAGTTGGAAGGCATCTCTAGAGATCATAGAGTCCAACCCCACTGCAGGTTCCCTACAGCACTTTGCATAAGTAGGTATCCAGACTGTTCTTGAATATCTTCAAAGAAGGACACTCTACAACCTCTCTGGGCAGCTTGTTCCAGTGCTCTGTCACTCAGATAGTAAAGAAGTTCCTCCTTGCAATAGTATGCAACTTCTCGTATTCCAGTTTCTGCCTATTGCCACTTGCTCTATTCCTGCACTCCTCTGAAAAGTCTGCCCCCACTGACTTGACTCCCACACTTGAGATATTTATAAATGGTTATGAGATTCCCTTCTCAGCCTATTCCTCTCTAGACTGAACAGTCCCAGGCCTCTCAGCCTTCTCTCATGCAGGAGGTACTCCAGGCCCTTAATCATCTTTGTTGCTCTCCTCTGGATTCTTTCCAGGAGATCACTATTTTTTTAACTGGGAAGCCCAAAACTGGACACAGCATTCCAGATGTGGCCTCACCAGGGCAGTATAGATGGGGAGGACCATCCCCCTCAACCTGCCAGCCATGCTCTAATGCACCCCGCTAGCCATCTTGACCTAAAGGGCACACTGCTGGTTCATGGCCTGGTAGATAAGAGTATCCACCAGGACACTCAGGTCCTCACCTGTGTGGAACACACGTTGTTATTTCTCCCAGATGCACGACTCTACACTTGCTCTTAATGATCTTCAGCTGGTTCCTCTCTGCCCAGCTCACCAATCCATCCAGTTCTCACCAAATGGCAGCACAGCCTTCCAGTGTGCCATCTACTTCTCCCAGATTTATATCTTCAGCAAACTTGCTAAGGGTGGCTCTATCCTTTCATCCAAGTTGTTGATGAACATTTGAACAAGATCAGATCCAGCACCATTATTTACAGGCTCCTGTACATTACTTAAAATTGTTCAGAAATAGCAACAGGCTTAGTGTGAAGTAAAATGGAACATCAACATGATCTCTGACAAAGTTTGAAGTCTGTCAGAATAACAAAGAAATGGGATTCAGTGCATGAAAAACAAAAAATGCCATTTTTTATCTAGGCCCATGTCTGAAAGCTAAACAGCCACAGAAAAGACTGGTTTTGCTTACTTCCAATCTTTTACTATTAAGTACTGTCTTAATCTAATAAGCCATAATGTCACATTTGTAGAAATTAATAGAATTAATAGAAATTAACAAGGTCTCAAAATGGAAAAATACCAAACCATTCAAAGTTGAGACATGACACAAAGAGAACTTTGTCTTCTATTTCCCTCATGGCAGATGAGAAAAATTTACCAGAAATATTAGCAACTACACTTTCTATTTTGAATAGTGGCTTCTTTTCATTTGGTCTCCCAGTTAAATATTAATCCTTGTTGCCTCTCACCACACACAACCCTCATTTTCTAACCTTCTCCCTTTGCATCCCCATCAGCTTCTTCTCTTACTCTAGAATGCACCTGCCTTCAGAGAGCAGAAATGAGAAGATACAACCACATCCACACTACACCTGTATCAGAGCCCTGTGAAATACAAAAACTTTTATGGATGGGGTCCTTAGCTTTTTATAAACCTTCTGAGGAAATTGAGGGGGTGGAAAGAAGGACAGGATCCTTGCCTGGCTCTGTTACAGCAAAGAAAATTTACTTCATGAAAACACATCACAGAAATCATTGATTGGAAGACAGAAAAAGAATGAATGATAAAATTGCCATGACACCTTTTGCTTCTTCATCTGCCTCTGTTCAGGGGTCATAAAAAGCAGTAATGCTTTTATGAGT
The DNA here is from genome assembly GCA_037305975.1 of Chrysolophus pictus. Lineage (NCBI taxonomy): Eukaryota > Metazoa > Chordata > Aves > Galliformes > Phasianidae > Chrysolophus > Chrysolophus pictus. The sequence continues at coordinate 47,119,604 of CM074579.1, read as the reverse complement.
AAGTTAATCTACTGTATGTTTACAGACTCTGTCAGCAATATATCTCTCTCTTAGGAACAGCAGTGTTTACATGTAGACAAATAACAGTTTTCTGTCATGATATAAAGAATGCACTACTTACATACAGAAGAAAATTAAAATATATAACTTCGAGCATGCCCAAGAAATTACCATAAGATTAGATAGAATTTTGAAAATCATATTTTTCCAAATACTTTGAATTGCTAGTTGCAATTCCATAACTTTGTAACAAATTAGTACAAGTAGGAAAATTAATACTGAGGGAAAATAACTATATACACACACACTTGGGAATAGGACATCTCCACTTTCCTTTTTCCTCTCCCACTCCCATCACCCTCCACTTCAAATTTCTAGCATAATCAAACACTTAGTTGTACAGCATTTCAGGATACTAACATTTAAAATTCATTGTAATTTATGCATACTCAAACACTTCTTGGGAGTCTTGACAGATCTTTACGCTATCTCTATATTTGAAGATTTTGAATACATGGCAAAAAAAGTATTCTAGTGTTTGTGAGCAAAGAACCATTCCAAATCCACAGCAATAAGGTCTTTCTTTTGTTTGCTTTTGGTCATCTGTCTTTCAGTCAATTTCTTCACATTTTCTGGTGATGTGCAGGATTTAAACAGGCTTGATTCTTCTACTGTCACCAGAATACTAATTCAAAGAGATCACCCTAAAAGTGATTGGATCAACTTTCAGATAATCACTGTGAGCGGTGACAAGTGCACTGATATATTATGACTAGTCTACATTTTGATAATGGATTAAAATAAAAACTCTGCTTTTTAGCTTTGCTTGTTTCTTTTTGTTTGTTTACTAAATCCTTCCCTATCATTCAAGGAAATGAATGCTTTTGGACTAAGAAAAATTACAAAGAAAATCTGCAGTCACATGAAACAGCAGGAAGAGGGAATCTATCACCTTCTGTGGAAAGCTGGAGAAATCACTTTCCTTTGACACTCAAAGACAGCTAATCAGTAGCATCAGAAATAAAGCCATTATTTGATTTTTTCCTTATAAAATATGCATTTTTAAAAAACTGTTTTTATTTGTTAAAATAAAATGCTGTTAAAAGCATTAAAAAATACAGACTTGTGACAAAACCAGACAGCATGAAGCCATATTTCATCACAGATGTGGCACAGATTGGTGATTTACTGGACTGACTTCTTAGCATTATCATTATTACTCTCTAGTGAGCTTCTGCTCTTAAAATTCTTGGTTACATGTTGAACATTTAATTCCATACTCTTTTCCTCAAGCCTCGTACTAGAGAGCCCTATTTCAGAGACCTTCATGCCCTTTATTCTATCTGCTCTCTCTGAATAAATCCTTCCTCTTTTATATATACGTCAGGAGGTGGATAATTGTTTGACACTGTATTCTGTCATGTTTGTTGTGGGCAGTCAGACCCCAAGGAAGATGGAATTGCTTGCCATTGTTATTCAGCATGCTAGCTGCAAAGGCTAGGTCGATCATGTGCTTTGACTCTAAAACTAAACTGAAATACAAAACCCTGAAGGCTACCCTTATATATCACAACAAAACAAGAACAGCATTTCAAGCTATTTGGAAGCATGCAAATGAAAAATGAGAGTAGGGCATATGTATGTCAACAGCATTGTCAAAACCTCCAGGTAACACATCCTACTGATCGAGTATGACAAATATGTAAATTTAAGAATTTTTCCTTTGATAATCATGAAGTCTGAAATGCAACTGCCAGTTTTATCTCATGACTTCAGTAAGAGTAATTTAGACTGGAAACAACCAGTGAAGATGCTCAGCATCTCTTCCTCTGCGGGCAGTACACTGCTTCCTTTGAACACAAAAACAGTATTTCAAGGATAATTCTAATAAGAGTTTGGTAGCCTTATTTCAGTCTGAAGTTCTCTATATATTTAGAGTTGCATTCTATCAAAAATCTCATTGTATAAAAATACTGTGATCATCTTCCTAAAAAATTGTGAAGAAAGTGTTTTTTTAAACAAACAAGCAAACATAAGCCAATTAGTCACTGTCAGACATCAGTTCTATGAAATGAGTACGAATTCAAATTAATTCAAATTAATCCCTAATATAATAATATTTGTCCTAGACTTTCCATATTACATGTTTATTATCACTAAGACATCGAGTTCTACTGAAAGAGACTGAAGTTACAACTTCCTGAACTATTCCTTCCTTTGACATACTGAGCAGACATCTACCATATGTACATCATACCATTCTTCCTTAGATTGTTACTGCTAAAAATCAAAGGTCTGTCACTCTTAATTTTAACACCACATTTGCCATAACCATGACAACTTCAACTCCTTTACCATTTTTCCTTTACATAAAAGATTCTAAAATTAAAGACTCTAAAGTGGGGCATACCCAAATAACACTTTATTTCACCTTTAATAGCAGAAAGCACTACTTGATGGCTGAAAGCACTTCAACAAATGAATAAGTATTCCCTTGAATTCTTTATTTTTCTGTAGCATCTACAGATCATAGCTAAAAATAACACTCTCACTGTATAAGTATAAATACTAAAACCCAATAAACCAATTAAAAAGTCATAACATGGGTGGAAGAAATTAAAAACTGTCCTACATATGGTTTTTGATTAGTGGGAAATTAAGGCACAGTAAGAGCTTTCTAAGGCACAATTTGGTAGTAATTTCCATAGGTCAAACTGAAAAGTGCAAAAGGTAAATAATTTCATATATATCATGTCTTGATCCAGAATTTTAAGGATACAGTAACAATTTTCTGAAAACATTATCTCTGAAACGTTAATTCTTAAATTACTGCTTGATAGCTTACTTGTTAATCCAATAATAAAAGTTTGATTCCCTTACTATGATTTCATTCGCAAGTATTATCAAGCACCATGAAAATTGTAGCTGTGATGTTTTCCCATTTTTAATAGTTTACTCCTACTGAGAATTCACTTTGGATGAAGGTCCAATTTTTTTACCTATTGAATCTGCGTCCTACTGGAATTACCTAGTAGAAGGTCGTCTATGGGATTTTTATTTTGATTTTTTTTAATGTTATGTGTAAAAATGCAATTGCAGATATTTTGCAAAAACTCCTGCAATGGAACAGTTGTTTTTAGAATAAGTTTATCCAGCAATTATTCCATCATACAAAGTATATAGCCTGTTCGTTAAAAAGTGTATGTAATCTGCCTTACAAACTCACTTTCACCCATTTTAATGCCTCTGCAGGGAATTCATAACCAGTTTCACAAACTCAACTGTCATCTCAGTATTGTTTTAGCTGCACATTCTATCTCTCAACTACAAGAAAGTTAGGTCTCTAAGAATCTAATACATGTTGAACAAATAATCCAACTTATTTCACTGTATGCTATAATTTCAATTGCAAACATTCTGCTTTATCTACCCACCTTACTACCTTATGTACAGCAAGTACAACAATGTTCTCTCACTCAGCTATGAGGCATAAAAGCTGAATGAGGTGTGATTTATTTGGCTGTCCTTTTCAAAAGTCTTGAAAACCCTTATAATTGTGTGATTTCTTTTGAAAGATTGTTTTTTTCTCAAATCCCATTAAGAGAACTCTAAATTAAGTAACAATTCTGTGCTATTTAACACCGATCTCAGCTCCAATTCAAGATGTAAGATAGCAATTGGGAAATTTTGCCAGAGTTTAGTTGCATTAATAGTAAGACAAAGATTGTATACTTAAAGCAAAATCATTAATATACACATTTGCAGCCTTCTGTCTTGATAACAGATTTTTTTGAGCTGAACAAAGTTAGACTTTTTCATAGCAACAAATCATTTAGATAAAGCACATCAGCTGTAGTCCTCAGTACACCAACTGTGCCAAAAAGGTTGCCACAATTCAGAAGACGGGCTTATTATAAATTAAGAAAAATGAAAACAAAAAACAATTAAGCAGCCAGAACAATGCTGTAAGGGTAAAGAAACTTAGCTGCCAAACCTCGAACCAACATTGGGAACACAGAGCCTAGAAAATGTCATTGGCATTCTAGGCCCACACAACATACGCTCCTAACAAGGAAGTGGGGAAGTGGGGTCAATTGCATTCATTTGTAAGTTGGGCATTTCACTCGCACAGGAACATAAAAATAGAATGGAGGTAAGCCAAAAGAACATGTTTTACTAGCAGGGAGATCATAAGAAATGAAAATATAGATTATAGCAACAAAATAAACAAAGCCCATATTTCTGCTTTATCCCAATACTGAGGGTTCTGTGAAATATCACGTTATTTTTCCCCTGTATTCGTCCTTCAAAAAGGATACATCAAAAAGCATTAAACAAACTGTCCTCATTTATTATATATTCCAATATGAAAAACAGCTCCAGAACTGCTAAATTAAAATTCTTAAAAGAGTGCAATATGGTTATCAATACTTTGAATATTCATACCTTTTTTTTTTCTTTTTAATTTCCCTGCACTATTAAATAAGCAAAATTTGTTGATTGTATCTGCAAGCTAGGTAACCGAGACATGCACATTTTATTATACCACTGCCATTGTAAAGGTAAGAAGGCCCAGCTGGTACCAGCTTCAAACGCATACTACACAACCCACTCTACATACATATAAAAGCCCAGTTCTGCCTTTTTTGAATACTTTGGATTTACAGTGGCTTTGTTGGAATGGACAAGGAATACAGGGCCAAACAATCAACATTAATATTCTATTAATTATAAATAGAGGCATTTAACAACTATAATCCTAGAATCATACATTGATAAGAGTATTTGTCAAGCATTATATCAGAAATCTAGTTTCAAAAAAATGCAGATTCTGGAATGAGAGCACCCTGAATTAGTCATCTCCATTAAAACTATGAAGTAGAATTGCCTAGCAACCAAGAAAATTAATTCAGAGACTAAAATAAACACTGACAGAGCAACTGCTGCTCTATCCATAAAAGCACTCCAAACAGAATAGTGTTTCCTCATTTTTTGTTAAGGAAAAATAATTTCAGAAAGCTAGTCATAATGGACAAAGAATAAAAAAGTAAAGTAATTGAGTAGAGCTAATGAAAATAATTGACCTTTTTTTTTTTACATGTTATTAAAATGAAAAAGATAGTAAGGGTTTTTTTTTAATATTCTGACTATAATGAAAAATTTTACATGAAGGTTTCTAACATACTTTCCCACTTGAAAAAAGTTTCTTTACATTCCCCCATGCAAACATTCTTTTTCTTTATACTACCTGAATTTACTACAGAATTTGTGACCATGCCTACCTGAAAAAGACCCGCAGAATGTTTACCCACTAATAGTTCTAACCAAATTACTACTCGTCACATTTCTGAAGGACAGAGTCTGAGTTATACAGTTTATCACACTGAGGTTGCTATGGGGAAAAAAAACAAATTGTGGACAATAAAGATGACTGCAATATTTTAGTTTAGTGACTGCTACTTTTTTAATGCTTGTTAACATCTGGGTCCCTATTTAATTCATTGTCCTGGTAGAACTACAAAATCCTAGTAAAATTATCTTTTCAGGAATAAACAATGGCGTTCTGTAGCAACACTGAATTATTACAGGAATTATCACCGATCAGGCATTCCTGAGTGGCAGTATTTTCAAAGCTCTCATAGCAGAAGGTCTGTCTTGTCAGCTTGAACTACTGAGTTTGCAGGCACTCCAAAAAGGCCAGGAATAACGAGGGAAAGAACAACCAAAAGAGGAAGTTGAGATGCCAGAGAACACCACAAGATTTAGCAACTGCAGCATCTACATCAAATCTAATTGAGTCTATGTTAAAAGGTTATAAAAACAAACCTATGTAACAAATGAATCAAGGAAGAAAAATAGGAGTAACTGCGCATTATAAGATAACTCCACATATACAGACATAACAACAGTTTTTAACAGAAAAGAATGGGATATTTCACTACGCTGTATGTGCATAAAACTCACAAAATATGTCAAGAGATAGCTGCAGTTACTTTAAAGTCTTCAAATCTCCATAATCCAGTAACATTCAGGAAATCTAGAGATGCTTGAGATGGATTCTAAAGTAGTACAGTTGCCAATAAATACATAATAAAATATGTTTTCATCTCACATGGGATGTGACAGGTATATCTGCTGCAAGCAGAGGCAATGCAGACAGTATGGGTCATATATAACAGACCAGAACAATGAAAAAAATTAACAGCAAAAGTCTCCCATGTGCAAACACATACACAAAGCTGATAAAGGGCCCCAAATGTACATAATAGGTTCCCCCATGTCTTAAATTTTTAATGACTGTGGCAGATGGGTTGGGCAAAAAACATATATTGTCTGAACCAATAGCATAAACATAGCTGACCTGAACGGCCTAAATCACCACTAGGTTATAATTACTCCAGTGTTTTCACAAGTGAATACTGTTCATAAAACTAGAATAATTTTGAAAGATTGCCTCTTTGACAAATTATAGCCTCCATATGCTGTTGAACAATTTGCTTTTATTTTCTGGCCTTTGCACCATATGGTATGGGTGTGATTGCAGCATACATATTTTAGTAAATTCATAGTTTAGCCACAGTTAGAAGCATATTTTTTGATTAATTTTCTGTGTAACTGAACAGTGTTATAGAACTGGAAGTTATTCCTGCTAACTCTAAAAATGGCTGAATATTGTATCCTTTATTAATAGTACAGCTTAGTATGGCAAGAAAAAAACTCAAAAACAAGCATCCATTTCCTGCGTTCACATCAGACACTGTCAAAGTCCAGTAATCATAGACAACCACATAATAGCCACTCGACTCAGAAGGCTTTAATTAAAGATCTACACTACTCTTTGCAACAAAACACAGGTAACTAACCAGCACTCTCCATCAGAACTGCAGTAAAAATCTAAAAATCTCACCTATAATTCATTATAGGATGATAACAAGTAGGATAATACCAATATTGTATGTCCTTGCACTAGCAGCAGGACTTAAGAAATTAAACTCTCAGATAATCTTAGAAAGCATACCATGCTCATGTTATGGGAGAAAGGTAAAAAGAAGGTCACTCACAGTCCGCCTTGGGGAAAAATTCCTTCTGCATGGTAAATTTGATGATCAGCATCGCTTAAGTGTGTGAACAAAACACACCAGCAATATATTTCAGTACTGCTACTACAAGGTCTAGTTTACCCCACCAAAACTCAAAAAAAAAAAAAACCAAAGCAGCCAAGAAAAAAAAAAGCAGTATTTCTTGAAAACAGACCCTCCTGTAGACACGAACATATTAATTTGCTGTGATATCATGCAAAGAAAAAAATCTGAGACTCCATTAAACCTTCCTTCCAGTCTCTTCTCAGATCCCATTTAATTGCATCATCATGTTGTCTCACAGATTCCCAGCCCAAAACCTGACAGTAAATTACTCCATTGCAATGTTAGGTTCTAATCTTAAAGACTGTGCAAATGCTTCATTTTTTGCACAAATTAATAATCTGATTAAAACCTATAGGATTACTGACAGTGCATGACAGAGAAAACATGCATGCAAATCTTCTCAGGATCAGAGCCCTGGTTACTGATTTTCAAAACACCAAAGTTACACAGGTCTAGTACTTCAGTTGTATTATGTTACACTAACATCAATGGCAATGTATGAATTTACAAGCAGATGCTACTCATTTTTACAAGTGGTAGCTAGTGTGAATGAAAGAGATCCTTAATGCTTACTTGGACAATTGATCTTCCAGCAAAGGGGAAGTATTCCGCAGCAACAAAACTAAATTGATGAAATATCTTACGGCTCAAAGAGAAGCAGATCTCAAACTAGTTATGTAGGAACACATAGAAAACAACAGATTGTCCCCTGTTCCAGTCTAGTACAGCAATCTACTTAGGCTGCATGGTAATAAGATGCTTTTGAATAGCATGAGAACCATAAAGAGAATCTACAGGGTTTTTTTTTTAAATCAAGAATTACAACCTACTAAGAGAAAACCAAGGTGGGAGAGAAGCATGAATATGCTTGTTTATAATTCACCAAAAATATAAGTAAGATCAGATTAACTGGTTGTTTTCAGGTAGCTATCAGTCTCTCAATGAGAAATTAGAAGGCTGAGAAAATGTCTAAAGACATATATTGAAGCATCACAACAAATAGGAAATGTATTACCATACTTAGTTTCTTGGAAAAGTCGCTATTTATGTCACTGAGTTAGAAATGTAAGATTCCCTTCCTGTGTAATTGTGTTTTTATCAATGCATGGACAAAAGCAAACCACATTAAGAGGGAAGCACTGTGCTAAACCTACTGTGTTTAAAAAATAAGAGCATTCAATAAAATGATTGAATATATCTTTATGAGCAACACAGTGACCAGCCATCTCAAGGCAGTTTCAAATGTTTGCTTTCACCCTCAGCAATGCATATTAAGTTGCTATTTACTATTTTATCCTCATGAAGTATATGCTTGTTGGTATAGTCTTCATTTTAAATGCTACTACATTAAAGTTTTCAGTTCCTCTGTGCCACATGCAGGATTCAAAAAGGTACTTATTTACTATTATCATTATCAATAAAAATAAAAAGTCTGCTCAGTTAAGGTTATTCCACAGTTGATCAATTCAACAACCAGAGAGCTGAATTGGGTTCACTATGCATAGGAGCAGCTACTGCATCCCATTTTCTTTTACAGCACTGCACACAGGTAGGGCTCAGATGCATTTGTCTGCTCAGAATGTGAGCAGCATCTTCTAATCTGTTGATCTGTCTCCCCATAAAAAGGGAGCATATTAGATATAAGCACCCCAGAGACCAGGCCCAACCTTCAGGCTGCCCCATGAGCCACGGTAACTAAGTTACACAGAAAAACAGAGTAGTAAACATAATTTTGACTACGGACATCAAAGAACAAGCAGGTCAGTACCAAGCAAAAAGTTACTCAATATTAATCACTTCATATGTATGATGCAAGGATGCAATATTACATTTAACAGGCAAAATGAAAAGATTAATTTGCCAGGATGGTTAATGGTCATTGTCACTCACCAACAGGCAATGCAATACTTCAGTGAACAACTTAACAGTTAGTTGCGTGACAGATAAACACTCTCTCCAGTAAGATCATGAGTATTGCCTGCTGCTGGAGCGAATGTTCTTCTGCATCTCTAATAAATGTCTCTCATATTTATAATGAAGGGTAGGCACTATGTTTGATATCACTGGAACTGTGTAGTTAATTCCCCTTATCTGACGGGAATGTCTCATGCAAAGTCTACTGTTCCAATCAGTATAACCAAAACATTATCAGAACCACAACAGCATGTAAAAAACATTTAGGGAGGGCTACATAGTCTACTGGCAGAGATGTCTTTGGCAGCACACCTACAATGCCTTAGAATTCAAGGTATTCCTTACATTGGGAGTATATATATGGAGTCACTGACACCGGAGCTGTTCAAGGAACATTTGGACATTGTGTTGAGGGATATAATTTAGTGAGAACTATTGGTGATAGGTGGATGGTTGGATTGGATGATCTTGGAGGTCTTCTCCAACCTTGGTGATTCTGTGATATTTGCATCATATTTTCACGGATTAATAGGTTAAAAACTTGCTAATAGACAAAAATTACAACCAGGTAAAATCTGAAACATCAGATTTTATAACATATCAGTCTCTGTGGCATAATTCTACAAGCTAACAGAGATGCAAGTTCCTTTGGTGCTTTATATACCATCATATCTAGATCCTGGACTTTTTATTTTTTATAAGAAATTAAATTAAAATACCTAAGACCCTAGATGCTTACTAGTGTGAATTAAATGTTAAAGAATAGTCTTAAAGAGTTAGGGCTTATTTACTGACAGAACAGGAACAGTATAACTATTATAAACAACTATCAACTTCAGCATGCAGATTCTAGCTTTTAATTATTAAGGCAAACCAAAGCATCCAAGGTACTGTTGATAACCTGCACTTCATAAAAGAAGAGTTTTGAAGGTGAAGAGTTGTTTGAGACAAGATTTGAACAAGGGTAGAGGAGATGGGAAGCAAGTCATTTTTCTTTCCTGTGTGAAAAACTGCAAGCCCAAATTCTTAGCTATGACCCAATACATTTCAGATAGGTCACTTGAAAGCTATAGAAAGATACCACAAGCTCTTCCCATGGTAGATTTCCGAAGGCTTTTGAATTCGTCCAAAATTATGCTAGCTGCTTAGTATTGCATATAGCATAACAGATGATTTGGTGGGAAAACAGGGTGTGGCAAGTTTTAATGAATTCACACATGCGCACAAACAACAAAGCTAAGCTGATTCACGAGTAGAAGATGGCGTCACTAGGCTAGAGGACTTTCCAAGACTGGCTACATCACCTTGCTAGGCAGCATACAGCTTCCCTCACCATGGAAACTAGGCCAATGGGTCAAGTGGAAGAACTTTCCCATAACAGGAAAATGTATACTCACCTTTTCCGAGCATGAAAATTTTCCTATCCCTCATGGCTTTCAGTTGTTAAGGTGAAACCAAACTTGCTCTCCCTCTTTCAATTACCTGAGCATAGCTTTGAAATACTTAGATACTGCTCATAATTGCAATATTACCATATATGTAGGTGCCATGAATGTAGAATGTTGAATGTTTCCTCAGGGGAAAAAAAAATTACTGGTGCACTGTTTTAAAAAGGGAATCTGGACTTACTCTTATGGTAGCTTTTTTGTGTGCAACATTTTTCAGATGTTTTATTTCACGTAGTATAGAACATAGCACAAACACAGAAACACCAAGATTTAAAGAGACATCTAAGATCATCTAGTTCAGCCATCCATCTACCACCAATATTTTCACACTAAACCATGTCCCTCAGCACAAAATCTAAATGTTTCCTAAACACCTTCAGGGATGGTGACTCCACCACTGTGGGCAGCCTGTACCAGCACCTGACCACTAAATATCAATCTAGTATTATTCTTCTCAAAGCACCCTTATGTGTTGTTTTGTTTTTAAATTTAAGATTATTTAACCTTGAATCATTATATTAACACCTAAACAGATTTTTTCCTTGAAAGACAGAAGACAAAGATTTGGAAGCCATTTGAAAACTTCAAAACTTAGATTTTGTACATAAAGAAATTGCAAACACTTCCATTAACATTTTCACTCTGAAAGAGTGACTAGGCACTGGAACAGATTCTCCAGGGAGGTGGTTAACCCTCTATAGGTCTGACACGAAAGGTCAACTGTATATTTCATTATTTTAAGTCAAATATTTTTCTCTTTCCATAGCGGCTTTAAAATTCTGAATCCTGCTGGAAAGTGTTTGATGCCATACTTTTTTGTTCTGATACTGATTCTGATCACTCTGCAAAAGAAAATGGCAAGAATTCTTAACCATTCCTTAAACAATGAAATTTAAGTCCCTATACCTTTTTTCTTTTTCCCCAAAAGCAAAGGACTTGTGACAACACATTAATGTGGAGCTTGCCGGCATGTCTCAGAAATCAGTCACCTGATGATCTATTAGCAGGAATTATGCATCGTAGTGGTATGGACTGAAGATTTTGCAAAATAGAATTGTCAAACTGAAAATTAACTGGCAAAATATTTGATATAGGATCATATTCACCATTGATTTTTTTCTGTTTGGATTCAAAAGCAAATCAGATGTTTATGTGCTTTATAATTGTTGTATAATTACACCCATTGTCTACAACCTGTGGCAGAACAATCAGAAGAACTATTTTTCTTTTTTTTTTCTTTTTTTTTTTTTTTTTTTTACTTCATATCCCTTATGAAATACCAACAAGAAAGAGCACATTTTCTAACCTGTTGCAGATCAAACATAGTAAAAAGTACACTAGCAAAATTCTGTAAGTACTTAGAAATAATGGTTTGCATTAGCAAACTTAAGAATAAATTTTCGGATCTTTAAGTCCCTCTTAGAGCCTAAGCACTAAATTGAATCGAATTGATTTTCACCATATCTGCAGATTTGTCATAACTGTTGATAACTAACAGAATAGTTAGAAAAATAATAGTTTTCCCTACCAAATGAACTTCTACTTTCACAAATCATACAAAAATCTTATAGCACTATTTTGATAATGTGTTTTTAAATAATTGATATAAACATTCATAATACATTCAGTGTTTTTTTATTATATTATATTATAATATAATATTATATTATATTATTATTATATTTACATAGCTTATTTATGAAATCTTTTTACAAAAATAGTTTATGAAGTTGACACAAGTGTTAAAATTACTGTAGAGACTTCAATTCTCACACATTTAACTGAGAATCCTGCCCTAGGGCAGCTAGAATACTTTTTGTCCTGTAAAAATTTATATAGGTCATACTGAAGCTGGCTTTTCATGCCTACAACCAGTATGACATTAAGCCTGCAATAGTAGAAAACAGTGTTTCTTAAGACAGACTTTTCAGTGTTAAAGATCAAATAAACAAGATGAAATTTGCATATTTGAATAATAGCATAATATATTGAATAATAACAGATGTTCAAATTACAGATCCTAAAGTAAGAATTTTAAGTAATTTAGTCTGTTCTTACTACATAAACATGAATAATGTACAGTGTTAGAACAATTAATTTCAAATTCATATTGAATGATGTTATAGGATTTTTCTTTGATAAACGTATTAATAAAGAAGTATTATGCAGGAAATAGAGTGAGGCTTTGCCAGATACTAAAGTTTACTTCCATACTTAACATTGATTAAGAAAGAAAATTAATTACTCTGCTAGTGGCTCTCCAATTTTCAAGTAAGATTTTACATTGACCTCTGTACATCAGGCTTTAAGAAGAAAGCATTGAAAAATACAGATTCAGAATGAAGAATAGCAAAACACCACTACTTCCTAATTATAAGGCCAAATTTAAAGTTTCCAAATTGCTCAGAAAACTGATTATAATTCAGGGGTTCTAGAGGGCTGAAGTGTTAACAATTCAAGAAGAATCTAACTAAAGATACAAACATGGCCCACACTTATATGCATTTAAAGTAAAGGAGATAAATTAAGTCTTCATTTACAAGTAGTGTCACCAAGAAAATCGAAGTGCAAAAATATGGACAAGCATGACTTGCTCCTTTTTTTATTTTAATAGATTTCCTAACAAAATTTAGAGACAATTGTTCTCTTTTAGTCGTAAAGAAAAAGATTTAGAAGAATACAAAAACTGCCAGCAATGTTTGCAATATTCTAGCTGATATTTCATTTCTGAATATGAAATCAAGATCGGTTTCATCTACTCCATATTAGACTACTATCTACTTCCAGAGTAAAAGGAAGCAATTCAATCTCTCTCATGTCTGAAGAAGCAGAGTCTGTGTGCTCACTGCTGATAGCATCCTAGGCACCGTAAATCTTCCTTTTTTATACTTTTGTAAATAGACTGCAAGATCACTAATGCAAACCAAGTGCTAACTCATTAACTCTTGTATTCAACCACTACCTGTCACAAAATATATCTATTTTGCTACCACTGGAACCTTGCCTATATTTGTCAGGCATACTACAGCCAAGAGAGCTAAAATAAAATCAGTTATTCACAGCATTTGCTGTTGCACAAACAATTGCTCTATCCATTCACAATAGCTTATTTTAGAATAGAATTCAAACTACTACACCATTAAAAAAATATTTTCAAATGGTGTAAACATGTCTTGTTGTGGTACAGAATAGTTTGGTTTTTTTTTTGAAATGGGTATGTTGTCGAGTATTCGAAACTCCACTCTGCTAAGTCTCACACAATACAAGATTTACAGTGCCTGCCCTCTAGAAAGCTTTTTTTTTTTTATGAGGGTGAATGACTAGAGCAGGAGTCATCATTGCAATCTCAGTGCTTTCACAGAGAGAGGACCTGTGCTGCAGGAGCTGGAGCTTTTGACGTCACTGTCTTTCAAATACTGGCAGTTGAGACCTACCACTAACACACATGCTAATTTATGCATAAGGATTTCACAATTAGCATGCATCCTTGCGGTCATCAAGAAAACTTATGCTTCTAAGTGCAGCTGATCATTTAAAAAAATGTCAATTACTTAAATGACAGGCTTTAGTTATCCTGGCTTTTCCAGACTGCAAATTTACAATCAAAGGTACAGAAAGTTATAGTTTCTAGACATATAGTACAATGCCATTGTTAAAGAAATTGTTAACAAGCTGATATTTCTTAGAACGTATTTTAGGTATTCACTTGTAGACACTCCAGCCAGGTTTTCTGCACAGCTTCAGTTCTTGGTCAGCTACAGACAACTGTATAGCAAGTGTGTTTGAAATATACAGCCTAGCCTGCACTGGCTTGCAAGATTAAGTAACAGAGTGTGAACAAAGACAACTGAACAATAAAAATAAAAAAAATTCTTCTAGTAGTTTAAAAAAGAAGAAGAGTAAACAAATTATTCTTGGTTTAGATTTTCACAAATGAAATCCACTGGGCAACAACATTAGCTCCATTTATTAAAAAAAGTATAATTATGTCAAAAAGAAACCACACAGTAAGAAAAAATTAAGTTTCTGATCTCCAATCATTAATTTGAACTGTATAGTTTCTAATAATGCATTAATTTCAGAAACCAGATGTGATATACTCCTCTGACAATTTTTCAGAGTTAAAGCCATAAACAAGCCTCATTAAACATTAGAATGCACAGAGATTGTGTAAGACTGAATATCATCATTAAGAATCTCTACGGTAAGAATTCCATTTGCACTTCTCAGTAACTTATTGCGTAACAGTCTCTAAAATAAGAGGCTTGCAGTTTTGGTAGTCTTGTTATTAGAGATATCATTATGATATTTATGAAATGCATCACTATGAACCTATCCAATTCCATCATGGCTGCTAGCAAGATGTAATGCTGTTCAGTGGGAGGTTCAAAGCAACTGCTGGAAAGAGCACTGGAGTTGGTAAGCAGTGAGAATTTACACTCCCATTGATTTTGTAAGAAACGGGAGAAAAACATGAAAATCAGAGCATAGATATTACAGATGAAGTTGCTGGAGCACTATAGTTAGAAGAACTCGTCCAGATTAACTGGAACTATATCGTTGATATCAGTAAAACATTCAATAGAGCAAAAAACAGGCATTATAAAAGTGGAATATCCAGTCAGACTGATAATAGCCAACACCTTTCAAATGCAAAGTGCAAACCTTAAACAGATCCATCATTTCATGATCTTCCCTATTTCCAAAGTATTTTGCTAAAATTCCTAGATCTGCATTCAAGAACTCAAAAAAAAGATTTTTTTTTTTTCATTTTGCTCTGTTTTCTTCAAACTCCAAATACATTTTTCAAGTCATCAGAATCCAAAGTAGGAACACACCAAGTTGAGATGACAGGTTAACAAATATGGTGACAGCAACTAAGCAGCTCCCCCCCCCTTCCACACCAATCAGGAAAAAATAAAAATAACATTCTCTTAACATTCTTAATATAACAACTCTTCATATTCTCTTGTCACTGTCCACAATGACAGCTGGGTATCACTAAAGGAAAAAAAGGCCAAAAATATTGCATTGTAAATGGGAAGAGGGTGAGGGGGAATAAGTAGTGTTAGCTGCTGTAATCAGACTATTAATCACACCATTTTGAGTGGCTGTTGGTCATTCAGCTGCTTACCACATGAACAATAAGGACACAAGTTCATCAATAACAATGTGTGTTTTTAAAATACAGATTCACCTTTCCCTGATTTTTTTTTTTCCAGTAAGGATTTGGGGATTTTGAATTTCACAGTTTCTTCAGGCAATAACAATGAAGCATTTTGATTCAGTGACCAAACAGTTCAATTTACTCTAGCTCTAAGAAAAAGGATGTCTTTAATTTCTAAATGTAAGTAACACAGACCAGGCAATGAAAGTATTGATTTTACATTCAGAAAAAATCCTTGTACTTTCCCATTATTTCTGCCATTTGCAAATAATAAAATTTAACTCTAGAAATTGCTAAATAGCCTTTTTATATGTAATAATACATATGTACACAGAAGGTGGTCATATATCTTCCTTTAGTCTTCTTATGTCTATATACTATGTTTCTAGACAAAACAAGGACCATAAACAATCCAAAGCTGTATTCAGTCTAAATGGGTCACTTAAAATGAGAAAGCATGACATTTACATGTAGCAAGCAGATTGATCAGGGTGCAGAAAACAGAATACGGCATCAACTCAGAAAAATATGCAATTTACATTAACAAACTTGGTGAGTTTCTCATTCCTTCTCAACAAATGGCAATAAATACAGAATTAAGAGTATACGTTATTTAACATAGCTAATATTCCCCAGGATTATTCTTTGTGCTTGCAGTGAAATGAAAAAAATCCTTGAATCCTCTCACTGCTATAATGTCACTTGTGCAGAATGACATGAGTGCGAGGACTTCATAAACACTGCATTTTTCAGAGATTCAGAAATCAATAAATGGTCAGCAATCATCTTGTGTTGCATCTTTAAGCGCCAGCACACTTGTTATTTTCAACTTATCCAGAAACCTCAGAAAAGAGATGTTCAGAACATGCTGTGTACATCTTGCTAAAGCAATTTCAGCTGCTACATGCAAAACAAAATTCAACGTGATCCAAATCTGAGCAGTGCAAATAGTAAGATTACTTCAACGTAAAGCTCAGAAAAAAGAAAAAATGCCGAAAGATATCAGGGCTTCCTGAATATATACAAAATATATCCCCGTGTCTTTGTTCAGTCTGGACTCTCATTCAAGGTGTAAATACTGGCTACATTGTTAGATATCCAACAGCAACCAGCTTCA
The DNA here is from genome assembly GCA_037305975.1 of Chrysolophus pictus. NCBI lineage: Eukaryota > Metazoa > Chordata > Aves > Galliformes > Phasianidae > Chrysolophus > Chrysolophus pictus. The sequence continues at coordinate 47,102,813 of CM074579.1, read as the reverse complement.
AATACTGTGTGAGTAGCTCTCTCATAGTTCACACTCAGCTCCCTTGACCCAGCTAGACAAGCGTGAAAACATGAAATAAATGAAGGCTAACAAAGGCTGGTCTGGGAAGCAGCCTGAATTAAATGCTTGCAATATTCTAAGTATAAATGTAAAATTTACTGTTTAGATCCCTTTAATATTAAACATCATACAAAAAATCACTATATTAATAGTAAGTAATTGCTGCTGCAGAGAAACAAATGAATGAAAGCAGTACAGAAAGGAAAAGAAATCTTTCCCATCTGCCGCATAAGGACATTCACTAGCCTTACAGCATGCTGCTAAAGCAAATAAGGAACTGCAAAATCATTATCTCTTTGCAAACAGAAAGCAATTATCACAGTACCTTTCTGCGTTTGTCCCTCTTCCATATTCTCTTCCATGGCTACCTTTCTTCAGTAGAAACAGCTACAGAGAATTAATCAAAGGTTTCAGTCAGATGTAGGAAAAAAGTGTGGATTTTTTTTTCCCTGGGAAGCTCCAACAGCAGAGGCTTAGGCAAGTCCTCAGAGCTTAGCAAGGCTCCCTCACTCTCCTTGTTTGCTTGGAGACAGGCTGTCAAGTGTAATTTCATTCAAATTACTCTTCCGTGAAGATTATCAATTTTTCTTCTCAAAGCTGCCCATTGTGTACCACTGTAAGCAGGTATTCAAATGAACAGCCTGTGAATTTTTTGGGGGAAATTTGGTCTGAGCCCTTATGGCAATGACACCAATTCATAAGCCTTACTTTGCATATAAAAATGGAGAGAAAAAATTGAGGTTTGTACTGAAATCTGTTTTAAATTGGAAACAGGCTGTACTGAAAACAGATGGAGGGGTGTCCTCTTAATGTGCAGCAGACCACCAACCCATAATTCCCCCTATTTGCTACTGAAGTGGGAAAGCCCAGATGCCTGTGGGTTCTTTATGCTGTATTACTTGTCTCTCTCCCTCCCTTGCTCCCTCCCTCCTTCTCTCTCCCTCAGCATATTTAAGAATAATACAAGTCTTCATTTCCCTCCTTCTCATGTATCTGTATTGTTTGGAGCTAACAAATATACACACATTTAGAATATGCTAGAAAACATTTGCAGCAAACACCTATGTATGCACATGCATGTTTATGCATACACACAAGCAGAATTTAATACATCACATTAATCACTGCAAATGATACACACCCTATACATTATCTGCCATCAGTGACACAATAAACAGGAACTCAGGGGCAGTACAGAGCTTTAAAACAATCATTATATCTTTTCCTTATCTGATTGCTAGTATCCAAATTTATCTCTATGCTTCTATCCCCCATTTTAAAAAGTAGATGTCTGAAAATGGTGAAGTACGACATGTTTGTATGGGCTTCCTCATGTATATACACACACGCTAACAGATTTACTCAGGTAAAGCATAGGTTAAATACACTGTGAGGGCACAGTCATTTGGGGAGCTCTGCAGTCTGATTTGGAATGCAAATCAGACGCTGCAGTCTAGCAGTAAATTAGCATTTTGTACCTTAGTCTATGAGTGACGTAGAATCCTTTCAAGAGATTCATCATTTCACCAAAACTGCAGTTAGATCATACTTTTTTTTTTTTAATTTTCACTTCTCATTATCAGAAAAATGTGACAAACATACAACTAAAATCTACTATGGCTGAAAATTCCTGTTTACATGTAAATGATAACTTTCATTTTCTTTATACTGCCTAAAAAAAAAGGAAACAATGGATCAATCTATATCATCAAAAAGTTGATATATTTTCCACATAAAACTGCTCAAACCAGAATCACACCAGGATGACTTCTATATATGAATTTAAAATTATATATATTTTAATAACTGAATGCACATTTAAGAAATTTTTCCTTATTTTAATTTACCCTTCTAGGATTCTTTTACAGACGAACAGAAGAAATGCGATGTGTAGTTTTAGTTCTCAGATCTGATTGTCTCAAAGACTACCTGTACACATGGAAGTGCTCTGACATCACAGCCTCTCATTGTCATTCCCCTTTCTAGGGATTACCTCTTCAGGTAAATAAAATAATAAGTAAAAAAGAAATATGTCCTTTAATACACAGGCATCTCCTGTGTAAGTCACTCCTGCTGTAGAAGCGACATCTATCTCAGTCATTCCAGCCCCACAATCTCTTCTGGAGAAAAGGGGGAAAAAAATGGTGAGAGAGGGGACATTCGTATATTCGTATATGTAAAATGATCTAACAAGATCCCGAGTTAGGAAAAAACGTGAAGGAATTCTGTACAGGAACATAGATGATATCACCAGTGAAAAAAGCCAAGTCCGTTGTCTTCTCTGCGTTGCACCCTTAGCCACTATTAAACACTGTTATTTATACTTGATTCTCAACTTATTTTCTTACATAAACGTTAGTATATCTTCATATTTATGAAAAATCAAATAAAAACACCAGGGTGCTTAGGCTGCCTCTTGCTTCTAAAATTTGGTTCCTCTGGGTAATATCAAAAATTAAAGTAACTGACTGCATTAACAGGGATGTCTTCAAGACATGAATCCATAAGTTCCTTATGGCACCAAGTGACCTCATTTCTTGAAACAATCATACAAATATATTATTTTTTAATACAAGTAGTACACAAAATAGAAAATAGGCTGGAAATAGATAACTGGATGAGGTTACAACTTACAACTGGACAATTGTGTGGGTGAATTTTAATCATGAAAGGGTGAATAAAGAAAAGTTGTTTACCAGTTATTTCAAAGGGAGAGGGCTGTAAAAGGAGGCGTAGAAGATGACAAAGGTGTACTAACACAATATGTAGTTAAGCTGTGAACCTTGTTTCAACTGGGTCCTGTAGAGGGGAAAAGTAAATTAATGAGAAAGAATCTGAATCTCATGAAAATTCACAGATCTGAAGATGTTGCTCAGGAGACCCCTGAGCAACAAACTATTGAATGGTAAGGAATATTTTGAAGTTATTTTTGTTTTTTGTTTTAATCTTGTATTGCTTTCAGGAACATCTGCTTTGGGACACAAAGATGAGATTCTGGGTTCCGTGAATAGTTGATCCAGGAAGGTCATCTTCCTACCAGATTCAAACACACTTTGATTTTGATGGGATTTTAACTTCCATAAGATGAATACATTCATATGTCAAAGATTAAGGTGAAATCTCAGGGTGAAATGAAGTTGAAAACTGCCAAAAAATTGCTTAGAGATTTTTTTAGAGATGTTTTTTGTTTTGTTTTCCCTTGCAATGGTCTATTTTTTCCCTGTGCAGATATTGCTCTAATGAAGATATAACAGCTTCGCCTATTAAACAAAGAACTACTTAAGTGTTGAAATTTCTTCTTAAGAGGGCTTGGATTAGTTTCAGGTGTTATTAATTGGCACCACATGCACACAGATTTTACATCACTTTCCTTCATATTTTGCTGTATTTTACTAACATGCTCACCGTAAAACATATCTGCCTCTCAGATTATTCTGAAAGCCTTTGCATATGAAATTACAAGTACACGTTAATCCTAAATCAATTTACAATTACAAAAGTCTGCAAACATTAGAAGTAACAAGAGATACAAGAAATGCCATCTTATGTTATTTTCTAGGATGCAACTGTTGGGGTTTCCATTCTTCAGTACACAGTGAAAAATATTTGATACCAGTGACGCACTGGAACAAGGTTGTCCAAGGAGGTTGTGGATGCCCCATCCCAGGACACATTCAAGGCCAGGCTGAATGTGGCTCTGGTCTAGTGCTTGGCAACCATGCACATAGCAGGGGGGTTGAAACTACATGATCACTGTGGTCCTTTTCAACCCTGGCGAGTCTATGATTCTATGGACATAAAAGCTCCATTAAAGTTATAACCTCTCAAAGCTGCTAACCACTTGCTGGGCATGTTTCTAACACAGAAATAAGTTATTTTAGTAGGAGCTGCATATGACAGCCTAAAATTCCCTCATAACACAAGATGAGATTATTGCTGCAAATGATCATTGGATAACAATGCCATTTGTAAGTAGCAAAGCAAGACAGAACATCCAACTGTATAATGAATAAATAAACAGTTAATCAAGAGAATAATTGGAAGCTGATGACATTAACAGATCCCCTGGTATTCATTATGATATTATGTAATGTGGTTGAGCACTTACAGCTTTAAACAGTATGACAAAACACCTGACTTTTACTCCCTATTTTATAAGGCCTCCAAGTCAGTTTACCATTCCATCCTTCTATACTACTGTTTTCAATTACTTAATAAAAATAATGTTGTGGTGCAATGATGTCTTGATCAGCACAGGAAAATGTTACTTAAAAATAGAAAAATAACATTGTGTCTCAACAACCGATAAAGAAAAAAATCAAAGCCAGCTAGAATTATCCAAGCACTTTGCTGCAATGAGTACATGAGCAAGCAGTGAAGCTTAGCTGGATGGCTGTGAAGATGGAAGGAATACTGGTGCTGCTTATTTTGGGGAACTCATTTCAAGCTAACTCCAGTTTGGTCCCATGGATTCACTGTCCTGTAGGGGTCAGGTGCATTAGGCATGCTCCTAGAAAGCATGCTCTAATTTCTTTATTGGAAGAACAATTTTATGTTCTTAGAGAACATCCCGTGATGCAAACTGAAACACAGCAGCTGGGAAAAATTGAGACATTTTGTATGTTCACTCCTGATACAAACAAACACAAACCTGTAGTAATTTTTTTTTTTTAATCAAAGTTTGGCAGCAGATTAGGGAAATCTGAGAAAACTTAAACTGGATTATCAGATTTGGTATTTAGAGTGCTCCACAATTAATGTTTATTTTTATATTCAAAATATAACTATAAAATGCCAGAACAAGAAATCCAAATAGATTTAGTTGAAGCACTGAAAATTTGCCTGATTACATGTTCTAGAATGCAAATTCCTTATCTACAGCTTTACATTATGCTTGGCAAATAACAACAGTCCATCCCAGAGTCCATGCCAGACATTCATGAAAGTGTCTTGGGGAAAGGAGAAATGCTTAATGACATGACAAATGATCAGAATTAATAGGGAAATGGTAAATTAGCAGAGAAAGGAAGGAAGTGGAAGGTAAAATGTAACTTTAGTTGAGTGTTGTTCATCTTAGTGATGGGATGTTAATCAAAAATAAATTTAAAAATTATTAGATGAATATGTTGTCGGCTCAAGGAACAGAGCAGCAATTTAAATGAAACTATTAGTAAAGAAATGGCAGGATGGTCATATAAAGCTATTTCTGAATAGGACTTGGCTTGATTTGTGTCTATCACTATTTAAAGAAATATTGAGTCTGACTAATAATATCAATTACTGGCTGCCAAACAGAGAGAAACAAGTGACATACAAATGCAGAATGCTATAAAGGAGTTTAAAGAGGTTATTACATTCCTATTTTGCTTGAGTCACAACTGACAGCAGTACTTTTTTTGCCTTTACATCTTTAATTTATTCACATTAACTTTTAAATCTTTCCAAAATCTAACAGTTCTAATAACAGAAACTTTATTGAAGAGGGAAGTATGAAGGGCATGCCCTTAAGTCCTAAACTAAGAGCTATTAACACAACTATCAGAAGACTAGCCCCTCTGAGAAATTTTCACCTGGTTAAAAAAATTGTTTAGTGAGAAACTTTTCACTACTGTATAAGATACCCAGCCTTATAACACAATAGCTAAGAACTTGCTCCTCTCAGTACTCTTTTCTACATGCAGTATTAACCAAGAGGAGAATTATAATAAGACTGATTAATAGGACCTTAAATTCAGAATACCACACTTAATAGTCTGGAAGTCTATTATCTGTAACCATTAATAGTAGTACCTATCACTTAAAACAGTTTTGACTGCATGTTCTATGACAATTATCAGTAAGGATTTTTTTTTGAAATAGGTAAAATTCAAAAATCCAATAGAGATAACACTGCTAATGTTATCTCCCTAAATTCTTAAGACCTTGACCCACTTCATTACTTCATTAGATAAAAATAAGGAAATTATGCCTTTTTTTTTTTTTAAATTGTCAGGTGTTAAGTAAAGCCTTTAGGAGCAAGAATAGTTACACATATTTCCAAAGGATACAGGCAAAGAGGGTGATGGAGAACAGAACATGAATGTTGCACAAGAGAATTCAGGGAAATCTCCCACATTTATTGCATTTAAACATACGGCACACTAAATTGCTTGGCTAGACTTTCCAACACAGACACAGTAAATCTGACTCATATGTGAACTGGCATGTAAGCACTACAGCCCAACAGCAGCTGGCTGCTGGCATCCTGTTTGAATACTGGAGGCCATCCCATAAACACAGCATTGCCATCCTCCAGGAGAGCTCTTTCCCCTTTAATGGATGGATTTGATATTACAGAATCACACAATAGCTTGTGTTGAAAGAGCTAGAAGATCATCTAGGTCCAAACGCCCTGTTGTCAGTAGGGCTGCCAACCATTAGATCAGGCTTCTGAGAGCCCCACCCAACCTGACATTGAGCACCTCCAGGGATGGGACTTCCACTTCTCTGGGCAACCTGTTCCAAGTGTCTCTCACTCTGAGTAGATATCAGGAACAAATTTCTTAACCTAAATCTCCCATTTTTTAGTTTAAAGCCATACTCCCTTATCCTATCACTACCTACCTGTGATAAAAAGTCAAACCCGCTCTTGTTTATAAGCTCCCTTCAAGTACTGGAAGGGCACAATGAGGTCTCCCCAGGGCCTTCTCTTCTCCAAAATAAAATAAAATCTCCAACAATCTTTCTTCATAGAAGGGCTCCAGCCATCTACAATCATCTTTGTGGCTTTTCTCATGACCTGCTCCAACAGCTCGACATCTGTCTAGTGCTGAAGCCCCCAGGCGTGGACACAGTAATTCATATGGGGAATGGCTTGGCAACATCAGTCAGTTCCTTTAGGACCCTGGGATACATACCATCTGGCCCATAGACTTGTATACATTCAGTCTCATGAGGCAGTCTTGGATTTACTCTATCACAGTTCAAAGGATTAACACAAGCTGAGCATCTCAGCTTTCTCAGTGACTGCTGAAACCAGTTCTCCATTCTCATTTACCAGGAGTAACTCTCCCTCACCTGTCTCTTATGAAGAATGTGCCTATCAAATCCCTTCTTGCTATTTTTCACATCCCTGCCAAGTTCAGTTCCACCTGCACCATTCACCATCAGGAAGAGAGCCTGCAAATGCAATATCTCTTGCAGCCAAAGCAAGAAGGCCTTATCAGGTTCTCCTCAATCAGGTAGCCTTTATCATACCCCAGCCACCAGATGTCCTTTATAGGTCTGCTCCCCCAGTTTTAACCAACAAGACTCTCTCATCTGTTACCCTGCCTATCCCTTCTGAAAAGTTTGTATCTCTCAATTATAGTACTCCAGCCGTTCAATCCCACCATGTTTCTGTGACAGCAACATGTTTCTGTGATAACAAAGAACATTTCACAGGGTAGTATACACACCTGTTCTGGCTGAGCCTGCTTTTATCAGGGGACTTGATCTGCAAAATCTCCAGAAGTCTTCACCCAACTAAATCATACCATGACTGTGTTCTGTGAATTCCTACTGGTGTTACTATTGAAATATTCCAAACAATGCAAAAATGCTGCTAAAGTTAAAATACTTCCAAAAAAATGACTACAGACATGGTTAAATGAAACATCCTTTCACTTAAAAACTCTAAAATAATTGGTCTAGTAAATTTAACAAAACAGGTTAGCAAGCACCTACATTGGAATTAAATTATTTACAAGGATATTGACTTAATGAAAATTGTTCATGTTTGTCAATATTGCTGGAATTTGGGTCTAGACAAATTCATTAAAAAATTACATTCAGTTTTGTTTAAAATACCAGAGAAATTTGACAAGATTAGATCCTGTAGGAAAAAAAATAATAAGAATACTTTATTTTTGTAGTCACATTTTAGTTTAATTAGTTCACAGGAATTCTCTCATTCATTCTCACATTATCTGGGAGTTGGAACTGGATGACCACACTAGGAAAGCCACTTCTGGATTTCTAACCATTAAAGTTGTAATTATGTTTGCTGAGAGTTTTCATATCTTAATGTGCTCTGATATTCCTTTTACTTCTGTAGTCTGTATTTACTAGCCTGTATTGAAATAGCTTCAAAGACATAGAGGTCTGATGTAAGTTACCACCAACACCTTTGCTTTTTCTTCCCTTCCCACCCTTCTTTTGGAGCACGTTTCTGACGCACTGATGCAAAATGTTATTCGCCCACATGTAACTGCACGCACTGCTGTTCTACAAGTGGTATCAATCTATTAAATACTTCAAACATCTCTTCAGCTATGTAAAGTCTCTCTCATATTCAAAGCCTTAGATTTCTGAAATTACCTATTAATGTTTTCAAATGGTTGAATTATTTGGTCTAACATGGCTTGATGAGGACTACATTTATCTCAAATTATGATACAGCTATAAGACAGCTAGGTACAAAAGAATATGCAACACAAACAACATACAATTGAAGTAGCAAGAATGGATAAGTATGGAAGGAAAGAGCAAGAAAATGGAAAAATGCACAGACAAGAATGAATCTTTTTCAAAACTCATTCAGAAATGTCTGGTAAGTATGAGCAAGAGAGAAAGAAAAGTTTGACTTTCCCCGTGGGAAACAACATCATCCTATAAGAGATCCCACTTCACAGGAAAAGAAAACATTAAATCTTTCCAGCTGAGTTCATGCTACTTCACTGTCATCATAGTTTGGTTTGTATAAGTACAAGCAACAAAAATTAAACCAGCACCAAAACACAATTCCCATTTAAATTTTACCTCACAGTTCTCTCTTAACAAATAAGTTTAAATTCTCTTCCATTTGAATCTTGTAAGCAGGGTGTTTATTTGTTAAGGCTCTCTATTGGTTAATATAAATCACTTTGTGATGTGGGGTATATGCTGTAAGCTAATGATTTTTTTTTTTTTAAATAACTCAGTTATGACTTGACCTCATGACCTACAAAATGCAAAAGATAAATTTACAAAACCTTGAAGTACTGAAGTACCTTTGCCTTTCTAGCTTTATCATGCAATCCCTCTGCTTTACACTTCAGCTTCTACACTTTCTCCACAGAAATAATACAGAAAGAAAAACAGATTTCCGCACATGTAAAAAGAAACCACAGAAGAGCAAACTACTCAGACTACCCACAGTAGCCAAATCAGTTGAAGTTATCTCTGCTGTTTTATAAACCGTAGTTTAAGCACTTCATTCACACTTCGGTACAGAAACAGTCTTTATAAACTTTTGTAGTTAAGTATAATAAGGAATTACCAGTGCTTAGCCTTTCACATTCTGGAGTGTAAAGTAATATGAGGGCAAAATAAAACTGTCAATGAAACAGCCAAATCCTAAATCAGAAGTCCATAGAAGAAAACTATTTTACACACAGCTGTGTGTATTCTCAACAGAAACAAGTGAAAAAACAAATACCTGAGAACATTCAGACTTTAAACAGTTGCTTTTTAGAACTGCAAAGACAAAACTATACATTTGGAAAAACACAGTTTTGAGACTGTGCAATATATAGTTCTGATTTTCTCATGAAGAGCACTCCATGCCTTCATTAACCAAATGAAAACACTACTGAAAATTATGCTTTTAAGACCATCCACACACCATGAACTGCTTGGGAGGCACAGGCAAGTTACTAAGATCATATGGCTTCAGAGAAGTTTTATGTCAGCTAATACAGATTTTTTTCTAAATTAAAGCTATAAAAGGAAAAAATACAGCCAAAAAAAAGATGTCCTTGCAGTGGAAGTAAACGGTTGCTAACAAGTTGAGATGCCCCACTGTGGACTTTTTACTTGAAGGCCTGTTTAGGAAGCAACTACAGTAGATGCTTTGTGTAGATGCCAGCTACATTTCCTCAAACGGTATTTATTTCATCCAAGTTCTGAAAGGAATACAGAAGAAAAACAGCCCCCCAAAAATGGGAGATTATCAGTCAATTAAAAAAGAGAAATAAACAAAAGCCTGCTGGGTGAGTTCTCCCCACTGGCACAGAAAGCTCAAGACTACCAGAGAATTGAGCAGCTGACAAAAATCATAGATGTTTAACACTTTTCTAATGTCAAGTTCAGTTGCCTGTGTTTACTGCTTACAACTGGAGAGATCACAAATCTTTCATAAAATAACACAAGCTGAACTACACTTACAGCAATTCACTAGCAAGCTTTTTACTCATTAGTATATCTCCTAACAAGCAACATCTCACTCCCTGTGATGGTCAACATGTGAAAAATGTAAGTCTTAAACAGATATCATCATTTTCCTAAAGTAACATTCACAACAAGAGTAAACAAAACCTAACTTTCTTAAGCAAGTGATAAGCTTTCAAGAGTATGCAATCTGTTTTTTCTTGTTTGTCATAAAAAAGGTTGCTAGAAATAAAGCTCTCCCACATACCTGTGCATGTTTCATATATGCATGCACATACGCATGTATGATATATATAGATAAGAAGGTTTGTATACATTTAATGTATCTGAATAGAAATGCTTAGGCATACATGTGTTCTATAATTTTACTTGTATGTATCTATATATACACACACAAACCACACATAGAATCATAGACATACTCCTATGCAATTCTATTTGCCTGCAAAGTATTCAACAAATGAAAGCTTCCAGCAATATGGATGCCCAGCAAACAAAAGGCCTATAAATCATGTCCTAGCAAAGCAACAGTAAGTGTTGCACTGCATCTCTCACCCCAACCTCTTACCCTTCCCCCTTCATAAGGAAAAAAAGTTAAAATCAAAAAGAAAATGATTTGAAATTAACTGTGCAACCCTAGGCTACAAAAGAGCAGCTTATAAATACCTTTATGAGCACTGATGTAATGATGCTGGTTCAGCAAACTCACTGGATCCTATAATCCCTTTTTTAATCTGTTATATACTTAGTGTCTTTGAAAGGATCAAAGTAGCATACAATGTCATTATTACACAGCAACATTGTAACAGCACAGGTTGGAGGAAACAGATCAAGAAAACATTTTTCTTTAAGCAGAACATTTTAGGTGGTATTTAATTTAAGATTCCTTTACAAACTCTACTTGTAATTGCTTAATACAACACGATTAAAGGATCTTCCTAATCTGGAAAATTAAGTCACATAAATGGATTGCAGATTAGTTTTCAGATGACCCTCCCCCCATCCAAAAAAAAAAAAAGGAGGTGATAAAAAACAAACAACAAATCAAACATTTCCAAAACTGCTATCTTCACTGCGGAAAATTTTAGATACAGATATCCCTTCACCTCCCTTACACATACTAAACTGTAGTGTTTAAACAAGGGTGGATTTGCAATCTGCAGTGTAGAAATTTAGCCAAATAAAGAATCAAAAATAATTTTCCACAAATTCATGGTAAGTACAATAATTTAATAATCTAATACTTTATTATAGACCTTTAAGTTTTCCTATCCTATGTCTCAACATATGGTCTAAGGAATAATTATAAGAAAAAATGGCTGAAAAATCAAAATATTATGTGTCATTACCATGTGACATCTATCCTCCTAGCAGATAAGATTGTTTGTTTTTTGTATCAGGACTTCAAAAGTAGATATAGTAACTCAATTACTCTTCCTAAATCGCGCAATACATTATAAACATGAAGATTCTTTGAGTCTTCTTGAATTTCTCTGCTAACACTGTAGATTCTAGGAATGCTTATCAACTTCATACACTCTTTTCTAGTCATTCCCAATATATCTCATGTACTCACCAGGCAGTACCTAAAAGTAGTAATCTGAGGTGTTCAAGTGCAAAATAATCCCCTTCACAACCAACTCTGAAGGACAAGTTTAAGGCAACACTAACTTCCTAGCACACCTTTTCAAATTATTACTAGCATGTATTTCCCCACATTTCCCTTCCTCCAAGGAATGTGGGAAAATTAACTTTTGATGTCATGTTTAAAAGATCTACTTCACAGGAACTCAGCTGTAGTTGTCATTTACAAGTTTCATATTATAATAGTAGTTGTGAAGAGAGATTCAAGTACCATATTAGAGCTAAAGTAACATCAGATCCAGCAGGAAGACATTATGTAATTTATTTCTGAAGTACGATCCTTTCTTAAAAGTAGCACATATCTCCAGAGTAGAGGCACAAATTATGCAGTCTGAAACATGTTCCCTCTCCTTCTGAATCAGTAGAAAAATATGCACGCTTGTTTACTCTTACAGATCACATACTTACAGTGTATCATTTTCATATATATATATATACACACACACACAGAAAAAGCTATTATAGCAGTAACCATGCAGGAAGATATGAGAAGTTAGAGGTCCAGAGATGTGTTGTCTCAAGTAGTAAGCCTCCCTAGCCAATGCTCATATATTAGGCTAAGTGTCTGCTAAATGACCCCCCTCCATGCCTGTTATGCTTGTTTGTAGGTATTGTCGAGGGTGTACATGTGGTTCTGACATGTGACCTGTCCTCTGCAGACATTCTACACTCTTCAGATAACAAATCAGTGATAGCATTGCCAGGGAAGAGAAGACCCTTAGCTGAGAGAGATGTGGTTTATAGGGATGAAAAAGGATACATAAGTGTGGCAGGGAAGGTGTGCTGAACCTCTTCACAGATCAGAACTTTGCAGCATCCCATGGCCACCTTGAAGAGGGCTGTCCGATGCTGGCACACCTCACGCCATCTTGGCTTCTGAAGGGCCCTGAGGTTAAATCATTACTCTCACTTTCTATTCAGTAAATAGCATTTCACTATCTGTTTGAGGCATCTTCCTTACTGAGATCCAGGACAATCCAGCACAAAATAAAAGACAGAAACAAACTCAAAATGGACAAAAAATTTTGTAGCAGAGAAGATCTTTTAAGTCAACAACAATTCACAGAAAAACTGCATCGTTTTCATGACTTTCCTACCTAGCTTATCTCTTCAATTTGCTTGTATATGTAAACGTCTACTTTTTTTTGTCATGCAGTTTTGTTACTGTTTTTGTTTTTATTTTTTAATTCATTCTTCCTTATAAATGTGACCTCTTTTTTTCCTGACATACTGAGACTACTGCCTAAATGTGTGATGAAGTACACTCTTGGTATACTTGTATCTGCCAATATTTGTTTTTTCTTCTTTTCAACATCAAATCCTAAAGGACATAAAAGAAATAAAAGACAGGATGACTGCTCTTCCATGAAGTACAGCACTGCTAGTACACCAAACTTATGATGAGAAGACTAAAAAGCAAAGTAGAACAAATAAACCAACTTGAAAAAATAAAAGCCTCCATTCCCATGGCAACAGAAGCACATCATCAAGGGCCAGAACATTTCAAAAGGATTTGTTTTATCAGAGCATACACTGGCTATGTTTTTATTTATTTTTTTAAACAGAAAAGTTTCTCCTTTGGAAACATTCCATAAACGAATTGATAAGGGAACAAGAGAAATCATTTCTTTGGATATTTAATTAAGAAAGCCATATTTCACTTAAAGGGAAGAAACAGTTACTGTGAACAACACTGAACACATTTGCTTTGCAGAAATGCATCAATCAGTTAAAAAACAGAAACGCAAAGAATTCTCATACAGTTCATTTAGTTAACAGGTCAATATAGTTTTGCTACTAAGAAACTGTTCTTCATTGTTATTTACAGCTCTGTCAATTTCCTTTCTCTTTGTTCATTATTATACACAGCCACCATATCATCACAATATGGCCCAACATCTTACACATTTAGTGAAGTGCATATGAAAACAAACACAATCAGTCTTTCCTGACTAGGAAAGTATACCTGCCTTCCTAATACATATTAACTGTACTTATACAGTCACATAATATAGATTCCCATTCTGAACAGAAATGATATTTTCTAATTTACTTAGAAACAATTCTTTTCTTTATATGTTAAAATCTTGTTATTCTCCCTGACTTCTTTCACATTATAAAAATTACAGAATTTTAGTTATGTACTAGATTCACCAGCTTAACAACATAATTTAAGTTTTCTGATTTATTCTTCTAGTACCATAATTCAGGACCCAACCCAACTTTACCACTACGAGTGATTTTCATTTTATCACCCAAAAAAACTTCTCACTCCATAGTTTTTCCACTTTTTCTTCTTTAAATTTCTTACACAAAAACAAGTAATTCTAGAATTTATTTTTCTTTTTCATGTGAAGTGACTGCTTTTAATTTTTTCCCTGCCTTACAGTCTTCATAAAAATTATTACTTCTACTACTCTAAGATACCAATAAATAATCATAGAATGTAGACACTTAAAATATCCTGGGAAAGTATGGTCCTAAACATATAAAACAGTGTACTGTAGGTTAGAATTGTTAGTATGCTCTACTGATATATATGATCAATGTCTGTTTGATACATGACAATTTTTGGAACTAAATCAGACTGCCACATACTTAATATAACACAACAGTACATTATAGAAGTCCGCATCCATGAAACATCTGTTACCACCAGCATCTAGACTAACACCACTGTATGTCACTACTGACGCTGCAAGCTTTGCGGGGAATAAGACTGCCTGTTTTCTCTCAGTGGAATTATATTCCAATGTCAATGGGAAACGATCATGATTAAACAAGAAAAGATAAAAGATATACCATGCACTGTAAAACAGCAGAAGATTTTAACTTTTGAATGGTATAACATAAATGATGATATATATGCATCGTTGTGTTAAAAATGATAGTCATTATTATTCATCATTTACTAAAAAGTCCATTTAAGTTTTTCTGGGTACAGTAAAGGCATGAAATAACTCTTCGGACCAGAGAAACAGGTCCTGAACTGAGAAGAAATGCTGAGGTCAGAGAAAAAGCAGCAGAATGGAAGAGTTATTCAAGCCTTATTTAAATGAAATAATTACAAGTATGTAACTTCATATGATTAGCAGTCAGTACATTGTCTATTCAGGTATGGGAGTTTCATCCCTTTGAGGGTGTGTATACCCTTCTATATTCCTTGCTATCATTTTTTAGTTTATCACATATACGAATAGTACTAAAATACTTAAGACACAAATTGTTTTTACCTTTTCTTGAAAAAAGAGCATAAAGCACTGAACCAGCCATGGTGGCAGCTAGAGCTGCACACAGAAGTAGGTAGGTAGATACAAGTCTTCCAGATCTGTTTAAATGTTTTCATAAACATTGCAAAGTTCTACTTAGACTTCAGTAGCTATTTTACTAATTCTACTTTCTCCATGTTGTTGTGTTTATTTTTTTTTAAACACATATAAACCCACATAATTACAAGTCAAGCCTGAGAACCTACAAATCTTTATTTTCCCTTATTTAAATGGTTTATGTGAGGGAGCTATATGAGTACCTTCAGGGCATTTCTTTGCCACTTCACATTTGTAAAGACAGCCCAATATCATCCTCTCTTTTTTCAAAGTACAGTCCCAATTTCCTTGACTGACTAGGACAGTGCCTGCAGCCATCTTTACAGAACAATTTGTCAAAACAAGCTATCATCTGGTTACTCTGGAAAGCTCCTTTCTATAGCAGCACTTTGTGAAATGCTCACAGCAGCACAGTGTTAGCTGCAAACTTATTGGTTGACTGTCCAGCCCAGCTTGGCTCTTGAACATTGCTGTCCAGCAAAGCAGGCTTCTAGCTGTGCACTCAACACCTAGATTTTTACTGTTTCTGAGCGTCTATTCAGTCCCAATGATGCCCCCATCTGTTAAATGACACTGCATTCTTGAGCCTGGTGGTGCACTGAAGACACCGCAATAGATAGTGTCTGCTTCAGTTATTGGTTCATCACTCACTAACTATAAGGTGTACTTTGTCAGTACAGCTGATCTGTAGAGAGGAAGTAATCTACTTGCCTTGTGCTTTCTTCTGCTAATGGGGACAAAGTGTGCTTTTTGGAGGGCAAAAGGTTGCTTCAAAAAGTACCCATGAACCTTCATTTGGCAAATGTTTACATAGTGCACAATGGGGCAAGCTGTGGCTGTGAAACAAGGCAGGCAGGGAAGCTGCCAGGGTAAGCATCAAGGGAACCTAGAAAAGAGAACAGAGCATACTGCCAGGCCAGCCTTTGAGATTACTGAAAGCTTTGCCCAGAAAACCCAGGAGGGACTGTACTACTTAATGCAACCAAGAATACCCTTGAAAG
The DNA here is from genome assembly GCA_037305975.1 of Chrysolophus pictus. NCBI lineage: Eukaryota > Metazoa > Chordata > Aves > Galliformes > Phasianidae > Chrysolophus > Chrysolophus pictus. Next base: position 47,086,615 of record CM074579.1, on the reverse strand, counting down.
ATGCTGTACTAGCAAGGCAGGGTGAAGAAATGATCCATCATACATTTTCACTTCAAACTATAATGCCCAACAGATCTGACTTCCTAAGTTACAATATTCTAGCTTTTGACAAAAGCTAAGTGTCAAATGTCAAATATATCCTTACATTTATAAATGTTTGTATATGCACTGTAAGGAAGTGATGTGCTGACGAAGAAAATCAAACATAACTGACGAAGTGATCCAGAGATCCTCCACATCCAAGTAATTCCTTTATATACACACATGCCCATTCACAAATAGGCATCAGATCTTGATATCCAATGCTTAAACTTATAACCCTCTAAAACAAACCCCTTTTTAACAAATTGCAAGGAGCTATTGTTTCTTCATTTGAGCTCTGAAATGTTTAAAAACTTGTCTGAAACTTTAATTGATGCCTTCTCATTCAGCATTTTCATCAACAACAGCATAATGAAATAGAAATTACACTAGTTACATTTGCATATCATACAACTTAAGGGGACTACAAGTGTCCTAGAGGACAGGAACAGAATACAAACCAATATTTACATGTCAGAAAAGTCTCAAAAATGTAAATAACTGTATTAAGAACAGTGCTGCTCATAGACTCCCATTCCAGTGAAATTGGAAGGATTGTAGCAAATCACAAAATACTGCATCAGAAAGGATAGTATAAATAAAAAGATAGACATTGTATTAGGAGGTATAAAGAAGATCATAGCAAGCAAGAAGTCTTTCTTCTTTGCTTAACATTCCTAAGTTAAATCTATCTGCTTCCTGAAAAAAGGGGTGGCCTAAATTATCACAGTATTTTTCCAGTTCCTCTTGAATAGCAAAAGACCATATTTCAGAGCAATACACCTAAGTCAAATAACTGGCCTTGGTATGTTTCCATCTTTTAAGTGAAATCTGTCATTACTGCTATGATCTGACTCTTCATTTCTCCATTTACAACTCCTCTGGGCTCTGGAGAATAAGAGAGAGAAATCTTTAAGTTAGTTATTTCTTAACATCTTTTCCACTTAATTTCTTATACACAGATATTTTCCACATAAAAACTGAAGGAAAATACTGCCAGAAAACAATTGAGAAAACATTTAAATATTGAATAAAAAGCATTTCAATGTTTTAGTTCACTTCTTAAATTAAAATCATTTACTGTAATAGGGAGCAATTCTACTGCTAAAAGCTTAACTCTAGATCTTTTGCTTTCCTGTTACAGAAAAAGCAACAGAAATTCCAGTGGTTTTACAAATGGCAACAGGGTCAAACCCAAGGCATTTGGCCAGCAGGGAAAAGATGCTTATTTGACACCTTTCTGAACTGTTTTTCTGAAATAAGACATTAAAAAGAATAGCATGCATTACATGAAAACCCTCTTCTTATCTGTGAAGGACTGACAGGTATCTCTCACAAAGGGTTGGGTTTCAGCAGCACTTTCTTTCCATTCTTGGTTACCTGAAATGACTACCAGCATATATGGCCATCTCACAATCCCATCATTGCCTTGCTTACTGTTAGTGATTTCTTACAACATGACAGTTACATTTTCTGTTGTACTTCTACTATGAAAGGAAAAAATAACTTTAAATCTAGTATAGTAGCTTGAAAATACAATCAAGAGGTAACTACTGAAGCTTAGTCAATTATTACTTTGAAAAAGCAGCAAGATCCCGAAGACTTGTGTTTGGGAGTATTGCTATGAGAAATGAATAAACATTCTTTCACTCCTTCCCACTGACATCAGGGAGAAGTGATAAAGGGAGGTTGACAGAGGTCACACACTAATGTGAAGAGCTCTGTAGGAACATCTCTAGACTGTAATACAGACTGACAGCTATCCTATTCTTCACCAGCATTATATATAATGCACATACAACTTCTCCTTCAGAGCCAGAATAACCCTCTGACTCTTAAAAACACAATTACTAGGCTTCATATAGTTTTCAGAGCTAAACTACTCATGAATAAACTATTTACTTAGATATGTGGTAGTCCAAGTGAATATGCTAAAAAATGGCTAAAGTCCTGAATGTACATTGCATACTTATGCAATTCTAAGAGAACGGGAACATCCATTACAGCTCTATGGTCTGAAGGAAATTATAAGTTCAAACAACAAATTAAGAGTGCTGAAAGTAATGTATGATCAGGAGTTCTCTGAACTTCCACACACTGAAGAAGTGCTTGCATTGCATTGACATACATTTAAGACTGAGATAACTGCATCATTGATTTACTTCAACAATTAGATTTAAATTAGATGTTCATCCACTCTTAATTTGATCTTTACTTCCTTTTCACATGCATTTGTGAAATCCTACAAGTTCTATTTCACCATAATCAGTCTCAATTCAGCATTTATATATACACAGACAAGGTTAATTCCTCCAATACAAATTTATATAGATATGTTGTTTTATTAAATCAGGTATAATTTTCCTGAATTCACTTTTGTAGAAGCAAAGTGCCACCAATTCACAGTAAAACCCAAGCTTTTTAAAATGGTGTCTAATTTACTTGCACACAGTGCTGTAGTGCCCTTCTGATTAATAGAAAAAAATATTGCATTCTCCAATACCTTAGATTAAGACAGGTCTCAGGACCCTTTTTTTACTAAAACAGTGGAAAGAAGTAACAAAAATGGTTCCCCCAGAGGAAGAAGAAAATCATCATTCCAAAAAAATCACTGCTTCTAGGGACCTCCCAACCTTCCTTTGCTGGTATTCTACGGTGATGTAATTCTTATGCAATGAAAAGGGGGATTACATGTAGCAGATGAAAATAGGGACAGCTCATATTTGAGAAATATACTGAAACATTTTGAATTCCCAGAGTCTTTTTATCAGTGACTACTGAACATTTTCAGAACAGTGAATTGGAAGACAGTCTCCTTGCTAACAATATAGTGCCAATGCAGGCAGATCTATTAGAAGACTAAACACAAAGGCTGGGATTGCTCAGGGAGACCATGCTGCTGACCATTGAATAGTTTACACCTTCAAATTCTAGGTTTTGCCTCGAGTTCTCAGATTTTCAGTCATATGCAAAGCACTCTTACCTTACACAACTCATCTAAATAACACGTAGCTTGCATTTCTAGGCTAGATGTCTTCCTACCAATAGTAAGATACCCAAAACTCTCAGAGAAGACCATATCATGTATTCAAATCCTTCAAAACAAGGTGCATGATGTCCAGTGTAGTATCTATTTTTTTTTTTTAAATGTATCTCACTCAATATTTCCTTTCTAGGTAGTTAATATCAGGCTAACTGTAAGGAAAAAAACAGCAACAAAAAACTATCTTCAATATTTGGGTTGAAGAAAAAATATGCTATTTATTTCCTAAATTTACTTTGTGTTACACACTTGTCACACTTGCCATAGGTTTTATCCGCCACGAATCTTTCCTGTCAATCTATAGTTCCACTAATTTATACTCACTCTACTGGAAACAAAAACTGATTTGAAGTGGAGAAAATGATATTTTTCTGCTGAAGACTTGAAAGATAAGAATATTTCCACTGGCAGAAGACTAATAACAACTCTGCTATATCAAATGCCAATAACTGTGATGCAACAGTGATGGAGCTACAACCCCATCCTGCTGGATTTTGACTTTCCAACTCTGATCCTTTTCCAAGCACGGATATTCTGACTCCCAGATATACTTTTAACTGATCTGACTGCATTATACACAATGAGAAAAAAAGCTTCGTTCAAAAAGAAAAAACTAAATAGGAAAGTGAATTCATAAGCCTACTGGAAATATAGCTAGAGAATTTTTCCCTACTTCTACTTATAAAACAGAAGTAACTCAGTTTAAAGGAGTTAATTGCAGTGAGAACTGTTGGGGGGTCTAATCTCAAAAAACACACTGCAAGTTAACCTTAAGGAAAGACAAGGGGCTCATCTAGGAGTAAAAATCAGTATCTCAAATAAGAATCAATATAAAACACTCCTGTTCACCTTACTCCTATAACCCATGTGTTTATCACAACAGTTTATCACAAAGTCATCTTTGATTCCTTACAGTTAGATGTTTATGTCATTCCTATTATGTAACTGAGACCATAAATCACATGAATTGTAGAACAACAACGAATTTCCTGTCTTTTCTTACTTCCCTAAAGCATAGAAGGCCTTAATTCAATCAATATTGTTGCATGGAAAAACTGCAAAATAACTGAAAAATCTGACTTGCTGTTTGTATCATGAAAACGTTTGTCGTCTGGAAATTCTAATCCTTATTGTGACAAATATTATTTTCAGGTAAAATAGTGAATATTTTGTGTCTCCAGTGTCTCAAAACTTTGAAAAAATACCTATGAAGACGACTTTCTGAATTACATACTTTTCCTTCAGTAGTTATAACAAGTTCTGGAATTCCTGTTTGACACAACGCAATACCTAAAAGAAAAACCAAAGGTATCTTGGCAAAGGCATTAAACTATTTGGGCACAATATATTCCAAACTTCGCAAGGATTTTGTGTTGCAACAAGCTACTTGAGAAATTTAAATAGATAGGCACCTGAATCCTTTGGATTTAGTAAGTTATTAGCTGTAATTCATTACTTGAAAAGTAGAGTTCAACGTGAGTGAAATAGAATCTTTTCTGGTGTTGAGAATATTACTAGAACTTTCCCATTTGTTCTTCAGTTTTCAACATAAGAACACAGGTCTAAGAGAGTGAAAATGAGCGCCTTGTAAGAGGGTGAGAGGGAAAGAATACAAAAGTATTTTCTTCCTTGCAATTATTTTGGGCCAGAATAGACATGATAACTAGGACAGTAACAGACAGTAAAGTTACAGCTCTAACAATATCCAAAAAGTAGAAGTCACTTGAACAGAAGTTTCTGCATAGCAAACTGAAAAAAAGCAAAAAAACATTGGCAAGCCTGAACTTCTTGACGTTTAGAAAGCATCAGACTTTCTTAATGTATAATTCAATTTACGCAAACTCCACCATGATGCAGTCCACATGAATGAGCCAAGCAAGCAATACAGTACCTGCTAGGAAGTTGTTCCAATGCAAAGAACTGTTTGCAGCATTAAAGTTTTATCTACTTCAATATCAATTCAGAATTTTTTGATAGACTACACTGAATCACTTTTCTATTTTAGTTTTTATTATATACTTTGTGACTGTAGCATCTCAGAACCTCTTTATAGATAAATGGTGTTCTGCATTCTTGCTATGTTTCTTTATAATTCATGAGTCTATATTTTGCTCCAGGTTCCTGATTAAAACATTAAACAGTATATAATCAAAGCATTCAATTTCTTGCTTAAAGCAGAGCACATGGGTGACTATACCACCTTTAAAATTGATTTGGGAGCCATCAGCCAATCCCTATTCTATTTGAAGTGTACCATTTTAAATTTGTATCACATCTTTTTTTAATCAAAATGTCAAGAACTAAAGAAATTGATTCTGATTTTCAGGGTCCCCTATCTACTTCTATATATGTCCTTACAACATTCTTTTGTCAAACAAGATCTACTTACCATTTATCCCAACTGACTGCATTAATTAGATTATATTCCTTCAGTTTCTGATTAACCAAGTCTCCTAAGAATCATTTAATCTCTTGTCTGGGATCAGCATCACACTGGTAAGAATGCAAATATTAATTTCTTTCACTCATTTCTTTTTCAGTATTGCAACAGCTTTAACATTATAGTTTTCAGAAGCTACTAGTAAGAGTTTCTCTATCATTCTCATTTTCAGGAAACAAGGCTAGCTTTTAGAACTAAAAGGATTTTTACAGGCTATTTCATCTCTCATAAGAGAAATTGCAGAACATGATGCACACTTGGACAGCAAGTAGGTCTCTGAATATCACCACCTCCAAGCATGGAGAATAAAATTACAATCATGGTATGAACTCATAAAAACTGAAGTTATTAGTATGGCTTGGGTAGATAGGCCAAAAGCTCACCTTTTGCTCAGACTACTTAAATATCAGTAAAAGAAACATTATTGTCAGTATATGAAATAGTTGGAAAGCAACATTGCACTTTCAGAAACATCCAACTGCAGAATAACACTTGTTCTTCTAACTCTGCTGCCAAGCAAAGTTTACAAGCTTTCAGAATCTTCCCTGTCTTTTATAAGTTGCACCATGTTTCCTGACCAGTTTACCTAGTGCAATCACTCAGCTCTTCTGACAATGTAATTTACTAAGTACAAATCAGCCTTGAAATATGAAGGTATTTAAATCATATCCATGTGTTTAAGTGTTTGACCAGCCCGACTGTTTTTGATCAAACCATTCACACAACCATGCTACTTAATTGATACACAATGATAGAAGAGACTTTTTGTGAGTGTTTTATTGAATTAATGTGATAAATGGCATTCATGATACTATTTCAAAAATTCAAAATGAAATCACATACTTCCTGTACTCTCTGCAATAGTAAACAGTAAATAAACAATACAAACATCAAGAATAAGTTAGTTTTCTAGGTGATGCAGTTATAAACGAGAAGTTTTGAAGAATTGGAAATCAATTTCAAAAGCACATATATACTCTCTCATATTTCCTGAAGCAAAGTGACAGGCTAAACCACAGAGTAATAGAAAGACTTCTTTTTGAAGGAGGTCAATATTACGCAGCTGACATTGCTGCAAAGAAGAATCACTGTAAGTACTAAGTATGAAGAAAATTAAGTCTCTGTTCCTGAGTAGACACCACCCACATATTTAACTCAGTAAGAATGTTGGGTGATAGCTGCTGATAGTTCTGACAATACAGATACACCACAGAAAAACTACAGAAGCTCCATTTCTTGAAGCATTACAGCATAATTTTAAACCTAATAAAATTAGCATGCTATTAAAAGAGGCCAAGCAATTAATATGCAGTTTTCTGCTGAGCTCTTAATTAGGCTAATGATTTAGAAGGCATAGAAAATAAAGGAGTTTAGGCATTTTGGACATGAAAAGAATTAGAAGTTAATGCTAATCATACACTAAATAAAGTGAGGCCAGATGGCATAACCTGTGAAAAAAAACATTTTCCTTCTCATAGAGCTGTAATGTGAGCAGCATCTTACGTACTAATTAGCACAACTTGATGATCCCACTTTTAGTATACATAACATATGTACATGTGTAACATATGTATTTGAGTATGTACAGCTTTCTATAATAAATATTGATAGACATACTTATTTCTTTTTCCTTAAAATCCCATATACCGCATTTGAGATGTACACAATATAAACTCCTACTGAAACAGGAATACTAATTACATATGAAGTGAAAGTGAACCACAATACATATAGCAATACTGTGATGATGCCTAGTAATTCAGTGAAGTATCACAGATCTTCAGTGCCATGTACTGTGGAATGAGAAAAATTAGAGACACATCCCAGAAAGCTTTTATCTCAACTATTCAGCCAAACCCTGTTGCACAAAAAGTAGAGCCATTTACATATCCCCTGAAATAGTCCTAAAAATAAAAGGCCAAGAAAAGAACTGGGAGGTAGTTCGAGAGCACATAAGGCAAAATAATTAGAAAACACATCTGAGCTTTAGGAACATAGGTTTGATATGTGTATTTTAGTATGATACCTAGTGGGCTCTTACACTTCAGACCACCTTGATACTGTGATAAATATCCATGCAAGAATAAAAATGAATGGAATTTTGATGAGTCCTATTTTCAAGATAAATCACTGACCTAACAAATATCCTCTCTGGTGTTAATTGGAGTTATTACACCTTGAGGTACACTCATTTGTGATTTGGTGACCAGCTAGGCTGGCTAGTGCAAAAATAACACTGAAATAACAGGCTTGAATTCTGTACTTCCTTATGTCTCTACACCAAGTAGAGCTACCTGTGGAATTTTCTCCTTATCAGTTATGACTGGAATTGTATGCCCTGTGAATGGAAGTTTTGTTTTTTGTACATATATTCATAATACATGTACAAATAATACATGTTACATTGATGTATGATAATTTACAGCCAAAAAACCTCATTCAGAATTGTTATAACATTCCAGTGATAAAACAGTTGAGTAAGAATGAATAGAACACTTAAATCATTTATGCTTTAATATAATGAAGAACACAAACTCTCAGTGCTATTACAGAAAATCTGCTCAGGTGAAAACATTTGAACATTTTCTCTAGCCTTTCTACACCTTCCTGTAAATTGTACCACAAATCAACTTTGCAAACATACATTGTAGAAAAAAATGTATGATGAGATTCAACATCACCATTTCTAAGAAATACAACTGTTCCATAAGAATCTCCATATTGAACACTACCCTTTGGCATCTACAAGTTCACCCCAATTTTTTCTAACCTGAGAAGGCCATTTTATGTACATCACTACAAAAACCAAAGAATATATCCAATCAAGATCCAAAGGTTTAATTAGCCCCACCCTGCACAGGGCTGACAGCCACTAAATCAGGTACTAGATCAGCTTGCCTAGAGCCCCATTCAACCTGGCCTTGAATCAAGACAAATCTTCCGCACTGCATATTGTAACTATTTGTAGTCTGTTAATTCTTTTTTTCCTCTGCATGTCTTTGGTAAGCTTAAGTATCATTTGCATAAAGCAAAGCTTTTAATACAGAAAAAGATACTGCTGTGGTCCTGGCAATCAGTCTGAATCCTAAGCTGTCATATCCTTGTCTAGTGATTACTCGAGACTTTTTTTTTACTTATTCAGAGTGGATTCCTGTGTTAATCTTCATCCTCTTGATAGAACCGTCAATGAACGCCTGTATGTCAGTTGGTATCAAGAGTTACAATACATTTTCACCCATTTTGCAACATTAGTTTTTATTTCAATTCAGTTATTATTCAGACAAGTTGTTAATTTATTATTGGTCTAGACAAGTTTGCTTTGGTAAAGATCTGAAAAAGGAGTTTTACTACTAATCTCCTATGCTAGATGCTTTAAGCATCTGTCCACTCAGCTACATCCATCCCTCATATTCTAGAAGGCAACATAAGGAGTTGCCTTTTATACACAGTACAAATCTCATTATGCATTAAAAATACACTCTAATAACTATTCCAGAAGTTACCAGGTGCAATTTTTCTGGCAAAGCATACAGCAGCTTCTGGGATCTTAGGGTATACTATTTTTTTTGCAATAGTGATGGAGATTAACACGTGGAAGGTAACAAGTCATACTAATTAGAGAGCTTAAATTATGTTAGTCTAAACTGCTACATGGAATTATGACACAGTATGTATAGCCTTGATGAATCTTCAGGTCTTCAGTTTCCAACTGAGCAGTCCTTCCAATTTTTAGCGATTCACTAATTTATTAGCTTTGCTAAACACAACGTAAAATCTAAGCAAGCCACCTACCATTCTATTGCATCAAGGAAAATAACGAAGAGTTACAATGAAACACTACAGACTTAAACTGAAGGTTATCAGTACACATTAGTATATCAAGGACACCAAACTCTAGGGACCAAAACAATCCATTATGTCACTGTAGTTACCAGGAAGCTAAGCCACAGTAACTCGAAATGGGAGGACAAGGCAGATTCAATGTAGCACGTAAAATAATGCCCTATTTTTTAAAAAAGTTAACAATATTTTCCTCAAATGTACATAATAGGTGTTTGTCTGCTTTTTGTTGGTGGCATTTATAATTTATATATAGTCATGTATAATCCAAATAGGTATGCACAGAGTTGATGTCAATCCTTCCAATGGAAAAATAACTTAGAATTAAAGTCAGTAATATAAAAAGCAAAGCAGTTCTTGGAACCATAAACACAGCTTTCAGAAAGCAGTAAATGAACTGAGTAAGAGCAGAAGTATACCCTTTATGATTTTAATTTTCATCAAGTCTTGCTCTGTCAATTAAAATAACCGAATGGTTCCAGAAACTAGAAATATTTTCAAGGTCTAATTACACTGATCTAGTTGTTAATAATCTTAAAATGGTATCTAAGTAATCTCCATTCAAACTATCACCTTACTCACTGTAAAAAAATTACAAGCCAAAAACCAAAACTGAGGGCAAGAATTCATGGCCAAGTATCCTATTTTAGACAGAGTTGTACTGATAACACAGCAAGTATCTACTCATTTTCAGAAAGCAAGATACACTATATAGAGCATACACTATTTTAATGGAGCCTGCACTACTTTAATAGAACAAGGGTTTACTTTTGTGCAACAGCTCAGCACTAACACAAATCAAATGTCACAGAACAAAGCCACAGTAACAAAGAATCAGAACATCCAGAGACACTTAGTTTTCGTGTATGCAGATTACTTAGGCAAGTGACAGTATCAGAAAGACTGAGGTAATTTATTGAGGTGTAAAACAACATTTGCTTTTGTATGTGGCACATCTACGCAATCAGTTTATTTTTCCCTAGATTCAACTTCTATGACATCCCTGGAGGCTGTATGTAGATTTTAGAATATGAAGTATGTATTCTCATCATGCCAGATCTTGTAAAAAAGGAAGCAAATTTATTCTCAGGTCATTAGAAATCTTAAGTTTGTCCTTGTGCAGTGGGGCCAGGTGAACTCATCTAGATGTTTATCAGACTACCAGCTCCTCAGCAACAGAATGTAGCAACCCACATCTTGTCTGGCTGCAGGATGGTAATCCAGATTGGCACTACTCTCCACCATCACCGCTCTTCTGCCTAAACCAGATACCTAGCCAAAGAAAGAAGTTGTAAAGGGTAGCCCCACATTCACAAAATTAGATTTTAGAAGAGCTATAAAAAGGACCACTGAAGTGCAAAAAAGATGTTTAGCTTACTGTCTTCTGTATTACCTTGAGAAACTGCCACAGAAAGCAACATCTGTCAGGGATCACGCCATATTTCTTAAAATTTATCACCCACACTTGCACTAAGGAAACATAATGAAGTCCAAAGGAAAAAAGCATTAAAAATTAACCAGGTCACTACAGACTGCCTTTAAAATTCCTAGTTCAATTAAATCTTTAAAATGTAAATCTCAGCCTCTCTCCTGAGCAGGCTAGACCGGCTTTAGCCTGCACTGTCATGCAAAGATTAAGGTCTAATCCTTATTTCATGGTTTGGCTAAGTAAGTGGCTTTTATTGACTCTCCAGCCAAAGTGGACAGAACTGACTGCAGTCTACCTGAGCAGGTACATGGTAAAACAGCACAAAGGAATGAATGAAACAGTGGCTATACTGCTTAGACTAGCTGAGAAAGTGAATAAAATGAGGGGTAAGGAAAAAAAAACAAAGCACAAACAACCAGAGAACAAGTAAAACATCCTCCTCTCAGTTTCATGCAATCTCTTCTGTAAGAATTCAAAGAAAAGGGTGAAAAGAATAAAGAATGAGAAGCAAATGAGAAGAAAAATGCTGAGGGACTTGAAAGGAAACTTAGGAAAGACTTTTATCAACAAAAACACCCCACTTGTATTACCCTCCCAGGAAGAGAAACAGTCTGATGTTCTCATTACATAACCATATGTAGTTAGAATACCAATTCAGATCATTTCAGTTTGAGATCAGTTTACTCCATAAAAGTTCAAACAATTATTTGTGTTTCAAGATAGCTAAAAGGGTTTTCATGTCACTTACTTTATTATGCTACTATAAAGTCCCTAGGTAACTGAAGCAGAAGGCTGTTACTCTCCTTACTGATAGGATTCAAATAATGGCCTTCAAAAAACTACTGAAATTTTAAAGGAGATGCATATATGTACCAGATGGTGTTTTATTGGTTTGCTCTTAATTTACACTATGTACTTTAACAGACTATCTAGCTGAAATAAGACACCACAGAAAAAAAGGCAATGGAGGTCTGAAAAAACTATTCCTTCCTCAAAGAGCAAGTTAGCATATATAAAGCAGAGCTACTTTAAATCTATTTTGAATAGAACTTGTCAGCTATTGGTGCACTGGTCTTATAGCTAAACTAATCTCTACCCCTCTAATTCTCTCTCACTCTACCACGATGTATGAGATAGTATCAAAATGTCAGTAAAGTTCTACTTGGATATGCTGTTTCCTCTATGTGCTAGCCATGTTACCCTACCAAACAAAATCTACTGCAAAGATAAATACTTGACCTGACATTTCAGTGGTACAGACTGCATGTTGCCTCTCGTAAGGCTTCTCCTATCCATCTCAAACTCTCCACATCAGGGAGTACATTTATTAGCACATCTCTTATTCTAGGGCACCCCAGACTCGAATGCCTTCAATCTTTAGCTCCCTTGCACTACTGTTTTTGATTATTTTTTTTTTAAAGGATAAGCACCCAATAAGTGAGCTAGTATGAGAAGACTGTAGTTTAAAATACTTTTTCCACACCAAACATTCCTCTATACTGTTATAAGCACTTCCTTTTTTGAAAAACAAGTAAAAAACCAGAAAAACCACACACCTGTTCTATTCATCAGTTATTGTAATTCATTTTGTATCTTAACCTTTTCAGCCTTGTCATTTTCATATTGCTTCATACTCTTTGATTATTCGTTTCCTTTGTTCTACATTTTAATAAATCATTCCACAACATTCAAATGTTTTGGAAGTTTCCGGCTCAGGGTCACCGATCACTGATCATTACTATATTATTGTTCCTGCTCCAGCAGGGGAATGGGACTAGATGATCTTTCAAGGTCCCTTCCAGTCCCTGACATTCTGTGAAGTTATTTTGTCATCTCTCCTTGTCAAGATGCTGCAGTTCACAATTTCATTAGTAACTAGATCTTCTGCATTGTTGCTTTCCTATGGATGACCATGCCATAAACTTAAGTTTGCTGAGGTCTTTAGGCACTCATTCATCACTTTTATTTTTAAGTTATGAATTCTGACTTGCATTCAACTAAACTCTAACTCAATTTTTCAGTTCAGGAAAGTTTACCATTCAGCTGCCAGGATCAAAACAAAGCTATTTCTCTTACTAATTTTTTCAGTCACAAACAACAGATTCCTACAACCATGCTTGGTACATCCCTACAAACTAAGGGAGTCTTCTGGGTTCTGCTACTATTTCACCCAGAGATATTTATTGTCTCTTACTTCCTCTATAGCATTTGAGGATCACTTTGCTGCTAGGTATGAGAGTTTGGCTTCATCTACCAGATTCGATAAAGATTCCTAAAATAAATTTTGTACTTCAGTGGAGGTGATACATGCCAGCCTTCATAAAATGTATCCCTAACTCCATCCTCTCAGATTTTTTTTTTTAATTTTGCCTCTATTACTCCATTTAGAGGTAGCACACCCTTTGCTGTGCCAGCAGCTGTCCTTGCAAACTAGATAGTTCTCCTTTCTCCCCTTTCTGGACTATTCAGAAATCTCCTAGTGACAACTCTTGACTGTCCTTTATTTTATATTCAAGTTGCCCCCACTCCACACTCATGCAATAGTTTCTACTATTACATCCCCTTCACACCCATTGAAACAGCACTCTTGAGTGCCTTTAACCGGGATACACGAGTTCACACACTCAAGTCAAGAGCACAGTCTATAATAAGAAACATTCTTGTACAGTCAGAATTTCCATTTATCTATGAAGACTTTTCCCATCTGTCATATCTGTAACGCTTACACCCTTACATATCAACAACCCTTGATCTTAGTTAAGAAAAATGAATTCAGCTTGATCTCCTCATCCTACTTCATCCCTTCACTGTTTATAAGAAAGGAAACATACTATGACAAGACTTTAAAAAATCAAAAAATTAAAATAGAAATAAAAAGTAATAACCTAAAATGAGATGTTTTAAACAATGTATAACATACCTTTAACTGAAAAGCCTTATACTTTTACGAAGTTTCAAAATGATGATAGGATGGAAGTCTGAGTTGCACAGAAGAGGAAGGATCAGGTCTCAAGAGTCCTGATCAAGAAAGTACCATACAAGAATCTGCAATACAGACATACTCGCACACCAAGCAAGAGATCATTCAAAGCATAACACAGTACAGTTTGTCTGATATGTAACATGTAAAAAGGCAGTAGTTACCCAACAAGAAAAACAGATCTCTTTTGAAGCTGCTGGATTTGTGTTTCAGGTCACAGCTGAACAACAACATTAAGAGCAAATTAATATGAAGTCTGTAATACCTAGAGAATGCTTCCTTCTAACAAATTAAGTTCTCTGGAACACTTCACTTGTTTTTTCACTGTATTTTAAGATCCATTAAATTTTCATTCCCTATTAATCCATGATTACTTTCCCTGTACATCTTTCACTGACACAGGCTCTGGCTTATTTTTCTCCCCTCCACTTTTAATACCTAAATACATCATCCTCTTGATGATTAAAGAGCTCAACATTTCTCAGTACCAGTCCTCATAACTGAACACCAGGAACCAGACTCAGTACTGCTATTCATTTGACAGTCAATATAACCTAAGCAAATACTCATTAACTTTGAAAACACAAACACCATCTCCAATTGTAAGTCTAATTTAAACCACTATTATATTTGAAATAGAATTTGGTACAGTTAATTTCCAGAATTGTTATTTGAAGTTTTATATTAATTGCATGCAGGATTTTTTACAAGCATATTTTTAACATATGTAAAAGCATGATGAGAGATCCATTAATATGCCTTCTATTTATTGTTGTGAATGACTCATTCCCTGCAGAGTACCACTTCACTTCTTACAGCATTCCATTAGTTTATTGTACTCAGCATTTATTTCTGAAAATAGTTTAAAAACATTTTAGAAGAAACCTATATTGTGGAATAATAACATCCAGATGACATCAAGATGTGAAGCATTAAAGGACATTGGTCAGAAAGTATCATACAAGAAGTTCTCCATTTTCTACTTGACTGTCTAAAATCATGTTCCTATAACTTGTGAATAAGCAATTGTGCCTGAAAGAGTTACTTACCAGTAAGGTTTCTGGTTTCCAATATGTACAGGGAGGACATTGAAGCTTAACCATACCTTTGTGCTGGAGCTTCCTTTTAAGAAATGAAAAAAATCCCCTTGTTCTTTCAAGAAGGGGAACTACACTCCCTGTCTTCTTCCATCTCAGGAAGCTAACTGTTACACATGAGCATCTCTACCTCACTGTGAACAACCTCTTTTTTTTAAAAAAAAGTTCAACCTCATCCATATAATTTGGAAAGAGCCTGAGCTATTTGATCATGACACTGAAAATAAAAGACTTGATAGTGAAGGCCTTGAAGCATAATCCTTCTCTTCTCTTGCACTATCTTAAAGTTTTTCATCACAACAACATTTTTAAGGAAGACGCAATGTTATGTTCAAAATTTAAAGTTTTGTGTTTAACCATGAACTTTACAACAATAAGAAGCTCGCATTCCTTCATTATACTTCCTGAAAAAATTAGAACATTGGGATTAAGATTGAACTAGATATAGTATATAGAGAAAACACAAATTTATGGAACTGAAAACCAGCTGCTTCTCTAAAGTGCATTAGATATCTTGAGGAACTTCCAAAAATTCATCTCCAAAGTATCACTTCTTTGAAGATTCAAAATCTGCAAACTACTATTTCCAAAGGATCTAGCAGATCTTCAAGTGGAAAATATATTCTGCAACAAGGAAATTGGCCACTGCATCTTAGAAAATCATCTACTTTTCTCTACTAAACCAGATGGTTATATTCCACAGCAGTATTACACCAAGGAAACCATAAACTTAAACAAGTCTCACATACACAAAATGAAGTAAGTGTTATACATTCCTTGAAACTTCATGGAAGCTTTTGCTTACACCGGCATTAAATCCACTAATTCAGGTACTGAGGAAGCTCTTTGTAAACTGGGCTTTTTAATGTCTAAAATAAGAAAATAAATAAAACACATGACCTTGAGCAAACATCAAGAATCATAGAAAACAATCGTTGCAGCAGGCAGACAGAGGAGACAGATAACTTTAGTTTTGGTTATGCATGCTGGGATATGGGTCATGAACAAGGCCTTCTGTTGACTACTTCTCAAAATTGATTATTATAATTTAGCCAGGCCTAGAGCTGCTACAGAGAGCTTTACTGACACAACAGTGATGCTCCAGGTGATAATAAAATATGAAGTACTAGGCCGCAGAAATAACACTGGAAATACATAGTCCTAAATGGTGTTGTTCTTTACTCTGGCACACATGCACCATTGATTTTATCATTGTCTATCTTCACTGATTTTAGGAGAGCAAGTCATGATTAAGTTGGAGCAAGTCAGAAAAAAAGCAGCCATTTCACTTTATTCCTGTAGACCACAGAACAAGATATCAATATTGGCTACTCTTGATGTCAAATGCAGAATTCAAATTTGAGAGCCAGCTGATATTCAACATCAAATGATATCAGCCAGAGTGAAAGACCCTCATTTTACCCTATTTGCCATCTCCTGACATTTGGAATAGCAGAAGTCTAATTCAAACCACTAATGCCAAGTACAATGGTCTTCAAGACAAAATATTAATATTGTGGAATTCCACATAATGAAAAGTATCCTCACCTGAACACAGCAGGAGATGCAAAGATAACATCCTTAACAGAAATAACTTTCCAAGCTACGTAATTCATGTGCTACTACTTTAAAGTCTGCCTAATCAATTAAGCAGAAAGATCTTCAAGCTCATTAAAAGTAAGAACTCTATCCCTTAAGAATCAACAAAGCTGGGTTACTCTCAACTAGTAAACAGCTTCCTGGAATGATAAACCTCTGCTGAATTTTATTTTGCATCAGATGCACTACAAACTGTGTGGCAGAGATTTTTTTTTGAAATCCACTGGTTTTAACTCACCCACTGACTCAAGACAAAATAACAT
Source organism: Chrysolophus pictus (assembly GCA_037305975.1). Classification (NCBI taxonomy): domain Eukaryota; kingdom Metazoa; phylum Chordata; class Aves; order Galliformes; family Phasianidae; genus Chrysolophus; species Chrysolophus pictus. The sequence goes on along the minus strand of CM074579.1, from coordinate 47,069,843 downwards.
TGTTTAATCTGAAGTTGATCTTCCTTTTTTAGGCTTGCCTAGTTCCCTTCTGCCTCTGCAGACTTCATGATAGTGTTCTAACTTTCACAAGCATTACTCAGTCTTTCATCAGCCATTAAGGGTGGAGAATTAAGAGTTTTCCAACACACAGCACATCTTCAGCAAAGATCTGGATAAGAAAAGCATGGAATAATCTTGTGTTAAACAAGCAGCAGTAGAACATCTCAAATATTTCTATGCATTCTTATATTTTCTTTCTGCAACCAGCCATCTGTTTCCTCATAATCCAGCTACATAAAGCAGCTGTAGTCTGAAGACTGTTCCTGAAAAGGATAAGGCCTACAGGCCTATGATACAGATACAAGAACTCTAGTCCAGCAATGAAGACAAGAAGTTAGCCTGGCATATGTTAAAAAGAACCTTTATTTAGCAGAAGGGATTTGGAGGTAGGCAGCTTTCATGTTTACTTATGATTTCTAATCAGTAAATTCAATCTTAGATATTTCCTACAAATTAGGAATTTTGATACCTTGTTCCAGTAAATATCTGCATCTCAGATTTATGAGGAAGTTAAGGAGACTGATATGAAACAGCCCTAGACATGTCTTAACACAATTGCATACACCTAGAAATTGGGAGATTTCACAAGAGAAAACTTTTTTTTAATGCACCCCAGAATACCACCGGCTTTCTCATGAGATAGTGTGAGCCTTAGCAGACCATGTTGCTTTACTTCCTCACAACCACCATCCTTTTCCTTCCACCACTATTTAACGCCTACTAGCAACCAGTACCTTCTCCATGCTACTCTTACAAGTAGCATTTAGCATTAGATTTACCTATTGATAATTTTAAACTGTCCTAACCAAATACAACCAAGTAATGGCAGCAAAGCACAGCCTGAGTTTTATCTCCTAGCAACAGACTATCAGGCCTGTATAACCCATTAAATTCCAAAATCTGGGCTTTTGACACTCAGACCATAAGTCCAGTGGGATTTCAGACAAAGATTTTAAGTTCTCAGACAACACTGAAAGAAAGAAAGTTCTAAGCACAGGTGTAAAAGTAAGATAAATAACTGACATTCATAGTTCTAACAGGTACAGCATACAGGAAAGGTCTCCATCAGGGGTTGAAAAAGTTGCTAATATTCATATCAGTGTTTCTACACCAAAGAATTTGCAACACATTTTAAAACAGGAAAGCCTCAGCTGTCACTATTTCCAGACAGGTACATCTATTATTCTTTTAAATCATTACAAAGATATGAAATACATATATACAGATACTATATATGTATAGAGGTGAACTACTATATGCTGAAAACCACATAGCATTCTCCCCTTGAAATAGCATAAATACACATGTTTATAAATAAACACAAATCCATTTTCAAATACTAGATGATACTCTAAACCATATTTAGAGTAAATCTCTTCACAGAATTTCTTAGGATTCAGAATGCAACAGCAGTAGCAATTAAAGAAATAAATTCACTGGGAAAGAACAGCATTATTTTAGATTGCCTGGAAGGCAGCATGTATTATATTAATAAATCAAGAATAAGTTCTGTTTTACTCCTGGAATAAACTTAGCAGACTCCCACTATTTAAAATTAACACACTTATTCTTTTGAGGCAGGAAGTCTCTGAAATAGAATTTCTAGTGTAAATGCAATTTCAGTGCAACAGTTTACAGAATTTCACTCAAAGAAAAAAGTGTTTGTACTTTGAGGCACTCAAAATAAAATACGCAATTAAACATAACACTTTAACTTGGATATTAAAACAATATGATTTAACATACACACTTATTTCCTTTTACATACCACAGAAAACTACATAAAATCTCAGAACATTCCAGAACACAATTTAATACACCAAAGGAACTTCATTCAGTAACTTAAAAGCGATTCTTCCATTCATTATCACTTAGCAATAACTAGTCTGTTTACAGTACTGTTCTAGTAATTAGCAATATTAATTCTCAAAAACTCATTTTTAAAGAATAAAGTACTTGTTGAGATTTTAAAATCCATTAGCCTTGAAAAAAACAGAAGGACCTTTACTTTACTAATTCAAGAATTACTTAATCATCTTATTGTTACAGAATTCTCTTTAGTTACAAGCAGTGATATTTAGTAGTTACTATCCACGCTCCCCTTCAATTATCCAAACGCTAAGGCACAGTTGAGCTAAGTACTGAGAACAGCATCCCCATATAACGTGATGTAAAACTCAACAACAACATCAAAGTAGGCCAGGGACTACAACGCATAAGAACTTGCTTCAGCACAACAGTAGTAGGCACAGAAATAAAGAAAACAAAACGCTTACCTCCAGAAATGTATTACCTCAGGTACACAGGGTGCTCCAGCAAGATCTGTCTACCTCCACTGCCAGCCCTTAAATAAGATCTTGGAAAGTGGACCCTGGCTCCACCCCTTCTGACCACTCAGATGCATTAAGTGCACCTGAGCTCCCCTGTGTTGGCCCTGACTTCCCATCAGGTGCTTCATCACTGGTTCAAGCTATGACTTAGCATTTCCACTACACCCCGTTAACCCAGGGAATACCACAGTATATGCCTTCAAAGACAAGGTCAGAGTAAGCTACTCTCCTGTTGAGCAATCTATTTCTGTAACAAAAGGCATGCTTTGTATCACAGGTCTATAATGATCTGACACATTTTGTAGGTCAGTCTCACAGAGCACCTAATATATAGATAATACTGAGACTATGCAGGGAACACCACAGATACATGTATCAACTACTTTTTGTTCAGAAATCAGGAAATAATGATCTCACTGTAAAAGACAGAAAATGTAAAATATATTTTTCACTGAAGTCCAATTGAGGAATACTCACTTGAAATAGAGGATACAAATTCACTTCCATTCTCTGTCAGAAAAGATTCAAACAAGTCCTTAACGAAGTGTAATTCTCTGCATGATACATATAGGGGAACTGTTAGGTCAGCACTTGAACTGGTGATGGAGCACCTGGTGAAGGGCTGTGGCTGTCCCAGGAAGCACAGGCACATTGTTCACACCTGTGTTCCCCACATGACCAGAAGGAGTAAACCCAGCGTGGATGCAACCTGGGCTCATATATAGGCCTGTCACAGATAGTGGGATGTTTCTTGGACCTAGGCTGTATAGTTAGAGAGCTCCTTCACCAGTTGGGTGAGTTTGACCCTTTTTTCTATATGTGGCTATTAGCCTACTTACAATGTTTTAGCTGATACTGTTAAGAATTTGTTAGAAGCAATTCTGCTACTTTATGGAGCAAGAAAAAAAACAAACCAGTATATCACAATTTCTCCTTCCTATTGTTCAAAAATAATAAAATATCTACAGTCCCTTTTGATAATTTTAAAAGTACATTCTTTTGTTGTATATCACTGATAAAGTACTAAAGCTAGTAGTAGATTAAATGCTCAGATACCAATTAAGCAATTTCAGGTTTCTTTAGTAACCTCAGATGAGTTCTATTGGATTCTTGCAATTAGTCACTGATTAAACATCTCTTCTACTGCATGTGATGTTTTGGGTCTGTCCCCTATTAGGTGGATGCTTACTCATCTATATTGATTAACAGTCTAGTAAATAATATTGCAATAATTTAGCTTTACATTTTATGGCTGTATTTTTCCTGAATTCAGATTTTGTACTTTAGTAGTCTATCAGTTCCCACTTTAATGGTTTCCTTATGACTAAGAAAGTTTGTTGGGGGAGTTCATGCCCATGGGAACTTGCTGCTCATATCTCTTTTCTTTTGACTTAAACAAAATACAAACAACAATATTACTAAGTTTTTGTTATTTTCTCTACTAGATACACTGTTCTTGAGAGTGAAAATTGTATTCAACTTTCAACAGGAACCTGCTTAGGACTCAATTTCTTGTGTTTTTATTTTCTCCAGCACTATCTTAAAAATCATGAGGGTCATTAAGGTCAGAAACCTGTAAGATTATGGAGTCTAACCATCTGCCTACCACCAACGTTGCCCACTAAACTATGTGCTGACGTACTATATCTCCATGTTTCGTGAATGTCTCCAGGGGTGGTGACTCCACCACCTTCTTGGGTAGTCTGTTCTAATGACCAGCCACTTCTTAAGAGAAGTCTTTCCTAACATCCAACCAGAACTTTCCCTGGCGCAATGTGAGGCCATTACCCCTCATCCTACTGCTGTTACTTGGGAGTTCATATCTCTGTCAATCTGCAAATCCCTATCATGACTTAACACATAAGGAAAGACTATTTTAGATTCCCAACAACACAGATTATTAAAATACAAAGACATTTTGGTTAAGCAGATTGTTGCTAGACAAGAACTCCAATAGTTCTGAATCTTCTCATGCCACTTCATGCTGCAGAAACACGTTTAGGAAGATAACGTTTTAAGATTTTAAGCCAGGGCTTGGGAAGGAGAAATGAGTTGAATAAGGAAATTAATTGTAATTGTTATTTGAGTAATAATTTAAGATTGCACACAAAAAAAGGTAAAATAACTGTTTTATTTAATAGCTAAAGATCAACAAGGTTTGGCATGGTTTTCAATGGCACTGATAATCAGCTGCCACTAACTTCCGTCACACTGAAATGTATGTCTACTTCACCTGCATTCTGTTTTGGAAATTGAGTCCTGTATATTGCAAGATTTTCAGGACAGAAGGCATATGTAATCTGTTCTATTATTCTGTGAAGAAAAAAATACCTATTTAAAGAATATGTAGAAAGAATACGAAGACATTACAGACTTCATGCTGATTAAAAACTATTTGAAAACTAGATGGATTGTAATGGATGATCAGTCATACCATGTAAAATTAATATATCAGCCTTGGATATACTCCATTCCTTCATCAAATACACTCCCTTGACACAGATCAAAGCAGGTATATATTTAAAAACTTATTTCCAATAGAATTGAATAGGTCAAAGATGATGTGCTACTCCAGGATATGTGGTAATAGAATGTCAAGGAACAAGCTGTAAGCTGTTTGTTACTTAAGATACTCAAAGAATTAATTTTATGCTGGCATATACTGTAATTAGAAATAGCTCTGTGCATCATGATTAAACTAGTAGCTATGGAAACCAAGGCACATGAGAATAAATCTAAAAGGAGAATACTGAATATACCAATCATAAAACTCCTCTAATCTGTTTATTTTTCATCTTTTCCATAATGCAAATTGGATTTCTAAGGGTAGATACTACTTTGTTTTTCTTAACCTTTTTATATTTGGAAAGAATATTGCTTCTTATCAAACGCATAGATTCTGTTTCCATATTAGTTTCTTAACCCACACAGCCTTGGGTGTTAAAAGCACATAATTTTAATGATCATTTTGTATTAACTAATTATATAGTTATCTCTTTATAAAATAAGAGATCTATAGTTTCAAGATAATAAATCTCCATTGTGCTCCATCCCATTAGCCATTATGGTAGCAGTCTGCTGATCTTTCTCTAGTTTACCAATCTCCTTATGGAAGCAGGAGCACCTTGCTATGTTGGCTACAATTACTGCGGCTGCTAGGGATAGAGATAGCTTTCATTACCAGATACTGGCTCATATTTAATACCACCATTCATCAGGGCTCTCAGATTATTTTTCACAGCATTGTTCCTTAGGCAGTCACTCACCAGTTTGTGCCATTGAATGAGTTTATTCCAGTCTGGATGCAGGACTTTGCACCTGTATTTATCAGATTTCACCAAATACCTTTTTGGTTTGATCCTATAGCTAGTCAAGGTTCTTCTGAATAATAGCCCTGCATAGATTCCAATGTATAGACCACCTCTTTTCCTCACCCATTTCACTGTCATTCATAAGCGTGGTAAAGGATACCTTCCATCCCATCATCAATGTCAAAGATAAAAACATTAAGCAATATTTGCACCAGTAGCAAACCTTGAAGAATGTCATTTTTAACCAGCCATAAATTAGGCTTCAAGCTATTTACTTTTTTAACAAATACAGTGCAGTGGCTTTCTCAACCATCCTATGGCCTCCATCCCGTCTCTCCAGTCTGGCTACCGAAGTGCTACAAGAAATCATGTCAAAATACCTGATTAAGTCAAGGTAAACTACCTATGCTGTTCTCCCTTTGTCCACAGAGCCAGCTCTTTCATCATGGAATGTAATCAGGTTAGTCAGCCATGATTTGTTCTTGGTAATCCATGCTGGCTGTTCTCAATTACCTTCTTTAAATCCTCATGCCTGAGAATGGCTTCCAGGAAGATTTATTCCATAATCTTACCGAGAATTGAGGTTGGCTTTTATGTTGTTCCCCAGGCTTCCTTCCCAACCTTTTTGAAGGTGGGTATGCTATTTCCTTTATCTATTTGCTAGAGACCTCATAGTGATCACATGTTTTCAGAAAAAATGGGGAATAGCCTCTCAAGCTATCACACTAGGTATAGAGGTCTGGGCATCTACTGACCTGAGAACTTTTCAAGTCTCTTTTCAAGAAATCTGTTTGTTTCTTCATTCTCCCAAAATGTCTTACAGTGTTTTTCTGAGCTGTTCCTTATCTTTCTTCATAAAAGCAAATATTGATGAAACAATATATGCAGAATAACATTTCAAAAGACATAGCCTTCTCAATTTTTATCTTTCCTGTTGCTTCGGCCTGTGTTTTTAGTTTCAAAAAGTCTCCCCAGCTACTAAAATTCCTCTCAACTGTAGGACCAAACAGTGCTGCATCTCTGTGCTAGGGGGTGGAACTAGCAATTTCAATGGGATCTCATCAACAATCATAGAATTGCAAGGTTGGAAACAACCTGCAAGATCATCTAGTCCAACCATCCTCCTACTACCATTGCTACCACAAGTCTCTAACCCATATCTCATAGTATCCCATCATAACAATATCAGTTCAGTATCATAGAAGTTTTCCTTACATGTCTTGAAATTCAATCTCTGTGATCTACAGTGACTATGTTGAACATTTTTCTACATTTGAAGTCATACCCTTGTCAGTAATAGTAGGTAATCATTTCACAGAATTGCTGGGGCTGGAAGGGACCTTGATATTGTCAAGTCCAACCTCCCTGCTAAAGCAGGTCCCCTGCACACTGGTGACCTATTGCACCCAGATGGGTCTTGAATATCTCCATAGAAGAAGACTATGGAGACTTGAGACAACCTGTTCCAGTGCTCACTGGTTTTGCAACAGTATTTTGACAACTGAAGAAGATAAAAGTCTTTATTTGTGCAAACTTTAGCACAGAAACATTTGTTTCTTATAGCTAATACATCATTTGCTCTGAAAGATGGGAAATCTCTCAAATTGCTTTTTTTTTTTTTATGATATTGAAATTATTTTACTTTTAGAAGCCACTTGGAAAATTTTGCCTCACAGAGTTCAGGTTTGTTGCTACTGAATTTTATATGTGGGAAGGAAAGGAAAAAAAATCTCATCCAATTACTAAAATGCATTAGTATTTAAGATAAAGAAATTACATCTAGCTAGAATGCCAGTAAAATTTTAGCAGCTTGGTTATCAAAAGAACTCCTAAACAGAAGTGTCGCTAGCAAAATATTCACTTTTTTCCTACACAAGTATCTGTTCCTTCATTCATTCATGTTTTTATCATCCTATACTTCCTCACAGTAATAACTTCAATGATTGCCTGAGCTGTCTCATTCAGTATCAAAGAATATCTGACAATTCTCTGACAATTATCTGACCAGTTTCACTATTAGCAACAGGTTTCTCAACAGAAGTCAAAGAATATACCATGAAAAGGAATTTTTTGTCACATTCCAGAGCATTTATCTTTTCAGAGATAACTGAAGTGCTGCTTATTCCACAAGCAACACTATGGAATCACTCTCCTCCAACATACTCCCTCTCACTTGCTGTTAATAAGATATGCTATTTTTTTTAACTGAACAATTATTATTCCTAGTTTGTTGGGCAACTGCTCACTCACCTGAAGCAATGCTGCACTGCTTCACATGCTTAGAAAACAGAAACAGCTACCTCCCAGAACTAAAAAAAAACATAAAAAAAAATTGGCAAGAACCAAAGTACATTGGCATAATGCCACTGGCACCTACTATCAGTCAGTACTACTAACCTGTAGCAAGTCCTGGACCACAACAGTCAGTATCAACAGTGATATTTGAGTGCTCATACCATGGCTCTACCTCTACTGAGCACAGCTCTATTACTGCACAGTAGCAGTTTAAAATGTGCTCTTATACTGGATTATCACAAAATATGCAGACTATGATGACTCATAATAGAAATATGTACATACTAATGGAACTACGTGCAAGTTCAAAGCACTATACAAATCACCTGCATTTTTTTTAGATTTGTTTCTACCAAATGTACAGAGCATACATTAACATTTTGCAACTTCCAATGCATGCTGACTGGCAGCAGCAGAAGCTTATCTACATGAGAGAAATCATTTCATGTAGGCTGAGAAGCACAGAATACAGTATGAGGAGATTGTTCTTGAAACTGGAAAGAGCCCAGATGTGACATCAATAACACATGTGCATTTCCTTTATTACAAGGAAACAATTTCAGAAGATGAAAAACAAGCATGAGAATATTTAAGCTGTTCTTTTTAGGGTTCTGCTCTAGGAGATGACAGCAATAGTACCTTAAACCACTACTACATCTAAAAGGAATTTCTATTTTTGGCAGCTACACCAGATTGTATTATTATATTAATGATTTTCAAGTGCACAGTTGTTATTTTCTAGCTGATGAAAGGAAATAGTTGAGTACTTGAGGTTCCCCACATACTTCACAATGAAGAATTACAAATATTCCAATTAGAAAAAAAATCAAATGAAAATTAATTCTTAAATTAATGAGCTTCACTTGTGTTTTTCCTCTGGGTATTGCTGATTCTGTATTTAAAATACAATCGCTGACAAGAACAACATTGTAATTACAATTGCTTACGCTTTCCTGATGACAATATATTTTTTGGCAGAACACTATCTGAGAAAACTTTAATTCATGTCTTCTAAGAGATGTCAAGAAAACAATTCATCTCACAGAATATATTAAAAGAAAAAGTAATTCCCATAGAGGTAGCTTGGAAAGTTAGGTAATATTTTGTTATTTTATTGTGGAGTTGAAGTTAAGCCCACTTCAAAATTTTCAACTATATGCATGTCTAGGAATGAATAACAAAGTTGAGTGCTAAGCTACTAGCCTTTGAAAACTATGACTCTTCCAAACTGAAGAGAGAGAATTTCCCCACTGATACTAATTTAATGCCATATTATACAGTATTTTCTATAGAAAGCTGGGTTTTGAAGGCTCTGACAAACAGGAAAGTAGATTTATCAGTCTCCTTGTACAGGTATATGTATGAGCTAGTCCTCAGAAAAATAAGAGACTAGAGTTTCCAAATTTCAGCTTACAACACAGCATTTCTAAATAAACTGGAATCAGCAGTACCTTGATTGAAAATCTGGTCATTAACACTGCAAGCAATCTTCAGTCATTTATCAGAACTTTGTATTTTTACCCAAGTTGATTATCACATTGTAATCAGCACCACATTACATCACAGTTAAAATTTCCTGTAATAAAAAGGATGTGGCATACATTCTTTTTTTTCTTTTTTTTTTTTTTTTTAAATTTTTATGCCAGCTATGACACTGTAAACTTTTCCTAAGCCTGTATCTGTACATAAACCTGCTGACCCAAGGATTAGGGGAAAAGAGCAATCCATCTTTGAGGTTTTTGGAGAGAATGAGATTGAGAAAGCTCTGAAGCTCTTGAAAAGACTTGGTAGAAACTAAGGGAAGCTCAATAGAAGAAGCATGGATGATGGCACTGGTATCAAGACAAAAGATCTTGTCTTATCAAGAAATAATAATGCATTTTACAATACTTGGAGTATTTGTATAACCAAGCTGTACTTCAAGTCAGCAGTTAGCACAATGCGTCAGTTTGTAGAAGTTAACACAAAGCACCTTTGAAAAACATCTCCATAATGTGCTCTCAATAAGATCTTTATCTTATTCTCCATTTCTTTAATGGCAGGCAGGCAAAGATGCAAAGACATGCAGCATGTCCTCAGAAAAACATTAATCAGCCTGACTTCATTCAAGGAAATTCCCATAGAAAAGTATTTCCACTCACCTAAAAACCCCATGTTGTAGTCATTGTTGGTTTGTATGTTGTTGTTTTACGTTTTTTAATAGCAACTACCATAGGTTAAGGAAAGTGAAAGAAATAAAAGTAATGAAGAAAAAGCAGGATAGTAAGAAACAAAGATATTCTAGATAATATTCTCATTTTTGTTTTGTTCTGCTGTTTTTAAATGCTTTCTATCTAGAAAACTGCACTCTTATGAATTCTCAGTGAGAGAAAGCTCCCCTTAGTTAAGGGGAGATAGGAACAAATAGGAAGCAGGTTATGAAAATCTGTACAAACGGGACCGAAAGGGCAGACTTCAGACCCTGTAGCAGAAGGCTCGCAGCGGCTTGCAGAGGCGCATTGCCCTCTGCTGGGTGTACCGCCTGCTGAGGCTCTGGGAAACCTGAGCTGCGTCTCCTGGTTACAGGCGATGAGAACGCTGGGAATTGCAGGACGTAGGTGTGTGTTTATTGGTGCTTTAAATATAGTCAGCTGTTATAGAGAAAATAGAGAGGTTTTTGTGTGTTGTGTGTGGTTTTTTTCTGTTGTTGCTGGTTGTATTTTTTTAATTTACTTTTTTAGTAATGAGTGGCATCAAAGAGCCACACTTTTTATTATATTTTTTTGTCAGCTGTTGCTGTAAAAGGGGAGCTTGTCACAAACCTACTATCCATGCTTCCCTGCTGCTCTACAGGATACCAAAATAGGCAGTTCTTGGGACCAGAGAACTCCAGTTGTCCTCTAGAGTTCGCTAAAGAAATGGAGGAATCTCAAAACCTTAGAGGGAAAGACAGCAGAAAGGAGCATTTGCAGCATTCCCTTACTGTCAGGGACTGTTTTTTTTACCGCAGCCTTACACAGCATTTACAGCATAAAAGCCTTCATCAGCTAACTTTGATAATGATCAACTGCTTCAGCAAGCTTTTTCTTTTTGTACAGATTTGAAATAGCTGCTCAGATCAATTGTGTTACTCTCCATTTCCATGCTACAGAACATTACAAAACTGTAAAGGAGGCCTGAAAGAAACCCTCCCCATGGGGCAGCAGTCTAATAAATGAACAAGCCTGAATGAGGTATAGAGGTGCTCATAGGCAGCCCAGCCAGTAATACTATCACCCTTGTATGTTTTTACAGGACCAACTACCATCCTGTTAATGCAGGTAACACAGGCAGCTTACAGGAAAACAAAACCTATCAAGGAAAAAAACAAACAAATAAAGCAGAACCAGCCCATACTTGCTGGTGCACTGACTCCTCTGGGAACAAGAAGACAAAGTCAACAACTTTTATGTTGATCTTTAAGATTCTAAAAGCACTGAAAAATCACTTCTCCATCCTCTAAATTAATCTTGCTGCTTGCTACATTTCTCAGAAGTGCCAAATGAAATAGCTAGCCTCAGCAAGCAGAGCTGATAAGGCTGGTAGATGGGATCTCTCAACAGTAACGCAAAAGCTTTGAATTTGTTACTGGAAAATAATGTTCTGAAAGCTGCAAGATTTGCAGTCCGAAAGGAAAACTCACTTGGCTTATCTTTTCCAGAGCTACAAGTAAAAGTAGCAAGGAATAAGAAAGGAAAGAAAAGGGGGAGAAAAAAGAAAAAAAAGGAAAGAAGGAAAGGAGGGAGGGAGGAAAGGAGGTAGGAATAAAGGAATGGATGGAGGGAAGGAGGGAGAAAGAAAAGAAAAAAGGGAAAGGAAAATAGTACACAATTGCACTAATACCAATGCATGAATAAGACTGAGTTTGTAGATATGATTAGGTAGAGACAGAATACATAAGATCTCTGGTCACTTGGTTTTTGGTTCCACATTTAAAATTGCTCAGATGAAAGCAACATTTTCCTGCAATAGCACAGAAGTCCAAAAGCAGATCCGTTACTTCTACTCTTATAAAATTTTACATATAAAAAGGAAGCTATTCTTCCTATGCTTTTGAAGGTTTCAGATTTTTTGTAAGAGCTACTGGGAAGTTAACAGTTGATCTTTAATGTTGATGATTAACATGTCAATCCTAACGTTCATCATTTATTTCTCTTTTGCTTTTTACTTAAGTTATTTAGAATTACTCTCTTCAGTAGCTTGGCACTGCAGTTAAAAAACTCAAAAACTGGTGATGACTATGTAAAGAAAATTAATATAGCTATATAAAACACAATATATTAGCTATTCTTCTAGGTTTGCCATACATCAACCTAAGATATGCTTGTGCACAAATGAAAGCTTTCAAAAGGTAAGAAACTGCGCACATAAATACTGTAACTAGCTTATGTCAGACAAGTTTTGAACAAATTTAGCCTTTTCCTTGCTCTGCTTTGTTTAAGATATGAAAAATTACATGACAGATAAAAACAGTGATATATTTGTCTAGATTAGAGTAAAAGTGAACTACCGTCACAGTTCTAAAAAGTAGAGTTCATTAATTAGAGCTCAAAAACATACAATTTCCAAAACTTAAAATTGAAATGGTACAATGCATTTATCTACCACAGTAGTTCTGCTGTGCTTCCCTAACACTGTGTTTGAGATTTCAGTAAACTTTGAAGTCACATTGCCTTCAAAACTGACCTTGATATTCATCTCCGTTTCAGTCACCTTCAAGTGAAATCCTGTCCCATTGAAAATGAAAAAACTTTTGTTTGACATAGTGAAAGGCAGAATTCATTAACCCAGTATCAAAATACTATAATGCTTTCTAAAGTGCAAGATTTAAGGTGCAATGCCTTTATAAAGATTGTTACAGTACATTTTACTTAAAATAAATCTCACAATTTTACCAATTTGAAAACAACAACATCTTCATTCTGGAACTTAGTTCAGTTCCATTTATACTCACCGCGTTGCTCTCCTGAAAAACACTGATTTAGCCTCCAGAAATGATTAAGCGAGCATGAAGAAATTACACCTGCATGAAAGCACTTGACAAGAAATATAATATCCTATTTTATTCAATGAATACTGAAGGATTTGAGTGGCACTAAGGTGACGTGTGGTGGGAAAGAGAGCAAGAATGAAGTTGGAAAGAGATGAGTATCAAATTAAATTGTTGCTTAATACTTTGTTCTCTGCATATGAAGGATTAATTCTTAGAACACTGAACTACACATAAAAAGAATGTGTGAACTCCAGCTCCTTTTCTGACTCTTCAATCAAACTGTCATAGCCTGATATTGCATTACTTGAGGTTGAATATTATCCCATACTTCCAAGCTGCCAGTTTTCAACCTGTGATTAAGAGAAAACGATAGAAGGGGGGAAAAAATAAAAAATCATGTAAGAGAACTCCTGCCAGAGGGGCTACAGTAAGTTAGATTTAAACACTAGAAATAGCACAGCAAGGCAAGAAGGCTGGAAACAAATGTGTGCCTGGTCCCTGAAAGGCTATTCAAAATAAACAGAATAGGGCAGGAAAGAAGTAGCAAGAAAACAGAACAGTAGGGGACAACTGAAGTATAAGGAAGGACACGGAACAGTAAAGTGATGACTTCACAGATCCGGGACAGAGATCAGACTTTAGCTCTCCCTCATGTACAGTCAGTGAACTCATAGGGCTACCTCAAAAACAAAGCTCTATAACATATGCAGACTCTAGCCAATTTCCAATCTCGTGAAGCAGTGAGGTCTGCCCCTGCACACATGCTGCAGACTCTGCAATGGAAGAATGCAGCACCACTGCATGTCCCCTGCACACTCTGTATGCCCCAGGGAACTCAACAGCCTGTACACAAATCAGTGTTAGCCATGGCACTGAATCTGAACTCACTAAATGAACCCTGTTTAGATCCAGTTGGGGTTGTTAGAGCAAGAGAGAAAGACTTTGCTAGCAAAAGCAGTAACTTCAGTCTTTATGTCTCCAGACTGATGGATCTGGGCCTTAGCCCGCATTACATTCCTGTGCGTTCAAACATTTGTAGCTTCAGCATTCAGTACAAATATGCATAAATAATCACTCAGAAATTGCCTTATATGAATGCATGATACAAACAAGATTTAAAATGCAAGCAAGTGCCTCTGTAGCAATTTCAGTAACGGCCAAACATTTTATCTTGAGCTGAAAACTGATTCTGAGAAAAGACTTGTCACTACCATGCTGGCCGTGGCCTCCCACAGCCATCTGAGTGTAGCCATGGTTACAGACTGTAAGGGCACAACCAGGCTTGCTGTCTCTTCTCCCAGTCTTCTACACCAATGTTAGGACTCACTGCACTTCACTGCACCTCGTATTGCCCTGTGGCATCTCATCCTGTCTCATGGCACCTCAACCTTCATTTCTTGTGACCTCATCATGAAGTTACCCAAATTCGTTGTAAGTGATAAGAGTTTGCAGCTCAAACAAGGATAAATTTAAGCCAAGGCATAATAATTGTAGTAGAGCTAACAATATGTTCTTCATTCTTTCTAGCTACAAAGAATTACTGAGAATGAATAGAAGAACAGAAAGGGGATTGTTAAAGACCTAAAATTATTCCTGTTTTCTGCCATTATCTAAGACAAAAAAAAATCAGGGTTAGTTGTTATCAAATATAAGCAACTCAGAACAAAGCTTCTGAGTCAACGGATACTTCATACACTTCTTTATCTATGAATTCATATTAGCTCCAAGACAGGAAAAAAGAAACTTAGCTTGTGGGGGTTTAATTTACTGTTAAATGTAAGCTGAGAATACTTGTCCAAGTTTAATTTGAAATGTATGAAATAAATCATTTGAGAGAAAAGATAATTACTGCCTGTGATTACTGTGAAATAGAAGGTGTTTTTAGTGGGACTGAGTGATAGGAAAGTTAATGCCTTTCTCTCTTTCTTCTTGTAAATATTAGAAGAAGAAAACAACAATAAAACAATAATTCTTGTATGGTTGGAAAAATCTTGGATCTTACTACTAGCAGTCTGTTTACCTGCAATTTTTAGTGTAATGGAGGAGAAAACATTTCTTCATCTTATCTAAGAGATCTTCTTACATTTTATCTTTTTTCAGAACATCGAGCATAGACTTTTCTAGAAGCATTTCATGATGTGTATGGGAACTGCTGAATCACGGCCTGAACCTCTGATTGATCACCTGAGGCAAACAATGAGTCAGCCACCAGAGCACAAGTGAAGGCAATTCACCTGTGCTGCCAGAAAGGTGGGGCCTGCCTCCACCCCTCCTAGACCCATTTAAGAGCTGACCACCAGTAGAAAAGGACCTCTTCTGAAGATTCTTTCTCTGGAGTTTTGCTGTGAGCCCAGGACGTGGGTAAGTATTCTATCTATTCTCTTTTTGTTATTGTAACCTGCTTAGCCAAACTTTCTTGTTTATTTCACAGTTACAACATCTTTATATTCATTGATTATACAATGATGTAAAAAGATGCTCTAGAAGCAGATGCAGGAGCCACCTATGATTAGCGCTGACAGTTGTGTTCTGTATGCATATGTTTGATTTTTTTTTTTTTTAAATACTTTTAAACAAATTCTGATTCTGAAGTCTGTAGAATACTGGTAGAAGGTTACAGAAGCTTACAGTTGTAGCAGAAATGCTAAGTCACAGTTTGAACCAGTGACTTGTTCAAAGCCTCTTCAAAGTGGCTATGGTATGCTGCAAAGAGTTCCACTCCATGGAGAGATTCAGCACATATTGCTGCCTGCCCTGCTTTTGTATCCTTTTTCCACCATAAACCACGTCTCTCTCAGCTAAAGGTCATCTCTTTCCTGGCAATACAGCCACTAATTTGTTATTTAAAATGTGTAAAATGTCCACAAGGACAGGTCAAAGCATCAGATAGGACCATCTGTACATCCTCCACAATACCTGCAAGCTAGTGTAACAGGACATGGAGGGTCATTCAGTAGCCACTTAGCCTAACATAGAAGGCCTGGCTAGGAAGGCTTAGTTGGGTCAGCATATTTGGCATACCTGGGGAAGGGAACAAAATCAGCCTCAGCACTTTTTGGTTTTGAAGGCATTTTAATTAGTATCAGTATAACACTGAAGTTACTTTTTTTTGTTCAGAAATAAATGGAGTATCTAGCCTATTGCAAAAAAAAAAAAAAAAAAAAAATTAAAGGGGGAAGGGAGGAGGGTGGCAGAACAACAAAAAAGCGGTGTTCCACATGAGGAATTTCTTATCAGTTATGATCCCAGAAAGATCTGCACCAAGAGTCTGTAAAGTATTATTTGAAAGCTATATGAGATAACAAAAATGAAGACATAATAGTATAGATAATCTTACCTCCCTTTAGGTGCTAGGAATCTCAAGTTTCATCAAATGGGTCTCCATCAGCAAGGCAGTACGCTGTGCAGAGTCTGTCTGTAGAAGGAGTTTCCCATGTTGGTTATTTGAGCTACTGTAGGATTTTTCTTACAAGAAAACAACTAAATTATTTCCACTGTTAAACAGAAAAGATATCCATTGCAATTTTAATCAAAGCAAGGCCGTGCAGGTGCCATAACTACCAGTACCTAGTGGAGGCTGCCTATTAAAATAAGCTGGCAGAGTTTATCCTTCTGCTAAGGGGTAGCTGCATCACAGTGTAGCCTGAAGGGACCTAGCAAACAGGCTCTCTGTGAGAGACTGTAAAAGATCGTGTGGAACCCGGTGAGAGATTCACTGCAATGGCAGTTTAGATACCTTCTCATGTCACTCTAACCTTCGCATGCTTCTCTTAGAAGCACTGAGAGAAAAATTCACATTCCTCCTGGAGGTTTGATGGAGGATTCCTCTAGAAAGGCGCTGTGTCAGAAAGCCCAGCTGAAGTGCCTTTACACCTGTGCATGCTGCATGGGAAATAAGCAGGAGGAATTGGAAACTGTGATGCACTTAGAAAATTATGATCTGGTTGTATCACAGAAATGCAGTGGGATGATTCCCATTGCTGTGGAATACTGCTGTGGAGGGGTATCCACTACGTAGGAAGTGGGGGGAGTTATCCTATTTTAAAGAGTAGATAGACTCTGAGCAGCTTCCTCTGAGAAATGGTAAGGAGCAGCTGGAGAGCCCGTGCGTTAGAATTAAGGACAGGACTACTAAAGGGTGCCTGGTGGTAGGGATCTACTACATGCCACCTGATCAAAGGATGCCTGCTGCATTGTAGCCTTCCAGTATTTAAAAGGAGATTATAAACAGGAGGAAAATCAACTTTTTTACAAGGGTAGACCGTGATAGGACAGGGGAGTATGTTTTAAGGAGGGAAGGATTGGAAAACTACTGATAATCACTAGGCAGAAGGGATCTGTCATCTTGGAACTCCTTAGGTCATGCAGAACCTCTATTTTCAGAATCTAGCCAGTACAAGTCTTTAAGGAAAGTGGGGCTTTCTGACTTGGTCTGGTCTCATTTACAAATTTTGGGTTCTTAGACAAATACTCAATTCCCATAAATTAATTCCAGGCAGACATAATGCTGTAACTACCAGTGTGGTAGCTCTTATTAAGGAGCTTAGTCTGGATTATTTAAAATTATTTTAGACATAGCAAAGACTGTATGTATCTAACAAAACAAATGCATAAACTAAGTGTAATGAATATATTATCTTTCAAGCATTTTCTTTTTCTGACACCTTTCAGTATGCAATTCTCAGCAACAATGCAGAAAAATAATCATCAGTCTGAGTCCTACGGGAAGAAGAAAAATGCATGACTGCTGCCAGGCAGCAGAATAATGGTATCATATGATCATTCATAGAAATAAAACATTCCTAGTGAAAAACTAAAGTAAAATATTGTTTGCTGACTCTCACTGGAGGTCAATCACATCACAGAAATGAAGTGAAAGTCAGCAAAGTTTTAAGTGATTGATTCTACAAGTGGTGGAAAATTACATTCCATTTTTGATTCAATTTAAAGTTTTATTTCTACTTTTATTGTGTTATTCATATATAGGATGAATAATTTATGTTCTGGTTTAACAACAGGGAAAGGAGAAAACGTAGAGCTCTGGTAAGGAAAAGAATGAGATGAGGTCTTTTCCAACCTCGGTGATTCTATGAATGAAGCTGTAGTTCTCTAATGTGTGGGCTGCTGCCTCACCGTATGTACTGCACTAATATAAATGACTCTAATGGTGATACAGTAAATTGAATCAGGAAATAGTTTGGTCTGAAAAATAATTCAAGGGAAAGCAGTTGTTCAGTAAACAAATCTGCAAAGCCAGCATCCAGACACATGAACAACTGAAGAAAGTAAAGAGTAGAAGAGAGGGGGGAAAAAAAAAACAAGCAGATGCAAAGGGCTGTAATTAAATGAGTGTCTAGTAAAGATCTGTGGTTTAAAAGCTCATGTGAAATACCTGATGTCATGGTGGTGGAAGGAGTTGCTGCTGAACAAATTCTTTGACTCACTGAGATTGAGGGGAAAAACTTGTAGCTCTCCTCAAATACTTGAAAGGTGATTGGAGTGAGGGTAGGGTTGGGCTCTTCTCAGTGTTGACAGGATGGGGGGAAATGGCCTTAAGCTGTGCCAGAGTAAGTTTAGGCTGGGTATCAGGACAAACTTCTTTACAGAAAGGCAGTTCCAGTTAAGCACTGGAATAGGCTCCCCAGGGAGGTGGTTCAGTCACCATCCCTGCATGTGTTTAAAAACCGTTTGGATGTGGTGCTCAGGGACATGATTTAGCAGAGGGTTGTTAGAGGTAGGGTAGTATGGTTAGGTTGCGGTTGGATTTGATGATCTTTAAGGTCTTTTCCAACCTGAGAGATTCAGTGATTCTATTCAGTGTGGTGTCAAAAAGGAAGCACAGATAGCTCAGTGGTTCAAGATTCACTTACAAACGAACACCTGTAGGCTCTTTTCCCTGAGGGTGTAAGGCCAGCACTCCCCTGAGATCATGGGAGCGCTCCCAGTCTGCCTTTCCCTCCTGACACTCGCAGCGCCCCACCGCCGCCATGGCACAAAGCGGAAAGCCCCTGCGTGCCGCCCAACAACTGATGCGGAGCGGCGCATCCAGGCTCCCGCGCGCCCCTCGGCGGCTCTCCCCGAGCTGCCGTCAGCGGCTCCAATCGGCGCGCGGCGGGGCGGGCCCGTCGGGTTGCCCGGGCGACGGGATTGCTTTGCCCCTGCGCTGCAGGAAGGCAGGTGAGGACTGGCGGCCGTTAGACTGGTCCTCGTCTCGGCGGACCCTGCCCCGCCGCGGGCGGCGGTTGAGCTCGTTTGTCTGCGTGCGGTGTTCTTTCGCCTACCTGCAGCCTCACCCGGGGGAGCTGCCGGGGTGCTGGGCGGCTGGCGGAGGTGCGTAGGGTCGTGCTGGGGGGTGGTGTTGGGCTTTGGCGTGGTGGTTGGCAGTGTTCTGTTTTATGCCTCTCTGCAGGCGTTCTCGTGTGGAAACGGGCACTTTTAAGTAGGTAAATGTGGGGGTAGGAGTAGAAGTAGTAATACACCTGGAAAGTATTTGTCCTCCGCAGGAAGAGCTTTGGGCTTGTTTGTGCTTCAGGTGCCTACCGTGCCGGGTGGGTGGGAACAAAAACAAGTGCAGAGAATCATAGAATCATAGTTTGCGTTAGAAAGCACCCTGAAGATCGTGTCGTTCCAACCCCCTGCAATAGGCAGGGACACCTCCCATAGACCGGGTTGCTTAAAGCCCCATCCAGCCTGGCCTTGAATGCTTCCAGGGAAGAGGCATCCACAACCTCACTGGGCAACCTGTTCCAGGGTCTCACCACCCTCACAGTAAAGAATTTCTTTCTAATATCTAATCTAAATCTACCCTAACGATTTTTTTCAAACAAAAAAAGCAATGTACAGTCTGAGCAAACAAGCTCATGAAGATAAGCTTGAGACAGTTGATACTGCAAAAAAAAAAAAAAAGTAGTTAAAACTAGTTCTGTTAAATTCCTCCCTTGTCTTAGGGATGCTCCTTTATGTAGAAATGGTTGTATGCAATTTGTGAGACTGCTTTGGAAAGCTTGAAAATAGCAAGTGTAGAATCCAAGTCTGGGTTTTTTGGAATGCAGTAGTAAGCTTCATAAACCTGAACTTTAAAATCAGTAAGGAGCTTCATGTTCTTAATAGTTGTCCTAACTACAGCATAATATAAAATATAAGTAGCTGAAAACTTGTCTTCAGCCCCAAAACCAGTTGTTTGAAGAATATATTTTTTTGAATGACACCCATTTGTTCCTAAAAACATCATAAAGAATCCATTGTGTCTCTTTATAATTACATACTATTACAAGTATGGAGGTTTCTGCTTATGAGTACTTCATTTAAAAAATTTTGTCGTGACCTCCTGCAGCTTCCTGCTTTTTGCAGAGGCATTCAAGGTGGAGGTTTCTGATAATGAGCATGTATGGCAAGCAATCAGATGTTATTCAAATTTAGCACAGTATTATTTTGTCTGTTATTCATGATAAATTCCCATTGTTTTAAATTAAAGTTGGTGACCTTTGCACTCCCTATTCTTGATAGCACTAAAATAATGGAAATACCATTAGGTTGTGTGCAAATATCTTTTTACCTGCTTCTTTTCTTACTAGAAGTGTAACTATATAGGTTACAGATGTAGTCGAAGGTCTGTTAGAGGAAAAAATGTCTTGCGTTAATCAGTTATGTAAACTTCTGTGTTTACACTTATTTATGTTTTGCAAGTCAGAATTGTTCAAATATGTCAGTTAAGACCATAGTCAGCTCTGGCCAATTGTTGTAACCTATGCATGGGCAAGATGATATAAAGAACTTGTGAAGAAACGTAAGCAATATAAAACATTAAGGTAACTTGCAGGCGTTGTCTAACTTTTTGATTTATTGTTAATGTATGTCATAGTTGCTCTCCTCAACAAGGTCTTAGAATCATAGAATGGCTTGAAAGGGACCCTGAATTGCCCTGCTGGGCGTGGAGTTGTCACCCACCAGATCAGGCTGCCCAAGGCCCCATCCAACCTGGCCTTTGATACCTCCAGGGATGGAGCATACTCAACTTCCGTGGCAGCCTGTTCCTGTGCCTCACCACCTCTGAATAAAGATTTCCTGTGAATCATAGAATCACTAAGATTGGAAAAGATGAAGATCACCCAGTCTAACTGTTCACCTACCACCGATGTTTCCCCACTAAACCATGTCCCTTAGTACAACATTGAAGTATTTCTTGAACACCTTCAGGGACAGTGTTTCAACTGCCTCCCTGGGCAGCCCATTCCAGTACTTGACCACTATTTCAGGGAATAAGTTTTCCATAATACCCTACCAGAAACTAACCTCTTCTTGCAGTTTGTTTTTGGAGATGGAGTTTATCACATCTTTTTAAGATCCTCAATTTTATTTCTGTCTTGGATATAATTGTTTGCATTGTTTGCTCCCATTAGACAACATGTCTCTTATTCTGTAAACTCTTAATGAGACATGAACTGTATCACTTACTGTAGCCTGGGATCTAATCTCTCTCTCTTCAGTTCCTTTTTTTAGTTGCTACCAAATCTCTGAAAATAGCTATGATGGGAGACTGGTGATGGAATGAAAGAGGATATGTGAGATTCCTGAGATGAATTTAATAAATGAGTTCACATGCTTAGCTATACAAATTAAGACTTACCATACTGAAGTGTGTGGTTAGTGTTGAGCAGAGCTCCATAGTCATTTGTTATTAACCTTTATCTTTTTTTGTTCTTAACTTCCTGGTTTTGAACACACAAGTAGCTGTATCTCATTTAGATTTCCAGAGAATGGGGTGTAATCTTGTTGCAGATGAAGTGTTTTCTTTCCTGATGATTGGGTTGTTTGGGGGATTTTCTGTTGATTTTGTGGTTGTTAAAGTGTGTGGCCCCTCCTGTGAGCTGTTAACTGTGCAAACTGTTCTGTAAAAATTCTTAGACCTCCACGTTTTAGAAGATTATGCTGGAGACAGATGCTGCAGTGTTCAGTTGTTTTCCTAATAAAGTCATTTTTATCTTATCTGTTTTCAGCTTTAATTATTTTCCAAATTTGGGTTATCAGTTAGCCATCCATATTTTTTTTTTATTTAACCTCATTCAGCTAACCAAAATCTGTTAACGACAGCAATGATGAATTGAACTTTGATGGATATAAGATACTTGCCTCAAGTTTCACAAGCAGATGGTTATTTCTTTTTGTTATAGTTTTCTCTCCAACTTGTAAGTCATGTTCTTTGGGAGCCTGCTTGTGCTTCTGATGCTGAAAACTGTATGGCTTTTGCTACATTCTTAACATGTTAAGATAAATACACTCAAGTGTATTTTTCCTCATCTAATTTATATTTCCATACATTTGTATGGCAGATATAGAATAAGAAGTGCAATTGCCTTAACATCCAAATCAGCACAATACAGTTTAAAAACTGATTATTTGAGTATTTTCTTTGAAAGATGCTAGTTATCACTTCACGGATTTGCCTTTTTATAGTTTCAATTGTTTTTTGATATTTTTTTCTTTGAAAAACATATTAGAATGGAATAACTTGCATGCTATCTACATCAGGACAAATTCTATGGGCGTGGTGAAACAAATAGACGTAGCATGTTTCTTGCCATATTATCTATTTTCTGACAGTCAGAAACTGGGATACTAAAGCCCTGATCACATCCAGGTTTGATTTATGTGTTGTGCTTATGAAACGGAGACCAGTATTGCAGCATATAATTAGCTTTGGGTAAGGTTATAATTTTTCTCCACACATAAGCAGTGTGTCTTCCTATTTTTGCATTATTAAGAAACTTAAAAATCAAAGATATGTAATTTTCCTTTTTCTTCTGTGTTGTAACAGTTCTTCATTGAATTTGAATAGAAATGTCTGCTAAACAGTAGTAACAGTGATCTGCATACATAATTATACTCATATTTTTTCCTAGTAGATGTTGAAGTTATTTTCTTAGAAAAAATATAACTGAAAGTTTCATTGAATTTGTTTTTCTAAATCCAGTTACAGAATAATCTTAGGAAGATATGTGATCAAGTCCAATCCACTGCTATTGTTGGCAGCTAAAGCCTAATCTCCTTCATAAACTGATAAAGCTTAGTCTTTAAGTTGGCTACGTTTTTGTCCTTGTACTCTTACATGAAGGTTGTTCTAAGGTCTCGTGCCAATGTGGTTCTAGAGATGATGATGGTGTTTCATGGGTGTTATTAACAGCTTGTTCTGATCACTGTGAGGTGGCCTGGCTATCCTATATGCTATCTTGTCTTGATAAGTCCGTGTAACTTCTTGGAAAGAGCAAATGAGGGGGAGAAGGGAAGGAGAGACGACGTGCTTGCTTTTGTGCTATATGTGTAGTCTGGGAGGAGTGGGGGGAAAGACCTAATTCCTGGCTGACCTCATATAATAGGCTCCGTGAGACCTAGGCTGGTTATGGCTTATTGCACAACCTTACTGTAGGCATCCTATTTTTTGATTTCTTTTAGCACATTAATAGTTATTACGTACTTCATGTTCTCACTGTAAAAGTTAATAAAGCACAAATTAGTAAATAAAACCAGAAGGGTTTTTTACTAGAGATACTGATACAATGAATTTACATAATGTCATACATATTATGAAAGAAAAACAGTGGATTTCTATACTCTAGTAACTAAGGATTTCTAAATAATGTTGTTGTTTTTAGCTTTTTTGTCTTTTTATCATTAATTCTTATCGTTAGTATTATGGCTTCAAAATATGTGGGGAAAAAACTAATGCAAACTGGTCGTTAGTCTTTAGAATATTGATAGTCAATAGTTTATAGTAATATTATGGAATATATTATGAAATAATATCTATGATGTGGATTGACAGAATAATTCTGTGAAAAAGTTCCAAGTGAGCTTAGGAAATACCAATTTCTGAAGTCCAGTTCTTTGAAAATCATTCTTTTCAAAATCTGCTTAATGCTGATTTAGGGCAACAGAACATCAAACTTGTCCATATTGTTTCTTATATAGTCAAATACCTTAAAATTTCTGAGTAAGATTTTAAATAGAAACAAGCAGTTATTAGAAATGCATTTGGAGAAAAATAGTAATATGTAGTTGATTTGACATAGCGTATTAGAAAAAATAGAAAATCTGATCCAAGAAGTTTCAGAAGTATCAGATTAATCAAGATACAGAAGTTGTAACTGCTCATCTGTTTTTGAAGATATTTTGTCAGAACTGAAATGAATTGCTGGCTTCAACAATTGTCAATAATATGGGAGAACAGTATCAGCTTGTTAATTTCGATGTCATTTAGATCTTGATTTTCAGATGTAATATTCTGTCCTGTGTGTTTTAGATAAAGTATATATGAATGTTATATTTAGAGATATGTTTTAGTGTTTAGAGATTGAGGCCACAATACTCTTCAGTTTATCCTTTCTGATTCTTTTGAGGATATGTGTTTGTAAAGAACTTAATCTTACAGTGAAAAGTGTTCAGAAGTAAGATCAACATTGATAGCACTACAAGAAAAACATGACTTTTGTAAATCTTGAATTTTGTAGCTCTGAACTTCAGTGACACATTACAGTGTTTTTATGCTAGGATCAAAATTTGCTATCACTTCATTTATGTCTTAGCTGATTTTTCTTTCTATATTTATGTCTAGTCAGTTAAACACTGGGCCAGTAATTCTTCTCCAGTAATGCAAATAAAACAAGAGGGAGGCAAGGGGATCTTGTTGGAGATTCCTGTGTACCTTCTAAGTGGAAGCAGGTTCTTTCCTTTGTTTCTGTGTGCATAGCTGCCACGTTTGGGTATATCCTCACTTGCTGTAGTCCAGGATTTTGCTACTCTGCTATCATTACTGTGCTTTCCATCGCGTTGTAGCATTACAGTGTGCCAAGTGGATTTTTGGTTGACTGCATACTATGCTATTTATGAAATGGAGGTAACTGATGTAGGCTTTGAACAGCAGCATATCTCAGTTAGTGCTGAATTAGTAAGGCTATATACCGTATGAAATCTTGAGCAATGTGCCCTTTTCAAGAGGCAGAGCAGCCTGAAACAGGCTTTCCTAAATATGCTGGTATTAATATACTCAAAGCTGTGGTTTTTAGGTTGTGATAAAGCAGTAATGTCACTGATGTTTAATGAATCGTATGCACTTCTTTATCATTTAGTCACAGACCAAGGATATTGTTGAACACTTTATCAGTTGTTTGAATTGATGTATCTGATATAAATCTGTATTTCTGATGTAGTTTGATTTTACATAGAATTGCACACTTTACATTGTTTATGGTTGATGTGAAGTCTTTAAAGTCCGGAAGAACTTCAGCAGTATGGTGGGAAGCTCCTTTTTTTATGTATGTATCTGTTGAATGGAGGGCTATATAACTCCAAGCAATCTTTTGTTAATCTGGGAATGCTATTTTACATAAACGTGTTGGGTGTCTTGATTTTAACTTTTCTGTCGTTTGGTGCTTTGCCCTTGAGTATCATAGTTCCCCAGTAAGAGGTTGGAAAGTGTATGTGTTGCAGTTTCTCTTCCCTGCTGTGTATCTGAGGACTTAACTTGCTTACCTCACTGTTTCATGAAAACTGCATGCTCAAGTAGAACTGGTAATGGCACTGAGTTGCATACTGGTGTTAGGAGGGAATTCAGCTTTTTTTTTTTTTTTGAGATGATAGGTAATGTTGACCACAAACTCCAAGTTTAATATTTGGCATTTCAGGCTTATTTTCATATTTTTTTTCTTGATAGAACAGTTCAGGCTTTTGAAATTATTCTATTAATAGCTTTTGAGAAACAATTCAGACTAGAAAGATACAGGTTGTTTGGGTTCTGGATTAATAAATTGGGATGGTGTAGTTCTCAAGGATCTCTCATTATGATGTGAATAATACAACTTTTTTTTTCTTTATTGTAAAGTCTGATGTGAAATTACTGTAGAAGGAATAATCAGATATATGAAGCTATCCCGAGGGAGAGGAAAGCAGCAGATGTGTTCTGATGAATTAGTGAAAATTAAGCTGCTTAAATGTCCCAGTTACTGCTGGTGACTGTAGCTGAGCCCTTCAGGCTCTGCACACTGCAGTGAAGATGCAGTGTTTGTTTTTTGTTTTAATGTTGTTAAGCAAAAGATGCTCAGCATTTGCAGTCACTGTGGCTGCTCCTCCCTCTGTCAGCTGAAAGCACTCCCTGCGTAACCAAAGCACGTCACACCACATGACTCTGGAAGTAATTTATATTTTAATGCTAGCTCTTGTGCACTGAACCACTCTTCTCACAGTATATTTAGGGGAAAAAGAGAAATAGTTGTTGGAGACAAATAAGAATGATTCAAACAGCACCTCATTTTTGGAGCTTGGAAGCACCCTAAAATCAAGCTTTGAAGCACTAACCTGCTTTAGTTTAACGTACTGGAGGGCACAATCTACTGATAGTTTTAGTGCTGATTTTTTTTTTCCAGTTCAGAATCCAATATATGGATGACATTTATATTGCTGCTAAAAGTATTTCAGATGACATATTTATGAATTTAAAGCTTTATATCAGGGAATCATCTGATCTTTTGTTAGCTTGTAGTTTTCAGTCAATTTTAGCACGGAACTTGTTGTACTTGCAGGTGTTCAGATTCTGTATTTTTAATTTTCACATTCAATTATGGCTTGGATGACTTACATTTCCCACTGGTTTGATGAAGATGATTGGTATGCAGGACAGCAACGAGTAAGAATTGCTTAAATTAATGTTTTTCTCCTTTTAGTTTTGCTTCTCTTTAAGCTTCTGTTTATTATGTAACTGCTATCAGTGTTTCTATGGTGTGCAAGTTTCAATGGGATTCTATATAATATAACATCTAAACTAATTTTTATTTGAAAATTAATGTTTCTAAAGAGATGATATTAGAAGTTAAGACAGCTGTTTGCATTTTTAGTTTGCATAATTTAATTGCTAGAATTCTTTAATATTTAATAGGATAGAAATTGAGTATTCAAACATTACATAAATTCTTTGTGATACAATACTGTGCATGGAATAAACTAATTAGAGGTGTTAATTGAATAAAACAGCAAAAAATTTGGGAGATAAGAAATTCACCTAAGGTCATTTCCAAGTTTTACTCTGGATATCTGTGCATTTTTTTTTACTGACATTTTTCTGAAGAGAAGGTGTGGTTACTATAGCAACATCTGCTGGGTAGCCTGGATTTTCTTATAACTGCATGCCTTGGGCAAGCTTGATCTACATCTTTCATAGATTTTATGGTGCGAAATGAAGATCAGGTTTCTTTCACTGTATCAAGTTGTTTTACGTAATTATGTGTAAATTCTATTTCTCATGTTAGTGTATTCTCAGCTATTGAATCAGAATGTAGGTGATGCTACTGAAACACAAAGGGCAGCAGCTTTTAAAATCTTGTCATGTATCACCTGGTAATATCATTTATATACTTATGAATATTAAAAAGAGTGGATCCTAATACTTCTTGCACTATTCTAACATTACATGTGACTTTTGCCTTAGACTGTCTCAGAAGTGGAATAATCTTTTAATAGCTGCTCATCAGAGACTCACTGAGATGTACTAGAGGTAACATCTTGACACTTAGCCAGCACAAAAGCTATCTTTGATGTTTTGGGAACTTTGGATTGCAAGATGAGATTCTTATGGAGGATGTTATGTTTTATGCTGAGGTAATAAGTACATACAACCACATATTATATAATGTATCAGAACTTGAATTTTCAGATACTTGATGAACAGTCAATATCTTTAGTTTTGCTACCAGTTATGTATGATGTCTCTGATTGTATGTACTTCTTGATGTTCTTGACAATGTATTGTTAGAAGTATCAGACTTAGTCTGTTTCAAACTGTAGTATTTCTATTTAGATTGCCTTGTTGAAATCATACTTTCAAAGATATTTTAGTGAAGCTGTACAAGTAGTATATTAAGGAAGTCAAGAATGCTTCTTTGCAAGACTTCCCTCCAGCTTAGGCTTTTGTAATGTTAATTATTGTTACATTTTCAACATAGTATCTTAATGTTTTTGTTTTCAGTTTCAAATAAGAGTTTGTTCCTGCTTTAATATTCTTATTGTGTTCCTGAGAAGTTTTTCTGTATTGTGGAAGATCGCAATTATAATTTCAAATTTTATTTATAAAAATATTATCCTTAGAGATGTTTTCATAAATAGTCGAGGTGACTGAATTAAAAATTTAACAACTCCTGTCTAATTTCTGAATGCCTTGCTTTGAAATTAGCATTCTGTTATTGTAGGTTACCTTAACTATCATTATATACTTACGAAGAGAAGCATTTGATTAAAACTGTTTCAAAGATTCTTTTGTATTTACTTCATATCCTTAGAATCATGTCATCAGAGATGAGCAAAAATACCAGCCTGCAGAAGGATAATTTTAACAAAAATTATACAGATTATTATGTAATAGCCTATAAGCGAGGGATTAGGGGAGCAAGTGAATGGAACAATCTGTATTTGCTGAGCTGGATATTTTTTTCCTTTCCTTCCTGCTTTCTATCCTAATGTTTTCCAGGAAATGAAAATGAGCTTTGTGAGGAGGCTTGGTTTTGTTTCTGTATTTAAGCGGGGCTTCTGATTCCTTTTTATCCTTATATCCTAAAGTCACTGCTTGTACCATAAAATCCAATGTTATGGGGCAGAATGCATTTTCAGTCTGATTTAAATCCAGACTTAACCAAACATCAGCCTGATGCAGGATGTTTCTAGGCCTTCTTCCCATGTGAAGTTAGATGTGCTGTAATTAAATGAGTTCTGCTAGTACTTCAGCTCTGGGTGTATTAAAATAGCTATGAAAACTAGGAGGACACTGTTCTTTTAAAATATTCTTTCAGTAAGTGTTCTTTTCATCGTCAGTGTCCAGATAATCAAATGCACTCATTTTAAACTTGTTAGATAATCATAAGTTAGGAAACTTGCAGTCAGTGTTTGTTTGCAGCTGAGTCTAGTCAAGGTTTCTGCTATTCTTGAACAATGGTGCTGAAATTCAAAGCCTTTTTCAACTGCAGTACACTGAAACTGGCACTCTACCTCTGGGTATTCTTCTGGTACTCCAGGTGCATCAGGCGATGTGTGTTCTATGAATTGTCTGCATTGTTTTTTACTTCTGAACACAAGTCATTTTTTTTTTGTTTTTTTTTTGTTTTTTAGAGAAGCATACAAGCTATCTGTGCTGGTCAGTGGTAAGCTAGCAATCAACCTGGCGTTTTAAGGAGTAGTCAGCTAGCTAGGTTAAATCTTGCTGGGAAGTGTGAAGTGCTTAACTTCTTTTAACAGCAGTACATGCATAAACCTATATCATTCTCCTGCTTTGTCACTGTTGTGATTTATGTAGGCAGTTTTAGCTCATCTTTTGCTGAAAAGCATTCACTTTGAAGCAGTGCACGTGCATTCTCAGTAAGACTGTTTAAAGACCTACGTTAGCAACTGCAGTTTGTATCAAGATTTAAAAGTCCTTCAGGATTTTGTGGTATTCCCTGCGAAGCAGAAAGGATTTTCATTTGAAGGTAACAGCTCAAATGATGTCAATATCAGTTCTGGTCTTAAGCATTTAGCTCTGATCAATAACATGGCCCTCTATTCTTTGTTTCTAACTTCTTTTTCTTATGAATCTGCCTAAATCCATGGCAAGTGATCTTATTCATCAATTTGTCATTTTCATAGTGTAAAATTTCTTCTGTGTGCTTTCTTTTACTTCTGCAGTTCTTCAAATGTATAAAATAACAGACACCAATTACATTTTAATCTTAGGGATATAAAATTGTGCAAAATACTGATCCATGCAGGTAAACGTTCACAAGTATTTCCCTACTTCATGAACATAGTATAAAATTTAGAAAATGTACTGGGTTCTTAAATGTTTCAGAAAGGATCATTTATTTAAGGTTTGGGGAGATTTTATTGCTCTGTTTAGTCTTAGATTTAATTTGCCTGTTTACTTCTAAGTTGGATGTGTAATGGAATATTTCCAAATTGCTTTATTTGATGGGACTGGGCAGATTACTAGCTGTAACTTAATTTCTTAACATGACTATAATGTGCTTGGTGTTTTTTAGCCACTTTGAAAGAGTGCTGCTTAATATTAAGGCAAGAACAGAGAGGAAGTAGTTTAGTTTCTGATTAGATAGGGTAGTAGAAGTGAAGCTCTGAGGCTTGCAGGTCACATTTTCATCTCCAACAGTTTTTCCCACAAGTATGCCCAATCTTCTTAAGGAGACTTAGTCTCCTTGAAGAAAGTCATCTTAAAGCAGGTCTTTACTTATTGTATTGTCATTGACAGTATGTATGGATGAAAGACAATATTTGTATATCAAACCTACAGCTGTGGCAGCAAGCTTTTCTCATAAGAAAATGTACAAACTTAACTGGAAGACAGTAAGAATAGAAGCAGGGGACACCTAAGACCTTAGTATACATAGCTGTTCAGAAAACAGGCTTTTGATATACAGAAGCATATTGATTTACGTAAAATATTGTATACTCTTTTTTGTTTACATGCCACATTGCAAATATACACTTGCTAATGGTATTAGTATATGATAGAGGTTGGTGCTTGATAGTTAAGCATTTGTGGAAAAAAATGCAAGCACGTATAATAATAATTAAAGAGTGCTAAATATTTGATCTAAACAGCTATTATTAAATACTGTTGTACAGTCAGAAAAAAAACAATGAAGTAAATTGAGTAGCTGAAGCAGAAAAAGAGGGGTAATACTGAAATTGAATTTGTGCCTGTTAAAGACCTGCAGTTGCTAGGCTACTGACACTGCCATTGTGTGAGCGTTGTGCAGCACAATGCTCAGTCTTTTCTCCTGCATTCCTTAGTAACTGCATTGTTACCTGAACATCAAGGTTTAGTTCCTTCATGGTCAAGTGAAGTCATTTTATTTTACAACCAGAACAGGATTGTGAATTTTGACAGCAGAAAGATCTTGGAATGATCATGGAACTCTTAAGTGGTTTACAAAATATGGTTCTTAGGCTAAGGTAGGAATTACCTTATATAGCCATGTCTATGTATCTACTCCATCCAAATGTTATTTTTAAATAATATTAATTCTATGATGACTAGAATTGCATTTTAGTGTTTTTCCCCCTATATTTAGCAACTTGAAATGTTGTTGCTGCTCATACCAGTTGGGAGGGAAAATGAGGGAAAGAGGGAGAACAACGAAAACCTCATCTCCTTGGAAACTGTAGGCATCCTTTATTAGATTTCTGTGAGCAGTATGTTTTTTTTACATGCACAGTTTTTCAGTGTATACACTTCAGGGTCCAATATAACTACTTGTATATCATTTATTTTGATACAAAATGTATTTTTTTAACAAAGGATGCATTTTTCAACAGTGTAAAAATTTGTATCATGTGAAGTAATATATAATATTAATTTAAGTTGCATTCAGTAGTTTTCACCAGATTGCTAAGGTGAATACTGCTTTTTTTCCCCTTGTATTACAAGCATGTTCAGCAGAAATCTCTGTAATGTCTGAAAAACAATCTGTAGTAAATCATCTTTGGTGCATGATGCTTGTGAGAGACATAGCAGTCAATGTCACAATTGCAATTTCTTCTCCCATATACAAAAACAATAGAATTAACAAGATATGTACGCTTTGAAAAGAAGTATAATTGTAAAGGATTATGGAACTCCTTACAAGGAGTTTAGAGTGCTTTCTACAATGCAGCTTAAAATATCTTACATGTGTAATGTAGTTTGTTTTTCTGTGGGTTGGTGTTTTTACGCTAGGAAAAAACTGTACCAGAAATTGAAGTTTATTAGTGCTGCTTAGGCATAAATTGTGAAATGATAGAATGTCACAACACAACACTTTTCATTCACGTGGTAATCTTATTTAGAGGATGCTTTCATTTGGATATCGGACCTTAAGAAGAAAAGTACGTGATCACTCATATGCGACATGCTCCAGTCACTTAGTCATCTTAATAGCCCTGTGTCCGGGTCTCTCTTGTAATGGGGAGCCCAGAACAGAATGCAGTTGTCAAGGTGTGTGGCCTCACCAATGCTGGGTGGAGAGGAAGGATCACTTCCTTTTTGAGCTGCTGGTAGCACTTCTGATGCAGTCTAGCATACCTTTTAGCCTCCTTTGCCACAAGGGCCTGTCTCAGTATTCATTTCATTGATGTATGTACAAGAAGAGTTCTAAAATTCTGTTGATACATTAAATAAGTATTTATACTTCAAGTGAATGTCTCAGTGATATGTCTTGATCTTCCTATTTGAAATTTTTAAATTTTATTCTTGTAAGCAAGTGGTTGTGCTTAATAAATAACAAAATTCGTGCCTAAATTATTTCCTGTTACCTTCATATCTAGTAAAAGAACTTTGGAATTTTTGTTTCATAATGACTTTTTACTCCAAATTTGCTTTGGTATGTAAATATAATCGTGGTTGAAATTATGCCAGAAAATAGTTCATCCACAGTGACACAGTTGCATTTCTGAATCATATGTATAAATAAAAATCTGAAGTTGAACTGCCCGTAGATTACTTGTAACTGTCACTTCCTCAAAAGTGTGAGGCTAGTGCCTATTCTGCCATTAGGTTATGTGCATGGAGTACTTTCAAGCTTTTCTCTTGATAACTATAGCCCAACTAGCCATAAATAGATGCATGTGAAGCTTCTGAACAACTGGCCACGTTTTGTTTTCTATAAGAGAAATAAAAAACATCCGCAAGCCCTATTTTTTTTTAAGCTAAATAACTGAGTCTTAATGCAAAGTGACTATTGATAGGAAACTCATCCTAATATGTTGGTTGTTGAAAGTGTTTGTATCAATTTGTTATATTTTGCCTTAGTACTACTTAATATGTTGAATGTTTGCTCTGATGAAAAAGTGTTTTAAGGGTAGTGTTGCACTTTAACGATTTATTCTTACAAGTGAGAATGAAGTGCATTACAACATACAACTGAGAAAAAAATACGTTAAAGTAATTAATTTGCAGCGAGGAGTAAATCCTAGCAAACAATACCTTTGCAGATGTTTGCATTCTTGGTATGCAAATGGATTGTAGAAAAAAATAACCAGGCTCTTGCTCTATCTAGGCAGCCTTTTGATATATAATCATTAATCAAATATTGAGCTAGATGTAATTGATCTGGCTCAGCAGAGCATTTCTTCTGTTTTTGTTAGTCAGCTATCCTCTCAATCTGAGCGGAGCAAATAGTTTGAGATTCCTTTTGTAATATTGTTTCGCATATATATGCATATATTTTCCTCTGGTATTTCTTTTCCAAGGACCTGTTCTGCTACAGCTTTTAAATTCTGTGCAAATGATTATTTCCCTCGTACACAGTAGAGAAAATGTGTAGTTAGAGTGACTGATTTTGTGCAGACATTTAATGCTAGTTAGCAGAGGTGATCTAGAGGAAAATCCAGATTCAGACACTGGAGTCATAGATTGCTAAACAGTAATATAGTAGTGCTGTAATGAACTTTGCTTTTTATTTTCCTCAGTTCACAGTAGTTAAGGAAACAGCTTCTGCTGAAAGGATGGTGATGTTAAATAATTCATACCTGTACTAAGCTAGTGGTATAGAATCATGTAGGTTGGAAAAGACCTCTAGGATCATCAGGTCCAACCCATGCCCACTAAACCATGTCCCTCAATGCCACATCTACACGTTCCTTGAACACCTCCTTGAGCTGAGCAGTCTGTTTCAATGTATTACTGTGCTTTCTGAGAACTCTTTTCTTTGCAGCCAACCTGAACCTCCCCTGGAAAAACAATTTATGGCTATTACCTCTTCTCTGATCTGTAGTTATGTGGGACAAGAGGCCCACCCCCACCTCAGCACAACCTCCTTTCAGGCAGTTGTAGAGTGTGCTAAGGTCTCCCCCTGAGCCTCCTTTCTCCAGAGTAAACAATCCCAGCTCCCTCAGCCACTCCCTGCAAGACCTGTGCTCCAGACACCTCACAGCTCCACTGTCCTTCTCTGGTCATCCTGTTGCAGGTTTCGATGTCTTTCTTGCAATGAGGCACCCAAACACAGTAGGTGTTTAGTTTGAGGTGCATCTTCACCAGTGCTGCATACAGGAGGATGGCTACTTCCCTGCTCCTGCTGGCAGTGCTGTTTCTGATACAAGCCAGAGTACCATTGGCCACCTTAGCCACTGCTGGCTTGTGTTCAGCTGGCTGCCAACATCCCCAGATCCTTTGTTTGTTGTTTGATGTAACTAACACACGAGTATTGCACATGGTTTATTTTGTCCAGGTGCTTCTGTGGATAATGAAAAGAACAGCAGCGAAGACATTATGCTTTGATTTAGAAAGTGTTAAAATCTGACTACAGAGGGAAGTGAAGAACAGCTTCAGCTCGTGCAAAACAACAACAATTCATGTTTTCATTCACTGTTTCCAACTTCCCCACATCCTGCAGCTCTTAAAAGATTCTTATGAGGGGCATCAAAATTCCCTATTTTTCTAAAGCTGAGGGAGCCTGTAAACAAAATGAATAAATTATTCATGGAAATGGAGAAGCGTTGATCTGTTCTGTAATGTGTTTTCATGTTGTATTTTAATGATTTTCTGTCTTAAAGGCAAAAATGTCACATGTTAGACAAGTGGGTCTTCTAGCTGCTGGATGTCAGCCATGGAACAAGGATGTTTGTGCTGCTAGTGGGGATAGATTTGCCTACTGTGCTACACTTGCTATTTATATATATCAGGTAAGACTTCTTACTTAACAGACCACTTGTTTTTTTTTTTTTTTAAACATTACTGTCTATATCACTTTAAGCCCTTTCAGTATGTTTTTGTTAGGAAGTATGATTGCTGCTGAGAAGGTACCTATGTAGTACTCAACCTCCTATTCAAGATACCTTTTCCAAATTATTTTTTCTGCTAGTTAGAATAGGTTCCAAAAAATTATGTAAATGTTGTATTTAAAGTTGTATGTGTCCAGAATTATTTGCGTAAAAGACCAAACTCAAATCAGCAAATGCTGAGATGAATGAAGTGCATTGATAGAACAGGTTTTGAGAGGGAAATGAAGAAATTACTTTTACATTTCAAATGAAATCATGTAATCTTTTAACCTGTTCTGGGGAACTTTGGACATTCACTATGGAGTTGTGAATTCTTTGGCCCGCCTTACTTTTGTTTGATACAAGCTATTACTTTCACTGTTTCTGAACTGCAAAGCAGTGTGGTCTTTCAAAATTCCCAGTTGCTGTACACCAAATAAAAAATGTAAATGCTGTCATGTGGAATGTTCAGACTGAGAAATACTGCAGGATAAGCTTACTTTAACTGTACAAGTTAAATTGCTGGTGGAATTAGAATAAAAATTTGTGTTGAGTTTAGGAATAACTTCATACTCATTTTTGTATTCTGTCGCTTGTAGATTACCTATAAAGAATGTACTTTAGAATCATAATGTGAAAATTGAGTGCAGTTATTGAAGGAATGTAATTGTAAGTGAAAATAATATCTGTTAATACTGTTTGAGCTGATTGGATATTTGTTAACTTTCAGTGTAAGTTAAATACATAAAAATTTAATTTATTGAGATATCTAGTCGTCAATTGTTAAATCATCATAGTTCCATCTATAAGCATGAACTGTTCTCCTACTCAGTAGTATTTAAGGTGAATTTTCAAAATATTTATTTCTAAAATGAATTTTTACTTTTCGTTTAGCTGGATCACCAATACAATGAATTCAAGCTTCGAGCAATTATGTCTGAGCATAAGAGGACAATCACAGCCATATCTTGGTGTCCACACAATCCTGACATGTTTGCGAGTGCCAGTGCAGATAGTTTAGTAATTATTTGGAATGTGACTGAACAGAAAGTCGTGGCCAAACTGGATGATACAAAAGGTATTTCAGATGTGGAGATCTGCTTGTTCCATACAGCTTTTCTCAACAAAAAGTAAAAATGGAAAAAAAAAAAAAAAAAGTAAAAGTGAACAGAAAGTTCAAAACACTTCCAAAAGAAAGAATAGAGTACTTGACCAACTCAGGAATTAATGTTGCTGTTCATTTCTTGTTGAGCAGAAACATTTTTATCCTTATAAAAAGGATTAATAGTTAAGATTTAAACCTTAGATCATGTATTGTCATGGTAAATTCCTTTAATTCCTTATGAAAATGAAAGCAAATAATGTAGCAGTCAACAGATCCAGATAGAAAATATCCATGAATTTGAAAAACAGTTTTTATTGAAATATTCTAATGCTTGCCCAACTGCATAATATCTCAGAACTTAAAACTTCTGATTAGGAGAGTGCAGTAGACATCTAGAGTGTTAAATGTCTAGACCTGTCAACTTTTCTTGCTCCGTTCTGATTCATTCAGTCAAAACCAACAGGTTATATTTTTGTTACCAAACAGTTTGTTGGCCATGTTTGACCCTTATGTTTACATTCTTGGAAAATAGATGCTGCCTGTGAACAGTCAGTATCTCAAGTTCGTCCAGGACATTTTCGGACTCGCTACTCTCTACTGAAGAGAGTATCTAGGATACCTTTTAATGTCTTCTGTGCCTTGCAAAAGGAATAAATAGGGAAGCACACAATTATTTGATCTAATCCAAACAGAATATTGGCAACAGTTATGCAGTAATGTAAAAACTGATCCTGCTTCAACCATTTTTTTTTTCTAATTTTAAACTTCCTAAAAATTGTTTTATTTTTAGGATAATCTGTTAAACCTCCTGATAATGTGGTAGTAAGGAAGACAGCAAAAGTAGCATTTAAGTGTCCAAATTGGAAGAGTTATGAATTTTCAGCTTCAGGAGTTTGTCTTGTTGCTTACCTTTCAGACACACATTAAATTACAAGGATAGTTAGAGTTGGAGTTGCTAAGTTTGAAATCCTTAACCTGCCGACCCGATTGGTAGGTGTTATGTGATTGAATTAAAACTGCTAGGTGTCCGAAGGTAAACTACTAAGAGACTGCTTTAATTTCCAGTGTAGTCACAATAATGTCTCTTATCTTTAAATTTCATTGTGTTTTGCAAAAATAGAAATTGTAAGCTAGTATTTACTACATTGCTATTAACTTTTGCATATAGCTTACAAGAAAACATAGTAGAGAATGGAATTGTCAATGAAAGAAAGGAATGCTTTATAGGATCAAGCTTACCCTCCTTCCTCGTGTGTGATTGTCCTTGTCACTAATGAAATCAAGTACAGCTATCATAATGCTACTATGGGCTGTAATTTAAGATAATTTGAGAAATATTTCTATGTTTTGGATATGTGTAGTTTATTTTCACGCCGTAAGGTGTTCCTATGGTTTAAATTTCAGTCTAATCATTTGTGTATAAGAATAATTGTTTGTGCAGGTATTCAAGACAATTGCTGATACTGGGCCTGACTCAGAAATTCAGTAATGCACTGAATTTCAAATCCTTATTCTGTACGTTTCAGGAATTCCTGTGTCACTTAGCTGGTGCTGGAATGAAGATGACACAGTTGCATTTGTGTCCCACAGAGGTCCCTTATACATCTGGACTATCTCAGGACCTTTCAGTGTGGTAACAGCACATGAAGGAGCACATAGTTTCTTGTCGGATATCTGTCTGTTTAGGTGGCATCCAAAAAGAAAAGGGAAAGTAGTCTTTGGACATTCTGATGGAAGTCTGTCTATTTTTCAGCCAGGTAAAAACTGATATGGTAAAACATGTCTATGTTTTTGTTGCGTATGTATGTTTTTTGTATATGCATGTAATTCTGCACTTTGTTCATTTAGATTTTTATGAATGCATGCACACATTCAAAACTTATGGTATATCTATTTGTATATCACAAAAATTACTTAAATGAAAAGCACACAGCATTTTCTTTGTTGCCTCTTGATTTCGTGATAACTCTGAGATTTTTGACCAGTTACAGAATGATACCAGACACAAAATTCTACTGAACTCTATTTCCCAGTAATTTTTTTATTCTGCATAGACCAGTTTGAATTTTTCAGCAGTCTCTTACTTTGCTTCTGTACTGTTCTAGAGTTCTGTCTTTTTGTCAGGCTTTCTATAAGCCTGATCTTGAATACCTCTTTACTCATGGAAGTTATTAGGACAATGTATATTTTCTTTCATTATAAATTGATTAATCAAACTGACAGCTGTTTGTTTTCTGCTGTATTAAAAAATAGTCATCTGCAGGACTACTTTAGGTTAGATAATGCAAAGTCAGCTTTCTTGAGTTCAGTGCAGCAAACAGAAGATCAGACTACAAACAATTTCAGGGGGAGACAAAAGTGAAATTTGAAAAAGTATTTAGAGGATGTATTTGTTATCACTTCAAAATAATCTGTATTCTTGTGCTCTTAAAGGTTTTCGAAACCAGAAGCATGTCTTAAGACCAGAGTCTCTTAAAGGAGCAGATGAAGAAGATCCAGTTACAGCGCTGGAGTGGGACCCTTTGTCAAATAACTATCTTCTTGTTGCTAATTTACATAATGGCATTCAACTAGTTGATTCAGAATCTGCATTCTCTCTCGTAAAATTTAATTTTCCCAATGCAGCAGCATCTGTTCAGTGTTTAGCCTGGGTTCCTAGTGCACCTGGAATGTTTATAACTGGAGGTAAGCCTTTTATTTCCCAATTTATGGAAAAGTGATACATGTAGCATTTAGTTTTCAAAACTGATATCAAAGGTTTGATCTCTGCTTCTTAACATTTCTACAAACAGAAGAGTATATATTGTGCAAAAAAGCCCCCTCAACTATCTGTGTGGAAAAGAGCAGAAAACTATGCTGAACAGTGCATGTATTTACGTGGAAGTGACTTCTAACTATTGTTGCTAAATAATATTTTCCTTATGCAGACTTCTTCAATAATACTGAAGTTACTTGGGAGTAAGAATAGAAAATGTTGTGCTAGTGCACGTCACTTACTCCTCTGCTTTCTCTGTTTTTGGGGAGTTTATCACTTTTTAAACTATGTCCTGCCTCTTTCTTATACCTTAAATATTAGTGTCAAGGTTGAAGAACTAGTGAGTAAGAGAAGTTAAGCTCTGAGAACACTTTATGACAGGAATTCTGTAGAGTATGTTTGCTGTATTTTAAATAATATGACTAATTATTGTTTTTAATACTGAAATTATGGTAAAGGTCTGTGCTTGCCTACTAAGTCTTCAAGGATTCTTAATTTTAATTCATTGGGTCATCTTTGGTTTTGGTTTTCTTTGCTTCTCTTAGTCCTTAAATAGAATCATAGACTGTTCTGGGTTGAAAAGGACCGGTGATCATCTTATTTCAATGCCCTTGTTATGTGCAGGGTCATCAATGACTAGACCTGGCTGCCCAGAGCCACATCCAGCCTGGCATTGAATGCCTCCAGGGATGGGGCATCCACAACCTCCCTGGGCAACCTGTTCAAGTGCATCACCACCCTCTGTGGAAAAACTTTCTCCTAATATCTAACCTAAACCTCCCGTCTTAGTTTAAAACCATTCCCCCTTGTCCTATCACTTCCACCCTTGTAAACAGTTGATTCCTGTCCTATTTATATGCTCCTTCAAAGTATTGTAAGGCCACAATGAGGTCTCCCTGGAGCCTTCTCTTCTCCAAGTTAAACAAGCCCAGTTCCCTCAACCATTCTTCATAGGAGAGGTGCTCCAGCCCTCTGATTATCTTACTCGTCCTCCACTGGACCTGTTCCAAGAGCTCCGTGTCCTTCTTGTTCTTGGGACCCCAAGAACAGTACAGCAGATGGGGCCTCATGAAAGCAGACAATCACCTCACTCTCCCTGCTAACCACTCTTCTTTTAATGCAGCCCAGAACACAGTTGGCCTTCCAGGCTGCAAGTGTATACTGCTGGCTCATGTCTAGCTTCTCATCCACCAGGACCCCCAAGTCTCTCTGCACAGGGCATATGAAAATAATGTACATACAGTAAAACAGAGTAAATAAAGACATGTTTTTATATTTGTAATTTCAGATTCTCAAGTTGGTGTGTTACGTATCTGGAATGTTTCACATAAGGCACCTATCGATAATTTAAAATTGAAGAATTCTGGTTTCCATAGTTTGCATGTGCTAAGTTCTCCTCCAAAGAAGAAGTGTAAGTGTACTTTTGATTGTTGTTCATTATGATGCAAGCAAGTTAAGAGAATATTTTTTGTGAATCTTGGCGTAGTCAAGTCAATCTCTGAAATCTTGTGGTTGTACAGTGGTTCTTAGTTGAACAGAGCATCCTCTTGTGCCAGTGAATGAGTATGTGAGGGATAAAGCCCTTTATCCTCTAGCAGGCCAGATTTCGTATTCCCCTTTATGTATGTGTGTGTGTGCGCATACACGTGTGTATATGTATAAATAAACTGTCTGGAATACAAAGCAATTTCCTCTATGTCACAGGTTATCCTTAGATATAAGTCTGTGACAGGGGGGCACAGGCCCTGGAAAGAAGGGGGGGAGGGGGAAGGGTACAAACAGCTTGCTGCAACCTGGCCAGCCCCGGGCCTCGTGTGCACTGGGAGAGGGGGAAGCTGGAAGGACCCAAACTGCTTTTCCCAACATGCTTTTTACATGTACCACAGGGACTTCATCTACCTCTATAATATGTAGGGAACTGGATTGGGTAGGACCATCTCAACTGACTGATCCTCTGGTGTTGACCAGCCAGGTGGCTTCTGCCAAATACTTCTCCCAGTGCTTAAATGTTCTACCACCTATTGCTTTTAACATGGTTTTTAACGACCTGTTATAACGTTTGATCTTACCAGAGGCTGGTGCATGATAGGGGATATGATAAATCCACTTGATGCCATGTTCTCTGGCCCAAGTATCCACAAGTGAATTTTTGATATGAGTCCCATTATCAGACTCAGTTCTTTCCACGGTGCCATGTTGCCACAGGATTTTCCTCTCCAGACCTAATATGGTGTTTTGGGCGGTAGCATGGGGTACTATGTATGTTTCAAGCCACCCAGTGGTTGCCTCCACCATGGTGAGCACATAATGCTTACCAGTGCATGATTGTGGCAACATGATATAATCAACCTGCCATGCCTCCCTATATTTGTACTTTTGCCATTGCTCTTCACCCCAGAGAGGTTTCATCCTCTTGGCTTGTTTAATTGTGGTGCATATGTCACAGTGAATGATTACAAATGAATGATTTGTGCAATAGCGTCCATAGTTAAGTCCACCCCTCGGACTTTAGCCCACTTACATGTCCTGTCTCTTCCTTGATGGCTCGGTGGGCCCATTAGACCTTGGGCCAGAAATAATTCACCCTTGTTCTGCCAGTCCAGGTCTATTTGAGCCACCTCAATTCTGGCAGCTTGGTCTACCTGAAGGTTATTTTGCTGTTCTTCAGTAGCCCTACTCTTGGGCACGTGAGCATCTATGTGATGCGTCTTTTATAACCATATTTTTTGTTTGTGCAGCAATGTCTTTCCACAGTTCAGCAGCCCAAATAGGTTTTCCCTTCCGTTGCCAGTTGTTCTGTTCCTACTGCTCTAACCACCCCCACAGGGCATTTGCCACCATCCATGAGTCAGTGTAAAGGTAAAGCATTAGCCACCTCTCCTGTTCAGCAACATCTAAGGCCAGTTGGACAGCCTTTACCTCTGTAAATTGTCTTGATTCTCCTTGATTCTCCTTTTCCTTCGGTGGCCTCTGCAACTTATCGTGTGGGGCTCCACACAGCAGCTTTCCATCTGCGATGCTTCCCCATAATACGACACAATCCATCTGTGAACAGGGCGAATTTCTTTTCATTTTCTGGTAGTTCATTGTATGGTGGGGCCTCTTTAGCATG
Organism: Chrysolophus pictus; assembly: GCA_037305975.1. Classification (NCBI taxonomy): domain Eukaryota; kingdom Metazoa; phylum Chordata; class Aves; order Galliformes; family Phasianidae; genus Chrysolophus; species Chrysolophus pictus. The sequence goes on along the minus strand of CM074579.1, from coordinate 47,028,102 downwards.
TGACACCTCTTCTGCTGGTGATGTGCCCAACTTTTTGCCTTCAGGTCAGTCCATGATCACCTCTAAGATTCCTGGACGGCTGAGGTTTCCCATATGTGCTTGTTGTGTAATCAGTGCAACCCACTTACTCCAAGTGGCATCAGTTGCATAATGGGTGGAGGGAACCTTTCCTTTAAACATCCAGTTCAGCACTGGCAGTTGAGGTGCTAGAAGGAGCTGCGTTTCAGTGCCAATTACTTCAGAAGCAGCCCGAACCCCCTCATACGCAGCTAAAATCTCCTTTTCAGTTGGAGTGTAGCCCTCTTCCAACCCTTTCTATGCTCTACTCCAGAATCCCAGGGATCGGCCTTTGGTCTCTCCTGAGGGTCTCTGCCACAAACTCCAAGTGGGACCTTTCTCTCCAGCAGCAGTGTAAAGGATATTCTTTACATTCTGTCCCATCTGTACTGGCTCTAGGGCCACAGCACAGGCTATCTCCTGTTTAATCTGTTCAAAATACTGCTGCTGTTCAGGACCCCATGTGAAATTGTTCTTTTGTGTCACCTGATAGAGGGGGCTAACTATTAGGCTGTAGTTTGGGATGTGCATCCTCCAAAAGCCCACTACACCCAGAAGACTGTCTCTTTTTTGCTAGTGGGTGGAGACATAGTGGTGATTCTGTCGATCACATCTCTTGGGATGTGACGATGCCCATCTTGCCATTTTACTCCTAGAAATTGAATCTTCTGGACAGGTTCCTTCACTTTGTTTTGCTTAATAGCAAAACCAGCATGCAGAAGAATTTGAATTGTTTGTTCTCCTTTCTTAAAGACATCCTCTGCTGTATTGCACGTGTGCTCCGGGTGAGGGGGAAGGGAAGAGAGCTAGCCGATAGTTTTAACAAATGAAAACACAATGGCAACGATCTGAGGAGGAAGGGTAATTTACTGGATCTAACTAAGTCAAACAAAATGAGAGAGAAGAGTATCAAAAAATGAGAGTCAGACCACGATAGTGTGAGGGAAAGCACGTGCTTTTTCTGCGGTGAGCTGAGACGGCTGAGCTCCTGGGTTCTGTCCGCAGCTCTACCCCCCTGCCTCTTCCCGCCAGCTCCTCCGGGGATGCCCCCTCCCATCAGGAAGGATGCTCAAAGAGTCCATAACAGTAAACGGAACCAGAACATTAACTCGTTAACTCCCACTGGTCCACGTGATGTTCTGATTTGGAATACTGACAACAAAAAATCACGAAACCACAGCACTCTATATAACTGCTATTTATTATTACATAAAAAATAGAAACACTTGTCTATTTTTCTTTTATTAAGCATTCTCGTTTCCATCTCCTACTAAATATCCTCATACATCCTCGACAAGTGAGGCTGTTCCTCCTCCGACTTCATCACAAAAACAAGCGTTTTCTCTTCCTCCTGGCCATGTTGTCTGCTGTTTCATGGATGGTGGTGTTGGCCTTTATGACATGGGAGCCAGAAAGTGGAATTTCCTTAGAGATTTGGTAGGTCTTTTTTTTTTTTCTGTTTTGAAATGACGTTTTGGCTTACCTAGCTTGTTCTTATAACAGTAAATTTGTTGTCATTCAGAAATAAAGATTTAAGAGTTTTCTGGTTGGTGGTGAAGTTTGTTTGCTTGTTCTAACTGAAATTTTATTGATACTTCATGATCTTCTAAGCAGTATTACTTTTGGAGCTGCCCTTGTATCAGCTTGTTTTGAGGGAGAAGTTTGTGATTGAATTTATCACATATTAAGTGAACCTCTTTTTCCCTGATCGGTTGGTTATTCGAAAGGGTTTTTTTTCTCCACTCAACCTTAGATAGTTTGGAGGTGCACTTCAGTATGTGTTTGAATAGAGGCTTATGTTGTTTTCATTTTTAATTGATTTTTTTCCTGTAAATCAAATGAGACTTAAAAAATTTTTGTATATTACTTGTTTCTCATGTTTCTAACAAATTAAATTCCTCAAGAGTGTTTTAATCAGTTAAGATGGGAAAGTTCTGAAGGGTTAATGTATAAACTCCAATATAGAAACGTCTAGTTTTAGAACACAGAAATTGCTGGAGTTCTGAAAAATGTTTTAGAATATAATCTACAGAACTTGACTATTTCAGTCAGATACTCTTTACCTGAAAGGTAACATTAATTTCTATTTTACAGTTTTCTTTTGCTTGCTTTTGTTTAGGTTTAGATTTTTTTAGTTATTATTATCAATTAAATTCCAGTGGACAATGTATCCCTGGCATTGCATCATCCTATTGTTTTAGCGCAACATTTCTCTGTTTTTAAGAATGTTCTTCAAAGGATAAAGTGTTATAGTCTAAGCTATTTTAATGCCTTTTTATTTCAACTGAATAGTCAAAATGTGCAGAGGTTTTTGAACTCATAATTGGTCTAATTGCTTTTTTAATAGAGCTGATTTTAGAGTTTACCTAGAGATGGACTTCTGGGGAAAAAACATTAAGGTAATAAAAATAAATTCAAATTTTTTTTTTCCTTTAAGGGACATATTGAGACCATCTTTGATTGTGAATTCAAACCTGATAATCCTGATCTTCTTGCTACAGCTTCATTTGATGGTACAATAAAAGTCTGGGACATAAATACTTTAACAGCAGTTTACACATCTCCTGGTAATGAGGGGGTTATTTATTCCATTTCATGGGCTCCAGGTAAGAATATTTTGCTTAAGGTATAAAAGTTCTTGAGTCAGCATTGACTACCAGCACTTTGTGTGACAAAAATATTCATTTTAGACAGAAGGGTATCTTAAAGTTCTGAAATGTAATCAAAGTAACATATTTAGGCCTTGTAGAATCCAGTGCTTCAGCACCTGTTCAGATTTACCCGTGTGAGGAATGATCTCTGCATTTTATATCAAGTCTGTGGGAAGAAAACTCTCCAGTTTTTCTAATGTTACATTACTGAGGCAATGATGTACTGATGTCAGTACTGTTAAGTAGGGTTCATGTGACTGAATAGCAGATAAATAGCAGATAAAATTTTATTGATTTTTTTTTCTCAAGTTTAAATTCAACTGACTTTCCTATGAATTTAAACTCTTAACAAGAAATATTGTTATGGGAAGCTGAATGTAGCCTATATAAATGAAATGAATTGGTACTTCATATCAGTGTATCTCTTGCACCTTGTTCTTCTTCACAGATGATTTGAATTGCTCTGTGTAAATTATGACAGTATGAAAAAGGATGTTCCATTTTTTCGGTTGCTTTGTTTTAAAATCTAATTTCAGTTTGTACCACCTCACATAAAGAGAATAACTTGTTTGTGAGGGGGAGGAGTAGAATATGTGTCTTTCAGGATTTGAATTCTGAATGATTAAAAATGTAAATCAGTAAATTTAGGGTAATTGAAAGCATGTCCTTTAGCTTGTATACTCTTTAGTTCCTTAAACTTCATTGTTGTCCCTCTCAGAACTTTTTTTTTCTTTCACATCCCTTACACCCAGCAAGTTCCTCCCAACCTTTGTACAGCTGTTTTAGCTTCATTCATAAAATATACTCTAGTATTTGTCATTACTTGACTTTGGTCTCCAAAGAACTTTCTCTTTTTCCATCTTTGTCCCACCAGAATTCCTTTCCATTTTGTATATGCACCTTTCATCTAGACTCCCCTTGTACAAATTGCCTTTTTTGCTTGTATTTGCAGTATAAAGAAAGTCAAAACATGCATCTGTAAAATTGAATTGTAGCTACATCGGGCATAGACATTCACTGTGGTGAGGAGAATCTTGATTTCCAGATTCTCACATTAGAGTCTTATGTTCCTATTTCCCACTTCATAGAGTATGAGTACAGACTCAAGTACGGACTTGTTACATCAGGTGCTGCCTGGTGCAAGATTTAGGAAAGCAAAAGTAGTGTAGCATTCTGCATGGTTTGTATTAGTACACAGGGAACTTTAACAGCAAATGATCTACTTCAAGCTTGAAGCATTGAAGTTGTATATGTTTCTCAGTTTGAGTCATATGCTTTTACTGAACATTATTTTCTTGTTACTTTAATGGCAAAGCTTTCAGTAGGCATTCAGAATACTTTTTTCAACTATACAACTTTTAGTTTACTCTTTGTTCAAAACAGGAACAAGTAAGAAAAAGTGTGAAGCAGATATTTACTACTTAATATCAAATACTGGCCTTAAAGTGTGGAAAAACTACTGGTTTTGTGCCATTGTTGACTTCCCATTAATTGTGATAGCTTAAAAATGTCTTTCTCTAAAGGAGATCTGAACTGCATAGCAGGTGCAACATCCAGAAACGGTGGCTTCATCTGGGATGTCCCAAGAGGCAAAATAATAACACGATTCAGTGAGGTAAGATTATTTCTTTTTTGTCTATTGAATGTAAACTAGCTGTTCCCTCTAGTACCAAATAAATGTAGCAATTTTTAAAAAATATGTGAACAATAGCCTATAACAAAAACCAATAGAAAGAAAGGTGTGAGTGCCAGTATATTTGTGAGACAGATTAAGTCTTTTCTTAATTCCTCGGAGAATATTTGTGACCTGAGAGTAGCGAAGAACCAGATAGTCTCCAGTATCTTAAAAGTGGATCTATAGTGATATACAGCAAAAGCAACGTGGTTTCTTTCTTAAAAGTGTAAATGTATATGGACATAGACTTCAAAACTGAGGATCAAAACCTAAAATAATGAGATGATGTTCCAGATTTTCAAACATTAGACCTAGAAAAGAATTTCACTCCCTGAAGTGTAGACTAATAAAACTGCCTTTTGAAACATGCTAAAACATATGGCTTATTTAGAATTTTGCCTTACATTACCAGTAATCTATACAGGCTTGCGTGTCCTGGGGCAATAGTATAATTACTATTGACAGAAAGAGCATGCAAGCAGCATGCAAGGTTTTGTAGTTTTCTCTACTATTTTATGTATTCTCAATATATAGCTCTAGTCTTTGTGTTAGACATAGTGGCTACATCTGTGTCAGAGGAAAAGGCTGCTGTTTAAGAAGACAAATGTAGAAAAGAACATCTTTAATAAAATGAAGCAAACAACCAACCACTCAAGAGTTCTAAGACATCAGAAGATTGGCACATTGCTACTACTAAATAACTGTTTTTGATCTCTGGTCCTGATGCACATCTCACTTAAATTTTCACAGTTACTCATTCTCACTAATTTCAATGTTTGATAAGGTAGCTAGCATTTATTCAAGCTTCAGATTCATGAGCTGCTAATTCTTTCTCTTAATCCAATTTTTCTCGTGTCCTGGAGACTAGGACAGCTTTGCTATTGTCTGTGTTTCCCACTACAACTTTACACACTTGGGACCTGATATGGTTTTGTACATTACACTTCATGGGAGAAAAGGGCTGAAGCCCATAGGAGAAGAAAAAAAGCACAAGTCAATAGATAAGAGAAAAGGGTGAGTTATTTCTTATTGATAGGTATTTTGCATTTTTTGAAGCATGGAAAGAATGGAATCTTCTGCATTGCCTGGAGTCATAAAGATTCCAAAAGAATAGCAACCTGCAGCGATGATGGATTTTGGTGAGTGTTATTGGAAGAAAAAAAACAATTGCACATCTCAATCCAGTAGACTTTGACAACATCATCAGTGATTAATTTTAAAACCATACTCACTGGACAAAATTTGGAATATACTAATCTTCTATGTTTGCTAGGAGATATTTTTTATGATCTAAAAAATTGTAATAAGGGAACTGTTTCCAAAAGGAATTGTCTGACACTTCGCTATTGAAACCTGTTCATAAATTTTATTTAGCAAAGTGTATTCTTTGTTTTTTATCTGTAGATAGAGCAGATACTGTTCAAAAGCTGTTGCTCTTTGTCTTCATTTTCTTTGTTTTGTCTGTTTTTTTAATTTTGTTAGGTATCACTATTATAGGACAAAATAGTATTTTCAATTTTATTATTATAGAAGGATAATAGTTTATTTGCAAAAACTATCAAATGGAAGGGAATAAATGTGTGTAACGTGTTTCAGTACTTTAAAAAATCTTTTCCTTTCAGCTCTTTCTAATCTTTCTCTTTCAACTCTAGTCTAACAAGAAGAGGAGAAACCTTATATTCTATATAAAAATAAATCAATCTTTTCAAAAGATCTGTTCATACCTGTTTTATCACCATGATTTAGATTCTGGGCTGTAAGAGTTCTTTAGGGATGGAGGTACCACAGTGTAAAAATTTTATAGCTCCTCTGGAGGAATGTTTCATAGATGATAGAGTCCAATTAAATGTTTTGCTGGGAAATATATAGTACTGTAGCTGAGGGTAGGAGTAAAAGCTTCTTTCTGTGTGCTTTTGTTACTGTCTGGCTTATTTGCATAGAATCAAAGTTGACTTTTGAATAGCCTACTCATAATATTCTATTGTAATTTGGTTGCAGTATTATTCGAACCATTGATGGCAATGTTCTTCACAAGTACAAACATCCAGCTGCAGTGTTTGGCTGTGACTGGAGTCAAAACAACAAGTGAGTGGAAAATAACCCTGATAATTAATATTATTTACTATTGAAATGGATTACCAGCAATGCCCAGAATGCTAGTTTTTTTTTTTACAAAGACTCCTTAATAGATTCCTAAAAAAAAAAATCTATCTTTAAACTAGAGGAAGGAAAAACAAACTCTGAGTATGATGCCATTTAATGGCAAAAATACAAAAGACAAACAAAAATAAAGTATTTTTAAAAGTAAATTGCAAATTATGCATCATACTTATTTTTAAACTCCAAAACCATAAATACTTATGATTCCAGTGACTAATGATTTGCAATTTTTATTTTGTAGAGATATGATAGCTACTGGTTGTGAGGATAAAAATGTTCGTGTTTATTACTTGGCAACTAGCTCTGATCAGCCACTGAAAGTTTTTACTGGACATACTGCAAAGGTGTTTCATGTACGGTGGTCTCCTCTGAGAGAAGGAATCCTCTGCAGTGGCTCTGATGATAGGTGTGTATTTCTGAACTATTAGAAGATCTCAAGCATAGGGCTGTCAAAATGGCTTTTAAGCTCTGCACTCCTGCTGCCACAGTCATTCAGACCTCTCTGTAGGTCAGATTCAGAATGCTGGGCATTAATTCCAGCCTCTTTTGTAATTACTTTTGTGAAGATTTTACAAGTAAATATTCTGAAGCTTAGAATATTGCTGAAGTAGAGAGAGTCATTTCAGAAGATGATTTAATGAGCATAGGTCTTTTGTATCCTGTTTCAGTACTGTTCGAATATGGGATTATACACAGGATGCTTGTATAAATATTCTTAGTGGACACAGAGCTCCAGTACGAGGACTGATGTGGAATCCTGAAATTCCATACCTTCTGATATCTGGCAGTTGGGACTATTCAATTCAAATCTGGGACACAAGAGATGGAACATGCTTGGACACTGTTTATGATCATGGAGCAGATGTATATGGTAATATTGAAAATATATTTTATTTCTGTATTAAAATGAATTTTAAATATTTGACCACGCTTTTAAATTCTATCTCTACTAGGATTAACATGTCATCCTAGTCGACCGTTTACTATGGCATCTTGCTCTCGTGACTCTACTGTGAGACTTTGGTCACTGACACCGCTTATAAATCCTCTACCGATAAATATCTTAGCAGATAGATGTTGGGATGAGGTTATTGGTAATATAGGTAAGTAAATTGCATGTATAATTGTTTCGATGTTATACACGTTACTGTACTTAAAATTATGTATTTGTATATAATTTGTAAATCTTTATGTGTATTAGATCGTGCTGTAGAATCTGGTGCTCCTCCTTTGCTGTGTGGTAAAGTTTCCAGAGATATTAAGCAAGAAGTGGAAAAGATGATAGGAAATCCTCGAGGAGAAAAACTCAGGTGGTTTTCAGAATGTTTTTCCGTAAGTATTCTACAAACCTAAGGAGCATTGCAACACCTTAAGGATGTTAGACAACATAAGGTTGGCACAGTTTGTCCTGCTTTTTCCTCTGAAGTCAGCCTCCAAAACAAAAGCTTTTTTCTTCTACCGTTCTTTCTTATTGTTTCTCTTCTCTCTTTCTTGAAAGGAACTCAAAGAAAACAAGCAGAAATTAAATCTTTCTCTTAATAATTCTGCGTGCAAAAATGTTTGATTGAATTGTTTATCATTTGTGAAGACCAAGCTTTCTTAAAGGGAAGTAGATGGAATAGCTTAATTTTTCCTAAGAATAGAAATTAGAATTTTCTGTTGAAGAAAAGGAAAAATAAAATTTATATCAATCTACATTGAATTTTAATCTGCCAAAGGGTTGCTGGATAAGATTTTAAACTACCCATGTCTTTGTAATACCAGACTGCTGTATTACCATCTGGCAGCTGTAGATGTGTACCACTTATGCTTCAGTGTCTGTCTTCTGACTTTGTTTTGTTGCGGAGTAGAATTCCCTTTAAATCACTGTAGCTTTTTGGTGCACTTGAGTTAAAATTATCAACTCTTGAATCCCTGTGAGCACTTAACCTGCATGGGAGCTGAAATTGAGGTAGAAAAAGGGCAAAAATATCTTAGGATTACAGTTTGTATGAGACACTGATGTTCTTGAAATGAATACGCCGATCTATAAAAACCTAGTTCATGCAAAATATTTGTATGCTTTGATTTCTGGCTAAATCTTAGGATATGATGCTGAAACACGCTTCCTCAATTACAAATCCTGAAATTTCCTGACCGTTCCTTTAAAATGTTCTTATACAATTCCTTGTTTGATGAAAATGCTACATTTTGATGTCCTATGTTAATTCTAAAATGTTAGAATTTTATACTATGGAACATTAGAATTTTTGGAGAACAATTTTTTCTCATCATCTGTGGTCAGTGGTTTTTTGAGTCTAGCACCTGCTTAAACTACTCTGAGTAGATTCTTCCGGTTTTTACCAGCTCAGAAATAATGGGGCTTCTAAACATGTCATTTTTTAATTCTTAAAAACGTTCCTTCAGGTCAAAGGCTTAATGATTTTTTTGTAAGCTTTTTGAATTACTTATTCCCTTCAGGTATTAATTCAATATAAAGCCATCATCTTCCTTTTACAGAAGCAAATATTGAAATACTAGACCAGTATAAATGTTCAGAATTTTAGGAAAACTCAATATCACTGTAACCTGTAAGAACTTGTGTACTGATGCACCAGACGTGTCTCTTTTTTAATGTAGTAAACTGGATTTTGTGTTGAACTTAGACTTTATTTTTTTGTTTACCTGGCTCATGCCTTTCTTCCACAAAAGATAGTAAACAAGTTCTTGGATATCTGTTGCAACCCAGCAGGTACTGTTTTATGCCTGCACTAATTACAACATAGCTTGTATCCACTTGGAAACAAAAGAAGAAGCTCTGATGGTGAGCCTTCAGCTGTGACTGCACATAAGCAAATACTTAGATTCATGAATCTTATGGTATCTTCTGTCTTCAGAAATGAAGGGGTTTTATTATCTTAAATGTTGTCTTCATAGTAAATCTTGTAATTTTAAAACGGTCTGGAATTTTATTCCTTGGAATTGACTGGCAAGCATTTTTCAAGGTCTTAACAAGTTTCATTTCTCTTGAATGTTATCGTAATACAATTTTCTTTTTTCATCCATAACAATTTTAGCCTCCAGGAGGCAGCAAAAATTTGTGGAATTTAGTTGCTGTAATAAAAGGACAGGATGATAGTCTACTTCCACAAAATTACTGCAAAGGAATTATGCATGTCAAACATCTTGTTAGATTTAGAATGGTAAGTGAAACATAAATGTTATGTGAAAATTGTTAATAATCTATTTATTATTTCACTCTTAAAATAGCATGTGATGTTTTATAAAAGGATCACAACTTATTTCATGTCTGAAAAATTATTGTGCAACATTAGTTCTCTATGCAATACTGATCTGTTAGAACAGGGGCTTCTAGGTGAGTCTGTAGTGATTCAATAAATACTATATTAAAATTCTAAGCTATATTCTATACTCAGTGAAGTAAAATTATTTTGTTATATAGATCCAAAGTTTATATGCCTCCAGATGAGGGACGGGGATATTCATGTGTGAAAATAAAGGAGAGGCAGCAGAAATAGGCTGTCTGGAAGGAGTGGAAAAGCAAGGATCTGTCATTAATGGAGATACACAGCTTTAGACTGACTCAGATATGAATGCAAAATTCCAATACCAGGAATTATTTGTAGGTGCATATACAAATATGCAGTCAGATGTACAATTTGTACAGAACATGGATATATGTGGTTCTTTCAGGGACTTCTCAGGGAAACTAAACGATCCCATGTTCTAATGACTGAGTTGGAAATAGAGGAAAGTGATTTAATTGTGTGAATCAGGTCATGCTTAACTGCCACCTCAAAGGACTAAATACCTACTGGGTATTATGTGATGTTTGCTATTGTATGCTGTCTCTTTTGCGTAAGTTACAAGACTATTATTAAGGAGTTGCCTTATGTACCTTAAGGCTGTGGTGATAGAAATTTTTTATTACAGATGTTAACTGTAATTATAGCAGCTACGTAGTAACAAAAAGATAGTTTAGTTTGAAAACAAAACAACGAACAAGATAGTTTGCCTTTCTCAGCAACTGACCATTGCCAAAGTAAAGTGCGATGTAGACAAAAAACTGCAACTGCAAAGAATGGCCAACAGTTCATCCAATACTGTTGAAATATAAACATATATAAACATATATAAAGAGTTAAATGTACTCTCATGTGCATTTATGGTAGAGTTCAAGAATTGAGTATTCATAAAATGTGAAGTTTATTTTTGCTTTTTAATGCTAGTTGTGATCCTTTTGCAGCTTATTTCTCAGACTCTGCCAGATGGAGAAATTTGCTCTTGCCTCTTAAACCGGAATAGAAATTGCAGTTGTTAGAAATACCAGTTATTTATTGGTCATATGGGTGTGACAGAACATTAAAGCCACTGTCTTTATTCTTTATTTGGAAATCAGTAGAAGAATAATAAGTATGACTTCCAGGAACATTTTAGATTCGAAACAGATGCTTGTAATGGACATTTAGGTGAGCTAGTATTACATATGAGAGAATGGTTGAGAGTGAAACAAAAATATGTAGAAGATTGACGGAGATAACAAGGAAAGTCTATGCTATTCTGAGAAGAATTTTTATCTTAGACTATAGCTTTTGTATTCCATTGTAATGTTCGACTATAATGCATTATTAACAATACTTGTTTTCTTCATAGCAAACTAACTGGATTATTTCTTTATTTCCTTTATTTTTTTCATCAGTCTGAAGCACATGAACTGACAGCAGTAAAAATGGCCAAGTTTGGAGGTGGTATTGGTGCACCAAGTAAAAAGGAAAGGCTTAAAGAAGCTGCAGAAATACATTTAAGATTAGGACAAGTTCAGCGGTATTGTGAACTGATGGTAGAGCTCGGAGAGGTAAAATATCAGAAAATTACTGAAAAGAATTAAATACAGAAGATTATGAAAACCATCTGGTATAGCAACAAAAGGCAAAATAAATCTTGAAAAGCCATCTTGCTCCAGTTATATTGTTTTTAACATACCAAGACTAATCTATAGCTCATTACGTTTTTAACATTTTGACAAATTTATTGTAATGGAAGAAATATAAAAGTAATTAAAGATACCGCACTTTATCGACGTACAGTCATCAGGAAAATCATATTGCTGCTTTCTTCTAGTGGGATAAAGCTCTCTCAGTTGCACCTGGTGTATCGATGCAATATTGGAGGAAGTTAATGCAAAGGTAAAGTGATGAAAATAAAGTGAGTTGTAGCTACTGTATTTAACACAAACAAGTAGTAAGATGAAATACTAGTATTAGTATTAATTTGCTTCTCTTACAACACTAGCAATGTTACGTTTCTTTCAGTAAGCTTTGGCCTGAAACTGTCAGAGACTTCAACAACAAATGTGATTGTGGATATCATGTTAAAAGGTTAAGCATAAACTACAAGTTTTACTCAAATCTTTGTCTGGTAGAATGCAGTATCCTTAAAGCTTGCATCTTCTGAGATTTGTAAATGCAGATGGGTTTTGGTGAACTTTATATAACTTCATCTAACACCTATACTGTGAATGTTAGTGGTCAATTTTATACGTAGATCTTTCTTGTTTATTTATTCATTTGTTTAATTAGGAGAGCTGATCAGTTAATTCAGGAAGAAAGTGATGATGTCATCCCATATTGTATAGCTACTGGAGATGTGAAGAAACTAGTAGCTTTCTTTACTTCAAGAGGGCAGTTGAAAGAGGCTCTGCTTGTTGCACAGGTATTATTACATGTACCAGTGTATGTAATAGCATTTACCTACTCATTTCTGACTCTGAAGATGACAAGCATATTTAAAAGATTAGCTCTGTTCGATTTATAAAATTGCTAAATAACGAAACCCTGCTTTTTACTTTCATGTTCTATTGGCCACTTTTTACTAAGAGGTCATAAGAAATGTATCTCATACTGATTTTAAGCCTGATTTTTTTTTTAATTGCAAAGGGGCAGCTATAATAAAAACTGATGATTACTGCTAGGTTAAAGTAAAAAATGTATATAACCTGATTTTTATCAATCTGTTCTTTTAAGTCTTATAGAGTTTCTCATGTTTTTCCATCGAAGCCTTAGTTATACTTCTTCCTCCAGAATCTTAGGGTGAAATTGTTCAGCTACAGTAATAAATGTAGGAAATCAGCACTTGTATTCAGGTAACCTTTTAAGTTAACGCAATAAAACAGTGCATTTACATGTGTAAATGCAAGTTAAAGGGTATGCAGAACATGCAAGACTGGTAACTAATTTCTATTTATCCTTGTTCCTTTATTTTCTGAATAATTTTTGCCTGCTTAATACAGCTTCTTAAACTGTCAAGTTCTTAAACCGTAAAGAAACAAAAAAGGCTTTACTTATGCTGCTTCAGCTTTTCTGGATTTGCTGGTATGCCTACTGAAGTGAAATCCGAGGACATATCTTCCAGTCACAGCCATTTGTTCCTAGGGGCCAAATTAGCAGCCCTCACTGTCCTTTTGAAGCTGATTCAAAACCTGAAAAAACTGTCTACAAATTCATAGAAAATAAGAGATCTCTTGCTTCTGTAGAATTTTTTGTGTAGCTGAATAAAACCAGGCTAAAACTTTGCTATGATTAGGTTTGTTGATTTAAACATTTCTTTTGCTATACTTGGGCTTTAGAAGAATTTTTAGAGAGCTCAGATTTATTCTTATTGAAAATCACTTTATTGGTTATAATTCACATTTTAATGAATCTGTCACTTTATGTTCTTCCAGGCAGCTTGTGAAGGAAATACACCGTTCCAAACAATGAGTGGATCTTCAAATTCTGATTTAAACAATACAGATGATTATAATGTGTAAGTTGTAGTAGTTTATAACTAAAATCATCAAGTGGAATAATTCACTTAATAGTTTAATTTGGAACCAGCAATGCAGAATTTGACAAGAAAATATTACATCTTGTAGTATTTATCTCATGGAGCCAGTTGTCCTCCAACAGATGCTATACTGTATAATCTCCCCTGTATTGCCCCTTTCTGGCTATTTTTTTATTATACACGTACTACTATTGCAGGGAGCATTCTTATATGCTTAAATATGTCCTTAAACATTTAGCTTTATTTCATTAGAACTTTTGGAAAGTGTAGAGAAAGTAGTATATGAGACCATATATTTTATAAATCTTCTCCTGAAAGCTTTGGTGTTTTTCCTGAGAAGCCACGTTTCTTTACTTGTTCAGAATAATGCTCAAAAGTCTCTGTGACATTATCAAGTTGTATGTTTGCTAACAAAAGGAGCTTGGAGTCTGTAGTTACTTCATACCTTCATGGGTTTTGAGTAATTGGAGAGAAACTTAAGCAGTATTCACTACTGCAGGAGGAATATCCATGTACTGTATTTCTTTCCTCAGTCTGAGGCATTTCCTTACTAGTGTTGATTTTTGTGAAACTAATCCACTTGAATGTGCATTATCATAGATGGATTCAGTTCAAACTAGTAGCTTTTTTGACTACAGTGTCATTATTTGTAATTCAGATATAGAAATTTCAGAATACATAAGCAAACTTGTAATTAAATTTAAAGCCAAGTAACTCTAACGTTAAAGTGATTTTGCTGAGTTCATACGTTGTTAACTGCAGGCTTCTTCAGAAGGTCAGTGAAGAACTGGCAGAATGGTATTTCCAAGATGGCCGTGCAGTGCTTGCTGCGTGTTGCCACCTGGCTGTTGAAAACATAGAGGTAACTTCCATTTCTTCTTTCCGTTTTTTCTTTTTAACTCTTTATTTGCAGAAAGACCAACGTTGACTTTTTATATCACCACATGTTAATGATCTTGTTTGTTTTGTTTTTTCCAAATGTGTGCACTACATTCTAAATTCTACTAGTTAAACTTGTTTTTTCCTTTGTATTTCTTTATACGTAGGCTTGATCTTTGCAATATTGAGGGTAGTGGCAAAATCTCTATTTTTTAAATTTATTTTTTAAATTCCGGATTTCTCTCATGAACACAAAGGTTTCTCCAAAAGTAATGCTTCCTGTTTATTTTCATGAAAATAAACAGATACAAAGAGCACAATAACACTGTTTGATAGAACAAATTCTCGGCTACAGAACACTATTTGTCGTTACCACTAGCTATTCATTTTCTCCAGTGATGAACAAGAGCTGGCATGCCATGCTTGTAACAGTCTGGACTAGTGGAGGTGACCTGCTGTTGTCACTGCTGAAAAGCCCCACACAACTCTTCACTGTGCTAATATCTGCTGTTTGGTTTCCCTAAACATGCAGCAAGCATCAAAGAATGTCAGTAGGTACATTTTTTTCCACATAGAGGAATTAAATTGTATATCTTTGCTTCACGTGCAGTTCCATGTCAAATGCCATTTTGGCAGACTACCCCTCTGATGCCATCTGGTACACAGCAAAAATGTTTCATGGGATATTGGCAGGAGTGTTAAACTTATACTGCTGTATCACCAACATCTGCCTCTGACATCATGGGACAACATAATAAAATAGATGACATTGCTTTCAAAGCAGCTGTTGTTTAATTGAATGTTAGTAAAGGCAGTATATTTTTATAACAGAGAATACACTGTACCTAGATATCTTGCATATATACATATTCACGGCATTATTGTTTACTGTTTTTGTGACCCAAAATACCTATTCAGAATTCGAACTTCATTGTACTATGAAGAATGTGATCTCCATCAAATTTGATATAAACAAAGTCAATAGAAAAAAAACCTTGGCCAAAAAAATGGCAACATGTAAGATTTTCATTTTCTTATAATTTTTATAAATTATATCTTTTCCTTGCTCTCTTTGGTCTTTTTTGCTTCTGTTCCAACATTCTAACTTTTCTGTTCCTTCAAATGAGTAAAATCCTATTTTCTTTCTCTGAAGAGCGAGTTGTCAGTTAATGTCTGTATTTCAAATTATATGTTTGAAGTTTTGTATAGTCTTACGTGTTTAACATTCTGCTATCCCTATCAGCAACTCCAGTTACCCAGAGGTAACAGACATTCCGGGTTTTTTTTTTTGAGATCCATTTCACCAAGAAGGGTGGTGAAATATTTATTCCAAATACTACTGTCCTTACCTAGAACTTAACTAACATGATAGTGATTCCTTTATGTATGAAGTTTAATCTCTTTGATCAAATGAAGGAAGTATCTGCAAAAGGATTAGATTATTTGAAAACCGATTAAAACATGGTACGTAGTTACTGACTCATTCAAGAGGCCTAAATTTTATGTAAAAAGTTTAATGCATTTTTTAAAATTCCTTTTTGTAAAAAGGCAGTCTTGTAAATGAATGTCATGTGCTGAACATGGTAAATCCTCAAAAATGATTGTGTCCTTTAATTATACAATTTCTTTCATTGAGCAAGCTTGCAATGGCAAACCTGATTCGTGGAAATGAACTGGAGTTGGCAATCAGTGTGGGTACTGTCTTAGGAGAAAGTGCAGCGCAAGCAACACATTATGCCCTAGAATTACTAGCAAGAAAATGTATGACAGTAACAACATGGTAAGAATTTTTTACTCCGAAGAAGATTTGTTTATTCCCCTCCCCTGAAAAAATAATGGTGTGTCTCATACTGAAACTTAGATACACCAGGCCACTATGAGTAGATTTCTGCTTGAATAAAAATTGCACCTATGAAGCACTAAGAATGCAAACATTCTACTTTAACCTCAAAATAGATTGTGTACATACTTTTAAGTGAGAGAAGAGTCGTTGTCATCTACAGTGTAAATAACACTGAGAAAGCTAGATATCTATTTGGGCACTAATTAGCGTAATAAGTCCTAGTCTGTACTTGAGTAAAAGTGGTTGCTTTGGATAGAGTGAAGCTAGTCTTGAATGACAAAGTCAAAAGACACTGAAATTTAAGCAGGATCTGCAAAGTGATTCTAAGTACTTGTTTTACAACTTAAAATCACAAGAGACTGAGGAATTACTTTATACTGATATTGGATATACAGGGTAGTTGACAAGATTTGAAGATGAAACTGGAATGAAAAAGCTGGAGGAGTGGGTTATTTCTCTGTTACATACAGGGAAACTTCATTTCTCTGCTAGATTTTTTTTCTTCTTACTTGTAGTGGCTTTACTTGGAAAGATATGGTTTTAGTCTGTTTGTTCTTTACCAATAAAACAAAATGTTGCTAAGATGTATTTGGCAGCTGTACAGTTATTTCAGAATTTACATTCAATAGACCATGTATTTAAACAGATGTGATTGGGCCTCAGTTTTGCTTCTAAACTTAGAATTTGCTCAGGCAAATAAAAAGATAGAGATTCATGAGATTCATATTTTGTAGTAGAGATACTGACAGCGTAGATTATCCTTTGGTTTTCTGTATTCATGTGATCACGCATGGGAAGATGGAGCTTGAGAGCCTCTGAGCTTATTTGGAAAGCTCACTTCTTTATGCAGGATCTTGTTTTTAAGGATATCAACCAGCTGGAAACATTTCATTTCAGAGAAAGATTGTATAGGCCTCAAGGAATATCAAAAGGTTGATAACTAATGAAATCAGTTTCTGATGGAATGTTTTTTCTAGAAATGCTTGAAAATATGAAATCCAAACGAAAATCAAAACTAAACATGAATGCCCCTTCCCAATCTGCAGCCACAGGAAAAACATGCTACTCTCATTCAGAGAAAATGAGTGAGAGTTTATGAACACCATTTTAATTTTATTTTATTTGTTTAGCACCTAAATATTATTAAAATGAACTTTTTTCAGAAGGCAAGCAATACGTTACTTGAAATACTGAATTCTGTGTAACCTGATAGAGCCACCTTATTTTTCTTCATACTAAATATTTCTTTTCAATTTGATTCTTAAAAAATATTCTACGTAACACAATTCAAGGCCATTATATGAGTGTTTCTTTGAATTTTTTAATGAACATTTGATTTTAGTTTTCAGCTGAGCAGTTTCTAATCAATTTTTACAAATAGAATAGTTATTGCTTATAGAAGTGATTATTTTTTCCAGTCACCCTGCCATAAGTGGGGTTGCCACCCACTAGGTCTAAGTGCCCAGGGCCCCATTGAACCCAGCCTTGAATGCTGCCAGGGATGGGGCATCCACAGCTTCTCCCGGCAACCTGTTCCAGTACCTCACTGCCCTCTGAGATCTTTAAAATTTGTGAAATATGCTATATTCTCACAGTCTTTTTGTATCTTGGAAAAATGGCTATTTCATAGTAATAGTATAACATGCCTTCCAAAGATCTTTTGGCGTTAGGTTTTTTAGGTTGTCAAAAGGCATTGGAAAAATTTCTTCTACTATTCAAGTAGGCTTGCTTGATTCTTGGATTTGCTGTTGTTAATTAGTTAATTCCTATTCAAAATTTCCTCTGTATTCAAAGTAAGAATATAAAACATATTTGTTCAATATTTGTTCATTACTGTTTCAATGTCTTCCTTTTAGCTTTCCATCACTTGGATACAGGTATATTGCTTGTTTCTAGAAAGAGAGAGAAGTGTGTAACTTTATTCTTTATTGCATTGTTTGCACCAAAAATAGACTCAGATGTAGTTGCTTTGCTTCTATCTCATCTGAAAGTAGCTGTGTTGTTTGTTTTCTTCTGTAAAATAGAAAGAATGTGAAAATTTCCTCCTATTACAAATAATTAAGAGTAACTCTATGTTGTCTTGTTGTTTGTGCAGGGACTTAGCAGCTGATCTTCTTATGATGATTCCTGATAATAAGCTGCAGTTGATAAAACTTTGTGCTTTTTATTCTGGATGCACAGCTGAAAGAAATGACCTACATGAAAAGGTACATTGAAAAAGTATTCACCTGAATGCTAGCAGAGCTTGTGTTGATTCGTTTCTTAATTTCAGAATATTTAAGGCCATGGCCAAATAAAAATTTTAAGATTTTGTCACTAACAGTCTTGTATGTTGTATACTTAATCTTGCTTTCTATTTTGTGCACTGTTTCCATGGCACAGGTTACTTTCACAAGTAGCTTATGATCATCAGAATTACTTGTCTGTAGGGTTCATAGCGTCCTCATCACTTATGTGTAGCCTAACCAGATCTTGGTAGGGCACCTTTATCTACTACCCTGAATTGTTTTACTACTTCGATCTGTAAATTCCTTAAATCCTCCCGCCCCTCTTTTCAGTAGTGAAGGAGTCTGCTGCACTAACTTCCTTAATTTTCAACATCTACTAAGCAGTAGTAGCAAGTTCACAATCATTGACAACAGAAACAGATTTTAATTGTGTTCAAGTTAGAGAACCACCTCTTCTGATTCTCTGGTCTAAGTGGCTTTTTTAATGCCTAGTGTATGGAGGCATATCTTTCAAACAACATCTCTTCAGAGAGAGATTGATCTTAATGTTATGTATTTTTGTGCATCTTAGATAATTATTTAAATATTATAATAATCCTTTAGCTAAATCATTGTTTTCTAGTGTAATCTTCCTGATGTAGAAGAGTGTATGCGATTGGCAGAAACAACTGAGGCAGTCGGTGATATATTTGAAACTATTAAGTACTATCTGCTAAGCAACGAACCAGAAAAAGCTCTCCCTATTGGCATTCAGTATGTGAAAGGTACTTGAATAAAGAAACTTTTTTAAGCATAATTAATTTGTATAGCTTGTCTCTTCAATTATTTTTTCTATTTTTGAACAGAACAACTCTGTGGCTCAGATTGGACTTTAGATTCAGTATGTCCATACCTTGACCTTCTAAGTTACATTCGCACTGAACAATTAATGTTGAGTAACTGTACACAGTGAGTATGTTTTCTATATCTATATAAGTGGCAGTTCCTGAAATTAAAAAAAGTCTGTAGGTACAAACTGTTAGTATCACTTCTGTTGACAAGAACAGTGGTACAAACAGATTAAAATCAATAGGTTAATTCCTAGCTTGGAGAACTGAATGTGGAATTTTTCTAAATTTTCAAGGTTTTGCAAAAAGAATAAAAGAGATTTGCCTGTTACTTTCGCAGGCATTTGCAGTGGGTGTGTCAATGTTGATCTTATTTTGAGAAGCTCACTTTGATTAGTTTTTGTTTCATTTTTTTGAAAAAGAAAAAGAGTAGTGATATCACACACAATGTGTTTTTATGTCAGTGTGGTAAGGAAATTCAAGCAATCAGTCTTAAAATTAACTCTAAAATAGTTAGATTGCTGTGTTTCACCATTCATTAAAAGGTGGTTTAAATTAGGTCTGGATGGTTGTACATATGAAGAACTAAAATAAGCAGAAAGCTTAACTCTTGTCTGTGGGGAAAATTGACAGTATTGAAGACCATACAAATATGGTGCAATTTTATTTAAACTTTAAAGTTTTATTGTATCGAAAGGTCTGAGTACCATTGTTTTTGTAATGTTATGTGACTGGACTTATTAATGTATATTTGTTAAAATGTAATGGTTTGGTTTAGTGAAAAATACTGGTAATAGGTGGATGGTTGGATTGGGTGATCTTAGAAATCTTTTCCAACCTTGGTGATTCCATGATTCTGTGACTTTGTATCAGTATAAAGCAGATGAAATGTAATAAGTTACATCACACAGAAACTAAACGTAAGTAGCAGTCGTATTCCTCTCAAAATATGGACTGATGAGATAGACTTTAAAATTACTTATTTGAATGTGAGTTTAATGTTTATTTTTAATGCTTGAAATCATTATTGTTCATAATTAATATTTGTTCATTTATAGATTTCGGAATGAGTTGCTAATTTTGTGTGGTTACATCGGTGCTTTACTTGCTATCAGAAGACAGTACAATAGCATTGTACCTGCACTTTATGAATATACAAGGTAATATGCTTTTAGTAACACTTCAAAATCTCGTTTCTTTTGATGGTATATGCAGTAGGCAGATCATGTTTCTCCACACAAAACATGAGGTCCTTGTTCTGTCTTAAAGGCATAGTGGTGTACCTTTGCCTGCTGCGTAACCTTCTGTACTCTTCTTGTATGTTATGAAAATGCAGATTTTTTAGTTAAATAAGTTCTGAATTAATGATTTCAGTAAGACACTTGGTTGTGTAAGAAAAACTAGTTTTTAAATGAGCATTTAGCATTACTTCCATGCATGATTGTATGTTGTTCTAATTTCATACTTGTGTAGACCTCTTGTGAAGACTTGCTCAGTAGCATTAAGGACAAGCTTGATGTGACTTCAGAGCTTGTATTTGTGCACTTGCTTTCTTTCCCACCATGAAACCTTCTGGTAGTGAAGTTGTTATTATTAGTGAGCTAATTCCCTATCTGCAAGCTTTTTGCTTGGTCTAGCACACTTGATTCCACTTGGTCCTGCCCAACCTAGTCATGACTTAGCCTTGCCTTGCTTGTCTTGACATCATCAAGTTGACCTGAGCTGACTTGACTTGGTGCATTTGATCTAATGTGGCTTGGCTTAACCTCACTGACGTGGCTCCACCTACCTGACCCTACCTGATGTGGCCCATTTGACTTCACCCACTTGACACCACTTGGTTCACTTGACCTGATGAGACCCCACTTGGCCTGAACCACTTAACCCAGCCTAAGTTGTCCTCACTTGACCCACTTGGACTTGACTGAATTAAGTCAATCCACTTGACTTGAATGATTCAGATCAATAATCTCTGTTAATTCGCTGCTAAATAAAACTTTTATATGCAGTACTTCAGTACTCCTCCTTCAAAAATGTAACCACTATTATTTAGTCTTCCTCTCTGCTGTCCATCTGACTAATTGCCATTTCTAGCAATAACTTCTCCCTCACAGTTTGACACACTCAAATCTTTTTGATTTTATTCTTGTTGGGTAATAAAGCCATGTCCAAGATGTCACTGATTTCACAATGCAGCTTATTTTGCCTTTGCTAGATATGATATTGCTTCACATCAATTATATACACTTAGTTTCAGTCAGCTTGTCATTATTAGGAAATAAAAGTCTTAAAGTATCAAAGGGCCTCTTAAAGAGGGGGGAGAAGAAAATAAGATAATTAAAGATAAGTTCAAATAAAGCATAAATTGAGATACCTGAAGACAAGTTTAAAAGAAAAGGTATATCTTGTATCTAGTTATTTAATATTTCTGTGGCTTCATACTGGTGACTATCATGAAGGATGAAATGATAAAGTTGTATAAAAAGTAGTTGAATATTATGTGTTTTTTTCTTTCAAGAAAATATGCATTGTTAGAGTTAATTTGGACTTTATTTTCATTCCTTTTCAGTCAGCTTTTAAAAAGACGGAAAGTATCTGTACCATTGAAAATTGAACAGCTCTCTGAGGAATTAGATGCGTGGAGAGCCTTCACTCAGTCAACCAAGTATGTGGAAAATAAAAAATTAGTATGATGATTCTACTAGCATTTAAATGTTTTGTTATGAATACAATATTATCTCCTTCATAAAATCTTTATATCAATGTTTAAAATAAATAATATGTTATGGATGTTAGTTTCCAAAACAAATTATGATGTGTGGCTGAAAAAAATTTTCTTTTTTCACAGAGCTACCAATGAATTGCCATGCACCCCACCATCTGAGTCACAGAAAAAGGTATATTCAATACTGGTATCACGGATACAAGAGGAGCCTCTGAAAGGAATGATTGGGCCTGACTATGTCAGTGGATCAAATCTTCCCAGCCATTCAGATGTTCACATCTCTTGTTTGACGGGGCTAAGGATACAGGTACAGTTTCAGAGAGCTGAGGTAACTCATGGTTTTAGCAGTGAGTATTGATGAGATTACCATAAATCTAAGGTACATACCATCATCTACAAAGACGAATATTTTCCTTATTGTCACAGTAGCAGAAGATAAGGACAAGTGCTGAGATCTGCTATATAAATAAGGCTATGTAAAGAGTTGTCCAGCCAAATAATTGCCCAGTTTACCTATCCGAAACTTCTTAGTTTTCATGGAAAAAAAAAGCTGCATTTATTTTGTCAAATTTTGTCTTTTTACATACTCACTTATTGTAAATTCTCATATCATTATCTCATAGCAGCTTGATTAAAAAATGTCATGTTCAACCACATACTGACATTGTTTCCATTGTGATTAATAATAACAACAGAATAATTAAAATTCATTAATTAAAGCCAGATATTAAAAATTGAATATTCAAATATTTTTGTTTCACTTCCGTAGGATTTTAAGATCAAAACATGCTTGCCCTTGTAATGCCTTTTTTGGTATTCCTGGGAAAACTAGATGGGTCCTGAAAATACTACTCTGTATGTCTCCTTTCTCCAAGTACTGCCTCAGTGTGAAATTATTCTTTTATATGAGGCTATCTGTTTCCTCTGAGCAGTGTCAGATGCCAGGCCAAAGAGTAATAGGGTTGTTCAGGGATTAAGAGGGATGATTTTGCATTGGAAACTGGAGATCACAAAATACTAATAAGATCTTTAAGGTAAACAGAATTAACAACCTCAAGTCTAAAGGACTTGCTGCCAGTACTTCTGCATGAGACCAGTGATCTCTGCTGTGGCTCAGTGAAAAATATGTGCCACATGTTAGTGGTTGCTAACAGACATAGAAAGCTGCTGCTGTTATTCTCCATTTGACAAGAATAGCAAATATGGCGTCACAAATTTGTCATCTACAACACCTTAATCTCTGGATTAGTGAATATTAGGAGTCTCTGCTTTAGGCATGCAGATTGGCTCAGAAATCATTGAGTAAGTACTGTGGTATAGTAACCTAATTACTTGGTTTTACAGTGTTTTAAGTGGCAAGTTCAGAGAGCATACCACTATAAAAATGCACTTAAAATTGAGTTAAAGCTTTGAGACCCAGTTTCATCAAACTAAAAAACTGGCAGATACCTTCTCTCTCATCGTATAAATCAGTGCTTTGTCCTTCATGTTTCTCATAGTGAGTACTGGATATTGATTAGTAGATTCCATGTTTTAAAACTATTCATGGAGCCTTTCTGGTTTTGTTTTTAAGATGGAGAAATCCAAAACATATGACATCAGGCAAAATTTAACTGTCAAATAACTGACGAATGTACAGAATACAGCAATTATTAAAATAAAAAAATGTGATGACTACAGAATTTTCAGCTTCTAGATTTTAGGGGCTATTCACTTAACAGTTGCATATTACTAAAGCTTTGAGCTGACCAGGTAATATTTTCATATGAATTTAGATGATAGACCAAAACTTTCTTCACATTCTTCTTAGATATAGCTGTGATAGTCTTTACACAATACACACGGACTATCTTCTTCTTTCTCTCCAAATATTTCTGCTGTTCCAGGGTCCAGTGTTCTTCCTTGAAGATGGAAAATCTGCAATTTCACTGAATGATGCTTTGATGTGGGCCAAAGTGAATCCATTTTCACCGCTAGGAACTGGAATACGACTTAACCCATTTTGATGCAGTGCTTTCCTCTTAAAATAACACTGATTGTGAAAGGACAGAAAGATAAGATGGTAGTCAAACTCTCTTGGGAGACAAATACTTGGACTTTTAAAATTGTAAAATGAGAACAACAAAAAAAGATTTCTGTAGAAATGTTTGTTGATTATCCAAAGAAGTAGTTACTGAGAATCCAAAGAAAAAAATCCTAACTTAATTGACAGCCATGTCTTTTTTTTAATACAAATTGTTGTTAGACAGTGCAGACATACTTCAGCTAAACTTGCATAAACAAATGCCTTTAAAGCACATAGGCAACCCTATACAACATCAAAATACAGATAAACCGTGAAACTCATAATCATGCTTTCAAAGGATTAATTCATGAATAGCCACTGCAATTTGTTTTTAGAATGACTGTAATCAATGACCACTTTTTTTAAATTTTAGCTAGTTTTTACACAGGATTGTTGAGCAAAAGTAAAATTTCAAAAGTGCATAGGTGACTTTTGCATTCATTAATTCCATGCATCATTAATAATAGTGCAAAGATGTTTATTAATGTTTGGTTAAGATAGGTTTGAATGTTTAGATTATAATAGTATATTTTCTAAGAAGTTCATCTTTGGCACTTTGTCTCCCCATATACTCTCACTGAAAGCTAAGATGTATTTATAAAACTGATTTTTAACAGAGCCTTTGTAAGGAACAAACAAAATGTAGTGATGTTATTAAAATTCTTTATGTACACTTAAAATGCATTCTTTTTACATTTTATATTAGTTATAAATATACGTGTAGTGTGATGGACCAGAAGCAAACACTTTGCATGGATTTTTATTTACTGATTGCCATGGTTTTGTGATTTGTTATTGGTATTCTTCATCATAAGATCATGCAGTGCACTGGGAATTAAAGATTATTGCTGCAGATCCTCTATTGGAAGAGAAGAATGAACCACAATCTGCAGAAGACTTCACTTTTTTCATTTCTGTTTTCCGTTAAGAGGGAAAGATAAAATTGACTGTAAGTCATGAGATAGTCTTTCTTTTTGCCTGCCTTGGCTCCATGTGCTCACCGGCTGTCTCACCTACAGCATTAGAGTGAGGCATTCAGTTTTTAGATACTCCCTCATTTATTTTATTAGCTTTGATTCCAATTATATTGTATTATCTTGCATTCCATTATCATATTTAGTAAATTAGTTTTCTCCCTTAGATTGTTACCACTGTTATTGGTTTGTTTTTTTCCCCAGCTAGGCCCATCTCCATACTTTTTCCCTGCCTCCCTTCCCTTTTTTCAGGGCATGGTCCATGGGTTTCGAACAACGTCACATTGGGGGAAGCTCCACCCCATTAGTCACAGAATTAGGCCAGGCCAGGACTGGAATCATGGCACTATTTCTGTGCTCAAATAGGAAGAAAATTGTGGCAATAAAATACCAAGATTATTTAAAGTTGTGTATCATATGCAATTTAACCATAAAGAAGTCTTATGATTGGAGTTACTAATCTGTAGAAAGCATACTTCGGTTATATTATTTTTCAGCTTGATGGCACACAAGCAGAAATCTACCTGACTTTCATTATAGTTTTGACAACTGCTTTAAAATAAATATAAAAATTCTGCTAGTTACTTAAAATACAAAGAAGTTATTATTAGGAACTGGCAGAACTATGCCTAGAGCAATCCTTTTAAAACCAGCGGTAATACAAGGTGGTTTTTAGTACATCTTAGCCAGTTCTCAATAGATCTGTAAGCGCTGCCCTTATCTAGCTAAGGATAAGAATGTCAACATGCCAGAAATGTACTATGGAGGTTAAAAATCAACAATTCTCACTCTTTTTATTTCTCTTTAAAAAATAATTAAATTTTTCATTGTCTGTTCTAGAATGGTATTACAGAATTTCTGTGGTAGGAATTTATCGGGAAGAAAATCAGCTGCTTTGTTATGTGTACAAACATGTTTGTTCATATTTAGGTTTTGGAACATAATATTCTACTTCCTGCAGGTATTGTTTGGAAAATGTTTTCCCTTGTTCAACCTTGTGGAGTTTGGAGAGTTAAAGTTAGATTTCAGAACTAAAAATTCATAGTTGGTGACAGTTTTCCAGCATTATCTGATGGTTTGCTTCAAAGATGAAAGATTATTTCCTTTTACCACATAAATTATACAATTTTGTGTGTGATATCTGTTCATACAAAATTGGTGAGCAAAACTAAGAATTGAATTTACAGGCTCGTGTCTGATGACAGGATCTGAAGAACTGGCTCAACTAGCACTCTGCTTTACTTCCAATCTTTTGCTGCATTGTAAGGATTTTTACTGATACTTCATAACTTAAGTAGCTTAAAAATATGTAGTTTAATTGCATCAATTTGTTGCAAGTGAGTTGTGCCTTAACACACAATCTTAGGCAGATTTTACTCCTTCTTCAAACTAGAGAGGGAGGGTTAATTATTGTTTCATTGTTGAAATAAAATAAGTAATTGTGAATAAAATGGTTGTGTTTTGTCTACTGCAGTTTTAACCCCATGTGGTGACGGAAAGAAATGTTCTTCATTATCCAGCACAGCTAGTCAAATACAGGTATTTTCCCTTAACATTTAAGAATTTTGTCTTCAAGTCATTGTTTAACTTTTCTGTAATAATGAGCATTTCTGTTTTAATGAACAAATTTAGCAAGCTCTATAATAGTGTTTTCTAATAACTATAAATCTCAGCATATCTGAGGTGTTGATGTCATTTTATTGGTACAAAATCAAACTTGTTCTGTTGAAAGAATCCAACCATTACAGGCATCTTTAGGCTTCACAGACTGTAGCCAAATGTGAGATCCTCAAAGCACACTTTCCTAGATGGCTTAAAAGACAATATGGGGGAAAAAAAAGTAATGCTATGAACTTTGCCTTTAAAATGAGATATGACACCTTGAAGTTTAACAACATGGATTTTTCATAGGTGAAAAATATTAAATCCAGAATTACAGCAATTTAACATTACTCTAATGCAAGAAAGTACTTGACTTCTCTAAAGAATGAAGTTAAACTACCAAGCTTAGATACCTTTTTCAGAATAGATATTACAATTTTTTTAATTAGAAGCTTTCACAGTTATGTAGGAATGAAAATCCAGAATCTTTGCTCTTAATATGACTGAAAACAAAGGAACCAAAAAAGGCACTTGTGAAGACTGTCTTTATACCTTAATCTACTTCATGTACAATATTTAACTTTGTAGACTCTGATCTTCTATCAGTACCATCTGTGTCAGAAACCTTCACTGATACATACCAACTCTAGTAAGAAATGAAGCTGAAATGGATGCTAGGCAGTATTATATGAACAAGTAAGTTACAGTACTGTAGAAATAAAATCTGTATTGTAGAACATGATATAAACTAGTTTTTTTAATTTATTTGGCTTTAAAAGAGTTAGTCCATGTAGATTTCTCTTTATTGATTATGCAGTCAACACAATTGTGATGGAGAGAGTGTTTGTATTTAAAAGTTCCATATCTCTCTGGTTAATCCTTTCAGCAGTATCCAGATGGTTCTAAATATCTATCGTAAGGGGGAAGTTGTCAGCTGTTTCCCCTGAAGTTCTTTAGAATGAACATATTTTGTCTCTGGTTTCTGATGAATCTATATGCAAACAGGTGGGGGAAAAA
The DNA here is from genome assembly GCA_037305975.1 of Chrysolophus pictus. Lineage (NCBI taxonomy): Eukaryota > Metazoa > Chordata > Aves > Galliformes > Phasianidae > Chrysolophus > Chrysolophus pictus. The sequence continues at coordinate 47,000,574 of CM074579.1, read as the reverse complement.
ATCATAACAGTATTAAAAAAGTTGTTTTAATCAGATTTAACCAAAAAAATCTAGACTGAGTTTAAACTCTGAAAGTGTCTCATTTTCCCTTCTGAAGAAACGATTTTAGCCCTTCGTATAAAGACAGTGCAGTACCGTTTTTGTGGATGTTACTATTTAAACCAACACAGACTATCCTTGATGGCAAAAAGGAAAAATATATACAAACAGGCTGAAAGCTAATTAATCAGATTAATTTTTGACTATTGGCATCAGAGCCCAGAAGAGCCAAACAGGATTTCAGAATAGTGAATGTACCCAAACTAAATCAAAGTGCTGAAAAAGGTAAGGAAGGCATTTTGAAGTATTAGAATAATTGCTACCGCTGCCATATTAGGGAAAAACTCAAAGCAACTTGATCCTTAAAAAAAAAAAATCAATTTAACACTGCTAACCCTCTCCAAGTCTCCTATTTTGTAAGAAGATATAGCTTCAAAGTTTTTAAATGCATCTCTTGGCTGCCTATGTAGCAAAAGTAAAAAAAAAAAAAAAAAAAAAAAAAAATTTCTTAACACTACCTACATGATCCGAAAAAATGAACTTACATGAGGTAACAAATGCTTCTTTGGGATACTAGCTGTATTTGTAGAGGGTGTGATGCAATCCAAATGGTGAACCACACGCTGTCCGAAACTTGGTTTAATGTTAAACCGTCCTTTAAGACAAAAATACCACATTGCTCATTTCAGCAGTATGTTGAGCATCTAATCAGTTAGTTGTTTATTTCTCCAGTTTATCTGTAAACTGTTACTACCCTGCCCTCCATTTTACTTAAATACTTAGATGATCTGACAGCTGTATAAGAATAATACACTCAGAAGAAAAGGGAAAACATGAAACATATTGTAAGGTAAAAATATACTATCATCTTTTCAAATAGGGTATTTTTTGTATATTTAAAAAGATGAAATGGTTTCAGTGTTTTATTATTTAAAATGCGTGAGATAGTAAATAAGCGTTAAACAAAATGTTTGAGATTGCACAGTGCGTCTTAACCACACATGCTCAATTTGAACAACTTCAAAATATTTCAAGACTGTAATCATCAAGTCACTGCAGTTAAACATACCAGTTGGCAAAGAAAGTCTTCAACTGGAGAAAACAAAAAACTAAATAGCAAAAAAAAAAAAAAGCCCTGCAAATTGACTATTTATATCTTGATGGTGATCCAGAGCAAATTTTTCAGTTGACATGATGAAGTTAAAAGACATAATTCTTGAAGTCTGATATCTAATTTCTCTTTGCTTAAGCTTTATTTACGCCTGCAACAACTACCATTGGTACACTACTAGTATGCATAATACACGGTACATAAAAAATTGAAGATATTTTGCCTTGGTCTGTGGTATAGAAGAGATTTACACTGGAGTGTTAGGTTTAAATTTCGTGCCAGAATTTTCAGAAGGATACAGAAAACTCATGGGAGTGCAGCAAAAGGCTCCAAAGTGGAAACAAACCAGAGAACTCATTTTAATTTTGGAAACCATGGCATGTTTTTACTGGAGGTGGAGCATCCTCCATGAAAGGGCGTGCTTTAGGTAACGTTGGTTATAAAGCTGGATATAAAGAAATTCAACTGAAATGCTGTGGCTTGCAAGACTGAGATCAAAGTAGACAGGCTCATGATCTCTTCAGATTAGCATCTCAAAAACATGCGAACTGGTTGCAGTCGAACTGATGCATGTAAAAGCATGTGCCTGCAAGACTGAGGGACTTTAAAAGGTCATATAGTGTTTTGGAGAAGAGTAACAGACGTTAAAATGAACAGAGTTATAACCATAATTGATTTTTAAAATGTCTTTCACTGCTGATGATCCTTTGATAGTAGCAGTGACAGAGGATAACTGATCCAACTCCTAGTATTCACATAAATTATCCTAATAAGCAGAAAGAGGAAATAATCAGCTTTTGTATTGTCCTTTCACCTTTTCTTAAAGCTGTAGCAACTAAATTCTTTTCCACTCCTCCTACATCGTATGCACTAGCCCCCTAGCCACCTCTGTGGCCCCTCCTACTTTATGTTAATCATAGAATGCACATTTGCACTAGGTAGTTCAAAGCTCTTGCTCATCCAGCTGCCCACAGTTTGTAGCACTGTGTAGGTTACTCTGTTGCCAGGATGGGACTTGTCTTTGCTCAGCATTGTGTCCTGTCATTTCTCCAGCCTGCTGAGATCTCTCTGAACTTCAAGGGACCTCCAGTGTGTCAGTCACTCCCCCATTTGGTCAGTGTCCTCTGTCCCCATGTCCACATCATTAATGAAAGCATTAAGCAGCCCTAAGAACTGATAGCTGAGGAAGGTCATTTGTAACTGGCCATAGCTGGAGTGTATAGAACAGCCCTTTGATCAGAGTCCTTTTAATGTAAGGGTCCAGACCATCTTCCCTCCACCTCATCAACCACTTAGTCACTCTGTATCTCGATAGTTCAAGAATACTGTGGGTCTGTGTGCCATGGGCATTTCTTCCAAGAGCATTGGGGGCAAGTTACAGCATCTCTGCTGAGTGCCTCAGCCAAGAAGAGCTAAGGATCTGCGTGGCTTCTTTCAGGGGTAAGGAGTAATAGAAGGGAATGTTTACTGGTGAAAGTTATTTGATACACTCACGGGGATTCTCTGCCCTCTCTTGCATCCTCATTCCTATGTGCATGTTAATGATGGCAATGGCCTTCTGTCTATTGATGCAAATGCTAGGTTCTACCAGCACCTCTGTCAACCTGATGTTACTCTTGATGGCCGTGGAAGCTGTTGCTCTGGCAGCCACTGGTAACTGTGTCTGGTAATAGCAGTCCGTAAAGTCAACCTGCCTCTCTTGAAGACTTTCAATTCTTTAAAAAAAAAAAAAAAAAAAAAGTGTTCGGGAATTAATTACAGTAAAAAATGGCTAAGTAGCCGCTTATTTGTATGGTTTTATAGTTAATTTCATACTGAAAACAGAGAAGCCCCTATGGCTCAGAGAAGCCAAATAGCTCAGGCAAAGCAATGCATAGAGAGGCAATGGATGAGCTGATGGCAGGAAGGAGCAGCTGCTGTTACCAGGGCTGTGAGTTCAGCCCGCTGACCTGGAGCTTCCCAAACTTTTGTTTATATTCAAAATTCACTTCAAAACACCTTTTTCACTTGCCAAGCCGGGGCAGGGCAGGAGGGGCCACTGGTGGGCATCTCCCACTCACCGGCTGCTGCTCAGCGCCGAGCAGAGCTCTCGCAGCAGGCTCTCTGCCGCTCCGGGCTTACAGTGAATCGTTCCCTCTATTAGCTCCTGCGCGATGTCGAACTCTTGCTTTGCCAAAAACTTGACGCATCAGGAGGGAAACAAACAAACAAGCAAACAATTACAAGTTAGAAGATCAGGGAGGGAGCGCGGTCCGTGGCTGAGCGGGGCGGCTGAGGGGGACAGAGGGCAGCAGCCGCCCCAGAGCCGCACCAACGCTCCCGCGCGCCGAGGTGCCCTCACCCGCCGCAGCCGGGACCAGTTGCTCAGCTTGGTGGCCAGCGAGCAGCCGTTCCTGTAGGCTTCGGGCTGGACGTGGGCGGGGAAGCGGCGAGACAGGATCTCCGCCACCAGGTATCCGTTGGCGAAATCCCTGTCGAGACAACGCGAAAAGCGCTGGCACCGCCTCCCTCTCGCGCCGCCTCCCCTTTCCCCTGCCCGGCATGGCGGACCTGCGGTAGTTCCGCGGGCTGACGGAGAGGCCGAGGCTCAGCAGCCAGCGGAGCACGGGGCGAGGCAGCTCCGGCTGCCGGAGGGCCATAGCGTAGTGGGGCTGCGCTCGCCGCCTCCTGGCGCGGCCGTCACGAGGCGGAGCGTGTGTGTTGTGCGGGGCGTGTGAGGCGCCGCGTGGTACCGGCTGTGTTTGTCCGCAGTGCCTTACGGCGAGCCTGCGTGATGTCACAGTTGGATTCCAAAGCGGAACGGAGATGTTACGCGATATATATGTCGTTCAGAAATCGTAGGTTGCTCCAAAAGTCATGCCTTCTGTTGATGAACGTCAGTGGGTGCCATCTTTTCCGCGTGAAGGAATTCGGTGACGCGCTTCTGAGTCGTGTCCGTGTCGCACCTCGTGTCAGGCTGCCCCTCTGCTGCCGTCTGTCACGCAGCAACAACGTATCAGGGAATATGGGTGGGAAGCTTCAACCTCTGCTGCCGTACAGCCAACATCCGTCTCTGACCTCGTGTGCCAACATCGTAAATAGGAGGCATTGCTTTCAGAGCGTCCATTTTTTAATTTCTGATCCAGCATAGCATCGTGTTTTTTGGAACAGCTTTACCAAATGCTCATGTTGTCTATTTGGTTAATATGTATTTCTGGTACATGGCACGAGCATGGGTTGATCTAAAGGCCTGTTCTACAACACAGTCCTGCCACTGCAACTGCCTGAGTTCCCAGTTTTGTTTGTTGCCATCCAACCTGTCTCAGTTTGCTGAAGGGACTCTATTTTCATATTATCTGTTAGCAAAAGATTAAAGATTTAAAAGCAAGTATTACCCTAGATTCAAGTCACAAAAATACCCCTGCAAGCTGGATCTGGGTTAATCTGCTTGTCTACTGCTCCACAGAATTAAGGAGAAAGTAGTACCCAGTAGCTCACACCACTTAAGAGGATCTTGTTTGCTCTTTGGATGACTGATGGAATTAATGGGAATAGATAGTGCAAATGGCATGACAGTGCAAATCCACCTAGATGATGTAAGACAGCAGGGATTCTAATGTCTAAAGCCAAACCAACATCCTCTTTTTTTTCTCATGCAGCTTTTGCCAAGTCAAGTTTGAAAAGCACTCTGCACACCTGAAGGTAAGAGCCCAAGTGATCTTACTCTGTGTATACAAGTGCAGTAGTGCAGTGGTTGGCTCAGCACTACTGTGTTTCTTGAAGTAATAACGGTAATGGCATTGTACAGAAAACAAAAAAATCTTAGTTTCTGAGTGGGGAAAAAAAAAACAATAAAACAAACAAAAAAGTCTAGACCCTACTCTACCTAACTTGCTCAGTACATACTCTAAATCCTTAGACTGTGCACAGTATGGAATCCTAATCACTCTCTCTTACTTGCATCTGATCTTCCTTTAGAGGGACTCCAGAACAGGATCTCACTAGAGTTTTTGCAAGGAGCAGAAGTAAACTAAGATTCCTTTAAACAAGGATAAAAGTCAGAAAACTGGATTTTATTAGGTGGACATAAATTAGCAACTGAGTATTAGGCTTATAAGTAGAAGGTAGACTGACTTTTTACGTGGGTAGATAGTGATAGGACAAGAGAGAATGGCTTTAAACTAAAAGATGATAGATTTAAGTTAGATGTTAGAAAGAAATTATTTACTCAGAGAGTGGTGAGGCTCTAGCACAGACTGCCCAGAGAGGCAGTGACTGTCCTATCTCTGGAGACATTCAAGGTCAGGTTAGATGGGCTATGAGCAACTTTATCCCGTAGTTAGCAACCATGCCCACAGCAGAGGTTTGGATCTTCATGGTCCTTTCTAACCCAAGCTGTTCTGTGATTCTATGATATGATGCAGTAGCCTTCAAAAACCTTGTGGGCACCATGCAATAATTTATGTTTTTCTCTGAGGCAGATAATTAATATGTCCCTAAGTTATGATACAGCACTGTTAAGGAAAGATTCCAAGAATGCTCTGTTACAAGAGGGCATCAGAAAGTATCTCAGCATTAAGGCTTCCTACAATGTGTAAACTTATATCTTTATAAATTATTTGTAACTTTTTAAATTAGAAAATCTGTAAACTAGGTATGGCTAAAAAAAAGAAAAGCTCAAAACACAAAACACCAGTTCACGGCACAGGCAGTGAGGAAGATCAAAGGAAGTTTCTCACTGTCGTTAATTAAGTGTCTATATAAAGAAAAGGAAGAAAAAATGGCTATATATTCATTTATTTATTTTTTTTAATCAACGTCTGTAGTGCACCTACCACCAAGTATTTTTCGGTACACAAACAACAGAAATTTAAAAACACATAAAATAATGACTCCAAATGAACAAAGTTAACAAATATAAATGAAGAAACGCAGCAGTTCCCATGTGCCAAACAGATTTTAAAGTATAAATACAAATAAAATTAACAGCACTAAAGCTAATTAGTAAGTGTTAAGCTAAACCTATACAATAATTTCCCAGAGTATCAGCACACTAATTCAATTCAGCCTTGTTAGCACCTTGGTACCAGTTGCTGAATGGCTCCCAATTGTGATTACATGCCAACACCAGGTGTCAAAGATTTGTGTCTTTTTAAAGTAATAAGCAAAAGGCTTTATTTTCCGCCCAGCAGTTCTTTAGGTAAAATTTACAATAAACAGAAGACTTGTTACTCAGCTTTCTAAAGGTTAATTATTATGTTATCTATACTGTAAGAAATTCTTCAGTATTGTTGGCAATTGGAGTTGTGGGACAAGATGCAGTCTAGCTCTTCCTATGTAATTTCGGATACGTAGTCGACAAAGCTGACAAAGAGAAGATGGTGTGGCTGCAAAGGAAAAAAAAACCAGAAGTTTAATTACATAAGGGTGAGTTTCATGCCAATAAAAAAAAGATTTCAACATATTTGCTATGACTTCTAAAAATCCTCTAGTCTTTGATGGCCTCTAGATAGCCAATTCACAAAACCAGTTGGTTTTAGTGTGGGTTGCGTTGGTTTTTTTTTTTTTTTATTATTTATTTGCTTTTTTGTTGTTGTTCTTAACAGTAGACTGTTTTGAGGGAAACATTGAAATAATGCCAGTTCACCTCTAAAGAAATGACAATTAGCTGTGACAGTAACTTCTTTGCTTTCTACCTGTGTCTTCACCTGCGTCTTGTGGCCTTTGTGTCTTGTAGCTTATTTTTACCCTTACATAAGACAGCCTGAACAAATCCAGATCCCTTTGGGTTATATTAATTTCCTCCCTCTCTCAGACTTTTAAAAGTTAGAAGAGACTATTTGTATCAATTGCTATTACTCAGGTAATTACAAAGTAAGGAATGTTTTCTAAATTTCATTTAAAGTAAAAAAACTCTGTAGTCATTTATCATATATTATTATAAAGCATTTCATATCAGACAACTCATTATTATTTGATTTTAAAAATTCTTTGTTTCTACATTCATATGCATAACTGGGAATAGACTAAAACAGTTTTTAATGTTACCTTGTGAAGTATGACAAGACTTTCAAACAAAAAAATATACTTCCAATATTTACATATTTTTTGTCTTCACTCAAAATAAAGGGCTTTACATGTTTATTAGGAACACATGTATTTTTTAATTTTGGGATGGTTGGCAAAAACTAAATACATTTTTAATCTGAAATTGAAGTATCCTGTTTCTTTATTGCATGATCTGATGTAGCCAATAAAAATGCAGTTTTATTATAGTTTAACTCATAATAAACATAAAAAGATGTTTTTACAGCTTAAATAAATTCTGGTGCTGCTTGGCTGTGCACTGGCTGTGGCCTGAGAGTAAATATTACTAGTTACTTTTATAGTTAAAAAGGAACTTGGCTGAAAGTAAACGTATTCAGTTGTTGGGGGAGTTTTGTTGCATGTTTGTTTACAAAAATACACTTGCAAAAACATATGTAAAGCTTACCTTCGTGGAGGAGCAGCAGTCTCTCTACTAAACTGCGAGGAGCAGCTAAATCAACAGGCCTCTCAAAATCTGTGTTTTTGGCATTTATGTCTGCCCCAAATTCAAGGAGTAAGTTTACAATCTCTGTACTTGAATGCTGGGCAGCAGCATGCAGTGGAGTTTCCAAATGCTTTCCTTTCTGCACATTGGCACCTGGTATGCAGGCAAAGAGATGTGAAGAAGAGATTAATTACAATTGTCATTAAGTAAAAATCCACAATGTCTGGGAATGCAACAGTGAATTTAACCATTTCATTGATTTTATTACATACCAATATAGCTAATCCTATCACTGAACCTTTTGATCATATAGTTATCCTAGATGTTCTTACAAAGCACAACAAGATTTTAAAGGAAAATACTGTATAAAAAGAAATTAAATTAAAATGGACTGAACGAATTTGCAGTGCTGCATTTATATTCATAAAATAAAGTTCATAGAGAAATTAAACAAAAATAGCCAGTATGGGAGAACTTTTATAAACAAGCTGTTACCCTTTCTGCTCAAACAGGATTTCTCCAACAGTCATCCTATTAAAAAAGAAATTTACTAAAAGAACTATACTGATCTTTTGAGACCAAAAATTGGCTTCTGTACCAAATTTTGGCACAAATAAATGTTATTTGCCTTTTAAATTCCCACTTGAGTTAAAGGACTTTTTAATATCAGAGACCTAGCAATTTGATTCAGAGTCTAAATAGGTCACTTTTACCAGCATAAACATTTTAAAAATGCTTCCACAGTGTCATTTTCTTGCCTATTTCATTGTCTGTTAGCTTTTTACCTCCCAATACACTCTAAATAACTGATCAAATAAAAAATTCAGATTGACATAAGTAGTTACCTGTTCTCAATTTACGTATACTTCTCTGCTTTATCACAACAAATGTAGAATATCCTGTTACTGCCTTTAATTTATGCCAGCACATGAATCTCAAAACATGCCAGTTATATTTCTATGTTCCTTAAACATAGAAATTATGAACTAGAAAACTGACTTCAAAAGAAATATTTTAATTGCTTGTTTATATTCTTGATAACCTGCAATTAACTAGAAAAACAACTGAAGTGCAATGATAACAAAAAGGTAATTATTCAAATATAATTTTTCATTTATTTTTCTGCAGGACACCAAAGCCCTGTATCTCATTACCTGAAACAAACAAACAGCAAACAATCCTTTATGCAGATAGTGTCATTGGACTCATGCTGACACAGACTGAATGTCCAACATCTATTTTTGTTGATTAACTAAATAAAACAAGGTTTAGGATGAAGTAGCTTTTACCTTACTGAGCTCTCTTTGCAGCTCAGCCACTATGCTTTGTAAAAAGATTGAGTTCAGAGTACACTGAAGATTGAAAAGAATAGAACTACATTGCCAAAAAAAATCTGTTAAAAGCATACTGTATTAAAAAGCTTTTAAAAACAACACCTTTCTCAAAGCTAATTTTAACTTTGTTTTTTTTTTTCCCTACAGAAAATGAGTATCTACTGAGCTGAGGTAGGTGCTGAATATTTTGAAGGCCCATTCCTTTTAGTCTTGCTCCCTTTTCTACTCATGTTTGTTATGCCAAAAAAAAAAAAAAAAATGCAGTAAGTTGATGTAAGAAAACATGCATGACGGTAAAGTTACAAGTGTCCTGCAAGCAAGGGTTCTAGTTTTGTTGACTGAGCACAGATTATTTCAAAGCTCAGTATGCTTATTTAGACAAATTAGCAATACTTTTATTTAAATAATGACATACCTGCATAAAGAAGCTTTCGAATACAATGGATCTGCTGTGACACACATGCTACATATAGAGGTGTTCCTAAATGAGGAAGGTCTTGGTCAACATCTATACCCCAGGATATCAATACCTCCAGGCATTCACTGTGTCCTGTCAGTACAAAGCATAACAGTTGGTTGACTTCAGTATGTTGGCTCAGACAAAATGGGACTCGTTTCCTCACACTACATTATTGAGATATTTGTCAACTGCTTGTCTGTTGAGCATGTAATTTCTTACCTCTGCTGGCTGCTTCATGAGTTGGTGATGGAAGGCAGGACTCCCACTGAGCTTTGGCACCATACTCTAACAAGAGCTCAGCGCATGCTGCGCTGCCTCTCGAACATGCATTAAATAAAGGTGTCACTCCATCAATTGTTGTAGCATTTACCTAAAATATATAAAATCGAGGTAACAAAAAAAAAATTGAAAGAAAAGTAGTTTTAAATAGAATATAGCTAGAAACTGCATGAAAATAGTGACAAACTTACTGGTTAGAATAAAATAGTTTAACTGTTCAGTCCTTGCACTATTGTTCTCCCGTCACCACGCTCCTCTGTTGCTCTTGTTAAATTATGTTGAATGAAAGAAAATACACTTACTATGCTGAAGACCACATATTATCATTTGGGCAGTAAATGACTTAATTTTCAGAAGTAATTGCACTTGGCTCTTTTCACTGATACAAAAAATCCACACCTGTTGTAGTAATGGGAACCTTCTCTCTGTAGCTTTAGCAGACTGCAAGCTTCATATTAAATGTGGGAATTATTTGCCCTTCTGTGTTTTTAATCTCTCTGTTGGAGTGGTATTTCATGGAATGAGACAAGGCTAATAGGGAGAATGATGACAAGGAAAAATTGTGATGATGCTAAAGGAAGAAACACAGGTATTTGGAGAGGGGAATCTCACTTATCCTCTTACGTGCATCCCTTAAACCCACTCCAACCATGAAAAGCACTACAAAAATTGAGATACAAAAATAGAATTACTCTTATAGATTTGTAAATAGTATCTATAGAATCCTTGCACTAGCTGAAGTGGACAGAGACTGCTTTTTGGAACACATCTGTGTTTTTCTTTTCTGTTACTTACACATATTCCAGATGTTTTCCAGAAGTAAATTGTAAGGACAATAAATATTCCATCACCAAGATGGAATATCACCAATTATAACTGGCAAACTGTAACTGTTGGTGAATCTGATGTCAGCACAAATTGTAGTAAAAACGGTCTGTGAATTCTCACTTTCTGTTTGGGATAACAGGTAGAGAGTCTGTGTCATGAATACAGAAAAGAGTCAGTGTTCTTTTGTACTCAGACCAAAGAATCTTAAGAGCGGTTAGCACAATGTGACAAAAGTTATTCCAGAGATTAAAAGAACAGACTCCTGGAAGCCACCAATGGAAAAGGAAATTAGTAAAGGAGAGATGCATTCAGAAGTTTAAAAGATAAATAATGTAGTGAAATTCTGGTGAAACTACTAGCAGATTCTCTCCAGTTGACTACGCTATCTCAGTTCCTTCCCAACTCCCGTCTGTTTTCCCTGTTACTGTTCTTCTGTTTGAGATCTACTTTTACATATACACTTAAGTGGTCTTTGTTTCATTTTTTCATTTAACCTAGCATCTCTATACTGATGCTTCTTTGAGCCATAACTTTGCTTTGCTAGCTTTCAGATGACAGCTTATTGTAATTAAGTCAATGTCATCAACAGAGTACAGAGAAATACCAATGTAAAAAAATAAATCAAGGAATGTATCCTTCTTAGTTAAACAAAAGTTAGCATTGGACTTCATATACAAAAACACCCTTACATTTGCTCCTGCTTCAAGAAGGATCCTTGCACATCCTACATGATCTCCCAGGCAGGCTTCATGAAGTGGAGTTACTTGGTCAATAGTTAGTGTGTCTACATTGTAACCCTAAACAAGATATGAATGACATACGAAGATCATATGAAAGCTGTTAGGTCACACTACTTACTATTCAAAGGAATAATTCATAACACTCTAAAAAGGCTTAAAACTCTACTTGCAATAAGTAAATCTTTCATGAGCATCTAAAAAAAAGTCATCAGTCAACACAGATAGCAGAATCAAAGTTGTCAGCTCTTCTTTTTTAAAAATCAGAAATATTAGATCCTGGAGTAGGGCATAAGGGGGTATAAAGACAATGGAGCCTGACTCCTGAGATGCATCATAATGAGACAAAAGGCAACAGAAACAAGTTGGAATGTGTGAAATCCAATTAGTTGTATGGGAAAATATAATAATTCAGGATGGGGATGGTGAAACCCTGGAACAGATCTGCAGAGAGGTTCGGGAATCTTTATGCTTGGTAGTCTTTAAAACCCAATGAGGCTTCTGGGTTTAAATGGCACTGTGATTCTAAGACTTAGGGGCTGAAATATCTAGAGACATCAGTTTAATATTAGCAAGGAGAATACTTCTTGGATTGATAAAAAATATCAAACACTGGATTTTTTTACAGTAGGTATTGTTCAATTCTTAGAAGCTAAAAATTGTATTCATCAATTTCATTCTTTATTGTAGGAGCTAATATGACAAAACTAATATTAACACACAATGGTTTATAGTCTCTCCCTTTGCTGTTAACAAAACAATTTTTTTTAATCACAACTATGCAAAGAACCAGAATTTTTCAGTGCCTTCCCTCTAAACAAGTATCTTCCTGGCTAGCTATCTTTTCTGAGTGAAGCAGAGCATTTGGACTAAATGATCTCTGTGGGTCCCTTCTGACTCAGAATGTTCCATGATTTTACGTATATTGATTCACAGGAGGAAAACACTGATAGACATATAGTTACAACTTTGATAAAGATTGATTTTATGAAGTTTAAAACATACAGATAAAATACTTTAAATATCAATTTATATCTTATTGTAACAAAAATCAGTAAATGTGTATTGTTCTCAAAAATTCTGGTGAAAAAAAAGAAAGCAAAACATACTAAATCTGCATTAATAATCTATGCTGAGAGATTAAGTAGCATTAAAAAGTTAAGCAATTTTAAGAACACAGCCTTCACCTGTGACAATAAAGTCTTTAGAGAAAGAAGACGTCCTTGACTGGCTGCCTCATGCAGAGGTGAGCGATCTGCCCAAGAACCTATGTAATAACAACATTTATTGAGTAAACCATGTGAATAAGAATGCTTTTGGAATGCATAGAGCAAAGCAAGAAACATAATGCACAGACTGAAGTGAAATGTCCTGTGAAAATAATTCTTCCCCTGTAGAGACTGTATTTCAATTGATTTGTTTATAGATAAAGCTGTTGTATTATTAACTGTAAGCATCTATAATAAATGATTACATAGCACAGAGAAAAAAATATTGATATATTGATTTTAATAATATGATGCAACAGATGCGTCTCACCATATTTCCAATTCTATTTTTCATTATTTATTTTTAAATATCATTCAATTTATTTTAGCAGCTGGCAAGTATGTTTACAGGCTTCAACAAATTGATATTTAAACCAAAAACAAATACAAACCTGCCTGGAAAAGTGCTGATAAAACTGAAGTATATGAAATTCAATTTGGAAATCTCTATGTACAACAAGATTAATTTCAAGTTATACACATGTACAAGAGAAATACAGTGAGAATCATAGTACAAAAGGTTGCCATAGAAGAAACAGGATATTATGTTCTCATCTTGATAGGCTATTAGCACTAAGAATAAGTAGTTATCCTTAATGCAAAAGCTTGTATTTATTGTCAGGACTCACAACCCTCAACAATTGACAAAAACAAAAATAAAGAAAACTCACAGTGATCTCTCTACCTCATGCTATCTCCAACCCTTAACTCCAACCCAACCCCAGAGTCAGCCAGTGGTTCCTTTTGAAGAGCCTGTCTTTTCCTATAGAAGACTTGCTGCTGATAGGATCACAGGCAAAGCTGATACCCATTTTTTATATTAGTCTTGCAAATTACGTTTTGAGATTGTGTAAGAAAGAATCATCTTCAAAGTATATTATGAATTACTGATACTTATACCTGTAAGAAGAAATTACTGAGGATGTAAAGAAGCTAATTCAATTACTCACGTGAAACCTGAATCTTTCTGACACTGACAGAGATTTTATTTTTGTCTAGCTGTCTGAAATGAATGCTAGGGCTTGGACTAGGACTTATTTTGCTATTACTGTTATGTTGAAATCATACAAAATGTGTTAAATAGTATGATTCCCACTCAGTTCTTTTTCCTACACCACTTTTTTCTCCGTTCTTCTAATACTTTTTTCAGAATGATTTGTGCTAAGCTCTGATAACCTCTGTGCGTATGTGCACTCTGTGCATTCTCACAAACATTGTTCCCTATGGTTTTTGCTTCTAGTGGGAATAACTAAGTTAAAAAAACATATACAAATTGTTTGGAATTTTAAGGGATTTTGTACAACAACAACTGAGTTCAGAAATCATACTGACCTGATTTTTACAAAATAACAATAGTTTTTCACTGCTATCTACCATAGAATCAGCACTCATGTTGCTCTAATTCAAATAAAATAAGATTCATTAAGTCCTCCTGCTGGCAGTTGTGAAATTCCTAAAAAATTATTGGAGACTGCATTAAAGGTTCCCTTTGAACTTTCTTCCTTATCTCCATAGATGAGATTTTTTCTCAGTGGTTTAGTCTACTCATAAATTAACAAGAGGAAAACAAACAAAAACCCTGACACTTTACTATTGTATAGAAAAACATCTCGTAATGTTGTAAATATTAATTCTTTACATCCATTAAATATAAATATACTTTGGACTTTTTTTGTGTGTGTGTCCATGTGTAACTATCAGAACAAAGATGCAGACAGAATTTGAAATCAACTTTGTTTCCACCTTTCATTCCATCTTCTCCTTCCCCCACAGAATGCTCCAAACATCTGTTAATATAATTGTTAGAGTGACATCTGAAATTCACTGATGCCAGATCCCACTCTGAAGTCTATATTGCATCTACGCCCACCTTATCTCCCTGCCCTCACATAGAGACATTAGAAGTTAGCTGCTAAAACCATTCAAAACTAAATGCTTGTACCATCTCTATTAGAATAAAAATCCTTAAGCAAAGTACTGCAGAAAAAAATTGTGCAAATCAAGCTTGGGAAAAGCTTCCACATTCCTACTGATTTATTGGTAAACATAATAATTAACCATGAAATACTGCAGAGATGAAAATATGTTCAAAATAAACATGCAGCAATAATAAACATCAAAATTGTTTTAAAATAAATTTTGTATTGAGATTGCTGCCTTCTGCTATTCTACAACCTTGCTGTGTCTCTTATTTAAAAAGCATTAACAAGAATATAAATGAAGAACTGTTTTAATTCAACATTGTCTGTGACAGCAGAATTAGTAATATAGTCTATTCCAAAACTGTTCATTTTTTAAGTACCTACTGATGTAGTTTCTGACACATGCTGAGTATGTTGAATACAAAGCATCTCTAGCTTTATTTACCATTAGCCACACTAGTCCCAAGTTCTCTGGCATTCATTCAGGAAGGGCAGCCTACATTACTTTGTAAACTCTAATAAGGAAAGAATAAATAGAATAAATAGACTAATGGTATTAATGGGCAAAGTTAAAAATACATTAATTACAAATTATCATACAATACCTAAATCTCCATCTCCCCATGGTACTTCCAAACAATTGCAATTATAAATCCTACTCATTTCTTTCAATCTGGAAAAAAAAAACAATAAATTTAAATAAACTTATTCTTGCTGGCTTGGCCTGTTCTTAATACATTCTTGCTGTGTTTGGAAGGAGATCGTCGGCTGGCTGTAATACGAACTTTCACCCTGCCATAAACACAGCTCTGAAGATATGAGCATATGGAGTTGCCAGTTTCTTTTCTTATACCAAAGGACAGTGACCTCTTTTTTTTTTTTTCTTTTTTTTCCCCACATTTCTTTTTTTAATTAACAACTTTGAAAAGTGTCAGCATCTGTGGATTTGCCTTCCCAGACTGCTTAACTGGAATTTCAACTCAAGAGAAACTGATAGTGAGGTCAAGAGAACCGTAAGCTGAACAAGAACTGCAAAATGAATTCCTCCTTTTTTAACCTCATGCAATTGTGTAGTATCCTCAGAAATCTAAGGGAAATGCTGCCAAATATTCCATAAGTTATTTTAGTATTTGCTTATCTATACAAAAGGAAGAAGCAGAGATCTTCTGAATATGTCATAAATGATATTTGATCTACTCACTTGACTGGTTTTTATTTCAGCAGTTCACTATAGTCTATATATATAATCTTAATAATTTTTGCATTGTTAAACTGGGTTTTTGGTAACTACTCTAAGCAGTTAAAGACTCAGTTCACTCCTGAAAATGGGAAAGTTCTGACTTTGATCCATTTCTAAGCCATTGGTGTTATTTTCTTCATTTTCCTATAGCCTTCACATCTACCTCTGAGCCTATATACATGATGATGGTAATAAAATACTAACAATATTTTAGTAAAAGTCATTAGTTGCAGTCATTCCATCCCTTTATTTCTAAAGATTTGTGCAGTCTTTGGAAAAAGAATAGGGGAAAAAAAAAAAAAAAAAAAGTAAAAGAAATGAAAACAGGAACTTCCTCACAGTTCATCACTGAGATGAAAACCACAGACTATTTGGAAACTCCTGCTGATAATATTTATTTCTGCAAAACTAACAAATATTAACTATTTATTGAGCTAATTCCTGTTATCTTTCTGTTTGTGACAACAGCTACAGATATGATCAATACCTACTACATTGAAAATACCCTGTAGCAGTACAGTACAAAAATCAAAGGACTCACTTTGGTCCAGTTGATAAGACATCCTGGCATTTCATACATGTAATTAAGTTGTACCAGATTTTTACTGAAGCACTACCTACTTTAAAACTGTCCAGTAAAATAGAACTGTATCAACTACTTAATTGATATTTGATACTAAAAACCTATTGAAAATAATCTTAGTATTCTAAGCCAAGCCTTTAAAAGCTAGGAATTCTATCAGTGATGCTTAACTAATATGAATAGATTTGACCAGCTGAATGGCAGCCACTTCTTTTTAATAAATGAAATTCCAACAATCTGAAATATTCCAAAAGGATCAGAAATTAGGCTAGAGCTAAAATATATTTGAGAAAGAATATAAAGCTCAAACACCATTTAAGTTTTTCACTTCAATATTTTAAACTGCCTTTGCTTTAATTTGACTTTATTTGTTACAACAATATATAAGTATACATACATAAGCATGTAAATATACACATACACACACCAAAAAAAAAAAAAAAAAAAAGAGAGAGAAGAGAAGAGAAGAAACCCTGACTGATCCAAACCAATATTCTTTGTGGAGATTTAATTCCAGAGCCAAATGCCAGCAGTACCCTACTCTTGAAAACCATGCAAAACAAAATTTCTTTCCACAATTGATGAATGTACATTATTTTCACCATTCTGGTGCTATATTCAATGAATAAGTTATATCTCCATTTCTAACAGGATACCTTCCACCATGTTGGTTATGTTACGATATTTGGTAATTTTGTACTTCCTTTTTCATAGTATTGTCCCAGTATCATAAAAATATTTTGAAACCCTTATGTAATCAATCTTCATAGCATCATCCATTCATGTGATTTTATAACTAAGGAACCAAAACACAGATCATTTTGTAAAATGATAGCATATTTTTTTCTGGAGTGCTTAGGAACTGGAGTATGCATTGAAAGTTTGGTTTAATTGTGCTTATAAGAGCACTGAACTGGCTTAGATAATAATAATTATGATCCACCAAGAAACTTTCAGTTTTGATGACTGGTCTTGAAATATGCAGTGGCCATGGCAAAGAAATGAATAGAATTTTCTTTTAGAGGCAGAACACAAATAAGTTAACCCTTTTTTCTTGTGGATTCCTACCATTCAACTACGTGCTTTCTAATCTTTGGAACCTACAAGAATATATTTCCATATATAAAACTAACACGTTCTCACAACACCATCCATCTTGCACATCACAGAAGGAGCTCTGTAGAAAAGTACAGCAGGTGACCATGTCATCAACTGCTACATTATAATGCATAAGAAGATCAAATCAGCATGGCACAAGCAAGACTGCTTTTAACAGTTCCTAAATGAGTGCTTGGCATTGCAATTCAACAAACTTTATGCACAGAAACATGAGCCACTAAACTGTTTCAAAATCCTACTGGAAAAAAAAAAAAAAGAAAAAATAAGTGCCAACAGAAGCAATGTTATGCTACGTGAAGGCAGTGGTAGTGATGATGGCAGGAGCAGTTGTTGCTGCAGGCTCTGTGCCAGACCTTGAACACAGAGGAAGAAGCGTGTCAAGCCCCTTCTCCTGTCACATGAGAGCACAGCAACAACTTCCCTGTCCGTTACTCATGCACAGTTCTTTTTTTCCGTTTTATTGGAGGATCAGCAGCTGGCTGGATATTTTTCTAGCCTTAAGTAGCTTGCAAATTCTATGTGCCATATCTACAGCACCACCATCTAAAACCACATTAACCTCTAATAGGGTAATCTCTGGATACTGTTAGACCTCCATCAGGCTTGATTTAAATGTGTGGAGCAGCTGATAGCACGCTAAGACTGCCATTGTTTCCTTAGACTAAAACCAAGAGTTTTACAGTAGGCTGCCCTAGAAGCTGAGAGGGGAGGAATGCTGACAATCTGAGCTGACTTGAGGTTTTGGAGGATTTCTGCCTGAAGTAATTTTGCTCCTCAAACACAGTCTTAGCCTCAGTCCAGACTGAAAACCATTTTCCCCAAGGTGTGCTCAGATTTCTCTGTATTTCCCCAGTCTGCCAGAGGGAATGCAGTATGTGATATAATTCCTAGCCATAAAGGCAGAATCCTGCTGGCTAACAAAGCTGGGGAACTACACCGTGAATAGGTTTTCTGGCATCCAGGAGATTTTGCTAAAATAGTATGGTTATGGACCCTTGTGCTGTTGGGGATGAAAATCTTCTGATAGCCTGGCTCCCTTTTTTTCCACTTCTGCCAGATCTTATGACATATTCCCCTGCTACCCCATCACTTCTAGACTATTTTCCAACTTGTGTATTGTGTGAACTGATATACGACTTTTTTTCTGGGGAGAACGAAGTCTGATTCGGATAGCCCCATAGACAAAAAGGAAAGAAAAGTGTATCTTTCAGATTTGGTATTAGATACATTTGTTATTCAACCAGAAGCATTGATAGCAACAGTAGTCTCTTGGTACTTCAAGTTGTCAATCAATACATACACAGGCATGGTTTGTCAGTCACAAAGAGGCTTTAAGTAGCTGGACCACGTTAAGATGGCATCTTTAGAAATTTTTGCTTTCCATATTTTGCTGCACTTCTGAATTTTTCAAAACTTGGCTAACTAATTCTTTGTAAGAATGGGAAAAAGCCCAGCCCTGAGCAAGGAACATCTACAGCCAACATTTTAGACAAAACATTTGTAAAATTTCATTTCAGTCTTGTGAAGAATGTCCTCGTTTTTCTGGAAACTGGTAACTAGATGAATCATTCACATATATCAGATACAATAGATTGGGAAACCTTCACCCACATGGTGAACAATAAGAAAGTAAATGGTACACTGCATATTAAAACCAATCGATAACTGTAACAGGATCATTGCACTCAAACAGCTATGGTAATCGTTTCTTTAATTCTTGAATACTGCTTAGTTTAGAACTGACAGTCCTGAAAAGGTATACCTATGTTTTCAATGGTAAATTCATAATTATTTTTATGTGTAATATAATCAAGTTTCTCTTTCCTGTCTCCTGTGCCTTTAATACTCTCTTTTTTCCTTGACTATTTTAACATCTCCACTTTTGAAACACTTCAATTTGATATCATAATATCAACAAAATTACTCCCCCCACCCCCTTTTTTTTTTGCCTCGCTCAGCCTCAGGATGTGGTCAGTATAGGACTATGATCACTTAAAAAAAACAAAACAAAACAAAACAACTCCTATTAGACTTTAGACTGTCACAATTATTCAAAGATCCCTTTTACACACTTGTAATATGAAAAGAAAAATAGAAAAATACAGCTCTGATAATAGCAGTCCAAAGCAAGTCTTTTATAACACAGTTCGTTTTGCATTGCTCAAAATGTCGGTGCCCAGTAATTTAATTTCGTTGTAAGTACCTCCCTGTGCAAACCCTTACAGTTATAACTTTGTCCTTAGTACAGAACACAATAATTCCGTCACCTGTAGTTCTTATATTGTCTCTGTTTCATTTACCTATAAACTGTTCTTTATATATAAAGTTACTCCTCCCCCTTTCATTCTCTGTTTCTCCCTCGTAAACAATTAGCCTTCAGTATCCAGTTACCTTGTGGCAGGAGAGGAAAAGTCAGGGTAAGTCAAGCCTTAAACACACATAAAACAAATAGGGCAGATAAACATGAAAAGGTATTTTAGATCAGCTGATAAGAGTGCAGAAAGAACAAAAATAGCTTCAACACCCCTGTGTTAACCCATGCAAGACAACAGAGCGCCGTTAACATAAACATGCATTTATATTACAGCTGGAAAGAAAAAGCACAGAAAATTCAGAGCAAAAATATTATAAATTAGGTCAGTTTAGCATATTTCAGTACAATTTCTGAAATGGCTTCTGTACTAACCTTGGCTGGTCAGAATACCCCAGCTAGATTTTCGTTTTGCAGGACACTCCCCTATACTTTCTAGGCGTCTTTTGGGGAGATTCTGGCTCCTCTGAACAGCAGTGTTTGTTGTCATTATTTGTTTCTCGAGGAAAGCCTGTCTATCATTGGTGCAGGTGCTCTAGTCTGACGAACATTCACAGATGGATTTCTACTACCTTTTTTTCTCCTCGCAGTTTTTCACAAAGGCTCTTCTTGTACTTACTGTAGAATGGCTACAACACTGAAATCCATTCAGTAACATTTACTAGCTTGGACTAGTGAGAACATAGTGGGGGAAGGGAAGGATTGCTCTAGCATTTTCTATTTTTAAAGCAGAGAAAGAATCAGCTTAGCTACAGCATGAGTCTTAACTATTTACACAATTTAAATGGAAAGAATGTGTTATTTTTTCAATAATTAAATCAAAAAAGGAAAAAATTCTTAAAGCATTAGTATTAAAGCATAAGTTTTGTGGCACGAGTAACAAGCAACCTAAAACAGGAAAACTAAATATGTTTTTATCAGACTGGCAATTTTTATAATAAAAGATAAAAACAATAATTCTTTCTGCATATGTAATTTTCAGTTAAGAGAGAGATTATGGAATCCAGAAGAATCCATGAAATCATTAAACACTTTTTTGTTTTGTTTTTCTTAAACAGGGGAGATGGTATCCTATGGATATCAATTAGAAATTACGTCCTGAATAATAATAAAAATAACTTGGCTTGACTACTTCACTGGTTAATTTGAAAGTCTGATCCCATTACAAAAGTAAGGCTGCAGACTTGTTATATGAAGTCACTAAACAAGAGCAATTAACTGCTAGTAGAATTTTCTGTTTGTTTTTATGTACCATTTGGGTACTGAAAGACAGAACCATGGAAATCTGCATGCAGAAGCAAAGCACAATAAAATTCCTGCACAGATAAAAAGAACAGTGATTTCTTTGTCAACATGCTGCCTTTACCCCCTGCCTCCTTTCTATATAGTATTTCTTAACTATCCTCTTCTACTGATATAAAAATTAGCTATCTGTAAAATTTTTAAAGGAAATTCATATTACTGGTTTTATTAGTACTATTCTTTTCAGGTACTTAACACAAATAATACATATTTATTTCATGGAATCTTTCTAGATTTCCCCATATCTCTTTAAGAGAAAATCAGAGGCAAGTTTATAGTTAGGGGGGTTAAGAGAATGAAGGAAGAGCAACCACAGTTTTTCACCTTGAAATTACAGCACATGGGAACTGCCCTACTGGAACTGTCTGCTTATAGAACAAAAGTAGGTGGGCTACCTCTATTCTAACAAGAGAGAAGGAAACTGCACTCTCCCAGAGGTTTTCTTCAGATTTTATCTAGCTGAATCAGCCATAATAACTCACACGTACAGCACTTCTATATATCAAGCAATCAGACTCTGCAAGTAAAAGCTGGAAGAGAGATTTTGCAAAAAGCCACGCACATCATAAGCATCAGTTTAATTCTGGGATTACTTGTGAACTCATAGTATCTTCATCAAGAAAGCAAATGTGTGAAAGACATGATGAATCAACAAGAAACCTTATTAAACACATGTATGCACATAACTGTGTCAGGAAAATATCAGCACCATTTTCCAGATATGAAATAACTGATGACAATTTCTATGCTTGCCAGGGTGTGGGGACTCAACTCAAGTTTTACTTTTCCTTTTTACTTGGAATGGAATCCCAAGACTTTCAGGAGAAGGTGGTGAGGATTAGGATCAAGCAAAGCATCTTGGTCTGCAGGGTGGGTTTTGACAGTGGACTGAGAAGACCTGCATGTTTTTGTTGGACTTCTGTGGGTGAGGCTGTCAGCTGAGAATGAAGCTGGGTCCCTCCAGTGGATCGACACCGACAACATAAAAGTAGTTCATGCTACTGCTTCCCACACATTCCAGCCCCCACATTATTATTATTCTCACCATCCACACAGGTGTGACCATGCAGCAGCAAGGAAGACAGCAGATACAATGACAGCTGCCCTGGCTTGGGAGAGCAAGGTCCCAGGAGGGTCACCAACGTCTGCTTATTCTGCTTCCAAAAGCAGCAATCAGAAATCAATCAAGGTAGACTACAGCAAAAATCTGACACCTCCTAGGCAAGAGTACAGATACTTGCTGCTCATTAACTTATTTTGAATACTCTGGAAGACATCAAAACACAATGTATAAAAATATTTATTTCATTATGCTTTAAAGCAGGCAAAGCTTCTCCCACTCAGGACTCTAGACTCAGCTTTGCACTAAATTCTACTAGATATAACTCTTCATATTCTAGACAGAAGTCTTGCATTTAAAAGAACTTTTCTTTCTCTCCCATTGTAATGTCTCTCTCACATAGGTTAGACTTAGCATTCACCATTCAAATCCATCAAGCACATAAAAATGGTCCCCAGTCCACAATGCTGAGCCATTAATGTTTTTCTCTTTAAAGTGAGAGCTAGACTATCACCATAAATTAACTAAAAATGTATTGAAATATAACTGAGATGCTAACGGACATACAGTTAAAAAGTAAGAGTGAAGAATTCAGTATTTCATTTCCATCTATGACATGGAATTGCCATCTGGTCTTGCTCAAGTCAGCCATCCATATATGGTGTGACATGAACTTCAAAATAAAAACCAGTACCTCTCTATCTCATTAGGTAACAACACTTTTAGTATTTGAAACTACTCAGGCTTGGTACTCAGATTCTGTTCTTCAGATTTACTTTTTTTAACAGAAGACAATCACTTCCAAAATCCCCCAGAAAACCTGTCACAGAAATCTAAGTAGATACTTGAGAACATAGTAAATATGGTAGACCAATATTTTCCTGTCCTGGTATGCAAGCAATTACAGACAATATTCCAATTATAGATATGCTCATTCATATATTCAGATACCCTTGGAAGCATTGCAGATAATCAGCCAAAAAACAAAAACAAACAAACAAAAAAATAATCAGCCCAAAAGAGGACCTGGATTTTATTCAGAACTTCATTTAAAAACAAAACAACAAGTACAATTTCAACATTTCTATGCCAGCAAATAGCTCCAACTTTACTCTACAGGGACAACTGATCTAACAACTGGGAATGAAAATGAAAGACATTTTATTCCTCCCTTTCTATGGGGAACCCATTCTAATTTCAAGGCTGTTCTTAAGGCCACAGAGATGCAACTGCACTAACAGACAAAAAGTCTTTAATGGAAATAACAACCAAAAGAAAAAAAAAATCAACATATGATGAAGCTCAATGCAATACAGTCTGAACTCCAATAACACTAATTTATCTTAAGGATAATAGAACAAAACTGCACTACTTTCAAACAGCCCAGATCAGTATTCTTGTGTGTTTATGCAACCCTCAGCAAGTTAGCCAACTGATGTACCACCTAGCTTCCCAAACTGTTTTGTACTGAAACTCTTTTTACTTGTATGTACTTGCATATTAGTGGCCAATTCAATGATATAAATAGCAGTCAAGTAGAAATGTAGGCATTACCCAGGCATCATCAAACAGTCTTCTGTCCACCCCATATCTTGACAAATGCCCACACATATGTAGATAATATTTAAATGGTCATTAATTATTTAAGCAGGAAATACTATTTGTCTATGAGACTATTTAAAAAAAAAACAAAAAAAACAAACCTAACACCAAAAGGTCCTACTATAGACTCCTGCTCATTACACAGCATCTTCACTATCTCTTAGTCGGAAATTCGATCTATTATTATCAAAATATCAACAGTGTATAGATAGCTATTTGTTCTACCTCTTCTGCTGAGGTTGTTACCATTTGTTAGGCCTTACATGCCTGGATACTGGGAAGCACAGCAGAAGGTTTAAAAAAAGGCTTACAATTGTGATGTTATAAATGCTCTGTCATCACAGAGTTTCAACATGGAACACTGATCCATTTATTACATTTCTTGCCTTGTGGATTTCCTGTGCACCTGCCAGATCTCTTCATGCAGACAGGCAGTCATATTTTCTAACATGGGTCAAGTTAAAGCAAATCAAAGTAACAGTGCTGATTAAGCTAGCCAAATCAGATACCAAACAAGTCTGGGCTTCAGATATTGACAGTGTGCACAAAGAGACATGGCCAAAAGACCAACAGTCTACATGGGAATGGTACAGAGCACCACAGAGTTAATCTTCAGCCAAGTACAATGAGAGAATACAGCCATAAAGAAAGAGATCAGATCTATTGCCAGAAAGACTCCAGACATAGCAAAAAGTAACAACCACCAGTGCAACAGATGGAGCATGCCATAATGGATTTATGATCAGCCAGGCAGCATTGCTGCAATCACAAATAAAGCTCAGCACTTAGGCACGTAATGCATTCCCCTAAAGCCATCATCATCAAACCCTGGCAGAAGTTCACTCGCTGTTTGCTTGCATTGCAAATGTTTGAGAACATCTCCTACAAGAGAAGAGTGTGAATAGCAGAACATTGGCTATAGCAAGTCTATTGGCGAGGGAAGGAACATCACCTTTAGGGAGCTATGCTATTTTGGTATTCCCCTGGTGCCTTATGCCCCACAGCTGCAAGTGGCACATTTGGGTCTACCTCAATCCATTACTGGGGCTTACTAATGACTTTTTATTTTTTACTTATTTATTTATTAAACAGTTGTCTGGAAGGCCTTGCAGGTAGGCTGCTCTATGCTTTCTTTACTCCAGCATTATCTTTCGATCTTACCGTTATGCACTTTTAAAACTCAGGTTTTAAGCAAGCGACATCAATGTTCATAATATTTCATTTGCACTGTTTGTGGTTTGAAAGCTTGTTATTCATTGCACTCAGAAAAATAAACTGCTGAAGGGAATTTCATGAGTTAAATCAGAGTACACAAATCAAGCATGCCAGTAGGATCTATGTCTGTGACAACCTAATGTCTACCTTCAGAAAAGACACATATTAAGATGGCACACATGAATGATATTGATCATAATACAGAACTTGTAGTCCTCTCAAAGAGGTCTCAGTGTATAGTAAATAAAAAGGAATCTACACGATAGGATAACTCAGTTTCTGTCAGGAAAGCAAGTGTCAGGACTGCAAACAGTCCCCAGCAGATATCTACACTGGCAGTTTCTGTAAGCCTCAGAGATTTTCTTTAAGGTGAGGGAAGTGTCAGTGCTCTACAAGAGATGTGCTTGGTTTTTGCTGCTGCAGATATGTCAGGACTCCGGCCTCATGAATTCCCGTGCCAGTCTAATTCCATCATGTGGCCCTCACCAAAATGCCCTTAAGGTAACTTACGTTCTTCAGGGGAGAACAGTTCTGGTCTCCTGTTGATACACAGTGTGATTTGCTCCATTCTATGCAAATGCCTAAAATCTTGAGATGGATTTTTAAGTCTGGCTCTTCATATGAGGCAAAGTTATTCAATGTATAAGAGAGTGACAAGCTCCATCATAAAAAACTCCCTTGAACTTTTCAAAAAGAACGTTCACACTATCTTAAGAATTTTTACACCATCAGCT
Source organism: Chrysolophus pictus (assembly GCA_037305975.1). Lineage (NCBI taxonomy): Eukaryota > Metazoa > Chordata > Aves > Galliformes > Phasianidae > Chrysolophus > Chrysolophus pictus. The sequence goes on along the minus strand of CM074579.1, from coordinate 46,974,919 downwards.
TACGTGCTGCATATGAAAAACAAATGCTAAATGTGGCGCCTTACACTGAGTGGTATGGAGAATAGGTATGCCATACAATATTCCTATCATTACTAAATGAATCTCTATTGTATCCAGGAAGCAAGTAGAGGTCTTATATGGCTTTTATTAATAGAACTGTGATCTCTGTGGAATGCAAGTTGAGAAAACGCCTCATGCCTTTCTTCCCTACCTAACAACTGTTGCTGAGTGACATTATCCATTGCAACTTGTTAGAACAGAATAATAGGAAAAGTCTTCTGTAATCACTCACTGCACTTAAAAATGAAGTCAAGCTTTCTTCAGCAGTGTAACATAGCATTATTTCCAATTTTTGAGTTGCATTCAGTGAACCTGTTTTCTTGAGCCTGCCCAAGCAGCAATCAGTGTACAGGAAAAAAGGAGGAACAGAAGACCTAGACTGTTTGCCAGTCTCATAATACCAAAAGATGATAGACTCCAGTCTTAAGCAGCTTGCGTTCATGAGCCATGAATGGCTTCACTTAGGGTAACTAGGAATAACTGAAGTACTGGTCATTTCTACCACGCACGGCTGGGGCAGATAAAGCAAAGAAAGGCTGCTATGTTCATTCAAGTATAAAGATGCCCTAAAAAATTAACAGAGGGGTTGGAACTAAATGATCTTAAATGACCTTCCAAAACAAACTATTCTATGATTCTACAATCTCCATTTCTGGAAAGAAATAATAGAATCAGAGAATGGCTTAGGATGGCAAGGACCTTAAAAGATTAGCTCAACTCACCTGATGTACTTAATTTTTAGTTATGCATAAGGTGATATTCTATGACGATTTTTGCAGAGTTTGACATTATTAAAATTAGGATATTAAAAATGAAACATTTCATGTTGTCAAAAGTACTTAGCTTCTGTACAGACACCATATATCTGTATCAGTGCATGACTAGCTGTTTGCTGTATATAATAACTTTTACCAAATGATTCTTTCAGAAGAAAGTTCCCCTGCAACACTATGTGCTTGTAGCTACAAACATTCTGATAGTTACTGACTGTCAGTTTTAATTTTGATAAAATATTTTGCCCAGTATGCATTTATGGGAACTGTAATTCCAACTTCTATTAAATTATCTCTACTATCATCCTCCTACCTCAACTTAATGCAAAGAAAATACAAATATCAGCTGAACCTTCAACTCAGCTCTTGTATACGTAGAGTACTTTCATGCTATGGCCAGCTGTTTGGAATAGTAGGAATAGGCTAAAGGTTGCTTTTGATCTTTCCGTTTCTATCAAGCAGCAGCTGCACAAAAGCCTGAGTTATTAACTCTCCACAGGTCTGGAAATACAGGAAGAGAATTAATCTTACTGTGCAGGTCACTGTCACTGCAGATAGCCTATTAAGGAGCTAATTATACCCCAAATTAATCTGGAAGCAAGTTCATTTGTGTAGGTCAGTTTATAGGGTGCAGAACTTTAGAAGTGAATAAATATGTATGTGCTGTGACTTTTTCCATAAAATAAATAAATAATGTGTCAGCTGTCAAGATTTTCATAGAATAATGAATAAATACAGCTTCACTTCAGCACAATACAAAAGAAAAGCTAGGTATCATAATTATTTATAACTTGGCTGTAAGACCCTGACTACAAAGCAGTTACTTCTGAATAACAAATCAGTCCCTTTCAGTTCAATGGGGCAAGTATGTGTATATGAGTAAGTGTTTACAAGATCAGTGCCAAAGTTAAAAGTGATCCAGTAAATGAAACCTTTACAATAGAATGGATTCCTTTTTCATTTAATTATTTTATAGTAGTAATACTACAATTTCACTGAAAAAAAATTCTGATAGCTTTTTAAGACATAGTCTTTAATGCACTTTAAAAAAAATACAAAAGACTGCGAAGTTATCTCCTGCATTTGGTGCTATTCAGTGTTTTAATACTGTACATGATAGACTACTGCATTTGGTTTTTTTTGAAATCAGTATATGACACTGAACTGCAGGTGCTCCAACTGCTCAGAGGGAAACGGTTCAAAATAGATTTCAGTGCAATGGAGAAATCGTCTGCATGAAGTTAGCTAAAGGCAAGTATAAAGGAAAAAGGCAAATGCAGATGACACTGTTATAACATCAGGTATATAGTTGGCTACAGACTGAATTCATAATACTACACTGTTGAGGAAAAGAAAAAAAAAAAAAAGCCTCACTCCAGAAGGTAATACGTAGGTAATACATATCATATATATGGCACATGACACAACTGTCCCACTTTTATGCAACTGATATTTTCACTAGTTCCACTAATAAAGTCTCAGCTGGAGCACTCTATTTAACATGGGAAACCATACATCAATAAAAATGTCTGTGAACTGTATCTGAACTAGCACAAGTCCAAACATGGCAACCACAGTAATTCCAGGTCTAGAAAACAAAGCTTAGGAGCACAGACCAAGTTAAATCCTGTCCTCTTTACTCCAGAGAAGTATAGAGGTGGGAAGATGCATGCTAATAGTCTTTAAACTGATCACTTTTCCTATTTGGAGAAAAATTCCTAAGTACTTTAATTACATTGTATATATTTGGTTCACGTAAATAAAAATTTAGGTAGATCTTGGGATAAGTGGGAAGCATTCTACTGATGAGAACAGTAAAAATCAGCACTGGTTGCATAAAGATACAACAGATATCACTATTACAGAGCATTTTAGAAACAGGTTACAAACATTTGACAATCCATGTATATTTGGTACTAGAGAGTCCAAATTACCTCTCAAGGTGCCTTTTAGCTTTACACAAGTGTTACTCAGACTTCATCTTCATAAACAAATTTTATGACTTATAATTAGTAGAGATTTTATATGCACATTTCTGGATTTACCTAATGCTGAACATTGATCTAACTCTTATATTTCTATGCCACATACGCATCACTGATTAACTATAGGCACTGAAATTTAAAGAATAAATTTAACACAGTAGTCTGGTGACTATCCAATCTAGAGAGAAAATATTTCTGAATTATTAAAGAAGAAAATATAATCTGTTTCATCACTTCTGTCTAGCAATAGGACTACATAGGCCTCAAATCCTGTACTGACCTATACACCTTCGGTATGATAAAAGAAGTTCCATCAAGTACAACTACACAGTACATAAAATGTCCTCGGTTACACAGGCTTTGCAAAAAGAAAGGTTTATTTTAGTTCAAGAACTCAGGTTGGTAAAACTGCAATAATGCCTGTGGCTACTAACACATTTTCAAAAGATCTTTCCTTCTTCAATACTATAGCACACTATTGTAGCCAAATCATTTTAATAGCAAAAAATTAATTCTGGAGTATTACAAGGAAACTGAAAATACCAGCACTAACAGGATTTTAAGAGTATGTAATCAAGTTTAAACTAGAAAATGAAAACTAACATTTCTTCTAATAGGAGTTACTTTTAAGATACTATAAACTTCAATTAGGCAATGATAGACTATCTTTTTTGTTTTGTGGAGAGGTTTCCTGCTGAAGCTTTTGTGTGCTTAATAAAAACACATATCAAGATCACTCATTAAGTGGATATTCAATATTTAATTTTATCATTTAATAGAAGTTGTAACTTCACATAACTTACTGAACATCTTCTAGACATTTGAGAAGTTGAGAACCAAAGTTACATGGTACTGTACAGTCTCTACTGAGGCATCCCCAAACTGTACTTCACAAACATAAACAAACCCAATGCCACCACATGCTGTGAACTGAAGCAATATCATGACCCCTTCTACAAACACAAGCAAAGCTGCAGACTGCAAGATAAGGGAAGACCAAATGCCTTCCAACTTAATGCATTTTATTCTTTTCCCTCTACTTTTCTCCCAGTCCTTCTCCTTCCTTACTCAGATTTTCTATCAGTCTTCCCAGACTGATCCGCCTTACAGTTAGCCTGAAGTTTCTAACAAAAAGTTCTTCCCAATTTCAATCAAAGACTAACATGTTCCCTCTGACTGTTTCTGCCAGTGGGACAGATGGTCATTCCTTGCCATCCCACTCCAATGAATACGTGTACATGCATACACCCACACATACATCTATACAATTATTAACACAAAAGCACACACGCACAGTAATGCAATAGTTCAAATGTTCTGATTAACATACTCAGATGAAAAAGCCACGAGCTAGAATTTTCTAAATCATGCAGAGAAGACACAATATAAATCCATCTCAAGTAAACCTGTAATGTAAACTAATCTCTGCTTTGTCCCAGTATAGAAGAATGAAAAGATCTTCAGATCTGTAGCTGTTTCTGGCATATTTCTACTGTTTCCCACTTTGCATTTAACTCAGGTTATTTCTTGTTTTTTGTGGTACCTAGAGATGAGTGGTGAATGTGCTAAGAGATGAGACAACCCTTCCTGTTATACTGTCTAACTTAAAGTTTCTGTCATCTCAGAACATAAGGAACCACAAGACACAAGCAAGGCAGCAAGGACCCCATATTGAGAAAAAGCATGCCTCAGTTGTGCAATAGGATAGCATAATCAAGAAAAGAGTTTTGTGTGTTCTGTGATCCAGAAGAATAATTAAATGAAAATGGCATTGGCTCAGCAGAGGTGAGCTTGTGGAAACAGCAATACATAGCTCTGCCAAAATTCTGCTTGAGCAAACAGAAAAAAAGAATTATAAAAGAGCTTTCAACTCAGTAAAATGTAGTGGGTCACACAGACACCCAAAAGCTCAACCTGACAAGCATGTAGCTTCCTGATACCTGCCAAGATGCAAATTCAAAGGAAGCAGAACGACTTCTCAAATAAACTCAAATAAATCACAGGAAACCCCTAATCAAGAAATAATTCTCATTAATACATGGATTAGTTTCACTGGAGTACTGCAAAATAATAACATACAAATGTGGAAAATTTCACCCACATATGGCTAAAATGGGATCAATTTTTAAAGCAATTAGGAATAAAAGAAGTGTACTAGAGTGAAAATATATGTCAATCTTAAGTACAGCCTTCTTAAGTATAGGCCATGGCCATTCTCTTAACAAGACACTGACTATAATACTTCAGTATCATTCTGAACATGTTTTCCTGCAAAAAATACTACTAATAATAATTTGCTTAAAAACATCTAACAATGTTGCTTCAGATTTTTGTTAAAAATAGCAGAGAACTACAGAAAAATCTCCTGCAGATAAGCAATTGCCTAAAAAAATCAAAACAAAAAACACACAGCAACAAAAAAAAAACAAACAGGTTTGTTAGATAGTAAATATAAACATACCTTGTCCTTGAGGAACTCCATAAAATTCAGCAGCTATCCTTGCTGCTTCCTTACGGTTCCCTTTTACAATGTAGAAATGACTAAGTATAGCAAGGCTGATCTTCACGAAGAGTTTAAAACAAAAAAGAGAAAGTATAGTAAAATAGACATTGGATAGCTGCTGGGCAAAAGGACGACTTTCTTCTATGACAGTCATTGCTGCACGAAAAGCTCTCTCAGTGTTTGGATAGGGCTCTCAAATGTGTTGATAAGATCATATGGCTTCAGCCACGCACTCTTGGGAACAACTGGTCCGTAGGAAAGAAAATATCAGCTGGTCATGATGCTTGCTGCTCAAAATATGAGGATTATTTATACTGTACATAGTATTGAGTTCACTAACACTCCTGCTAGCCTGGCAAGTGGGTCAGAATGTGACAGAGAGAGATTCCAAGACCCTGGATTGTACTTGTTCCTCTTATAAGGTGTGTTTCATTCCAAATTATGCATTCCTAATCCATTTATTTATTCTATTTGTAGATGCCTTAAAAGACTCTGCCAAAAATATTATTTTAAACTACAGTTTCATATTCTAAAACAGTAATTCAGGTAAATAAATCAGTTCTTACTAAAATAAGTTATCCTGCTTGAGTACAACTGCTCTTTTACGTGTATTTGTTTTATATCAGGACAATATCTTTCTTACAAAAACAGACCACATCACTAAATATTTGAAATATACTCTAATAGAGAAACATATATTTAAAATAGACCACCTCCTGTTACTTTGTTCAGGCTGAGTGAAAATAGCCAGTATACATGGCTTTTACCATTATACAAAAATGGCATTCAGAGCAGATGACTAGAATCCAACACTGATATATTTTTATAAATATGATCACAATACATGGAAAATTAACCCATAAAGGCACCATTAAATATATAGCATGGAATATTTTTAATGCTTGTGATACATATTTCATTGTGCAGTTTTGTATTATTTTAAACCAATGACAAAACAGGCTTTATTTCTTGACCAGTTTTAGAGAAGGGAATCAAAGTTCCTCAGATTCTTTATGAATTAATTAGCTTATATACCAGAAGCTTATTACTCACAGTTATCAGAAGTTACACACAAATTATTCCACTAGTGACTAATGAGTAAATGCTGGTGACACAACGTGACACAAATGGAGGAGCTGCAGGACAGAACTAGATTCCTCAGTAAGCCATATCCCTAAAATAAAGGATTGTGGCAGCATAAGCGAGGGTCCTGTTCTAATTCCATTGCACTTCCTTTTAATTAAAAAAGAAGTAATATATTTACTTATAATTTTAAATGTTCTACATATAGTAATCCTAACCTAAAACACCCTTTCTCTTCTTCTCTGGATTCTCATGTTTGATTGTCCAAACAAAACATTTTAGAATGTTGGCAACTGTCCATGGGTATGATCCAAATGTCACTATATCCAAAGATTCCCCTGACTTTAATGAACAGCATAGCAGATATGATACAAAAATATATTTCTAAAGAAAAAGTGACAAAATAAAAATCCTCTTATCACCTGGCTCCAAGAGTGATTTATTATAGTAAGAACTAATATTTTCTGAAAATCACACTCAAATAAACATTTATAAATGAAGAAAAGATAATGATAAAAAAATATATGCTTAGAAAAAAAATAATGATTTATTAACAGACAAGACCTAAATTGTGCTTATCTTGAGAGAAGCAGACATTCAGTTGTTATTCTTGGGAAGGAAAAAGGAACAAATTGCATAGAAAACAGTAACTACAAGAGGCAATAACAAAGTAGTTCACAGTGTAAACTGTATTGGTCTGTGAAAAAAAAAAAAAAAAAAGTATCAATTTTCTCCTAAATTTTGTTTATAGACATTTTCTCATCCAGCTAGAATAGGAACTGCTCTCCTTGTACCATAGTTAGAAGTAGAAGTGAGTACTTAAAATACCAAATGAAAATCCTTTTTTATATTTGGCACATTGTTATCTGACACTGAATTGAGGTGTCATGTTTTCCATAAGGATAAATAGGCATTATGTTCTGAGCAAGCACTGCCAATTTCCGTTTTAAGCATTAGCAGAAATGATATTTCCCTTAATAACACATTCAGCATATGAATTTCATTTGTCTTCCATATTTCTACTTCTTCCGTATTTCTCACAATTCCCAAACCACCTGAAGTACCTGTTTTTGCAAATTTGCCATGCAGAATAAAGAACAATCAATTATCTAATGGAAACCACCCCCTTTCCCAACCTCCCCTACCCCCCCCCCCCCCCCCCTTTTTTTTTAACCTGACTGCATAGTGTTTAATCTAGTAGGTGTTCTTTCTCATCTGGACTTCTCCCATGTTTTGTTAAATAACAAAAGAGAAGAGCCTTTCTTTGTAGAGGCAAAAATCCAAATAGCAATTACTATAAATAACAGAGTTAACAGCAGCATTCAGAGTTAATCATCCACTTACAATACTGTTTTCATGCTTCTTTTAACTGCAGCAGATAGATCAGTGAACAGAGAAATTTCTCAGTCCTTAGGTGTCTTCTTCAGGTTGAATTTTTCAGTAAAGAGCAAAAATTACTGAGTGCCTTTAGAAAAATAAGGTTATAGATGCAAGTGATTTCTCAAAAACAAAAACAAACAAACAAACAAACAAAAAACCTCATTGACCTATAAATCTTCTGCATTTAAAAATAGCAAAAAGAAAAAGAAAGAGCAGGATTATTCCTCTATCAAAGCTTGTCTTCCATGCTCTCCTAATTTTCTCTCCATGGCTATAAACAGTATGCTAAAGAAATGAATTATGAGTTTTGAGAGTTTAAGTTCACACATAGGAAGAAGCTATTTTAGCAAATTTAGCAAAATTACTGTCCTAGTAATATTTCTGTTATTTCTTTCTAGCCCCATAACTCTCTCACGTGAAAACAGACATGAAAACAGAATGATGGTTTAAATGTTAATGCTCATGTGGAATTTTGGAAGAATCAACAATGTAAAGAATGAGACTTGAACACAAAATAATTGAGAGTAAGACCAGGAAAATAGAAAAAAAAAAGCTACAGATGCTGGAACTGAAATCAGAAAGTATAAGTCTGAGTAATTAAAATAAGGAATCGACAGTTGATGTGACTGTCAATGTGCCTGAACATTAAAAAAAAATGGCAGTAGTAAATGTTCCAAATTTTGTAATGCATGGCAATGTGAAGCAACTGGAGTCTGATCTGCAGAAGTGCAGAACAGTGATGGCTTCCAAACAGAGATCAATATGCAACATTATAAAAATATGAAAGCACTTAAAACAGCATGGACTCAATCTGGACATTCTGATTTCCTCAATAATTTTGACATCTGAGAAAGAAATTCCTCTGTGCCTCACTTTGTCACTTCAAAAATGGGCTTAATAAGACCACTCAGTAGCAGTATTCTGCAGATGACTTCATTGCTGTAAATGCAGAGTGAAAACAATAGCTGAGTAGTGAAAATAGATGAATATTGAAATATTCAATAGGTGAATAGCAAAAACTAATCAGGTACATAACTTTTCTTTTAATGCAAAATTTGGATAACATAAATAAAATGAAATACTGAATGAGAATTCATTTAATGGTTCCAAAAAATTATTCTAATATTTAAAGGGCTTACCACACCACAACAGACAATACACACAGTCAATAAAACCTTTAAAAATACAAAATGTTCTTTTGAGCTGTATCCTTAATAAGTTACACCTCCCAACGTAAGCACAAGCAAACCATGTTTCTCTGATAGCTAGGAGTTCAGAAATTGGAGGACATGAAACAGCTGCTGGGTCCAAACAGGAACTCAAGCCCAATAGAATAACCCAGACATCACTCTTCATTGTAAAATAGGAAGAGATGGTACAGATGTAGTGCTACTGTTTTGGAGGAAGGAAAAAAAAAAAAGTGGGAGAACACAAACTTTGGTCCTGAGAAGTGCAACACTGTCTCAGATCTACTGCTTTTTCGCTGCTACCAGTTGGCTATTCTTAAAAATTCTACAGATTTATTTGACTTATGACAAAGCTTGATTCTCCAAATAAAAATCTCCGAGTTGTGTTGCCAATTGAGGCAAATGCAACACTATTAAAATAAATGAATTAAAGGCCTACATCTTTTTTCACATCTTGTTTTCATCCTCAAATGCCTTAAAGTCGAGTCTATCAAGAATCTACACAATGCAGTGCAACGTTGTAACTAATATCCAAAGTTACACTTCTCTAAGAATTTTACAGTTACAATAGTTTCTGCTACTATCTTTCTTGTCCAGATAGTGCAATGCAATGATATTTTATGCACAAGAGGAAATCAAAATAAACACCATAAAACATACTACCTTCCTTCTCTCAGTAGATATGCTCTGATTTCTGACATTCATTCCATTCTAGGGCTTTGTATTTAGACACCATTCCTCCTTTCTCGTAAGACTATGAAAGACATCAGTTTATTTAAAAAGCTTTAATGCACAAAGACTTGCCTTCAGTTTTGTTAGCTATCCAGTTCCTCTCTATATTTTGCTATAGTACATTATTTTGACCAGTTGCTCAAGAAACTCCACATTCATGCCTTCAGGTGCATATTTTTACTCCTCCCACTGTATTAAAAATCAGTACTCCAATGGAACTTAAATTCTATATAAATCAAGCTCTTCCACTATTGAACCACAGGAATGATACAACTTTGCATTTATAACATCATGAAAATTTTATTTAATCAAATGCTAAATTTTAATGAATTTAAATTGATTTTATTCTGGTGTTTGGTCTTTGGAAAATAGCTTCAACATACAGACATGCAAATCTGGATTTACAGAGGATGGAATTACTGTCCCAGGATTTAAACATCAATCAATACCTTTTGACATTCCAGATACTCTTCGCATAACATATAGTTAAAACCATAAAAAGTATTACAGATATTAAAATGATTATGAAATTCCAGTTTTCTAACTCTCTCAGTCCTTGAAAAGAACATGCAGAAATTTTAAAGCCATATCACTTTGTTACACACCACAGTGTAGAGCTGCTTGTCACAATGGTGATAGATTCCACTTCAACTATAAGTCTAATATCAAACAATCTCTGCTAACAGCAACACTATTTTGGGCACTACAATATAAGAAGAACATGAAACTATTAAAGGAGAGGACAGCTACAAAGATGCTGGGGGACCTGTTGGGCAAGACACATAAGGGATAGCCAAGGTCCCTTGGCTTGATCAGCCCAAAAAGGAGACAGAGAGGAGGCATTGTGGTAGCCTATGGCTTCTTCACGAGGCGAGCACAGGGGCAGTTGCTGATCTCTGCTCTCTGATGACAGTGACAGGACCCAAGGGAATGGAAAGGAACTCTGAAGGACCAGATTGGGTTCAGAAAAATGTTCTTCTATGTGGTGATGGCATGGAACAGACTCCTGAGAGTAGTGGGCACAGCCCTGAGCAGCAAGAGTTTAAGGAGCATTTGGACAATGCACTCAGATGTAGGGTTTGAATTTTGGATGGTGCTGTGTGGAGCCAGGAGTTGGACTCCATCATCCCTGTGGGTCCATTCCAACTCAGGATATTCTGTAATTCTATAATTATCCTATGAGCATGTTTGATCTGCTTAATCACTCCATCTACTCACTGACAGTAAAGCTGATACCTACACTGTATAACTGACCTGCTTACAAATAAATTCAATCTGTATTCTGCTAAGAAGTGCTTTACATTTTCCTACAATATTTATTTCAGTCCATTTGGACAACTCAGTTATTAAGAGTACTACACCAGAAGATTCCAATAGAAGTCACGTATCTACTTGGAGACATTACTAAAACCAGAAACGTGTCAGACAGCAGACACACACAGACTGTTGACAGATAAAAGTCTTGCCCCATAGAAATTTTAAAAGTTAGCACATCCAGCTGCTCATTCCATTCCTCCACTCTAAGTTCTTGCCCCTCTCTCTCCCTTCCTGGAAATTAGCAGGGAGGAATGTATATTGGCATTTAGCCAGTTCAGTTCAAAATCTGGCAATTTAATTTTAACTTCTTAACAAACTAACTTGCTGGACATTCCACTAAAAAGCATTTGCACACCTTATCACCCATTCTGCTACAGAGATAGCAACTTCCAGTTGAAAAGTAGTGAACTATAATGTTGAAACTCATGTAAAAAATGCCTATTAATAAAGAAGTTTGGCTGTAATTTTTGATAGCTGGACTTAGTGATATAGCTGTATTAATTAATCTTTGAAGAGTCTCCTCATTTTGTACATCATTCCCTTTCCCATAGTACCTTTTTTGGGTTCCCAAAAAACATTTGATATTTGAACTGCCTTGACAGAACTAACTTTGCTGTTTCTCTAGCAGACAGCTCAGTAATCTGAATTCACATAATTTAGTCTGGCATTTTGCAGTTTTTACAGTCAATCTTTTCTGTAATAACAGCACAATGACATATTCGTATTAAATAGCTATCTCTACTTAAAAATAAATAAACAAGTCAGCAACATTGAAATTCCAGAAAACCCATGATGTGAAGATTTGTTTTTCATCACAAATAAGAGTTAGTATATATCTGAAAAATAGGACCAATGGAAATTTTGTTTCAGAGGACAGTTTTCAAATGACCATGTTTGCACCTGTAACTAATGCCTCTCTGCTATTTTGTAACCTCAGCTATTTGAATAAATATTCCCTGGAGTTAATAAACTATTTCAGATCTATAGAAAATCATTATTTATTTATTTACAAGGGCCTCAAATTATGGTGTCAAGATAATGAGCATTGATTATTCAAAAGTCAAAAACTTGACTGAAATAATCTATCTGAGTGGTGAATGTTTCTTGTCACCAATTTGAAATCCTTTCATAATTACTGGTTGTTATTCTACATTATGGCCTATCTTTTAATTTTGCTTTAATCTTCTAACTGATTCTTTATCATAAATTTCTTCTAAAAGGGATGATATCATCTCTTTCCTTTATCTTTGTACTCGCTTTCCTCATTTTTTAAAATGTTTTTATTTTTATTTTTTGGCCACAATTTATTCTAGACCAAGTAGAAGTGGCTTAATTTATCTCCTTTTCGTGTAAAGCATATTTCTGGTGCCTATGAATGGTATTAATATAATGGTCTTAATATAATGAAACTGCTAAGACAATTTCATGACTTGGAAGTGCTGAGAGTAAAAAGATTATACGGCAAGCAGATATCCAGGAGTCATTCTCATGGCTGGTGATAATATCAGAAAGGTTTTTCCATCCACTAAAATTGGTATCAGTTAAATGATATCATCATGACAGAGCTGGCAAAACATTCTTTTCCTCAAGCTGAGGCATGACAGTCTCTGCTTGGTGCTTTTACAAGAGATGTAAAAATACTTTGTGATGAAGAACTTGTGAATGACTTAGAGAATGAGGTAAAAGTAGGGTGGGGTGGATCAGTAGCACACATGCTTCATACCACAGAATGCAAAGCACACTGCACAGGGAAAGCTTCAGCTAAACCAGCGATACATCAGAGGACTTTACCTTACATGGCTTTTTATGTCATAGAATGGGTGATAGCAGATCTGCTAAGAGCCATAAATGAACTACACTGAGTGCCAAACAAACAGCTGGTTTTGGAGCTGAGTCTATCTGGTCCCATCTCCAATACAACATACTTATGCAGTTCAGTGAAACACTGTTTAATAAATCAAGTTCACCCATTTTAAGTTGCCTGACATTTTCTTGCTGAAGCATTAGAAACAGGAATATAGATGCAAGTGAAAGTTTATGTTCAGCTACCATGGTATTCTCCGTAATTTGTAGGTCCATAACGAAAAAATGGATGTGAAAAGAAGGTTAGAAACAAAAACTCTTTGAAGAAGTCCAGAAACATGACTACTTATGGCCATGGTCTGTCCACACCAGTTGTAAAACTGGCCAAGTCAGAAGAAGTGCTAACTGAAAGGGGGTTGTTGCATCAGTGACAAAAATTACCCAAGCAGCTCCTGGCCACATTTACTGTAATATTTGACAAAATCTATTCTAATTTTCATCTGCATATCCAATTGCTTCTGTGTGTTCCAGTTGCCTATTGAAGAGCTAAAATTTCAAGAATCAATAGGAGATAAATTCAATAAAGGATTTAGACATTTATGGTAAAATTCAGGAAGTATATGCATGGCCTTAAATCAAAATAAGTTACCTATAAAGCCTTCATTTAACTACCTTGAAAGGTTAAGTGCCTATGGCATCTTTGGCATCATCTGTATGATCAAACTTAAGGACTAAAAAACCTGAAGGTTCTACTACCTGAGTTGAAGCAAAGTGAGCTCTCCCTCTTCACCTGGAGTTCGCAAAGAATACATCCAAAATTGTCAGTCACTGTGAGAGATCTATCTCAGCATACCCAAAGCACAGTGCATTAGAACCATCCTGACTTCAGCAGAGAAAGTACTCAGAGCAACTCTTGTTGACGTTCAATGTCAATACTTGCCACATTGTTTATACAGATACTTAAAGGAACAACTCACAAAGCTGAGCATCGAAGTAGAACACCTCACCCAAAGTTCAAAGCTGTCTTCTCTCAGAAGACCACCATCAGCATCAGATGCTCACTGGGATCAATCCTGCTGAAGTGCTTATACTACACAAAAAGAGCACATGATTAGTACATCAGAGAGCAAATACTTCTCTTTTAAGTGACATTTAATTAAAGGTTCTCTTAAAATAAATTCTACAACTACATAAGTAACAGCCATAATTATTCATTTCTCTTAAGAACATAGAGCTAACATGAAGTTGCCTAGACCTTTTGATTTCAACTTTCTGCAGGTACTCAACTGCTGCTTTGTAAATTTTACTACTTTATTCCTAAAATTTCTATGTTTTCCCAGCAGTGGAGTTCTCTAATATCTAATGACAAGAACAGCAACTTTAAGAACTACACATACAAGAAAATAATACTCTTATTATTTGTAACTATATTTTCCATTCTAGCAGAGATTTTGTTACTTCCAAAATGTTTAATTTTCCTGGTTTGCAGCAAGTTTCCTTTTTGCTGCTAAGTCTTCAAATATTTTGGTGGAATATATCCACTTTCCAGTAACAGTTATCCAAGGTTTCAGTAACATTCAATTCTAAACCATAAATCCTAAAACCTCTATCTCCCAACAACTGATGTTTTGAATGGCAAATCAAAACATCAAACAACAAGTCAATATACACCTTTACACAAGAAAGTCTGAGCTCCGTATTTCTGGAATTATTTTGGAACATGAAGAAAACACAGAATTATCACATGCAAATTGGCAAAGAATTTAACAACAACACATTGCTAAAGAGACAATTCTGTCTGGGTCTGCAACTTATTTCACTATGGGAGATGCACAGACACATGGAAAACAACAGCACATCCTCATGGATACCTTCACACCCTAAAGTTAATAATCTGTAGCGCAAATCTGTTGATCACTGTATTTAAGCTGTGTATGAAGAGAGAATTAGTACTATCCTAATCCTTTTCCGTATCTTTATCTGGAAAGATCTGTTTTCTTCCCTGAATCTCAGACCTGACTGAGTTACGGGGGAAAGAAAGAAACAGCACTATAATATTCCTATTTCAGATTGGCCTGACAGTTTGTGCCTTCTTCCCACTGTCCCTTCAGGTGTCATGTCAGCACAGAAAGGACACTGAGGTGCTGGAGTAGGTCCAAAGAAGGGCAACAGGGCTTGTGAAGGGCTTGGAGAATATGTCCTATGAGGAGAGACTGAAGAAACTGGGGCTGTTCAGTCTGGGGAAAAGGAGGTTGAGGGGAGACCTTATTGCTCTCTTCCAGTATCTGAAAGGTGTTTACAGCGAGAGCAGGGTTGGTCTCTTCTCACTGATGACAGGACAAGGGGAAATGGCCTCAAGTTGTGCCAAGGTAAGTTTAGGTTGGATATGGAAAAACTTCTTTACAGAAAGGGTTGTTAAGCACTGGAATAGGGTCCCCAGGGAGGTGGTTGAGTCACCATCCCTGAATGCGTTTAAAAACTGTTTGGATGTGGTGCTCAGGGACATGATTTAGTGGAGGGTTGTTAGAGTTAGGGTAGTATGGTTAAGTTGTGGTTGGACTCAATGATCTTTAAGGTCTTTTCCAATCTGAGCGGTTCTATGATTCTATGAGGCCTTCTACCTTTTCAGATCCCTGTGTGTTAACTCCTGTGCCAACTCCTAGCATTCATTACACTGGAATAGTAGTGTTGGGAAGTTAAATATAACTGAACCACTGCTGACACCTGTTGTCCACTCTGAGGAATTGGTATTAATCAGGCCTAGCATACATAATACAGTTAAACACACAAATACCATTGTACAGACTCTATAAAAACAAAAGCACTCATCACTCAGGCTTACTGTACAGTGATTTAGAAGGAAATGGAAAGAAAACGACATACACTGTTCCTCTCCTGCGACTCACAACACCCCAGGTCCATGGGGCAGGAACAAGCCCCGAGGAAGGGTCTGCAATGATGGAGAATGAACCAACACACTGCATAAACCCCATCGTGCTGGCACCAACCCGCAGTGAAATTCCAACCTACTCACTAAGGCGAAGGACTGCCTTGTGCTGCAGATGGCGTGGGATCACAGAGTCCTTTGGTAAAGAAAAGCATTGTAATGACAAGATGACGTACACGCTAGGTGTACAGATAACAAAACGGGAATGCCAACGAGTCGGGGACCGCCTCCATCACACGCAGCTCAAGACGAGGGCGACCGTGCCTGAGCTCTGCCGGCTCGCAGGCAGACAAGCTGTCAGGACGCCTGCTCGAGACAGAAAGCAAACACACACGAAAAGCCTCAACCCCAGCCACACAAGCGGGCGGGGCTTTTCTTCCGGCATCCTTCCCTCCGACACAGCACGCTGCCCGGGAGGCGGAGGCAGGCCCTGCGCCAACCCGCTGCCGGCGCCCGAGGGAAGCGCGGCGGCCCCGCGCGCAGGCGCAGTGCAGGCGCAGGGCGTGCTCTCGGCGGGGCCGCGCCTCTCCTGCCGGCCGCGCGCCCCTTCCTCCGCGGCCCAAGCGACGGCGCCGCTGCCGCCCGTCTGTGCCGCGGCTCAGGACCGGCGGAGCCGCTTCCCAACCCCGGCCCGAGCAGCGGCTGCAGCCCGGGAGCCCGCGCGGCGGGCAGAGCGGGGGGGGAGATGAACACGGTGCTGTCCCGGGCCAACTCGCTCTTCGCCTTCTCGCTGAGCGTGATGGCGGCGCTCACCTTCGGCTGCTTCATCACCACCGCCTTCAAGGAGCGCAGCGTGCCCGTCAGCATCGCCGTGTCCCGGGTCACGCTGTGAGTGGGGGTCGGGCGGCGGGGCGGGCCGGGTAACGCCCTGCACCGGGACCCCCGCGGGCGGGCCCTTCCGCTCCGCTCCTCCCCGTCGATCCCCGTTTTCCGCCCAGCGGCCGCGGCCGCGGGGGGCTCCGCTTCCCCCGGCGGGGCCAATGAGGGAGCCCCACGACGGCGCTTCGCCGCCTCCCGCCCCGCCGGGCGGGGTTCCGGGAGGGCCGGGGGCAGGGGCGTGCCGCGCAGCGGCGGCTCGCGCCGGGCGGCCGGGTCGAGCTCGGAGGCTCCGTGCTTTGGGGCTGCCCGAGGCAGGTTGGATGGGACCCCGGCGGCGTGGTCGGCTGGGTGGTGGCCGGACCGCCGCCGGGGGCTGCGGCTGGGTGGGCGGCACGGGCCTTTCCGGCTCTAGCCGTGCTGTGACCGAGCTAGATCTGAACCAGCTGGTAACGCGTTCTCTTGAGACCGGCTTGGAGATTTTGTTTTCTTTTGCACCCTGCACAAAGCCCCACGCCCGCAGGACACAGCGGGCTGATGTAACCTTTTTATTCAGCATTTTGGCTTTTTTTTTTTTTGAGAGAGAGTTTGTCACAGGAAGCTTGCATCAAGTTCACGGTGGCCAACACGAATGGCTGCGGTTCCACCAGCAGCCAAGTTCCTGCCACAAAGAGCCCCAGGCCCTGACTTCTGCTCCTGCTGGCATGGCTCTTTACCAGAGTTAGACCTGAGAATGGGACGGTTCTGATCTTTAACTTATCTTTGAGTCAAAATGCGTCTTTTATTTTTATTCATTTTTATTTTTTTTCTCCTTACTGGGCTTGTTTTGGGCCTGGTCAGTGAGTTAAAGCAGCTCTCAGAGCTGCTCAGCCACTCCAAGGCATGTGGATGGCTGGCAGCAGCCTTTGGAAGGTGAAATGATCCCAAACAGAGTGGGATCTGCAGTCACCTTTTGGATTGCTTTAACACCTCTGTTAGCCCTGTGTGTATACTGAGTAGAGGATTGCAAAAAAAAAAAAGAAAAAAGCTTAAAACTGGCACAAGGAGAAATATAGGGTGTTCCGCTGAATTTCACAGCATTAATTTCATGCTAATGCCTGACCTAGATGAAATGTATGCGACCTGTCCCTTCAGTGATGCATGGATCTGCTAGTAATGAAAGAAGAGGCATTATACCTGAGGTATTTCTGTTGAACTTCTAATAAGTTCCACAGGCCCCCACTTCAGGCCCATTATCCCAGTAGACTGACAGGTAGTTATTTGGAAATTATGTCAAGTGCTTGACAAGAATTATTAGTTAAAAAGATGTTTGCGTAGGAATGGAAATTCTTAACAGGTCTTACATTGGTGAGTTTGGGTGGTGTTTTTCTTAATTACTGTATCCAAGAATGTGGTTTTCACTGGTTAATACTTTTTCCCTCTGAGATTACTGAATTTATTTTATATGAAATTACATTTTAACAGACTAATTTTAACAGCAGAATAAATGTAACTGGTAAGTTCATAATTCCCAAGGTCTTTGTTACATGAGGAATTAGGGCTCATGGTTCATTGCCAGCTTGCTTTCTGTTGCAGCGTAAGCTTGTAGCAGTAAGTTTGGTAGGCTAAGTTTTAACAATATATATATATATATAAACACCTGTGTTATTTTTCAGTTTCTATTTTTTTAAACACAGTTTACTATGGCGATGTCAGGTAATTTCTCAAAAAGTGGATTTGTAGCAAAGTCTTCCAAAACTTGTCTATGATTTTTACAAGGTAGAAGGAATTAAGTGTTTTCCTCCTTTTTCTCCTTAATGACTGAACATGCCGAGGAGAAATTCTCTCAGTTGTTTAAACTGCAAAATTAATGACAGTTAATCAGAATGGTTGGAGTGTCTTGTATGAGACTAAACACTGAAGGTTTTCTAATGTAGTCAATAAATATTATTTAAAATGATTGTCAGCTGTAGAGCCAGCTTTCCAGTCAGCTTACAAATTTGAAGATGGGGATAGGTAACGCACACTCTGCTAAAAATGAAATGTGATGTGGTTTAGGTACAGAAAACTGCAAATGCTTGTTAACTGGAAAATAATTTCAGGGTTTTTGTATAATTTACATAGACTTCTGTGGGGGTAAAACCCATCATTTAAAACTGGGGCTCTAAGCCTTCTGGAAGGCAGGCTTTATTGTATAATGTGGTTATATTTTAGCCAAATGCTTTTGTAAGGAAGTACAGGGAACACATGGGGGAAGTACGCAGTCTAATAATTTGCTTAAAATGTGAGAGAGAAATAAGGAGAAGATAATCTTGTTTTGTTTTATCTTAGAAGAAATGTAGAAGACTTCACTGGACCTAGAGAAAGAAGTGATCTGGCGTTCGTCACGTTTGACATCACTGCAGATATCCTTAATGGAAAAAAAAAAATGGTTTGAAAACACTTCAAAATAAGATCTTGACTTTTATTTTTGTTAACTTATAATCTTGATACTTAGGACTTGAAAAAAAGACAGAAATTTGTCTTAAAATCTGAGTTTAAAGCGGTGAAAAAAATGGTATTTTGCATATCTAGGGCATGAAAATAGAACCTGGAGTAGTTGTTCTGTAAATGGCGCTGGGTGAGCTGTTTCTTTTGCTTTTTTTTTTAATGCCTGCTCTTAAAATAAAGCTCTGTAGAGAAGTGCAGTGCAACTAATCTAAGAGAAGTGCATTTTAATGCCAGGGCAATGTTAGTGTTAAGTGAAGATGGTATTTTGTGTTTTGAGGTGTGAACTAGTTGCAGCGTTTATATAATGCAGTGGTTAGACTGTCGTAATGAATCTAGAAACTCTGATGTAACTTTGAAGCTTTTCTGTGGTGAGATTTTTAAAATTCCAGCTGCATACTAGTTGTATACAAGTATCTGTCCTTCTTTAAAAAGAAATGGTGTTTGTTTACTTTCTGAGATGCTAAAGTATCAAATCTCTAACACTTAGTACCATTCAGTTCATTGGTAAGCATACAAGGTACTGCAAAAATCTACTGTATTTATTTTTGCCCTCTTACTTATTGCTGATAACTTTATTCAGCTTATTTGTGTGTTTCTCCTTTTGTGTGTCATTCCTGTTAGTCTGTCTTTTATTGGCTTTTTTTTATTGAAAATGGAGGTGAATTGTGGGTATTGTTAGTTTTGTCGATGAAAGGAAATCATTCTTGGGATTAAGATACAAAAATCCTATTTTTTCAGAGGAAATCAGTATCAAATATAAGGTAGCATGTTTTAGCTGAAGTGATTACACAAAGCTTTGCTTTGCAGCTGGGCTGAAATTCCTATAATTTTTCCCTGTTAGCTGTTCTTTGTCACTTTGTTAGACAAGGCACAGATTTCCTGTGTGCTTTGGAGGATTACATTGAGTAAGCAGATCAAATACAGTTCTTGAGTGGATGTAAAAGCTGGATGAACCGGTGAACTGAATTTTTGCCTGTGTTTCTTGCATGGTAGTGAGAAGGTTTTGTTTTTTCAATCAGCTGAAAGCAGAAGTAAGCTCCTGAGACTATTTTGTATCTCTGAAATGCTCGTATTTATTCAAACTAGAAACTAAAATGCTTCTGAAGTAGATTAATTGAATTGTATATTGGGAGGGAGCAGGACAAGACCTCTGTAGATGTTCTCATACGATATCTGCAGTATGTGGGTGTTAAAGACTCCATGTTCTATTAAGGTTTTTTTTTTATACTAGCAGTAGTTTTAAATTTGCTTAAAAAAAAATTTGGTTAATCTTTGATGCTTGACATAAACAAATCTTGCAGTATGTAAAGTTGTAAAATATAACTTTCTGATAGGTTGTTTTGGATAAAATCTGTAGAAAGATATGGCTCTCAACTAATGGATGTGATTTGTTAGTTCCAATGAGAATGAAATACATTGACTGTTAGGAGATAACTCCCCTCTCCTTCTCCTAGATTCAAAAGCTCGCTTGTCTGTACTTAATGGCTGGCTTTAGGAATTATTTTGGAAATCTTTTTTTGCGGAATTTCTTAAGTTTGTTTTTTTGACTTAGCTGGAGCTGCTTTACCTGAATATTTTAGTCACCTATTCTTGTAATAACAGCTGAGACTAATTAATTCTTTCCTTCCTTTGCTTTTGAACCCGAGTCTTCAAAATCTGATTCAGACTTGGAATGAGTGGGACAAAATAGATTCTCCAACCAGTATCAAAATCTGTTCTGTTTCATTTATGTTCCAAGATGAAGAAGAATAGAATAAAAAAGATGACATTCTTGTAGGCTGGAGGAGTAGAACATCATCTTTAATCTTTATTATTATTAAAGAGATATTTTCCTTAGCAATCACAGTGCATTTCATTGCTAAATGAACAACAGACATTTAAAATATCACCATTATTATTCTGAATGTCTTGAATGGCATTTTTCAGTGTTTTACCATTGATCAGAAATTTTGGGCAGAGATCTGTAAGTTGAATAAGGTAATGTTCTTTGTAGGAAGTAGATAATTATATTTGATAATTTCAAGTTCCCAGTATGATAGACTTCTAGTCTGCTGACTTTTCTAATGCAGATATTATAGGCTCTTTGAGCTCTCTGCACTCTCTAAGTTTTGTATTATATATTGATTGGTTCTATTATATCTTCATCCTCATTTGGATGCTAGCATTCCTTGATGGTATAAATGATAGTTTTAAAGAGTTGCTGAAAAATTCTGTCTTGCTTTACATTTAAGATTTTTCTGATAGGTCGACTAGCAATGGATCAAAGTTACTGACTTGTAATGTCAAATATAGAACTCCTAAATCATTACATGAAATAGCTATTCATTTTTTTTAATCTAATTTATGAATTCTGTGGCTTGAAAGTGATTGAGGATTGTGCTGGAAGTCTTAGAAAAGCTTTGATTTATAAATAAAATAAGGTATATTGAAATGTAAGAACTTGCTGTAATCATCATGGTCTGGACAAATCTAGTGAAAATAAAAAGTTTACGATATGATAACTTTTTCCTTAATGTGTATACATTTGCAGAGTATATTTGACTGGAATGTTAAACAATTGTTTCTATATTTGTCTGCGGAATACTCAACAAAAAACAATGTAAGTACAAAAGAGAAAGTTGAAGTAATTACCCATTCTGTACTGCATTGATTTTTAACACTTTGAAATTCTGCAGGGAAAAGTTAAGGTGCTAGAGTTTCCTACTGGCTTGGACCATTTTCTTAACAGCTTAACTGCATGGTGGGATGTCTTTGAACTTGATATGTGCCATGTAGACAGAAAGAAAAAGTAATGTGTACCTTAGAATTGGATTATTCTCACCTGTTTGTGCTGTCAGATGTACTTTTCCCCAACTTTTTCCAGTTGATTGTTGTTACAGATGGATGTAGTGGCCTTTAGTTTTGCCAGGTGTCATGGATATTCTGTTCATTAGTTGCTGATATCAGCAAGGATATAGTGAAGGTTTTTTTAAAAAAGTTATTTTACAAATGCTATGGATACTGCATTTGCATAAGAACAGTTTTTAGATTTTTTTGTTAAAGACTGGGAATCCATTGTCTTGTTTCATATTATAATTTTGTTTATAAGTATATCTCCAGTTCTCACTTTAGCCAATTACTCTGGACAAATTGTGCTGTATCACACTGTTTGAGACTTTAGCTGCATGCCATTCTTACTATGTCTCTACTTAGATCAGTATACAGTTACTTAAGATTTTGGGATCTACCTTTTTGATATGCTCATACAACTCTTGGAATTATGCTTGCAACTGAAGTAGAGATGTTTTTCCCCAATTGAAGTTGAAAAAAAATTAAATACCTGAGCAATGCAGCTCAATTTGTCTTTTGTTTGAAAGAAAGTCTAAATTCTTCTCTTAAAAACTAACTTTTGCAATTCCCAAAGGAACACCTATCATACTTTTTTGTCTTTGAAATCATCTGACTTACTAAAATCATGCTTGTGGGGTTGCACTGAGCTGTTCTGTTGTTCCAGATATCGTGCCACACTTCAGTGCATAGTAGCATCAGTTTTCTTGTTGTACAGCATTATTTTTGTTAAACTGCTTATATGTGTTATGAACACATACTTCAAATTTTTAGTGGATGTGCTTTTAATTTCAGTGACCAGACATGCTCTGAGACATGATCTTGCTAATTTAATTGTAATTGTATTTTTAGGCTTTGAACCAAGTGGTCCTTTGGGACAAGATCATTTTGAGAGGAGATAATCCAAGGCTGTTCTTAAAAGACATGAAGTCAAAGTACTTTTTCTTTGATGATGGAAATGGTCTCAAGTAAGTAAATCACTTTGGTTTTTTGTTGTTTTTTTTTAATCCTGACATCTCCATTTACTTGCATGCTTCTCATTTTACAAGTATTTGTATTGCTATGATAAGATATGTATATTCCATCAGTCTGTTGTCTTTGTACATGTATCCCAAGGTCATGCTTCTAACATCCTCGTTCTACAGAATTGGTTTTGTGCTGCACTCAACTCCAAAAGACTAGAATAATTAAAAAATAAATTTGTAACTGTAAAACAGGGAATATTTCATAAAGTGACTATGTAAAACTTAAAATCCCTTTTACTCTCATCCTGCATTAGTTAATGTTAGTATTGGTTAGGTAAATTGGTAAATTTTGGTACTTATGCTGGTTTTCTTTCATGTTTTTTTGCAGGGGAAACAGGAATGTCACTTTGACGCTTTCCTGGAATGTTGTACCAAATGCCGGCCTTCTACCTCTTGTGACAGGATCAGGACATATGTCTGTACCTTTCCCAGATACCTATGAAACAACAAAAAGTTATTAAATTATAATACTGAAGCAACATATTTTTATACTTGTATATTGTGAATAAATTTTATTGCGGTTTCTTCACACATCCCACACAACCCTCCTATGAAAGGTACTTAATTTCCTCAGGTTCAGCATCATGGAAAAAGGAAAAAATTGAATTTTTTTAAATAAAATGTTGAAATTGAAACCTAAAGTAGAGGTAAATTGTGGAGTACTGTTTTTTGGTGTTGGGGTGGGAAACAGGTTTTTGGTTTTTTTTTTTTTTGTTCATTTTCTTTTCTTGGCCATCTGGTATAGACCTACTTTTCTTTTAAATAAACATTTTTACACCAGAAACTGGTCTTACTGTTTTGTTTTTTAAGGTACTCTGGGAATTATGTGCATAGAATGCAAATGCAGAACTCAGATCTAAATGAAATTTTTGTGAGTACCTGAAAGAAAGGTCTATTCTGTGTAATAGTATTTTTGCTGAATGCAAAAATTTGTGTTGCAGCAAGGTAACTGATCCTTTCTAACACTGCCAACAGCCATTCATAATCCACTGTAGTCATCCCATAGATCTCCATTTGAAGATCTCCTTTTGAGTGTCAGTGATGTGTGGCATATCCACATTTCTGTATTAGAAAACATTTTAATAATTGCTTATAATACAGATAATGCACCTAATTAGAACAGTAAAAAGAACTCTTTCAATGTGGTGAGTTTAGGTCTGTGAGGAAAGTAGAAGCTTTCATTAAAGAATGACCATTTATTTTCTTTTGCTATCTGCTTAACAAGAAAAACACCTGCTGGTTTCAGAAGGGCCTGTAACAACCATAGCATTGAGATGCCCTTGGTCACTAGGAATGAGATAGGTGTTCTGCAAAGCACCTGTGAGAACATCTCAGAAATTCGATCTCCAATAGATGCAGAGGAATGTACCAGCTGGTATTAATTTAAGTGCATCTGTAAGTTTTCCTGATCTTACACTAACCAGGAAAGTGTAGCAGTTTCAGCAGCTCTGCCAGAACTGTTGTGGTTACATGTTCTGCTCTTCCCTTTCTCAGCTAAAGGCACAAATGATTGTAGCTGCAAAAAATAAAAGAAAAAAACAGTGTTGGGATTATCTGTTGGCAACAAGAATGATTTATGCCACTTGTAGGGGAACTGTTAGGTCGTGGTTTGAACTGGTGATTGAGCACCTGGTGAAGGGGTGTAGCTGGCTGAGGGAGCACAGGTGATCAGAAGGGGTGGATCCAGTGTGGAACCACCCTCATATAAGGGCTAGCCACTGAAGTAAGAGCACCTCTTGGGCCTAGGCTGTTTGCTGAGAAGTGCTGCATAGCTGGAGAGCCCCTTCACCGGTTGGGTGAGTTCAACTCTTCTTTTTATGTAAAACTATTGGCCTACTTGTGAATGCTTTGCCTGGTGTTGCCAAGAATCTGTCAGAAACAATTTTGTTATTTTGTCCAGAATGCTAATCAAATGGTATTTCTTGCTTATCGTGTATAGAAGGAGTATACGCTGTTACTGCTTTTCTGATGTAGTTATTAATGTATGTATTCAAAGTATGGTGGAAATTAACATGTTGTGAAACACTGAATCTTTTGAGTGTGCTGGGAGTTTTCAAAAAGAGTAAGTAGAGAATGAAATGGAGGGTTTCTTTACTATTTCTTTTTTAAATCATGAGAAATAATAGGAGAAAATGTTCAGAGTGGTAGTGTGACAAACTTCTGAAAGGAGAAAATACAAAACATTGGAAGCAAAGGAAGCAAAAGAAAGGAAAACTAATAGATAATGAAAAAGATGAATGCAAATAGATAAAAAACTTTATGTTGACTTTGATTTGCTTAATGTTTTAAAAACTGAAGTTGGAAGACAATTCAAAATGCAGTTGTAGCTTTTGCAATTTATATATGAGCTGTGTAGATTTAAAACTGCATGTAGGTTGTCTTTTAACAATAAACTGATCTGTGATGGGACAGCTGCAACTAACGAGAAACATCCCATAGGAGAGTTAATTTTTCATAATCTGCTGTTCTATTCCATTGATTTTATTCTGAAAGATGTAACGTCCCTCCTCAAGAAGGTAACAGAGTAGGAAGACACATTTCATCTTTAACCATTAAAGTGTACTAATTAGGCCTCTGCCCTCTTTTTCACGTGTAATGCCTTACCCCCAAGGGGGAATAATACCAAAAGAAACTAAGAGGAGATGTATCCCTCTGGCATATGAAGATCATATGGTATTCTTGATTTGGGGTACAAATATTCTGTTGCTCAGTGGTAGCATTGTGAAAGGGGACCCCAGGAGGCTGTGGCACTGTCAGTTTGGAGTGGCTTCAGTTTGTGGCTGGATGAGCTTGGATCCTATCTAGTGTAAACTTCAAAATCTAGCAGAGGGGTTGGATGTGTGCTTCTGTGACTTTGCTTTCAATGTTACACTGTGAAAGCTATATTGCTGCAATTACAAGCCAGCTGCTTGCACCTGCTGGCATTAAGACACTGTTGGCGTGTGATTACTACATGGGTAATTTCTGCAGAAAATGGTGTTTTGAGTATCAGTGTGATATACAAAGGAGAGAAGGTTACAGTTGGGTATAATGCAGTGCAAACATTATGCCCTGGGTAAAGGGTAACTCCTAACTGGGGTGGAGCCAGAAGTGTGGTCTCATGCCTTCCTCCTTAGAGGAACTACAGATAATCCTTCATATAAGGAAAAATGATCTGTAGTGTGTTCTGTTACACCTTTCAGAGAAAGTTGTTTTTGTACTGAAAATATCACATTTTTTATTTGTTCTCTGTATGCTCATGTGAGTTTCACTTCTCTGAGCCTGTGCTGTTTTCCCCAGGTTAATGTAATCGGCACTCTGTAATGCATCCTATTTTTTTTCCATGCCTTGATAGGAAATCAAAGTAAGTGTTTTAGGAGAATGAAGAAGAAACTGCCTTTCCTGGGTTTAAGCTCAAGTTCTTAGAGGGAGGAAATTGGGTTTATCCTGAGGGAAAGGTCACTCTAGATGAGTACTTAAATGGTGCTGTAATTACTTCTCAGCTACAGGGAGGAACAGGATCTCTGTTCTCTTCTTGATCTAGGGAGGTAAATTTGTTGGCTGATCCCTTTAAAATATTTCAAAAAGTAAAATTACGCTCTTTCAGTTATATAGCTCATCTTGTCTCTTCTGGTGCATCTTATAAAAATCAGTGTTACTGACAGCTGGTTGTTCTCTTAGACATGTCGCTAATGATGTTTTGTGTTATGATGCGTACAGAAGATGTATTCCTTAGCAACTGATTCACTTCATGGGAAGGAGCTTGAAAACATTACGTAGGACAGTGAGCCAAAAATTGATGCATTTCAGATAGCCATTCACTGAGGTGCTGGAGATGGGAGTTTTTGTCAGAGGACACAAGAAAAAAAAATACACCCTTAAAGCAGCTCAGTTTTCCACTTAATGATCAGAGCATGCGGCACAAAATTGAAAGTACTATAGGCATGAAAGAAAAGTAACTATTCAAAATTTCTATTTAAACTTCTACTCCACTGCATATTCAACCTTACTCTATGGATTAGCACAAGAGATACTGAACATAGAAAGTCATGTAGAATACAAATTACTATTCCTTGTTTACTTTTTATTATAAGCTCCTTCTGAACAATTAAAGTTGGTGGTTACATTGTGGAAGATTCCTGTGTTCTTTTTGGATTGTAGATTGAAAATGTTATTTTTTTCTGCAAAGAATTTGAAAATACACCTGGCATTTCTATAAAATGAAATCAATTTAAATTGAAAGTTCAAGAGTTGGAGGAGAAATTACTCAAGATTTGTGTCAAAATTACATTTAAAAAAAAAAACTTTGAAAATCATGAATGTAAGGGATGTTACTGTAGTTTATTTAGCTGCTTTATTTTGGAAGACATTTGAGATTTTCTTCAATAAAACCAGTTCAACTTCATATATTTCTTAGCACAAAGAATCCCATTCTAAGAACACACGTAAGTATTAGTTACACTACTTACATAAAACATAACTGTGTTTTAAAGGAAAAAAAAAAAAAAAAAGACTTGAACAACTGAAACTTCTCTACCTGGAGCTCACCACGCTCTCACAGGGAGGGCTCTCAGCTGCATTCCCTGGCATCAGTTCTGTGAGCCTGTGCTTATAATGATGGACTAAAGGTCAAGTAAGCATACCGTTGTTAAGGATTCTTTTCCCCTTAATATAGTGTAATAGGTATATTCCCCCTTATATAAAATTAGTATCCTGTAGTAATTGATCTTAATTTGCTTATATTTACCTGAGAGGGTAACTAGAATCTCTTTTTGTTGTTATTGTTTACTTCAAACTCCAACAGTGTTGCGTTTCTGATATCTAATTATCAAGTAACAAAATTCTTAATCCTCTTTGTAAGAACTTTCTTTTGTCTAAGGTGGTAATGGAAGGTTAAAATGAAACTAGACTAACCATGAGTGGGAACTGGCAGCGATGAGATTTATTGTGGCTGCTTGTTACATTTGGAAAGATTACTGTGGTGAAATGGCAAGAGAGACAAACAGGAAAACAAAGTTCATCTGTATGCAAAGATCTAGGCTCATGGGGAAAAACTCCACAAAGGAAGGATCTCCAGAAAAATATCCTTCCTCAGTGGCAGTCAGCCCTAAAATGGGGTCTAGGAGTTGCTTTCACCTGTGCTCCCAGGCTTACCCAATCCTTTCCCCAGGTGATCAATCAGTGGTTCAGGCAGTGACTCAACAGTTCCTGTACACTGCTTAAGTCTCTCTTGTATTTCTTTTCTGTTCTACCTTTATCTCTAAGAGGTAATTTCCTTCCTTTTTTTTTTTTTTTTTTTTTTCCTCTTTGGCTCTCCTAATTGTGAAAGACAGGAGGCTTGATGCCTTTGTCTCTCACCTCCCATCTCTCCTTCAATACTGTTTTGTTTGTTTTTGGAATCAACATAGTGAAAAACATGGGTGTGTGGAAATAGAAGATCAGATGAAGCTGTGTTTTCCTTGTTATGAAGGTGGGGTGATGACTGGTTTATGCAGCTAGGGGATGAGGTGGAAAAGACTTTGTGTTTACAAGTTGGTGTTTATGCGACCTTATTAATGTAAATGAAGCTATCCCTGTTGACCAGAATCAATCCACCAGGTCGTGAATTCATGTTCACACAGTAGGGATTCCAGGTAGCTCTGTTTCAAAATGGCAGGCCATCATGAAAAGTAAGCAGTTGCCTGATTGGATTAAATGATCTCAGTGGTCTTTCCAACCTTAGTGATGCTACAAATTTTTCAGATATCTGTAGCTGGTATGACTGTGTTCCTGAAGCATTTTACAAAGTCATAATTACTACCTAAAATGTTAGGAATATAGAACTGGTAGCAACAGCTCTAGACTCTGAGAAAATAATCTGAGAAAAGCATTTCTAACCAAAGCGTTGTTGTTTTTTAGTTTTGGGATAGCTGGGGAGAAGGATAGGTGGAAGAATTATTGCCAAGGGAATGCTTTTAGTATTTTTTTTATTGCTTTCTAGATTCAAAAATTTCATACACATGTGAAAACAGAATGTAATATCAGATAACAAAAGTAAGTTTTATGAAGTACTTGTGATTGAGCATTTATTCTTAATTTCCCCCATCCTACCCAATTAATCTTTATTATAAATCTAAGTACTAATATCTTGAATGACTGATTAAATGGATGACTTAAAAACAGCCAGAGCCATTTTTATAGCCTTTCTGATGCTTTATGATAAATTGATAATTTATTGTGCAGTAGGATTTTGATATTTGTTTACTGAAGTTACTTCAATGTTCTTTTACTGTATTTATTTTAGTCTTGTTGTCTGTAGGTATCTTGTTGCATAAGTCCATGCAATTAAGTACATGAAGAATTGTATGTGCATAATCTAAAGTACAGATCAGAATCTGGATTTCTATTGAATAACTTAGTGAGGTAATTGGCCTGGACTGAGTAGGAAGTGCTGCAAATACTGCTTTTGAAAGGTGTTCAAGTGCTTGCTGCCAATAAATATTTTCAAAGGGAACTTTCTGCTCTCAAGCTGAAAGTGTTGGGAGAGTTTGTTCTGTATGACTTTTAGCATATGTCACCAAAAGAGTTTGTTCACTACAGGCAGGAATTCACATAAATAAGTCCATTGAATATTTTACACCTTTCATGATTGTGGTATTTCACTACTGGGGTTAGATCTAAGAAGTGCTTTGCTTTTGATAGAAGTCCACAAAGGTAGATGGGATAATGGTTCTGAGCAGCTTCAAGTGAAACAGCTCTGTCTCTTGGAAAAGGGGCATAGTAGTCAACGGCTCTGGCATCGAGAACTGTCTCCTTTTCTGTCAAAATAAAAACGTGAATATCTCAGATCTAGAAACTAACTTGGACCTATGACACTATGAAAAGTCCATAATCATTGCATATTGACAGAATAGCTGTATGACAGGGTAATGTCATTTTTGCATGAAAGAAAAGGATGTTTTTTATATTTGATAAGTCTAAAATCAGAAGTCTATGTTGCTTCAAGAACATGGTGCCACTTAGATTTAGAACTGAAAATAACATCTTTACAAACATTTTCTATATCTTAGATTTTAATATTTTCTCCAAGTTTATTTTTCATGCATTTCCTTCTATGTAAATAAACAACCTCATCCTATTTACCATTTAGAAATGTGTAACTAGTGAGTAAAAAAACCTTAACAGAACAGAAACACTGGCAAAGCAACTCTCTACCATGCTTTTTCATGTGAATATTCTTCCTGTTTCTCCTGTTTTCTGGCTATGGGCTCCTTCATGCATAAATCAGTTTATAAATTACATTTTACCAAGACATGGTGTTATACGGTTGCTTCATAAAATTCGCAGGGGCTTGGGTACTTTAAAAATGAGTCATCCCAATATTCTTGAAAATATTCTTGTGTTTAATACTTAAAAGTAGTTTTGGTGCAGTTCAGTTTTGAAACCACATTACATCATGACTATAATAATTTAAATGTTGCCTTATTTAAATAATTTAACTTCTAAAGCATCTCCCTTAATCTGGAAGCTGACCTAAAGATGGTTTGATTCAGCAATCCAATTTATGAAATTACCAGCAGGTGTCAGGGATTCTTTATAAAACAACCAAGCTTGAAAAATGCCATATTCACAGAAGGATATAGGGAGCTTTCATTTTCAGTTTATGCTCGTTACAGTAGCATGCAGCTTCTTACTTGTTAGCTGTGAAAGAGTTTAATAATGACAGTCAAAGTGATCTGTTTGATTTGTTATTAAATGATAAACTCTCTACAGTTAAAGCCCATGCCTGGGGTTTAGGGAAGGAAAAACAAAAACAACCAAAACGCTGGGATATAATATCCCAATAATTGCTGTCTTTTCTAAGAATCGTTCACAGAGAGGGGCAATGGTTCCATTACCTTGTGAACACTTTGAAGTCTAACTAACTGTGGAAAAAAAGCCAGATTTGTCACACTGTACAGCAACCCTTTACCTATCCCTCTCTATTAAGAATATAGCTCCTTTTCAGTCATGCAGACAAAAGCAATTAGCATCTTCTTAAAACTATACCTCACAGAATCACAGTTAAGGTTGATGGGACCTCTGGAAACCATCTTGTCCCACCCCCCTTTTTCCTGCAGAGCCTCCCAGGAGCAGACTCCATGGACTCTCTGGGCAGCCTGTGCCCCATCACATGTGCAGCTCAGAAGTGCTGCCTGAGTTGCACTGGGCCTGGTGGCAGGATGGGGCTGGCTTCTGCCCGGGAGCAAGGCTGTGACTCAGCAGCAGTGCTGATCCACGTTCTCTCAGGTCTTATGTCTATTATTTTAAGAGTATCTTGTATTGATCGTGGTCACGGCACGTGAACAAATGCATCAGATTGTTTCCTTTTAAATGGAATATGTGTAGAAATGCCTGCAGCTGTACGGAGTGCTATCAGCATGATCTGCAGCCATGCAAGTAGTCCGAATAGTGAAATACCAGCTCCTACTTCCCACTGACATAAAGGTATTTCTCATTATTAATACTGCAGCACACCAATGGGACTACAGAAGAACTAACCACAAAAACACAATCACACAGTGGAAAATGGATCAACTAATAAACTTTCCTATGTTATTAAGTTACATTAGTGATTCAAATAATCTTTTATTAATGCCCTCTACTTTTAAAAAGTAATTGAGAATTTGTTCTCAACAGAAAACACCCTTGCAGAGCATCGCTAGATGGCACTCTTACATAGAGCTCCAGGACGTTAGTGTTAAAGCTAGTTTTTAACTTCTGGAGAAATTGGCTTTTTAGGATGGTTTTTGCAGATAGAAGTGCAGCAAACAAGAGGAGAGTTAATCTTATCTCAGTGTTCCCTAAAAACCGTGCATTTAAGATCCTGAAAATGAACAAGTGTTAGTGATGCTTGTGGTCAGTTGTGTTTGAGGACTGTCAGTGTGAAATGGAAATTACACTAGGTGTCTAAGAAGAGCTGACATTATAGTGTTCCTTCACAAAAAGGCGAATTGAAAGATATTGGCAACCACTGCTTCTAGTAGCTGAGAACACTCAGTCCAGCACTTGTGACATGTTAAAGCATGTAAGGCCATTTTGTTACTGTTGTTTGTTTGTTTGTTGAGGTTTTCTTATCAAACTTCCAGACTAACTTTTAAGAAGATCACTGAAACAGTAAGAAAGCAGCACTTGACAGAGCTGTATGTGAGGATATAGTGTAAGTGTCACACTCAGAAATTTCACTGGCGTCAAAGAGAGCTCCACAGACAAAGCACGTGAAGGGTACACAAGGCAAAGACTGTATGTAACGAATTATAGAGAGGAAACTGAGCTCTGCAGTCTCCTTCATTTAACCCAATGTTACACTCTGTTGCACAACAGATGGGGTCGAGTGACCTGAAATGCACGTACAAACCAGTATCCATTAATCTTGAAGGGAGTTAAGATTTCATGGTAGGTAAGGATAGTTTTTTTTTTTCCTGTTGTGCTGAAATACAGACACACAATGGGGAAATGAAGCCTTGATGGTGCATTCACTTTGTGTAAATGCCATATTCTTTTAAGATAAAATCATATTCTTTTTCCTTTTTATTGTAATGGGTCATAAAACAGTGTTTCACAAGATGGGTGCATTTCATCTGCTGCTATGAGGTCAATTCTCAGTGTTCAAATAAGCTTGTATCAAACAAGGAAACAAAGTTCTTAATTCCTGCTTACAATCCAAAACATTAGCAACTAACATTAAATGTATGCTTTGTTGACAGGACGTTTGAAAACCTACTGCAATAGTTTTCTTAGTCTTTATTATCAATAGATTTGTTTCCATTACTATTGCTCATTCATGAGAACAAGGGAAATGATGCAGGATGAGCTGGTGAGAAAATTTAGAGGAAACAATAGTAATGACTCACAACTGCAGCCTGTGCTTTAGAAATTCCCACCTTTCAAAGAAGGTCTGCTAAGGAAAACTCAAAGCAATGTTCCAGCGAAGTCAAAATGATATTGAAGAAATGCTATGGCATGCAAAGCATTGTTTTCAAAGAGGCAAACCAATCTGCTTGCCTCTTTTCTTTTGAACTTTTTTTAGGTTGACGGAATGCTAAAAATTGTTTGCCTGCTACATTGTCTTCAGAGACAATCTTTCTTTGAAGACTTACAGGAGCTGAGTTCTACAAATAGCAGGCTGCTTTTTCTGAGGTTAAATTTCTCCACTCTTTGCAGTTGTCTTTTGAAGTGTATAGCAGAATATGCTTAATACTTCAAAGGCTTAGATCTTCAAGTTGTCGCCTTCAGCACAACATTACAAAAAGTAAGGCTAAAATATGAACGCAGTATAGTAAAGAATAATATGCATCTCAATATGATAAGCAATAGATGGTGATGGATTTCTGTGTGTGAAGTGCATGACAACTAGAACACTTGTGACAAAGGAGAGATATTCATGCACCATCCTCCATTTTTTTATTTTGCTTTTTTTTTCTGACTCCTCCTCCCTACGTGTTCTTCTGTAAAAAGTCTTTTTCCTAGCTAGTCTGCACAGTTCCTCTGGAGTTTCCCAAACGCTCCTCACTGTGGCTACAGTTGGGAACAAACTAAGTTGCACGTTTTTTTATGCTAGTGACAAATGTACTCACATGAATAATTGTTCTTTTTTGTTGGAAAACGAGATGGTGTCATATCTTGGGGAAATCAAGTTCACTGCAGCAAGATTTTTATCTGCTGTTGGTATGTGCCTCTGCAATATGGCTCCTGTTACGTGACTGCTTGGAGGATGTATTTTCTCATGAGTGCTTCTAACTGTCATGTTAAAGGAGACATTTGTTTATCTGTGAGTAGAAGTTAGAATTACAGAAGTTGTATTTTTAGTGGTGACTTGATGTGTATATAGCACAGAGAACACTAATAGGTTAAAGTTATCTGTTAATCCTCTAAACAGAAAACATACCATGTTGCACACAGTCATTTTCTTGTTAATTTATCAGTGCTTCTTCACTGTGTCTGGCAAACTCTTGAAACTGCCATCTGGATGAATTACTCCTAAAATGTATGTGTTCCTTTTATTTTTACAATAAAAGCCATAATTGCCTTTTCTTTTATACAGGCATATTAATGTTATGTTACCAAGTTACCAGATATTTCCATTTCTTGTCTATTTAAAATCATTAAATATGCTGTGACATGAATGACAATAAAAATACAGCTTCAGATCATATATTTTTTTTTAATAAACAAACTCTATGTGAACTTCTAAATGGATACTTATAATTGTGTCAAAGTGCTTCATCATTCTTAGTTAAGCTGCTGGACACTAGAGGAATGAAGTAGAAAACACAAAGCACTCCTCAGATGCTAATTTTAAGGAAATGTTTTTGGAAAGAAAATGTCTTAAAATGCATCCTTGATAGGACTATTCAGATTCTAATGCATTAAAGCACTGCAATGTTAAATACAGAAATTGTAGTGACTCTTAAATGACACTTTGTGTCGTTTAAAGGCATGAAAGTACAAGTGATGTGTGTGATCATGGAAGGAAAGAAGAATTTATTATTTTTTTCTGAATGTAGAATTAAGAAAAAAACAATTACCAAAATGAAAGCAGTTAACTTTCAGTTAACTTCTCCCCATTCCTGCTGTGCTGCCATTTAAATAATAAAAATTAAAATTAAAAAAAAAAAAAAGCCATTTGAAATGACCATGTAGGCACTTGATTCAAAGTGAGTGATCTCCAAAAACAAAAGTAATAGTAAGAGGACCAAGTGTCGCCTAGGTTTTGCTTTTTCAGGACTAAGTATCACCCAATTTTTGCATTTAAAGAAGAGATACCTTCATTTCCATCTCCATTTGCCACACGTGGTATTGTGCAGTGTCTTGTGATTCCATCACACTCTTTTAACTGATCATCTCTTTACTGCTAACTTCTTTAAGTAAATAAGTTGATGTTTGCTTTCTGCTTGGTCACAATTTGCTGCTGAGAGATATCTTTCCCAAATGTGTTGTTTTATGTCACCATCTTTTGTGGTGCTGATCTTTACTAACCTTAATAAAAGTTATCTCTAAAGAAGTAGAGGTTGTAGGAACTGAAACCTTAGTACATATTAGCACAGAATGTAAACTCTGTTAGAGCAGCTCAGTTAGTTTCTCTTCCTAGCTCCTCACATACTGTGACTGTCTTTAACAAGATTAAACACACAGTTGATCTGCAGCCTGTGCTGTGCTTCTGGATGAAATTTGATGGCATCAAAGGTTATCTACCAGGCAATATACTACTAGAGTCTAAATCACTTAGGCTGAAATTGTGTTATGTATTTAGGTGTCCAACTCCTAGCAAAATGACTTCTTGGCTGTAACAAGTAGTAGAGTGTGGTGGGGAGGTACATTGCAGGTGTGAAGGCTGATGTTGTCACAAGCTGCGGTAAATCTCCGTATTACTGATAAATTTATTTTGTTCTAAAGTACCTATCCTGGACCTAACTCATGGATTTCTGCACTGCATTATATTCTGTGATGCATATGTTATCCTGTTCCCTTGTAAGAGTGAATTTCCCTTTGTCTGTGAATCTGTGCAAGTGTACTAGCTGGAAGCAGTAAGAGACTGGTCTATAATTTCTTCTAAGAAACAGAGTGGGATAGAAACCCTTAGAAGAGAGCACATAAACATGGAATCTGGTATTCTGTTTCTGAAACTATTGAAGTCTCTTTGTGACTTCAGACTAGTAATTAATCCACTATCTTTATTTACTCATTTGTGAAAGAAGGATGATAATTATTTACCGCATTTGAAGTTATGATGGTTCATTAGCTTGTTTCCCAAGAACTTCTTGACAGCTGAGGCTGACCAGCACACGTAGACAGAAATGTCCCATGGCTGGGGCCAGCAGCTCAGTTATGCTGATCCTTGCCCAGCCAGCTGTCTCCCCTTCTGCAAGAAGGCTAAAGCTGGCTTCGAGCTGGATGCCTTTTATTTCTCTTTTTTTTCTTTTTTCTCCCCCCATGAATGTGTTAGATTTTTATGTCTTCCTAAGAACCTGCTCTGTTGTGTTCTCTGTGAGTGTTCCCCGAAAACCTGACTGAATGGAACTGAACAGATTGCCATAGGAAAATGATCATGTGTAAATGACTTTTAAAGCCACTAAAGAACTGGGGGTTTCAAGAGGCTTATGATTCAAGTTTTGTAGTAGACACGTGACAGTTTGATCTGCTTGCAGGGAGGGGCCAACTACCAGTGATTGTAGAAGGAAGGTAAACAGGAATATCACTGGAGTAGTAAAGTTAACAATGTAAATAATAGCATCATTCTCTGTTATGAGTGAATGGAAAATCAGAAAAAGGTCTAGGTTGGGCATGCTTCATTGCCTAGGTAAATGAAAATGTAAGATGCTATCCCAGCAAACTGGGATAGGGTTTGACTACCTGCTTGGAAATGCCATTTTCCAGGTAAGATATGTAAGTTCTACTGATGATGGAATCATCTATCATGTCTATATACCACAAAAACCTACTCCTGACCTGTCAGCTTGACGTATTCAAATTTACCTTTGCTTATCAAATGAGGAAATGGATTATATCTTAAAATATGCAAACTTAAAACAAAAAAAAATATGAAATACATCTTTATATATATATTTTTAATACTTGCTATTTGTTTTTCTTTTTCTCCTTTTACAAATGGGACTTCAGGGTATAAACAAAAGACATTTTTTAAATGATTTTGTCCTATTATTTAAAAAAAAAAATCAACCATGTCAGGAAACTTTTTATTTTTTTTCCCCACAAATTTGCTTTACTTTTGACAGTCAACTTTGAAAATTTGCTTCAAGGAATTAAACAAATCTGTATATGGAAAAATACAAGCCACAATAAACAATAATTGATGATCTCTAAAAGTCATAAGATAAAGTGAAAATGCAATATTGATTAAATTGTGGTATCCAAGTCAAGCTGATTTGAGATGAATATTAAAAAAAGAAAAAAAAAAAAAGAAAAAAAAAGAAATTGCTACTCTTTGCTGGTGTAATACACTAGATGTTTGCTCGTCCCACACTTCAGATTATCTAATGAAGTAGTTGTGGTTTACAAATAATTTGCTGAAATGTTAGCATAAAAAGAGCAGTGATTGATTTTTGTATTTTCTCTGGTTCCATAAAAGTTGTCCTTAGATTCTTTCAGATATGGGAAACTGGTGAGATAGTACCGCAAATTCTCATAGCCATAAGTGCTTCAATTATTTTTTTTATACATTGGTTAAAAAAAATATTTTTCTTCTCCTATTCTTTAAGCAAATTGACTTAGGTAAACTGACATAAGGCCCTATTCTTTTCTGCTCTTCTATGCATTTGGATTTTAAGGTCTTAATATTATTTCAAAAACAGGCAAACAGAATTGGGCCTTTGGATCAACTCTGTCATTCTTGACCTTAATCTGAAGTATTCTGAATGTATTTGAATACTCTTGACAGCTGTAATAGGATGAGAAAGACAAGTAAAAAAAAAACCATTTAAACCATATTTTATGTCATGAGGTTTCTATTGGCAGTCTTTTTGCATATTTTGAGCAACTTCTACAGGACTAGTTTTTGACTGCCACTTTTGAATGGAATAGGCTTAGGATTTTATCAGCCATTTGCAGTGCATGAAAGTTTAGTAACGGTATGGATATTTGAAATAATAAAAAACAATCTTCAGGTTGAAAGGTAATCGGTAGCAGTTTGGTTCATGAATTATGAATTTGGTTCAACAGTTGTTCATGAATATTTTTCTTCTCTCTAAGAGCAAATACTGACTTTCTCATGCCTTTGTATGCAAGTTGTACTTTTAGGATTTTCGTAGACGTATTTTAGAGTTATTCTCTATACCTAATATTATGACTTTTAGAAGTCATTCTCTCACTCCTTACTATTTTTAGAACTCTGAATCCTTTGTTTACACAGAGATTAATTCTCTGTAATTTCAGAGCCTGATGCTTTAGAGATGTCTCAGCTGGAAACTGTTTCCAGAACTATTTGCAGAACAAGGACTATGCTCATGAAAAACTATTTGCTTGAGTTCAAGGGGTGATAAGTAGTTGAAAAAAAGATTTGTACGTACCATCGCTAAACAAAAAAATACACCAAACTTGGGATAAACTTTGAGATTAAAATAATCAAGAGGGCTTTTTTGTGCACGAGCTCACTCATTTCTTTTGTTCTTATTTCTTTTCAACCATGGAAGATTAACGTACTTATCTATGTGGACTCGGTCTCACCTAGTACTCCTTCTATGTTTTGCATGTTAAATTACAGAACATGACTTTATCACATTTCACTTATGTTTACTTTTGTAATTAAGAATTTAATCATAGAATCACCAAGTCATTACAGTTGGAGAAAAACCTCTAAGATCATCAATCCAACTGTCAAACCATCCCCACCATGCTTGCTAACCACGTTCTTCAGTGCCACATCTCCACATTTCTTGAACGCTTCCAGGAACAGTGATTCCACCACTCCCTGGGCAGCCCATTCCAGTTCCTCACAGCTCTTTATGAGAAGAAATTTGTCCTAATATCAAACCTGAATCTCCCCTAGTGATACTTGAAGCCATTCCCTCATGTCCTATACTGTTACGTGGGAGCAGAGGTTAACCACAATCTCCTTTCAGGCAGTTGTAGAGAGCCATAAGGTTTCTCCCCTGAGCCTTCTCTTCTCTAGACTAAACAATGACTTAATGAAACCAGAAACATCCATAAAACTATTGCAAAATCTGTAGATACAAGCCTTTCAAGTGAGTGCATATTCTACTATTTTGTATCTAAAATTTATGCACTTCTTATAGGTGTAGAGGTGTGTATACGTATGCATATATAACTTCCTGAAAATATTTCATATGGATTTCAATTGCTTTATGAAATCTTCGGTGCAATTGAATTAAAAATTTGATAAGCATTCTTTTGACTTAAACATCTCTTCCAGTTCTTCCACGTGAAGGCATTCATTAAAAATATGTGCTGCTAAATATGTTTTACAGTATCAATTAGGCATAAATACTCTCCTGTTGCAAGTCAAGCATTTGCACATGAAGTGCTGTTTAGGTGTTACTGCTGTTGGGATTTGTCTCACGTGGTTTTGCAGTTAAATATTTTCAAATTTTTCTCATTTTTTATTATTTCTCATTCAATCTCATTCAGTTGAGCTGGAAACTAGATATAAAACCAACTGTGTTTAAGTGTTAAGTGTGTAGAAAAAGAAAAGTATTCTTGCTTATTAGTTTTTGTCATCAAGCGAATAAATATAACTTAGATTCCCTTCAGATTTTCTTCCTGAAAAGATCCTTATTAGGTTATGGTTTGCCTGGAGTATGCTGTAGTAATGTGAAGTACCAAATTTAGGAGGGGCGAATGCAAATATGCTATTGAAAGATCTCCTTTTCTTAATCCCCAAAAGATACTTCTAAAGACTTCTGTGGCTGAAATGCTTTTCACTGTTGGGGCTGATATTGGAAAGGCTTATAGATGGACAGCAATATTGGAAATTTTGGAAGCCAGTTTTCAGCTATGAAATTTCAGAATTTCTGGATGAATACACACTTTGTAAGGGGCAATCAAAAACATTCTTGTATACAGCTGTGTGGATTGCTGAATACAGTCTCAGACCAGTTTGGAAACCATTACTAAATATAGTATCCATTGTTTCTCCTTGCATAGGAGGATGTGAAATAGGCAGAGAAAAACTGAAATCTGTAAAATTTATCTACCTGTAAAATGGTTCAGTGACATTTCCTTCCTCTAAAAAGAAAAAAAAAAAAACTTGATGAAAAGTATTGTATAAGAATAAAAAAGTATTGTTACAAGTTACTAAAACCTTAACCAGAATTATAATTTGCTTAACTTTTATTGGCTTTAAAATCTCATTGCAGTAGATAAACAAGACATAACAAAAAATCTGATGTTTTTGTTTTACAAGTAACTGCTCAGACTGTTCCCTTTGTAATGAAATAAGTACAAGACCATGGGTTAACTATAATATTCTACCAAAATTCAAGGTTCTAAATGCCACCATTTAAAGGACTATTATAGATATGATCTTCTACTAGTCAAGTTTGTTTCTATCCAGAACATGTGATAATTCATAGATGTAATGCTGAAACACAATATTTTCTGAAGAGAAGGTTTTGTGACAGACACTGTTTTGTTCTCTTTAAAGGTAAATAGAAATAAAGCAGATAACCTGCTAAGGATTTAAGGATTTTTAGGAAACCATTGTTTGTACAATTAAGTCAAGACATAAATATGTTTGCATAATTGCTTTAACCTATGTTAACTGGGACTAACATTCTGAGTGTAAACCTGAATCTAGTGTACTAATAGAATAAGTACTTTTGGATGGCCCTAATTAGGAGGATTAAGTGATGTAATGCAGCTATCACAAGACACTTTCAAAATACGCTGATTAAAGCCAGAAATGCACTAATTTTGTTTTAAAAACAGTCTATGTGCTTATGAGAGGGGTAGAAAATGTGTTTTTGTGATTTCTTTTTTAAGCTTTCCATAAACTGAAGATTTCTACAAATATCTGGCCTCATTAAATAATTAAAAATAAAAAAAAAAAAAAAGGAGTTCCTTGGCAGGAACAAGCTGGACAAGATGACCTCAAGAGGGTCCTAAGTGATCTTGTGATTTCTGTATCTTAGGAACTTGATGGGATAAAGTGGGGGCTGCTCCAAAAGTAACACCTCCTATTTTACGGTGCTTGTTTACCATATGTGAGATGCAGATGTTGCTGGTACAGCAATAGAGGTTGAGCCTTCCCGCCAATATTCCATCATGTGTTGTTGCCGTGTAACAGGTGGCAGTGGAGGGGCAGTCTGACACAATGGTACCTGACATGGAATCACATATGAATAAAAAGCGTGTCACTGAATTCCTTCATGCAGAAAAAAAATGGCAGCCACTGACATTCATTAATACTTGCTGAATGTTTCTAGGGACTGAACAGCGGATATGAGCACAGTGAGGCAGTGGGAGGTGCATTTCAACAGTGGTGACAGTGGTCCAAACTTCTTAGCTAAGAAGCACCATCTTTAGCATTAGGTTGGGTGATTCATGATTTCCCATGTCTGGGCAGGGACATCTCACCCCCTAGCCAGGGAGCAGGGTAACAAGGGATAGCCCTGGGTACTGGTCACCTTACTGGGAACAGACACTTGTCAGCCTGCAGATAAGGTGAGGATCAGGTCCTGTGAGGAGAGCCAGTGTTAGATATTGCCTCACAATTGTGGCAGTGGGCCATGAGGTCAGGGCCAGAAGCTGGCGTGGTTTGCTGACAGCAGTCGTTTGGTCAGGCCCTGGCCCAGAGTGGCTGATAAAGGTTAGGAGATTGCTAGCTGCAGCTTTCTCTTAGCTGTGCTTGGCTGTACACTCTGTGTTGACAGCCAGGGTGAGATGTACAGGGCCTTTGTGATAGTCTTGCCCAGTTTGCCCATTTCCTGGTATGTTCAAGGGAGCCCACAGCTCTGGTTGCACTCCTTGTCTGTATCTATGTGCTACTGGCTTACTTTCAGAGGTGATACTTCTCAAATATTTCTTTATACAGTCTAGTCTTTACGCTGCAGGGTATTGCTGAGTTGTAAGTACATTAGCTGCTGAAGATGCTATTTAACATGACACTGTGATCTAATAAACAAGAGCAAGTTCAGTTGATGTCAAAATTCGAAGTCTTCACCTTAAAAAAATTCGTGGTTCTGACTTTCCTGTATTTGAGCTGGTTTTGTTGAAATTGACGTAGGTCTAAAGGTGAAATCTGTTTATGCTAAAATTACAGAAATTGTAATTGTATATGCCATACCTCCTATCTCTAACTGTCTGAGATATCTTCAATTTGGACTGTAATACTCTAAGACTTTAATGTGTTGCTATAATGAGTACAGACTCCTCCCCACCCCTTATGGTGGGGTCAGGATTTGTGACCGAATTGAGAAATGTGTATTTATTCCAGGAGATTTGGTTTTCTGCTGTGGATTTTCACTTCCCATTAAGTTTAACTTCATACAGCTGTGAGTCCACACAGGGTGGAAGAGATAGTTTTGGTCTGTAGAACCATCCAACATACTGCTGACACTTGTGTTAATAGTCTCTGTAGTACGAGTAACAAGTGCATCATTCATGATTGAAGACATAAGACTGGGAAATTATTTCCTAGGACACTTCCAGAAAAGGCAGTGACAAAAAGTTTCTGTCCCTCTTGTTATCTTCAGTGCCTAATTGCTTTGGTTTTGTAACTTGTTATCTGTGTAATTTTCCATTGTATTCTAGGTGTAATTTGATGTGCTTGTGCCAGGTGAATTTTCTCC
The DNA here is from genome assembly GCA_037305975.1 of Chrysolophus pictus. Lineage (NCBI taxonomy): Eukaryota > Metazoa > Chordata > Aves > Galliformes > Phasianidae > Chrysolophus > Chrysolophus pictus. The sequence continues at coordinate 46,932,751 of CM074579.1, read as the reverse complement.
ATGCACGTGTTCAACAGTGAATTATAGTCTTGAAGTTAAAAATAAGATATGCAAGTTGCTTTGTTTTGCCAAAGCAAGCAACAATGTTTCTCACTTAAACCAAAGATCATTTTTTCTGTTTATACTGATCATTACACCTGAGAAAGGCTAATGCTGCCATAAAGGCTGGGCAAGCAGAAGAAAATATGACTGCACAGCTGTATTTCTGGGCTGTGTTTTGTCAAACAAGCTAGTAACAATAAATGTGCATAAAAACTACAGCATCTAAGCTGGATTTTACATTTTACTTGAATTTGCAGGGTTGAATATTAATGTTCTTTGCTACATTCATTGTAAACTATATATGTGATATTAAAAACTTTTAAAAATATATTAGAGATTTTTAAGATTAGTAAAATGGGTTTTCAGCAACTTTGTGCTGCAAGTTATTGTAAAAAATATTACTAATCTTAAAAATAAACAACAGTGGAGTACAACTTGTCTAATTAAAACCGCTAAAATACCATTTTTACTATGGATTGCAGTGGTGAACTTTTAACATGTTTCGTTTTGTTTCTACCTGTGAACTACATATATGATATGGAAAACATTGGGTTTTTTTTGTTGTTGTTTTGTTTTGTTTTTTTAAGATCATAAACATCTTTAAGATATCCAGGATACTTTTCAGAATGTTTGTGCCAATTCAGTTTAATTCTATTGCCTTTTAAATCTGCAACGAAAGAATATAATTTTCTCATATAACAGATCTGGGATCTTTCTCTTATAATATCTGTATAGTCTGTTCATTACAAAGAAAGGTAAAGGCTTTCTCATGCTCACTTTAACGCTTTTAATATAGCTAAGGTGCAGCCTTCAGTGATTAGCATGGTATTTCTTGTTTCCTAGAGACCAAGTGCTAAGTCTATTAAACATTTCCTGCTATTCTTTTGAATTGTAAATACTATTCTTCTAAATTGAAAGGCCAGCGTGGGGAGATACTCGTGCAATTTCCCATCTATTGAAGATGTAGACTTGAGAATGGAGAAACAATAAAATGCAGTTTTTCATAGAAATATTCACAGGGAGCAAATATTTGGAATGCCAGCACCGATAATTTTTCCTTTTCTTATTATTTATTTGAAGAAAAAATCACGTTATTAAAGCAAATGGTCGAATGCTGACCTCAGCTATCCTGAAGGAAAGTCTGTAGCAATTCTTTTTAACGTCAATGAAATTATTCAGTGACATAAGTGAGATCAGAATTTGGCCTCCTGCTTTATCTTTTCAGAAAGTCCTTCGGTATACAAATGCAGATGTTGTAATTCTCAACTTAAGCGATGTGGCTAGCATTTGGAATAACAGCCAGTGAGAACATAGAGAGCTTACTGCCCAACAAACACTGTTGGTAAGAATTAATGTTTATAGCCACATACAGCTAATCCGAGGTCAGGAGAGAATGAAGGGAAAGGAGGAGGAGAAAGTCGATTGAGGCAGGGGGAGAAAATAAGAAAGTCCATAGAGCGAGAGAGAAGGGAGAGTGAAACTGCAGAACCTACTGAATGTTAGCTGTGGGTCTCAGGCTGAGAGGAGGAGGACCACCCATGGGGAGGACAAGCGATCCTAACCTTTGCTTGGAATTCTGCCTTCTTCCAAACTCAGGGTCCCACAGAACAGCTGCAGCAAGAAGTGTTAACTAGCCTTCAGTGCAGGTATAAAACTTCACCTTGTCCAGACTTAAAATGCATCCTGTCAGCTGTATTTGTATTTGTTGATCTCATTCACATAACATTTATTGGGTACAGATTCACACGACATTTATTGGGCACAGTTAATCTGTACTGATGTAGGAGAACTTAGACCTGCATATCCCTGCTGGATTACTTCTTTTTTTCAAGGATTCTGCCAACAAGGAATGGCATTGCATTACAGCTTATATTCATAAACATTTATTGGGTATCTACAAAGTATTTTCTGAATTGACCTGCTTATTAAATACTGAATCCAAGTATTTTCTGAATTGACCTTCTTCTTAAGCACTGAATCCAAGATACTTGGACACTAGCGTTTTTGGTTAGAATTTGTATCAGTTTTCATTTGATGTTCTTTCAGAGCCTTCCCTTTCTTAGGCAGAGTTTTGAGCCCTTTAGATCATTTTACTCATGTGGCTGCAGAGACTGCAGAGCTAAAACAACGTTAAGTGGTTTGCCAGGAAACCATTAGACAGTGTACAGGATTTAGCTACAGACTGGGGGGGTCATGAATATAGTATGAGAGCAGAGGGAGCAGGACTATAGCATGTTCCCCTGTGATAGTTCCTTGACTTTAATCATAACTAAACAGCTCACTTTAATGTGGATCTTTTTCTGCTGTTTTAAGGCGTGTTAAAAATGTCCTAATTTTTTCCTTTTCTGTCTGTCTGAAACAAAATAATTTGAGATGGCAGCTGCATTCTCATCCAGAAGTCCTCCACATCAATTACAAAAAAAGTAAAATAAATTGTAATGAAAGAATAAAGAGAGCATTTTGTTTTCTCATGGACAAGATTTCAGTTTATTTACCACCTTTAGCTTCCAGGCACTCCTTAAGAAATCTTTGGGAAATGCTTTTGCTGCAGGAGAGAAAGCTTGCAGGTGCAGCTGTGTTTTCTTTTCAAAGTTTTGATGGTGAAAGCAACTCCTTTCTTTCTCCTACTCACAATGGATATGCTTTGTTCTTAAAAATAAATGTTGTCCAGTTTACAGGATAAGAATGTTGGGTTTTTTTGTTTCTTTTTTGTCCTCGAGACTAGCTGTGAGGCCTGGTTTGATGATGCCAATAGTTCTGCCTCCATCCACACTTTCATTTCCAGAAGTGGTGGAACAGAATCTTCTTGTACCTCTCTCTGATGGGGAGAGAGAGGGATTGAAAAAGGGAAGGCTTTCAAGAAGGTTCACATTTTCACTGACAGGAGTGCTTTGCTGTCTGACTAATAAAAGCCCTCTATACAAGCCTGCAGGCTTCAGCTCAGGTTGTCTTTTTCACTTGTGTAATAAGGCATATTTTAAATGCAAAACAGAGTATTTTATTGTTGCAGTTTTCTGTACATTCAATATACTTAAAAGCTGCATGTGCCTGAACTCTTAGCACAGCTGGCCTTGATGAGTAAGAGTTGGAGGCACTGGAGTAAAACCAGTGTCATACTTGCAGTGTGTACTTATGTACATAGTTTGAAAGATGATGATATATCTGCAGCTGCTACACTTTCTTTTTTAATTATTAAAATCCGCATAGGCTGAAGGATAGGCTGGCTAAGTTCACTCAAGAAAAGACAGATATGACATCAGGAAGCCACTACATCACTATGTGGTTGGATGCTGGGAGAACATTTAAGGAAAGTTTTGTTATACCCTTGTATTGTATTATTTTACACTTGCTCTTTCCAGTCATGTTAGCCAATCTTTGAGAAAGAGGATACTTGTCCTGATGATCCTTTACTCTGAGCCTGCACCCTTTTGTCTCCAGAACCAAAATAGAAGTGTCATGTACATCAACAAGAAACCATTCTGATTGTATAACCAATGGAGAAATCTGTCTAGCCGAATGGCTAATTTTTTTTTTTTTTTCATTTTATTATAATACATTTTGTTTTTCAAGTCTACAGACTGACTTTGTTTTAGGAAGTCTAATAGAAAATATTATGAGTCTGGGAACTGCAAGGGAACACTTTTACTATGGCATGTTTTAAAAGTGGATGAATAAACATTGTTACAGGCGCTGTGTTCTTGTAAACGTTTGGGGCAGTATGTGAAGTGGAAAGCATAGTACAGTCTCAAATTGGTGCTTACAGCAAATCTAACCCTAATAAATCAGTGCTGGGAGTGACGCATAGTTCCAAACTAGAATAGTTGGACATATGCTATTATAGCATATGTCTCAGCTTATTTAAGTAAAGAGTCTTTTTCCAAACAAAACCCTTTCTTATTCAGAGGATGGAAACAGTGCTTTTGGGCCACTTAAACAGTGCTGCAGATATAGATAGTTAAAAGCAAAATGTAAACCTTATTTCAATGGAAAAACAGAATAGTTTTTTTCCTGTCTAAAAAAATAACCCTACTGTGTTTTTTGATAGCAACCCCTTAAAAGCTTTTTTACCTCTTGGCACTGGTTGTATTGAGAACAACTGTGTTGCGTATTACTGTATTGCACTGGGATATCCTGGCATTAAGGAATACTTTCCTTTTCCCGTTGGTACCAGCAAAGCCGTACTGGGGGCAGAACTATTATTATATTAAAATTATAAGCTATTGTGTTCCATAGCTGTTATTGCTGTTTGCTAATAGCTTCTTTCTGAAAGTGGTTGCCTCTCTGGGAATTAATCACTAACCTGATATATTTCAAATGGATAACGCTGCTCAAATCAGATGTTTGTGATTTGTTGCTTCGTACTGATCCCGATGACTGCAGGAAGTTATCATTTGTGTGACTTTGAATGAAGAGTTTGAATGACACGGTGCTGGGTACGGGTGTCTGACCTTTGAAAGTGGTGAAGTAGGCTGCAAACTATTGTGGAAGAGGGATAAAACAAGCCCAACGTAACTTGACTTGCTAGCAGTATCAAATAAAACTCAGTTATGTTACAGTAATTATATTCTAATATCCTTTCCAGAGATACTCAATAATAATATATATGTAATGTCTATGCTGAAGTTCCATAAACAATAGCCTATGCAGAACAGCACAGAATAATCAGTCTTTTCTTAGGAATGGCTAAGCTGCTTCTGATAAGAGGTTGAGTGATAAGTAAAATCATAATATGAGAGTCATGGAAGAAAGCCAATGTAAAGGAATAGGAGGCTGAGAAGTTCATCTCCTCCTTTCCAGCAAGGAGAGAATAGAGAGGAATAAGAAGTTTGGCCGCTGCTAGCAGAAGATGAATTAATGATTTTGCTGCCACAGGATAAGTTAGTTAAATGGGAAGGCTGCATAAAAAATGTGCTATAAGAACTGCTGGAACTTAGATTTTCCTATCCGAGTGTAATAAACAGTCCATTGAGAAAATAAAATGCTTAGTTTATATAGTATGCCTATCCTGTCCCTAGCATTATTGATTTCTGTTTGGATTTAGTTCCGTTGTTCATTTATTAGTTTGTTTAATTATTAGTGTTAGCTTAAGTAAAAATGATGACATTAACTTCTATATAAGTCTTCCGGGTTTGGGTCAGTGGTTTTCTGTAGGATGAACAACTTGTTACTGTACTTTGACTATATTTTTACAATACAAATACTCATTTAGTTATTATTCACAGGAGTATGTGATTTATTACGGTAAATAATATGAATTTGTATCTTTTAAGCAGGCTGATGTTTCCAATGTTAAAAGGGATCTAGGACAGTTCTAATCCCCTAAATGAATAACTGAAAAAATTACAGGAAATGCTTAAATAGTGTAAAGTAATTATATTTTATTCAATTTTTATTTTGATATTTGCATGAAAAACTGACGAAGGAAAAACTATCATTTTCATCCCCAAATTTGGAAACAAAAAAGGATGAAATGATGAAATTCTCATTTTGTTTTAGGTCATTGGCATTCTGCTGCTGACCTTAGTGGATTCTCAGTTCTATTTCCTGTGAATTGCACTGTGTGATAGGCAACCTGTAGCCATTTATCAGGAGGATTTTAAATCTTAATGTTTTTGATACCTGTCAATTACATGAACAGATTGTAGTTACTTAAGAACAAAGAAAGGTTAAGGATAGTTAAAGCCTTTGTGTTGAGCTGGGAAAAGAGGTCTGCTTGCACCTCTGGATTGGAGTTCTAATAGTTACAGCCCTGTATTGATAGGAGACTGAAGGGAAATCTTTGTAAGCTTGTTCCAATGTATGCTCCGGTAGTGAACTTTGCTGATCAGGGTAAAATGTTAAAGCAAATGTTGGATTGCCTGCAATTTTTCTTTCAAGATTATTTTTCTTCTCATGTCAACCAACTGGCCTCTGAAAGAGCTAGCAATTTTTTTTGAGGCCTGTATTGTGTTGTACTGCTTTTCAGTTTTGTTGTTTTCTTTGACACCTTTAAGCACATCTGTTTTAACCTTCTCATGGAGGACCATAGCAGGTCTGCTTAGAGGCTGAGCTCCACCATCTACATATAACAGATTCAATTTTTTATAGGCAGTGAGTTATAGCTATTTGTAATGCAGAAGACATGAGCAGCCACGACCAATTTACTTTCAATAAGTTTTCTATAATTGGGAGCTATATGGAAAAATTCATTTTTCATTTCCTTCAAGAAAATCTATTTTTCTCTTTTACTGATTGTGTTGCAGTGTCAACGTTTTACGGGCTGGTTCGGCCCAGTTCCGTGGCTAGTGGGGCAGAGGGATCCGCAGATCTGCGCCTCTGGAATAAGGGGAACAGGGGACCCCATAATAATTTAGAAACAGTGGCAACGATCTGAAGAGAAACAAACTAATTTACTAAATATATTATCGGAATGCAAGATAACACACTATAATACAATATAATTAGAATTGAAGCTAATAAATCAAATATAATGAGAGGGAGAATGTCCGAAAGGTGGATAGGTTTCACCACAATGCTGAGGTGAGATGTGCAGTCCAGTTGAGCAGCAGGGAGAAAAGGGAAGAGAGCTGCCCAAAAACAGGCAAAGAAGAGCGCATCAGGTGACCTTGCCAGGAGTTATATCTCGAGACTCTCTGTGACTGCAAAGTCCCCTGGGGAACGTAGTTCTTCTTCTATTCCGGGCAGGTACCCAGAGCTTGAGCATTAACAGTTAAACTCCCAGTGCCCCACATGATGTTATGATGTGGAATACTGAAAACCAAAAATCACAAAACCGTGACAGTTGCAGCTATGCTATTCTTGCTTTTGCAAAATCAATCTGTTTGCAAAATGTTTTTAAGTCTAAATGAACAGCAGCTTAGATCTTAACATAACATGATCTCAACATCAGAAGGACTGTGGTTGGCTTCAGCTGGTGCAGGGCTCTTTTTAGCTCTATGCTTTGTCTCTGCCAAAGGTGTTTGTTGCTTTCATTCTGCATTTGGGAGCTGCTTTGGAGTGAAGGGGCACAAACAATAAATTGCCTCTGACATCTGCAGAATGCAGTAGCTGTAACTCATGGTAGAGGTCACTGGTGGGACAGGAGGTTTGTCCTTTGTCTCCCCTTTTCCTGATAGCTGCCAGTCATTTACTTTTTATAGGCATTAACTATTAAAAATAATTGTACATTATAAGCACTTCCTTTGATGAAGTATACAAATGCCATTTAAAACAAAGTGAACTAATTCTATGGCTGATTTAGACTCGTTTGCATCTCAGATGTGGTTGCTGCTCTGATTTTATTTTCTCCTACTAACAAAACCCAAATGATAGTAGCTAGCTTGTAGAAGAGTTCTGAGTTGAGCTCATAGAGCTTGTTAGAGCTTGAAGGGCTTGATTTCTTACCTGGCTATCAACAGAACCCTGGGTTGTAGGTATATCAATAGACACTTCTTGATGGATGTTGTGGCTTAACTTTGAGCATTATTGAGACAAATACTGTCAATTTATTTTCTAAGTTTGGATTTTGTCATTTTTTTCTTGCCATTAAAACACCTTTCACTCCCACTTAGTATTTGTCCTACGTGTGGTGAGATTGAGTTAATTTTCTTCTAAGCAGCCTGATGTTTTGTGTTTTAGGTTTTTGACCAGAAGAGTGTTGATAAAGCCATGTTTTATCTCTGGCTGACCACTGTTAGTACAGTCTGAAGGCCTTCCATCCCAGGGATCCTGGAGTGGGCAAGGAGCTGGGAGGGGATACAGCTGGGACAGCTGGCTCCAGCTGACCAAAGGGATAGCCCATTTAGAGTCATGCCTGGCAATAAAAGTGGTGGGAGTGGGCTTTTCAGAGGTAGCTGTTGCTTGGAGGTTGGCTGGGCATCAGTCTGCTGGTAGAAGGTGGTGAGTTACTACCTCTGCATAATTTGTGTTTTGCTGTGGGGTTGTTTTTGTTGTTGTTTTTTTTTTAATGTTTTTCTTTGACTTCAATTACTAAACTGTCTTTGTATTGACCCATGAGTTAGTTTTACTTTCCTCCTGGGAGGGAGCAAGCTGGGAGGGAGCTTAGCTGCTGGCCAGGTCAGTCCTCTTCTAAGGCCACTTTAATTTTGATACTGCAACTTAACACTTAGGTTTATAAGCTTGGTACGGATGGTGAGACAGCCCAAATATAGAAACTAATGCAAACTCCCTTTTCTTGTGCCAGATCTGAAATCCGTTGGTGTGGGAAGTTTCTTTAAATGCATAGACAGAAATAGTGTCAGCTATAAAACAATGAAACTTTTCAACAGACTGGGGACCTCTCCCAGAAAACCTTGATAGTTTTAGGGGAAAACTGTTGCTTGTGATCTGAAATATCTGTAGGATATGCTTTATTTCTTCATTAATGAATATGTATGCATTCACCTACATCAAGATTAATGCCACTAGTCAGTTGGTTTGGATTTAGTGTAAAACAAACGTGGGCACAGAAACTATTCACAGAGCCTGTGCTTTCATACTGTATAAGTCAGCCAAATATTTTCAAACTTTAGATCAAAGTAGTCATACACGAGAGGTGTTTGAAATACTAATCCAAATTAATTCTTGGTTTCTGATCTCTCTGCTTCAGAGCTTGGAGGAAAACATAGCTTAATAAGAAAAAAGAGCTGTTGTAGTGGTTCACAGAAGTAGGAACTTTGGGGAAACCTCCAGGGAACTCATGTTAGAGCAGAATCTTCGAAGCTGCAGCATGTGTATCCCTAGCTGAATGTAATCATCTTGAGGAAGTGTAGGGCAAGGTACAGAGTTAAGGGTGTTAACTTCTCATATTGGTAGTTGTTGCAAATGTAGCTCTTGCTGCTACTACTGATGAGTTTTGCCAACTCTTGACTTGAAAAGTAAAACTATAACATCCCTTCAGCATAAGTTGCTGGACAAATTAAATGGCGAATTGGTCTGGGAAAATGAGAAGTTTTAATAATAAGTAAAACACAACAGTAGTCTCCAAACATAAAACTAGTACACGTGGCTTCGGCTACAGTTCCATAACTTACAGAGGCTCTTATAAAGAAATAAGCTTGTAATAAGGAAAGAAGAAAAGTATCTGTGTAAAAAAAAAAAAAAAAAAAGAGGGTGTAGTCTATGGAGTAATTTAGTCTGTGACAAATTTGCATTGGACTTTACTCAGGCTTTTCAGATTCCTTAATTAGAGATCCTTTGAGCAACACTTCAGACAAACTCATCTGTAGATGATCTCAGTTCAACTGAGATCAGATACCTGAATTACCTAAAGAATAAGCTGTAAAATAAGCCTTTCATTTTCAGTGACTGCAAGGAGGATATTTCCAGTTAATTCTCATTACCTTAAAATGTGTAGTGCTCTCTTCAAAGCCTAAAAAGCTACAGGATATCTATGTCAAATATACTGGCTTCTCTTCTTCTCTCACTTGATCTCAGGCTACGAAACAACTCCATTTGTGTTAGACATAGGGCTCTGTAGTTTGAAAAAATGTTAAGCACAGGGTTACAAAGTTTTGAGTTTCACTGTCTTAGTAAACAAATAAATAGACTGCTTCTGTTCCTTTGCTTTCTGATGCTGATAGTTTTTATGCTAATCTGAGCAGTGTCAAGTTGTTCCAGGATGTGCCTTTGGTACTATTTCTTTCCAGCATTATTTTGGTCACTTGGTTAAAAAAGAAAAAAAAAATCTATCTATATATATATATATAGATTAAAGGAGATAATTCATATTTAAGAATTTTCTTACTAAGTATGATAAATAAGAAAAAAAATTTTACTCCAAATACTTATATCTTCCCCCAGAAGTCAATTTTCATGCATATAGTGTTATTTTTTTTGTGACAACACAGTGTTTGTAGTCCAAGCACTTAATAGATATTATATGATTTAGAATCAGGTTTATAGTCTTTAATAATTCTGAGGTGTAATTGGGTGTCCCACCAGAGGATGAGTTTGTGTATGCTTTCTCCTGTCTCAGTTTATGCTTTTTTCTGCTTCCTCTTCAGCCTATACTGCTTTCTTGTGGGTCTTTTTAACCAGATCAATGAATGATTATGTGTTAGAGAGCCGTATATGTGTACACTAGTATATGTGTGTATATGTATATATTCAGTTTAGACCATGCATATGGCAGAATCAGGGTGTATTTTTTGTTTTTGCTTTTAACAGATTATGGAAGTCTGGTCCACAGTGAATTTATCTAGGAAAAAAAGTCTTTTTTTTGTTTTCAGCTGGGGAAAAACTAAGTAATAGGAATGATATTCCTATATCTAAGTAATTCTTGAAGAACAAAAGAAAGCTAATTAAAATCTGAAAACCAACTCATCTGTTTGTTTGTACACTTGCTTTGTACACTGATTTCTTTTTTGTTGATCATTTTCTTCCTTTCATTGTAGTGAGCTGGGTGTCAGCCTCTTCTCTTGTGTAACTAGTGATGGAACTAGAGGGGATGGTTTCAAGCTGCACCAGGGGAGATTTAGGCTGGATGTTAGGAAATACTACTTTTCTGAAAGAGTGATCAAGCACTGGAATGGGCTGCCCAAGGAGGTGGTGGAGTCACTGACCCTGGAGGTGTTCAAGGGACATGGTTTAACATGGTTTAGTGAGTCCTATCCAACATGGATGGTTGGACTGGATGATCTTGAAGGTCTTTTCCAACCTTGGTGATTCTGTGATTCTGTGGAATGTTTTCTTAACTATATGTTGACTTGGCTTCTAGATATAATAGCTGACTTTTTTCCCAATTACAGTAGTCTTTTTTCTTTTTTTTCCATGAGATCTTTCTATATGAAGGGCTAGAAACATGCAAAAATGTATACTATGAAGGATATTTACAAGTGGCATGATACAGATTTCTTCTACAAATTTAAGAACAAGGTTCTGTGGTAGTCCGTCTTTGTTGTGGGTAATTCAGTGTCATGAAAATCAGATGCCAAGTAGAATAAGATTTGTTCTAAGTACCCAAAACTTGACCATATAAAATTTGATTATGGTATACCTGTGCATCTTCTTGTGTGTGATACAAATGCTACTTCTCAAATTTCAGTAGTTTACTTCTTTGATTTCTTATTTAACTGAATACAGAGTAAGTGTAAGGGGACATCATCTGGTCCTAAGCTGAAGGTTTCATTACGAAGTGGTGGGGACAGTAGGGCTGCAATTTCTTTTGTGTTGTCATGTTGACTGAATAGCCATCAAGCCAACCCTTGCTGTGGGTTACATGCTGAGTGATGTCTTTTGTATTGGATTCTAAAGAAAACAACTGGCTTTCCAATCAATGAAAGCCTTAAGGGGATTCTTTCTAGTTGTTAAAAATAAGAGATGAGTGAGGAAGTCAGGAACATAAAAATGTATATGCTGCTGTTGTCACTGTAGTTTACATATTGTGTGCTTAATATGATCTCTTGACCTCCTCCAAGCGTTCTCTAGAGATGTTAAAATTTCTTTTGAAAAACAAATCAACAGGACAACCGTGTTCTTCATAGGTACTTAAGGTAGATTTGGAAGAGTTTTTTTTTTTTTCATGTTTTATTTGTTTTGTTATACGAGGAGCTGTATGTTGCATTCCCAGCTTGTCTGTTTCATCTGTGTGGAGGTTAGAATTTACATTTCCTCTAATCAGAATTTCATTAAAGCACTGGGATTAATATTTTGAACCTGAATTCTTTATTTTGGTCATTCTGAACTTGTTCCTGTTCTTGGGGGGAAAAAAATAAATAAAAATAAAAACCTGAAGAAATAAAGAACTAAAGAAGATGGCTGTATTGGTGGACTGTGGAAATGCTAAGACATGAGTAGTAAGGAATGGTCTGGTCTCACATAAATCCACAAAGTTCCTGGTATCAGTGTATAATTATTTCTGGTAGCCAAGCAAGCTCATTTAAAGAAAATCTGTTTATTTACCTTACATGGAAAGGTGCTGGAAAAGCACTGTAGTTTGTATATTTAGGGCAACTACCTAAATCAGTAGTCAAATTCTTCCAGTTAAAGTAAACAGGGCAAAACATCACAAAAAGTTGAAAATGAGAACTCTTACGTCTAATGATCTGGATGTTTTTGCAAATGTACATTTCACTTTTTACTCTTGGCACCTTTCACAAAATTTTATCAGCATTCTGTGAAAAAACTATTTCCTTTAGTTTGTTTAAAAGCAACAAATTTGATGCAATCTTATTCTTCTACAGTGAGACACATTACAAAATATAACTAAAATTTGACCTGCTGCACTTGCATAAATGCAGTATTATCTGCATTTCTTTCAAAACTATTGGAAGATTTAATGAGCTATATTCTGGACCTTTGTAGCTTAATGATAGCCAAGCAGAATGGAAATAATGTTTAGTATGTGTGAGTCTCATTTAGAGGAAGGGGGGATAAGTTGTTAACCCATGAAATCATACACAGGTAGGTTAACGGTTAGATAAAGGAGAAAATAGAGAGGGTGTTTGTACTAGACACTATGAGTTTTCCTTGTAGAGACCTTGGTGGTTGAATATGATGATGAGACTACTCAGAATGAAGATATCAACGTTTCTCACTTGAATTACAATTGAACTTCATATGAAATTACTGAAACACATAACAAAGGTGTAACTTCTGAGAAGTTGTGTTTCCCAAGGCCTTGTTAGTGTGAATGACCTATTCTGTCAAGTATTTAATTTTAACAGAATAGTTGCAGCTAAGAGTTGCAACTGTCCTATTTAGGTTCTTCTTTTATCCTTATGAAAGATTAAATTTCCATGCTGAAATCAGAAAGGAAGTTGAAGCTGCTGCCATTTGTAAATTAAACCAGTGTTATTTGGCAAGTTGTTTTCATCAAATTAAACATTCTGTTCTAGTATTGGTAACACAGGCTACAGTGCAAGCTACAGTATGGAACATCTATATATAGAGTACACTGTTTTTAAAAAAAGACACCTTTTCTAAGTGAACTTTTAAGATTGTTTACAGTTTAATGAATTTATTCAAAAGTTAATATAATATATTTTTGAATTATTGGATATTTTAATGTTCTTTGTCAGAAAGCTGTGTTCATTTAAAAAGAGGTATTATGACAAAGCAGAGCTTTTAATTCAATGCTGCAATTAACTTTTAGCGTTAATCTGCCACTCTTGTAATTGGACTATACACAAAAATGAGATACTGTAGACAATTTAGGAAAGGAACTTGCTTGAAATACTTGATGGATGTGAATATGGTCCAATTTGGCAACCATAACTAAATAAAGAAACAGCCTTGCAACTTTGTTCCCCCTTCTTCTCCACTAAACGTGACTAAGGAGGAGTGTTTTCTTCTTCACAATAAGAGGAAATTTCATTTGTTACTTGGCAACTTTTAATGTTACCTCTGTATGCACTGCTTAAAGACAAATTACAATACCAAACAGATTTAATGCAAAAAACACGTCTTGAACATGGGAAAAATGTATAGTTTGGTCCTATGAAAATCACTGAGTTTTTTTTTCTAGGTAACCTGTTCTATACCAAAAAGAAAGAAAATGACAAAACTGTTCTTTCAATCTGGTGTTCCAAGGTTGTTTTCAACAGACATTCCATGTTTTATCTTGTAGGCAATACTTTAAAGCTATCTTTGCTGCTGTAAGGGCTGAAGAGAGGGACAGAAAATTAAAGCCTTCATTTAGAATTTTTGGAAAAGGGTCTTGGAACTAATCCTGATATCTGTGTTGGTGGTCCAAGAACAGTTTGCCATTATGTTCAACAAGTCCTGAATGAAAACTTAGTCAGTAGTCAGTGCATCCAAGCCTTGCTTAGTTAACATCAGAAGTTTATGGGAAATTAAGAGATGTAATACTTTGTAAACTCCAGAGTTAAGATCCTATTTCAGTTAATTTTTTTTTTTTAAATCAAACATGATATTGAATGATACAACAGGTAGGGGAAACCAGCACAGAAACCTGCTCTTGTTGGTGAAGTGTAACAATGTTCTTATCTGAATTTTCTGATCTTGTATAAACACGCTGAAATAATTGGATGGTACATTGCAATGTATTTTCTTTTGGGTTACATTAATTTGAATGGCTTACTGATAATAGGGATCCTTAATTGCTAAACTTCCTATAAAACAAAGAGGATAGTCATTTTTAGAGTTGATAGGTACCACTGTGCAAGGAAGTAAACTAGATGTAAACAACCCCTAGTTCTATTTTGAAGGGGGAGTGGGTCTGTGTGTTCTGTCACAGATAAGTCATTCAGTTTCTGTACAGCTCTGGCTCCTATTCCATAATATGTAGTCACTCTCTTAACAGTATAAGTTTTTATAGTGATAAATATATTCACACTCCTATTGGATATAGTTTTGTATGCAATCAAAATACTATTTTCAACTTCTCTTTGACTTTGTTCAAATGAAAGATCCTAACATTCCATATATTCGGCAAAATACATCACAAATCAATTTAATAAAACAAAAATAAGAAAATAGCTATGTATAACCAACAATAAATTGCTGAAATGAATTAATGCTGTAGCATAAGTGCAGTTTTTTAACAGTACATGATGGTAATCTAGAAACTATATTAGCATCTTATTTGTGTGTTTGCTTTCTTTATGTATTCAGATTTTTTTCATTTGATTTGTAAGCAATTTTTAATTCACAAGTTTTTTTTCACTTAAAAATGCTGAAACATGCAGTTAAATGCAATGCAATTCTCAGAGGAAATCTACTTTAGAATATTGAAATAATAATGTTCTTAGATATAATGTTTTTAATAGTGTTTAAGTTTCTATTCAGAAACTAATAGAAGAAAATAAATAATTTGAATCAAATTATGCACTGCAAATTTATTTGAGATTCATGGAAGTAAATGACTGTTGGTACATTTCGATTAAGTAAAAAGTCTCAAATTTCGTATGACTACTTACAGGAAGGGAGATCTATATACATACATGTATAAACATGTCTTTGTATTGATATATATTTCACATCTCTTTACAAAGAAGGTATCTTTTAATTTTGCCATCAACTTGGGTCTCCTCTCAGGAAATTGGCTTGTTCTTTGGGGCTTCTGTATTAGAAATGATGCACACAGGGACACAATATATATAACAGGAAGAACAGTCTGTGAAATAGAAGAGTGAAGCCAAGTAACCGTTACAGCAGTGAAATTCATTCATTGTTCTTGTGAACTGTACAACTTATGTCTTTTTTGCACCTGAGTTGGAAGCACTTTTTATTATTATTATTATTTTTTCTGAATCAGAAATCATAGAAAGCTGTAGAAATTGTCTTCAGTGGAGGGAAAAAGGTTGTGTAGATTATTTTATTTCTCCCAAAGGAGTAACGTTTGTATATTTGTAGCTCCTAAAAAGCATTTAAGATCCAACTGTGCATGCATCTCCAGCAGCCCTGAATAAATGGTGCAAGTGTTTTGCTGTTCTTACCACGAGAAAAGGCCTTTGTGAAATTGAAGTTGTGTTGACTGTTGTCTTTCCATGCTTCTAAAAAGAAGCAGTTGCAATTTGTTTGATCAAATGATCACCCAGATTTTCTAAGATGTCTCAAAAGCAGTTGTTTTTATGTATTTAAAGAATGTTGTGTTGGTTAAACAGGGATTCTTTTCCTCCTTTGTGGGTAGAACACGGTAAAATAATATTCCTCTGGAAAACCTACAAAGATTTTTTTTCTTGCTCTAAGTTGTTCAGCAGAAGTGAAATATCAGGAAAAATACAAATTCATGCAATATGGTATCAGCAGTGGTAATAGTGGTTGTGATAAAAAATAGTAGTTTGCCAAGTACTGGCATTATGTTGTTTAGCTAGATTGCAATATTTAAGTATCTTACAGGTTCAAATTGATTATATTCAGCATCATAATTCTATGTGGATTTTTATGAATATAGGAAACACTACTGGCCAGCTTTTCTAAAGAATATCTTTTGAAAGCCTCAGTCACATTTGCTAAGAATTTGTTTTCCAAAGAAGGAAGTGATCAAAATTCATTGTTAGAGTTGAACGATATAAATAAGGTAATCTTGTCCCTTTACAACAACAGATAGGCATGTGAGAAGGTGTCTTTTGTATACTTCACAGTAAGACTTCCTTTAACTTCATTTTGCACCTGCTCTTTTAGAAAAATTTTGGAAAACCATGCTGCTCAAATTCTTGTTTAATTGGATCATGCCAAACATGATCTAAGTGTCACTGCAGTCTTTAGCACCTTGGCCTTAAAACAATGTTTAGTTGATTAGCTCACCAAGATTATATCTGAACTAAATGTTTTTGTTCTGAAATAGGTTGTTCTGTTGTGTGGGTTTTTGTGTTTTTTTTTTTTTTTTTTTCCCATAGTGCTAATTGGCTAACTGTGTTACAGTGTGGTAAAATGTAATTGTTCTGTAACAGGTTTTATTTTCATTTTCTAAAATCAATCTGAGGTATAGTTTTTCCCAATTTTTTAAATAATAAAATGCCTAACGTGCTCTAAATTGGAGGTTTACAGAAATTGATTTCTATAGTGATTGTATTTTCATTAGTGAATAAATGATTTATTGAGAAGTAAATTCAAAAGGGAGGAAAAGAATTTTTGTGAATTTTCCCTAAAGAAAAATTTTTTGCTAGATTTAATGAGTGATAATGATGGCATATTCTATGCAGTAGTTGCAACCCGTTTTATCAAATTATATCAAAGTCTTTTGTTGAATGCTATGCCAAAACAAAGTTAAAGCAGATTCTATTCCTCTTTAGATTTATTTCAGCTGAAACAGTAACAATAAATTGTTTAAGTGAGGCTGGAAAGAAAATGAAGACCTAAAATAACTATATTCTTCTGTTGGAAAGCTTAATTTCACTGATGAGTTTATTTTAATCTCTTTCAATGTTTTATTGACTCTCTGCATGTAATTAGGCAGCATCAGCAATATTAAATGCTTTGGCAGTGTTTTGATTAAATGACAACTTGAATACCAATAAGGATGAAAACACAGGAACAGCTAACTCTTACTCCTTCTTGAACAATGAACAACGTACAGTAGTTACTTCCTTAAATGTTCAGTCTAGCAATTAGTTTTGGTGTATGTACAAGATGATTGTAATCAGACATTCTTGCAGATTATAAAGTACTAGCCATGTTTTGATGTCAGCTATTCTGTCTTTTGTTTAGATAGTAAAACAAAGATGTATAAGATATTTTGCACAACGCTACAAAGGTTATTATTTATTTCACAACAGTGGATAGTAATACTGTAGATGCTGTATGGAAGTGTAGGAAAATCAATTCTTCAGTCATGCCTGGAAAGCCACTGCTGTCCTGTTTGGAATTACAATTAAAGCAGCTTTCTTGATATATGGAAAATTGTTTGGATTCCCCCTGGGTGGAACATGGGTCGCTGGAGGTGTTCAAGGCCACGTTGGATGGGGCCCTGGACAGCCTGGTCTAGTATTAAATGTGGAGGTTGGAGCTTGATGATCCTTGAGGGTCCCTTCCAACCCAAGCCATTCTATAATTCTATGGGGAACTTGCATGGATTTCAAAGAGTATGTTTTTGTTTTTATCAAATGAGGTAAAGACCTGGAATTTCTGAATATGTGGAGAAAAACAACAATAACAACAAATCCAAACCATTTCTATTAGGTGATAAATATAAGATTTAATTTGCCAAAATTTTATCTAAATTTAGTAGCCTCTCAACAGCAGTTTCAACTCTCCAAGTCTAGAAATTAAGCATAATTAATTAAGTGATAGTTTATTAAAAACGTTTTAGTTCACAGATGCTTTCTCTATTCCTGAAAAAATAATTTGTAGGCTAGTTAGACTTTTTTGGCATTTGAGAATAATGCAGTGTGAAATCTTTAGAGAAGTTGCAGATGGATGGTCTTTTATAGATTGAAATTTCTCTGGAAATTATAAAGTTTAAAATTTTTATTTGCTGTATATGAGAAGGACTATTGTCATTTTAATTTGAAATGTTTATTAGAAAATGTTTTTGTTCATGATAAGGCTAGGAAGGACTGAATGAAGGATTACTTTTTTGGGCAGGTTGTCAGGATACTCCTAATGACTATCTTGTGACATTAATCTACCTAGCAGTGAAATGTGTCAATATCTTGTACTTGAATAGCTGCTAAGAAAGATTGCCTTTATTTTACGTCCAAACTGCAGTTGGGGAACCATGATTCTCTGAAGTACATGGAGGGGAGAGCTGAACCTGATAAATGCGCGTTGCTCACTGACAGACAATGCAACAAATACAAAGAGAAATGTGAAGAGAATATGAAAATCTCTAGTCAGGGTTTCATTGTTTCCAACCACGGGGTTGGAGGGTTGCAGGAGTTGAAAGGGACCTCCAGGGATACAGTCCACCTCTCATGCTAAATCAGGTTCCCCACAGGTAAGCATCCAGACAGGTCTTGTTCACCTCCAGAGATGAACTGTTCCACCTATCTGGGCAACCTGTTTCAGTGCTCCGTCACTCTGACAGTAAAGAAATTCCTTCTCATTTTAGTACAGAACTTTCTGTGTTTTACCTTCTGTCCCTTGTTCTCTTGATGTTCGCCACTGAAAAGAGTCTACACCCAAGGACTTGATTCCCACACCTGAGATATTTATACATTGTGATGAGATCCCTCTCAAACTTCTTTTATCCAAACTGAAGAATCCCAGGTGTCTCAGCCTTTCTTCATACAGGAGATGCTTCAGATGCCTAATCATTTTGTGGCCCACCATTGGACTTTTTTTAGGAGATCCCTATCTTTCTTGAACTGGGGAGCCTAGAACTGACACAGTAGTCTAAATGTAGCCTCACCAGGGCAGAGCAGAGGGGGAGAGTCACCTCCGTCACCTTGCTGGCCATGAAGGACACCTTATAATTTAAGAGCTGCATTTTTTTATGATGAACTCTATATCTCTTTGTTATACACATCTATATACATGCTTTTAATTGTGTTTATTAGATAAGATGTCTTGGATATTGCTGCACAGTTTATACAGAGCATTATTCCATATCTTTAAAATACTTCTTAAATATGCAACGATATTCTGACTACTTGTAGCATTTTAGATCTTGACGTGTTTTTCTAATGTCAAAATTTAATTTACAAGTTGTTTTCCTTATGGTTTTTAAGAAAACAAAATAAACATTTTTAAATGCCTAAAAAAGTTTATTTGATTTTTGAAAGGAAACAAGAAAAGAAAACTAATTAAGGAGCGTAAATCATACAACGCTTTATTTGTTTAGGTAGGCAGTGAACGTTATGAGATAGGGTGGAGGCAGGATTTCCTAGCTATCAAAGATTTTTCCCATATAATTATGAGCCCCTATCAGCATTCTGAGTGCACTTTTCTTTTCCTATGTGCAAGCACCTGGCAAAGTTGATAGTACTCTTTCTGCATTCTAAAATCCTGTAGTGGTTACTGCTAAACAAGTGACCTTTGCATTTACTGCAAAGAACTAGCTAGTTTGAAGGGAGTTTTGTGCCTGTGTTCAGAGACACAGTTGTGGATGGATCACAGCAGAGCAGAAAACTGCTCGTGTGCAAAGATGGGGCTAAGCCAGATAGACGAGTTCCGGAAATGATAAATTTTAGGGAGGACAGGAGGAGGAGTTTGAAAACTTGTCCTCTGGCATGGAAGGAGCAGAGAGAAAAATCAATTTTGGTGATGGTAAAATGAGTCATCACTAGTAATATAATTGGCCTGCTTAGTCTCATGGCATTTCAAAGCAAAAAGGCAAATTATCTAATTGACTAAATTAGCTCTGCTAAATTCAGAGGAAGACTGAACCCCCAAAATATTTATGGAGGTAATTGATCATTAATCTGATTTACAAATTCATTTCATTGCTGTTGAACAAATAAATAAGATTGGCTCATTTTATTGTTTTGAAGTCTAACACAGCAAGGTAAATTCAATTCAGTTTCACTAGATGTTTTCTGTGTTTTACTAGGATTTTTCATGTGAATTCTTCAATAGACCCAAGTAGTTGATGGTAAGGTTTGGTTTCCCTGGATTCTTTAATTTTGCAAGTATAGAAAACAAGATTGATATTCTATCAGAAACATCAAAATTTGTTGGATATATGTAGCATAACTAACCACGCATTATCTATGCACAGTACATAATGTGTAATAATATACGTAATGTCATATTTAAAAGATTTCTATACATTTTGTTTTCAGTCTCAAATATAGATAAGCTTTACATTGCTCATGTGATTTGTTAGATTTTAAAATTCTTTGTCTTGAGTTATTTTGTCTTATGTTCTGTACATCTTCTCATACTTGAAAAAAGAAATTTTAATAATCAGTATTGCTGTAGAATATTTTTATATCATTGGAACCTATCAACTGCATTTCACTGGCATGTGGTCTTTTCTCAAGTTACATAGCAGTTTAACTACTGTGCAAATCTGTGTTTGATTAACACATACACAGTGTCTTTCCTTTGTCTTCCTAGGATATCATAAATAGCTTATTGAAGGCTAAAGATTTTTCTGGGTATTTTTTGCCATCTTTGTCCCTTAGTGTAATATTTGAGCTACTCTGGTCACTTCATGGCACTTGGAAGTGTTAAAATAGTAAGGGTTTTGTGGATTTTATACTTAAGGTGTTGTTTCTAAATGAGGTAGTTCACAATAATACTACATTTGTTAACTGACTTTACTAAACATAATTATTAGGAAAACTAAGTTTTAACAAGATGGGTTGAGATCTGATTTCATTTCCTTTGTATTCAGGTAGACCTTTACCCTCAGGAACTGAGCTGTGGGTTTTTACTTCTGAGAGTAGAAGGAAACAGGATGTCATATACTCCTGTCCATTAGTGCTTGAAGGGAACTCATCTGCAAATTGTTCAGTCTAAAATTTTGGTTCCTCTTGCAAGACGTTTGAAGATGGAAAAAATGTTGTATAGTGCTTGTCTTCCTTTCATTGCTTCCGGAGTGCCTTCATTAGCAACCTTGTAAAATCCTGTGCTTTATCAGATTTCATTTATCACCATTAAGGATGACCCCATCATGTTTGTCCATTGTCCACTTGCTCATATATTACCTCATAGCTGTCAAACAAGTAATAGGTGGAGGTCCATTGGGCTGGTACTTCCTGTTCACTTTCAGATGTACTGATAAAAAGGTTACTTGGATCCCTAAGGGTTTGAGGGACTGTCAAGCTTAAGGTTGAAGGGTTGGGCTTTCTCCCTCTCTGTATTTTAAAGACATGTACACACATCTCAATATCAGGTGTTTGAAAGCAGAACTCCCAAATCTAAAAATACAAGCTTGTATTAATATGCAGTTTCATCATTAATTTCTTGCTCATCCTTGTCTTAACAATAAAAATGACTAGTGATTTCATGTATTGTTTATGAAATGTATGAAGAGCTGCAATACAAGAAAAGCAAGAAAAGCTGTTGACTTACAATATCTTATTACCAGTGGTAAGAACAACCAACGCATTTAGAAGAGTCCCTGATAAATTCTGTATGCAGCATTAAAAGAAAGAGGTGAACTTCAGTTAACCTTTCTAACACCTACAACCAGATATTTATGTTTTGGAAAAGTGCACAGTCAAGAAACTTAAGTACTGCTTGGTAGACAGTGATACTTTCTATTTACGCTTACTAGAGCAAGTCTGTACTGGATTGCTGATGCTTTTAAGATCTGTATGTGAAGTGGACAAACTCAGATTGTTTTGCTGGTGAGTCTGATACTGAAAGTTATTTCATGAGTAGACAGAAAGCAAATGATGTCCCAGGAGATAAAAAAAAAAAAAAAGGGTGGGTAAGGACAAGACATTGTTAGGTTCATAATAGAAATACAGTTACAATCTGAGAAAAAACATCATGGTAAACTGTAGCATAAGAAACAGGAAATTGATGAACTAGATTAGAAAGAAACATAAGTTCGTGCTTATTGGAAGAAATTAAAATTGGCATGATATGCCAACAGGAAAAGTTACGGAACCTGTTAAATTGTGAGACAGTTGTGAGAAAGTTTCTGGCTTGTGATAGGGAATAAGTCTGTACTAGCAAGTTTAGTTCTAGCTCTTCATAAGTGCCAACAGGTGATTGTGATTATAAATTTATGGAGTCTTTCAATTTTTCACCAAGAGGAACCTAACTCAAGAATGTTGTATTATGAAGGTTGTGCTTCAACTGTTTGTAAAGATAAGAATGATTTTTTTAAATTATTATTATCTTTGTTACTTGAAATAATTATTTCAGTGGTTACTGGACAAATGTGTGCAGCTTGCATATAAGACCACTGAATATTGTTTCTTAAAGAAGAGATGAGATGAGGACAGCATTCATGCATACCTACAGCTCATTAAAGCGGCTTTTGGCATCCAGATACAACAAACAATTGCATAGTCAAAAGGGAAAATCAATACAAACTAGAGTGATGTTATTAAAGTGAATCAACTTTGTCAAAGTAATTCTGTGATGACATGACATAAAATATTTGCCTGTATATAAATTGTAAAATATTTTAAACATTGATCTTCTTACTTGGCTAAGTCTGTGTAACTTCAGTAAATAATATTTTAGCTCATTAAGGGTAAAGGTTTTGATCTGTGGTCCAAAGTAGATGCCAAATACATCTGGTAGTGAGATTATTGTCAAAATCTTTGGTTTACTAAGAAATTATCTATCTGATGGTGAGTGCTGAGGTAAATCTTTTCATGTTTCTTTTCCTATTCTGTGAAGACAAAACTGGATTTAATTTTTTTGAGATTTCTTTCAAGTTATTTAAAAAAATGTATATTGACTTATGAAAATTTGTCTGAGATTAACAGCTGCTGTGCTGTTCATATTTGTTTTTCATTGTAGTTGAAATGTCAGAAATACATATGACTGCAAGTCTGAGCAGAGTAGCAGCATTCAGTAAGACAACTTTTGGAAAACATGTGGTTCATTGATTTGTATGGGATTAGAAGTAATGAAAAGTTATCTACAAGACTTAGTTTCTTTCCTACTTTTTCAGCAATAAGACTATGCAGCAAAAATTCTTTTTTTTTTTTTTTTTTTTTTAGTAAATAGGATGTCTTATTCTACTACGACAGATAAGCATGTGGATATCCGAAAATAAACCTGTGGTTGTTTGTCAAAGTCCAAGGAAACAGCTGAGAACTTCTTTAAATGTTGAGTGTTTGAGATGCTCTCTGTAATATTATAAATTAGCTCCAACCCCTTTGCGTCTGCTAACAAATGATGAAAAAGTAGCTGCTAGGCCTACACTCCATCAAGATATGCATGGTTTCTTGAGGGAAGACTAAAAAGCAAACCTCCTTTGAATATAGCCTCTGACTTGCTGATAACTATTAGACATTACTGAATAAGAAGACTTCATGAGAAATGTAATGGAAAAAAGGATGATGCATATTTAGAACAGACTTAAATGAATTAAATTCCATAATGGTATTTTATTTTCATTGGCCAGTTTCATGTGTTCTTATAGCATTTTCCAAAGTTATTACTCTTCTTTTTTTCTTGAGGTTTTGCTGTTCTTGATTTTTTTTTTTTTTCATTTTAATAATAATAAACATGTAAATGTTTAATCTGTTATTTGGAAAAACTTAAGTCTCATTTTGAAATGCTATTTCCACTTTAGAAATCAGAGTAAATTAAATAAAAGTTAAGCAAAATATTTCAGGTAGATTAAAACAAACCTTTCCTCCCTGTCCCTTATAAATATACCATTTTGAGAACTGAAGCATGTTATTCACTGAATTTCAACCTTAGCTGGCAGGAGCTATTGTTGATTTTGAGTGTTTTGATATAGAAGGAAAGATTATGACGTAGTTCCATTCATTCTTATTTGAGACATCACAGGATGTGGTACAGAGGCAACTACATTTCCATGTAAAGCCACAGCCTCAGAAATACTCTGAACAACATACATAGCATCTCTTTATTTTCCAATAAAAAGATTTTCTGCAGCAGATCTGTGTATGGATGTATGTCACCATTACCATGGGTTGTCATCAGTACTTCTGAAGTTTTGTTTTGTTTTATTTCCTTTTCAGCTAGAACAGTTGCCTTCCTTTGCATTTGGCTGATTACAAGCCCTGGACTAAGGCCACCTGGCTTGGTTGCAATCTAGATAAGGTTGGCAAGGAAGAATCTTCTGAGCAAATGTCAAAATCTGTAGCTGCTCCCTCAGTCAATAATGCCTGCCTGCAAGCTGTCAAACTGGCTTACAATGGTTTAAACATTTTTGCTGTTATCATTTTCCTCTTACCTGAGATTTTTCTTTTTAATACATGTGGGGACTTTTACCTCCTCATTAATATGTTGCTGAAAGGGAGAATTTAAACCTTGGTTCAGTTCTCTGATGGCTTACTGTGGGTAATGTACCTATATGAAGAGACTAGACTGATCTTACTTTGAACGGAGGAAGATGACATTAAAGAGAACCAGTAGTTATCTTATTCATCAGCATAAAGACAATGACAGTTTGTGTTGGTTTATGAAGCTATTTTTGGCATAGAAGAGTTGATGATAGAATCTTTAGAGTGTAAGATACAAGTTCAGAATAGGAAAAAAGATTTTCTTGGGGATCTACGAAGAAGCCAAATTAGTAGTGTGAAATACAATTGGAATCTTCAGTTGTTGTTACCTGTGGGAATAGAGAGCTATAGCTATCCTGGACTTCAATATTCAGTGCAATAACTATGCTGTTACTTCAAGAGCAAACAAGAAACATTTAGTTTCCATTTATGTATGTGACACCAGTTTCTGCTTATCTAAAACAGCAGATGTGAATTGCAGGTTTTCTGAAAGGGCTTGACACGTTCTTGCTTAGAGTGGGAAGTGATGGATTAGCTAGATTTGGCTTTAATGTTCTAACCTAATCTTGACTCAAAAACGTGAAAAATTAAGATAAAAGCCCCATTCTTCTCACCTTTACTCACAGGTAGGATTACATTATTCTACATCAACAGTGGCAAGGCTGTGGATGACTTACAGCATGACTGTCCTCATGTTGACTACACTGCTAATCTGCTACACTATCCTAATCTGATGTTAATCTCTATTCTATTATTTAGTGACAATAACTGTCTCAAAGCTGGCTTCACTAACACAACCCAGAAAATATTCACATTCTATGGCAAAAAGTTAACTATAGACAAGATATCCACATCTTCTTGGTATAAATGCAAAACCCTGCAAAAGTTTCATCTTTTCTCTGCATTGCACAATCTCAATTTTAATGCCTAAGAATGCATCTGACTAATCAATTTTCTGTTCTCTTTTTGCATTACACAAGTAAATCTTTCTCTACGTCACAACGATGAGTTATTTCTGTAGATAAATATTTATAAATAGAGTAGCTAGAAGGGACCTTCAGAAACCATCTTGTCTAACTCCCTGACCCCTTCAGCACTAGCCAAAAATTAAAGCATATTATTAAGAGCATTATCCAAAGGCCTCTTGAATGCTGGCAGGCACAAGGTATCAACAACCTCACTACAAAGCCTGTTCCAGTGTTTGACCATACTATAATCAAGAATTTTTTCCTAATGTCCTGCCTGAACATTCCCTGGTGTGGCTCTTGAATTCTTTTATAACCTGAGGATGTATTGACTTTATCAGAATTTTAATGAACCATGAGAGAAAACTCAGTGTTTTGTCAAAGATAAACAAGAATGAGTCATTCATTTGTTCCATCCTTTAGGGAATTAACTTAAGGTCTTGGGAAGAAGGCTGAATCTTAGGAAGCAACTTAGTTTTTATTCTTGTTTGTAGTAATATATATATTTTTTTCATTGATCGATTTTGTTGCTTGTGGTGGTGGTGGTCCTTCTTGGTTAACTTTAGCTTTAGCATGCTTGATTTAATCATTATCCATGTAGTACACGATTGTCATATTGCTTTTTATATTGCATTTTTAAAAAATCTTGTTTGTCTATGAAACTCTGGTCAGACCTAGAGAAACCTTTCATAACATTGTTTACATGCCTAGAATGTCAAATACACATTCCACTGATAAATTTTGTTTTATTCCCAAATTCATACTTTGCTTCTTCACATGATAATGATCACGATGTGAGTGTGAAAAAATCTTTAAGCAAATACTAAACAAGTGATGATCCAGGTTTTACCAATGCAGTCAGCCAGTTTGGGTAAAAAACAAAAACAAAAAACAAAACACCATATTCAGAGGGAAAAAAAAAAGTTATACTGTAAGGGCAGAGAAACAATAACGTTCTTGGTTGCCAGCTTATGTTTATACTTGGTGGGCTTTTGGCACAAGTAGTTCTGAACTCTTTTACTAAGTGCATTTTTCCTGTAAATTCCCTGTAGCAAGTTATATTTCATTTGATGGTGCAGCTAACTTGTCTCTAAGGCAACTAGATATACTTTCAACTTCCAAGAAGGAAAATCATACGACATGCATATGAATATGGTAGAACAATAGACATCTGTGAGGAATTCAAATACTACCCACATGCTATTCATTCCTATCCTACTGTCTTGTTCTTCTTGCTTGTACATAGGATACAGTCTTGTATATTCATCTGTATCAGATCAACTAGTAATAAGAGTGAAAACTCAATTAAATTTTATTAAATGAAGATATCAACAAGATCCTGGTTCTGAAAAGGAAAATGCTTAGGATAAAAAAATATCGTGTAGTGTCATTCTAAGGCCTCTAGATAAAACAGTTTGTTATTATAAGGAAATGTATGATGGTTAGAATTTTACTTCTGCCTTTTACTTGTAGTTTTCCTTTTCTGTCTTTGCTACATGTCACACGTGAAAAGAAAATAAGGCCCATGGCATTTATGATGGGTATTTACTTCAGGCAACTTCCTCAGAATTTCTGTTGAGAAAATATAAGAGTTTTTTTAAATTTATGTTCATCCTTAAAAGTTTTCCTATCACCTCAAATGATGGTAAATTTGGGATTGGTGAACTTATAGGTGAATTTGTCTTGATGGAATTTTCGTGCAGAAGGAAAATACGCGTGTTATTGCATCTGTCTATTAAATTTATCTGGGAGATTCATATACTTAAATTCTTACAGAAAATGAGAATCATATTAATAACTAAAATTAATGAACAGAAAATATTATATTGAATAATTACTGGACAAACATAGTAGTCTTCTTTGAGTGTAAATTTCTGCAATATGGTAATTGTACTGCAGTGCAGAACAGCCTTATCCTCTTTCCACTCCAGAAGATGACCCTTAAAAGTGTGAGGAACTGAAGAATTTTTAGGGCAGGAAAGTTCATTTATATTCATATTTATTCAAATATTTTCAATAGTATACCAGAATAGACAGTTTCTCTTTGTTTTTCTTGGATTGTTAGATTGAAATTCAAAGACCAGACACATTTTTCAACAAAAAGAGGCTCACAAAAAGTTCTTACACTTCATGGTTAATTTATCTTTACTGAATACAACTGAAGAAAAATTAGGGCTTTAGCTGTTCTTAAAATATGCCACTGTAACATACAACCGTTAAATATTGCCAAGTTTCTGAGCTGTCAAGCAGTCTTTGTACTCATGATTCCGTGGGGAAAAAATAAAAATTGATTTCATGCCATATGAAGACATGTAAATAGGAAGGTCTGTTTCCTTGGAGAATATGATTTTATTTTATCTGGAGAGAATATTTCATCCTCACAATATCGCAGATTGCTCTAAATGTTATCTTGCACTTCATGTCTGTTTGTATTTGTCTTGTGTCTTTTTGTTGATGATTATGTTCTTGAGAGTTATTGTGTGTGTATATATCTCATTTATTCAGGATAAAAAGTACTGCTGCTTTTAATTCTGATTGTAAATTTTTTCTGCCTTTACTTTGGTTTCCTTTGGCTTATTCATTTCTCTCCTTTACTTGTTGCCTTCTCACAAGTCAGATATTTCTGTAGTCAGTATAAAAATGTGCTAGTGTATGATATGGATAAATTCTTGTTCCACTCCTTTATACCAACACAGAGTCTAAAGATACGTTAATTTAAGTGAAGATTTACAAGTGAATGTAACTGTGCTTTTTTCTTGTTCATTCACCCTCCATACCCCTCAACAACATTTGCTTTACTTAACCCAAGGAAATATGTTGTCTGTTGATTTCTAAGTTACTGATCTTCAGCTTCTGAGCCTTTAACCTTAGTATTCACTTCAGATGATTCCTTACTCTAAACCCTTGATTTAATTAGAATATGGGTAGAAATGAAAATGAAATAAAATGTATATTTTTATATAATTAATATTATTAATGTCTCTGGTAGTATTTTTTGAAAAAGTACTGCTGTATTTTATAACAATATAGATATTTGTTATTTTAAGAAAATAAGGGTGAATTACAGTCTTCCCCTGCTCTCCCCCCCCATCCCCCAATTTTATTTATTTATTTAAGAAACAAATCTTTGAAAGTGCATTCCCTCATATTTTAACATATTAGTCCAAATAGATTTTGGAGACTCTAATATTCGATACAGATAGATTGTGATTGTTAAATGATCACTTCTACATTGAACACTTCGAATTCTGAATTATTTGAACTATTACAGAATAATATAAAGGTTTGTGTTGTAAGACCATCCAGGTTCAACATTTCACTCTCCCCCAAGCCTAACCGCCCCCCCCCCACAGATGTCTCCTGCTAGATCAGGTTGCACAAAGCCCTATTTAACTTGATTTTAAGCACTTCCAGGGATGGGGTTCTCTGTATTCCTGTTGTTAAGAATGTTCTGGTTTGTCTAATGTTCGCGTAAGTTTGCCAATGTATTAAAAAAAAGTGGAAAAAAAGAGCTGGTGGAATAATCATTCTGAATGACTTTTATAAAAAATTAATCATGACATGTGGTCATGAAAAATTGAAAAAATGAACAAGCAGTGCAGATAAAGATATTAGTAAGGTAGAACAGATTGTGATAAATGCAATTATGGTCAGGTCTACAATTTTGCTCTTACATATTTTGACTAGCCTTGGGTTTTATTTGTTTAAGATTTAGTAAGTGATGTGTTCATTCTTGAGAAAGCTGTAGAACTTCAGCTTTGAATTTTTGTGATGCGGTAAATTACAGTAGACAGAGAAAATGGAATCTTTGATTCCTTTGTATGTTATCCCTGGAGAAATTTGAAGATAAGTGTGAAAAGTGATGCAGTAAACTTAAAGAAGACTGTACAGCTTCCCATGGGAAATGTCTTCTTTGTTAGGCTACTCAATCAGGTTGTCTCACATGAGTTAAATATTTGAAACCTTTTATCATAGGGAACAATTTACCACTGAGGGAAAGCAGACTCTTACAGCCATTACAGCCCACTCATAGCTTATCAGTTAGGAAGGATTGTTAATTCCTGAACCAGTTGGTTGTGCTAAGATTACAGAAAGATAGGTAGCTGCTACCATGGCTAATTGTTTTTGCCTTTCTCCATGGCTGAGAAACCCTAACTGAGAAACCTGACAATCTTTATCTTCAGCATTGAGTTCAAATAACATACAGTATAGTTGTTTCTAAAGAACAGAAGAAGAAACAATTTTTTCTGAGACAGGAATACAGTAAAAAGAAAATTATGTGCAATCATGCAAACTCCCCTTTTGCAGTGACAAGGATGAGCTTAGACAATTTGAAACTGGAATTTCCAAACTAGATTTCAATTGTTACAACTTGTAAATTGTTAAATATATTTAAATATATTTAAATCTATAAATATGTTGTGGAATACTCTATAAGATTGCAGTTTTACAGTCCTTCTGATCATTCTTTCTTACAGAAAACAAACACCAATGCATCCATTTCAGATCTCTAAGTAACTGAATGATACAACTGAACTGTGACTTCACAAGTAAAAACTCAGTCCTGCTTAATTTGTTGTTTCTTCCTCTTAAATTTTAGTTCTGTTCTTCCTTGTTGACAAGTAAGTAAATAACTTACCTATTGAAACTAACCACTGTCCCCTCTTGTATAAGCACTGCTATCAGAGAAAGAGGTATAAAAGGGAGCTTATCAGGTATCATTATCAAACTGTGCCTAAGATTAGCTGGGATAAAACTAACAAATACACAAAAAACCCCATATTACCTTATTGCTTAAATACTGGGTTTATTTCATAGTGTCTCAGCATGCTCAAGGTAAATATAATCTGCTTTTTGAAAAATATGGGAATGAGAAAAGCCCAAATTTAGGGGCTTATGAGGGCAGCTGGTCGTACTGCTGTGTTCCTACACAGTTCCTCTTTGAAAGAGTGTGAAGGAAATTATGGTTACTGTCTTAAAAGAGTTGAAGGAGAAAAAGTTCTATTGGCTCTTTTCATTATGCAACAGGGTAAGTCCTCTATTAGCAGATGAGCACACAATAGCGCAGCACTTCCTCTGGTGACATTCTTATGGAGTCAAAACCCATGAAAGTAATGAAATTCCAACTGTAATTGTACAATACAAATCAAAAGAATTATGGGAAAAAAAGAAAAAAGAAATCCAGAAAATCTGGATTTCAATTCCTAAGGTGAAACACAAAAATATTCTTGAAGGAGCACAACCAGAACACACTAGGTGGTGCTGTAATCCTAATAGCAATTGTTGAATATACGTTTGTTGTGCTTTCCTACTGTCAAGACAGAACTTGTTGTAGCTAGCTTTTTATAATTTCACAAATACTTCTGAAATTTTACATATTTCCTGAGCATTTTGAGATGCTGTTACTCATCTTGTATTTGTTAGGAACAGCATCGCATGCTTTCATTTGTCAAATATTAATTTTTTTGTCAAGTGAAATCAGGGGCAATAAGTTTTGATTCTCATTTTACTTAGGATCTAGATTTTGGACATGAGTTTGTCTTCTATGTTGCATTATGGATGTATATATTTTAATAATTGGTACTAGTATCGTGACATTCCTCTATGTAGCATGGACTATCTTTCACCCCGCAATAAAATGTGAAGTAGAAGAACAGGGGCAGGGAATAGCAGGAGTAGTCTTAAAAACTATACTAGAGGACCCAGTCCTACAAAGTATTCCCCTGGTCACAACAGAAGCGCAATCCTGGAAGCTGGGCAAGACCACTGTTAGGGATTGTGAAGAGAACAACGGAGCTATCTGAAACATACTATATATAATAAATTGGTAGTAACGTGGAATTGTAAACCAGTGATGAGAGCAATGTTAGAAAATACATTAAAACGGTACAAAGAACTTAGAAAGGAGAAAGAGAACTTCACTACTACACTTCTCCTGGAGAAGATAACAATCAGCAAACTGATTGTCAGCATAGGCTATAATGCAGCTGTAACATCTCTAAAATGTTAACAGCTCTATGTTGATCTTGGGGATCATTGCACGAGGAAGGGAAAGAAGACAAAACATTTGAAGGAGTAGGATGTGTAGGACTTCATATAGGTTTTAAGATGCAGTGTTTAATAATTCTTTCACAGCACTTTCTCACTGCTCTTTAAGTATGTCCGCTTTAAGGCAACATTAGTATTGTACCATCATCATACCTTAAGTGATGATTTCTTGGCAAGTAAAAATAAGAGAGTAAAATCTTGAAAGCAAAAGTCATTGCAGGGGTAAATGAAATTATCTTGGAAATATTACCTGTACTTTTTTTTGTATGCATCGATTAAAGAGTAGTATGCATTCACAGTGTTCCTGTTAAGCTAGTGACAGCTGAAAATACTCATTGGGACATGAATGGGAAATGGTGTGGGGAGATGTGAGAGCATTCCAGTCCAATGTTTAAATCTACATTTGTTAGAGAGTGTGAACCCATACCCTAGAAGCAAATCAAAGCTAATACATTTTTATTAGTTTTACGCTAATTAGATACTATTTTTCTACAACACATTTTTAGATTGTTTAAATACTGTTTTTCTCTTATCCAATGTCTCGTATTAAACTGCAATTACAAGTTGATATCCACGACAAGTAAGGTTTCATCATATGTTGACTATCACGTCAGAAAGAATTTTCTTTGCTTTAGATAGACATATATTGCAGAGATTAACAATAAATTAAGTCTAACAGTATTGAACAATGAATAGAATCCTCTTAAAAGCATGCTGTCAGCATTGACTGTACTTGAACGTTGTTAGCTTTGATACAAAAAATACAAATATCAGGAAACCTTTTCTCCAACTTCTTGAATTTTTTTTTCCAGTTCTCTATAAAACTGCTGTCTATGGACAACTTTTGTAATGGTACAGTGTGATGATGCTGCTGTTCCCAGTTCCATTCTTGCTGTGCCAGAGCCACTGATGTGCAGAAGGCAATGGCAGCAGCAGCTCCTCACTGGCAGGATTTCAGTTGTGCTGCATTCCTTTTCTTTAGTGAGGCATGTAATAACCTCACCAGATCTGCCCATCTGCAGAGAACAAATTGTGATGTATATGTTTTTTTTTTTTTTTTTTTAATAGTGACTCGGATCAGGGGGTATCAAGAGCTGTAGCCAGTTAAGTAAATCTCTCGAGCAATATATTTTAGATATGGGAATTGTATACAATCCATGAGATTTATTTTCCTTTTATCTTTTTGTTAAGTGGAATTTTTTAGGGTTTCATAATTAAAAAAGAAAAAAAATTTCTTGCTGTATCAGTATCAGGAATGGAAGCACCTTGCCTTTCACACTGTTAGGCTTCTGAACAAAACACTATGCAGTTCTCAGTAGTACTTAGTAACTATGAAGTTGACTAATTTTTTTATATGTATATATATTTTTTACTCACATCTTCAGACTACCTTCGTAGGTAACTTGTAGTAATTTGGATGAGCTGTATTGTTACATCTTCTAATATGACATGTCAGGGTAAGAAAATGCTATTTCCCTCGAGGAAGTTGAAACAATGAACACTTATTTTGGGATGAGAAAGATGCTATCAGTTTTAGACAAAAGACCATCATATCTTATACTTATT
This sequence comes from Chrysolophus pictus, assembly GCA_037305975.1. NCBI lineage: Eukaryota > Metazoa > Chordata > Aves > Galliformes > Phasianidae > Chrysolophus > Chrysolophus pictus. The sequence goes on along the minus strand of CM074579.1, from coordinate 46,899,918 downwards.
GTGTAATCATAAAATTAAAGCTGGAAAAGAATCTTGTAGAAAATAACTTACTAAGCTTGCTAGCAGCTTAATGAAGTAACATTCCTGAGAATCTTTGTAAGTGATTTTGAAAAGTTCATATTGCATCCTTCCTTGTTCCATAACTGTTCACTGCAAAGAGTGATTTGTGCCATGAACTTATCAGTTTGCTATTCTGTGTATTTCCCCCCCTGGACTGATGTAAGATGGAAGTTCTTTCTGTTTGCTTACAGTAAAATTTGTTGCTAGTAACTTCAATATCTAAAGACAGAGCATTAGGCTAGTTAGGGTTTTTCACTTATGTTCATAGGTTTGTCTGTTTTTAAAATAAAGAATACAGGAAGCTGTAATCAAATATCACTTCAATTCAGAGATTCTGTCGAGTCCCTCAAAATTCTCCCCTTCCAGTGCATCTCTCTTTGATGTCTCTCACGTTAATAATATCCTACTGTAAAGATTTAGCTGTTAACGCTGGTGAGGTTTGGGAATATCTAATGTTTACATGAATTTGACAAAAATTACCAAACTCTTCCTGCCAAAGATGACGATCAGTAGTCACCAATCCACAATAAAAACTGACAAATGTGCTTCTTGATTAGTTCCTTGGCACGCGTAGAGAATGTCCTGCCAACTATGTAAACATGAAAACCTAGAGAAAGTAGGTGTAGCCTGCTTTCTACCTCTCCCATTGGCCTACCGTTATGTTTCCTGAATCAAACTAGTAGTAATAAGAACAAAGATTACTTCTGTGGTTTTTAGATATAAAATGTTTGGTAAATATTCAGGTATGCTTATATTAGTTGTAGCATTCTTCTAATGTTGTTTTATTATAGTAAGCATGACCTTAGTATTTTTAATTCATAAATTAAAAAATCAGTCATTAGCTTGGCCAGTAATAATCCAGATATCCAGTTTTCTTTCTGTTTAAGAATAGTCAACAATGACCTAATCTATGATTTTTTTCTTTGTGATATCACATCCTTTGAATTTGCAATTGATGTAAGATAATGTTAAGATAAAAATGAATTATAGATTGAATTCTGAGAAATAAATTTGTAGTTCTATAGAAATCTTTTAAATTTAGGTTTGTGAAATTATTTTCAGAACTCATGCCAAAACAAAATTCCTAACGTTTTTGCATGTTAATCACAGATATCAAGGTGCCCTAAATACGCTAAGCAGTCTTACTCTCTTGCTTGGAGGTATTTGAAAGTTCTTGCCTCCTCCTTTTAGGTTCAGACTTCACTGAAGTTTCTAAGAAATTTGCACTAGTAATAGGATTGTGTATCTAAGCTTTTCTGCTTAGATATCTTCCATTTTCTTTAGCAGTTTGTAAGTTTTGGAAGACAATATCCATTTTTCATTCTTAAAAAAGGGGAGAGTTAGGAGGACTATTCTAAGCTTAGTATTGTCATAGGTTATGTACGCTACAAATAATAATCATGCTTACTATAAAATAGAAATAGTGAAATAGGCTGTGTAATATTTTTTGTAAAACCTGAAAATGAATGTTCAAAATCTTAAAGTATCAAAGTCCTGCAGTGTCACCTTTGGTTTATATCAGCAAAACAGAGAACAGCAGGTATTAGGTAATTTATTTCGGGGGGGGGGTGGGGAAGGGGAGGGTATAGAAAACATATAAATGTATTCATTTTGCCAACAATTTTCATTTTTGTATTGCTGTTCAACCTAAAAGTTCTCAGGAGATAGAAAAGCTACACCAAGCAATTTGCAGGGGCAATCTGAACCTGAATTGTGTCCAACTCACTGAGTGTTTATTTTTGTGGCACTGAGTGTTTTACAGTAATTTAGTTTATATTTAAGGTACAGTCAAAGAGGCAAGATTAAAAGACTGAATTGGTTAAACAGAATTCCTGTGGGTGTGATATGATGCATTCGCTTTGTAATAAATAATATAATTTTTAAAAAGTTAGAAACCCCAACAATATAAGAAGAATTTCTTTAGATAAAATATGTACTCTTTCTTTGAGTAAATACGAGTTTTAAATCTTTCAAGCTCTTGGAGGTCAGAGAAGTCATTCACATGATCAGTTTAATTCCTTCTTGAAGTATGTTAATGGAGGGTATGTGTAAAGCAGAAAGAAGCAAACAAGCAAGGCATTTGAACTTAAGTCTGCTGCATTGAGTAAACTCAAGGTGAATTAATTTTTTTTCTATTTATTTGTGAGGGCTGAGGATGAACTCGGGTATAAATCAACCTGTCATATTTTGGAAGGAGAATGGTTGACTTTTCCTCTGATTTATTCTGTCCCATCAGTCTTTGTGTCACCAGATCAGCACAGGCTGTGGCTAATTTTTTTGAAGTGTTTTTTAGTTTATGCAATCAAATCGTAATGATAATACCTGTGAGTACTCGTTTTAAAGGGTAACTCTGTTAAATATCAACCAAAACCTTCTGCAGGAGACTGCTGTCCCCCGTCTGTGCGTGACTTGGCTGTTTACAGAAAACTGGCTGCATGTTTCTGGCTGTTTACAAATTGGCTCCAAAGGTTTATTTAGTAGTAATCTGCTTTCAGCGAGGTTGTGCGTGCTATTTCCAACTGATTTCTTGGACTCCCATGAAAAGGAGGAACTGTGTGAGTTTGTATGCCTAAGCTTCACTTGTGACCTGAATTCAGGGCATATTTCAGAAGCAAGATTGAGACATCTGTGGGATCTGCTGCTTGAGGAATTCTCTTCTGTACAGATAGACTTAGTGCATTCTTCATTTTTGGATCTCAAGGATAACTAAAGAGAGACACGCTTCTCTTGAGCACTTTTTACCCATTATACTTTTTACCCATTATAAGAACCCACCGGAGTAGATTCTGTCTTAAACTGGTTAGATGTATGTTCATAACTATCTGATAATACAGGTTTTTTTCTCAAAAACTGTTCTTCATTTCATAGTACGTTCTTTTTTTCTTCTTGTGTAAACAACTTACAGCTCTGTTGGTTCATACTGAAGCTGATTTCTCCTGATACAATGTCTTATACATTTTTTTGCAGGGAAATTTCTTTTTTCTTGGATTTTTTTCTTGTCTGCAGTTAATACAGAAATCGGTTGGGTTCACGTTGCAGTAAGGACAAAAAAAGGCAAGACAAACATGTCAATGTTAAGGGCAGATAAATAGAATGCCTAGCTTGTGGGATCTCTCTCACTGCTTATTTAAATATTTCTTTGTAATTTTTTTTTTTTTTCCAAGAATTGAGTGTGGGTGATTCACATCTTAACATTTTTGAATGTACTGTAGGTTATGTTGAGGCCAGTCGGAGAAACTTTCTACTACTACCTCTTTTTCTTTTTTTCCTGCTGTGTTTTCAGTCTACACAATACATGGTCTACCATATTACATACAGTGTTTTGTAAGTGCTGATTGCTAGTTTAAGTAGAGTTGGGTTCCTTATATATAGCAAAATAATAATAATCACAATAATCAAGACATAAATCTAAACAAGCAAATAAAGACAACAAAAGGAACAAGAAAATGTATCATGTGGAAGTATTGGAGAGTATTGATAGATACCCTTAAGTGTGGTGAATGTGGTGAAGTTTCTTAAGAACAGATTTAAAAAAAAAAAAAAGTGCTGCTAATGAGAGAATACTCTGTCTTTTAAAAAAGAAAATTTGGACAAAGCAAACAGAGGTTATATTACGGATCAAGCTACGCATCTAGAATATGATAGTATGCATGTTTTAAGGTGATGCTTGTAGGCAGAGAAGTACTGTGAATGATGTATATGGAATAATTCCATAACCAGGTATTAAGCTAGTGTTCTCTAGAACAGCAGAAAAACTGGGTATTGAAAGAAGCAAAACATAACTATTCTTGGGCTTTCTGCAGAAAAGAGCTGAATTTCTTTCCTACACATATAAGACTGTTACCATAAACTAGCAGGTATGTGTTCCTTGGAGCAGAAAGAGAAGGGTATAGGCAAAGAGGAGAAAATCTCTGTAACACCTTAGAAACAAAAAACATAAAAGGTATGGACAGATTTTCAAATTGTTTTGACTAGTGTGCACTGTGAGAGTTTTGTGCATTTATTTGATGCCTAATTAAGAAAATTATTTCAGTCCAAGTCACTGGAAAGTATTCCAGTTGTATATGTATTTCCTGAGAGATTTTGATTATATTAATAGTGATGTACTTAACTCCTTGCTTACACTAACTTCGTGATAAGAGAAAGCAAATTTAAAACTAAACCTGCAATCCCCAGAAGTCCAAGCAGCCTACTGTGTAATTTTTTAAGTCATGCTTCTGTTATTATGAGTAACTTGATATCCTTCATGAAATTTTTAAAGCAAACATGATCCTCAAATACATGCATTAAAATTGAAATAAAGTTTAATAGTTAGAAAGCATGAATGCATTACCTGACATTTGTAAAGATGCTAGGCTAGCTAAATAGATGCTGGAGAAGGTATTTGTTGAGAAAAATACATGTGCATGGAGCTGTAGTATGGAGCTGGGTATTTATAATTAAGTAAATTTGCTAAAATACTGCAACTGAGGTTGCTGATCCTTGGAAACAGGCTGTGTGTTCTTCAAGATGGATTTATGATTTTTTTTTTTTTTTTTTTTGGTCTGTAGTGCTCCACAGAAACAACTTTGAAGAGATTTAAAAGTTGAAATTCCAGCTTTGAAAGCTATATATTTTAACATTTTGGAGCCTAAGTATCACTAAAAATGGAAGGCAGCACTCAAACTTGGGTGCACTGAAATATTATGCTGTCGGTTTAGACCCTGGTGAACAATGAACAGTTGATATAGCTTTCCAAAGACAATACCAGGAAATGCCTTTAAGGGTGCTGTTAAAGAAAAGCCTTTTAAAATAGCCACTAAGTCACTTTTGACTCTGTCTTCAGTTCTGCAACAAGATGACAATATCTCAGGATATGATTTCTATGGTGGTGTTGAGAGTGTTTGTAAGTGAACGTTCTGTAAAGTAATTCTGTTGTGCAACTTTAGATAAAAGATGTGAATTAAGAACAACAGTATTTTGCAGGGTAACATGCAGAGTTATTTCTTCATGAATTCTTAAAAGTGACAAGGGCAATTATAATTCATTCTCCTATAAGTCATATTAAGAGTAAAGACAAAATCAGATATTTTCCTTGAGGCTTCATTTCAAATGGAAGTCAGCTGTGGAGGTGAGAAATATGCCCGGACAGAGCAAGAGAGGGATAGTGTGTATCCGCTCCTGTTAACTCCATTTTGTAGTTGGCACAGGGCTGTATAACCTGTGAATAATTTCTCCATATTGCTTTTTACTTGATGTCATGGCAGTGTTCTAGTGAATCTGCAAATAAACATGGAGTTCTTTTTGGGCAATTCAATGAGAATAGTGGGATTTTTGAAGGGGAGGCTAAATAAATTCTTAGAGGGTCTCAGAATTGAAGGTTTGTGGAATGTCTAACATTATCCTGTTGTAAGTACAATGCTAGTATAGCCAACCAAGCAATAAATATAATTTGTCATATAATAAAGAGAAAAAAAGTAATTGTGGAGGGGGTCAGGTGAGGAGACAACGGTTTTGTTTTGCTGACTTCTAAGAGACTGGAAGAAGGAGTCTCAGTACTGAAAGCTTTTTATGTGCGTTTCAGGTGGACACTGGTTATAATTAGAATTATTGGAAGAGTTGGCATGGGTATTATCTTGAATAGTTTCATGGTATGAAAATTGGAGGAGAAGGTATGTCTCTAATGGCATATATAAGACCTTCAGATTCTGGCCTGTGAAACTTGCTTTCAGGCTTGCTTCTGGATATTCATTTGGAAGAATCATTTACATGAAAGCAATGAATATCAAGTACTCGTAGTTTGATTATGATGGTAGTTTGGAAGCTTAACTTCATTAATTTTTGATTTCATTTTAGACCCTATTCACTACTTGTTGCTGAAACAACAAGTTAATCTGAAAAAACGGTGGTTTCTCCAGAAGGATGCATGTGTTCCCGGTTCCTATCTTCCTTTTAAAATAAATTTCAGCTTAAATATAAATTAAATTCTAAGGGTAAGATTTTTCCTCAGAGGAGGTCTGTTTAAAGAGTTATGTTAGTGATTTGATGCTGTAGTTGACTTCAGAAAACTTTCAGTGAAGCAAGTGTTCATTAGCTTATCCCTATAGTTTAGGAGATGTCAGAATACATAATTTTAAAGTTCTGCACTGAGGTAGCCATCTTCTAAATACTGACAGGCTGGAACAGCAAAAGGACAAAGATCACAGCTTTGGGCAGTTTGCCTTGCCTTGAATGGAAAGAAAAACTCAAACCAATTGCTTTGCTTTCATCATGTTTTAAAAAGCTTGTGTAAAACTTTCCTCCATTATGAAGTGAAGGAGGATTTGTCCCCTTATGATGACCTTCTTAGAGCAGTTAAAATGTAAGAAAATGAGTATAGCAGATGTCAAAATTAGTGCAACTCAGGGGACTAATAAACTGTACTGTTGACACATCAAATAACATCCTTGGGATGTGGGGCAACACCTAATGTGCGTTTTGTCTGACCTACTACATACGTATGTGGCAGACCTTGAGTAAACTAATCAACTTGGAAAGAGACATTCTGCTTGGGTTTCAAAGTATGTATACTACTTAAAAGAGATTAAATGTTTGACTAAGCCTGGGGGATCAAAATACCTGAATTTGTGAAGAGCTGTATTTTAGTATTAATATTTCCAGATACTAAAACAAACAATAAAAATACATGTAGAAAATGATTTCTTTTTTTTTTTTTTCCAATGTAGAATTAGTGCCTTTTGAAGTCAGCATAAACGAACAAATAAATAGATCCTCAATCACTCCCTGTTAGGGAAGGTCTCCAGGCTTATCTGGATGACTGGTGATCTAAGAAAAAATTTCTTCCCTTTGCTGTCTCCTCTCTGCCCAAACCTCCCCTCTGTAAGACAGCATGAAAGAGAGGCATATCTTGTAGGTCAGATGAAGTAGGAAGAGGTTAGAATTGCCAGAAGTTGATCTGAAACAGACTTTGTATGGAAATACAAACAAACAAAAAGATGATTTAGATAAATAAGGAAAGAATAGGATCCATTTGCATTGGTCCCAAAACAAGAGCAGTATTTTGGTTTAGTTTTAAATGATGGTACAAAAAGTTTGCAAAACTTGATACTTAGTCATTATAAACCTGCAATAATAGAAATCACCTTCTTATTGATGAAAACAAAGCTCAGAATGTGAAGTGCTTCAAATAGATTGTTGGTGGAAAGGGAGTAAGTGCTTTCAAGACTTTTGACGTTTCAGATCTGCTAGCAAGTATTAAGAAAATAAATAAGTTTATTTAACATTATTTTAACAAATATTTAATAAGGAAGAAATTGAAAGAGTAAGCTACAATTAAATTTATAAATTATATATCTTTCTGAACTAACTTAACCTTTAAGATAATTTCTAACTCTGATCATGCGTATAGTTATTTTCTAATTTCCCTAACTAAATGTTGTTCAAGTTTTGACATACAACTTCTGTGTTCCATAGTCATAGTGGATTGTGTTTTGTAGTAAATGTTCAACACTTGCTGTGGAGCAGTGGAATGTTTTATGGCTTGTTTTGTGCTGGCATGGTGTGCATTATTTCTGTGGACTCTGTAGGTTCTCTCTGCCTGATTGCTTGAATTCTGAGGTTTGATGCCTTACACCTGCATGAAATTTTCCTCCAGGGAACTTCTCTTCCTATATGCAGGGTGCCCCATAAATTCTTGCCTTGTCTCTCATTATGAGATGTATTCTGTGCAAATATTTGTAAGTGGTGATGCCAGCTGGTCAAAACCAAAACCCAGCTTCCTGAATGAACTTGTGATAGAATGGTTCCTGGTGACAGAACTAGGGGCAGTAGGTACAAACTAGTACATAGGAATTTGCATGCAAACATAGGGAATATCTTTGCTGTGAGGGTGACAGAGCATTGGAATAGGCTGCCCAGAGAGGTTGTGGATTCTCCTTCTCTGGAGATATTCAAGACCCATCTGGATGTTTTCCTGTGTAACCTACTGTAGGGTATAGCAGAGGAGAGTTGGACTGATGATCTCCAGTGGTCCCTTCCAACTCATACTATTCTGTGATTTTGTAAAAATAATAGTAAATGGTTGCCTGGTTACCTACTATTGTAACCCGTCTATATATGTAATTGTTCACAAGGCAGGAAACAGACCTCCAGCCCTCAAAGTATAGGATTGTGCAGTTCTACCATTTTTAAAGAAGGAATTAATTATAAGGTCTGGAGAGGGATTAAAGGCTACATTATGAATGCATTATAAACACTGGTTATTAATGGAAGTTAATGCCCTGACTACAGTGAGAAACTCTTGCTCTCCAGTGACCTTGGAGAAAATCTGCTTTCCAAAGGCACAATTCACCTATTTCAAGTGGCATTGTGGAAAAAAGCCAAGAGCTTTGAACCACAATTTCTTTTTCACAAGCAACTGAAGACAAATTTTATTAGATTTTTTTTTTCTAAAGAGACAGTAGCTACTATTCACAGACAGTTCAGAGAAATGAGTGTAGGGGCCTGGCCAACAAAATCTTTCTTAACATTTAACTAAGGAGTGGGATGCCTACTGTTTACTTTTTTTTTTTTTAAACTTTTTTTTCTTTGCCTTGCCTGGGGCAATTTGTATTGGATACTGCCAGCTCTGAAAATCAATCACTTGTCTATGCTATGAGTACCTATGAAATTACTCGCTCTGAAGTACTAAATATCAAATATATGGATTTTAAAATGACCAGAGCACATAACTGTAAATTCAGATGCTTTCTTTGCTCATGTATATTTAAAGTGTGTTCAGTATCGTTGATTGGCTCTTTGCTTTTCCCACAAAAGTCCTGTGTCATCTTGAAAACTAAAAGCCACTCAACTGGGTAATAATTTAGCCTCTTTCCTTTTTAAAAGGGATCTGTGTTGACACCGTAGTTGTTATTTTAAAATCTGTTCTAGATCTAATTGCTCTTTAGAATTCAGACCTCCATAATGTGTGTTATTTTTATGTGGATTATTTGAAGAACAGATAACAAATAAAACCACTGTCAGTGGGATGTGGTAAAATTTTCCTTTAACATGTGGTGGCAGAGCATGGAACCAGGAAGAGACCAAGAAAATGGGGAATGAGTATAGACCAAGAACAAAGTTTAAAGAAAACTTGCAACTCCACTGGTGCTATACTTGGGTAGGAAGTTGTTTGCATAAATCTCACAATTGCTGTCAAGTTTTCAGTAGAAGGGGTGGAGTTGGTTTCCACTTAAAAAAATAATAATAATAATAAAAAGGAAAAAGGAAAAAAGAATACAAAAACAAACAATGCACTGGCTGTAGTGAAAGCTCTGGGCTGCAGGAGTTGGACTATTCGATCTGTTCCAATTGAGCCAATCCTGAGGCAGTTACCTTCTTGCCAATATGGAAACACAAAGGAGAGAAATGGAAATCAATTCCTATATGCAATTATCAGTCAACTTCTTCCCTAATATCAGGTTGTATCTGTTGCCACAGTAGGTACATTTATGTACTTTATCCCCCTCAAGTAATATATCTAGTAAATATGTTGAGTTTTTTAATGTACTGGTGCTCCCTACTGATGATGATTCATGTATGTCCTAATCTTAAGATCTCCTCTGTTGCCTACTGACTTCTTATCAAGCCATTTCAGTAACAGGAAGAGCATTTAACCTATTAAACCTCTCTGCCTTGCTGATTAAGTCAACCTTTTTCTAAATTCTGCAAAAGGCAGTTCTGAAGGCTGCTCTGTGGATGGCTGTGGATTCAGGAATATGCCCATTATGCCATTTCAGGTGTGACTCTGCACAGCCCTTCATCTGCAGTGCCTCACAGACACAGTGACTTTTGTGACTTCAGCAGCTTCTTGTGGCATGCTCTTCCTCATTCTATGTCGATGCCAGTGCCAAGTGCTGTGATTTCTGTATTCAGGGATGCATTCGGGGAAAAAAAAGGTATCCAGCACTTTAGAAAATAAAATTCCTACTGATATACAGAATATGTTCTATATTCATACACTCCTTACAGGTTTAGGGAAATTAAATTGCATTCATGTTTGGCATTATCAGGTGCATAACCTAATAGAGTTTAATGTCTTGTTTTACACATCAGCGCTGGGAATCGGGATTTCCCAACACAACACGGTCACAAAAAAATGAATTAGCACTGACGCAGAGCTCATGACCTCTTTGGCGCCAAGGGGCTACATTTAGCCAATTTCCTGCAAGGATATAGTTCAAGGAAAGTTTCTCACTGATGCCTAATGTAATTCATATGGTCACATTTGCTTTTTTTTTTTTTTTTTTTAAACTTCTATAGGAGTGATTTGGAAAAAAAAATCCATTTTTAATACCTACATGAATACCATTCCCTGTCTGAAAATAAGATTTAATTCTATTGCTTTTGTATATGCCCTGTTTGACAGTTAAGTCCAACTTTTTGTTATTTCAGCAGACTTCAAACATGTAATAAATAAATTTCCACTGGGTTGGCACTTCCTTTTTGCTTCCTGATGTAGGGATTGATTGTTCTTTGCATGTCTCTTGGGATTTTATGATCTTTCTCAGAATGACTGACTTGACCACAAATTCAACCATCATAATTTTCAGAAATGGTTCACACAGAAAATGCATTAGAGGCCATTTTTAGAACAATAGCAACAGCTTCATATTGTATGAGATCAAATGCCTTCTCAGGTGTAGCAGGAGATACGAACAATGATGGAATTGACTCAAAATGTTCTTAGTTCATGAGGTTAGAGTGAGTCATAGGGGAGGTTGTAACTGAAAATTTTTATGGGACAGTGTAACTGGAATAAGAACTTTCTACAAGGAGAGTCCTTATGTATATGCATGAAAATACTAATGTTGATTTAGACTAGTTAGCAGAAGGTTAGCAGGTATTACAGAGATAAAGACAATATTAAATATGAATGCATCTTAGGTTAAAAAATAGTACGATTTTATTCTTAAATCTGAATTAGCTAAAAACCTAACTGAATAATTGAATATCTCAAACAGGAATAAGGAAAGAAACCAAAGCATTATAATGGTTAACTGAGAAAGTAAATATGTCTGCTGGCATTTCAGATGTCCAAGTATATAATGGTCTTTCTAGGCCTTGAATTTATATCTGCCAGCCCTGACTGATGTATCAGATATACTTGGTGTCTATAATGGAAAGAAATACCTATATTCAGTCACAGAAATCATCTTCTTATATTCTACTAATTAATGAATAGTATTAGTGTATACAGATATATATATATATATATATGCTTAACTAGTCAGTAATGAAATATTCTTATTTAATAAAACACAGTGAATAAAATCAATTATTCTAGATAGCTCAAGTGTTTCTGAGTTTTCATATTTCCTTCTTTCTTGGGTCCTTCTAGCTACAGCTTGGTCTAATTTCTTTGTCATGCAAAATGTTTGGAAAAAAAGACAATTTCCAACAAAAAAAACTTTGAAGGGAAAATATGTCTAAGTAGTGACCAGTTAACCCTGAATCAGTTCATGCCTGAATCATATGGTTTGGAAAAGAAATTCAGGATTATGAAGTCCAGGCATCAACCTGCTCTACCACGTCCTCTCACTAAACCATGACCCTTAGTGCTGTATCCCTAGGTCTGTTAAATACCTCCAGGGATGAGAGATTTTCTAAACTCAAAAAATGCTTAAAGAAATTCAAATTTCATTGTATTAAGTTATTGCTCATTATCTGTCTCTGTTGGCCGGATAGTTTATCCAATATACTATTTTAAATAAAACTCTATTCCAAATAAAGGGTAAAACTATTTAAGTATTAAATGCGTTAAACATTTTGTAATTGTGAATGGCGTGTAATTATAATTCATAGACAAGCTATTAAAAATACAACTGGAAATAATTTCAAATGACCCAAAGTAAGCATCAAATGTGCATTTTATTTTCTGTAACAATAATAAAGAAAAAACTGCAGTGTCAAACAATGTTTAACACTGCTTTTTTTAGTCTTAATAGAATTATTATTCTTGCTTAGTATACAAGTGGTCATTCTACATGTGGAAAATGTGTACTCTACTTTCTTTGCCAGGTGCTGTTACTTCTGTTAAAAGGAATAACGAAGTCTAATATCTGTTCAAATTCAAGTAAGAATAAATTAAATTTTTAATCTATGTTGGAGTTGGCTTGTGCTAATGCATGTGTGTCTTGGGGGCCTTGGGTTTTAGGGGAAGCTCTCCTACTCATAGTACAATAAGTGACTGATGCTGGCAGAATGTGGTGGCATGGGCTGCTTGAGGCAGGGGTTACCCTATGGACTTGATGTATATTGGGACCTGTTGCTTGGTGGCACTCGAAGAGCTGGAGTCCCCTCCAGCTTTTACTGTGAAGGCTTTGCCTTCTCTCAGCATTTTGAGAAACATGGTGACCTGCATATGCAGCTTTGGGTATGTGATTCATGCATTAGTGTTGTGTTTGAAAAACTCAGATACAGGTTTCTGCTGTTCAAATTAAAAAAAAAAAAAAAAAAGAGAAAAGCTGTTGCCACAGTCATTCACTTGGGAATAGGTGGATACCTGACTACTGTGCAGATGTTGTGCTAATGAACTAATGAGCCTAACATCGTATAATTTTCCTACCAGAGAAAAAAGCTCAACGGCTTTGATCCAAAGCAATCACGTTTCCTGTTTTCATTCACCAGTTTTACTACACTGTGTAGAAAGACATAGCTGGAATTATATATTCACTATAAACAACTGCTGTACAAGTTTATACTTGGGGAATAAATGAGCTCAGAAATATTTTTATAGGCTGCTATTTGCTGAGAAGTACTGAAGTAACTTAACTTGCTAATGCATCTGTTCCCTTTATAATCAAGATAGTTCAACCATTTTCATGATAATTTTATGCCCAATGGCATAGCTTTGGTTGTAACTAAAATTTAACTTTTATTCTAGACTTAAAGTGAAATTAGAAAAAGTTCATTCAGCGGAGCTTTTTTTTCCCCATCAACTTGCGTGAACTTAGAAAATCATTATTAAGAGAACAGAACTTAGTTTGATGTCTGTACTTCAGTAATCAAAGTAGGAGATGATGTACGTACAATTGCATGAAGCTTGATATTTTCATATCTGCTTATTGAAGAAGGTAATTAACAGAGATGTTAGGTATCAGTTTTGCAATGAAAGTATCTAAAATTGTGAATCATTGAGTAAAATTTTGAGACTGTGTGGCTCTACTATGAGACGAAACTAAGCACAGTTCCAACCCAAGCCATTCTATGATTCTTCCATAGTATCTTATGTCAGCATATTACTAGGGAAGATGTAATCAGATTGTACGATACAGCACTGGCTGTAGTGTGAGTATATGATGATACAGCCATTGACTAAAAACACAAGAGTGGGACTTTAATTGCTATTCAAGGATTGTCTGTGAAATTAAGTGTAGCAGGTAAAAGGACAGAGAAACTAAAAGAGACTTAACCTAATATTTGACATGGAATTACATTTCAAAAGTACTATATAATATGTACTTTCTTAGAAAAACTAAACATATATATATATAGATCTCCTACAGATTATACAGTAGTAGGCAAATAAACACATCTTGGAATTCTTCCATAGTATTACTGGGAGGAGATAGATAGTGCATTATGGGAAAATGGAGACACTCAATTTTTGAGAATTGCTATGGTAATGGATAATATCAAAAACAGAGGGCTCATCCATAAGTTGTCTAATAAAATAAGAAGCAGTTCAAAACAGTAGTTTTTCCCCAATTTTCATTTTGTTTTGAAACTCAAATCTCTGATATATGTTGACCTTGCTTATTCATATATAAATGTGGATACATACGCGTACGTATTTCAATTTTGTTTATATATATACATGTATAATTATGCCATACTTTCATCTATAAACATGGAGAACCTGCTGTAGTGGGGGCTTGAACTTGATATCTCCAGGGGTTCCTTCCAACCCCTGTAAGTCTGTGACACAATACATTCCTTATCTAAATGCACACCTTCAGAAATTTAGCAGGTACTAGACAAAATAGGAGAAAAACAGTTTAACTGTACACTTTAAAAGGAGTTTTCATGTTTCTTTTACTCTGTTTACACAGTAAGTATGAATACGAAATACAGGAATTACTTTTTGGAGAGCACTCTTAACTTAAGTATCTGTTTGTTTGACTTGGATGTTGGTACCTAAATTCTGCCTATGAAGCATTTCCCATTAATCTGAGATTTACTTCCGTGTGAATGTTCACTGAATTCATTGATTTACACAGAGTAGAGGGAAAGTTGTTTTTTTTTTTTTTTTTTAAAGGCTTTCTGAGTTACTGATTGTCACACTCTTGTGGGAAGAGGAAAGTATTTTCTTAATGACTATTCTGGGGCTGTAGTGCATTATTTTTCTCATAGTTCTCCCTGCTGTTTTTCAGATGCAGCCATTCCTCATTCTTCAAGAACTGAACCATGATGTGAATTCTCTTTTGGATGGGGGCAGCTTCCTGCAGCCAGCTGGGATTTTATCAGGAGTAAGGCACTGAAGGTAAACTTTCTGTAAGGTTTTGTAGTAAATTATGGACTTGATGATTGCGTGTAGTTCTCCCCTCCTTGAACACTTAGTGCTGCTGGAACAACTTGTAAAGAATAGGAGTGCTTGATGACATTTACCAGGCCTTGCTACTGTGAAGACTGATCACAGTCATGCCATTAAAATGAATAATACCATTTAAATCAGAGGAAAGAATCAGTGATGTCAGCGGCAAGCTGTCTCCTGCAGATGTAATGGTTTTGACTTGCTTTTGGCTAAACTCTTCTTGATGATCTTCTCAGGGGTCAGTAGATTTTATTTTCTTAGTTTTTTTTCTTTTTCTATTTGATCTCAGCATAGATCTCAAGTTTTTTGGTGGTATGATCTTAAAGTCATCTTATTTGCTCCTGAGCCCTGACTTGTTTCATGCAGTGTGTATGAGAGGTGACCATCAACTCAATTTCAAGGCTAAGTGTAGTTCCAAACTGCTGTGTTAGACATCACTGAGGACTGTATGAGTGCAGTGTTAGATTGGAAAAGGCTTACAGCAGAACTATAAGCTGTATTTGGTACAGAGGTATTGTAAATTTATGATGAAAATTTCCTTTTATGTTTTGAGTATGATTTGCTAGTGTTTTCTGTCTGTGTTTTTTATTTGCAAGTTTGCTTTAGAAAGGTCTCGACTGTGTAATCATTTTTATTATTATTTCTCTCTTAGATGGCATTTACAGCCTTTGAAGCTGAAGCTTCAATTCATTCACTTTCAGACTTCTTTTTAACACTACTTTCATGTATGTATAGCTAAAAGTATCACTAGACATTCAGAAACATTTAATCCCCTTGTTTGAATGACTATCTGAAAGGGGTCTTAATATACAGGAAAACAATTACGTTTTTGGTGGGAGATAAGATATAAAAGGCAATTTGGAGGAGATAGAGTTAATTGTGATAGGTTAATAATAGAACTTCCCTTTAAGCCTTTCTTATGGGGAGACTGAGATATGGTCCAGAAATCTAAGAGAAGTAATTTAAGTTGAGAAAGGGGGCAAAGGGGAAGAGTTCAATGGCCACAATTGCCTGATACAAATGTAAAGAATGGATACAGTTTACTGAAACTGGGATGAAAGGTCAATATCTATAATGAACAGTTTCAGACCCCTTACCAGGAAAAATGTCTGAAGCTACACAATGTGACTTTCATGATGGTGTTTTGCTTAGTAGAATAGAGAATAAATTATAATATACAATTACCATACAAGCAGAGATTTCCAGACAAGTTTGCCAACAAATGGCAATGTTCATGTAAAACAGCAAAGTATTGTGAAGATTTTTTTTTTCTGCAATGTGATATTTCTTTGTGATGCACCATGTTTCTAACCTTAAGGTTTCCTGATTCATAGTTGCAGACTATAGATAAAATGTATGTTTTTATAATGATAAGTTATTTAAATGTTAGAAACTATGCTATTGTAAATTCGGTGCTTGTTACTGTACAGGTTCCATTACAATATTTGTATGAAAAATATAGATGAGTCCAGATATGCCACTGTATAGATACTGTATAATGCTTTCATCTAGCTAGAGCTATTTAATGACTCTAGAGTAGTCTGGAGGTTTAGCCTGTATTGAACTGGCCTAATTTTCTTAGACCTTTGTTCAGATTTATTACCTTAAAAAAAAAAAAAGTTAAATACTTAGTCTACTTCATCACTCAGTCAAAAGGTTGTCCTATATTTTTTGTTTTCAAGTTTTATCTGAAATTGGAGAAGTGAACAGAAGTAATCTATGGAATACATTATAAAATACAATTTTCTCTTTTTTCAATTAAGTAGTAATCCTCTGATGTTATAAATTATGACGATACTATACTGATTGAATTAAAAAGTTGAAAATTCTGATTCATCTGCCTCGAAACTATTTGAGCACAATGTTCTATACCTCCAAATAAGTTAAAATTTCTTTAGTCTAAGTAATAGAATATATTCATTTAATCTGTTTGAAAGCTTACTTATGACCACATACATTATTCTCATCTCAAGTACAGTGTTCAGTTTTGGGCCCCTCACTACAGGAAAATCATTGAGGCCCTGGGGCATGTCCAGAGAAGGGCAATGAAACTGTGAAATGTTGTTTGGAAGACATGTCTTCTGAGGAGCAGCTGAGGGAACTGGGATTGTTCAATCTGGAGGAGGGTTAGGGGAAAGACATTCCCCTCTAATACTATTACTACCTGAAAGAAGGTTATGGTGAATTGGGGGTTGGTCTCTTCTCATCAGGTAACAGAGATAGGATGAGAAGTAAGTCTCAAGCATCACCAGGGGATATTCAGGTTGGATATTAGGAAAAACTTCTCCAAGAGTGTGATAATGCATTGGAACAGGCTGCCCAGGGAGGTTCACCATTCCTGCAGGTTCTTTAAGAAATGTGTAGATGTTTTACTGAGGGATGTGGTTTAGTGGGTAATTTTGGTGGTGTCTGGATGGTTGGACTAGACAATCTCAAAGGTCTTTTCCAACCTTAATGCTTCTATGAGACTGTTTCTAGCTTTTGGCGCAGATGTGATAGCTAGGTACCATGCTAGGAAATTACAGAAAATGATGTCAAAATTCATTAAAATTCAAAGGCACCTAGAGTTATCATTGGGATTTGAAGACTGAAAAATGAAAATATTAAAAGCAATGCTAATGCTAAGCCTTTCGAAATGATTCAGTAGGCATGCAAGATTTCATACTGGTCCTGCAAATGGATCTAAGAGAACTGATTTAACATCAGCATGTTTAAGATGAATTAAACAAACACGGCAGGGCACTAACAATGTTCATGTTGTAAATTGTATGTCCTTTCATTAATAAAAGCAGAGAGGTGCTGCTTTTTATGGTTTCTATATAATATCATAATTGAAAGAATACAGGAACTGCTGTAAATTCCTGATGCAGTGTAAGCACAAACCTGTTTACTATTAAGCATGATTGACTGCAGTCTTTTTTCTTTTTCCTGTATTTTTTCCTAGATGGTAGTTGTTTTTTAGACAAATGGCAATAATGTTTTTATTGCAGAGTTAATGCAAAATGAATTGTATATATGATTATCACTCATTTTTAGGTATTTTTAGGGTACAACTTTTAATTTTTTTATATATTTATTATTTATATTTTTATATATTATTATTTATATTTATTATTACAGCTGAAAATGCTGTAAATCTATCAGCTTTTCTATATGTTTGATGTAAGGAAGGAGAGCACGATTACCCCAAAATGCCATCAATTGCATTTGTGTCTTATTCTGCTTAAAGATATCTGTATATCTTTAAGAATTCCTGACCAGTCCACTGCTCAAACATAAATCTGATTTGTAACATATTTCAAAAGCCAGGTCTTTGCTTTCTTCATATCTTAGTCTTTCTTAGTGATTTACACCATTAATGTTCAAAAGTCCTCCAGGTTATAAATTTTTTAAAAATGCAGCCAAGAAAGTAACTTTCATTTTGGAGCGTAGCGTTAGAATATCTTCTTCAGTAGAAATCCAAATATTTGCTGAAATAGAATGATTTTTATTAGCTCTTTTGTTTTACTGAATGCATTTCAAATTATTTAAAGTGAGCATTGCTCTGTTTGGTGGTTGGTTGTTGGTTTTTTATTTTTTATTACAGTATTATAACATTCAGTTTTTATAATCTACATACTTGTTGGAATGCAGTTTTGCTCTGTTGTTGCTTGTGTTCTCCTCCTTTTTAACCATAAGTATGTATTATCTAACTTGTTAGATACTGGATTACTTAGCTTTTGTTCCTGGTTTCATATTTGGATTCTTTCCTCTCTTTTATGTTGGACATCAGTAGAAATTAGGAAGCTTACACCAGGAGCTTCACCTACAGTTTGTTCACTCAAATCTTCATAACATTTGCTTTTGAACTGATTTCTTAGGGTATTCTTTTGCTTTTTTTTTTAAGCTGCTCAGACATAGAAGTAGATGTCTTGATCTTTAGTAACACTGGATGAAGTTTTGACTATCGGTCTCTTGCTATTAGACTGTCATAGCCAATATAATCACTGCTGATTTGCATGACTAACAATCTAACTGAAGGGAAGTTGAGTCTGGTTGTATTATCATAAAGTTGCCAGCTGAGGCAATATAGTAATAAAAATATGCCTCAGTATTTGTATGTCTAAACTTCACGCTGTTTAAATAATAAATAGCTGGTCTTTTATTTAAAACAATTTAAAGAGCTGTGTTATCTGAGTGTGCAATTATCCAGAGAAGTAAACTTCAATATTCTAGGAAATAAGTGGAAGTACTAGTTACCATCTTATTTAAAAAAAAGAGAAGACCTGTTGCTTAGAACCAGCACTTGAAAATAACAACATCTAAATATATCTTAGAAGATCTTCCCACTGCTACAAAAATCTTGCTTTGCTTGATTTCTACACACAATAAATTTTGTGTAATTTAACAAATCCCTTCCAATTCCTGAAACATTTTAATTTTGAGTGGACTTTTCTATATGCGTTGCTATTACCATGCAAGTTAAAAGTCTTACCTTTTTTCCAGAGTTGTAGATGCTTGATTTTGCGCTTGCTTTTAACAAAGAGAAGTCCTGACAACTTTTTGGGTAGACAAGATGTTGATCCATACTGGATTGGTGGAAGCCCTTTCGCGTCCCCAGTGGAGTGTAAAATGTGCTGTTTTCCTTCAAATTATTTTTGTACACACAGATTTTTGACCAGGATATCTGACTGACTCTATGATAGAATAAAACCTACATCAAGGCATTCTCAATTATTTTAGTAGTATACAGCCTGTAACATAGCAAGCATGATGGCATTTTAACTTTCATAGTAATAACTTCCAATAGATCATTATTTTATATTTATTTTATATTATTCTTTATTATTTCTGGCACCATGCCAACCTGTTCTTATTAGCTTAAAAGAAAAAAAAGAGACTAACTTCACCCCTTTTAATACAACTTGCTAAGGGATTACATTCTATCGTGTTCCAGATTTTAGTACTTAGAATGTTCTGGTTCTTTTTAAGTTTGTCACTCTGTTATTTATGGCTGTTAGTGTGTATAAAAAACTAGAATTGCTTGGTGGAAACACGTATCTGGTGCCTATATACAATGTGGTATGATTTTTAACACTGGAAGTTATGCCCCAGAGCGAGTTAATAATTATTTTATAGACTGTGTGACTTTTAACCAAGCTTCCACTTTCTCCTTCAACTCCTTTACACGTTTTTGAAATTTTTGGTTGATAATCATGCTGTAAAACTCCCTGAATTCACATTATTTTACTCATTTTACTCAGTATTTGTACTTACAGCATCTGGAGGAAGCCTCCCCCAAATCCAGAGAACGCCGAATGGCAGGGAATGTGGATGGACTTGGGAGAGACCTTAGAGAAATGGGCACCCAGGGTGTGTTAAATTTTCACTCCTGAACACCTACAGAACCCTGAAATTTTAGGCAGCTTTAAGACAACTTTAAGACAACATGGTTGCAGGCTCAGCAAAGCTAAGGAGGAACAAATTATTTGGGGCCTGGCTCACGTCTACAAAGCAATGTTCAAAATTATTACAGAGTCCAAATCTTTATAGGCAGATACTCACAGCTGGTCTCCTGGAAGGGAAGAGCGCTCTGCCCCATCACTCAAAATTGGAAATCACGTGAGTACTGGAAAACTGTAGTCTGGGAAGCGTAGTCTGTCTCTTCTCAGTGTATCTTCCTCTCAGAAAGCCAGAACTTATGTGAGAGTAGTTGAGACTGATAGGAGCACAAGACCCAGGAATCGTAGCGTTCCAGCACCAAACGGCTAGCTGCATGATGTCATGATATGGAATACTGATGAAACCAGGACAACAAGAAGTTAAAGAATGTACATTTTGGAACACAACTAGTTGCTGTGGACCTAATAGTTGCACAAGGTACATGCAAGATCTGCAATGTTTTCATTAGTTACTAACTCTACTTGCTTTGCTGATTTTATTCCAAAGACAAGTATCACTGGATTATGAAATATTAACTCTTTGTATTTCAAATGCTAAATACAACCGCTCCAAGGAAACATCTGAAGTTTTTTTTCTCTTATAGAAATGCTTTCTCTTAACCTCTTTTTCTCCTTTTTTAGGGCTCTGGTAATGTAGCTGAGTTGTAGTTCCCTTCCATAGGCAGATGGATCAAAACATTCTCATTGTATAATACAATTTCCATTTTATTTTAAACATACTTTGCATGATATAAAAATATTGATCACAGTGAGCTTTAACAATTGTTACTGCTATAAACAAATGCTGCACAATGGTTTTAGTGGAAATAAATTATATAGTCATTATCTCTTTAAAAAAAATCACAAGAAGTAGAACCTAGGCTGTTTGGTCATTGGCAGAAAGTAAGTCCTTACTGAGTTCTTTATAAAACATGAACCCCAGTTATTTTCTACATTTGCTTTCCACATCTTGAGAAAAGCACAATGTTTTTGTCTGTGAAAGCCCCACAGGGTCTCTGGTGAACATTAATTTCCAAGTATTTGCAAAGTTTCTGTTGTTCTTTCGTTCTAATGGAAAAAATGTACACCAAAATAGCAAGTAGCTTTCTTCACTAATTCATAAGTGGTCTTTTCCAATATGTGGGTACACAGCGGCACACTTCTTCACTAAAATAAAATCCAGCATCACAGCGTTTCGTTCGGACTGTACATGGAGGTCTGTAACAACTGAAAAAATAGTGGGCATTAATACACATCTTTCATATTCTTGCAACCACTTTTAATTGGTCTATTCTTCACAAAACACAATGCTATATTATTGTAGATAAACAGGTTTATTTCAAGAGATTATTCTCAAATATTTTCAAAGTAAAATATTGCCTGGTTATAGCTCCATTCCATTATTTTTTTTCCCTCTAATTTTGAAGATAGAGTAATATTTTTCTGCTTTTAAATCAGCTTAGCATACTCTATCCTGTCAAGCTTGAAGTGGCAATCCAGACTTGGTTGATAGTTGTGTCTGCCATTTTCCTACCCAGAACTGTTTCTTACCTTCTTTACTAATGCAGTGAGCCTGCATTACCCTGTTTATGGTACGTATGTTTATGTCACATCATAACTACGATCTTGAAAATAATGAGAACATACTTCCTTCATGTAGCAAACTCCTTCAGTTACACTCTGATTTCATTAGCACTACATCTGTACTTCATATTACATCTATGTGCAGTTCTGAAGTAAGATCAGTGACTGCATGCTTAAGACAAACTTCCAAAAAAAAGAAGCAGAAAAGCCTCTTTTAGATTAAAATAAGTTCAATGACAAAAAGCATTAAAGCACACATACCTGAAAAGGGGGAGAATTTCTCCTTGACTGAAGAATAGAACTTAACTTATACAAAGATAGTTATCTGTGGTTGTCCCTGAACTCCTCTTCCTTTCCCTTTTTTTATTTTTTTATTCTACTAAAATGAGAATGTGACCTAAAGTAACCTTACAATAACAATGCTAAATACTTTCTAGTGTATAATGGAGACAAAGTACAAGTCTGGTTTTTGTTTTTTGTTGTTTTTTTTTTTTTGTCCAGACACTGGCAATGAGTCAAATGAGAAAAGTATAAGCTTCAAATTTCAACAGTTATAATTGAAACCTGTATTTAAATGGGTGCCTGTTTGTGAAAGACAGACGTTATGATCTATTGCTAGTTTCAGTTCAAAACCACTACAGTATACTCTAAGGCCGTTTCAGAATCCTTTTTTTCCCCAGGCAATTTTTTTTCAGGCTTGAGGCTAATCTTGTCATTCCTGCAGGTAAATTAACACACTGCATGCTAGGTTTGGATACCAATTTACCACTTTGTAATAATTTGTTTCTGATACAAGGTCTGGATTACAGTTACGTTACTCCAAATTGGTTAGTTCAACCAATGAACTATGAAGAAAGCAGTAAGGAATGAGGAAGGCTGCAAACACAGCATTTATTAACTAACTACTCACATCTTGTTCACTGTTTTCAGCACTAATAATTCTAGATTATTTCACCAGTGTGGTCTTTGTAACTAAGAGAGTAACATTACTTTCTGCTGCTTCACTCTATGTAAATAACACACATACACCTGGGATCAGTTTAACAGCTTATTTTTGGAACAATAAGAGACATGGAAGATAAAAATGAACTTAAGAGAAGCTTACAATTTATGGCTCTATAGAACAGCTAACAACACAACTACAAATTTTATACCTTAGATACATTAAAAGGGCTAAAAAACTGAATTTTTACCTGCACGTCTGGTGATGAAATCTTTTTCCTTTTAAGAAACATTTATTGGGAGATTCTATACATTCGCAGATGCATTTTGCAGGATTTAGCGGCTGATGTTTGGGACAGGTCTTTTTACATACACATTGGCACTTTTCTTCATCAAATTCTTTGTTGGGCCCACAGGAAGCGGGGAGCAGTTTGTTCTTGCACATGCATTGACATGATGCCCTGTCTAATTCTTTGTGAGGGCCACAGCTTGAGGGCCGCACGCCTCCTTTGCAGACGCATTGACAGGTTTCTTCATCCAGATCTTTGTTAGGCCCACAAATATGGAATCCTTCAGATGTGTCTGGAAACACACCAGAGAAGTTGCACAATTATCAGAATTTTGTCCTCCTACTCTTGTATTTTTATGTGAAAAAAACAACATTCAATTCATACTTTGAGGTATTTCAGGAACAAATGTAAATCAAAAGACCAGCAATGGTCTTTAATGCTACAAATAAAGAAAAATAACCACTTAAAAGTTTGTAAGTTCTTCTTTAGGCAAATAGAAATATGGAACCACATTTAATCCTCTAAGCAAAACTACTTACCAGAATCTCCTAGATGAGAAGAGAAACCAAAATCTTGCTGTGCCAAGCATCTGCAAATTTGATTATTCCAGACATGATTTTTTGGACAGGTCCTGTTTGCCACGTGGCACCTATTGAATGAAATATACTGCTGGTTTATTGCCATAATAACAAAAAATTGATTTTAGGTGCTGTTTCCATTTGTTTCCCTCCATTACAAAAACCTTTCATAATCTTACTTTCAACTCCTGTCACATCAGTACCTAGTCAAGGTTCTCCCCCAGTACAGAAACATTCAACCACTTGCTGAAGATATCATCTCACTCTTCAAGCTTTAGCTCTGGCTTCTAAAAACCACTATGAGTGCTTTCTCGCCCTTCAATGTAAACCTTATGTATCAATAGATCAGTATAAAGATATTTGTACATGAGATACCACATAGGTGGTACCACACAAAATTTTCTACATTGTTTTTGGCGGTACAAAAATGTTCTCTTACATATAGACATAAGATAAGTGACAGTGATTTCTGAATTAATGTTGTAGACCAAACTCAAATCTTTAAAACGTAATCCAATTATTAATGTCCCTTCTTTACACAAAAGTTGTCATTAACTGATTATTCCTTATCAGCCACTCAAATCTTGGACATCTTTCTTGACTCTAAAGATTTGGACTTCAGCAGTAATGAAGTCACTTTAGACATGAGAAAAAATAAACCATTTAACATTTAGTTTTCTGTACTTGCTAGAGTACAGTAAAAAGTCCTAACAGCAGCTCTTAAAGGATATGAAACTCAATGGGTAAGTTCACCACACAAGGAATATGTGAATAAGTATTATCTGATCTTCCTTGCTTATAATTTCTTCATCGCTACAGTTGCCATTACAACTTCTAATGAGTCATGCCTAACTTCATGTATCCAGGCTGTGTAATCTATTAATTATTTCTGTAGTATTTCTAAAATTCTCATCTGTTAAACCAACACACACAACCCATTTTAGGCACTTTCTCCTTTCCATGAGAGAAGCACCATTACTCACTCACTGAAAAATGCAGGTGCTAGGACATTCTTCCACGATTATCATTCAAGGATACCACTCCCCTTCACCACATTAAACAGCTCTTTTCCTGTAGTTTAACATTACCCTGCACCACCTCATGCTTTATCAAGCTGGTGTTTCCTGATTTCACTCCACTAATGAGATCACCCTTGCTCCCTTGCTTGGCACACGCGTCCTTTTGCCTGTCTCTTGTTTCAGCTTGGGAAACAGCACAGAGAATTTGCAGGCCTATAATGGTATTTTGTTTAAAAGCTGAATACACAAACAATTTGCACCTGGAGCAGCTTGGCCATACCAAGCAAGTTTAAAACTTACTAAAGAAGGCAACCAGAGTGACAGTGTGAGAAAACACTACACACAGATCAACTACACTAAGGCAATGTTGATATGAAAGCCAAGAAGATGAACATCAGAATTGGAGATCAACAGCAAAAGAGACAAAACTGCTTGTTTATGAGTTCTTCTCTGGCTGCTAGGAAAGAAAGTTACTACAGAATATGGCTGATACATTAAAATGACTTATTTTAGGAAAGTTCAAGAGGTCTTAAAAAAAAAAAAAAATCAGACAAAAAACTTTCAAAAAAATTTCAAAAATTCTTTTCACATTTTCAATATAAAATAGCATGCTAAGTCATTGCCTGACACACAAGAGAAATATGCAGCACCTACAATATACATCTACAATGAACATTAACTCTCTAAGCACCTACTTTACTTACACTGCCATGGAAAAAGAGAGAACTGGATCTTTACGACATGTATTAAAGACCAGGCATTGCTCTCCTGCTTCACTTCTAGCCCCTACTCCCTGTAAAATCACCAAATTTCTAAAACAAACCATCAATTTTCTGAGTTGCAAATCTTGATGAAATTTTACATAAGCAGAGAAGGATACAGCTTAAGAAGCCATTAATCCAGAAGGTATTCTGAAACACTAGTTTGCATGAACTGACATGCCTCAGCTGTACAAGTATGTAGAGGTAGCTACCACTTACTTATTAAAAGGAAATAAATAGAATAAAGTAGAAGAACTGGTAAAGCCATGGGCCTTAATTCACATGATCAAGTTGTGCAGAAAACATATTTCATAAAAAAAGGTTAACCAGTTATATTCTGCCTGACAAGTAATTTTTTCTCTTCCTTCTAACGTGGATCATGACACAGTCCAGACTACTAGATCCTAAGTGTTACAACCCTAAAAAAAAGTTTATATTCTTAGGATTTTCTTTTCAATAATTCATGAGATCATCACCACGTCTCTGTTAAAAAGAGCACATACAGACCTGCCCCTGTAACTTGAGTGGTAGACACGAGGCTAAAACCTCCACTTCCACTAAAATACACAGCGGGATTCCAAAAAGCATTCAGACACCTATCAGCAACACAATCAATTGCTTTTAGTTTAAAAGCTATGACTCCTTTAAAAAAAAACATTAAAAACAAACAAAAACATCTTAATTGCTTCAAGATTCTGGAAATGAAAGTAGAAACAGTGCTTACGAACAAAACCTATACAGATCTTGTTTAATCTAGCATTATAGGACAGTCAGAAGTCTGGCATCTCCATGCTTCTCTTTAACAGGCAGCTGTTTTTTAGGTAGAATAAAGCCTTACCATGATAATTACAGCTGCTCTTAGCTTGGAAGCACTGAGAAGCTGCCAACACTCAGCGTAATTTAACTTTATTATTGACTCTTAGGTTTTGAGTTTTTATAATCTGTTTATTACCCAATTAATTAAACCACCACTAGATTTATTCCCTAATGCTTTTCTAATCCACTATTCACGATCCACATTTTGATGAACTAATTCAACAATTTGAATTCAAAGAGAATATAATCCGTGCTTAGCTTGAACACATCAGAGAACATCCCAACTTTAACTGAATGAAAACATGCAAAGAAGACGGCCTAGTTTATTTCTATGGGTGTTTTAAACTGTTCATTCACCTTATTAAAAATGCATATAATTAATTCCAGTTAGCTTTTATTCATTGGTCTTCCATAAAGACCCATTAGACTGTATCTACACATCATTTTCTTAATATTTATACATCATGAAATCAAACACTCAGTCCCCTAAAATGATGGAAATGAGTGCTTCAAGTGATGAAATACTCCTGTCAAAATCACCAAGCCTATGGACTAACTGAACAAATCTATCTGTCAGTTCAATGGACTACTCATTAACACTTTACTTCCTCTTCCCAATCTGTTCTGTTTTCACTTCTGGCAGGATTTTTCTTTTAAAAGTGTAGGACTTTTTGGCTGTTTCTGTTTTGTTTTAAAAGGAAAATACAGTTTGAGGAAGAAATGTCATCTACTCCTTAACTGTAAAAATAACTGTTTTTGGATAGTTTTCCTTTATTATTACAAGTGATTTTTGTTATTTACTTTAAAACTTTAATTTCACTTTAGCTGTTTCCATTGAGAAACCAACTCATTACTTTTCATTTCCTACTTATCTATTCTAGTTTGCACACTGGTCAGAAAGATACTGAGCTAATTACTTTAGTAATTTAGTAATTACTTTAGTAACAGTCTTTTGTTGTAAAACAATATCAGCTCCTTTGCAAAATGCGTTTTGCTACTACTGATACATACAAGTTTACCCATTCTAATTGTGAAAGCTTCCAGCAATATTTTATATTTAATTACATAGACTTTCTTATAATGTGAAAGGAAAGACAAGTCTCATACTTACTGGGTTTGCGTTGCTGGCAAGGAACGTCTTATGATAGAATGAACTTGTCTGTAAACATCCAACTTAGACATGCATCGGCAGGACGTGTGATTGGCAAAACTGACAGTTACGGGTTTGGGGCCATGAGAGAGAGGCACTGTAATCTCAAACAACTACAGAAGGGAAAACAAAGAGAATAAAAGAACTTGTTTATAGTTTAGTAACAGTACAACTGAAGATAGTACAGAGATAACGTACACAGACGCAGCCATTGGGAATTTAATTTTTGTTTTTTTCTTCTCTAGTATAATTCAGTGAAATATTTAATTGAACTGCTAAATCATTATTACATAAAATAATAAAATTTACTATTTTCAATGTTAACTCCTATTACATGCCTGTTTGCATACTATTGCATTCAAATCAAAGTTATCAAAGGTGTTAAGAAAAACGTATGAAGAACTCATTCTTCTAGAGGAAATAACTTCAAATTGGCAGTCTTTTTAACATTCAAAACATAGTACTTGGAATATGCATTGGAGAGTTGGAAAACAAGAAAATTTTTAGAAGGGAAAAACTACAACATAATACATTGGTTGCAAAATTTACAGAGCTTGTTTATAACAGCACTATGTTGGATTTAGATAAACATTTTTGAATGAAGAAATGTTGACATACATCATAAAGTATAGTTTTCCTTTCTGATATTGATATAAATGAAAATTAGATGGTCATCTAATGGAATATATATTGAATATTTTCCCAGGACATTAAGAAATAATCAGTTTTTAAATATTCATGTATGCCAATTAATAAAATGCCAACTTTAGTGGGAAATGTAGTTTAACAAAGTGAAAAAAGATGACTTCAATGGTATCTTGCTAAAAAAACAGAAAAACTTTGAGACTCATTTCAGGATTTAATTCAGAACACCTAATTTAAGAAATTGAAGAGATTTCATTTCAAGACTCAAATCTCAATACTCTACTGAAAAGTTAGGACATACTTTTAGGTCATAGTCTTGTTTATAATCCATAACTTTCACACTATGGCAGACAGACTACATGCTAAAGTAATTGGAAAAAAAAAAAACAATTTTAAATGATTCAAAAAGCAAAGCACATCTACATGATAACTTGAACACAAAATCTTGCACAGAATTACACAAGTGATCCTGGGTGCTGACAGGCATGCAGGTGCAGCAGTGTGGTGTGTACTCATCAAGTACCCGCAAGGTATGAGTGTGCTTGTACAGCTCATATAAAGATCATATTATTGCCATACCTAAATTATACACCTTAAACCTAAACTTTGTAAAGCATTGTCTACTATGACAAATATCTATTTAACAAAATGAATTCTGGCAGTATTTAGTGACTGAATTTTTTAAAAGTTTAAAATTGGGAGTGTCATCATAAAATAACTGAGTTGGTAGAAATATTTGCATTATACTCTGTTACAGAGGATTACAATGCTATTAGCTTTAATGCAAGAACTACTACATTCATTATATTAGTTAAAAAAAAAAATTTCCAACAACATCTCAAAATGAAAATTAATGTGTCTTTGGTTCTGTAGAAAGGAAAACCAAACAAAAAACTATTTTCTCACATCCTCACTGTGCCAATAGAGAAAAACAACCCTTCTATGGAGTTACCATGGAAAGAATTCCTCTTTTTAGAGAGACATTTCAAAGAATATTAACATTTGGATTCCTACTACAATTGCAAAATACCCTTCTTAAAATTTTGATCCTGGATCATTAATGAGTACAGGCATAAGTCCATTTGCATAGTTTAAAGTTTGGTATTAATAAAATGAATGGCAAATCAATTTTTCCCTCTGTGATAATGATATTTAATTGGACAAACCTTCAGGGTTTTTATTAAGTTCAACAGAGAATTCAGTAAAGGGACTTTCTACTGACTTTTTTTATTATTATACTCATTTTTGGCTTACAAATAAATATTGGATCCTTTACTTTTTGGGCTTGTTTAGCTTGGAAAAGACAAAGCTCCAAGGAGAAATCACTGTGGCCTTCCAGTACTTCAATGGAGCTTGCAAGCAGGAGAGGGACAGATGTTTTACACAGTCTGATAATGACAGAACGAGGAGGAATGGATTTAATATAAAAGAGGGGAGATTTAGGTTAGAAGTTAGGAAGAAACTTTTTACTCAGAGGGTGGTGAGGGCACTGTAACATGTTGTCTGGAGACTCTGTGGATGAATATCCCTGGAGGCATATTCAAGGCCAGGCTGGATGGGATCCTAGGTAGCCTGATATGTAGGTGGCAACCCTGTCCATGGCAGGGAGTTCCAACTAGGCGATCTTTGAGATCCCTTCCAACCTAAGCCATTCTATGTTTCTATACTCTCATGTGTCATAAAAGTTCTTCTAAATTAATCACAAAAAGCATTCTCATCAACATGTTTCATCCAAAAAGAGCAATAATCGTAACACAGAGCTAACATTTTAATATGAAAATAAATTGATGTAGCTATTCATTTCTCTTAAAGATATCCACCTATTTGAGGGCCATCACAGGTTTGGCTATAATGCCCAAGTTTACTAGGAAAATCAGAGAGAAGGGGTAGTTGCTGTTGTTCAAGAGATGGAAAGGACCATGTTTATGAAAAAATAGCTTTCACTTCTGAATACAGTACACATTCGAGTAAGTAGATGCTGATATCTTTGGCTATCTCTATTTTAAAATCTTTATCTCCAATCAGATGGCAAAAGTCACCTTTCCAAGAATTTCATCTTTTTTCCTTTTCCTTTTTTTTTTTCCAATTTTTTTTCTTTCCAAAAGATGTGTTTTTAGAAGGATAGTACAACTGTTAAGTCCTCTTGGTCATCTATGAAACTATAGATGAAGAAGGCTTAATACTATATTAAGTCTCTCGTAAAAAGCTGATTCTTCTTCACGTGAACTAAAGTGCGGGACAATGAGTATGCATCTCTCTCTCTCTGTTCTCATAACGTTATGAATTTGCTACTCCAAAGCAGAAGTAAAAGCCCGCTACAGAGAGAACTAATAAAAATAGTTGAAAAGAAGCATGATTATTTGCACGAAACAATATACAGCTATTTGAAATAAAAGGGCATGCTTTGTTCTTCCTCTGTTCTTGGAGCACGTTGGTTTGCCATGCTGCAAAATCTAACAGATTCCAGACCACTGGAGTGGGCTGTGTAGGATGCAAGTTGCAATCCCTAATCACTTGTTGGCCTTCAGGAATACGCTAATGTAAATTTCACTAAAAATTCTAACACTTTCAGAGCGTGAGCTGAAGATGTGAATTCATGTTTATCATTGTTTCATCTACATTTATCCATCTATTAAAAATGAGAAAGGTATCACTTTAGAGATGACTTGCTAACAAGTATTACCATTCATTGGTACACCACAAAAAAACCTCTCTAAGTAACAGAAATGTAAACTGGCTTCCTTATTCTCATTGATCACTTTCAATTTTTTTACTAAATTCTGTTAAAAGCAGTGTATTTTACAACACCCTCTAGAAGCTACGGTTTATAAATAGAGTCAATAAAACAAAGACAACTATTTATCTTAGAGATTATATTATTATACTTCTTGTATCATTCTTCTGGTCCTCATCTGGAAATTGCTGAAGATGATACACAGGCTAGCATTTCTGAAAACAATAGAACCAGATCTGTTTTTCCTCAATGGAAATAACAGAAGTAAAAAAAAATGGAGTTGGATTTGTTGACTTGTTCTTCCTTCTCCTTCTAGCGTGTCTGCATATACTACTAGGAGACTATATTCTGATGCATACTGAAGAATGGAGATACGTTTTCTTTATCTAACGAGAAAGATAAATATCAAGAAGGGATTTCACAAGAAAAACATCATTGAAAAGCAGACTGTTACAGAAAATGTATTATATACACAGAATAATTCTGCTTAAATAATCTTTGGTATTTTGAAATCACATTCATACTGAAAAATAACCAATGTTCTGGTCTGAGCCATGCAAGCATCATCTCTAAATCCAATGGAGCTGTTTAAGTGAAAGTGAATATACATAAGTTGGGTTTGAATCACCATCTCAAGAAATCATATCAGGTTAGGTAAGATCTGACCTTCTGTGATGCTTTCTGGTTTTGCCAGCATCTCTAGTTTATTTTTTGCTATTCTTTTTCAGAACAGTAATTTCAATATCTTTTGTCACTACAGGACGTATTTGGTAACATCTAACCACCAAATATCAAGATCTAGAAAGAACTTTGAGAAAAGCACCATAACATCTGTGTATGAAGCCAGTTTAGCCTGCCTTCTTTTCTAGCACTATCGCTGCTTGTCTACTGTCCCTGTGGGTACCTTCTCTTGGAGAGTAGTTCTCCGGTGTTTTGGTCTGATGCCCCCATTCAGTAAAGGACTGATTTTACCTGAATGCTCAAAGGCCCATATCTTCCTCTCCTTCTCAGCTTCAAATAAAAAATTGGACTAATTCATGCTACAGGCAATAAGGTGAAAGACATTTCTACCAGGTCTGTTCTTAGGGAGCCATTAATAAAGACGAACATTCAGAATGAAAGACTGCAAACAGTGAGATTCTATTTCCAAAAGAACAAGAGATCTAATAGTAGTAGGTATTAGGTTATTTCAACGTGGAGAGTTTTTATTGCTCACAGTTTTGAGAAAAATAATAATTATAGTATATGAAACAGCAGATTAAAGTATATGAAATGATCCTAATAGACTCAACTTGCCCACACTGTTCTGTACATGTGTGCTACCAACACGGCATTAAGGTCAGAAAACAAACGGAAAACAACCACCACAGTAACACTTAGTGATAACTAAAGATTACTGTATTTACAGCTTCTTAAACCAAAAAACTCGATAGCTCAGGTTGAGAAATCTTGACATTTTAAAACAAAGAGGAATCTTTAAATTTTGACTACAAAAATGAAGTCAGCTGAATTCACTAGTGGTGACTAAAAGACATTTTAGTATTTTAGTTATCACTAAATTTATAAGAAAGTAAAATGTTTATGTACTATATTAATGCCAATTTCTATTGCCTTTCTGACTTTCACAGCTATCATTTTGTACTAATAAAAACATAGAATCTAAAGATCACTTTACAAGAGTAATTTTCTGTCCAATTTTTTCTGAGTACAACAAAAAATGAAGAAGAGGAACAGAAAGAGAAAATGAAAACCTGTATCATAAATGAGCATACACATCACAAATCTACAGGTAATACTTTGAATATATTTATCCCACCATAAATCTTTCAACCTGGCCAAAACTGAAATGCTCATCTTCAGAAATGAAGAAAGGTTCTTTTTTTTTTTTATATATTTGGACTACAGACATTAGGGTCTATTGTTGGAGAGCATAGATATTTTTATAAAGCTCTGGGCTTTATTTAATCACTTTTTATTCTCCACAGTACTGATTTTTAGCAAAAAAAAAAAAAAATCAAGCAGATATTTCACTATCCAGTATATTTCATAAACCCTTCAATGTCAGCAAAAGATACCTATTCATCTTCAACTCATATCTTCATTTTAGAATATGTACGATATTAGAATGCATACTGTTCGCAAGGCACAACACTGAAATACAAACACAATTTGTACTTTAAAAGGCTTGAAGAGTCTGATTTTATTTTATTTTTTTTGTTGTTCAGAGGAGTTGAGGAGACCTGTAATTTCTTTGCCTCAAACACAGCCTGTAATCAGGTGTATTTTTGGCTTAATTAATACTTAACCTTCATACCACTGCACCAGCCAAAACTAAAAGGCAGCATATCCTACAGACCTCAATGTCATCTTCTCCTGCTGGTATTTTCTGCCTCTTGGTACAAAGAGGTATGCAATTACACAACTTTTCAGACTAACACAGAGGTAAGAGAATAATTAGATCCCTTCTAGAAGCATGAATGCTATTAAAACCCATTTTTTCCCTGAACTTTAATTCTTTTTTATATGTAAATTAGTTTTTAAATCCTCAGAGATCAAGAAACATATGCTCTACGCTGTACTTCTTAGGTGAGAAACAGTCAGGGGAGACAAGGCAAAGGTAGCTCTGACTTGTTCCATCCAAGCCATCTTGACCTTTAGCACTCCACAATCTGCAATTAACATGATGCCAAGCACAACACTCACTCTCCATGCCAACCTGAAGGGTGCTCCTTCAGCTACTCTTGCAAGATCTTCCTGGCTAGAACTGTGTCCTACACATACTGCCATGTGGCTGGCTGCTTCCAGCTCCCACACTGGCAGATTTCTTCCTTCACTCATTTACAGAGCTGGAGTTAAAGAAATAAGGGTAGGGCAAATTAGAACTCAGAGTGATTTTAACTGTAAAAAAAAATAAATAAATAAATTAAAAAAATCCAACAGTGGAGAGGACTCTCCTATTCTTGATCAAAAAAAACCTATCAGCATTCCAGTCAAAGAAAAATTCACATACAGTAATGCTCACCAATTCTTAGTAAGACATGTATTTTTGATTCACTGCATTGATAATTCCCTTCAGATTAACAGGAGCTCACGCCATACTTTCCAGAAGAAAAATAGTTCTTGATTTCTACACAAACTATATTTCATTGCTTCAGTAGCTAAATTGATTTATTCATTCTTATCATCATACATGCAATTGTATCAGCACACATGAATTTATCAGTAATTTATGAAATATAAAATAATAAAAACTTTTCATATTAAGATGAGAGAAGTTTATCAGTCTAGATTACAGAATTGGAAGGGACCTTAAAGCCCACCTAATCCCAACCCCCCTGCCATGGACAGGGCTGCCACCCATCAGCTCAGGCTGCCCAGGGCCCCATCCAACCTGGCCTTGAACACTTCCAAGGATGGGGCTCTAACAGCTTCTGTGGGTGTCCCGTTCCTGTGCTTCACCACACACTGAGTAAAAAATTTCCTCCACATCCAACCTAAATTTCCCCACTTTTAGATTAAAGCCTTTCCCCTTGGTCCCATCACTATCAGACCATAAAAGAAGTCATTCTCCCTCCTGTTTGTAAGCTCCCTTCAAGTACTGGAAAGCTTCAATGAAGTCTCCTCAGAGCGTTCTCTTCTCCAGGCTGAACACCCCCAGTTACCCCCACCCTTTCTCTATAGGAGAGGTACTACATTTTTCCCAGATTTACATGAACTACATTATGTTTTCTGATGGGCTGTGGTTTGTTTTGGCAGATTTCTCTAAAATTGATTGACTCTCAGTTTCCATCACTTGTGATCTTTGCATTTCCGAAAGTATCAGTAAGGCCAGCCAAACACAGCCTGCCTAAGAAAGCACAATGTGCCTAAAGAGATTTTCAAGCTAAGGATATAGGGCTGTTTAATTTAAAAACACTAAACATTACTATACTGGAAAGAATGAAAATAGGTTACGTGAAAAAATCTTGTACTACCATTATATATTTTACTATCTTCTTTGAAAAAAAAAATACCAACAACCGTATTTCAAACCTTATGTCTGATATCAGGTAGCTTATCTAAAATCCTATATTTCATTTACGTTAATGTGCTATCACCCCTTATTCTACCTTCCTGTATTTGAATCAGTTCAGATTTTTTTCAAGAAATTTTAACAGAAAACATTAGAGATTGATATCAATCTATCTTCCACTATTAATAGTGTTACTCTATCATTATGATATTAGTCTAACATAGAAAAATGCATGGGAAAAGACATAAATGGTAAAGTTCAAAACCAACTGAAAATTCTTGTGTTACATACATCTCCAAGTTGTATAAAGGAACGCTATGTACATTTCAAATATGGCAAACAATTTCAAGCTGCTAGCTTGCTTCCTGTGAGAAAAACTCCTCTAAGTCTCATTTCAAACTCTTTGGAAAGACGTTTTCCCTTGTGGAACTATTACTCTAGCCATGAAAAAAGACGATTTAGGACTTTTACATGACATGATCTGCAAGAAGCCAAAAAACTTCCATTTTGCCAGCCAAGAAGAATGGAATGAGATGGCTTTTTGACATCTGCTCATTGCTTCCCTTTACTCCACAAACAAAGAACTTATAGGTGGGGCATACTAAATGTACAGCTGAGGGACAGGCTGCCTTTGCACCAGGTAGTTCCAATCTTTGTAATTGTTGAATTACTCACTTGCCATGCAAAAACAGAATGAATATTTGATCAATAACAATTTAGAAAAAACAATCAAAACCCCAAAATGACTCATCCAACCACCTTCTCCACGGACCTTTATTAGACAAGCCAAGACATACAACAAACCTGTGCTAACCTGTGCTGTTGCAGTGTCATGGATAAAGGAAAAAGATCTACTTCATTTTCAAATTTGACTAGGGTGATCCTCAAATGTTGTCATAGATCTTGTACCACATCTTATTTAAGAAATTGTTTCAAAACTCAGTCAAGATTGTATAAACTCTCCTTAGTAACTAAAAAACCCACAGATTTTGTTGAAACAATCGGTATTAAAACAAAGCTGAATATTTTTCTATTTTTTCTCCTAATAAAGCTAAGTAGCTAGAAAGGAGAAACATTAGAACTAGTGCCAGATCTAAAGAACTGTTGACCTCTCTCTGGACTACCACAGTGTTTCACAAGCCAATCTGGGAACATCTGATCTAGTCCATTTTCCTGCCAATCAACCATTTGCTCTCCATAAAAGTATTTTCTGTACTGAGCTCTTTTCTTTATGACTAATTCTGATGAAAGCTGATATTAACTTTATTTAGATTTTAATGTCTGGAACCAATGCTATGGTTTGCCTTCACAGTAAGACCTCCAGCTGAAAAGTTTGCTTCACATTAAATTATTTTTGCTTCACATTAAATTATTTTTCAGCAGGGTGAACAGTGTGAGGCTTGTCTTGAGGAATTTACACACCGAAAACAAGGGTACAAAAATGGTGACTTATGAATAAACAGAAAATGCCTGGCTACTAAGCATTTGTTCTTCTTTCATTCAGGAAACAGAAGGAAATAGTAGTGAAAATAGGTGTGCAGAGCACTTGAATTTCATAGAAGAGCCTTGAATCCAGTACTTTTTTCTTCCTAATGCTCATCTGACATAGTACCCAGTGCCTGTGGTCATATAACTTTAATAACTTTGAGATGATGACAGGTGAAGAGATATAGCTACAACTCTCTTCCTTTATAAGGCTGTTGGTTTTGTTTGTTTGTTTAAATTCATTCTATCAAGAACCAGATAAAACTGGAAAACAGAAGATAGAAAACGCAGAGATTATTATTATTTTGCAGAATAGGCAAGAAAACAAAATACCATTGCCTCTTTCTTCTGATAAGTCCTGTAACATTTTCCTTTACAGAGTCTTTCAATACTTTAATTACTTCTGTATCATCAATGACATCAAGAACTTAAAAAAAGAAACTCAGTACTAGTCTAAACATTTTACTCTAGGCAACAAAATGACTAATGACTTCACTCAAAAGATATGAAAAGAAAGATGAATAGAAAAGGATTATTTACCCAAAAACTTACACTGTACTCCAAGACCAGAAAACCTTTGCTAAATTTAACAACTTTCTCTAACTAAATCATCCTTTCTTGCAGTAAGCTAAACATTATATAAACTGAATAATAATAGAAGGTCATATTTGTTCGTTCTTAATGTGAAAAATATATTTGCATCTTTCAAGCAACTAGAATTAGGACAGCAGTAGGGGAAATAACTATGGAGCTGAAAGTTATCAGTGTTATAACTTTCCTTGTTCAAGCCATTTGGAGTTGCATGCTCCCTGTGCCATGTGGCTCTTTTGCCCTAGCTCATACTTGGGATTTAAAAATTTTTAAATGCTGAAATAGAGCATTTCAGGTTTGGTGAGAAGTGAATATAGAAGATTTATTTAAAATGAATAATATTTTCTTCCTGTAATTTTCTTTTTTTGTCCCCTTTCAGGTTCAGAGCACTAAGAATTTTCATGATAGGGACATGACATTTCCAACTTAGTAGTTGTCCATACAGTTGTATATATGTTTTATAAATACATACTACGATATTCAGCTTTAAGTATCTGGTTGGAAAATGAAGCAAGATTTACAATAAATGAGCTTTCTTAACAAAAAAAAAAAAAAAAAAAAAAAAAATCAGATGAGGAAAAAACTCTCAACCACCACCACAAAACCCTACTGAATATTGTAACAAGAGCAAAATAGTTTCACAAACATTGTGCTTATTTTTACATGACTTAAGATGATGCCTTTCCTTTAACAGAAGTTTAGTGCATAATCCCCACATTCCTACCTGCTCGCTAGCCCTGATCTAGTCCAAGGAACTTACATGAAAACACAACAGAAAGCTACATTACACTAATATCTCATAATATATAGCAAAGTTTGGCTCTAAAAAGGCTCTCTGCAACATGAATCCTGTCTGCACATGTCCTAATACACTCTTCACTAACAAAACTGCAGGCTAGTTTTCCAGACATTACGTGCCTCACATAGCAGGCAAATATAAACTCAAAACAAAAGAAAGAAAAAGAATAAAAAAAGGACAGAATTAACTTCCATGGATAATCTCATAAATGAGAATTGGACATAATAATTTTATTTATTTTTAAACAAAACATATTTGGTGAAAGAGAATGTTAAGTTTTTGGGGTTTTTTTTTCAGCCAGTAGCTTTTCCAGCTGTTTTTCCTAAGTATTCTGGCATTTATTTATTGACTTTCCTCATAGTGGCAATAAGAGGGAAGTAAGTATGCATGATCATAAATGGATTTGCAAGGTGCACGTGGACTATAGTAAGAATGAGAACTTACTGTCTTGCTGATGTAATTTGTGCTGATATTCATACACTGGAGTCCTTCACTATTGCAGCAACCTCCACATCTGTAGATGGATACACACGGGGGTTTAAAGAAGGTGTTTGTAGTTGCTCCAAACTCTTTCCCCACATCCACACACACTTCACGTGGCATGCACTGAGTTTTTCTCCATTCAGTATCAATACCTGCCAAGTTACAGGGAATTTTGTATGTTATAAAGCAGCTGTTTAAAAACAATACTCTCTTACAGTAAATCAATAGGAGGTTTTTCATGCTTAGAATCAGAATATGTGTTGCAAGAGTCTCATCCTTTAGTTGATGAAATGCATGTTGTTCAGCGTGAACTTTGAGCTAATTTCTTCACAGGAATGTGCCATGGAGGAGATGCAAAGTCACAGTGATGCTCAGAGGGAACCTAACAAAGTTGGGCAGATACACAGAAACCACAGCTGAAGCTGATACTTGTCCTTTCTTTTTTGCTTCGGGTGAGTCCCACCTTAAATGAACTCTAGGGAAGTACTGCACATCTCTATAAATTAACATGAGTTAAGCTGAAAGGCGATATTTATGCCCAGATAATCAATGCAAATTTAGGCAAACATTTCATATAGTGTTATACAGCCTTTGCCAAATATAACCTTATGCTAAATAGCCATGAGAATTGCAGTTGTACAGTTCCTTTAATCTCTCATGGAGCCAGTTGTTGGTAGGTAATTCACAGAAAATGGGCTCTGTAAAGGTCCATGATTTCCAATATCAAGTCAAAAACAATTGCTATAAATCCTGTGTTCCCTTCTCCCCTCAATTATGAGCTACTTATATTTTTAATCAGGCCGTGTGAAATATCAAGGGGCTATAGAAGTATTTATTACAAGTGAATTATTTCATCTCCTAACTGATAATGTGTCAGAGAAGAAAATGTTATCAGCAATGATTTTGTAGAAAGTGAGCAAAATCATTTCACTGAATTGAACTGTTAGTGCTCCCTTTGCTTTTTCCAAAATCTTTACAGCCTCTACAAATTAGGATTTCTAATATCTAAATACAAAAATGTTTACTGAGCTGATAAAGCAATCTATGCCTTCCTGGGAATTAAGTACCAAAAGTACTTCTCTGGAAAAATATTTTGTTTGAGGGTGGTTTATTGATGATGATTAGCTTTAACATATTGTTGACATAACTGACACACCTTTGGATTTTAATTTATTGCATATTACAACCTATTTTATATCTTTCACTTACTTTTCAGGATCTCTGCATTATAATGTGCTGCGGCAAATTTCAATGAATCATCTGATCTTGTGTCAGAGCTGGAGTGTTCCCTGTTGTGTTGCCAACCTCCTTTCCTTAACTGACATTTGAACATTTTCCAGTATTCTGGGTAAAGTACTGTCATGAGTTCATCCACACTGGACACAGATCGCAACTGCTCTTCCAGGTCTTTGCTTGCATGAGCCTGTCAAAGTAACATGCAAGATTAATTACTTTCTCTATTACGCAAGGTTTGCTGGAAACTAGCCTGAAAAACAACTCATATACTGTAAAATAGAGTTTTGCTCAAAGGGGTCCTCATTACAACTACTACTTCAGTCTGTCAATGTCAACACAGCACTCTATCAGCAAATACTGAAACCTTATCATACCTGTAGTTTAAAACATCTGTGTGAGAAAGGAGCTGTTGAATCAAGCCTATAGAAGTACAGTTTTCAGATTAAAAACAAACAAACAAAAAAAAGCATTCTTTTTTCCTGGAAGCAAAAGTTTTCCTGATAAAATTTTGAATGCTTAAACTCATGCTATTTAATATTTAACATCTATCTTTTGACATTTTCCAAAAGTCTCGAAAAATGGAAACACTCAGAAATACAAAAAGGATGAAAGCAAAGTGAGGAAAAAAATAGTTCATCTGATTTTGTATCATTTTAAGGATAACCACGGTGAATAATTTCTCAATATACGTACTAATCTTTACATTATTATGAGTCAAGGACTTTGGGACCTTTGAGATTCTGAACTGCACACTCCTGCACTGTTAAGAGTTTCAGCTGAAATTCTTCAGGACTAAGGACAAAGTACAATGGCTTTAAACTAAAAGACAGTAGGTTTAGGCTAGACATCAGGAAGAAATTCTTCACATTGAGAGTGGTGAGGCACTGGAACAACTGCTTAGAAAAGTTGTGGATGCCCCATCCCTAAAGGTACTGAGTGACAGTTGGATGGGGCTTTGAGCAACCTGACCTATCTAGTGCAAGATGCCCCTGCCTTTGGCAGAGTGGTTGGAACTACATAGTCCTTAAGGTCTCTTCCAACCCAAACCATTCTATGATCGTACAAGCATTATGCTTGTTAACGTTATTTGAAGAGGAGTCTAAAATCCAATGAATTTCACTATCTTGTTTACTCACTTCTACACAGACTCATTGCATTAACATTTTCCTAAAAGACTACAAATCAGATTTACATTCTGATTTTTCATTTACTCCAGATTCCTAGAAGATTCGTCTGTGCCCTCAGCTGAAACAATACTTAGCACCAAGAGTCTGCTGTGATTGCATGATTCCTTGCCCATCCTTTCACCTATGAATTGTTGAATTCTCAAAGAGAAGAGCAGTAAGCAGAAAATGTTAAAGAAACTTTAGTCACCTTCTCAGACTTTGTGGCCCTTAGATGGCAGTATGAGACATGAAATATAGAGGTACGCTATATGGAAGTCCAGCTGCTAACTGACCATATGTATATACTAGAAAACTATTGCTTTGTTGACACAAGAAACACAGTTTAAATAAAATGTAAATGCAAGACCAGAAATATGAAATTAGAGAATTTCAAGTTGAAGATTCTTTATCAAAGTCCACTATTAAGAAAATCAATGATTAAACACCCAATTAGCTTTCATAAGCTATCAAATAAATGCACCCAAGTAAAGTAACTAGTTCTGAACTAGCCCATCCAAACCAAAACTGTTCCTTGTCTCACAAACATCAAGAAGAGTAAAAAATGGTTCAGGGTAGCACGCACTTCCTTTCCAAGTACCAAATCCAGTAAGACAGACTCAGAGAACTCATTCTCATAAGTACAGACACAAGAGAAAATGCAGATTCCAAACTCATTTTACAGGTCAAAGCGTTGTGGGTTAGAAAAGAAGTTTTCATTCAAGCCTACCCACAGTGTTATGACAAGCCACTTTGTCCTCAGAGATTTTCAGTCAAGGTCTCAGTCTCAGAAATATACATTCAGGACTTTATTCCTTTCCTTGGCCTCCCTGGAAAGAGTCATCTCTGATCCAAGACATGCAGTAAGCAGGATCTTGAGCATCGTTGGCACTCCAGAACATCTTGTATATCTATCACTCCTGCTCTCTTTGCATGATGCAACGTAAGTTCTCAACAAGCGGGTCACAGGCAAACCTCCCTGCTGAACAAACAACTACTTCAGCCACTGTCTGCCTGCTATCATCTCTCCCAAGATGGAAAAAGAGAATGGTGTGAATAGCCTCATTCCTGCCAGGCTGTTTCCTAAGAGCTCTTGAGTGGAAGTACACTGGTGAAACAGTGTAGGAAATGACAAACGATGGGAATGTGTCACACAGGCGGTCACAGCTAGGAGGCTCCTTGTATATCCAGTCACAAAGCTGGATGCCAATCCATTATATAAAGGATGCAGAGAGGAAGACTGCTTGCTCATCTAGCATCTACATCCAGCAGATGGATGGCTGACATAGAATAGGAAAGGGAACTGGTACCTAACACCTTCCAATGACTTTCTAAAAACTGTGAACTCATCTGTAGACAAAATGTTGGCTACTGCTGTTTTAGTTATTCGAGTTACAGGCCTAGATCAGCAGAAAAATAAGTTCAGAATGACTTGGTTGAAGCCATTGTATAGAGCAGAAGAAAGATTATACATGATTGAAATAATTTGAGCTTATGAAATCCCTCTCTGGTGAGGAAGTCAACTGTTTATTTTTATATATATATATTACACACGTGTGTGTGTGCACATATACATATATATACATACACGTACATATATTCCTCAAAAAGAAATATATACACACACATGCATACATACATTACGCCAGATCTGTGATCTCTTCTTGGTATATTCACTGTAAGACTACAAAAGGCATGTATTTTTGAATTGAGGCAAATTAGTCTGTGTCAAACTGCTTAGAAGAACATAACTGTATGTAGCTCGTAGAATGATTTGATTTTTGTACTATAGTCAAAATTTATTGTTGCCATGAACACCAAAGTAAATCTTAAATTCTGGTTGATTAGCAGAGTGAGTATTACATATAGTAAAAACACTAGATCATTTAGAACTGTTAAAAAGAGTTTATAAGTTTTTAGAATTGAACGCGACTGCTTTTGTAAACAGAACAGTTGTCTGGCAACATTTCCTATTTTGTACAAATCTTGTCTAATTTCACAAAATGTGCTGACTCTGTCCCTACTTTCTGTCCCAAATTGCTTCCTCTTTTTCAAAATGTGAATTGGCTTTTAGTGTAGGACACACTTTAAAAAATTACTTCAAACCTTGAAATGCAATGGAAATCCATAAATCAAAACCTACTTATAATTTATGACAAGATACAGAGAAAGTAACGATAAAAAATGCGCTCTAGAGGAGCTCTTTCCTTTTTTTAGTAACCTCATTTGAGATCACAGTTATTGCCACCAAGCTTGTTATTCCCAAACGTAATCTTAAATTAATAAAAAAAAAGATACTAAATAATTCTCTGTTGTCTGAAAGTAACATGTCTTTCACAGGTGCAGTTTAATACTTTTAGGACCAATCATGCTTTCAAGCCAGATGACAACAGCCCACTGATTTTCACGTGAATTAATTCTAGTACACTCCACATTAAGTCTTGGACCAAGCGCTTAAATGTTTTACTGGAAAGACATTCTGTGTTCTGTGTCCAACACTGAGAAGGAAGCTGGAAACCAGTGGCTCCTGAGGTTGGAGTTTTCTCTGTCCTATGATTTTTATTTCTTTCGCTCTTTGCAAGTCAATTGAGAGGTTGTTAGTCTCCATCCCTTTCACTTATCCTTTCCTTTCTCTTTTCCCCTATCCTTTTTCTATTCCTTGCCAAGTAGAACCACTGATGTTGTAAGTGCCTATCACTGTCCCTTAGTTGACCCTTTCTATTGTTCTTATTGTTTTGTTTTTGTTTTTGTTTTTTTTACATATGACCATTTTTTTTTTGTCCTGAGAGATTGCTTAAAAATACCCAAAGCTAGGATTTAGCCAAACTTTGACTACACAGTCTCTACGTGATGACAGAAAATACTGCATAAAACAACAGTTTAAAAATACAGTTCATGGAGAACACAGTAAAGACAAGTCTTGCTTCATTCCACTTCTTCCACATTATTACTAAGGATCAGAGGAAAATGGGAAATACATGTATAAATGTGGTAAAGCTTGCTGATAAGATCTTCCATTATAAATTATTTGAGAACACATTATTCTGACAAAGCATGCACTTCACAATGTGTGTTTTCTCTACACAGAATGTCCGGTTTTCCATAAACTTATAGCTCAGGAAGAGAGAGGAGATAAAGTAGGCTCTACAACCATTAACAAAATCACATGTCCAGTAGATTTTCCATGCATTACACTGACTGTCTCTCACATACCCAGTGTCTGCCTCTATTACTAATAACAAAGGTCAGAACACTTAATATCCGGCAGAACGCATGACATGTAATTGATGGTGCAATGTGCTATAATGGTACTTTACACATCTGCTCCAATTATAGTTGTCAGCTCATCTTATTTTCAAGGATTTTGTTGACAAACTTTAATAAGAAAATTCTGTCTATAAACCCCTCCACTCTACTATGTATATATTCTGTATTTACTGGCTGATTGAAATGCATTAAAAATCAAGCAGTTAAAT
This sequence comes from Chrysolophus pictus, assembly GCA_037305975.1. NCBI lineage: Eukaryota > Metazoa > Chordata > Aves > Galliformes > Phasianidae > Chrysolophus > Chrysolophus pictus. Next base: position 46,856,123 of record CM074579.1, on the reverse strand, counting down.
TAGAATGTTGAAACAAACCTTGCAAACAAATGGAAATATTGCAAAAGTACATACAAACATTTTATTTCTATAATACTTCATTGTTATTTTCACGTATTTCAGCATTATTTTTATGAGTTCTTATCAGTAAAAAGAGAAAATATTGTAATTAAAGAAAAATATGTTAGCCAGACTTCAAAATTAAAATCAACTTTTTTTTTTTCTTTTTCCTCTCCCTACAACCATCATATAATGGCTTAGGTTGGAGGGAACCTTAAAGTTCATGCAGTTCCAATCCCACTGCCACAGGCAGGGTTGCCACTCACTCAATCTGGCTGCTCAGATTCTACCCCACCTGGCCTTAAAGGTTTCCAGGGATGGGGCACCCAAAGCTCCTCTGGGCAGCCTGTTCCAGTGTCTCACCACCCTCTCTGAGTAAAAAGAAAAAAATTCTTAACATCTAAACTAAACCCACCCTCTTTCAGTTTAATGCCATTCCCCTGGTCATATCTCTATCAGCTCATGTAAAAAGAAAAAAAAAAAAAAAAATCCATCTCCCTCCTGCTTGTTAAGCTCTCTTCAAATACTGGATCGCCATGATGAGGTCTCCCCGGAGCCATCCCTTCTCCAAGCTAAACAAACCCAACTCCATAAACGTTTCTTCATAGCAGAGGTATTCCAGCCCTCTGATCATCTTTGTGACCCTCTGGGATTGCCTCGGCCCAAGAGTAACACCATGCACTTGGCCTTGTTAAACCTCATTAGATTCACGTCTGCCTACAATTTGAGCGTGTCCGGGTCCCTCTGGATAGCATCCCTACCTTCTACTGTGTCAGCTGTCCCACTCAGCTTGGTGCTATCAGCAAATTTACTGAGTGTACACTCAATCCTGCTGTCTCTATCACTGATGAAAATGTTGAAGAGCACTGGCCCCAAGATGGACCCCACGGGACACCATTTGTTACCGGCCTCCACCACTCATAACAACCCTCTGGCTACAACCATCCAAATTCCTCACCCACCAAGCAGTCCAGCTTTCAAATCCATATCTCTCTAATTTACAGATGAGGATGCGGTGTGGGACCATGACAAAGGTCTTGCACAAGTCCAGATAGATGACATCAGTTTCTCTCCCTTTGTTGACTGATGCTGTCACTCCATCATAGAAGGCCACCAGATTGATCAGGCATGATGTGCCCTAATGAAGCTGGCTGTCTCAGATCAATGCCTCATCTCACATGTGCCTTAAAATATTTTCCAATAGGATCTGCTCCATGATTTTTCCAGACACGAGGCTCCTTGGCCTGTACCTCCTTGAGTGTTCCTTTCTCCCCTTCTAGAATATGGGAGCGATGTTTCCCTTAAGTCATGCCAGAATAGCCCTGATTTTGAATGACTGTCCATTATTGCAAACTTCAGTGTTTCCACCACATAAAGTTACAAAACAATGTTTTGCTGAAATAAAATAGTAACACTGACTATATTAAAAAAAAAATCCAGACCAACGTAGTAAAACCAGTGAAGTTAATTTGAACTAAATCAGAACACTATAAGAACAGAAAAGAGATTAAAATCTATATCTGTTAGAAAAGAGCTGACTAAACACATTAGACAAGCATAACAAATAAGAATGAAAGTATTAAAAAAACAGTAATTAGAAAACAGACAAAATTGTCTGAATTACATTTTATTTTAAAGTGGCCTTTATTCACTCTGCCATTTTAAATGTCAAGAACAACATAAGGCAAATAAAACAAAGAAAATAAAAATGTGTGAAGTGTGTGGGAAAGGAGAAATATTTTGTGAAGAGATTTGAAAGATAGAATTAGTAAGCTAAAAATTTATTAAGCTAAAGGACAAAAAATTTATTAAGCTATTAGGACAAATTAAGACTATAAAATTTCACTTCTGTCCTACAAATCACATGTTTTTTATGGTCCAGAGCATTTTTGTGAGGATAAATTACTGGAGAATCATGCCAATAATCTATTGTTTGATATTACTCTTCTGTTTAGGAGTAGAACCACTTAAGTTTTTTATGTACAATTTCCCATAAATTGGAAATCCAATTTTTATGTGAATCAGTATTTATTTCACTTAGCTGTTCTTAGAAATTGTCTAAAAGTAGTCTAAGATTGTACATTTATACAAGGGCATTTATGTGAGGTCCTTCAGTCAACATTCTGCTGTTACTGGGATTCTGAAACACACTTCTTGACTTATGCTTACGCCTCAAGCACTTGCATTCCTGAACAGATCTGAACATTCCCTACTAAAATGCCAGTACTCTCATGTAAAGGGAATTATTTATGAAAATGCCCTTTTTTGATCTGAGTCTAATTTCCTTAGGAAGCAGACAGAAACCACCTCTCCCCTTGCAGATCAACTTCCTGCTCTGCAGGATGGTTTCTTTGAAAGCTTCTAAGGTGGCTGATTTTCCCAAGCTTTTGGGAGACTAAGACACTGCTGTAGGTGATATGGTATCCGATACAGTTAGAGATGGCAATGCCAGGGTGCCATGACAGAAACCCCCAGATCTAGAATTTTATTTTTAACACACAACTTGTGCATGTAGAAATTAGTAAGGAGAAGATGTTAAACACTGCTCCTGACTTTGATATTAAGTAACTTAGAGAAAGATGTTGGAAGAAACATAGCCAGACCCTGAATGTCTATGGCCTTTTTTGATGAGGTTTCAGCCTGTTCTTTCAAATTTGACTTGTTTCTCAGCAGTCTTCAACTTTTGGTCAGCAAAACCCTGGAAGACTATTTCTAGGAATACAGCAAGTCATAATTACAGAATAAATTACAAAACTCATGGCTGTTCTCAATAGACTCAAATCAGTATTCAAGAATGAGCATACAAACTAAAGGTCAAAAGTTGCACTACAATCATGGAAATTGGAGGGATAACCATTGTTCTGCAAGTGCAGCTGCTTCTATCTTTTATTGATGGAAAGATTCATACCAAAGCTTTAGTTGGCACTATGAATGAATTGAGAATCCATAAGGATTTAGATTATTGCTGCGGAAAGATTTATATCAGATTAAGTTTTGAAGGCACCAGGTAGCACATTCTGTACAAAGAGATTTCTTGGTCTTCCTTAGGTACAGTGAACAATGGTGACAAATGGCAAGAATCACTGGAACTAGGTGTGTGATAGAAGAAAGGGGAGCACATATGGGAAACATTGTGATGATTACCATGTAAGTTGGCTAACAGACACTTTACCATTTACCAGAAAGTAGATGGCTAGCAGAAAGAGCTAGCTCATGTCCCCTGTAATTTAACCGTTGCCATCTAACAGTTTAAGTTATATAGATATAAATGTTCATTTTGAAGAATCAAGATAAAAGTTTTCACTAATACTAAGGAGGAAAACAAACCATTAAAATCCAAAGAGAAAACTTAATCACTCAGAATTGAACTCCGAATAAAAGCTCTGTCTATAAGATCTTATTCTCTTGAAAAAAATGGTAAAATGCCAGTTAAAAGTGATTTTTTTTTTTAACTGGTTTGAATATGGCTTTTTTTTTTTTAAATACCCTGCAACTTTTTGTTTTCTTTCCAACAGTCAGATCTATCTCATTAAACTCAGTACACAAGAATAAACTACCACTTTGTAAGAGATTGTTTATTTTCAGTCTTAACTGAACTTTCATTGGCATGATTATTACTTTTTCTTTTTCTTTTTTTTTTTTTTTTTTTAAATCAACTGCCATTAGCTTTGTCAGTAAAAGCAAACAAACACAGAAAAGGTTTTTGAAGAAAACTAGTAGCATTCTAGCACTGCAATTCTCTGTCATCACTTGAGATGTTAACACTGGTAGTGGGAATTAAAAAGCCTTGAAACACCAACCAGAGATAGACTAGTTTGAAAGGTAAAGGACAAAATTTTAACCTGAGCCGGCCCATTCTGGCCATTCACCACATGAAGATAGCTTAGATCAAAATAAGCTAGTATGAGGTCAGAGGTCTAGCCATGTAGCAAGTGTTGGGCTTCAAAAAAGGCAGTGGCTATAGATTGTTAGGTAATACTTTCTATTCCACAGATCATGTTGGCATGCAAAAAGGCTTCACTAGCAGCTGAAATAAGAAATTGCATGTTCTTAAGAAAGTTTCTGAGTTATGCTGAACACATATGGGGCATTCGCACCATGATGACAGTATTCAGTTTTAAATTCAGTTCTCCTGTTTATTCTTGAATTTTTAACAATATGCCTTTTTATAGGAAAGAAGGATTACATGGACACATCACCTCTTATCATCATTGCATAATTTCTCTCACAGCAAAGTAACTTTCCCTTTCACCAAGTTTTTAAATCACTATTTAAAACTCTGTGCAAACACAATTAATCCATGGTCTAAATATTTAGCCACAGGTCACAGAAATTTCTTGAATTAATTATACTTTTAAAGCAGTTCTTAAAATAAATAATTTCACAGGCCATGAAACAAGATCAATTGGATTTCAAAGAAAAAGCTGAACTTTATTCCTAAACAAATGTCTTAATCTAACAGGACATGATTTCTGTGTTGTTAAACAAGCCTTTTACTGTTTACAGATCTGTAAAGATATATTAATTAGAAGACCACCTACCTTGTCACATTGCCTATTTCAACAAATATGCCAGTTCTAAACAGAATACGCAACTCAAAACTGAATAAAAACACTGAAGAATAATGAGCAAGTTACAATACCAGTTGCAAAACCTCTGTTTAAATTATTACAGACAGGCTTTGCACAAACGAATAAAGAAACAAAGATCCTAATAAACCCGTGCATTCTATTAAATTTTGAGTTTCTAAGCACATTCTGCTATGATTACGTTACTATCTGATCCTTTTATTTAGCATGTACACAAGACTTTTAAAAAGTCTATTTAGTAACTCAAAGTAACTCGCAAGACTGACAAATCACAAAGCTAACTCTTTGGTAACTAAGTCATAAAATTTTGAGGTTTCGTTCATACAAAAAACGCCACAAGCAGCTTTTGTTTTTGCTGACAAAGCCTTACTCAAAAATTTTATGTAAAGTTTCTTTGCTAAATAAAGGCAAAATAAAGAGGTCATCTGCATTTAGTTAGCCTGTAGTAGGCACAGAATAAAAAGGACTTGCTATCCACTGCACACTTGTGCCCATTCTGATAATCTGGTTTGAAATTTATTTCATCCTAAATTCTGTACGAAACATTGCTTGGATTGCCATCTGACATCTGTAACAGAGAAATTATACAGAAAAAAAAGCACTTGTTTAGATACTGAGCCTATAATATGTCTGGGGTTGTTTTTATGCTTTGATAGTGCAGGAAAAAATAGCCAGATAACAGAGAAAAGCACTATCCAATCTTAATCCCAAAATTCCAAAAGGATTAGAACAGTACAAAGAGAAGAAGATTTATTCTCAAGCTTTTAAGTACAACATTACATTGAAAGCAGTTTAAAAACAGAAGACACAAACAAAACTCTTTAGTCCACACAAGGCCATATTGTTCCATTAAGAGCAAATATTTAAACACATGTAAATACAGCACTTCAACACTTCAATATTTAAAAACTAGGGAATAGTTTGGCATGAAAGACGACCATTTTATTCCTCCTAGCCTGTATCAAATTAATGCTTCACAGACTGCAATCAGCCTAAGTACGCCTCACTACAGAAGGGGTAAGTAAGATGGCAACACACACCTTTGCTGTCTCTGACGGGCTAACCTCATTGCAGACTACAGTATAAAAGACCAATAGTTCTGTGACACTGTCCCAGCCTTCTGCACAAGACGGTGGTAAAATGAAAAACAACAGGGGTTTTTGATTGCAAAAAGAGAAGCAAGTTTTGTGCATCACTGAAAGAGAAAGCTTACTGTACCATGTAAAACCTGACAGGTATTAAGAGATTTGTCAGTAAAGCACGATAGATGGGGAAAGGCAAAAGAATCCTTAAGAAAGGCAAATCCAAGAACTAGTCTGAGACATGGTCACAATTCTCTTTCAAGCAACTGAATCAGGACAAAGATATGTTGCCCATTATTTTTGGCTTAAATTATTCTGAATAGTGTATTGTACTGTAATGTTACTTAAAAAAAAAGAAAAGGCAGAGAACATCAGCACTATTAAAACAAGACTTTAATTTATACTGACAGGACACAGCATAATCCAGTGCTGAACACAGAAGATTTTTCAAAGAAGTCTTGATTACAGAATGAAGTTTTTGCAAAAACTGATCTACAAAGCATGCCGTGAAAAATCCGCTGCATTGCAAGAATATATGTTCTCTTTGATAAAAATTATAATATGGCACCCTAGAATCCATGACAGTACCATTAGCTGAAATTCACCTTATGATATCTTGCTGAGTTGCCTGCATTCTTATCCAGGCCTTGAAACTAATGAAAAAGAGAACAGATTTATAGGGATTATATATATTAAAAGAAGGCATACAGAGAGCAGAAAAAAAAAGGGGGGGGGAACACTGTTTCTAATTATTTCATGCCTGTAGAAAGATATAAGGAAGAAGTTTAAAATTAAGCTACACACATGCTAAATCTTACCCTTAAGTTAAAATATTTTTCTCACATTAGGCTTTCAATAATTTCTTAGAAAAAAACCAAAACATTATTATACAGACTAAACCTGCTTTGGATCACTGCATTTTTTAATCACTTGATCATATAGTCTTGCACTGAAAAACTGAAAATGCATAAATCCAGGTATCATGGAAAAATGGGGATGCTGCTGGGAAAAAAGATGAATAATCAAAGATAGTGCATGCTAACTCCTCATCTCAGGATCACCCCAAGGTTTTGTTCAGAAGCAAAAGTACTCATTCTGAGGTATAAGATGCACTTGGAAGTACAGATGGCCTCTAATTATAGTTTTATATTCTAATACAAAAGAAATAAATTAAATCAAAGGGCTCTGAACTTTTTGAATAAAATAGATCTTATCACACTTCTCAGTTTTCTCAATATGTAAGTTTCCATTTTTAATCTTTTTTTTTTATTTTGAGATTTTAGTAGAAGAAAGTGTTAAAGCAGAAGAATTTATTCAGAAGATAAATTTCATATTTTCTAGTATGATCCGAAACCCTTAAGGAAGAGCTATTTCAAGCATATGATACTTCTTCCTAAAGTCAATTTGCAGAGATTATTTATAAGGATTTGCATATAAAAACCATGATAGAGTTATGTGTGTACAAAGCTGATGTAGCAGGATTTGACTTTTTTTTCCTAGCAGTTTATTGCACATACCATGATGCACACATAAGTCTTTGCAGAATTAGTCACAGAAATTGGAATTTTGGATACATACATGTTGACATCAAGAGGCCATTGTAGTTACTGAGGTTACCATTTACAAGATGAAATCATTAAAAAATTTGTCTGTGCCTGCACACATTTCTAGCATTTCTTTTATTGAGAACTCCAATTTCCCCTATGCTTTGAGACAGCAGCTCTTTTCAAAGTTCAAGGTTCAGACAGAGGGAGCACACGTCCAACTAGAGTAACTGGCAGTGAGAATGATGTTCTAGTATGTTGAGTAAATTTTGTTTCAAACAAAAGTGTTTTATTTTCAATTTTACTTTTTATTATGATAGCAAAAGAAGGAAAAAACAAAGATGAATGAACTTTAAGAAAGTTTTGTTATGAAATAGTTTAAGAACAATAATGAGTACAATTATTAATATAGATTTATTAACATGCACGGCAGATACTGCTATATGCTTTTATTAATTTACTTGGAGATCATTTCTGACATGCAGCACAATCTTTTTTGCTGTCTTCAGTTTCTGAAAAGGTACTTAACTATCACCCTATATTATTAGGAACAAAACTAGAAGAGTATCTATAAAATTCCTGCTTTCTGAGCAGGAAATAAAGAAAGAATGTAGAATTCTGCTTTTCCAAAGACTCAGATTTCACAAATGTGGTCTTCATTTGTGTCTCTGTAATTATTCAAATTTGTCATTTGGATTAATTAGAAACTTAACTGCAGCATTGTTGTATCTTTTGGAGATTTCATTAAAATTGACTATGTCTTTAAAGAAATGTGCCCAGATGCTGTGGGTACAGCTAATCACAGGCACAAAGGCCCAGTCAAGGTCAGGCTGCAAGTTTTTCTCTAATTGCCCAGTTACACATTCCTTGTTCACCCAAATCTTCTACTGACTTCAATGGGATTTTTGTTTAGTGAGGATTACAGGATTTGGCCTCCTAGCTTCTTTAAGTATTGCATCTATACATCACTATGTGTAGCATATTTCAGTTCCTTTGGTCACAAGCCAGTTTTACTAGCCCTAAATATCATATTGAGATTTTAGAAGTATTTGCCTCTCCAAAAGCCTTGAAACTCAGTTTCTTTCTATTATACTTGACTTTCTTTTCCTATTCCACAGTCAACATTATTGGCTTATTTTTTTTAAACTACCTATCTGGCAGCTAATGTTTATTTCTTTGCTGCCGTATTTTTCATTTCAAACATGCTAATTGCTTTGAAAAACTGTCGACAGAACTGTCAGTAGTCATCCTGTTCGAACACAAAGAACATTTTTCCTACACACAAGTCTTTTTCTAAAAGTCCTGCTTACACTTCAGCTCCTTGTTAAAGTAGTCTGCTGATTTGCAGTTGCCTGTCACAGCATGTTTGTATGATTAATTCCCAATTTCAATTTTTTTCTTTAGATGTTTACATCAGGTTGCCTGCAGTCCTTCTTTAGTTTACCCCACAACATACGAGCATAAAGCATTTTTCCATCATTAAGCAAACACTACAATCTAGACAAAGTGCATGCTATCATTTTTAATCAGACCAGCTGTACTACTCAAAGGCAAGGGTGTTTCTGTGTTGTCAGCTCAGGCCTGTTGGTCTCTTCCTCATCCAAACCAAATGCATGAGGAAACCCAGACACAGCTGATGAGAGAGTTCACTCAAGGGCCTACTTCAAATAGCACAAACACAAAATGCCATGAGTTGGGCTCCAGCGCATCCCATCTGCCTTGTCACTCAGAGAGCCCTCCCTGCCACCTCCCAAAGCACACAATGGAACTTTACAGCACTGAGCTGTGCAAACACCTTTCCAGTGATAGACCTCAAAATGACAAAAGATACTTCTTAAGTTTCTCCTAAAGCAACAACAACAAAATTAATTACACTTCAGAGATGTTACACAAGGACCAAGGGACTTGTATAAACTGCTAGGCCAAGTGCATGTGGTCCAAGCGGTGTTAAGTTCCAGCATTATTAACAAGAACTGACCCACACCCAAGTAGTCTGGAGACCACTGTTGCTCCCAAATACAGTCCACAAAGATGTCCTAGAAATACCGTGCAAGAGAGATACATACAAGGAGACCATTTTATAAATTGTGATTAATTCATAATGCTTCACAAAATAAGGTCTGGCTTTACAAATACTTCCAAAAAAGTGAGAACAAATCAAAGAATTTAAGAGTAAATGCATACAATTTATGCATGTTAACTCCCCATGAAGTCTGAAGCCAAGCAGCTTCAGGGTGCTGTAGCTGTATAATAATTTTATTGACCTATATCAGTTTTTTTTTCCAGTGTGTTTCTCGTGTACTTCCCAGATAAATTTCTAGGATATGGTGGATTTTTACACAGTATCCTCCTCCCTGAGGCAGAGTCTTAGTGAAAATATATCTACCTCAAACTCTCTGACCAGCTATATTTGAAAGCTTTCACTGGATTATGCAGAAAATCATTAATGGTGACAGACTTTACACATCAAAGATTCTGCTACTGCAAGCATTTCAAGCAAAGCACCAAAGATAATACAGGCAATGTTTCCCAGATAGAAAGCCAAGTACTTCAGTAAGAAAATATTAGTTACCTGTCTCACACCTCTGAACTACCTCACATCCCCAGTCCTACCTCAGGTCCCTACTGCGTATACCAAAGTAACGTTCTCAGAGGTATCTTCTCTTCTGTTGTACCTGTACACTTTGATATAAACATAGAGAAAAAAATAAAATAATCAATGTTTACAGACTAAATGGGCTCCATAATGGATTTTCAAGAAGAAATGTAACTCACTGCTGATCTCCACTTGGACACTGAGCCATTGACCACAACTCTCTGAGCATGACCATCAGCCAATTCCTTATCTAGCAAGTGGTCCATCCATCAAATCGATTTCTCCCTACATTCTTGTGGTTAGAAATGTAACCCTAGTTATTTTTTGTTGTCTAGTGTACATGCATTTCAGTATAATTTTATTTGAAAAGAATTTTTAAGCAGTAGATGAAAGGTGAAGAACTGGATGCACAAGAATGAGCAGCATTAACTGACACACCGAATAAAGTATATTCTTTTAGTTATAAAGTCACCAGTTAGGTGCAAGCAACAGAAAACCAGAAAACAAAAATCACTGCTCAAGATTTCCTACTGTCTGATACCACTGTGTGAATGATCAGAATACAATTTAATTGGGTTGACTTGTGCATTAGGTTGCATTATGTTCCAAAACAGATTTTAAAAAGTTGACATTTGCACCTGTACTTTTCATGTCTGAAAAGCTCATGCTTATCAACATATTTTATCAGTTATTTACTTTAAACACAAAAGAGCACTTAACACCTACTGATACCCCAGAAGAGATTCCATGCAACAGAACATGCCAACACCTTAATAGTTGAACTGAATATTAATACCTGCTATGTTTTTAAAATTGGATTTTTAAAAAAATCATTGAATCTTTTAAATAACAAAATTTGTTGAAGTCTATGACAGGAATACATTTGTTTTGATATGCATTTGTTCATAAAATATCGACGCTGAGAATATAATGCAAGTTACTAACTTTATGAAGCCATCTGTATTTGAATGTCAAATGTTAAAAACAAACTGAGAGTGCTAACATCTAGACAGTGTTACTCCAGGAAGGACTTGCTTTATCTTGAAAGACAGATACCATTATACTACTTTATAATTAGTTAACAAATAAAGAAAACAGCACTGGATTGCATTTCATTTTTAAAGAAATGATACAACCCAGATATCTCATATTCTGTCTCTTGTGCTATTTTTGCGTTTGTGTCACGGGACTCCTATAAAAAAAAATCTTACTGTCTACGCCTCTCTGTTCTTCTCCTGGACACTCAATTTTAAATTTCATTTCTTCGGGATTTCATCTTCTTTCTTTCAATATTGAGTCAAGAGCAGTGTTTTACCACCTGAATTCATACCCTTTAGATATTATCAGGGAGACTAGAACACCTATATCCATAATGTCAGTAGAATACATTTCCTCATCAAGCCCAAATACAAAAACCAGACTGGAGAACAATAATTCAGTTTAATAGCAATACTCAAAGTGCTGATCTTTTAATTATTATTATTTTCTATACTTTTGACATCTGCACATTCCCCACTGGAATACAGGGAATTAATTTTTATGGTTTCTGAAAATAGGAATGCATTTATTTCTCTTTGTATGTCCGACCCCCTCCACCATTACCAAATATTAGTTTTCATAGAACAATACTGTTAACACAACATTTAAGTTGTAATAGTGTGGTGTATTTGTTTGCAATAAACCTACAGCATACTTCATTAAACAGTTATTTGAGTCTAGCAAAATGTCTGAACTGAAGAATGTCTGGAAGTTGTTTTTTTTTTCAAGTCCTTGTTTCATTTCTTTTGTTGTCAGATGGTGACCAGCAATGGTTACTGCCTATTCCTCTTACAATCATAGAATCATCCAGGGTGGAAGTCCAAGTCCTTTTCTGCATAACTCTTCCCCGGCCAGCCAGCCAGCCCTGACACTATCACTGCAAGGAGATCTTCCTTCTCAGGTTAAAGACATCTGTCTTTACTGAATTTAATTGGATTCCTTTCAGTCCATTTCTCCAGTCTGCCTAAGCCTCCCTGAATGTCAGCTCTCCGTAAAAACTGTCAGTTATGCCACCTCCTCCTCTCTAATCTGGAGCCGTTTACAAGCTTTATGACAGTGCACTCTTCTGTTATTGATTAAGGTTTTGTACCTTTATCAATAAAACCTGGGAAAGGCCCCTGACAAAAGATACTTGCAAATGGCCCACAGAGCATGAACCTTCAGCTACCCTGTGGAACCCAGTGTTCCAACAAACTTTCTCACCTGTTTTTTCACCCATGGAGACCACAGCATCCTAACTTGAAAGAAGAATACTGCGGGACACAGCATCAAAAAGCCTTGCTGAAGTCAAGGTAGGTGATATCTACTAACCTCAATCACAGAGCAATTAATTTAATTATACATGGTGATCAGATTAGTCAAGCATGATTTGCCATTAGCAAAACCACAATGCCTCCAAAGGATCCCACCCACTTCTAAAGAAACCAAACTCTGCCTCCTCCTGTTTGATTCCTCAGCCATGTCCATCTCTGTGCAAGCAATTATTCCCTGACAGTCTATAAGCCAGAAGATTTAAGTTTTGCTTCAGAGTTTTTCCTCAGATTTGACAGTCTGCTGACAATACTTTTCTGTCTGTCATCCAAATTCTGGAATCTTTTCTCCCAACATTTTTTTTTTCTCTCTCTAATCTGTTTCAATTGCTCACCATTCCAGTAAGAAAACATTAATTTAGAAAGAATATAGACAAACTGACACAGTAGCGCTTTACCTGGCAGATATCACACTTTCAAAGTAGCATTACTACTTTTGGGAACACTGCAATTTGATCAATAGAGCTCAAACTGAAATGATGAAAAAACTATAGAAGTCCACGCACATTAGAGTTTTCAATTAGTATTATATATGCAGGCAACAGAAGCAAAGTCTTCTAGACAAAACACTAAATACAGCCTAAGTCTATTCTCACACAGTGATTTTAAAGACTGTCATAGTAAGCTGGAAAAAATAAAACTGTTCACTCATTGCAATATATAAATACAGCTTTCCTGCACTGGTACTCCAGCTGCCCCTTTAGGAGTTACCCTAGGTACTTCTACAAATTGCAGAGCTGAGACTGCTCAACTTCATTGTTTTGCATGGGATGATCTCTGGACCAGAACATACAGTATTCAGAAGTGACCAGAGCTGTCCCTTTAAGCTGAAATGTTTGTTGAAAAGCCAAAGAACCATGTTACAAGGAGGATGTTCTCAGAGAAGATAACTGTGTAACTGCACTGTTACACAGAAAGGATGCCTTCTTGAACTCTTTGAAAGGCATAAAATGGGTTGCAGCACTTTTTCTACCATGTTTCAAAGCTCGGATATATTGCCCTGTAGCTAGAGCTAGGGAATCTCTGAGAGGAGAAACAGTTACACATCTCAATGTGCTGAAAAAAAAAAATATCAGTACTAATAGTGACTACTGACTTGAAAAATGTTTGTCTGATAGCTTCCACTGATGGGCTACTGCAATAATATTGGGAAAATTACAGATTGCTTATTGCTACTTATAAACAAAATTCAAGTTTCCAATGGTGAAACCAATTTCACCAGACTTAACACTAAGCACATTTTTTTCCAACTCAACCAAGAAGATAATCACCAAGGATAAAGAAAAGCACTAAAAGCACTACACATATTTGTAGGACTGAATACAGACTAGCTATTTTAAAAATTTACTTTTGAAACAAAGCTGTTGGGAAGCAGAAACAAACATTGACAGATGACTGTTCCATATTTACATACACTTAAGCAAGACCGTCTAATTGCTAATATAATTTTCCCCATTAGTAGAAGTGCTTGCAGACCAACAAATCCACTCAAAATACAGTTGAAGGCACGATACTGTCTTCACAGCTGTTGTGACTACAGATACAGTGATTTTAGTGAAGTTTGACTACTTACAGCGACTGAAGATCTGGCCTTCCAATTTAAATTCTGTTTTGACTTTGAGTAATTTTGTTGAGGTCAATAGAACAGGGTTACTCAGGACATAAATTTGTCCCAAGGGCTTTTGTTGCCTAAGCTATATTTATATTACATTAATGTATAAACAAAAAATGCCTAACAAGTTCCAGTAAAGCAATTCATTTAATTAGTTTGTAACTTGTGCTTATGTCTCTCAAGGGTTACTGAGGGTCAAATTAGAGAAACATATTTCTGAAAAGCACAACTCCTGAAATAATAAAAGTTTAGTTACAATTGTAAGCAGTATCACCTCTGTCTCATGACTTCTAATAGTCTTTTAAATGACTAAATGGATTAAAATGAAAGAATAAAGTACATTAAGAGGAAACTAGTAGTTTTGTGAGTTTTCATAAATAGAAAAAACCTCTAGTTAATTTTTTTCTAAAAATCAGAACATGAGAAAGCCACACAAAAGAAAAGTCAGACTTTCTTCATATATGCTAATAGGAAAAAAACCCCAGACAATTCAGATGTAAACAAAAAGTAAGTACGGTATATCTTGTTCCATATGTAACCTATCCCAGTCTGAAGTTGAAAATTCAGTAAAATTTGCATTATATAGGTCATATACAAGCTAGCAGAATATGGGCCTAGAAATGCCATCTGAACTGAGCGAGATGTTTTAAGTGGTGCCATTTGTCACACAGATGAACAGAGTGGCCCTGTCTTCTTTTGCAAGCAGAGGCGTGTTTTTAAAATGAAAAGACAAAAATTCATATAACCTGAAGGTCAAGCAATAATGCAAAACATGCATTATCTACAAGAATGTTAGCATACAGAATTCGTATTAACTAAACCTGCCAGAGAACTCTAAGTAGCCACTAGAAATAAAATTAAAATAAATTATCAAAGGTCTCCATGCACCAGTTGTTCATTTGGATAACTATAAAATCTGATACCAGCTGTTGATAACTCTCATTTATTGAATTTATTAACAAGCAGCAAGAATGTGCTTGTTGCGTTACATGACTATGCATACTGAACAAGTGCTTCAATTCAATTCAACCTTACTTGCTTTTATTTTATGTACTCCACAACCTTTCACACAATGCAAATATGTGAATTTTTTTTTTTTTAGAACCTATTACATCACACATTGCATTTATCAACACAACTATGAGTAGCAGAAAAATTGAAAGAAATAGTATGGAAGTGAAATCTTAAGCCTAAAGAAAACAGATCAATCATGATTTTCACACAGCTACTTACAGCATGTAGATCACTGGATTTATATGTTACTATGTCAAACATCTGGATTTTTTCACGCTAAATATGTAAATCACTTCTTCAACAGCTGCTGACAAAGCATGAACTTTGAAAGTGGAGATCAAAAGGAGCAAGACAGTAAAATCTGTTTTATTCTGGTTAACAACACAAAGCATGATGCTTCCATACATAGCTAGAATATCAAATGATGTGGGCAGCCATAATCAGATCAACTTTAATGGAGAATGACAGAAATACATATTTATGAAATACAGGCAAAAATGGAAAAATGCCACTGACATAGTTCATGAAGTATAGCAATCCCTCATAATACGCAAGTATTTTTGATGTTGCTTTTTGGTTTCACTGTAATATTATGTTTCTAATTTGTTAGTGTAGATAAAGCCTTAATTTGTAACTGTAAATAAAAAGTCCTTTGAATTCAAAAAGGAATTCAACCAAGTCACACAGTTCAAACTGAAATAAAAGGAAATATCATTGTTTCTGATTAATAGGGGAAGAACAGCTGGCACTTATTATGTCTATGTACTACATCAATCACCAACAACACAAACTATGATAAATCTACCTTCTGTCCCTATAAATATAAAGCTGCTTTTCCTAGACCAGATTGTTAGCTTATGTAAAGGAGTAACACTCAAAATCCATCTCTCTTTCTTCTAATCAGTTGAAATGATTTACAAGGCAGAAAATTTACCTATTTTATTTTACAAAATTTACAGATTTTTTTTCCCCACCACAGTGATTGCATTCTGAACAGAATATTCTTACAAAACTGGTAAAAAGGACCATTAATAAGTCTGACTGATTTTGGTCAACATTGCAATTACAATAGATGCCACCTGTGCATATCTACAGAAGCTAGCACTGTTTATAAACAGACTATTTTAACTGAATAATGACAAGAATGCAAAGAATAAAGGTGGTGGTGCTCAGGATGTTACAGTAAGATGGGAATCACAGAATCACAGAATGGCCTGGGTTGAAAAGGACCACAACGATTATCTAGTTTCAACCCCCCTGCCATGGGCAGGGTCACCAACCACCAGACCAGGTTGCTCAGAGCCACATCCAGCCTGGCCTTGAATGCATCCAGAGATGGGGCATCCACAACCTCCTTAAGCAACCTGTTCCAGTGGGAAGGACATATATTCTCAAGAACTGATGAAAAAATACACAAACTGTTTCCCAGTATGATTTTCACATCTGCTGAGGAAAGAATGAAACAGAAGAGATTTTCCAGCAAGTTTCTGTTGTGTACTTACAACATCTTTCTGACAGAGAGAAAACTTGTTTTAAATTTGAGTCAAACTATATGGGAAAACTTAGTCCAAAAAGTGAAGGAGGAAGTCCAGCATTTGATTGAAAAGTCCATTAACCTTCAAAAGAAAGCTGATTATCTACTTGATGGAGAGAAGTTTATTGCCAGATAAATCAGAAGACACACTTTTCAGTCTCTTTTCTGACCAAAAAAAAAGTCAACTGCAATCATGCAATTGCAGCTGACATGATTAACACAAAGACCTTCATTTGGAATTGAAAAAGTACTAAGTGTTCTTCAATGTGTTAACCTGGATGCTTTAAAAATCAAATGCCTTTCTCTAGTTTTCTCTAAGATACATTCAAATCTGACAGAAACAACAGCAGAGCTCCTTTTGCGACAGGGAAGTGGTTCACACTGATTACAGACACAGCAATAGGAATCAGATCACTTGGGATAAAATCTCTGCATGGTAATAAGCAGCAGTCCAAGATTTTTATGTGGGGAAGAGCCACGCTTCCTCCTTGCAACCAATAACTCCAACTCATGGCTCCTGATACTCTTCTCCCTGTACGGTACAATTTCAGCATGTAGATACAGTGACCACATTCAGATAGCTTTTGCTGCTAGACTTACTGTAGATACTCTGTAAATCCCCACCTCCTTAGAGTAATGAAAGTTTGCAGCTAAAAACTGTGATAGTTGCACACAAAACACTTGTATATGCTGCTGTGTTTTTCTGTTTGTTTTCTTCACAATCCTACCCCTACACACGATTTTGTGAGGTGCCAAGGCTATAGGAATCCACTAGAAGAGACTGATAAAGAAATAGGCCCTTTCTCCAACGTGTTGCACTGGTTAAGAAGTACAAGAAACGGAAGCAGATGCAGAAGCACTTCCCCCTACAATTATTCCTGTGAAAAATCTGTGTCATTTTTTCTGCCAGCTCAGATGCCTAACCCCTTGTTATCTTGGGAAGCTTGTGACCTCAGTGTGAATTACAGGCTTCGTTTTGTCCACTCCACATATCATTTTGACTTTGGTTAGACTTTTTCCTTGATATTCTAAGATGCAGGAAATACAATCTAGAGGAAATTACCACAAAGATGGAAGCAAAACTGTTGTAAAACTGTACCCTACATCAATGGTTTACTGTCAAATTGAGCATGACCGTGCTCATGGTGCTATGCTACTTAACATCTTTATAGATTTGGGTGGTGAAAGAGGGAGATACTTACAAACTACACAGTCAGCTTCTTTGTGATAGGCTGAACAAACTTTGGGGGAGAGGATCAGAACTCAAAAAGAATGTGGCAGAGGAGAGAAATAGAGAAAAATAAAGATGATGAGATTTCATCAGGACACATCCACTCTTCAGAATTTTTTAAGCTCTGCCCTTCAAGAAGGAATACTCAAATGTACAATACGTTTGTACAAGTTGAAGAAGTTGCAGCAGCTCTTTGAAAAAGCAACCTATTAAGCCCAAGCTGAACACAATTTAACATTCACGAGGAACAAGGAACTAGCACTGTCTAGAAAAGAGAAAAGTGAGGGGGAAATAAAGAGCAAATCGCTCAGGAAAAGAAATAAGCAGTTGTAGATGTCCACATTAGCCAGAACAAGTAGTAGATTAACAGTACTAAACATTCTCACTGGATGTTAGGAAGAAAAGAATTGCATCTAATAATTTCCTTTCCTAGAGGTCTGTACACATGAGGATATAAACAAGGTTTTCTATTTGTCTTATAACAGCTTCCCTTTTACTGCCTCATATGAAGATCCTACCACATTTTTTTGTTTTTATTAAGCCAGTGTCTTGCTTTATTTGCCAGTCTTGTGGTAAAAATTACCGACACAGATTAAATCAGAGTAAGCAATCAAGAAAAAATTCTCTAATTGAAATATACCAATATATCTTATTTAAATTGCTACAAGCTAACGTTCCAAGTATACATAACAAAAAAAGGGTGTGTTAATCCACAATATCTTTCTTTCACAGGCCTCAGCCAGATTCAGTGGACGAAATACTGCCTCAGAATTGGTGCAGACAGCTTTATTTGGGCAGCTACAAGATACTTAATCCTAACAGTGGAGTTTAACTCCATAAAAAAGTTCTTAAGTGTGTGAATACATATATACAATATATATACTAGAAGAAGAAGTGCTTACAGAATACACGTGGAATAATCAGTAAAAAAAAATCAATAGATTGATTTTTCAATAGATATGTGTTAGACAAAACCATCCAACAAAATTTCTTTCTGAAAGTATATGAAGCCCTTCTAAACTATTATTTTGTATTACAATTAAAAAATGACCTAACAAATGTCATTTAAGCATCTGTTCCAAAATCAAGACTTTGTCTAACAGACTGCCACCTGGTACTTTAAGAGGCTGAGGGTAAGGAGAGGAAATAAAAGGTAAACAGATCTTCTTATGAGTAATGAAACAATTTTAAATGCTTGTTTTAGAAGCAGTATCACTCTCACAGGGAATGTAAATACAATTTAAAATGTAAGCGTTCTATTTATTTTTGATGTCCATAGAATTTATGATGCCTCTCAGACTACAAAATCCTCTCCAACCGTGTAACACAACATACAGAGGTATATATAAAAGTGAATAGGAGAACAAGCAGAAACATATTTGGGGTTAAATAAACCACAAGGGAGTCACAGCAGTGAAATGTAATCTTTCAGCCAGCAACACATGCTTCTATCACTCTCTGGCTACTATTTCCATTCATGAATTCAAACTTCAAATTTCTGCGCTGGGTCTGTTTAAAAATTGGATTTGTGGCTCGCCGCAAAAATGACCCTTTATTCCAAAGTGCATTACATAGACACCAGTGTGCAACAAACACACATATACCTGCTTGATTTACTGACTCATTACAAGAATCTGAAGTTCTTTAGCAGAAAAAGTAAAGTTTAGTTTTAAAATGTTACATTCACAACAGACAGAAGTGTGGTGAAATGGTGCATATAGAGCTGGTGCATGTAATATTGAGGATCTTTCTGAAGTCAAAGTTTTGCACTTAGATAGAAGATTCCTTACTAAGCAGTTTAAACTGGAATAGAAGTTATGACATCACTTTCTAAAATCACACTGCCCTTTTACTTCATAAAATGCTTTGTGATAATACAGTAGCCTTACACTGAAATAGTGAAAAATAAGGAATTTTGTTAGCTTAATGAAATAATAAGTAAACTGCAATATAAAGCAACACAATATAATCAAAAGTAATAAAAAGTAGTATCTTACTATCAAGTAGTGTAGGGCACAGCAAAACAGAGAACAAATCCCCCTTCTCTTAAAAACAAAACCAAGAAACTCCCACAGGATGCTAAACAGAGCGGAAGTTTTCAACAGGTTTGCACAAGTAAAGCTTCAAATTAAGATATAAGCTTTCAACAAAAAAGAGATTGATACACATATAAGCAATCTTGTTCCAAACCTCACTGCAGTCAGCAGCAAAATTTCTTCCAGTTCTGGTAGAAGATGAAGTAAACATAGAAAGGTTGCCTGAGTCTACACTTCAGAAATGGTAAGAACAATGGTAAGTGCTGACTTCATAACTTCAAAAACCTTCAGCATGTGGGTTACACAGAAAACAATCTCAAGTGGAAGATGTAAGAAGAGGAAAAAACATTAAGGGCAGTACCTAAACTCATTCAGCTTCACTGCCACGTGCAATCATTCATTCATACAGGCTAGCCCACACTTACTCATCTCCTCCAGGGAGTTTACAGGAGCACTTAGAACAGCCTTTGCCATAGACCTTCTTTGTTTAAATAAGCCTATAATGTAGTAATAATTGGTCAAGTTTATGCGTGTGTCCACTATTTATCTTTCCTGCACATCAGCACAGTGAGGAAAAAACTTGAGCAAAAACAAATGAACATGAGACAGATAAAGATTTTTAAAAACGAACAATTAGGACATGACAGCTTTATTTCACTTTCCAAATAATGTTTTAAAGTACTTGAATATTTAACTACAATATCAGTTTAAATCATAACACCAGAAGCAACTCAATCGCATTTCAAGAATTGAAAAGTGAGTCAGGAAGGAAACACTGCATTTAAATAAGTTACATTTTTGGAGCTATGATCTTCTTAGCAGCAGAAGCATTCTGAAGTTCTAAACCCGATAACAGTATTAATTAAGCAACAAAACACAGTCACTATAGCATTATGGCTTTAATCTGGAGAACCACTACAATCAAATCAGCCTATTTGATTTGTTTGACAACTTGAACTTACAGTGGTTATCTTTCATAATAATTACGTACCACAAACCTGTGGTATTTCTTTTTCGGAAGGAATTCTTCTCTATAATAAAAATCAGTATCACCGCTGCTCTAAAATAACTTCTCAAGTGTTTTTCTATTTTAAACCAATTTTAGAAAGAATAAACAAGAAAAATAATACTACCCCACTTTTATTATAATTCAAGTTCATTTTAAAGTCCTTGCATAAAAATGGAAGAACACATAAAACTCTTAATCACATACTTTTGAATGCTCTCTGAAACAGTTCCACATTAAAAATTAGCTAGCATTGGGATTCAAGTAAATGAAAACTTGAAGCTCCAAGGACCAATTTCATTTGCTGCAAGTAGAAATCTACAACAGTAAAATTCTTTTAAGATTCGCCAAGATAGCATTTACATATTCAAACTCTTCCTCCTTTCATGATACATACTGCAATAGCTACCAACAGGTAATTTCCTTTCTATTCATTGATAAAAACATAACTTGGTAAGGTTTGACTAAGCCAGAAGGAAAGATTCGACAGTAAGAAAACAAATCTGAGTCAACTAAAATGTCTAATCCATATCACCTGTTCGGACATTTGCTTGGCATGCACACTCATTTTTAAACTCCTCCACAATATTACTGGTTTGATTTTGGAGTAGCTGAGCAACAACAAATGTACAGGCATCTGACAAAATATATTAACTAAAATTAGCTTCAAAAAACCCTAAGGTTAAAGGAGAGACTGTATTAGATGTTGTATGATAAAGTTACATGGCTCTTGTGAATTTCAGCACACCAGATCTCAGGATGTCATCTACATTCCTCCATTTGAATGTGATAAAATATTTGAAGATGTGATAGAACAAACCACAGAGAAAATCAGAATAAACAAACATATTCAGTGCAACGAGAGGGGTGAGAACTACTAACAGCTTGACTGCCTTTATTCATAAAGCAGTGAGGATTACATCTCCTTACACCGAGTCTGTTTTGCCTGTGACAGCAATTGAGAAGTGATGCCCCTGTCCTTATCTCAACTCACAAGACCTTCTTTATTGTATTCTCCCCCTTGTCTCGCCTTCATAAATGTCACTTCAGTTGCACTTACGGGATGGGAAGGGGACTGACTGGCTACAAGGAGCACTTTCTTGAAGTGTTTCACAGCAAGTGCTACCAGTTTTCCAAGCAGAGCCTCTTAGTAAGGAAATAAAAGGAAGATCAAAAATGCTCATAGCAGAACATCCATGTCACTGCTATTCTGGCCTGCAATTTCAAAGCAGCATAAAAATATATTAAAAAAAAAACAACTAAAAAAACATTAAAAAACATAAAAATATACGGAATAAATTTGAATAGTTTAACTAAAAAATGCGAATCCAGTATTCCAGGACTGGCCATTAGCAGCTTATTAGTGTTTTTCTCCATTCTTATTACTGACCAGATCCTTCATCTTTTACTCAAAAATATAAACAAGAGTAAAGTCTTCAGATTTGTACTGATAGGGATATTATCAACGGATTATGTTCCTTTCTACACATGGATCTGCATGTACATCTGTAGATTATGACAACATGGGGATCACGTTATTCCTTCATGTTAGTGCAGACTACTGGCTTAACACAATTATTTGAGATATATCCCTAACGTAACATTAGCCGAAAGAATCTTATGAAATTTATTTTAGTTTATACCCATTAAACTCTTCAACAAATTAGAACAATTCATCTATTTTGATATATAAATTGTACCCCAGCTTGTTTAGCATGCTTTGTTTCAGAAAAGTGGTGTGTTCATACTGAATTATGAAACAAATTATCTTTGTTGCCTAAAAATGCTGTGTGAAAGAATAATTTATGGTTTTTTTCTTTAATAATATTGCTAAATTTTGTTTTCATCTTCCAACACAACCTTTACTGTTTTACTTACAACTTCTGGATGCAAGCACAATTCAAGCTTTCCCATATACTCCTATTAAAAAACATAGCAATAACAAAAAGCTCTCAAAAATATAATACTTCTTCCAAAACCAATAAAGTCAGTTGGACAGAGGTGCCCAAATTACTGACTTGATTTGACTCTGTAGAATAATTCCTTCAGCATGTAGCTAGAGCTTAATCCCTCCTATCCCCTTTTTCAAATACTTGAAGATATGAATACAAGGAAGGTGGGGCTGCATTAATTGCTCTTCCTTTCAGATTGCTCATGTAAAGATCACAGTTCTTTCTTTGCTCAACTAGAAACAGGCACGTCATGGTGATGGCTGTTCTATTTTACTAATATATGATAGGCAAACGTTCACTCACACAAAAGAAACATCTTTGCTTGTAAGAGGACATGTAAGGACAGGTAAGAAGCAGCACATAATCTCCAGTTTTGTCCACGTGATGAAATATATATCCCTTCCAATAGAGATGTACAGCTGCACGTTAGTCATTGATGAGTGTCTCAGGAGAAAGGCATGCTTGGTTACATCATGCAAATAAAAGAGACTTCTGTTATCTGTTGATTTGACAGGAAATAATTACATTTTGGCCATGTACAATTATATCTCAAATAATTATCACATTGTCTCACATCATGAAAAATTGAATCATTCCATCTTAAAATACAAAGAAGTCTCAAGAAGGCATGAAAACAAGAACTGTTTTTATGCCCATGATGCCAAACTTTTTCTGAGAGCTGCAAAATACCAAATAGGAAAAATACAATTATATACACTATCTCTCACAAAACAAGAACTGAGTGAAATCTAAAGAAACAGCCAAACAGCACATTGAAAACAAAGAAAAGTGAGTTCCTCCTCCCTGACAAGACAAATCCATTGTGCAACCAAGGCTCATTGCCCTGGATTGCTGCAGAGGCCAGGGATTTGGAAAACCTTGGGAGATGACTGTATAATTGGGTAACAAATGTGACTGGCTGGAGTCTCTCTGCTTCAGGCCTAAACTGCTGCCTGATGGAGGAAAAAAAAAAAAAAAAAAAAAAAGATCATCTCTCTAAACACAGTCCTTCATGTTCCCAGTATTTACAATCAAATTAAATGAAAAACTAACCAAGTTTTTTTTGTACTTGCAGTTTGGCATGTCTTGATATGCGTGTCTGTGTACAAGAAAGTTACGCTGCTTGAAGAGTCAGGTGCCACAGAAATAGATCACCTGCTCCAAACACTTTCGTGCTATGGCCATTCATACATCACAGCATGCAGAATCTAGCATCTTGTAAACTTGAAACCATTTTCCTGAGAGCACATAGATTTGACAAAATCAGAAGAGATGCTAAAGTCAGCATTTCCCATGTCAGTTTATTTCATCATTCAATCACCCCTCATAGCTCAAAAAAAAAAAAAAGCTACTGGTACTGACTTCAGGTTTTTATTCTCTGTTACACATTTTGTCGTATTATATTTTCTCTTTTCTAAAGACATCTATATGTTTTTATCAGTCACCTTTTGATCTGTTTTTCTTTAACACTTTTTACTCGCACTAGAAGTTATTTTCCTCTTTCCCCTTTTATTGTTATGCTTCTCTCTCCCTCATCCCAATTTGTCAGTGTAGGTTCATCTGCAGACTTCCATATAAGGAGAGAAGGGTACTTCCCTGCTGCTGCTTACTGCTTTCCTTTCCACATTAGGTTCTTATGACACTTTGCCAGATGCAACACTCTAATGAAGGATCACACAGAGATATACTTCCTGGGGCTCTTAAATCTTTCTTCTAGCATTACTTATCAAAACATAGTTGTCTATGTACCAAGTATACTCAACTCTTAAGCACATGAAGGCAAAACCAACCCAACGTATATCATAGTTTTGTTTGAAGTCCCTATTTTGCTTTGGCTGACCCATACGGTTTTGGGTGTTTTTGTTGTTGTTGTTTTGTTTTCCGCATGTTTGGGACTGCCAGTAGTTTATATAGCAGGATGAAAATAAAACAATCTTCTTAAACTAATACTCCATTCACCGTGGTCTTATACTAGAAATGGAACGGAAACTGTATAAGATATAGCAGATAAATAACATAGGAAGTACTTTTGCAACAGATGTTTGGTTTTTGCTCCCCCTATTTTATAGGTTGACATTTTATAGGCCACGTAAAATTCTATTGCAATTTATTACTAACTCTATCCAAATTATCATGGTACAACAGTTGAACTACTAAGATAAAGTTCTCAAGCTTTCAAGAAAGACATTTTATCAGCTAATACTTTGTTTTTGCAAATGTTAATTACCAGTCATAATCAGGAGGCCTGACAGGGTCAGCATTATCAAGCTGAAAAATTAGAGCACTCCATTTGATTAAAGTACAGGTTTTAGTTGATTCACTTCCAACTTCCTCTCTAACAAAGTTGAACAGCCTCTTATCATTAAAGTAACAACAACAACAAAGACAAAAATAAATAAATAAATCACACCACAAGTGGGAAATATGGGGAGTTGTATTCTGTGTCTCTCACTGGTCATATTTTCTATAGAAGAACAGCTTGGACTGCTAGAGTGGAGAACTACATTTCAAGTACAAATCAACTATTTACTTATTTCCTTACTTGTGGCCTACTAAAAACATCTTTTTCTCTGATCTAAAGCAGGGAGACACATTCAGTTACACTTCAGTTTGGAGAAAATATGAGAAACAAACAAGGTCACTGTGAATCACTTTTGACTCAGATGAATTCACAGAAATGAGTTATTGTGACAACGTTGACAAGTCTCATTTCTCCACTCAGAAAGAAAATATTAATTAAGGAAAAACAAAGATGGGGTCAGATGAGTAGGAACAGGAGTGAAAGAGAAAACATCTATAGTAGTAGAGTACAGACAATTGGTTCACTGGCACTTCCACAAAGATCTCTGAGTGTATTTAAGGGTAAATGTATATAACACCACATTTAATTATGAAAGGAACTATGAAAATCTATAATAATTCATTAGCTTCCATCAGCACAGATGAGGGAATAAAGACCTTGAAAACTATTTGAAGGTATCAGATTAATAAAAGGAAGATTATTAACTCGATCATGTCTGCCTCATGTATACCTTTATTTACTTCTATACATCAAAGTAGTAAGACAATATTTAAGTGAGAGGATGAGAAGTTAGCTCAACTCAGTCTACTAGCCATTCACACCAGATAGAGTAGACAGTGTGATTTGAGTGCAAGTCAGACAACTAATAATCTGAAAAGATTCTCTGCATGAAAAAAACAGTTTTGGCCTGAAGATACGTCTGTTGTAAGTGCAAACTGTTCTCCTGATAACGCACATTTGCTCTGTTCCACTGCAGTAGATTTCAATAACACATTAACATAAGAGTATACTGACTAAAACTTGACACTTACAAAATATTAATGAAAAAGGAAGTAAGTATTCTCTAATCTTAAAATGTACATAGGTATGATATTCTTATAAGTACTGTAACATAATTACAAACTCCTAAAAAACTTGTCCATCTGCTATTAGCCTCTCCCTCCACATTTACCAGAGTTGACAAGAAAATTTCAGGCATTGTATAAAAATTGGCAGCTAGTTTTAACAATAGGCATATATTTAAAAACAAAACAAAACTTCAAATTATTTTTCCCTATGATTCTTCTAATTTTAACTGCCCAACTGGAAACTATAAAATTAGTAGAGACTTTCCCATGAGAAAAAGATAGAGTCACTCTACTTTAGCTATAGCAGAATTGTTAGCTGACAGTTTTAAGAACACATCAGATATATTGAAAACAATACATATTTAAAGGGGGCTGTGTATATATACACACACACACACGCATTCACACATTTTTGCATATATACGGATACACACACTTTGTGTGTATGTGCACGTTTATGTGTGTCTATACATATAGGGTGGGAAAGGCATCATTATATTCTACAGCTAAGTCTAAATTAAGCAACAGCATCCGGATACTGAACAATACATTAAAATAAAAGTACATGACCTCAGAAAATTCCATGCTAAAATTATCTCTCCCCTTACATATCACCATATTAGCACTGAACAGGAATAAAGACTACAGTTGGTATTGGGTATCAGATGTATTGATCTCAGGCAAGGTTTATTTTTTTTTAAATATACTTTAGATTCTCAGCACAGAATATCATATATAGTGCTCCTATTACTTACTGCTGGGGCTGTGATAATAAGTACATGGATTTTTCCCTTCTCCATCCTCCTCCCTGTTCTGCTGCTGCTTTTCATTACCCCTGTCATCCTCTCCTTCAGCCACTTGTTATTAATAACTCAGCATCAACCAACATAATTTAAATGGCAAGCAAAATATCAGCACAGCAACTAACCTGGAGAAAATGGAATACAGTTGAAAGGACTTGCTATGGTTACATGAGATACAGGCACTCACATGCATACGACTATTTAAGGCCCCCTAAATCAGTAAGCCCAATTCAAAGTGATAACTTCTGAAACTTGAAAATTAGAAGAAAAAAAGAACTTGAAACAGTGGCTGGTGAAGTAGTGTCCCGTATTCCTCAATACATGTCTCTTTCTGCCTTCTTATTATGAAGGAGTGCAAACAGCACAAATCAGTCACCTAACTTCAACACAGACAAAGTGTGATAAATCCAGCCAGTGATTCTGAGCTCATTCCAAAGATTACTGCCTTATTCAAGATCTTTTGTACTTCAATGCTATTTCTTTTATTTCATAGCAGATTGCAAAGTTAAAAAAAAAAAAAAAAAAAAAAAAAAAGGCCCCTCCAGCAGAGCTTGCCATGATTTGAAGTTATTGCTCAACAAATGTCCTGGGTTAGCAATAAGAAATGCCCTGCTCTACCTGCTTTCAGCTTCTCGTCCCTGCACCCCAAGCCCTTGTGCACACATGAAGCAAAGAGGTAAAGCAGGTTGTAGAAGTGGCCCAACATACCTACACTGTCCCAGAAGGGATAAAACAAGTAGGTCAGCAACAGGAATGCTTCTTCAGCTAGCAGCACCAAAAAACAGCTTAAGCTGTTTAACTTCACCTGAAACGCATCCCATTTTTCCACATATAAGACAGTACTTCTAGTTGTTTATTCAAAGATTTTGACAGACTTTAACATGAAGATTGATTTTTTTTTCCACTGGGAACTGTCCTAAAATCTGGTTTCATTTGCATCAAAACCACACAGCCTTTTTACTGTAGATCTGTAGCACCTTAAACTGACAGGGAAGTATGACCTGGAGTGGTAGGGAAGAGAAAGAAACAGGTGTCTGGAGGAGGAGGGAGGGGGATGAAACACAGAAGTTCTTAATGCATGGGCTTCCACCTTTCCACTTTCCAAAGAAGCTCCTTGGAGATTCTCATGGCCAGGGTGGATGGGGCCCTGGTCAACCTGAGCTGCTGGTTGACAATTGTGCCCATGACAGAGAGGTTGTAACTGGAAGATCTTTAAGGCCCCCTTCCAACACAAGTCATTCTGCGATCTGTCTATCAGCTGGATCAGTTTTGTTATGGATTCACAGCTCCCAAATACATGACAGCAAGGAACACAGAAGCAGTTAGGCCAGCATTAACACCTCCTAACCCTAAGCCCCGTTCTGCCAGGCAAGACCAGGCAGAGCATGGAAGATAGAAGATAGAACCGTGTGGGCCGATGGAGGGCAGCAGAGATGGCATCAGGGGAAGAGCAGAGCTCCTAACACTCCTGCTGGACGCAATGCCCATGCCCACTGCAGATGTGGATGATATAACTGTAAGCATTTCTGGTAGTCTCGTTAACGTTGCTGGAAATTACACACCTCCAAAGTGTATTAATACTACCAAAAAATTAATAACAAAAAAAAAAAGGGAATTTTAATTCTAGCGTTTTGTAACTTCTGAATGCTTGATTTTATTGGAATAGCAAACCAGTATCCATTTTCACATACTACATTTAAAGTTACAGTGTCCATCAGTACTAATAGGTACTACTTGGCTGTAGAGTGGCACATTATTTAGATGGAATCACAGGGAAAACAGGGATTGTAAATCTTCACTGTAGCAAGAAAAAGGCTTTCAGACACTGAACTCACATCACTGACAGACAAGTTCCAAAGCAGAAGGTAAGCAATACTTGCTTATATGCCCTTAGTTTAATACAGATCACATTCATTTCAGTTATAGTACTTCCACAGAACGCATCCGAGTAACTGCTTCCACTCAACATTAACACAAATAACAAATGACCAGGGGACTGCTGTACAAACCATCAGCATAATTTTAGCTGTTCAGGAGCTGCGTTAATACCGTTACAGTAATTAAGCTGCTTACAAATGCCATTAACCAGATCTCTCTCTCACTACACAGAACACACCCTCCGCACTAACTAATCACAAAAAAAGCTGAGTTGGAGCTTAAGAGTTGATCCTGCACCACCTTCTGCAGCAGGCACAACTGGCTAGTTAAATTCACAGTGTGGTCTGATATCACCAGTTCTTCACTGGAATATCACTGAACTTTATATGCATATAGGAAAAAAGTATAAAATGTAAAGTCAATAGTAGATAACATGACACTAAACCAAGAATTATTTCTCTGTAAAGTTTTTCCCTCATCTTTTAATTCATATAATTTCTTATATACAAAAATTTAACAAATTCAACAGGTAATTTTTCTGCTGACTAAAAAGTTATTTTTCTCAGAAGAGCAAAATTTCAATAACAACAAAAAAAAAGATATCAGAACAAGATAAATAAAACATAAATTGTCTTTCTCCAGGTACAATTCTGCCACAATTTGGAATAAGAATTTGCCCCAGAATGGATGGTAGAAATTTCTCTGTTAAAATCAAAACCAAGTAGAGCCAGATAGGTTGGTTTGTTTGTTTGTTCTTTCAATCTCTGCAAAGAATTTGAAATCAATATTCCAGTCCCAGGTAAAGCACTCTCATTTCTGAGTATCAAGACACTGATTGCAAAATAATTCTGATTTTATATAAGGACATCAGCAGATAACTAGTAAGCAGTGGATAACAGTAGCTTTGCATGAAATTCAGTCACCATAATGATTACTAAAAACAGTGCTTATTAATTCCTCTTTTAATATCGTTACTCAGCTATCAGCGCAAGTTTCATGATAACCAATTAATTCCATGGCTTAGCAAAACTTTGCCTTTGCTTTAAATCTCTCAACACTGCACTTCAACCCATACAATGATAAAGTATTTGACTGCATGACAAAAACAGTAATGGATTTTGAGGAATTCATTTTACATACTACCCACGGAGGAGAAAAAAGAATAAAATCAAGGCTATTATTCTAAAACAAAAAGTAAGTTTTACTTGTTAATTTCTAAAATAACTTTTGTGTCAGTGTTAACATGCAGGATTCCAAGGAACAAAAGAGTAGAAAACATTAACTGCAGAAATTGTTATTTCAAATACTGCAAGTCATCAAAATAAGAAATGCTCCTGATAGAGTCATAAAATAACTCAGAATCTACAAACCATTTGTGGTGTCTTCAGTATGGATCTAGAAACATCCACGGACAAGCGGACAGTAAAGGCAAGGTGCACAAAGGCATCCTCTAATACCCTGAGTCTGACAACTGGAGATATTCAGAGGGCATGAGATCTGCAGAGAGCAACTAAGTCCAGACAGTCTAAGTACCACACTGCTGAAACTGTCAGAGGCAAAACACTTGTCTAGACAGACTTAAGTCTGCCCCCATAGGGCATTTCATGTATTCTTAGACTTTAGGCTAGGCCTGGCATGCATCTAAAAATTTGCAAGCGTGAGTAGTTTCATGATAAATTTGCTTAGTCAGATGCTCCGAGTTAGTAAACATAACCAAGCTTTCACAAATCTTGCATGACAGTAACCTCTTATTGTTAACAGGTGTAAACAGCCTGTGCAAGATTGTTGGCATATTTCCGATTACTCTGAGAATAATACATCTTATTTCTTTATTAAAAAAAAAAAAAAACCAGCAGAAAAGAAAGTACTTAGACACATTAAACATACAGACCATGGCTTATAACTCGTGAGATAGCTAGCCCCAGTAACTCTCACTATGCACGTGTGGCAGGCAGAAAAACACTTTCAGAGCATAATGAAGGCATAGATTAAATAATCATGCATCATCTTGAAGCAGGCCTCTAAGAGCAGCATTTATGAGACCTTTGAGGAAGTAAATAACTATGAAATGCCTTCCTCACCCAATTCTCCAATATAAATATGGCAGTTCTTTTAAAGAGGCACTTTAATCATGCTTGTGTTGGAAATGCTACAAAATACTCTCCAATCAGGAGACTTGTGAAGTAAGTGGAATTAATCCAAATGTGATATCCCGCATCCAGAAAACTGTGAGCACTCCTGGCTCTCCCTTCTTCTTGTTACATAGTCTTAAAGAGAATCTAGAAAGCTATGAAGTCAGATGACCAAAGGTGAGGACCAGCTTCATTACCAGAAACAGGTTATATATAAAAGAAGGACTGTGTACCTCAAAAAGAGCAACTGAGAAGGAAACTCAATAAAATCACAATTAGTATGGACAGAATTGTTCCCTGCATTGGCCAGAATAAGGATGAAGGAAGATTCATACATAACTAACAGGCATCAAGCCCAAGTCAAATAAAAGGAACAGTTTTTTTCAGTTTTGTTATTGCTTATTTTAAATATATAGGCAAATAGAACATAAAGCTTAGTAGAAAAAGCTTTCTTAATAGAAAAAGCCATTGATGTTAAAAGCTTCTGTGGGCTCAATATGCACTTTGACAATATACAGGAGAAAAGTCAACTGAAACATTTTAAAACAAAAGCATCCCCTCCGACATCATTGAAGACAAGGAAGCCTACAAGCTGACCTGCTGCCAGCAGCCTGTAAGCATGTAGTGACACTTTCCATTTCTTATGCTCAGAAGGAGGTTGTCAAGTAGGTCCTGTAATTTGGCAGGGCATTGGATGGTAAGGGCATAAATAAAAAGGAAAGAAAAAGTCCAGCCAAAAATCCCAACTAAGAGGTACTGGAAGAGCCAGAAGAGTGGCTGTAGCCAGGTGCACGTTGCCATGGTTGCTCTCTCAGTAAAAACAACATGATGAACCCGGGACCCTGCAAACATCTCCCCCGCTTCCCCTGCCAGTGCCTGCTGACAGATTTTCCAGCTCCAGCTGACCACATAGCAGGAAAACACACACACAGACACACACTCTCAGCTTCAGGAATCTTCCTGAAATCTGTGGAACACAAAGGAGAAGAAAGAATGCAAGGGGGGTATGAACCTGCTGAGCCATTGCCATGGAATGGTTTGGGAACAAATCAGCTGGGTGCTGTGCAACAAGCAACTCACAGGGGAAGCAAGAATGAAACCTTTGGGAATCAGGACTCACTGGGTCTGTCTTCCTGCAAGAAGAGAGATGCCTTTGGCTAAAGGATAGCCTCCACCTGGAACAAACTGGGGGACAAAGTGCTCCTTGTTACATGCTGTCGAAGAGGTCTCCAACAACAACATCGCTCTCCACATCATCCTGTCACATCACTGGGCATCACTGTACACATATAGTAGTGGATGTGCAGTGAGATTGCTCACATTGAATACTACTGGAAAGGCCTGAAGGTCTAATCAGGCATTTCGTATGACTGGGTGCAGCCACCATTCTTCCAGTCTTATGTTACTTCAACACTCAGAATAAATACCACAAACAGACTATTCTTGGAGTAAAGATCTACTTAAAAGTTCAAGAGAAAAACGCAGATCATCCATCTGTCATAAGAAATGAGGATTTGAAAATTTCATTAATTTCCTGAAACAGCTATGCTAAAATATTCAAAGAGTTTCATTACTACAAAGATCTTTTTTATGCTGTTAATCCAGATTAATCATGACTGTTCAGTTTAGAGTTTGCCTAACTCTTTAGTTCTGCCTCATGAAATAAAGCAGCTATTTCTCCTCTCCTTTGAAGAATGTGATCCTAGCCTCTGAAAATCCTTCCCCTGTTCCCCAGCTTACTTCCTGCTAGTAAGCAAGATCACAGTTCAGTGTGCTTTTACTGTCTCATCAGTCTCTCCACAGCTATTTAGAGAAAGAAGTTCTCAGAACTCCTTTTCTTGCTCATCCTAGCCAACCAGAAACATGCCCAAATGGAAAGACAATCATTGTCCATCATTATCTTCCTTCCTGGAAAAAGCACTTCTCCAGCTTCACTGAACCTACTGTGATTCAACATTAAAGGCCTGCTGATTATTAGCAAGATTGTATCACTTCTTCCAAATCACAGAATGTTCCAATATTAAAGATATAGAGGATTAAAACAAACAACGTAAGAATCAACTCCTCACTACAAAGAAACGTTGAAATGTTAACAAGAGTGCCTTGACATACATAAATAAAATGAAATATGAAGTAAATGGTCACGTTTGTACCACAGCAGCACTCAGCCTGTTATGCAAGATCTGCTGGGAGTGGGTGGGGTGAAGAGGAAGTCGCAAGGCTCTGCTTTCATTTGGAAACATCTGTCCCTAGGCAAAGGACAAACGTCATTAATGCACTACCTCCATTTCATTGCTTAGTTTCCTTAGTTAATTATACCATCAACCTAACCCTAAGTAGGAATTCCGTGAAGCAATACATACAGTCTCTATGAACAGTCTTGGCACTATTACATTGAAAGGCAATGCAAGTTTCTATCAAGTGTATCTGCTGCCAGAAACAAATATACAGAACACAACCAGAATGATGGATGTTACATAATTTGCCTTTTCTATGTTATTTCTAATAAGAAATAGTTGGAATTACGCTCTCTGAAAAATAGAGAAACTGGAAACTTGCAGATTTCTACCCTCAGTATTACACCAGATAACAAACTATCATTTTAGAGATACAAAATACAAATGCTTTGACTTCCAGTGAGTCCTACTTGCATGGTATCCCCCTCGTCACCCAATTGCAGAAGCTATTGTACTGTCACAGTTCTCAATACCTAGCAGATGTCTGTCAAGAAGAATGACAAGTCAAGGTTTTTCTTGGAGTCTTTGTGGGGCTCCAAATGCAAGATTTGCCAAGAAATACTGACTTTTTTTTTTTTTTTTTTTTTTAATACATACCAAGAGGATATCCAAGTATTGAAAGCTAAGTTGTTAAAGCATGCTCCCCTTTAAAACTTGGTTTGGTCTAGGCTTTCCTTAGGTTTTAGGCCATTGTGAGATTTTTCTTACCCCATGTTTCTATAATACACATACAGCACAAAGCGAGACCACCTATACATGCCAGTTCCTGCAGCTTCATCATTGTTAGAGAACTTTTAAATACAATTAAGTGTAAATTTAAATTCACAGACCCAAGTCTCGGTACTTATGGCTCCTTGGGCACAAGAACAGTTTTGTAGTGTTGTCCACTTGGTCTTGCTTTGAGTTCCAGGAGGGGCCGTAAAAGGAAGCTCCTGCAAGCTGTCTTCAGCTGCTTCATCAGCAGGAATCCTGCAAAAACAGGACTCCAAGCAGGGAGCAGAAACACAGATCTCAACATCTGCTGACAGCACATCTCACACAACCACCATCAGCTTCTCCCCACATGGCTGTGTATATGGATACTTTGAGGTAATGAAGGTTAAGCCACCTACGTGGAAAGAAGGAATGGCTCTTACTTTTATTAGAATATTACAGCTCTGGCAAATCAACATTTTATCTGCAAGCGATCCTCAACCTCTACAATTTCTTTGTTTCTCTATTGTAAACATTTTTGCAGCAAACTACAGAGGTTACTACCAGCTGCATCTCTCTTGGCCACTTAGAAAAACAACAACAACAAAAAAATCACAAAATGAGTAGACAGCAGCTAACAATGCATCAAGTTCCACTTGGCCAGTTTTCCTTTAAGCTATAAACATTGGGATGCAACAAGCACATGCTGGGCAGTTGTGGTACCCACCACAAATGCAAGAAGGTCTCCTGAATTCTGGTTAAATAAAGTTGAAGAACAGCTAGACACTAACTTTGCTCCTTCTGAATGATTTCTACCAGGACATCTACTGTTTCTGACTATCTTGAAAAGTGCTGGAAATTTTCTTGCACACACACATGGAGTGCTACAGATCTCATTTGGAAAAGAACTGAGAAAGTTACAAAGCACTACAGTTATTAAAAGAAGTAATCTCTCTCTGGGAACTGAGCACAGTTCTTGAATAAAGAAAGCTTAAAAAAAATGAAACCATTTTACAGCGTAAAGCACTTTGCTCTGGATGACAATTTCAAGAATCAGACGTTGTCTATGCGTGTATTTCACTACACAGACATAAGCAGGCAGGATAACAGAGGCTGCAACACCTATGAATCAAACACAAACACCCTGTGCCCTGATCCCCAGTATAGCCTTCTGGTGTCTTCTAAGGTTCTCCAAGTTCTTTGTCAATATTTTCCCTCATCCAGAACAAAAAGCCTTACTCTCCTTTATGAGGAACAGGATGCAAAAAACCTCAAATGGGATTCAGAGTGACAGCAGCATCAAATAACTCCGGTTACTTTCAGAATCAATCATTTTTCCTTGAACTCACCCCAAACAATGTATGCACAATTACATTCAGAGGAGATATTGCATCAGTACCTTTTTTCAGGAAGACAACACATTATGTAAGACGACAAAAAGAGGAGTCATACATACTTGGGGAAAATTAAGTCTAGTTGAAATCTACCAACTACTGTTATTATTTTTTTCCAGTTGCCATTAGATGTTTTTCCTGTGCTTTTTGTCTTTCTTTTTAATGAACTTCATTCCTCTTGGTTACTTTGCTTACTGGAGCATCTTACTAAAACACTCATGCCATTGGCAATTGCAGTCTCCCCATACTTGTCAGGAGTTACAGCCACATTAGACACATTAAGAAATTTCAAAATAAAAGGACAAATGACTAAGAAACTAGGGAGACTGACATCACCATTATTACAATACAAAACTAGAACAGCAAATGACTTGTGGTTTAGCTATTTCCTAACTGAAGTCTGAAAAGCAACAAAAGGGGAAAAAAAATACCACAATGCATTACTATGAGGGCTGATCTGAAAGTAATGCCCTTTTATGATATTGACCCACTATGTCAGAGGTGGATGTTTTTGGTATGGCAGTAGAGGATGAGCCTTCCCACCAATATCCCATTACATGCTGTTGCCATGACGCAGATGGCAGCAGAGGGGCAGCCTGACAGAATGGCATCTGACACGGAATCACATAAGAAACAAAACTGTGAAACTGAATCCCTCCACGCAGAAAAAAAAATGGCACCCGGTGACATTCACTGAAACTTGCTGAATGTTTATGGAGACCAAGCAGTACATGAGAGCACAGTTAGGCAGTGGGTAGCGTATTTTAGCAGTGGTGATAGTGATGTGAAAGATAAGCCACGTTCTGGACGGCCATGCACAGCTGTCACACTACAAAATGAAGAGCATCTTGATCAGCTGGTCCACACAGGACAGAGGATTATGACTGGGGAACTGTGTAAGGAGCTGAATATCAGCTTCAATGCATTGGAAACAATGGTGGCAATGTTGAGATATTGCAAAATTTGCACCAGGTGGGTCCCATG
Source organism: Chrysolophus pictus (assembly GCA_037305975.1). Lineage (NCBI taxonomy): Eukaryota > Metazoa > Chordata > Aves > Galliformes > Phasianidae > Chrysolophus > Chrysolophus pictus. The sequence goes on along the minus strand of CM074579.1, from coordinate 46,820,050 downwards.
AATACTCAGACAGGAACAAAAAGAACAGCATATGCAAGTTTGTCAGGATCTGTTGAACCAACACAGGGCTGAAGGTGACAGTTTCCTGGATTGCACCATTACCAGTGACAAAATCTTGTGTTTAGACTATGGAGCTGGAGTCAAAGCAACAGTCTATGAAGTGGCAACATATTAATTTCCCATCAAAGAAAAAGTACAAGACACAGCCTTCAGTGGATAAAGTGATGTGCGCTGCCTTTTGAGATGGAAAAGGGGTAGTCCTTCTGTATTCCCTGAAACCCAGACAACCCACCAGCTCTGACTGCTAAACCATGTTGCTGACTATGCTGAAAGCTGGGAACTTTCAGAGTCAGGTCAGAGAAAAAGACAGCCTCTCTCTTGAAATTGTGAAATAGTGGGTCACCTCCACTGGTGCACATTTTTGCAAGAGTGGCACACAGGCTCGAGCTCCTTCCTTGTGAAAATGTGTAGTTAGTTGTGGTGACCATGTTACAAAAGAGCATTTTAATATGACAGTTTGCTCTATCAAATACTAGTTTACATGGAAATAAATAGGAGGCACTACTTTCAGAGTGATCTATGTATTATGGCACCAGAAAACCTATTGGTGACATTAACACAAAACCTTTCATATTAGGAAAACAAGCTGACAAATTTCTACATAATAAGAATTCAACAAACAACACCCTGGGATCTCTCTAAGTTATCAATGTTTTCAGTTAAAAATCTACTGCAATTTACATATCTGCATAAAAGACAGTAATTGCTGTATATATATATATATGCATGAAGGTGAATTTGGTACTATATATCACTTAGATTAAAAAAAAAAAAAAAAATCAGAGTGGAAATCATCCCTCCCCAGCCCCCTCAGCAGCAAATAACAGGTACTGAATGCTTACAATAATTAAATCAATTACAGCTATCCCAGTCATCAAACAAAATTCAAGACCTTAAATTCTTACACAACTTTGAAAGAGCCTGCATCTTTCAAACAACAACCTTACTTGGCGTTTCTTATAATTCATTCTACAAACAGCTGTAGCACATTTTTTATATTAAACAAGGATATTAAAGTTGATACCAGTCTGACTTCATATGGATTTCCTTTGTTCCGAGCATTTTGTTTTAATGAATCACTAACCACATTCCAAAAAGCAGCAGCTGAGCATGAGGTTCTAGATAGATTACCTATTCTGGATGCAGATTATCTATGGGAGATGATTGTTACCTCCACTTTAGCTACAACACCAAAACCAGCTAGTCTGGGTTTATTTTTTCTAAAATAAGTGAGTACACACATCCTGAAATAACATGTAAAAGCTTAACACACATTGAACCTGAATGAGCTTAAGAATAATATTTTTGAAGGGATGTTTCTGTAATTCTCTAAATACTACAGTTACTTAAAATAATACCCAAAGCTTTTTAGAGCCTCCAAAAATGCACTTATTTGTCAGCAGCAATCTTGTGAAAACCCTCACAGACACATAAGCGTGCTTACTGAAGATACCCAGGAATGCACATACTTAAACCAAGAACTAGAAAAAGTGCCACGAGCTCTTAGAGCTTAGCATTGCACTCTTCTCACACAGAAGAAGAGGCAAAGGCTTAACAATTTCACTTGCAGAAGCTTTTCTCAGTATTCACAGTAAGTTTTATTATATTACTCAATTTCACCTAGCTAATTTTGATACAAACCATGTCTCTAAAAAACACAGCATCTTTGCACGATCATCTGAAAAGAGAGTGGCCACGTTTCTAAAAAGGAAAGTTGCAGGAAACAAAATATTAACAGCAGGAAAGAAAAGATAATGTTCTCCCTGCCTCCTCGTTTTAGCACTGCTTGGTCACCAGGCATGAGGTTTATGAAAAGTAGCAGTGCTCCAGCGGAGTGTAAAACTTGCCTTCATCTCTTAGCAGCACATGCAGCATTGAGGCACATGCTCCATAAACTCAGAGGTGACCTTAGTAAGTTTGAGATTATACCACCAGGATGGAAAGAAAGGAAGAAATCTGAGAAACTATCGAACTGTTTTTCCTTCCACTCCCACACAGCATTTGAACTCCATTAGCCATCAACTAGCAGCATTTCATGATTTGGTCACGTTTACCATAAAATGATGGTGATAAAGTTATGTCTCAGCTGAGACAGCATCCAAGATAGATACAGCTCACTAAGATAAATAGGTCACATAAGCACACCTATTTTCATAGCAGAAAAGCAAATTACAAAGGCTGTTCTGGATTGCTGTCTGCACAGAGAGGCCCAATCATAACTTTCAGGGTTGAACCGTAGAACATTCATGTGATCAAATTTCCATTTGCTATTCTCATTCTAATGCAAAACTAGGAATTCTTCTGTATTTACAAACTCACATGGAACAGCTGATCAATATCGCCTTTGTCTGATCACATAATCCCAAAGGTTTGAGTGCAAAGCAAAAGAAGGTGTGACTGACTACAGCTCTCCTAGCTATGTCCCTATCTTCTTTCCCACTATTGTTACCGCATTACTGTTACCACTATTGTTACCATAATAACCTATTCCTGCTATTGTTACCATAATGCCATTAATTCAGTTTAGGTACATGCCAATGTCAAGCTTCCATTTCAATAATTTAAGTTCATATCCAGAACGCCCATGTAGCCCCTCCAGCTCCTTTTGAAGCTTTCAGCAAACAATAAGGTATTATTATTGAGAACATATTGACTTCCTGGGTAGATAGTGAGTACCCGTTGCATGTTCCCAGTTCCTAAAGCTTACATGAGCACAAGGCACTGAAGACACATCCATGTATCAGGCAGTGGTGCTGGCTGTGCAGACTTCTCTGTGCTGGGGGAAATCCCACATGTGCAGGAAATCCAAGAGAAATGATTTATGGTCATGATGCGCTCCTGTCCCACTGCTCAGACTGATCATCTCAGAAGTATTAATCTGAGCCCTGTCATTTCATCAAATAATGAACTTTACCCTTTGGCTGAGAGACGAAAAAAGAAGGCAGGGGGAAGGGTGGGGAATGTAGTGTTGTACACGCTTATCAGTGCCCAGTTGCAGCACAGCATGCCCCTGCAAAAGCTATAAATAATAAGTTCTTCACATCTATCTGTAACACTTCCAGGCTGTACATCTCCTAGACAACATTAACATATAACACTTACACACCCGCATCAAAACACAATACTCTATTTTCTGCCTAGATGTTCCTGCCTCTTACGTTGGAGTATCCTTAGCATCAACCATACTCTAGAAAAACCGTTCCTACAGCTGAACTTCTTAAAATAGGAGTAAAGAGGAATAAAGATGTTGTGCCAAGAGTTGGCCCAAGATGCTGTATGACCTACACTTACGTACTAACATGCAATCACAAATATGGGTTGATGGTTAGATAGGATGCTCTTACTGGTCTTTCCAACCTAAGTGATTCTGTGATTCTATGCAGCACTATAGATGGAAAGTAAAAACAGGAACCACAGCAGCCACAAACATGAGTGATCATACATTTTTTCATTCAAGTTCAGAAAGTTCAAGCTACTGACTTCTTACTGACAATATAATCACATTTTCCTTGAAACAATTACTTACAGTTTACTTATTTAATCCTATCTAATCATTTCAGACAGCCATCCCATGTTCTCTCATTGCAGGAACAAATATGCATAACACTCACTCCCTCAAACAGTTTCAGCAAAGGCAACAAACCCACAGCTGAAGACTTCCAATGGGACAAAGCCTTCTGGGATGCAGTCTCTCATTCTTCACTGCTCTCCATTAGTCAGGCATAAGAACATTTTCCTGTTAATGCAATGGCTCAACACACGCTGTCATGCTCCCTGCCCTGTCTCTTGACCTTTCCTTCTTCAACTAGTTCACAGCTCCCTTCTTTCCAGGGAATACTTGCACTTTTCGTGGTGCCCTACAGTAGCAGCTCCAAAAGGCTCTGGGCTTCCTTCAAGAAACACAGTGACCATCTACAGTGCATGCATAGATTCCCACACAGCATCACTTAGGAGAATTTCTCCACAATCAGCTGTTCTGCCTCCACTCTGTAAATACACACCATGGCCAGTTTTCATGCTTTCCACCTTTTTAGCACAAGCTCTTCTGGGGACTGGCAACTCAAACACGGGCTTCACTCACTAAATAACTGGCTTATTATAGTCACAGACTGTAGAGTAGAGTGTTGAAGCATTTTTTACCTTTTTGTAAGTTTTGCCTTTCTTATAAATAGTTTGAGTGATAAGAGGAGACGCTGGCTTGATTTTATGTTCCTATTTTTAAACACTTCGCTTTGAAGAGTGCTGGATAAACATTTAAGCAATATGATCACTGATAGCACACTAGCATTTAGAACATTACAATGTAAGCATTCGACTGTAATTAAAACATTTGGAGAGAGACTCAGTAGCCTTTTCCAATGCACAACAGTACTTGAAATGCACAAGTTCTGAGAGCAACGTATGGTCTGTAGCAGTCTGGATATCAGAAACACACGTACAGCTAACATACGCTATCACAACTTCCCACATAGCTTCAGTACAATCTCCCTTAGTTCAGTTCAGTAAAACAAATAGCACTGGTACACTCAACTTATTTCTCCAACCAGACAAAAAATAGTGTTGCTAACCTAGAAAAAAGCAATCAGAATATCAGCTTAGCCTTTAATCCGCACACTCCACCTCCCAAGCGAATAATGAATGAGCTGGGCCATGATCGCCCTCAGAAAGCATGTCGAAAATCTCCAAAACAATGAGCCGAGGGTAAGGGCTGCTATGGAGCTCAGACATCAAAGGTGTACCTAACAATGTCACATGCTTATGCTCCACATGCTGGGCATCGTTTTTATGCATCAGATGTAGCAGAAACAGCAAAACCACAGCACTTGCTGAAAGGTACTCCAGTGCTAAGGTACAAAACTTTCTACGCAAATGGAAGTTAGCACAGACTTGTGGGCATCTGTGGCTGCAAAATGAGGATTTGAGCAGAACCTTAACCGTGTACTCGGACAGAAATTTCAGCCCAAGGTGTCACGTTACACCTCCTGTAACTGTCACGCAGCAGTATGTCATCCAAAGTGTCAGTAACTCCGAGCGACTTTTCAACAAATGGCAAGGCTGGGCTTCTGTTGACACCGTCCCCCCCATGCTCCTCGATACTTCACTCTCCGGCCCTTTCTCCGGCTCCTCACACCTCCCCGCACCCCGGGCACAGCTCTGCCCTACGTGGGGAGCGCCAGGCACGGTTAGGGGCAGACGCGGCTGCAACCCATGCAATGGGGCAGCAACGGAGCTGCCGGTCAGGTGCTCCACATTTCTTGGGAAATCTGGGGATTCTCTCTCTTTTTTTTTTTTTTTTTCCTTCCCCCCAGCAACCCTGTAACCCAATATTCTTTTTATTTTATTTTTTCCTCTTAAATAAATCCCCACTCTTAAGGTCTCCTCTCCCAACTCTACTTCCCCAGCAGCATTTCCAAGGCGGAGCGGAGCCGCACGCCCGGAGCAGCTTACCTTGGGCTCCCCGACACCGGGCTCCTCCTCGTAGTAGCCGTGCCCGGACTCGTAGGCGGCGGCGACGGGTGGCTGCCGGGGTCCCAGGAGCACGGCGCCAGCAGCGAGGCAGCAGCCCAGGGAGAGCATCTCCAGCAAGTGCATTGTGCGGAGATGGCAGGGCGGAGCGGGGCCGCGGGGCAGCCGCAGGAATGCGGGCACAATTCCGAGGCTCCTTCTTTTCCTTTTCTCTCCCCCTCTTCTTTCGCTGTCCTCACCCCCCTCCCTCCCCTCGCAATATCCAAGGCTGTAAAATCCGCGGGATGGAGAAGATGCGGCGGCGGCAGCAGCAGCTCCCAGACGCCTGCAGGGAAGCTCCCAGCTTTCCCAGCCTCTTTGCAAATTCTCACCGAAGTTATCCGGACTTTGCCAGGTAAAAAAGCCACCAGGAAACCGGACATCCGAGGCTGCGCTCGCTCGGGAGCGGTGGAAAGCACAGACAGGAGGAGGAGGGAGAGGAAGGAGGGAAGCGGGACCCAGCAGCCGCTCGCAGCCGGCGCCCTCCCGCGGGGCCCGCCCGGCCCGGCGGCTGCGCGGCGCGGAGCGGAGCGCTTAGCCGGGGGCTGCGCGGCGCCTGGGGCTGCGCGGCGGCGGGCGCGGGGGCCGCGCATGGCGAAAGCGCCCTCTGCCTGCGGCTCCGAGCGGCGGGAGGGGCCACCCTTCCTCCTCCTCCTCCTCTCGCTCCTGCTGCTGCCGCCTGCCGCCGGCTGTTCAGAGAGAGACGCCGACGGTCAAGCGGAGCCCGTCTCGTCCAGGCCCAAGCGAAAAAGAGGGATCGGGATCTCGAGGGGAAAATCAAAGGTCTCGGAGGGCTGCAGTCAATCAGCTAGGAAATCGGCTGTGAAACGGCCGGATGAAGCTGGTTAAAATGCTATCTGCACTCCCTTTGGAATCATTCAAGGTTTCTTTAACCGTGATCAGCTCCTTGTTGAGCAGTGGTGGCCCCTCTGAGGCAGCGGAGCAGTGGAACATTGTGTCAGATTAAGACATAGTACCCCAAAAAGCACCCTCCTTCTGCTCACTGACAGCTTGGAGCTGGCCTCGAGCAGAAGTTCCACCCCGTTCAGAGCCCAAAATAAACAGCACGGATGCTGTGCTCCCCTGAGACTATGATTGAAAGTAATGCTTACAAGAAAAAAAAAAAAAAGTTAAACCACAACAAATTGCACATTGCTAATGAAGTAACACAGAGCAGCTCGCACAAAGCTCAGCTATGCAAATGGAAGCATTCCTTGTACTAGCAGTGATGTGACAGCGTTAGTGAAACATGTAAGCGTTTGAAAAGCTTTTGAAATCATTCTGCATCGCCTTTAAACATTGTTTAGTACCATGGCTGTATGGGAACGCACTGTGTGGGCAGAGCCCTGGCTGCTCGGGCTGGCAGCCTGCTCACATTACACTGCTCCTGCTCCTCCGAGTCCCATTCTGTGATCGCTCAGGAGCAGCGCCCCAGGGGTTACACAACCAGAGGTGCCTAGCAGGCATGTAGGCGCCTTCTGTGCTATTCCTTATCACTTTCAAGATGGCACTTCATCTTCCTGCTACACACGGCAATTATTACGACGCGAGGAAGAAGTAAGCATTTCATTTACAATGGGAATGTTTAAAGCTGCTTTCATGATTACTCCGAAGTTACTGAAGTACTGATAATTTTTTAAACACCTTCACAACATAGCGAAGCAATGAAAAGACGACCAGGCTAGAAGTTAAGCAGAACAGCTTCGATGATATAAAATAGCGTAAATACATTATGAAGCCTATTGTTCTTCAATGGACCCTTGCAGTGCTGCAGATCAAAGCACAGGATTAAAGCCAAAGAGCATGCTGCAGGATGCTAAGCCCCTTTACACAGAAATGCAGCATTGCTGGCTTGAGTTCAAGCATTACAGATTGGTGTAGAAAATGACAAAATCGTGCAGTTTTATTTCAGAGACAGTCTGTCATTCAAGGAGCATCTCTTTGACACTGAATCCCAAAACAAAACTGTTCATGCTGTACTTTCACAGCATAGGCTGGCTTCACTGTCTACTTTCCATCTCACTAACACTCTCTCCCTTTTCTCCTTGATTCACAGAAATCCTAAATAGCATTAAATAGTTCTACATAAGAGAGCATTTCCACCAGTTACACTGTAAATCAAGTTTAAAGTGTCATGACCAGACACTTGTAATCAGGCATCACAGTGCCTCAAGTCACAACCTAAGCGTAAGGGTTTTAAAATAAGAAATAAGAAGCATCATAGATTTCAACCATCCTCAGTTTACAAATGACTGTTCCACTGCTTTTAAAGATTTTCATCAATTCAGACTGTGTTTCTTTCAGTCCCATTAAAGATGGGAAAATTTAAAGGTTTTCTGGTTTAGAATCTTCTCCCCTCTTCCCCCCCCCCCCATCATCACCTTGTGATTAATATTCTTCCTCTTGTCTTCAAATTAAGCAGAAGCTACCATATTATGGAGATTTAATGAATTTCACTTATATGAAAATATCCATGCAAGACTTACAGGACAATTTGTAGATAAGTTCTAAGCAGCACTTCATACTCCCGGCAGTGAATTGACCCTCTAAACACAAATGACTAAAGAGATGTCCCTAGTGGTGTAGAAGTACAATTCTAGGGCTTGAATGGTTATGTTTTAACAGCAATAATAGCTACTATTGGAAAAGAAAGGAAGTTTTTGATGTCAGATGTAAAATTTCTTCAGATGAATTCTCCTGGTCTTGTTTTAAAGTTGCCTTAAAGTATACAGATACTTCATTCTGAAGATGAAGCTAACATAAAGTCCATCTGTGCATCATGTTCCTCTACTGAGACATACGTGATACATTCAGTGGATATACGTCAAAACCTGCTTTCTTTCTATCTCCACTTCGTAGCAATGTAAGTCAGAGAGGAACCACTAGAAGAAACATGAGCTGAGCACCGGGAACAGGAAAGCATCAACAGCAGCAATAAAAATCAGTAGCATGCTGTTGTAATTTGGTTTATTTGTGTACTGTAGAGTCTGCTTATTTAAGATGTCTCAGGACTGAAAAATAATCTGTTAAATGTTTTCCTTTCAGGATGTCATTTAAATATTTGTCTTTGATTCAAATCAATCTCTCTTGCACTCTCCTCTTAAACAGACAGAGTCCAAGAGTTAAAATGGCAGACATGTTGGTTTGCTTTTGTTTCAGTGCACATATCTTTACTGGTGAGTATCAGTGGAATATATTTTTAATGTAAATATCAAATATAGAATAGTTTTTTTCCCCAAATGCAGCATCTCAAAAGACTCAGGAATTGCAATTCTATAGCCATTCCAAGGAATTAAGTACTGTTGTACACTTAGTCCTAAACTCCCTTATAGCACTGACTCTCTCCTTCTTCCTCCAATGCTTAAAAGCATGGAAGGAAAAATTGTTTATTGATCAATATCTTCAATATCAAAGTCCAATGTAAAAATACTGCTAATAAGTCTGATATGTGTGTATATATATATATAAGAAAGAATTTCTGGTTCAGTATCAAATTACCAGAACAGGTGATCACTAATGAACTTTTTGCCAAATGAACCTTTAAATCTGTGTTTTTTTCTTATCAATTTTGTATAACCAGCCTATAGAAGAGAACACTTGGCTACTGAGAAAGGACAATGGGACAATGCAGTGGATTCTATGCTGTAGTCCACTCCTCTCCTCAAATCCTCTTCTTTGTATGAAACATATAGGATTGACCAGAAATGTTTAGAAGTTCTATAGTTTCAACAATCATCTTCAAGAAGGCTTTCCTCATTCCTAACCAGCAGATGGAAAGACAACTTTGTTTGGTGCAAGCATTCAATTGGTATTTCCTTATATGAACCTAGAAAAGGATTTAAAAGAGAAGGGGCCTGAAGATCACCAAAAGAAACAGAGATCTTTTCCTTGACTTTGATCAGGCATTCTTACCATATACCATAAACCATAGGAAACTGTTCTTTACGAAACTTCCAGCTAGGAACTCTTAAATGTAGCTTTAACCTAAAAATACTGACAAGATGAATAGCTTTAAATCAATGAGAGATGTCACATCTGCAAAGCCATTTTCTGTGGCAGTTGGCCAAGTATTTTTGTGTTTCTGGATTTTATTATTTCCAGAACTTTTTCTTATTATTTGGAAATTTCTCTCTTCCTTTTGATATACGTGTTCATCTCTCTTGAAAATTAACTGACAAAACAGGAATCCTTCATCTTCAGCCCTTTGACACTGGTTGATATCCAGGATTACAGGATTATTGGGATTTCTTTGTCCTCAGGGATCCTCTTTCTAAACATTTAAAATTAATATGATTGGCATTTCACATTAGAATTCCTTTACGCTACTGGATAACTGCAGTAGCATAAAACCCTGGCAAATTTTGCCATAGGAAGAGGCGGATATGATGCAAAAAAAAAAAAAAATGGGCAGCACAAGGCAGTATCTTAAGGGAAGTGTTTGAATTCCCTAACCCAAATTACGTATCTTTAAAGTTGGAAAAAATTTGGAATAGAGAGAGATCTCACACATTTTAATGTAAAACAACTGAATGAAATGTTTCTCTTTACTATACTTTATCTTCTCTTGCGTGAGTCCTTATACACATGAACAGGCATGCAGAGAATATTAGCTTCCTGTAAACTAGTTAATCTCTCCATGTAGTGATGTTGTTCCAAGTTCAAATCTCTGGCTGTAGCAGTAAAATGACCGATTGTAAGCTCTTCACTGATAGCTTTGCATAAACTAATTTGTGTATAATTGAAGTAATGTCACTATATAAAAAGATTTAGGGTCAACAAAATGTATTAGCACTTAACAGCACGGCTGCTACACATCTACAAATCTAATCAGATCAGGATAAAAAAAAAAATATGTACTGAGTAAGCGAATAAATAAAATAAAATGGTAGAAGTAGAGGAGTAAAATGTTGCAACCCTAATTCAATGGATGCAGATGTTGGAAGAGTATGAGGGAAGTGGGCAGCAGAAACAGACAGTCTTGCATGCTCTCCCTAAACAACATTTCCAACTGCAACTGCAGGAGACAAAACTAGATAGCGTAGACAGTTTGTCTGAGCCAACAGGGCATGGCATTTCTTATATTTTGAGGGAAACTGAATCAATTCTTCATTGATTGAGGTCCAAACCACAAAGTGAATTTGTTCTTGTCTTTCTGTCTCATGTTCAGACCACGTACACTTAGTCACATAACACAAACACTTATTTTTACACATCAGTTTTGCAGCAGTAGTTAGTCCAACAGATAGGATTGGAAGCAAGTACACAAGAAATCCCATCTATAAAATACTTGTTATGATCCACAATTAATTGAATAAGGAGTGCTATTGTCATTACAGTTGAAACCAGATTTTATCATTCAATCTTAAGAAGAAATACACACATGATGAGGAAGTCACAAATTGTTGGAACTGGCACCATCTGTAAATTGGTTTCTATGGAGGTTTTCTTCTCTGCTAAAACAATTGTTTAATAAAAAATGTAATACGTTTCTTTCAAAAAGCTGCGCTTTATACTGAATAAAGAGTGTTATTGTTGCTATCAAACCTAAGGATATATTCTGGGCACAAAATCAGAAGGATAAAGAGCTGCCATCTGTGAGAATTCAAAATTCAATTGCCAAGCATTTAATTTTCCAAAATCCACTGAAACAAATGAATAAAAAGTATACCAAACATGCAACGACAAAGAATTATAGACCAAAGGTGTATTGAGATGTAGACTGCATCAGAGGCCACAAGCAATTCCTTCCTTCACTGTCTAGCCAGGAAATTTCTTTCCTGTGACACAGTGAAAGCTGTGCTAACTTCCCCCCTTATCCTTAATGAATTTATTTAGCGAGGGATATAGAAACCAATTCTTAACAGTTTCTTCCTTTCAGCGTGACCTACTCATATCTTTCCCTTAGCGAGTTTCCTATTGACATTGAGTACTTCAGGCTAGATTAGGCAGCTGATGCAACATAGACCCAGCTCACCCTGAGCAAAGAATTCTTCAGTACAGCATATCGCTCATCCTTCTGCTTGCTTATCTCTTTGTAACTTGAATTTAAGCAGCTATTACTGATCAAAAAAGCAGGTAGCATGCTGGGCCTAATCTATTTCAAAAATTCCTATCCCATCACAATCCTACAGTTACACTCCACAGGGAGACTTCAAATAATCCATCTCAGGGTAAAACTCTTGAGCGCAAAGGGTAGAGCAGACCAATTTCAGTAGCAGGTTACAGCTGTGAAAATCAATCTAATCTTCTCTGGGCTCATAATGAATATAAGCCCAGATGTATTCAAAAATAAAACCAACCGCAACTTCTTAGACACTGTGCAGTGACGGCATCTTCCCAGGGCAACCAGGCAACTCAGATAGAGGAGGTAAAAAGAAAAGGTACGTTCACTAACAAAACAAAAAACAAAGATGTCCAGATATTTTGTATAACGGGGTAGGTTCAAGATCACAAACTACTATGTTAACTAGTTTATTTTAATTTTGCATAGTCAAAAATAGCCAGCTTTTTCATTATTAGTTTGGAAGCCAGTTTTGCTTTTCCTACCTAACAATACCACCAGCAGGTTAGTCATAGTTGTATTCTCATTTGTATAACTTAGCAAGCTGCAAATAGCTACAACACCTAAGCAGGACAGAGAAAAGTGCTGTTCACACATCCACATATTTCCTGCTCCCTCAGGACAGTACGGCTGAAGCACTGCATAGGCAGGGGATACAGTGCTGGTGGGTTCTGGGCTGCCTCAGCTGTAGGGTTATGAATGTGTTGAGATTGTCAGGGATCCTGGGCTCTTCCTATGTGCTGCTGCTGGCTACTATGGAGACTGCTGATAGAGAAAAGATCTGGGCTACGTTATGGTTTTAAACATGTTTCTATGCTGACGAGGGTTTGCGCAGTGGGCCATACCACACACCTCTTGCTCTTAGGTTTCTCCTAGTAAATCTCTGATGTCTTATAATTAAAGTAGGCATTTTCTGGCAGATCTCTGGATCCTTATTATTCTAGATGGTAACATAATATAGAAGTTGAAATAGTTTGAAGGCACACTTGTTCCCACAGTTCTGAAATGAGTGTTGTTCACCTGATAGTGTAATACCTGTAGTCCACAGTTTTCACACTAAAATCTTCAAAAGCAGACAGAGGGAAGTGGGAGCAATTCTTAATTGTAATTGTATCCTTTTGAATTGTAATAGGCTTCTTTCAAATCATGTCCAATTTTTAAAATTGATTTTTCCTTTTCTTGCTTTTATCCAAGGGCCGTCTATCAGAAAAAAGATAAAATTCTCTTGCTCAAATGGGAAAGATGTATTCATATAGTGATGTTAACAGCAAGCCTGTTCATATACTTGAAAGGTCTTGAAAACATTATTTGATCTTTAAAAACACAGAGGAAAAGCGTGCCTTCCCCTAATCCCAGTCAAAACAAGACATTACAGTGCAACAGCTTAGGGTGGTTTATTTTAGGTGGTAGTTGTTGGGTTGGTTTGTTTTGTCATATTTATCATGTGAAATACTGCTTAGTTTAACTGTGTAGTTGATGCCTCATTAAGTAATAATTTTGAGTGACAACAGGAAAGAAAAGATTTCTCAAGTTTGTTCTATTCTCTAGTTCAATAGAAGTTACAACGTAGCTCACAGAGTTTTCAAAAGCTTAATCTAAGTATACAGTATTGAAGTTTATAATTACGACTCATTTCAATCAGCTTCACATTTGCACAGCAACGGGAGCAATTATGACTCTACTCATTCTTTCAGGTTGGCTTGAACACTTGACCTGATAAACAAACTCTTTCCTCAACAACCCCCTCACCCCACAGAAAAGCTAAATGATTTGGTTTTGATGAAGCAAATGTCAAATAAACACTTCACATTAAACGGCTTTCTTTCACTAAAAAATAGTTTAAAATGTAATAATTGCAGCCTATTTTTTACATATCTGCAAGGATTAAAAAAAAAGTTTGGCTTGCTTGAACTTTTTTTTCAGTTCAGCAGTTGGACTGTACAATACAAAGAAATACCAAAATTCATGCAAATGACAGGATGCCTTCAGGGCACCACTGCCTTATTCCATATTCCTCCTACACCATGCCAGCATTCACTAACTCACATGGGTCCAAAGAACATAAAATCCAAAAGGAGAATTACAATTGTTCTCCGCAGTAGTCATGTGTGGGCATATATTCAACAAAACTAACCATACCAGGTTATATATCATATGTGTGTGTACACACACACACACACACACACACACACACACACACACCATAAAACACAGGTAGCAGGAATCCACCTCCCCACTGTCATCTCAGAATTAAGGTTCCAGACTACAGCCAAATGTTTGGTGTCCCACTGAATCTCGTGAAGAAACTTGGGCCTTTGCCAAAGGGGAACTCTTTCTCCCTTTCTTTGACACTATTCTTAGAAGGTGCAATAGAATACATTAGTTAGTGATAGCAGGTATTTGCATGTAATTTAGAATACATATCTAACTTTGAGATTACCTAACGTTAAAGAAAAGCCTCACATTGAGAATCTGTACCCTGTCCTTGAGGGCCCCCATGATGTAAGATGTCCAAGTAGTACAGAAGGAAAGGTGAGCAAGAACTTAAGTCACATGGATTTAATTATGAAATCAGTCTCTAAATTGGTAATTCAACTACCAAGAAGCAGAATATTAAAGTGTTTGACCAAATAGGAATGTTTCTCAACTGAGTTCATGCTTTCATTTTAGATTTATTTCTTGTTCCTCCTCCTCCTTTTTTTTTTTTTTTTTTAAGCTAAGCCCCTGCCACGCAAAGAATGAAAGATATGATAGATCTCATGATTTTTAGAAAGGTTTGAAAGGAAGTTCTTACTTTAAACAGCATGTCTACTTGTAGATGAAATAAATTCAACATTTATCCCTGCTGTTTCTTGTGCAATAAATGCAAACTACTCAACCAAATTATAGCAGAACAGAAAGATAGACAACTGAGATACAGCTTCCATGTGAGAGATTTATTCATCCAAGTCTTCACTACACTTTACAGGCTACCTTTTGGTAATTTTGTTACAAAATTATGGACAATAATTCTGCCAAAGGCATTTTGTTCTCCTGAATTTAGTTGGTCTGACACACAAAATTCTACTCTCCCTTTACATTATACCATCTATGGGGTCGCAATCCTTACATAGGTAATAAGAAGTACATAACCTGCTTTTTACATCCACTACAGAGGCTTATTTATGTTAATGTTTATTAGAAGAAGGAAGAGATTATTGTTACTTATCTTTTTTTGCTATATGTAAGAGAATTATTGTAGGAGGTCATGGACTATAACTACATTATGGCACTGATTATGAATTCTTCAAAGAAGCAAAAAGCTGTGTGAAGTAACATATCCAAAATCACAGAGAGATCAGTCCACCTAATCTTTCTGTATGACTGGCTAGAAAGCTGTTGCAGTGTCACAAACTATTAGTGAGGTCTGTAGCTTCTCAATTCATGCAGCAGTTCTTGCATGCAAGATGACTCCAGAGAGCTAGGGAGACAATAAAAGGGCAGCAGGGCCTGTGGCCTCTGCTCTCCAATTCAGTAAAATGAAGAAAAAGTGATTTCACCAGGAGCTGTCAGCTCTGAAACATCTCAGTTCAATGTGATATCACTAAAGATCAAATGGAAAAGGCTAATCTCGTTTTCTAGACACTTAAATCTCATTTTCCCAGGCAGATTTACCCCTGGCTTGTCCAAATACATCTTAAACAGAATATCTTATTCTAAAGTGTTTTCTGTGTTTTTTGTTGTTGTTGTTGGTTTTTTGTTTGTTTGTTGATGGTTTTGGTGTTTGGTTTGGTTTTAATACAAGAGGTAAAATAGCAATGAATACACCAGTGTCCCAGTTATTGTTTTCAAACATTAGAGAGATGTCCACGAAGAGTCTATGGAAAGTGATAAAAGGCACTAATACTGCAAGTGTATACTTATATTTTATGAAATTACTTGCTTGCGCTTGCACGTCAGAATTTTTAAGCTTGTTATTCTCACAGACTTATCATCCTGCAACACCAGCAAACAACACAAGCCTTTATTATATCTGTTAAGGCCTACAGGTTTTCAGCTTATGTTTAACACTGGCATAAATAGTTTCACTGCTTTTTGGAAAGTATTTTGGACATGAAAGATATCATGCTGCTTAGTCATACATATGCTACCAGAATACATAACACCAAATAAATGAAACACGTACTCCTATGTTTCAATAACTGACAGTTATTGAAATGTTCAAGACGGGTTACCTAAAGGGCAGGAGAGAAAAAAGGAAAGAAAACATCTTGCACAGTATTTATAAATTCATAACATAACTGATAAATATGAATTTAAACATATATTTCCCCCTTAACATCTGATACTTAGCTAGAAAAGTGCTTTTTTTCTGCTTGAAAAATTTTCCAATATTATTGCTATTAAAATTTAATGTTCCTAATAATTAATAATAACAAATAACAGTTTTCTATTACCCTCACTGGGATAATGTCATTCCTAGTGTTTTCTTTTTAGGCAGAAAACTACAGATCTTATGCCTTGGATTCGGCAGGGCAAAACAGCAACAAAGATCAATTTTTAGCAAATACAACCCCTGATTTTCCATCAAGTTCAGTCCTGTATTGAAATGAAGTGTTCTTTTTCCATCTTCACGTGCTCAGAAGCACTGAAAATGTGATTTAAAGGCAAGATTAGGCCTAACATAAGTTTATTCCATCATTACAACAGTACTTTCTTTCTTGGTTTAAAAGATATTATTTATTTTGAATAGAAAAAAGAAAAAAAAGAATCTAGGCAGGTAATGCCATTCTGACAAACAGCTCTCAAAAGATATTACTTTTTTCACTGTGATAATGAACAGATGCATGCATTCAGAAAGCGAGGACAGCACTAAACTTGTTGATTTCCTTCAGCAAAACAGGACCCTCATCCTCAGCCCTGACCCTGTTGTGACTGAGGGAACAGGGAAAACAATGTCATATACAGCTTTGTGCCTCTGGAAATATTTATACTTTGTCGCTGAAGAGAAAAGCAATGAAACTCCTCCTCCCCCAAATAAATGTGTAACTTAGTGCTCTGTTTCATCTTGCAACATTAAAGAAGAGGGACTAGTGATAAACAGGTATGTACGTGAAAGTGGTTCTAAAGCCATGAGTTTTGTCGCAGACACCCAGAACTTAACTACATTATGATTTTTTTTTTCTTTTCAAAGAGGACTTATTAAATTTCTTTAAACTTCATATCATCACAGATGTATAAAGGTGATTTAGCAACATTTCCAAAGCCATTAAATTCATCATAAGTAAGGAAATTGTAGCAGCCTCTGCAAAAGCTTAAGCAGTACAGTTACAGATGACTACCAGGAACCTGCAGCAAGCTACCTCAAAACTGGAACTTAAACCAACACCACATATTACCAAGTTTCTTTTCTGTGGTATCACATAAAGTGCAATTTTTATCTCAAATACAAGCTCTTATGTAATCTAGCCCTGTTTTCCCACCTCATGCAAAAATCACCTCTTATTTCTATCAGAAGGTAAGCATTCTTACATGACAAAGACACTAAGGGAGAAAGATGAGATTTATTTTCAGGCATAATGGACAGACCACAAATGTAAGGTTTATGAGTTTTTAAGACAGTGTGCAATGTTAGAACGAAGTGCACTATATCATTTAAATGAAATATACTTGATCAGAAAGAAAAAAATATCAAGTGCACAATACGGTCAAGAAGATGTAATCCCACAACTGAGAAATATTTTATGTCAATTCTTAAACTCTCTGAAATGAATTTGTGTTTGCTATACATATGTAATGGACGCTACCAGGATTGTTCTTTATTTAAAGGTAATATAAAATATATTGCTATTCAACAAGGTAATTATGAATTATGTAAGTTATGAAGAATCCAGTAAGGATCTCAGAAAATTTAAGCACTTTTTTAAAAACACAAAAGGTACATTTGATGCAATATATTTGTCCTTGAGAAACTAGCTGAGCAAATCAACTCAAAACTGCCTTCATAGCTAATAGAGCCTTTGGAATTTAAATGAGAAATATTTAAGCATCCTTGTATCACTCATACCACTCAACAGTCACTCAGATCTTATCCCTACCTTAACCAGCCTAACATAATTATTACCAGCATACACAATATCTTGCAGTACTCCCTGTCCACCACCTATCCCCATTCCCCAAACAAAACAAAACAATGCCACAACTGTTTGAACCAAAAATGACTGAGAAGCAAAAAACACTTAACTCTTTTTAAGAAAGCTGTGATCTCAAAGTAACATTTCATTTTCAGAAAAGCTTTTTACAGAGGTAAATTCTGATGTAACAAGTACACCAAGTGTTTTTACTGTTTTACTTTTTCCAGCTAGGCACCTCCAAATATTTCTGAAAGAGATGCAGTTTGTACACAGCAAAAAAATAGAACTAATTAAAATGGAGAAATTCTGTCCAGTCTGCTGCCTTGACTCTTACAGTGACCAATGGCCCCTAAGTTCCTTTGAAAAGATGAAGGCAATCACGTAACTATAATTCTCTGTAATACTTTTCTAGACTGAAGCAAGATGCAGCTCAAAGACACTTTGAGCAGAACTGAAGAATTGTATATTACTTTAAAAAAAAAAAGAAGTTTCTTTTTTTGTTCCGGGAATTTTAACTGCCACTCTTTGAGATCGCGTAAATTTTCTCTTATCTGCAACACTGTGCAGCAGCTTAATGAGATGTAAACTATCTTCTGTTGTTTGTTCTGAACACTAGTTTCATTTCACACCTTTCGTTCATACGGTGGAAGGGGCATCAAAATCAATCCCCATTCACCTCCTTTATAAATTGAATTTATAAAACTCTTTCACATACCCAGCTGGCTTAGAGTTCTGAGTCCCCAGCCAGGAATCCTGTAGATCTCCAAAATTTATTTAGAGATGAGTCACTTTACTTCACATGTAGTGAAAGGTACTCATCACTTCATGCATATTATACATTCATAGGTGCAAAACTAACAAAAAGACCCACGTTAAGACCAATTAATTCCACAAAGTGGAATTAATATTCATAAGCACTTAAATCTCCATTAAAACATATCTAAGAAAATTAAACTTCAAATTAAGCGAACTTGACTCACATAGTATTTTGTCTAAGTCACAGATGATTTTCTGTGCATTACATACTGCCTCTCTCCATATGTCCTGTATTAATCTTGAACAACAATTCCAAATGTTCTGTATAACACAACAGGGGACTGAACAGATCTCAGCAATTTCTTTCAATGCAGATTTCTTTGGAGGAAATGGTACCTTTCATGTTCCTGTTCCCAGAGAAAAGTTTCTCTTTAGTGAACACTAAACAATGTCTCTTTTTCAAGGGTCACTGATGAAGAGAGAGAGTCCACCACTGTGAAAGACATTATACTCAACTATTGGTGGCACAGAGCAGAAACTAATTTTACATGAGAGCACAGCCTCCCTGTGATAGTTTTTCAGCAATTCTTCTAGTCTCTGTCATTCTCTGTGAAAATGAATGTGCAGCAACCAAACCCTTTGCAGAACTCAAGATCACATGCAACCACGTACTGTTGGACAAGGAAATTTTACCTAGATATGGAGTTAAAACTTGATAGCATGCAGAGATTTGAGAAAAATTGAATTGTTTGGTGTCTTTTTGCTTTTTTTTTTTTCCCCCCCAACGCCCCCCCACCACTGTGGACATTTGGAAGTAGAATTTCTAAAGATGAAAAATTACAGACCTTCAATTGAAGTGTGTGATCTTCAAATGCTTTGCAGAAAACAATAAAAAGTAATAAATAAAACTAATTCTCTTTTAAAAAGAAACTAAGGAGATTTGGGAATTATACATGCTGATACTGTCTAGGTTTCAAAGACAAGCAACAAATACTGAATTAATTGATTTAGCACACATGAGAATGTTTATTTAGTCTTCAATTTATTATTAGTTTTAGAGTTGAATCTTGTTTCAGAAAGGTACATTTCCATATGCTGTTGACATCACTAGAATTTTAAACAGTGATCCCTGTTCACTGAAGTACTTTGCTGAAGAAAGTGATAAAACACTTATTGTTTATTACAACACACAAGAATTAATTTACTGTGAGAACACAGAAAATACTGTGAGAACTGTTTACTTGGGGAATACCAAAGAGTTCAGTTGTTTCTACTTCTCTTTGTGCATTTTTTAAAGACCTACAGCAGGAACTGATGAATACAAACCAAATTAGGCTAAGGTTACCTGAACACGAGAGGCTAAAACATGCAACTTATCCTACAAATGATAGGAAAATATCTACTTTATTTTCTAAGATCAGATGATAATTATTTTGTGAATTTCAGATCTAAGTATGCTTTTCTTTCTTTCTTTTTTTTTTTTTTTTTGAAAAAGAGGAGTGAAAATTGCCTGTATTTGTTTTGTAGCTGTATTGCTGATTATTTATCATACTCACCCTGCTTTAAGTCTATATGTGACTAGAAGGCTACAAATGCTATACTTTATTTTCTAGAATTTAAACTAATTTTCAGCCAATCTTCTAAGAAGTATATAATGGGGAAAAAAATAGCAACTAACAAAAAATAAAAATAAATTCCCTATATTGCAAAACTGCCCTTCCTAACAGGTAGTTTTGATATTGTCAGTATAGCACTCTCATAGTCCAACAACTCATTTTTCCTGAAATTTTTATTTCTTAAGAAGCTCACATTCATAAGTAAAATATGACATATTAATTTAGAATCTATTGATAAGAAAGAGATTCAAAACTGCATTATAAGATGTGGAGGGGGCTATCAAAACACTTCCTGGTCAATTCAGAACAGGAACTACTGTTGCCATCTCTTCTTTCCTCGGGCTACCCCACAGGACTAAAAGTCTTTTGCTAAGTAATGACAGCAACTTACAGTAAATGCCTGCAAGACCCACAGCAAGAACTTTCATTTGCACTAGCACATTCATCTTCTTGCAAGGCTGAAGGTAACATACTAATCAGAATATACATGGAAGCCTCGCCTGACCAGCAACTGACAGTGACATCTGTCAAAGTCGTTCAACTGGCACTCATTTCTGGAAAACTGTATTCATAGACATCAATATGTATTTGTAAGATAAATTATTCCGTTAGATTTGTGGTAAGAAGTTGTTTGTGACAGTCAACTTCCCAAAGATTTGTAGTTTTTGGTATGAATTTATTGTACCATAAGAGATCACTTTAAGACCCCTGTCTTGGCCTTTAGGAGTTGTTAAAAAGAAGAAAAAAATTAAATGACAGTGTAAGATACATCTTCAGTCTTGCTGCAAGCCCAGTCTTGCCCTTATTTCAGGCATTGGGCTTTGGTAAGCTCAAAACAAACAAACAAAAAAGCCACAAAGCAATGGAAGTTCAGGAATAAGAACAGTTAATCTAGCATGAATATACCACTAACACCCTGAAAACTAAGGTAAGTACTACAGAACATAAGGCATTTATTTTTAACTGGAGAGCATGGTGCTCACCAACACAAGCTATTGCTACAGGTCTTCCAGTCAGGTAAGGGCACTCTTGAGGACAGACTCTAGGTTACAAGACACAAAGTAACTTCTTACATGAAGTTGTTGTGCTAGTCTGATTCAGACTTGGGAGCACAGGATTGTCACCCACCTCCCCGGGAAAGCTTCCTAAGAAAATAGAATATTAGCACTATCTGTATTTTTAATCAGATTGCCTTGCACTCATAGCTGAGAAAATAACTTGTGAGAAGGGCTTGAAAGGCATATTTGTTCTCCTTTCAAAATTATAAGTATGAACATGCTAAATTTAATAGCACACTTTTGCAGAGTATTTTCACATTAAGGGCTATAAAACAGTAAAAACACACTATTAAGCCCACAGTGCTTCAACTTGTGAGTAATACGGACTCAGTTAGGTATGCTTTTAATTACGCTTATCTTACAAGCTGTGTAAGCTTCAGATAAGAGCTCTAGCTATATTAATTACCACCAAACTGCCAGTTATAGTTTCCTGTGCTCGTTACATTTCTGCTTCTCCTTTTCAGCAGCTCATTGTGGAACATATATGCAAACAGAGATAAAATGACAGAGAAGTACCTGTAATGGGTTGAATTACCAATTAATTTGCCCAGGAGTAGCAAAAAAACCAGTAGGCAATAAGTCCCATTTCTGACGCGCCTTTCTTCTGATTATTATTTGTTGTACTTAACAAGAAAACTTCTAGAATTGAACTTTATGAAAGTAGAATAAAAAAAAAGAACAGTCAAGAGATCCTATCATCTTTTTGCAATCATGACATAAGCTACCAGTGTTTCTGAACACACAATGCTATAAGTTATGCAGTTTCCTCTAACGTTTCTTCTTGGTTACTTGGAGGATCAGAAAAAAAAAAAAAAGAATTGTCTTTTGCAACATTTGTTTTATGTTTTCTCCTTTGCTTAAACACAGAAACAATATTTTTCACTTTTCAATAAGAAAGACTTCAAGTGACTTTTAAAAAAAAAAACAGAACTGTCTTCAGCTTTAAACAGGAAGATTTTATGTCTGCTTTCATTTATATCTTTCCAGTTGGACTTGCATGGTGCTTGCTATTGTAGCATAAAAACAAGACAACCTCTGTCCTCTTTGGTGATACAGAGGCTTTTCTAGTCCTTCCTCTTACATTTTAAGATCTGAAAAAGATACAGGATTCATTGCAGAACACATGGGAATTTCCCAGGAACTAGACTGGAAGGAGATTTTACTAATAGCTACAGCAGTTAAAAAGGAAAGGAGGGGGAACATGGAGAGCGTTTAACATCTGAGTAACAGTCATGGTATAAGTCCAGAATTTTTTAAGCTACAGATTGAACTGTACATAAGATGGCAACAATATCTGTGATGTTGGCTGAAATTCATGAAGCCTATTTCATTCACTGTAACATGTAACATTTAAACAGTAATCAACAGCTGCCATAGTTTTCAGACTGAAAATCTTTGAGTAATAGGGTTCTTCAAAAATTCATCTCAGTGAAATCCCTAGACTGAGATTATTGTATATTGTATTGCATTCCACCCATACCATTTCAGCTGTGCTGTTACAGAGGAACACAGGTGTCAGAGATGTGGTTGCTGATGAGCTTTTGATAATTAAATGAATTTGCTAGAAAGTTATATATATGGGGCTTCCTTGCTAGTCTATTCTTTTTTGTTGTTTCTGCAGAAAAAGACTCAAATACTGTGAGAGAAGGAGTAACTAGAGTATCTAGGTTGCTGAGTTTTGCCTTCACAATGCATAAGATCATAAACCAAACTGACAAGGAAGATTATTTTTTGCCCTAAATCCAGGCCTTAGAGGACTAACCCCTCTGTGTCGAGCTGCTAAGAAGCAAAATTTATAACCTGCAGGAGAGTGTATATGGATAACCATACCAGGAAACATTGGGAAGTCTCTCTACATTGCATTACAAATATGTAGAAAACAAAGAGAAAATGATTCTCTCTTCTAGATGCATAAGTCTTTCCCTGCTTTTGAATAAAATGACTTCTTCCCTACATATGAATTGCAAGCTAGTATTTATTAAGGAAGAAATGTTAGAGCATATGAAAAAGTGGATACATTGATAACGATGATTTTTCTCTTCTGCATCTGAAGACAATAAGGAAGAAGCACAAAGACTAGGCTGAAGGTTTGTGCTTGAGAGGAGGGAGTGCAGAGAAAGGAGGTACTTAGTCCTGATAAAAGTTAAGAAACATTGTCAGTTTACATTCAGAATAGAATCTGACTAGATAGTGTGTTCTCTTTTCTGGATCAGGATAGGAAATTACAGTACAGATAAAGCCCAGGACTAGCAAAATACTTTTCAGTAACTCTAAAAGAGCAATGCAACCATCATGCTCACCCTATAAGTAAAAAGATTATTTAAGGTTTGGAAACAAAGTAGGATGGCTAGAAAGTTGCAGTATCAGTGCAAGAAGTGGTAAATGCAGTACAAATACATTTTAAGAGATTGAGAAAACAATTGATGGAGCACAGACTGCTCCTCATAACCGTCCAGTTTTCAGTTTCCCAATTCTAAGACTGAAAATCAGGAGAAATATTTTCAAATTACTATCATATGCCTACATAAACCATTAGTAGATTTAAAAAATAAAACATCAACAGTAACAGCGTTAAGGAGCAAACAGTCAGGAAAAACAACCAAGTACAGTACTATTCGCTCATGATTTACCAAACTTCAGTTTACTGGGTGGAATCTCTAAGAGACAAAAAAGATTTTGTAGGCATCTGCTGCCTAACTCAAAGATTAGAATGATTTATTGTTTAAGTGTCTATGATACATAAAAGGGTTATCAGGATATTTAATTTAGGTTATATATTCTGAAATCCTATATAGTAAATCTTTATATTTTCTACAAACTCTAGATAAAAACAGGTCCAAAATACAGTCTTTCCAGGAGACTGCAGATTAAACACTGAGCCAGAAACTAGTTACCTAGGGACTAGTAAGTATGGCTTGTTTATATTACAGATGAACAGAGTGTATTTCCAAGCAGCACCCACTCATTCTCTCATATATCACATGTGTAGTACATGAAAAGGACTAAATGGTCAGTGATCTTGGTATAGCGAGCCAAAGTCAGTAATAGGCTAATAGAAGTACTCCCAAGAGGCGCAAGTGTTTATTTGTTACATGAGCCTAAGAACTAGGTCACTTTTAGAATCTTGAAATGACAAATAGCTTTACAGTTATGGGTATCTACCAAGGAGAAAAGCAGACCACACAATCAACAAGCTGCTCAGCTTTCTGTGAAACTAAACAGTATTTTAAAAGTGAACATTCTGACCTGACAAATGCCCATCCCTTTAAGAGAAATTAATAGTTGAATCTAATCTGCAAAGGACTGAGAGACACGTATAAAGATGATAAAATGTGGTCAACTGTAACAATTAAAGTTGTGTCAATCAGTAAACACAGGCATGCCACATCTGTCCTAGAAATACAATTAAACTAGTTATCTTAAGTGACTTAGTCTTTACACTTTCCATGTAAGAAAGCAGTTGCACCTACTGCTAAAGCATGTTGCAATATGCCAATAAGCTGCACTTAGAAAAGCACATTACATTCCAATTTGCAGCATTTTTCTGTATCAATGGCAAATTAGCAATATCACTGGAACAAAAGAAAATAATTTGCAAAAGGCAGTGGAAGCCTATTAATACACTATTAATGTTCAACCCCATTCCTTGGAAGCGCTGTTTATTTACATACAAGCTCATTCAATAGCAGGACTTCAATTAACATGAGGAAACATTTAGCAGAATGAAATTAATGAAAATATCTTTTTGAAATTTACTTGTGATAAGTGGAGCAAAATTAAGAATTGAAGCATCAACAAATTATATACAATGAAGTATAGCAATTAAATACAACTATTTATCTACATAACAACTGCTGATTACTTACAATAATATTTAACAGTGATTATTTTTTCCCCTGCCTCCTATCCCTTCTTCAACATTTGTAAAAAGAAAATATTAAGGTTTTGATAGTCATAATATGATCTTTTTTAGTCCTCACTATCATTAAAAAAAAAGTTCAAAGAAATAAAAAAAGGCACATGAATTGTCTAAGAAGGAAGAAAATCAGAAGGAGATCTGGCCCATAAAAAATAGTCAAATAATTTTATTGACTATGCTCAACAGCAGCTAAATAAATACACAACTGGAGCAGTATGGACACTTGATTACTGCAGAATGGCAATTGAACAAGTCTGGACTTCTGGAATTGATGTGAGGTCACAGGAGTAAACTTTTAATCACACTTCATCATGACTGTACATCATGTACGTGATGTCACAGTTGTACATGGAGAAAGATCAGAGCTGTGTAAGAGCAGCTCTTGAGGTAACACCATGAAGGACTTTTCCTTACAAACTGAGTCTGTATTCTTAACTGTTGCACAAGGGCTTTTACCTCTGTAATAGCCGACCATTTACTACTTTCACAGAATTAATTGCTGTGGTGTTCTCCCCCCTACCCCCCCCCCAGGACCCTTTTCAGTAGGTATTAATCTACAAATTGGATTCCTCTGTAGATTTTCTTGAACAGCCTCAGAGTTACTTTATCTACTATGGATCTATGAGAGATACGTATTATATATATATTTTTTTTTTTTAAATAGGGCCCTTAGAATAGTAATACTCTAACAAAAAAAAAACAAACACAAACCATTATGAGAACACAGAACCTAAGGCAAGAAATATTTAAGTATACATAGAAATCTCATTGTCGAGAATCTTGTGAGACCATCATGCATTGGTCAGCATAAATTAAATAAAAATAGTTAAAATGTTGTTCAAATCACACTCAAGACTGGATAGGAATCCACACTAAAAATCCTTGTTTGTGTTCAGATTTTTAGCATATTTTTGGATTATTTTCCCTTGCTGCTTGATCCAACAGCTGCAGTGATAAATTCCAGATCTTTTGGCAAAGCCCTTTCTTGAATTTGAGAGAGATGTGAATTTAACCAAGCTTGGTTTTTTTTGTTGGGTAACGTGTAATTTACTCACATATAATGAATTAAGATGAGCTGAGATTTTATGGATCACAAGAAAACCGGTAAGGCATACCTAAAATTGCACCAGTTATTAAAACTGCAAATATAAACATTTCCTCTGAAAGGACAGCTTAGGCTCCTGTCTGAGATAGCAAACCAATTATCAATTAGCAACAAATTATTAGGCAAGTGTATTATTTATTTCTGAGAGCTTGATTGTGAACGTGTTTTTCATTCACATTTTGGGAGGCCAAACAGCCCCTGCAAGGCACTATTTGCAATGGAATTTTTAAAACAATTAGTGTTGGGAGAATGTTCACGTCAAGCTGCAGGGGCACAGCACAGGCACATTCAAAAGGTTTTAAAGTGGCCAAGCTATATGTACACAAAAAGGCTAAACATTGCTTGTCTCTGGGTCACAGACTATCAAGACCTTTGACCCTCAAGCTATAGATCTCTTACGCAGGCAAATTACTTACACTGCAATACTTCATAAACAACAGAAACCCCAAGTGTCCCACCAGGCAGTACAAATAGAGTGGGGTTACATTTGCGATAGATTTGATTTGGATGGAAATGAGCCACCCCAGGAAGTCTACTTAAGCCTTTTAAATAAGGTCTGAGCAATGTCATCATGATTTAGTTTTAGAATTGTAGATGGTGGTGGTAAATTTTTGGTTTTAGTAACTTCAATGTTGAGAGTTAACATTAACTTTTGATTAAAATTTATTTATTTTTAATTAGCAAAGTTACACAGGAGAGGAAAAGGAAACCATCAGCTCTCAGTCTCTAACTTAGTACAGTGATTTTTGTTTTAGCTAAATTCCAGGGGAGTATAAAGCAGTAAAGTACTACATGGCCATTAAATAATACAACCTTACACAAAACTAGAAATAAATGCAAATTAGAGTAGCAGCTCTTGCAGGTATGTTCCAAATCACATTGCCACTGAAGCACTGAAGTTCTGAAGCATCTTAGTCTTATGAATTCAGGAGGTAACTTGCATATTAGGAGACAAGAGAAAGCTGCCACTATCACCAGTAGAAAGGAATAGTTATTTTAATTATTTCCTTTTCCTTCATGTAATGTCTAACTTTGCCATACTTCTTTCTGCTGTTTTCACATTTAATACACATTTTAGGCTCTTAGCAATCTAAAAGTCAAGAAGTATTAAAGTATACTCCAGCCATACTGAGCACATCAACAGATGCAGAGTTGTAGTCGTTTACCCCAAATGCAAAAGTCGCAGAGTTAATTCTTCCCCATCAGGAAGAGTAACAGTTACTGAGTCTAGACTATACTTTGAACTCTTCTGCCATGGCGTGCATCCTGAAACAGTGGGATTTTTAAAGGTTTATTGAGCTGAAAACAGTAAGACTAGTGAATAGGAAACTCGCTAGGGGAGTGGAAGACAAATTGTGTATTTTTTCAAGGTTTAGGTAATAGTGACAATGCTTACTCTTTGGGTAGGTAATACAAAGTCAGATCCTTGGGTTTTTACTCATTGTTACTTACTTATCCAAAGTTTAGCACTGATATTTTGAAAAGAATGTCCTGTTTTAGTAGTATAATAACATTAACAGATGTTTAGAAAACATATGCATTGAAGACTGGCTTTCTCCTGTCCTAAACTCGAGAATAAATGTTTCTCCCCCCCTATGCTCTGTGTTAAAAATCAAGTCATCTATAATAGAAAAAGAGCTTATCCAAGAGACAGGCAATGGAATTCAGTAACAATATG
The DNA here is from genome assembly GCA_037305975.1 of Chrysolophus pictus. Classification (NCBI taxonomy): domain Eukaryota; kingdom Metazoa; phylum Chordata; class Aves; order Galliformes; family Phasianidae; genus Chrysolophus; species Chrysolophus pictus. The sequence goes on along the minus strand of CM074579.1, from coordinate 46,792,179 downwards.
GTAAATCTTACTTACAAAAGTTCTAAGTCTAAGTTATCAGAAAAAAATTAGGTAATTTTCAGTTATTTTCAATACAGAAATTTGGTTACTATTCTGATACCTAATTAATCTATTAAAATATTGTTCTATAATTCTATTGCTATCTTCCCTTAGGAAATGGGAAAGTTAAATGAAATCCAGATAGCCAATCAACTTGTGACTTTATGTTCTTTCTATATTTCTAACTAAATTGGAAAGACTTCTCTAAGTTTTGGCATTGACATAGGTTTTTTTTTGTTTGTTTGTTTTTAATAATCTTGCATTTAACCCCAGGCTTTTTGGTAGCTAAACATCCCCTCTGAAATTACATGAAACCTTTTCATCTTTAAGATTTTATGGCCAGTACTTAAAAGTTAAGCAGTATATGCAAGCACGTCCTTACCTGTAAGTATGGAAATTAATAGCTGTTCAAATGGTATTATATTTTTTCAATCCAAAAAATGAATACTTTTGAAACAGTATAAGGTACCGATTTGAAAACACACAGGATCTTAATAGGCACCTAAGACAGAAAAATACAAAGCTTGGACAATATTTTAAGCTTTATAGAGTTCTTTTCTGAGCATTAACTTGACTTTCTGATGTTCAAAAACAAGTTCTCACTGACTCTGAAACAGATTATTCCAATATAAACATAGTATTTCTTAGCATTTAAAATCTAGAAGAGGAAGTACTTCCCACCACCCCAGATTAAGCTCTTTTCAGAACTGTTCAGCAAAAAGAGAGTTAAGAGGAGAAGAACATTGCTAGGCAAACTTTGGTGAGAAATGACAGGTGTGATGAATTAGCACTCAGACTAACTACACCTGTGAGACAAAATCTGTAAGTCTGAGATTGATCAATATAACCATATCACCTGAAATAACTAAAATAGAAATTTTCATAGATAAAATGAACAAAGTTTAATTAAGGATGAATAAAGGCTTAAAGCCTTAACATTTTAAAATACCTGCTTTTAAAAATAACATGTCAAAATAAAAATCACAAAGATTGTAAAAACACCACAAAAAAATTAACAGAATATTTCAAGAGTTATTACAAAAGGAAAAAGTTCATCAAGAATTCTTTTAAATTAAATCTCAAGGAAAGTAAATGCCAACAGTTTTTGACTACAAGCCATATTTCCAAAACTTATCTTGTTGTTTCTTTCTGCTTCCTTTTTTAGGATTGATAAATCCAAACCCCTCTCAGTGTTCAATGTTTCAAGAAATATTCTAGAAGAGTCCTATCAAGTTCTAATGGGAATAACACATTTTTTATTGTTGTTGCAGAGCCTATTTATTCTCTAGCATGAGGAATATAGCATTATCCTATTCATCTCTGCCGAGCATTACTATAGGCTATTATAATGAGCTTAATCATCCCTAGATTCCTTCAGTGCATACATAAAATGTTTAAAATTTGGAGTCATTTATTTCATCCACATATCTACTAGCCACGTTATGTTTTAGACTTACTGAAAACACAAGTACATTCAGACCAACTGTTTCAGCATAATTCCTGAGAAGTGTGATGACTTGTTGTGTAAATCAATAAGGGGGCAGATATTAGACATTTTCAGCTGCTCTAATTTCTACAGTCTTGTGCCAAAATAAGAATCTAAACAGAGAATACCACACAAAACATGTTAGAAAAAAAATTCTTCCTAGGCGTTCCAGTCTTATTTATATATAGAGATATAAATATAATATATATATTTTTTCCTGCTTAGTGATCTTTAGCAAAAATTTTATTTACACAGAGGTATCCTTCACACCTAGACTGTACGGGAGTCAATTTAAAAAGAAAAAACAAGCACTAAACTTCACAAAAGTAGGAATTGCATTTCGATTTTCTTGATCTGTTCCACTGTACTATCTTGCCAGTAATAAAAAATAATTACCTGCCTAAACATAGTGGTATTTGTTAATAAGATCCAAACCTGCCATTTCAGGAGACATGAAAAAGAAAAGCAAAACAAGACAACAAAGCACTAGTTTTTTCTGTTGTATCCTTTACCTATGTATTTCCTTTAACTGATCACTATGAAGGACAAAAAAAAAAGTAGTAAAAAAATTGATTACAAACCAGCACATTTTACACATTCTTTTCAGAGCTCCTGAAATATCTGTTTCTCATTCCATTTACTGCCTAAATCCAGAAATTCACTCACCAGTTAAGAAGGTATTGAAAGGAAAGGTAAACATTGCTTTGCAAGGCTCCAGATAGCTCCTAATATATACTTTTCCATTTGTAAAACCATAGTTCTATGAAAAAAATCACCATTACTTAGTTGTGCAGTGTTCAACATAAGAAAATACGAAGATAGTCACTGATGTGAAGTGCTTTCAGAAACAGCTGTCTTGCTGAAACATGATTATACACAGCAAAGTAATGAGCTCAACTGACTTCAGTAGTGTAGCAAAGAAAAAAAAAAAAAAGCAGGGCAATTTGTAAACTGGTATATTTGTCTTAACATCAACAGACCTGTATCAATTTTACTTGCAAGCTTTCAGGACATACTTAATACTTTCACTCTTATTGATCTAGTTTCATGTTACAGAAACATTATCCCTTCAGACATGCTTCATTATGTTTCCTTTTTCATATAAGCACATTTACTGTTCATCATATTTTTTTCTCCATTCTACTTTATGTACATCCCCCACTTTAGGGAGCAAACAAGGTATTTTAATAAGAACACAGAGGTTCATTAAACTCTCACACATCTTCAGACATAAGATTTTCACCTACAATAAAATGAAATCAGGTCCTAAGTACTCAAACACGCATACACTCCCTTAATTACCCACAGACTAATTCCTTTTAAACTGTTCTACACTCCTTTCCAACACACAATAAAAGTTTTGACATCAAAAGTAATATCATCAAAATCTGTTTGGCACAGCAGTTAATATTACTCTCACAGTTAGTTCACTTAGAAGTTTTTGGGAAAGTCTAAAACAGATAAAGTAAAACTTGCTCTTCGTGCATTGACTACATCAGGCTTTTTTTTCCCCAAAGTTGAATCCATATCTTCTTGCATCATTTTCACTGAGAAATGACCCAGATACATACCATTTTTAACACCATAGGATATTGAAAACATTACTTCATGTTAACTTTCATCTCCCTCTCTTCTCAACATTAGAATGAAATAAGAGTATCAATACAAAGATAATATTTAAGGTAAAACAGACACTAAGATTTAGAAGCACTTCTTTACTCATAATCTTCTGCATTATGCAGTCATGGCTTTGAAATAACACACAAAAAAAATTCTAACTAGAAATACTGACAGAAAACTCTTCTATAAAGTAGGTTTTCCTTCCAGCCTCAGAAGCACAAATCAATTTATCCCACTACTCTGTTAGAGGGAAAACATCAGCTTTTCTCCAGGAAAACAGCCCTGCAATTTAACTCTAACTGAATATTCATCAACTCTTACAGATTTAGACAATAAGAAATGAAAATATTCTGTTACTTACCAATCTAAACTTCTGTAGAAGAAATTGTTCTGTTAGGCGATACAGAAACAAAAAATACGAGGGCCACCTGAAGAACTCATAATAACACTGCCTGTGCATGGAAACACACTGGCTGCTCCGCAGCTGGGCAGAAGTACTTCATCAGCACCCAGGAATTAGAAATGCCAACACCTGAATCCTTCTCTCCCAGCTGCTCAGGATCAACTATGATTAACTGGTACAGGAAATCAGATTGGGGTGGTTGGTTCTTTGAATCCTACTGGGGTAAAATAAGTCTAATGATCATTGAAAACTGACTAGTAGTGATCACTATAGATATCTTCTTCAGGAGAATAAAGGTGCTGTCCTTACAGATATTGAGGAAAGAAAAGACTTTTTATGTTGCTAAGTGAAACCAGAGAATTTTCTAGTGGAAATAACTGTAAAAACAGTGAGGGAAAGGAGAATACCTTTCTATCTTTGACATGGTTTACACCTTCTGCATGTTTTGTTTGTTTGCTTGTTTCATAATAAATCCTGAATGCTTGTGTTGCTTATTTCAAGCACCTGAAGGATGTTACAGCTCTGATATGGGCCCATTAGACAAACAAGGAAAGAAAATCAGGTAGAATATTTACACATGTATAGGGACAGTCATTTTCACCAGAGCTGTCTCATGAATTGGTGTGAGAGTCAAAGAGGCCAGCTCATTTGTTTATTGAGACCACGTGGCATCATGTTTCTGCTAAGACTAAACACCTCACATGAATGTTTCTGTGGTTTCTCTGGGGGCTTTATTTTTCATATTGCAGAAGCAGTTTTGTAAGGCAAAAAAAACCCCAAACAAATATGTATTATCTTACTTACAACCTTCATATTCTCTGCACCTGAATAAAGCATTTACTTTGCTGAGCTGAACTAATTTTCAGTTGTCAATTTCATTCTTAGTAGCAATTTCTTTAGCAGAACTGCACTTGTTGCACTTAGTAAAATCACAATGTGTATATTGTGTGCTTCTCAAGCTACATGTTAGAGCCTCTCCTGAATGCGTTTCATACCATAATAATGGCAACTATACTTCTCAGCCAAAATCGCTGTGCTGAGTTTTACTCCAGAAGTCATTTAAGCATGTACATAAGTTTATCTAGTTTCTAGCTTTATTTGCTTTACTGGGTATGTTCTCAAGCTTAGAATTGCACTCATACCTAGGAGCTTTGCTGGCCTGGATTCAGCTATTGCTGAACACAGCTGTCCTACAATGACACTTCAATGTTCCCTTTCAGGCATGCTTTCACATGTTTGACTGTCAGCTTCTTAAGATGAAATAAAACCAAAGTATTTTGCAATGTTTCTATACTGCGTTATTATAATTATTATATTATTATTCTCCCACTTCCAGTTACACGCTGTTGAATAATGGACAGTTTAGCTCACTGCATATGATGAAATTTGCCATGTATGTGGTAAATCAAAGCATTTCTGCATTTCCTTTCACTAATTAAAGCATCTTACAAGAACGAGGGAAGCCACAATGACAAGAACTTAGGTTTTTTTTTTTTCCACTGTTTTGAGATTTTTTTCATTAGAAATGCCTTGAAAGTGAAAAAAAGTAAACCTAATATACAATGTAGACGCAAGTAAGGACAAAGAGAACTTGTTTGCAGACAAGGAGTAAAGAGCTCCATTTGTGCAAGTCTTGAATTCATATGTAGGAAATAATTGCTCAAGGTTACTGATCACCCATGGCTTCTTACACTTGCATTATTGTACATGTTTAAATACTATATCAGACTGACAGTACAGACTTACGTAAGTCAGTCAGACAGTCATAATGCCAGTCTGTCAGACTGACTTAAGTGTAGACATTCAGATAGACTAGGTATAACATGAGAAAAGTTTATGACCACATTTTCAACTTTTAAACTTGTTTTGACCAACTTTTTTTTTTTTTTTTTTTTTTTTTTTTTTTTTTTTTTTAAGGAAAAATTACAACTTCCATGCCCATTAACCAGAAAGAAATTATTCTGCCTTACTGGGGAGGAAGAAGATGATCCCCAAAGGAGAAATTGTAGTAGTATTTTCTAATAGCAGATATTTCTTTCTTCCAAGAATATGTAGTTACTATGATTTCAACTTCTCTTCATCTCATATACTACAGGAGGTTTAGTAAGCATGTTTAGACTCATATTTGTCTTATTAGAAAAATAATGCAAGCAAACATGCAATTTAAAAACAGAAAAAGTCATCTGATCATCTAGTTAAATCACTTAAGGGAGTACCGCAGCTCTGTATTTCATCAGTGTTGCAGTAAGTCTCATAGCTCCTGTTTAAAGTAAGCGTATCATTCAGAAGGCATTGAAATTTGCCAATGCCTGTGATTCTGTGATTTTGTGAAATTTAATTTGAAAATGTCAGAAGATAAAGGATGCATTTTTTCATGCTTTTTCTCATTCCAATTATTAACCGGTTACCATGATACACTCAAAATAAAAAGCATGGATGTAACTAACTTGCAGTCATTGTTTTTATACTTCCCTTAATTTTATAGCCTTTTCAACTTTTTTTTTCTCCTTAAAATCAGTTACAAGTTGAAATCTCTTCACTTTCTGATATTCTGATAAATCTTACCTTCCATATTTGCCATATCCACCTTCTTTCTTTTGATAGTAAAGAAGCTCCAAAAGGTGTTTCCTGCTGGAAGCAAAAACAACAACAAACAATTCTCTCAGAAATCCACAGAAAAAGATTCTAGTGGCAAAAAGACAAAATGACTTCTTACATTTATCTTATGCACCTGTGGAGCTTTCACAAAGGGATTGTCAAATTCAGTTCAAATCATACGTTATAGCTTTTACCCAAAGAGAAAAAGAGAACAGAGAAAATTCAATTTGCCAGTGATCTCTGACATATTATTTATGGTGAGTTTCCTTTAGAGACACTTGTATCTGAAAGGTATGCAGATGTGGTAAGTGTACATGTGCAGTTATAAAGATGCTGCGTTCTCCACTGTCTTAAAGTTTTACAAAGATTTATGTATTTAAATATCCAATTATAGGCATCAGTCAACTGTCCAAAATAAATCAGAATGACACCCATAAATGAGGTCTGCTCTACCTTCACCTCTCATATACAAATCACGGATGGCAATGCTTTTTAATTACATCGCCATATGTCTTGAAGTGTGACTAAGTCAAGAAAAGAGAGACGGATGCATCAAACATCCAAGCAACTGGAGCCAGCTGTTTACACATGTGAGAAACCTGAGCAAGCTGACCAAGATTTATACCAAGAAACAACAATTCTAGGGGCCAAATACTTTTTCAGAAGTTCAATTATCATTGCCTATTTGGTGCTATAATGGGCATTGGAGATTACATTGTCTGATGACCTTAAATGTGTTAATCTGGCAAGTAATCAGTCAAGTCATTATATGAATATAACTGTACCAATATTCTTAGAGATCTGTGGAAATATGGCAAGTATTTAACTATAAAAACTCAGCAATGTACTTCAAATTACTGCCATTTTTAAAGGCTCTGTGATTTCTTTCAACCATGGTTTTCAGATATATTTGTATGGCAAACATCCCAAGCTATTACTTTGGGTAACAAATAAATCAATTTCTCTATAGAAATTTACCATTAAAATATTTTTTTTCTCTATCCGTATTTTTTGTTTGTTAGCATTATAGCAACAGCATACACCTTTCAGTGATTTAAATAACACAGCATTCTGTATGCAGGAGTCTATCAGATACCTTGGAAACATGACTAGAAAAGACAAACTGCAAAAACTGTGATTGTTTAGGATGAAAAAGAGAAAAGCAATACTCAGAGACAGTTTTCGCTAAGTAAATATTTCTGTATATTCTACATATTCCCTAAAAGTTTCAGCTTTTTATTCTTCCATTGTTCCATGCAGGGAATTTTCTTCAAGATTGGTTCTCTCTTGCACCATACATAGTGAATCACTCCAAAAAAAGTCTTATGTCTACCATTTCTAGGTACTTACAAATTGGTATAATGTGACATGAGGTCCTATGTAATGACTTACAAGTTCATACTAGAACTTGCACAGATAATAGCTCTAAAGAATGCTATACTTCAAAACAAATGTGAACAGCAGATATGGATCACTTATACGTGCAAGGTAACTAGAATAACACAGTGCATTTCTACTACATTACAGGTGATATGAGATACTTTCAGGAGAATAAAAAAGAAGGATTGGCAAAAAGACCACTGTGAAAGACCCAGTGAAAACTGCTACTCAGTGAACACCAGCCATAAACCAAACTGTTAACATGGTAGATTCTTAGCATACAACATTTTATGTTCTCTGAGATGGACAAATGTCATGCACCCACACATGACAAAAAACTTTGGATTGAACTAACCATATAACTGAAGGATCATCTGTAAGCATTTCTCATGCATTATCTATAGGAAGATGGCTTTTTGTTCCGTTCCAATAAGCCAACCACAACAAATAGCTGTTATTTGCAACATATTGAAGAGTATTCATACTTTTTCTTGTATAGTAAGTGTGTGAAAGAAGATCTGTTGCTAGATTGACGCAGAATGACTGTCTGGCATTAGAGTCAATAAAACTGAACAACACATAATCAGCCATAACCCTGGAGACTGATGAGAAGGACTAGGATCACAAAGAATTATCTGTACTGGAAATGACCAAAATAGAACATGACAGACTGCAGAAGAGATGATAGAAAAACTCATGGCATGACAGATTTTTTTCTTCACAGTCTCTATATGAAATACAATTTTAACATGCTATGGAGCCATAAAGTACTTAAACATTCAAGTTAATAAAGGGAGTAATGTCTTTAAAAGATAGAGAAATAATAAACAGAAATATAAGTAATTTATGACTTTAGGTTTCGATCAATGAAAAACACATTTGGAAACGCTGATGAGAAAAGAGTTTTGTTATTGCATATTAACACTGCATTTTTATTAGGAGTACTTGCTCTTGTTAAAGTGATCCCCTGTGCTTATTTTAATGTGCCTTGGGCACTGCTTGAACTTTTCAAATGCATTCATAAGTTTTATAATATTACACACATTGTTAACTAAGCATATTTATAACAATATTATTAAGAATTATGGACTCAGGGGCTAAATATTTTTTAATATTGCCAAAATTTGCAGGCAACATTAATCATCATCCCTTCTTTTATTTTCCCTATGAAAGTAGACAAAAAAAAAAAAAAAAAAAAAAAAAAAAGAAGAAGAAGAAGAAGAAGAAAAAGCCTGCTGAGGACTCACAAGAGCCATCTGGACAAGTACTCGTTCTCTTCTGAAGAGAAAATCTTATCTTATTGTGAAGATGGATATTTACTAGAAGCCCTGTAGACCCTTATATATCATAAAATCAATTTTAATCATATGATTTAAAGGACATAAGTTTTTTGTTGTGATAAGCCTGTCTTTGCCTAGAAATCCTAATTCAGGGGTTGAGGTGGACATTTTTCTTCATTCTACTGCCAATTAGAATTCTATTTACCCTAGACTACTTTCTGAATTTATAACTGAAGTAGCAGAATGACTTGGATATTTAAAAAAGCATTTTGACATGGGAGGACACTCCATGGGCTTTTTCATCAAGGACATCAGCCCCTATAGGATCCTCTCTTCCTAGACAGTGCTTTGGCTGTCAAAGGTAAAACACCAAAAAGTGCTATGGGGATTTTTCTGAATCTCTTTTGTTGACATTCAATGAATTTGAGAAAATAACAATGGAAGTTGTAACAATATGTCCCATGCTGATGTCTCTAGAGTAGGTTTTAGAGCTGCAAATTAGTGGTTTGGCTTAGGAAATTCCACAGCCAGTTTGCCTCCAGCATCTCATTCTTGCTATTTTCACCTTTCCCTGAAACCGCATTGATGCACTTATTTAGAGAGTTAGTCATGCTGTAATCTGGATCACAGAAAAAGATCACAGAAAACAATCATGTCAACAAAAAGACTTTAAAAAGCAGGAAAAAAATAGTAATTTACTGTATGTATATTTAAAATGATTCTACTCTCACTTTGAAGAAAAAATAAAAATAAAATAAACATTGTAAACAGGCAAATTTCCTGTAATGAACATACCTTTAGATCCAGTCCTTAGAGCTGGAATTGTAATGGTGCAACATTTTTCTCCTCCAAGTTTCTGGTAGAGAGTATAAGAAGGATTATTCGGTATTTATGTCAGGAAGTATTCAGATTCATATAGCACACAGGTATTTCTATAAACAGATTTTTTAATTCTTTTTTCCCACACAGACAAGCAGAAATCAGGTAGAAGCACGACTCAGAATTTGCTGTTGTATGACTCATGAAGAAAAATCAGTAGCAGAAAAACCAGTAGCAGCCAAGCATGCTGAGTTACAGTTTTCCTCAGCATGAAGATCGTTACAAGAGAGGATGAAGAAAAACATGTTTGTTTGTTATTTGTTTGTTTTTAATTTTTATTCTTCAACTGTTTCACAGGTCTCAATAGTGTTGCAGATTTAGTTTTAATCCTCCATGGTACAGTTATGTTTATTAATAAAGACTTGACTAACTGAGGAGCTTGACTCTGCTTTCTTTTGGGACTGTGTAGCTTAGAAGGTCATGGGTGTTTTGTGCTTGGCTAAATCTTAAACTGCTAACATCAGTGAGGATGAAGGGAATATCTGCAGCTGGTATGCCTTCCTTGTATACATTTTCAGACAGGATCCCCCTATACATTCCATAAATTCTTTCAAAATTGGTTCCCATTAAACAAACCAGCATGTGCTTAGGGATTTCAGTAGCCAGCTAAAAGCAATTTTCTTCCAATCAAGTCAGTTTTAAAAGGGTATGTGTTTCCATTATTATAACCATGCTGTTATGCTTTGGAAGACAAAGCCTTAGTTCTGCTCTCCCCATCCCTCCCTCCTCTTCTTGAGTATACCCCCTGCTCTGGAATGTCAGACGTTTTATTCATGTCGCCTTTCATTCCAGAGTTTTCAAAGTCATGCCATATTGGTGGGAACAGTGAAACCAGGCAGCATATCATAACTTTCACTTAACAACCAGTGCTCAAAGGAGATGAAGATGCAGACTGCACTGTTGTGTTTCTTGGGAGCAAGAGTGTTGGGAAACAAAGGCCTTCTCTCCTCTTGTTGCATATTGTAAAATATAAGAACATTACTTAGTAGAATAATTAGTACAATAAAAACAACTATTACTTTATCTACTAACTATCCAGTTGATTTTTATTTTGTTATACATACAAGGTACATACTAGATGATCTCCAGAGATCCCTTCCAAGCCCTACAATTCTGTGATTCTCTGATGAGATAAAATATATAAAATATAAAATAGGAAATGTAAGCTTCTCTTCCAACAAGGGTTCTGATTCATTGTCCTCTGCTTATATATCCACCAAACAGAAATAAACTTGACAAAAACTACCTCAAATTTATCATAATAACTATTTAACAAAGCCTACAACTTTCTCTAGAGATGTGTTTTAAAAGCTCTTTCTGACAGTGCAATGCAAATTATAAGTGGTAAGTCAGCCTCTGTGAGGTTCAGGAAACAAGCAGGATACAGAAAAATATCTTTCAGGATAGGAGCTAAGCAAAGGGAGCACATTGCTGCTTTTTAATCTCTTGGAAGAGAAGTGATACTCACTGTATATAAATACTTTGTATTAGGTAAAAGAGTAATAATGTATAACCTTTAGGTAAAAAATGGCAATTCTGCAGCATATCCACATCAATGTTAAAGTAACTCTTTTCACTTCATGCATTTGGATGATTGGGTTTTTTTTTCCTTTGGAGGACTCAGTAAAGACTCTAGGAACTGGGAAACTGAATTATTACAGTCACAGAGTAAGAAAGGAAATCCAGGAAGATTGAGCTTTTCTTTCCTTTTTTTTTTTTTTTCCTTTTTCTGATGACCTGGTTCTTATTTTCCACAGACCTGTGATTCGAATGAGAGCCAGAACAGTCCCTGAATATGTATCTAATTTGGACTGCAGTGTATGCCATCGTGCATCCCAGCAGGAATATGTAAACACTGCCATGGAGATTGAGAGAAGGAGGGTTGAGAAGAAGATGTGAAGTAACAATGTTTATTTGTGTTCCTGATCATAGTAGCTTGAATACTCCTCCTCTCATATTTAGTAGCTCTAATGATACCTCTCTCTAAAATTAGTGTGGTTCACTCCAAGCACCTCGTGCCAATGCACTATTTGAGAATCTGAGGATAGAGTATAATGCATTTAGAAACTAAGCTTTGTTGCCCTTTAAATGGCTGTTAAGCAGACTCAAAAGAGCAGAGATCTTTCATGCATGTGTGCTTTGCTTGAAGTTAAATTTCAGGTACTTTTATTTCAGATCAAATGTATATGTGCAGGTTACATTATAAGTGAAAAACCTATACCTCATTCCAATTGGACATATGGTGTCAAGAAAGACTTCCATTTTTACTCCAGATTCATTATTACAGCACAATTTTAGCAAGTTTTTTAAACCACCATTTTTTTTACATCTTTCAGGCTGATTAATTTGATTTAGCAGGTTATTTTTATTCTGTATAAAAAAGAAAAAAAGCTAAGCAATTTCAATGACAGGACCTCAGTTAAAGACATATATTATCAAGTATGACTAACACACATACGTGTTCCAGCTTATTTTAGGAAAAAGGTCTCCCTTTCCATTCCACATATTCCCTATATAACTCCTCACAGAACTGTTGAAACCAGTGTAGTTATGAAATAATAACATTTAGCTGCTCTTTCTACCACAAAGTTTCAATTGGCAAAGGATTTTTTACATCCTGTTCTAAACCACTTTGCTGCAATTAAGCTCAAGAGCCACTGGAGCCCTCTGAGGATAAAAGTAGCTATTCAAGGGCAAGGTCATTAGGAAAACTTGGAATTTTCAAGTTGGCTGTTATGCCTTCTGTTATGAAAGGTATCTTTAAGAACCTATCTCAAGAACTATGACATCTGAAGTGTAGCAGACGGGTGTTACTATTCAGTTACTATTGAGTTTACAATACAACATAATCTTTATTCCAGACATGAGAGCAACATGATAAGAAACGAGGAATTTTGATTTTTTTTTCTTAATTTGCACTTGTACATTTATAAATTAATTCATCTGGGAACTCTAATAGGTCATGATTTTCCTCCTTAAAACATTGGCTTAGTACACAAGTAGCAATTATCTCCATTCTTACTGACAGGGACATAAAATGTGTCATTTAATTGGCCTAGTAGTTGCTACCAGATGGTAACACCTCATCCATTTCTCAGAAGGAACTGTAGAAATATATTTCTCAAAAGAGATTAGGAGAACAACATTCATGAAACTTCCTTAGTTATCAAGTTCTACTAAGCCTCACAGACAGTTACTAGTTTAAGGGTTGCCCTTATCTGCCTTTGCCCTCATCTTCCTCTTCTCAAAACATACAATTGAAAACTTAAAGGAACATTTTTTTTCCCTTGCAAACTAGACAAAGATCTTTACCTAAAACTTCTCTAAAGAACAGGAATAAAAGAATAAAAGTGGCTGGTATAGCCTTACTAATAGATAAAAAAAAGTAGCAGAAAAAACCTGTTGGAGGATATTATTCCAAAGTACTTGGAATTTTTTGAGGACTTTATGAACTGATACAAACAAACTGATTATTCTTTGACTCTCAAAATCCAGAGTCAAATCTTACTTTCACATGTTCTTGGATCCCTGTCAAACCAAGGGAACTCCTTGCCAGAATAACTGCTGATTCTACTTTTGCTGCTGCTTTTGCATGAGGATAAAGTTTATCTTACCAAGTAATCTAGCAGTTGAGTGAAAATGCATACTCCAATGCATCCAAACCCTAATGTATTTTATATTAAGATCTGAACTGCACAAAGTGCCTAATTTTATTATTAACTTGTGCTAGTAAATATACATCGTTAACATCTACACAAGGACCTCATGACTGACCAGTAGAAAGCTGTATTATGGAATCATAGAATTGCTCAAGTTGAAAAAGACCTTAAAGATCATTGAGTCCAACCACAACCTAACCATACAATACCAACTCTAGCAATCCTCTACTAAATCATGTCCCTGAGCACCACATCCAAACAATTTCTAAACACATCCAGGGATGGTGACTCAACCACTTCCCTGGGGAGCCTATTCCAGTGCTTAACAACCCTTTCTGTGAAGTAGCTTTTTCTGATAGAATCACAGAATCACAGAATGGGCAGGGTTGGAAGGGACCTCAAGGATCATGAATCTCCAACCCCCTGCCACATGCAGGGCCACCAACCTCCACCTTTAATGCTAGACCAGGTTGCCCAGGGCCCCATCCAATCTGGTCTTGAACACCTGCAGGGACGAGGCATCCACAACCTCTCTGGGCAGCCTGTTCCAGCACCTCACCACTCTCTCTGTAAAGAACTTCCCCCTGACATCCAACCTAAATCTTCCCTCCCTCAACTCAAAACCATTTAAAACCACTTCCCCTTGTCCTGTCACCTGTCACCAGTGAGAAGAGTCCAACCCCGCTCTCGCTGTAAACACCTTTCAGATATTGGAAGAGAGTAATAAAGTCTCCCCTCAGCCTCCTCTTCCCCATACTGAACAGCCCCAGTTCCTTCAGTCTCTCCTCATAGGACATACTCTCCAAGCCCTTCACAAGCCTTGTTGCCCTTCTTTGGACCTGCTCCAGCACCTCAATGTCCTTTCTGTATTCAAGAGCCCCAAACTGAACACAGTACTTGAGGTGAGGCTTCACAGTACCTAACATAAGAAAAAATATTTCTATTTTGTAACAAGATTGGATATGAGTGTGTGATTTTCCTTGGGAATGGATTGAATACTAAAAACAAAACAAAACAAAGCTTACTGTTCAAGCTCAGTGGTTCTCTTTATATAACAAAATTACTTAGAACTTTGATTCAAACAGAACTGACTCTTTTGGATTGTATCATTCAAATATGTTTGATATGGTCATCCTTCGGTGGTAGGGAATGAAAGGAATCATGGTGGACACAGAGTATTTGTTCTTGGTTTAGTTATGATAATCAAAATCAGATCCATCTGCAAGAATATTGTTTCTGATATTTAAAATGCAATTTCATCTATTCTTTGCGTGACTGTGAGATGCAGGATATAATGGTTTCCTTGACAAAACAAAAATCAGACATAGTCTGATTTTTATTGAAGTTTTTATTGAAGATCTTGTTATAGATACAGATCCTTTTTTACCAGGGAAAGATTTTACTGAAAATAAACACTTAAAAAAAAAAAAAAAGAAAGAAAACAAAACAACAACAACAAAAAAACCCACAAACCAAACAACAGAAACAAAACATAACAACAAAAACCCACAAAAAAACCCCCAAACAGGCTAAACAAACAAACAAAAAACAACTGCAACAACCTAATAAGCAAATACTAATAACAGTAAACTTATATGAAACATAACTCTGTTACTCGAAATGGCTATATGGAGGATGCTCCCTCTTACTGTTAAGAGTTTGTATCTGTAGGACTCAGAAGGGAGGAAAAAAAAAAAGAGAACTAATATGAAAGATAAGGATGGGGAAGAAATTTATCATAGGAACAGCCTTCCGTGGGGCCCTAAGGAAAATGTAGAACGTGTCAAAAAGGGGTGGAAGAAGGGAAACGGATTGACTAAATGAGGATAACAAGGAAATATTGTAGTCAACTAGAATAGAGATGCTTGGATGAAACTTTAACAGACTTTGTGGACTATGTGCTCAAAAAAAGAAGTAAATCAAGATGTGAGTGCTGAATGTGGATATTAATTCAAACTGTTGCTGCCTCAGTGAATGGATTACATAGAAGTGGAAATGGAAGAGACTAGATGACTACTGACTAGCAGTTGCACATAGTAAATGTACAGATACAGCTTGAACACCTACATTATTATTTTAGAATGAACCTGACAAATATCCTCACTGAAGTATCTTAAACTCTTTGAAAATCTGTGCTGATGGTGTATTTACCAACATATCATTCACAACGTAACCATACAGAACTCTGACCGAGCTGATTTCAAGTACATTGACTACACAGGTCTACCTGCAGTCATAGTATTAATTTTTATCCACCATGTTGATATTTGACACCAGCATTGTCCAATTTCAGAGATCTTGCCTTTCTTGGCTCATCAGCTTTTGCACTGATATTGTGTGTGAAGATGTACCAAACAATGATTGCTAACACCCCAAACTAAACACAGATGAAAAACACATGGTAAATTTGGCTGAAGTTTATCATTTTTGATGCTTGAGAAAGGCACAGTTTTTCTGGTGCAATATTATCAGCCTTAAGGACTGAATTACAAAGTTACTAATTTCCCTACTTCATTAAGAAGGTTTTATCTCATAATACATAATGAGCAGTTCATGTTTGCAATCCAAATATGCCATAAATCATGTGGAAAAAAATGATCAAATACAATTATAATACAGCTAAGTTCTCTGTGACTTCCTCTTAGTTATCATGAATACAGTTGTATCTTTAAGATTCCAGTCAGCTGCGTCCAGCTGTTTTGTCAGGACACATCAGTAGCAAATTCATTCCATCAATGTGAAAATGTCTATCTGTTTTCTATCATTTTTTAAAGAGATTTGTATGTGAAAGTAGGTACAAAATTAGTATACTCTAAAAGAAACTTTTTTTAATAAGGAACAGTCATAAAAGAGTGCTACATATAAAACCATTTAAAGCAAAACAACCTTTTGTTGTGTTATTAGACTCCTGCAGAAGAATGAGTTTCCTTTTTCTGATTTCTCCGTTGCATTCACACAGCCCTAACAGGCATCTCCCTGAAAGTATTTTTGGCTAGATAAAAGAGTTTTACAACTCTGGGGAAAATAACCTTACTATTGCTCTTAACTATCCCCTTGATACTTTCATAAAAATGTTAGACCAAACAGAATCTCTCCAGGAAATTCCTAAATTCTAACCTTTCAGGGTCAGAGAATGCAGCAGACAGTTTGTTGTCTTGAACAGTGACCTCAGTGCAGTCCTATTCCAAACAAACTTTTAGATGCTATCTGTGTATTATCTCAGGGGAATTCAGTGCTAGCCCTTAGAGATCAACAGTAGCACTTTTTTGCACCACTTTCCTCTCCTTACACAAAGAATGAGGAAATGACTCTCAAATCCAGTGGTTTATACATATATTGTAATTATTGATTCTCTTAGAACAATCTTATTTACGCAAAATTTCGGTATTTCTGAAGATTTCTTTGAAGATAAAAATCCACAGCACTTCAGCCTTTGTGATCTGAATGATTCTAAAGCCAGTTTTTGTACTTAATTAGGATATTATAGAGCTAAAAGAGGTTTCCTGGGTTACCAAGAACATTACACGATGTAATACAGATGATTTCTTCCATACACAAATAAAATTGCTTCTTAAAAGCAGATTAAAAAGATTCCACAACTGACAATATGTAGTACAATTTACCTCAGCATTCTTAGATGAAATGCAAATTAGGAACTCATTGTAGAAATCACTAGTTCTGTTCTTTTAAGGAAATAGGCTTCCATATGGAAAAATACATTGTCTAACAATTTTTGGACATTTCAAATTCTGTCCCTCAAAACCTAATATTGCTTATTAAATAAAATTACATAAATGAAAGTTTTGTTTTCTATTTAAATGCTTTATAAACAAGCAAAAAAAAATTGAAAAAGCTGTCTATAAAAAGGAAATTATTCAATGAATTTGTCTAACATACTAGAGGTGTTGAAATATAAGCAAATGTTTGAATAAAACTATATATGATAATCTTCATAAAGCTCTGCAATAAAAATGTGTCCTCTTTGGTATAATTGAGTATTGAGCCAATAAATAGAGTCATTTTGGAGAGACTCCTGTGAATTACTGGGGCTTCTCAGGGCAGGACACATTCCAAACTTTGATCAATCTCTTCTAGAAGACATAATGACATTTTTTGCTATTTTACCCACAGGTTTCTCCCAGAAGACAAAAACTTGAAGATCTCCTTACTGCCCCAGCTGTAAAAGCACATCTGTCAGTTTAAATTAGATCGACAGCTTCCTATAGTCAAGGGGCAGACTAACGTCATTAACCTTCAAGCTTTACAAGAAAAATTTGGTGTTCAATTTTCAAATGCAATATATAACAACTGCTTGTAAAGATGATAAATGCCATGAGGAGTCACCAAAAAACATATTTTTCAGGGACTTTAGATGAAGAGGGTTTTTTAGATTTTTATAGTACATTTAATTCTATAGGTACAAAATATAAAAAGTAAGCATATAAAAACTAATGGATTTTTAAGGAGAAATAAGGTCTTCATCATTTACCACAGTCTTATAAACCATGGAATAGTTGGAATCAGCATTTACCCGGACAAGAGAAAATCTCTTGAATATCTAAGCCTGGCATTGTTTTCTTGTAGTAGTAGAAAACATGTCTTTATGGCATTCCTACCTTTATAGTCAGATGGAAGGAACATGGGAATAAAAATGACCTTTCCCCCTCCTCCACATAATAAGCTTTATGCTTGCAACATCCTGAATGTGGTAGGAGCAGCCTGAATTATCTGTACAGCAAGAAAACTAGTAATGTGTAGAATTCCTATCAATAGTTGCCAACATTTTTTCAGTACATGCATTTAAGACAATTTCAAAGCTATTATCGATCAATGCTTATCTGTCAGATTAGTCTGCTGCTCCCAGCAGTAAAGCTGTGCTCTCCTGGAGATTATTAGTTGTCAGCATACAGCAAATGAACATTTGTTTGACAATACTTGTTGTTGAGGGAGAAAAAAATACAGCAGTCTAAACACTGCATAATTCTAAAGACAGCATGAACTGTGACTAAATATTTTGCAAGCCTTCTAAGAAATATTAAAAAATTCACAGTACTTGCAGAAAAAAGTTTTATTTAAAGACTCACCAACTGATGAAGCTCTTTTCATTTTATCCTAAGTCTGCTACCAGAAAAATGTTCATTCTCTTTCTCCTTAAGCTCCTCACTGATGAACATATCATACTTTTTGTAGCATAAACATAAGAGATCCTAAATTAAATTACAAAGCATTGCCACTAGAGCATAAAAAGAGTTTGTACACAGCAAGAATGATAAATTGTCTCTTATTTTCTATTCCAAATCTGGTTTTCACCTGTACTTCTCACCATATTCTTGTGATTGAGAAATGTAAGTCCATGACAAAACCACTGTTATCTTGCATTGTGTACTGCTGTAGTCTCTGTGCTAACTTTTTCCATAATAGAACTAACCAAGAATGGTCAGCTTAGTGGAAATGGGGGAAGAAACAATTCCAAAAACAACAGTACTAAGTTACAGCTAAATCTTATAATCTTGTTGCCCTTAGCAGAAGACCCTTACCACAAGGCTGCAAGGCCTGCTTATTTTTGTGACATTTCTCTGATTTAATAACTCCATTGTTTTTCAGAAACAGAACAGTTTAAATAGGAAGGATTGAAACTGTAGTTTTCTTTTCATGACCTATAGGCTGGTCAACTGGACAGAAATTAAGACTCAAAAAACATAGTTTCAATTTTCCCACTGTAAATAATGCAGTGAATCTGGATGAGTCTTATCTTAGAAGTGTAAGTAAGATTCTGTATAAAAGCAAAAGTGAGAAGACATCATCATCACCTATTGCAGACAGGTTTTGATAGAAAAGATAGAGGGAGCTATCTGAAGACAAGGATTTAGGTGGTGAAGCTTGAATGGGAGGAGGCACATCTCTGCAATGCTGAGAAAAACGCCTAAGAAAAGGACAGCAGTTTGATTTAAACCACATCCCTCTTTTCAGGTTTAGTTAGGCCACGAGAAAGTAGCTCTCTGCTTCAAGTGTTGTTATTTCCTCTGCACAACATAGGAATTGTGGTGGGGGAATGAAGTGAGACTCAAGCACAGAGCTGCTCAGAACTGTATCACCAAGCTTGTTTGTTATTTTTAATCTGGTCTTAAGTTTCTTTCTAAATATTGCACAGGAAAACTAGTGGAACCAGAGGCTGAATGTGTATCTGCCAAGTCACAGCTCTCTGCCATAACCACAAGGCTAACATTCCTAACGAGGAGCTACAACAGACATGAGTCACTGTGGTTGTGGTTCTGCAAAGTAATGTTTTACCTTCTAATTTAATAATTGTCACATTAGCTTATGTTAATTTGTACTTATGAACACTGGTTTTTACTTGGCTTATAAATTTTTTTCTCATATTGTTTATTTCAGAGCAGCTGCTGGAGGAGTTCTATTTCAAAAGAAAAATATTTCCTATAAATTGTATACAGTACATCTGGAAATAAACAAAGCAGTTTCTCACATTTTTATGTTAACACTTACGCTTCATCATTATGCTACCTCACAAATATTACCACTGTTACATAAAGCACATACCAGCAAGTAGCTTTTGACTAAAATAATATTTTTAAATCTTTATAATCCAAACACTGAGCATATGCATAAAATTTGTCTACATGCAGTGACTTCTAAAGGTTGCATCTCACCATTTAGGCAATAAGCTATAACCAGAAATTAATAAATGTTTTGTCGCTCATTTACTGTTGTGTACAGCTATGCCCTATAGTTTGTCACTTTTCTTCCTATTTCCAAGATGGCCAGTTTTCCAAATACAGAGCACACAGAATTTTCATAGATGCTCATCTGTTAGTGCTACATAAATACGACTAAAATAACCCATAAAAGTAAGAAAACAGCTGAATTTTTGATCAGCCAAATGTTTGGACAGCTCAGATGACCACTAAAAGTCTCAGCTTTCTAAGTCAGTACACAGTGGTAGTTGAAATAATAGAAGTCTAAGAGGCATTATCTTAAAACCCACTGTGAAACTGTTGGGAAATTGTTTTTTTTTTTTTTTTTTTTTTTAACTTTAAAAGACAGCTGACGCTAGGCACTTTTAACAAAATAGAAGCATAGCTGGTTTTAGACCGTAGTGAAAATATATTCTGAGTTAATTGAGTTGTCCAGTAAGCAAACACCACTAACTCTGTTGCTAACTAAAGCAAGAATTTTTATATTTCTCCTCCATATTATCAGTAATCTTTAATGGAATGTCTTTACAGCTGTGTAGTCTACAAGAAGTGCTGGAGAAGACTGTCTTTTTGCCCTCTTTGTACCTGATTGCTTTAGAACCATTACCAACTAATGATACTAAAAACTGTGATACGTCAAAGGATATTTTGGGACATTTTAAAATCAATTTACAGATTACCCTTAAATCTCTCATCTTTTCTTCTAGCAAAAAGAAAAAGCCCTGGCAAATGTGTTTAGCAGAATTATAGAAATCCATCCAAGCATTTGTTTTAGGCTATGAGTACAAGCCTATTTTTCAAGGAGGAAATCCTAAAGACTGTTAGAAGAGAAATATTTTCTCTAAAGTTAGAACCCACCTCCGTTACTTATTTTTATTTTAGAAATATTTTGCAAGCCCACATTGAGTAAGTTTGCGATACATGCAGATAATGCAATCTGAAGAATTATATATACTTTCTATAATTATATCTTAAGTAATGAACACTTCAATTGCTGCTTTGAAACACAAGCTAGAAGATTGTTAATGACATCTACATAGAGTAAAAGCCATAATGAACACTTCAATTGCTGCTTTGAAACACAAGCTAGAAGATTGTTAATGACATCTACATAGAGTAAAAGCCAAAACATTTCCATAATACATAAACAGGCTTCTTGAAGTTGTTCTCTACATTCAGTATCCTTTCCTTTTCTTACTATTCCTCAATGTTTATGTCAGTTGACTGTGAAATTGCTAATTTTTATACTAAACTCTAAAGTTTTATTTAGGTAGTGCTGTGCTTCTACATTATACTAGAAGTGAAAAACAAGAAGACTCCTGCTTATTCAGTCCTAAAACGTTCCAGAATACCACAAAGACCAACACAGCTCAAAAATGACTAACAAATTTAAACCCCATACATTCCAAGAGCTCTCAAATGCTCTCTTTTCTCTAGCACGGATAAAAATAAGCAATAGAGTTTGTAGTCCGTTATGTTATCCTTTATATTCAATATATTCTGCAGTTATGCTGACCAGTGAAACAAAAAAAGTAACCAGTAGCATGATCCAAGATGAATTCAGGCTTTGCCAAAAATAATGTATATATTTCAGAATATTTTTGCCTATACACCAAACATGAGAAAAAAAAAACAAAAGCTGTACTGGACTATTGTTTGTTTCTTATCCAGCTACAGACTTATTTCCTTTAAATGTAAGTTCGTATAATGTGTTTTCATGTAATGATATGATAAGTCAGATAGAATAAAAAATATCAGATTATGAGTTAATACCAGTAAATATTATGTAACGTCCTAGAGTGTTTATTTCTAATTGCCTTACATAAAGAATAGGAAGTTATTTGTTTGCTGTACGAGTTTATTCCCATAAAACTTCTGTAAAAATCACAGCACTCAATGAAAGCCTTTTGCATTCAAGCATATCTGCATGTATCTGTGTAGTAGGAATATAGAAAATCAGTGATTAATTAAGAGATTTTATGTTAATCATTGCTACTGCATATCCAATGAATCATAGATCATATATGGTATATACTGTGATATATGATAAATATGGCATATAATATATAAAATACACAGAATATATTAGTAGTATGTATCGATATGATAAAGGTTAGTCCAAACCTATCAAAATGAATAGTTCCTAAATTAAGTTTTCTTGAATAAGCTTTATTCAAGGTTTTATTTAAATAAACAAATCATGAATGGTGCATAGGGTTTCACAGGGTAAATAAACGAAAGAAAATGAATATTTCTTCATCAGAAATATACCTTGATACTGGCATGGGCTCCAACTAATCAAATAAGAATAAACCACAACCAAAGACAATAATGTTTGATCTGCACGTATCTTAGATTAATCAAAATCCAAGAAATATTTTGGACAGGCTGTAGCTCCGAGAGCAAAAACTGTATGAACTACTAACCAATAGCAAAGGCATGAAATCAAACACAGGTATCCTTACACTCAATAAACATTAATTAGAAATATATATGTGTGTGTGTGTGTGTGTATATATATATATATATATATATATATATAAAATTTTTCAGAAATTCAAGAGGTGAAGTAGTTTTCCTCCTTATCTGTATTCTAGCAAACACAGCGAGAACCAGCTACATTCTTATGAGGAGTGGCTGAGGGAACTGGGAGAGTTCAGTCTGGAGAAAAGAGGCCCAGGATAGACTTTATCTCAATACAATTACTTGAAGGGAAGTGGGTGTTAGCCTCTTCTCCCAGCTAACAGTAGTATGACTAGAGGCAATGAACTCAATTTGCACCAGAGAAGGTGGAAACTTCTAGGAAAAACTTCTTTGTAAGAGTGATCAGACACTCGAATGGGCTGCTCTGGGAGGAGGTGGAATCATCATTTCTGGAGCTGTTCAAGAAACACATAGATGTGGCACTAAGAAACATGGATTAGTGGGCGATACTGGAGGTTGGTGGACAATTGGACTAGATAATCTTAGAGATCTTTTCCAACCTTAATGATTCTATGATTGTTATAACTGTAGGACTTATTTATTTATTTATTTATTTGAAGCATTATTTTGTATTCCAATTGAAGCTGGATTTGAAGAAACCATGAGAAATGTGAGAGGACGAAATCCCACTGGCTCAGTATGACCTCTGCTGGCCAGAGTTCTGTGTCAGCAGAAAACAAATTTGCAGCTCAAATGTAACCTTCCAAAGACTTATTAGACAGATCATTTATTAGCTTTGAAAAACATCAATTAATATCCTACATATTTGTAACCAATTTCAGATCTCATCCACAGATGTCTGATATTGGGTTCTGAGAAAATTTAATGCAATGGAAAGCAAATTTTACTGTGAAAAAGTCTTTGCATTTGATACAGAAAATGTTCAACAAGTAAATGTAGCAGCGTATATTTGCAATACACTAAGAATTAGCTCTTTGTCACTGTAGGGACTGCAACAAGTTATGATCATTCTCAATAAAGTCTCACATAGATCTACTACATTTTCAGTAATCTGTTAATAAAAATATCACTTTCACTTATTTAATGCACCCTTTCTGTTATACTAAGTATACATCCTCTGCTTTTGGTGTAGTTCTGTTGTGGAAAATAAACAATTTTGGAGCTGTAATAACCATCTCTCAAAGCACTTTAGAGGTGAAAGAAATTATTAATGTTTTATTATTAGCAAATTTCCAGGCAAAACTATTGTTGATGTGCCTCCTTTGTTGCCCCTCAGTATCTAATATTCAGTTGGTAAGGTCCTGACAAAAGCTAGAATACATATAACAATGTTACTATATGTAACATTGAAAATTGCTTCAATATCCAGATGCACAAAACCTTAGGGATTTTCAGTCCTCCGTTGATTTCCGTCATTTAATAATAATGGGGTATTTTGACAGTAAGAGATGCAATACTTGTACTTTTGTGGATCTCATCCTAGCTCTGTGTTACTGATGCACTGAGTGCGTACCGTTAATACTTCAAGCTACATGGAAGTTCAAACAATTTGTGTTTGGCAGCAGAATATAACTTGGATTCCAGCAACTGCAAGACAAAAACAATCACTGACTAGCCACAGTGGTGACTAATCAGTACCACAGTTTTAAATACTAATATTTAAAATATTATTTGTTGTAGCTGATTGTTTTGTTCACTTGACAGAAGTCAGTTAATAAATACAAATGATGAGAAATGCTGACAAATTACAAATAGTTTATTTAATCAGTGAGAATATTCAACAGTTACTATATGGAAAGGAACATTTGAGTGTAGTGCTGACCAGCAATTGTGCAGCTGCTTAACAGGGTTAAATTTTTGTGGTAGAGCTGTAAAGAATGCGAGCGATAATCTTTCTTGTACAATAATCTTGGAACATAGTGAAATTAATCTCATGCTCATAGTATCCAACAACTCAGACCTTTTGAGTCATTAATAAGACTTTTTTTAGTTGCTGCTAAAATTATCTTAGTCATGGTTTTCAGCTAATTATCTCAAAGAAACGCCTGCATGAACTTGCTTGCTGATATAAATAGTAGCACTTTTAAAAGTAAATACAATTTTGTAACATTTTTTTTCATACATACATACTTTTACTCTTTGACCTAAGAAAAAGCAACCATTTTTTGCCAAGAGGAGGTGACCTGCTGATACTTGAAAAACTGGCAATGCAATGTACCACTGCATTCCACATCCACAGGAAAGCAGTCTGTGTGGTGTGTTGTCATGTCACAGCATTAGATAAGCAAACACCAGCTGGTTGGCTCAGCTGCTTAGTAAACCTCTCTTTGCCTCAACACTATTTTTATCAAACATTATGATTGTGACATAGGATGAGCACCCTAAATCAGCAAACCATTACAGCAGTTGCCTGTCTTCAGCACACAGCAATATAAATTAATGAAATGTGAGAATTTTACATGTTCAGAATGATTCCCTACCAAATACGAAGTGAAACATTTAATATAATTATTCAGGAACTCATACAACATTTTAGAATGAGAAACCAAAATATTCTGTGTTGGTTCAAGGATTAGGGTGATCTTTTACAGTTGTTTGGTTTCCCTAGAATGGCCAATTGAGACATCATTAATATATTTTAGTATTTACAAATATGATCAATTTGTTTGTAATTCAAGCTTTGCACTGATACTGCATGCTCTCTTGTTCCTAGGAACGTGAGACAGAATTTTGTCTGCAATTCTTGAATGTTTTTCTGTAAGAGAAACATCACCTACTGATAGGACCTTAGCCTTTAAGGGAAATACAACTCCATTAGCAACATTGTTATACGCAGCTCTGTAAAAACAGGCCAAAATGAATAGAAATGACTGTAAAATCTCAGAGAGGTACATTTACATTTTCCTTGTAGTTTTTAATACACATAGTGATAAGGCTGTTATACAAACCAGTTCTACTTTTGTTTTGTCTTTGCTACGAGGCCACTACACTTTTATGAATAACATAACTGAGCATAGAGGAAGTGCTTTAAAAATATATTTTCAGTATTTCTTCAGTTTCATTTTTGAGATTACCTGTAATACAGATTCTATCTGAACTGCTGCCCTTATCCTATAACCATGAGTACAACGTTTCATGACAGTGTTTCAAGATATTTGAACTCATTCTAATAACAGCAGCCCTGACTTTTTTTTTAAAAAACTTGTATCTGAACTTCATGTTCCTACTTAAAAACAGAAGTAATGTGAATAAATATCTTGCTATTCTGTGGGGACTGTGATTTCTGATAAAAGAAAAACAGGCACTAAGAGCAGTGAGTGCTCCACACGTAAAAATGGAATAGTCAGCTAAACCAATGTAGTGATGGAAAACAGAGTGGCCTTTGACAAATATGTAAGTAAAAATTTCTTCATCATGTGAAAAGGAAACATTCTGGAGTTGTGGAAAGATCTGTAAGATCTAGCACTAAAATTTGCTTCAGCTCAATGCACATCAGGAATGCAGTGTACTAATAAACTGTAAAAAGAGATGGAGGAATGAAGGGGAAAAAAAAATAAATCTAAATTTATTTCCAAAAGATATGTACTAATTTTATTTAAACCTTGCCATAGTTGTCAGACTGATAGTGCTCAAAAATATTATAATATTTTGCCAAGGCCCCAAAAGCAGTATATAGAAGCATTTAACTTAAAATGGCATGGAATTTTAATCTTTTAATGTAAAAACTTTCCATAATTTGTACAGAAGAATATCCAAATCCTCAGAATTACTTAGGTGCCTAAATCTCATCTAGGCACATAATTCCTTCCTTGACAATATACTTAGCTATATCTCTGCATCTTACTGAGGAGATAACTTCAAAAATTTTATGTGTCATTTTTCCATTGTTAAAAAATAAATCCTATGTGAAATATTCTTCTGATATGCAAAGTTAAAGGAAGGTTTCATTTAGCACTTAACAACTGCCTTTTTCTTAAGAGCATTCAGAAAACATTCCATAATGACCGTTTCAAAAAGATAATCACTTATAATCATAGAATCATCATAGAATCATTGAATCGTTTATGTTGGGATGTACCATAGAGATCATCTGGTTCCAGCCCCCTTCAGTGGGCAGAACTGCTCCACACCAGCTCAGGCTGCCCAGGGCCCCGTCCAACCTGGCCTTGAGCACCTCCAAGGATGGCTCATTCACAGCTTCTATGGGCAGCCTACGCCACTACATCACTCCCCACTGGGAAAAGAATCTCCTCATAACATCTAAACCAAATCTCTCATCTTTTAAGTTAAAACCATTTCACCTTGCCTTATCACTGTAAAAAGTCAGCCTCTCTCTTGCTCATAAGCATTTTTTATTTCAAGTACCGGAAGGCAGCAATGAGATCTCCTCAGAGCCTTCTCTTCTGCAGTCTAAACCAGCCCAACTATCTCAAACTTTCTTCATAGAAGTGATGCATCCTGCCAATCACAATCATCTTCATAGCTCTACTCTGAACCCACTCCAACAGCTCTGCAATCTTTCTGTACTGGGGACCCCAGACTTGAATGCAGTACTCCAGATATGGCCTCATAAGGGCAGAGTAGAAGGGGACAATCAACTCCCTCTTTCTGCTGGCCATATCTGTTGGCCTCCCAGGCTGCAAGAGCACACTGCTGGCTTATTTCATGCAATAAAAGTTAAACCCTTACAATAACCAAATTAGTTTATGGATTTTTTCATCATTTGAGGGGAGAGATCATGGAAAGATAACTACCCCATATGCTTTGTTTGGCACCAAGTGAAACCTGGAAATTGTTATAGGGAGCTGTAAGTCATTACAGGCACTTTTTCTTGTAGACAATAACTCAAAAGAATGCATCAATTCATACTTCTCAGAATGTACCTGATAATTGATTCTGTCTATGTAAAGCTGATTTAAAGAATGTCCTGAGATAATCTAATGTAAATTTGTATCAGATGCATAACTATTTTACAGTTCAAGGGACCGTGTATTTTTTACTAAAGATATTGCTATGAAGTAAGCACATTCTCCTGAATCTGACCAGTTTCTTTTTTTGTATTGGGAGACTGCTTTTTGATAAATGTTGCATAACTAACACAGATGTTTAATATCTTCAGCAATTTGATGACATGCAATTTCTTGGTCCTCTCAATTTCATTACAGTCTGTGCTTTTTAGATAATGATTGGATATCATTCTTATAAGAATTTTTAAATTTAGCTTGATAGGAAGATAACAATTTATCTGACCGAGAAAGGCTTCTGGACTACCAAGATTTAAAATACAGACTGATATTGGGTGATTTACGAAACTTTCAGTTTTTCTATCTACATAAGTACTCTCTTCATTTTTCTTGTTGTTTATGAGTGGGTGGCCAAAATTTCAACAACTTAGAAAAAAATAAAACACAGCTATGTAGGTCAAACTCGACACTCAATCCAAATTTTACTAGATGAAGTCACAGACAAAAAGGGGGAAAGCAGAATCTAAATTATTACTTGCAGATAAGGAAGTTCCTGAAAATAATTCCATTAAATTTCACAGTTAGAAATATGACCTTTTCCTAATATAAAAAAGAATCATTATTTCATATAAACATTAACTGGTTTGGTATAACATCAGCCATGATAGTTATGTCTTTTCTTCTGCACCTCAACATAAATATTCTGTGGGAGGAGTCCCAAATGATGTTTGTTTCTGCCTCAAATCAGAATGTATTATGTCAAAAGGAATTCACAGTATTGCATTGATTCTTTCTCAATGTATCTCTCTTTCTGGGCTCTCCAACAAATAAAAATTTCTTGAAGAAAGTCAAGCATCTCCTATTATTTCAAGGCATATACTTGGTTATGAACAGATCAAATAGAATGTTTCATAGGGTAAAATTACAATTATCTCAGAATTTATTTTTAATCCTGTAACGCAAGTTTTAACTTAGCAACATGATATACAGCCGGTTAAGCCAACTGAGTTATTTTGTTAATATTAGTGGATAAACTATGAGATTTTGGATCTAGACAAAATATATCAAAATTATTATGTTCCTGAAAGAGAAATGGGCATTCTTGAGACCATGACTATTGGTGTGCCAAATCCATGAGCTTAAGATAGCTATATGATGAATATCCCATATAATTAGCCACAGGCCTGTTTGGAAATCTCAATCTGTATTTAAAAAAAAATGATTTAATCTCCCTCTTACGGTATTTACAAAGGGTTATTCAATTCATACTTGACATGACATGTAAACACATATAAAATAAAACGTTTGAAAGTAAGGCTTCCAAAACAAATATGCAAAATAGATTTCATACGCAGAAAAGTGCCTTGGCCAAATGTCATCATAGCTGTAGACTAACATATTTTTTAATCATTTGTTCTTGAAAACATCAACCTCTATAGGCAGGGTATTTTTCACATATACTGAAAACTATTACATTCTTCAATTACTTCCAGTATCTCTTATTTTTTTTCCCTCAAAACATTTTAATGACTGAATGCATTGGATTTGGCATTTACTCAGAAACCAGAAATAATCAACAAGTTTATTTATAAAATTTGACAGCTTGTCTCCTAATGAGTGATGAAAAAAATGATCTGAAGAATCAGCTTTTCCTAGACAAACAACTAGATGCCTTCCACCTAAGAAAACCCTCTAGGAAGTAGAATTTTCTTTAAGTGAAAATTACAGTAATTCTGTCAGCTCAAGGTATCTGTTAAAATAGGAGTGCATACACAATCCATTTTAGACTTTTTTTAGCACAGTATGTGATCTACTGTTTAGGCAGAACTTTTAAAACTTGAATAAAATCTTAATTTACACTGACAAGTTGCATGTAAGACTTTTCATGTATAGTGGAGACTGTGTTCTCATATTTTTTGACAAAGTATTTCCTTAGAGGTCAAACTTCTGAATGAATATTCTGTAAGAAGAAAAGCAGATCCTTTCTAATAGTGCACGCTTACAATGAGTGCTTCAATTTAGAACTGATAAATTGAACTGATAAATCTTGAACATTCTGCTAATACTACTTTATTATTTATGTAACTAATGTGTGACAGAAAATACGTTAAAACGGTGAGAAAAATCTTAGTACTACTATAGTAGATTTTATACTCATAAATACAGCTCATAACTGTCATGTCACAAAGTCAAAGTTGATAGTATAAAACAAAATACTAATTTCCCTACATTTTGAATCTTCCATGACATATCTATCAGAAAATTTATTTACAAGGAATAATTTACCAAGTCCCAGGCATTCCAGAATGACAATGGTGCACTAGTCAGCAGACTAGCATTCTTTAACATGATAAAATATGTAGGCTTATTTCTGTACTTAATTCACCCATAAAAAATTATCAGTAAAATCATACTTGTTTTTTCACTGACAAAAACAGGTGCATAATAACCTCCAGGTTAGATTTTATATCTTACAAGAATTTTAGCATAATGCAATTAATTTGTAATGGTGTCCTCATTGTTTCTAAGACAACCTTCTTTTATTTTAATGAGTGAGCAGTAATATTTAGTACTTCTTGCAATTATAGACACAATTGTTTTAATTCATTTATCAGAAATTTCCTATTTAAATGCTTCTGTACAAAATAAAAATGAAAGCATATTTTTTGGAAGAATTTTAAGAGTTTTAAAAGAGTTTTAAGAGTTGTCCAAAGAGACTTGACAGTCTTGAACATGAAATAATGGATGTGAGTAAATATAAAATATACCTCACTAAACTGAAGCCAAAGATTTTTTTCATCTAGGAGCCCAGTCAAGTCATTTTTTAATTTATGTTGGTACCAGATATAGAATAAGAGTCTAATTCTAGATTTGGAATCCATCGCCGGAAATTCTAAAGTTTAGAGCATACTGGAGATGTTTCTGAGATGTTTTGAAAGCTGATTTTAGAAGCCCTAGTGACATTGCTTCTGGAAGTTCATGCAAGCATCCAGTAGGAAGTTGGCATTTGCTTTTTTCTCTCAAAACGGTTGTATGAATTTCTGGTTGTTTATATTGTTGTTATCTCAGGAAATGGGCTAGAGTATCCTTCTGCACCTGTGCCCTAATTGTTATTAATAGAAACTACAATAATGAGGTATCACAACATATTTTGTGCTAATTAAAATTATTATACAAGATTTTTTTCTCCTCTGTGGGCATGATATGATGAGCATCTGTTCTGTATGATCATACTCAAACTCAAAAATATAGACGTATTACTTAGAAATATACACCTATATGTGTTATTACGGTAATCTATATATACTTTGAGTTTAAAATATGTAGAACATGTGTGCACATAATAGAATTTAATGGCCAATATACTGCTAACATTCACCTACTTAAAGCATCATTGTGTTGTACTTACAGAGTCTTCAGATAGTACATTCTTGCATATCTTGTATACGCACATACACACACATACATATTTATATGCATATATATACATATGTTTTGTTTTCAACTACCTTTATTTGCTCTGTAAATGTGGAAGTTTTCTTGGATACATGTTGCTGCAAGTTCTCCAGTTTTCAGAGGAGTGTACAAAAGTGGAGCTTTTGGATAGTAGTGTTCTAAAGTGAAGTGAAGCCATTCTATAGCAAAAACATATGGCTAGATGTGATTTTTGGACAATTGATTAAAAGATCCAATGCAGAGGAATTATCTTTATGTTAACTGTTAGGCAGAGTTTGGCTTATTGAACATTGAAATGCTTTACAGGACCAGTGAGATGGTGGGAAGAGAGAGAAACAAGGCACACATACTCCCAACTAACTGCACAAAAATCCAAATCTAAGTGTGAAATACAGTATTAACAGACTATGTATTTCATAACAGCATCTCATTTAGAAAAATAGAGAGCTCCCAGATAGAAGCCCTCACTTTTCATAGAGACAAAAAAAAAACCAACCTCATCTCTGAGCAGGGTCCCCAGAATTATGTGATATTCAAAATAAATTAACCAAGACTTCTACTGACCTGGCTTGAATATCTTAAGGATGGAATTTCTGTCACTTTGCTCTAAGTCTACTTTATCATAATAATGATGTCAAGTTTTAGCAAAGTCACAAAGCCTATGCCATTAGTGGAATACATTTGGTTTCCAGATTTAAAAAAAGCAATTCTTCAAAGTTTTTATTTAAACACTGTATAATTTCTTTAAACATAAAATAATCATTTTTGTATTTCATACATTTCATTTTATGATGAAGAAGCTGGATTAGAAAAAAAGTATTTACACTTCAGAAGATATTTTAATTTTATATTTATCAGATGTTTGGTTTAATTTTTTGTTGTTGCTGTTTTCTAACAAAATGTTTAATAGAAAAGACTGGGAATAATCTAAACAAAGCATTGATCTTGGAACATTTCTAATAGATCAATCGATATTACCAGTGGAGGGAATGAACAAATTATGATTAGATTTGGAACTTGTATCTTTTTAAATTCTAGTTTCTTTTTATCATTTTCATTTTCTTTACTTTAAAAGACCTAATTCTTTAGGGCTTGCAGTTTAAATTTCACAAATAAAACTTGTTGTGCAAGTACTTGGCATGTTTCAAAGTCTTTTTTTATCTAATTTCCTGCTTTCAATTTCAAACAAGCTTCTGCAATATGTAGCCTTTGGCAGCATTTTACAGTAGCCAATTTGCTTCTGCAAATAATAATTGAGAGAATTTGTGGATAAAAAACACAGTAAACAGCTGCTAATCTAATGTAAAGTTTTGATCTAAAATTCTCTGCATGGAGAATTTGACATCTACATATTTATTTTTAGGTATTTTGTTTAATTTACCATTTTTCTCTTGTGTAGAAGGCAAATCTAAAACTTAGGAAACATCAGGCAACAACTGTGTGGGAGTGTTCCCATTATTGTGATAATCAGTTAGTATGGTAAATGGAAAATAATCAATTTATAGAAAATAGAGCTGAACTAAAAATGGAAAATAATTCCTTTACCAAAGGTACCTTAATCTGGAATAGAGCAAGCCAGATTAGCCACTCTCCTCATTATTTGTACATGAGCAATAAAAAATGGTCAGAATATGAGATTATCATTATCTCCAGCAAGTATCACTGAATCATTATTAAAATATTAAAATATTATGTTAGTGTTCTCTGAAATAATATAATATTTGAAATGTATTGGAATAATACTTGTATCCTACACATCAACTTTTACAAGTTGTAAAAAATTACAAGTTGTGCTGAAATCATATCCATATTAATGTACAAAACAAGTATTTATTTCTTTAAAAAGAAAAATAAAAGCAAAAAAAAAAAACAAAAATATTTTTTACAATTTAACCCTTTCTTTAAAATATAAATGTAGCAACATGTGGCACTTTACAGTATTCCTACTTCTTCGTACAACACAAATGAGTGTTTTTGTATCCTTCTTTAGAGGATGGCATTTCCCTTCCACTTCTTGGAACTCATGCAGGAGCAAATGATTTTAAACTAGTTAGTGCTATCTTAAACATTCCTCTACTTAGCATGTCTAAGTATCTAAATATTTAGTGATTTTAAACAAGACAAATGCTTTCCTATAGCCTAGGCTGTTTTCATACTCCTTCCAAAGCATCAGTTGTTTCTAAAATAAGATATTTTCAAAGACAACTAAATAATTTCCTGTCACATCCATATCTGACTCTTACCAGTACACCAGTATGGAATTCAGTTATCAGCTGGGAAATGCAGACACACTAAACCTCAGTCAGTGCTAGGAGATATTATTCAAGTTATTAGGATGGAACAATGGCAGAAATGACATAAATGTCAGTGTTAGAAATACAAAGCACATAAATTATTTACTCAGAATTATATTCTTTATTAATTTTT
Organism: Chrysolophus pictus; assembly: GCA_037305975.1. Classification (NCBI taxonomy): domain Eukaryota; kingdom Metazoa; phylum Chordata; class Aves; order Galliformes; family Phasianidae; genus Chrysolophus; species Chrysolophus pictus. The sequence goes on along the minus strand of CM074579.1, from coordinate 46,758,830 downwards.
TGCTTTCTGTCTGGGTCGTACATGCAAAGCCAGACTTTTTCAATAGTTCAGCCAATGTTACAGGATCGTTCCCTACAGAGTTAGGAGCTTTTCTAATTCTTTTCTGAACAGAAAAACCTTTCACACCACTTTATCTCCAGTGATTACTGGTAAACTCCAAAATTAGGAACTACAAACAGCAATCTCTGTGAACTGATCTAAGATGCTATTTTAGAAGTATTTTATTTTGTTTTATTTTGCTTTTTTCTTCCTGAAGGAAGGAGGGTAGATTAAACAAGAGAATAATTAGATAGAAAGAAACTCATATATGGAGTGAACCATATAGCTGGACTTTTAGCGGATTCTAACTATGTTATGTACCTGGCAAATGCTGGTATTAGATGCTACCCACTTGTACAAGTGTTTTTTTTTCTTTTCAGTTCATGATAACATTTGAAATGCTTTTTAGAACAGTTCCAGAATGTGTTTAATGAACTTATTCTTCAATATTTAAGGCAATATTATTAGATTGGAGACTAAGCCTGGCAGCACTATGGATGGATTGCATGACTATTTATTACAAGTCTAAGACCAAAATATTTATTTATGGATGAAGGCTCCAGTGTGGAATACACTGGACAGATAAGTAATAAGATTTTTACTTAAGAAAAAAAAAAAAAAAAAAAAGTTCCCACTCAAAAACAGAGGGAAGTTGAAATCTAGAATAGGTGAGTGGGAGGGAGTGGCATATGTAGTGAGATGTAAAAAGCACTGAGATAATTAAAGGAAAAATGGACATGTAATTTATTAAAGTTGACATTATTCACATTAGAAAACTGGAGTCTATAAATGATTAGTTAGTTTGATATTGAGATTCTAGCCAAGTTGTGACTGTCCTTATAGATAAGGGTAAGACAAGAATGGTAAAGACTCAGATAACTTCCATTCTATTTTAAACAATATAATTTGAAAGCAATAAATTGTTTTTGAAAACACAGACATTATCTTCTCAATCTTTTCCATAACGAGAGATGTCCATCAAAATACACTGCAGGTAATTATAATTTCAGTTCCTGCCTGTGTACAAGAAACTAATGACTCTGAATCTAGTTTCTTTGTTCATCTTGCATGCTTGATCACATTCCCCAGTCCCCCATTCCTATTCCCACCTTTGATGGAAAATATCTGATTTTCAAAATAACCAATCAAACAATATTTCCATGTTAAATTATTGTACAGTTGTCCACTGATTTTGATACAGATATTGTCACCTAGTGAAATCAATAGCTGTGGCATTTCACAGTAGTAAATGCATTAAGAAGGATCATCAAAACTATCTGAATAGGTAGTCTCTTAAACTGGCCTAGAGGTAGGATGCAATGCCAAACGTGCACACTTTTTTTCTGGGAGCAAGATAATAAATTCCAGTTTTCCTCATTTGTATTTGTAAGGGCACAGGGAGCATCCAAGACAGAAGGAATTAGCAGAAACATACAGCTCTTATGGAACAAATAGCCCAGTGGCTTAAAGTTCAGTTTAAAACGCTCAGGATGTAGTTCCAAACACATATCTTACCTGTCATGACCACAGGAATATCATCTGAAATCACTTATTCTGCAGAAATTCTTATTGTCAGACTTACTAATGCATTGGTCTTACAATGTGGTTAAAATTATAAATGACCAATAAATGGAGCAATTTTATTTTAATCTATCTTCATATTTGTGGTCCTAGCATACCTATGAAATTGATTCAAGTGAGGAAGAAGGTGCTTAGGCTGGAAGTCTTCCTTTGGGACTGAGCTTCAGGTAAGACGTTAACTAATGGTGGTCAGGAATCTAAACTTATGCCAATGAACACAAAGTCATAGGCAGAAACTAAAATACATATAGGATGAACCTGCCTCTGGAGAGAGGTGGCAGCTAAAGATATCAGTGTTGCCTAAATGGGTAGCTAAGTGCCTAAAGTGGTGTACATTATCACTAAAGTACTTTTGAGAAAACCAGCTCAGTAAAAACCCAGCTATTCATCTATCTCTAGGTATCTTCTAACTGAACCATTAATTCATGGCAGTTTTATTTTGGTCACATTTTGACTTTATCTGTTCTCTTCGCAGACACAGTATTTGTTCTAGTAAACTCTGATAAAAAAGAGGTCAGCTGTGTTGTTTATATAACTTCTATTTCTGTCTTATTCATGTTCCAACACTGCCATTACACTTTGCAATAATTGAGCACAGGATTAGGAATTCTTGATTTCTGGCATTTCTCTTGGGCTTTTCGACAGTGAGAAAAAATCAAGTAGAGGAGGTCAACAGTTTGCAATTTTTTATCATTTTAACAATAATAGCACTGCAGTTCCTTCTAGGTATCCCTCACCAAACAAGTCAGGAAGTGTAAAAGAGATATATACGTACATAAAAGTACTTTAGTAACCTTTGGAAAATCACCTGAAAAATAACAGGATGAACTTGTGCCTACTCATTACAGCTACCAACCTGTTTATCCCGAAGTGTGCTTCACAGATTCACAGAATGGCCCGGGTTGGAAGGGACCTCAATGATCATGAATCTCCAACCCTCCTGCCACAGGCGGGGCCACCAACCTCCACATTTAATACTAGACCAGGTTGCCCAGGGCCCCATCCAATCTGGTCTTGAACACCTGTAGGGACAGGGCATCCACAGCCTCTCTGGGCAGCCTGTTCCAGCACCTCACCACTCTCTCTGTAAAGAACTTCCCCCTGACATCCAACCTAAATCTTCCCTCCCTCAACTCAAAACCATTTAAAACCACTTCCCCTTGTCCTGCCACCTGTCACCAGTGTACTTATTTATAGAATAAATTTATAGAATTTATAGAATTTATAGAATAAATTTGGCTTGTGTGGTCAGATTTACCAGCAAGTGCACTGGAATGATTTAATTGATTTTGAACTTCTGAGTTCAAAAACTCAGAATGTGTATATGAAACTTAATTGAAGTGAAACTCTGAAACTGGAAAGGCATAAAAACATAGATTTCTTAATTTTTGTGTACACAAATATCATCCAAAACTCTATCAAGAAGATAGAAATGTCTTAATGTGTCTCACTTCTACAACAGATGTGTGTTAACACTATGACTCAGTATGAACATCATGAAAAAATACAAAATGTTGCTTTTCAAGACTGAAGGGAAGGGGTTGGCAAGATTGATATTGGCTGAAATTTGTAAAATGGAACCTTACTTCACTTGTTCTTCATGTCTGAAGCTTTTATTCACCCTTGTTTTTGTTTCAAGCTGGATAGGAAACAATTTTACAAAAAAAATTTTCTTTCAAAACCACGTGAGATTTCATTAAAGGACCAAGAGAGAAAAAAAGACTAATCTGGCAATTCACTTGATTAGCTGAGCAGAATACACTGGTCATGCTATTCTTAAATTTCTCTTGTGCTTACTTTAAGTTTTGCATTTCTTATTGCATATGTTTCTCATCCCCATATTTCCTTCCTGTCACAATGGAAAAAAGATTGCCATAACAACAGTTTATTTTTTGATATATTTTATATGGAACTGTTCATATATATATTTCTTTTCTGACTTCCCATTGGCAAACGTGAGTGATCTGTTCTTTAACAGTGCCAAACATATCTATAATTATTTCTAGATTATTATTTGATTGTTGGAATTAGAGATACACTAAGCAAGAAATTAAACGGTGTCCTTGACAAGAATATGAGAAAAAAGAGATATCCTTTCTGATTATTATTTATAGTCATATCGTGCTTGGAATTCATTGAATTCACAGACTGAATTGTGCTTACATAGTAAGACCTAACTGCCTAATCACTAAAAGTCCTGAGTGATTTTTGTCCTTTACGATTATTTACATCTTATGAAAAAAAAATGCAGATATCGGCCAAAATAAAATAATAAGCAAGCAGGTTCAAGGCCGAACTGAACATTTCTATTTAGTATTGAAAGTCTGTAATAAAATAATTAAGTGAACTGAAAATTATGGTAGAACATAGGTGCTCATACTATGCTAACTGATTGTTAGAGCACATATTAAAAAAGAACAAAAACTTCCTGGACAATCATTCACCAAGGAAATGACTAAAAAGTTTGAAATGCTAAAGAACAATCAAGAAACAGGTGGTGCTCTACAGATAGAACTTCTAGGCAGATCTAGGGGAAATTAAGGGTATCTCTGTTAAACCCTGTTGGGGAATTGCTAGGTCTCAATCTGAACTGATGATTGAGCACACAGTAAAGGGGTATGGCTGGTCCAGGGAGCACAGGTGAAAACAATTTAACTGTGCTTGCCATGTGTCCAGAGTCCCCCTAATTCCCTCCCCACCCCTGCAATCATGAGGAACTTGTCAGAAGCAGTTTTGTTCTAGTAGCTATTCTAATCCCTTTGGTGGCTGCAGATACAATAATCCAACAGTCAGCACAAATAGTAGGAGAAACAGAATGCTTAAGATCCGGCCAAAATCTATGCTTTGTAGAATCTAGAGAAATTCACTCCTGCAAACCAGTCCACAGTCAGGGCCAGTGAGAGTACCTATGGAATGACCTAATAAAAACAGGGGTCCAATATAACAAAACTGATAAATAACCAAATCACATTTTACTAAATTTATGGCAACATTTTACTAAATTTAATAACAATCAACATTTTAAGCCCTTACCAATGAGAAAGGAGGGTATAAGAAGAATGGAAAGACTCAACCATAGAATTCAGATGTTCTAGAGCCCAAATGCCAAAGCAACCATCTCAGGCAGCTCAGTTGGCTACTGATAGGTCTTCTGTGGAGCAGAATCTAAGCCTAGCTACATTAATGGCGTGAAAGGAGGACCAAAGTCCTCTGAGAGCCAGAACCTCCTTAGGAGACAAGAGGCCATATGTGGAACTTAAAATATACTGGTCCATGAAAAATATACTGCTGGTCATGGCTCTGGTTGACAACAGAGCCAAAATATCCATACTTTATGGCAATCCACTGCGGGTTGCGTTGAGTCCACCTCAAATGAGGACACAACCCCATACAGAGATGGCAGATCAACTGCATAGGTCCCCTCCCTCAGTCTGAAGGGGCCATGTATGCCTTGACCCGCATCAATACAGCAAGCAGACTAAAGCAGGCCTACCCGGTACCACAGGGAAATCAATCTTATATCATCAAAGCACTCACCAAACTGATGGTGACATATGGTACTCCTCAGGTCATTGAGAGCAATCAAGGAACACATTTTATGGGCGCAACAGTACAGAAGTGAGCTGAAGAAAACACTGAAGGCAGTTTCATCTGCCCTATAATCTGACAGGAATAGGTGTTACAGAGACTGCATGAGTTCTGAGAGACTTAAACAAAAGACCCAGAAATGGCCAACCCAGTGCCCTGCATCTATTATAAACTTTGGGTTTCCTCACTTAGGATTCAAATTAAAGGAAATGATGCATTTTTAAAACACCAAGATGGGACAGTAAATCAACCTATTGTTCTCTGCCCATGAGAACCTAGAGCGAGTGACCCACAAGGTAAAGTGGCCTTGGGAAGTGCAAGTGGGACCAAAGTGCTGCAGTCTACTTGAACCATGGGGGATGCTATTAGAAGGGAGAGTGGTAACCCCACAAGTAATTGGTACATTTGGTATGTACCAATTATAATAGGTACTGTTGGCCATAACAGACTGTAATACAAATCTTGATTTTTATTCCAAAGAAGATACTAGTTACATCACTTTGGAAAGCCCCCTTTGGTATCTGATGTAGATATCAGGCCTGGAGATGCCCCTTGTCTAAGCAGAAATTTTGACCCAGGACAGAAACTTTCCATGTTTTGAAATTACGACCTTTATAGATAACGGATAGCAATAAATTGGAAAAACAGACATTTAATCTAGAATTATTTTTAGAAAAAATATATTTTTATCATCATTGTATTTTTTGATGGAAAACACAATATTGAAATTATTTCCTAAAGTTTCTTTTCTCCATGGTAACCTATAATTGTCGAAAAACAGAGCCTTTACTTTGTTAAAAATAAATGCATGCAAACCAAATTGCAAAGTATTTTATGTACAATATGCTATTGTACTCAGTGATAAAAGATGTAATTTAATTTCTTCTTTTTCATTTTCCTTTATGTACCAAGATATTTTAGAGAAAAATTACTTTACTAGAGAAAGTCACAATGAATCAAAATGGAAATTATCTTGCTAGAGAGCCCATATTTAGAGAAGAAAAAGGCAGATACATTTTTCCATCAAATACTCAACAGCCATGACATGAGAAATAGTTGTCTTAGTTACTACATCCAGAAGGTTGAATTTTTGATTTCATTAATGTAAATAACAGAAATCTTGTTTTCCAGCAAGCTGTAGTTAACTCAACAATTCTATGATTTTGTTGACATGTAGCTGATAAAGAAAAAGCAATCATATCATTTACATCATTGTAAATATTTCTTCCTGGAGATCTATATGGTGCAGTCACAACTTACTTGGAATGTAGCTGACACTAGTACTTGGGTGAGTGACATGCAGGGAAGTTCTAACAGGATAAAACCAACTTTTTGTAGCTAAGTCTAAAACTTCCTGTCAATATTTAGTAGTATTTTGACATCTGTGCAGTAACAATAGCTAAACATTTTTCTACATCTATGATTGATAAAGAAATCATGGATTTCTAACAAACAGAGTAATATGTAATAACAAACAATCCTCATTCACATACTGAAGGAAAAAGAAGTGGAAAGTATTTTATCGCCTAACTACTTTGATTATTACTGGTAAATATTTGCAATGTGCCTGACATGCTCAAATGTTTACAGTGTAGAATGAACGCAAAGTGAAAATTCAGTGGAATGTACAGATACTTAAAGAAAATTTGTCATTAAGTCAGAAAGCAGAAAAACTGCTTGATATTCCTGTCTCATCTACCAAGAGTTATGAATAGCAAATAGGTGTCCTTAGAAGTTCATCAAGCTTCTAATTTGTTGTTAGAAGGAATATCCTGCCATGTTCAAAAGGTGTTTGGAAGTCTGTTAAATCCATTTATGTAAATGTATATGTTAAATGTATATATAGAATCAAAATAAAATATATTCCTTTGTGTATTCCATAAACTGAGTAGCATAGTAAAGTTGTACGTAAGTAATCTGGTGATGAACCTTATAGTCACGTTACTGTGTTACTTTGGGCCAATGAACAAATAATTATTCACAGCATGTGACAAAGAATGACAACAGAAAGAAGACATTCCCAAACAGCAGCAAGACCAGCTTTTGTAGCTTTTGCCATACAAGAACCTAGTATTTTAACAGTTTTATTTTAGTCTTATAGAGAATTAGGAAGTATGCCTACTTTTCTGCAGATTTGGCTAGAAATTGTAGTCTGGATCTAAGAAACATTTTTCCAATGAAAATGTTCCTCCAAAAGGTTTTATTTTTGCCAAAATAAGTTTTTCTTAAGGGAAAAATATGAACAAGTTCCCAGACAATTTTGTAGATGATTCATGGCAATAAGCTGCACTTACATTGCAAGATAAACATGAGTTCTTTCGTTAACTTACTTGAGCAGCTGAATGTTGAAAACTGTTATTTCAGAAATATTTAGAGACTGACACAATATTTCTTACCATCATGAAACAACATTGAATGAAAATCACAGATTAGCAGACTATCCTCCTTGTGGATTGTTCTACCACCTACAGACAGTGAACTCCTGGGGCTATGACAAAGTGTATAAAAATGAACAAAACCAGGACTATGCATATAACTTCTTTAACAATTAAAAGTAGTATCAGATAAGAGTTGGAAAAAACTTTGACTTTACTTCTGACTGTGCCAGAGGAATTTTAGTCAGAAGAAGGAAGTAAAAAAGGTGGCAATATGATAAGGAATCAAACTGTATTAAGGAAAGGAACAGTTAATGAACTATAATTTGGGAACTGGTATTTCAGGGCTACTGAACAATGTTCAAATAGACGCCAATCACCCTCAAACATATTTACACTGTACGTATAATTTCTGTATGTATTCTCAACTTGACTTCCATTAGCCTGAAAGTATGACTAAGATTAACTCATAATACATATATAATATTTATTTAGCATAGTCAATAATTCCTGAACAAACTTCATAAACCCTTTAAGCACAAATCCATTTTATTCTGGCACAGAGATATATTTTCAGACATTCTGATAAGTCATTGATACTGGAATCTATGAAATCTTGGCCTCACTCAAGTTAATAGGAGACTTCCCACTGGCTTCTAAAACTCGTTAATAACATATAATAAATACACATCATATACAAAGGGGTCAGAGAGTGATTTTTTTGTATAATTTTGAGTAAAAATGATTTTTATTCTGAGATACTGTAGTTTCATTATTATTTTCTGTAGCCACTAGGACCTTACAGAATATGATATACACATTCCAAATAACAAAAGCGAAGGGACCTCTAATGAGGTTGTCCATATATGTTCTTCTGGCACACTCGAATACTATGCCAGTTTCTATCTGAAACACTAGTGATGCACTGTAAACTCTACCATGATGAAACTTTATTTTACTTATAACTTGGATTTCCTTTGCTGTGATGAGTTTTGCACTTATTTGGTTAGACATCTAAATTAAAATGTGAAATGTGAGAAGATGCCATTGAATTTCATCATCATGTAAATACAGAAGAGCTTCAATTGGATGAATAAGGAAAAATAAAACATTTTAATAAGCCAGTTGTAATTTTGAAAACTGTCTTACCTGGTCAGCACTTCAGCTGGTACACATCAGTGAAAAACCATGGAAATAATCTGACTGAAAATAATCTACATAGGTTGCTCCAAAAGTAACTCCTTCTCTTTATTTCCAAGGAAACTACAAAAGATACAAAGAGTGAAATAATGCTATTTGATGGAGTATATTCTCAGCTGCTAAACACTACTTTTTAACATAAACACCACCATCACTTTGCATATTTGCCAGCAGTGAACAAGAGTTTGTGTGCTACGCTCATAAAAATCTGCAGCACTGGATTTGACCCACTGTTAAGGTAATGACTACTGAAATACACCACCCACTCATATCTCAGTGCACTCACATTCACTGGTTGGTTTCCATAAATGTTCAGCAAGCAATGAATGTTAATTGGTCCCATTTTTTCCACATGGAGGAAATGAGGAAATGTCACATCCAATGACACATCTATGCTTCACATGCACTTCCATGTCAGATACTATTCTGTCAGACTACCCCTCTGTTGCTATCTGTCACACAGCAACAAAATGTAATGAATATTGGTGGGAAGGTTCAGCCTCTACTGCTGTACCACCACCATCTGTCTCTGATGTTGTGGGCCAACATAAAAAAAATAGAGGCAATACTTTCAGAGCAGCCCTCATATCAAAGATTTGATCCTTCTTCTGCCTCTGTCTCATTAAGAATGAATTTTGAAGCACAATATTAAATATAATTTTATTGCTTATTTTATTTTCTTAGTGCTTGAGCAATGTCCTGGATACAACTATGTCATACAACCTTGTAGTTACCAGAAAAGCTTGTATGAGTAAATAGCATAAGTTGCATTTGGAAATCCTATAATTAAATATTTTTATAAGATTTTAAAATACATTTTTCTGTTTCTTAACATAATCTGAAATGGAATGTGAGAAAACAGCTATTAGTACTGCTCCCAATACAGATATACCCAACAACAGATCAACTACAAAGAAGACTGAAATATCCAGTCTGATGAGAGGTTACAACATTAATCATACCTCAGTTTGGCCCATATTTTTAGGGATCCTGACAATTAAAATACATTTCATCCCTCTACTCATAAATCATTTATCTAAGCTTCATATAAGTTCCATTTTCCTTTCCTCTAAACTTATACAAACATTATTAATATTTCTTTATCTGTTTAGCAGTTATTCTGAGGAGTTGTGTGTGATCAGGAATTTTGTAGGGCAATTTAAAGGTTATATAAGTAATAAAAATTAGATTATATAGCATATAAATTGCAAGAGTGAAATATATATATGAAAATAAATTCTAGAGGTGAATTATAAGATTCAAAGACTTTAATAAAACGTGGATGAATCAAACTATCAAAGAGCAAAGGACATTAATATAAAAATTTCCATGCATCTTTCCATGCTGTAGCAGCACAAAACACGAATATATTACACACATGGTCAGGGCAGAAACTTATTAGTCAAGTTTTGGTATATTAAGAAACTCATTTCTGAAAATGGGAAGAAGATGTGTTTTAATGTCAATGACAATGAGAAGCACTTAATACAAAATAAAAAATCCTATTTCTATTATGCTTAACTATTACAGTTCATTTCAAAATATCTGTCATGATTTAAAAACCAATTGAATAAAAGTCATGGAAAAAAACAGGGACAGCAAAAAGCAAAGTTCACCCTTACCACCACTGAAATAGCTGGGGACTTTTCCGATTCAGCTTTAGTGAATGAATTATTATAAATTTACATTACTTATTCATACATACACCTAATTTTGTATTACACTGTTGAGATAAAAAGCCTCTCTTTGAAAGCTTGAAGATTCCAAATTATTAAGTGGTTTGGATTACCTAAAAATGTAGATAGAGTTGTTTCAAAAGCTTGAAGTTAAGGAGACAAGCAACTACCAGTTTAGTGAGAAACCTCAAGAGAACTGTGTCTTACAAATTCATAGAAGTCACGGTACAGAGCAGAAAATCCTCATGTGTAAAATATAGCTCCCCTAAAATGCAACATTCTCTGGGGAAAAACAACAACAACAACAAATATTGATTTTTTCTTGCTGTTGCAACAAGAAGAAGTTGTACAGCACAAACCAGTTGATCTCCAACTGCTTTAGCCCACTTATGCATCCTCTTAAGGAATTACTGTTTTATACTGCACATTTAAGCATTTAAACAATTAGAAAGATTGCCAAATAGACTGAAAGGTTTCCTAGAAAGTCTTTAACTACCAAGAAGTTCACATAAATGGGGCTTCTTATTTACAGAAAACAACTTTAAACAGTAATAATTTTGACTACTAGAGTGTGTTCAATATTAAAACACTGTACCAGGTTTAAGTAGAAGTCGAGTATACACAAGAATGTAAATATAGTGTTTCTTTAAGAGAACTAGGAATTCTGTTTCTAAACATCATTTTAGAACACGTTTCTTTTTCTTTAAGTTGTAGCACCTAACTCATCTCTGAGCTTCTGGGAAAAAAGAAAAAAAAAAAGCTATTTCAGATACTATGTTAAAATATATATATTCCTGATTTACTGGGTTACAAATATTTCATATTTTTAGGGTTTTTTTTTCATTTTTATCATGTTTTATAATAAATGTAAAGATTTTTTTTACAATTTATTGAAGCATTATTATTTTGGCAGGAACATTTTCAATTTGTGATGCCACAAGTGCAAATTGCAGAAAAAAATCACAGTAAGTATCGTAAAACTGACACTTAACAAACTTTCCATGCTTGTTTTTTTTTTTTTTTCCTAAATTTTAGTATAAATCTCTTAGTGGCTTCATATCAAGAATATTTAGAGCATTAATTCTTATTGAGGAAACTACAAACCAATGCCAAATAAATAATGGATAGATGTAAATTGATAGATGAAATTAAAAGTTGTCCATTATTGGCTATCTCTCATGGCTTCACTATGTTATTTGTTTGCTTAATAAATCTATCGTAATCCATAATGACACCACTGAGGCATGTAAATTATTTTACTGATTTTATGAGATTGTGTTGCATTCTTCCAGAACCAAAAGGAGAATTATAGACTCCTTTCACTGCTGAATATGAATTATTTACATTCAGTTGCAGACTGTGTGTGTAAGATATGAGTAACAAAATATGAATTATATTTATATTAATTATGAGAAATGGTAATTGTATGTACAGTGTATTATTTTAGTAGTTTATGTAGCCAGTTAGATTTATGGCAATGATTCATTTGGCCTTTCTATCCAAATATATGGAAACTCTCTGTGGAATCCATATAATTATCAGCAGAGTTGAAGTTTATCACAGTGCAATTACTTTGCCAGGTCAGTACTTGTATTATGCTATGAGCCACTCCTTTGTCTCACATGGAGATCCTATTCAAGATTACAGCTTCACTTCAACAAATGATAAATAAGATGTACAACCTAGCCACTGTAGGATATATATTTCCTTCACTGTACCTGGGGAGATGTTACAATCTACAGAGATTATAAAAAAAAAGATATCTGTGTTTCACAAATCAGATAGAATGGTCAAAGAAGAAAACAGTGCATCTTGTATCAATAAGTAAATTAAATAGTGCTGCTCCAGATAACTCAGGATGCTGACTTAAATTCTCTGTTTTCTTTGTTGCCTAGAAAATGTCATGCTATATTAAATTTATCATCTCTACATAGAAGTATAAACAATTTTCCCAGTCAGTCTTAAATCAGTGTTTTCACAAAGAAACTTCCAGAGAAGATAATCTGCATGATTTATACTTCTACAAGTTTCCAAGATTTCCAAGGTAATAAATTGTTTATTAGTAAAAAATTCTAATATCTGGCAAATCATTAAAGATACAGTTAAAAGGATTTTGACAGCAGCTAATTCCCAAGAAAAACTACTCTTTCACCACTACAAAAGCTATATTTTCTTGTAACAGGTTTCTACTAATCCACACGGTTCTTGTTTCAAACAAAATAGAGTTTGATATTTTGAAGCATCTATCTAATTCTTAATCAAAACAAAAATCTACAAAATAGATAAATGGTTAAAATAAATAAATAAGGACATATTTTCATGCATCTGTCTTAACTTGCCTGCCACTGGCACTAACAGCTGTCTATTAAATATACATTACATAGCTTTATCTGCTAACATTCTGTTTTGGGAAGGGGGCTTCTTACTGAACATGAATCCAGTTGCTTTAATTACAATGAGTCCTGCATGAGGAATGGATAATTCTCACTGCTAATGGAGTTAAAAGAACATATCTATGAACTTTCTTTAAACTGAAAGGTGCATAACAAATTCAAGATTAATGCCACTTCTGTGGTTGTTTGTGTGTCCTTTATATTCACAACAGGTTATATCCGCCCCTATCCTATTTTCCATGCTTATAAATAGTTTCATAAACTGAAGAAAAGACAAAATAAAAATATTGATTGATTAGTTCTAAAAGAGCAGAACTGTTAAGTGGTTGAGATACCAATCAAAATATTGCTTCTAATAAATAGCCTCTGTTTCAGTATATCCTTATTTATTATTAATATGACACTTCATTCAGACTTACATGTTCACTGGTTAATTTGGCAGTTCTCACAGTATATCATAGACTTAGATATGCATTTATATTTATTTCTGGAATTAGAGAGTCAGAATATGTTCAGTCAGAAAAAATTCCCATGTGAAGGTGCTGTAAAAATTTTAAGCATTTATATGAAATTCTGGTTTTCCCTTGGATATCTTATTACTTCAAAACTTATGAATTATTGTCCACTTTTAACTTAGTTAAGATGTTCATTTTTAACCTTCCTCAAAACGTCAGTTACAATAAATTTTATATGATCTTTTGAGGGACAGACCATACAATGACTATTATCTACATTTAGAAAGTTCTCATTACTGTTGTAATTCATTTCACAGCATAATATGACTGGACCAAAATTTAGGAGCATTATGGAACGTTGTTTTCTTCCAATATTGTGTCTTTTTGTTCCTGGCTGCTGCTAAGCATCTCTTTCTGTTTCTGCAATCTTAAGTTGTAGCAAAAATTACATTCCCTATTTCTTTTTTTCCTCTGAACTGACCTTTGGCAGGCTTCCTCCAGCACTGAAACATAATTCTATGGGTCATCTTGGACTGGGGGGAATAATTTCCTACAGGAGAGTTGTAGAGTTCGGGTCTTGTCTTCCTGAAATATTCAAAAACATACATATTTTTGCTTATATTTGGCTTTCTCTCACTCCTATGATCCTGTCCAATACTGCAATAATTTTTACAAATTCTGATTTAAATTCCTTCCATTCAACAGGAAGCCATAGCTTTCCACTTCATCCAGCTGTTTCTTCATTTGGCTACACGTTATCCAGAGAATGTTATTGTGGTTTCATTTTCCAACACAGCAGAATACTTCTGTTTGTTTTGGTATACATTGAAAATGAAAAACTTTTCTAAATATTTATAGGAGAGACGTGGAACAAGATGTGATTTCTCTAGTAGAAATATATGTCTGAAGAGAGAAAATACTGAGGAAAGGTTTCCAGTTCATGAAAGATACTCCACAGGGAATACATAGTGCTGAGATATACAGTGCTTTCATGGTATGAGATTAAAGGAGTCCGTGAAAAACTGGAACTTTTTTCTTAAAGTCAGCAGATACCAGAATTGTTTATGATAAAACTTTGACAGCATTAGAGTTTTCTAGCAGTTATGTGCCAGGTTTCCTAGATCATGCTTATTTGTGTCCCCATGTCTTACATCTCTATCCTTTGCCTGCCAGCTCCCAAGGTGCGAGCAGTCCAGACAGTACTTTTAGAACTGCTGAAAAGGTAACTTCAAAGGCGTGATTTTGAGGCTTCCTCATATCTTAGCTCAACAGCAAATCTGGCTTAAATATTTCTGAGGAAATATAATTTGAATGAAAAATGGCAGTTCATCAAACTTGAATACTGTGTAGAAAAAATAATGTGATTCACTGAGCCACAGACAGCTCATCCTATAGTCTATGAGAAATTTCACACATCTGGGTTGGTGATTCTGTGAATCACAGAATGGTCAGGAGGCTATCTGGTTCAAACTGCTTAAGCAGGGCTGTCAATTGTACAGGACCATGTCCAGACAGCTTTTAAATAACTCCAAGGAGGAGACACCACAGTCTGTCTGCGCAACCAATGCCAGTGCTCAATCACCCTCATGGTAAAGTAGTGCTTTCAGTGTTTCAGTCAGTGCCCACTGCCTCTTGTCCTGGCACTGGGCACCACTGAGAGGAGTCTGGCACTGTCCTCTTTGCATCCTCCTTTCAGGTACTTCTGTATGTTGATAAAATCTCCCTGGACCCTTCTCTATGCTGGACAATCTCAGCTCTCCCAGCCTTTCTTCAAAGGAGAGGTGCTTATCTTAGTGGCCCTTTGCTGGACTTTTACCAGTCTGTCTATGCCTCTCTTGTATTGGTGATTCCAGAAATCAACACATTACTCCAGTTGTGTCATTACCACTGCTGTATAGAGGGGAAGGATCAGTGCCCAGAAGGTAGGGGTGCATGTTTCTCTTTCTCCCCAACTTCAAAACGTTTATATTTCCTTAGCTAAAATACATAAGGTTCCTGCAAGCTGATTTTTCCAGCCAGTCATGGTTCCTTTTAATGGCAGCACATTCCTTTAATGTATCAGCTACAGCTCCTTGTCATGCATTATCTTCACACTTGCTGAAGGTATACTTGGCTACATCATTCAGGCTGTTAATGAAGACAGCAGCATTCAACTCAGTATAGAGCCCTGGTATAGCACTAATTACTGTCCTACTAGACTTCAGGCTACTGATTCTAATCATCTCCCTCTGAGCTCAACCCTTCAACTGGTTTTCAGTCTACTTCACTGTTCATCCAGCCCATTAATCAGGGAGATCTTGTAGCCCTATTGTAGCCAAGGTAGACAAAATTCACTTCTCTCACCAACCAAATCAGTTGTTGCAGTAGTAATGAAATTACTTGATTAATAATATTTGCATCACAGTCCAGAGAAAATATGATGATTAATGGGAAAAGCATCACACACATGTGAGAAGTATCATGTTTCTATGTGTTACTATAGAACATACTGTTGCCACACGTATCTTGAAACTCAAAAGCTGATTGCAGAAATATGCAGTGTCTTTGTCTAAGAGAGGATGTGGCTCTGATATTTTAATGCATTTGAACAGAAGTCAAAATAACTTATAATTTTCTATATTAAAAATGAGATGAAAATCATACAGTTATTCAGAAATAGTATCCTTCTTAGGTCTCTGAAGTTAGTCAGTGTAAATAAGTTTTCTCTGAATGTAGAGGCTTTTAAGAGTCCCCTCTATCCTTCTGGTAATGCCTAAATAAGATTCTGAGCATCTCCACTGTGATGTTACCATAGTATTCATAAAGGTTTGGGTTGAACTAACTTTTTTGTTCCCTAGGTGCACTATTATCCTGATAGTTCGATTAGCCTCCTTGCTAGATCCACATATATTACTGTGTAATAAACCTAGATATTTTAATTTTTTAAAATTAAAATATCCTTTTATCCTTGATATTTAAATTGCATAAAGAAACTGCAAAATAAGATCTGAACCCAACCTGTGTCTTCCTTACAGTAAAAATTGTTACAAGGACAAATAAGACACCTTACGTGAGTAGGAAACTGCTCCGCATACCAATGCACTAAGTGTAGATGTTTGGCTGAAGTGAGAGATAATCCTGTAGGAAAAGGTTATCTTTAGTAGGATAGGAGTGAGACTGTCCTCTCAGTCTGGATGGTGGTTAATGTAAGGTGTGTCTATAGAGAAGTTCAATACAGATGATATGCTGTGGAGAGGTTCCTTTGCAACACCTGAGCGCTAATAGAAGTTAGCAACAGCTAATGAGAACCAGCCAAATAGAAGTACTGGATGCATAAGTGAAATGGGAATTTCTGATAAAAGGAATTCTGGTAAAAGGAATAGATTACAAACTTCTTAAAAATAAACAAACAAAATCAATTTTAAAAAACACATTAAAAAAAAAAAACCTCCAAAGAGAAAAACACCAAAAAACATTGATCCCCCCTTTTGGAGTTTTCCAGTGACCCCAGGACAAGGGTAAGCCCTCTATCTTTTTTGGTGTAATAACTTACTTAGCCAAACTCTCCTGTATATTTCTTAATTATAACATCTCTATATTCATTGATTATACAAGCTTTGTACCTAATTTTGCAAACCGTAACTTCTGGGAATAATGGTATGATAATATCACTGATGGAGCAAACATCCAAGACCTTATGCAACAGTGTAACAAGCTTTCATGGTCCCAAACATTAAGTTACAGCAAAACAAAGTATGTTTTTATGATTCAAATTTGACCCCCTGATAAATTATTTTAGAAGACTAATTCCTGAGGAACAGTTCTTCAGTGATTTATAAATAACAGAATTTTTAAATAAAGCTATCAAAAGTGAACATTTTATCTCTGGACATAAGATATAGTTTTAAATACATCAGCAGACCAAAACATCTGTCTAAACACAGACCATCTAAAGATAATTCTGACTTCTGTTACTTGAGAAATTTCAGAGCATCTAATAAAACTAAGAGATGAAAGCTTGAACAGGCATAACAACTCTGGTAGATAAGCTTACATTTTCTCTTTAGTACTGGGGTAGGTGCAGAAGTCCTAAAGATAGCAGACAATCTGTTTGGAGTTGTGCATGAATCAGATGTTCGAACAGCACAGCATATTTGATGAAAAATGACACCAAATTGGATCTAGTCCATCTGAAGATACACTAGAATTTACAGTGGGAAGAGATCCAACAGAAAAGCTTAAAGCCAGCCTCAGCCAGAATGCCTGAGCTACCAGGGAAAAGGGAGTTGTGTCCCTTCCCATCCTGCCTGCTTCATCTTACCCAATTTCAGCACAGGAATGTTAGGCACAATGGTCTGGATTGCACAACATTCATATTCCACAAAAAGCTGAATAGAGACACAACTGGATTATTTTGAGTTCCTTCACAACTCTGAAAATGGAAACCTTGTTTTATATTTACAGCAGTTATTACTGAACTGGCACAAGTCACCTCATTTCCCAGAGGCTATTTGCATGGCTGAGGTACGTATGAGGTACCTGCACTGTCTTTCAGCTGAGCAACTGAAGCACAGCTGTAACTTAGCTGTTATAGCCCAGAGCACAATATACAGCTGTGCCTGAGCTAATTTACTTTTGATCACCTTTCAAAGCCATCAAGGAATTCAAACTATCATGTATTGACTAATTTATCTCGACATTACAGGAAAAACAGAAAAGATCTATTGGAAGACTGAAGTTTATTTTGAAAAGCACTGTATGTCATTGGTGTTGGTGTCTGTCCAGCTCTACTGAACTTTGTGCCAGAGACAATGATTCTGAACTCTTTGTTCAGCAAAATTCAATCTATGGACATAAGGATCTTCTTCAAGTAAGATTACACTGAAATAAGAAATACAATTTAATACAATTTGTACCCTTTATTTTTATTACCACGTATAGTAGCATAACAACATTAAGTCTTTTAGTATGCCCACAAACTGAGAAATCAGAACCTAGGCTTCGCCAGCAAAACTTCTTCCATAGCTGGCAAAGAAAAGATATAAATGTATGGATAACAGTAATATATCATATGCTAGATTGTTAGGTACTGTAAGCACAACAAACAAACAAAAAAATATCCTTCTCTTATTAAAATTAAAGCAAATTCTCACTCTAGGGCTCACAGAAAAACAGTTTGAATAAATTCTAGGAAGGACTCCATAAGTAAGAAACTTCAACATGTAGAAAAAAATGCTTATTATGTCATTAAAAGAATCTGAAGTAATAAGTGCAGTTAAATTGTATTAGGGAATACATCACAAAATAGCAAAAAAAAAAAAAAAAATTAAGATGATGAGCACTCATGAAGTTACAGAAAATGCTTTTTATTGTAGCATACTGCAAGGGCAGGAAGCAGGAAGAGTGGACTCAGGGCTGACTTAAGTGGTTCTGCTCTGCCAATGAGTCACGGAATTGGGTGAGGCTGGCCAGGGCCATTAAGGTCTATTAGGGTGCTCAGAATCTTGATACTTTCTTGGATGACAAACTCTTATAGCAAAGAAGAATGGTGTCTAACAATTTAAATCCCACTCTTTAAGTTAGTTCAGACTGAATATCAGTTCAGTGTGATGCACAGCTTAACACCTCATGTTTCCCAAAGTTGGTAAATTCAGTTCAAAAATATTTTGATCTTTTTGGCAACTCAGGCATGTGTCAATCTGTAGTTCAGGAGTACAGCTTAATTTATTTTCACTCTCACAGTGCTATATGAAGCATGGATTATAATTGCTATTCTACATTTTGTCAAATGAAAAACAAGAAAACAACAAAACTCTTGTCCTTACTAGTTACTACTCCCAAAAGTCTAAGCAGAGACTCCTGTACCATTAGGTATTTTTATTCTTTTAGCTGTACCACAGCTGCTATTATTTTTCTCTCAATCATTACAATTACAACTTCAAAAATCATTACTATTTTACCCTGTAAAATTATAATCATTAGGTTGTAATTTCCTATGCTGGCATTTCTAATCACATAGAAAATCACAGATAGGAAATTAGTATCTAATTTGCTCAATTTATCAAGACTATGTGGCTTGTTTAAGATCTCTAAACTCCCGTGACTATAGAGAGAGGGGCAAAAAGGGGTTTCTAGCCATTTTAATTTTGGTGGTATTTTGTTATTCATCTTTCAGTCTCATGGTTTCTGACCAGATGTTCATGTCTACTACAGCTACAATATGCTTGTAACAGATGCTGTAGATAATCATATAATTCAAGATTTTTTTCTGGGATTTTTTGCATGTCAGGGTGAAGTTCTTTGTAGAGTGGTGAGGAGTTGGAACAGGTTGCCCAGAGAACACCATCCCTGGAGGTGTTCATTACCAGGTTGGATGGGGCCCTGGGCAGCCTAGTATTAAATGTGGAGTTTAGTGGCCCTGCCGGTGGCAGGGGGGTTGGAACTTGATGATCCTTGGTTCCCTTCCAACCCAAGCCATTCTATGGTATTACGATTCTATGATTTGAGGCTGACTGTGGTTGTTTTTGTTTCTGAACATTAGCTGAATCATCTCCAGCAGGCTGGATTTATGTCCAGTGAAACTCTTTTAAGTTAGTTCCAAAGAAATGCAAGCATCTAAAATTATGTTTTTGAAAACAACTACCTACATGCAGAATAAACAAAACAATAAGAATAATCAAAATATTCCTGAAAAATTATAGTATGTACTATCTAAATTCTTTGGGAAATAAGCTTATGAAGGGCATTAACAAACTTAAAGAACACAGAATGGAAGAATGTTCCAGAAATATGCAAGAGTGAAAATCTAGTATCTACAATATAGTCTATGTTTGGGTGACATCTAGGCAAACTGTGTACAGCAAGCGTTTGGTTAGGAGGAAATAAGACTTCTTTGAGGCAAACTGACTTTGTCATTTGTCTTAATGGATGGGTTACTTACCTCTTTGTTTCCTTGTAGAAAGCAGTACCATTTTCTTGTCTTCTTTTAGAGTGTGGTGCCATTATAAGCATATTTGGCTAGATTTTCAGAAAGTATCAGTAATTGTAAGCACTTCTGAGATTCCATTGTACATTGCGAGGAATGAAGGAATGTGCAGATGTTATAACAGAAGAATATTTTGTCACAATTCTTGAAAAGATGTATTTGAAATTGCTGTGAATTTTGTCCAATGAATATTGTGTATATCAATATAGTATTCCTCAAACAAATACACCTAGTAGACTCTACAACAGTAGTATTACTCACCAACAGACACTAGGCAGATTGTTTATGAACTTTGTCATGTGATGAATGCTGTGAACTTCAATGAAAGACAATAGAAAGAAGTTCAATTTAAGGACCTACTAAAAAGCTGCAGAAACAATTGTTTGCAGCTTTCAGTCTGTAACAACCAAAAGCATTTGGCACAAGTCACAGACCACTTCAGAAGCTTCTATTCACAGAAAAGTGCAGGAATTCTTCCTAGTAATTCAGCCTGGTCACTTTAAATTAGGACCGCAGTTTATTTAGCTGTATGACTGCCAATTGTGGATAAGTTCAATCACATATGACAAGAGTTCAGAGGCCATATCTGAAAAAGGATTTTGACATCTAAAATCTATGTCAAAAAATGTAGTCTAAAATACCAAACTTGACTGAGCATCTAGACACTTTTATCCCACTTGAGCCTGTCTGGGACATAGCAAGTAGATAGAGTGTGGTGTATTTCTGGGGATGCCTGATCTGGTTCCAATGTAAATGTAGTCATGCATTCTTTATGATACAAACTGACCTCAGCAGGAAATTTTAGTTAACAATGTGCTGTTGAAAGCATTTGCCCAGATAACAGGGAACGAGGTACTAGCATCTTACCACCTCAGTACCTCTGTCACTGGATTTCAAATCATTTTGCTTTCAACATTTTTTCTTTACTGGTATAATTCATCTTTTGTTGTTGTATGAGAGGAAGAGAAGTTAATGAACTTCTTTGATGGTAATTTTGCATTACATATTACTCAGATTGACATGAGAATGTATAGATACATAAGGAGGACAATGACTAACTTTATCTGAGTATGATCCTTCTAGGAAGAGATTGTTTCTCATAAATACTGGGAATCTTATGGTTGTTTGATAATCAGATGTAGATATTCAAATTCATAGTTAGTGGAAAGTCACTGTTGAATGTACAGGGTCTCTAGGGAAGAAGCCCTGGGTCAGAATAATAATTTAGTTGTTTTATTTCTATTGAATTATTTTATTGGAAAGCTATTATTGAACACCACTAGCACTTTAACAAATGGCCTGACCATATGATCAGCACAGTATTGTTCTTCTGTAGGCTCTCAATATGATAATGGTAAACGATAAAGGGTTGTGCACATATGAATCTAACACTGAGTATGAAAAATGGTTGTCTCTTAATGGCAATATACAAAAATACTCCTTCTGGCCATTTTTCATGTACAAATTGTAAAATAGCCTTATTTTAAGTTTTATGTGACACCGAATACATTTTCTACCAAATAAAATCCATTAGAACAATACCTATTCTATGAAATATTAACTGTAGCATCTTGGACTTTGCACTGTTTCACTTTATAAATATTTTCTATATAAAATTTAGTTTGTTTTTGGTAAACTGCCTTGACTAAAGGAGCACTGAAAGCATTGGCTGCATAACTTCAGTATTAATAGCATTCTTTGAACTCCAAAATATCTTTCACTGTCAGCTACAAATTAGTGAATTTTACCATAATAATTTTGCTGTACTGCAAATTTCTACAATGACAGAATCATTGCTGTTTACCACAAAGGAAAGTACACTGTTAGGCCAGGAAGAGAGGAGACTGTGTTGCAGGGGGGGGAGATGCCTAAGTTCTCTGTTGTAGACTTTGCCCCAGATTATGATGTGGGATCTACCAGCATGACATGTGCTGCATTTCTTTCTTTACTGAAAAATTGAAGAGGTTTAAATAACCTGTAAAGTTTTTCAGATTACTCTGGCAGGTTCTACATGCAGGAACAGAAAATCTGTATGTTTTTGAAAGCATATAAAATCTTATCCAGTTGAAAGATCTTGTTTTAATTTGTTTGCAGTCTGAGATAAAAGATATGAGTTGGATTAAAAAAGTTGTTTTGGGATGTTATGGAAACAGTGGCAAAATGAAATATATTTGACAAGGAATCAGTGAGCAGTACAGGAATTTGAAGATAGCTAGGTGAATTGATCATAGCAAGAAGGTAAGAAAGTGGGAACAGAAGATGAAGAATGAGTTTGAAGAATGAGTTCAAGCACATATGTGAATAAGAGGTATTACTGTTAAATAGAAATCATAGGATCATTTGAGTTGGAAAGAACCTTTAAAGATCATCTAGTCCAGCTCCCCTGCAACGAACAGTGACGTCTACAGCTAGTTCAGGTTGGTCAGAGCTCCATTCAGCCTGACCTTTAAGAAGAGCTGGAATAGCAAGATTAAATACAACAATTGTGGAAAACAGCCTGGGATTAAGGGATTTTTTAATTTTTTTTAATTATTGAAATAAGAAACAACAGAGCTAGAACAGTTAGTTCAAAGCATTAACCCTACAGAAAATTGAAGGAAATTACATAGAAGGATGATCAAGACCAGAGTAAAAGGTCTGACTAACAAGTGGCATAGGTAGCTAGTATTCCAGAATCTCATCAACTCCTCAAATGTCTACTAGTATTTATTAAACTCACAGTCTAGAGAATACAGTTTTTGTAAATATAAACACACACATAGAATAGAATGGGATGGAATAGTTCCAGTTGGAAGGGAACCACAAAGATTGTCAAGCTTAACTATCAGACTACTTCAAATCTGATTGATTAGAATCAGTCTGTTGAAACGTCCTTACGAATATTATCCAAAATGCCTTTTAAACACAGACAGGCATGAGACACCAACCACCTCTATAAGTTTGTTTCTAAGTCTAACTATTTTCTTGATAAATAAATTGTTCTTAATATCTAGTCTGAACATCCCCTGACACAGCTTGGAGCTATTGGCACATGTTCTGTGACACTTAGCAGGGAAAAAAGAGAAGGACCTCCCTCTCCACTTCCCCTTTCCAAGAATTAGCAGAAAGCAACCTTTTCTCCAAGTGTAACAAACTTGACCTCACAGGATATGACTTTCATCCCTTTAAAGAGAGTTCTTGTGCTCCTCAAGCATCTTAATATTCCTTTGCATTGTGAAGCACAGAGCTGTATGAAATTCTCCAGGATTGGATTCACCAATACTGAATACAGTGCACGAATCTCATCTTTTGACCAGCTGCTTATGCAGTGCTTAAAGCACCCCAAAATGCTATTTACCCTCTTGACTTCCAGGGAAACTTGCTGTTGCTATTGTGCTTGCCTAAGTTGCTCCTGTTAATCTCTGTGTGTTGTTTTTCTGTCTAACAAGCAACTTAAAAAGTAATAATAACGAAAGAAGGTAGAGCTATTGGAATTTAATGAGAGTAACTACAAAGAATTGGGGTATCATGAGGAATAACAAGAGAATTTGGCAGAGATGAAGCCAGGAATACCAGCTACAAGATATTAGTGTGATGGAAACTAATGGTGAGTTCACCACCTTACTCAGATGAGCATCAGCATTCAGTACATTGTTCCCTCCAGCCCATTAATTCTGAAGCCAAGCTTCACAGAATTCCTGAATCACTAAAAGCTAAAACATTTATTTTCTTACTCTCCAGAAATGGCTCAACATTCAAAACTGTACAGTCAAAGAATATGAAATTAGAAAGTCTTAGAACTAGTCTACAAAAATTTTCCCTTTGCACATTGGGCAGTGGATTCCCAGTGGCATTTCCAAGGTATATACAAGTATAGACATCTGAAACTCTTCTCATTTTTCTAAACATTGTTCGGTTTAATTTCAAAGTTCTGTATTCTGTAGGTGAGAAAAGAATCATGAATAAAGAGTAACTAACTAGTTCTCTTCATGATAATGAATTGCTCTCCTCATGTTATTACATGTGTATTCCTCATCTATGTAGTGATTAAAATGCTTTAATATTATCTTATATTTATGTATTTATATGCTTTAAAATTATTTAAATCCTTTGTAGACATCCATTATAGAACCTGCTAGTTATGATTTAATGTGTTTTCTTTGGGGAACCAAAAATTATTTCTTGGCAGTGGACTAATAATTTTTCACCAAGTTTCTTTATGAAACAGGGAGTAAAATAATTTGTCTCCTTACATGTGATTTGTAAAACACAATGTTGCAACAGAGAAGCACAAATAACAGAAGTAAAACAGAAAAATGCAAGCTGAATATAATCAGATGGTCGCCTACTCTTTTTTTTTTTTTTAAATTTTTCACAAAATAATGATTTTATACTTAATAAACTGGTTTTTCACTTTTTAAACTTTGTTTATTTCTTGGCTCTTGCTTAGGATAACAGGGAATGGGTTGCTTGGCAGAAGCTTTCTTCTGTTATAGGTTATCTCACAATTCTAGTTATGCTTGGTTCTTGGCTAACTGAAAACATGCTTCCCTGCAGTTGAGACAAGCACTGTACAAGTTACCGAAAAATCAACTCTGTGCTCTCCTGCTGTCTTGAAGATCTGTTTGGTATTATTCCCAGGAGCATAGAGTGATTTGTACCAAATTTATTCACTTCAGTCCACCACAGAGAGTAATAAATATTTTTCAATGAAGTATACATGCTTAATGCTATCACTTTTTAGTCTCCTATGTAAACAACAGTTGATTTGTTCAAGCACTACTTTGCACTGACTGTACAGTTGCATTAAACATCTTTCCTCTTCCAGATTATATAACTCACATCTGGTTTCTTAACCTTGGGATCTCTGCCATGTACTGCTATATCTATCATTGTTTTTTTGGCAGAAACCTTTAATTCTGCCAGTTTTCCAGTGCATACTTTTTACATATTGTGACAAATGCGCAATTTAATTTCTTCCTTGTGCCAAGGTCAGAGACAGTTAACTTGTTGTTCCAACTTTGACAGCTCTTTAAAGACTTATTAACACAATTCATTACCAATAATATTTGCTCTCTTTTGCGTGGCATCCAAGAAAAATTTTAGAAAGTAAAACTTTAATTATATTTTTGGCAAGTTAGGAACAGTACTTAATATAGCAATTTGTATATGTATATATGTATATATCAGCTGTAACTGAAGAGATATGTTTCAGTTCCTGAACTTAACATACAGTGAATATTTTCTATGCGATTCTTCTAAGGGCAAAATAAGTATGGAGCATTTTTAGACTTATACTTAGCTGATCCATTAACAGAGAATCAATTTCACTCCCACTCTGCATAATTTATAATGAGAGAGTAGGAGAGAATTTATCCTTCTCTGAACTGAATGCAAAGCACAGCTATTCTGATCATGTTTACCTTTATAAAAACATAAATAGCAATGTAAAGCACCAGATAATATTAATAGTTATTTTGTTCTAAGTTATCATCATTTATAGTCTCATATTTTTTTCTACTAAAAATATGTCCGTATTATTTATCCAAATACTTTATCCAAATGTTTACACCAGTTCTTTCTCAATTAAGTGCTCAGTTAAATTAAATTCATGGTTCTCATAAGACCACATTAAACTTTCACTTATTTTTATGTATCAGAATCTTGATAATAGTGAACATGTTACACAGTTCACCTTGGAAACTGGTAGAGAGATTATAATGCAGGAGGTGACTTTCAGTCAAAAGCTTCAGATCAATGACAGTTATCAAAACATGCTGACATTTTTCTGAGTGTGAAGTCAGTTGTGTGTGCTGTGAACACTAAAGTTTTGCTCTGATAATGTTAATTGTCTCTTCAGGATAACAAAAAAAAAAAAAGCCAGTGGAAATATTAGAGAAATCCCAGTTAGCACAATGAGTTATTTAAAAGAGAAAACCTTATTTTGACAAATCCAGCAAAATACAGTGACTCAGTTGCACTGTTTTGATAGGTTGCAATACCCCATGTCCTCCTGCAACTGCCTTACTTTTGGAGAACAGACTGTCACATTACCAAGTGTAGCTTGAGTAAACAATTCCAGGCTCAATACAGACAGAATAACAATTCTCACAACTCATTCAGGAGCATAGGTAAATAAAAATATGTGGCAACAGTACATTTCACTTCGGCTAATTAAATTAAAATGTGTAGAACTTCATTTCTGTGATTAAAATGAAATAATTCAATTTATTTCCTGAACAGAAAAAAATAATTTTGAAGCAACAGGCACAAAGAAAAAAAGCAGAAAAAGTCAAAAGAACCAGTAATATAGGAAAAAACTTCTGTTGTATGCAAACTGCCCTATTATGTTTGTTACATAACTCTGAACCTTTGGTATTGAAATGACAATTTTACTATTATTTAGGAAAAAAAAAAAGCCGTATGACAATATTTCAAGAAATAAGAAAGCTTTGGTATTGAAAAACAGAAATCAATCCATATTTTTTATAGTTCCACATATTAGCTTTAACATAAAAACGCTCCTCAAAAGGAGGTACTATGGGTGATCTGCCTTTTCTTATCCAAACTTTTCCTAATCAAGTATTCATTGTTATATTCTATCACAACATCCTTTCTTCTTTCTCCACAAACTGCTCATAAATACATTCAGAGCCAGTTTGCTACCATCCATATTCCCCAAGAACTGATGTTCAATTAGAGCAATTTTCCCATGCTGCCATTTTCCAAAGCATTTGAAAATGCTTTGATATAAGGCCTACAAAATAATTAGTATTATTTTCCATGTGAACTGCACAATGACATTTGAAGAATAAAAAAAGATTGAAAATGGGCTGAAAATAACTGGAAATATCTCTACTCTATTGGGCACAGAATCCATTTTTTAAAATCTAGCACACTATGGTGGTTTTCATTATTTCATATGTAAACGCTGAAGTAATAGCCACTTTAGAAATACAAGATGTAGTTTAAATTCTTGGATGAAGACAGACATTAAACATTTCTTGCTTCTGCTTCATGCCACTAAGGAAGCATAACAGCTTCAGATATGTTTTCCAACTAGCTAAATGAAAAAAAAAACAACCCTAAGGTTTATTCTTTGTATCATAAACATCACTGCACAGATCCAATAAATAACCATAATTCACAGAGCAGGGATGGCTGAAGGCTTTCTTGGTCAAGTATGGAGTATGTCCTTCTTACTTGAAATTATTTGAACAGCCTTTTCCCATTGGGAACATGAAACACTAAGTAAACATTCATTCTTCTTGCTGCTGCAGCAGCAGATCAAAGGTACTGTTGCTACTAGCTTTTGGCAAAAAGCAATTAGAACATAGTCCAATATTGCCTTTATCTTTTGAAGTAGCCCTATTGTAATGCAGAGACCTAATCTTTTCTTTAGGTTCTGAAAATCTCTTCATGCAAGTAAAACTATCCCTATATTAAGGGTTTTTCTACCTCAGAGAAATTCATTCCATCAATCCAGTTAGGAGGTCTCTTGAGAATGTCAAAACTGTGTTGTGTAACTCAAATAGCGTATGAAGTATAACATAAATTTGCCATTCACACAGTTAAGAAAACACCTTTTAGCCATTAGTATCTAGACCTGCCTCAATGATGAATTTCAACCAGAGGTTGAGGAGATGGTATATTTCTGCTACTCACCTGCTATAGTTTCAGAGCCTTGATAAAACAGGCTAAAGCAAAGATATCTTTCTAAAACTCACTATTCACTTACACATTAATGAACTTGGGAGATTTATGTAACACTGCCCCCTGGTGAAACTTTTTGCAACATTTCTACTTTGAAACAAATTTCTATCAGTTCCTGTTAAAAAGGAAAATTTAGAATATTCTTATTTTTTCTTAATATTATCAGTGAGATTTTCAAGACAGACAAGCAATAGCCCTGGGTTCCAAACACACAGTCACTTTCACATTTAAGGTCATATCAGAAAGAAATTTTAAGCTTACCAATATTTTTATTTAGTACTATTGCACGCTGCATAAAACTTAGTACCTCATTTACAAGACCACAATAAAATAAAAGAAGGAATAGTTCTATTGAAGAAAACACAATTAAACAGAATACTATCTATAAAAGATAAGTGGAATTTTGGCAGGATACAAAACACAGCAGCTGAGGTCACATTAACTGCTTGGTGGAGAATTTTGAATTGCAGTGGGAATTAGCTTGAATTCAATTCATTGCCTATAAAAGATTACAGCCAAGCTTTTGGTGAGAGTGACTCTATTGGAAATACTAGGTAAGGGATGGATATACCAGAAGAGTTTGGAATCCGATACCTTTTACTTGGTTACTGGTTTTTCAAATATCTTGAGGCAGAAAGAATCAATCTATTCACACACACTTCAAAGTTATTCTCTAGGTAACCTTGTCTCAAGTGTTACTCTTAAGGCTTTTGAATTATTCCTTTCTTTATTCCAGCGTGAAATCTATAGATGATTTGCCTCCTCAAAACCAAATTCTTCAAGTCTTCTTGAAGATGAATAATTGCAGATACCACAACAGGAAACAACAGTGGTTTTACATATAAGTTTATATATAAATATATAAAATATATATAAGCTATATCATTACACCAAATGTACTTGAAAAGTAAAATAAATTTGATTACATTCATATTCTCTCTACTTTTAAATTTTATTTTTACCTAAAAATGGAAGTCACTGTGAAAAGTCTTTTGGCACCCAGGTGGCCTTACTGTCATAGAAGAGGAAGTCTGTATCTTCTATACCTTGCTTTAGTCTCAGCTTCTGCATGACACTTTGCCAGTCTATCAGAAAAGCATCCGTAATAGCTGTAATATGCCCTTGCCTGTGTCTGTGCAACTACTGCATTTGCCTAGGGAAAGGCTTCCATGCAAGACTGTCTGAAAAGCCATTCATTCTGAGTTTCTGTCTGCATTGTTAATAAGAAACGTTAGCACTCATCTTTTTCCTTTTTTTTTTTTTTTTAAAACTAGATTAAAAAAGAAAAGAAAAGCAGCTTTTTAGCTGGTTGAGTATGAGCAAAGTCAGTGTCCTTAAGCAAGAATATCACCTTCATAAAGCTCTTAGCTCTATCTTCCAAACTGAAGAAAAACTGAAAATGCACAGTTATAAACAATAAAAACAAGTTAGCAAAGCTATTATGTAACGAACAAACCTACACACAGATAAGACCTAGTTTAGCCTAATACTACAGCCAGATTCTAGTACACGCTTGTTTCTGTGATCAAGCTGTGGCAACTGGCACAACCACTACTCCACACAACAGTTTTTAGAGGAATCATGCTCCTCTCCTAGTGGCTTCTTGATTACATACTTTTTCTAAATATGCTACAGTTTAAGGGAGAGGTGGTGAAACAGGAAGCAATAACCAGTGACAAACCATTACAATGCTATACCAAAACTAATGATAGTTCTACTGCAGTGATGGTAAGAAAAAAGAACTCATTGATGCAGTTTTCTGGTACTCCAGTCTTCCTCTTTGGAACTAAACAAGTACCTACAATCCCACAGAAGACCAAAAGGCAAAGCTTCTCCCACAGACTGTTTATTTAACTTATACCCCGCATGAAAACTTTTGCAAAGATGAGAACCTGAACTGGGAACCGCCAGGATCTTGAGGCTTTCAGCTCATTTCTAGGCATGCTGGCTTCAATCTAAACCTTTCTTCTTTCTAATGCTAATCTTTTAGGTGGTAGGACACAATGTACTCCTAAGAAGCAAACCAAAAAGGAGAAAAGTGATGTCATTTTCATCAAAACAAAAATGTCTCTTTGGGTAAATTAAGGTTTTATTCTTGTATTTTACAGTGGTAGAATATACTTTACTTGCAGATAGCAGCATGTTGGCTGTTCCATTCTGCTCAGTACAAAGAAAATGGTATTTTTTAGTTCTTTAGCTTATCCTTAGTTCTTACGATGAATATTAAAACAAACAAAAAAATCCTCATCCAGAACTGCTAAATAAGCTACTAAATAAGCTCATACTACTAGGAAGGAATAGTTCAGGAAAAACAAAGAGGAGTATACCTCCAAGTTCTCTTTGTATCAATGCTACATTATTTGCTTTGTTAAATATTTGAATCGTGATATATGAAATAATCATATAGTAAATTTAGATGTTATTAGACAGTGACCTTCTCTGGGAAACTAATGATCTTCTGGAAAATATCCATCAGTACAATAAAATATATGTTGCTTTCCCATGGAATTAATTCACATGGCCCTCACTGAATTTCCATGTGATCTCATCATATTCCAGTTTGGACTGAAACAAAGTTCTTTATATGACACTACTGCTTTTAAAATCTTCAATGTGTGTAGAAAAGACCCAAGCAGATATCTGGAACACATTTCAGAGAATGATTGTACTCCTTTCTGCATTATGTCAGAATTGTCTTTGCCACCTATCATTTTCAACATTCCTTGAAAACTCAAGCATTTACAAATAGAATTTCCACGTAAAAGCCTAGGGTATCCACATAGTGTTTTGTTTTGTTCTGTTGTGAAAGGCTCAGCAATTACAGATCAGTCTGGTAGATCTTTGGCTCCTATTTACCCAGTCTTTTAAAGACAACAATTTATATTATAACACAAGGTTGTTTGTTTCCCTGACAATGTATCTCAACTAGACTTCATGACACAAACATCTCCAGACTTGGCATTAACAGATTTCTCTTAAAAACAAAAAAAAAAAAAAAAGAAGAAGAAAAAAAAGAAATCTACAGAACATTTCATTAATTCTTTCCATGTTGGTGTCAACACAGCAAGCAGGAAAAAGAAAAAGCAGCAGAAAGAACTCTACTGTTTGAGGAAATATATATATTTTTACCTGTAAATATTCCTATTTTCTATATACCTGTTATGAAACATTCTATATTGTTCTTGAGACGGTATAATGCTGGGACTTGTCTTCCCACATCTCTTCTCCTTTAAACCTCCTAGCACGGTAGTGAAATTTTCACACTACTGATCTTGCTTCCAATATTTAAATGTTGTTACTTCTATTAAGGCAGAGTATGATCCTCTAAATTTTATTCCATCTGACATAAAGTCTTTCTGAGTACTTCAACAAGCCTTCAGAGAGCCTTTTATGTTCAGTGAAACCTGTGACTGAATGTGCAGCATTTTACCTTGCATTTTTGTGCATGCACAAGCAGACTCAAATTCAGCCAGTCCTGTGCATAGACTATACAATTCATAATTTTATTTTAATTGGCAAAAGAAAACTATGATGATCAAGAATCCTTTGGGGGGTGTGGCGGGGGGTGATGGGCAGTCTTATAGGCATAAGAAATTTCCAGAAAGGCCAAACAAAGAACGACAGGACTGCCATGCTTAGATTGATTTTATCCTTGTATTACCGCTAATCATTACTTTCATATCTAATAACTGCTTTTAACGAGCAGTTTATTGTCAATTCCAAACCCTTGGCTTAAGGTTGATAGTAAGGAATGGAATGCATTGAGTACTGTATCTATTGTTGAGAAGGATAATTCCCAATAATAGCAATCCTTGACAACATTTATTTGGAATAATCTACACAAAGTAAAAATGCAGCAAAAAGACAACGTAACTTAATGTTACATTCCTTGCTCTCTTAAAACAGTCTGCATTTGTTACTATTACTTCAATTGTTACTTCAATTAATTTTCAGTATTTTTCCTGGCACACTTACCACATATGCGTACACATGTATGAGCAAGTCTGGATATGTCTATATATATACAGTACAATATATACGAGGTACAATACTATCTTGCTCAACAAAACTAACAAAGAAATTTAGGATCAAGTCACATAAGTCATTCTAAGTGGGACATGCAACAGAAGTATTCTCCCCCAAGCTTTTAAGACTTGTGTTATGTATGTAAAGGAGACTTGGGGATATAACAATGTTAATTCATCTACAGCATTCAGTCCTGGTGACATTCAACAATGCAGTTGAGTTGATGTGAAGCATGTATTAGGAAAGGTACAAGGCCTAGATCAACAAAATTCGGATACTGGTCCATCTTACAATTTTCAAAGACCTTAGATTTAACATAGGATTAGTACGAAGTATAACAGATAGGTAGGAATTTGGTAAATAAATCTGGGATCCTCACTAAAATCTACATTTTCTCATCATTTATGCTCTATTTAGTATTTCACATACAAATTTTAGTATTTCACATACAGTTCAAAGCTTCCTGGGATGCAATAAACTAAATGTAGCGAATGTATACTTTGACCAAAACAACTACAAATAGCATTCAAAGAAAGATTTTAGATATCTTACTTTTTAAATGTCTTGGTTTCATGTAACAAACTGCTCAAACAAATCCAAGCTGTTAAGTTTTCATACGCAAGATCCAGATGTTTTTTATACTCAAGAGATGACTCTGAAGACTATGAGGTAATGACAACAATAACTAACACCTTTTATCTCTAAGAGGATTAC
Source organism: Chrysolophus pictus (assembly GCA_037305975.1). Classification (NCBI taxonomy): domain Eukaryota; kingdom Metazoa; phylum Chordata; class Aves; order Galliformes; family Phasianidae; genus Chrysolophus; species Chrysolophus pictus. Next base: position 46,726,127 of record CM074579.1, on the reverse strand, counting down.
AATCACAACCTTTACTTGTTCTGGATAGCTTAAGATACTGAAAATGCTCTGATCACTTGGATAGGACAATATACATATTGTACATTTAAAACGCGTAAGTTTTGTAGAACCTCTGCTGAGTCAACACTTAGCATGTATTCAGTAAAGTTGTGATTTGGGCCAAAACAGATATTTTCTCCCTGAAGCACAGCATCTATAGCACAGAAGACATCTGTTCCCATCAGTCACAACTTGCTTTGTGTGCCACCGAGGGAAATGGGTACTTTTGAGATATGATTCACCTACACAAATAAAGATGCCAACTTATGGTAAAGTCAAGTGGACTCAGATTCTTCTGACTAGGTTGACTACTAGCCATTAGCAATAAAAAGAGGTGTACATGATTGGCTGGAACTTATACTTCGGTATCTAGAGATACAGTAACTGTATACTGTTTCACATTATGTAGCTCATTTACCTGGTATCATCTGAGGAAAAACATTCAAATGCTCATCTTAAGGTTCCATGCGCTATAAATGCTCTTTCGTACATGCAGCTTTTTTCAGTTCAATCTCCACATTTATATTTGGTTCTGATATTTTTATTCAGAAGGCATTCTGGATAGTTTCTTTTTTGGAAACTACACTCAGAATTCACAGACAGTCTATACGCACCTAGGCTTCAGTTTAGTTCTTCATTTTTAGACCTATTTTTTCTGTATATATATATAATTGCAATTATCAGGTCTATTTATTTATGTATTGGTTACAGATAGAAAGCACATGGTTTCACACACAAAAACATTTAAATAGGCAGTTTTTATCTATAAGAACAATGTAATAGGGAAATGTTTCCTGATTTTGGACGTAGAACTTGTGAGAATTCATTTTCTTTCTTAATCAGCCTTCTCTTAATACAGTGCTAATTTATGAATAAATTTGGGGAATTTTGTTTGAATAATAGAACCCTAAACTTGACATGTTTAGGGATATAATGGCTACAGAAAAGAGGTTGTTTTGATAATTTGACATGACATAAAATCACATATATATGATCTTTGTGCAAATAGTTCTGCAGACTGAAAAGTGACCTAAACACACATTAAATGCACACATTAACTCATGCCACTATTTCCAAGTGATGACATTAAGATCTTTAATCATCTATTCAGCCCTAATTTTGTTGCATAATATAATATTCAGTTGATTTAACTGACGGGAACAATAAATAAATACCTTAGTGTGGGCTGCACAAATAATCCTGTATTAATATTCAGGCAGTTCTGCATATCTTTTTTTTTTTCAGTCATTCAGACTCATTACCCCATTACAAAATGCCAGCTGTGACACTGTAGAGTGCACATTAGATTTCTTCAATCACGTTCTGGAAACACTTGATTAGCTCCGACTTTGCCTTCTTATGCTTCTGTGTTTGCATGATCTGGACACAAGAGCATAGAGGAGCTGTATCAGGACTCATGGAAAAAGACAGGTATAAGATATTCCTTCACTGGACACTTGTTAGAGCTAGCCCCAGGCTGTTATAACCTGGAATGAAAAATCAGAGCCCTAACTAGATCCTGGATAACACCTGAAACTGCTGTAAACAGGAGAAAAATCTTGTCTATATACCCTCATAGACTTCTGTGGTTTATACTACAAAGGGTAACTAGATATTATTGTGAGTGATGCATAATAAACTATAAAAGAAATAGATGTTACTGGAGAGCATTTGCAAAGAATTAAATTATCATGTGTCATCGTCAGCACAGTAAAGAAAAAGAATTGCCTAAAAAACAAGGAATAGATACAGATAATGATAAATAGGAACAACAACAACCAGTTTTGAGAGAGCTAATTCATAGGGATTTTTCTAAGTGATTTAAGCTGTTTGAAATACAATGCTAGCAACATTGCAGTGAACAGGATGAGAACATTTGTTGTTAGGGATTTGGTTTTGATATATTATCCAGGCAACCCACACTTGCTGCCATTTCAAAACAAATGAAAGCAGGCAGCCAAATCTATCACTCACACTTGCTCTAACACTGAAACAAATGACATGTTTCATTAACCTATTCTGCTACAAGAAAACTGAAACTGAAGTGTTGAATTTTTAAAATCTAATTATAAATCACAGGAGCATGTATGAAAAAATTGAAACATGGCATATGTCACAAAAGTATTACGTAGTTTGGTCACGCAACAGAAATAGACTTGTCTGTCAGTGCTGTACAGTGGAACATTTGCTATTCAGCAACATCCACCACTCCTGTCTGCCCAGTGCCCTGCACAGCAGTAATGACATTACCACTCATCACATTTTTATATTGATTGTCAATAAAATCCAGTATATCTGAGGATAACATCCAAGATGCAGTCCTTGACTCAGAACCAAATGATTGATTCCTAAAAATAAGTAATAATTTATTTTTAAAAAATAAAGAATAAAATCCGTAAACAAGAAGTTTTGTATTTCCACCATTTTTAGCAGCTGCTTTGAAAAACACTTTAGAGGTTCACTGGAATACCAAGCATGTAAAGTAAAATTTGTTTGATATACTACATGGAAATTCTTAAATTCTGCCTCAGTTTCTAAGCAGATTAAAACACCACTTTTAAAAGGAGGCAAATAGATTTTTACAAAGCCACATTTGATCATAATGCATTTTATGTTCTGTCAAATGACCACCATACACCTATAAAAGAATGAAAAAATAATTCCTTCTTCAGTAAGAGAACACAAAATTTCTCTACCTTGAGAAGTCACCATTTGCATGTTCTTTAACATGCCATTCTAAGGGGAAGTTAAGGTCAATTCTATACTCTGCTGGAACACAGTTGGAACTTTCATAACCTTCTTTAGTGCTACAACTTCTTAAATGACTTACAATTTTCTACTACAGAACTCTCGCTATCTACTTTTTTCCTTTGTATCCAGCATCAACACTACTGGATAATACGTATTACTGGATAAAAATGCACTGGAAGAAATATTATGGATAAATTTAGGGTACTATGGTCACCATGGCTAGTGAGATTCCTGTGTTCTATTTACCAGCTATCACAAGGAAGAAGGGAGCCTGCACCCGTGTTTTCTTCTGAGGCCAAATCAAAAGCACGATGCTCAATTGCATGCTACAGACACAGGTGAAAAAATTATTTGGAGTTAGACTTCCTTTATTTAGTGCTCCCTCACAGGCAGACCTGTAGCAAAGTGTAATTTACTGTCAGCAGACAACGATTTCTGCAATTTCTACTCTGTGTTGGGAAATCTTCCTAGGGCTCCATGACCTCCACTTTGCCACAGCATCCAGAGCCCTTTGGGGGGCCACTGATCACAGGAATTTTCCTTTGCAGCACACACTGCCCTCCAGCCTGTTTTCTTGCTTTAGCTGTGAACTTTTACTCCTCTTCTGAGCCAAAAACAAAGAGAAAGACTGTGGGACTACTGCTGTCCTGCAAGCTAGGCAGGGAAGATTGTGCTGTTAGCTTGAATGCAAAAGAATGTGAGGCGGAGCATACAATGACTCCTCTTAGGTTACATACAATCTAACTAGCAGTTACGCAGCTTTTATTCTCTACTCTCCACCTGTAGACCATGTATTATTTCACAAAAAAGTGTTATGTTTATTCTCACTTTACAGATGAAAAAAAAAATCAGAAATTTTCCTAAGACACAACACAGTTTAAACAAGAATCAAGAGTCAGACCTTGACTGACAAACCTATGTCCTGGAAAGTCCTCCAGTTGCTGGACCAGTCAATTTTGATGAGATATTGAGTAAGTGATCTTATTTGTTTTTCAGGTTAACTAAACAACATTTTGAGATAACAGTATTTTTGCATTGCCCTACACAGACTAAAAAAATCAATCTTTGACAAAACAAATTTTAATAGCGCAATGAAATACTCTGAAGTTTAGTTTCTTCAAACTACCAGTTGTCTAAATACTCCAGTCACAAACACACTAAAAAGTCTCAGCAACCGCACAGTAGAGTCTTAATTTTACATGGACAACTTGAATAATGTTGAAAATGTGAATGTCTGAATGTTTGTAGGTTTGAAATTGTGTAATGTATCCACTGTCAAAGGGTGGACACAGTTCTAATATCAAATTGCAGGAAACATTCCTTTGTCTTACAGAAAAAAAAGATCAGAGAGACATATTTTATCTCAAATATGAGAAATACAGATTTATATTCAACAGTTGGCAAAATATCTGTGTTCAATAAGAGCTGCCACAAAGAAGTCACAAGAAATCATTTATGTCCAAGGAATAAAGGCATGACTGAAATTATTTTATGTAGTTTGTGTACCAAATACCACAGCAGTGGGCAAAATAGAGACTTCAAGTGATTGCTCACTAACCATTTTGGCAGCAGAATACTATTCATATATTTGCTTCGTAAAGCAAGAAACTTAACCTTGCAAAGAAAATAACCTGTGCGAATTCTGATTTAAGGGTAAATATTCAAGTAAAACATTGAGATGACAGTCTCAGAAGAGGTATGTAAAGGGGTTATGTTTCCTAATGAAGAAAAGAAGGAAAGCTCAAGAAAAAACCTAAGCAGTTCATTCTGTCATAATACATTGATGCTGATGCTAGAGTATGCATAAGGAGTTGGAAAAAGTAAATGGATATAGATTTAAAGCCAAAAAGAGTAGTGGACTTGGCACATTTCAGAATTCATGATGGAAACTGTTTGAGATAAATCATAAAGCAGAAGTGTCAAGTAAAGCTGAGAATTAGCCAAGAAATATAGAAATACAAGATGCTAGAATTGAATTTAATTGGGATTTCATAGCTGAGCACAAGGTAGATGTTTGACAAACAAAAAAATTCAGGCTTTGAAAATCATTTGGAAATACCAAGTCACAAATGCAATTCTGGATATCTTTTTTTTAAGTATTATTACATTTTCACATCTACTCCCTTAATTGTTAAGCTCTGCAGACCGCAAAGTGCCATCACCACCGGTTCATGGAGAAAAGTATATATACTTGGGAATCCTACCTTCCAGAAAAGAACACTCTGCTCATCAAATTAATGGTACAGTATTCCCTTTTCCATAGCAGGATTAATGGGGCCAGAAATTAAATTTTGCAAGAAAGAGTGCTTGACTCTGTCTTAACAGTTAGCAAATGCCCCTGCTCCTGCACAAAAAGCTAATGTAGCTGTGACCTCACAGGCTTCCATTAGAGAAGCTGGCCATAGGAACTGTTCAGCTACAGCCTGCTGAGAAGTACAGTAATTCACCTTGGCATCCACCTTGTTGTATACTTTCACAATGGAATCTTTGCTGTTTATGTAGAGCTGAATACCTTAATGTCAGTTTCATCTAATCATATTATTTAACAAAGGGGAATTTAGGAGATAGTCTTGGAAACTTCGGCAGTCTCTTTTCCTGAAAGTTAATTTATCTATCCTACACTAGCTAGCCACTGCTTACTAGGAGGCTGTCATGGTTTTATGACTTTTCATTATCAGTATTCTGCATCATAACATCATATAGGGAATTAGGAGTTAAAGAGTTAATGTTCCAGTTCCGGGTACCCGATTCCCAGAAGAGAAGAATTACATGCCCCAGAGGACTTTGCATTCAGAGGGAAGATAAAACTCCTGGCAAGTCATGAGACTGCCCTCTCTTTTCTCTTCTGCTCAACCCGGCTACACATCTTGCAACATTAGAGTAAGGCCTTCAGTTTTCAGATACTCTCTCTCATTTTATTTGATTTATTAGCTTCAATTCTAATCATATTGTATTATATCGTATTATAGTGCGTTATCTCGCATTCTGATACCTTATTTCGTAAATTAGTTTGTTTCTCCTCAGATCATTGCCGCTGTTTTGCTTTTAGGCCCATCTCTCTTTCCTTTTCCTCTTTTCCTTTTCCCAGGGTGCAGACCTGTGGGCTCCCTCACCCCGCTAGTCACAGAACTGGGCCAAACCAGCCCATACACCATTGACATTCTTGGTGGAGAATGCAAGCGTAGGCTGCTTTTTGGCTTTTAGAACGAATCTCTTTCGGCTTTCAGAGAGCTTTATTAGAAAAGGTTATCAGTTCTTTACTGAAAACACAACCTTGAATTGGATTGCCAATATTCTGGGATACTTGTAAACTTTTTAGTACTGCTAGCTTGCTTCTGTAAAGAGGAAAAAAAAAAGAAAAAAATAAAATGATCCCACCTTCTCTTTTAGAACAGTTTCCAGAGTTAGCTGCTAACTCTACAGAACTTGAAGAACTTTTGATTTTTGAACAGACTTTTATTCTCTCCCTTCTAGCCTCAGTGCATAGTTTGAGTGCTTGTGTGATCATATGTTATACTTCTTTGATCACGTGTTTTATCACCCTGATTGAACTACTCATCATCCTTTTAATAATTTCACTCTGTCTCTTTATTACAAGCAAGCTTTCCTCAGAGACAGAGGATACAAACTGGCAGAATGTGTGGAAGGACTTGGGAGAAACTTTAGAGAGAGAGACATCCTCAGAGTCATGTAACCGCACTCTTGAACACGTTTAAGATCCTGAGAGCCTAAGCAGATTTTGAAACAGGGATGCTCTGGCTCAGGCAGATCTGAGGAGACACAAATATTTGGGGCCTGCTTTATGACTTTCAGACCTTAGTCAGTACTATCCTATGCAATAAAGAGAGACTTCTAGGCAAGAATGAAATTCTCCAGATCTGAGCGAGAGAGTCTCTGAGTTGAAAAGGAAGGTCTCCAATCCAAGAGAGAGAGTCTCCAATCTGCGAGAAACGACCTCTGATCTGAATGAGATACCCTTCAAAATGAACAAGACGCCTTCCAACCTGAGCAAGATACCCTCCAAACCAAGCAAGACACCCTGCAATCCAAATTCAATAGCCTCCAAACAGCCTTTAATAGAAACTAGACAGTCTCCAATCCGAATGAGACCCTCCAAGCCAAGCAAGACACCTTCAAGTACAAGTTTAATAGCCTCTGAACCAAACAAACACCCTCCAATCCAAACCAAACAGTCTCCTAATTAAACAAGTCAAACTTCAATCTCAACGAGATATCCGCCAAGCTGAACAAGACCTCCTCCTAACTGAATAAAACAGATTCTAAGCTGAGCTGGAGAGTAAGAGCATTCAAACTAACCAAATTGTCAGTAGCAGGAGGCACCAGAATCAATGTCATTTGCCTCTGTAAAAGAACAGAAAATGAAACAAACATCACCTCATTTAGAACAGAAGAAAGGGGAGGAGGAGGAGAAAGTAGAAGAAGCAGAAATTATAAGAGAAGAGAAGGAAAGAGGTCCAGTGGAGTGGCTCCGTCATTCAAAGGATCCAGAGAGAGGGCTTAGACCCAAGTGCCCAGGAGGATAACAATAAGCCCCAAAAGAGTAGAAAGTGGGGAAAACAATATCACCATTACTACTTGACCTCTAAGAATGACTGAAATTTGAGGATTGAGAAAAGATCTTTCATGGCAACAAAATGAACTCATTGTCACCTGGTTACTTCAGTGTTGCAACAATGGGGCCAACAGTGTATTGCTAGATAGAAGAGAAGCTCACCAACTGGGTAGCATTACTAGGGACTTAGATATTGGCAGAGGTATTAGTGGACCTCAGGATGAGGCCTTCCCTCTCCAGAAGCAGATGCTGCTAGCCTTAAAGGAAAAACACCCCTTCGAAGATGATCTGTTGCCTTAGATAAAGAAATGGACTGCTATGAAAAAAGGCATCTATTATTTGAGAGAATGAGTCATGGTGGAAAAGTTACATGACCGCACATTCATTCCTGATGATCCAAACCAAGATCATGATTCTGAGACAGTCAAGTGTACACCAAATATGTGGCATAAATTCACACGAACTGCACCAGAAAGGTACACCAGTAAATTAGCAGCAATGTATGGCAGAGAGCAAAGACCACCCTCTTCAAATGAACTGATAAATAGACTTCATGACTTTGAGTTACATTTAACCCCTCTACGTGTTTCAGCCATTTCAAAAGTAACTGAAAAACAGGACAGAATGAAGAGAAATCAAGAAGATATGATGGACGAACATTCTACTGTGCCTTATTGTGATGAAACTGATGAAAAATTGTGGTGGTATCAGAGGCACCTGATGGGGATCAGGATTATCAAAACAGCCTACTGGAGGTGCTGATCCAATTGTTTTCCTCCCGACCTGCATCATCTAATGTCTCAGCTATCAAAAGACGACATCCTCCTGCTTGACCAAGTGATGACAGTAAGATTATGTCACATATTTCCTTGTGGCATTACCTATGTGACCATGGAGAAGATACGAAGAAGTGGCATAAAAAACCCACTCCTGCACTTCAAGTACAGGTAAAAGAATTACAAGACAAATCAACCACAAAGCCAAACTCCTCCAAAAAGATGATTGTTCCAGTTGCAGAGGGACATAGCAAAAGCTCTAAGGACCTTGACTGATCATGACTCGCAGAAGTCTGTGAGTCTAGCCTGATCTAGTATTAAATGTGGAGGTTGGTTGCCCTGCATGTGGCAAGGGGGTTGGGGATTCATGATCCTTGAGGTCTCTTCCAACCCTGGCCATTCTGCAATTCTGTAAGAAGAACAATAGAGGCAACAAATAGAGGGGCCCTGCCACCAGCCAGTGGGGGGGGACAGGGACAATAGATGCACTGTACCATGTGGATTATATGGCCTCACATATGAGAACCACAGAAATATAAGGCACTGATAGACATTAGTGCACAGTGCACTCTAAAGCCCGCAGGTTAACAAGGGACAAAATCGATTTGTGTTTCTGGGGTGACTGGGGGTTCCCAAGAGATGACTATGCTGGAGGCCAAAATAAGCCTCACTGGTAAAGACTGGCAAAAACACCCTATTGTGACTGGCCCAGGGGCTCCATGTGTACTTGGCATTGATTACCTCAAAAGGGGATATTTTAAGGAATTCAAGGAGTATAGATGGGCCTTCAGAATAACTGCTGTAGACACAAACATTAAGCAGCTATCTGTTTTGCCTGGCTAGTCAGAAGATCTGTCTGTTGTGGGGTTGCTACGTGTAGAAGAGCAACGTGTACCAATTACTACAAAAACAGAGCACAGACAGCAGTACCGCACCAGTAGGGATTCCTCAGTCCCCATTCCTAAGTTGATTCATCAACTAGAGAGTCAGGGACTGATCTGCAAAACTCACTCACCTTTTAACAGCCCCATTTGGTCAGTGCGTAAAGCCAGTGGAGAATGAAGGCTGACGGCAGACTACTGTGGCTGGTGTCAAAAGCAGCCAAGTGGTATACCACCACTGACATTGCTAATGCCTTCTTTTACATTCCTTTGGCTACAGAATGTAAGCTACAGATCACTTTTACCTAGAGGGGCGTTCAGTATACCTGGAATCATTTTTCCTCAAGGGTGGAAACAGTCCAACAATTTGCCATGGGTTAATCCAAACTGCACTGGGACAGGGCAGTGCTCCCAAGCACTTCCAACACATTAATGTATTATTGTGTGGGGCAACACAGCAGAGGAAGTTTTCAAAAGGAAAGATAATAATTTAGATCATTCTGCAAGTTGGTTTCACTATTAAGTGAAACAAAGTGAAAGGACCTGCACAGGAAATTCAGTTCCTAAGTATACAGTGGCAAGATGGATGTCACCACATCCCATTAGATGTGATCAACAGAATCACTGCCATGTCTCCACCCACTAGAAAGAAAGAGACACAGTCTTTTATGGGCATAGCAGGGTTTTGGAGAATGCGCATTCCAAACTATAGCCTCATTGTTAACCTCCTTTCAGGTGACGTGGAAGAAGTATAAATTTGCAGCATGCCTTCAAGCAAATCAAACAAGAGATAGCCCAAGCCATGGTCCTGGAGCCAGTACAGACAGCACAGGCCATAAAGAACATCCTCTACACTGCTGCTGGAGAGAAAGGTCCCACATGGAGTCTGTAGCAGAGAGCTTCAGGTGAGATCTGAGGCTGATGCCTAGGATTCTAGAGCTGAGCATACAGAGGGTTCAAGGAGTACTACACTCTAACTGAAAAGATGATCTTAGCCATGTACGATGGGGTTCAGGCTGCTTCTGAAGTAATCAGCACTGAAATGCATCTCCTTCTAGCACCTGGACTGCCTGTACTGAACTGGATGTTTAAGGGAAAGGTTCTCCCCACCCATCATACTACTGATGCCACTTGGAATAAGTGGATTGCATTGATTACACAGTGACTGGATGGGGAACCTCAGACATCCAGGAACCTTAGAAGTGATCATGGACTGGCCTGAAAATAAAGGTTTGGAACATCACCAGCAGAAGAGGTACCGCATACTAAAAAGGCCCCACCATACAATGAAATACCAAAAACTGAAAAGAAATTTTCCCTGTTCACAGATGGATCGTACTGTGTTGTGGGGAAGCATCACAGATGGAAAGCTGCTGCGTGGATCCCCACACAACAAGTTGCAGAGGTAAAGGCTGTCCAGCTGGCCTTTGATGTTGAACAGGAGAGGTGACCAACGCTTTATCTTTATACTGACTCACAGATGGTGGCAAATGCCTTATGACAGTGGTTACAGTAGAAACAGAACAAGAGGCAAAGGAGGAGTAAAGCTATTCGGGCTTCTGAACTGTGGAAAGACATCACTGTCCAAATAAAGAATACAGTTCTAAAGGTGTGTCATGTAGATGCTCATGTGCCTAAGAGTCAGGCTACTAAAGAACAACAAAATAACCATCGGGTATATTGAGCTGCCAAAATTAACATGGCTCAAATAGATTCGGACTAGTAACACAAGCGTGAGTTATTTCTCAGAGCTAAGGCCATCAAGGAAGAGATGCAACATACAAATAGGCTAGACAGCAAGGGGTGGATTTAACTATGGATGCTACTGCACAGGTTGTTTATGAACTGTGACACTTGCACCACAATTAAACAAGCCAAGAGGATGAAACCTCACTGGGGGGGGAAGAGTTTAATGATTATTAATTGTTTGTATACATTAAGCATGATGTACTGATGTGGAATAAGGGGTGGAATGTCATGGTTTTATGTTTTTCATTATCAGTATTCCATATCATAACATCATGTTGTGTATTCGGAGTTAAAGAGTTAGTGTTCCAGTTCCGGGTACCTGATTCCCAGAAGAGAAGAACTACATAGCCCAGAGGACTTTGCATTCGGAGGGAAGATAAAGGGAGGCAGTCTCATGACTTGCCAGGAATTTTTCTTTTCTGCTTGACCCAACTACGCATCTTGCAACATTAGAGGAAGGCCTTCAGTTTTCAGACACTCTCTCATTTTATTTGATTTATTAGTTCCAATTCTGATTATATCATACAGAATTATAGTTTGTTACCTTGCATTCCAATACATTATTTAGTAAATCAGTTTGTTTCTCCTCAGATCGTTGTCACTGTTTTGTTTTTAGGCCATCTCTCTATCCTTCTCCTCTTTTCCCTTTCCCAGGGTGCAAATTTGTGGGTCCCCTCACCCCACTTGTCACAGAACTGGGCTGAACCTGCCTGTAAACAATTGACAGACATAGAATATAAAGACTGGTAGGAAGACAGCTACTATCCTGGAGTGAAATTCTTGGCTCAGGAACAAGCATGCAAATAAATAATTCGAAGCTACACTAAAGAACATCATTTTCTTCTGCTTTAGTGAATCTTTGACTCTTTACAACAGCACAGCTTTTACAAGAGTTATTAGTGTATGTATCCATGTGATATGGACAACACAAAAAAGTAGGAATGTGTAGAGTTAAGGGAAATTAACTAAACCTATGTCAATTTGATGTGATTTCTAAACACTACAGTGAAAAACAAGAATTCCAGTTTCTTTTAAATTTCACCTGAAACACCTATTAACATGAAAATCATTCACACTGAGTAAAAAGGAAGGACATTAACACTTACTACCAGGAGATGACTGCAACCTATGACTGTTGCTCAGAAGGAGGCACTTACATGGGTAAGCATTTAATCTATATCCTTCAGATAGAATACCCACTCAAGTGGAGAGGTCTGACCTGAGCATATTTACATTAAAACTTGAGCAACTTGGCTGCCCAACATGGGCTGATTCCATTTTGAAACATCTGATTTTGTCTATTTCAAGACAGTAGGTTCAGCATCTAACTTACTGCATACAAGGTTGCAGAGTAGGTACCTAAACCAGAAGTTGTACAACCCATAGCACTATCGCACAGACATCATCTTGCAGATATATTTCAAAGTTTATGAATTAAAATACTTCAAACATTGCTCGTGTATAGCAGTGTTTCCTGGACAGAACTCTGAATATGTGTTGAACAATAATAATCACCCATCTTATTTTTAAGAATCCCTGGAAATCCAATGGAAATTGTGAACTTTGGTATTGTATTGAGTGGACGAGTACAGGGCTTTAATGTGACTACTGGCAATTCAATTTTTGGATGATTTGTATGTGGTATTTACACAATGTGTTCCTTTTTCACTTACATTGATTGTAAATAGTAACAACAAAATTATCTACATGGTCTGAAAGATTTCAAGTTACACTTTCAGTAAGACTCATCTCCATCAACAACTAATTTATCACAATCATTCAAAAATTTAAGGTGAGAATACCGAGGTGAAGGTTATTTGACCTCACTTAACCAAAACAGAAATGTAATTTGAGGAACTCATTTGATCTTTTAAATCAATAGATAAGAAGCATATTGCTTTATCAACAGAGGTTTCCCGTCAATCCAAAATATCTTCTCTTAACTTTTGCTTAACTTCTCACACTACAAAATCATAATCACAAAACTAGAGATTTTTGAAATGACTACAAGCATCAAAGCAATAAACTACTACAGTTGTTAACCTTTATAATTGTGTAAATTAAGAAAAATTAAGTTGGTTGCAAATGGACTTATTTCCAACAATTTACAGGCTGGAAGTAGCAAGACTAGTATGTGTCTTCAGACTCAAACTAAATATCTGCACATATAAAGATAATCATGAAATAATAACTAACTGGGAGAGATTAGTGAGATCTTACCCAGAGAAAAATAAGTAGATAATATGATTAAAGCTTTTCTAGCAATATGTTCCACATAGACATATCCATACACAGTTTTGACAAAATAAAACTGAACTGATTAAAAGGAATCAGTCAACTGACATAACTTAGAGAATCAACCCACACATTACTGCGCTTCAGGAAGAGAGAATTCTTATTCTTCTTGGCACTCAAGAAGTTTGCATTTTCAGAAAAGTACCTGTGCTATTCACTCAGACAGTCCAGGTAGGCAGCAGCATGACCTTGCTTTCATCTTGCTGTTTTCACATGTCAAAAGATGAGTTAGTTAGTAGAGGAATTAACAGAGATGAGGTTGTAACAGTAAATTACAAGTCTTTCATAATCTTGGCAAATTGCCTGTCCTTCCTCCTTTGTCATATTTTCCAATGCTTTAGGTATACATTTTCTCAAAAACAACCCTAAACAGTGGGTCACATCCCTATCATAATTCTATCTACATGACCTATGTGATTTGCCTTCCACCAGAAGGTGGCTACGTGCCTTCTTGACTACACTTCTACATCTCTTGCAGGCATTATCATATATCTTACTGAAGATAGTTTCAGATGTTTCAAATGTTCCAAATCTGAAGCAGAATGTGTAAAACGCATGTGAAATACTGAGGATCCAGAAGGACCACACAATAGCTCAAATAGAAAATAGGTGGTCTTCAGCAACCTCTGGATAGCCATTAATAAGCTAGTTTTACCTATGTCTCCTTTTAAGAGCCAGTATAAGACAACTGTTCTCTCGGCAAATTACATGTCTTCAATCAGAGTTGGTCTTGACTTTTACATGACATAAGGAGCAAAATAGGATTAACAGAGATGATAGCAGCTTGTTAAGACTATGTTCAGTGCTATATTCATGTGTACATTGCAATTTCTCATATTAAAAAAGGTTCAGTCTTCACTGAAACTAATTGGGAAGGTTTAGAACTAATTTGAATTCTTTTGGTTTGCTAGAGAGAAACTAAAACAAAAGAGGCATTGAGATTAACAATTAACACTAATTCTTAGAGGCAATCCATTTAGGATTAAGTACTTCAGGAAAGTCTTATGTTTGTTTACATGTATTGTGACTCTGACCAATAAATTAATTGCATGTGTATGTATTTCAGCTTTATTCTTTGTGTTCTCACTTTAAACATGTCCTTTGCTGCTCTTCAAAGGAGAAGCAAGCTCCTATGCTAAAGTTTCATTGCTTATTCACCTTTATGTCCTCAACAGGGGAATTCTTTGTTATGATGTTCTCAGCAGAACAGGACAATCTCAAAAACAAGAACATTCCCAAACAGTAACTACCTTCGCTTAGAAACAGTGAAGTGGCCTATTTGTTCTTAATTTTAGACCTCTAACTGCCACCTAAATGCATAACAGATACTTTCACTCTGAGCAGAACACAGAACATAGTTTCTTCAACATGATTTCTCCAGCTAGCAAATATTACACATGAATTTACATTAATATCTTGTAAATTTTTAGAAACCTCTGTTCCTACTTTTCAGCACTTAGGTTTTTTTTTTATATATCAACCTCAGAGCTCCGTCTTGTAGATAGACTTTATCACTATCTTACTTTCTTTGTCATAGCTATCAGCACTGTCCTGGATGGTACTGTTCAGACAGCAGGTTAAAGATAACAGCAGTTTAAATTGAATAAGATGTTGCAGTCAAGTGAGGAAGGTGGAAAAACATCCAGGACTACATAGCACTCTGGATCAACTTCCACTTTCCCCTGGTATTATGGACTGGCTGGCAACATGGCAAACAGTATGCTCCTACACTGTTCTTAGGAGAATTATTTCTCTTAGACTGTGGTGTTTTGTAGACTACATATCTTACCCTGACACTATAGAAGATGAACTGGGAAGACTGAAGGCTTCTATGGACTGTTTGTATACTTTATTAATAAATCTCTTGTTCAAAACGAGAACTACTTGGCTCTAAAATAGAAAAAAGCAAAAAGTAAGATGGAATATACAACTGTGTGCTTGTTGCCATTCAGACATCTTTCATTGTCAAAGCATTTCTGCCTTCTTCATTCTGCCCTACTTCACAAGCTATACTCCCTACATTTCCTTTATATTCCTGCTACCCAGTCCTAAATTGGATGTCATGACTTCAAACTTTATTTATACATTATTAATTCAAAAAATGAAATATTAACAAATTGACTACATCCTTTAGATTATTCTGTGTATCTTTTGGTAGACTCTACAGCACAGTAGATGCAAAAGTTTTAAGAACAACATGCAGCAGCTGAGGTGCTTTCACATGTGAAGACAACCTCGTAGCAAAGACCATCTAAGGTACATTTATCTGTACCACAAATTGCAAAAACTGTTTTCACACTGTTTTTAGAATTAAATAGTTATGCAGCCTTTCTCTTGCTGTTAAGATAATAATGACCTCTGAGCACAGTACTTCTATCCCTGCTTTGTGTGTGGAACCACAATTTTGCAGATTTACTTACCTGAAAGTTCATTTCACATGCCACATGCATTACGTCCTTGCTTCTCATAGCATGTTTTCATTAACAACACATTATTTGAATAAATATTTAGTGTTTATTATGCAGTTAATTCTCTCTTGCCTCTATCTTCAACCAATGCTGCTTTATTTAAACTGTATTTGTATATAAAATAACCAGTTTTCAAAAGGATGATTCATTCATTAAACATTTTAATCTTACGTACACATTTTCAATGGGTGAAACAAGAATCAAACCTTAAAAGAAGATGATTCCAGTAGCCAGAAAATAAATAAGAAGTTTCATTTAAATGTCTGCTTAGTCTGTCTGAAAAATAGATATCACTTAAAAATAACATACATTCAAACTTGTTGAGACAAGTGCAACTCAGTAGCACTGGAAATACAATAAAGAGCATAGCCTCTAGAAAATGCTGGCACCTACATGCTGAAATATGAGTTCTAGAAACTGGTACCCCTAAATTGAGCCAAGAAAAATATCATCCACTGTAAATGCTGCTAGTCTGCCTTATCCTTCCCCTCCTCCCCTCCCCCCCCCAAACAAGTGTGAGCAAAACAGAAGTACCCCAAACTGGAATGCCTGACACAGACTTACACCTAATCAGACAAATGTTTTCTGTCTGCAGCAACAATTCATAAACCATAAAGTAAAACTTTGATCATGAACGAGACTGCTAACATCTGTTCTGGACATTACAATAAAAGCTCATCCACATGCTAACAAAGGAGCAGAAAGACAGTAGCAGGGGTGAGATATGAGGGAAGCCCAAATAACATTCTGCTCTATTCTAGGTGTTTGAAATAGTCTAATAACTGCACTGATTTGGAAAATAATATAATGACAAACGCATACTTATTAGCATTTATGACTTCTGCACTAGCTTAAGTAAAAGAAAGCGAATAATTTTTTAGACAAGCACTCATCCTTGCATATAATTTAATACCATACAAATATTTTTTTCCCATTGTAACTAAGAAAGTCTTTGCAGGTTTCAGTCTTCACTCCACACTCCTTTCATTAAGAAAAAACCAATCCAGTTACGCTGACAGTCTCTTTTCCAGAGACAAAGAAAAATGAAGATATTAGAGAACATTAAATAGAGATATAAGAAATAGCTACCCGCTATTTCAAGTAACAAAACAGAAAAGTTACTTCTTTACTAAGTTATTAAATTACTGAAACTTCTGCACAGAAATTACAGTACAAGACTGGAAGAAAATCAAAGGATAGATCTAGAATGGATCTCCTGGTACATTTTTGTACCTGGTTCTTTGGAAGGGCGAAGCAGGTTCAAACAAAATACTTTTCAATAAAACTATACTTAAGAAGTATTTTGTTTTCTGGAAACAGAGTATATACTGCTACATACACTGCTTATTCAGGTCTCTGATGTTTCTAATTTGGCAACAAGTATCAGTGGGTACTCTCTTTTGCAATTCTGCAATTCAATTTCCGTGAAATGGGAACAGTGTATCACCTTACTTAAGGTGGCCTAGGAAGTATAAATGAGTTTATCAAATAAGGTATTGTGGACCATTTCTAATGACAAGGTTTAAACAAATAATATTTGTATACTGTATGAGATACGGGATTTTGCTTTTAAGAGAAACTTTTTGCTTTTAAGAGAAACTTAGGCTATTTTCCCTAAAATCTGTACCATAACATATAAGCAGTTCAGTCAGCATTGCACAATAAACTCAGATGTAGTCTTCTAATTCTTGACTTTGCAACATGAATATTTCTACAGTTATGATTTTCAAATTATCAGATTAACCCCTCCCAGCAACTCCCTCATGATATTCTTAACGATAATAAATATAGATCACATCTTTTTACTTTACCATATGTGTTTTTCTTTTTCACGTAAGGAATGATTATGCCAGTCATAAAGGTCATGAAACAGATTATCTGCCATTGTAGAAACATTAATCATTTACTCAAAGAAGGGACGAAGCACAGATTTTTCTTGAAGGAACATATCTAACCTGATCCAGTACAAACCTACACAAAGAATAAAATATGAAGATCTGATCTAATCTGTTCACTGTACTTGCACTTTCTCTCCTCCAAGAATTTGGTTTTTAACATAGTATCAGAGATCAAATTATTTCATGTCAGTTAATTCTCGTGCCTATCAGATACATTGCAATAGTGGGTATTTGTTTTTTGCAACCATAGTGATGAAATGTGTTTATTGGCTACAGTCACAAGAACATTAAGCAAGTATTTGTCTTTAAGTTCAGAAAATCTGAACATCAAATAACAGGGATTTGGGGAGTAGAGCTACAAAAGAAGTTGTGCAACTTTTTTCAGACACCCATGTATCAATATGATTTTTCAATTAATTGAAAAACAAATATTATAACACAAAGAGGAATCAGATAACAAGACCTTCATCTAGTGCTGTATTATGGATGAATTCTCTCAAATTCTTTAAATTCTTTTTAAAAAACTTTTATTTTTTTTTTTAAGTCCTACATGTATAGTTTTTAAATCTTATCAGTAGTTAACAGAAATTATCAGGTAACATTTCTTAATTTAGGTGGTAGTGTTGTGATCCAGCAAACTTTAAACTATAAATTCTTAAGAGAATTTAAGAAGTGCAGTTTTTGTCCCTGTTTGACCATCCAGAACTCATGATCCATCAAAGTCAATAAAACTGTTAGCACAGTTGGTCAGGCTCTCAATGAGTGACAGATGTTGTATAGAAGATCTATATTAAATAGATGATATCACTCAAGAACATATGTCAAAGATTATCAGCATCTTTATATAGAGCTATACAGAAGAAAATATAAGTATTGTATATTCTAAGACTATCAAAGAAATGTGAAATGCCACAAATCTGTGCTAAAACAAAAATAACAGTTAGTGCCTGATGCCAAAGTTACTAAAGCACACAGTGACTTCACTAGCATAAGCCTTTCACTTTACTCCAGATGGGGAAAAAAGCCCAAACTTTCTATTTCTACTCTAGCTTAATTTTAAATGTCTTCCTTGAGGTACAGAAATTACAGTCATTGTATTAACTAGAAACTTCATGACAGCTGCAGACTCTTAATTCAGTGATACACATTTCAGTGATCTGTACTGTTTCCCTTCCTCAAAAAAAATTTAACATCTACCTCTTCATGCAAAGACATGGAAACACATTGAGCTTTTTTACAGTACACAGCATAATCTTGTTATCAAGACAACACGCAAAGAAGTAGAAACTTCTAAAGGGATACAACTATTCTACTTCATTTCTTCAGTATTTGTTTTACAAAGTTACAGTCATTAAACCACACAAAATAAAGCAGTATGGTTCAGATAGAATTAAAAACACACTTGGATTTCTTCCATTGAGAAGATAATTGACTAAGACAATGGAGTAGCTCTTGATTATAAAAATTTGTTTGTTCATTGTAGTTTCCACAGAAATAAAAAGGATGCATTACTTTCAGAGTAACCTATTATATACATATGAGGTTACATTATTCTAGGCATCACATGAATTGTATCTCCTGAGGAGTACTAAATTGACTGGAATTATACTGTTCAACTAATATTTCCCACATATTGAGGAATTGCGATTATCACCAAATAATATTTCAATTTAACCTATGATGTGATAAATTATATAATGTATAAACTACATGGCATACAAACATTTCTGCAACAACATTCGCAGTCATAATGCTTTGACATGTAAATAACTTTTTTACCACCACCAGATAGTATTCCTGATTAGTTTGAACTCCATTTCTCACATGCTATCTTCACATTTTTTGAGGAGCGAGAAACAATAGTGTACTTGCCACTTTGCTGTGTAAATACTTTCCTCCTCCGTTTCTGATTTTTGCTTCAGTGAGATGGCCCAACATATTCACAGCCAGACTATTGGTAATGACTTGTCCATGCCAATATGAACTCAGTAGAATTTTTAGATAAACACTGCTCTTTGAATGCCTGGCTGAAACAATGAACATATGTTTTAAATAGATGAGTCTTTTCTGGCTAGATAAACTAACCTGGCATTGAAGAAAGCCAATGACATCAGATAATAGCAAACATTTTTAAATATTATAGTAATTTTCCTTTGTCTAATTTCTGTTTTGAGAAATCAAAATCACCCATCACCAAGCTCAAAGAAAACCAAAGTTTCTGAGAAAATGAACTGACTTTGGTAGCCAAGAGATCACTTTAACTGAAATGGTCCTTGTAACTCTTTACCATAGTGCCCCTTTATGACACCACTATAACACATACTGGCAATTCGATCTTTTACTTTCTCTCTCACACTTTTGTTAGATAACTCCATAATTGCACTGTGACACATCAACTAAGTTTGGCTTGCCTACAATCAACTTAACTTGTACTCTCAAACAAATACTTGACTTGGACTGTAAAAGATAAAAACAAGCTCTTTTTTTTCCCCCTATCTAAACACAGTATGTCACAGATTTTCAAAAGCACTCCTGAAAAAAAATTAGAGGAGACAAAGGCTGTTAACCATCTTGAAATAATCATCATCTTCCATAATAAGGAAAAAAAAGAAAAAACATCTTAAAAGTAGCCTGTTAACTTCATACCTATCATTATAGAGTTAAAACTTGATTCTCTAAAGTTCAAAATCAACATGGATAAACAGAACATTAAAAAGACATCTCAAAGATGATCTCAATTCTGGAAGACCTGTCTTTGTTTTAATGTTCCTAAAGATGGCAATACAAGTTGAGAATTCTGATACTTACTAGACAGTTACAAAATGAAGTATGAATGTTCAGCTTTTGACTGATTATCTTTACAAAATGCTACTTCTGTTTAAAATGTTGATTTTAAAAACATGAAAGTTTTATTTCTGAAAGTTAGATTGCTATGAACAAAAAGGCCCAAATAGCAGCTTAGGCAACTCCAAGCTGATTAGCATTTTAAACAAATGTTCTAAAATGTCCTAAAAAAACACCAAAGTTTTTTAGTAGGACTAAACCTTCTGAAGATATACAAAAGCCTGTATTTGGCTTCTCTTCAGCTTTAGAGATCTCAGACTTCAAAGCAATTTTGCTCTGGTTAAGAAGTGTCCAGAATATGCATGTAATTCCTCCAAGAGTTTACTAACTGGGTCAGTCCTTGTGACATAAAATGGTCCCCACATAGAGCTATATTGAAGACAAGTTAAACTTCTAGTTTTTCTGACATTAGATGAGTTTGTAAGGGATCCATGTTAAACTAAATAGTATGAGCTACATTAAAATTGTCTAACTGTGCATAAGGTTCCCAGCACCAGTTAAGTGACATTTTAAGTAACAGTTACATTTTGGAAAGAGATACTGTAATCATCATGCACCTTTCCAGTCATTTAAACCACATAAGGAATATATTGTCTAGTTAGTTAACTGCAGACTAAAACCAAGTAACCTGAACCACCAGTGAGTGCTCAGAGGCAACTGGGCTATATGGAAAGCTAACAATTTCATAGGGCTTCTAGGGCACATTAGTGAGATCCACACCGCATTAACGTATAGAGCATATTTAATTGCATAAATCAAGTGAAGCTGTTAGTAACAGGGCATTTATAACTTCAATGTGTGTGCATCTTCTAAGAAAAGTACTAGGATCCTAGTATTTAACCTACTACAAAAACTGTCATGGGAAGAGCTGTTGATGCTATAGAAGTTTCTAATTCAGAAAGGACAGATGAACTACCCATTTATTTTAATCAACAGCATAATGAATGTTTTTGTTAAGGAAATTTCACATTTTTAATGTCTTTTCAGAAAAAGTAAAAGAAGCAATTGAAAAAAAAAAAAGCCAGACCAAAACCCTAACTCTATTCTTGTGAGACCTTCAGCTGTGTAACATTTGATTAACAACAAATACAATCTTCCAAAGATAAAGGATATTTTCTTTCACTAATACAAAAGTTAATTCCATTTGGTATTGCACTTATTTTTTTAAACCACATCTGAAAGAGGTTTCTATTAAATGCATTTTAATGAATAATTCTAGAATGATACTAGAACTATTCTAGAAAGCATTACCTGAGATGCCTACTTTGATAGTTGAATAATTTGGTTAAGAAAACATAGGGAATTCATATCTGTATGGAAGATACAAGACAAAAAATGGAAATATATGGTGATTAAATTCTGAACCCCAAAATAGATATTTGAGCTCCTCATTTGACTACAATATAATTTGAGAATGCATGGAAAGACCATTAGAAGCTGATGAGTAACTGGGAATAAATAGTATTGAAGAGTAAGGCTTAGCTATACAGCCTCTCTGGAAATAATTATTCCCTTCAGTTGTGACCAAAACCATGCCAAATTCGGTTTCCTAATGAAGTTCATTGGTTTATGAAGGCTTTAAAAAAAACAGTAGGAAAAATGAAGGACTCTCCAAACCACAGAACTAGAAAACTTGTCTGGATGGGGCACAACAACTTCAAAGCTATTCATTAATAACACCGCACTGTATAACACAGAGCAGTAATTTGAACTGTTATACTGAGGGAGAAGACTGACTGTCCATTTACTGAAGGGAAAAGGTCATCAGTAGGAAAGGCTCTCCCCTTAACAATGTTAGAATTTCTAAATACTTAAACAGTCATCAGGGGGCAGGAGCAGAACAAGTGCAGGAATATTTCAGCTCACCTAGGATGCTGGAAATCATATATGTATATTTTTATTTATTCATTTTCATATTCTTTAAGAAAGTACCTATATTCTGACTGCAAAGAGTGGGTCTTATTAAAAAGCTCATTTCTACAAAGAACGTGAAGCAGACCTCACATTTAAGTCCTTTGCAAGTTAGTTTCACAGACATTTGGATTAAACCCAGCCACATAATAACTTCACAACTATTCATATGATCTTTCTCCCCAGTCACGTAGACTGTCTCTAATAAAATACAACAGAACTTGTATTCTACTGATTTTTAGTGCCTTTAGAACGCTTCTACTTCATTCTGGGCAACTGCTTGTGGTCCTTGCTTTGTAATTACATAATTGAAAACATAATGTAGGGATATATCAACGAAAAATATTACTCTACCAACAAATGGACTTTAAAAAACAGCTCAACTTTAGATTATTACCTTTCCCGCAAACTACTTAAATATTTACATAGATGTACCTATTTATATTTTGAATTTAAAAAATGATTTTTATGTCATTGAGTTCTCTCAATGTAAATAACTTATAATATATGTCATTCTAGCCTATTTCTCAATTCACCTATAACTTCTCAGCAGCCAGGGCCACTGTTAGCTCCACTTTACCATTACAGAAAGAGACAAGTGATGTTGTCAGATTGTATTGAGAGTCCTTAATTTTTTCCCTGACACACAGCAAGCAGTGCATATAGGGGGGGAGACAGAACAGAAGTGGGAATCTAATCATTTATTTTTCTTTGTTGAAAAAACCTATTGCTTTCTCATAATATATTAACAAATGTCTTACCATAACCAGATAAATGAAAGACATGAAAATGTCACATGCCTACAGATAAAAGAAAGCATTATAGTTGGGAAAAGCACATCTGCCAACTACCTACGCCTTCCTTCCTCCCACCTTCTTATTTTCTTTATTATTTTACTTAGTGAAAGCTGTCACATGGGCTGTCACATGGTAAGTGAATACCCTTTTACTTTCCATATATAACTTTTAGGCTTCAGGAGTATTATCTTAAGAGGTAAACTAGCATTACCTAGAGAGAGAACAAAACTTGCTGTCTTGAAAGAGAAGTCAGCAGTATTATAATATTTATTTTCTGACAGATCATTAAGAATTTACCCAAAGTTAGAGTTAGCAGGACAAGTTAAGTTTCTCTTTATGACACTAGCTCCCAAACCACAGTTTCCATTAGGCAATATTGCCTCCATTGTTTTATTTTAAAATAATGTGTAATATCTCAGCAAAATATATATTTTGTTACCCTGAAAAAACATTGAGTAACTATTGTAAAAACTATTAAAGATGTCAAACAAACATATTGTGGTTTTTAACTGTTGTGTAAGAATAATATTCTACATGCACAAACCACCACAGTGAATGGAATTAAAGAAAACAGGAATTTCTTTAATTCAACAGGGAGACTGTTGAATAATCTGTGCATCTCAGAGAGAATGTTGTGTATTTGTCTAGCAACCTTCTAGACAAGTGTATCACTCCTCAAAAAATGTTTGCCCCAAAAGCGTTAAGACAGAAATACTGGCAGAAGTGTATAGGTGAAGTTGCAAAGAACCTTTAATATGTCCTCTTTCGCTTTGCACTTCTGTAAGTTTTAGATGACAAATACTGCACTTAAGTATATTCGAAAGGATATTTCTAACTGTTGATATGTTACTGAAAACAAGTCAGTGAATGTGTAATTTGACTTGAATTTAGGAGGAATCTAAAAATGCTGTTTAGAGCTCCCAATATTACTGATCATATGTTTAACCTTTACGATTAAATAAAGTCTTCCTTCAGAGCTAACATTTCATCTGTTCTATACAGCAATTTCTCACAACACTCAAAAATCACAATGCCAGTATACTGGTTAAGATCATGTGCTCACATCTCCCTCTAGTGCCTGCATCTGTTCTGCATAGTTTTAAG
This sequence comes from Chrysolophus pictus, assembly GCA_037305975.1. NCBI lineage: Eukaryota > Metazoa > Chordata > Aves > Galliformes > Phasianidae > Chrysolophus > Chrysolophus pictus. Next base: position 46,702,041 of record CM074579.1, on the reverse strand, counting down.
TGAATTTTAAGAATTGACAATCAGTAGAGTCTGTAGTTTGGTAAAGTCAACACAGAATTCAAACAAGGAGAAATAGGTTAGATGTGAAGTATTTCTAATGTGTAAGTTTGTATATGTATAATAATTATGTGCCTACAAATACTTGTTTACATGTTTGTTTGCTTTGGGGAAAAGCAATGTTTAAGGTAAGAAATAAAGAAAATTTATATTTCAGGATAGCCTGTGATATTTTTCAGTGATCTCTTCTCAGTCTTTATTTTAAGATTACTAACTTCTTTCTTCAGTGGGAAAGCATGCTATTAAGATCTTTTATCTAAACCTTTCTGGAGTGCAAAAACAATACATTATAAAATGTACAGATGACTTGAAAAGCTTGTTTGCATTCAAAAAATACCACAAAAATTTGGTTTCAGTAGACTTTGCAAACAGTTGACCTCCTGCAATGTGGAAGACACAAAGATGGGAATTTGTTTTTTTCTCCTACTCCCTTTCATTACTAATCAAGCTGTAAGTGGCAGGAAAACAGGTAACTGTTTGCAGCATCTCTCACCAGTCATATATCACATCTTCTATTATCAGATATTATAGGTTCTAGTTACTTAATGTTTTGTTGTAAAATACCAGGAAATGGACAAAAATTCTTCTGAATTACATTGGGAAAGTCCCTCAATAATCACCGTTCTCCAGCAAATTTAATTTGCAAATATTGCATGAATGCAGCTTCACAGGGATTTTTTTTCCATTGGCAGCCTGAAACAGTTCATCACTCAGAGCTAGCATAGAAACACTGCAGTATTCATTTATTGTATTGACATTTATTGTATTGACAACCATAGAATGGCCTGGGTTGAAAAGGACCACAATGATCATCTAGTTTCAAACCTCCTTCTATGTTTCTATGTGCAGGGTCACCAACCATCAGACCAGGCTGCCTAGAGCCATACCCAGTCTGGCTCCAACATTTGACAACATTAGTAAACAGCCTATAATACTAAGTCATTTTATCTCCGTCAAGGTAAATGAAATCTCTTACTTCTGAATGTATGGATGTTGACTTTAAGTTGTTTATTGCACTTAATAAAAGACATCTGTTTTGTGCTACAGTTGAATTCTGCAGGACATACTCTCCTAGATTTCATGCACAGTATCCTCAATCTTATTTTCTATAATTAAAAAGATAAGAACTAGTTAAATTCATACCAGTCAAGTATAAGGTAATCTTCAAAACAATGTTTTCCTAGATATATTAATTCCAAGAAGAAAAGAATTTAACAGGATATTCTGCTCGTTAACACTTCTGTTATTCTTTTGTTACTCTGAGTAATTTTACACTCTATACTCAGCCTATTTACTTTACAACTCACAAATTAAAATTAACAGCCAGAAAATAAGAAACCTAAACCAAAGGAATCTACTATGTGAACACCTACAAAGTCAAAGTCCTATCAGGTTTCCCACCCAGTGAGATGAGTGAAACTATTTTACTTGAAAAATATTTTTCCTGTGACTTTATGATTAGCTGCACTTCCATCACAATCCCCATGTTTTGGATGATTTCGGTCAGTTATAATAATTTAACTTCGCACTCATTTTTTAAAGAATTGCATGAAGAATCTCTGAAGTAGAAATTTCATAAAGTTATCAATTATTTATATTAAAATATATTAAGTGAATATGCACAGCATCAATGATGAGAACACCAAAACATTTATCACATAGAGAAACCAAGGTAGATACAACAGTACCTAAATAATATTTATTATTTGTAGTGCTTCATGATTTTGAGCTGAATTATGTAAACCAAAAGAAAATGCTAAATTTTTTATTTATAGTATAAGAAATGTAAACTTACATTCTCACACATTATTACAATTAGTTTTATACATGTAGCTACTATTTGGGGTTTGAAAATCACCTTCCCTATTCTTAAAAGAAAAACAAATTTTAAATTGAAATACATACAAGTACATATATACACACACAGCTACAAGCAACAGAGGTAACCTTATTTACACTAAGAGTGCTCAAAGCCTCTATTTCATAGGATGCAGGCAAAAAAAGATTTTTTTCTACTGTTGCTTAAATAGAAGTGCCTATGGTCTATTAATAACCTTTATGCCATTAAGTTTCCAAACAGTTGGAGGGCAGATGCTCTCATTCCTGGATTGCCATAAGTATGAGAATTTAATACAAAGTTTTCTATGTTAAGGAAAACCACTTCTGTCTAAAAATAGTCTAACTTCATAAGAAAGCAATATTTCTACAGAAAGTATTTCTCTTCAGAATGTTTCATAAATAAAATATGCTGTAGCAGAACATTTAGTTTTGTCATACTTTTCAAAACTGAAATATAAATTTCTATATAACTGCAGTTTCCTCCTCTCCAACTAGTCTTACACCCTTCTCTGTCCTTCAGTTTAAAACACAATTTTCTATCATGTCTGACTCACTCCTAGAAATAATGCAGGGATGCTTCTGGAATCTGTGACATATAATTCACCCAGTCCATATACATGTATACAAATGAGTCTCAGAAAAGCTAGGGAGAGTGCTGTTATATTATTACAGTTCACTACCAGAGATGGTACTTCAAAGAAAGCTCTGTGGATGCTGAGAGCACTAACCGCTATGCTCTCATGAGTCTAATAAGTTATTATTAGCTAAGTTAAAGTGCAATGCTAGTTTAAGTGTTTATATGGCAAAATCTGTTTTTCACAATATAAAAATGCTTAGAAGAATTTTTACATCAAAATGCATCACCAGAAATATGCACACAAAGAATAACAGCAAGATGCAGGCCTCTGTGAAAGGGAACTTTGCATGCCTGTGGGCTTTCCAAGCTGGAATAGAATCTGTTGTTTCTACCAAGAATGTGAAGAAAACTCCTTACTAGTATCCCCTTTGTGGGAGTAGCTGCTCAGATGTCCAGTTATGCTCTCATCACTTACAACAATCAAGCTCCCAGGAACACTGGCAGTCACACATTTCACTGTATTTAATATTGGCCTCCCTTTGTTCAGTTAAATCAATTATTTCTTCCATCTTAGTTTCAAACAAAGGTTTGGGAAACAAGAGCAAAAGCCAAAAACAGTCCAAAGAGATAATAATCTCTTTCTTCACTGCAACTCTGATGGATGTGACAAAGTCCCTTTCTCAGCCCTCACAAAGTGAATAAAAGGCTCCATTGACTAGAACTAATCAAGCTTTACTAAAAATCACATAGACAGTTTTTCTCCTCAGACTAGTTTTACATTTTATTATAAATAATCACTGAAAGAAGGCAGATGTCTCAGTATGTTGCTATTGGACAATTAAAATCTCTGAAATATGATATTATAACACTTGCTGGGCCAATTTATCAGTTACAACACATCATGCAGGAGGCGATCTGTCGAGTTACAATTTGCTTGGCATTCTCATAATGGCAGCATCAGATCATGATCTTGACCTCACTCATCCTGATTTTTGAATATCACTCATCCTAATTTTTGAATATCACTCACAGTTAACTTACATATATTCTGTACGAAGAAAAAATTGGCATTTTCCTCTCACTGAATTCAATCAGCTTGCTTCCTATTGCAGTGTAGTGGATAAAGGCCAGGATACGAATAAAGATAAACAAGACTATGTAAACCTACACCTAGAGTTTTGTATCACATTATTCACTGTACTAATCATATTTTATCTAAAAAAGCATTTTACATGACATTGTGTTGAGGAAGTCTCAACTGTGCCTATAAAATTCACACAGGCATTGTAGTCACACCACATTTGTTAGTAGAATTGAAAATTTCAGCCTGTTCCAACATACATTTGTTATGTCTTCAGAGGTCGCTTTGAGAGTAAGCATTTAATGAAGTCCAGCACGTGAAAATCAGCTCCTTTAAGATGTTTATTTTGCCAGATCAGATAATTTTCATGTCTAGTACAATGCACCATGCAGTAATACATGTAAGTTTCTGAACAGATTCACATTGGCTTAATGATTTCACTTCATTTTGAAACATGGCCATTGAATATAAAGTGTTCTGTTACTGTTTTTGTTCATTGTTGTGTTTTTTTTTTTTTAAATACTTGCCAAGCCTTTTATTTAGTTTGGAAGCAAGGAACTGTCAAAAATTGAAGGTTGTCTTATATAGAACGCATTCCTTCGCTACTTCAGGTCTGTAATACTTTTTCTTAGTATTACTGGAGAAATAGATGCATTTCTCTGATTTCTTATTGACTGTGCTTGTAGAGAATCTCAACATGAGAGATACATTAATGGAGAAAAGGAGAACACTTAGTGTGTTAAGGTGTTATCTCTCAATTAGATAAAAAGAATTGCATTGTTCATAATCAAAATTGATGTGACATGATACCAAGAAACTCTTTACATGTAGCACTTCTATCCATGAAGGAGTCATTCTAAGAGAACAATTTTTCAGGTTTGAGCTCCAGTAAAACAAAGCTTTTCAACTGCAACATTGGAATAACAGTTTGGAATATCAGGGTCAGTAGCAGATTTCACTGCTAATAAAGAATGATACTTTACACATCTTATTGACTCTATGGGAAAGTGAAATATTGCTCTGGGCAGCCTGGTCTAGTTGTTGGTGACCCTACACATAGCAGGGAGATTGAAACCAGATTATAATTATGGTCTTTTTCAACACAGGCCGTTCTATGATTTGAGTAAGCTTGTTTGATTATGATATTTTTTCAAGTTGAACATTCATCATTATTTGTGTTTTCTCTCCCCACATACATATATGGAAGGATGAGGTTTTAACACTTGCTAGAAAAAGAACCTGACCATTTAAATAACAGTGAGCAGACTACTCCCTGGAAACAGTCCCCCACCACAGCAAGGGAAAGACACAGGAGAAATTGTGATACTGAGTCTCATTTCCTGATTGAAAGTGGACTCACAGATTGAATATTTCCACTATCCTCTACTGCATAGGATAAACCAGAGAAATACAATACAATTTAAACAATATAGACCACACAAATAGACCTCAAAAAAGTAATCAAGGTAGTACAATGAGTCAGCTATAACTGTTAAAAAATATAGCCTTCTGCATACAAAGTCCACTCTTCAAACTTAAATATTTCTAGGACTTTTCTGTTACTTCAGATTTTTCTAAGTCTTCAAATTAAACACACCCTGGGGAACCATTGACAAACTTCAGACCAAACCACACTTTTTCAGAAGCCTCTAGTTCCTAACTAAAGTCATACAAATTGTTCTTTACTAAATGTGGGCAAAAAAAAAGCAAGGTTTCCTAAGTCCATGGATTCAGATAAGTCAATATGTTGACTACATGGAAGGAAAAAAGTGATGTCTCCCAGTGTCTTGAAGGATCAGCAGAAGCACACAGTTTGTATTAAAGCAAACTGGACTCCAGGAACTCTAACACCGCTGACATTTTGTCCCACAGAAAGGATGCTTTTTCCTTTTAAGCGATAACTTCTATACTTTCATTTAGGAAAACAAGGATATCAAATTTTGATATTTCAAATAAATGGAATTATCATACTCTAAGCAATATTCCTATTCTAGAAATGCTTCTTTCCATTAGTTGGTAGTCAGTTATGACATTGCACATCTTGCTGATGCATTTCTAATAAGGAATTATGTACTCCATTTCAATGTTGCTACTTAAAATGTATTAAAGGTGGAAGTGACACTTAATATTCAAATCACTCCAATATTATTTAAAAAGAGGTTTACCAGGTAGTCTCAAATGTTTAGACTGTGGCACTTCCTAAGAAAGGAAATACATTTGAAGTGTCTTCCAGTTGACTTCCAGTTGAATCAGATTTGAACATGGTAGATCAACTAAAGCATAAATGCAAAATTATCACTAAATATCCACTTAACATGACTACTATAGTAAATAGTGCTTCCAAAAATCTTTCATTTTATTCTAGTTCTCTATGAGAGTTGACTGTACCTGGAATGTGTTAAGACATATTTCAAGTTGAGAATGAAAATTAACCACAAAGTTTAGAGCAAGATGGAAACACAAAGCTATGTTTAAAGAGAACCAGCATGTGGTTATGTGCATTAAGTAAAAGATGAGTTAAATTCACTTAACATAAGAAAATCATCAAAACACCTTTGTTCAAAATTCAGTATTATGATATAATAAGAATTTGTTTTTTGCATCATAATTGTATCCTGAAATCAAAACATACAGGAATAAAGTTACACACAATCATAATAAAGAAGTACATATTAAAAGACAGGACCAGACGAACAAAAAAATTTGTCAGACAGTGAAATTTATAAGGTCATGCTGAACATAGCGCATTTTTAATTTTGCATTCCAGGAAAGCAATCAGACATAAGTAGAAAAAGAAGAGAAAGAATATGAAATTAGAGCAAATGCATTTCTTTTAGATTACTCTGTTCAATCTCTGATGGAAATATAAAGCAATCCAAAATCGCAACAAATAGCTACATTGAGAGAAAAAGGTAACTATAATACCAACTCTCTTTGGGCACAATCCATTTAAATCAACATAAAGAAAGCAACCAATCAACTAACTTCTTCTCTTACTTTGGGTTTTGCAACACAGATCTGAGGCACTGAACCTGCACTGTGTGAAGCAGTGTTCAAAGAAACTTGCAGCGTTAAATCCAATCTACCATAATGTAATATGGGATCAAGCAAAAAAATAAGAGAAGTCTCATGCAGAGCATATTCTTACATAGGATGTTAAAGAAGATTTACGCTCAGACTTCCCCCTTGAATGTTGCACAAACTCTGATTTCAACTGGTGCTGTAATTCCTTGCCAAATACAAATACAGTCGTGTGAAGTAGACTACGAACTATGTAGTTTGGATTGAAAACTGTACATCAAGCAAAAGCAAGATGCTTGGAATTCTCTAGCAGATTTTCCTATGTTGATTACAGATATTTAGTACTGAATTTTATTTAAAGGCCAGGTTAGTTTTTCAGTAGTGCTTTGACTTTATAATTTTGCTCAGTATAGAAAGAGTAAAACTCAGTTTTGTGAACTGTACTCTCAGTTCCACTTTAGTACCGGATATCTGTACAATACACATAGTATTTACACACTAAAAAAAGAAGTCTCAAAACAAAGAAATGCTGACAGATAGAAGATTAATATTTTTTTCCTCATGGCAACTGAACTCTTTCTTCCACTAAAAATATTTTAAGTGATTAATGCATTTTTATCATTTTTATATATTTTTCCATAGAGAAGAGAAAACTAATTCCAGTGAGCAAGAATTGCTCATACTGGTTGAATATATCCTGAAAAAAGTAGCAAAATACTGCCCAGCTTAGGTGATACACTGTCTTCAGTATCAAATTGTATCAAACAGATACATTTGCAATTGATTCAGATCAGTCCATAAAGCGTTCTCAAAGTTATTACTCCTGAATCTTGTATACCAAATTAGTTGAAATATTTTTGAAATATTTAACCTGTTTTTTTTTTTATTTTGAAGGAGAATTACTAAGTTTGTAGGAAGCATTTGAAAAAGAAACAGGCAAGTATTTTCAAACAAAACAATTCTGAAGAAATACTCTGACATGACAAAGGAATAGAGTTGCCTTTCAGCTAGAGTCACTAGTACACTGTTCAATTCATTCAGCTATGAACACTCAGGCACAAAGCTGTTACAGTCAGCAACAGGCCAGTTTTTGCCTTACATATGTTCTTTAGAGCAAAGATCTGCATTTTCACTGAACTCTCATGAGAAAGCAGAGTGCAGGCAGACTGTCCCCACAGTTTACATGAGGAAAAGATTTCTGTTTATCATAATGATCTCTCAAATAATGACTTTCTAAATCACTGTTAAAAAGGGAAAAACATCTGCATTTGAAACCCTTCCCCCAGCTGTGTATTGCTCAGTCATTAGTTTTTCAAGACATTTAGGAATCAGTGCAATTAGACTGAAAGGACACTGGGTCATGCTCAACAATCAACATAGCTGATGTGTCCAAGCGTTCCCGATGAGTATTTGTGTAAACATCTTCTCTTGATAGTTCTCTACTCTCCACTTCTTATCATAATGACTTGGCAGTACCTTCCAATATCTGCAGTCCATATTTATCAACTTCTAAAATAAATATATTTGGATGCACTTTCTCCTTTATTAATAAAGATTGAAAATATTATATTATGAGAAGGATAGAATGGCCTCAGAAAGCAGATTATGAAATTACAGTATTGCAGCATGGACAGCGAGATTTATAATCCATAAAGAAAGACTGGAAATTGTAAACTGATGAATACTTCCCAAATTGCAACCTCACTGACTCAGTGACATGTAATTCAATGTTGTATTACAGCCTTTAATTTAGATCATGTACTTTGCAGTTAGAGTATGTCTGATCCTTCAGTGAGCTAATGCAAGTTACTAAAGGTAATGGGACTCAGAATTTTACAGAATCAGGCCAGAAACAACTATCTTTGTTCTCAGAGCAAAAGAAGGGTCAGAAAATCATTACAGTAATAGAGTATACTTGAAAACAAGAAAGCTACATTGCAAAAAAACAAAGTCGAAAACATACATCAAAGTTATACAGTTAAATCACCTATCAAGATACCAGCACCATCTCACTGCTGCAGAGATGGGAATAAATAATTCAACTTGGAAGAAAAGCAACATGGAGTCAATTGCCTCTACACTAATGAAATGAACACTCATACCCTTGTTCCGCCACTGAAATAAGGTGAGGCATTTCCCCTCTTTCTTCTCTGCTATTCTGGTATTTATTTTTCAGAGCCATACCTCTCAGTTATTTTGGTACAGCACTTAACAGAGCAGCTTCTTTGTAATTATAAGCATCAGGAATGATTCTCATACAAAAAACACCAGCCACAGAAATAACCGCAATATCTAAATTTAAAAAAATCACAATTAAATATACTCACCGAGTACCACTCTGCTTATTCTCTTAGACTAAACCCTAATTTCTGTATAATTAATGTAATAAATGATATCATACAATAATAAAAAGCAGAGTCCACAGCTATCAGGCATTTTCAGGTCATGGCAAGCACACACCAACAACAGTAACTTACTTCCAAGTTTCACTTGGACTGCTATGACCACATTTGTGGAGAAAAACAGCAGGAAAGCAGCCACAGTCTTTCTAGACCAAAAGGAAGGAAACCATGGTCTGCGACATTAGTTACTCAGCTCATGATCCTTTGAGATCACTACCTGATCTAATACCCTCTGGATTTCCCCTTGTCTCTGTACCACCAGGGTGTTCCTTACAGAGATCTTCAGTAAGGTTTTATTTTAGACCTGCAGTACACTATTCATGAGTCTTCCTGCTTACTGTGCCTTGCATCAAATCAAAGTCTCTCATTTTGTTCAGAGGAATCTCAGCTGAAAACTTTAACCTAGCTGTCATCAAATTCTATGGGAGACACTCATGCAAACAAAGTACCACTGGCAAGAGAACCACCACTGCTTCTCTTTGTTATTTATCTTGTTCTCTAAATTTTAGTTAGCTTTAGAAAAAAAATCAAAACATGGGGTGCAGAATAGTTGATACTTAAATATTCAGGAAATATTATCCAATAGCATTAGTAACTGGAGCACAATATTTGCACGATATTTATCATATTCCAGTCATTGCTAATCCCATCAGAAGAAAGATGAAACAATAGGGAATTTGAGCAAATCCTCACAAAAATTCAGTACTAGACAAACAGCATGATATAAAATTGTTATTATCCTCACTTCATAACCACCACCTGCTGCACTCTCTTGAATTAACTTCCCCTATTAAAGGCAACATACACCATCAGCTACAGATTCCACTACAAAACCTTTGTGCCTATCACTCTAAGACTCTCAGTATCATGTATGCACAAAACAGGGAGTCTCCTCAGGTTGCAAACTGAATTTATTAAGTGACAATTAATTAATCAAAAGTGAAAACAACTTAAACACCAGTGAGATCTTGTTCTGCTAACGCAAACTCTTACAATTTGCTACTACCAACAAATGTAGTTCAATTGTACTAATTTAAGACAAAAAGTCCTTTCCAGCTCTTGCTTACAATGAAAGAGGCCCTGCTCATCTAGTAGTGTTCTCACAGTGCACAGGATCTTTCTTCAGCTCTTGAATCTTTCTAGACATGCTGTGAATAGCTCTCTATCTTCATGAACTTGAGGACAGAACAGTGACATGGAAGAGGAAGATAAGGCTCCTCTGGAATAGCTCAGATTCTGCCTGTCTAGCCCATAAAGATCTGGGAACATTCTTACTTCCTTTCCCATGGTCATAAACTCTGGATAGAATGTGGAACTTGTGTCAAAGGGGAAGACTGCTTAGCTAATGAGTTATGTTGCTTATCCTTATTTAAGAATTTGTCTGAATCAGATGATTGCTATCAGAAACATCCTCCTCTGTTAAGAACTATGGGGGTGGTTTCATCCTGTACACATTGCCTGGGATGGAGAAAATCCTAATTTAAGACTTCCTTGACTCCTTTTCTTTGACTCCCATATACAATCTTGGCTCTTGAGCAGTCATTGGAAGGTCTCTCATATTTTAGTGCTCAGAAGGACCAAATTTGAACTGTGTGGTGATATTCCAAATAAGTTGATGAAAAGTTTTAGACTACAGCAAAATTGAAGGAATGAGAATTTTCACTGGGCATCATAAAAACAGATGAGAAAACAATGTATCATAATAGATGAGTAGAGAGTTAAAACTTCCTCTGATTCCTCTGCTTCTGCTCATGAAACCTCATTTAGCAAGACAGCCCTTTCTTGGGGGTCCTTGGTTGCCACTAGACCACAACAAAATATGAAGAAAAAGCAATTGAACTCACCAAAGTTGATTGTACAAACATTCTCTTCCCTTCTGTTCCTGGGAAAGTAGCTATTGGGGATGGAAGTGTACAGGTCACTACTCCCTTAGGGACACTGAACACTAGCAAGAGAGACTGGTTTTATACTGGCAGTATACTGGCAACATTTAGTATTTGTCTGCATTTGGATAGATTCCAGTCATTGTTCAGTCTTGAATAAGAAAGTGCTGGGGCATTGAGTATATAACCAATTTTTAAAAGTACCTTTCATGGGTATGAGCCTACTTCTGTTGGATTTCAATTTTTTAGTGAATGACAAAGACACACCAACTTATCAAATGTATACAAATGACAATTGCATTCATCATATTTTCATTTTTCATACAAATCAGCAAGTTTGAGAGCAAAGTTTGTACAAACTTTACACTCTGCAAAGCTTAATACCACTGGGAAACAGAACATGCCATTTGAAAGGAAACATGGGAAGAAATTCTTCATCAGCTTATGCCACAACATGCTGCATTCGCCCAAAACACCCAAACAGTGAACTGGACAAGGGGATTCTGTCTCTCATTGCAGACTGAGACATTCTGCAATTACGTGGCTTAGTAGTATTGAACTCTTGTTCCCAGAAGATGAAGACGCTCTAATACAAGTAACATGAGAAGAGGCCTCTTCAGCTATGGCTGTCAGTGAACAGCATTTGACTTTCAAGAACACCAATTCTTGCCACTGGTGCAGGACTCATTAAAGCTATTACAGTAAAACACCTGATTGCAAGCATGTTTACTGTAAACTTATGTAAAGAGATGTAGTGACTCCACATTCCATGGGAGTTAATCTGTTCAATATGACAAAAATTTTGTTCTCTAAAGCAATTTGAAAGACAGACATCACAAATAGTCTTCCATCTCTATAAACCATGCAAGTTTCATTCACTTTGTTTAAATTAGTTTTTTTTCTAGATAGGCATTAAGTCTTTCATGCTTTACAGATTTACTGAAATAACTCAGGGAATGGTGACATCACAGAATCACAGTATGGCCAGGGTTGGAAGGGACCTCAAGGATCATGAATCTCCAACCCCCCTGCCACAGGCAGGGCCACCAACTTCCCCATTTAATGCTAGACCAGGCTGCCCAGGGCCCCATCTAATCTGGCCTTGAACACTTCCAGGGACAGGGCATCCACAACCTCTCTAGGCAGCCTGTTTCAGTAATGAGGCGATACTATCCACTCGCACCTCACAACATATCTAGTATGACATAGCACAGCATCCTGCCTAAGCAGTCAGCCTATTTGGCCCTTTGGGATTGACAGTCAGACAGTTCATATAACTATTTTATCTTATTAAACACAAAAACAAAATGTGCTGAACTGTAAAGGATGTCAAAGCTTATAGATGCTCCACATTGTTTCATAAATGCTGCATTTGATGAAGCATTTTCTAAAACAACTGTACATGTAACACCATTTAAAAATCTATCTTACTTGCAGACTGTAAACAACTAAGATGAATACAGTGATGAATGGAAAATTGGTTAATGAAAGAGGTTCATAAAAACTACACCAATTAGAGTACTTGTTTTATTAGTTACATGCAGACTAAGGTGTTGATTCATATTTTCCCTCACACAGAACTCAGTCTGCTACCCAAAGAGCCTATGAAGCATGTTCTTTCTGATTCCTACAGAAGAAAATGCTTTCACATTATCTGTGATAAAAATGAATTTGAGTTTCCATATAGGTAACAAGGAAGGAAACCTCATTCTTTCTAGTGTTTGTTTAGCAGCTAGACTTCAAACATTCTATGAAAAGCAAACAACTCCAGGAAAAGGCAAATTGAAACACAGCAAGCACACTGAACAGATGAAAGGTTCTTAACTGCATCTACAGATTACATAACAGGTTAACAATGATGGGAACGAAACCCAGGGTCACAAATTCAAGATAAAGAAGGGAACCAAGCTACACAGGGCTCATGACAAGTACTAACTCTTTCACAGTTAATTTCACAGGGTTATTGTTCTTATTCTATATAAAATAGAGTAAGAAATTTCTTCTTTGAATTTTCTTGATACCTCAGTACTCAATGCCACACAGTTTCTTCTTTTAATGTCTACATAAAAAAACAAATAGCAGCTGAAAGCATTGGCATTTAAAGTGAATTATTATACTATAACTCACTTTCTCATCTGATGCTTTACACTCTAATAAATGATTTTCATCGTGGCTCAAAACAATTCATTACCCAGAAATATTTTGACCTGTCTTGGAAAAATAAAGCAAGAGCTCCCTCTGTGTAACTCTGGATGTATTACTTCTCAGTACTCTGTTACAAATGTTAGTCTTAGATATTAGAAGTATCACTGTGCAAGTAAATGACACACATAAGAAAATAAGCAAAATGTGCAGAAAATTCTCCTGTAATGGATTGATTTTTTCATTAAAATTAGAGAATTATAATGTAAGAGTGTAAGCATACTAATTCTAAATAAGTTGATAGTAAAGATCCACAAAAGGTAAAAGGCCAAAGTTTCAGATGACTCAAACCAAGGCTTTGAAACAAACAACTACTCTTCTATATAAGATAAACTAAACTACTAAGAAACACCTGAGGAACCTTGTTACTACTGCTGTCTGAGTGCAACAGTAAAATTTTACCATTCTTGGCTGACTTCCTTGCCTCTCTATCCAAAGCATGGGTGTTCAACCTTCTGGCTTGTCTGGGCCATATTTTTTAAAAAACATTTCTTATTAAAACTTGAAGGAAACGTAACAAAAACATAGAAGATCTTGGTTTTGTGAATAAATGCATTAATATCTGGTTCAGTTGAAACATCTGCAATTCTTAGAGCGTTCTCAAGGTTTTTGTCAGATTTTATGATACTTCCCTGTTTCTGTACTTTATCTTTGAAAACAGCTGTTTGCAAACATACTAACTGCCAAAATCAATGACATGAATGAGGCATGATGATGAATCCTGAAATATCTTCTGAAATTCAAAGCAGAAAATAAGGCCACACGTTTCTCATGTTGTTCAAAGGAGTGTGTTTAGCCAATGTATCAAAAGGCATGAAATTATCTGCCATAACTTGAGCTTCCTGTATGTTAAGATTCATCTTGAATACTGCTATGGTATGAAGCAGCACAGTTAAGTTGATCATTTGCCTTAAGATGGATGTTTAACTTATATAAATGAGAGGTCAAATTCACCAAAAACTTTAGTACAAGTTTCCCTTTTGATTCTAATACCTTTGGTTCTGTTTCTCAAATGCTAAAATATTTTCTGCATTTTACCCTAATTTAGCCACCTTACTTTAGAAAAGAAAATTACGTCCCCATAATCAGCTTCCATACTTCTAAGAGACTCCTGGAATTGACAATGCCAGCTCCTTGGATTTAATGAAATTCACAGCTTTGATGATGATTTGCATAACATTATCTACTTTAAAAGTTTTTGTGCATAAATTTTCTTGATATAAGATGCAGTTATATTTCATCAAATTTGAGTTGCCAGCAGTAATTGCACTATCTTTTATTATTTTAGAAGTCCCTTTTTTTTTTTTTAAGCCAACCATTGCTGGAGCATCATCAGTAGCAGTATCAGATACTCTGACAAAGGTTAAAGAAAATTACTTCAGTGCATTTTTTGCTGCTTCATACAAATGAAGACATTTAGTTGGGTCTTTCAGTGGCAGCAAAGAAGTCATTTCTACAGCTACATTACATTCATTATCAATAACACTAATAAAAATGGTAAGTTGAATAACTGCAGCAACAGTACTTTCATCTACTACCATAGCCTAACATTCAATCTAGCAGAATTATTCTGCAAGTATCTTTCCATAGGTATTCTTGTTTCTTCAATTCAGCTACAGTTTGGAGAGAAAAGCTGATTTTACAGAAATTCTTTTCCTAAATGAGGACAAGTTATATCTGCCATGCTTTCCATATATTTCTTGATAATCAGTAAATTTTGATTTTTTTTTGCAATTGGATGTGCTACCACAGAAATAGTTTCCGCTTAAGTTGTAACTTGAAAAAAATATTTTGTTGAAATGACAGACTTTCAGTTCTGCTCTTGTTGTTTTTTTTTTCAAAAAAATCCTTGCATTGAATTTGGCAGCACGCTCTTGCTTGCCTTTTAAACTGTAATGAAATTGTGCTGCTTTTAAGTATTACAGATTAAGAATAGTATCATATTTGTCACAACAAAAAATTTACCTGTCCATTTTTCATTGAACTCCTTCGTCAACTATTTTATTTTGGGTTCTGTTTTTCTTAAATAACATTAGGTAGGTTGAAACAATTTTAGTAGTCACTACATTTAACTCAACAAGTGGCACAAGCACATGTAAGCTGTATCACTTGTCAATTTCGTTTTAAATTTAACACATCCTGAGGATGACATGGTTAATGATGCAGACCATTACCATGTTAGCAATGTGAAAACCATACTTCCTGCATTGAGGCTTCCTTCCCTACTCCTTAGTGGCTAGGCTGATCAGCATTTTGCACAGAGCTATAAAGAGAACACTGAAAACTAGTAGCTCATTGATTTCACAGATTACTTCCTCATACTCTGAGGAAAGCAAAAACATTCCTTAACTCCAGAATCACTCAACACCTGAAGTTTCCTAAGATGCAGCACTTTGACCAGGCCATTGTTTTATCAATCTATGCTATTGAGATATTAACAACATAACCTGTGAAGAGATCCTCCAAGACTAGCCTCAGGACTTTCAGACATAGAATATCCTAAAAAAGGCTACTTGGGAGTCTTACAATTTATTTACCCCAAAAGAGATTGTACCAGCTTGGATGATCTGATTACAGACTTTCAACACTTGCATTTTATCAAGCATATTCCTCTCTTGAAGAACGGACTGTTTGGCTAGATGTCTTTAGAATTAACAGTGTCATATCCAGACCTTTATGTCAGCAGTTCATCACTGAGGTATGTCTTTGGATTATAATATTAAGTAGCTTTATGGAACTCCCCACATTTACACATTCCCACTATTAAACATTGCGTCTAAACTACTCATCTGAAAAACTCACTTCCACTCCTGAGGTTTTCCTGGACAACCAACATATTAAGAGAGCAACAATGGAAAATACTTCTCTAGACAATACTGACCACTCTGGAGATGACACAACTAAGAAATTAGATTCCAAGTACAGACTTGGAAGGCGTGAGGCAGGTAAGACTGCAAGACAGGAGAGCATACAACCGGTAAATATGACTAATATTAGTAATTTGGTGGCAATGTAAGTTCTGATAATTCTGCGCACATTTCTAGATTGCTTAAGCCTGTGTATTTTTACTACCTTTGTGAGACTAATCAATTTCACTAAATTTACTCATGATATGATCAGTTATTTGAGCAGTCAGGTCTAATAAAATAACATTAATCTTTCCAAGAAATTGTAGAAGTACAGGAAAGAACAGCAGATATAGCTGCATCTTCCTTGGCTGCCAGAGGGAGGTAGACCATTGGCAGCTGCTGCATATTAGACAATGTAGCCTTTCACTATAAAATAAAGTATTTTCTTCAAAGTCTAAAACTGTATACCAAGCAATTCAGATAGATAATGAAACTTCATACTGTCTTTACTGAATGATTTGTCTTTACTGAAGAAGGACATCTTAATACTGAACTGTATCTTTTGTTCCTATTTAAATATGGGTCAGGCAACAGCAGTGTGAGTTTACATTCATAATTCCTTTCTGAAAAGATAATTTGACATGCTCTCCCTTTTTCCATTTTGTTGCATATCCAGCTTTAGTTGCAAAGATCATTTACTGTCCTAATGCTTTTCCCCCTTCAAAAGGGTCTACACATGCTATGTCTCATGATGAATATCCATTTGTGAACAAAGTAGTGATTCATTATTACAGCTGAAGGGCACTGTTTTACCTGGATGTAAACTCATCATTTTCTAAAACCTCACAGCTTGACACTTGAAATCCCACTGAGCACTCTGAAAGCTTTGTTGACATGGACTGATGTGCCAAACAATTAATTTCATAACAACATCAACAATTGGAGGTTAGTTTTAGCCAGGGAAAGCGAGTCAAGTTCATCCCTACTGTAAACCTAATAAAGTCAAGGGAGGTAAGCTGGGGTTCTACTTATTACAGACAAGTATTTGACCTCCATTTTTCCTGCTCTGAACTAATTTTATGAGTCTAGCTGTACTGCATTAACTGCTCTGTAGAAAACAAATTGAAACAGTTTTGTTGTTTTTATTTAAAAATTAGGACCTATACATTATAATCCTGCTTTCTCAGAATACTTCCTGAAACATTAATCTGTCAACACTGTTAGAGCTCAGATGGAGATAACCACTTCTCAGCTGTTAATTATCCCTCACCTGATAAATGGAGATGGGGTAGCTGCTCACACATGTATTTCTGTCGTCCTTTTGGCTAATACATTGTCTGTCCTAATGCATCTCTACATAATTTGGAAATCAACTGATTAATTCAAGGCATCTTTTGAATTCAAGTTGAATCACAATTGTCTGAAGAATGAACATCTATGGACTTGAGGACTGTGATCATGACAGTCTCATTATCACCTTTACTATCAATCTCTTGACAGTGTATGTTATATTAGCCCCAACCTTTAAAGAAATACCCTGTGCTAACTTAGTTATTTCAGTTCTTCTCTACAACTCACAATTTAACAGTGATAGTTCAATAGTGAACCTACTGTTTTGTAGCAACTAATGTTATCGTACCTGGCAACCAGTACCTGGGAACATCCAGTTTCAAGCTGGAGAATGACAGATGAATAGTTCTTATTTCTGAAGAGAGACAGGTGCTCAGAGTTGGATCATAGAATGGCCTGGGTTGAAAACAACCACAATGATCATCCAGTTTCAACCCCCCTGCTACATACAGCATCACCAACTACCAGACCAGGCTGCCCAGAGCTACATCCAGCCTGGCCTTGAAATGTCTCCAGGAATGGGGCATCCGCAACCTCCTTGAGCAACCTGTTTCAGTGCATCACTACCCTCTGGTGGAAAAAGTAGTAAAGATGTAAAGGACTAAGGCATTGTCTTGAAGTTAAGCTGTTTCCTCCTCTCTTTGATAGTAATACATGAGAGAAATTCACAAGTCACACAAATACTTAAGCTCCAAAAATAACATCTGCTACAGCCTGTCCATAGTGGGTTTTCATTCTAGTTTTTATCCATCTTTATGATACTAATAATTTCTATAGCTATAGCACTACTTTCCTCTAACAAAAAGATTTTAATTTGAGATTTAGTACAAGCTTTTCAGTTATTTCACAGCAGTTACATCTTTAATGGTACAGTTAGGGGTCCTGTGTTAACATTAATCCTTTTGCACTTGTACATGATGTGCTACAAAAGAAGTCTTAACAAAGTAGTATTCCTGCCTATAGAATTCAGGCACACTTGTACAGAGATAACTGCTTGCATTTGTCATGTCAGTCACATATTGATGATCTTGCCACTGCAATTTAGTTGCAGTAACAGCAAAAAGCAAAAATGAAGATACTATTCAGTAGTTCAAGGATAATTATCTGTAATAATTTTAGGAATGCTATTAATGCAGTGATGCAGGCACTGTGTAGCTGTAATGAACTTGTCTTAAGACACTAGGTATGCTCAACATGAAATTGCATTCAAGAGAAACAAAAGTTATTAACATGATTCTTCAGAAAGACTATTAGGTGCAACACCATAGAACTGGAGATGGTTATTTATATATCCAAAAAGTAGAGGAACTATCAGGGAGTATAGTGACATACAGCAAGGTCATGTGTAGATCAACACATGCTTCTAATGCACAATAAGCTGTAGGGAAGACAAGAAGGCGTATACTTGCATATAATTTAAAGGCATTTCTCCAGAATCTTTCAGAAGATGAAGTTCTTTTCTATTGTTTATGATTTCTGAAAAGCAATGACTGTAGGGTGAAGGTTGAGGTAAACCTATTTATTTTCTTTCATAATATAAGAGCAAGGAGCCATTTAAAACTGATAAACAACATGTATGAAGTTAAAAGAATATTCTATTAAGTGCTCACTTAACACATTGAGCTCTCCACCATGAATAACTGTGTTAGCAGTTAACAGACAACATTCACATATATCTATTACTAGAAAAGCCCAGTAAAGAACTTGACTGCTTCTGCATACCCAGAGTAAGTCTTAATCTTAAAATAAAGATACATATGTAGCTCACAGATTAAGCACATTCTTTTCATGCACAGTGAGTGATTTGTATTAGCACAGAAACTGAAGTTTCCAGTATAGGATATGCTGTATGAAAGCACAAAGATTTGTCTTGCACATTGTTTATGTTTCTAACAAGTTAGAATTACAATATATTCTTAGTTTGCACTGAGAATACAGAAAAACAGTATAGCATACTATGCCATTTTATAGACACAGCCACACTGAAAACATTGCTAAAGCAATCAAGTTTACCAATAACTAATGAGATTCAGGCAAAGTTCTTTAACAGACATTTTCAACATCAAAACAGTATTTTGCCTGCCCTGATTACAATGATCCTGAGAACTCATTGTTTCATTCAACAGTCAACACCTCTTCAGTATTCCTATAACAAAAAAAATTCTTGCAATAGGTTTTCCTTCCACACAGCAGCCGGTAAATACATTTATGGCCCAAGTCCCTTACAGCAAAGGGGTCATGAATACAGGAATGCTGAAGTACAGTTAGGGTTGTATCAAGTCATACTCCAACAAATGCACATATAATTTTTCTTTGGCTTTTTATAACCTGTTATCCTTGCAGTGAGCAGTGACTACTGTAAGTTGACCTGACAACCAACATATTGAATATTTCTACTGCTGTGCTCTAAGATAGTCATCATTTAATATGTATTTACTTCAACAAGCTTCTTTGACAGCTGTTATTCATTGTTTTTAGATTACTTCTAACCTGCAATGCATTATTCAGTATTCACTACTCCTACTAAATAACTAAATAAATTTTTCTTCAAGTTCCACCATTAAACATTGAGATATTCTTCCAAAAGGGACACTGAGCTCCAAAATAAGAATTCACCACTGTGAGAGCTTCAATAGCTAGAACTGCAATTGTTTCATTAGAGTAAAATGATAGCAGATAGAAATACTCAATAACCTTGAAAATACGGATGATACAATAACATTGTTTTTACATAATATCCAGTATTCAATTTTTTTTGTTTTATTTTTAGGAGTCTTCAAATATAGATATGATATCATTAGCATTTTTTTTAATTGTATACTCCTTCCATTTTCACTGATTTTCATAAAGAAAATATCACAGCTCAATTCAATTATGAATAATTCAGGTACTTGGCATGGTTTTCTTTTGAAACCTAACACATTATCTTATGACTAGGCTGAAAATGGACATAGTAAGTCAAAACAAATATCTTCTCTTAAAATTAAGTTTAATTTGACTATAAATACTTACAAACTTAACTTCTACTAATGAAAGTCAGGAGTTACTAATTGAAATCAATGGACCTTTTCAGCATATAACTGGCATAAGGAAAGCAAGACTCCTGATTCTCAATAAATACTTCTAAACAGCGCATCATCCTATTTGAGCTGGACCATAAGAGACAGTAAACCACTGAAAAACTGCTTAAGTCCAGCAACACATTTTCTAATTACAGTGCTCATCCTGGGCAACATAGAAATTGAACATACAAACTCACCTTAGCAGCATAAAACATACATTTTAAAAAAAATATCACTTTGCCTGTCTCTTGCACATAAATCATGTAGTGTCACCTCACCCTTGCAACCCTTATCTTCTCAGCAACTAAAAATTGCTGGCATCACTAACTCATTTCATATTACGCTATTTCTTTCTGTCCAACCTGTCATTTCCTCATTTTCTCCTGCACCTCATGGTTTGACAGATGCACTTGTAGGAATGCTTCTCTATTTCTTGTCTTATTCAGACTCTGCTATGATGCCAGCTTCCCCCCTCCCCCCCCCCCCCCCCCGAGCACTGCTGCATCATAAACTGTTTCCAACACTTATAAATAGAACTACAGAAGACACTCAAACACCACAAGAGTTGTAATACTGTGTATCCATAGGACACAACTTATTTCCAACATAAGTTATGCTGTGAGTTTACTCTCAGTTCACAAGACCAACTCCCATAAATCTTAACAAGTTTGTTGACCAAGTAAGAAATCAAAATACATAGCTAAAGCCAAGGAAATCCTTGTGTAGCTGTTATTTCTT
Organism: Chrysolophus pictus; assembly: GCA_037305975.1. Classification (NCBI taxonomy): domain Eukaryota; kingdom Metazoa; phylum Chordata; class Aves; order Galliformes; family Phasianidae; genus Chrysolophus; species Chrysolophus pictus. The sequence continues at coordinate 46,680,980 of CM074579.1, read as the reverse complement.
TCATGCTGATGAATGTTTACTTGAAAAAACAAACAGTTTGAATGTACAGGTGATACAAAGTTAATGATTCACAGTGACTGCATGCAAAGAAACTGCTTTTTCCCAAATTATTTGTGCTTTGTTAATACCAGCCTTTCCTTTTAGTCCACATCTTCTAGTCCACCTAGAGTCTTAGAACTACTTCTACGTAATATCTGACAGTTTAATTAATGGTTTGCTTAGTCCTTCTTCAGTCATTGATGAAGGTGTTAACTGAGACCAATTCAAGCAGTAATCCCATGGTGCCTTGGCAGACCCCTCTCCTCACATAATTAATCCTATCTTTAGTTTGGAAGATACAGCTGATGCAAAAGGAGGCTGCCCACCCACTTAGCTGTGTTAACCATAGGGAGCATATTACACCATTTACAGAAAAATCACTGACTTCATTACTTGCTGCAAGCATATCATGTTGACAAGGTATTAGAGGAGAATTTGAAATCTTTTAGTTCTCTACACCTAAGAGACAGTTCTGCAAACAGACAATTAACAGAATTAGATCCCTACCTTCTGAAGAGAAACAGTGTTGAATTACCTGAGATATGAACTCTGAGTTAAAAAGAAAAAAATTCAAGTCCCAGAGGGAAGCAAGCTATTTTTTTTTCAATGCTCCCAAACAAGAACATAAACTGAAAGTGACTTATGAGAAGTCAGCTTTCTCTGCACCTGTGAAGGTGAAGTAACTGAACTAGCATGCTTCTACAGATTAAGGATTCTAAGGATATTTTTCTCCCCCAGATAATAACACGGGTAATGTTCTCATCTATGTGTAATCATCGATTAATTCCTACCCCCCCCTCCCAGTGGTTTGTTTCTCTTCCTATAGTCTGTCATATATTGTTGACATAATTTTCTTTTCTGGTAAATCAGCCTCCAGATGGTAAAAGCAAGATCACTCACCCTTCAAACAAAAGAAAGTTATAAATAAGACTTTGGTTTATTTATGCAGTTCTTCATTTCTTCCACACCAACTCTATTTAACAGTAACAAACAATATTTTCCTAGTACTCTGGTGTACAAAACATTTCACAGCACTCATCCTTTTAATCACCATTTTACACAGCTTCTCTTCCCCTTGGACTTAACTTACAATTATACTATTGGAGATAGGTAGGAGAATAGGCACAGTTAACTGCTTTAATTGCTTTTTCTTTAGTCTGAGATGGGCCAGCCTACAGTCTACTATACAAAATTCTAATCATTTATGAAGTCTGAGGGAACTCAAAGCAGAGGTTGAAACAGTAAAAAAAATTCAAAATACCCAAAGGCAAAAGAAATATATAATTCCTTGTATTGCAATATTACCAGTTATTAAACTGAGGAAATGTACGCAAAAAGCAAGGTTTAAGCTTACCAGTACTCTTATCAAACAACTTTACACCATGTTACACACTGCCAAATAACTTTGCTGCCAAAGAACATTTTCTCCACAAACCATGAGAAAATTTATTGCACAGAAGCCCATCTCTTACTGCCAAAGCAATCAAATCAGCAACCCTATATTGTTAGTCCTCTGCCAGCACCTCTTAAAAATATTACAGTTACAGAAGGGGAAAAGATAGGAGCTGAAGCATATGCAAAACAGAATTTGAAATTCAGTTAAGTGACATGAAGAATCTTGCACAGAATTCAAAAATAGCTATAGAAACATAGCTGACAAGCAATGTGGACCTCAAATGCATAGAAATGAACAGCTGTAAGAGACCTCTGGCATTCACCTAGTCCAACCTGCTCCAAGCAAAGCCAAATTGCAAGTGAGAGCTGTTCCCCAGCATCTTCCATCCTTGGAGATTATTCCTGATGTTTCACATTCACCCTGGTCAACTCATTTATGTGCTTGCTCTTCATGATTTTTTCTAATACAGCCAAAGTTTCCCCTGCTGAGCACACAGTTGTCCCTTCCCCTTTTGCTGTGCAGCTCTCTAAGGAGCCACTGCTTCCTAATAAGTTCTCCTCACCTTAAGTGAAAACAGCAATTGAAGCTGTGTATAAAGTCTTTGTAAAAAGCAGCACCTTCGCAAGCACAATCTTCTGTTTGAGTTTTCTCAATGCTACATAATACTCTAAACAAATACTCCACAACCATCCACTCTGACATCTAACAAGCCATCTATTTTTTGAGGGGGACATTTTTTTTTCCTCTCCTTCTGCTTCCTACTACTACTTGCCCTTAAGAGGAAAATAATTCTGGTTGGTCTTTCTCCTGATTCCAAAGCTCTTTTCAGCCTTCAGACAAGGAATAACATGAAAACCTCAGCTGCAGCCCTGATAGGCTGCTTTCTTCTAGCCCCCCCCAAAAAACTTGCTTCACTCTCCATAAAGAAAGTAAGAAATTATTTTAGACCTAAAGCTCTTCGCCATGTTTCAATTCTGTCTCTAGCTTTTATCAAACTCATTCTTCCCTTTTACCCTTGACTAGTGGTTCAAGAGTTAAACAGCAAGTGTACAGTTTTTGGATGAGAGCTTGCACAGCAACAAGGAGCTCTACACCATTTTTGAGCACAGTGAAACAGTGAGTACTTCAGAAAACGAAAGCAGAAATGAAGTCCATAAGAAGCAACATACACACTACTTTCATGAGTTAATTTGACTTCTGTTATTGTATTCTTACCTAACTTGCTGATGGGGTGAAAGAAAAGATAATAAATAAATGTATGAAGAAATCTAGTTTAATTTAAATGACTGTTTGAGAATCTATGAACTGTATCAGATTTAATCAGATTACTGGTGGAGAAGAGCATAATCTTTCTTCCAACACAACAGCTGTTGAGAAGTTGCCAAAATAACAGTTACTTTTAATTAAGTGAATAACATCAAAACCTTATTAACTTCATATCAATAACGCAGCTTTGATTCAGAAGTTACTAAAAAGATGATCCCCAACTTTTTTTTGTTAAGACCAGTTTGTGAACAGCAATGATTTCAATCCTAAAGTCAGTTTGTGGGTTTTTCCCTCTCCTAAACTTGGAAAAATGTAAATAACAGAAAACACTCTCACAAAAGTCCTTCAAGAAATGCTACCTATGCTTTGACAAATGCTTCTAAAATACACTCAAAATACTGTACAGACAAAAAAGAATTAGAAGATACCTACTCTGATGCTAGAGATATTGCTAGTTAAAAAGCTTCAATATGTAAAGCTAGTGTATTTCACTAAAAGATTTAGTGAAGGAGTTGCTTTGGTAATTTTGAAGACCCAGAAGAGTAAGCAAAAAATTTTAGTTAATCTTCTGCTTCTCCTGCTTCTCTCTGTAATTGAATAATGGCTTCATATTTATTCATTCTTTATTCTCTGAGCACATGATTAGCTCGTGAGAAGAATTAGAGACCACTATTCTTCCTTTTAAGTATCAAATTTTAAGGCTTTTTAAAATGGAGTGCTACACATACACAGACATTAGATGAATGCTTGCAGTAAGGTATTAGGAATCACATTACAGGCAGCAAAACTGCTTCCAGTAAGTTCTTTACAGTATCAGGCAAAGTTCTACAGGGAACAGTAATAAGCACATCATAACAATCATAAAGATCAACACAATGGAAAAGTAACAGAAGAGGTGCAACAGCAGAAGAGCTAGCACAATAGAAAGGGAAGAAAAAAAGGTCTGCTCACCCCTCACTGAAAATCCAGGCTCACAGGGAAACTCCACAAAAAAAGGGACCTCCAGAAAGAGACCCTTCTCAAGCAGGGATCAGCCCTTAAATGGGGTCTATGAGAGGTGCAGCCAGGCTCCACCCCTTCTGGTCACACAGCTAAATTGCCTTCACCTGTGCTCCCAGGGCTAACCCAGTCCTTTCCCCAGGTGTTCAATCAGTGTTCAGGCTGTTACTCAACAGTTACCCTACACACATAGAGAAAGAAAAGTTGACTCACCCAGTTGGTGATAAGGATCTCTACCTGCAGAGCATACGACCTCAAGAAGTAACCTTCCTCCAGAAGACATTCTCCTTTCAGCCTTTATTTAAAGGCTAACCTTTAAATAAAAAAGCCCCAGGGGAGGCGTACTCTTAGATCACTTATTCTGGTCATGTAGGAAGCACAGGTAAATTGTTTACACCTGTGCTTGTTGGGCCAACCTCCCACCAGATGCTCAATCAACAGCTCAGGCCATGACCTGTTTCCCCTACAGCTCTCACTGCACTTTTTACTATGATCTTTACTTGCTTAGTTTTGTTTTTAAAGCTTTCAAGATCTTATAAAACTATCTAAGTTTTTAAATGAATATTTGTGATGTTTTAAAGATAGCAATCGAATACAACATATAAATCTGAAGATGGCAAGCTCTTCATCCTGTGATCGTTTTCTCCTATCTCATCTTTCTTTGTGATGTTACTTTTAGAAGTAAATATCCACACTAAGAGCCCTATGCGTATACACACAATGCAAGAAAACTATAAAGAACATTTCTACCTCTCACCAAGCGCCAATTTTCTCTTTTTCCTACTGTCTGTTTTAGCATGTAGATAGCCTAGGGGCACTGCTGGACTTTTCCTCAAATACCTTCAAGGTTTTACTTTTTGAATAAACTACTGCAAGTTTTAAACATTGTCTTTTCTCCTCCAGACAAATACAGTAACTTTTACTTCATTTGGCAAGAGCCAGTATCTGTCAACAACAACAGAAGTTCTGTTGGCACCGAACAGTGTCTTGAGATGCAGTAGTTATGAGTACTGTTCTTAAGCTGCTGGGTAGATTGCCTGTATATATTCTAAGAATATCCAGCTTCAATGAAATCTACTGTTCATATCCTAAGGCAGTTCCACATTGCTGTCAAACTTCTCCAAACAATTGTCTAAATGAAGTTAAACTATGACAATAAATCAGATTATGGTATTCTGAATGGGCAGAGGCACCCTTGCTGATGGACCTGACTACCTGAAAGAAACCAGAGGATTTAACTGGGGATGGAACGACAGCCTTGGAGGAATTTATAATTTCCAAAACAAATTTATAAAATAATTTGCTGGTTTTTTTTAAGATGAAATTTTCAAATATTTTATTTCTGAATTTAGGCAGGGTCTTGGTCCATTGTTCTCCACTATTTCTCTGTTGTTCTTGAAATGTAAAACATATTTTGTTTCTTTGGACAAAATATTTTGGAAAAAAACATTCAGGAAAGAGACTGGACAGTGCTTTTTATGGTTATAGAGCTTTGAAGCTCTACAACTCATATACTATGCTGAACATTTCTGAAGACATCCACATATTTTCAGATCCTTATTTTTCTCAAGTCCTACTTTCTAACATACACACACACACACACACACACACAAAAAAAAAATAGTATGCCCTTCTGACCATTGGAGTTACAAGAGTTTGGAATGTTCACCTTCTGCATCTTTCTGTTCTCTCATGAGTTCCATTCAGAGAAATTGATGTTAGCATGGCTTAAAATTACATTCAGTTTAAATTAGTCTATTCTTGCCATACAATAATATTCCTTACAATCATCTTTAATTTTCAAAGCTTTGTTATTGTAAGCTTAACAAATGTATTTAAGCTGTGTACTGTTGTTCTGAAGATAATACATTAATCCAAGGGAGAAAATGCACATAAAACAGAATTTGAGCATTTGGATGCTGGGAGCTCTACTCTTGCAAACCAATCACATAAATTTAATATCAAATGTCCTGCAACACAAACTAGTACAGAGAGGCAGGGAATCAGCGCTCGTGCACAAGGTCTGAAAAATGGAAACAAACAAAAGCATGTGTATGCTCATCATAATTCTGGGAAAAACTGTCAGACTGGTATCTCTTAGTGTGCTGCCGTCACTCTTCTGTTTCAAATGCATTCCTAAACGCTTTTCATAAAGTCCCAAATCTTCATCACTGGACACTTTGATATGAAGCTCACCAACAATGTTTTACACAAATCTTGAGTTCAACTTCTAGTGAAAACAAAGTGCACAGAGAAGTTGGATTATTGCAGCTTCTCTAATTAAAATTCACTTGTGTACATGAGCCAGAAAGGGGTAGAACCTTATTAAATTAGCATTGGAATGTCTAATTGGAAATTAGATGTGGAATTAAAAACCCAACCTGCTGTAACACATCGCAGAAGCTGTTTGCAGAAAAATATCCAGTTATAAATTCCCTGATCACAAAATACAGTTTATTTGATAAGCAAATAAGTTTATTTGCTTATTTGCTTATCAAATAACAGGAATTGTTACTTATAAGCTTATTTGCTTATTTGCTTATCAAATAACAGGAATGGCTACTTATATAGCAGCATAGAGTAAAGTTATTTAGTAACACATCTGAATTCACATTTTTATTTCAGCAAACTTAATTAACCATACTTAGTCATGTCCTTTAAGGGTAAAAGTGGTCATCCTTTCAGGAACTGCACAGATTGTATTCAAGGCCTGAGCATTGATAGAAGACTGGGTATGGTCTGTTTATGCAAGAAACAATCATCACAGAGACACTTGTGAATGTCTCATGAGGTGCATGTTAGGAAAAGGTATCCAGTGCTCTGCCTTCAATCCTAAGGACCCTGAGTATTTGTTAAGCTTGCGGAGTTTATTATATCCATTCTTACCTAAAGGGCAGCAGGAAAAAGAACATTTTCTATGTGTAAACAGTCTAGAACTGGCTGCAAGCCTGTTAAATACTGGCTCAATTTGAGCTAAAATTAGCTTCCCATTGTGCATTAAGTCAGTCCTACAAAAAGATGTGCTTGCAAGGCTGTTTTAGGGAACAAAAGGAAGCCTGCGGTCTCTATCCAGGTATTTGAAGGCATTAGAAGCGCCTTTTTAAGAGCAAAAACAAATAAGGCATTTCCCTTTATGACTGTACGCTGATTTCCCTCATGTTATATCGATCATGGATTTAATTTGGTGTCTGTACACTGGTTGAGGGGCAGAGGGAGATTTCTGGAAAGAATGAGAGTAGAAAGAATGAGACAGAAAACCTCAAGGGTGTCAGAATGTTCTCACGTCAGTTACAAAGACAGGTCTGACAGACGTGCAGCCAAACAGGCTACACGTGATAGATGTCAAAGCAGGCTGGTGACACGTGTTGAGAAGGCAGGGAGTGGTAGGTAAGATGCTCTTGTATGTGCTGGAGATCCTTGACTGCTCTGCAGGTCTGAGAGGGGGAAACCCTGTTTCCCCTGCCAGGTTTGTGCTGCGTGACTATTGTTCAAATAGTACTGGTACTACTATCAAATTCACGCATCAAAGCATGTGCAAGCATTCAATGCAATGGATGGCGCGCTTGGAAATGCCGTGGTTACGGACTTCCCAGACGTGACTATCGTGTGTACTTTTGTCTTTTTAGCGATGAAGTAACCTTTCTCTCGAGGATAACTCTCCGGATCCCTCACCCGCTCCCCGCAGCACTTACGCCCCAGACCGCTCACAGCTCCGTTGCCCATCTCTGGTCACGCTCCATCGCCTCAACGCCCGTCTTGCAGCGAGTGCACCGCCCAGCTCCGCTGCCCATCACAGCGACCGGCACCGCCCTCCCCGGCCCCTCCGGGCGGCGGCGCTTCCGCTCGGCGCAGCGCAATGGCCGCGGCCGCGTTCTGCTCCCCGTGCTCCGCGCTGCGGCCGGGCCTGGCCCCGCTGTGCCGATGGCGGGCCCTACCTCGCCTCGCGTCCCGCCGCGCCGGCAGCGTCCCCCGGAGCGCCGCCAGGTACGGCACGCCGCCTTCCTCCTCCTCGTCCTTCCCGCTCCTCCTCCTCGCGCTGTCTGAAGGGAGGGGAGGCCCGGCCCTGCCCTGCCGGTGCTCGTGTTCCCGGGCGGGCCGGGCGCGGATGGGGCTCAGTTTTGGGCACAGTGTCGGTATTTCTGGATGACCGCGCGCTGCTGCTGTGCTCACCTGCTTTCGGGCACAGGTACCAGCGGGTGCTCGCATCGGCTCAGTGTTAGGGATGCTTTCGTTGGGAAATAAAGCGTGGAGCAGGCTGGGGAAGATCTGTTGTGACAGCTCCTGCTTTCGGGCTTGTCGTGTAGACGCGGGTGTAGGACGCGGATCTAAGTTAGCAGCTTACCGTTGTGTGATGCCCGCACGTCGCAACCGAGGAGGATGCAGAACCACGGATGTAGTGGGGTGGAGGGCACAGTGACGGTGCCGGCTGCTGTCCCAGCGCTCAGGGGCTACACGGGGTTGTTTTCAACGGGGATATGTTGATTGCAGTGCCTGGACTGGCTTGCTGCACTGCAATCTTCCTCTGCACCTGACGTCTTACTAATCGCTGTAGTTCTGGAGTCCCGTCTCTGTTCAAGGAGTTAAATGAGATTTTAAGCCTGAGAAACATTGGCACAGAATCATAGAACTGTTATGATTGGAAAAGACCTCTAAGTTCAACCAGCAGCCCATCCTCACCATGCCTACTAACCATATCCTTCAGCATCACATTTCTAGGTTTTTGAATGCCCCCTGGGACTGTGACCCCACCACCTTTCTGGGCAGCCCATGCCAATCCACCACTGCTCTTTCTAAGAGTAAAATTTTTTCAAATGTCCAACCTGACATTCTCGCCATATGTTGAGGAATTGCCTTTTTTCTTGTTTAGCTGTGCTCCTAAACATATACAGGTGTGAGCTATTATGTGGCAAGTTGTTAATTGCAAGTTATTGCACTCTTTTCCCATAGTTTCTTATAATAGAGGCAATATAGAGTGCAAAACTTTGTTCTGCATGTTCTGAAAGCACAGCCTTGTTTTCTCCAAAGAATATGGCATAGACAAGAGAGAAACCAAACACTGATCGGGCTTGTACAGGTGGGGAGTCATTCCAGTCTTAATCTGAACCAGGAGGTTTTATTGCTTTTGCAAGCTACCTTCCAAAATGATTGTACAACTTTTTCTGTCTTTCCCAGAGTGATTTTTATTAGGAGCTGAAAACATATTTCTGTTAGACAAAACATAGTGCACATTTCCACATACTCTGAATTTGTACATTTGTCTTTGAACTCTAGACAAAATTCTGAACCTGCTAGAAATTAATAATAATGATGAGAAATAATAAATACCGCTGCCTTCCTAGAAAGCAGAGGCACAATGCCAGCACAGGTTCTTCTCTTATTTGATGTGTCAGGCAAAGTTCAAGTAACAGATATCAAAGTAATTGAGCACAAGATGTAAAACTAAATTTAATTGCCAGAATTAACTGCTTGTTGAAATCTTTCCTAAGAATAGTATGTTGGCTTGCTGTCATGATAATCAGATGAGATAATCTATTGTCAATAGAACTAATCTTAGGGCATCTCTCAGTGGTCCTCATTTGACGCAGCTGTTTAAGTGCTGGTAGAGATCTGGGTTTGTGTAACTGAAATACGTATGGTTAATGATAAACACCAGGTGGTCTTTTCTGTTGCATTTAACAGCAGAATGGTAGTGCGTGAACTGCTGTATCTGTGTACAAGAACATAATCTTTGTATTCTAAGTAACGTAATATTTATTGTATACTTGTTTGTTTGTTTGTTGCCATTAGATTTGTAAAGATTTAGATACTGGCTGAGATGAGGCCAGACTCCTGGGTGCTTGGCCACTGAGGTGGTCCTCAGGGAAGGCTGATGAAAAGGTCACATGTGCTACCTGTGATGGTTCTCGAGGTAGCCATATTGACAAGTTGGGTATAGTCATGCAATTTTCCAATAGAAGGTCAAGCTGGTGGGTATGTGGAGCACTTCCAATTGCTTATGACTTGTGACAACTGGAACACTGGCTTGTTGAAGTTGTATAGAACTACTGTGCTCTGCTAAAAAAAAAAAAAAAAAAAAAAAAGGGTGTCCATGAATGGCTTCGTACTGAGGTTGGCTCTTCCCTTCCTTTGAGGAGAGAAGGATGCTGTACTTGACAAACTTTGTATCTCCCTGAGCTGCTCCATTTTCCAAGGATTTGTCTCACTTGCTCCATGGTTCGTGGTCAGTCTCCAAAGTGCTAGCTTGGTATTTCAGCCAAGTATTCCTTTTCTTTGTACTTTATTTTCACTGTGATACTCTCTGAGACTGGGGGTTGCTCTCCTGGCTGTTTGCTGTACATGTGTCTGCTCATTAACATCTCACTCCCAAGCACCTCAAAGTTAGGAGTGTAAAAAAATAGAGCTACTCTTTGAGTTGATGCTTCATTTTGTGTCTTCTGAGTGTCTCTATTGTAACATCAAAAAGGGATGGCTCACAGACAATCAGACTGTTGTGCACCTTAGTGCAAAGACTTTTTTGTTGCTTGTTCATTTCTGCATGCGTGAACTAACGTGGCACTGACTTGGTCCCTGGTACCTGGGGTTCCCCCGAGTGAGTTTCCATTCAAGTTTTTCTCCTTTGTAACTTATTGTCACTTAGGCTTGTGAAAGTTGCTCTATGCTATCTTCAAGAAGATCCAAGCATGGGGGAGCCTGTCAGCAGGCTCTGATAAGAGTATGTGCATTGTATGCTTGCTTGTAGGATGCGAGAGAGTGTTTTCTATTTGTGTGCATGCATGGTTGTGTGTTGGGTTTTTTTTGGCTGGTTGGTTGTTGTGGTTTTTTTTTTTTTTTTTTTTAGCACTGTAGTTCTCTTCATTTGCTTTGGATTTTTTGATATTTTGATGGCAGAGGGGATGGAGTGTGGTGGGGTGAATATGGTCCAATTTCAGTGTGGCAGATCTTTGAGACCTACTCAATGAGTATGTGGTTATATCTTTAAGGGAGAGGCATACACTTTAAAATCAGTTCCCCAAAGTTGAGGAAGATGAATACTTTGGCAAAGCATTTAGAGCAAGAATAGCATAAACAGCTTTTGTGTGTGGATTGAAAATCTTTTTTTGGCACCAGAAGATTGTTAGTTCTTTCTATCCTTAAATATTTATGCCATTGCTACATTGTTGAGCACTAACTACTTATTTGGCCTAAGAAGTACATGGAAACAAATGTCTTGTGACAATGCCATACATGGCCTGAACATAACTAATGGCAAGGAGAAAAGTGGGAAATGAGAGAGTGCAGAGCAGGCCATTAGGAAAAGAATAAAAATACATGTACTGCTTTAAAAACAAAGAATTAAAGTTAAGCAGCGCCAAAGATAACCTTGGAGGCATCTAAAGCTGGAGTGGAATTGAGGTTAACAATGTGTTCATTTGTGTTGTATGATTGTCATTTTATTGCTCCAAAGTTATGTTATTTGAAGAGGGTGAGAAGTAGGAGAAATTCAAGGGTTGGGTACTCTTAGTTCTGGTCCAGAACTGTGTGGTTTTGGATACTTTGTTTTTTCCTGTGGAGTAAAGTCTTCATAGAACTGCTCTGTGATAATACAAGCGCAGCCTGGATTTCTTCATCCATCAGTCAGATGTAGAATACTTGTATAAATGAAGCCACAGTTTGGGATTTGGGTACTTTTGAGGATTTCTTCCTGCCCCAGTCTCCTTCTTGCGCACCTTCCTGCTTTTGTTTCCCACCCAACAAAGTCTGTGTTTAACGGCTGGATTACATGATACAGCAATGGCAGTATCATAGCATTTGAAACCCGTGCGTGCTGGAGGCTTCTCACTTATTGCAGATTGATGGGGTGCATGGGGTTTCCACATCCCTGCTTGGCATCTTGATGATAGCAATGAGAGAGAGGAAAAGGGGGTGGGTGGCAGGTGCTGAGGGAAGCTCAAGGCACAAGGCTCTTTCTTCAGCTTCCCTCTGTCTTTCATGCAGGAAGCTGCATGAGTATTTTTCGAGTAGTATTGGAATTACTATCAAATTCGTGCATCAGAGCATGTGCAAGTATTTAATGCAGTAGATGGTGTGCTCAGAAGTGCCATGATTATGGACTGTCCAGATGTGACCATTGTGTGTACTTTTGTCTTTTTAGTGATGAAGCAGCCATTATCTCAGGGACAAAGCTCGCTAAACAAGTCTTGAAGGAAGTTCAAAGGGATGTGGAATCGTGGATATCCTGTGGGAACAAGAGACCTCATCTCACTGTCATATTAGTAGGAGACAACCCAGCTAGTCATATCTATGTCAGAAATAAGGTAAAAGCAGCTGCAGCTGTAGGTATGTACTAGGTAATATAAGTGTTCCTTTGGTGAGCACAGGATGCTGTTCTTTAAAAAATTCTAAAAGTGGGAAAGAGAACCCTTTGGATCTTCATCTCATGTCACACCTTTTTCCTCACCTTCTCTGATTTACCTAAGGTGAAAAAGTTGCAGTGATATACAAAGGAAGTAACTCTTATGTCATGTGCATGGTAGGCATAAATTTAATGGTGCACCTTAAAATGTTACTGGGAGGTAGTTTGCATTGTTACTTTTAGAAACTGCAAATGGAAGGTGAGTGCTGGAGAATAACATTTTGTTTCATAACATCACATTTACCTTCGTCTGTATGTGGTGCATCTCATGGAATTTCTGGCTTGTTGGATGCTGTAGGTCTGCAGTAAAGCCAGGCAATTTCATCCAAAACCAAAGTTTCACAGCTGTATAGGTAAAGGGCAGAGTTTCAGATATAAATCAAATAGTAAAGCTGAGGGACTGATTACCTGGAATATGACTCAATCACCTCAGAATGGAAGAGCATCACAGCTTAAGTAGAAAGCATTTTGTTGCTTTTGGTGGAGCTGTAGTGTTGTCCTGTGACTTGAAAAATCTGTTGTAAGTTTGGTCCTGCAGAAGTAGAGGAGCCATCAGATGGTGCCAGCGTTACTTGCAAAGCTAGGTCCATCTGGTTTTACTCATAATTCTCAAGAGCATAGTTATAGACAAATTATTGTATGCATTGATTTCCAAATATTTTTTGTCTTTGTTTTAATTATGAAGCTGCTGTGTCAAATTACTAACTTTGTTGTGAGATTGCTCTTGATAACTGAAAATATAGCATTAAAGACGAGAGTCTTATTCAAGACAGTTGTTGAACATTTAACAGATTTTTATGCAACGTGAGTAAGCTCTCTAAATTTCCTGATACAAATAAGTGTCTTTCTTTTTCTGTCAGGAATTTCTAGTGAGGTCATACTGAAGCCTAAATATATTTCTCAGGAAGAACTCTTGGATATGACTTTAAAACTCAACAAGGACTCAGCAGTTAGTGGTGTATTAGTTCAGCTGCCTCTCCCAGGTGGGTGTTATCTCACTCCCTACATATGATCTATGTAAGAGGAAAATGTTTGACAACTTTTACTGTTGCAAGTGCATCATAGTGACATCAGAGGCTCCAGAAAGACAGCAAATAAATAATGAAGGGTTAGATGAAGAGACGCCTTTTTCTTATTGTATAAATAGCAAGTCTTCCCTCAACTTTGTCAAGTTAACTTCTCTGATTTTATTTTATTTTTTCCTACTATGTTGCAGTATTTTGTCTTGAATACCAAAACCTTTGCCATGTGTTCATCCCCTGCGGTGTGCCAAGATAGACTGCTGAGCAGATAGTGCTACAGTCTTTCTCAGAGTGGTTCTTGCTTGTACCCTAAATGTTCATTTGCCTGTTGTGTGCTTTCACCAATATTTGAGATAAGCATTGTGCTTAAGACTTGAAAGCCTCTAGCATGCTCCTGTTGATTGTTTCCCCACTGCTGTTCTGTACTATAATCTCACTCTTATGAATCAGTTGGCAGCAGCTGGCAATATGGTACTTAGTGCTAAAATTTGTAGCTCTTCGTATCAGTCTCTAACTTCATTAAACTAGTGTATGCTTTCTCTTAGGGATTTGCCTAAGCTACGAGAATCATTGTAATAGACTGGGTGACGTGTTGAGTTTCCCCCCCTTTTTTATTTCCAAATGTTGTCTTTTATCACATATTTAGACTGTGGGCACTGAAGGGCAGGAGCTGTCTTTTTTTTTTTTTTTTTTTTTTTGAGTTCATGGAAGAACTGAAGGATGTGCTTTGTTCACGTTTGTAATAACAACCAGTGTTCATTACTAGTAAGTTCTGTCATTTGTATTGCATGAGAAAATTGATGGTTGTGGACAAGTTTGCCATCTGCTGCAGTGAGTTGGCCACTAGGTGGAAGTAGAATACAAGGAAGGAGGAGGAAAAGCTGGGCACAAAGTCGGGAACAACTTGAAAAGGTGGGCTGGTTTGGGAAACCATCTGCCCCTGCTGTAACAGATTAGGGCAAACAGGTGATTTAATGAATTGTCCTCGATATTAAGAACTTAAACAAAGTGTTAAGCCCTGACAGCCTAGGGACAGAAGTCTTCCTCTCTGTGTGTTGCATAGTTTGCAGACTCTCCATCTGGATTCCCAATCCACTGCTGTGTTCTCCAGGAATGGGGAGTATTGTGCACATCTTAGTTGCACTGATACTCCATCATATGGTTAGGTACCACTTGCAGGAGTACTTTTTTTTTCTTTGTGAGATAGATACAAAGTCATTGTAATCCCCTCCTGCACAGTGTGCTTTAATAGTTTAGTAAGGGACTTGAGCCTTGCAACTTGTCATTTTTAAGCTTGTTGAACATTTCACATGGAAGGATCAGAACATAATTCTAGTTATGTCAGTTTAAATATCCGTTGCTGATATGTTTGAATGTTTTAAATTCTCAGGTAAGTGGTGAGCTTCCCTACAAACTGTGGTATGTCTGTTACCATAACCACATTAAGAATAAATAGTCTTTCTTCAGCCTGTGAAACTTGCTGTTTTAGGGCTGGCTGCTGTCTACCTTAATAAAACCTTAGAGGCATTTGATCAATTGTATAACATTTTCAGTGTTACATTGTTCATATACTTATCTAGTAAAGGTAAATATCCAAACCGTCACAAACTGAATATCCTCAGGAAATTCTTTCTATAATAGATGTTGGATATAACTTTGATTACTGAATTATTATTACTGCTGAAACACTGTGTTCCCTCCAAGCAACTTGAGTGAGAAATGGGCAGAAAACTGATGTACTTCCTTTTCCAAAATCCTTTTGACTTATCCTGTAATAGAATGATGAAAAGCCCAGAAGTTGTGAAAACCTACTCAGCAGTGTCTGCTCATCCCACAGTAGAGGTTGTTGTGTGGAGTGTTGGATATTTATTTATTTTTCACAATAAGCCACACACAGGTGTGGCTTTTGATCAACACTGGAATAAAAATAGAAGCAGAGGATAGCTTTGTTCTTTCAGTCCTGTGAGCTGCAGCAACTTAACTTTGAGGATTACCATCTTTGCCTGAGGAAAACTTCCTTTCTGTGCCCCTTTGGAGCACTGTACTTCTGATGTGGTAATGGCTTTGTGGAGACTTTGCTCTATCTTTTAAATTGCCTGGAAGATAGGAAGACGCGTTTGATGTTTATTTGAGATAGAATGTGAAAAACTTGACGTTTTCTTAGTTGTAAGCAGCAAAGAATTGTGGGATAAATTAGGATAAACATCATGTTCTTTTGTGCTTTGAAACAGTATATTCTTTGCTCCCTGTCTATACTTCTCAGAATCTTTTTTTGTTCCCTGCTTTTATTTTCATCAATCTTCTCTTTTGAGAACCAGACTTCATTTCTAGTATGTTTAGACTGGCGAGCACATGCTTATTGTGTAGATAAGAGAGTATGTTGGAATAGCTAGGCAAGTGATGGCCGGTGTCATAGTGCAAGTTTGGTTAACAAGAGCTGCTGCAAAAGTAATGCCTCCTATTTTATTGTGTTGGCCCACGATGTCACAGGCAGATATTGGTGGTATGACAGTAGAGGTTGAACCTTCCTCATTTTGTAGATTCGTCAAGATCTTGCCTGGAATGGACATTCTGTCATCATATAAAAGAGATAAATAATAATTCTGAGATGATACTGAACTTTGAGTGTAATTCTTGTAAAAGTTTGGGAAGTTATTAGACAATGAAGCACTAGACTAAAATTGACTGAAATATCACTAGATAAATATATTTCTCAAACAGAATTTCCTTTCTAGGTCAGTATGGGGACATGGTTTACAGTGTTCTTCCTCTGGAGTGTTCAAATCTGTGCAGGCTTTGAACTTGATTTTGTAACTTTTCAGAGGTGAAACTTGCTAATGAATATCTTTTTCATAATCAGGTATCACCGCTTAAGCCACATTTTATGTTGTGAGCTCAGCAGTTTCAAATGATTATGTGTTCTCAATTTTCTGAAGTAGGACATAACTGGATCCCACTGATTAACAAATTCTTAAAGCCACTTGTGTTGTAAAATAGAAACTGAAAGCAAAACTGGAAGAAAAAAAATCAGTTCATGATTCTTTACATTTGATTAAGATGATAACTCTTGCAGAACATACAAGAGATATCTTGCTTAAACTTCTACTTTTATAGTTACTGTCATTATTCACAGCTTAGTATCAGCCTATAATTTGGACCAAATCTATAGCATTAGCAGTGTTACAGATGGAGTCATTTAATTTTCAGTAGACTTTAAAGGTTGAGGTTGCAAATTCCACCTTTAAGGGGAGACGGTTACTCTAGCTAGATGGAACTCGTGTGTTTCTCTGTGTAATGATTCAGATAGGAGTGATGACCTTTGACAGTTGAAAGAAGTGTAATTGGAAAGCAATGTTTCCCAGACCATATAGATGAGCGGACAGTTTGTAACGCTATCGCACCTGAAAAGGATGTGGATGGATTTCATATTATCAACATTGGACGTCTGTGTCTCGATCAGCCATCTGTAATACCTGCCACTGCTGCTGCTGTCTGGGAAATCATAAAGCGGACAGGTAGGAAATTCATCTGTACTTAATTTTTTTTTGTTGTTATTTTTTAAAACACAGAAGGAATGAAGGATAAAGTCAGGTGTGGGTTAAAAGATGTGGGCTGTCTTTAATGTATTGCTCTCAATGAAGAACTAATATTTAGAGGATCAGTCTAAATAATGAGGTGCCAAGGAGGATAGGATATTTTGCCAGTGTTATAAATATTAAATGTAGATTATAGTTCATGTCAAAGGCTTAGAGCATTTTGAATAGTAACTTATTTTCTACTGTTTAATGTTGCATAGAATTTTAAGGAATTGTGCTTACTTTCTGTATAATTACCAAATAAAAGACTGCAATGTGCAAATCTCTGTAAGGTAGAGGGAAAAGTGCAGAACAGAAATGGGAATATTCAGTTGGTTACTAGAAGGGAAAAAGATGCATTAAATAGATGCCATTTTCTGAATACAGTATGATCCTACCAGTGGACGAGAGAGCTTTCATTTCACACTGTGGTCAGGAAAGAGAATTTTTGAGTCTACAAAGGATTATCTAGAAAAACTCAATTACTTACCAGTTTTGTTTCTCTGCTGTGAAAGCTGAGTGTTATTTTGTGAGTTCACACCTTAAAGTTCAGCCTTGTGGGTTTCCAAGTCACACTGATGTCAGCAGTCCACAATAGCAAATAATTGCTATTATTTTGGCATTGAAAAGAAGGGTTTTGGTATTTCAAAATAGCAGAATAAAATGTTGTATTCTGTTTTGGTTTCTTATAAGGAATACAAACATTTGGGAAAAATATTGTTGTAGCTGGAAGATCTAAGAATGTTGGAATGCCCATTTCAATGCTTCTGCATACTGATGGAGAGCATGAAAGGCCTGGAGGTAAGTCTGTGATGTCAGGTGTCTTAATGTTTCCATTTTAAGAATTGATGAAATAGTTAAAATAAAGCTCACCAGAGCATTTGGATAAAGAGAAAGCCTTCCTCTTGTATGACATTAACAACTGGAGCAAGGAGACTAATTACTAATGCATTTGCTGATGGTTTCTCAGCAGAAAAAGTCAGTTTCTGGGCTGGGCTTTTTCTGATGTTATGTCATCATTTTATCCTCCTTTTGAAACAAGTTCTGTTTAAATTTGAAGATGTTTTCCAGCCTGATTGATTGGGACCTTGCAATACCTCCTTCAGTGGAAGGAGTCCATATGGCAAGGAGGTTGGAACTATATAATCTTTAAAGGTTCCTTTAAAGGGTACTTTTATCAATACCCTATATTCATATATATTGATATCAATATATATATCAATTTTTTGGAGATGATAAGCAAAAATGAAAAGCTGCGGTCTGTCTTCATCTGTGATATTTTTTATGTTGCAACTGCAATGTCCTGCAGGTGGCAATATGTGATTAGATAGGAAAAGATTCCTTACAAAACAGTGTATTCTCCATAGTCAGATCAAGACACTTTTTATTTTATAAACTAGCGACTTAACGTAGCAATATGGTGCTAGGCCTTATTTGCTAATATGCTCTTGTTTTCTATCAGAAGTAGCATTATCAAAGTTAAGTTACTTATTCTTTGTTCTTACATTATCAATGGAAAACCCCCTCTTTCTGAGATGAACTGCTATTTTGAAGATAGGGACCATCTTTTTTTTTTTTCCACCTCTCCTTAATAATGATGAGAGCAATTCTTTGACTTCAGGAGCTGACCACAGACACATTTATCTTTAAGCTCTGGAGAGGAAAATAGTACTGATTTTACTACTTAGAAGCTATGAATATTTGTAGCTTTGGATTTAAACCACTGTTTACTCTCAAGTCCTTGAATACAGTTTAAGAGGTTGAAAGAACCTCATAATGTATGGCTTTGGTAGCAAGGGTTGTAGTGTCAGGTAGGATATCTTTCTTATCTTTTCCATAACAGATTTCTCCTTTTTGTTCCATCCTTATTCCATTCCTTTGTCCTGTTCCCCTTGAGTTTTGTTTTATTTTTTTATTATTAGTTACTTTGGGGATCAATAGGTGATATTGCAGAACAGGGGAAGAAAGAAAGAAGGAAAGTAGACATGCAGGCTTTATGTACTGCTTGGGATGTTTTTACTGTAAGAAAGTGCAGAGGTGGTTTGAAGGCAGTTGTTTATTCCAAGCTCTTGATGGACTTAAGTGCAGGGGAAGTTATAGAAAATCAGTGAAAGACTTCTAACTCCTAGGAATTCCCCTTATGTCAAGAAATAGTTTATACACATATGAACTTCTCTGTTGACATTAACTGCAAATGTCTTCATCTGCTTCTCCATGAGTGCAGAGACTGAAGAGGGACTGGTGATAACTGAAGGAGAGGAGTGATGAGAGATAAGGGAAAAGAGCAGTGAATTCAGAGCGCAGACAGATTGAAGATGAGATTCTTGAGGAAGAGAATTAATGAGATAAGAGGCACAGATTAGACAGACACATTCCAGAGGAAGCATCTGTGGTGTTAATGTCTGAGATGGCAAAAATCTTTATTTAGTGGTTAATAAAGTGGCTTATGAGTTCATGGTGGATGGAAGGTGGAGATGAACACAAGAACATTGAGTAGAACAAATAGTTGATGGAGAATGGCATCAGAATCTGGGAACAATCTCCTTCAATAGATTTTATCTTTGCATTTTTTGAGCAGTCTCAGAGAGACTGCCACCCTTGCTGCGGAACTCTATATGTTTCATGTGTAGTGGTCTTTCCTCAGCATCCCTATTGATCTGCACAAGGCTTTTCATGTCTTGCTGGCAGGGTTTATTTGTAGCTTTGTGCCAAGCAATGTGGATGCATGCAGGAGCAGGCCCCAGAGCTTTTGAGTTTACCCGAAAGGATGTGGTCTTACACTTGTGATAACTTCAAACACTTCCTACTCTGGTATAAAGTACAGGTTCAGCAGTTTTTGCTTTATCAGGAGATAGAAGAGCTGGTCAGGCATCTGCGAAATCCCAGTACCTTTTTCAGTCTTTTCCATTCCTGTTGTTGCATTTGACCTAAGTAAAATGATTACTTAGAATATTTTGAGTGTGTGGGAAAATATCCGACTGAAATTGTACAGATCATATAAATATTGATGCTGCTTTTGATTGTGTTACGCATATGAGTTCAAGAACATTTCTTCTCTGTGAAATCTGTTGATGTTCCAGTCGACAGAAAAATTTGTCTGTCTGACCCTCGTGTGCAATCGTTGTTTAGATGGGAGAGTTGATTGATTAGATATTCAACGTGAGCTGGCAATGTGCACTTGCAGCCCAGAAGGCCAACCATATCCTGGGTTGCATCAAGAGAAATGTGGCCAGCAGGTCGAGGGAGGTGATTCTGCCCTCTACTCTGCTCTCGTGAGACCCCACCTGGAGTACTGCATCCTGTTCTGAGACTCCCAAAACAAGAAGGACATGGAGCTGTTGGAGCAGGTCCAGAGGAGGGCCGCAAAGTTGATCAGAGGGCTGGAACACCTCCCCTATGAATACAGGTTGAGAAAGCTGGGGTTTTTCAGCCTGGAGAAGGCTCTGGGGGGACCTTATAGCAGCCTTCCAGTACCGGAAGGAGGCCTACAGGAAAGCTGGGGAGGGACTTTTTCTAAGGGCAGGTAGCGACAAGATGAGGGGAAATAGTTTTAAACTGGAAGAGTGTAGATTTACACTAGATATAAGGAAGAAATTCTTTACTGTGAGGGTGGTGAGACACTGGAACAGGTTACCCAGTGAGTTTGTGAATGCCCCCTCCCTGGAAGCATTGAAGGCCAGGCTGAATGGGGCTTTGAACAACCTGATCTAGAGGGAGTTATCCCTGCCTGTAGCAGGAGAGATTGGAGCTAGATGATCTTAAGGGGTCACTTCCAACCCAAAATCGTTCTGTGATTCTATGATTCTATGAAAGACTCTTGGCCCCAGAGTCTCATCGTTGTCATAGCTACTAAACTCTTAGTTCAGGCCAAGGAGAGCCTTGGCTGTCTTCTTCTCTTGTTGGTCAGATTATCAGCCATGCTCATTCTTGTGAGGGGGAATATCAGTAAGAAATAATGTCAATCCACAGTGTATGTATTAATTAATCCTGTGTCAATTTTTAAGTGCTTTTTCATGTGTGTAAAATGCAAATGTTGTGAGCATTCTGCCTATGCTGAAACAAGTGATGCATCACTAAACAAACCTGGTGGTCATCTTTACTGTCTTTCGTGTACCAAAATGAGTCAGTTGTACTTGAAAGTAATTGCTATATAGGCCCTTTCTATGTATTAATTGTCAATCTTTATGTTTCAGGAGATGCTACAGTGACCATTGCACATAGGCACACACCAAAGGAACAGCTCAAGATCCATACTCAACTTGCTGACATTGTTATAGTAGCTGCAGGTAATATGGTTAATACATCCAAAAACAATGTTTAAAACCCAAAAAGAAAAGCTTGGAGTCAATTGGTGGTACTACTTGCTGTTTCATGTGTTTTACCAAATAAGTGATGCTCATGCTTGCCAAGGGTGTCATAATGTGCAGGATTTCTTGTAAGATGGACAGGTGATCTGGCACTTTGTTCCTGTCCTTCATATTTGTAGACTCATAAACTGTTTCTCATCACGTGTGACACCTTTCCCTTAGGGAGACTTCAGAGTGAACTCCAGATTGGGAACCAGTTGGTGTGTAGTTTATACAGGTATAATTATGTAAATTAAGACATTCTCTGTACTGTGCAAAAATCATGAGTCATCTAATTTTTGGAAGGAGGTTTTCTTTAAATCAGCTGGAGGTGCCATTCATAAAAGACAATGGTATCTTTCTCTTGCTATTTGAATTAAGGGCAAATGTAGCAAATTAAATAGTGATTTTGGTAACACGTACGTGTTATTCATGGCTGGGTTTTTTTTTTTTTTGCAATTATCATGTCAAGAGGAAGAAAATAATAAGTGCCAAAGGGAGGGGCTCTGAAAGATCTGTGAAATACTTTGGATTTTCTAGGACAAAGAAATAAGCAGTGCTACTTCTGAGCAATCTTTGGTTTTATTTACTGATATCTATTGATGGAAATAAAAATTAAACTTCAAAACAAAAGAGCTTTTGGTAAAATTCTGTATCCCGTGCAATTTGAGATATCTTCCTTCTCTTGTATGGCTTTGGAGGATCATAAATGGGAAGAAATATGAGCGTATTTACTCTTTTCTGCTCCTTCCCTCCCTCCTCACCATCCTTGAAACGTAATCTTGGGAAGTTATTTTCCAGATGAAGAGAAGACGGGCACATGTCTGAAGCTTCCTCTTGAAGCAAGATGTGCATTCCTTCAGGGCTTCATTGCACTGTCATCTCTTTCTTGTGCCAGGTCAGGAACAAGAGGTAGTTCAGTTCTCCCACATGTGATTAGCCAACTGTGGGTCAGACCAGAATTCACATGTTGTGAATGAAAAATAAAGTATGCATTATTTGGAAATAAAGCAGTAATATCAACATTCACTGCTGCTGATTTACTCATAGTTCAAGGTTTTTTACATGCTGAACAGTTTGTCATCAGTTAGGCTTGTAGTTAAACACTTCAGTAGCAGTTTAGCTGCGTTCATTCTTCTCATTCATTCATTCTCACTGCGTCTTTTGTAAGAGGAGCATGATACAACAGTTATTACACAACGTGAGATAGACTTGAAGTGATGCACAATCCAGCTCTGGGTTTTTTCAAACAGCATGCAACCCTGCCCACTGCCACTCTGTCTCTTCTTAAAGGAAATGAGAGAGAAAATACAGTGGAAAAAGCCCCTTACTATCATAAACTCTGTGCAATAATAGCAAGATTCCTATTATCTGTCTGTGAGGAATTTCTTATTCACTTTCATCCGTGGCTGTCAAATAAGTCAAATCAGATGCTCATGTTTTTACTCTAGGCTTTGAGAATGCCCGTCTTCAGAAGTTGTCTCTTGTTTATTTCCATCCTTGAGAATTGGCTCTGCAGCTTTTCTTCTTTGTAGCTATTGATGCAGTTCTTTCCTTCCATCTCATTCTCTCCCAGCTTGTTGCATCATAAGGCCATCCCTCCATAAAGTCAGTGTCTCTGCTTCCAGCCAGAACTGCCTAAGCTCTGCCTTTTTGGCTAACGTATAATGTTTCCTTCTCGCCCCGTCCCTCTGGATATGACCCTTCTGTATGGAAGCTGCTAAATTCCTGCACTGCTTGATTCAGCCTGTGGCTGGTTTGCTTTCTCAGTATTTTACTGTTTTACAGTCCTTATACCTAAACTGGGGTCATATAGGACTTGTTTGCTTGTTTAAAGCATGCTTCGCTGTTTTCTACAAAGCTAGAAAGGAAAAAAATTCCCACATTGTTCAATCGCTGCATTTTAGGAATTGCTACTCCAACGCTTATCTCTCCCTGCTTGGTATGCAAAGCAGGCTTAAGTAAATGGATCTGTTCATTTGCTTTGGGGGTTAGTTTATTTGTTGCTCTTAAGTATTTGGCCTATTATCAAGCCATTTTACAAAGGGTGTAACTGTGTAACTTCCGTTAATATGCTCCCATTCCTATCATGCACAGATCGTTAACCCCATCAGACAGGAGGCATTATCCAGTTAGCAGTCAGCCTGCAATTGATTGCACAAGAGTGTGATGAAGGAGATGTATCCAGATCTTATCATCAGAATAGAAAAAAAAAATAAATGATGTCTTGGTTTGCTCAACATTAAAATCAGAGTTTCAAGGCTGTGTGCTATGGGGGAGTGAGAAATGGAGAGCAAAAAAAAGCTCCTGTATTGCCTGGATTCAAATGACAAGCTGGCCAAGGTCCAGCATTTCAAGTGGAGTCATAGCACTCATATGCTAGTGCTTGCCTTCAGTAACACTGGTCTCAAAACATACCGGTTTGCTTTCTTTTCCTTTTCTTTATTTTTTAATGTGTTGGTTTTTTTTGTTTTTTCTGCATCTCAGAAAAGTCTCCCTCAGGGCGAGCTCAGAATCCCCCTTTGGAGGTGCTCTGTTACTAAGACAGACATTCCTCACATAACATAGAGCTTGCTGCTTGCCCAAGAAGCAAGGCAAAAATTGAATTTGTTTCCAAGTTCAAATCTCCTATCTTTCAGAGCTGGAGGCTGCATAGAAGAAAATGAATTTAGGAGGTCTTTTAAAGCAGGTGCACAAAAGATTGCAGATGTTGCATTTAAGATATAATGGTCTAACATCATGCAGATGTTGGCTGATGGCTTTATATTCCCCACTCTCTGATAGTATGTAGTGACTTTGCACTCAGATACTTATTTCCCTTAACAATTGAGGAGATGCTTCATTTTTCTGAATCTGTCCAGGAATTAACTTTGAGATTTTGTTCTTGCAAGTCTTTGCTTCTCTCTTGCAGACTGGGCTGACGCTGTTTGCTGTGGGTAGATATGAGTTGGATACTTTTTTCCTGTTATCTATCTCATTCATATGTTACAAGAATGAGAAATAAGCTGGTGGCATAGATCAGGTTCTCTCACCATGCTTAATTATTAAGTGAAATATATATATTTTTTTTTTCAGCATGGGGGTGGGGGAGGTGGTATGGGGGGTGCATGCAAACTTATAATTTGGAACTGATGGCCTAAGATTATTTGGCCATGTTAATCAAATATCTTGATGATTCCAGGTATCCCGAAGTTGATTACAACCGATATGGTCAAAGAAGGTGCGGCTGTGATAGATGTAGGCATCAATCATATCCACGATCCTCTAACTGGAAAGACCAAATTAGTTGGGGATGTGGACTTTGAAGGTCAGTGAAACACTCCTTATGTGAACCAACTGGATTCATTGATGATAAATGCTTTGAATAGCCTATGTCTCAGATAGCACTGACAGAAGTGCTTGTTCTCAACAAGCAATTTGTTCATATGCCTGCTCTTAAGAAATGATATGTTATTTAGGAGAGGCAGTGCTACTTCTGTGAGCAAACTTTGAGAGATACAGATGAGCTTTTATGGTAGTATGGTGGCAACAGTTCTAGAGATGCTTGTCTCCAGGCTTCTTTCATCCTCTGAGAATCTCTAAAGCCTCTCAGAAATACTTGCACGTGCACACACACAAAAGCAATCCACAGTTTCTGCCTTTTCATAGTGTATATTTCTCACTGGTCCTAGCAAATACTGTTATGCCACAATTTCTCAAGCCTGCTTTCACTCCTCCTCTTCAAACTTGTATTTGAAAATATTCACTTCTGCTTCAGAAGTATCCTTTAGACTGAGGATTAAGGTGGTTTCATCTCAAGCTCTTGAAAATCTTGGTCCAGGCAAGCCCGACTGAGATAACATAGGATGTTACATATTGATCTTTTCATGTTGAATGTGTTGCAGAGCGAGTTCATAGTGTAATTGGATTAAATCTCTCTGCTCTGGAGGAGCTCCAGACTGGAATAGCAGGATTGTTGCAGCTGAAAATTAAAGCTTATTGGCAGAGCTGTGTGTGGGAAGCTTAGACAGCATTCACCCACATTATTAATGGTTCTCAACAGTTCCTTATTTTGATAAGTATGAAAATCAGCCACCATTTTTGTTAGTTTTTTTTCATAGTTATTAACATCTTGGCTGGCACAATGTCTCAAAGCTTAATTGTATTCAGAATGTTTCTAGCCCACTAGATGTATTTGAAATTATATCATTTGCTTCATTCCTGCCTGTTTTACTCAATGAACTTTATATCTGTCTGCTGAAGTCTATGGAATGACCTGCATGAGCTCAGCGATGCTTTGAGCATGCATTTGGAAGTATATAGCTGCATTTGTAAAATAGTTCCAGTAGAAATACATTTCTACAGGACAACTTTTTGTGTGGTTATCTTCCCTGTGCCATCAGAAGTAAAAGATGATTTTCCATATTCAGAACTGAACTAAAATGAAGTATAGAGAGGAGTTCCAGGAATTTCTTTTTATTATTTGGGTTTTTTTTATTGTTTGTTTTAGCATGTTTGAATATGACCTTCAGAAACTTGACAATGTCTCCTTTCTGTTTGTTTTCTTTAAATGCATAACCTTCTGAATGCAATGTAGGGCTTGATTCAGTGGCCATGCCATGACTCAGAGTTTCAGCGATGCACCGTATATGTCTTGTCATGTCTGCTGTGGGTTGCTCTCAGGATTTTACCTGGGGGGAGGGAAGATCCAAAAAGGAGGGAGGATCTTCAACCTTGATTATGCCACTGCAACTCCAAGTAGCATTTTGCTGTGCATTGCCAAAGGGAAGTTGTTGTTGGTTTATTGGTATCGGTGAAAGTTTCACTAAATCTCTAACAACAAAAAAAAACTGTCCCTGTGTATGGAGTTGGAAATACTGCAAACCATGTCACTTGTGTCAAATCTTCTATTTGCCTGTTAGGAAATGGATCAAGCTAGGCTATTTATGTACCAAATTGTCTTATCCTTATCCTTCTTTTGATCACTTGACTGAATTTATGCTTAAGCCTATGTCAAAATGTTTTTTGCAATATGTAAGCTGGCATGACATACATCAGCTGTGTAATGTAAAGTAGCCCACTAGTTATGTTCTTTCATCATCTCCTTCCTGAAGTAGGGAAATATTTGGGGTGAAAGCAAGAGGATATGTGAGAGATTGAACTAGGCAATCCCATGTCAAACCTTTGTTGTAAGAAATGGATAGGAATGGCAGACCTAACAAGGTCATTTGGCTGAGAACCTCTGGGAGTGCAAATAAGCTACAGTAGGTGGGTGAGAACTGTTGTGATTTGGTTGTCATATCCTAGCAATACTTGGATGCTATCCTCTGATCTCTAGGGAGTGGGTTTGAAACAGAACTTTATTTTCATCTCTTACAACATGAAGATGACATTTCAAATGCATGTCTTTTTAATAATGTTCATTCATAAACTCAAAGTAAGAAATACCTGGTGGAAAATATTTTTAGCACAGGCCGAGAGGATTGAATAGCTATTCAAGATGTGTGTTCTAAAGTGGGCATCAGTGTGAGCCATGTCCCATTTGGCTGTAAGTGGTTAAAGGTGCCCAGAGTGCTATTATGTGAGACTCTAAGATATCCAGAGAAGCAAGACAGGAAAACACTGGGCATTTGGAGGTCGGCTATGCAACTTGGAGAGAGCATGCAAGTGGAACAGCTCTTATGGGTGGAGCAATGTTTCCAGGAGTCACTGTATACAGGGTGGTGGCACAGCACTGCTGGGGCTGATCCCTGATGTGGAGGTGCTCAGAGGTGCTCACTACTGTGCTGCTCCTGCCTGACCTGCCCAGTGACAGTGGTGGACCTGCCTATGTTCCAGGACACAGGACTGCTAACCTTGTTCAGCTCTCACCCTATCTGCCTAGTGGTAGTGGTGCAGCTGCCCATGTTCTGGGAGTGCAGAGCTGCTTCCCAAGCTGTGCACCAAGAACTCCCAAAGACTTTCTGTGGTTTGCTGGCCAAAGACTCAGGCATCACCCCTGGGTGCTGCTGGGAGCACCTGGCTGAGGTTTGCCTTCTTAAGGCTTCTGGCAACGTGGTCATGAAAGGCTGTACTAAAACAAGGGAGGAGCTTTGCACTTCGGTTGTCACTGCAGTCTTCACAGCTTGTGAGAAAGTGGCACTGTTGCTGAATTGTGGTGCGCTGTTTGTGGGACACACAAGTCTTCGTGGTATTGGGCAAAAATGTTGTTAGAAATGAAGTTGGCTTCTGATAGCTGGAAATGAGCTGGAGAGGCCCATGAAGCTGAAATATACGGAAGGACCAGGCTCGCTTCTAGATGGAGCAAGTGTACCAAAAGGCACATAGGCTTAGTAAGAACCAGGGAAATGTAACCTGTTCCGATTAACTGCAGCACTAATTCCTACCAATCTATTGGGTGAGCTGACAAGTGTCTTGAAACTTGTTCAGGTAGTGAAAAAATGTACCATGATCATCTTCGAAGCCAAATTTTTTATCTAAGTGTTGGTATTGTGTCTTACCTAGAGTTGGTGGGATGTAGAAGTGCAGGTATTGTGGAAACAGTTCATTTTGACAGTTGTTTGCTACTGTTCCACATTCAATGCACTACCTTCCGGGCTGTGAGCTTTTTTTTCTCAAAATTCTGAATCCTTTCCAAACAATCTCTTGATGCTGTTTATCCAAACAGCAGTCCTGAAAACAGAACATGGGTATTCCAACTGCTTTCACTACTGCTTTTTTTTTTTAGTTAAGTTCATTTTGAAGAAGTGATATTCTTTATCTATGTAATAGAAATCCAAACTGTGTAATACTGTCTCCGTGTTGTTGCTTGGTAGAACTCAGGGGAAGATCTGCCTGTTGGTATGCTTTGCCAATGCAAGAAATTTTTTTTTTTTATTTTGCAAATTCCAAAGACTTTCTATTCACTCCTTACATTCTCAAATGGTGGCTTGGAGGCTATTTTCACAGTTCAATAGAATCCCACCTGCACTGGCTGCATACTTGAGCTTCTAAAGAGGGTTGTGGACAGAATGTTTGCTAAATGTGACTGCTAGCTCTGAGTGGTGGCTGCCAGGAGGCCATGGAGCACCACTGCCTAGTGTCACTCTGCTTTGGGATGGAGAAGTCGAGGTTCTTTCTCAAAGAGTAGGCCACCTCTCATGCAGGGGTCTAAGGAAATGTTCACTGGGATCTTTAATTTCTGCTGCCGCTGCTCTTTATCCCAAGGCTATTGCAATATCTCACCCACTTGTCTGTGCTAATTAGCTGCATCTGAAAGTAGCTGTGCTGCTTAATTTTCTGCTGGGGAGCTTTAGTGGGATAATATCAAACAGAAGGAATTTTGAGAAATGGGATCATTGTTTTCAGGTTGCTATCCCACCAGTGCGCAGTGGAAAAAAATCCCAGACTGTAAAGCAAGCAGATCATGGGATGTCTACTACGATTGCTGAGCACGTGATTCACACTTGTGCAGTGCTGCACGGATGCAGTGATCCTGGAGAAGCTGTACAGGGACTAATAAAGCCATGTGCAAACAATGCTTAGGCAGGAATTATTCTGCATCACTCAATGCAGATGCACCAGACTCAGAGCCACCTTCAGGTTGAGACTTGCCCTGGGTTTGTGTGATGAACCCTATTCCATGTCTGATGTTCCTGCTTTAAAGGAACAGAGGAATGAAGGGCTGCTTTCAAAGCAGCAGAGCCTGTTTGTCAAGGAAATAATCTACATTTCATTTCTTCTGAAGAATCAAAGGAAGATTTGAAGATTCTAAAGAAGCTGCAAAATAGCAGCTCCTTCCCCATAGACATCTTATTTGTGTACCAACATTTTACAAATTGCTGGTCTCCAGAAGCTAGGTTAGAGCTTTACCATTGCTGGGAAGCAGAAACAAGACCTCCTGAAGGAAGCAAAGGTGCAGCACCTGATTTACTGACATAAGATGGGTCACACCATAGTGCTGCCTTAGGACTGCTTTAGCTTTCTACACTTCACAAGAGAAGGAAAATCTGTTCGCATTTCTACATTATTTTTACCCCCTTGCTCACTAATGTTCATTTTGGAGAATTGCATTCATCTAATCTATACTTACTCTTCTAGGTGGAGATGTATCAGATGGTAGTTCCTAAACAGACAACTGTCACTTGTTTACACAGGTTGCTCCAAAAGTAATGCCTCTTGTTTATATCCATGGAAGCTGTAACAGATACAAGGAGTACAATAACACTGTTTTATAGAGCTAAATTCTTAGCTACAAAACACTATTTTTTTGACATAGTTACCACTGTTAGCTATGCATTTTGTTCAGTGATGAGAAAGAGTGTGCATGTGGAGCAGTTGTGGGAAGGTTCAACCTCTACTGCCGTACAACCAGCATCCACCTCTGATGTTGTGGGCTAACACAATAAAACAGGAGGCATTACTTTTGGAGCAGCCTTTGTATGTATCTGAATCAGCTTTTGTGAATAAGGTATCCAGGTGGTTGTATGCAAACATAAACTATGGTTTCTGCCACGTTGAGCCACAGCGATTTCCATAATGATAGAGTATGGGGAGAGAAAGTCCTCTGCAACCTGTGAGAGCAGCACACTGTGCTCTGTGCCTGTGTTCTTCGGTACAGCTCCTAACATGAGAGGCAGTGATGTTATGCATGATGTGCATTGGAAGGCTTTCCTTAGGTGCAGCTGTGAACTGCAGCACTTGGTAACTAAGATAAGAGTATTCTAAACAGCACCACAAAGAGAAGCATCTAACATTGCCATGGAAATAGACTTATTTCAATTTTAAATGACTGAAACAATTTGTATGGCAATTATGATGGTGTTCACTTCAGATGTGGGTACATTTCAATAATTATGACATTGAGTTAGGGATTTGCAGTAACTGCTAACCATAAACACCAATCTCAAAGAGAAGGTAGTTCAGAATAATTAGTAAGAGTGTGTGAGAATATTAAGAATAACTGTCATATGGGACCTTAATTTATTTCTTACAACTTGCATGTACAACAAAAACCAAGCAACAACAAAAAGCAATGCAAGTTGCAATTTGTTAAGCTTTCCAAGTATTTTAATAGTACATCTGGTGGTACAGCCAGTAGAGTAATTAAAGCCCACCCTGGTGTAATTAACAGTTCTTCTCAACTGTTTTTCAAATAGTAATGCTCACCATAGAGTGTGTCTATATGACATGCTTGCAGTTACTTTCTCCTTCTTACTTCAGACACTTGGTGGCAACAGGGGAATGGGAGCTTTCAGGAAATCACTTGTAAACAAGCAAAGGGGGGAGGGGGGTGAGGCAGGGATGGTGTGATGCACACTCATGATGGCACTTGTGAAAATCTCTACAGCAATCAGTAGTATGCCTCTTGCACTAACCATTATTAGCAAAATGGCTGCTTGTTACAGTTTGTCATGCAATGAATTCCCAGCCAGATGCATGTAACTCCTGCAAAAGTAACCTGAAATTTCAGTTGGTTACATTATACAGAGTAGATACAAATATTAAATCATATTGTTACGTGATATTAGTTCATCATACAAAGAGGTAACTTGGCAGCTGTTAACTAAATGCTTTAAAAAATAAGAAAAGAGGTGTATCTATCTCTTAGAAGAAGCATTCAAGGTACATGCTAACTTTGGACAGCCACATAGCATGGGTAGTTGCAGCTAATTCAGTTGTCAGAGTTCTTTGACACTTCAGTAAGATGAGTGCCTCCCAGTCCAAGTGTGATGTAGGCACCATAGTAAGGCTGTTTTGTGGTTTGGTTTGCTTTGGTTTTATTTGTTTGTTTGTTAAACAGCAACAACAAAACCACACCTTCTCTGAAGGAGCAGAGCATTTATGGCTGTTGTTGCAGTGGGAATTTGTTTTTCTACAGACTCAGCTCTGTTTTGTTCTTTGCCCATGTTGAGAAGCAGAAAACAAACCAACCAGGAAGCTGTACTTTCTCCCACTGTGGTTTTCTGAAGTTCACTTCAGGTATTTTCATTAGAAGCTTCAGGTTGCAGTGGGAGAAGAAGGCTGAAGAGGCAACCTCACTGTGCTCAACTGTGCTTCTTGATGGACTCCTGCTCTTCTTGCAGCTCCTCAGAAACACGAGTTTAGGTGGCTGACCACAGGCTGGGTGAAGATGTGTGCTCCCATGGGGAAAAGGCAGCATTCTGCAGGCAGATTGCTTTAAGCTGGTGGGGAAAACATAGCCCAAAACTGGTGCTTGGGTAATGACATTCACCAGAGGACTACCTTGCAACTCTTGTCCTGATTGTATCCTATCATAGAATCATTAAGGTTGGAAAAGATTACTAAGATTGTCTAGTCCAACTGTCAGCACATCACCACCATGTCCATTAAACCATGTCCCTCAAACTCATCCTGGAACTACTGTGGATTTGAGAAGACTTCTGCTGTAACTTTTCACGTATTCTTCAGTATTGTCCAAATCATGGTCCTTTAAGCTTGTTGCCAGTTGGACTTATCTGGATAAATGAATGAGAAAAAAGTTTTTGGAAACATTCTTAGTCAATCCCTTTCTCTCTTTTCTCTTAGAAGTGAAGAAGAAGGCTGGCTTCATCACTCCAGTGCCAGGAGGGGTGGGACCTATGACTGTTGCAATGCTTCTGAAGAACACGCTGATAGTTGCTAAGAAGCTCATTTACTAGAGGAAGTGGGCTGTCTCAGAAGAAGAATGCAAGTTGTTCTATTTATTGTTATACAAAACCTTTATTTTTTACTAGAAAGATATTTATTTCTACATTGTATTTATTTTTTCATGTAAACTATATTGAACTTGATGGTTTACAAAATGTTACAATACTTTATGTTACCTCCTGCTGACTTACTGTGAGCAACACTGAATTGAATGGTGCAGACTTTGTTGGTACCATGTTGTTGGTCAACTGTGTGCTTGGAAGTGAAGAACTAAACTTGAATTCCAGAGCTTGAATTATGCTTGTATATTTTGAGATGGGATGCTATTGATGAGATTATTTAAGCATTAGGTTTGCTCAATCTGTATGAAAAGTAGGTTTCAACATAGTGAATAACTATTGAAGATGTGGAATGTTCTGGGTGTAATTTGAAGTTGGAAAACATTTAGATAACAGTGATCCAGAGTCTGGAAGGAATTAAAAGCTTGAATTTGTTTCAGCTACCAGACAGTAGTGCTGGCGGTGAATACAAATGCTCAGTACACATTTAAAGCTGTCCTGTATACTTCAATATTGGCTAAACTCTCCTCTAAAATGTATGCAAGATGTGTGCGTGAAGTGCTTGCAGTTGTGAGGCCAGAATTGTTTTCTTTCCATGTCTGAATTTGGTTGACAGTGTTTTTGTGTGTAATGCCACAAAAAGGTTTTGAGTAGGTGT
The DNA here is from genome assembly GCA_037305975.1 of Chrysolophus pictus. Lineage (NCBI taxonomy): Eukaryota > Metazoa > Chordata > Aves > Galliformes > Phasianidae > Chrysolophus > Chrysolophus pictus. Next base: position 46,648,620 of record CM074579.1, on the reverse strand, counting down.
CGTGGTTGGATTGGACTTCAGTTCGATAGAATGTCATTAAAGCTGCTATGTGTGTACTTTTTGTATTAGATGGAGGTGAAGAGGAAGAGAAAATCAAAAGTTTACCTATGGCAGAAATGCTCATATTGGAATTTAAGCCATTTGTTTATTCTCTTGTCTTCTGAAGCAACATGAAGGGTTCTTAATTCCTGGTATAAGGCTGAGCCCTATGAGTATTTGTTGACGATATTTTGCTTCCTAGAGAGGACTATGTGAGATAATAATATGCTTGCTGTAAAAGGAAATAGAAATCATAAAAATAAATGGGAGAGGAATGATTATCAGTGTGTTTCTGTACCCTAAACTTTGAGTTCCAAAGGTGGATTCAGAATAGTCTTGTGCAGTGTAAGAGTCAGAGAGTCATGTTACTGCTAGGATGCCACTTTTAATATGCATATGCTGTATTGACTTGAGGAGGCTACCCTGGTTCCCACTGAAGCCAGTGGGAGTCACTTTGGGCTGCTATCTCCATATTTTTATCTTGGTTAGGGTAACTTTATTTTAATCAAGAGCATTTAGTGTTTGCCAGTAGATTCAAGACCACTCAAAAAAGTAAGAAAACAAAAAGGTGTGCTAAATACTACTTACGTTTATTTTAAAAAAAGAAGTACATACCAAAATAAAAAAAAAAAAAAAAAAAGAAACAAATGGAGCATTGCTTCTGTGCTGCTTGTTTCTTCTGATGCTCTTCCTGGGAGTTTTGCATAAATGCATTTTTTGCAGAATAGCTTGACAGATCCTTTACTAAGTGTATGGAACCAGCGGTGCAGACACCAGCGTATCTGTTCAAAATGAGGGGTTATGAGAATGTTAGGGGTATCCAGGTGCATGTGCAGATAATGCTTGGATCATTCAATCCATCATTGGCTCAGATGGAATAAAATTTGCCCATTCTGCTAACCTTTCTGTGAGATACTTTGATACAGTTTGGGTTGGATTTTTCCTTTTCATCTAAAGAGTAGAACAACAGCAGCCTTTTGCGTTCTCATTCATTACCTTTATTTTACCTGTTGTATTGCTTTTCCAAATCCGTATTCATTTACTTTGCTTTAGCTAAAAATAGTCTGCATTTTTGACGGAATAACAACTTGAGGCACTTTGCTTATGTCACTGCAATGAGTCTGCCTCTGTCATATCCTCCCAGCAGCTTATAGTGCGTCCTCAGCTTTTTCTCTTTTCACCTCCCACGAGTGAGTTAGTATGACATAAAGCCAGCAGACCAAGGTTTCGCTTAGTGGCATGTTGTTTTCAGAGCTGTCAGACGTATCTGTTCTCCATTGCAACCTGCAGAAGGGTTATGACTCCTATTTCCAGCCTGCAAAGTGTGCTCATGTGCCAGCATCAGGCCAGGTGGGGACAGCCTCATCTGCTGCCCTCTTCTTGCCGCACCCACTGCACTGCCCAATGACAGAGCCACTGCTCACATTCACACTGGATTAAACTCCCATTGTGTAAAAGTATGTTGAAAGGAAGCTCCCTGCTTAGGACTGATAGCAAAGGTTCTGCAGGTAGCACAAACGCCAGTCCTGGCAAGTGGGGAGTGCACAGGCTGCACTCGATCAATGTGCAGGCATGCAGCCATTCAGGATACTGAAGGAAGGGAAAAGCCTCCTGGAATGCAGCCCATGAGCATCAGAACACATAATTAAAGTGTGCATAACCAGCTTGTGTTTTTCCCTGAGCTTATGAAGTGGTTACGCTGAATCCCATACATCACCAAAGAGCTTGGTGCAGAGGGAGAACTCAAGCTGACCAGAGTTGCTAGAGCATCTGTCATTAGATTTTGGCTAAAGAAAAGATTAAGTTTGAAAAGTTTTTTATTTTCTGGAGCTCACAGTGGAGAAACTGAAACTTGGAGTGAACATAGCAGCTCTCTTATGGTGAGACTGAAGAGTTTTGAGGCTGTTGTTCTGTTCTTCCATTATTGAGCTGAGCCTTCCTGGTGATCTGCCCCAGTGCTACATAACAACGTTGCAGAGGGAGCAGTCCTGCTTGTTCTGAGCTGCCTGTGACAAAAGAATTGACAGCATTTAGGGCTGTGGAGAGTGGCGTTAAGAAACGTGTATATCGGGTATTAAAGACCTACAAATACTTAATGTAAAAAGCATGATCACTCTCACTGTGTGTCTGCACAGCTCCAGGTGGCCACCCTTGCACAGCTCCAGCTGCGATCAAAGGCCTTTTGCTGGCAGTCACTGATGGGGAATATCACCGTTATCTGTCTGATCACTTCTCAGTCTCAGCACGGCTGTTCTCACCATTCCTTTTCTGAATGAGGAGGAGCTGAAATGCAGGAGGAACTGGAGCACAGCAGGGGCTGGACCCTGGCTCCTGACATCTGGAGCAACAGGCTGAATGCTGACCACCCTCCCTGGAAGTAATGTAAGACTTTATCACCGAGGGACCAAAGATCTCATTTTTCATGATATTGTTTGTTTTGCAACCTTCTGGTTTTGCCGTATATCATTGATCTGCTCTGGCAGATGCCAGGTCTCTCTAAAACTACATCTCTGCATGTACAACAATGCCCACGGGTAATAGGAAACTGGGGTTTCAAGAGAAAACCCGATCCCAGTGCTAGATAATAGCAGTTTCCTAAATAAATGTGTGGTTGCCCTAAGGGCTGAGCTTGCTGCCAGACGCACCTTTTTTTGATTGGTGAGAGCAGCAAATGACGCTACGTGGCGTATAAGTGCAAGAGAAAACACAGCAGCACAGATAAGTGGAGCCAACGAGCACCAGCAAAGGAGAGTTGCAAAGGTGCTAAAGCAGCTGCTTGCCATGGCATTTGGAATGCTCATCTACATTTTGCTGAAAGGTGGGTTTGGAGGGACTTTTCCATGTCGTGGTATACCGTGCTTTCCTGAGGAAGAGATTAGTCTTTCTGAAATAAGCTGTAGGGGTGGGAATCGTGGCAGTGTGAAGCAGATTTGTTTTACTTCTTTATGAAACTGGACAAGGTTTTAAAGTATGGAATGGAACCAAGACCTGGCTAAAAGAAATTTCTGTGTTAAATAGGTGCAACGTTATTTGTAGTACGTTGTGGGTATCTGTGCCATAAGTTACATAAATAATAGAATGGAGAACAGAGTGGATGTGCGTTTGGGGATTCTGCAAATGTTTGTTTTCCCTACAGTCATAATAGTAGCTCTGCAACAAAAGGAGGTTTGAGGCAACAACTTCCTAAACCGTGCATTTCTGCATTGCATCAGAAGTGCATGAAATGAATAAATGTTATCTGGATGAAATGAACCTTGAATAGCCATGCTGAGTTTTCTGTTTCAGTCAGCATCTGTTTGCATTACACAGCAATGGGGGCACTGAGTGAGGACGCGGCTCTCACTGTTTCATCCCTCAGCACAGAACTGTGGAATAGCTGGACGAAAAACAACACTGAAGGTATTTGTGCTTTGTTCTGTTTATTAATCACTGAGTAAAAGGAGATATTTTGAGGCTGTTTGGGATAGATTGCCTGCAATTTTGATGGTCGTTTTTATTTTCAGTAATGCCTGGTTTCTGTCTGCCTTCAGTCTGAATCTTTATGCACTCAAGTGAGAATGCAGCAAACCAACGTAAAGTGATGCCACATTCATTGCTGTTACTCAGGAGTTTTTCTTTGTTGCAGTTTTGCTCTTGGCTATCACAGCTTCTGCAGCCCTTCTCAGAGTGCTAGCTCTCTTTTCTCTTTCTATTCTGACTGAAATGTGAACTCAAGCTATTTACCTGCCAACATCTGAGCCCAGAGCGCTGTGTTTAACCTGCCAGCTGCATTCTTGATGTTACTTCAGGTGCTAATGATGTCATTGCTTTGGGGAGAGCCATGCAATCTGGACCTGAGGTTTTGGCAGGTCAGTAAAGGAGGAAAGGATTTGAACTGTGATACTCATTAATGTCTTTGTACTTTTAAAAGAACATATTGCATACGAATCATCTTGTGCTAATTTTAGGTCATCTGTCTTGCAAGCTTTCTTAGCAGATCCATATGCTGTTTATTTTTCTCATAACAAGTCAAGCTGCTGTGCTCTGTTCTCTTCTTTTATCTAGTTTCTCACAGTGGTACAGTTTTACAGATATATGTGCATTCATATGTATGCTATAAATGTTACACTATTACTCTGTGTAATATATATACACATGCACACACACACACACGTATAAATATACAGACTTACAGAAGTCAAGGTGCTGTTGATTTTTGACAGCAGCAGTTTGACCTAGCAGTACAACACTTGCATGCTGGCTTAGTGATTTGTCTGTGATATGGTTCTTCCAGAGCACACAGGAATTTAATGAACTATGTAATATGTGTTGTTACTCCAGAAGTACCCAGTAGTATTTCTAGAAAGCAGGAATTATGGGTCAGATTTTAACAAATAAGAGATTTTTGTTTACAGGAGCACAACCATGACTGCAATTGTTCCATGTGTATTTATGCTAGTTGCAGTTGTGCAAATCAACTAGGTACCCATGCTTCTAGTTAGAGAATGTTTCCCTTGGAATCATCAGGCAAGAAGATGAGAAAGAAATGCCAGAAGAATCACAAAGAAATTGAATTCCCTCCTCACTGGAGGAGCTGGCAGTTTTCTGTGGGAGGTTCATTTCTGCTCAAGGAAGAACAAAATCTATTTGCATCCCTCCTACAAGATCATGTCCTGTTTCCTTACTTTATACCTCACATGGGCCTGTGTAGCTGTGCCAGGGCTAGGAAACGTTGGGCTCCATGATCACAGAATCATAGAATCACCATGGTTGCTAAGGACTTCTAAGACCATCCAATCTAACCATTTAGCTATCCCCAATAGTTCCCACTAAACCGTGTCTCTCAGTACAACATCTACCCTTTCCCTGAAGACTCCCAGGGACAGTGCCTCAACCACCTCCCTGAGCAGCCTGTGCCAGCACTTCAGCACTCTTCTGGAGAATAAATTTTTCTTAACATTCAACCTGCATCTCCCGTGGTGCAGCTTGAGGCTGTTTTGTCTCATCCTATCGCTAGTTATACAAGAGAAAAGGCCAATCCCCACCTCACCACAACCTCCTTTGAGGCAGTTGTAGAGAGCCATAAGGAATTCCCTGAGCCTCCTCTTCTCAGATGGAACAATCCCAGTTCCCTTAGCCATTCCCCATAAGACTTGTGCACCAGACTCTGCACAACTGTTGCCCTTTTCTGAAGGCGCTCCAGTGTCTCGATGTCTTTCTTGTAGTGAAGGGCCCAAAACAGAACAGAGTACTCGAGGTTCAAGGTGGATCAGTCACAGGGGAAAATGATGGTGGAGAGGATGCTTGGCAAGGAGCTGACTAAGCAGGAGTAGAGAATTTCAGGCACAGCTTCAGCTGAAGGGAGGTCTTTGTAGCCTTCCTCTATGTGACTATAGGGAAGGTTCCGACCCTGAATCTGACTCCTTCCCTCCCCTTCTGATGCTCTCATTCTTCTCTGAGCACCATACTGAAGGCTGAGCTGTCGTGGCCTTGGTGGCTCGCTCTTCTTGTTGCCACTTGGTCTGTGTTGACGCGCCTCGGCTTTCAGGTACCTGCAGGTTTTAACTTCGTGTCATATCTTGCCAGGTGGATCTGTTTGAGTGACTCAATTGCAGGCAGCTGTCAGGTGCTTACACAGCATGCTTGTCTGTCTTTCCTCACGGGACTTGAAAGGCACATGTGTTTGTTCAACAGCTTGCTTAGTATCGAGGTGGATAACGTGATAGGAGTTAGCATCATGCTATGGGATGGGTTAGAAAATCTTTGTTTTTGAGACTCATCATTCTTTTGAAGGTCATCATTTGTACTTTTGCAATGTCAGAATAATTAACACTTAGGATTTGTTCGTGTACGCATAAGATCAGATCTTGCAACCAAAACTGGACAAAGCTCTTGCTACTGACAGTGATGGAGGCTGTGGTCTGTGCAACAAAGTGTCTGTCTCCAGTACTTTCTAGTCAGGCTTCTGTTTTGGGCTGACCTTTGTTTCTAAGACAATGTTAACCACCACGGTCCACAGGGGAAAGAGCTTTTCCTGCTCACAGGAAGGCAGCTTTCCTCAGCAATGGGTGGATGGGAGGCTGCCATCTCCTGGCAGAAGTGGTGTAAACCAGGATATTGGGCTGAGGTCTCAGCAGAGGCACCTGCACATCCTACATATCTGACACTTATATTTGCACCTTTTCCATTTTTTTCTTTATGGCAGAGACCTAAGGGCAATACTATGACTATGCAGTAAACGTCTTCTCAGAGCCAGGTGGAAGAGCAGCAGGGATGGGCAGTGAAAGGTTTTACTTGAGGGTCAGGTTGAACTACTTCATACTGTGTGGTTTGGCCCTGTTGTGCTGGAAGCTGAGGAGAGCCATGAATGAGTGTGAATGGCTTGTTCCCTGAAGCTCTCACTTGCAACATCATGAAAATCAGCCCTTGCAGTTCTCCTGCGTCCTGGATCTCCTCAGCATGCTGCTCCTTGCAGACGTTCTTGCCATGTGTTTTATCTCATACTTTCCCCAGCAATTAGCATCATACTCATCATACTGTCCTGTGGACTGAGTAGCATCATGAATCTCTTCTCATGAGATCAGCCTCTCCAAATCTACCTCTCCTGGTAGGCCTGGTCCTCTCCTGATTGTGCTCTTGGCCAGTGAGCCCAGTGTCTTTACTAGCATCTCTAGAGTGTGTCTGCAGTGCTCCCATGCCAACCAAATGAGTACGAGAGCTCCGTGTTGGAGCTCGTGTGCCATCACTGCTGAAGGGTCCCTCACAGAGAGCACGATCCAGGGTCCTGAGTGTGTCTGCCCTGCGTGAGGCTTTCTGAGCAGGGACAGCATGCTGGTTCCAGTAGATGGGGACAGGCTAGCAGTTGTAGCGTTGTTACTTCATTACTGTTACAGTGTGTAATACAGGGAATAGGGCATAACCTTTGGCCCCTCCATTAGCATGTGTATCATTTTATAACTGGGCCAAAAATGTGCATCTGATGTATACCTTCTAGCACAGCACTGTTTCTAACTGTAGGTCTGCTTTATCCCTAGTGTAAAGATGACTTGTGAATCTTTTTTTTTTCTTTTAATCATGCATTTTTCTCAGCCAACAACAACTTTATTTTCAAAAGAAGTTGATTTCTACCACTTCCACAGCTTTCCCTGGAAACAAGGAGCTAGTCCATCTGTGCTTTTCCAAGAAGATTTGAATTGTCACTTGTTCTCTGTAAGTCTCTCCAAGTCAGGTTTCTCTCTCAGATTTTAGAGGACACTATTTTCAAAGCTTTGATGTTCAATTGGATTAGTAGTGACAGCATCAAACTTCTTTGATACCCAAACCAACTTCATGGCTGAAGTTGTGAAGTGCCTCAGCAGGTCATAGCGTAGAGCAGCTGTTTACCGTCACTTGCCACGTTTGGGATGCAGCTGCACAAAGGACAAAAAGTCACCAAGCCTAGTGCACAGTTGGATCATGGCTAAGGAATGACTCAGATTAGAGTTTGCTCAGGAAATGGGGGAATTGGTCTTACTGCTCCTGAAAAATGTGTCTTGTCATCTCGAGTTGACCGCAGAAGGGCTGGAGGCGTACATATCTGACAGTCTGTTCTTCAGTGTACCATCTCTGAAGCTTGATTCAGCACTTAGTCAGAAGGAGAGTTTCTGCTGCTGCCCCATTGCTTCATCGCTGAGCAGACCTTGTCACCTTCCTGCATGATGTTATTTTGATTGTGGTCATCACAGAAACCTGGTGTTGGCATATGCTCAGTTAGGAAATCTCCATCAGTCATCTCTACGACAGTCCCCTGAAATACTAAGACCCTCAAGTTTAAACACTGAGCAGTTGTGGCCCTGGCTTACTCTCACGTAGAAAGGCCACATGGGGAGTGCTGATTACTTAGAACCATAACTGGACACTCTGCTAACATAGAACCATGGAGAACCATTCATCACTAAATTGTAGCTGCAGCACTGATAGACAGGAATGCAATGATTTGTCTTGGGATCGGAAGAAAAAAATAATTCATTGTTTGAATTCTAGCAGGAAAACATACTGAGAATAATTCTATGCTGCCATTGTATCCTTAACCCCTGATGTTTTGGGATATTTTTTCTGATGGATTGCACGTTGGATAATGCCAATGTTAGCCAGGGTGAATCTTCCATAATCATTTTGATACACACTCCTCATTAGGAAGTAACTTATTAACAATTTGTTCTTCCTCCAAAGCCAAATTGATATGTTGCAGAAGTTTGTTCTGATAAGCATTGTGTGAACCATCTTGAGAGACACATCACAGCAAACTTATATATTAAGTTTGTTTCTGCAGTAGATGTCTGTTCATCTTGAGTTGTGAAAATGCTTACAAATGCTTTCATTTTTGTACTTTTTCTAGATGTAACATGGCTTTTTTCTGTGTTCACAGCAGAGTATGCAGAACAACCAAGGCTCCTGAAGCTCATGCAGGCCTGTCTGGAGGAACACCACAGTTATTGCATAAATGGGCTCTGTGCTTTCCACAGCGAACTGAGGAAACCCATATGCAAGTAAAGAGCATTGCTTTTAAGTACCCTTCTTAGAGAACTGCCAACAGTGGCACTGTTTCTTTGTCTGCCACAGCTTGTTATTGTAATTTTCAGCAAAGCAAAACTTACATGTGCCAGTGAAGTTTTTTCAGGCTTCAAGTTTGGCAAAGTCTGGAGTGCTATTGTGATACCAAGGAAAGGGGAGGGAGAGGTGTTGACTTGATGGTATCTCACATCAGAACTGTGAAGGGGCCAGGATATTAGAAGATGTCAGCTGAAGCTCCATCACTTCATAGCTATTTCCGTACCAATCAGAACCATGGTGTGCTTGAGTATCTCTAAAGTACTGAACAGCTTTGGAGATCACAGGAGCTGAGGATCAGCAGGGCACACAACTCTTCGTCCACACCCTCTGCTATGAGGGTATGTTTAGATGGCATTTGGTGCTGTGACTGCAGTACTGGAGCTAGCTTTAAACTAGATGGACTGGGACAACTGGTAGTCTTGAGGAAGAGGCTCTGACCAAGCACCACAATCAGCCCTTCCTAATTCAGACTCATTCTACATTGTTTAAAACTACTTAAAACCAACGTGTATTTCTGAAATAGAGAGCAGAAGTTCTGAATAGTTTTTACATGGTGTATCTTTACTTTGCAGGTGCCTTGCAGGTTACAATGGAGAGAGGTGTGAACATTTAACACTGAATTCCTATGCGCATAATTCTTATGAGCGCTACATTGCTGTGGGAATTGGCATAGGAATACTCACAAGTGGGATACTTGCAATCATCTACTGCTACGTAAGAAAGAGGTATGGGAAATATGTAACCTCGTTGCATTGATCTGATTTATGGTGGGGAGGAGAACAGAGTTGTACAAGAGCATTGGGAGCACGTTCTTGTCGCTGCTGTGTGATCTTAAAGGCACTGATGCTCAGTACTTCTGCTGTCTGTTCTGCCAGTTGTATAGCACAGTACAATTTTACTAAAAGTGGCTTTCACATGGGGCTACTTCAGTGAGTTAAGCAATTAGATTGAGTTCTGTTCAGACTACTATGGTTTCAAATTTGTCTAATGAAAATGTTACCAATGTCTTCTATTTTAGATGCAGGAAATTGAAATCTCCCTACAAAGTCTGCATGGGAGAGACAGCGCTGTGAAGCCCTGGCATCAAAATGTTTACCAGTGTGTCTGTAAACAAGAGGCAGTTCTGTTTCGAGGGCCACTCCACGCAGTCTAGCAATGCCCCAGCCTCGCTGATGGGATGAAATAAAGAGAATGACAGAGTGAGGGCATGAATGAAGCTCCTGCAGAACTGATGGGCTCCATTTGCTTCTGAAGAAAGACTTAATGTTTTTAGACAAGGTTGCTAGATGAGCGGGTCAGAACAGCGGAGAATACTTGCAGCCTTCTCAACGTTCTCCTGTGCTTCAGATTTGATGAGGGAAGGATTGATTTCTTTCACCTATTTTCAGTCATTTCAAGCCCTACTGGAGTATTCTGCTCTGCTCTTTTCTGTCTTTTTTTTCCTTCCCCTTTTGCTCTGGAGGAGAAAGACCACCTGTTTCACAATGGAACTGTATTCTGAACATCACATGCTGATGAGAAGCTGTCTGGATTCTGCTGTCACACTGTTGACTGCCTTTCAAAAGGAACTGGACATCTTTCTTCCAATGGATTATTGAGTGCACTCACAACAAAGAACACAACTCCTCCCAAACATCATAGGGTGGCTCATTACATTCCTGAAACTTAAAGCAAACCTTGCCTTGCTGCACTCTGATTTCAGAGCAGGACTCTGGTTGCTACAGAAGCTGGAATTATGTTATGAAATTTGCTAGAGCTTTGCCAAGGAAGCAGAACAGCTTTACTCCTTTCTCATATTACATGCACAATGTGATCACTCAAATAAGAAGGAAAGAAATGAGCATAGGGATTTTGTTCCACCCCAGCTAGACAGGTTATTTATTATCAGATGCTTGTTTTGCTTCATCTTTCCTACAGAGAAGTGCAAAGGCAAGAAGAGAAGATTTTGTTCAATGAGAAGGGAAGAAAATTGGTTCCAATGATGGTGACACTAACTGTGATTTCTCACTGATATTTGGAGTTGCCTGCCAATGCTAATGGGACTGGAGATGGCTCCCAGATACTTTTTTCATTTCAGCTGTTGCACGTTGTAGGCACATCTTCCATGCTTAGTCATCTACAAGGAAAAGACAGTTAGGTACCTTGGCAATCTTTGTGATTGTTATGGAATGATACAGGCTCCTAATTTAGATGAATTGCTGGGAAGTTTAATTTCTTTGTTCCATGAGTTTGTTTTTACCAAACGATGAATATGATTCCTTTATTAAAACAAAAAACAACAACAACAACAAAACCAACTGTGTATTTATAAGACTACAGTGGTAGTGCTGAAGTGTATATGAAAGACTAGGTTTTGAAAGGGTAAATGTGCTTAAGCACTTGGACGGTCTGAAGTTGGTGGCTTTTCACATGGGGGTTCCTGGTCAGTAGCCGAATCCTGAACTGAAATGCCTGTTAAAAACTGCATATCATCAGGAAAGCACACGTGAGATATCTTACTCTGAGAAAGTTGTAATTGCTGGTCAGTCCAAAAGAGGAAAAGCTGCAAAACATTTGTCATGCAGGTTCATCTTCTTCTCCTGAATGTCTCTTCCTGCTGTCACAGAGCGATGGGTTTTTGTGTATGTGTTTTAAACATTTGTGAATTCTTTCATTGATGTATTTGACTATCCAGTAGTGCTTCTTGAAAGAAGTTTACTCGCTGCATTGAGATGCTCTGTACCTAGAGAAAGGCATAGCGACTTTTTCTATGTTTTGATAAATATTTAAGCCAACTGGAAAGGAAGGTGTATTTCAGTTAGGGAGAAAGTTAAACACTGTGCAGTGTTTTCTTATGGTTGCTTTGTGGACTTAGTCAGCTCTGTAAGGGCAATCTGTGAAAGCTGGTTGGGGTTTTAAGCTAATGGAAGAAAAGCTCAAGAGCAGAACATCAGGTGGGCCCCTGCTATGCAAAATGAGACTTGGTGTAAGTAAGGCAGAGGAAAACAGAGAGACAAAGGCGGGGAAAAGGAAGGGAAAGGATATTTTTGCTTTATATCTTCTATTCTATTTTTCCAAATGGTGCTGAGGCTTCCAGAAGTGAGTTACTCCCCACTTGGGTGCTATATGTGCTTAAGCCCGAATTGGGAGCAGGCTGCCAGCATCTTGCCTGCTCAGGGGGGCATCTTCCCAGATGATGCTTTCTGCCAGTCTGCAGAGTGTTCCCAGGCTGTAGCCTATGTGGAAGAAGAGTCGTTGCTGCAGTTCTGAGGTTTTCATCTGGCCAATTGGGTCTGAGGCATTGCTGCAGAAACGACTCACCATTGAGTGTGGCTCAATGCAGTGACCACGCTGAGGAAATCCATGCTGCCTCAGATCTCTCTGTGGAGTTGGCTGTGCTGAGCCCTGCCTCCATCAGTGACAGATGCTGCCAAGCTGGTATTGCCTGCTGCTGCTTACTGTGCAGAATTTCCTGCAGAACTGGCCTTGCAGAGGAGTGGGACCATCTTTCCTGCCTTGTTTATCAGACTCCTTCTGTAATGGCACACGGTTGGAAGCTGCACGTGCCAAGAATGCTCTCCTCTTTGGGAGGAGACCCTGTGATTATTTGGCTCCTGGGCAGTCTTGTGTCAGGCTTGTTGGGGTCAGCAGCTCAGTAGAGCTGACAGACAGACACTGAAGGCTGAGACTGCCTTCCCAAAGGGCAACAGCACCTATGTCATGTCTGACCTGGTTGCTGAAACCACACCATGTTTTCTGGCAGTGCATCACTCCAGCCTGTCTGTCCTCAGGCCATCAAGTCCTGTCCCTGCTGCACAGGTGCCCGCTCTCAGCATCTCAGCAGTGTTTGTTGCTACCAATGCAGGGGCTCAGGTACCTGTCCAGTATCCAACACTCATTTCCTTATGAAACATCTGTACTCTGCAGTTTCCTAACCCCAGCATGGTCCCCTTAGAAGAATGGGGTACGAGCCTGAGGGAAAAATGACTGTCCTTGCAAAATAGTATTTGTTGTGGCAGAACAGCTGCTTCTCATGCATATTAAAATAACTCACCTGAAGAGTGCTGATGTGCATGGCATAAGGTCACCTAGTGTCAAGTCTGAGCCATATGATACTGGATTGTGTCCTAAGAACACTGCAGTCTGAGCCCATTGCGTGTAGGGTCTCCGATGGTTCTGTTTCTTGGGGGCTCCTGGCTCAGAGCAGACCAACTTCATGGCTGTCTTTAGGAAGGTCAGCTTGACAAACAAGAAATGCACAGGGGGAATGTACAGGTTATTGCTAGCATCTCAAAGCTTTGGGTGGCCCTAAGCTGTGATTGAATAAGTGGACCTGACAACAGAGAGACTGGAAGTGCTATTTGCACAATTCTGTAAGCACTCTGAGCAGTGGATCACTGATGGCACCTGCAGTGATGTATGTACACGTCACGTTAGCCTGGCTCTGAGGAGGAAAGCACCTGTAGAGGTCTCCATTGTACTGTAAATCCAGGAAATCATTCAGAACTCCTCTATGACCCAGTTAACAAACAAACAGGGGGAAAACAGAGTGCAGGTACTCATTAAAAGCTCATTGTAAGTAGTTGTTAATTATCATGACAACAATAAAATCTTGTATTACGACAAGACTTTGGCTGCTCCTACTCTCGCTGAATTGCACAGGACCGAGAAGGCTCTGTGAGAAGCAGATTTTGGTGAGCAGAAGGACATGTCACAGAACTGCCGATGCCTCTGGCTTGGGCAGAAGAGGAAGATACTGATTGTGGTATTGCTTGGAGAACAGTTCTTCCTAGCCCATTTTGGAATTGCTGTGCAGATAGAAGGAGCACCCATCCACTGGAGCTCTGGCCCAGACTCCTGGATGGAGAGCTATGTTTCACTCAGTTCATGTGCTTGTGGCCATGTAGGCAGGTGGACCCCTGCAAGAAAGGTGAGGTTGGATAGCCACAGTGAGAGGAGAACACCTCTTCTGGAGGAAGTCAGATGGAACAAGAGGAAGGAAACAGAATCCTGGGAAAGCAAAGTCATTAGACCTAAGTCCCATAAGGCAAAGCACACGTGTAGATCCTAGCCCTCAGGCCACCCACCCTGGACCCCGGTGGTTGTAAGGGAAACAGCAGAGGTGTAGCACCTGAAAGAGACCAAAAAAAGCCCACCTGGGGCAGGGCTGCTATCTTCTGGGTTTCTCATTAGTGAAAGGATGGAAATCTGTTAGCACTTTAGGTCACTTTTCCATAGCCCAAAGTCTAGATCTTTTGTCTTTATTGCTTCAGTTGGATAAATGCTCTCATAGAAAAGGAAGTCAAAATGTAGGTAGAACTAGCACAGAAAAATGTCAGTGTAATATCCCCTGTCGTGGAGTTTTCCTTGCAGCTCGTTTGTAAATGTTGGTTACGGTCTGTGTCTGGCTGTTACATCTGCATAGGAGCAGCAGTTCCCTCAGCCGCCCTGAGGCTGTTGCGTAGCCAGTCCGCAAAGATTGCTATATGGATTGATTCAGACAAATTAACATTTCAATTTAAGGAAGAAAGAAAATTAAAAATTTACCAGAGAATTTCACAAACCAGGGCAAAAGCAGTTTTAAATGCTTGCTATACAGTTCAGCTCTGAAGTTCCATCTTTTGGGAGTTTTTAATCTCTTTTTTTTTTTTTTCCCACTGTGACAATAAGGCCACCTCTGCAATTGACTAGGAGCTCTGGGATCTTTCTGCTCTGCTCAGTGCAGCTATGCTGATGCCTCTCTGTAGCTCTTTCTGAGAAAAGCACAGCCAAGGCTGCGACATGAGCAGACAGCACTATGCTTTGCAAGAGCATCTGACTAACTCAGGCAAAGCTAATTTGTTTGACATAATTTCTGTACATAATGCTATGTCTGTTTGTGTCTCATTGTTATGAAAAATCCCATGGTGAACCACATGTCAGTGACTTCTGCCAGCTGTTTGACAGAGCTCAGTGACAGATGTGAATGAGCACTGCTCCAGGAAGCTGTCCAATAAATACTAATCTCAATTTGGAAGGCTATGGGCCAACCCATAGGCTGAGCAGGTTGCTGTGGTGTCTTTGCATAACAGGGAGGACCTGGCGTGTTCAGTGCATCCTTGGTTTGCTAACCTGCAAACAGCCAGATCATGCTGTTTTTGGCTAACAGTTCTTGTGCCTTTTTCCCCTCTTCAAGACTATGTCATCATGTCATAGAATCATAGAACTACAGTATCATTCAAGTTGGAAAAGACCTCTAAGATCACCAGGTACAACCATCAACCTATCCCCTCTATAGCCATTGACCATGTCACTCAGAGCCACATCTCTGTGGATCTTGAACACTCCCCCAAGGACAGTGACTCCACCACCTTTCTGGGCAGCCTGTGCCAGTGCCTCACCACTCTTTCAGAGAGAAATGTTTCCTAACATCCAACCTGAGAAGGTTGAAGGAATGTCTGTATGAAGGATGGTGTTCAGCAAGAAAAACATGAGGAAGGTGCCACATGGCCTGTTCTTTTTGGAAATCCTCAGCATCTCACATGTTGGTTTGTTGGGTGCAGTCGCTGCAGCTCTGGCACAGCACCCTATGAGTGCTGCTGTTGATCTGCATGCCCTTACGCTGAATAACGCAGATCTAGAAGAATATCCAGCCTGCTTTAATACTGTTCTGTTTTTCCAGTAAGGAAAATAACTGCAGGCACAATTCCCAGCTGAGTGTCTGGTGGCTGTGCCATGGCATCCAATCCTCTTGTCTAACTTCAGTTCAGATCTGGGTATACACACAAAAGCAAGTCCAGTGATGACT
The DNA here is from genome assembly GCA_037305975.1 of Chrysolophus pictus. NCBI lineage: Eukaryota > Metazoa > Chordata > Aves > Galliformes > Phasianidae > Chrysolophus > Chrysolophus pictus. The sequence continues at coordinate 46,633,244 of CM074579.1, read as the reverse complement.
GTGACAGGTGGAGTGGTGGCTGTGGAAATCTCCAGGTAGGAGTTTCTGCCGATTTCTCTTGCAGATTTTTCACGGCAAGGGGCAGAACTGTGAACTTCAAGATAAGCATGAATATGATGATAAAGGTGAGTTGAGCCTCGCAAAAGTCACTGAGCTTAATGGACCTGTGAGATTTGTAACTTCCAAACTGATCCTGTAAAACAAATCAGGAGAAACTGGACTGTATGTTACAAAGCAGCAGACTCCCAAGGAGCTGTGGGACTGGAAATTCTCCTGCCCTTTCCCCTCGCCTTGTTAATGCTTCTCCTGACTTTTTTGGTGGCACGTTCGTGATTTCTCATGTGCAAATATGTTTGAATGTTCTCTTCCCTCAGGCACTTCTCAGCCATCTGAATGCCTTCCTCCATCACCAACTGCTTTTTCCATCAAGATTACAGCAGCAAAAAATGTTCTCTATGGGCTGGGTGCTCCCCTGTGCATGAAAAATATGTGCAGGAGCCAAGAAACACCAGGAGTTTCTTCCTGATTGTTCCAAATAAGAATGGGCAGTGACGCAGGCTGGGGGGACGACCTTGCACACATATATGCACGTGCTCTGGAATGGGCACAGAAGTGCCCATGAACTCAGCAAAACCATAGAGTCTGGGGGTAGCTGGACTGGGCTGTGTGGCCCTGGGTGTTACCCAGGGCAGTTTGTGCTAGGTTGACCTCTAAGTTCACTGAGGCAGAGGAAAGATACACCAGTGTGGGAAACAACTATAAACTGCTCAGGTGCACTCTTGTAATTCAGGTGCCATTTTCAAACTACAGCATGGAAAGTCCTGAAAGAGTTATTCAGGCATCATTTAGGGTTAGTTTGGTTGCTTTTTGAACCATTAAGCTTCTGTGAAATGTAGAAATTGAATGTCTCCACTGGAAGTCTTTTAAGAGAAATAATCATAAGGTGGGCATCTGGGATTCCCCTGTTAGCTCTGGCCTGACTCCCAGCCCTGCTGCAGCAAACCTCCACTGACTTCAGTGGATGTGGTCCTGGGCTACCTGCATTGTCTGCATCCTTGGATGTTCAGTCATTTCTGTCTTTTGAGTGCTATGGGATCCTTAAGGTGTATGGTTTTCTTTTTCCTTTTTTTTAATTATGAAGCACCATGGGACGTAGGAGGAGCATGATAAGAGGTGCAGCAATTCAGAGGTGGAAGTGTGTTCTCCATATTCTTGGAAGGTTAGAAACCCCAGGTGGAGGACAGAAGTATTTTTCTAAATATGGGGATAGTTTGGAAAGAGCCTGCCAAAATGCTGGTCATTTTTCTACCAGCTTCACTAGGCTTTGGAGCAGGTGGGTGGTGGCTATAACACTGGAGAATCCATGAGCATCTGCTGTGTGTGTGCTGATTCCGCCTCTCCTGTTCCTACAGAACTGACATGGAAATATACAGTCACATATTCAAGAAGTCTAATGTTCTATCCATATGTAAGATAGAGTAATTTCAATTTTAATGCCCATTTATAGCCTGTGCTGGTTGAAAGCTGAGGTGCTGACTTACATCCCAAGGATTCTGATAATATTGAATAGCAAGTTTGTCTTTAGTTTCTTGCAAAAATATCTATTCATGTAGAGCTCCGTATCACACCATGTGAAGAAAGCTCTGCAGAAAGCTTATATTATAGTGCTATATTATCCTCAAAAGAATGATGTATGGAACACCTCTTGGGAGACCACGGTCCTGAGAGCCTCATACATGCTTTGGTCTGGTTCCTGCCTTTGACTGCCAGCAATGGGTCAGACCAGTGTGCAGAGTTCTGCACTTGTGTGTGTAACAGCTGTAGCAAGGGATGCTGCACAGAGCCTCAGATGCCTCCTAAATAATGATTACTGACTGCTGCACGCAGAGGTAAAACCTCTGTTTTCAGCCAGAGCAGAAGTCAATGACACATGGAGCTTTTTCATGCCCTACAAAAAATCTTGAGCCCACAAATTAAACTTCCCAGAGAATTATAGCCTTATGCAAAATGATACTGTCATACAAATAAGAATTACAATTCCATATGATATAATGAAGATCCAGACAAGGGTTTCCACATCTCATGAGGATATGGGTAGTAGCTCCAACACAGGTCTACCTCATGTAGACCTCCCAGCTCTCCCATTTCTTGTAAGGCAACAGGCTGCCACAGTTCAGGGATCAAGGCATGAACTGCAGGCTTACCTGCATGTGCTAAGGGGGAGGAGGTAGGCATAAGAAGAAAACAAAGCTTGGTTCTTCTCTGAGAGCACCATGAAATCTCCCAGCTGGCAGTGAGTGTATCCAAAGGACAGAGTGGTGGCTACAAATTGAACCCCCACATACACCACTCCATCTGCCTTTGCTTTGCTGCCTGCCTCCTTTAGCTCTCCCACCCCCAAATAAGCAAGGGGAAGTTTCAGGTGTTAGTAATTTAAACCAAGTGGTTTTAGGAATGCTTTGCCCCTCTGCAGTTTTCATCAAATGCACTGTGTTATGTTAGCACCTGGTGGCTGCCAATTTGGAATGTTCTGTAACTGGGGCTGTACATCCTCCCACCATGGTTGCCTCCAACTCCCAGTCTCCTTTGCTTCTGAAGGCTTACGTCAGACTTTTAGGCACTATTGAGCAGTACTGTTTCTGTTTATCAATTTACCAGGTAAAGAAAAGGTGAGCAATTTTTATGCTTTAAATGCTTCTCATATCTCCCCAAGGGCATTGAATTAAATCACTTCTTAGCTAGAAGTACACTCATAGTGGATGTAAGTTAGTTTCCTCCTGATTTATCTGCAAAGCTATCTGAAGGATAGCTGAGTTCATAGGGCAATACACAGAACAAGTGCCATCAGGGCTTCACAACAATATATTGTATCACAGTATTCTGTGATATTCTTAGGATTCCCTCATGTGCTCGAGTAACACTGAATGTTAGATCAATTATTATTTCTCGAATGCTTTGCTGTTACCTGATCTTAACCTGATCACAGCTGTTGCCTGGAGCTACAGTTCCTTAAGGCACTAGTGTTGGAGCTGGGGATGTGCTGTCAGACTGCTCTGTATTAATGCAAACCCAGCAGTGGGCTATTCATGTTTGTGCTGGGAGTGACAGTTCACCAGTTTATGGGCAGATCCTTACTCACTGACCACCAAAATGTCCTCTTCTGCAACACTCAGGGAAGTCCCAAGAAAATTTTAGAGAGACAGACTTTTTCCACATGTATGTGCTAGTCTGGACACTCACGTGTCCCCATCTCTGTTTAGCTGAAGGGAAGTTTCTGTGAAGAACAAAAGGTAATGCAACAAACTAGGTAAGGCATAGCAATGGGAATTTAGAGCTGTGTAATTCCCTTGCTATCACTGAATATGGAAAATGATGACAAAAATAGTGCTTTATTTCTTTGATTCCTTGTTCTCCAGGACACAATATGAAAATGTACCAACTCCAGAATCAATGTGTGGAAGCTAGGAAGTACAATCATTGGTACATGCAATTAGAATCATAGAATCATTTGAGTTGGAGGGGACCCTTCTAGGGACATTCAGTCAACTCCCCTGCAATGAACAGGAACACCTACATGTAGATGGGGTGCTCAGATCCTCTCCAGCCTAACCCTGAATGTCTCCAGAGATGGGGCATCCATTACCCCTCTGGGCAACATGTGCCAGTGCCTCTCCACCCTCACTGTAAAAAAACTTCTTCCTTATATCCAATCTCAATCTCTCCTCTTTTCGTTTGAAACCATTTCCCTGTGTCGTATCACAACAGACCCTGCTAAAGAGTCTGTCCCCTTCTTTCCTATTACCTGTCATTAGATGCTGAAATGCTGCTCTCAAGTCTCCCCAGAGCCTTCTTATCTCCAGGCTGAACAGCCCCAGCTCCCTCTGCCTGTTCTCATAGGAAAGGTGTTCTATGTTCCATCCCTGGGGTCATTTTAGTGGTCCTCCTCTGGATGTGCTCTAACAGGTCCATTAGTAGCAGTCGTTGTGGTCAGAAATGGTCGTGCAATGTTAACAATGAAGTTTTAGTAAGAGAAAGACTTATTGCAGATGAGCATATACTAAACTGGTCTATCGTGAACTTGGAAATCCACTGCTGATGGATTTCCAGTGAATATTTACAAATTGTTAGCATCCTGTTTATGAAAACTGTAAACAATTGAAGGCCATTGCCTAGAGGCTCCAACCTTATTTAGATCTACGTAAAGGACAGTTCCCACATTTGCAATGCAGTCAGCGATGCTGGCGCGTCACATGGTTACTGCACATGGTCATCAGAGTTGCTCCAGTGTAATCAGATGCATGCCATCGTGTGCAGTGCATTGTGTAAGAGTGCTCTATGAGAGTGGAGAGAGAGAATTGCGCAGAGACCTCTTTTCTGATGTAGCTAACCCACGTGCCCTTTAAAGGGGTTGATTTGGAAAGACAGGCAATTAATTACCTTTGCATACAGTAGTCCTTCCTGGAAATTGCTCTCCCTGGTCCACACAGGGGAATGTTACGAGAACAAAGCAGTGAGGGCTGGGAGGTGTGGATGGAGCAAAAAGTTGGGCTGTTTTCTGCATGAGCTCTGCTGCCTGGCATGTTCCACCTGAGCACAGGCCATCTCTGGTGCTAGCTTAATGCTCTGTGTTGTGATTGATGTCAGGCTGCCTGTACACCTGGTTGGGCAGGGTGGATTAATCTGGGTGTGGAGCTGGAACATGTGTTATGTATGAAGGGGTGACCGCAGCTGTAGGCATGCTGCAAGTTGGTGGCTGAAACTGTCTCATCCCGAACATCCAATGCACAGCCTCTATATAGAATCTTACAAAAATTAAAAAAAAAAAAAGTTCTTTGTGTGATGCCTGCTTTCTCTGAATATCTTTCAGAGGGACCATTGTTGCTGAGGAATTGAACTGGATTCAGAAAACTAAGTGTGTTTTGTAGCTTTGTCCAGTGTTTCCCAGAGTGCATTCTTCCTCACCCAGCATTTCATCCTTAGCTTCAGCTCACACTGGAATGGAATGAGGTGGAAGGAAATCAATGTTGGAGCAAAGAGGTCCTGTGTGGGATGGAGCTCTCCACCCTTCTCAGCTATACAGAGGCCAGCAGCTTCTCCCTGCAGCTCCCCTTTGGTACTCAGCCCATGACCCAGCTTTCTCATCCCTTCCTTCTGTCCATCACTTAGAGATCATCTCCAGGGACGCTGGATACCTGAGGTTGTGTTCAGACTGCGGATGGGAGGGGAAGGTGACTGGAGGATGATTTCAGTTACTCTTGGTCATTCCCACCCAAACTCTGGACCTTTCCACATACCATGTGACTCACAGCTGGCTCTTGGAGCCGGTGATGTGAAATTCACAAAGACCAAAGAATATGGGGTTCCATTGCAGGTTGCACTAGCAGAGTGAAAATACAGAAGGGAAACATCCTGCTGAGTGCTGAGATCCTGAGATATTCCTGGCCAGCTCCTCACTCTCTAGCCACACTTGGACAGAGTGTGATGCCAGCATCCTGGCTCCAAGCAGATACAAACGAGGCTGCTCTAGCTCAGCCCAAGGGAATGCTGTGGTTTGTTTTTGCTCAGGTTGTAGGGGAGCTTCATTGGGCACTGCAGTGTCCTACTTTGCAATGTGACTGTGGTGATGAATTGGGCATCACATTTATGGGTTCCCTGGGGCGGGCTGTCTCATCATCCCTCCATGACAACACGGCTCCAATGATGGCCAGATCCCGACTGCTTTCTTTTTGGTCACTGCAGTAATAGTAATGATTAACAGTAATTATAAGAACAGTAATAGGAGTGTCCCATAATGCCAGTGGATGGGGGAATTCCACTAAGTGCATCTGCTCTCGTGCCTAGCAGCCATCACTGGGCCAAACAAATACATCACGGACCTGTGCCTCTTTCCTAGGTTCTGAGTTGGGAATGTGTGCTGGCTGATCTAGTTCCAGCGAATTGCTGTTTACTTCATCATCCCCAGCACCACGCCTCATGCTGAAAGTGCCCATCTCTGTGCACATGGCCAAGCGTGCGAGTGGCACTCACCACTGAGTCACAGACAAAATGCGGAGGCCATGGCAAGCTGTCTTCTTCCCTCTGATAGTGGCATTCAGAGCATCTTCCTTGCCCTCTGCCTTCTAGGCTGTCCACGGCAAGGATGCAGGAGAGGAGAGAAGGGCAGCGGTGCAGAGCCCACAGCTGGAGCTGAGTGCTGTGGTGAAAGCCAACGGGAGGCAGTGAGTGCAGCTGAGTCACACCACCTCGCAGCAGTGGCTCTCTCTGCCATTTCTCTGTCCCCAGAGGCTTACTGTGCTCAGAGCCATTGAGCAGAAGTGCCACGAGCTTGGCTGCCAGCAACACACTGTCATGTCATGGTGTGCTTCTTGATTGCTAACAATAAAATGCATTTAGATCACGAGGAAGGCAATTCAGAAATGTGGCATCATGCTTCTCTGAGCCTTTGCTGTATGCACGCACGAAAGTATCCGTTGTGAGACCAGGTAAAGGGGGGAAAGGCAGAATGGCTCATAGCTTAATTCTTGCCACCCACTGAGAGGAAATCACTCCTCTTCCACCTTGGTCCTACTCAGAGTCTTAACAAATAATTAGAAGCAAAGAATCCAAACTGACTAAATTCATGGATGGAACCTGGTTCAGTGCACCCTTCACACAGGTACAAATACAGGTTTGCTTAGCAGCAAGTCAAGACAGAAGCCATGAAAAGATCCTGTAAATGAAAGAAGCTGCCACCTCCTTGGAGGCGAAGGAACCACTTTGCAGAGAGCTATAATTAGGAAAGGGAAAACAGCAGATGAGCACTAAGGAGCTCTTCCTGCCGGCGGCATGTGTTGGGACACTCAGGAGCTGCTCAGAGGAATGGAAATTTCCTATATGCCAGCAGAGTGAAAACCTGCCTTTGCCCTTACCTTTCCATCTTCTGAGATGCATCAAGATAGATGGGATTTAGAGCTCTTTTGTTTGTTGTTTCTGTTTTTATTTCAATTTCTACTTAATGCTGACCCAAGAAGTTGCCCAAGAAACTACTGAATTTGAGGTGATTGTTATTTTAAACAGCAAAATGTCTTTTGTCCAGGAGCTTTGACCTCACCCTGCGTTTCCAGGAAGAGCCACTTTCAGCCTTGGGTTAGCATTTTGAACACTCATCGTTTATGGGAGATCTTGGTTGTTTAAGTACACTGGCCCTAAATGATTCATCACAGACGTAGTAGATTTGAGTCTGACTATAGAGTAAGTCTGGCTCAAGGCTTTTTCCTTACTCCATTTCCTGCAGTCTATCTCAAGTATGGATCCCAAGTAGGTATATCCCTTCTTACAGTATTTGTGGTCATAGTTTTCACCTTTTTATTTCTCATATAAAGTTATCCAGTGCTTCAAGACAAGGTTGTGATTTTCTTCTATTTTCAAAAACACTTTCTAACAGAAATATGTTGCTTTTGGAAATAGGTGGTATTCTCAACAGACAAAAAGCAATGCAGATCACTAGCCAGAATGGCAGTGTGTAAAACTGAATGTGGGTTTTACAGAAAGTAGGAGTCATCTGTCATGTATGGATTTGGTTATGCAAGAACACATACATAAAGTGATAGTTCACTATTAGGAATTCACCTGTATTCTTCTACAGCCAATCACCATGAAGAAACGCATTCTCAAGCAAAGGAAAATGTACATCTAACTTCTGCTTTTCCCCTTGGATTCATGGGATGTAATTAATCTGCCTTACATTGGATCCATTGGTGCAGGAAGGTGCTACCCAATGTGAAGAGTAGCAACTGGAACTTAGAGTGTGTACAGGCAGTGTCCAAAGAGGCACCTCCACGTAGTGGAAGAGGATGGTGAAACGTGCAAGTGGGGATGGCTGATGTGGAAACATACACCACAAGACAGAGAAAATTACACAAAGATGAAGCAAAGATTTGTATGTGATTCTTCTTGCCCACAAATTCAAATCTGAAAGAGGAAATTCCAATGAATGGCTTCAATGGTGTCAGCGTTACCTGGTATCTGGATACCGGTATAGAACTATAATTAAATGCTCTCTTTTCAAAGGATAAATCACACAGGAATTTAAGGGTGAAATTAATTATAAAGTGGAAGTTCTGCAATGATGTTGCTTTTAAGGCATCCTGGAAAATGCCCACATGCAGAAACGTTTTTCTATGATTGCAATTACTTCCTTTACTCACTGTGAGCCCCAAAAGAGCAGACAATAAAGTCCTTAATAAAGGGGATCAGCCCTAATTAAAGAAGCAACAAAAGCAGTCATGTGGCATCAGAAAAGCTACCACCTGCTCACCCTAATGCAATGAAGTGATCGTATTGGGGCCATAGTGCTGCAGGGACAAAAATGGACTTGGGAAAAGATTCAGGTTACATTGTTCCACTTCCTCACGGAGTGAACTTCGGTTCCACGCAGCTATTTTGGTGCCCAATCTTGCCAACTCTTATGTTTGCATAGTTAACAGGTTATGCTGACGTAATGCAGTAGTAACACATTGAGCTTTTTACTTTCAGCATCTCCACGCTTCTGTGGATCCAAGAAAGTGCTCCCAAAAAAAGCGGAAGCAATGACTCATAAGTACCAGATCTGTTCCCAAACTCCCCAAATTAATGTGTTTTTTAGAACTGAAACCTGAGCATGGAGACATGCTTTATCATGTTCTCCAGTATCCTCTGTAGTGAACTCTGTTGTATTAATAACACTTGTGCAGTAGAGAAACTATGAATACTGGAGTTATCAGCTATTTGATTGCACCTTGCTATCAACAGTCACATTCCTTGCACTATGAGGTAGGCTTATCAGTTCCGTACTAAATAGGGTATAACCTTACCTTTTTTTGATGAAGCAGGTAATGGTGTTGCTTTAAAAGGAAAAGAAACAGCTCCCACTGCTGAGCAGTTCAGGCAAAAACCATCTCAGACACATGTACAGAGAGATGTGGGTGGTGTATCCCCCAACTCTGATGGCATGGGCAACGAGGTCATGCTTCACCTAGCAATGGAGTGCAGCAACGGCCTTCAGCAGAACACAGGAAGGACTAAACCCGGCCAAGTGCTGGTCAGTTGGCACAGCAGCTGCCCACGTTGCCAAGCGCTGGAGGGGCACTGTGCCCTTCAGCCATCCCAGCAGGTGGAGGTGAGGTGCTACATTCCTGCGGCCTGTGCTGGAACCTAATGGACCATTTCTGCACCTAGCACCCAAGCTCATGGCACGCGTGGGCTGAGGGGTGACGGGAAATGGCAGCAGAGAGGAGACTGGGGAGGGCAGCGAGTTTGTGGCTGCCTGCCCCTCGCTGTTGGTCAACGTTTGGCAGTGCTAGGGGTATGCTGCATCCCCAGGCCCCATCCTAGCGGTTCTGCACCCACCTGCACTGGCCTAGCCCCTCACCATTATACACGGCCCCAGCAATGTTGCGCTCAGCCGTGGCCACGAGTCCCCGGACCCGCTTGGCAGCCCGTTTTACAGCCAGGAGTGCCACCGCAGCAATGTTTGCTGAAAGAGAGATTATGGCAGCACGTGCACCGGGGGGTGGAGTCCGGGCCGAGGGTACCCCCGTCCTCCTCGGGGCATCGCCTCCAGGCACGAGGGGGCGGGAGGAGGCGGAATGCTCTGCGGGAGGAAGCGGCGGGGTCGGGCACCTGCTCCGAGACCGGCCGCGTTTCATCACCGTAACGCCCCGCCTCTCTGCCGCACATAAAGACCGGGACGGCGCGGCCGCCCCACAGCGCTCCGCAGCTCTGCCGCCGCCTTCTTCCCTCTCCTCCTCTTCCTCCTCTCTGTCAACCCGATAGCGATGGACGCCGGCAGCCCGTGGACCCGCAGCCTGCTGCTCTTCCTCGGTGAGTGCGTGGGATGTTGGATGTGCGGGGGTGCGATGTGACGGGGGCAGGTGTGTGCTCGTTCCCTTCTCCCTGCTTTGTCCTCTCGTCCTGTCCTACTGCTCTGGGTGAGCTAAGTGCTGGGGCCAAATAGGGGGGCTTCTGCTTGCCACAGAACAGACCGTTGGCCTTGCCACTTCTCCCCTGTTTACCCGGAGTGAGCACCTCTCGCGTTGCATGTGCTCCTGACAGCTGGCACCAAACAACGCATCTTTATAGCACCCGGAGTCTCAGAGCACACAGCTGATCACCACCCTACAGTTCCACTGGGGCTATGAGGAGTGACCCTTTGGGGTGATGCACACTGTGTGCAGCAACACTTGAGACAGGGCTGAGACCTGCAGCACTCACTCTGTCCTCATCACAGAGCACATTCTCATGCCTGCAGTGCTGGGCCTCAGGCTCTGAGGCAATGGGGCATCAGTCCCAAGGCCAACCCCAAGACCAATTGCAGAAGGAGTTTCTGTCTTTCCTCTTGGCCAGGTTTTCCATAGGGCTCGTGGCTCAGCTGCTGCAGTGACAGCAGGTTAAGCGTCTTTTAGTCTGTGACTCAACTGTGCTTTGCACACAGCTGGCACTGGAAGGAACTGGTATGTCTTCATGGATTTGTGTACAGATTGATGTATTTCCGGGGCAGGCACAGAATCTAATGGTAGGGGACAGATTAGTCACAGTGAGGTGGCCTCATAGCAAGTGCTGGGAGCACTTCACTGCCTTTCTATCCCAGGTCAGCAGTCCAAACAGAACTCCATGTTGCAGCTGGGAAATATGTCTCCAGCTGATCGCTGCTGTAGTGCCAAGCTCAAGAGCTTCACTGCCCTAAGGCAGGACTTAACTTCAGTGGCCATCATCAGCTCCATATCCAGGCTGTCACTGGCTCAGGGGAACTTTGTGGTTTCCTGTGTCATGCCTGAGCTGACTGCAGAGGTCTCTGAACCTGGAGATACAGAAGATGGCAGCAGGTGGTGTATCTGATTGGAAGCAATAATGAATGTCTCCTTTCCCTGCAGTGTAGGGCCCTCTGTCCCATGCTGGGAACAAGGGTGGTGTGCGAATCCAATCATAGGTGTGCAGGTCTGCACGGGGGTGGAAATGGTGCTGAAATGACTGGTGCACGTAATAGATAATTATCTGAGTTATCTCTTCTTAAGGGTAAGTCCTGGCCCAGAGTTCAAGGGGATCGTGTGGGCACTGCAGGAGTGATGGTCATCACATGCAGGCTGCTGTCTGCAGAGCTGCTTTAGGGCATCTGTGTCTCTGAGTGCAGTTCTGAAGTCATAGATGCAATATGCAACATGATGAAGTGCAGACACTGCTTCCAAGAGACATGCACAGATGCTTCAGCTCATTGCCCTAGGGGAGATTTATTTGGATCTCTCTCCTTACCACCTTACACGGAGTACAGAGGAATGGGGGGCAGAGAGGGCTGACAACATCTCCTTTACAGGTGGGAAGAGCAGCTTGTGTCCCTGGCATGTCTCATCCCAGGAAGAGGAGTGTTAGGCTTGTGTTTGCTGGGCATGGCCATACAGCCAGCACAGGTACATCCCACCTAGGGCACTAAGCAGAAGCAAGGTGTTATATCCCAAGCATGAAGATGGGGAGGTGTGCTCTCCCTGCAGTGGTTAAAATTGGCTCAAATGTCCCCTTTCCCAGGACATGTGTTCAGTGTACATGGATAACCCAAACTGCAGAGGTGCTGGTGTGAGGGCTGAGTTACACAGCCACATGTTGAAGTAGAGCAAGCCGTTAGCAAGGCTTTCATGGTCAACCCTATGGTTCTGTGATCCTCACCTGGAGCACAGGCACCCCACCTGGCCTTTACTGCTAGAAGGGCTTGTTTGGTCTGACATGGCCTGGAGAGGTGTGTGGTAGGGCAGAATGGTTCACTGCAGAAAGATACGGAAGGTGATGCACTGAATTTGGATGGTGGTGGTATTAGTGCTCACAGAGCCTTTGAGACGGGCTGACCTGTGTTCCCTGCTCCTTCTACACAAAGAAGGCCTTAGGCAGTCAGGTGGACTCTAAGTGTGTGAAACCAGATAGTGGGAATCCAGCTGGATCCATCCCCCAAGTTAAATGGACTGAGGCCCACCAGGGAGATGTCACCTGGGTACCGCTGTGCTTGGCACTTCTTTGGTAGTGAAACCCAAGTGACAAGCATATGGGGGGAGCACAGAGGTGCCAAATGTTAAATAGCATTAGGGAGCTTTGTGCAAGTGAATCAGTACATGGCCGGTGATCTCTGGGACGAGTCAAGCCAAATCAAGTGATGATGGGGACCTAGCATCCCTCAGGAACCTAACAATTCCCCAATTGAATTGGTGTGAATCTTGCAGAGAGACTAGTTCTTGGTTCCATATGTCCTGTATGTCCCTCATCCTGCAGCTGGAAGCCACAGTAGCCGACCCAATAATTACCATAACACATCACCTCTGGCAAAGGCTGCAGGAATCTGAGGAGCCACTCTCTATCTTTTGTTCATCCTTCATGAAGAGCCCAGCAAACTGCAGTAATACCCCCATTCCAGAAACAGAGTTAATTGTAGAGTGATACCCGCAGGACCTGATCACGTATTGCGTGCTGGCGGCATAGCACTAGCATTCCTGAGAGGCATTAATAAATACCAACAACCTCATTTCTGTTATCTTGTACCCTGCGCAGTATTTACTTAGTGAACAGCAAAGGAATAAAAATATAAATACCTCTCCCAGGTCCTACGTTTGATATACATCACTTGATAACTATTCTGGGAAAGGTCTTTCTCTGCTACTGCAGCATGTGGATCCCTAATCCTCCAGCAGGATCCCCCTCCCACTGATGTCAGAGGAAAAATATGTGCATGGGGGAAAGGGCAAAATGTAATGGTGCAGAGCAGGAAGGACTTTGCCCAAATGTCGAAAATACTGCTGGGTGTCAGCAAATACCACACCTGTGCTCTAGCCTCTGGCCTGTGCCTGCAGTCAGGTGGAGGTTATTAGCTGCTGGGATGGGGCAGGCTTTGCTCAGCTTTGTGTGTCTGTCGATTACGGTGTCTAGTGTTTTGTCTCCATTGGTGCTCTGAGCACAGAGAAGGGCTGACCTGCCTCTCAGTTGTACTTCTAGTCCGCCTTGGTTGGGGTTTCTCAGCTATGTTCTGGTATCTGTCCAACAGAGAGCTTTGGACTAAAAAGGAACTGCTCAGATCACACTTAGGTGGAGGAAGCATGCAAGCCAAAGCAGAAGTGTGTAGGCTGAACAGAGACCTTCTGCTGGCTTAAAACCCACCTACCCAACCACCAGCTGCTCCTGAGGAAATCTGTACTGAACACAAAGTGCTGTAAAAAATAAATAAAAATTAAAAGAATAATAATAATAAAAAAAAATCCCACCCTGAAAGTAAACTTTCAGGTCCTGCCCTGTCGGAGTGCGAGGCAGCTCCTGCTGAGTCATGTAACAGGAGCAGCTGTCTCTGGCACACTCCTCTATGGTCCCTCATGTCACTGCTCTGTTACTGTGGCTCTGGTCGGGTGCACCCAGTCTGTGTCCTTTCTCTAAAGTCCTGTGGTAACCTGGCTGTGTAGGAAATGTATTTAGGACCAAAAAAAAAAAGTTCTGTCCATCTGAGGTGGATGTTCTGCCTTTCTAGCATCTAATTGAATAGCATCTTAAGGGATGCCCTGGTGATCACCCAGAAATGGATGAGCTGCATAAAATTCCTGAATCGCTGTACATTTAGCAATGAGGGGTAATGAAGCTTTCTAATAACTGGAGTTGGAGTGATCAAGAAACTATGAAGGCACATTCCATCTATTAGCTATGCAGGAGCTGACGAGTTAAAGGAGGCAAACAGCCCAAAGACATCAACTGCAGGTTGCTGTGGCATGGGGCTGGTAGCTGAACAGGTTCGGTGTGAGCACAGCAGGAATGTTCCCGAAGTGTATTCATGCTCAGCTGGGATGAGCCTTCATTGCTTCTTGTGGGCTAGTCATGGAGCCTTTAGATCCTTCTTGGAAATGTTCATTCAAATACTGGAATGCTTGTCCTGTCAAAACGCGTTATAGGCTGCACCTGTGGGGGAAGGGAAGGAGGGTCCCTGCTCCCTAGAGAAATGCAGCCAGATTCCTCTGCCTGCATGCTGCAGTCCCTCCCAGTGTGGCAGGTACCCACAGCAGGCCTGCTGAACTGCAGTTCTTAGAATCATAGAACCGCAATGATTGGAAAAGACCTCTAAGATCACCAAGTACAGCCCCAACCCATCCTCACCATGCCCACTAACCACGTTCCTCAGTGCCACATCTCCACAGTTCTTGAGCATCTCCAGGGGCAGTGACTCCACCAACTCCCTGGGCAGCCCATTCCATTGCCTCACCACTCTTCTTGAGAAGAAATGTTTCCAAACATCCAGCCTGTATCTCCCCTGTTGCAACCTAAGGCCATCGCCTCTCATCCTCTTCTTGCAGTACTGTGGGTGGTGGAGGAAGAACAGTGGTGTCCTCATTTCCTCCCAAGGCCCTCCCCAGATGAGTGACACTGGCCCATGACCTGTGAGTGGGTTGACATCTCTTGAATCCAGTGAGCAGAGAGAGTTTGGGGTCTCATGTTAGCTCTTTTCAAATGGGCTTTCATTTGAATAGTGGAGAGGAGTAAGTGCAGGAACTGGCCAGCATTTCAGGCAGAGTGCAGCAAGGCTGAGGGAGCTGTCTCCTGCAGAAGAGCAGCTTTGTTTTGATCTTCCTTTGGACAGAACGTGATGGGTGCTGAGCCTAGCCGAGTAGTGACCCTCACAGCATGCTGCAGTACTGCCATGCTGACCGCTGGGTCCTGGGAAGTCCTCTGCCCAGGGACTGCCATGACCCCAGGAGTTCTCCACGTTGATCACTTCCTGTGATGAATGCAGGCTTGTCATGCCAATGCGTAACTGTATGCAACAGGAACCTTATTCTGACTTTATTCTCTCATAGGTTACCTATTGCAAGCGGTCATGGGCACAACAGTGATCCCATTATGTGCGCCTGGTGAAATGGAAAACTGCACGACAGCATTAGGTAAGTGTTCTCCACAGCTCTCTTTGCAAACAACAAGTCTTTGGTTGCCGTCTTCCTCAAGCTGGTGGCCTCACAGAGTTGCCCCTGGAAAACACTTCAACTCTACCCATGGGTTACTGCTGAACCACGTTCCCAGCATACCACAGAGTGTTTGCTGATGTTGAACATGAACCTTCTTAAGGCCTGTGTTCTCTTTAATATCACTGTTCAGCATAGTATCTGTGTCTTATGATGAGAATTGCTGTGAAAGCAGAAATACATGATGTGGGACTTGTAGGGGAAGAGTCAGTGTAAGTCCAACTCTATCCAAAAGGCTCACCTGCTGCAGGGCCCACTGCATTGCAGCTCTGTTGGTAGCCAGGCTTGTTGGACACGTAATGCTTGCGCATTGTTTGGGAAAGGGAAAATGAAACCGATCAGATGCTAACTAAATCTCTCTGCAGTCCAGACAGAGAACAGTCCTCGGGTGGCTCAAGTTGGGATAACCAGGTGCAAGCCTGAAATGAAGGACTACTGTTTCCACGGACAGTGTGTGTACATAGTGGATCTGGATGAGCACTATTGCAGGTAAGGACCAAGGGCAGTGCGCCCTGCAGCCTCCCTGATGTAGTCTTTGGGATTAACTGCTCGTGGATCTGATCTTGGTGACACTTAGGGGACCACCAATCCAGCCAAGTGTTTAAATACTCACAAGAACTTAAAGAGAAGCAGTGTATCTGTAAGAGACCACAGCTGGATTTAAGCAAGTATGAAGCATATGAGCTGGCTGCAGTGAAACTGGAGTGAGAGTCTGAGACAAGTGAGGTTAGTCACCAAGCCACCATAAGCACGGCACACTCACTGTGATGTTCCTCCCATTGCTCGTCTTCACGTACAATAGCAAGAGGTCCAGATTGCAGGCAAGGCAGTGAGGTCTCTTCTGAAAAATGGCTCTCTGGACACTTTAAGGGTTATTCCGCACTTACTTGAAGGATTTGCATTCTGAGACCCGCAAGGGGTTTGACTCTAGAAGTTGGAATTGCTTGTCCCTAAGGAAACAGCCAGCAGCACAGCATGCTTTGCAGAGTGCTGAAATGTAACCCTGTGGCAGTTTCTCCAATTATGTCTCCCTTATCCTCAGGTGTGATGTAGGCTTCTCCGGTGTCAGATGTGTGCATTCAGAACTCGTCCGACAGCCCCTCAGTACGGAGTATGTGGCACTGACAGTCATCCTCGTTCTGCTTTTCCTCATCGCCATCTCTATCGCAGGCTACTACATCTGCAGGAGGTAAGAGCATTTCCTTCGTGGTTTGGCAGTGTGCATATAGTAAGATGTCCAGTTGGACAGTGGTACTTATACCCACTTGATTGCATGGAGATAGTTTGAGGAAACCTGCTGGCATGATCAAAAAAAAAACCATGTATTGACTGTATAACCCAAATGGAAGGCTAGGTCATGCTGAGCGCAAGTATCTGCAGATGCTCTCTGACCCTGTTGCATCACTGAGCAGGTTGGTTCTCCTGTCATAGAGAATGTGTTGAAGTAGATGAAAGAGCAGGCAGGGAGTGGGAAAGCTCTAGTTTCTTCTCTTGGTAATGCCATTTCCTTGGTCATCAGGAACTGTAGATCAACTGGATAGAATCGTGGAATCATTAAGGTTGGAAAAGTTCTCTAAGATCATACAGCCCAACCATCCACCTACCATCAGTACTGCGCACTAAATTGAGTCCCTAAGTACTACATCTATCCTTCCATTAAACACTTCCAGGGATGGTGATGCCACCACCTCCCTGGGCAGCCCCATTCCAATGCCTCACCACTTTCTCTAAGAGATTATTCTTAATATCCATCCTGAACCTCCCCTGGTGCAACTTGAAGCCATTCCCTCTTGTCCTACCATAGCTAATGCTATCTGCTGTGCTGTGGTGACTGTGCCATATGGAAAGCATTGTTTTGCCAGCTGCAGCGCACATGGAACAACAATTGCTCCACCAACAGACACAAAGGCAACAAGAATTGTTCTTTGTGCTAATAACTAATTGCAAGGTGCAGTCAGAGAGCCAAAAGGCAAAACGGCTGCAGAGGGAGATCTGAGTCTCAGAGATCTGATAGGTAGGTGGTAGCTGCCTAAATTCGTCCTCCTTGCCTGAAGTCTTCATGGCACATCTAATCTCAGAGAAGATAACATCATTGGTTGGGGCACTCAGCCCCAGTGCAGTCAAGGATGCAGCAGGATTTCACAGCCCATTACCAGCAGCGAGATTTCAATGTAGGTGTGAAATCTTCAGGGCTAAGCTTATACATGAGGCCCTGCATGCAAGTTATCTCAGACCTAGACATAAGCACAAGCAGAGCCCAGCTGCTAGAGTTGGAACAAACACAAAGAGGTCATGTTGAGTTCTGTCTTCCTCCTTCCCTCTATTTGTTCCTTAAAAAGCCCCTTGGAATGACTGGCTTTCCAGAAATGACACCTCTCTCTGTTCTCAGGTACCGAAACAAGAAGAGACACACCAACACTAATGAGTACAAGGAGGTTGGTGCCCTGTAGAAGAAAATGTGACTTCCTGCAGCATTTTGTTCACCTGGACAGACTTTGTGGCTCCCCATCTATTTAAATGTTATTTTTATTAACAATATTTACAATATTTATATCCTTTTACAAATTTCAATTGTTTGGTGATCCAATCAGTATAGGTCAAGTATTTTGTTTGCAGTGTTTTATTTTTTTATTAAATAATATTTCTTGAGAACTCCACGTCAGAGGTTCTGTGCAAAAGAGATATATTTTTGTAAAAAGTCGTCTTCTTACTCTGAAGAGTAATTTTATATTTATTCTTGTGAATATGCTCAAAACAATTTTGCACCTGTAAATAAAAGTTCTCAACAAAGTCATAATGTCTGTGTGTTTCGATCAAAGCTAAGCTTGGTTGAGATGTTGTAAAGCAAGAATGCTACTGCAGAAGGTGCCATGCCTGTAGGGAGAGCTGATGCTCACCCAGCAGATCGCAGAGTCGCCTCTTTTTCCATCAACTTAATTGCTGTCCTGTCTTAACTGCTCTTGAGGTCAAGCAAATGAAAAGGGTGCCTGTCCTTATTACTGGACGACATCACGAAAAACAGTTCTAAGTGAACTTGAAGGCAGCAGGACTTAGGCCTGTCTTGTGCCATCCTATTTCTGTGTCAGCCTGTCCTTGACTGTCACCAAAGGGACCAACGAGCTCTTTTACACTCAGCAAACCAATAGAAGAAGGGCAGTTGTGTCAAGGCTTTGAGCTCTTGCTCAAGTGGTCCAAGGACCCAAGGAAGTTGGGAGGTGAGGTGGGATGGATTTTCCCAGTGCCCTGACATGTGGCCAAACCCTTTCCTTCGGAAAAGATGAGTCACTGAAATGACAGCTCTGCTTCTCCCCAGCTCAGTACTCACTTCCTGACCTTGCCTTACTTTCTCTGTTATCTTCCCACTGATGAGCACCAAAGCAAAGGTGTGGTCAGGCAGAGCCAGGCTGCAGTGGAACAGCTCTGCCCGGATGGAACAGCTCTGCCCAGGTTCTACCTGCTTTTGTAGTGCTTCTCCTCCCCAGGTGCCTCAGTGGGCAGTGCATGCAGCAGTGAGGAGGAAAGAGGTCTGCTTAGCAACACAAAGATGCAATCTGAGCACAGTCCAACATTACTCATGGCAGATCTCTCTGGCAGTGCGTAGCAGGAGAGCCCTGATGGCTTCCAGGGCTGTGCTTAGCACCAAGGCACTTCTTGTGTGTGCTTTGTCCACCTTCCAGCACTCATGGTCCCTCCAGCAGAAGTACCACCAACTCCTGGAGCCTCTGTATTGAGGCAGTACAAGTCTCCCTGGTACCCAGTTAGAAGAGCACCGTAGGTCAATCCCTGCTAATTGGGTGATGTGTCACAGGCCCTTATTATATGCTCCTCAGCTTTTCACTTCCTCTCTCCTTCTCTTGTAATGTCACAGAGGAACCTGTTCTGCCGGGTGACAGCTGATGGCAGCCACAGCCCCATGCTTGCACAGCCTTCCCTGGTGGGAACTATTTTTTTACATCTAACTTTGAGCTGACTGCCTTAGTTTGGCTTGGGCTTTCCCCACCTACCTGTTGCTCATCTCAATCCCAGCCCATAGCAGCCCTTCAAATCCTGTATTTTCTTCCCTCCTGCATACGATTGAGCAAGCGGTGAGCTCGAGGTTGCATACCGGGCTGCCAGCTCACAGCGTGCCAGCCGGACTGTGGCTACCAGCCCCGCAACCGCATGGCTGGTCCTCTGACACACCCGGGTAATTTCTCTCTGAGAGTGAACCTCCCTCATTCCTCCCATGGTTTCTGCTGGCACCACCTCCATCTCTCTGGTGCAGGCATGCAACTCAGGAGGCCGACCTCTCTCTGGCCGAAGGCTGTCCTGCCTTGCGTACTTCATGGTAATGTCACTGGCGGTGCTTCGACAGTCTGAAGTCTCTGTGAGTCATGTGTCCCCCCAGCGGGTTTCCTCGCAGTGTGTCAGCCAGCGATGCCACCGGTGTGCCGAGAACCAGAGGAAGACTCACTGGTGATCCTGGCTTACATCACAGGGCTGGAGGATGTTTGGAGGGCTGGTTGTCAGCTGCACAGAGGCAAGTCTGATTGCACGGAGTGCCTCACCTCAGTACTGCTCGTGAGAAGGGCAGATTTGGGGCACAGGGAGGAGGGGAGCTGAAATGGGCTGGAAAGGCTTACAGGTCACGCATTCATTGCACATCTGGGCTGGGTCAGCTGCAATCATCTTTGTTTGTGATGAAGAAAGGATGGATGGGTGGATGGATGGAAGGATAGGTGGGTGGATGAATGGAGGGAGGGAGGGAGAGATGGTTGGAGGGAGGGATAAATGAAGGGAGGGAGGGAGGGATGGATGGGTGGAGGGAGGGATGTGTGGATGGATGGATGGATGGATGGATGGATGGATGGATGGATGGATGGATGGATGGATGGATGGAAGGAAGGAAGGAAGGAAGGAAGGGAGGGAGGGAGGGAGGGAGGGAGGAAGGAAGGAAGGAAGGAAGGAAGGAAGGAAGGAATGAGAGAAGGAATGAGAGAAGGAAGGAAAAGTGTGTAAGTTTGATCTTGCAAAAATAGTCATTATTCTTTTAATAAAGCTGGCCAAACCTAAATTACTCTAACACTCCCATTACATAATTCCATCCAGTGTGATTAAAAGCTTTCCCAGCAAACTGGGAGATTAAAACAATTGGCCAAAAAAATATTGAGAAATCTCTCTGCCCCACCCTGGTGGCTGCTGGTCTGATCCTTCAGATTCAGTCAGCAGAGGTAATCAAGATGTTGGTATGAAAAGCAGCAGGAATTTAGGAGAAGAAATGCAATAATGATCCAGCAGGAGCTTCAACATGGAGCCACTGTTGGATGTTTGCTAGTGGTCCTGTGACGGTGGCTTTTTTTGTTCTGGTTTTTCAGGCTGATGGTCAGTGCTCTTTATTATAACGGAAAACTGAGGTAGTTGTATAAGCCACATATGAATGAGGAAGAAAAGCCAGTTTAGCTGCTTCTTCCAGAACTGCTGTCATTTAGGCAGCAGAGGATGGGGAAACAGGGCTTTTTTTTAGCAGATAAGCTAGCTAATGGTAGATGAATCTCCATTGGGATGCATGAAACAAGAAGCGAGTAAACCAACAGCTTGCTTCTGAGAGGGAGACAGTGGAAACCAGCCCAAAGAGTTAAAATAAGGTATCAGAAAATAAGCAATAATAGGGTTTAAATAAGGGCAAGAAAAGTTGGTGAGACATCTTATTGTCAAAAGGACACCATAATAAAATGAACAGCAAATGGGAGAACTCAGTGCCTTTCAAAATTGATGCACCTTCGATATTCCCAATCCAACCAGCCCATACATACCAATAACAAGCATCTTTGAAACAGTGGTGCAAGAGGCAGCAAGTTTCAGCGCTTGTAGGAAGATTGCCAGGAAGACAGGAGCACTTTAGTGAGCAAGGTCAAATGCTGGAAGATCTGATTAATTTACACCAGCAGGGAAGTCTGGGCAGAGGGAATGCAAACCATCATTTCCCAGGCAGTGCTGAGAGAGATGCTCACAAACCCTTCCCACACCATCTCCAAGAGCCTTCTCCCTCATAACATGTTTTGGAATGGAAGAAAACACTGCAACCAAGGGTATTCCAGACCCTCAGCAGTTGAAAGGCTAAGCTAGAAAGGTTCTAATGATATCAAATCAGACAAACATAAGGAAAAGTCTTTCCTTAATCATTATTCCTGAACAGCTGCGACTCATAAATCTCCTGCCACTGGTTCTGTTCCCACCTAGTGGTCACATCGCAGACTGCCATCTCCCATTGCAGATCCTAATCCCTTGACGTGGGGCATCGTGCTGTGCACAAGACCTCGTCCTTTCACCAGGAGCCAGCTGGCAGAAAAGAGCAACATGCAGAAATCTCTTGTAGAAAAGGAGCGTTTTGTGCCCCAAACAGCAGAGAACATTCTGAGCTCACCGAATAAAGGATACATTCGTGTCCACCAAGAAAATCAGTTCTAGCATTATGTCAAAATTTGTAGCATTGCCAACTCCACATGGAAAAAATGATTCTAAAATTTCAGTGTAACACAAAATGGAAATTGAAGCTGGAAAGTCAGACTACCCCATAGGCACAGACATGTGGCTGCAGTCCACTCTGATCTGACATGCATTTCCAATGGCCTCCCCCATGTGCTCTGTCCCTGGAGCAGCCAAGGGATCAGATTACTGATATCTCCCAGATAAGTCTCATCTTCCCAAGCCTGGGCCTGGCAGCAGATCTCTGGCAGCCACCAAAGTCTTGTTCCTCAAGGCTGCGGGTGTCCCGAAACTCAGCTCATCCTCAGCAGAGCCTAACAGCGATGCCAAGTGGAATGATAAATTTTAGGCATCTCACGGACAAGCTTCCTGCAAATTCATCCACTTCAAAACAAACTGCTCAAGCTCACAGTCTGAGAATGTGGGAGTCATTGTGTCCTTCCAGGGTTTGGCAATGGGCTCAGACAGGAGTTGCTCGGCCCACCGGTGGCACTCGAATAGTGACAGCACTGAGTCTCCTCTCTGCATTGATGGAGTGATGCCTCCCATGCAGATCCAGCCTGGACCAGGGGGTGAGGGCAATCACCCAGCAGGGCTGACAGCACAGCACTCCAGGTCTGCATCTGTGGGGACATGTCAGGAAAATGTGGACCTCCCATTTAGCAGTGGGAATGGGGTGGAGCTTGTGTGCAAATAGCATCCACAGAGGCATTTTTAACATTCAGTGCAAGTCGCTGTGACTGTAGGCCCATAAGGCCCCGGAGTGCCTGGATTCAAGTCCATTCAATTCCCTCCAACACACTTAATGTGTTTGCTTACCATGGCACACAATGTACAATACGTAACACCTGCAGAATGAAGTACTTGGCACTTGTGTATACTGAATATATATACTGTATACTGAAACATGACTCTCTAATGAAAACTGTATGGCCATTCCTGAGTTTCCATACAAAGCCTTGTGCATGTTTTCCAGTTCAGCCCATTCTTTTAAGTGTTTTTAATTTTATTTTCCAGCATTCCACTGATTTGGGTGGAAATGTCTTTCTGGCTACAGTGCTCTGCAGAGTCTATTGTTAATTCCTAATAGAATTGTTAACTGAGGATTGTTAAATCCTCACAGGACAAAGGAACCTGTTTCAAACTAAAAGAGAGTGGGTTCAGATTGGATGCAGGGAAGATGTATTTTTCAGTACGAATGTTTAGGCACTGGCACGGGTTGTCCAGAGAGGTGATGGAAATCCCATCCCTGGAGACATTCAAGGCCAAGCTAGGTTGGGGCTCTGAGCACCTGTTGTAGCTGTAGGTGTCCCTGCCCATTGCAGGGGAGTTGGACGAGGTGACATTTAAGGATCCCTTCCAACACTAGTGATTCTGTGATTCTATTACTCAATGATTCTAAATATTTAAATTCTAAAATATTTTAAATTTAGACCAATTTAATTAAATTCTCTCTTTTTCTATAGAAATATGTTCATTCCAGGCAATTTCAGCAAGCATGGAAATAACTTTCTGGTGTTAAGAATGGAAGAGACTGTTCATACCATTGAAGCAGGTATGTCTTGAACAAAGATGTCAGAAGACAGTATTCAGGGTGGGGGAAAATCTTTCACCAAAGCTCTTACATTAGAGGACACCTCTGTAACACACCAATGCCAACAAGTACAAGAACTTTCAAGAATATGGGCTTTTCCTAAACAAAAGCAGAAGGAAATGAGACTGTGCTTTGGAAGCCTCCTTCATGCGTGATTGTGCCATCTTTATGCAAACAAGGCCTTACTCACGCGGTGTCTCAGCAGCCCTCTGCTGGGAAGGCACTGGCTCCATGCTCCAGCCTTCTGGGGACAGATGCAATGCAAAGGAAGAGGGGACACGAGGAGCACTGCTGATACATGGATGTGTGTGGCTGGAGGCAGCCAGCGTCACGGGGCACAGGAGCTGCAGCCAATTCAGGCACTGCCAGCACAATGGGATTCCAAGGAAGCATAACAAACTGCTCATGAAGTAGAGTGTTCTCCTGAGCTTCTTTGCTTACTCATGGTCTGTGAAAAAAAAAAAAAGAAAAAAAAACAACCAAAAAAAATACAAAATCCAGAGCAACCTACGTAATCACTGTTGTGCGTAAGGAGGCTTGCCCGGGCTTTGTTCTGGGGAAAAAATCCCGCTTTGGCAAAGGCGAGAGGAAAGGAATTTCTAATTGCTTTGGGCTTCTCTTTGTGATTCATTGTTTTTTCACACAAAATGACTTCATGTAGGTAAAGAAAATTCACCACTGATGCGCCAGTGGGAGGGCACTGGGAAACACTCAGCTGTCGCATGACGCTACCGATGCCAACCCCATCCCAGTGATTCAAGTAAAAAGCTGAAAGTTCTGCTGCACCTCCAAGAGAGAATTCCCAAATGATTCTCACATGTACTTCATTTCTATAATGGAAATAACCCATGACATGGAAGGAAAACATCAGCTATTTTGGTCACGCACTCCCAGTCCTCATGTGAGGTGGGCGTCCCCCAAAATGCTTAGCAGTGTGTCATTCATTCACATGCTCTGTGCTTTCAAAGGGGCTGATAACACAACCCCGTGGTGACTGTATGCTCAAGTCACTGAAGTAAGAAATATGATGTGGTATTCACCTCCATTAAGAGACTCAGTTATCCAATCCATCTCTTGCAGCTTCTTTTGGCACCATTGTGCTCCATCTGGGATGGATTTCCACAGCCAAGGTCCTTCTGAGGCAGCCTGACACCTATCCCAAGTGATGGCTGTTCTTTCTGTGCAAAGCCACTCCAAGGAACTTTGCCTTGTACTGTGGCTACAAGAGGTTGCCCCTCTGCTGTGAAAACCAGCAGCTGTGTTTGGTTCTGATTGTGCCACACAGTACTCCTTACAAAGGACGAGTTGCAATCAAAGTGAGATAATTAATGACCACCTAAGGGCTTTTGCTGACAGAAAGTCACTTTGTCACAGTGTGCAAAAAAGTGATATTGTGCAAAAGTTGCAAGGGATAAAGAAACCAGAAGGTATGTAACTAATATTGCAAATATTAGAGGCAACTGTGTTTTAGCTTTTAAAAATGCAGTGTTGCAGGACTTTGGGGTTTTGTTTGTTTGTTTGCATGTTCGTGGTGGAGCTCTTATAATCTGATGTTTTGTGCTCCAGTCTTTTCCAACTCAATCTGTAAGACACTGGAGAAAGAAAAAGCCTATGTTTTCCCAACAATAGACATTAATTCTTCAACAGCCTCAGTGCACACCTAGTTACACACATTGTCCAAGCTGAGACTGGATGCTCATTTACTGGTGACATGGCATTCTCAACATATAATACCAAATCATAGAATCATAGAATCATTAAGGTTGGAAAAGATCTCTAAGATCAAACAGTCCAGCTGTCCACCTACCAGCAATATTGCCTACCATGTCCCTCTATGGTTCTTAACATCTCTATGGTTCTTGAACACCTTCAGGGACAGTGACTGCACTACCTCCCTGGGCAGCCTGTGCCACTGCATCACCACTCTTTCTGAGAATAAATGTTTCCTAATATGCAACCCAAACCTCTCCTGGCACAACCTAAAGCCATTTCCTATCGAACTGTGTGCCGGATGCAGGTGAAACACTGATGTGCAAAGTGAAAGGCCAGAGGGACATTGGTGCATCAGCTCACATTGATGACAATAGCTGAGGTCCCAGTTTCTTTAGGGATTCCTCTCTAATACCTTTACCTCTTGTTGTGCCTCCCCTGGAGCAGCATGGTCAGGAAGTGGCATTGTGCCATGTATCATGCCTGAGATTGCTAGGGAAGATTCCAGTGAGTGGATCACCCAAGGAGATGGAGGAACAGACAACGAGTTCTAGTGCTCCCCTCATAGGATGGCTAGCTGTCCTGGTGTAATTACACACTGCTTCACCCAGCTCACTGCTTCAGTTATTGCACACAAACGAGTGGGCAAGCATTGGCAGATGTGTTGTGTCAGATGAGAGATGCTGGGTGGAAAATGGAGCAGTCAGATCTGGTAGCAGAGTGCTCAGAGCAGGCAGCTTCCAAACATCCTCCCAGCACTGGGCAGAACTTCTGTCTCACCTGAGTTATAACATTATTCCCTTTCTGGACAGGTTTTACCCATTCAAGCTCTGCTCCAGCATAGGTGTCTGAGAAAAGAAGGGTGCACTGTGGGACTGTCACCATCTCAGGAGCAACATCGCTGTTGAAGATTTTCAGAGCAGGAATCTGAATGCCTGTATGTTGCAAAGAGGAGCATGATCTGTGCTGATTTCCAGAGGAGCAGCATCCGGGTCCTTCCCCTACCCTCCTCTCCAGCATCCGGGCTGGGCTTCCACGTCCCCTTTATTATGGCACTCCTGGCTTGCATCAGCAGGAACTGGAGTCACGCACACCACACTTCAAAGCCCTCTCCCAGCCTGTGAGGTGGCTTCTGATAGCAGAAGATATGGCATCTGCAGATCAGAAGACGAGAGAAAGTCATGAGCTGCCCAGACAGACACCGCTTGAGTCATCCCCCTTCCACCTGTTCTCACCTGGATGCATGGGAAAAGACAACTCATGCTCAAACACCCAGCTCAGCTGCGCCCGCCCCTACAGAACAAACATTTGATGTCAGTAGAGAAAATTAATGGGCAGCAATTGCAGCGACTTCCTTTCCCTTCACGCACTTCTCTGGGGTTTTATCAAAAGTAAAGAAAGTGAATAATGAGATTGCAGTTGGCACATGGACACTTCTGGAGGACGTGATGCCCCATCGGGGCTGAGTAGCCATCAGGATTGGTGTCACTGGGCAAGTCCTGCCCACACCTCAAGGGCTGCTGCACGGTGGTGAGGGACAGGGGCAGAGCAGGGTGGAAGCGGGATAGCTCCCCCAGTAGTGGGGTCAGGACAGGGGAAATGTCACCTATGTATTCTGCCTGCTTGAAGGCTGAACATGCATAACTTCGCACCCTAGGCATGTAGTTCCACTTGGATCATCTCGAGTGGTGGCTCAGTAGGTGGCACTCTGCACCCACAGGGAAGCAGCACCTTTCTGAAGGCGAGCCCTACACCTCCACAGCAGGACAGCCGGTGGGGAGAGTCCTACATTCCTTCATGGCTTCTTCTCCTTCCACCGCCCCTAGGGTGGTCCTCCAGCAGTTCAGCTGGGGGGCAAAACCCAATGCAGTTTCCAAAATCTTCCTATTCCTTTGACTCCCTCTGCAGTCAATGGAAGTTGTGCGGGCAATGCACAGCAAAGCACTGGGGCTCTGAGGGACCTTGCATGTCCCCAGAAGAGGTGACCTTCATAGGGTGTCCTCTCCAAGGAGGAGCTGCAGAGTACAGGCTGCAAGAGGAATAGGGAAAATGCTGGAGAAATTCAGAGCATGCTGAGCCAAACTCCTTGCCACTGCCAGCCAGCAGAGCAGAGCCATTGGTTGGAGATTGGAGGAGAGAGGAATGAGTCAGGCACGGGATGTGCTGTGTTTGCTCTCCAAACACTGCAGCTAACGGCCACTTGCACTTGGGTCACTCAACCTTTCCTCCACTTTGGGTGCTATTTCCCATTGCTTAGCAGCATATCAAGCACAGTGCTGGACTGAAAGCTTCAGTGTTTCTCATGCTTATCTGGAAGAAATTATATGAAATCCATATATCCAGCATATATCCATATATCCAGAATCATTTGAGTTGGAAGGGACCCTTAAAGGCCACCTAGTCCAACTCCCCTGCAATGAACAGGGACACCTACAACTACATCAGGTGCTCAGAGCATCTCCAGCCTGACCTTGAATGTCTCCATTTATGGATGGGGCTTCCACCACCTCTCTGGGCAACCTCTGCCAGTGCCTCAACACCCTTATCATAAAAAGCTTCTTCCTCATGCCCACTCTAAATCCCCTCTCTTTTAGTTTGGAACCGTTTCCCTTATTCTATTACAACAGACCCTGCTAAAGTGTCATTTTCTGGTCAATCTCCTTCTGATCAAAGGATGGGAAATCAGAAAACTGACTGGGGAGACTGCATCCCCCCATCCTGGGAGCACATGATGGGGAAAGGTCTCAGCACATGGACAACTCTTTGGCCATACCCACAGAGCAAACCCCAGGCCCACATCTCTGCCTTTGGAAAGACACACTCCATCTCTGCTTACCCACCCTCACCTGCGCTCCACCCTCACCTGTCCGCTCCTCCCCGTGACGCGGCCCCGCCGCCTATAAAGCGGGCGGCGGCCGCAGGCGGCCCCTATGGAGCGCTGCGCACCGTCGGGTCTCCGCTCCGCGTCTCCTCCGCGTCTCCGCCGCGACTCCGCCACCCCCGGAGCCCCAATGCGCGCCGCGGCGCTGCTGGCCGCGCTGGCCGTGCTCGCAGGTGCGTGGCTGAGGGCGGGGAGGAGGAGGAGGAAGGGGGGATGTCGATGTGTTTGCGGAGCGCTCACCGCGCTGTCTGTGTCCCCGCAGCCTGCCGAACCGCTGCCGCATCCGAACCCAACGGCACCGAGCCCGAGCGGCGCAGCGGCCCAAGGGATTCTGAGCCCGCACCGGGCTCCGACTACGAGGAGGAGGAGTACGAGGAGGCACCGCTCGCGCACCAGTACCTGGTGGGGGACCTGGTTAGAGGTGAGCCTCGGGAAGGGGCGTGGAGGTGCGTAAGGGTTGCGGGTGGGCTGAGCGTGCCGCTGCTCTGCGCTAATCCTGCCAGCCGGGCTGTGATGGGGGAACGGCCTGGCTGGAGGCACGGGCAGGAGCTCTGCGTACTGCTCGGCCCCAAAGCTGGTGTTTAAATGAGTTCATTAAGCGTCCTTTAGGCCATGCTAAGTTGTGTGCATGTGTTGCAAGCTGTCTGTGAACCACGAGGACACCTGAACAGCCCCCCAAACAGTGATATGGCAGGGGTAGGAGCGTGGGGTTGGTTGTGTGGCTGTAAAGTAAGCAATGGAGACACTTCTTGAGCCTCAGCCTCCAAGGGATTTGCTCCTCTACAGAGTTGTGAAGGTGGGTGCTGCTGCCCTCCAGGATGGGCTCCAGCTGCTGGAGGGAACACCCTGAGATGTGGATGAGACCAGAGGGACTCCACTCCATATGCTGACTTGGAAAAATGGATGCTCACTCGAGTTTTTTGGGAGTGTGAAGCCTCCATAGGGAGCAGGAATATCAGATTAGAGAGCAGTTTGGCCAGCAGAACTACTGGTGTGGTGACTTGTGTTGTATAACTGCACAGAAACCAGACTTGCTACCGATGTGGTTGGTTTGTAGACCAGCTCTTCTACTTGGCAAGAGGTTTATCTGTACATCCTTCAAGTTATGATTCAACTGTGGATGGCTTTCTTGGCTTTGCAGCTTACATACAGGGCACAGATCAAACTGACAACCTCAGTCTTGAAGAGGGGAATAGGAACAGCCTCAATTATCCAAGTGTGAACCTCAGCATCAGGTCGAACAGGACAAAAGAGAGGACTCTGCTGTGAATTCACAGTCCTAGGGATAGGAACCCTTGCTGCAGGGGCAGTGCTTCTGGTTTGCATATTAATATAGCTTATACCATTTGAATCAGACTTCTGATTGCTAAAGGCAATTCTGCTTTTAAGTGACTTCAAGCCAAGCTTGTTGCTCTAGAACTTAAAATGCTTTCTGTCTAGACAATAGTGAGCTACACCTTGTTTCTTTCTGCAGGATCTCCTCTTGTCACCAGACACATAGGGCTATGAAGTAGTTAGAAACCATTATGCTTATCTCTGTTGCATAATAGAGAAATAAGCAGCTGGGAAGACTACTGCAGCTGACTGTTATTTTGAGGCCTGTTGAAACTTACCTGGTTAACTGCCACTCTCAAATAGTGTGGCATCCCTCTGGGAGAACTTGCCTTATAGCTAGCGGTAAAGAATGGCTTTTTTGGAGAGCCAGAGTTGGACCAAACTGCTCCATAATAACGCTGCAGAGCATTTTATTTTTTTATTACTATGTAGCTTGTACTCCTCTGTTGGTGACTGCCTTGTTCTCCCTGTGCAAGGAAGGCGATTGCCCTTCCTTAAATCCACAGACTACGAAGTCACCAGCCTTTAAACCACACTCTTCTGGAGATTTAATTGAGATAATGAGGGGCAACAGCAAGTAGCAGAACAAATAACCTGTCTCTTGTGGATGATCCTGCTTTCACCCTTTGGTGTGCTTGGCATCCCTCTCAAAGTAGGAGAACTGGAAATGAAGCATTTCTTCTGCTGAGGATAGCACTGCAGGTTATTTGGGAGAAACAAGTCTGATAAGTGGGATAGCAGGCTGTCGTGCCTCTACAAGTGCCTGGGACTATCTAGCAGTTCACAATGCCTTTCATCACTGATGCAAATAGAGAGTTTAGAGCGATAGAGTTGGTTAGCCTTGTGTCTGAGTTGATATAAAATGAAGGGATGGTTTGGCTCAGTGTAACCTCATAATATTCAGCACAGGTCCTTGCTTGAACCTATACGGTTTCACTCTATCTCCATCTCTGGTGACCTTCACAGCCCATCTTCTCACACCACTCTGTCTGTGTTGCTCAGCATGCGGTGGCAGAGTTGAGCTCTGTGAGCCTTGAAGCCTGCTGTCTCTGTGCTGGATGTAAAGCACTCAGCTTTTGTTGACTCGCATCCCATGCTTCCTGCTCAGAGGCTCTCCTGCAATGATTCCCAAACTCTGTAATAGCATCTAATAGCATCAATAGCATCTAGCTTTTCTGCAATGCTAGACTGAGTGATCTTGTCCTTTTCAGTGGAACCTGTGGTTAAACCCAAGCCAGTGAAGAGGGGGAATGAGAAGAATGCTGGTAAACCGAGGAGGAGGAAGAATAAAGGGAAGAACAAAAAGAAGGGGACTCCTTGTGAAATGGAGTACAAAAACTTCTGCATCCATGGTGAATGCGTGTACTTACAGCATCTTCAGATGGCAACCTGCAAGTAAGTTCTGTGCAGTGTGTAAGTGAGGTGTGGTTTGCGTGTGCTGGTGGCACAGAAAAGCTTAGAGGGAAAAATTGGTGTCAGCTTGGCCTAGATACATCTCCTACAGTATTTTGACTGAGAATCTTTCTGCCATGTAAATTAAGTGCTGATGGAATCTGAGATGCATAACAAGCCACTGAACTCATCGGTTGGTCATAAACTTGAACTTAAAGAATGGAAAGGTGTGTCCTGCTGGGACATCACGCCCAAACTAATCTCAACTTGTTGAAATACTGACAAACCTTCTGCTAGAGCAGTGACTGTTCTATGAGCATGCTCCAAGTGAGCATCTTGAGATTCATGTGCAACTCTGAGGATGTCAGAGTCAGCCTTGACTGTGTGTGGGCATCCTTGGCTCCAGACAGCATGGGAGCTGATAAGAACTTGTGTTGATGTTTGTTGCAGGTGTTATCAGGATTATTTTGGTGAGCGCTGTGGTGAACAGTTCATGAAGACTCAAAGGAAGAATGATGTGGCAGACTACTCAAAGACTGTGTTGGTTGTGGTAGCTGTCCTGCTCTCCAGCATCAGCTTTGTTGCTGTACTTATCATTGTGATAGTGCAGTAAGTATTATGCTCTTTAGTGTATGTCTGGCTCAAGTGTGAGCAGGACTTGTGTCCAGTAGTTGCAAAATATGCATGAGTTATCTGTGTGTGGAAGACCTCCAGAAGCACAAGTTCTTATTCTGGCTTGCATGTGTCTTAAGAGCAGAAGGTCTGAGAAGTCTCTAAGCTACTGAGTGTTTATTTACCCCCCCTTTTTTTTTTTTTTTGCTATGGGCAACCTATGAATGCTGAATTCTAAAACAAATCTTCCTGCTCCCACTACAACCAGAGCACTTAGTACTTCAGAACATCAGCAGGAGCTGGAGGAGGAGCATTCATGCTGATGCAGCAGTGCATTTCCCAATCCTTGTGCAGAACAGGCCTGCCAGCAGGAGTGTAGCTGCTCAATGTGTGGCTGTGATCCAACAGCTGGCTGCACAGCTGGAAGAAGTGCTCCAGCTGACCACTAATTAATGGAAGCTGCTGGATTTAAATACTAGCACTGCAGGGGTATCAAATGGGAGAGTAAGTGCTGTCAGTTTGAAGTGCTATACTGCTTGCTGCTAAGAATAAGGAAGCAATTGTTCTGTGATTAACAGTTGTAGTGTGGTAGATAACCTGAGGTCCTGCTGTGAATCAAATAAGAAAAAACAACAAACAAACAAACAAAAAAACCAAAACTGAGTGCATGCCTCAAGCATTGCATCAAACTCTTCTACCTGCTGACAAGCAGTATCCAGCAGCTTCTGATTGCCTGTGCCTCTGCATCTTGTCAGTTGATTCTCCAGGACTTGTGCTGAGTTCAAGTAGTTGCAGTGGGAACCTGGCTTCGGTGTTTCTGAATGCAGAAGCAGTCCTCCAGGTCTGGCACTGCAGCAGGGCTTGAGTAGTGCAGGTGGAACTCAGAAGCGCAGTCTAATTTTAGATCTCAAAGTACACCAACAGAATTTGGTACATGCTGTACCCGTCCCTGCATTTCAGGAAACAAGGTGTGCATTTGTTTTGCTGCTTCATATTTAGATCTAAACTTGAGGCATGCTGGGAGGAACACTTTTGTTCCACTCTGCTATGAGAAAGAACCAGTTCTGTAGTGAGAATGAGCATTGCTTGCTTCTGAAGCAAACCATGCAGTAGGACAGTGGTTCTAGTTCTTCATGATCTAAACCCTCATAAACTTAAACAGTGAGATGGATGTTACTGTACCTTCCTCTAGAGAAGTTGGGTGGTCTATTGGGAACACTAGTAAAGACCTAACAATGGGAAGTGCTGTTAGCAGCTGGCTTTTGATGTATTCATGGGACACATGCACTTGAATTCCTGTCCCCTTGAAGTTCCCAGGACTCTGCACATTGCAGCTGTTTGCTATAGTCTCCAGAAAATCTGGCCCCCAGAAAGTCTCCCTGTGCTCTGCACGCTCCCAGCCTCTTGCTACCTGATGGTGCTTGCATCAGGAGGCTCCAGCTATGTGTGGTAAAGCTCTGTGCTTAACACAAGGCTCCTTGATGTTATCAAGCTATTGGATATATCTTGTAGCTGAATAGTTAAACACTCACATTGATGAGCTCAATGCTTTCTGGTGCTTGAGGATCCAAAGGGCATAGCTACAGAGCATGGGATGGATGGATGTCAGGCTTTAAAATGATATCTTATGCACTCCAATTCCACAGGGTCAGGAAAAAGTGTCCTCAGTATGAAGAGAAAGAAGAAAGGAAAAAACTTCGACAAGAGAACAGAAATGGCCATGTTGGTGTGTAAATGAGGAGAAAGCAGGTATGTGAGCCAACTTCCAACTTGTTTTAGTTTTTTCAGGCTGGAGCTGCCCATGCAGGAGTTGCGTGCATGTTTAGCAAAGCTAGCATTGCCTTTCACTTTTTCTTAGCACTTAAAGTGCCTTGAAACATGTAGGTTACATGTGTATGACCCAGCTCACTGTCTTTCTAAAACCACTGGTTCTTATGCATTTGAATTCAACAGCACTCCTTAAGACAACAGCCAAAAACCAAAGGGGAAGTAATCCATTGCAGTAATGGAAAGCTCCATTGAAATGAGCTCCCTTTTGGGGGATAAAAACTAATCTCTAGACAAGAATGAGTTAGTACAAGAAACCATGGCAGCCTTCCATCATGAGATGGTGCAGCACCAGATGGACTGTCACCCTCATAAGAGGAGTATTGAGCATTTCCACATCTCCTCAAGGCGAGGAGAAACTTAGGGAGTTTCTGGTGCTTACAGACTGTAGACAAAGGCAAAGCTGCCTGCTTTGGCTGTAGGCTTGCTCTGGTTCTAGTGCAGAGTGCTCACGTCTTGAGTGATAGTTAATGTGTCTGATCTTCCCCTTACAGAACAACTCTGATGTGGCCACTGCCAAGCTGCAGGGGACCTCTGGCTACCTGACACATCTACCTGGACACTGGGCTGGAGCTGTTGCCACTAAGCCCTGATTCATCAAGACAGGCTGCTGCAGGGAGATGCCCAATGTGCCATTTGCTGCTGAATCACTTGCTGGGGAGGACAGTTAACTGCTACAACTTGGTACAACAATGTGGAAGGAGCTGCCACTATAAAGGTAGAGGGCTGCTATCAAGACCTGCTGGAGACTACTCCTGAGCTTTCTTTATTGGTGCTGGACCTCCAGACTCTGCTTATATGTGGATGGACTTTCTTCTGCTAGCAAGTCTCCTTTGGCAGCTCTAGCTCTGAGGGGCAGAAGCTGGGTCCCAGGAGAGCAAGATGGAGGGGAGATACCTCTCCTCAAAGGTAGAAAAGGGAAGAGCTCATCTCACTAGACCTCAGTGGACAAAACCAAATTCTGCTGTTGCTGTGCTCCCTGTTGATATCTGCTTCAAAGAATTTCATCTCTAATTCTGACTTGTAGGGTGTTGGTGGCAGGTCTGTCAACCACACCTGGGTTCTGTTACTGTACGTGTGGAAGGTATTCCCTCTGAACCCAGTAGGACTTCCTGTGTGAGTGGAGCTATCAATTTGTGTGTGTGTGATGCAGAGTTAAAACTCATCTCAAGATGCTGAGACAACAAATGTGAGATCTGAAGCTCTGTCTCTGAAGGAATACATGTGATCAAACAAGCTGATAAGTCTGGACAGTGATGTTGCAGCATCTGTCCATTGGCTGAAACACAATGCTTCTGTTATCCAGATAGTTGGTGCTGCTTTGAGCAGTTTAATCAGATCTGGCAATATGAGAACTTGACCAAAAACCAGTTCCTTTGGAGAACTAAATTCAAGCATTGTTACTCAGCATGCAGTGGTCTCCTATGCTCTTCATTATGATGTGAAGAACGTGACTTACCTCAAACCTTTCTGACCTAGCTATCCTCAGTTTCTTGATGTCCGTGAAATTTTGAGCACGCTGTAGTAGTTGAGTTCAGTTTCTTCTTGGAAGAGTGAATGTGTTCTGTATAAACAGAGCAGAATTCTTCTGGTAGCAGAGCAACACCATTAATTGTCAAGACATATCTGTAAATGTGTAAATATTTATTATTGTATTTAATATTTAATGCTTCCATAACAAACTTATTTATTTTATAATTAAACTTTTTACATAATCTAACCATGGTAAGAGTTTGTTCTTGCTCTCAGGAGTACATGTAAACACTTCTAATTAGAGCTTGGTTTCTCCTCTAAGTGTGAGTTTCAACACTTCTAAGAGCATGAAACAGGGTTATGAAGAACTACAGCAGCGTGTAAAGTAGAGCTCAGTGCTCTCATAGGAATGCAAGTTGTTTGTAAACAAAATGTGCAGATGCCAGTACTTGTTTCAGTAGGAAGTCCATTTAATTCAACTACAAAGGAGTCCTCCAGGTACTGGACTCCAGGGAGGGGTTTGGTGAACTAACTTATTGGGAGTAAAATTTCAAATGGAAGCTTCAGCAAATAGGTGGAGAGCTGGGATTTTAAGTAGGAGAGAGTCTTTCATCTGTGTGGTCAAAGGATGTCAAAGGATTGGAGCAGCGGCTTGGGATTCCATCCTAAATGAGGAAGAGTGGAGTAGCCCCAGGCTCATGACTCGGAGAGGCAAGGGAGCCTTGGCCTCTAAATCCTACCTTTAATTTCTCTTGCAGGTAATCATTAGTCCAACTGCATGCTGGTATTCCTGTTAGGTGCTACCAGGAGCTGGGGTCTGAGGTCAGTGCTGCCCAAAAAGAGGTACTACAGGACGAGTTAATAAAATTTACAGTTTTTGTGATTTATGAGGACCTTCTTGTGGGGTCTGTCTCCCATAAAGGGGTCTCTTATTGGAGTTAATTTCTATGTCTTAGCTTGTGGCAGCTTGGAAAACTTTATAAAGAAACCAAACCCCAAGCAAATTTTCAGGGGAGACCCAGGTTGTGTACTTGTGGGAGTGAGGTTCATTTCTGTAAGGAAGATCTGAGCTTCAGTCCTTTGTCTCCTGTCTCAGCTGAGCAGTTCTCAGGCTCTGAGTGCCTGTGTGGTATAGTACGTAGCTGAGGCACAGGTAAGTGGATTGCAACATCTTCTGGGAACACTGCAATGCTACATTCCAGGGAACTCACCTCATTACCAAAGTAAATAGCACTTCTCCGAACGGCTTTTGCACAGACATTCGGTATTAAGGCTCTGGCAAGGAAATCTGTTGCTATAAGTTGTGCCAAGCTTCTTGCTTTCTGTAAACAAGCCTAATCTCGGTGGTGGCTGAGCAATAGCACAGTGAGCCTGGGAATGGATTACACCTCTCACCTGAAAGCTATGAGGCTCTTCTTCCCCAATCATTTCTACCTCTTGTTTTCTTTCTAGTGTAAATACCAGGCTTGCTACTTAATAAGTGAAATCACTGCTGTCACAAGATGTATTTTCCTTCTTCCCTCCCCAACTCTAAAGCTTAACACCAATGTAGCTACTGCAGTGTGACTTGTGAATTTCCTGTTCCGTTCTCAGGATTTAGTTACATTCTGATTCTCTGAAAGTTGGACTGCTGTGTCTGAGAGAAGCCTTTTGCTGTGAATCAGTCCCATCCAGCACTGTTGTAGCACTTATATGGGAGTAGAGCTGTCCATGTACTACTGCTGTTCAAGTTGAGTTCCTGTGTTCCCTCCTCCTGCCCAGCCATGTCTGCTCTTCAGGATAGGTGCCATTTGACTCCTAACCTGCTTCTCTCACCTTGCAGTTCCTTTTGTTGCAGTAAGCAAGGGTTGTTAGTCCCACATCTTATCAGAAGGTTTTGCCCCTGCATTTTTTTTGGCCTTCTAGTGGTGATGTTACTCTGCCTGGAGAGCATCTATGCCCATATTGTAAAATAACTGAATGGCTTAGGTTGGAGGGGGCCTTAAAGATCAGGTGGTTCAGACCCATTGCTGCGGGCTGGTTGCCAACCACTGGGTCAGGCTGCCTAGAGCCCCATCCAACCTGGCCTTGAATGCCCATCTTTGTAGCTGCCTCCTATGAGACATGGAGCGGCCACCTGGTGTTTCTTGCACAATTTTCTGTGCATGTGGCTGCTTCTGCAAAGCATTTTTGGTATCTAGCTCAACATCCTAGAATTATGGTACACTGAGGGCAATGTCTGCTTGCACACTACCTTCTCCTTTCCTATGTGTTGTGTTCTCTGTGATCTTTTAGAAAACTGAGAAGTTCCTCATGCTGTTTTTTCCCTGGTGTGCATTTGGGGAGTTCTTTCATGCTTTGCAACTGTCTATGAGCTGAAATACTTCCTGCCTATTCATGAGCTCTACAGCCCTCCTTCCAGCAGTTCCATCTTCTGCTCTGCTTTGAGCTTCTGTTAACAAGTGAGTGCAGTAAGTGAGCATGCTTCTGGAGCAAGGGCACTGTGCCTGGTAGAGGCCCTTCACATGAGATAAATCAGTGACAGAAGGGTCAGACATCCTTTAATAAGCAAAGTGTGATTCCTTCTCATTTTGCAAATAAAGCTCCGCATACCTATCGTTCCTCTGCTGGTTACACCTTCCTCTGGTGAGTAATCTCCATTCACTGCAGGTCTGGCTTTGCCTAGGACTGGGGAGGTAGCTCAGCTGAGGCAGCTGTGCCTGTGAGTGTCAGGGAGCAGCTCTTGTTGGCTTGCTATACTCTGGGCTAATGCCAAAAAGCAGGGTTTGTATCTTCAATATAAATGTTGAGCCCTCTTTCTGGGCATGCAGAGCCAGGTAACACTGTTATTACCTCTATCTGCTGGTGGGCTCCTGCCTATGGATGCTTTGGTGAAGACCTTGAAGTACAATTTCTTTCTCTTAGAGTAGTTTTCCTTACACAGCTAGTGGTTGGTTTCTATCTGGATATCAGACTGCAGTCACTCAC
The DNA here is from genome assembly GCA_037305975.1 of Chrysolophus pictus. NCBI lineage: Eukaryota > Metazoa > Chordata > Aves > Galliformes > Phasianidae > Chrysolophus > Chrysolophus pictus. The sequence continues at coordinate 46,596,004 of CM074579.1, read as the reverse complement.
AGATTCAATTGGCTCATGGGCAAACTTCCTGTTTGTAAGAGCTCAGCAAGGATGTGTTTGGTATCAGGTTCTTCCTGCTTAGGAAAGGAGATCATAGAAGCATTACAACTGGGAAAGACCTTCAAAGCCATCTAGTCCAACTGTCCACCTATTGCCGATACTGCCCGCTAACCATGTCCCCCACTGCCACGTCTCCATGGTTCTTGAACACCTCCAGAAATGGTAACTCCACCACTTCCCTGAGCAGCCTGTGCCAATGCCTCGCTGCTCTTTATGAGAAGAAATTGTTCCTAATATCCAATCTGAGCCTTCCCTGGCACAACTTGAGGCCCTTCTCATTCATCCTATCACTGTTACCTGGGAGAAGAGGCTGACCCTCACTTCACCCCAACTTCCTTTTGAGGAGTTGTAGAGAGCTATAAGGTCTCATCTGAACCTCTTCTTCTCAGACTGAACTGTCCCGGCTCCCTCAGCTGCTCCCCTTAAGTTTTGTGCTCCAGACCCCTCACAATCCACCACATGGATCACTCCAGTACTGCAGATAGTTACAAACAGAAGAATTGGGAGTGATTTTCGAGGTGTCCAAAGCAATTAATGCAATTTGAAGCATTTCTGTTAGATTATCCAATTACACAGCTCTGATCGGCATATGGTCTGAGCACCTCTAAACCGTCCCAAACTGTGCAAAGCGTTGCCAGATCTGCCTTGCACTCCCTGTTTCACCACTGGGATGATAAGATGGAGCGGTGGTGGTCGAACCTGAAATGCACCTGGCAGCTCTCCTGCATCTCAGTCACAAGACTGCCCTTCCTTGTGCATCCTCTGCCCTTGCATCTCTAAGTAGCATGATTTATGTTCTGAAATGATTAAAGGCGCACATGGAAAATGCAAAGAAAGAGTTGCAAATGCAACTTTCAGGTGTGATTTCCATAGGCACAGAGTTAGTGCGGCTCTTGCTACTATCTGTCTGCGTTGCTTTCATGCAGGATCTGCCTGCCATGGATCTGGCTGCTTTCCCAGCCAAAAGGCACTTTCCTGTCTTACGCCCAGAGATGATTACTGCTGGGGATGAAAGGCAGACAGCTCCTGGGTGGAGCGGAATGGAGTAAAACCACAGTAGGGCTCAGGGCAACAGTGTCCTGCCAGAGCCCAGTCCCTCTCATTTGTGATGAAAGCTTTTCAAGAACAGTAGCTGTGTGTTTAATCCTGCTGGGATGTTCTGTACAAGCGCTCACACATTGCCTGAACAAGGCAGCAGCATCTGGGATGTCAGCTGGAAAGTGGTGAGATGAGAAAGAGTGCCAGACCTAAGCAAAGCAGGCCAGAAGTACAGCATTTTGCATTTTGATTCTCCAACAAATACTCCTGCCATGAGACACGGTAATGTCCCTTTGGTTTTAAACAATGGCTCCTTGCTTATGTTTCTTGATCATGTTTGCAGCCTTTTTGTGAGATTCTTTGTGGAAAAGCAGTGTTACCATCAGCTACATAACCATGCCTTTCAAAGAGAGATTTGAGAGTTATGAGATCCACAGACAAAATTGCTCTTCAGTTTCAAACCTCTAATTAGGTGCTGTTGTGTGTACAAGCTGGGTGACGGCACTTGCAAATAGGTAGCCCTTGGAATTTGGCATTTGGAGAAGTCTCTGCAGATAGAAGGGTGATTCTGCTTGCTGGGGATATGTCTTGCAGTATGTCATTACAAAACCATCTTTGGTTTTCATGTTTTTAAAGAAATACCCATCACCAGCATCTTGGTTCTTTGTCTCTGTTCTGTGTCCATCCCAGCAATGCAGACTGGAACTGAACTGGTTTTACTGTGGGCTGGTACAATTTACATAAGAAATCACTGCAACGCTAAGGAGCACACAGCACAAGGTTTGATGGTGTGTGTCAGTTAACAAAGACAGCACAAGAGGGAGAGATGGTGGGCAGTGATGGAGGGAGCTCTCAGCCATCCACACCATCTGATCTCATTCTCTCTTTGCCTGGTGTTGAAGCATACATAAGCAATGCTCACAGCTCAGCTGCTTCATCTTCAGGACACGTTTAAGGCCATCCTCAGTTGCAGAACATGTTGTGTAAAGCTGCCGTGCACTAAATCCTGAGTGGGAGTGGGTTGAGCATTGTCACTGAAACAGTGCTTTCCTGTCTCACTTCTGTGTTGCACAACGCACTCCAACAATTCCCACTTCTGTGGGATGTATCCCAAGTGGTTGCATACAGTTCTATACTGTGATTCAACACCCGTGGTCTCGCTGGAGGGATGCTGCATGCACTGAATGGTGAACCTGAAGCAAAACTAAGTCCTGGGAGCTGCCAACTTGATAGCAAGCACTGTCTCCATCAGAGGGTGAGGGCCTTCCATCCCTTGGCCCACGTTTCATAACTGCCATCTCCAGGTCCAGTTCCATGTGGAGGGAGCTCTTTGGAAAGCACTGCTGTTATGCCAGATGGGATCCAGTTGCATCAGCACAGGGCAGGAATGTTCCAGGGCTGGTGGGACCAGTTCTGGCTGCTCTTCCCACAGCTCCTCCCGCACAGCTCCTGCAGGAAGCTACTTCCCGCATCAGAAGCATGGCACTGGGTGATCCATGGGTCCTGAGATAGAACAGCGGCTCCCTGGGGACCCAACGAGGGGTCAGCCTTTCACTGGGCTCCAGCAGGACAAAGGGAGATATCAGTGGAACTGTAATGATAGTTCTCCCAGCTGCTGTCTTGTCACCATCACAGCTGCAGAATTATCATGGCCAACATCTGCCAAAACACTGACAAGCTAGGCTCTTGTTTTGTGAGAGCTAAACTCACCTGCTTTGCACTGATGGTACCGATAACGCAACAGGAGGCACTGCAGCCCTTTCTTCAGAGTGGCTGTGTCAGATTGGCTGCAAGGTTATCACACTCATCTCTGTGCTGTGAGCCTTCCCTCACAGCTGGAGCAGTGGGGAGGAAATCATTGTAGATATGTTTCAGCGTGAAGCTTTAGGGAACCCTGAAGATGTCAGTACTTTGTATGCATGTGCATCAGATCTAAGTATCTCTGGCCTGGTTCTGAGGAGTACCACAGTGAGCAGTCTCTCCGGCCTGGTCCTTGCAGGTCCTTCCTCTGATGGGAAAGAGAGGGGGCAGCAGAGCGAACCTCGGTCCTGTTAGTGATGTGGCCCTGTGCAGCAGCCACCAAAGTGAGGTGTGGGGAAGCCCACAGCTGTTGGGGGAGGAGGAAGCAGGGATGGGGCTACTTGCTGCCAATGCCATGACCCATGCAAAAAGATGCCTGGCAATTGCTTCCTCCTTCACCCTGCCAATTACTGTTGGAAAAACTGTCTCCAATGCAAAGCACCTGAGCTGGCTTCACAGCGAGGAGAGCATTGCTTAAGCAGATGGTATCACCCATACACATTGGTGAGCAGACGGTGACCTCATATATGTCTTGGGGTGAAGCAGGATATGCCACATAGGAGAATGCTTTGCATTGGCTTGCTGTGCCCACACGCCTCCTGCCATGACCTGATGTGTCCCAAAGGGCGCCTGCAGCCCACAGGTACGCTGCTTGGTTGCATGTGGCTGATTGCAGCTCCAAGGCCTAGCTGATACGGTTGGGGCTGCTGAGCACAAATACAGGGCCATGGGAGCGGAGACACTGGAAGAATTTGTTTCTTGGCAGCAGTCTGCCAGGAAGGGTTCATCCCACCTGAGCCTGGCATTCTATTACTTCTTCAGCCCCTTACTACAAGAAAGGCACTGAGGCCCTGGAGCATGTCCAGAGAAGGGCAACAGAGCTGTGATGGGTCTGGAGCACAAATCTTATGGGGAATGGCTGAGGGAGCCGGGACAGTTCAGTCTGAGAAGAGGAAGCTTGGGGGAGACCTTATGTTAAGACCTTATGCTCTCTTAAACTCCCCAAAAGGAGGTTGTGGGAAGGTGGGGGTCAGCCTCTTCTCCCAAGTAACAGAGAGAACATGTGGGAATAGCCTCAACCAGGGGAGGTTCAGGTTGCATATTAGGAACAATTTCTTCTCAGACAGTGGTGATGCAGTGGCATAGGCTGCCCAAGGAAGTGGTGAAGTCACTGTCTCTGGAGGTCTTCAAGAGCCATGTGGACGTAGCACTAGGGGACACGATTAGTGGGCATGGTGGGGACGGGTTGGGGCTGTACTTGGTGATCTTAGAGATCTTTTCCAGATGTAATGATTCTATGATTCTTCCTCACTGTAGTTTCTGTCCTGTGAGTGTTCTCTCTCCTACACATGCCCTTCTGATCTGCCAGTTGCAATGCATTCCCCAGGAGCCTCAACTCTTAGCCGGTGCCTTGTGTTTCTGTCAGCCTGCCCAGCTCCTCAGATGCTCAGATTTCCAGTGAGTAAACCAGGGCTAGCCCATCCTTTTCTCATTTGGGCTTCTGCTGCAGTCTCAACCCCACCTCCCAGTGCTGTGCAGCCAAAGCATAGCTGCCATGCTCACTGCTGAGCCTGAGTCCTTTCAGTTACTCTTAAGCAGTTCCAGCTACCGGAGTTCAGCCGCCAGACGAGGGCCTAAAGATCTCGTGCAAAGCCAGATCTTTCTCAGAAGATCTCTCACAGCCCTTTAGGATATTTGGTGAGTCACCGGAAAACAAGGTGATGAGACCACACCGTGAGAAATACTGTGCAGTCATTGCTTCCCAGCCTGCCACATGGGTTTGTTTCCTTCTCTGCTACCAGGGCAATGCACAGTCTCTGTACCTGGTTCTCACCCATCCGCTATTTCAGGATCTAGGTGTACCTACCTAGTAGCAAAAATTTATATAGGTTAATTCCCACACTCCCAATGAATGAATCATTAAGGGAACAAAGGAAGTTTCTTCCTTTAAAGTATCTCTGCCACCTGCATCACAAACACACGCCCAAGTGTACCTGTGCATATTTAACCCCTTATCAGAGCAAATAAATGACAGTCAGCTGCAACACATGGACAGCAGGAGGAAACACATCCCTGCATTAGAAAGTGGTGTGCAAAAATGCAAAAGAGCACTGAAAAAGAAAACAAAACCTCATGCAGGATTCATTGAACTAGAGCTGGCGGGAGGTCTGTCTGCCTCCCACACCCGTACATTTTGTGAGGCATTGAGGAGGAGTGGCTGCTGGTAGAAGCCAAAGGATGCACCTTCCAGCAGCAAATTATTTCTTCCTGAATGCAAGTGAAAACAGCACACTGTTCAGTTGAGAGCTGCAGGTTGCCCCAAAGTGTACAGGTGAAGCGAGAGGACAGCTGAATCTCTGTGTGTTTTTCCCACTTAGTTGGGTTGCTGGTGTACAGCCTTGCAAAGAGGTGTGCCTGAAGGATGTGAGAGGAGATAAGACAGCAAACTGCATTAGCACATGAAAGAAAAAGCAGTGGGAGCTTCCAAGGGGTGGCAGAGCTTCAAAACCTGCTCGCAGAGCACATAGTTGTGGATGATTGCTGCAGCACACTCCTCTAGCCAGAGGTGTGACAATGCAGTGTGAGATGGGAATGCAGCAGTAGGTGAGCCATGCCACTGCCATTCTGAGCAAGGAATCCTATTTTTAGTTCAGATTGGCTTGGAATACGAATGCAAATTAAAGAGCCAGTGAAAGGAGAACTGCCTAAAGGAAAAGCAAAATCTTTCTTTTCACTGGGGTCCCACTGTGTGCCTACATGGCAGAGCAGTCTGCTTTACTTAAAGAGCTTAGCGTACAGACAAGAGCCACATAAATAAACCAGGTCCTACCCTCTCCAAGACCCAGAGGTGGATGGTCCCAGCAGAAAACAAGAAAAAATTAGGGAAACCCACATGCTTTGTGGGACCGCTCTCCTTTGTCATATCACAATGTCTGAAATCTGTACACCTTTGAATGGGATTCGTTTTAGGAATAGCTATCCAGACACTGAAGATAGAGGGATGTAAGTTAGATAGAGGGAAGTGAAGTCTGATGTGGAATTTATCAGCTTCTAGCTGGGCAGTGAGGAACCACTATTTGAGTCAGTGTGAGCAGGAACTTGCCCTTATGGCATAGCCTCTGAATTGTCATTGCCATTCCATTTCAGCTGTCCTCTGTCCTTGGACACTTCTCAGGGTGAAGGTTTCTCATTAGGGGCTGTGCAGGGGGAAATCTGTCCTAGGATCAGCAGGCAGGATTGCTGGTAAAGTGCTTGCTATTCATCCTTGATCATGATTCCAGGTGGGAGGCATCACAGGGAGCAGGCTACTTTTCTCTCTTCTGCTCAGAACACCTCTATGGGAGATCTATGAAACTGGCCTGGGAATAAAGAAATGTAGAAATGTTTTCAGCTGATTTCAGCTTTTTCAAACCAAAGATTTTTTATTTATTCCAAAAATAACCACATCATTTCTTACAAGTCTCACAGATGACAGCAGATGTCCTACTGAAATACTTGCTTAGTTTTCAGAAGCCTGGAGCACACCTTAAGGTTGGTACCTGCAGCATTTTCCCACTTATCCCAGACCAAAGCTGGAGGCCATGCTGAAGATTTCTGAAAACTCTCAGCAGTGGTTATGCAATCCTCTCACCTCTGGCACAGTCAGAAATGTGTCACCACTGTCAGAAGCAGTGAGATCTGACAGCTCTACTCATCTCCAGCCTCAGTTTTTAATGTGAGAGTTTACCCAGGTTTGCACTGCACTGAGCTGTGTTGTTTTGTTTGGTTGTTGCTTCACTCATGACTGTGTCTATATGCAGATCCCTAGGGTTGTCTCTTAGGATGCACTCCAGGAATGGAGTGGGTATGAAGAGCAGGACCTACTGGAAGGACACCAGCAGGATACCAGTGGGTTCTTGATTTCAGCAGGAGACAATGAAGAACTACTGTGGGTCTGGATATGGAGGGAACTTGGCAAAGCTCTGAACTAGCTTGATGATGAGAAGACACTCAAGAGATGGGCAGTCCAGAAACAATTCCTATGCACATCAGTGAAGTGGATAGAAGTCATAGAATCATAGAATCATTAAAGTTGGAAAAGACCTCTAAGATCATACAGTCCAAACACACATCCACCATCAATACTGCCCACTAAGTCATGTCCCTCAGTGCCACACCTCCATGGCTCTCGAACACCTTCAGAGATAGTGTCTCCACCATCTCCCAAGCCCATTCCAGTACCCAACCATGTTTTCTGAGAAGAAATTTTTCCTAATATCCTCTCCTGGCACAACTTCGGGCCATTCCATCTAGTCCTATCTCATCCTGTAAGTTCTTCTTTGGCATTGGCTTTGACCTGGAGAAAGGAGAAGAACAGTACTTTCTGCACCAGTGATTTCCACTTGGAAATGCCAAAGCATTCAGTTTTTGCTGGATTCATGTAGATGTGGCAAGGCTGATGTTGTGCCTCCTGACCTTTCTCTGCTCTATAGGCCATGTTTCTCCCGATGCCAAAGCCAGCCAGCTACAGGTGAGCTGGGTGACCTGCAAACAGGGGACTAATAGGCTCTGGTCCTGGTCCAGTGAATCCTTTTTATTTGCCCAAACAAATATTCTGGGGATATTCATGTTTAGTGAGGCAGTGAAGAAGTTGCTTGGTTTCCTTTTCCCTCCCTCTTTCCTCTATTTACAGGAGAAGGTATTACTCAGGAGAAAGGAATGAGGAAAGTACAAGAAATTACCTCCTGATAGAAATGACAGGGCCCATCCTATCGACAAACTCTTGCTCTCCCATGAAGGTGGCTGTGTGGGTTTTGGGAGAATATACTGTGTTTATAACTGCATTTGTCCAGGCTTCTTTTTTTTCTTTTTTCTTTTTTCTTCTGAATCTGAAGTCTGTTCCAGAAGTGAATTCAACAATGGTACGTGTGTACCTCAGTGTGCAGGCATGTGCTCTCCCACACACATACCGCAGACAAAACTTGTCTGTGGCACAGGCTGAACTCAATTAATGAAAGACTTTGTACTCACAATAACAAGCTGCACACTTTCTTGGGATAGCTCAGTTCTCTAGAAGAGAACTCAGGAAGAAGTACTGCAGGAATATTCTGGTGCTCCTGAGGTCTCAGTCTGACTCTCCTCACCCATTAGAAAAGCCACCCCGGAATCGCACAGTTCTGCTGCTTGTTGGTGGGAGCAAAGTCAGCAACATGTCTTTTTGTTCCAAGCTTCCAATTCTGCTGAGATGTTTCAGGCACGCATGATATAATGACAGCGTGCTGCAGCCTAGAGGCACAGTGGAAGAGCTGGTTGAACATGCTGTGGAGCTTCTTGGTGGCCACGCAGTGGGGACATGCTGCAAGGCACAGATCCACACTGTTTGCACAGCAAAGATGAGAGTGAGTTCTCTCCCATTCAGCCTGCAGAAATCCTATTTTTCCATTCTAAGTTTTTTTTATCAGCTCTCGCATTCCTACAGTATTATGACAGCAAGACACAACCTGCAGCTAGTACCCTCAGAGAGCTCAGCAGGCCAGGTGCATTAACACAGAAGGCCAGCAGAAACACTGGTGCTGGGCTCCTTGAGGGAAAAAAAAATGTGTGGAAATGGACACCAATGCCTTGAGCAGCCCAGGCACTGACATTCAACATTGGCTTCCAGAGATCCAGAACTACGTCCTGAGTTGGAGCAGACTGGTGTGGCTGTTCTGGTCCTCCCGAGCCTCTGCAGATGTAACATCAGGGTAAGTAAGTCTTTCTTCCTCCAAAAATCATGGCACTTTCCTTGTCCCACCCCAAGTCCAACAGCTGCCCTTTTTTCACTGAACAGAAATTTTCTACAAACTACATACACCTTGGGAAGGATGTGGGCATGTGGCTTGGACTGTCCCATATTGGTTATACCAACCTGAAATACTTCAGCACAAATCATTAAAGCAGATTTTCCCACCCTAGCACATCACTTCATGAGAGTTGCTTGCCTCCTTGTTATCTCTCTGTATCACACCATGTGGCCACATCAGCCATATGATGAGAGGAAATGTCCTTGAGTTGCACCAGAGGAGGTTTAGTTTGGATATTAGGAAAAAATTCTTCTCAGAAAGAGTTGTAAGGCACTGACACAGGCTACCCAAGGAGGTGGTGGAGTCACCATCCTGGGAGGTGTTCAAGAACTGTGGAGATGTGGCACTGAGGGACACAGTTAATGAGCAATATTGGTAGTAGGTGGGCGGTTGGATAGTTTGATCTTCAAGGTCTTTTTCAATCTTAATGATTCTATGATTCTATAAGGCACCCAAATCATGTTCTCATGCTGCACCATACAGAGGAACTAAGCGCTGCTCATATAAGCAGCCCCTTTATTCTGGCATACCTCTGTGTAAGCCATTAGACTCAAAGCTTCCACAGGTGATACAGAAATACAGCACCTAAACCAACCTCATAGACCCCAGATTTGCCTGTAGTTAAGTGTGGGCAGAAGCTTCTGCTGTTGTGAGCAGCAGGGAGGTGCCAGACTTGGTGGTAGAGCCCTGCAGAAGAAAAGCCCGAGGCCCTTCTATGAACTGAATGCTTCAGGGGAATATTTTCTGTAGCTGCGGAGCTAAGAGCAGGAGTGCACCATTCAGCAACATCAGGAAACCGAGGCCTGAGGTCCCAAACCATGCCAAAAGTCTTAGAAATTTTTTGAATAATGATTATGGACATGGAGTGATGGCCATCTGCTCACACTTACTCCCTTCTTGAAGTCACTCTTCTCTTTTTGTACAAATTCCATAGTGATGTGTTCATAAGAATGAACAGATACATGTAAAAATGGCAGAATATTAGTAGATGGGACTTTAGAACCAAGCTCTTAGAACAACCACCATGAGAAAAGAAACACAAAGCATGGTTCTATTCAGGAGGTGGCATCACTGTGAGGGCAAGCTTCTTCACATACGTTTAGGCATGACACAGGATCTCTCCCTCATAATTCTGAAACCTGTGCCACTATTTCCACTCTGTACATGATCTTTATTGTATTTAACAGTGCAGGTATCAATAGATTTCTTATCACTCACAGGAATGGTTTATAAAATCAATCTCAGAACTGTATATCTCCAACAACACTCATTACACCCGTGCATGGAATACCAATGTAATATTTGCATGGAGATGAACTCAAGTTGTTTATATTGTGTTTCTATTTACTGCTGGAAGTGATAATTGCTGGGCTGGGCAGAGGCTGTCTGGGTCATTCTCAACTCAGATTCCAAAGAAGCTCAGCCTGCTATGAGTGCGTTACGTCTCATCCTTTGTCGGTCTCCTCATCTTAACTGTTGAATACATTGACTAATTTCATCTCAATTTTACACAAGGTTTTGTGGTGGTGGGAGAACTAAGGACAGAATCATAGAATCACAGAACCATAGATTCACCTAAGTTGGAAGGGACCCTTAAAGGCCATCCAGTCCAACTCCTCTACAGTGTACAGGGATACCTACAGCTACATAAGAGTGCTCAGAGCCCCAACCAGCTTGACCTTGAATTCCTCCATGGACGGGGTTCTCTGGGCAGCCTGTGCCAGTGCCCCTCCCCCCCCGCTGTAAATAACTTCTTCCTTATATCCAATCTAAATTTCCCCTCTTTTAGCTTGAAACCCTTTTCCCTTGTCCTGTTGCAACAGACCCTACTAAAGAATCTGTCCCCTTCTTTCCTATAGCCCCCCATTAGATACTGAAAGGCCTAATCTCTCTGGAGCCTTCTCTTCTCTAGGCTGAACAGCTGCAGCTCTCTCAGCCTGTCCTCATAGGGTAGGTGTTCCATCCCTTGGATGGAGTAGAGGGACCCACAGAACTGGGATTCATTAATTCCACTGCTCAAAGGACAGCTCATTTGGAACACTTCAGTATCTCACAACCCCGAGGTCATGCATGGCCATTGCCATGACAGTGGGCTATCAGGTCTCTAGCTTTTTTCCCCTTTCTGCAACACCACAGATTCTCAAACACACAACATAGACTTGTTATATGAAGTGAAAAGAAGGAGAAATTTGTTCTTACTTTTCAGTGCTAGGGTAGCATGTTTGGGGTCATATCATCACATTTATACATCAGCCCCAATCACTCAGTGTCATTACATAGAAGTTGGGTTTGTAATCCACAGGGGTTAAAGTCAAGACTGAACTTCAGGTGGCAGGAGCAGTGCACTATGCAAAGTGCTACCAGATTCACTTATGCTCAGATGCTTTTGTGTCCAGCCAACTCATCTGAAATCTCAAAGTCAGGTGTTGCTTTCAGAGTTTCGGTACAACCAGACACATTCCTCCATGGAAGCAGTAGAAGATCAGAGAAGATGGAAAACAAGGCCAAAGGAATTAGTTACATATTAGGAAGAATTTCTTCTCAGGAGTGGCGAGGCACTGGAATGGCTTGCTCAGGGAGGTGATGGAGTCACCATCCCTGCAGTTTTCAGGGAAAGGGCAGAAAAGGAAAGGTAGAGGTACTAAGGGATATGGTTTAGTGGGCAATATTGGTGGTAGGTGGATGGTTGGACTGGATGATCTTAGAGGTCTCTTTCAACCTTAAAGATTCCATGAGTATATGATTCTATATAAGAGTAAGAAATCAAAAGAGGAGAAAACTATTGTTGGAAAGATGATTTTATCCTTCAAAAATTTTTAATTAAGGACTTTTCCTAAGCACTTAGTAGCTGTCAGGCAGGAAGAGGGAAGATGCCTTTTAAAGGTAAAAATAATGTGAAAATATTAATAGCCACTAGTTGTCAAATTGATGGTGCTGCTCTTTCTGTGGTTTCTCAAAGCTTAGTTTTGAATGGGGAATGTAACAAAACAAAGCGCTCCCAGAACCAAGCCTTTGTCTTGTACTTTCCACTGAATGCCATCGGCTTAATTCCAAGCAGCATGAAGTCGGGCATTACCCTGTAGGCATTTTTTTAATGCCAAAATTGCAGTAAAAGGCTGTTATTCACATTTCCTACTTTTCATCAAAACCAGTGACTGTGCAAATTAATCAGCACTTCCTGTTCCCAACCTTTCAGCAAGTGCACGTCTCAGTTTGTGCTCTTCTCCCACTGCAGAAGAAAAATAAAGATGCGCTTGAGAACGGATGGATCCCTGCCTGTTATATCTGTAAGAACAAACATCAGACGTGTCTGGACAGGACACGATCTCACTAAGGGCTTTGGTTCTCAGCAGTGGGAACACCTTGGGACAGTGGTTGTTGTTCCTGCTCCAGCCCTCAGAGGACACCACCTCCGCTACAGAGGTGGCTCAGTTGGTCCCAAGGCAGCTGCACTGCTATACTGTATATATATCCAAATAACCTGAGGAAGTAAACCCATGATGCTTTCACATACGTTACAGTGTGACCATGTGCATGGATGTCCAACCTTTTGGCTTGCTTAGGTCACAGTGAGTGAAGTGGAGTAGTCTTGGGCTGCATAGAAAAAACATAGGTTGCTCAAAAGTTATGCTTTCCATTTATTTCCATGGAAAATAAAACAGATACGAAGACCACAATAACACTATTTGATAGAGCAAATTTTCAGGTACAAAACACTATTTTTCAACAAAGTCACCACCGTCAGCTATGCATTTTTGCCAGTGATGAACAACAGCCTGCATGCCGAGTATCATCATAAGTGGCCACACTGCTACATGACCCATGGTGCATCTCAGCACAGGGGGGAAGTTGGGCCCAGACCTCCCACAACTGCTCCATGCCCTTTCCAAACTCCTGTATAATCCATGAGCCACACCACCAGTTCCAGCAGAGGACTACCCTGTCTGGCTGTGCATTTCAGCCCAGTGATCAGCAGCAGCATGGAGAATGGGTTGGTGTTCAAATGGCTATAATTAGGCTTCAAAGCAACTATTATGATGAAAGGGGAAATCTCACATTCCTCCTTTCCACACTATCATTTCAGGGTGTCTGGCAGAACCCCAAGAAGACAAAATTGCATCGCCTTGTGCCACCAGGGCTACCTGTTTGCAAAGAATGTCTCACCTTTGCTTTATAGAGAAAGGCATTTTTCTGCAGGAAGAGAAGCCTTGCCCTTTTGAATTAAACATTCTCTTTTCTCCGTGTCTGTGGGCTGTTATCTGCCCGGTATGTGAGCACTTTGCAAATATTTGACTGGAAACGACATGAGATAAGGATAGGTGATGATCTACTGGCACAGTGGGAGGCATGCTCTACCGAGCTGCTCTGTAACTGCAGGGGTACTGATAAGGGTCACCATGCTGCTGCTCAGTGCTGGTACTGGCTTAGTATGGGCTCATTCTGAACAAAATTACTTTTCTTTCCAAGCTGTCCGCTCTATGGAATGGGGAATCTCCTGCCAGGTTCAGCCCTCTGTGCTATTCCAGCACTTTTCTTGAGGATATTAACAGTTTCCATCCTCCTCCTAATTCCATGCCATAAAACATCCCTCTTACTCATGCAGAACACTCCGATCCGCCCCCTTGCCTCCTGGCTAATTACCGTCATTATCCGGCTAGACAAACTCGTCGGGAGATAGGATCTCCTCCCAGCCAGGGTCAGCGCAGGAAGCTCTGCCATCCGCCACTGTGTCAGTGTCACCTCTGCAGCTCTGGTTCCCGACAACCCGGAGAGGAGCAGAGGAGCATTGCCACATCGAAGCTGCTCCAAAGGCTCCTGTGCTCTCACTAACATTGGTGGGCAAAGGCTGCACCTATGCTCTTACTACAGAAGTCCTCCTTTACAGATGCTGAGAAATACATATTGAGCCCATTGCCTGGATGTATCATTAATGTGATAAATCATGGAATCCTTCACTCTGAACTTCACAGTTCACCCCAGCACAAACCCCGTGTTTCTGTGCACTAAGGATGTAGGGCTTGTGCTGAGAAAATGGAGGAACCTCCACCTTTCACCTAATTCCCTTCCTGAGTAGGTGAGAACACTCCTTCCTCTCATAAACCTTGGGTGACACCTCACTTTGCACACACAGCCTGGCATGCCCAGCAGTGGTGTGTCACTGCTGTACCAAATAACCGCGCTGCGTGGTACCAGCCCTGCGGCACCAGGGACATCTGTATCACTCCATGGGTGCTCCAGAACGGAAACGTGCACATTTATGGGCTGCTGCAACCATGGCTACAGTGAAACAAAACACTCCCTCAGCTGCTGTGGTGACCCACACTGGGGATGGTTTCAGCTCTTCCAAGCACCTGCAGGGCTGCAGCCAACCTTCTGAGGCTCAGAGATCAAAGGGACTGTCCTGCAGATTCAAGCTCAGCCCCATCTCTGTCCAGAGAGACCATCTGGAGTCCTGCTGTTGCCCCTGAGAGAAGGAGACATTGGCAAGCTGTGGATGCAGTATGACCATGACATCCTGATGTATTGGATGCCAGTTGTGCATTGGTTGACTTTCACCTCTCTGTGCCCCAGTTTCCAGATTCAGCCAAAGGAGGACAACAGACACCTCCAGCTTTGAGCTCTCCTGATGGAAAAAAGCCAGGTTACAGTGTGAGTCTTCTTTATACCCTCTGCCAGACCCTGGAAACATTCACCAGTAGGAGGGAGGAACTTGCAGTGCAAGAAGGGTACTCCAAGCCAGATGTGGAAGAGGGGATGCTCTAGACAATACTCCTCCTCTGATTCATCCTTAGAGCAGGCCCTGTCCTGTATAGGAAAGGAGGCAGAAATAAAATGTTGCCTGTGTGTGTAATGGGGCTCTGTCATCATGCATACACATAAGGCAGCCAAATGAGTGCTGTACAGACATGCTACTTCCAAAGGTACCCAACTACAGGAAGTATCCCACTTCCTCCACAGAGGCTCTATTTGAAGAAACGTGTGACCCAACCAGCTCTGGGTGAACTCCACACCTGGCTGTCTGTACAGCATGGCAGTGAGTACAGTGGGTGAGGATGGTTATACTGGTCTGCCTTCAGAGCCTTCTCAGCATTCCCAGCAACTGGAAGAGCACCTGTGCCCTAAATTTGTGCTGCAAATTAGATGTGCTCTGAGAATACATTTGTCAGTAGATTATTAAGCCTTCTGCATCTCCCATTATTCCTTTTCTCCATACTTCCACATTGTTTTCGCCAGCTCTGTGAGATCTGATGATGCTCAGGGTCATTCCCTATGACAATATCTCAAAGCCAGGCTACATGCATTGGAATTCTTACCCTCAGCTCAAATTCTTTATTTAGTGAAGGGAAACAGAGAGCAAAGTGCTCCAATCTGCAGTCAGTCAGTCTGGGTACCTGCCTGAGATAAAGCACTGCTTCCAGGCCTGCTCTGCTGGTTTCAGTGCTTCCTGTCTCTCAGAGCTGTCTCTGAGTGATGGAGCTGCTGACCTCCTGGTCATGATCCCCCTTCCTCCCTCCCACCCGCAGCTCTTCTCTTTGGCACAGCGATACCATCTTTCTCTCCACTGTAGCAAAAGAGGCAGAATGCATTGGGCCAAAAGGCTGTTGGGCCAAAAGGAATGCAGAAGGACAAGCCAGCTGTGAGAACAACACCAGCTCTGCTGCCTCCTGCAAGCTCCACAGCAGGAACCTGTTACTTTGGGTGGGACAGGGAGAAGGTTCTCTTTTGACCCAGGCACAGTTGTGGATGAGCGGTGTTAGAAGCTGGAATGAGACAAGGCTGGTGGAGATCTGCACTTGCAGCGCAGGCATACCTCAAGGATCAGTTTCTCTCTATTGCTCCTGGCAATGCCTTGCAATCCATTGAAAGGATTTCACTGTCATGCAAACGTTCTGCAAGCCAGGATTGCATAAGTTGCACCAAATGACCCTATGTCATTATTTGCTGCACATCCTTTTGTGACAGAGTAATGTCTGGATAGCCATCCTGATAGAGAGCAGGAAGTCAAAGCCTGGGGATTGGTGTTAGGAAATAGCCTCTGTGTGCTTGGCCTGTCCAAAAGCCATTGCCTGGGATGGATTTGTCAGTTTTACTGGTCTCACAGTCAGCTCTCTACATTCCCTTGTGCATGATACCACCTCAGTACATTTATCCTTCGGGCTCTGAAGGAAAGGAACTCTTCAGGACCCTCCATGTGCCTTAGGATGAATCAGAATTCACAGCCATGCAGAAGCCCACTAAGTGGTTTCTCTGTGGGTACTCAGAGAGAACCCACATGTAACAATCACCATAGTCATGTTGTCCCCCAGCAGAGCACAGGGCTGGACCTTAGCATCAAAGAATGAATGCTGAGCTCTGTCTCAAGGCTCTTGAGGACAATGATGCCGGGACCATTGGGATTTCTGCTGGAAAGCAGTGCTCTGGCACAGAAGCCTGGTACTGCACACGCAGGTGGAGGCTTGTCCCTCCATCAAATCATTACATGCATTGCAGTGGTCCTTGCGTGCAATGTGGGCCTGGAAGGTCTTTCTCCACCCCAACCCCTACTCCTGCTGTGGATAAAAGCAGCAACATCTTCTCAAGCCCAGAAGTAACACTGAGAACATAAACTTCACCTGTGGGATATACACTTTGAAAAAAGAAAAAAGAAATTAAAGACAGTTAACATAACACTCACACCATTATGATTCTTGGGTGCACGTGCTTTGGATCTTTATAGGTCACTTCTGAAGCAGTTCACACTTTGGACTTTCACTACAGGCAGTGGCAATGAGTTCCACATGTAAATGATGCACAAAAAAAGGTGAAAAAGATTGATGGCTCCACAGAGTAGGGGCCTTCAAGCAAACCATTTTGTAGTATCTTTTGCAAGCCCATGGCGTGTAAAAATGCTTCTTTTACCTTTTTTTTTTTCCCATTAAAAAAAAAAGATGAGATTCTTGCATACATGCAGGAGTTGCAGATGTAGAAGGTAAGGATTACTGTGAGCTGAGGAGTGCTGCCATCACAGCTGGTGGTACTGTGCGTTGTTTCCTGAATAGCGCTGGACCCAGCCCAGCATTCACTTTCAGGGAAATCCAACAATTGGGCTGCTTTAAGAAAGGTTATGACTGCTGTTATTATGGACGTACAAGCCTTCAGCCAATGGCCAGGGCACTGTCTGCCTGCCCAGGACTCCTTTGGAATGCATGAAGGGTCTTCCTTTGGTCGTAGCACTATTGTTGGTGCAGCATGCTGTGTTTGCCATAGCAAACCTGTTAGCATCTTTGGGATCTATGTAAATGCTGCTGCTGCTGCTGAATTCAGCAGTTTCCTCTTCGAGACCTCTATTGGGTGACTTCCACACTGCCCCCACAGCATCCTGCTCCTTGAAGTCAATGGGAACCTGGGCGTGGTTAGGAGTCAAGATCAGACCTGTAAGTAAATCGGGTGATAAGGAGAAGTGGATCAGTAGGAAATGCTCTTGGGGAACAACGTGTTCCCCTCCCATAAATTAAAGACACAGGGAACGGCTCAGTGTATCTTCACTATGACACAAGAGACCTTATTGTGACAGGATAATGACTGAGTAGAGCTTTCTGAAAGGTTGAGTGTACTGGTGCTAAATAAATGTCCTTAGCCACCAAATAAAATCCTTTCCTGGAGGAGAAATGCAAATTGGTGTGGTTGCTCCAAGGGTTTTCAGACCTCTAGTATGGTGTTGGCATGTCCTGTGGCAAAGCCCAGTCCCCAGCAAATTGGCATGCTGCATACCATGTTCCGAATTGTTTGATGTGGCTGTTCAGGCTTCAGAGACTCAGCCCTAGGGAATGTGTTTTGCAGTGTCCATATCTTTGACAGCCTCTACTATCCATTCACTACTGACATAGCCGTGGCAGGTCACCGTGGAAATCGCACAGAATCATTAAGGTTGGAAGAAACCTCTAAGATCAGTCCAACCCCCAGCCCATCCCCATGGGACTCCATCACCATGCCCACTAACCATGTCCCTCATTGCTACGCCTACTCTTTTCTTGAACACTTCCAGGGACAGTGACTCCACCACCTCCCTGGGCAGGCTGTGCCAGTGCCTCACTACTCCTTCTGAGAAGAAGTTTTTCCTAATATCCAACTTGAATCAAACATGTCACCGCTGTCCTTTTGCTTGCTGAGTTCATTCAATTAACCTTATTCCTACATCCTTACTGACTTCCATCTCCATTGTTTTATGAGCCAGTGGAACTCAGCTTATTATGGGTCATAAGTTAGCAAAAGGTTGTCCATGCCATCACTGCAAATGCAAGAAAAATGTGGAGGAACGTGTCCATGCATGCAGAGAACCAAAATGGAGAGGCAGAAATTATAAATAAGAGTTCACATTTCCATTGACAGAAGTCACAATAAGTCACAATATTTGTAGCATTGTTTGCTGTGCTGGCACAGGCTGACTCTTGGCCTTTGTCCCTGACAGATAGGTGGGTTTCCATTAAACATTAAAGTGGGAAATGCTGCTCCCAGTGCTTGATGTCACCACACATGTTGTCTGTGCTCATAGCATTCCACGTGCTCCTCCCTTGTCCCTGTTACCAGGGCTCTACTTCTGCTACCACCCCACCTCAGGACTTTCTGCACTGCTTATGGGGCAGTGCTGGTGGAGCTGTGCCTTGTGATGCACTGTTTCATCATGTTGCTGGAGTCATGCTCAACAGCAGGGCCAATCAAAGAACCTTGGAATGCTCTGCAGATGGGAGATGTCATACTGGGAAGATCAATCTGCAGATCTCCTCTTTGATGGATCTAGCTGCAGGCAGATGCTTTCATGTACAGCAGCACCTTCCCAGACAGATTATTTCCTTGCTCACACTGTATACAGCAGTGCAAGCCCCGGATAAGCAGCTTCATATTGCAGCACTTTTATAAACACTGTGACAGTTCTTTTCTCGCTCTGACGGTTTCCCTGTTGCAATGTTTTGGGATAAAGGAGGGAGAAAAGAAACTGGCAGTGACCCTCTGACCCAGCACATGCAATCCCAGGGTAACAAGGAGTGGTGCAGCAGCGCACCTCCACCCAGCTCCAGTGCCACGCACACAGATGGAAAGGAGGCTGAGCAAATACCCAGCATGCTCATGGCTCAGAGAGGAGGCAGGAAGCTGTTTTGTCAGCATTCCCAGTTGGTTTCCTCAACATTATTCAAGTCAAAAATTCCCTACATACAGCCACTTCCATTGCTGGGAGTGAGACGATAAGGATCAGAGGGAGCTCCGCTCAGACAGCCGTGCACAAGTGGTGTGTGGTTCCCAGCGGCAGGCGAGACGCATTGAGACACGTCGTGGTGCTGCCTTCTGCTACTCATTATCACATTTGCACCTGGAAACAGCACGAAACTCCCACCGGGCCAAGTGTTACACATACCAGCCTCCAAATAACCTCAATAAAGAGAGAAAAGGACATCCCATTGCATATGCAGATGTCAGACCACATGCAGAGACAATAACAAACCCAACCCGTTGGCTCGTTGTTACATTTTTATAAGCCTGCGTTTTGGGCAGGAGTTTCTTCTCAGTGTGATTTTGTCTGGCTTCCATTTCCAACTAGCAGGACTAAAAGTAGTAAATTCCACCTCATCTCATCTGGCCTGACTCAGCCACATTCTTCAGCCTTATTTCTTTTTTATCTCGATGTCAGCTATTGACTAGTGACATCCTTCCATGAGAGATCTCCTGGACGGTGCCAGCCTGGAGGAAACACCAGGAAGTGTGATGTCGTCAGAGGATTTATGAGCCTTTATGGCGACGGTTGCACCATGCAGCAGGGGTTGGCTGCAGCTGGCTCTGCCCCACACCATGTGCCAGAAGGACTGCTAAACAGGAATGGGGAAGGTGAAAATCTGCCCGAGGTATTTTCATTCTTCCATCCTCAGATTCCCATGTGAGCATTGCTGATATTTATACCATTTGGCAGCCCCAGTTTTGGGGCACAACACTCCATTTATGTATAATCATCTCTCCATCCTCCCTACACAGAACTTCAGTGATTTTCTGTAGCAATTTGGTCTCTTTATTGTTCTGATATTTGTTCTTCTGAAGTGCAGAAAGGTGATTTCATTCAGCTCTCCAGGTTAATGGCAGATGAGGAAGTGGGTGTGAGGCAGCTCATGTACGCACGGTGAAACCCGGTGCCCTTTCTATATATAGCCTTGCCTGAACTTTCATTCATCCTGTTGCTATTTTGGTACAGCAAACATTCCATCTCCTGGGGAAAGTGCGTTAGCAGTGCAGGTAAGCAGAAGAAAGTGCACATCAGTCACGCACAGAAATATTTAATGTCCCTAGAAACTGCTGTTGTTCCCAGAGAGCACAGAGAGCATCTACAAGCAAAGCGATACCAGAGTGGAGCCTCCCTCGTACCTTCATCCAGTTAACAAACAGAGCAATATTTTGGGGGTAAACCCAAACACTCCCACTGATTTATTTTATTAAATTTTAAATCAAAGGACTATTTAAAATCTATATTCTCATTGAAACAGATTTTTCTGATGAAATGAATACCCTTGAGCACTTCTGCCATGCTCTGCCTTTTGAGTGAGAGCTAGCCAATAAGTATTAAAAAGCCATAGATGGGATTTTTTTGCCCTGGACAGGAGCTGGCTGTCAACAGCTGCTGGCTGCTTGGTCTGAATAACCATGCAGCCATCTGCAGCTGTTTGAAGTAGGAGCAGTGTTTGTCCTGAAACAAACCTCTGAATCACTGCTACCCAAACTGTGCTCTAGTGGCATCCACTTCTAACTGCAAGGGAGAACCTGCTGTTCTCCCTTGCTGTTAAAAAAAAGTCTGGACATGATCTGATGTGGCCCCTGACTCAAGTTGTTAATACATTTGAAATGAAGACATTGGACAGCCAGGTCCAGATACCCAAAGATCCTTTTCTTCCAGAAGGCATCAAGAACCTCATTATGTCTAGGGGTCCAGTCCATCTCCCACACTTTGGAAACATGCAGCACTGTTCTGCTATAACCTCGCATTATAAAAACAAGAGACCCCTATATAACCTTCTGTTGGTCAACTAACACGCAGCTTTTAGAATGACTAAAAATAATCAGAAAGGGAAAAACAGTCAAAGATTGCTTTCTTCATTCATCACCTTTACTGTCTCTTTCTCAGAGCACGTACAAGTAATTTGAAAAACCTGTGCCAGGATTGGGAATTAAGGTTTTGATTCATTGCTAATGAAGAGTAGGAAACCTAAAGCTGCAGGCCAGCCTACAGCCCAGGGACTCTTCAATGCTTTGGAACACGTATCAGCATCTGTTGCAAGCATCTTTCCTTCCTGGGGGAGGCTCGAGTTGGTATCAGCTCCAAAACCTCCCTGTGTTTCGCTGGCACAAGGATTTGGGTGCCACTTCTCTTATCACCTGTTCCAGCTTCTAACCTCCACCTATTTCTTTGCATCTCACATTTTCAAGATGATCTCTGTACCTCGGCTAGGACAAGGAGGAAGGAATACTGTGCCATTTCCCTTGTCCCCTTTCAAACTCCCAAGCCACAGATGTCAACATCTGCTGGTCAGTGAACTAACCCACTGTTATTTCTTCAGGTTGTGGACCAAAATAAGAACTCCAGGAACCATTCCTGGAAAATACTGAGGGCACACACAAAATGCTGTTTGATTCAAGCTTTACTTTATTAGGAAGACCCTGAATACATGCAGTGATTCCATGAACCACGGGATCTTCTTTCTACGTAATGCAGGAATGATCATCCACTCACCCTGTGGGAGAATAATACAGCAGAGCCACCAATCTCAGTCTGAAGAAAACTAAGAACCTGTTACTTCAACCTCGTCTAATTACATGTGCGTTTATCTGAAAGTCTTCCATTGGATGGAATAATGAAAGACAGAACTTTGGTGACCCCTCTGCAAGCAGTTGTGAACAAGTTTGCAAGTGTTTTGCTCAACAGGCGCTGTACCTTCTCTCCATTCGAGGCTTAAGGTCTGAGGGCAGCAGCATACACTGGAGAGAGTATTACCCTCTGACTATAAACGAAGATGTGTGTATCAATACTGCCATCTCTTTTGGCTTGAGCAATCCTCGACATGGGGCGAGGTCATCATGCTTTCATGTGCTAGCCAGTGAGTGGATTCTCACACCCTTATCTGCTCTATGGGCTGAGGTGTCACTCTGTTTTCTCCTCTATCTGCATAACCAGGTGTTGAGCAACAAGAATGCCATTCCAGAACTTCTGACTGCCTTGGGTGTGTGCTCCTTGCAGGAATTACTTCTGGGAATCGCTGTGAAGGGGCAAACGCTATGGTTTCCAACAATTATGTTGCCGTACGGTGTGCATTTAAATGAATTGCATCATTTAGCCCTACATAATCCCTCCATTGTCGAGCAGCAGACATCTCTGCTATTTCAGCAGGGTGATCCAGCTCCTGGGAGCTGTGCGCTATTTGCGTGCCAGCAATGTTTATTTATAGTGTGTCCATGTGCCAGCGGGGAATTAGGGCTTATTTAATACTTTCCATTGTTTCCAAGTCACGGTAGCATTCATCAGACTCCCACAGCCCTGTGCCTTCATCACTCAGCCCCAACACTCATTTCACTCAGCCGCATTCAGGACACATTCACCGATGTGCCCTCATCAGTGCGAACTGCCGCACAACAGCTCCACCCTTACTGCAGTGCAGCAACGGTTGGCTGTGGGGCAGCAAAGTCTCATGCAAGAGGGGATACAGGTAAGCTCAGATGTAAATAGAGCTCAGAGAGACACCACAAAGGCTTTTTCCTACTTTGACTTCTCAGTGGCTTCCGTGAATGATGAATTCGGCTGCAACAAGGGATGCCCCTCATTTAAATACATTGGCTAGCCATCCTGCACTATATAGGTGAGATATACTCCTAGTACACTGTACAGCCACATTGCAGCTGGGCATTGTGCAATGGCCATTAGCACTAATGAACGATGTGGCAGCTGTATGGTCTCTGCTTGGAGTGGAGCCTGCAGGAAGACAAGAGAGAAGATGGCAGTGTGAGTTGAAAGGGGAACGGATCAAAGGCAGCGATTGGCATCAGCACCTCGCAGCAGGGCAGGGGTGATCTGCAGGTATGGAGCAGGAAGAGGTCGGCTATAGCAAACCATTGCAAACCGAAGGAAACTGGGAATGAGGAAGAAGGCTGCAGACTGCACGTACACATTCTCACACTTCTTTGCAAGCCTGCAAAGCAGTACTGTTTCCCATGGCTGGGCTGCAGGAGCACATCCAGATGTCTCTGCACAGCTCTGCCTCTGCAAGAGTTAGAAGGTCAGGGGGGTTACATTCCATTTTCTCCTTCAAATCTCATGAGCAATGAGGGCATAAACAAAGCCCAAAGGCATCAGGCAGCCCAAATCTGCTCCTGTGTAGTCAGAAGTGCATGACTGTGGCAGTCTTTCATATCAGCACTGCCCGACTTTCCTAAGGCCACCATGGCAGGTTTGTGTGCCATCCTGACTTGGTACTGTAGTGCTGTGAGTGTATCTAAGCTTGCACATGTAATGGGGATCCTGGCTCAAGGATCCAACTCACATTAAGGACACACAGGGGCCTCTGTGTGCATCACAGAATCATAAAATCACCAAGGTTGGAAAAGACATCTAAGATCATCCAGTCCAACCGTCCACCTATCTATCACCAATATTTCCCACCAAACCATGACCCTCAACACAACATCTAAATGTTTCTTGAACACTTCCTCTGTTTTTGCATTTAAGTATGGCTTCTCCTTGCACAGCATACAACTGCCATAGAGACAAAGGCAGTGCCACTCCAGATGACTGAGCAATTGGCTGTGATGTTGTACTGAAGGTGTTTGAAGATCCATGCATTTGGTCACGGACTCACTTTTCCAGGTTTGCATGCAGCACATTCCTCTGCTGTGTCTCTTGTGTCTTCTCTTAGATGTCAACCACTGGGCACAGCTGTGTAGGTTCCTTGTTTGTTTTGGAGGCAGTGGAAATGTCAGAGGAGCTGTGCTGTGCAGCTCTCAAAGCTGCTGGTGCAGCTCTCAAAGGGGGATTAGCGTGTCAGACACATGGGGAAGCCCTGTCCTGGTCGATGCTGTGCATGCTCCCTCAATAGGAGGAGAAAATACGTCTGGTATTTGTCCAAGCTTGTTGGAGGGCAGAGAGAAGGGCAGGCACAGTGCCCAGCAGTGGGGTGGGCGTTGCAGCACCTGGGGTGGTTTCTTCCATGAGCAATGGCTCCTCCTCTCATTTCCAGGTGAACAGTTCACAAAAAATTCACACTGACAGCGCCTGGAGCTCTCAGAGCTGTGGGAAGAGGGATGCAGTGGCACAGCTCAAACTCAAAGCACAGTGCTTCTGCCTGCCCTTCTTCACAGCCAGTAGGAAGAGCAAGCAGCATCCCCAGGGCTGGGTTCATTTGAATTAGTTCAGAAATCTCCTTTTAAATGAATATCCCTATGGAGATGCCTTCTCCACTGTCTGAAATGGCAAAAATAAGCATGGAACCATCTGCTCCATACAGGAGCGTAGGTCACTTTGGAGTCTATCCCTATAGATAACTCAGCATTTCAGAGCCCACTGAAGTGCAGAAGACCACAGTGGATAAACCAAATGTATATAGCAGCAGAGATTTAGCAGCTGCAGGGTCTCACAAGATCTAGAGGTTGGATATACTAGAACCTTGCTTCTCACTGAAGAAAGAACAGCACCCTCTGAGGGCCCACATGCAGTACAGCAATGCAGCATCACCTCAACGATCCCAGAGGCTGCAGCTCCAGGAGCTGCAGCAATCCCAGGAGCCTGGGGCTGCCAGTCTGTGGGAAGCAGCTGCTTTGCACAGTGCTCAGTGTGAAGCTATGGTCAGTGTGAAACTATGCTCTGGTGTAACAGTCCGGACCCATCAGCAGCACGCACCAGAGAAGGCCAGCAGAAATTCTCCCATCACCTTTTTCTCTGTTACCAGGGCACTGGTCGTTTGCATCTCCCTGGCCACAGAGCATGACTGGAAGAGGTCAGAATTGTTCAGCTACAGCCATATGTTGTAGACCACGCTGAGCATGTAAAAAGCAGAACATCTGAGTCTCAGGTGAGAATCCACATTCCTTTTTCTCAGCAAATTATATCTTAGAGACACTTTCTTATTGACAACTGATTTCTTAAAGTTTTTGCTCTCAGCCCTAAAGAAATGAAAATTGTATTAAGGAAAAAACAGCGATTCATGCCTCAGCCAGAAATCCACATCTTCCGGGGTGCCGAGGAGCTCTCAAAGCATTGCCAAGCTAGCAAGAACCAAGAGTGCTCCATCTCCTATGTCAGAGATGCTTGCATGGATTGTGCACACATACAGCTGCATTACACCAAGCATTTTTCTGTTGGTCTGCTAGAAACATACCACATCGTGGTAACAACTCTGCAGCAGTCATTGGAAACTCTGCTTTTCCCTATAGCACACAGAAACCCCAATTTCCTGAATGTGGAACATGGAGCTGCCACCACAAACAGCAGCCAGCCACATAGAGCTCAGCTGGAAACTTCCCATTGATGCAGAGGAGGAGGGGATGGTGACTTTGGGCTCTGCTCCTTGTGGTGGTCACAGACATCTGTAGGGGATGACAAAACCCCGATACTTCTGTGGAGGAAATATTTTCTGGATTGATGCTGTTCTCCTTCTCCCCTTAATTTACAAATAGCAGAAAGCAGCAGCATCCCAGCTATGCATTCGGTGGGCGTAAAGGAATGACTCATTAGTCTAATGGAGAGTTATCTGGTCAATAAGTGCATAAATAAGATTAGATGACAATGAGTCACTACAGATTGTAGGCTTGGGTGGGACTGGTGTAGGTACCACTTTGTTGGGGATCAGTGTAGGGCAGAGGTGAGGATGGGTTCAGGGAAGGTGAGATGCTGTTTTATAGCTTAACTACAGAACCGTACCTATAAGATACGGTCACCAGGCTCTCCTGTGTTCATTTCACCCAGCAACATCATCCAAACAAGGTCAGTTCTGCTGAATCATAGAAAGAGAGAATCATTAAGGTTGGAAAAGACCACTAAGATCATCAAGTCCAACCATCAGTCCATCAACCACCTTAAAATGGTTCTGGAGCTACACAGCTGTTTCCCTGGAGGAGCCACCCATGGTTGGATGCATGCAGTGGCCCTCAGTGGTCCCACACAAGGTGGATGCAGTGCCCCTTATGCCCATGCCCCATTGCTGAAGGAATGTGTGTGCTCCCTGAGGTCCAGGGCAGGGATTGCCACCTGGCAGCTAGAACTGATGTTTTGATTCAGAAAAGATCTTGTGACTTACGTTGGGCAAGCATGGGCTCCAGGTCACAGTCTCATGCTTCCAGAGCAACCCATGGTTCCAATACTGTTCTGAGGAGGAGGACTGTGGCCTCCTGCTGAGATATTTTGGTGTTCAGCAGCCACGAGATCCCAGATCACTTGCTGCTTTTTAGAGCCCTGGCCTGGAATTTCTGATAGATGTCAGAAAGTGAAATGACCTTGGCCATCAGGCAAGTCCTCCCAGGATGTGAGGGAGTTGCACAACCTCACAGGCATCATTACACAACAAACTGCATCTGCTTTGGGAGAAAAGTCTCCACCCTGGAGCATGGTCTGTACCACAGCTCTGCTCACAGTACTTTTTCAGGACTGGACTGGACCATCAGTCCAAAGTGCCACACATATAGCAGGATGCGGTAACTGGATGAAGTCATACACACAGCCTCGTGATAATAGGGCACACAGGTCTATAGGGCATATTGCTCAACTCTCCTGGTGCCTTTCTGTAGTTGGAGCAGCCGCTTTCCTGGAGAACTGCCCAAGGTGAAATGGCCAAACTAAAGATCTTGTTGGAGCAAATGCCTGCAAACAAACTGCAACAGAAGAGCTCTACCACCTTAATGGACACACAAAGCAGATGAGCCTACAGGAGAACATGATATAGCTGGGTGTCCTGGCCCAGCTCTGCTTACTGAAAGCATAACATCAGCATAACACAGCATAACATCAGCAATGCATCCTTGCTGTGTCTGCACACTTTTGACTCTCTGTTCTAACTGCTTTTAGGTACAAGTTTGGCATTTGGCACACATTTCATATCCACCCCTCTGTGCTTATTACAGGCTCAGAAGCTCTTCATTAGGTGGGCATAGAATTAACTTTTTTTTTTTTCCACAGAATGTGATGAATCTGAACATAGCAGTCAGGACACAGCAGCTGTAAAATCTGACATTCCCCATTATCAGAAACTCAAACCAAGCTCTTCATGCTGCTCCTGTACCAGGCTTATACCTACAAGAAATGCTCATCGCAAAAGATCAGCACAGTGTGAGGAAAGCCTAGAGCTCACCCTCAGCCCTCTCTGCTCTATGAATTGTTCCAGATGTGACAGATCCAACTCAACATGGCTTAGAGGCAAACAAATCCCAATGGGTGGTTATTGTACTGGCAATGTTCAGACATTGCTGCCAGCAAGACTATGGGAAAGAAAGAGGCAATTAGAGAAGATCTGCACAGTTTCAAGGGAATGGTGAGTGCTTTGTAATGAGGCATTTGGACTTGGACATGTGAGGAACCAAGGATGGTAAAGGATCAAACGTTCTTAATGTGTTTCTTAATGCTTCTCAGCACTGTAAGGAGAGCATTGGTGGGTGCTGTGGCATGAAGGTGAGTGTTCATATGCTGTAAGTCAGGCAAATATTTCAGCACTTAATTAAAGGTCTGGAGCAGCACAAGTTTCATAAACAATAACCTTGTGTTTCACTGCAGGATGCTTTCATTGTTCTGCATTGCAAAGATGTGATCCCATGGCAACTGAAGAAGCTCCTTCAGTGGGGTTTTGTCCTATATTTTGTTCAATATATTTTGTCCTATATTTTGTCCTATATTTTGTTCAAGGCTAACAAGCACCGAGGGTTCTCCTTTTCCTTGTGCTCAGTGGGCAACAATCATCTCATCAAGGCCAATGGGAAAAAAGGTATTTTCTTGCCATGATGCAGATGAAGTAGA
This sequence comes from Chrysolophus pictus, assembly GCA_037305975.1. Classification (NCBI taxonomy): domain Eukaryota; kingdom Metazoa; phylum Chordata; class Aves; order Galliformes; family Phasianidae; genus Chrysolophus; species Chrysolophus pictus. The sequence goes on along the minus strand of CM074579.1, from coordinate 46,568,284 downwards.
ACTGAAAGGATGAAGTGGAACTGAAAGCAAGGCTGCAAAGCTGCTAAGAATCGTAGAATCATAGAATGGCCTGGGTTGAAAAGGACCGGAATGATCATCTAGTTTCAACCCTCCTGCCATGGGCAGCCTTGCCAACCACTATTCCAGGCTGCCCAGAGCCACATCCAGCCTGGCCTTGAATGCCTCCAGGGATGGAGCATCCACAATCTCCTTGGGCAACCCTCCAGACCAATAAGCTGGAGAAGAATCAGTGCAGGTTAGGGCTTGGAGGGATCTCCTTGGCCGTGAGTGGTGCTCTCCAGGGCAGGATGTGCAGAGAAGGAGACATTGCCACAGAAAGCCTATGGAGTGATGGCACAGAGTGTACATGGCAGAACATGGCATCATGGGTAAAGTGATTAACTAATGAGAAAATGCAAGATAAACCCATGATGGAAGCCGATAGAAGAATACTGACAGGTGGAGGCTGGAACATACCCTAGAAGCAACAACCAGTGGCGATGAGGCAGAGTTGCTTTCCCAGGGCAGGTTACAGTCGGAGAGCAGTCAGCTTTACAGACAGATGCAGAGATAAACCCTGATTTCCATACGTTTGCTGTGCCACATCATTCCCAAACATCCTTTGATCTCAAGTCCTCTGTTGCTGTAATTACTGACAGATGGTTGATGTTCTGTGTTGCTGTTGGGACATGCAAGCTCAGGGACTGCTCCTAAAAGGCCACTGCACAGTACAATTCCAGCAGAGTAAGAAGTTACCTTGGTTCCGTCTGACCTCAGTGCTGCTCCTCTCCTTTGTGCTAGTGGATAAAGGAAAGGGAAAGGGCTCATTTGGCATTCTACTCCTGCTCAACCTTGATAGATGATGTAGGTCACTGCTGACCCTTTGCTTTGCAGACAACTCCAGTGACTGCTGTGAGTATGGATCATCCAGGTCCATCCCAACAACAATGCAGATCCCTTCTGGATGGAAGCAGCACCTGAGAACTCCCATGACTGGAAATAAGGTGCTGTACTCATTCTGTGTCAGCATCAGGACAGGTCCCCACACAACGGAGGTGAAAGAAGATAATAGGATCAAAGTATGTATCAATAATGTAAGTGGCCCACAGCCCTATGCAGGGCTATTGGGAACACTGCTTTTAGGTCACAAAACATGCGGTTCTGTGCCAGAAGGAAGTTGCCCAAACATTTCCACTGTGTTATTCCTCTCCTTAATTTCACCTTCATGGTGCATCAGCTCCAAAGTGTCAATTATGTTTTCCAAAGATTAATGTTTCTGTAATGACACCAGGTGCACAGTTACACTAAATGTACCCTCAACCCAATACTGGGTCATGGGAAAAACCTTAGGAATAGCTGAGCACCTTCATCTGATGACAGCCCTTCGTTTCAGTTAATTGCGCTCTTCAGACCTGGGTCAGCTCTGAAACACGTGGCACCCATGTGGAGAAGTGGCACACAGCAGTGCTGCAGGACACAGAGCATACTCATGGCACTGCTCCTGGAAGCTGGGTCACTCTCCTCCAGCCTCTGCCTGGTGGCTGCTGCTCCAGACTCCTGCTGCAATATTGGGTTTGTTCCTGACAATCCCTTGTGCACTGTGAACACATTTCCTTAGCATGGAGGTGCCGTGGAGGTGTTTCCTTTGACCTGAAGCCACAGCAATAAATGTTAATTAGAGACAGATTAAAGGTGCAGTCATGGATACATGTATCCACACACATACAAAATCATCTCTGAGGTGCAGTGTTTCAGTCACATCCCATAAATGTCATAAGTGCATCTCCAGGACACACTGCAGCCCTTTGCTCTAAAGATACAGTTCTAACTGGACTTTTGTAAGGCCTTTGACGCGGTCCTGCATGGCATTGTGTTCCTGGAGCCGCCAGTAGTGCCTCTATTGGAGCAACAGCAGAGATCTCCATCCCATAGGATTTGAAGCTCTCCCTGTCCTGGCCAGAAGCATAGCTCATCCACATCAAAGCCCTGTAAGATGTGAGTGGAGCTGCACCCAGTGCTGTGCTCAGGGACTGCCTCACTGCAGTCTGTGCTGCAAACAGAGCAGACACTTCTGAGCTCCTCCATACGCATTGGAGCCCAGAGATACCTAAGGTCAGCTGTGCATGCAGGAACATCTCCTTATCCTGCCTTGGGCTCAGTTAACAAACCTAGGCAGCAGTATTTAAGTTTGGGATTTTGAGTTGCTTTTGCAGCCAGGCTCTGTTTAAATCCAAAAGTCGACATCGAGCAAGCTCTGGAGTGCTGACATTCATGGAATTTTTCTCAGGAGAGAAATCTTCATGGAATCATCTCAGGAGTCCTCAGCCCCAACCCGTGGCTCCTCCAGCTGCGGGCATTGTGCTGTGTGCAGGAACACCGGGACCTCTGGTGGCCACGCTGGGTAAACAGTCACCTTTGTACTATGTACCAGCAGGACTTCGGGGAGCAGCAGCCCCATTCAGAACTCTCAACAGACAGTGGGGATGTTGGCCCATTCCCAAGCACACCGCTGGGCCGTAGCTCCTTCAGCATCACTGCTCCCAGAACACTGTCCCACACTGAGCTGCAGCACTGCAGCACCTCCTCTGTGGTCCTTCTGCAGCTGTGACATCTCATGTCATATGAACAGGATGTATTCATAGTAAGTCACACATCTGTCTTCTCTATTCTACATCATATCATCCTATGCTTAAGGAACTGCTGAGTTTCCCAAACAGACGTTTGACACCTGCTGAAGTCCACATGACTGGAAAAAGCCAAAGCTGAGCCATTGCCACTGGGTGCTCATTTGCTGAGAGATGCCTCCAGTTCAGTGTCTTTTATTATTTTCATATTAATGCCTGACTGCATCTTAGACTATTTTTATATACATATTACAATATATGTATATACAAAACAGGACAGCATTCAATGAGCTCCAAGTGGCCATACTAATTGTTGTTACCAAAAATGAAAGTGATACATTTAGTCTATTCAGTATTTTCTTTTTAAATTTCATCTTTTATTCACTCTTGAAGAGTCCATGAGTTATAGCAATCAGCATTTCTCATCTCCTCCCTGAAGCAGTCAACTGAATGTCTACTGATGTTTATGCTGATGTGGCAGCACATCAGATCCTTAGACAAGTATATTGCTCTTGGTTTTTCCAGAGAGATTCTCCTTATGAATGCTACTACCTTTCTGGTGTGGATTTCCTCTCCCATATAGGTACCAAACACAGCCATGCCATGTGCCAAAGCACCACACTGTGAGCATTCGTTTGGAACCACAACCCCGGATCTGCAGACCCAATCCTGGGGACGGCTGTGGGCAGTGCATATTGCAGGCGCCCTGATCCTTCCACCTCTTCGAAGGAAGGCATGAACTACTCTGGAGCTCCATGCTAAGGGCAGAGGCAATGACTCCAGGGGACAGCAGTTAAACCAAACACTTCTGTATTTAATTAACAGTTCCAGAAGCTCAGAACGCAGACAAACGCACAGAGCTCTGCCCATGACAACTCGCTGTGCAGCACCATCGCCATCCCATGCCTCACATGCTGCCCACAGCAACTCCTAAACAGGAACAACATGGGGTGCTCATGTAGAACTGAACAGTGGTGTCTATTTGCTTCACTCTGCAGAGGCTCCCAACACCTCGGTAACATCGCTCAGCCCAGCAGTTGCCACTTTCCCTCTGCTCCCTGCATGTAGATATTTTGCTTTGTACATCAATAACAGATTTCCCCCCACTAACAACGCCATCCTATGTCCATGGTGACACACACCGGAACATCAGTCCTGCTCCTCTTCATCCCCATCCTCATCTTCATCCGCTTGATCTCCAGATTCAATGTCATCTTCATCCTCCACCTGAAATTAAGGTGATCAGTAGTGAGCAATGACATCCCCCCTTCTACTCTTCACATGTAACAATAAGCGCCACGAGCACTTCAGCTTTTCATGCAGTTCTGTGCAGTGCTTTGCAATGCCACCAATGGAAGTGTTCAGTGTTTGCTGGGGTGGCTTTCCTCTATCTGTCCTACATCTGGAAAAATTCCTCAGCTACAGTGATAGCTCTGCACTTGCCACAGATATTCCCCAGACTGACATCTCATTCATACAGATGGAAACAAAGCAGATCAACTGCTACCTCCCCAAACACAAAAGGCACCAAAAAGGATTGGTTAAAGTATTGCCATGCCTAGGCTGCCTGAGACCTTACTCAACTCTTTGGTTTGCTCACCGGCATCCCCAGGTCCTTCAGCTTGCTCCTGAGGGCAGACAACTTCTGGTCCTGGTCAGCAAGCAGCACCAACAGGTCATCCTGCTCCTTCTTGGCCTCAGCAACCTCCTGCTGCAGTTTGCTCTTCTCATCCTGAAGGATGGCCACCGTGCTGCTAGAGGAGTCCAACTGCTGCTGCAGTGACATTTTTTCCTCTGAAAGGGCTTTGACTTCACTCTGGCAATAGAAGAACCACCATGTTGAAATTTTCCAGAGAGGAGAGGAGTACATCTCCTGTGCGTTGCCCTAAGCTTACACAATGGTGGTGGTACAACCCCCCAAACCCCCCCTTCTGCATGGCCACGGCTGTGGGCTGAGGCCCAAGGATGGCTATGTGCTCGCATGACTGACCTGCAGCTCCCCCAGCTCCTGCAGCAGCCGGCCCTCCTTCTCTGAGCTCCTTGATGCCACTGCACCACTGGCACCCAATGCAGGATCTACAGCTGTGTTCTGCAGAAAGGAAGATGGAATCAGAAGCAACCTCATGTTGTCCTTGAGCACAACCACCACACGATGCTGTCCTTCCAGTTGTGCACATGCCCATGGACCTACAGCTGTAGCTATTGGATCTGCTGGCAGCAGCATGTTAATGCAGTGTGCTAACAAGTGTTCAGCTTGAATACCGACCTTCTAATGCCATGGGCTGGTGCTAAGGACACAATCACTTTGTTTTCAGCTGTTCTCTAAGGCTTTAGTGGGAAATCTTTTCAATAAACAAACAACTAAAAAAGTTCTGATGCAGTTGCAGGTCTGCACAGATGGATGCAGCTACTGTTGTCCAAACTGTCGTGTGTCCATTTCCAAACTCACATCCTCAGATATTTGAGAGAATAACCGTACAAAATTGTAATGGGAGAATTTTGGTGTTCTGGTGATGGTATAACCTCAAAGCACTGAATAATAGATCCCTGTGCTAAAACCATTATGAGCAGTGTCCTCACAGAGCACTGACTGAAGTCAGGTCTCCTTCTGCCTTAGAAAGGATTTCTCTAGATCACCCCTTGCTTCATTTAACACTGCTGAAATGCCTTGCTGATGTGTGTTGTCAGAAGTCTGATGTAGGAAGAGAGCTACCAAGAGCTCAGTAAGAAGGTTTTGACCCCAAAGGAAAGATAAGGTGTCACCAGTACCATGGTTTGTAGCTTCTGATTTTCAGCCTGAAGCTTTGAGATCTCTGCAGCCTGCAATTGGATCTGTGTCCTGAGCAGCTCCAATTCCTTTGGGAAACAAAAAGAAATGCATGTTTCATTTGAGACAGTGGTTCTTCACACCAGGCTCCTGTTAATTTAAATCTACCAAGGCAATTGCTTCCCAGCCTCAGTTTTCCAATCACAATGTCCAGTCTGCTTTTGAAATACTGCCAGGTATCTGTTGAGGAGCAGCCACCTGAAATCATGGAGCCCACAGATATGCAGGCACTTACTCTGTACTGTGAATCTCACACTTGGAAACTTTCCTATAAATACTTGACAATGTTTTGCAATGGAAAGCAAAAGATTCTCCTGAGCCCTGCATACAAGCTGAATTTCTGTTGCTGGCATGAAGCTGCTTGGCAAAGGTAGCTGATTTGTTTTTAGGTACACCATCTCAACGCTCTGAGATTGGCATCACCACCAAAAAGAGGGCCATCAGTGAGACCCCAGTGCTCAGCACTCTGTCCTCAGTTCTGTAGCTAGACACAGCTTCTGTCCAATCCTGAGCTACTGCTGCACATATAGCTCTGCTGAAAGCACACTGCTCACCTTTTGCAGTTCAGCACTGTGTTCCATGCCTCCAGAGCTGCTCAGCTGTGAGGATTGTTCTGTTCCCGTTTCCAACTGCAAGGACTTCTGTAATAGCAACAGGAATATTAAACATTAAGCTATACAGAGTAAACACAGTTCTGTGGTCTAAACACAAAGTGAGATCCTACAGCACCACAGCTCACAGCTACACAGGCTACTCCCAGGAACAGTGTGAAGCAAAAAGAAGTCTCTGCTTAAGCCATCCCTCACCATATTTGTTATCATCAGCTATGGCTGCATGATGCCATTTCAGGGATGGCCTTCACTGTATAAGGCAAAAAAAAAAAAGATGGAAAAAACATAGCACAGCCCTGTCAACCAGTTCTGCTGGGATTACTGGCTCTCGACAGCTTTTTGGCTCTCACCAGGTTCTCAATCACAGCATCCCTCTCCTTGAGCTGCCCCTGCAGCTGCTCGTGCCTGTTCCTCCAGTCCTCCAGCTCCTCTCGCAGTTTGCTCACTTCTTCCAGCTGAATGCCATTCACCTGCAGTGTGTCGCCGTGGGAATTGTGGTGTTGCGTGTCCTTTCCTAGCAGACAGTTTGTAACAAAGATCAGTGACACCATTTAAACTATTTATCCCAGAAATGAATGGGCTAATTTCCCTCTTCCTTCCCCCTCACAGAGCCACACAAGCCATTCTAACTGTAGAACGCAGCTACAGGGAATTGTTCAGTGCTTCCAGAAGCCCTGTATAGAGCTCTCACTTGTCACTGTTAACACTTGATGGATGTATTTCTTCTATAGCTTGCCACAACCTACACAAGATTTCCAGTATCAGTGAGGCCACTGTTCATTATTCCTCCTGAAGCATACCTAGCTGCACTTTAAGGAGGTTGTATTGATCCTTATGCTGCTGGATCTGCGACACTTGCTGTGTGACTGTCACCTGAAGCTGCTCGTTTTGAGATTTTAATGTGCTAACTTGTTGTTTTAACTCCTCAAGCTCCTGATCCTGGAAAAGAAAAGAGAGCATTTGCAGTAATACTGGAATATAGCACTGTAGGAAGGAAAAGAAGAGCAAACCCTTTCCCAGAATGCAAAACACTGTTGAGTGAGGCTGTCAGTGCTGCCTGTGATGAAAAGGAGGACTCCATGCCAATACTGACAAGATTCTTGGGTCAAAGGGCTGGGGGGAGACTGCAGCAGTTTGGTACAGAGCCCAGCTCCTTCCAGACCTTTGGAAGAGAGCTCCAGCATCCCCACATCAGGGACAGGGTGAGAAGGAGATAGGAAATCTTGCCCTTGGGTTTTTCTTTGCACCCACAGCAGCCTACACACGTGTTTGGCTCACAAAGCCTTGGAAGCAGCAGAGGTAGCTGCAGTTAGAACATACTCAATAAACCTCACTGGAGGTCTGAAGGTGTTACTTAACCCCAACCGCAGTGGTTTGCAGCCATGTCAGGCCTCTGAGCTATGGGGCACTATTGCATTCCCCATTAGAGAAGTTACTCAGCTCTACTTCTCCACTATTTCCTCTTTCAGCCACATCTCAGCCATCACCTTTCGAAAGGTAATAGCACAGAGCATGGTGCCACTGCTCCTCACCTGTTCTCTGATGACCTTTTTGTAGTGGGTCACTATGTTGTCATGCTGCTCCAGGGTCTTCTTGACCTCCTCCTCTTTTTTATCTTCTTCACTGGACTTGTAGATAGCTTTACTTATGACACCTGCCAACAACAGCTGCTGTCAGCCACAGCCTGCTTCATTCATCTGTTTTGTCCTCATAGCAGTTCCATCCTCCCCCACTGTAACTCAGTACAGGAAATGATAAACACAGCATGTACTTTGGAGAAAATATAGTGGTCACACACAGTCTTAAAAAACAAAAGAGAAGGTACTGCCTTTTAACTCCATCACACCGCTGTTAATGGGACATTCAGCCATCAGCTCATAAGAAGGAATATAAAAATAAGCAGTGTCTCTCACCCTCTAGTTCCTTCACCAACTTGGTGAATTCGTGATCAAACATCATGTGCTCGGGGCTGGAAAAGCCAGGCTGTGGCTTCTGTGCAGCTCTGGAATACAGCTCGTGCTTGCTGATGAAGCCGAGCTTCTCAACAAAGTTCTCCTGCCCAATCCTCTTTTCAATGAGCTGCTTCAGCTTCTCTCTGAAAGGAGGAGACACATCACAATGGTGAGGTATTGGCACAAGCTGCACAGGGAGGTGGTGGAATCACTGTCCTTGGAGGTGTTCAAGAACCAGGAGATGTGTACTGAGGGACATGGTTGGTGGGCATGGTGGGGATAGGTTGGCGATTGGACTTGGTGATCTTAGAGGTCTTTTCAAACCTTTTTGTGGAGTCTGTGATTCTATTCTATAATGCTACACTTGAGAGAAACAATAGAACAGAACAGTTGTTTCCCCAGTTACAACTGTGACTATCCACAGTAGCATTCAACAGCTGACATCTTTCAGTGTGCCATTCGCTCACAGCTCAAGAGCACACAGCTATGAGGCAGAGCAATGATCTCTCCACAGTTGGGCCCACTAATTTGCATTCTGGAAGGAATACACCTGGCAAACAGTCACTCAAACATTCCCAACCCTTAAAGCACCATCTGCCCCTCACTGACAGCTCGCTCTTGTTCCCACACCACACTCACTTCCTGTAGTTTTCCAGAGAGTTGTCGTTGTAGTAGATGGAGATGCCAAGCAGCAGTGCGCAGAGGCCCTGCACCAGCTGTTCCTCCTCTCCCAGGTTCTCAGCAATCTGTCCTGTCAGCTGCAGCTCTCGTTAAGGACACTAGAGATATTCTATAAGCACAGTGCATACACAGTATTTTGCTCCAAAGTTTTCTTTTAGCTCCTGCCCCAGTGTGTTTGCTTTTATATTGACAAGTATCCCTGCAAACTAACTGACTTTAACATTTGATTTTAACAGGAATAATTCAAGTGACTTCCAGGCAAGTGATGTTAACCTGCAAACAGGTCAAGGATACAAAGGGCACATTGGCTGGGTTGTGCAGGAAGTGTGTGACAGCAATGGAGCAGTTGCTTAGCCACGTGCAGAGCAGCATCAGCAGTCCAACTCGGGTCTGCACTTTGCTGCCCTGAAAGGAACAAAATCTCCATCACTCTCTTCCCACAATTAAAGGCTCTTATAGCTCAAAGAGCTGCACCAATTCACAACTCACCTTTTCACTCATGTAAAAAAACACAAGTCACACCTTTGACAATCCCCATTTGTTAGTTCTGCTGAGCACAGCTCTACGACACAAGTATGAACCCATTCATTTTAGCTGTTCTCAGTACAAACCAACAAGCAACACAGATGTCAAATGTGACTCAATGCAAATTAGCATCAATAGAAAACCATAACCAATTAGTTCTGCATTTATATTAATAACAGGGTAACATGAAGGAACACACACACACAGCTCTGTAAGAAAGAAATAAGGTGCAAAACCTCAGCTGAGGATTCTCTTTAAGAAGCACACTGCTATAACACCTCCATGTGCTGCTGCCTAAGAACTGTCATGCTTTCCTAATGCTCTGTACTAGGTAAATAAACACTGAAATACCTTTCTATTCAGACAAAATAAAGTTTACATTTCTCCAGAAAAGGGAGTGCTAATTGCAGCATTGAGTGACAACTGCTGAGATCTGCAGCATGTCATGACCACTTGGAAGAAACAATATTTTCCAAGAGGACAAAAAATAATCCACCACTGAATTACACTCAGACTACTGCACTAATCCTAACACAGTGCACGTGGGCAGGAGAGCATCTGGAGCTGTCTTCATCATCTTCCCCCTGACTTCCAGAGGTGCAGGTGAACCACATCAGAACAGCACAGAATGCAGCCACCAGCACTGCAGCACTGCACAGCACCCGCCTGTTTGGTGTGCGCAATAAGCACTGCATATTGAGTTAGCAATCATTGCTCAGGGTTTGTCCACAGCTTTCTTGCAATCCATTTTCCTCATCCACTTGACTACTGCATTCTAGATATTTATAAACAGCGAAAAGATCCCCTCTCAGTCTTCTCCAGGCTGAACGGCCTCAGGCCTCTCAGCCTTTCCTCATAACAGAGATGCTCCAGGCCCCTAAATATCTTCGTGGTCCTCTGCTCAAGCAGTTCTCTTTCTTTCTTGAGCTAGGGAACGCATAACTGGACACAATATTTCAGCTGAGGCCTCACAGAGCATTGTAGAGGGTGAGGATCACCTCCCTCAACCCATTGGCCACACTCTTTGCAATGCGTCCCAGGGTCTCATTGGCCTTCTTGGCCGCAAGGGCACACTGCTAGTTCATGGTCAACTGCTGGTCAGCTGTCGGTCAACCAAGATACTACTGGCATTGTTGGCCACAAGGGCATGCTGTTAGCTCATGGTCACCCTGTTGGCCATCAGGACCCCAAGGTCCTTCTCCACAGAGCTCCTTTTCATCATCTCAGCCCCCAACCTGTACTGATACATACTGATTAGATGCATTAACAGCCCCATGGCACAGCCAACTGTGTAACTCAGTGTAGTACAGAAACCCCTGTGAAGAACATGCCCTGATGCTCCTACTCTGCAAGTGCCACTAATGGAGATGCAGACTGCTCATTCTTCCTGATTAGGTGTTCCTTATACCTCAGACTGGCTCCAAACCACTGGGAACCCCTTTCCTCAGTGCTCCCACCCTACAGACAGCACTACAGCATATATGTATGTACAATATAGGAAGTGGATTCAGTGCAGGTTCAGCACAAGTTTGTTTTAGAAGCCAGGAGATCAGCAGCACATTCCCAATTTGGATGGCACTGTTGGCTGCAGGCAGCCTGAGCTCACAGCATTTCTGACTGTAATTTGTGTAATAGCTGCAATTTGTTTTACAAGTCCATCTATGAGGTAGATAGGTGGTGAATGAGTACACCCCATGGAAAGAAAGCACCCGTGTATCCCAAGATCCTTATCCCAGAGTGTTGTGGAGCACCCCCAGAAGACACAGAAAGAAGTGGTTATGGCTATGCCAGGAAAAACCAAATCCAACTGCAACACAGAGCTGTGAGTGGGAACACATGGAGGAGCAGTTAGGGAAACCTCCCAGCAAACCCAAGGCAAAAGAAAAGGCCACTTTGGGCAAGAAAGTGCCACAGTTGTGCCAACAAATACATACCCGTCTGTCGATCTTATCGCCCTGCAAGTTACACATGTGTTACTCAGAAACTAGGAGCAGAACACATTGCAGAAACATTCCCCAAAGTCTGAATCCCCTGCACCACCAACCAGGCTCTGCTGATGGAAAAGCAGAATACACCTCTTCTCCCCACCCATGAGTGTAGGGGGCTTTAAGCAAGTCCTAAAATCAGAAGGAGAGAGCCCTCCCTCTCATCAGGCTGACACTAAGCCTTCCTGCAATGCACCTGCCCACGAAGAATCCTTTTCCCGAACACGTGGAGTTTCAGCCCAAGGCCAAGCTGGAGAGTGCTGTACCTGTGAGAGTATGTTGGTGCACTGTTGCAGCAGCGACACAGGTGGGTTGCCAATGCTCGTCGCCAGCTGCACCCGCAGGAGCTGCTCCTTCAGAGCGGCATTCTCCTGCAGCGCGTGGGCCAGGGCCACAGCAGCACACCAGTTGGAAAGCGAGTCCGTGGAGAAGAGGCCCCCGCAGAGTAGTTGCCCGGCCGACACAGAGCTCCCTGTGGCTGCCAGAGAGGCCAGAGGCACACAGCAGATTAGCACGAGCCAGACAATCAGCAAAATATGTACGAGGTAAGCCTATGGTTTATACATAGAAAAATTAAAGGCCATCTATTTCAAGTTTTAGAGAAATCATAACCAAATCATTGTGCTTGGATCTGACACTCAACTGCAGGGAAATAATTCTGCACAACATAACAGCTGATGCAGTAAGAAATTCTTCTAGATCAGAGCTCTCACTGCGGAGGTGATTGTCTGCATACCGTCAATGGTCGATGGCAGAAGTGTTGAGACAATTTCCCCTTGTCCTTTGTGGTTTTTGTACAAAAAGCACTGGAAGCAATAGAGCACGGCACAGCGGAGCACAAAGGGCTGCCTCTCGTTCACCATAGACATCAGCAGCACCACGATGGCAGGCCTGTTGGTAAGGGAAAAGAAAACTATCAGAACTGAACTGTGTGCAGAAACAATGGCTGATGAACAGTGAGTGTCTCAGAATTACAGAACTGCTCAAGTTGGAAGTGACCTTAAAGATTATCCGGTTCTAGACCCCAAACGACCTGGCTATTGTTTTGTCTTGAGTGTACAAGTCCTTTATAGGACACTGCCTCTGCCTGTGCACCACATCATTACCCAACAGTTGTACACTTCTATTCCCCTACCTCGGTGGATTTGAAGGTGCATTCACAGAAGCAAAGTAGTCCTGGTTCATCTGGCACCCTCGGATGACCTCTGACACAGTGTTAATGGTCTGCAAAGAGGACAGAGAAAAAATGCAACAGGTCAATAGCCACATATTTTGTAGTTCAGTAAGAGCAATGATCTACACACAACACAATTATTCACTCTGACATTTTGGTATGGGAAAAATTTGCTCCCTCTTACCTCTGTCAGGATATCAGCAGGAACCCCGGTTGCCATCAGGATGGTACAAAGCTGCTGTAGCAACCCACAGTGAAACATGGCCTTCTGGCAGCTGGTGGTAGCACCTGGGGGGTTTGTGGGGGACACAAGCACTCGGACAAGCTGGGGGGAAAAAGAAAGGTGCATATGTGAGGAGAACCCAAGAGCTTCCAAAACACAGGACTAAATTCAACCATCTGATTCTGAGTTTGGTGTAGCTCTCCAAAATTCTGAAGTATGTGACCCCAGGGCAGATGTTGCAACTCAGTAATAAGAAATAAGGCTGTAACTCTTTTACTATTTAGTTCACCATAACTGCATACAAATTCATAAAAGAGGATTCTGTATAAAACATCCCTGGTGATGTACTTAATTCCAATCACTGTTATATCATAAGCTACAGGTAATGAAGTTGTTTGACATGCCACCAACTGCAAGGTCACAATTTGGAAACAGCACCTGCAGCAGGAGGGGTATCTCACTGATATGGGTACACTGTTACTGAAATGCAGAGAATACATCTGTTGATACTGTTAGCAGAAGCAAGGTGCCCATGTTTTACCTGCAGCATGAGATGGAGATTCGTTACTTTCTGCGCAGACCAACCGCAGTTGTCATCTCCAACTTCAAACCATGGCTTCATGCGCTGAATGTAGGAACCTTCTTTAAAAAAATTCTGATTGGAATTGTTATTCTTCAGCAAGTTTTGTAGGAGGAGGAGACAGTCTTCCACCACTATTCCTGGTGAGACAACAAAGGAAAAAATTAATCCGAAATGAAGCAGAGAATGACTTGTTTCTCTACTTGTTGGTATGTTCCAAAAGAACAGAGCCCACACTTCTGAACTCTTCATTCTCAGAAGCATCACATTTTGATCAAGAACTGAATCTCATGCATGAACAAATAATCAAAGATCACTAAACGAAATACATCAACATTGATCTGGCATATTTCACATGAAACCATAACTACAGCTCTTCTGCAAGTCTGAAGCAAAAAATCGTTTTCCAAAGAGCACACACTGTCAGAGAGTGCCTCAGGTATTTCTGTCTGGAAGACAAAACTAATAGAGGCAGTCTACTGCTAGGATGCCTTCAGTCTGGACTTCATAGAAAGGACAAAGGTTTGGCCTTTGCACGTACTAAAGTACATGGTAGTATCAGACCTAAGAGTGAGTGAACAAGAGCAGCTGCCACATTCCCCCATCCCACTGCTGTCACAGAGCACAGCTGGGAATCTGCCCTCAACAAGGCACAGGCAGGGGAAACACACACGTGGGAGGGGGAAAGCAGCAAGCTCTCAGCACACAGGAGTTGACATACCCAGTTTTTTACGATTAGCTGCCCAGCAACTTTGATTTGTTCAATCCTTCCTTGCCAACACAGCTGTGATACTTCAGCTGGGAGAGAAGAGGTACACTAACTTCTCCTGCAGAGCATCAATGAGCAATGAACATAGCTTTGTAATGAAACAGATCCTGCAGCAAACTACAATTTGTGGCAAACTCACACATTGTTAAGAAAAACAAAACACCTATGTGCTGCATCTCTGCTGCTCATTCTTCTAATACTTTTTTTCTCTCCCCCTACACCAACATGGAATTGATTTGGCTGTGAACTCCGGCACAGAAATACAGGCCTGTGGAAAAGCTTCAGATATTTCTGTACCTCCATCACTGTTTCCTTCTTCTGTTACAATATCCAGGAGTCTCTCGAAGGCATTTTCAAAGGCAACAATCTTCTGTATGGCTGCATTGCTTTTTGTCAGCTGCTGTAACAACAAGACTCCCTTGGCGGGCAGAGGGGAGAAGTGATTACACTGAAGTTTTACCAAGTTTACTATAGAACATAATTTTTTACAAGTCACAGTTCTCAGAAGAATGCTGAACAAGCACCCTAAGCCTTGGCCAGAATCACAGGACACAACTGCATCCCACCCACCATGGACACCCAATTGACAGCCTCTGTTGATGAAGGTTAAATGGCTGCTGCTCTGTACTTACATCATTGCGTATAACCTCCCTGGAGTCTGCTAGTAAATCCATCAGTCTGGACACACCTGCAAGAAACGTATTAGAAATGAATGCAAAAGATGCAGATTTTTCTTGCTAAAGGCTTTTAGCATCCCATGCTCCAGATTCCCCCAACCCTTCACCACATTTGCTGAGTTTCCAGCTTAAAAGTCAGCAGCAGAACACTGCAGCACTCACCCATGGGACTGACGAGGATGATCTGCTGTACCTGAGGCCCTTGCTGCTTTAGGAGAGATGTGAGGAGCTTCACTCCAGGCCAACGGACATGGAAATCAAACTCCTTTGCAGATTGAGAAAAGTACATTATGTCAAAGCTGGGTCTAATCAAAACGAAAAAGCTCAAGAACTAAGGAGTGCTTTAACCACTACCACAACGCTGGCCTCCCCAGGTCAACTCACACCACCACAGCCAGTGACAAGCCCTACACTCCAATGGGTCACCCCACTGAGCCTGTTGTGCTTCTCTGCTAATATTACAACTTCACCTTAAGGTCAGCCACCGGATCACTGAGACAAGCAGCCTTATTTTGCCAGCACAATACTGCTAATAAAAAGGATGCTCAACAATGACAGCTGCAGAAAAAAGAATCGATGACTGAACCCTCATGCCAATTTCCAGATCTCCACCACCATATTATGTATTTTTACCATGCCATAGCTATATGTGCCATTGTAAGCCACGCTAATCGAAACACGCACAGCTCTACCTATAACCTTTACCTATGTGTTTTTTTTCTTTATTTTAAAACAGCAGTCCTGGTCAATTAGAGAGGTCCAGACAACTAGAGACTTGCTAACATGATGCCCATCTATAAGAAGGGTTGCAAGGAGGATCTGGGGAACTTCAGGCCTATCACCTGACCTCAGTACTGGGAAAGGTCATAGAACTGATCATCTTGAGTGCAATCATGCAGCATATGCAGGACAGCGAGGGGATCACAAAGGGCAAGTCCTGCTTGACCAGCCTCATCTCTTTCCATGAACAGGGGACTCGCTTGGTGGATGAGGGAAAGGCTGTTGACATAGTCTACCTAGAATTCAGCAAAGCCTTTGACACTATCTCCCACAGCATTCTTCTGGAGAAACTGGCAGTCTATGGCTTGGATAGGCACACTCTTTGCTGGATACAATACTGTCTGGAAGGCTAGGCCCAGAGAGTGGTGGTGAATACAGTTAAATCCAGCTGGCACTAGTGGTGTTCTCTGGGGATCAGTATTGAGGCTGGCCCTTTATTAATGATCTGGACTGGGGGATTGAGTGCACCCTCATAAATTTGCAGATGATACCAAACTAGGATTGTTCAGTCTGCAGAAGAGGGAGCTCAGGAGAGATGTTATTGCTCTCTACAGCTCCCCGTAAGGTGAAACATTGGAATGGGATTCCCAGGGAGGTGGTGGAGTCACAATCCCTGGATGTAACAGAAATTCTAAGTTACAGACTAAAGCAGTGATTGAGCACCTGGTGGGAAGGCAGGGCCAACCCAGGGGAACTCAGGTGCATGCAATCCACCAGAGTGACTGGGAGGGGTGAAGTCAGGATCCACCCCTTCCCAGACCTCATTTAAGGGCTGGCAGTGACAGCAATGGTATCTCTTTGGTAGCTCCTGTATTCCTGGGACCTTTGGTAAGGTAAGCAGAAGCTTTCATTTATTTCTCTGACCATGTTTGGATTTGCTTAAATGTAACAGCTTTGTTGCAGTCTAGAGTCTTTCTGCTCTGCTGTCATTACTGTGCTTTCCGTTGTGTTACACTGGAGGTGTTCAAGAATTCTGTAGATGTGGCACCAAGAGATATGACCAGTGGTCATGGTGGGGATGGGCTAGAGTTGGACTTAGTGATCTTAGAGGTCTTTTTCAACCTAAGTGATTCTAATAATGTCAACAGTGTTCCTGGTGTGTATTAAGGCCTCAGTCCAAGTGATAACAGAAATGAATCTAGTGTATCAATTTTTCTACAGTGACTGCACTGCATGTCTCAGGAATATGTTTACAACTCCAGCTTTTATACTCAAAGTAGTTTTATGGTACTGAAAACCACAAAGAAGTTTCAAAAAAATAACTTTATTAATTCACTAATCACAGCATACAAAAACATGCTCCTGATTTGTGTTTGTGTTCACTGAAATTAAAGTTCAGCATTCAGGGATCAAGGCTCAGATATGCTGAGTACACTTAATGCCACTAAGAGCTGGACATAGTTCCATGTAACAGCAGCAGGACACCTTTTGTTCAGCTTTTTGCTGTCAACTGAGCTCTTTTTCCCTCATGGCATTGTCATAAACATTTTTCTCAAAGGGGGAAAAAGATACTTGCCCAGGAGCTGGCAGAGCTTGTAAAGATGGCTTTAGACTAGATATGAATGGGGAAGGGAATAAAACCAGGCCTGCTAGAGATGAGCCTAGGGGAGTGATAACAAGACAGGGCATGAGGCAAAGGGCTCAGCTGAAGTGCATCTACATCAATGCATGCAGCATGGGCAACAAACAGGAGGAGCAGGAAGCCATTGTGTGCAGGCAAACTATGACTTAGCTGCCATTACAAAACATGGTGGGATCACTCCCACGACTAGAGTGTTGTAATGGATGGCTACAAGCTCTTCAGAAAGGATAGGCATGGAAGGAGGGGTGGCGGTGTCGCCTTCTGTGTTAGAGTGTTTTAATATTACTGGGCTTTTGGCTGGGGATAATAAGGTTGAATCTCTGTGGGTAAAGATGAGGGGAAGGGCCAACAAGGCAGTCATCGTGGTGGGGGTCTGTTATAGACTGCTTAACCAGGATGAGGAGACAGATAAGGTGTTCTACAAGCAGCTGACAGAAGTTGTGTGATTGCCAGCACTTGTTTTCATGGTGGATTTTAATTTCCTGATATATGCTGGGAGTACAATACAACACGGAAGAAGCAGACTAGTAAGTTTTTTAGAGTCTACAGAAGATAACTTCTTTCTGTAGCTGGTAAGAAAGCCTATCAGGGGATAGTGTCTAGCTAGTGCCCTGCTAAACCTGATCTTCACAAACAGAAGATCTGGTGGGAGATGCGGAGGTTGGGAGCTGTCTTGGACAGAGTGACCATGAAATAGTAGAGTTCTTGATTCTTAGTGGAGTGGGGAGAGGGGACAGCAAAACTGCTACCTTGGACTTTCAGAGGGCAGATGCTGAATTGCTCAGGAGACTAGTAGGGAGTGTCCCTTGGGATTCAGTCTTGGAGGATAAAGGAGTCCAGGAAGGCTGGCTGCCCCTTGTGAAGGAAGTCTTAAAGACACAGGCTATCCCCCTGAGCCTCAAGATGAGCTGGCGGGGAAGAAGATCAGCACGGATCAACAGGGAGCTTCTTCTGAGGCTCCAGGAGAAAAGAATCTACCTCCCGAGGAAGAAGGGATGGGCAACTCAGAGAGTACAAAGAAGTTGTTAGGATGTGCAGAAAAAAATTAGAAAGGCAAAAGCCCAGCCTGAACTCAGTTTGGCCAACGGGGTACAAAGGGACAAGAAACTCTTCTATAGCTATATTCTCAGTAAGAGGAGGACTGAGAAGAATTGCCAGCTATATTCTCAGTAAGAGGAGGACTGAGAAGAATTGCCATTCTTTACTAGATGTGGCTGGGAACAGTACCACTAAGGATAAGGAAGAGGCTGAAGTTCTCAATGCCTTTTTTATATCTTTAAAAGTCAAGCCAGTTATCCTCAGGGTACTCTACTCTCTAACTTAGATGTCTTGGATGGGGAGTAGAATAAACCCCCCCATGATTTAGTTTGAAACAGTCAAAGACCTGGACTGTCACAAGTCCATAAGGCCAGATGAGATCCACCCAAGACTGCTGAGAGAGCTGGTGGAACTGACAGCCAAGCTGCTTTTTGTCATCTACCAGTGTTCTTAGTCAACCGGCAAGGTTCCAGAAGACTGGAGACTTACCAGTGTAACTCCCATCTACAAGAAGGGTCACAAAGAGGATTTGGGGAACTACAGGCCTGTCAGCCTGACCTCGGTGGCAGGGAAAGTTATGGAGCAGATTGTCTTAAGGGAGATTGCATGACATGTGGGATAACTGGGGGTGAGGACTAGCTAGCATGGGTTTGTGAAGGGCAGGTCCTGCTTGAACAGCCTGGTCTCCTATGATCTAGTGACCTGCCTGGTGGATAAGGAAAAGGCTGTTGATGTAGTCTACCTGACTTCAGCCAAAACTTTTGACACAGTCATTCTCCTGCAGAAGCTGGCAGCCCGTGGCTTGAATAGGTACACTCCTTGCTGGGTAAAGAACTGGCTGGAGGGCTGGGCCCAGAGGGTGATGCCGAATGGAGTTAAATCCAGCCAGACACCAGTCTCAAGTGGTGTTCCCCAGGGGTTGGTGCTGGGGCCTGCCTTCTTCAATATTTTTATTGATGACCTGGATGAGGGCATTGAGTACACTCTCAGTAAGTTTGCAGATGATACCAAGTTGACTGGAAGTATTTATCTGCCTGGGGGTAGCAAGGCCCTACAGAGGGATCTGGATGGGCTAGATTGCTGGGCTGAAGCCAATGGGATGAGGTTCAACATACCAAGTGCTGGGTCCTGCACTTTGGCCACAATGACCCCAGACAGTGTTACAGGCTTGGGTTGGAGTAGCTGGAAGACTGTGTAGAGGAAACAGACCTCGGGTATTGGTTGATGCTTTGCTGAACATGAGCCAGCAGTGCCCAGGTGGCCAAGAAGGTCAGTGTCATCCTGGTTTGTGTCAGAAATAGCGTTGCCAGCAGAAGCAGGGAAGTAATTGTCTGTCCGTATTCAGCACTGATGAGGCCACACCTCAAGTACTCTGTTCAATTTTGGGCTCCTCACTGCCCAAAAAGAAAGACATGGAGGCCCTGGAGCATGTCCAGAAAAGGGCAATGGAGCTGGTGAGGGGTCTGGAGTACTGGCCTTATGAGGAGTGGCTGAGAGAGCTGGGGTTGTTCAGTCTGGAGAAGAGGAGGTTCAGGGCACACCTTACTGCTCTTATAACTATCTGAAGGGAGGCTGTGATTAGCTGGGGGTTGGCCTCTTCTCTTGTGTAACCAGTGATAGGAGTAGAGGGAATGGTTTCAAGTCACACTGGGGAGATTCAGGTTGGACACTGGAAAATACTACTTTTCCAAAAGAATGGTCAGGCACTAGAATGGGCTGCCCAGGGAGGTGGTGCAGTCATTGATTCTGCAGGTGTTCAAGGAACATGTAGACTTTGTGTTTAGGAACATGGTTTAGTGAGAATTATTGGTGATAAGTGGAAGGTTGGGCTGGATGATCTCCTAGGTCTTTTCCAATCTTGGTTATACTATGATAAATGTAGTTCAGAACTTTTTTTAAACAACTAGGAGTAACAAAGCAGACCTTGAGCATGAATTCAGTGGGACATAAGTTGGAACCATGTCCCAGCACTCACAGCCATCAACTCATGGTTATTTACTAATCAGCTCAAATAATATCCTGGCACAAGCAATAGCAGCAGCTGGTTGTGGACCAACAGTCTTTACTACTTCTCATCAAATAATTAAAATCCTTTCCACGTTATCAGTCTTAAAAAATAGTCATTTCAGATTTAATTTGGGTCACATCTCACTCATCTCCGTCCCCATCTCTGCTGTAAGTTCAGATAGCGCTGTACATTTGACACAAAGGCTTCATCAAAAGGGCAAAGCCACGTTCATGGAGATGATAGAATACACCTCTCTTTGCAATGCCACATCCCTCAGCATCCCAAAGGCAGAGTTGTCACTCACCTCTACGAGTGTCAGCAGCAGTGTGACATTCTCCGGCTGCTTAATGAAGATCTCTGTGAACTGACTCCCCAAGTCATCACCTTGTTTTGGCGAGTTCTCCTCTGCAATCACCAACAGTGCATTACAACATGCAATTAGAGGAACTTCAACTAGCTGTGGGTTTTGCTCTGGCTAAAAAATAGGGCCATGAACCACAAACAAGGCTTTGAGTCACTGCTCTAATACTAATGTTGGTAATTTAAATAATTTTCCAAGCAGACAGAGCAACAGCTGTGCATAAAAAGAGATGGGGTCTGTCCTGTTCTCAACAAGGTTTGAGAACTACTTTTGTTTTAAAGCAGGGAAGAAAGCAATCTATCAAGAAGTAACTTCTTTCAGTAGAAAGATGGGGGGGGAAAAAAATCCCATCTCCATTTATCCAAATTCACAGTTTTCAGCCCCATGGTCCCCTGATAAAGATAAAACCAAACACTTTTGAGTGCCCCGAGAACTTGGACATGCAGAGAGTTCTAAGAGCAGACAGGGAAAATGAAATGCCAGTGGTTTCACAAGGCTCCACTGATCAGGGAGAAGATTCCTCATAGAGATCTTTCAGCACTGAGTGGGAAAGGCAAAGTGTATGTCATATGGAGAGGATTCCAGATAGTGCAAAGAATGTCAACCATCCAAAAACCTTATTATGGTACGCAACATTCAGCAGTTTCCACTGACAAATTTGAGAACCACAGCCCAAATTCAAAGAGGATTTTAGATTCTCTGGGTTGTACTAAAAAATGGGTGGCCAGCAGAGAGGGGGAGGTGACTGTCCCCCTCTGCTTAGCTCTTGTGAGGCCCCATCTGGAGTACTGCATTCAGGCTTGGAGCCCCCAGCACAGGAAGGATGCGGAGCTCTTGGAGCGGGTCCAGAGGAGGGCCACTAAGATGATCAGAGGGCTGGAGCAGCTCTCCTATGAAGAAAGGCTGAGGGAACTGGGCTTGTTTAGCTTGGAGGAGGCTAAGCAAGAGCACATCGTGGCCTTCTAATACTTGAAGGGAGTGCACAAACAGGAGGGGAAATGGCTGTTACAAGGGTGGATAGTGATAGGGCAAGGGGGAATGATTTTAAACTGAGACAGGAGAGGTTTAGGTTAGATATGAGGAAGAAGTTTTTCACTCGAGGGTGGTGACACTGGAACAGATCGCCCAAGGATGTTGTGGATGCCCCATCCCTGGAGGCATTTAAGGCCAGGTTGGATGTGGCTCTGGGCAGCCTGGAATAGTGGTTGGTGACTCTGCACGTAGTAGGGGGGTTGAAACTAGATGATCATTGCAGTCCTTCTCAACTCAGGCATTCTCTGATTCTGTTGTCATTTTAGACAAGAGGAGAATCTATTTTGTGGAACTCCAATAGTTTTTTGAACTTCAGCTTTCTAGTGAAGATAGCCGAACCACCCAGCAGTAGTCACACCAAAAAGGGATGGGCATTCAGCTTTATGGGACGCCAGAGGCCACCTTTAAGAACTAAGCATTGCGTTGGGTTTAACAACAGAAGCGCTCCTTGCTTTTTGCATTCTCAGGAGCATGGAAAACTCAGGGGCTAAACACACATGAAGTAACTGTTTGGGAGCAATGCAAGGACACATCCATATACAATCCCAACTCAGGCCAACCAAAGGCACTGTTACTCAGCTCTTGAATGTTTTACCCCAAAAACACACTGCTTTGCATCCTGTACTATAGCACTGCCCCATGCCTGTAGATGGAACCATGGCACAGCACAGTTGGAAGTAGCAAGCACAGGAAGAAATGCAGCAAAGCCACCACATTTCTGACCAAATCCAAAGGGCTGACTGAGGTAACTGATGGCAAAGGGAGGATTTTTTTTTCCCCTCTCATTTCAGCTGTAGAATTCATAGCTGCAAATAAACTGTTGGCAGCTGAGTGGCTATATATAGGGTCAAAGATTGCAGCTGACCTTGGAACTCTGCAGCTTGTTAGGGGTACAGCGAAGCAGAAACCAGAGCACTGATAGTGTTTTTCTACTGATGCCAAGAAAATAATTTTAATCCGGTCAATCCCATTTCCTTTAGGTTGAAACTGATTCATGACACACTAACACCTATTCCTGTTTTCCAGTACAGGTAAGAGATTCTTATTTGGTATGTTATTAGGCTGGAGCTGACCATCTTTCTGATGTAGTTTAGCTGTATTCTTACTAGGAAGCAGACACAGGTAAGCTGCTTACAGCAGGGACAGAGAAGCATCAATGCTGCTGCATGTTTTGGGGTGGATGAATGATGGGATACTAACAGAAAGTAACAAAAGGGAGGACAGACTGCATGCAGAAATACCTGCAGCCCAGACATGTAGCACCCAGCAAAACCCAGGTGCAATCTAACAGTGTTAGAGGCCAGCTTGTGACAGAGGTGAGCAATATTTTACCATGCATCACTTAAAAGGGACACTGGAAAGGATCTGTGCCAAACTTTGGGGCTTCTTGGAAAAAGAAACTGCATGTCTGTGCACTTTTGTGACATCCTCAATGATAATTTGTTATTCCAATCTCAATAAGTCTGCTTGCATTTGACATGCCCCAGTCACATGAGAAATTGAACAGGGAACATGCTTTGGCTCTAAGGCAAGTTCATGTTACAGAGCAAAATGCAAAAAGCACCAAACCTCAAAGCAGGTCCTTGCAGTGTCCTTTCTAACAGCAGAGAGCATTATGCTGTGAGCAGCACTACTGCTACAAAACAAGTGCTACGTTTATAGAAGTAAAGGGTCCTTTACCTTCAGAATCATCTGTCAGTGCAGATAAAGGAAAAAGAGAGAGAGGTTCACAAGTTGAGCAGAGTTCCAACAGCACAACCAACAGCAGCACAACACTGATATTTGGAATAGCCCCTCCCCTCCTACATCAGAAATGAATGATCCAGGAATGCTTCCAGCAGGGGCTAGAAAGAACCATCCCAAACTCCTCCCAGTACTGATGTTTCCACATGCAAAACCCAAATTTGTCAGTTTTTCTTCTTACTGAGACTGCTGTAATGTTCTCCTAAGGAGCTCAGCAGCAAGGCACTACCAGGAGCAGGAAAAGAAGGATGAGAAAGCAAAGAAAACTGACAACTGGAGAGAGACTGCAATTATGTCGTATGAAATATCTACTCATCTACTTCCATCAGAATATTTATCACTTGATAAAGGGTCCTTTTGAAGAAATAACTTGGAGTGAATGCAGCAGAGAGGTGACTGGAACCCAAATACAGGGCTACCTGACATTCACAGGAGCACATGTGCTCTTCCTCATTTTTCAGAAACTGAAAAATGCAATTCCTGCAGCCATCAGGGACTAAGGAGGCTGTGGCAAATGCAGATGTTACAAACCATTCAGCTCTTCCTCACTCTGGGCACTCATGGCTCCAGTTTATGTATTTAATGATGATTTTTCCACCAGTATCTTTTGCAGAGCACTGATGGTTCTGTAGAACAAGAAATTACTTTCCATGGCTACCAGCCTCACAGCTTTGTTGGCTGATCAAGAAAGGCCATTGAAAATGAACTCTGGATAGACAGTACTGCAGCCTTGGCCAACTCTGCAGGCCCATTCAAAACTGGCTGGTGTTTCCTGAATTTCCTGCTGATTAATTTTAAAATCAATGTTACTTTTAATGCAAGCTCTGCTCAAAGATGTCTTGCACTGCCTTAACAACTACACAGTAAGCATGAGTGTTAGTAACTGTACAGCATTACAGTTCATGATTAAACACAGCCACGAAGAACAGCATCCTCAGAGTGACTACAGCTGTTACGGCCACAGCTTACCTTGTTCTTCCTCTTCTAGGTCATTTGATATGACATTGTAGAGTGTGTCCAAGGCGTAGCCGATTATTTCAGAATCTGAACTGGGAAGAAAAGAACCACTTTTCTTTAATGACTTACTCATTTCCAACTTCTTTTACTCTTTTTTTCTCTACAATATTGTTTTGCTGCTCAGGCAGTCTCCCTCACAGCATTATTGTAAGTGAGAAGAGCTGATGATGACAGCTGTTTTATACTGCATTTTTACCAACCCTGAGCTGCCCAACACTTAGATGGAGTCAAACCCCTTTTGCCATTTCCACTCCCTGGGGCAGTCCTATCCAGGAAAGCCAGTGACACAGGACAATCACAGAAGATGTCACTAGGAGCACATACTTCATACTGAGCCTCCCTTCCAACTCACTCCTCCATACATCACAAGAGACCTCCAGTATGAATTCATGAAATCGTAGAACGGAAACAAAGAATAGTGTGGTTTGGAAGGGACCTTGAAGATCATTCAGTTCCAAGCATTCCCAAACAGGCCAGTCCAGGGTCACCAACTCAGCTCACACCCAGTCATTACAGGTCTGCAAGCTCTTAACATGCTCAGGAAGCTGCTGGGCTGCCCATTCAACTTCTCTAGCATTAGCTCACTTTCTGACACCAACATGTTTTTCTTACTAAGTCCTCCTTTAACAAAGTCCTTTTTCTTCTGCATCCAAATAATCTGTAAATCCAGTGCTAAAACAAACACAATGGCAGAATTGAGGGGCAGAAGAGGATGTAATTACTTTTTGCCATTTGCTTTGTTGCTCATACAGTCAAACAGCATTGAAGCATAGCTGGTTCAAACAAACTGAAGCATTGCCACATACAGGAAGGCACTTGAGGGTGCATCAGGGCAAATACAATAGCCATTTCCAAATCTTACACAAAATCAGGAGAGTACCGTCACAACATAACCTCATTCAAACTTTCACATATTGATTTCACTGATTTGCAAAACATACAACATAAGGCTTTTGCACCACCAAGGAGGTATCTGCATTGTAAGAAACTGCCCTGCCAGCTAGCAGCAAACACTACAAACAGCCTGTCCAACCAGCAGCCTTAAAAGCCAGTCCTAATTGAGGTCAGCTATCTTTGCTAGGCCACTAATTAAGAATGACATTTACAGCACACCTAAGGTGACCCATCAGCTGTGAGAAGATGAAATGGAGCAATCCATAACTACACTTCTTACATCTCTACAGCAAGGGCTTTAGTGGGCTCTCAGAGACAAATCACCTCCCTTGACATGACACTCACACTAAACCAAAAGCTAGGAATCATCAGCTGTCAGCCCAGTTTCTCCCATGACGTTAGGTTGTGACTGGAAACCTTGCTGTCTTCAGGTGACGCGTGCAATTCTGGCTTGTCATCAGTGTCATGCAACTCACACTACCAGTATTTAAGCTGGGCTGTAGTGGAAACAAGGAGAGAAACAGGAGCATCTCGTCTACCAAGATGTGAGTCAGGGCATATATATATAGGAAGGTCTGTGTAAGCAGTCTCAACCAGCAGGTACACTTCCATTGCCTGGCTGCTTGTTTCCTCTTTTACCTTTACTGCCATTTCAATTGAACACAGTACTACAAAGCCCATGGTTTCTTTTTCATGTGAGTGAAACAATTCCACATCTACAAAAAACATGGAAATGACTTCCTGGAGATTCACGGGGAAGTAAAAAGCAGTCTCAGCCTTGCTTTTGCTTTCCTTTTCACTCACAGGAGTGAGAACTCCGCAACTACATAAGAATAATCAAATATCGTATAGATATGGACGAAGTTGGCCTCATTTTTCTTGCTGGAAGAACAAAACCAAGATAGTAGCACCATATCTTTGCTATTCACTGCCTTGCTTCTGTCTGCAGTTCATTACATACCACTGTTCCCTTGATTGTTCTGCTCAGACTGAAACTGTGCAGTTTTTGCACTGCAATGAAAATCTTCAGTCAATAACTTGACCTTCACTGTCTCAAGCATCCACAGAAGACACAGCCTTTCTGCAAAGCACCAATCCAGAATGAGCCACTGGAGCACTTTCCCTCTGTTCTTGGGGCTCCTCCATGGCACTTGACTACAATGTCAGCTCAGTTCTCCCTGAATTCGCAAAAAGCAAAGAACCATATGGCAGTGCAGGTGTCCATGTGCTGTGCCACCAATGGAGAGTACCTCCAAAAGCTTTTACTTCCTCTTCTAAAACAAAGGCATTTCGTTCCATGAATTTCCAGCCTGTCTCGTAGAGTAGGAGGAAGGAGACTGTTTCTATCATGTCACTGATGACAGTGTGCCTGGAAAGGACTAACAACAAACACATTCCTTCTCACAACAGCTTTAATAAAATGTATATAACAACTCTGAATGTTAGGGAATTAATGCACATAAATAACTGAGGTTCGTACCCTATGCAAATAGAGAATACTTTCCGGTCCATATTAGGTTTCAACCTGTTAGAATTATCATGGTGAATTTTAAAAAGATAAGATTTTGTATAAATAAAATGAAGAGTAAAATGCCAAGTTAATTCTGTGCTCTGCTGCCCTCTTATACACCAGCAGTTAAGTGGAGCTGCTCTGCTCAACAGTCAGTGCCAAACTTCTTTCTTAACAGTCCCTGGTGGGAAGTGGCAATGCCCAGACAGACAACCAGGAGAACATTCTCCAGCCAACCACAACTCCCACCTCACACTGCAAAAAGAACTCTCATTTGTGTAGGAACATTTAAAGCTGCCTCAAGTGTTACCAGGCTCCCACATGGCCAATGCACAAAGCTGAAGAACCAGCCCAAGAAGTCTGTTTTCTATAGAATGACTTTAAATACTCAGATCTCAGCTCAAGCAGGAGACAGAGCTTAAGGCACTCTACAAGGGAACTATGTAACAAGTAGAACAAGATATCCATTAAAAAATGAAAGTGGTGCAGTATCTACTCCAGGATAAAGGCTGTGAAACAATGGAAGCTGCCAACAGCTGCAAATGAAAGAGAAACTACAGAGAACTGATGTAGTCCCCACTTCATCTTTCAAGGGAAGGAGCAACTGAGCAAGCACAAATAAGAGGTGCACCGAAGATTAAAAATGGCTCCTTTTTCACTTCAGATCCACATAAATAGCAGCGAGCTACTGTGCTGCCACAGTTGGCTGAGGTGGTCTGTAATACAAACGACTCTGTGATTAGATAGCACTTTTAATCAGCTCATCTGCATTAGAAAATAATTAGCAGCAAAGTTATTTCTATTTTTCACGTTGCTATGATATATGCCAGCAAAACAAACGCTGCTGGCAATAGAGCAGTTGTGCATCTTGAACCATTCCATTCATTCTTTGTAAACATCCAATAGGAAAGCACAGGCACACCTGTCACTGTTCTCACATTGCAGCACTCTGCCGATCAGCTCTACCCTGCACACACCCCAGGGCCCTGCTGCATTCGTATTACACATTCAAAGTTCTGTGGAAACCAGCATTTTCTTTCCCATCTAAAAACCCCCAAAATGAAGACATTCACTACTTTTTAAACTGCTGTCTGAGTCACACAATACATCCCAGCAGAAATCTAACAAGCACTGATCCTGGAGGGGCAACTGGAGCCCAACAAAGTCCAGACAATCTCCACATCCGTACTCAGCAGGATTCTGTCCAACATCTCCACAGCAAGGAGCTCAGCAGTACACTGACTTCCCCTCACAGCTCAGATCCAGCCTGCTCAGGGGATGAAGGCAACTCCTTGGCCTCATTTTCTGAAGGGCTTCTCCTCCGTGGGATTGCTGCTCTCGTGATCTCCGCTGGTATACTGCTCTGATCCTACGAGCTGTGGAGTTAAAGCTGAAGGCATGAGCAATAGACAGCCAAGGAAACAGCAATAGCATGGCACCATTCTTACACCAACCCATAGCTCCTTTCCAGCCGGTGGAACCTGCCAGGTGAGCCTGGCTTGCCAGCAGCCCTCAGAAAGCACTGGAGGGTTTCTACTTCTGAAGACTTAAGCAGAGCAGGATGCCGCTGTTATGTAGGTCCTTGAGGATTACTTCCAGATACAAAATCACTGCTTCCCTAATTTCTGTTTGTTGCACCACTCCTGCTTTTCATGCATATGCATGCAAGTATCCCATACACGCCTTTATGACATTTTAAAAACAAATAAATGAAAAAAAGCTTAATGCTCAACTTCAGACTGACAGTGTCACAGTACAGACAGTTGAACACCCTAAGTATTCAACAGTTGAAGCCCCAGTCAGAGTAGCACAGAGAGTTCTGAAGTTACACCAAGCGGATGCTGTCACATACAGCAGTGCACACAACTGAGAGATGGACAGTAAAAGAAATTAAGTTCTGTACAGCATATTCTCTTCCACAAAGCTATATTCTAGTCTACCTCTCATATATTTACACTAAAAATATATATTAGTGTATTAGATAGATATTAGTAGCAGTCCCTTCTATGTGAAGGGGGCACAAATCTCTTATTTGAACCTTTCCAGATAACGTTCCTTCTAAAAGAATCATTCTAGCGACTCATTCAATAACATGTATCTGAGGAAAAAACACATCTGCTGACACTGTTATTCACTCTTAAATTCTACCATTTGTCCAAGAACAGGTTGGTTTGGGCAGTTTCAAATCCTTTAATTAACACTGTAACTTTAGTTTTACCCTTCACTTATCCCTTTTATAGAGAAAGATAACCACTTATGAAAAACAGTGATTCAGTTTGCTGCTGTTTGACCCAGAACTGCTCCTCCTGTCCCTAACAATCACACCCCTTTCATTCTGTCTAAGTACACTCTCATCACACTGTTCACCACAAGCAGTCACCACAAAGCCCCCAGCAGCCCAGTTCCCTTGCTGCGCAACCATGCAGGGAGAGGTCTGAATTTATCTATATTAGCAGACGGAAGGCACCCAATGGGAGCCCTGTCCGCAGCAGCATTACTTACCGGTCTGTCTGCAGGACGTGTACCAGGTGCTCCATGGCTTGGATGCCCACCTCCAGCCGGTATTTCTGCGGGGAGAAAACATGGAGTTAGCAACAAGCAGCCCCACGCCCAAACAACGCTATCAGCAGCATATCCAACCACATCTATAAACAGGCGCAGGTTTCCCTTAGGAAACATCCCCCAGGAGTCCGCCAAGAGCCCCAGGAACCTCCCCAGGAGCTCCTCCAAAGAAACCCAGAAACCCTCTCAGGAACGCCCCCAAGGAACTCCAGGAACGCCTTGAGATCCCCGGTGCCTACCTTTGACAGCGCCTTCAGGGCGCGTACGGCGTCCCGGCGGTCATCTAGTAGCGTGGAAGAGGCCACCCGGTCGCAAAGCTTCTGGATCTGGAAAGCACCGGGCGTAGGTCACAGCGCGGCCCCGCCAGGCCCGGTCCCTGTCCCCGCCCGCTTCCCGTATCCCTCACCGTATCGGCGCCAGAGGGCTGCGGCCCGGCGCTGGGCCCCCCCATGACACCCCGCAGGAAGTTCATGGCAGTTCCGCTGCGCGCCCACCGGCTCCGCACACCGCCGGTCCCACTCTACCGCTCCCGGCCCCACCGCCACCCCCGCTCCGGAAGCGGCCACTGCGCGTGCGCCGCGACGTGGCGCCGACGTGGCCTCCGGCGGGGGCGTGACCACAATGGCGGCGGAACTTAGCGTGAGCCACGCCCCTCCCGCCTTGGGCCGACTCCGGTGGGCTGTGAGGGCGCCGTCCGTGTGGCCGGGGTCACACATTTACAGCAACAGCAACGTGGGTTCCTCATAGTGCTGCAATTCTCAGCAGGCCTCAGTGGGTCATGGTGCGCTGTGGTAGGGGGGGTTTCCTCCCCCAGCGACTGCAGAGAGAAAGCAAGGTTAAAGTCTCTCAGGAAACTCTGCATTCTCAGTCAGGTTTTATTTTCCACTTGCTTGTTACAAAATAGATGATAGAAAACAAGCGTTACTCTAGCGTAAGATAAAAACGTAACCCTCCCTCAGCGGAGCACCGATCCTAAAAGCGACGACGCACACCACCCCTATTAGCGTCAGCGCTGACCCACTGTAAGGACACTTCCGCCGGAAGCACAGCTCGCCACTGACCCCTCTCAGCAGAAGGGACTTCCGCCGGAAGTACAGCACCACCCCGTACCGTCAGTGAGCTCAGTGCCAAGATTTCCGCCGGAAACACAGAGTCGACTCGCGCCCCGCGGACGTCACCTCGCACGGCCCCTCCCTCCGCCCTGTGACACCGCTGCCGGCCCCGAGCAGGCCCCGGGGGGAGCGCCGCGGCCCCGCGCACGCCGAAGTCTCTTTCCCCGGGTGAGCGCTGTGGCAGGAGGGGATGACGGGAGCGCCGGGTCCGCAGCGCCTCGGGGTCCGCTCCGTCCTTCGCGCTGCAACGCCTTCGGGCCTTGGCCGTGCGGTGGGGTTGGGGCTTTTGCTCCTTCTGGCGGCTGGGGGGTCCCTCTCTCTTCTGCAGCCTTATGGGCAGCCTCCAGGGGAAGATCCCTACGCCCCGAGCGGGTTTCTGCGAGCCTTTCGTTTTGTTCTTAAGCAGAGCGCAGGGTGTTCTCAGGTTTTGCTGCCCTTCAACTCGGAGGGCTGCATCACGCAGCGCCGTGGGTGCGCAGCAGCGTCCCCACTACGGGGATTTTGCGTTGCTACGGTGGTGGGGTGCCGTTGGGCGCTGAGCTCTGCGCCAGGCACCGGAAGAGCCAGTGCAGTGGGGGAGAAGGGGGGGGGGGAAGATGCGGCCATGGCTTCATTTCACCCAGAAAACATTACTTCATTTTCTAGCTTTTATGATTGTTGTATGGTTTTTTGCAATCTTTGAGTCTTCTGTAGGTACAATTCAGTGTGCCAGTGTTCTGCTTTGTTACAGAGTGAAGTGTGAAGATGTCCGAAGTGGTTCTGGTCTGCAAAGACACAGGGTGCAGTACTTTTTTCTTAGCTCAGCAGGCTCTGGATGTGCAAACTACATGCTTAAAGACAGTGTCCTGCTCTCTAACCTGCAGTGGTAGAGAGATGTAAAGGCAGAGAGAACTCTTAGTATGCTTTTCTTGTTCATATAAAGTGCTTTCAGCTGTCTCAGGGTCTTTCTCTTTCCCTTCTGTATGCTGTAAATTTGTGAGCAGGAGCAGAATAAGGTCACTCTGCAGCTCAGTGGCAGCGGTTTCTCTGCAGCGTAGCCATGCTGCCCTGCTCAGTGCTGTGTGGCACAATGCAATGCAGTCATGAAGTGAGCCCTCCTATGGACATGCACGTCCCTTTCAGGAGAGCTGTGTTAGCGTAGCAAGCCCCTGGCAGAAGATCTGTGTTATGCTGTGATGAGCAGGTACCACATTCTTAACCTTACGTTCCTAGCTCAGAAGATGTTGTTACTGCAAAACTGGTCTTGCTTTAACTGCTGGAGTTAATTAATCATTAAAAAGGTGTTCTGTGTTCATTGTGACCATACTTATATGCCTGTAGGGTCATACCTGTCTCGAGAAAGCTTTCTAATTCCTAAGGGAACACCATCCTACTTCCAGACTTCCAGGCTGGTAGCTTGGGTTTAATCCTTTTTTACCATTGGAAATGTTCTTGTAATATTTCAATTGGCAGATTTTGGCTCACTGTAGGGAACTGTGATCTGTATTGTATGAATTTTTCATTAGCAGAATAAAATCTCTTCTGCATTAGCACAACTTCAACTGGAGAGAGAGCACAGGGAGCCAACCATCCAATGTACTGATCTACTACTGTCTTTATGGGTTTGATGTTGTTCTGCATAAGACTGAAGTTTCAAATTATACATCTACAGTCGGGCTGAGAGAGTACAGTAGGGTGCTGAACATACACTGACCAAATGTAGCATCTTAACACACAGTGTTGAATTTGATTCTTCCTTCTCCATGTAGCAATTGTGATACTGGATGTCATTTTTTTTTGAGACCATATGACAAATGAAGACCTTCTTTGCAACTCAGAGAGTATATGAGAAGAGCGTGTGTCAGGCTGGTGGGTATATTTAGTGACAGGAGGAAGGCACAGTAACTGTTGCTGAATGGTAGCATCCAGGGAGAGGGAGCTGAATGGGCTTCCTGGGAGGAGGTGGCAGTGACTGCAGGTGCTATTATTGCTTTTATTCAGGTGAATGTTGGCTCCTTTCGATGGTCCCTATTAGTAGTTTTATGCCTAAAATACACAGTGCCATTAAGCTCCTCAGAAAAAAAAAAAAGAAAAGAAAAGAAAAAAAATGAAAAAAAGCAGCATAAAACAAAACCCACTGCAGAACAGCTTGATTGGAAAGAGCCACATGTCTTGCCCTGGGGCTCAGCCAATTCAGATCCTACTGGATTTGATAAAGGAGATCATAAAGCAAAGTAATTCTCTGAGATATTATTGAGGTTCACTGGCTCTTACTTGCAGATGGAGGATGATATGAATGCTTACCTTGCAGGGCAAGGAAGGGAGAAGGTGCTTTTAGGAATGAACAGGGCTGTTAGGGACTTTCAGTTGTGCTCTCGATATTGTTTCAGTTTGGTCAGTGCTTATTCTGCTTTTGCCTGCAATATTCCCAGCGTTGCAGGGCTGTGTTACAGCTTGTGCCAGCTGGACTGACCATTGCAGCAAAGTTTTTGCTTTATTCAAGGTGTGGCTGCTCACGCACTGTATTGCAGCAGTGGGATCTCATATAGATCACAGCTGCAAGCATGTTCTTCAAGGCATTATTTGGTTGTCTGTGTTAGGAAAAGCAATTCCTAAGTGTGTTTGGTTCTTGGCCTTCTGGAAGCCCCAGTTTTACCTCTCATGATGGTCTGGGTTTAGGAGAAACCTGTCCAAGATGGAGAAAACCACTTTCTCCTTTTTTTTCCTCCACTGCTGCTAGATGGGAAGCAGCGTGATATCTGCTGGGACTTCACTCTGTGTGCTCACTGCACGGATAACATCTTCTGATTTTTCAAGAGTGTTTTGCCAAATCTTATTTTCAATTTAAATGGTATATTCCATCCTGGTAATCAATCTTGGCACAAGCTGCAGACATCTGAATGCAAGAACAAACCACTCTGCTGCAGATATTTGTGAAGCTGTAGCTTCTTAGCCATGTACCTTTAGTCATGGAAGAATTGCAGTCAGAGTATGAAACTTGCCTATCAATGCATCAAAAGCATTAATTTGCTTATATATATTTTTAAATAAAGTAAAGCCTGCCTGTCCTTGCCACGTACCTCCATAACCTACCCCTTGCCACGTACCTCCATAACCTACCCCAGTGCCTTGTCACATGTGACTGGTCACACTGCTGCTTCTATGTGCTAAGGAAAATTGTATCAGAAACTTTGTTTTGAAGAAAAACAAAAGCTTCTGTAATGTGGAAGATCTGATAGGTAAGATTTGTGTTGGTGGATGTTGTGACTACTCTGCACTTTGTGCCCCTCTGTACTTTAGAAGCAAATTGCTGCTGCCTTCCTTTGCAAACTGATGGATTGGTAGGGTTTTTGTTTTGATGTTTTCCCTTCCTACATGAAAAATTAACAAACACAGTTTAATAAATGGAAGTTTTGTGCATAAAGATTATTATAGGCTGAATGCATGCCATTATTAATTCTCTTGAGCAATTATTGCTACAGTTGATAGCCAAGCACTTGAGCACAGTTGTCCTAACTCAGCTATGTCTCATTGTTTTGTCTCTTAACAGTGTCATCAAAGGGCTTTTTGCAGAGCTGAGAGAAGTCTGCAATGACCCTGTACAGGAATGTTACCAGATGTAGCTTTGCTGCTGTCACAAAGATAACACTTATTTCAGTGTTGTCCTTCATTTGTAGTTGGTGTTGCTTTTCAGAAGAAAATATCTTTTGTTTTCTTGGGTCCTCATCCTGCAGTCTGATACAAGGTCTCTTAGTGTGGGTGTGGTTTTCTTCTGCACAGGAATGCGCTGTGAATTCAGCATGCCTTGCTGATAGCACAGGAAATGGCAGTACTGCACAAATGCAGCAAGTTGGGTCTACTTGGTTAGCTGCTGGGGCAGCTTGCCTGCAAGCAGTTACCTGGGGGTGGTTGTGCTGCTCCAGCTGTGTGACTTTTGTCAGGTGTGTGGCAGAAAGGGCTTCTGTAGCACAACAGTTGCTGTAATGAAACCAGCAGAAAATGTTACTTCTGCTGTTGGCTATCTCTGTGCCAGTGCTTTGTTTCTGGTCAGTATAGACTGCAGCATCTCTAGTGATAAGTTCTTACGAAGACGTTTTCCCAAAGACTGCGGAGGCTTATCTAAAAAAAACCTGATTCCTTTTATTCCAGTGAGAAATTGCTCAGATTGTTACTCTTTGTCTTGCAAGTATGTATCTGAAAACTGGAAAAAGAGCTCCTTTAGAGTATGTTTATGTATGGGGCTTCTGTTGGTGCCTGGCAGAACATAGAGATAACTGCTGGTTTCAGTCCTGACTGTTCACATTGGTGCAGATCAGCAATCACCTTTGTTGGCACTCAGGCAGTTTATGTTTTGGCTTAAATGTCCCAGGTACATTCAGCTCCCAAATCACCAGGCCTGCTGGGGCTTGGGTCCTGGGCCTTGAGGAGGTGCAGCACTACCTGGGACAATCAAAGTGTAAATCTTCAGTAAACCTGAGTTCACGGGACCCATGTTGATTGCCTTTTTATTTAGTTGCTTTCTAATGATTTAGAGGTTCATTAAGCCTCTTCTAACTCTGTAAGAATATTTGAAGAGATGGTGCAGAGAATAATACTGGAACAGGTGAAGAGCTATACAGATACATCCTGTTAAACAGTGGTATTCTGTGAGGTAGTGGTCCTTTCACTTGAAACATGGGCAGAGGTGGACTGTACACATCTCTCTCAGCAGAACCTGAACCCATTTCTCTGTGTTGTACAGGAAGAGTTAGCTGTGTGTGATTATTGAGCACTTGTCTTTCTCAGGTTTTCTGAAAGGTTTCAGTGGCCTTTCCTGAAATAGCACAGCTTCCAATGAGGAAAAACTTGTGTGCAATAGGATCTGGTGTGGGGTAATAACTCCCTCATAGGTTATTGTGTTTTGTACCCGGAGGCGTTTTCAGTGCTCCATGCGGTATGCAGCAATTTGTTAACATGTGTACTGTGCTTAATGCTATACTCATAGGGATGTGTGCCGGCTGTGATTGACTCTTTAATAGGTTCTGATTTAAAAGAAAAGAAAAGAAATTAGGAAGTTCTGTCCCTGTGTTTTCTCCCAAGTGCTTGTGGTGATCATGGCACTGTGTTCTCACCTTCTTGGACACAGGGCAGCAGAGAAGGGTTTTGTCACCTGTTTCTTTAATTTTTATTTACTTTTTTAAGGTTGACTTCTAAGTACCATTTGCATGTGCACACCACTGCTGTACTCTGAGTCAGGTCAGGAAGATCCTCCCATGGTTCACATTGAGTTTCTCAGCAGATGCTACTTTGAGCGTGGGCATGGCTCAAGGGCTCAAGCCTGTGGTGTTCTGTTATACTCTTGGAAATAATTTTGGTAATTATACCTAAAAATTAACATCATTTGGGAGTTCCCACAAGTCCCAGTTAATTCAGTGTTCTCAAGTCTTGGAGTGTTGTCTTCAAAATTCTAGATAAGCCTGTATCTGTTTTCTAATTTCTTATCTCCAGATTCAGAACTTGTGTTCAAGACCTTGTCTGCTGGCTGTGAGTTTTTGACACCATTGCTTTGAGGGCAGTTCTGACTCATGGTGTTTGATAATAGAAGTACTGTTTGTGACTTGGTTGAGGTTATTTTAATAGTACATGAGCAAAAATACTTGGGTGTTTTGTTTTCATCAGGTCCTGTT
The DNA here is from genome assembly GCA_037305975.1 of Chrysolophus pictus. NCBI lineage: Eukaryota > Metazoa > Chordata > Aves > Galliformes > Phasianidae > Chrysolophus > Chrysolophus pictus. Next base: position 46,532,372 of record CM074579.1, on the reverse strand, counting down.
GATGCCAGATCTAATGTGTTTGTGATGCTCCTGTGTGAATTTCAACTTAAATGACAGATTCTTTTGAGCTGAAGTTAATTTCTAAATTTCTCCTTGTGTGCTTTCTGTCTTTGGAAAGCTGTGATGGGAACAACCCTTTATATGGCCCATAGTTTTGATTGCTGAGGTTATTTTCATAAGAAAACAGAAATCTTATTTTAGGTTGTTGGAGACTGGAATATCTTGAGAGAGAGGACTGAGAGTGTTGGACTCTGAAGTCTGGAGAACAGAGGACTGGGGTGGGAGATGCATTGTTACTGCATACCATGATGAGATCATGCTTCCAGGGAGACCATGTGAAAATAGGAGCCAGTTTGCAGAAATTGCAGGTGGAAGGTCTACTCATGTAGGTCCTAGTTTCAACTGGGACAGAGATGATTTTCTTCATAGTGTCTGGTAAGATGCTCTGTTGTGGCTTTAGGGGAAAAACAGAGTTGATAACACAGTGATGTTTTGGTCATTGCAGAGCAGTGCTGCACAGAGCCAAGGACAACTTGGCTACTTGTACTGTCCTGTTCGGTGAGGTAACTGGAAGGCACAAGGAGCTGGGAGGGGTCAGAATTAGAACTGACCCAGAATGGCCAAAGGGATATTCCATGCTGCATGATGTGTTGCAGAAAATGCTTGAGAACAGTGGCAGCACCCCCTGACCAACTCCCCACTGCTTGGAGACTGGCTGTGCATTGGTTGGCAGGTGCTGAGCTTGTTTTGTTTATATAAAATTATCGTTACTGCTATTTCTTTTTTCCTTTTCTAAATAGTCTTTATCTCAACCCATGAATTCTACTTCACTGTTGGTTTGTTTGTTTTTTTTTCCCCAATTCTCCCCAACCCCATTAGGATCTATTCCAACCTTTTAATTATTTGTCAGTTTAATTGCCAAAAGTCAAATAAATAGTGCTAGACACTCCTCGTAATCTCTTTTATCTTAGGGCAGGGTAGGAAGTGCCCCATTTACAAGCGACTGAGCAAAAGTTCATTTGTTTTCCCTATTTCTTTTCAGTCAGAATGGGATGTTAACAGGCAGAAATCTTTGTATTTACTCCAAGGAACGTTGGGGATGGATCTTGAATTCAAGTTCCTGTTCACATAATTGTTTCACTTCTAATATCACTATACTCATCCTTTTATTAGGACATTGTGACATATAGGGTTGTCTTCAAACTAACAGGAATATTTTTAATTGCAGCATTCGACCCTGTGTACCAAAGAAATGGTGATGGAGAAGCCCAGTCCCCTGCTTGTAGGGCGGGAGTTTGTCAGACAGTACTACACTCTGCTCAATAAAGCTCCTGACTTCCTGCACAGGTAACACTGACACAACAGTAACCAATGGTTTTGAACAGAAACATGTGCTATTTATCAAAAATCAGATACTCATTAGTTTCTGAGTGTGGCAGGAAATTGACCTGATTAACTTTTGGGTTCTTGGAAAACATGTTACAGAAAAAGCCTTTAGATTCCAGAACCAGATATATTTATAAGGATGTATGGCTGTTCTTAAGATATTTCCTGTCTGGAAAAGTGAGCTGTTTCTCAGCTGGTAGGATGGTAATGTTGAAGCATCAGAGAAACAGTGTTCTATATATTAAAAAAAAAAAAAATAGAAAAGGAAGGAAAGTCACGGATGAAGCACCTGTGTGCTGCACCTGATACAAGCATGCTGACTGTTTCAGTATACTGAATTTTGTATTATCTCTTGAGAAGTTTTTGTCTAGGTCGTGGCTGGAGATCTCATACAGAAGTCAGGGCCTGGACAAGGCATTGACACATACACAGGTTTTATTTACCTGTGCCTGCTGTTTCACTGCTGCTCTGGATGTGTTCCTTCTTTTTATGGTTCTGATTGCCTACGTACAGTTTGTCACTTAAGATACTGTATTTCCACATTTGGATTCAGAGTAACACAGACTTCTGATAAAGGTGAAGTTAGCTTTGCCAGTGTTTCTTGTTGCTGCTGTTTTTAGAGCCATTGCTGCTTGGATCTCTCTTCTCTCAGAACTTGACATCAGGTTGATTGTGGAGAACTGGAATTGTTGAAGAAGTTAGAGCTCCTTGATGGGAAGCTGAGGACTTCAGCCTTGTGAATAATGTCTCTTTTCATCTGGAGCTGTGAGATAGGGAAAATGGATGGTATCATTTTTGCTTAAATCACTGAGCTGCTGTGGAACAATGTTTGTTTTTCTTTTCTGAGTTTAAATGTAGATCTTAAGGTGTAAGGTTGCCTGAGCAGCATGTTTCCAGGCACTAGGCTTTGTAGTCCAGCTGGAGACACAAGCAGCATTTTCAAAAATTGCAGATTTGTTCCTTGCTCCAACACTTGAACAAAAGAGTTAGGTCCAACAAGCAACTAATAAATATATCCATGTAACACACTGGTACCTGTGTATAAACTGCAGTTTTCTCTTATCCAAGAGTTGTGTTCCTTACGTAAGTGTCATTTCCAGGGCGTCTCCCCAGATGGCCTGGGAAAGGGCTTGTGTCTTCTAGTTGGCTTCAGAGGCAGCTCTCAGATAGATTTGTTACCTGCTCTGTCAGTAGTTAGTATCTTGTCCGTATGCCTAAACCTAAACATCCGTTGCCTGTGAAGACTGGGAAGTTGAAATTCTTCTAAGAGACTTAGAAAGGGTGTGACAACACCAATTATACCTGAGCAAAGGATGCAATGGAACTCCTGAACAACCAGGTAATTGCTGAAGGATAGAAAAGCCCAAGTTGATAAGGCAAGTTTATTGTGAAGTGTGCTGTCATTTCACTTTAAATCCAAAAAGTATTTGCATAAAGAGACGGGGGAAAAAGCTGATGAGGTGTTTATGCAGTGCTTTACAGCTTAGTATGAAAGGTATAAGGGGAATTCTATTACTTGTGCTGGGAGATTGCCCTTTTCTTTCTGTAACGTTTTTGTTTCAATGACAGTTGAATATAGGGGTAAATCACCCATATCTCAAACTCACTATTGAAAGCAGTATGTTTTGTTTGCAAGAGCATTTACCTGTAATGATAGCAATTGTAACCTTGGCAGGACTTGGAGGAGGAGAACATGTGTTTTGATTTAGAAAGCAAAATACTGCCGGTATGTTTTCCTCTTGTCTGCTTCAGCCAAAGAGCAAGCAACTATTTCAGGTTTGCCTTGCCCCTGCTTCCCCTTTTATGCAATGTTAATTCCATTGCATTGATATTAACACTGGCTACATGAGCATCATAGAGTTGGCATTCTGTGGTGCATTTTGGATGTGGGCTGATGCTTCCAGTTTAGGGTGGCGTAAAATTTATAGCAGGCTGCACGTGAGGCAAAAGAGTGTCTGTAGAGATGCTCAATACATTGAGGGCATTCGCCTTTATGTTCATTGGCCACACCTTGTGTGTGTGTGATGCTCTTCTGAGAGGCACCTTCTCTCTGATCTTCCTCCTGCTGTGACTTCAAGCAACAACTTGCACATTGCCATAGAAACATTTTGAATTCTTGGCTTCCCAGAACCTGACGGTGAAAGAAAAGGATTAATTTTTGCAGTGAGCAAGAGTTTTTGGCAGCAAGTGTTAATGCTCTTGATTTATCCTTCAAGGGAAATGCACCAAGTGTCTGTCACCTGTTGTTTTCCAAAGCGCGTCGAGGGACATGCAGAGATTTTAGGAGTGTGCCCTCAAAATGGGTACTGATTGGTATCATTTGTATAGCATTACTGCCCCTTTTTTTAAAGTGCATATTTCCATGTATCTGGGGACTCAGTAAATCCTTCTTTCCTGATCTGCAATTTCCATTTGTTATGTTTTCTGCCTGATGGGGAGTTTGAACAGTTCCTTAAAAGCAAACCAGAACTACTGGTCCCCCTATGGAAGTACTTGATGGGATACACTGACCAGCAGAGAGTTAAAGGGTGGTTTCCCACCTGCCTGCATGTTCAACTGAACCTTGATTTTTATTTGTTAGAAAGTCCTAGAGAATGTTCAAAGCCAGCATTATGCAGCTGGTACCAAAGAAAATAGTTTATGTTCTAATTTCTTGTTAGAAACGAAGGACAGTTATAATCTTGGCCTGGCATGTAGGAAATTGGAACTGGAAGGAGTTTCTTGTGGGATAAAACAAGAAATGGCAAATGCACATGTTCTCATGTTTGATTCCGCATCTTAATGCTGATGCTGTGCACTGCTTGTTTATCAAGAGACAAACATTTTGTATCCTTGCTATCTGTGTGATAAACAGTTCATGGAAATATCAAAAGGAAATGTTATTACATATGTTAAGCACCATGAAGGGGTGGATATTAGCAGAATCCTTTGGAAGTGGTGAACTATTGGAATTAAGACCTCAACGCGGTCATTCCTGAGGCAAAGCTTGATTTGAAATGAAGTGCAGTGTTAGGTTGTTGCCTTCTTGGCTATTAATGTAAACTTACAGAGTATTAAGCATTTGTCACATGCTTTATAGGCTGGTAGTAAAAATACAAGATGTGAGTTAGGCATTTCAAGACTCAGAACTTGTAAGTGGAAAGAGGGTGCAAAAATATCCCTGAAATGTAAGAAAAATATTGAAAGCAAGTGTGTGATGCAGAGGGTAGGGAGGAAGTGGTTTTGAAAATAAATCCAAAATTGGGTCAAGAAATGGTTTTCATTTTCATTTTTTATTGGTTTAAGAGCTCAGTAGGCATGTGCTCTGTGCAAGATGAAAAAGCCACTGCTGCTAGCTGGGTGTCATAAATACAAAATGTGAACTTTGTGCTGAAAGTTAAACAGTGGAGGTGGTAAGAAGTGGTACTTCAGTTATTGTAGATTATTGTGCAATGAGTGCAAATAATATAACATTTGTTATCTAATTGTAAGAATTGTAGAGGATAGATAGACTTTACCACAGGCAGATGGTTTTAACGTTCAGGGAACCCCAAGACCAAATAGCCAACCAAGTTATAGTGGGCAAATCAGACTGCTGAATGTTAATCCTTCTGTATTCTTGGAGTCTTAGGATTGATCTTGAATTGTTTGTGCTGAAATTCCAAATACCTTGATATCTATAACTGGTGGCTAAAATATTGTTGGTTTTAGCTCTTGGGTTTTTTTTCCCTTCTTTTTTTTTTTTCATTGATATTATCTTTACTATCTTTTCATTTGCAGGTTTTATGGCAGGAATTCTTCTTATGTCCATGGAGGACTGGATGCTAGTGGGAAGCCACAAGAAGCAGTGTATGGCCAAGCTGTATGTATCAACGTTGGGCCTGAAGTCCTTACTAATGTTCAGAACTTAATGTAGTTTTGAATTTTTAAACAATTTGTTTGACTCTCCTATCTGGGAAATAGCGCATTGCTATAGTGCCTCCTGTTCAGACACCTATATAAATCTTTTATGGCTTTTGTCATGATTGCTGCTGCTGTTACTGTGGGTTGCGTTTGATATATCAGCTTTGCATCCAGATGCAGAAAATATATTTAGGAAGGGTAACCATTTTGACTGTTTTGAACGGTATTTGAATCATGACGAAAAACTTCGTAATAACAATTCCCGGAGCTCAGGTAGACTCTTCTCATTGAAATATGTTCCTGGGTTCCTGCTTTTCCCTTTTGAGCTTCAGTGAGGGGCTTCTTCTGTTTGTTGAGACTTAGGCGTGAAGCTGCTTATAAAACTCAGTGTAGCTAAAATATAACTGTTTGTTCCCAGGAGATACACAAGAAGGTGATGTCACTGCAGTTCAGTGAGTGCCACACCAAGATTCGCCACGTGGATGCTCATGCCACTCTGAGCGATGGGGTGGTGGTGCAAGTCATGGGGGAGCTGTCTAACAATGGGCAGCCCATGAGGAAGTTCATGCAGACCTTTGTACTTGCTCCAGAGGTAAGTAGATGTAAGCTTTGAGGCACACGCCATTTGAAGTTAAGCATGATCTTACATCTCCAATCCATACAAATTGCTGAGTTCTAACGTATCATATATACAACAAAGTGTGTGTTGCTCTTTTACAGGGGTCTGTTCCAAACAAGTTCTATGTACATAACGATATCTTCAGATATGAAGATGAAGTATTTGGGGATTCTGAAGGAGAGCTTGATGAAGGTGAGAAGAGCTGTACTTGTGGTGTAGAGTTGGTCTTGTTCCTCTAATGTTGCCTATCTTTCAGAGTGTTTGGAGGACATGGAAAGATGCAAACTGTTCCATTCTCACGTAGCATAGTATGTGGCTAAGGGAGAGTATAGGTGATAATATTAGGACTGTGTGCTGTCTTCAACACTGGAAAATTGAGGTCTTACATTATTTTTTTGGGGAATGCACTGCCTTTTGGAGTGGATGAGACTTGGTGAAGAAGGGTTGTAGTGAGCAGTAGTAGTTTTGCTACATCTGAGTGGTGTTTAGTAGACTAGATTTCTGTGATCAATCAAATAAAATGTATCTGGTGTTTCAAATATGAAATGTCATTCACTCCCATACTGTCATCATCATGTTCAGTGGTTCATTTCTGAACCTGAGCTGAACTTGACTGTAATGTTCTGGGCGATTTTTCTCTTGCCCAGTCTACTGAGCCAAAGCAAATCAAAGGAGAGTACAACTGGGATGTGCTGGGTGACTTCAGGAATTTGTTTAATCTCAACAGCATGGAACAAAACATCTTAGACAAATGATTCTTCTTGTGTTTGAGGTTTACTTTGTTAGTTTTAGGTACTGTGATTTTAAGAGCTAATAATGTTTATTTTCTGTGGACGACATATGAAAGTGTTCTACTGCTTTAAAAGATCCTTCACCCCTCCTCACAACAGTAGTAGTAATGGTATATCTCTGGGGTGTCATTTTTGTGAAAACAGTAAGAAGCAAAGCCTTTGAAGAGAATAGAAAGGGCTTTCACTTTCTTCTCAGCTCATTTTGCCTCATTTTTTTGATGTGTGATTTTTGTTTTACTACTAGTTCAGCGTGCTTGTACTGTAGGTGAGGCTTGTGTATGCTTGCAGAGGTACTCAAGGAATTCTTTCTTTCATGTCAGAGTCTGAAGAGGAGGTGGAGGAAGAACAGGAGGAAAGACAACCATCACCTGAACCTGTGCAAGAAAATGCAAGCAGTACCTACTATGAGAATCATCCTGTCACGTAAGAAGGCCATTTCATTACAGCATTGCTTTCTAAAATAAAAACAACAGAATTGATTTGGGTTTAGGCTTTGGATGTGATTTAGCAGTTAGTCTAGGAAACTACACTTAAACTGATATGGATAGCTGTGTCAACATCACATGTGAAGTATTGATTTCGTGACTGGAGAAAGAAAGGAGGGGAGATTTCATGTCCGTTATTGTTTTCACTTCTACTTTCAAATATGAGATGAAAAGGCAGTAAGTGTGCTTATGTACATACTTAATGTAGTCTTCATTATGTAAGCTCACAGTAGTGATTTGTTATAATAGTCTGCATGAACAGATGTTTTAATGAGAGAGTGGTTAATTGTATGTTACTCCTCAATTTAGCTGGTGCTCGAAGCTGAAAGGGAGAGGTAATTTTTAAGAAGTTGCTCTGGAAAAATAGACTTTTTTTTAAGTGCTTTTTAAAACACACTGGCATTGCTTTTAAAGAGCCAGAACTGACTGTCTGGTTTCCTTATGAACAGAAACAGTTCTTGAGTTCATTGTCTATTCCTTCAAAGGTTTCTACATCTAATTTTCAGATTTTTTGCGGAAAACTGTAAAATGTCCTGACATTAGCAGAATTAAAATCTGGCTTAGTTTGTAGCTATAAGAGTACAGCTTAACTTAATACGATATCATATACAAAGGTACCATATGGTGACAACTAGAAAACCAATCATTACAAAATCAATCGTTACCACTGTATAACTTTAAGAAAAAACCATAAGAAGGAAGCAATTGAAAAGCTGCATAAAATGCATTTGACTATTGTAGCAATGGTATAGAGGAGGCACTGGAAGAATCGTCTCACGAGCCTGAGCCGGAATTGGAATCAGAAACAAAACCTGAGGAGCTGAAGACTGAAGTAGAAGAAAAGGCTCTTGAGGAGCTGGAAGAGAAGTCTCCTTCTCCACCTCCCGTAGAACCTGTTTCGCTACCCCAAGAACCACCAAAGGTCAGTTAAAATACATATCTGTGCTTCTTGGTGCAGATGGTAAACCAGAAGGTTTTGATCTGATCTTAGTCGTTTTGAGTGGCCAAACTCTGAAACTGTCTAGATTTAAACCTTCAACTTAAGAAAAAAATTGTGAAATGTCACCAAAAAAAGTTATTCTTCAATGCTGTTCGAGTTATGTATTGTAGATGTAATGCTCTGTAAAGTGTGTGTGTGGTTTTATGCATGTGTTAACTTTTTTAAATGTGTAGTTAAGGTATGTTAAAAAACAATCCAGACACCACCAAGGAAAACTCATGCAATGGGAACCACTGCTCTTCCTTTAAAAAACAACAACAAAAAAAAAACCAAAAAACAAACCCGTGATGTGTTGGCACTTGAAAAATGATCCGTAGTATAGGTTAAAAAAAAGTCTGGAGGCTTTGATTGTCTCCCTTAGAAGCAGGATGCCTAATTTTAAAAAGTGCCATGCGTCATCTGATATAGTAACGTGGAGGTAGCTGAAAGAGATGGGAGGAGTGGATGACAGCTGGAGAGAGGTCGTTCTCTAGCTCCGACATCAGTCTCCCGTATCTTTTCAATCCTGTTTCTCTTTGCTGTTTTTATTTCTAACTTCTGGCATCCGCTCTCTTCCTTTGTGCAGAAGACACTGAACACTGCAGGATTGTCAGTACTAGGGAAGCAGTGAGCTGGGGATGCTGAGCGAGCCCAGCTTGTTTCAGTAGTGGCAGTGAGAGCTGCACACCCTGCTCTGTACTGTTGGAGTCTACAAATGGCTTGAACTGCAAATCCTGCTATATCTTTGTAACATTAAATAGTCAGCTATGAACCAAAAGTATATTTTCAGCAGTCAAGTTTCCCTGTAGGAATGTCAGTGGTTTTCCATGATGAGTAGCCTAGGTTTGTTGCATTTCCTGCAGGCTTTCTCTTGGGCTTCAGTGACCAGTAAAAACCTGCCTCCTAGTGGTACTGTTTCCTCCTCTGGAATTCCGCCCCATGTTAAAGCACCGGTCTCACAGGTAACCCATCTGTGAACACCTTGGATTGTCTCATTACTTCTGCAAACTGCTTCCGTTTTTCAATTAACAGATCAATTTGTTTGACTTTCATTGCACAAATTAATTGTCTTAAATGTGAATGCATTCACCTTGTTTTAAGTGGAAGGCACATACACATAACAGGTGTAACTTCGGGTGTAACCGTGGCAACGTTAAAAACTGCTCATGTGGAAACAGGAAATCACTGGTTTTTCTTTTTTTTTTTTTGACCTATCTTATTGGGATATGATTTGAAAACAAACAAAAAATCCTCAAGTGACTCCCATAGCAATTATTTCCTAAAGTGTGTGTGAAAGGGAATTTCTTTGGCAGAAGTGCCCCAGCAGTCAAAGAGAGTGCATCCTTGTTGAGAAGGTTTAGAAGGTGCAAGTTTGCCTTGAAGAGGTATTGTCTACAGAAGTATGTTGGACTCCATTATCCATACATATTTAATTTGTCTAATTACCCTGTACCAACTTATGACTGTGTGGGGGATGGAAGGGTTCACATGTCCTGGTCAGGACAGTGCTGTCTTCCCATTCCTAGGCTGATGTGGAGAGGAGGGGAGAGAGAAGAGAAAGTTTGAAAAGACTGGGCAATAGCTTATGTTCTGCACATGCCAAGTTGGTGAGATGCTCTGACACTCTGAGCTGCTTTCATGCATACAAAACTCTCCAAATAAACAACATGCTTTAATCTTTCCTACCAGTGCCATACTCCAGAAGCACTGTGTGTTGTGGTACTCATGTCCAATGCTTTACAAAGACTGTAATTTCAGTAGAGCAGCTGTTTTTTTTTTTATGGCAGCTGCTGTTTTAGCTCTGAGTTCTTCTCTGTTACTGATGGAGAAGGATCTTTCTAGGAGTACCCTTAAGCTAAGTGCACGTTTAAAACAAAAAACAAAAAGCCTCTGCTTCTGTGGTCCTGCTTCTGCTCCTCCGGGGCTGTTGTGGAAAACAAGCAATGGCGGTGCAGTGAGTAGGGAAATGTGTCTCATCAGCTTCAGCAGAGCTTTGAGTTGTTCAACTGATATTGGAGTAGTAAAAGCGGTGTTCTCATACAGAATGGATTTTCCTTAAGCAAAACCAGATGTGTTTTTGTAACAGTGACTTATTTGCAGTAGAGAAGGTAGTTTTTTTATATTCATAATTAAAATGCAAGAAGCATTTTAAAATATAGGTGCAAGAAACTAAAGTACAAATCACAGACATCCCCTAGATCTTTCTGCTCCCTCTGCAATTTGTCATGTTCTGCACCTTTTTATTACTTTAGCTCTGACCTCATGTTGAAGGAGGTCTGCATGAAAGTTTCTGAAGAAGTTTCTCAGCTCTTCTGGAGATGGAATGGGCCTGCTCTTAGCTCATTGATTTGCATGCTTTTCAGGTACGGTGTACAGAAGGATGGTGGAAAGACTTTTTAGATTTCTACAAGGAGTTACAAATCAATGGTAGCACTTCCCCATCCTCTCACATTCTGTCATGTCAGATGCTTTGCACAAAACAAGGACGTAGATTGCAGCAGTGGGTGGGTAGCTTTGGGTTGCTGTTCTTACCTTATTATATGATACCACAGAGCAGTTTGAACTGTTCCTTCTGTTGCTTTCTCCAGCATCACTCCACTTCATTCCTCATTGCTGAACCTTTATGGCACTTTCAGCTGTTTTGCCTCTCTATGTGCATTAGTTCATTGACTGTGCTGGAGAGTGGTGCAGGCAGGGTGCTCTCTGGCTCTTTCTTGTGGCTGGGAAATGCTGAGAGCAAGGAAGGATCTGTTTAGGGACTACATTCCTTCATTACCTTGAAAGTGTTCAGACTTTGGATAGACCTTCTTGCAGCAGGGTTTGTGTGTTAAATAGAACTGGGCTTTAAGTCTTGTGTTTTTTAAGGCTAATGTGAGTTTTCAGGGTCCAGACTCAAGGGAGGAGAGGGAGCTGAAAGCTGCTCTATCTTTCCATGTTTTGGAATGGTCCGAGCTTTTAGCATGTTTATAGTACCAAATTTATAACACCTTTAGGGCACTGATGAATGATTGGCCCTCAGTGCATTCTACTGTCTGTGTTCACCTTGGAGATGGTGCAGCAGCAGTCAGAAGTGTGCTTCTAAACCAGCTGTTGTGATACAAGTGAGGTGATGGACGTGTGATTGGATCTCATTTAGTGTTTTTTCTTTGTTTTGCTGGTTGCTTCTTTGTGTGCGTGCGCTTCTGTTGTAGGAGGCAACTCACTGTAGAAAAGCTTTTAAACCTCATAAGATATTAAAAGTGGCATTGTCCCAGCCTCCAGAGCCGCCTTTCTCTTGCTCTGTCTTCCCCTTCCTCCTCTCCATCACAGCTCCAAAACTTGTGGCTGGTTTAGCTATTGTTGCCAGTAGCATATCCAAAGCACAGCCATAGTCTCTTCCCTCCCTCCCTGTGTGAGCTCCAGCAGATAATGGAATCATCTTTTCCTTCACTGTTCTCAAAGGTTCAGAAGCTGAGGTTGGTGGTTCCTTCATCCTGATTGTCTGTTGAAATCCTTATACTGTGGCTTTGTGTGCAGAGTTGCAAATAGTTATTGCTTGCTTCTTCTCTTAAAATAATGCCAGAGAACTCTGTAAAAACTGCTGGTACCAATTATAGAGGACCAAATGATGTACACGGCTCAGTGAGGAGTGAGCAAATGTGTGATAGATGAGAAGTTGGGTGAAATGCAGGACTGGTGAGTGAGTACAGGTTGGCTATATGTGGGATTTAGTGGAAGGACATTGGAGACTTAGCAAATGTTCTGTGTCTTCAAAAGAAAAGAAGGGAGATTCATGACATAAACTGCTTTCCTGCAGCAGTCAGGGCCTTACAGCCATTGTCCTTGACTTTAATAATCTTCCTGGGAAGCCAGTGCTTGTCCTCACATTCCAAAGGATGAATTTGCATCTCCAAGGCCCCACTAGAGCTGGCAGCTGCTGTGCACAAACTGAAAATAAATGCTGTACATTGTTTCAGTATCCAGCAGTCTGCGTAGAAATGTTTCTGGAAGTTTTGTCTCTCCTCCTCAAATTGTCTTTGAAAGTATTTTTTGCTTGCAAAAATGTGATATGTTTATTCTAGTTCCTGAAAACTGGAAGGGTGTGGTTTGTGCATAGTGGTCTCAAAATTAGGAAAGTTGAAGAACATTGTCAGCAGACAGTCTGAACCAATTACTATCCAATGGCCATATTGCATTGTAAATCTTTACTGTACCTCGGAAGGTGCTCTTTTTGTTTCCTTTTATTCTTTTCCCTCTTCTTTCTTTTGGTAGTTTCCTCAATCATTTTTCTGCACTCTGGGGAGAGTCCCTCAGAGATGCAGACAGACAGTGTGGTTGTCCATCTCTTAGTGTCCATCTCTTAGTGTCCATCTTGAGATACCTCCCAGCCCATGAAGTGTGAGCTTGGCATGAGGAAGCTGTATCTGATCTATTCCAGTCAGGATGAGGGATTTGTGAATCACGGAGTGGTCTGAGTGCCTGGTCACACATGGAAAGTAAATGTTAGATGTGCTTTGGGGAGATGTTCTGATTGGGAGATGTTTGCTTTGAACCTTTTAGCAGAGGTATTGACCACTGCAGTCCTGGATTGGTACAGAGGAATTTATAGAGATGAAAAAATGTGTTTCCAAACACATTTACTTGGATGTATATCTTCCAGAGTTCATTTTCTGCATGCCATTTACCTATGTCTTGTGTTGCTTTTTGGTTTTGTTTTTGCTGGGCCTTTTCTTTAATAGACGGTACTGAATAATAGCTGTTCTCCTCCTGTTTCAGCCAAGAGTTGAAACAAAACCCGAAGCTCAATCTCAGCCTCCTCGCGTGCGTGAGCAGCGCCCAAGGGAACGACCAGGATTTCCACCCCGTGGACCTCGACCAGGTCAGCTCATGGGGCTTTGTGGGGCTGGGTAGAAGTGGTGACTCCTTGAGGGATCTTCCTGTAACTGTACTGTATTTGACTGATCATGAACTGTCCAACTCCTACTGTCTTCAACTGGAAATGGGGAAAATGATACTGAGTCTGAACTGGGAATTGATCTGATACAGACTTGAAGTATTATTTTCAATCCTCTGTTCTACTGAATTCTTTTTTAATAGCCAGACCACTTGTTTACATGCTGGAATACCTTCTGTGTGATTCAGTACAGTTCCAAAAAGGTACTCCAGAAATATTTTTTTTTCCATCTACCTTGATTTTTGTTGAATGCTGAAAGTAAAAGCTCTTAAGTGGCTGTAGTGCTCTTTGTTTTAGAAGAAAACCCCCCTATGTTGACCTCAAACAGTTAATAATTCTACACATATTTTTCCATCCTGCTTAACTGCCTGTTCTGGGTTTGGCTGCCTTGTGTTTGTCCTCACATGAGCAGCCACACTTCAACATTCCCTGACTGATACCAAGTACCCAAATCCATGAGGTGCCTTTGCTAGCAAAGTTGCCTATGACTTGACAGGTATTAGAAGTGGTGTTGGAACATGAAAGTGCTCTGAGTTGCATTCAGCAGTCTGACCTGAGTAGCCTCTGCTCAGCAGTGGGTAAAAAGTACTTAGTCCAAGGCTATAATCATTGATGATTGAGTAGCTAGCAAAGGTAGGAACCATGCATATGAGTCATGAGTTGCAAGGAAGAGAGTGATGCTTGCGACTATTTCAAGTGCTAGCAAAAAGTTGTCAGGAGCTTGCAAAGTGCTGCATGCAGCAGTGGTTAAGCCTCAGCAGCTGTGAGCTTCTCTACCAGCTCTGATTCATTTGGTCTGACAGAGGTGTTCAGTGAGATCAAGGTCAGGCTTAGAAGTGCTGTTTGCTTTTGGCTTTGATCAGTGCAGGCATTTCCTCACATGGGAGCAATACTGAACTGAAAGGATTTAAGGTACCAAGAACCATAACATGTGCTGCAAGTTAAAATTCCTTTTTTCTTTTTTTTTTTTTTGCCTCTCAGTGTGTAATATGCAGCAGGGAGTGGAAGATGCAACTTGTGGCTAAATCAAGTTGCACATCTACATTTTTCCTACTCTTGGATGTAAACACAACAAAACCATAACATAAATCATACAGACAATGTGTACCAGAGCCTGAGTCCTTTGATTGTGATCTTACTGGGTGGGTGGCAGGGGACAGAGATGAAATCTCCATTAACCAATGGTAGAGATCCTACTCTATGATCTCCTCTTCAAAGTAAGTCTGTGAGCAGCCTTTGCTGCTGCTAAAAGTGCTTCAGCTGCGGTGAAGAGGTTACAAACTCTCACTTCTGCTTGGAATAAAAAGGTGGAAGATGAAAGATAGGGGACTAGAAGCATGACCGTTGAGTACAAAATAAAGGTGTTGTTGTTATGTGAAGGAACTGATAAAGAGGTAACTTAAATCCAATTTTTTTTTAAATACATTATGATAGGTACAAAGCTTCTCTTCTTTATAACGTACAGAAGGTTTTGAGCGCACATGCTTGGTGCTAATCACAGATGGGTGTGTTGGAGCCTACGTACTAATTCTAACTGCAGTGTCTCTGCTTTCTTCTTTCCCCTGACATAGGGAGAGGGGATGTGGAGCAAAATGAGTCGGACAATCGCCGAATAATCCGCTACCCAGACAGCCATCAGCTGTTTGTTGGGAACCTGCCGCATGACATCGATGAGAGTGAACTGAAAGAGTTCTTCATGAGTAAGTACCAACTTCAGACTAAGGAACAAAACAGATGTGCTGTGTCAGAGAGGTGTGTAGCATTCACATATGACCTCACAAAAGAACTCGTATGTGGTGTTGGCTGAGAAGAAGCGGAAGGTAGTAAATTATGGTTTTTGTTCATGTGGTTTTTTCCTTCCACAGGCTTTGGAAATGTGGTTGAACTCCGCATCAACACAAAAGGAGTTGGAGGAAAACTGCCCAATTTCGGATTTGTGGTATTTGATGATTCTGAGCCAGTCCAGAGAATTTTGGTTGCAAAAGTAAGTATTGGCATCCATCAAAGCGTAGGCAGAATGCCTTGAAGCCCATGTGGTGTTGTCAATCCCAGTTTGTTCCTGAGGCTGCGAAAAAGGAACATGGTTACTTGCAGGTGTGACTTGAGGAAGTGGTGAAGAGAACGCAGCAGTTCTCCTTTCTAGCATTTGGGAGCTAAACTGCTCTACCAGGTTCTTGAGCTTTCAGATGGAAAGACAAAAGCCAGAATTTAAAAGACCAAAGACAACCACTGTTCTTATTTAGAGACATTTTAATTCTTTGTGTGCCAATGAATTAAAAATAGTATTCCATTTCATAGAATCATAGAATGGCGTGGGTTGAAAAGGACTACAATGATCACCTAGTTTCAACCCCCTTGCTATGTGCAGGGTCACCAACCACTAGACCAGGCTGCCCGGAGCCACATCCAGCCTGGCCTTTAATGCCTCCAGGGATGGGGCATCCACAACATCCTTGGGCAACCTGTTCCAGTGTGTCACCACCCTCTGTGTGAAAAGCTTCCTCCTAATATCTAACCTAAACCTTCCCTGTCTCAGTTTAAAACCATTCCCCCCTGTCCTATCACTATCCACCCTTGTAAACAGTCCTTCTCCCTCTTGTTTATATGCTCCCTTCAAGTATTGGAAGGTCACAATGAGGTCTTCCTGGAGCCTTCTCTTCTCCAAGCTAATCAAGCCCAATTCCTTCAATCAACCGTTCTTCATAGGAAAGGTGCTCCAGTCCTCTGATCATTTTAGTGACATTTAGGGCTGAAGTTATGTGTTGCAGGAAACTGTTAGTTTTTCTGTCCGACATGTGAGGGTAGCCAGAGGCATGCAGTGAACGTGGTGTTTTCTATTCGTTGTATAAATGGATGTTTTGAACTGGTGACTAACGTGTGCCTTGAATATCTTCCCTGTAAGCCCATTATGTTCCGGGGTGAGGTGCGCTTGAACGTAGAAGAGAAAAAAACAAGAGCTGCTCGTGAGAGAGAGACCCGAGGCGGAGGTGATGACCGTAGGGATATTCGGCGCAATGATAGAGGCCCCGGGGGTCCCCGTGGAATAGTGGGTGGTGGCATGATGCGCGACCGTGACGGCCGAGGACCCCCTCCAAGAGGTGGCATGGCGCAGAAGCTCGGCTCTGGACGAGGCAGTGGGCAGATGGAAGGGCGCTTCACGGGACAGCGTCGCTGAACTCCACCGCAGGCAGACGGTCCTGGCAGTGGTACATCATCCATCGTGTTTGCATTCTTGTTCATTTCTTTTGGCTTTGGAATGTGACACCGCCCTTCTGATCATTTCTTTGATGTGAAAGCATCCTTTGGTTTCCGGTTTAAATTAAAGTGGACGTTCTTTCCCCAGTTTCACAACAGAAGTCACACTGTTAATTTATAAATGTTGACTTGGAGAATTGAGGACTGGAAAGATTAAAAAAAAAACAAAAACAGCAAAACAGTAAACTGTCTGCAACAAAAGTGAACTGAAGGACATGCCCAATAAAATTCAGGTCCTTACAGTCAAAGCCCTCTGCTGCACATTTTGTGTAAGTGTTACTGTTTCTGCCTGTTACTGTTGGAAACACAAATAGTGCAATTTGTGCAATCGGAGAAGCTTGCCTTTTTGTTTTGTTTTGGTTTTTTTAGAACACTTGGCTCCAAACAAACTCTTGTTTACGCACTCATCAAAATGCACTACTGGGTACTCTGAACTCGTGTATTGACATCTGCAGGAGGCATCGGAGGAAAAAAACCCTTCTTTCTCTTACTCAGACAGAATAGCTTGTGAAATGGTGCGGGCATCCAACCTGCTTGCTGTGACCAACATATGCACACACACAAACCTTAACAAGACTATGAGTTCATTCCAGAAGGAATCCATTTAGCCGTTAACTAAACAGAACCTAGAGTTTCAAAGCCGTAGTCCTGAGTACTTAATGAGTTTGATAGCTCACGTCAGATTTTTCTATCTGCCCCTCTTCATACAGGGATGGCTGCTCAACACACTCCTCCTTCCCCTTTCCCCTTCGATAAGCATTGTACGGTGAAAATTGTCTTGACTGTATTTGAGTTCTCTGGTAATGTAACAAGCATGATGGTGCCTTCTATGAATACATCATTCCAGTCTTGCTGGTGATTTTGTACAGTGTAGTGTATGAACTACTGTCCTGCAAAGCCAATCGGCTGCAACGCATCTGAAAAAATCACGGAAAAAAATGTATTAAAAATTGCAGTATCTGTCAATCAGTAAACGTTGCTGAAATTACCATCCACCTTGCTCTTCAATTAACAAGTTCGTCTGTTCTTTTGCAGCGGGGGGGAAGGGAGGAAGAAGGCATCTAATAGTCTCCAGGTTGTCTCTTCTCTTTAATCAATGTCAAACTTAAGGAAAATGGAGCAAGATCTCTCTGGGATGTTTCAGAAGCCAGTTTGGAACGATGAATGCTTTTGGCCAGCTCGTGATCAATAGAACTGAGTGTCCCTTGT
Organism: Chrysolophus pictus; assembly: GCA_037305975.1. Classification (NCBI taxonomy): domain Eukaryota; kingdom Metazoa; phylum Chordata; class Aves; order Galliformes; family Phasianidae; genus Chrysolophus; species Chrysolophus pictus. The sequence goes on along the minus strand of CM074579.1, from coordinate 46,514,833 downwards.
ACTGGTGAGCATATCAATGTGGATACTGCAATTTTCAGAAAACAACACAGCAGCTCTTGAGTATTTGCATTTTTCAGTTGTGCTTTTTTTAAAACTCATTTTGCACATAACTCTTAGCTGAAGTTGACACTGTGGCTCTGGACTAAATGATAGGAAAGAGACGTCGTCGTCTTCAGTTTCAAGTGTGAGTTTTCCAGGTTGAGAGGTCTGTTTCTGGATGGCATTCTGGAGCACATTCCCATCAGCTGCAGCAGGCAGTGTGTTTGGGCTTGGTGCTGGGGCAGGCAGCGAGCACTAGGCTCTGATGCATCAGAGTGAAAGAGGGGTGTGTGTTTGATGTGAGTCTGTGTGACAGCGTGACCACTTAAAGCTGCTTCTAAACATGGAAGACCTCAAAAAACAGCAATCTGAAGCAAATGCAGACAGGACATAGCATTAGTCTGTCCCTGGATTATGCGTTCCCTTGCTGTTTTCCAATCAGCTGGGAGATTTTGCACATATTTTACTTCTACATCGGGCAAAGTGAAGAGGCATCTCTTTTCTCCCAGAGCCAGGGTCTTCTGTGCATGATGATAAGTCTTGCACTATGTTCATAAACAGTTTTTTTCTGAGGCACATTTCTTCTCGTCTCCTTTTTTTTTTGTTTCAGTTTTTCACTGAAAGTCTTTGACATGTTCAGCTGTTACCTGGAAACCTGTAGTACTTGAACTGCTAAACACACAGCTCTACTTGTGTTCGAAGCCTTTGGACAAATTGCTGCCTTCAGTTAGCAGTTTGTCAATGCTGTGTTTTGTGTAGGGATTTTTTTTTTTTTTTTTTTTTCCTTTTGTAGCGCGATGGTGTTTTGTTGCCACCCATTTCATTTGTATGGCAAATAGCACTGGGGATAATCTGAACAACGACAACAAGAAGGAGTATTAAGAGCCATTCCATTTTCTGGCTTGCTTCTTGCGTAAGTGACATGAGAACGACTGGAACGTCATCTGGAGAAGCTTACATGGTAACAGTTCATCACTGTACTATGGACTCTTACATGTTCTTGACCCTCTTTTAGTAAATGTACCTCATTGAGCAAAGGAAGGGATTTGCTGACCATTGCTGTTTGTTGCTGGTTTGTGGGTAGTGGGAGTGTTTTTTCATTACGGTTCTATTTTGACCAACTTGGCTGACCATTCTGGCTTCATAGTTCTACAACAGTGGATTACCATCCTTTTTGCTGTAATGTGTCAAGCATTATATGCTCGTAGATTCTAGTTTAATTGTTGCAGGTGGAAAGTATTTTTAAGTTTCCATTCTGAATGTGTTTTGACTGAACATACCAATAAACTACTGATGTCTGCAGCATTGACCCATGTCCCGAGTTCTCTTGAAGATTCTCTTGTAGGTTGCCATAGAGCACTGCTTCAATCCTTGCTAAACAGAAAACACCTTCTTGAGAGGAACGAGAGCTGCGTATCTTCAAGGGACAAATCTGTAGTTGCTGTTCTGGTCCACAGCATTACTTATTCATTACACCAAGGAACTGATGCTTGTGCTAAAAGTAACCTGTTAAACCCTTTCTTGTGTTGGGTGGCTTGGTCATGCCAGCATTTGCCCAGAAGGGCTGGTGAAAAGGTAATTCTCACAGTGCTGTAGGTAAACAGTGTCCAAGCCATAGGATCCCTCTGGAGCAACTATGGTCTGGATGAGGTTCTGATAGCTGCTGTGTGCTGTGTCCTCTGCCAAGTACATGTCTTGGTGGAATATTGCCTGCTATCTATAGCAGCTCTGAGGTTTTATAAGTGTTACACAGTTGCATGAGTTGCAATAGCAGAATGAAAAAGGGGAACCTGAAGAGAACACCAGTTCACATCTCTAAAACCTCTGAGAGCAGCCTTAACCACCACAGGAGCTGCTGGGCTAGAGATGGTCAAAGAGCCTCCCAAGGCCCAGAACCACCTGGTCCTCCACACTGGATTATAAAATACACTGCAGAAGCTTGGGAAGGAGCTGATAGAGAGGGTGGTACCTGGAAATCAACAAGAATAACCAGGGACTGATTGTACCTGTGACAGGTACTTATGCACTTACTATTGTTTTGGTATTTGTGTGGCTGAATTGAAGTTACAAATCTGCACGCATCTCATGGCTGATAGGTTTTAATGGTCAAAGGAGTGTACAAAGTATCTCTGTGAAGGTGTCTGTAGGAGGGTCCTGGGTGGTACTGCTCTGAGGGAGTGTAGGAGCAGTTGATGTCTGTCAAAGACAGAGCACAATCAGCACTACTGTAGCTCCCTGGAGGTTCCCTGGGCACAGACACATGGCGCCACTGCTATAAGCTGCATGGATGTGCTTCTTACTGGCCCTCACAGACAATTATGCTGGGTGGCTTCTGCATTTCTTGTAGAGAAATGCAGCTTCGGAAAGTCAATCTCTGAAATGATGGAAGAAGCCAAGGCTGCTGCAGAACCTGGGAAAATCCTCACTGCGTGCTTGTAGTTACAGTTTGGCTTCCTGCAAAGGGAGGAACAGCCACTTGGGGTGTACCTTGCACTTGTTCTGAGTGGCTGGAGCAACAAAAAGCATGTGTATGTGCAGGACATATAGATGCAGATGGCTTCTGCAGGTGCTGACAGTGCTCTCAGCTGCCATCTCCTAATTCAGCTTCAGCTGCAGACATTTTTATAACCTTGAAGTGCCTTCAGAGATAAGGAGTAGGAGCTCAGCTCCCAAAGGGAAATTGGTTAAGTGAAGCCTTTCTCCGCTATTGTTAATGGATTGCTTTTATTTCTCTGAAATGTTCTATGCCAGCTCCATGCAGAATTTTTTTTTTTTTTTAGGCTAAATAAAACTCCAGCAGATTTATTTCAGTTTCTACAATGTGGGCTTCTATGGTGATCCTTTCCCTCTATATTGAGACCAAACCAAAATAGTTTTTCATCAGAGAATAGCAGCCTGAAACAAGAAATGCTATCCCGTGAGTCCTTCTTGTTCCTGTAAAATACAAACACGGAACTCTGAATGGCTGCTGTGCTCATATAAAGCCTTCCTGTTGCCCACATTGCAGGGCAGAGTGGGTGAGCATCCAAAAGTGGACAAACATCCTTCAAAGATGTGCGGGTATAGGTAAATGGGGCCTGAGCAGGAAGAAATTCTGCTGCTATACACAGAGACTTTGGAACAGACCTTACATAGCAAAACTTGGCCTTTGAACAGCTTCAGAATATACCAAGAGCATGGAACCTTTTTTTTTTTTTTTCTTTTTTTTTCCTTATTGCTAGAAGAGAGTCAGACAAATGCTAGAGAGAATAAAGGGTTTCAATACCCATTAAGTTGCATGAAATTTTCAGGTCTGAATGCTCAGCCGCACACACAAATGTTTTTAACTGCCTAGGAGGAAAGCTGTCTTTACACTGTACTTCCTCTTAGCTAAATAATGCATTGATGTTGTCCATATATATAAAAATTCCTATTTAGAAGTGGGATGTTGAGCTAATGTGGATCACAAACATGGTACATCTTCGAAGTCTCTTAATGGTGATGCTTCTTCTGGAGCAGTGCCTGCAGTTCCCAGCAGATGGTGCACTCAGCTTCACTTGGCTCTACTGCAGGCAGAGGGTTTTTTTTGAAGTCCGTATTTGAGGGAGTACCAGGGACCCTGAGGGCTCTCCCCTAGAAATGAAGGTGAAACATGAGCAGATCTTCTGTTTATTGCACACATAATATATTTATACCCAACTGTGATTTCCTCTGGTTCCAGTGGAATTCATTTAAATATATTCTGCCCATATAAAACTGTATCTCTCATAATACAAACATTCACACTCTGTTCATAGTCATGGAACGGGAAAATTCCCACGATACAGAAAAACATAAAACTGTTTATCTTGTTCTTCACAACATGTTAGATCTCATCAAACACCAACATGTGGGTGAACTCTGCTTTTTTGTAATGACTCATATCAAGATGAAAAATGCAAAGCAGGGACAACTTTGAGTGTGAAACTAAAAAAATTGCTTGATCTGGATTCATTGAAAAACAAAACCAAAACATGCTACCCTGCAGATAGGTATCTTAATCCCATTTTTTTGAGTGGGATTTATTGGCAGATTACATAAACCCTGCATTCTTTTCCAAGAAACCCACTAAAATTAAATGTTTGCATCTCCCTTTCTGTGTCACTATCACCTTCATGCCAATAAGCTCCAGCCACAGAGGTTACAATCCTGCAGGAAGCAATCAGATGATTTGAAGCTATGTTTTAGGGCTGTCCCGGTAACTTTTAACAAAGCAAGAAGAGATGGTGGTCCTTTTAAAGCAATTTTAGCCAGAAGTTCTGAAACTGAAAGTAGAACTTACTGGTTAGCACACAGTGATGCATTTCTCTGGCCAGTACTGTTCTTTTTACTATTGTCAAAAGCAAACTCTAAACAAAGCTACAATTGCATTGGGTATCAGAAGAACAAATACTTAGTATCCTTAACCAGGGACATCCATCCCAGAGCCAATAGACTGAGCTACCATTGTATTAGGTGTCAGAACAATAAATTCGTTGTTTCCTTAACCAATGATTCCCCAGAGCCAGTAGGCCTTGAAGGGGAAATTAATCAGGATGCTCTGGGGATGTTGCCTACTTGGCAATGTTATGGGAGAAAGCAGAGCCCATGATGCTTTGTCTGGCATTTTCTGCTGGAATTTTAGTGGCAGATGGCTGTAGCGACAGGAAGAGAAGCAGCAGCTCTGCAGGCTGGCAGCAGGTGGTGTCACCTCCCTAGGAAATGCAGCAAGAGGAAACCATCGGGCTGTCATAGCTGCCTGGCAGTGCAGTCACTCCCAGCTCCAAATTCCAGTTCTCTTCTAAGAGAGCTGCTCCCAAGGACATGTGCCTGTCCTTCACTTCAGGTAGGAAAACACATCAGTACTGTCATGATTTGCCAACTCAAAGAAAAAGCCAAAGCAATGACGCTGAAACCAGGGAATGGATGCCCCACATCACAGTTTAAGAACATATTCTCAGCTGAAGGCTCGCTGACGCAGTGCTAGAAAATTGCATGAGAGAGAAGACATCTTTATGCCTATATATAAGGTTTCGGGCCTACAGCACACCTTCCGGTTGTGTATCTTCCTTGCTCAGACTGCTGTCCTCTAAATTCAGCTGAGGAACCACAGGAGGTGATCCTAATGAAAGTTACATTATCCATGCAGCAGTTTTGTAAGCCTGCGTGGAGGGCTGTTGGCAGTTCTCCCTCTGGGGCAGCATTTGTGGCTATTAGCACTGGCAGTCTCTGGCCTCAGAGCCAGAGAGGAGATTGTTAAGCTCAGCAAGGAGACAGGAAGGGGAGCTGTGCACTCAGCTGCAGGGAAAACAAGGGGTCAATTTAAAAATAGCTGCACAGCAAGTTTCAGACTACTTCAGAAATCTCCCACTCCTGCAGAAGTCCCAGCGCTCCTGCTGACCTCCAGCACATGACCACTGGCAAATTTACGACCTCTCACAGAGAATCACCCCAAGCTGCATCCTGCTGAGTGCATGCAGGAGAATGCAGGAAAATTTCATAATGTTGAGGGATTCCAAACTGCCCCTTTCCCACACCATGAATACTTGGCACAAGCAAAGCCTGATGTCACTGCTGGGCGGGCGTCAACAGCTCTAAGGGAGCCATTTGATAAGATGTGGAACTTCCTGCAGAATTGCTACTGTTTGGGGTATTATGTTCCTTCCTTGCAAAACGGATCTGGGGAATTTAGCATCCAGAAGACCAGAGGGTTGTTCTGCCTAGTGAGTGCTTCTGCTCCTTGTAGGCCAGCATCTGGATGGAGTTATCATGTAAACCAGACAGCTTCACAGATTCTGTCTAAGGAAACAGCAAGGAATGACCAGACAGATGTATTTTACAATCCCAGGCTACTGAATCAACCTCAAAGCTGTGCAAATCATTCTTTGAACTGTTCGAAAATATCCTGGAGAACTTTAAAATAGGCAGCATCATTCATCTTCCATTAAACTTTTCTTCCAAGCAAGTCATCTACTTTTTATACACTGCTAAGCAAAATAGAGGCTATCGGTGAACAGAACAAGCCAGGGCCACTCACAGCACCAAGGGGCAAAGTCTGACAGTTCTGAAGTACTGCAAACACAGCAGGTCCAATGGCAGCAACCACCCTCAGCCCAACCCAGCCTTTGTGAGATGGCCCTACAGAAATAATACAACTATGACATCCACCTCAAAGCACCAGGATAGCTGGAGAACCAAGCACCATGCAAACAAATGGCATACCTTCCCTCATTCCTTCCCAGTTGAAAGTAGTGATATGTTTAACGCCTGTCAAGTTTCTACCACCTAACATACTTAGTAACTCGTGGTTTTTCAGAAAAAAAAATAGGAAAAAAAACCACATGAAAATATCATAATGTGCCTTTGTAACTTCACTAAGCTGCTGCATTTAGAGAGGAATTTCTCCTAAGCACCTCAGAGGAGTAGGATGTTCCATTTCTATTTGTTTAATTGAACAATCAAATCCCAGGTGGCCTCTGGAAATTGTACCTTTGTTTCAGTCACAGGTGACTCTCAGCTCCAAAAAGCACAACACTTTCTCAGTTTTTAAGGAGCAGTTAGTCAGTGCAAAACTTGCAGGCAGTCTCCTGGGGTGGAAGAGGAAGCACAGACATGTGTAAGAATATCAAGGTGAAGACCAGCAGAAACCACAGATGTCAGAGCACAGCAACAATAGATTTATATTTGAGATCTACAAGTGTAATGTGTTTCTGTGGCACTCAGGTCTCCTTCATGAGCACCCTGTTCTGGTGCACAGATTCTGTCACATAAATGGAGTTAAAAACAGTTTCTGGGCTTCCTTGTTATCTTCTTGCTTTAAACATGCAGAGGCTTTTTATGGGAAAACCTTCAAGGTAGCTCAAGAAACTACTGAAGAAGTGAGGGGTGTTGTGTACTGGGGCACTTCTTTGGAGCTGAGCAGTTTCATGTTCCTGAGCAGCAGCCACAACACTGCTGTGAAAAGTCACCTCCTTCAAACAATCATGTTCCCTTGTGAAAACTGATACTCACAGATCTCCAAGGGCCACTGTTGAGATAGAGTTCCTCTATAGAAGCTGATCACTACCCAAAGGCTAAATGCCCCATACCAGAGCCAGGGGGTGGATGGACTACCATGCCACTTCTGTGCTGTCTGCTCTCACTGCCTCCCAGAAATTCCCCTTAGATTCTGATTTTACATAGGGGAACTTTTCTGTGACTCACGCAGTGTTCTTTCACTTCCTTTCTCAAAAGAAAAACACTCGCTGTCAATATGTAAGCAGACTGACAGGGCCTCAGCTTGAGCTGGCCAACTGCTTTGCAACTCAACATCACATTTGTTGGCTCTGCAGAGCCTGCCCAGGCCTCTATGTGTTATACTTTGTGCCATTTCATGGCTAATTTCTCCTAGATGGGGTTCCTTCCAACACCGAATCATTGCCATCAAGCTTTGCAAAGCTCTGCATTCCAAGGGATGTGAATTTTCTAGCCCTGGCAGATATTTGAACCTTTCTGCAGGCTCTAGAGATGCCAGCAATATAGGACATGGGAAGATTTTCTGTTGCAGTGGATCCTGTTCTGCCTGTGCAGAGTCACTTGTCAAGGACAATGGCTTTTGGCAGAGCATTAATATGACAGAATTGGGCGTGCTGCCAAGGAAAGCAAACTCTTTTGTGGTTCATGCAGTGTTTTGCTGGCCCGTCAGTTTGAGATCACCACTGATGGCCATCTGAAAACTGCCTTTCACCAGCAGTGGAACAACCGTCCACTCAGCAAAATGGATAATGGACTTCGCTGAAGTCTTACAGCAAAAAAAAGCAGGTTGGCTGGATCGCGCGTGTGTGTATGTGAGCTGTTTGTGTCCTATAACAACCATGCTCTGTGCTGGAGGAGCCCCACATGTTGGACAACGAAGGTTCACGCTCAGTGAGATGGAGGCTGCCGTGAGGTCTTCTCTGCATTGGCTCTAAGGAAACTCAGAGATGATGCTGATTGCATGAAACAAAGAGTCTTTCAGCTTCAGAGCTTTTGACTACAGGGCCATCTTTGTGCTTGGAAATGTGGCCTCTTTGTTGTTGCAGAGATCATGGGATTATCCAAATTAGCTTTACAAAGGCAACTTGCTTTTGCACTAGAGTTCCCCTGGCACTGAACAAACAAAATGGACACTTGCAACTGAGGCCCACGAAGCTTCAATTACTTCTTCAATTGTCTGAGTTAGAAAGTGCTTATTGGTCCTCCCCCTGTCATTCATTCATAATCAGCAGCCATGAATGCATAAAGAAAGGCTACAGTTAAATGTCTGTCATGATTTTAATTCACAGAAGGAAGGAGTCATGTGCTTGTGATTACTCCAGGTTATTAGTGAGTTGGGCATGAGGTGGAAGGAGCTGTGTTTGGGGCATGTTTTCAGGAGTGCCTCAGTCCCTGCAGTGGCACTGCTGCACGCAGTGGCTGCTCACTGGGAAAAGATGTGAGAGCTCATGTGCTGCAGAACATGGGCTTAGGTTGCTGACTCAGCAGAAAACTGCCTTTGTTTCACCTCTTTTAACTGCCCAAACTTTCACAGAAAAAAATAATTGTAAGACGACGTTCCAGTATTTCCTCTTTGGCGGAGCTTCCTGTTCTGCCTACGTGGTCTGTCTCTGTGCCTTGCACTTCCCCCTCCTTCCTTTCTCCAAGTGAAGCAGCTCTTGCTTTTTGCACCTCTACTATCAGTGTGCTCAGCACAAGAAAAGAATTGCACCTTCCTCTCCATTACCCAAGAATTAAACCTTTCAACCACTGCATTCTCTGCATGGCTGAATATCAAGGTTATTTTAAAGGATTATTATCATTGTTTGTTTGTTTTTTAACCTTAGCTTTCAGTCTCTGCCAAACCATTGGCAATGGGACGTCTTTGAGTCTCCTGGGTAGAGCAGTATGGAGTGACTTTGAGCTCAGGAAGCATGAAACATCTTTCACCCTTGCTTCAGGCTGGCTTCTTACGTGGGTGACTTGGCTTTTAGAATAATAAAACTTGCACAACATGGGATGATGCATACCATTCAACCTGCATGACCAGAAGATGCCACCAGCCCTGCCACCTGAGGTTGGACAGATCACCTTGTTTAATTAGCCACGGTCTGTTCAGAAAGCATATCAAGGCTAGAGAAGGGAAGACTTGCTAATAGCTGCGAAATGACTCTGCTGCTCAGATTGAACCTGTGGTACAAAAGATGGGGCTCAGTGACATGATTCAGTCCAGATCTATTTTACATTATCAAAAATTACCATTTGGTATAGATTAAGTCTGTGTGGCACAGACTATGAGAATGGAGATAGCACCATTTGGTTTGAGCTTCCAAATGGGAAGTGTGTAGGATTCCACTCTTTTTCACCTGACATGCCAGGGTAGATGTGGCACTGAGGGACATGGTTAGTGGTGTGGTGGGTAGGAATCATGGTTGGCCTTGGTGATCTTAATGGTCTTTTCAACCTTGATAATTCTATGATTCTATGAAATGAGCAATTAACATTACAGTAACTACAGTATAATGGTGTGAGTGTCTCTTTAATGCCCATCTTCCTCTAGGGCAATGATCTATCATGACCCATGGGTTCTCACAGCAGGTGTATCCCATCTGACTGTGAACAGCATAAAAGAACAAAGGACAGCTGGGTGTGTTTGGTCTTCAGTGATAGAAGATGGTGTGTTTTTGTGAACTCAGTTGTGCTGTTCTCCTTCAAGGTAACTGTATTGCCTAATGTATTCTTTTATGTAGATGTATGCTAGTTGCTGTTTCTAGGCTGTGCATTATGTTTGTACTTTGAATCTGCTTGTAAAAAAATTACTTGTTTTGAACTTGAAGTAGTGTAAGTGCTGGTAACTCTGTGCCACAGTCCTCAAGTCCTATACTTTCTTCAGGAGCAAATCCAGATAGGAGATGTTTCTGTGACTGATGGTAGCTGGTGCTCATTGTCCTTCCTACTGAGCTGACATCTGAGTGCACTTATGAGCAATGGGAGGTAAAGGAATTGGGTGGTTTGTCTTGTCCTACTTGTACTTAGCCCTTGAGAAATGCTTCCTTTCATCCTGCAACAGCTGATGTTTGTGTGTAGTATTCTGTTTTTATGAAGGGATGAGGAGGTGGCCTTCAGCAGAGGTGATAAAATGCATGAATAAACAGAAAGCTCTGGGGCACATTACCTATGGCAGATGTTTGCTTAAGCTGTCACAGTATTTGTTGGGTCATTGTACCTGTCTCATGGGGTGACTTGAATCTCAGAGAGGTACAGCTGTTGATGCTGCTGAGCCTCTGTGGCATGTTCAAATTGTGCTGGTGCTGTACCTTATCTCTGGAACAGGCATGAATAAAGGCATGTAACACAAGGTGGAGATTTCCCTGAACGACTTCTGTAAGTACCTGTACTTCAAAGCTCCAGGGACAAGGCCAAAGGAGCATGGAGAGGCTGTTGGCAGTGAATCACACCTTTGATGTACCCTTATCTTATCAGAATGTTTAGATGTGAAGGGTCTCATCAGGCAATAAGTGGCTGGTTGTGCGAAGTTGGTCAATTAGCACGAATTCCTTAAAGTGAGCGAGTCCCAGAGAACTTCAACCCTGTAGCATTAAGAAAATAAAGTAAAATAATACTAACAAAAAATGAAGAGGTAAATAATAAGCTGCAGCTCCCACCAAGAAAACAACAGATATAAGTGAATAAAGAGAAGGTCTGGTCTGGGATACACGGAGAGTATTGCCCTGTCTTTTGCTTACCTTTTTTTTTTTTTTCTTTTCTCTTCTCCCCCTATATCTTTTGCTTAATGGCTGATCCAAGGCTGTTCTGCCTGCTCTGGCTTCCTGGTCTTGATCCCTCAACACTTTATAGGTGGTATCTGTGCTGTGTCCAGCATGTGCAGAGGTGAAGTCCCTTGTCTGGAGCCCAAGGTGTGCCTGTGGAGCCTGGGAACCCTGAACATGGGGCAGAGGGAAGTGATGAGGACCACTGGCTCCTGCCTTCTTCCATACTGGGATCATTTAGGAGGAGGTTTCTGTTCCTCTTCCTTTGGGGTCTAGATATGCAGGAACTTCGGCATCGAAGTTCAGTGAGGACACTTTCCTACTGGAAAAGATATTACTGATCTCTTCAGATAAGGTCTTGGTATGTTTGCTTAGTCTCGTTGAGCCTAAGTCTTCTCCCAGAAAGAAACACTGCATTGGTTTGAAGCCACCTCTGAGCAGGTGGCCAAGCTTAGGGATAGCCTATTGATGGCCTGAGCAGACCAGTAGCTATTGGCTCTGCTAGGCACTGTGTCCTTGGCTGACTGCTGTGCCCAAGTACAGTGCATAATTAAGGTTATGTTGGAAGCCAAGGGCAGAAGGAAGGGCTTTTAGTACCTGCCACACTGAGGTACAAAATCCCAGCCTCACATTTTGGGTGCTTCTCACTGCTGTTAGCTCAGTCCATCAGAGAGCTTCCATTGTTTTCTTTTCTCCATTGAAGGGAAAGGCCTTTTTCCTTACCATTAAATTGACTGAGATAGAGAACCTAGCACAGGCAGAATGGTTTGGTGCAGCACTAAGAGGGTTAACAGCCTTGTTTTCCCATCTTCATGGGAAGAGAACTGTTCCTCTAGAGCTGTTTCTCTGTGCAATAGGCTACTGTCCTTCCTGACTCTGCATCCGGCAGTAACTTCCTCCCTTCAGATCAGCTGAAGCTTATCTATAATGTTCTTGCTAAAGGGAGGAACAAGCAGGGAGGGCAGGCCCTGCTGGCGTGAGCTAGCCTCACATTTTCAGGTTGTGCTTGCTGTCCCTTCTCAGCACTCACAGGGAAAAGAGAGGAAAAATGGATTTCTGGGTCACAAAACTTCTGCACACAAAATGCAGGGCATTTTAAGTCTATTTTCTCTGACTTGATTTGAAAAATGATGCAGGAGTGAAGATAGTAGATGAGAAACTCTAGGACTTTTGTTGTGTTTGTTGGTTTGGATTCTGTAATCTGCTTTGTAGTCCTGGAAATGTGCTTTCTTAGCCACATCTGTAAGCTCGATCTGTTTGTATGTGAACCATGTGCTCAGATTCCAGTCCTATTGCATGACCAGGAACCAAAAGTCGAGGTTCAGGGTGATAGCATGAACTGAGCTTTAATCCACACTCTGCAAAGCTTCTGTGTGTCTCTGGCTCTCTGGAGACATTTTGGTAGGGAGAAACCAATTACAGACAAGGGATGAATGAAAGTTGTAATATGCTATATGACAAAATGAAGATTATTTGGAAAATGGATTTCGGAGTGTTGTTCTGGTGAGATGGACTGTCTGTGCTCTCAGGATTCTGGGTGTGCCTTTGGGGATAGATATCTGAAACCAATTGCTGGTTCTCTATGCGTAGGTCTTTTTCCCCAGTGTTCTTGTGTATTTTTCTTTCAGTCCTTTTGATTTTAGTACAATTAGAGGGCCTGAACCCCTGGAGGGCAATGGGAATAGTTAGTTGCCAATGAACTTTGGATCACAAGTGGCACTGAGCTGCATGAATTTCGTTCTAGCTGTGGTCATGTTAACTGAAGCTACCAAAAGGAACTGATGGCTGAGTTCAGCCCTTGAAGAAAATGATGACAGCACTGTGGTTAGTGGGAGAGATTCTAAAACTGCCACCTTGACAGAACAGTGCAGTTAATGAGAAATTGTTGAGATGGAAGTGCTATCCCAATCATCTTCTGGGAAAGGCATTGAGTAGTGAGAGGCTGATCACTACTTGTTCCTCAGATGCTGTAAAAGGCAAAACAGGTGTTATTTAATAGCTCTGAGATTTATGTAGCTGTGCTCCAACAGTATCAAACCAGTGCATGAGCAGTACTATCTGTGAGCACTTCAGTGGGGATTTTGAAAGGGCATTGCACTCTTCACTGCTCCTAATATTGCAGAGCAGAAGGCCCTTAATGGCTTTGACTCAGTCAATTCTGAGTTGACCTTTCAGGATATACTTCATAAAGCATATCGGCTCTACTTGAAATAGAGGTACAGACTTGTTAGCTCAGTACCAATATGAAGTGGGGAAAGAAGCAATGACAAGCTGCCCATTGACTTTGTTTTTCCTGGATCCATGGGTTATTGAGGAGGGAAGGGGAAGAGGTAAGGAATGAAAACAGCTCTGACCAGCTGGAACTAGATCTCCTGGCTGGACAGTTACAGTTTGTCCAACAGAAACAATGCTGAAGTGTTTGCCCTGCAAGTAAACACAAACAGAACAAAGCCTCAGCTGTGTGTCTCTGTGCTTGCGGACCTCCTTGCACTTAACTTTACAGCTGTCCATGTGCTGGTCTCTCTGTGGTTTGGATCTTTTCTTAAAGGCAGGAGGAGAGGAGCAGGTTAACATCCCCTTCTGTACACTGGGAGACCTGCAGTTTATCTGCACTGGGTCTGTGCTATGCTTCCGGTGTGCCTGGAAGACTTCTGTGGGTAGTTCTGCGTCTTTCAGTTTCTGCTCTGACTGTGGAAGGCTGTGCTGAATGGCAGTACAGACTGATCCCTGGTTCACAGCGCTTGGTAAAGCAGCCCTGCAACTGAGTAGCTTTAACTTCTCTTACCTGCATAACAGCCCAGACCTGAACTAAGAGATTGGCACTGGTGCCTACATACTTGGGAAGGTCACATCATACTGGCTGACACTGAGTCCGTACCCAAGTTTCCCATACAGAGGTATAGAGAAAGCACTTCAATGCATTAGATTTCAGGAGATACAGGCGCCGTGCTTATAGAGCTAAGGAGGAGCTGTCGCTCCATCTGATACGGTCCCTCTGTTTATCTGCCCAACTTCCCCTCAGGTCAGCCTTATCTTTAAGGCACTTGCATTGTTTTTCCAACCTGTGCATGCAAGTTTGTGTTGGTCTGGGTTTTGCTCTGCAGCTTGCTGTGGAAAGAGCAAAAATCTTTTGAGAACTCTCAAATCAAAAGACATTATTGTGTCAGGAAGAAGTGGGGCATTGCCAGGCTCCTGTCACTGAGGGAGCAGGAGGGGGACAGGGAAAGCACAATGGCAGTTAATGGCAAGCCCTAGCGTGGAGCAAGGCTGTCTCCTGGCAACCTCCTGCAATTGGTGGACGGAGCAAAAGGAGCCTGGATGAGGCGCCAGGGTCTATTTGGAGTGTTCCAGAGAACTTTGGCTATGCACTCACTGTAGACCTGCCCAGGTTATTAATAATGCTTTCTTATGATGTCATCCTCACTCATAGAAAAGCACTGACAGAATTGTATGTAGGGCATGGGTCTGCCTGCAAAGAACTGGGCAATGCTTTTATTTGGCCAAGTTCTGGGCCTGTTCCTTGGCCATGATAGTTGGTTGCCAAGCATTTGGTTGCCATACCAACTTTTCAGCATTAAATCATAATTTAAGCACAGCAGGAGGCCAAAAGCCTTACCAGATCTCTGCTGGTCCTATCACTGGTTGTGTGCAAGGAAGTGGCTGAGTGCTTGATGCCTTGTCTGCAGCAGCCCAGATGAATACTTAACAGCAGGGAAATAACAGTTCACTTTGGAAATACTCAGAAGTTAATTAAAGTTATGCCTGGAAGATTTGGGATTTCTCTGCCACCTGTCTGAAATTAAGCCCTGCATCATGTGGCTTGTAGTGCTCCACTGACATGAGCTGATCCAGAGTGCTGAAGGAGCACTATTGCTGACTTCCTGCTCTGGTGCTGGGGAGCAGAGCAAGGCTCCTATTTTCCACATCAGCATACATGCCCAGCATTCAGTTGCTGCTGAGATCTTCTCATAGTAAGCTTGCTTCTGCTCTGCTAGAAACGTGCTTCAGATCTTCAAGATTGAGGTTTTAAAGCAAACAATATGCAGAAGATAGTGGTGTGTGTTAACATACTTCAACCTTTTAATGGATCTGATTGTATAGCTTGTGTGCTTTCCTTCTACAATGAGTAAACAACAACAACAAAATTTTTGTAATGCTGAAATTGCTAAAAGTGAAGAATCTGCTCTGGGACAAAATAATTGAAAGGATGTTATCTGGGAAGAAATAACGTGTACTCTTAGCCAGGCAGGATTTCATGGGCCTGTTGTATGAGGACAGCTGAGCATATGCCTTGCTGTTACTCTGCTTTTAAGAGCAAGCTGCTTAACAAATAAGGTATAAATTTTTAAGAAGGGTTGAAAGGATGACCCAGGGAACTATTGACCTGTTAGCCTCACCTGAGTACTGGGAAGATCATGAAACAGATCTTCGTGGAAGCTGTGCTAAGGCACATCGAAGTGATATGAGACAGCTAACATGAGTTCACCAAGGACAGATGACAAACTCTGTGGCTTGTTATGATAGCATAACTGTGCCAGTGGACAAGGGAAGAGCCACTGATGTTAGTCATCTATCTGGATCTCAGTAAGGCCTTTGGCATGGACCCCCACATCCTTCTATAGTTGGAAAGATATGAATTTGATGGTTCAAAAAGTGAACAGAAGGCGGCTTCCCTTTATCTCCTTCTGGTATCAGAGCTTTGGTGTGAAGGGCATCCCAACATGAAAACCATATTAGACGTCTAATTTCACTATGGAAATTCCTGTTACTCAAGTATGAGATGGACTATTCTTTACCTGCAATGTTGGGGGGGGGGGGGGGGAGGGGGAGGACAGAGCAGCTCTTCTGGCTCCTCTGCTTCTCACTGTTCATGTAGTTAAAATATTGAACAACACTTGATCTCCATGTCAATCTGCTCAGTGTTTGTCCACATTCAGAGGGCAGATCTCTTCCTTGCTCACTGCAGTCCAGTTGATGACATTTCTATCCAGCTATAGACTGTGTTGTATGCCAGAGCTTCCACTGCACCTCATGCTGTTACTTCGACCAGGAGTGTAATGCTGTAGGGCTGCTTTATGTTCCCCTTAGCTATATAATAATGAAAACAGTAAAAAAATGTATACAGATAGCAATGGGAATCCTGGTTGTTGAGGTCACATGCAAAGAAATAACTTCTAGACTTAATTTGTGATATGTTTACAGTGAATTTTGTAAATAGCTTGCTCTCACTCAATTTCTGTTAAAGAACATGTGGCCAACTTCTACCCTGAAACACAAAACTACCACTGGCATCCAATGCAAGGGAGCCTAATGTTGTGTCTTCTCTAAATGCCATCTTTTAAATATTGCTAGGCAGAGAGGCTTTGTTTATCCCTAAGAAAGGGATACTCAGAGTCACATAAGATGTGCTATCAGCTAAGGGATGCATTTCCACACAAGTTGAAAACAATGAAAGAGTTTGGTTTGTTTGAGGACAAATCCTGTGGCGGTTACAGGAGGGAGCTCTGGTTGTCCTAGAACCCCTTGTGCTGGCTGCTATACCAACACAGAACAAAGGGATCTCTTTGTGTGGCCAAACTGTTTTTGAAGCTAAAAATACCTATTCAGAAGTTCCAAAGATGCTCCCACTTAAAAACACATGTCCTTAAAGAAAGGGCTAATTATGTGGTGGATGTTAACTGTAAGGTTTCATGTTGGGAAGCTTTGATTTTGTGTTCTCCAGATAAGTATAGCTCAGTAGTTTGGACATAGTTTTTCCTTTTAAAAACTGTTTAAAGAAGCATAAGTAACAAGATAATTTCTTATTTTTTTCAGCTGTTGTGCAATGTCACATAGTACTGAAAATACAGTGAGCAATAAGAGGAAATACCTGTGATGGGGCATGGAGCAAACAGTGTCTGCTCTGGTGCATGTACATTGGAAATGGAATGTTGCTGTTTACCTGCACCCTTTATTTTAATGAAGTCCGGGAGATATGCAGAGGTAAAGACTGCAGCAGGAGATGCAGGGCTGTTCTTGCTCTATGAAATGCCACCATGCAAAATAAATATATAAAATTCAATGCAGTCAAAAAGGAAGTGAGGAAAAGATTGCCCTTATGCAGCAGCTCTGCTCTGTTTTGCAGAGATGCTGGCATCCTTACAGAGGCTAAGGAGGATCAAAGAGGTAGTCTGGCAGATGACAAAGCTGTTGCCAAATCCCTGTTCCTTATAGCCCTTGCTGTAGGGAGCTCTGACAGCAGTGGTGAAGCTCTCCACTTATCAGGTAGTGGGTTAAAGGAAAACCTGTCTTGCAGGCTTCATGCTTGCAAATCCAAGTGCTTTTTTTTGTCTGGGAGTGCACTGTCTGCCTTAAAGGTAACATATACTTATGCACCTATTAGCAGGGCCAATTTATTTTTTTCCCAGAGGATTAGGATTTCCAAATCTGAAATTTCAAGGAGAAACAAGACCAGAAGCAACAGAATGATTTTATGGGACTGGCAGATTTGTATGTTTGGTCACTGGTAATCCATCAGTTAAGCTAACTTCAAAACAAGTTTCCAAATCTTGTGGGGACAGAAAGTCTCTAGCTGGATACAGAGTATTTACTATACATTCTGCCCCAGAAAGCAGCTGTTGAAAACACACCCATTTTGTTCATATGCTTCCTCCTGCTCCTGTAGCAGTTGTCTCTGAGGCTGTTATCAGGCACCAGGCACAGCACAACCACAGACTGCTGAGGAAGGGCTACTTCCAGAACAGGAACAGAAATGCTGCAAACCACCAACTGATGATAATAATGCAACTCGTTTAGCAAAAAGGAAGCTGCCCTTGGCAAAGCTCTGCACTCCAGCTCTTGTCTCCTAGGCAAAGAAACATCTGCTTCCCAATCCCTTTTGTTTTTTATTTAAAAAAAAAAAAGCTGTGTGGCATTTGACCTGATTGTGGTGGGAGTGTCAGTGGGAGGACAGCAGGTAGCCCTGATGGTGCTGATGGGCTGATATCTAGCTGAGCTGCATGGTGCAGGATAGGTTGCATATTTGTCAGCTAATTTCAGTGGACAGATATTTCAACAGTCACGCACACAAGGTTTTTTTTTCCAATCTGAAATGGAAGCAATAAATGGCAAAGCCAAGCAAGCTGCCACTAGTTGTATGGGCTGTGTAACCTGCTGGGATCTCAGAAGTGAGATGATGCATCTCAGCTGTTAGAGCAGTGTTGGAGTAGCTGTGTTCCAAGGCAAGGAGAAACTGAGCAGTGGGAACAGTAACTAAGAGCAGAATGTGGAAGGGCCTAAAACTGTTGTCTGTGCTCTGGAGGTAGCGGAAAGGAGGAGGTTGGATTAGATAGGCAACAGTGGATATGGGGCTGGTGAAAAGAACTATGTTCTAAAAACATAGTTGGACCCTTTTCTGTTGTAGAAGAAAGGCAGGATTGAAGCTGCTCACCTTACTTGGTGCTTCCTTCAGACTGCATGATAAGTCTCAGAGGGATCTTACAAGCTCAATCCTGTTTCTTCTCCAACCCCAGAGCAGAATTAATTCCACCTGTAAGCCTAACCTGTTCTGAAAGCACAGATACCTCCCCGGGCAGCTCATTTGATACTTCATTATTCTTGCAGCTACAAAATCTGTCTGATGTTCAACCTAAACTTCACTTGCTGTGATTTAGGTGCATCTTTTTCTGCCCTGATTAAAGGGAACATGAGTGCAGAGGCTGTCCCTGTCCTCTTGCTCTATGTAACTACAGAGCTGAGTCCTTCCTGTCTCCTCTGGGCTGAAGTTACCCCTCCATTCCATCCACTCACATGCAGTGTGGTTTTCAGACTGATGCTATCATGGATTTCCTCTGGAGTGGATCCTGTCTGTCCATAGCACGTTTTGAAGTGTGGTATGCCAACTAGACACAGCACTCCTGTAGATACAGAACACAAGGGAAAGGTTACTTCACACTTCTGCATCTTTCTCTCTTGCTAAATATACCCTTAATCAGTCCCCACTTGTCCCTGCCCTCCCTATGGAGTTCCTAGGGCATGAATCGAATCAGCTGCTGTTCTCCTGGTGGCACTGCATTGATAGATCTTCGTGTGCCCATGGACTTTGCTCCTTTGAGGTTTTTCTGAGGTGCAAAAGGAGGGAGGCAGTTGTTTGAATTCTTGCAGGGCTGTGATGTCAGCATTACTCTTTCTTTAAGACTCAGAACAAAAAAACCACTATGTGGCTGGCCCAATTAAATGACAGTGTCATTTTGCTCACAGCATTATTTCAGCAGTGGGATCTGAGACTCAGTTCTTTTCATGACTGCTGAGTAATAGGTTTAGCGTCTTACAGAATCTTGGGAGTGTTTCTTCACCAGTGTCTCAAGCTTCTCTGGAAGGGAATTCTTTTTCCTAGCAGTCTGTCAATGAGAGAGAAGACCTTATGAGCACATCTAAAGCAAGAAGATAACAGAAGCCCAAAAACTGGTTTTGCTCCATTTATGTGATAGAATCTGTGCACCTGCAGAGGTAGAGCCCATGCCAGTCCCCTTTGTCACTGTAGTGGCCCTGGTTTCTTCATCATGACTCCCACTATCTTCTACCAGTTGTGTCTGGAAGAGTTAGAAAGTGGTTACAGACAATTTCTCTGTAAGTTTTTTTTTTTTTTTTTTAAGAAGAAAAATATCATCAGCCCTTCAGTTTTACTAGTTTTACTTAGGGAACATTTGTATGTGTTTTGTATCCAGTTATTACTCCATTCCCTTTTGCTCATTTCTGGTCCCAATAAATATGGCTGCAGTTGTCCGAAAACCTCTTCAGAAATGGGGTTTTAGGTTGGAAACAACTTTATAGTCTTCTGAAGCACTGAACTCAGAACCCAAAGTATGTATTTCTACAGAAATGTCTCTTTCCATTTTGTAAGAAAGCAATTTGTTACACTTTTTTGTTTTGTTTCTTTTTTGTGCTGCTTCTGGATTTTATACCTCTATGGTTTATCATAGTCTTGATAGTTTTCTGCATGCACCAGTGTAAAGCAGAGATGCTAATGACATACGCTCATGACTTAGAAACTAGCATAGCCCTGGTTAAACAGCTTCTTGAATATGTGGTCTGGATATTTATAAAAGAATGCTCACTTAACTGAAGTGAGGGTCTAGGCATTTCAAAATGAGAGGAGGGAAATGCAGTATTAAATGAAGACCTCTGATATAGATTGCTGCTTGCCCATGGATCAGTCTATCCACATGCAGTCTAGTTGAGAAACCACACATTTCAGCTGATGATATTAAAAGTTTGTGCATGTCAGAGCTGTCAGACTTTGATATTTTGCTGGCACTCGCTGCTAGTAGGTACCATTGAGTTTGTAGAAAAGAGCATTTTTAAACAGAGGTGCCACACTAGTTCTTCGGTGCTTGGTGGCATCAAGGCTTTTGTGTAGGGTAAACAATTTCTTGGTCTTGAAAGAAAAGAGGTGGCTGCTGAGGTGCTCTCATAACCATGGTTTAAGAAGTCACTCAAATACAGTGAACTGAACCATCTGTTCATTGGTTTTAATGTTTCTCCTGCCACTGTAGAAAATGGCCATCCACGCATTAGGATAATTTGAGAATCCTAACTCACACAGCTGGGGCTGGGTTCTGGGCTGAGTTTGCTCTGTGGCAGTGCTTTCCTTTCCCACAGCAGCTTCCAGCTGTCCCTTGAAGAGAGGTATTTCCATGCCATCTCCAATGGCAGCTGAGTGGCCAAGGAATGTCTCTATCACAACTGGTCTAGGGCTCCCATCATACTGGTGTTCTCATTCACAGTGGGACTTTGGCACTACGCTTTATGGAGCAGTTTCTCAAAAAGCCTATTTTTAGTCAGGCACTTGTTCCAAGTATTTTAAAATGCAGTTCTGGTCCTAGAAGGCAACTTAAAAAAAAAAAAAAAAAAAAATCAAAGCAATTTCCTTTGTATCTCCCTGAAGCAAATCCCAGCAGCTGACAAGCAGGAAGTTTGCTTTTGTTTTTTCTAACTGCCAACATTGAGAAGGGGAGGCTGACACCTGAGCCAAGTTTGTGCACATCTCAAAGATGAAGAATCCTTCTAAAAATTAATGAGCATTTCTCCCAGGTGAGCTGACAGCAGAATGAAGCTCTGTGTGCTGCAAGTTCCCACACTGCACACCTTGCCTTGATGGCATGAAGTGAAGTCTCACTCCTCCTGTTAATATATTTTCTCTCCCACTCCAAAATAAGAGAATCTGCTTTTGATCAGCCAGTGATTCTGGATGCTCACAAAAAAAAAAAAGACGTGGAAGGGAAAAATGTTTAGCTACACAGACTTGCTTCTCAAGGGGAATCTTTCACTTAGAACTCCTTAGGCAAAGTATGGAGTGGTGCTGTGAATCTGTGTTTACACATGGATGCAGGCTTTAGGCTGAAGCTCAGGTCTGGGGCCAAAATCATCTTCTCAAGTTACACGCTTCCCAACATGACATGAACAGCTGATGTGTTTCTGGCTAGGACTGAATGCTTTTGCCTCCCACGCTTTATAGTTTGAGAAAGTATTTCTGGTATATTCATTCTTCCAAACTAACTTTCTTCCAAGACTTTATCCCATGTCTATACTCTCTCAAGAAGTGAATTGTACTGCCCACATATATATGAATGTAAAATAACATTTTCCCATCGAGATGTCTATTTGATTTGTGATGTTTTGGCCAATGTGTATGAAATGTTTATGGAGGTGCTCCTCTGACAAATGAGTAGAAAAAGCCCAAATGGCTTTCCTGGGAGCAGTCATAAAACTGTGAATCCTTGTGGAGGTTCAAGCACTGCAATTGGACTTCCTTACAAAAGAGTTGAACTGCATGCCAGCAGTGTCTTTGCATCTCTTCTGTAGCTGACTGCCACCAGATCTCCCATGCAAATGTGACAGGTTGATGTGTCTTGCTTGGATGCCCACTGAAGTTTATGCATTCTACAGCAATTAGCTGTTTCTCTTCTTTCCCCCTCCCCACCCCCTTCTTTCCTTTCACTGCTTCGGTTTCTCCAGTCATCTCCTTCCTGTTCAAAACCTGCAAAGTAAAATGTTGCAAAGCACTACTAGAAAGAGGCATCTAAATGTGCTTTGGGGCTGCTACCTTCCCAACTGCTTACAGCTCTGAGCACAAAAACCTTTAAATTAGCTGATTAGTTGCAGCATTGCTATTTATCAAGTATTTTTGCTGTGTGTCAGGTCTTGGTGCTGAGCCAGCCTGAACTGGCAGCAGATTTCTGCAGTAAGCCATGGGGAAAGTAGCAAACCATGGCCATTTATCTCAGCAACAAAAGCAGTAAGGATGGAATTCCCGATTCTCATCGTGTTCTGACTGATGTAAAAGAGGTACAACTCCTCTGAAATCAAGCCTAGAATAGGAGGGGAAAAGCTGTGCTCTTGCACTGTGTGCTTCAGCACAATGAATTGCAATTTTTTTATAAAGGTCTACTTCCCCTCCACTGGGTGGGAGAGGGGAATGATGAGAAGCCAGCTTCCAGCTTTGGGAAAGCTTTTCAGTTTGATTTGTTTTGTTAAGGTGTGTGCTCCTTACACTGCTGGTGTCATTCCATTGTCACTGAGCTCAAAATGTCTTATGGTGCAGCTAATGGCTAGTTGAGCATTCTTACCTTGGTAGAAAGATTTCTTGTCTTATAAAAAATGTGGTGGATTAATCCTTTGTGGAAGTGCTGCAGGTGGCTTGGAGCTGGCATCTCATCCCTCCTATCCTATGCGAATCCATAGTAACTCTTGTCTTCGTCTTCTGCTCGTGAGAGGTCAGCTTCTGCTCTGTGCAGAATGTTTCTACTTTGGCAGTCCTAAGCAGGTGGTTCCTAATGTATGGTCTGGAAGAGAAAATGCTGAGGAAGTGAAATGTGCTGCTTGATGACACAGATCTCATCTAATCTTAAAGGGATGCTATAGGGCTTCTAAGGAGATGCTTTGAGCAACAGATGAATCAAGGATACCTATGTATAAGATCACTTGTATATCATATGACTCAGACAGGAATGGATCCTTCACTCATTCAAGTTGTTATTGAGCAAAATCCGTGCTGAACTCAGTAAGCAGGGCTCTGGAAATGTGTATCTTTTCATCCTACAAAGAGGGAGATGTCCCTTTCTTGCACAAAGAACTCTCCAGTGTCACCTAGTGAAATAGTAACAGAGACCAGGTCAGCCTACAGCTGTGTCTGATGTAAGCACCATGTGTGCTGCAGGTATGTTGGAGTTTCAGCACACATTGTGTGGGTTTGAGTAGTAGTTTAAGATTCTCTGGTAAACTTAATGTAACAAATGTAGCTTTTCTTCCATGTGTATGTATGTAAACAGAATAAAGGGAAGGAAAAACCTTAAAGGCAATTAAAAGGGATTTTTTACTAGAAATATGCCATGTGTGTTGGAAGGGAAATGACACTAATGAACTGTCTTCAAGCAACTCTTAAATATTTTGGTCTTGAATGTAGTTTTTTTTCCTGTATATGGTGATGGCTTATGTGAGATCGAAACTCAGCATAGGAGCACAAAAGCCAGCTACACATTACATTGGTTTTGCTTTAGCAATTCTTCTGCTGCTCGAATTGAGGCTTAGCTCAGAAGCTCTGAGCACAGACAATGCTGGGAAATGGGATCTTGGTACTGTTTGTGCCTAGCAGGACAGAGATTTGATAATATAAATGATGGGAGTTAAAGCTTTAAGAAAGATCAAATTAAGCAGATATACCTATATATGTGACTCAACTTCAATGGCTTTTGGCTATGGGAGAGGAGGAGATAGACAATGCTCTTGTCTGTGGCTTTTTGCATTTTTAGTTTTGAGCAAACTTCTATTTACAATATAAAAACAACAGTCCCACACTTATCATTTTGACATGTGAAGGCAAAAATAATTGTACTTGGCAACAGTAGCCCAAGATGGTGACATGCTTCTGTTGTCTGGGTTCATTTTTAGTTCAGGCTGAAGCAATTCTTTTGCCCTGGGTCGGGTGGATTGAAGAGCTGTATTACAGACTCACTGTTCCCATAACAGTGTCAGAAAAGGCCGAGATTAATTTTGGCTGTGTCTAGACAGTGGTGTAAGACCAAGTTGGCATGTGCCATGACAACCTGCTGTTGGAAACAAGGTCAGTGCATGCTTCTGACATCTGCAGACAGATAATTATCTGTAGCAGCTGACAAAGTACCAACAGACAAACATACAGAGCAAGTGTTTGATGTGAAGATGTGATTTAACCAGATGTTTGTTTAACTTAGCATTCTGTTCAGGAAAAAGCAGAAACCATAATCTTCCTCTGCAGCAGACTAGAACATAATTTCCCTTAAGTAGAGCAAGAATCAGATGAGAGAAAATGGAGTATGTTTTCTTTAAGGAATATTTGGCACGCAGAACAAAAACCTCTGTCTGAAATCTGGCAGCTCACCGTAAGACATCTTAAAACATGCAAGTGAGTGCATCAGCAGCTTCCTGTGGCTGGCAGGGCTGCTGAAGTGTATGCTAACAGCATGGAGCCATAATGCACAGCCCATCTGGAAAGCATGCCACAGCCTCTTCAGAAAGCACTTTGCCCTGGAATGCATTACATCCTATTGCTCTCAAAAGCAGAGGACTATGAGAGTGAAATGTCTTCTAAAATGCTGCTCCTGTGGCAGGAGTTGGGAGATTACTTCCTACAAAAACACGACTCCTCACTTTGCTGTCTGAATTTTCATACTCAGATAGACTGCTAGCTAAAATACTCTCTTTCTTTAGAGTGTGCAGCACGATCACAGGTTCCATACTAACACATCTCTGCAGATTGCCCAAGGACGGGCACCTGGGTCTGCTCACAGGGAGCCACATGCACTGCTCAATACATTACATGCATCTCTACCTTACATTTCCTGCATTCTGCTAAGTGGGGTGAATATAAGATGTCTGCAGTCTAGTGATCTTGAGCATTAAAAAAAAAAAAACACTCTGAAAAAACACACACAACTTTTTAATGCAGTCCTTTCAGAGAATTTGTGATCAAGGGAAGAACTGAAAGAAACATTCCCTGAAGGGACGGCGTTGCTGTGACATCTGAAATCTGAAAGTTCATTTCAGGTGAAATTTAATTGCCAATGTGCAGAGTAGGGTTTCCTGGATGTGCAGCTGCTGTGCATCTGCAATCTCACCAAATGCCTGTGGTGCTTTTCCATAGGTTTGTTATCAGAATAGAATCATAGAATGGCCTGGGTTGAGAAGGACCACAATGATCATCTCGTTTCAACCCCCCTGCTATGTGCAGGGTCACCAACCACCAGACCAGGCTGCCCAGAGCCACATCCAGCCTGGCCTTGAATGCCTCCAGGGATGGGACATCCATGACCTCCTTGGATAATCTGTGTGAAAAACTTCCTCCTAATATCTAACATAAATCTCCCCTGTCTTAGTTTAAAACCATTCCCTCTTGTCGTATCACTATCCATCCTTGTAAACAGTCCTTTTCCCTCTTGTTTATACACTCCTTTCAAGTATTGGAAGGCCACAATGAAGTCTTCCTGGAGCCTTCTCTTCTCCAACCTAATCAAGCCCAATTCCTTCAATCAATCATTCTTCATAGGAGAGGTGCTTCAGCTCTCTGATCATCTTAGTGGCTCTCCTCTGGACCTGTTCCACAAGCTCTGCATCTTTCTTCTGCTGGGAGCCCTAGACACAGTACTCCAGATGAGGCCTCGCAAGGGATGAGTAGAAGGGGACCTCCCTCTTGCTGGCTACTCCTCTTTTAATGCAGCCCAGGATATAGTTGGCCTTCTGAGATGCAGATTTTGGTTCTGGATGTGGCAGCTGACAAACCTTGTCAGCTTGGTCCATCTGAAGACCAAAATCAGAATTTTTTTTAGGGAAAAATAAAAGTGGACACTACAAAAGTACTGACAGGGTGAAGTTGATAAGGGCTGTGATATCATTTAAGGAGGTATAACTGGAAACAGTGAAGGACGAGGAGGAAGATATGTGATGCTTTTTTTTCCCCTAAATTCCTTCTGTGATGAATTATTTGAACTTTTTGTAAGGGAGACAGGAAGAGAAGAGCATTAAGTGTTTTACTTATAATGAAGGCTCACTTTGCTTTTGCCTCTCTGTACTTCTGACTTCCTATCTTCCCCCTATTTCCTATTAGGAGAAGCATTTTAATTATTTTATCTGATCAAACTGATTTTCATGACCAACAAGATATTCCCCTCACCCCTTTCCTAGCGTTAAAAGGCATTTTGTCCTTCTAGGCAAAACCATTCTGTCTGCGTTTCTAATGGTCTGCTATGGACAAGGGTCATTTTATTCCAGACCTCTGTGAGCTATTTTGGCCAAGCACGCTGAATGAATGCATTTATTGCTTTCACTCTAATTCAGTTTCCTTTTAAAGGACGCTCAATTTTTAAAAAGCTGAAATTAAATAGCTGAGGAAGTCTTGGACCAAAACATCACATAAGAGTGCTTATCATAGCACTAATATCCCACAACAGTATCCCACAGAGGATCTTGATACCTTGTGCCGACACTGAGGTCTGTGGGGCTGAAGAGATGCACATTCAAACATTCCACTTTAAAAATAAAGTTAAAAATATGAGTTTAAATGAGAAGGTGACACGGAAGAAATCCAGTTCTGGAAGGGACATTAAGATGCGGAGAATGGTCTGGCTCATCTTTTTGAGAAAGCAACTTCTATGGATGCATTTCTTTTTAGAGCCTTTGAAACAAGGTTATTTTGGGAACTACCTATTTAGAGGGAAAACTGTGTAGGCTAGGTAAATCCAGTTCTCATTAATACTGTAATAGCTTTTCTGGGATTCCATCTTGTGATGCAAAGTATGTGTACCCTCATGGTACCTTTTTAAAGAAGCAAAGGCAGCAGAAATTAGTGGGGTAAGATAATTCAATGGAAGCTACGGATTAAAGTAAAAGAGTTAGTCTTCTATCACCTCTTGATTTGCATTTCATGCAGTTTATAGGGGAAGAGGTGCTCCATGGCTCTGTCTTTTGATGTGTTATGCTGAATACTAACTTAATTTCAGTGCTACAGGGGCTATGTGAAGCAATGCACCGGTATGGTGGGCAACACATCTAGTATGATGTACATGGGCTCAAGGTGTGCTTGAAGCCTGCTATTTCTCTACTGTCACCTTCTCTTAAGAAAAAGTTGCATGAAGATCAACGTATTCCAAACTTTATCTGTCAGTGTGTTTTGTAACTTGGTCGCTCCCTCTCCACCCAACCCAGGGAGTCATGTTTAGGCTTGTGTCAGCGTGCAGAGCATCTCAGAAGTGCAACCACAGTGCTGCTTTCCCAGCTGGGGTTCACTGACAAGTCAGGCAGAAGGGATATGCCTTAGGAGGCAGAACTGCAAGTAGAATACTTGTATGCTAATATCAGATTACCTAATATCAGAATAACCAAAAAGGTGTGAAGCCCAGTGGGAGCCTTGGCCTCTCTTTGAGGTAATGCATCATGTGCACTCCTTCTCAGCATTATTTCTTTGTTTTATCCCACATTTTTGGTGCAAGCTGCTTGGACTGAACTCTTACAACAGGGATCAAGTTTTGGCAATATTAGTCCTGATAACCCCATGGTCTTTCTGACTTCCAGCTGTGTAAGTACTGTTGTCATACATCCGTTTACAGAATGACTCAATGTGTTAAGTGCTTTCCCCATAGGAGGACTTGTGTTCCTTCTATAAAGGAGTTCATCAAACAAGGGCAAAGGCTGTGAGATGGAAGTTAGGGAAGAGAGAAAAATAAACAGGTGTTGGACAAGTTGCAGCAAGCTAGACTCAGTCTTTAAGGCAGATTTGCATGCACATCTACTGTATTTCATTCATCTTTAGTTGAAGGAACTTCTATTTGAATGCCATGTGCTTGGTACTTGATAGAATTAACTTCTGCAAATTAGAAGTGTCAACTTCTTAGCTACCATGTTTACTTTTTATAAGGCAAATAAACACAAATCTTTCCCATCAAATTTTAGATGAAAAATAAATGAAATGTTTGTCCCCTTTATCCAGCCCTGCCTGATGACTAGGCAGTAACAAAGGTTTAATTTTCTTTTTGGAATCTGGTGAGATGCTTGCTGAGGAATGAAAGTGAGAAACCGACTGAGCCATTTTAATTGCTTGCTGCAGTAATAAGCTGTTCTTTGTACTTTTGTTTTATTGTGTGGGCACTTTTTTCTGTAGCTGCCTGACATTGAGTGGTGTGTGAGGTTACAAAACAAATAGCTGGAATTAGATTTGTGAACGTGGCTTACTTCTCCACTTCAGCAGGCAGTAGGGGAAGAGGGAACTCAGAGCTGCGCTGCCTGGTTAAATCATTGTGAGCAAGGCTGAGTGAAGACAGCTTGGCTTGTTACTAGGATAGCAATTATAGAAACAGAAAACAATAAGACAGAAGCTAGCTTGTGTGATGGTACTTGCTAGGAGAGACACCAAAACAATCAATCTGCATTCTTCCAAGTCTGAATGGTTCACAGGAGTTCAAGTAGTAATTTATGTCTTAAAATCATGCTGCACGATTGCCTTCCTTATGCAGATTTGAAACTTTCTTCTAACTTTCCATAAATTAAACCAGCTATTGTTGAGGCAAATGAACAAAGGTCATGAAGCTACTGGGTAGGGATGGTTCAACAAGTTCATTATTTTCTAAAAATAATCATGTATTACTAATATTTAGTCTATAAATAGTGAAGTCAGCATCAAAATTCCCACGGGGTTCTGCAACAATAATACAATTCCATATGCCACTTTGTGGTGGGGGGAAAATCAAGTAAATGATAATGCTAAGTTGCCTGTCCCCATAAACCCACAAAACAGCAAGGTTATTTATTTTTGTGTGTGTGCATTAGTGTGTTAAGTTAATGACACTGTTTCTCATCTGCAATACATTGAGCAATTTATTCTGTGCTCTTAGATATGCTGTGTGTTCTGTACTTCAAAGAATGTCAAGCTATTCTTTATCCACTTCACCAATGACAGCAGACTTGCATCCTGCTCTCACGATGCCTCATGTTTTTACAGAAAAGACAAAGCACATTAAGAAAGAACTGCAGAGCATAATTAAGCAGAAGACTCATGCTCCCATCAGATTAGGGTACTGACGTGCTCAATTCTCCCTCTTCCCTTCCCTGGGACACAGGGAGGTGAGATGGCAGTGTGCTGAGGGATGGATGGGTATGTGTGTAGAATGTGCTCTGCCCTTGGGGTGGGAAAGGCTGCCACGGTCAACTTAGTTTCTCAATTACCATTGCAGTTCTGTCTGTTGGTGTCTTTCAGAGTACTCAGGCTTAGCATTTGTGTATGGAAATATTTCAGTATTTGTAGATGTATACAGTCAGCAGAGCTGATGGGAGCCTTCAGAGGATAAGCTGCAGCCTGGAAAGGGCATAGATTGCCTTTGAAGAGTACACTTGCTCTCGTCTCTTTGCCTAAATGATTCCAATGCATAGAAGCACCAGTTTGTGATAAAAACCTTCAATGTAACTGGCGGGCGCTCTTCCTGTGCTTTTTCGAGGTGGGAGTGGAGGGGAAAGCAAACCATAGTTGTTTTCTATCGTAGTGGTTAGCATTTGATTCTGAACGACAAAACCACGTCGTGGGTCTCCAAGTTAAGCAAGGTGTCTCCCATGTCAGATGAGCAACGTTTGTATCTGATAATAGATTGTAACTCTGAGCTCAGACATGGTTGCAAGGAAAAACGAAAGTTGAGCTGCAGCTGTTCTCACTGGCTTTCTGTCATGCAGACTTTTAGTACATGCTAGTACTGACTTCTGATTATTCTGAACATGTGCATATGTTCTCCATGGATGTGGGAATGTTCAGGTTGATGAATTGCTGTACTACATTCTCCTTTTTATTGAAAAGCTGAGTTCACATCATTGCACAAATTTTAAGTTAGCGTCTCAGAGGTGATTTACTATCATACAGGAGCAAAGTAGCACAAAAAAGAAGAAAAAATAATCCCTGGAAAGAGGCAATGGTGACTGAGGTGTACAACACATCACACTTCATTCACTTAAACACCACAAATGAGGAGACTTGAAAATGATTTTGGAAACTGCACTTAAAGAGCCAACTTCAGTACAAATGCTTTTTCTCATTTCTCAAACTACATGCATTATAACAAAGCTAGGAAAAAAATGTCAGATCCCTCACTAGAAGATAAATCCTCCTTCCTCCCCAAACAGATTTTACTTTTAAATAGGTCATTTTTTGAGAAATGTTTACAACTCATTCCTTCCAGCACAGAAATGTGTTCTGAAGACATATGAGTTGTTTAGGTAAGTATTCTAATATTGTTATATGAAAGAAAATGGGGTAAGTGACAGTGATTTATCTAGACTGGCAAAGTAAACCATATCAGATTTTAAAATGGAGGAAGAGTACAAAATATACATACAAAGGCACTTTTCTAATTATCTGGAATGGAGCATGAAAACTAGTAGTACACATTAAGCATGGATTTATATATCAAGCTGCTTGATTTAATTGCAATTTTTCTCTTGATCAGAATAGATATCTCCTTTTGAATACACTTCTCACTATTCATACCCTTAATGGCAGAGTTCTACAGGTTATTCCAGTAGCATGTGCATACATAATGTTATTTATATATATATTTACATATCTGCCTACAGGTATTTCCATAGCTTTAAACTGTTTGCTTTTTGGTTTAATTGACTCTACCCTCATAGTTTTGGAATATAAATACAGAGCATTTGATCTAATACTCTTATGTTACTGTTTTGCACAATACTGGCATCAGAGTCTTGCTGGCATTGCCAAGTCCAACATTTATAACCTTAATTTGCATGGAGAGATTTCTATGGTGTACAGTAGTGCTGATAGACCAGCAAAGGCAGTTGATAATGATATGATTGTTTTAGATGTGGGTGTGGCACTTTACTGTCCTGTTTTCTAGTTACCTGAGTGTGATGCATAGAGACAGTGGTGAGGTGCTGGAACAGGCTGCAGAGAGGTTGTGGATGCCCTGTCCCTAGAGATGTTCAAGGCCAGATTGGATGGGGCCCTGGGCAGCTTTGTCTAGTATTAAATGGAGAGGTTGGTGGCCATGCATGTAGCAGGGGGATTGAAGATTCACGATCCTTGAGGTCCCTTCCAACCCTGGCCATTCTGTGATGCAGGAGGACAGGATAGCTACAAATAAGCATGAATGCCCCCAGTAGCCTGGGTATAACACTGTGCACAGGGAATGGGAGAATATTCTCTTCAATCACAGATGAACAGCTTAAGCAAGAGTTTGAATAATGATTTCAATTGCTTTTAATTAAATCAGTTTAGGAACTGCTTAAGCAGCATGCATGCTGCAGTGATTTAATTAGCTTCATGTCTAAGCCAATGCTGCCACATGAGAGTGACTGTGAGCCCCTAGAATTCAGTCGCTATAGACAGTGGCAAAGTTTCAACCATCAGCTAATTCAGAAAACCTGTGTTAAGTAAAAAATTATGGTCACACCTGAACTTTGCAAAATGCAGAGCTGAGCAGTCCTGAAAAGCAAACTGCTGACCAAACGTGAGTCAAGAGTTTTCCCCTTGTTCCCATGAAATGAATTACCATGCCAGACCTTGCTCCCTCTTCCCTTAACCACCTCACACTTCTGATGCTTCAAAGATGGTACATGCATTCAGGAGCACAGTCAACACTGAATCTCTTCTGTATTATCTGCTTTCCAGCATGCCATTCCTGTTGATAATGAGAGGAATTGCTGTCCAACAGAAGCTGCTTTTGCAGCTTCTCAGTGCAGGGAATAGAGAATTCCCTTTTTCCTTGCTGAAGGATGTTGTTACAGATGACTATGATGAATGTTCTCAGGTAGCTGGCATCTTTCTGTCTGATTCCACGTTTTCATAAAGGGTCAGAAGTGAATAGCTGTATAACTGTGGGTAAAATGAACTGGAGATAACCTTGTGATGCAGGAAGTCTGGAAAGTGGTGACACACACGGTCATCATGCCAAGTAACACTTGACAAATCTGCCTGTAAGGAGACCAAAATAAAAGAAAAAAAAAAAGGTAGATTTCAAGAGTTAAAGGTGTGCTTGCTGTTTGAAAACCTAGAGATGAGTAGGAATCAGCTCCAAATGA
This sequence comes from Chrysolophus pictus, assembly GCA_037305975.1. NCBI lineage: Eukaryota > Metazoa > Chordata > Aves > Galliformes > Phasianidae > Chrysolophus > Chrysolophus pictus. The sequence continues at coordinate 46,482,947 of CM074579.1, read as the reverse complement.
TGAACCACACACTGCTGGAGAGCCAGGCTCCAGTAGCTGGTATCCAGAGTGCTCGTGTCTTTCTACTTTTGTCAGCAGTATCTAAGCTTATGTGGGCAGTGCCTGGGTTTTGTTCATGGCTTGTCAGGTTGCTTTTACTCATCTCCTCTCAAGGACACTGCATGTCTTAATTCACCGCCCTTTGCGAAGATTAAAACCATTGCTATTAGTCACTGACACTTCAACTAAGCAGTAATGACTAGGTAGGCATTTTCTAAAGACTAGTAGAAGGCTGGAAGTAAGCAATGGACTAAGATCCTGCAGAAAAATTATTGCAATTTCAGGCCGGGTAAGAAATGGGTAAAAATGTAGAAGGGATTCTCTTTTAATGAATTACACAGTTTTATTGGAATTGGAAAGCCAATGCTTGCCCTGAAAAGAATGTCTGTCCTGAAAGTGAATCAGAACGTTTCAATCATCTTTCAGCTTGCTAGCCAGCTTAAAAACAAACAAACAAAAACCCTTGAAACATATTTTACACTTTTGCTCAATTTAGCTCAGAGCTTCTCCCTGCAAGCACATTTGGACATGAGTGTACTTACTGTTGGCCTATAGTGGTTTGTGCCATACAATAATGCTAAAGCTAGTTTAGCTGCTTTTTGTGGCTTTTAAAAGCCAATCTGTACTGCTGAAGACCAATAAAAATTTGAATACCCACCTTAGCTGATAAAGAAAAATCAAAATTATGGCTATTTTGAGGTCATTGCGAACAAGAATAAATAAAAGCAGCCAATACTTTGCTGGCTGAAACCACCTTAAGTTCTGTCATGTCTTTGATAGATACTACAATAAATTGGATAAAGTTAATGTTTCCTTGTTCTGAAATACAGGACTGAGAAGAATTTACTGTCCTCCACCACCATATATTAAGGAGCATCATGAGTTCTGAACTAATAGTTGTCTGTTTATGCTGAAAGAATAGAACTTAAAGAAGCTTAAAGAACTTCAGCTATATTTTATGATTCTTCTACTGTTTCCCCACCTTCATCATAAGGAAGCCTTTTCCATTATCTAATTCAAGTTTTATATGCTGTAAATGAGGAAAAATGTACCTGTCTTCCTAATACCTAGTAGTAAATACAAGGAAATATTGATCAACTTCAACATTTCCATCCTGGAAAATTAACTTTCTTCTCAAGAAAGACTCATTTAACTTTTCTTCAGGGGACATCTTTTCCAAACTTCTCTTATCTGCTGCATGTCTTCGAAATCTAATGTAAAATAATGTCTTAATGCATAGTGCCAAAATGGGATGCAATACCTCAAATGAAGCCTTAGCAGGTGACTCACCTTCATGTCTTACAGATGTGATTTTTTTACTATGCTGTACCGAGTGTTGTCTTTGCTCCTCTGTTGCTGTTATCTGTTCAGAATGAGCTCCTGTAGCCCTCAGACCCTTTTTGTTGCTTTTAGATACTTCTAATTTTCTACTTAGAATTCCTTTTTTTCTGCTGCACTTAGTTAATGCCTTCAAATTTATTGAATTTAATCTGAGTATATTCAGACCATTTCTTTATTTCTAAAGAGCTCTCTGATTCGAAATTCTCCCTTCCAAACTAATTTCAGCTCATTTCAGGTATTGTGCAATCCGGAGAGTCTGTAAGTGTACACTATGCTACTATGCAGGCAATTAACAGTAATTTCAAATAAAATCCGCTCCAGGGAAGGCTGCTGTAGTGCCCCAGTTCAGTCAAAATGGCAGTGGTAGCCTTAACATGTGTTTGTTATGAGCTTATGTAAGTACATAAAATGTTTCCATCTTAGACTTTTAGATAATTTCCTTATTAAGCTGCCCATTATTTCTCTACATCAGTACCTTGCTGCTTAGCCTCTAGAATGATTCTCAGAGCTTGCAGAAGTCATCTGGATTCCTGTTCTCCTTTATTAATTAGATTACTGCTCCAAGTTTCCCTCTGTAAATATGAGAACATTTAGCAAAGTGTTATGAAGTCATTTGCCTCTCCTTTGTTGTTCTTATTCCTTTTTTTTTCCTGTAGTGAACTTCATTGCTTTCTGACCTCTCATTCAAAGCACTTTTTGCCTGTAGATTTACTACTTTCAGCATATAATACAAATTCAGATCTAACATAGTTCTTCCTCTAATAACTCTTTTGCAGAACAGAAATACAGCCAGTTCTGTTGCCAAAGACTAGTTTTTCCCATTTAATATAGAGCATCAAATAAGTCATTAAGATGTGAAATAATGCTGACTCCCTCTTTGTATATAGTGGTAAAACTGACAACCTACTGTGTTTTGAGAAATACTACTGAAAAATTAAAAGAAATAATGCAGTTTTTCTCTGCCTATCTAAATTTGACCTAAACAAGCAATTCTTTTTCTATTTTCCTCTCTCCTCTTCACTATTTATATTGCGATATGGAACTTCTACTACATAAGCAGTAGATCAAATTACTTCCTTTTTTAAGCTTGAATGCACATGATATTGGATAAACAACTTGCCAGAAGCCTTGATTTATCTAACCAGAAATGGAATTAGAGTTCATAATCAATATTACTTGAAATGCAGTTTTAGATAACTGTTAGCAGAAGGAAGTTATCTGTTGCAAAATCTTTCCAAATTATGAGCAACAATTCTGAATTTACATGAGCTTTTACAGGTACAAGTCCACCAGATATGATATGGTTCTTGTGCTTCTTACATAATTTCCATGTTTGTGTGCATCAGTACAGACTCTTCACTTGCAACCAAAAAGATGTTCTTCCTTTCTGGGCTCTCAGTTCCACAGATTTCTCCTTCATGCTTATGTGTGTATGTACAGAAATATTTGTAGCAAAAGAACTAACCAATGGTAGATTTGCATTTTTCTACTTTTTGAAAAATATGCGTGGACTTGAAGTACATTAAATTCATCACAGAACAAATATAAAATCAAAACTTAAGTCTGCAAGTTGAGTAAAAACAGTAGGCAAAAAATCAACTTTTTGTACCTGAAGGGCCATGGCTTTTCAATGACTTCTTACTGCTGCAATGTTGCATAGAACCCCAAAACTTCCAAACTCAACTATACTAGAAGTGGCCAAATTTCACACTGCAATAAGGAACTGCTGACCTCAGTGTCAATGGGAGTTGCACCAGATGTCACCAAATTTTGCTCTCTTGCCCTTGTATGTCTTCACCAGATCGCCTCCGTGTTTGTTTCTGTTCTATTGTCAGAAATTAGTAGTTTGTTTTCCACAACTCCTTTTTGTATACTTTCTGATTGGAATAAATTGTAGAAACTGAAAAGGATGCTAATTTGCCTCTCATTGCCCTGGGTCAATGAACAGCCTGGAATGCTGTTCAGATGTTCAGCCATGGACTTGCTCCAGAGGTAATGCGTGTTTTCCTACTGCAGCAAGTGATTTTTGTCATTGCATTAAGCAAAAAAAAAAAAAAAAAAAAAAAAAGCCTCTCAGTACTACCACTGATTCAGAGGAGCGATATGACTTGATCCTAGAAAAAACAAACAAAACCAAAAAGCAGTTGTCTCCTACAGCTTTCCTGGCTCTCAGCTCATTTAAACCATTTTGTCTGGTTTTAGTGTCTTTCTCTAAAGCAAACTTCATCAAGGTCACCAGTACAAAACTAAGGAATAGTATTAAGATAGGACAATTGTATAACTTCTGCTGTATTAAATGATGGTTCTTATGGCTTCCATGGGACAAATATGCAACACTGAAGAGAAAAGAGGGGGGGGGGGGGAAGACCTAAGTTCTTATCAGGAAAACCCCTTCAGCAGTGCTTTGTTCAGATGGACTAAAATATTACAAAAGAGAATAGCTCTCACATACTCAAGGCCAAAAAAAAACCACCCAGAAACCTAATTATTGCAATAAATGCTGAACAGCTGAGCACCTATGTGACAAAGGCATAGATCTATGTTTTCAATGAAAGTGAAGAATAAATAAATGATATTTAAGGGTTTTAATAAGAATAGATTTGTAGAAAACTATATTTTTGCTTTACTTTCTACTACTAAGCATGAGTAATCAGCATGTAAAAATTTTGTCTGGAAACAGCAAGTGATTTGCAACCAGTATTTACACTAAGAAAGTTTTCCACTCATCTTTCTCCTTAACTGCTGTCAGGGACATGTGACATTTTTACAGGAAACTGTTTGATACTTAAGGGACTCATTCGAAACCAATTTATACTACATGGGGGAAGAGTTAAAAGTGGGGGAACATATAAGAAGAGAAATGCACGAGAAATAGTAATCATGATAAAAGGCATTTGAACTGCTCAGCAGTTTGAAGATGATTAAGTCGTCACTCCTCAAACACTAAGCTTGAGATGAATGCATATAGAGTATCTGATGCTTCATTTTCAAGTCGTTCCCACTTAGTGCCTTCATCCATAAATCTTCAAAGTGTTTTACAATGGAGTAAATAATTATCTTAGTTTTATTATTTTTTTTAGTTGAGGTGCAGCAGCATTCTGAAATAAAGCCAATGAGGCAAACCATGACATGCTATCGTGATTCCGAGAATGTGGTTTTTGTTGTACTAAAGGAAACCACAAAGACTAACACCACCAAAAAAACCCTGAAGTTTGCTTTTTTGAACCTAACTGTGAGAGAAGATTCAAGATGCAAGGTGTTCAAGGTGCTGAGTAAACGTAATATGTGGAGCTGCTTATGTTCTGTTATAGATCTACCATTATGCTATTTAAAGAAAAAGGAAGAAAATACTGGGGGCATTACAGACCCCAAGCAAGCAAAAAAAGAAGAAGAAAAAAAAAAGTAGGAGCAATATCTAAAATCTACCGAAATAGAGACAGAAACAAATGTACACAGCATGCCACTGGGACTTTTTCTCTTCTGTTTTCACGTAGTGAAAGTTCAGCATTGATTTCATAGTCATAAAAAGCAGAAATGACCTTTATTCATTGTTGGGTATTGGTTTTTTTTCAGCAATGAAAGCTGACTCTCTGCTCTGATCATAGAGTTGAAGGTTTAAAACATAACCACTACTTAGTACAAGAAAAAAAAAAAGAAGAAGAAGAGAAAAAAAGCAGAAACCCAAACCTTACAATCTGTGATGACTGACTTCATGGCTTTGACCTAGCCTCTTTACTAACATCCCTCCCCTATTTTTCTCCATCTGTAGTGGATCTCTCCTGACTTTCTGATTTTCTGTTAGTTGTCCCTGGCTATTTCTTCAGACCACCCATTATTTCACATCTACCCAGAACTTAACTCTACTTGTGCGCACATTCAATTACTTAAAACGTTTTCAGTTTCTTTACTTTTGGTATTAGTGCAAAGTCCTTGTTGTACTGTCCCTGTGTTGAGCAGATGTTGCAGTGTGTACATTGGTTTTATTGCATTACTTGCAACTGTGGAAGACTGAACCATCTCTTCTCTGCCTGAAACAAAATAGGAGGTTTCATTTCAGTAAGGGATAACAGAGTTTACTTTGTGTTTCATACTCCGAGTGAAAGACTTAATCACAGAATCGTTAAGGTTACAAAAGACCTCTAAGATCTCCAAGTTCAATCCCACCGTGTCCACTAACCATGGTTCTTGAACACCTTCAGGGACAGTGACTCCACCATTTCCCCGGGCAGCCTGTGTCAATGCATTGCTTCACCCAACTCTCCTTTCTCTGAAATCAAAATAGTTTCTAGAAATAGCAAAATATAGTTCTGCTCAGACAAATAATTAAATCAAAGTCAGTGGCTTAGTTCTGTGTTCAGTTTATCACTTATTTAGCCACTTGGAGGATCAGGCCCATTTTTTTTTTAAATAACCAGTCAAAGCAACCATATTTCTTGGCATAAAACATCACAACAAGCTGGCTTCTCATAGAAATAGACCATTTGAGTGCCAAGTTTCCAATTAAACAACTGTGGAGCTTCATAACTTAGCTGTGCTGCGGCTCTTTGGAGTTACTGGCAATGTCCATCATTTTGGAGTGACTTGCCATATCCATCACTGCAGCTCTGCAAGCAATAGTGATGCACGCATCTGCTGGCTGTGCCGAAGTAGTTGACCTCTACATCTTCTCATGTGCAAAGACAGAGATTAGCAATGTTAATCCCTGTATAACAAGAGTGTTCATTTGCCCAGCCTTTAAATAACTCTGGCAATAATTAAATCCCTTAGCTTAAAAAGCATAGAAGTATATGGGGGTAGAAGCCTCCAACATCAGTAAAAGTAATGAACCAAACAAAAACCCAATCCAGTCCTCTCAGAGCAATGTTTAGAAAATATTTCACTTTTGGTTGAGGATAAGCAAAGTTATACTCATTGCTGTCACTAAATGTATGTACTTTCAAGTCAGCTTTGCTTCTTTTTCCAAAGACAATTACAAGTTTATTTCTAAGGAGCCCAGGCACACATCACTGTGAGGATGTGCCATTCTCCTCAGTACTCTGTTCCTTTCATCTGCAGTCGAAGTACCTTTATCTTCTAAGGAAAACTGTGGATTAGATTTTCTGTGTGCTGCTGAAAAATTGATCTCCAATTACAAAGAGGATGGGAACAACTGAAGAAAGGGACTATAGTGGGAATAGTTATGTCTGTGCTTTCAAGGTATGACATGATGATGTCACTTCAACAGAGAAATACTGTTATTTGGTATTAACTTGGAGTACAGCCACATGATTAAGCCAAAACTAATTTGATTCTTGAGAGGGGAAGACTTTAGCCCTCTTTAGGGATAAAAAGGAGGTTGTGGTAATGCGGGGGCCAGCCTCTTCTCCCAGGTAACAGCGATAGGATGGGAGGTGATGGTGGGGAAGTTCAGGTTGGATATTAGGAACACTTTCATCTCTTTAGAAAGAGCAGCGATGCAGTGGCACAGGCTGCCCAGGGAGGTGGTAGTTCAAGAGCTATTGAGATGTGGCACTGAGGGATGTGGTCAGTGAGCACAGTGGGGATGGGTTCATGGTTGGACTTGGGGATCTTAAAGGTCTTTCGTAATGTATGACAAACGTTTCTTGCAATGACTCGTGTGACTATTTTGGGAAGACCAGAGACACTTTCAGTATGAAAACCATGTCAGATTGACATCTGGTTTCAGTCTGAACTTGAATTCGAAAATTGAGACAAGCTATTGGGAAATGGGTACTTCCCCAATGCTGTTTTTAGTGACAAACACCGCTGATGGTGGCTGTGCTTCCTACGGGCCAGAAGCAGTTTTTCTATAAAAACTTTTCTCAAAACTCCACCTGCGTTGGGGAAACCCCAGTTTTGCTCCCTCAATGTCTACGGAGCAGACGTCCAGCGACGCTAAGTTTCACAGAGAGATAATCCACAGCTGATGTTTTCTTCTCCACAGCCATATTTTTACCGCACCTTTTCAGCCTGTTACTCGTGGAGACCCATTGCTGGGAATTTACCCTCTTTTTTTTTTTTTAACAGTTATTCCTCCTACGGGAAGCACAGCGCAGCCCCCAACGAGGCGCCGGGAGGACGGACAGCCAACCGCCCGCACAACGCACGTGAGCGAACCGCCGCAGGCGCTCCACGCGCCTCCCGAGGCTGAAAGCGTCACTTCCGGCCGCGTGCCCGCCTCCGAGAGGCGGGCTTGCGCCTGCGCGATGCGCTGCAGCGCCCTCCGCTCCGTCCCCCCGAGGCGCTCCCTCCCCTCGCGGCGCGGCGCGGGGCAGTGCTTGCACGGCTCCCCTGGCTCGGGCGCGCCGCCCCCTTCCTCCCTTCCCTCCTCCTCCTCCTCCTCCCCCTCCTCCCCGCGGCGGGCAGAGGCGGCGGGGAGCGGCCGAGGAGTGGAGGCATGTGAAGCGGGCAGCTCCCCATCTCCGGCCGCCTCGGGGCCCCGCTCGCCATGAAGAAGTTCTCCCGCATGCCCAAGGCCGAGGGGAGCGGCGGCGGCGGCGGAGCGGGCTGCGGAGCCGGAGGAGCGGGCGGTGCGGCCGCCCTGGGCCGGGTGTTCGCCGTCGGGCGGCACCAGGTCACCGCCGAGGAGCTGCTGGCGGAGGGTAACGCTGGGGCCGGGGCCGGGCCGGGCTGGGGGGCAGCTGGCTGCCCGGAGAGCTGCGGTGGGCCCCGCTGCGGGCCCTGCCGTCCCACGGTGCTGCTGCAGGGCGGTGGGAAATACCCCTCGCTTTGCACGGCAGACCGACTCGCGCAGCTGAAGGGCTGCGCGCAGCTTTGTTCGGTTCAGCGTCTTCTTGAAAGTTTTCTCGGGGCAGATCTTTCTGTAGCTTGCAATGAACGCGCCTTGGAACAGTTGAGAGTTGTGCAAACGTGCTTCCTTCTTTTGGGGACAGAAGTAGCGAGAGTTGAACGGCTTTCGTGTGGCCCCTTCAAGGCGCGTGACGAGAGCTGGTAGGAGTCAGGGCACTGCCGATCTGTTGGAGGTCTTCAGAGCCAGAGATATTCAACCCGAATGGGCTTCAGAACAGAAGAAAAGCACAGGTGGCTGTTGTAATTGCACGGGAAGGGTCGTGGTGAAGAAACCACAGAGGAACAGCGCTCTGTTGGTGAGCTGTTGCAGACAGAAGTGTGTGCTGGGGGCTGATGGGACACTCGCTGTGAGCTTTCTGGTCAGCCCTGCTCTTCCTGACACATTGCAGCAGTTCGTGAATGAAAAGTTTCCTTTTACCTGGGAGTGACTTCCTGACAGTCATGTTTTCCTGCAGTGAGGTTGCAATTAATAGTAATTGTTGGCAGGTGATGTATTGGTGACATTAAAGTTCGATATTAATACTTACTATAAATCCTGATTAATAAATCCCCTCTCCTTTGAGGCAAGAACAACTGCATTTTTTTCTCTAATCCCTCTGCATGTTACTGGTTTTATTCTATGGAAACCCAGTTGTGCTGAGCTGCTTGGGCTTGTCAGATATTCAGTGCTGGTGAAATACAATTTATGAGTGAGTTTAAGAGATTTATAGTAGAGCTTTAGATCGTGTAACAAGAAGCATTGTTAGTACATTAATGACTGTAACCAACTTAACAAGCCTGTTTCAATACAGATGCATAGCAACATTCTGTGGTATGGAGAGGCTCTTTTACTAGCTGTTAGGATTAATGGCATGATATGTCTGTTGGATTCCAAGTGTTGACCCCACACCTTTCTTATTTTGCTTCTGAATTGGAAAACCGAGACTTGACTTTCTAAGTGATGAAGGCTTCCTGTAACTGGAACAAGTAGCACAAGTGATGCCAGAGGGCTCAAGTCGTAACTACATTCATTGTTCTAATGTCATAGGCTGTACTAATTTTAACCTTTGGTGTGTTTCCTTTGTTGGTACAGGTGTTGATCACAAAACACTTCTGTAGTCTTTGACAACATTGTTTTATTGCAGTGTTTTAAAGGCAAAGCCATGTTGCATTATGACGTAGGTCTCTTGTACAAGTCATTTATATAGCGCTATCTAAAGCACTGCAAGCTTACATAGTGAAGTAGGAACAAAAGTTCAAGAGCTGTGTTCAGTAGTATCTTGTTTCTTTTGTGTTAAACTTATCTCTTTTCTGAATGCTATTTACCTTCAGTAACAGCTCAGTATGTTGTTAGAAGGAGTTTGTTTTTGAGGTATGTTATTCAGAGATAGGGAAAAGCAGTCAATTTGGGTTAAGTTTTGATGGGGGAAGTGAGTTTCTCATTGTTGCAAAGTACGAGGCAGAAGCAGAGAGGGATAGTGGAGCTATGCAGGACGGGTGATGCAGGCAAAGGCCTGCTGCTTGGATCTTTTTGTTGCACAAGAGTGTGTGCAATGAAGCAGAACTTTGGGAAATTAAATCTGATGCAAATATGGAGAAGTCTATCTTTTTGAAGGATTGGGTGATGTGCTGGCAACACTAAAGTTAGTTACGGGATAGCTCCAATACTGAAAAAGGCTTTCTAGCACAGCAGCTGCAGCAGGCTGAATGTGGAAACTATGAAACATCATTTCAAATCAATCTCAAATGTCAAATGCAAAACAGTAAATATTGTGAACAGTGAAAAGGAAAGTAAAACCAAGCAACTTGCCATAATATTTCTGATTTATATGAGAAGGAGGTAGAAGGTTTTGGCTTTGCAGTAGGGTGTGATACTACTTCATTTTTGGCCTTGCCTTACGATTCATAATATATTTAAGGAGAACAGTGGAGTTTATCTTCCTGGAGACTGTAAGGATAGGCACTGAAAGGTATTTTGAAACTAGAATTCAGTTCTATTATTGCCATGATTATTTGGGAGGTCTTGGAATTGTGTATTAAACAGAGGAAATAAAGCTTTTTCCAGATTTGAGACTCTCTGTGCCTTCAGATTTAGCAGGCAAAGATGGGCATAGTAAGCATCGTGTGCAAAGTTAGCGTGTTGGTGTGTTTTCACTGAGTGCAGATAAAGCAGGGAGAGGGACTTTAGGATTTAAAAAAAAAAAAATAGGAGGAAGGAGGGAGAGATTTTGTGCAGTAGTCTCAAACAGGCTTAGTTTGAAAGCACAGAAAGATGCTCACTGTACTGCTTCCATTGTATTTCCTATTTAGAATTGAGCAGTGCTGTCATGAGCTATAGGTGATCATCTTTAAAAATATAAAGCTGCTGTGTAGGTTTTTTTTTATTTTCTTTTTGGCTTGGTTTTGGGTTTGTCTCTTTGGTTTTTCTTCTTCTGTGGTACAGGTAATAATCTGTCATTCAATACCTGGCATTCCTTGAACTGGCATTTCAAGTACCACCGTTTTAATGACTCCTTCAGGCTGGTAGTTCTGCTGTTGCCTGGAACAGTAAGTGTTGTATCTGGCCGCCCTGTGATTTCTTAATTAAGCTATATTTATGTAGTCCAACAGCAAAATGGGTTAACTTCATGTCAGATGGTAACTCCTTCTTCTAGGCTACAAAGCATTTGTTTCTTTGGAGTTGGTACAGAATGAGGCAGGAATCTATGCTAGTCCCTGTTCTTTAAGCAGAAGCCCTTCAAGCCAGTGAGCTGGGACCCTGCTGAAAGAATGGAAAGGATTGGTGCAGCTTAGACCATCTGGAGTTCATACTTTTTCAAAGCAGTTAAAGGGTTGGAACTTGCATCTGGGAAATACTCTTATTTTGTGGAAAAAGAATAGCGCTGTTGCTAAGTGGTTGTAAGCTTCTATAGTGGGCTGGTACTGGTGGGCCTGGAGCAATCTTCAGCAAATAACCTTAAATTGTAAGGAATGGTGCTCTAGAAACAACAATAAATCATTATGGTCACAAAGTGGGAATGCTAATCTGGCTGTGGGTAAGCTGCTGTGAAGTGGATTTCTCAGGATCATCCAGAAGGTGCTATTTGCCTGTGACCCTGGTTAGGGATGAAGAAATGTGTTTGTGTACTTTGAATAGGGTGCAAGAAGGGGGTGACTGTTACTGAAAACCATGGTTCTGGCAAAGGAGTCTGCAGATGGTTTTTGCAGGGAGCAAGAGTCTCTTGTCATGAGGTTTGAATGCTTTTTTTCCCTCTGACCATCCCACCAGAAAGTTTGTGGAGGTGGAATATTTGTGACTTGCTTCAGAGAAACTGGTTAATACCTTGTGCAGCTGGTTTCCAGAAGTTTTCAGAGTGCTGCTTTTCTGTGAATGACTTCATATTTAGGACCAAAGGACCTGGGGGGAAAAAAACATGAAATGGTTATTGCTTTTAAGTTAATAAGTGTTTGTATTACACACAACATTTGCTTCATTTTTAATAATGATTAAATCATTAGTTTCTATGAGCATAGAGGACAAATGAAAAGTTCAAGTTTCCCTCTGTAAAATTGGAAACTCATCCTTTCTTGTATAATCCTTCTTATGCTCCAACTTCCTGGAGTCAGTACTGGCAAACACTTGAAGCAATGAGCATGCAAGCTGGATTGTTCTGCTTCAACTGAGCATGCACATACTTGATGATGTGCATTATTTAGTTGGTCTTTCATTTTTATACTGTCCAAACTGAGTCCTAAAGCTGCTTTAGTGAGGAGTACACATCCTGCTCTTTGAGGTCACATGCTCTGCTTTTGTAGGTTGTCATGCTGTTGGTCTTGTTTCATTTTCTTTTTGTAATGACAAATGTATTTTCTTGAAAGTTTTTTTATTTCTCCAATTAATTGTCTAAGGAGGAAGGGGAATCTTAAGATGTAACTGTCAGCACAACTGGGGTCAAGTCTGCATTATGTCATGTCCAGGAAGAAGACGCACTAAGTTGTTCAGATATCTTCTCAAAATTAGGATCATCTTGAAAGTTTCTCTGTCTTAAGTATATTAGCAATTGCACTTAAACTACTAGTTCAAATAGACCAACTTCCTGACATGCAGAAATTTCTCTTGCCCTTCTGTTTTTCCAAGTCCCATTTCACTGAAGCTTTCCTACCCCCATTTTTAGTTCTTTCTGGTTAGATATGTGGGAGATTTGCAATTGAGGAAGCTGCTGCGATTCTTAAGAGTGCCTGCGTACATCTTTCACTGTTTTGTCTCACTTTCATGTAAAAGTTTGACTTTGTTGTTTGCTCTGCAGGGAGAAGTGCCCTTCTAATGGATCTGTTAACCTAAGTACTTGAAGTGATTAAATGCCGTATGGGGTACCAACCCACTTAACTTAGAGGTCCTGATTCTGCAGTGTGCAAGATGCAGCTTAATCTCCAATGTGATGAATGTAGCTGGTGCAGTGTCACTTCTGTCGTGACTCTGTGGCATGGTGATCTCTTATGCAGCAAACTGAAACTTTTAATTACTGGGATTCTTCATTGGTTTAGCATTTATGTAGCATTGCTGCTTTTTGGACTAACTGCTATTTAGTTTTCAGTAGAAATCCAGGTCAGTTGCTTGGATAGATCAGAAGCTGGAAGGTTGTCTGGAAATATTACTTATGGACTTTGAGTTGGGATTGGTCATGTTGAGTTTTCAGGGTATAACATTACTGAATCTGTGCTTACACATGATCTTAAAGGTTGTGCCTGTTTCTCATTCTGTTTCGAACACAGCTTTGCTTTGCTAATATTTGAGTAGCAGATACAGCTTGTTTAAGTGCGGGAGGTAGTGGAGAGAAAAAAGCAGCATGAGGACTTTCTGACTTTGATTTTGACTGAATGCATAGGAAAGCTGTGTGCAGCTATAACACCATTCACAAGTGGTGCTCCCCAGGGCTTGGTACTGGGGCCTGTCCTCTTCAATATCTTTATTGATGAACTGAATGAAGGCATTGAGTGCACCCTCAGAAAGTTTTCAGATGACACCATGTTGGCAGGAAGTGTCGATCTGCCTGGGGGTGTCGAGGCCCTGCAGAGGGATCTGGACAGGCTGACTCGCTGGGCTGAAGCCAATGGATGAGGTTCAACAAGGCCGAGTGCTGGGTCCTGCACTTTGGTCACAGCAACCTTACAGGCTTAGGGCAAAGTGGCTGGAAGACTGTGTAGAGGAAACAGACCTGGGGGTATTGATTGGTGTTTAGTGAACATGAGCCAGCAGTGTGCCCAAGTGGCCAAGAAGGCCAGTGGCATCCTGGCTTGCATCAGAAATAGTGTGCCAGCAGGAGCAGGGAAGTGATTGTCCCACTGTATTCAGCACTGGTGAGGCCACACCTCAAGTACTTCAGTTTTGCGCCCCTACAAGAAAGACATGGACGCCTGGAGCATGTCCAGAGAAAGGCAATGGAGCTGCTGAGGAGTCTGGAGCACAAACCTCATGGGGAGCAGCTGAGGGAGCTGGGTTTGTTTAGTCTGGAGAAGTGGAGGCTCAGGGAGGCCTTCTTGCATTCTACAACTGCCTGAAAGGAGGTTGTGGTGAGGTGAGGATTGGCCTCTTTGCTCGCATAACTACAGATAGGACAAGAGGGAATGGCCTCAAGTTGCACTGGGGAGATTCAGACTGGGTGTTAGGAAATACTTCTCCAAAAGAATGGTCAGGCACTGGAACAGACTGCCCAGGGAGGTATTCAAGAAACATTTAGATGTTGCCCTGAGAGACATAGTTTAATGGGAAGTATTGGTGGTAGGTGGATGGTTGGACTTTTCTTTTCCAACCTTGGTGATTCTATGACAGCCCCAAAAGTAAGCATGGCTGCCTTATTTCAAATGTGTTTTCAGAATGGCAGGGGGTGAGATGCTGAAAAAAGTTTTGATCTGTAAGTAATGAAAATAAGGAAGTTATGCTTTAATGCTTGGGGTTTATCTTCAGTGTTTTCAAGCCTAATGCAGGCAGATAAACTGCAAGTAGATTATTGTTCTGCCTTTTACAGAGTGTAGCTGTATTCTGTGTAATAAGGGAGCCCAAACTAGGAATGAGTTTGGATATTAGCACGTGGTCCTTGTCTTATGTGAATGTGCAAGTGAAAATACTGTTTCTTGTAATATAGTGCAGAAAGTGCTGTTTACCTGATTTGCAGTGCTGTGTACTCAGGAAGCTTGCTACCTAGTGCACTACCTACCTTGGTGTATTCAAGGAGAAGTACCATTCTCACAGTGCCAAATAGCTTATGTACAACACTAGGACTTCACTGTTGCTCACCCACTCTCTACAGCTGTTTCATGTAAATGGAGGTTAAGGACCATGTAATTTGACAATGTTGTCTATTGTGCAGCTGAGTGCTGGTTTAGCTCTTAGGCACTTGGTCTAATACCCTTCTTATTGTCACGTTGATCTTTCCATCCCCTAAGAACACTCATTCCTGCACTTAACTGTACATGAACATGTAGTGCTGTGCCTCTTTGGACTGCAAATAGTCGTTCCTTTTTCAAGGAAATTATCGGTTTAACTTCTGGGGGCCCAGAAGTAGTTAAACACTGAGCAAGTACTTTGGAATCTGATAGTTCTGAGCTAAGTTGTTGGGAGAGTGGCCAAGAGTACGATTGTCATACAGCAAAGCAACTTGATTGGAGCGATATCACGTTAATACAGTGCAGTCTGAAGCCATCTGTCTTTTGCCAGATGTTGGCAGGCAGATCATACAAATGAGTGTGCCATCTACTTGTTTTTTTCCTTGCGTTTGTGTTTTGGTACAACATGCTAATGTTACAGTCGTTGTAATGGGGGTGTATGTGTGCAGGTTTTTTTAATGTAAAACTCCTGGATAGCCTTGAGTGGTAAAGCAGCACGAAATAGTAAGGAATATGTTAGTTTTATCTGTTAAAAGCGTTGGTTGCTCTTTGAAAGAGAAAATGTGGATTTATTTTGAGTTTGCATTTTTCATCTGAAGGCTTTTTGTTGAGATGTCAGTATTTTACATGTCAACATAGAAAAGCAAAACTTTGTTAGCTGTCAAAGGTAGAATTAACTTTTAGGTGGGTGTTGTAGAAACTAGTGACTCTGGAGAGGACATGCTTATTTGTTTGGGTTTTCAGAGTTGTAAGTCATTAACTAGTACGTTACCCCTGTGGAAGTACTTGTACAGCTCTCCTGTGTGTGAAGGAGAGAAGTAAACACCAGAGACTGTGTCCCTATCCAGCTGCTTAATTAGTCTCCCTGTCCTGTGTCTGGAAGCAACATGAGCATGCTTTAACAAAGGCAGATGTTAATTGTGTGGGCTTGGGTATCTTCCTAGCTGTAGGTGTGTGTTTATTTTAGCTGTAGATGTTTGCACACAATGTCAGGTGAGCATCTCAGTTTTAGCTAAATAAATGGCAGCGTAGGTTGGGAGGGAAAATATTTTGTGTAATCGTCTAGATTGTATTTCTTGTCTGTGGTTTCACAGCATTGTTTTTAAGTCTTCATTCTTGAAACTGTTAGTTTCTTAACCTTGGGCCATATTGATTTTATTGTAGCTATTTTCTGCCTCCGTAATACTTGAGATAAGTAGGTTACCGTAAGTCGAAGGAGTTGCAGCTGTCAGCAGTGCTGTGTTAACTGACACTATGAATGCTCTGTGCCTGCCAAAGTATGCAGTTGTAAGTGTGTCAGATTACAAGTGGTTCTAGTAAACATTTTATTTTGCATTTGGGGCTAATTAGAGACATAGATGCAGCCGGTCACCTCATTGATTGCTTAGGATGTTGTCTTTTTCCTAACAAATTGCTGGGTTTGCTGACATCTGTTTTGGAAAGTTTCTCCTCAAGTGTTTTTATACGTTTAGCTTAGAAGCTGTTAATATCCCATGTGAACAGCTGCTTCCTGAAGTGTTTGAAGTATGCTTGCCTACTTCTAATACCTTAAGCTGAAAGTCTGAGTCTAGTTTCCAGATCGCAGTGATACCAAGCAGCAATACTTCACTGCCACAGCTGATGTCATCCCCGGTTGTCTTTCTGCTGCAGTCGAGATGTCATTGTCCTGTATTTTCCTCTCCAGCATGGTGCAGATTCTGTCTTTCTTTTTCTCCTCATTGATGTCTAGCTACTTACAAGGAAGGAAGATGAATTCCTCTTTTCCCATTTTTCTGGTAGTCTTGAGAATTTTGGTTTTTTGAGTGTTTCTCTGTTGGTTATGAAGAAGGGAACCTTTCGCTTCCTCTTATCTGATTTATGCTTTCCCTGCTCATGGTTGTCCAGGTTGGTTAGTTTGTACTAGTAGCAGTGGGGTGTCTTAGATGTGCTTGAGAACCTGGCTCTCAAACTAGAAGGAAGTTGAAGGAGAATGCTCAGGAAAGTACAAGTTACAAATGGGAATGAAAGGAAATAGATGGGATCCTAGGGATTTGTTTTAATGATGTGGGAAATATTTCTTCTGTTTTGAATAGCAAATGACATTTTGCATTTACTGCTGCTTTGTTCCAGAGCAGCATCAACACAGATATTACAAAACACCAAGGCTATGTTGAGGAACTGAAAGCTGGTTAACTTTGTGTTCTCCCTGTAAAGCCTTTTTTGGGCTTAATTCTCAATAATGTCATATTTGCCTTGCCACTCCTGTTGCAATTGGTAAAAATACTGAATAAATGATCATGTAGGATCATATGAGAGCAAACAGTTCTGTCTTTCTTTGTCTTGTTCTTCTTGAGATGTCAGAGTTGGTACTGATCACAACATCATGTTCCCTTAGGGCAAATCATTATCCTGTAGGTGGAGGAACAAAGGAAGGTGAGGGATTTGCCCACAGTCACACAAGTCTGAACAAGAGATAAGGGCTGAGTTAAGAACTTCCTGTCTCTAAGATGGTTTCTTCCTCATTGCTGCTATAATATACCTTCATTGCTACAGACAAAATCATGAGGGGAATTCTCATATGCTAGGACTTCAGGAGATTTTATTCTAAATAATATACATATTCATCTTCCTTATAAACTTGCACATTACTTTAATAGATTTGCTCCTGTACTGCCTGGAAGCTTTCATGCACAAGTCTTGAAGAGATACATACTTACTGGACTGGTGTGATGCTTGGATTAATTATTGTACTGACTACTTCTGCTCTCAGTTTTTTACTTGTTTAGACTGTGATTTCCGTACGTGCATTTTGGCTAATGAATTGTTATTCTTGCAGCATTTTGCTGCTTTCCGTGTAAAAGAATAATTCTAAAAAATCAGTGATTAATATGACATATTCTTACATCTTTGCAGTTCCTGTAGGATGAAAAACTGCACGGGCTGTTACTTAAAAAGTGTGTTGCTAAACCACGCTTTTAGATTTTGATTAATTGCTAAGGGACTTGCGTAATTAAAGCAGCGCTTTGGAAAGACAAGCTGTGGACAAACAACTTAGGAGCTGATAGAGCTGCTAAATGTGCATAGACTTGGCCTGCGCTGTTTAAGAAGTAAGAGCCAAGTACTTGTTTGGATTGCAGTGATGTAAACAGAGATAATGATTTCTCTTAGTGTTTTGGCTTTGATTTCTAGGATAGAGAACAAACAGGTCATTAAAGAATATAAGGCACTTAGTCACCTTAAAAATGTAGAAGGGTCTGACTTGAGTGTGGTGTGTGTTTTGTGTAACAAAAAACTTAAAGCTTAAATGAAATTTGTCATGAGATTTGTGCTAGGCATTCGGTCAGTTCTGTGCATAAAAGATAGGAAAACAAACTTTCTTTTTAAAAAAAGAGAATAATTAAAGTAGTGATTGTAGATCACAGGACTGTGAAGGTTGCATTGAGCTCAGTAGGTTGGTCAGTAGTGAAACCTTCACCTTCAGTTTAAGTCGGTTATTGCTTACACAGAGTTTCTTGGCTTCATAAGAATTCATGAAACATCAGGGAGATCATTTATTATTCTCTGAATGAGAGATCCAGAGGTCCCTTAAGACTCTGAAGACAAATTTTTTTATTGTTAAGGCAATTGTATAAACAGTGTAACCATGCAAATGCTCATCAAAACAAGACGCTGCGTGCCGCATCTAATTTGGTCAAGTTCTTCAAATCTTCATTTGAATTTAAAGTATTACCTTGCCAGCTTTGTGCTTTCCTGAGATATGCCATTTAATTATCTTCATCAGACAGACTGTTTTACTTCATTGTTTTGGCTTGCTGAGTTATTAAACTGACACTGGATTACATAGCTGCTTCTGTAAGATGAGATTTGTGTTGAAGGGTATGTTTGGGTGTGGGCAGTAGATTGGTCATAGCATTCTCATTTTTAGGGACTAACCCAAAATCTGCATGCTTCCAGATTGCACCATGAATAACTGTCTTGTTTGGAGTTACTGCTGTTGAATGCTTTTCTCTTGAAACACAGTAGATAGATGAGGGACATTAAATGCCTTTGATAATTCTAACTCTGATAGTTAGACTTCTGTTGCCATTGCTGCTTAGATAGTTTAAAATGTTCCAGCTGCTCAACTACTTGGAAGTTTCAACCCTTCTTTCTAACTTATCACATGTCACAGCTGGAGGTCTGAGAGTGTTGTTGGATAATGAATCCCAAGCATAAGGTAAGAAAATTGAGGTAACGGTCTTAATAATAAAGATGTTTGGTGTGCCTATGAGGGTGTTCTCAAGAATACAGCATGTGCCAGATCGAGCTTTAAGGTGCCAAGGAAAACCATTACTTAAAAGACATCAGAGTCCCATTTACTGGTGTTAGCAAGGAGCAACTCAAATGTGTTGCTGTTTATTGATCCCCTCTCCTTCATGGTCCAGGTATTTCTGTATCTGCTGCTGAGAGCTGAAATGCACACTGGTATTTGTAGACACCTGAAGAAGAGAACGAGGAATCCTTATACTGATAGCTTTAAGTATTCATATTTAAATATCTAAACAATTTCATTGAGTTAGTCTAGTCTGATCATGCTTATGTATGAAAAGTGATCAATGAGCTCACTGTAAAAATGGTGCAAGACTCAAGGTTCATCCAGCAGCGAAGAGGTCTGAATTTCATTGTGCTGGCTTGGTGTGCTTATGATGCCATAAAAAAAACCCAACACTGTAAACAAGAGAATCTCATGTGATACCTGCCCTGGTCTGAAATGTTCTTAGTGCTGTGAGTTGCTTACTTTCTGCATGGCCTGGTGACTCTTTGGTTTCTGATGCAGCAAAAGGTTGTACTTCTCCAAAATGCCATAAAATGACATTTTTCTGAAGCTGGGAACCTTATGCTCTGCCTTGTTTCTGTTTCATTTGTGTAAATTTGTGGTATTCAGTGGGTGAATTATTCAACTGCATGGTAGTGGATCCATTGGCTAACTTAGTCTCCTTTGGATTCTTCTGCTTACATATTTATAACAGAGTTAAAATAGTGATTTCAAGGAAAATGGAAAACAAACTACAGAGCAAATGGGAGAGGAGCTTTCTGTATGCTAACCATTCAGTATGAAAGTGGAGTTTGGTTCCAGAACAGTTGTGATGGCTGTGCACTGTATGTTCAATGCATCTGTATCCAGTAATTTAACCATTTGGTATCTGTACTTTATTCATCTGCTTGCTTACTATTTTGGAATTCAAAACAAATTGAAAAGAAAATCAGTGAAGAAATGCACTGGTCAGGAGAGATTAAGAAAAAGCTTTTCCATTTGTAGGAGAGAGGAGTGCTGTTCAAAGTAATGTTTCTCGTGCTACCAGATGTTGGCAATGAGGTTTTTTCATCAATGTCTTGGAGATTTTCAGCAGCTCCGTTGTGAAAAGTCGAACAGGAAGCACATCCTGCCTGAAAGCATCACCTCACTTGCATCTTGAGTAACAGGATACATCTAGCCTAGTAAGGTTTGAGAGTCACGAGGTTCAGTGGCGCCGTGAAAGGGAATTGAGCTAATTCTTCTGTCTTAGGTTACACAGTTGGCATAATCGTGTATAGAAATGTTTAGTCAACAGTCTTGACCTTGAACAAATGAAACACAGCTCAGGTTGTTTAATAGGGTTCTGTTGTGTGAGTTTGTATTTGTGCTTTAAGGTTACTGTTTGGAAAGGGAAGCGCTGATGTGAGTTTTTTTGTCTCTTGGAAAGAAATCTCCTTTTGCTCTTGCAAACAGTTGTCACTGTGTTTTTTGGCTTCAGAAATGGTGGTGATGTTGCTTGAACTTGTATGGTTTTTACTCCAGAGCTGTTTTACATCAGCTAGAGAGATTCTAAAAGTGAATAGCTAGTAAAGAAAGCTATTGTGAGTAATGCAATGCACTGTGAATGAGAAATTCAGCAACAGTACTTGACAGAACGTGCTAGTTTTGCGTATACTCACTTTAAAAATGCTAACCTGCTGTGTAAAGGGAAAACATGCTTATTTGAGTGTCCTGGCATATACAAAAACTTCATGCGTGAAGCAGGAAAGACTTTGAGGAGAAAAGACAGAATGATTGGATTACTGTACATCTCAAAAGTAAAAATAACCTGAAGATCTATGCATCACTTGGAAATAGCATTGTTCCCTGGCTGAAAGGAGATTCTGTGAAGGCTGAGCCAACTGTTGTACAGTCTGTATACACAAAACCACCTAAACTTACTCTATGTTGAAGATTTTTCCATTCCCCAGCAGTGCTGGGAGCAGGCTGGATTAGTCTCTTGAAACATTAAAAACATGAATTGTTTCTGTGAGAGGAAAGCTCTTGATCTTTTGCAATGAGATAGAGGGAAAAGGAAGAACAAACCCCTTCAGTACTCTGACCTTTGTTGTATCTAGGTCGTGATAGCTTTTGATTAAAAAATGTTTCAAGTGTCTGCATGATGGTGTAGCTCTAGAGCTTTAAGAGCTGACTTTTGCAGTGAATGAAGCTCGATGGATTGTGACTTGTTGCCAGTTCTTACCCTATTATTTCCTGCTTTCAGTTTCTGTTAGTATAGATAATGGACCCATTGAGTACTGTCAGTGTGATTTCAGAATCTGTAGCTGAAAATAAGTGCAAAGTGTTCTAATCTTCACAATCAATTAACTGCACTGTTGGTGGTCTACTAGTCATGTTCTCATCCTTACTAAGGGAACAAGCGTTAGTTGACTTAAATATTAGGATCTGTTAATGCAGTCTAAATGTACGAGGTTTTCCTTTCAGTGAATAGGAAGAGGAGGTGATAAGATAGTATTATAAAGCAACAGAGTGGTTGTGACTAATTCTCAGACTGCTGGGTTCTCAGACAGTATTGAGATGTGGAGAGGCTTTCCTTTTAATTTCGTCTTTTAATGAAAGAGACAGGCTTTTACCCTAAGACATTGTTTTGTCTTGGGTGAACAAGATGTTGTGTGAAATACCAATACTTACCTTATTTTTATTTTTTTAATGTTTTTCTGAACTTAAGTTTAGTGAGCTATTTCATATAGTTTCATCTTCCTCAAGCTTGACAGCATATCACAGAAAATGCAAGTGCTTCTCTTCTGGGAGCTGTGTTCAATTATCATAATTTACAAAATCATCTGCATTAGGAAACTGTTTTTTCTTCTTTTCTTTGTTTCTATGGAAAAATAGCAGAGGCAGTCAGAAGTCAGCACAAAATTCATGCCCTCATTAAAGGAATTGGTGGTGGCTGGCAAGTCACCTGGATGCTCTGAGAAGCATTGCGGTGGAGCAGCATGATCATCTTTAATGCAGAATGCTGAGCTTTGTTCCTTTGCTGTAGGCTAGATCAAAGCTGGAAGTATCTCAGTCAGCTGTCAGATGAAATGTGCTAAAATCTAGAACTTCGACGTTACACTGAAATTTGGAAGTTGTCTGTAGTGATGTAGTTGACGAGCCAGCAGAGAGCTGCGGGACTGCAGCTAACTGGAGCAGGTTTGCTCCATATAGAAAAAAATATTCTCAAGTCTGTATCGCCTCATTAAACTGGAAGAGTTTTAATGCTGGGTTGGCAGAGTAAATATCTGAAGAAAGTCTTTTTGTGTATGGGAAGCTCTCACAAAGCAGTCGCACTGCCAGCTGTAGCAAGAAAAATGACATCCACTGAGCTCTGTGGAGGCTGCCTATTAGCAGGCCAATTAATAGCTGCTTGCTCACACACAAACACATGCTTGCCTCTGACTCATTTTGCTTAAAGGATTTTTCCTTGAGAGAAGGATGCCTGATGGAAGAGGGAGAGGAGGTTTTGCAGAGGAGAGGGTTTTCAAACATTAACAAACAGTTGCAGTAGTCCATCTTGACATTAAATCAGTCTTCCAAGCCAGGAGTGAAGGCAGCGTTAGAGAGGTGGTCGCTGAACACTCCTATCAGGGCTTTTTTGATGAAGCTGTAATTTCTTTCGTGGGAAGAAATTGTCTGGCTTTAGGAATACTTCCTTGGATTTAAAAGAAGAAAGATTCCAGTCTGGGGCTGCTGTTTTTAATGTTCCTCTGCATTCTACCCCTCTACCTTCTTACTTGCTTCCTATTGTGCTGCAAGGGGTTGGTTCTGTTATTTCTGAGCTTGCTGTTGTTGTATAGCACTTAGGTTTGTTCAGAATTACTTTTTTTTTTTATGTAGCAGCAAGCCTTTGCTACTTGCTTTAAAGAGAGAGTGGAAATGGCGTGGTGAAATCTGAGTGTGAGAACTTCACTGAAGATAAGGATTTGTTGCTGCTTGATGATTGGGGAAAAAAAGCACCTCTTAGAGTCACTGGATGTGTGGGTTTTGTGTTATGACTGCACACTATCAGTTCTGCTCTTTGTTTCAGATGGGTAAAAAGTGAAATTCTTTGTGCATGTGGCACATGACTTTGTTACATATCTGTTTCTCTTTTTCCAGGAAGAACACCAGATTGTTTTATTCTGGTTTAGCACCTGTGTGTGTCTGGTGTGTTATTTTAATGCTGGACTGCAGTTGGTGCTGGGAGAAATTATATCCTAGAACACCTGCTCATAGGTAGAGGTATCAGTGCCATTACTGTATCAGGGTACTTATGGCAGATCTTCTGTGACCGGGGTATGATAATGTGATAATGTCCTGTGGGCTTCCCCCGTGCAGCTCAGTTTGTAATTCATGCCTGCTATTTTTGTGCTGCTGCTTTAAGAAACAGATGGTGGTTTGGAGAAAGGAGTGCTTCTGGTCTGAACTACCCATGGAGTTCAGAGGGTGTAACACAGTGGGAATTCGTGTGGGCAGGACAGAAAGCAGCTATAGTGGGTCCCTTTGAATGCGTTGTCTCATGCACTTGAGAAATGCTGAACTCAAAATGTGTGTGTAGAAGATTATTTTAAGGGCGTGGAGCTACTTTTGCTCTTGGTTCTAGGAATGCTGAGCTCTTGGGCTTGCAGATGACCTCTGTCAACTTCTCTTTCAGTTGGGGCTATGTCTCAGAGCCTTGTGCTGAGACTTGTGGAATGTATTTTACTAGGAATATATGCAATATATATATGTGTACTTGTGTATGTATATAAATATATGTTTAAGTTAATACATAAAAATGCTGGCATCTAATGTTTTGGAACAGGCTGTCCAGAGAGGTTGTGAATGCCCCATCCCTAGAGGTGTTCAAAGCCAGATTGGATGGGGCCCTGGGCCTGGTCTGGTATTAAATGGGGAGGTTGGTGACCCTGCATGTGGCAGGGGGTTTGGAGATGCGTGATCCTTGAGGTCCCTTCCAACCCTGGCCATTCTGTGATTCCTTATTCACCAGGAAGGGCACTTTACAGTGCTCCCCAGCAAATGAGCGTGCACAGGTGGCATGGCTTCAGTTGATGGCCATGCAGCCCCTGAGGTCATTGTTTGGCACCTTCCCAGCAGCTTGGCAGCTGCTGCTGGGCTCAGGGCAAAGGTGGCTCAGTGAGTAAGATGGACCAGGACAGTGAAAGCTGGATGACCTCTGATCTTTTCTCCACAAGTACCACGTGCAGTATGAGGTATATTCCAGCTGTTGCAGGATTGCTTCTGTCAGTAGAAAACAGAAAGTTTGTGTGATAATATTCCCATTATTCTCTCATTTAGAGATTACTGAGGGAATTACAGTCAGTGGCTTCCTGGTCCTGTGGAGGCTGTGATAAAAAGTGTGCTGTAGCAAAAATTCTTCATAAGGCCTGAAAGATTTGTGGTAGATTTCTGTTAGCATGCAGCTTCTCAACATCACATAGTGTTTAGAATCTGAAAGAAAAAATTCCAAAGTTCAAGCTCTGAACTATTTTAAGTGTTTCAACCACAAACAGGTGTTAATTTTATTATCGTAAAGAACTAAATAGTGTTCTCTACATAAACAGAAGTACTGTTTTGTTTGCTTTCAATCTACAACACCCCCAAGAGTACCTGCACAACTACATCTATACTGACTATTCAAAGGGAGTAATCCTGCAGAGGAAGGACTTCCCTCACTGCAGGAATGAAGCAGTTCCTGATACTGACAGGATATTGATACTGTAGTTATCCTAATGGGATGCCAGTGAATGCACATTGCCACAGAGCACAGGGAGAGCAGAAATTCAGCAGGATGGAGAAGAGGCCTTCGTGTGTCAGGATCACAGAAGTACTCTCTGAACTCCTAGAATGTGCTGTGCTTGTCTTTAACACTATGAGAAGATATGATCAAAACTGAGCAGCAAGGAAAGACTTGATATTGGTTCATTTATGGCAAGATAGGATTTCTTCAGTTTTTGGGAAAATAACATGTCTAGATGCTGCTTAATGCTTACTGAAAAAGGACCCTTTCCACTGCTCTGTATGTGCATGTAGGCAGTGAGAGCTGGCTTCTTGTGATGTCATGGTTTTTTGTGGAGAAGCAATTATGTTTTCTTCGTGTTTTGTGTCCTGTTTTTTTGGGAGACTGGCTTTGGTGTCTTTGCTGCAGCTCAGGAAGCTATAGAGTTCAGGGTTGTTGTTGGTTTTAGTTGTAGTTTTTCCAGTGAAGGATGGTTTTTGCTAACACAGCATGAGTTCAGTGCATTTACGCTTACTGCTGCTGTTTGTTATGGGGTTGCAGGGAAGCTTCTTACTTAGAGCCTACCTGCAGGGCATTCATACTGAGTATGAATTCATACTGAGGGTATTCATATTTTGAGTAGGTTCATAGCCCCTGAAATGATTCCTTCTTATATATATGGCTTTCAAATTACAGTGCTGAGAAGGCTATGCAGTACTAGAAGGTGCATAAGTTTGGAAAGAAGGCATCTCTGGCTGCTGGTCAGCCTGATTTCGGTAGGTACTGGTGACATCTAGGTGACCAGGGCTCCTGAATTAGAGAGCATACATGTAGACAAAGTGATTGGGTGAGATGATGAAAGTAGTGCTTAAGGCAGAAGTTGTTAATTCACAACACAAATGAATGCACCTAAATTATTAAATTACTTCTGTATTGTATGTTAGATTATCTGAAAATCAGAAAAAAACCTGTGTGGGTATTTTTTAAGCATATTGACCTGTGGCTGGTTTGCCATTTTGCTACAGAGGGAGAAAAGAGCTTACATGTGTTTGTGGTTGGATGACAGGAAAATCACTTGCACTTCAGTCTGTTGGTTGAGCCTTGTAGATGGAGGGGCACATAGCCATCTTGTAGGCCAGCGTCATGCAAGGCTGCGAGCAGAACTTGCTTCAAAATAGAAATGAACCATCCTTTAGTTCTTTCAGCTTCATTAGGAACAACTTTGTATCCAAACTAGAAAGCTGGCTCTGGAACTATGTCTGGTTCTACCATTCCTGGTTCGACATTCCAGGTGTGGGGTGTGATTACTGCCCATTACAATGTATATACTCTCCTTCTGCTGGTGACCTTCTGTTCCAATTGTCTGAGATTTGAAGTATGTCATCTGATAGTGAACCAGTTGCAGGTACACTAGGTGATAGGATATGTTTTAACAGAATAGTAAGAAAAAAAATAAATCTTTTTTCACTCTTGTTGTCTGTATATCCAAAATGAACATAGATTTGTTTGGAATATTTTTCTTGGTATTCCTTTAGTTTGTCTTCTTAGAACTGTTAACAGTCTGAAAGATTATAATAATTGTGGAAGATTCTTCAACATTACTGTATCAAAGCAAGCAAAGGAAGATACTTTGATTCCAACAGCTACAGTTTCCTTGTTGAAGTATCGAGAATGTGACAGAGTGAAACATAAGTAAAAAATTGGGACCAATGAAACTTAAAATACGCATGGAAAAAAAGTAAGAAACTCTTAACCAGAAAATGTAGCTGTTATAAAATTATTATTTTTTTTAGTTGATTTCAAGCTTTGTTGATCAGCTTCTTAGTAAGATATCCTGAAGTAGATATTGCTATCTGAAATGATTTACTGACAAGTAAAAGAAATGGCTTGCCACAGTAAAATACTGTAAAGGCTAAGGGTGGTAGTGTGTGTATAATTGTGTTACCAAACTTGGGGATGGTTTGAGCGCATACTCAATTTGCTAGGTTGTTGTATTTTGTCATTGTGTCATTTTAGTCAGTATTTAAACAGAGTATTTAAACAGATTTAAACAGGAAACTTTGCTGTTCTTGAAAAAGTCAGGATTCAAAATTGTCTCCTTTTGATGCAAAGACCTCAGAGACAGCCAAGCTGTTGCTGGTTGCCTAGTTAGTGAATTTGTGCTAGTCAACTGGTTCCTGCACACCTGCCTTGAGACCAGTCATGGCACATGGTGGTACTTCTCATCTGTGAGGAGAATGGGAGGAATCCATGGGGATCTTGGGACTTGACTGTGTCTTACAGCGGGTAAACAACTGAATTTAGTTTTGTGATTTGATTTATTTTTTTAATATGTTGTGTTATGAGAAACTGAGTTCATTTTCTCTCTTCACTGACATTAGATAGTACCTTCTTTTTCCAGCTTCTAAAAATGCTGGTGAAATGCCAGCTGCTGTGCTGACCTACACGTGGAAATGTAGCTCTGCCCAGCCTCCATCTGTGGGCCTTGGGGCAAAGCAACTGCTCATCATTTTTGGTTGTTTCCATACAACTTTTGACAAGGGTGCCTATCTGGCTTCTCCTCCAAATAATGTAGTTTAATGAGGTTTTTATAGCACTGTTGTTTGCTTCTTTTGGTGCTTTCAGTGACAAGTTTAACAAGAAACTATTGAAAAGATTGAAAGCTTAATGCTTCAGGGTTGTGTTTGGTAAAGGTTGCTAAAATGTTGATGACAAATATCCTATAAATATTTATAAACCTATTTAAGCTTTGTTCAGGGTTGATCTCTTTATCAAAGAGCCCAGTGGCATTTTATAGTGGAGATAGCTTTTACTAATGGAAAACCTTTCAAGGTCACACATTACTCCTTTGCAGAATGGGAATAGTTCTGCTTTCTCCGTAACTGCTTCAGAGTTTAAGTATTAGTTAATATTGCCACCTAACGGCAAGAAGAACCCTTGTATGAGACTTTTTCACTACTCTTTTTACCCAATTGTGACTGATGCAACTGATGGTTGCATGAAAACAGGTGCCAGAGAAATTTGAAATTCAGCATTTTGGCCTTGTCCCGCTGCTAGACACAGAATATTGAGACTGATTTTAAAAGGCTATAAAGCTGGTTAAAAAGACAAGAAGTGATTGTCTTCCAATAGTTAGAATGTTGTGCTTTACCTAGGTATTTTTTATATTGTTGCTCAAGTAATTGTGCTTTATGTAGGAGTCTTTTTTGAGAGGATACTGCTAAAATCTTCCAGTCTTCACAGTATGCATGCCACATTATTTAATCCTCAAAGCTGATGGCATTCCCTGTGGAATTTCTTCAGCCCCACCAGGGTCTGGCTTTAGAACTGGAGTAAATCAAGGGCACCTGTCAGTGTTCTGGGAGTACCCTGTGTCAGTCAGCTCTAGCTGAAGTGTAGCAAGTTTTGTAGAATTTAGGTTGCTGTATTGAAACTGGTGCCAACTCTCTTTTGACAGCACAATATCCCTGCTAGCTAACTGAGCAATTAATTTTCAAGTGTTTTTTCCTGAAGAAAGCATCCTGACACAACTTCCTTCAACTGTAAATTCTAACGTGCACATCAGTTCGAGCACATGAGACCTGTATCAGATGAGGCACATTATGCTTGATAAATGCTGGTTGCAAATTATATCATGAAACTTGAAGTGCTTCATGCATTCCAGTGGGCTACCTGATTATCAGAGTAGTTAATCCTTTACTTCACGTACTTCTGTCCTGATTATATAGCTTAGTTTTTGCACGAATTAAGTTCTTATGGCAATAGTTGGCTTACCATCAGACAGCAGTTAAATAAGGAAAGCATGGACTGCCCGGGGGCAGAGTTCTTTAAGCTGTGGGAAAGCTCTTTGTGAACCTCCAAGCGATGTGAATGCAGTCTGCTGGAGACCTTGACCAGTAGTTCAGATGAATTGAAAACAGATAAAAGAGAAGAGTATGGGTTTTAAATTTTTTTCCCCTTGGCTTGCTGCCTGAACATTTAGGAGTGTTTTCTGTGTAGACTGTATCACTCAGCTTGAGTGAGTAATTAATATTTGCATGTTTCTACCAGTAAAGAGGGAAAAGAAAAATGATAATGAAAAGCTTGGAGGTGGGCTTAAGTGTATGCCTTGTGGTTCATGTGGTTGAACTGAGAAGTTGGCTCCTGATTGTACTGGTTAGGGGAACACAATTCTTATCTGCACATTTAACAAGTATTTAAATAAAATAATAATAATAAAAAACCTTACTTTGCTTGCAGCAAAGTGATTTCAGGGTGTCTCATCTTCAGTCTATGCTGAGATGATGTGTGACGTAAAAGTCATGAAAGATACTCAGTTACTTATTTTACATTTTACTATTGTATTCTTTATACTTTAAAATGTAGGTATAAGAAATGAATACTAAAGTTCAGGTTCTGGAGGATTTAGAAACTGTGATGGTAGGGAGGATATCTTTGCTTTATTCAGGTTTTTGGGTGACTGAAAACATTGTGGGTTTGATACCTGAATGCATAGAGTTCATACTAGGCTTTTGCATTTATTTGAATATGGAAGTACTTTTCAGATATTTTTATTTAATGCTGTAGCATAATTCCAAGATCCTTATGCTTTTGTCAAGAATGCTTAACGTAGGAGAAATGGACTCAGATGTCAAACCTTAGTAATTTTGTCCGTGTTTTTAACTCCTCACTCCATGACTGACACACTCTTCCTTTTTCATTGTCTTAGAAAAAGAGAATAACTCAGCTTCATTGGCTTGTAACTGTTGTTTTTTTTTTTCCAGGTGGCTTCTCAACTGTGTTTCTGGTACGTACCCATGGTGGGATACGTTGTGCACTCAAACGAATGTATGTTAATAATGTTCCAGATCTCAACGTATGCAAGAGAGAAATTACTATTATGGTAAGAAATGAATTAATTGTAACTAGAGAATGTGTTTGTTTATAGTACACATATCAAATGTCTTTTAATGACAATCCCTTCTTGACTATCTTTTCACTTTTTTTGTACAGTAGTACCTTACATAAGCTCATGCTGAGCGTAGAGTTAGTGTGTGATTAATTTCTAAAGCAATTATAAGGAAAATACAATTTTGCAGTCATCAATTTGATCAGTAATTTTGCTTCCCAATAAAAAAAAAATGGTCTTTTCCATTTCTTTAGTGATAACAAATTCTAGAGCCCTCTGCTGGCCACAGTTCTGTTAACTGAATTATACTGCCTGTTCTTATACAAGGTGTTACCTCTGCTAGGCGCAAACACGTTCTTGTAGTTGCTATCCACTATGGAGGAGGTAACAGATATGGGTGTAGCTCAAAACTTTGAACTCAATGACATAATCACAGGTTCTATTGTTTCTGAGCTGCTGACTAAGAAACTGAGAAAGCAGAAGGCTTTATCGGATGTGCTTGGGTTTATGATGTCAGGGCGCGAGAAAATCAGTTATATTGCCTTCTAGCGGATACTGTGAAGGTAATTTATCTCCATTTCTGTATGCTTCTAGTTTAAACGTGTTACAGTCATAGAAGCACCTGTTTAATCATCTAACATAAGAAGTTCTTTTATGTTTGCTATAAATGGGCAGAAACAGCACTGCAGACAACAACACCAATATTGTCAGATATGAAATATGAATTTGCTTAATTGCAACTTGCAAAATGGCTCTTAAAAGTTGGTGTGGATTTTGTTGTTGTCTTTTTTTCTTAGGGACATCTTTGATTGCTTGTGTGTTTTTAACTTGATAGTAGTTCAGGGTGTAAATGTTGTGACTTGCTTCCAGCTGTGTATGGTTGTGGGTTTTTTTTTTGTTATTATCAGGACAGTATTCTTCAGCATAGGTATTTCTTCATTTTTAGTATTGAGATTGGGAATTTCCCTTAAAATGAACACGAGTAGCATGATTCTTCCCCCTCTCTCCCCTCTGTATCTAGACTGTAGTTATTACTACATAATAATGTTCCTGAATGCAGCACTGAGGATGTTTGCATTGGTGAACAAATAGCATAAATGTTCTTGATTGAATTGTAGATGCATTGAATTTGGTATATGGCAGTCTCTGACTTTGCAGTCAGTGATGAACTTACATTCAGTTTTGAGTATTTTGTAAAGTTTAGTGCATATGGGACCTGGGCTCACTTTAAAATCATAAGTGGTTCTAATGAAAACGCTTGTACTTATTTGTTAAAATTTTTCTATGCTAAAATGTAATGTATATTTTCTTTTTCAGAAAGAGTTATCTGGGCACAAGAATATTGTGAGCTATTTGGATTGTGCTGTTAACTGTGTAAGTGATAATGTTTGGGAGGTCCTCATTCTCATGGAGTATTGTCGAGGTAAGAGATGACTCTTCTGGTTTCAGAGGAAATGGATAGGCAGTGTATGTTTTGATCACCTGGGATTTTTACCTGGTAGAGTACTTTAATTCAAAAAGATAGCCTGTGTATCTCAAAGCTGGAATCCATTCGTTTTAGCTTGTGTTGGTAGTTAGGCATTGAGTTGCTGAAGCCCGAGAAAATGCAAAAGTCAATTTCACGTAGCTTAGTTAAATATAATTAGGAGTAGGGAAATTACTTCAAGTAGAAATTGAAATAGTTCTGCTCTACTGTTTGATTAAACATGTAGCTAATGTTTTCCAATCCTTCCTATCAAAATACTTTTGGCAACTGCTCTGCCTCCTATTTTTTGGTTTTGATCGTTATAGCAAAGTTTCTTTAATTTTAACCTGACAGGTGACTTGTTTTAAGTGAACATAATATAATTAGTATTTATGATTCTGGGCATGAAAATAATAGTTCTGTGTCCTGTTTCATAATATAGCTGTTCCAAACAATTTGTGAAACCATACTGTTATTGACTTTCCTCACTCCCCACCACACATACCTACTAGAATAAACTTGTCCATGAGTTGTCAGAGTGAATGTTTCTGCCCTTTCTATGGGAGCTCTTGAGACTGTATCAGCAGTTCTCTTTTCTTACTTATAATAGTAAATACTGGAGAAATACCTCTACTACTTTAGTTCATGGGAGCCAGTTCCTCAGTGTTCAGCTTATGCAACTGAGTTGGATTTTTCTGAACTTGGTGTTATGGATAGCTTATTGGCATGTGGAGCTTTTGTTCAGACTCACTTCTACACTTTGCTTCTAGATTTGAGTTCTGACTATTATTTTGAAGCCACAGGAGTGTAAACCATCACATGACTGGATGGTGTTTTCTTGTTGAAAGCTTCTGTGTTTAGGAGGAGCACTCTCCAAGACCCCATAGATCTGTTAGTGTTAAATGAGCATTATGATAGGAAGATACTTGTGAAATTACTTCAAGAAATAGGGAAATAATGTTTCCTGATCTTAAAAAGAAAACTGTGAAAGGGTTATATAAGGTCTTTAGAGTGGATTATACCCTTTTTTTTCCTTAGTCTCTCAGAAAGACAAAGAAATGTCTAGATTATGAGTTAATTTGAACTCTGTTGGCTGACAGCACTTTGACTGTGGATCTAAATGCAAAAGGCACTTCTGCGGGAGCATCTTTGTGTTATGGATGATTCTTTCTGTCTCCAACAATTTGATAAAAGAGTTTCAGTTGGCGATGTTTTTGTTTGAGACAGTAACCTTTCTGCCTAGGAAACAGTTTGGATGGGTTGTTTTTTGTTTTTTAATTGGTGACATGAGAAAGCTGAATTGCATGTTGTGGGCTATTTGTGTGTGAGAAAAAATAATACTTCTGTACATAATGAGAATTATTAGAGGGTAAATAAAATTCTTTGCTGCTTTTTCAGCTGGGCAAGTTGTGAATCAGATGAATCAGCGCCTGCAGACGGGTTTTACGGAGTCAGAAGTAATGAGAATATTTTGTGATACCTGTGAAGCTGTTGCTCGGCTGCATCAGTGCAAAACTCCTATAGTTCACCGAGATTTAAAGGTATGAACCTGATACCTAGAAACACCTGGGTAAAAGGCAGTGGTGTACTCAAAAATGATTGGAAGTGCAGGAGCTATTTCATTAAGGCTGACTTGTAGTTAGAGAAGCACTTGTAAATAGTGAAACTGAAAGACAAGATCACTTACTGCTAATGCTGTGTTTATTGATTGCTTTTCTGGTAACTTCCTTATTCGCGTGTGAGGGCAAGAATGCATAGTAACAGTTACATTGGAAATCAATGCCATTATTTTAATCTAACATTGCTGTTTGTGTTAACTTCCTTTCAAGGTGGAGAATATATTGCTAAATGACAGTGGAAATTATGTTCTCTGTGATTTTGGCAGTGCTACAAACAAATTCCTTAATCCTCAAAAAGATGGTGTTAATGTGGTTGAAGAAGAAATTAAAAAGTAAGTTCACATTTAAGTGGCCTCAATAACCAGTGGTTGTGCTGTGAGACAGCTGAGTGTTATGATGTATTAGATGAAGACCTCTGGGTAGTGTATGCTTACCTTACTGATAAGGATTTTAATATAACTGTTCAAGATGAAGAAATTCAAGTTGATGTGAATATAGTTCCATTTTTTTTTACTGTCTACTAATGTTGCTTTTTCTATTTATTTACATGCTATTTTTGCAAAACATACTCACATGGAATAAAACTTGAAGGAAGCATGTGACTTTGAAATGAAATGGCTGATAAATGTATGCTTGGCTGCTGGCCATTTTAGGAGTTAAAATTTTAACTTCTGTGTTAGTGTGGCTAACTGTAAAAGTCTGAAGGAGAAAAGAAGTGCTATAAATTAGCATTCGAGTGAACTTACGTACAGTCGTAGTTATGGAATGTTGTCTGTGTCCTTTCTTCAGAGACTGGTCAGAAAATTGTTTTAACTTTGTTGCAAACACACTCCTGAGAACATGTTTAGTTTGGTTCACTTCAGGCTATCTGCTGCAGAGAAATAAACACAGATTACTTGTTCTCAAGTGACCAAGTGATACATATGTATGTTCTTCAGTCTCTACAGAGTACTTTGCAGGTTTTGCAATGATTTCGTCAAACTTTTTTTTTAAAGTATAGAATCATATAATATCCCATGTGATGGGGATATATGTGATGATTGTACTCCGTACTGCATGTTTCAATATAAGATGAAGAAGACCCTTTTAGAGCTCAGAATCTTTGCGATGACTGCTTACTGCAGTGTTACAGCAGAGCAACTCTTTGTTACTGAAGCACATGTACAAGGGAGTTAATGTGAAGAGCACATTTTATCTGACTTTAAATTGTCATCCATAACAGTAAATATTATGTTACTTTTCCAAGCCTTCTGTGATTTTGTAAACACAGTAAATTACTTGCATAAAACAATTTCTGGTGTGTATTAGACACCTGTTTCTGTGAATGGTACGTGTGTGGCAGATGCAAGAAAAGGCTCTTTTGATTCTGAGGCATGCTTTTCATCTGTTCTCTTGTGCATTTAGGTATACGACACTATCGTACAGAGCTCCTGAAATGGTCAATCTTTATGGAGGGAAATCAATTACTACCAAGGCAGATATCTGGGTAAGCAAAAAATCAGATTCTGTGAAATATGGAACTAATTAAGAGATGGAGAAGCTAACTAGAAGTAATGTAGATAAACTGAAAAGCTAATTATTTAAAGTGGAAATATACAATGCAAGTATATAATGCAGAGTATAGTAATGGTATCTGTGGTAGTTAAGTCTCATGTAAATAAATTGAATACAATATGTGACGAGCCTGTTAAGGGAGAGGTAAAGTAGACTCTTTCCATTTTGTTGGCTCAGATTGCTGCCTGAATGTCACCAATGATTTCTCATAGAAATTTGCTCACAGCACAACAAGGAAATGTGTTTTTGTTAGACAATGTGCCGTTACAGTGAAGTAAATGAAGACTAAATTCAGCAAAAACACTAGTGGTATCCCTGAGCGATGCCAGAGTGTGAATGTAGCCCTTAGGTTAGGCTCTAGATTTGGTAGCTTGTTGTCTGACACACAAGTCAGTGGGAAAGAAGGCCCTTTTAGAGCTGCATTGTATACCAGCTTGTCACATCAACCCTGGTTCATAATGCAGCTGCTACATAACACTGTAAGCATCAGCTGTAGCTAGGATGCAATTAGTTTCTTGTTGGTGCTTCTTTATTGTGTAAATGGCTTGCTCTCATCCTTTTATGGGGCCTGTATTTGTTTTTACAGGCACTTGGCTGTTTGCTGTATAAGCTTTGTTTCTTTTCACTTCCCTTTGGAGAAAGTCAAGTTGCTATTTGTGATGGAAGTTTTACTATTCCGGACAATTCCCGATACACTCACAGTATACACTGTTTGATAAGTAAGTATTGGGCAGCACAGCAATTCTCTGGTCTTGTAAATAAAATGAAACACAAACAATGCTAGTGATGTAGATGAGTGACTTGGATAGATGGTGCATACTGGCTTGGATCTTGCATAACCCTAGAGAATTCTAATACTATTCATGTTTTTTGTTGTGTATTTGAAGTTAGTACTTCTGTTATCTATCCTTTCTGCAGCTGATATTCAAAATATAAAAACAGCGTGCATCCTTGTTAATCATATTTGACCCTGGAAGCTATTTGACTTGACAAAAAGCATTAAAAAAAAAAAAAAAGTAATCATTCTTTTTGGAGTAAGCCTTGTTGGTAAAGTTAGTTGAATGAATGCGTTCTTGCTGCTAGCACACTGCATCAGTAGGCTTTCTGCTGTCAAACGATGACAATTTGATCTTATCAATTTTTGCAGGATATATGCTTGAACCAGATCAAGAACAGAGACCTGATATTTTTCAGGTATCTTACTTTGCCTTTAAACTTGCCAAAAAGGATTGTCCGGTATCCAATATTAATGTAAGTAGTCTTTCATTTTTTTTTTACTGTGCTTTCAGGGGTTTTCATCGGTAGCATTGATAAAAGTCAGTTAAATCAGCTGAGAAAGAAGTTTTCAATTTCTTAAGCCTTGTTCCAAAATTCAGAATGTGGAGCAAAATATGTTTCCTGTTGATTCTGTTTACTGTCTAAATAAAACACTTGCATTTTGGGGGCGTAACTTCATAAACTGTATTTATATGATACCAGTCAATACCTGACTTGTGCTTCTAATCCGTATATGTCTCTTACATCTAATATAATTAATACCAAGTACGCTGTAGAACTTAACATGTAAAAAACTTTGTCTTACTACTGTGAAGTATCAAGAGCGTTTTCTAGATAAACCCTTTTTTTCTTTTTAATCATCTTTGTCAATTATAGCAATATGCTAAAAGGACTGCAATGAACTGAAAGTAAATTGAAATAGTGAGTTAGTTAGCTGACTTTCATGCCTTTGCTTTGCGTGAGAGGCTGAACTCTCTTTGAAGTTCTGAACCTTCCCTCAAAGATGACCTAATTCACTGACCAAGCTGCTATGTCAGAAAATTCCAGGACACATCAATAATGTTCGGTGTTATAGAGGGATTCCCAAGATAGGCATTAAGGCATAAGAAAAAGTCAGTGGCAAAATTAATTTTGAAACAGATGTCATCTAAAGTAAACTGTACTTTCAGAGGTAGATGAGTGAATTTACCAAGATCCCTTTGAAATGTATTATTGTTGATCCTTGGTCCCATAGAAGAAGGTGCTCATTAAAGAGTGAATGTTATTTTTGGGAAACTTGGCATAGATTAGCATGCTAAGCATACTAAGGAAAAGAAGAAAAAAACTGGATCCCATTTTGTAGGCAAAGGCTAAAGTTCAAGTGTTTTGAAGGGTTTTGTATTTTTGCTATTTCAAAACATGGTGTTAGGTGGTGCAATAGTTATGATTTCTCTCTTTTATACTAAAATATGTGCACAATAAGTATCATGACATACCAATGAGAATTTACAAGATTGCAGGCTGTAAGAGTACCATCAGCTTGTTCAAGTGACTTGGCTATATCTGCTTATTGGATTCCTTTTCCTAAGGAAAAAGGAA
The DNA here is from genome assembly GCA_037305975.1 of Chrysolophus pictus. Taxonomy (NCBI): domain Eukaryota; kingdom Metazoa; phylum Chordata; class Aves; order Galliformes; family Phasianidae; genus Chrysolophus; species Chrysolophus pictus. The sequence continues at coordinate 46,446,536 of CM074579.1, read as the reverse complement.
GAAAAAATTAATAACCTTAGGTTATAAATGTTTGTGACCAGGATTAGATTTGCTTTCTTTAGTGTGTGTAAAGATTATGCTTATGAGATAATCTTTTCCCTCTCTCTCTCTCTCCCCCATAATTGCCATTTTCCTTGATTAAATGCAGCTTAGGTGAAAAGCAATTAATTCAGAAATTGAGAGGTTCTTTAAGCTTTGAAGTGGCAGATCAGAACTGCAAAAGGATAATTTGAAGAGAAGTAGTTACTTTTTAAAGGGTAAGAACTGTGTTGAAATTGTCTCAGATATAGCGTGAGAATTAGGGAGTGACTGTTCTGAGAACAGCGGAGCCTGATCACATCTATTTCATCCTTTTAGCCAATAGAATGCTTAGAGAGGTGCCTTCATTGCTATCATGAAGGTTTTGTAAAACAGAGTAGTATGACCTTTCCCCTGCTCAGTGCTGCTAATAGATCAGGATAAGGTTTGGCTTTGGAAGAACTGAATGGATGAAAACTTGAAGCCTTGTGATACAATGATGACAGCAGGTGCAAGCAAGGAAGGGGCTTTTGAATACTTTACGTGCCAGTATTTTCATTTAGCACTGAGAGTGGAAGTGGCAAACTTGTCCTTGCTCGTGTTGAAGAGCTAGGGGAGAAGGTAGAACATTGAAGACAACCTTACGGTTGTTGTTGAACCCTGCATCTTAGTGCGTGCTTACTGTCTCTGAAACGGGTTTATGTCCAGTTAATGTTGTGGGTGGAATAACTTTCAGTGTAATTCAAACCCAGTGTGAGAGCTGAGAGAGGTAAACTCGTTTCTAATGACTTCTAGTGACAGTGTCTCTGACTAGAGAAGTAAGGGTGAGTGTTAGAAGATGTATGCATTTATGACAATGAAAATACACGTGATTTGGTTGTGATTTGTGGTAAGAGTTTAGTTAAAGGAGCATAAAAGCTTGGATGCTGCGTTGTTTTGTGGATTTTGCATTGGATTGGAAGAGCTAAATAGACTAAAAAACATTTCATTCTGTTTTTTAGCTTAGTTTTAATCCTTAAACTCAAAGATAAAATGAATCTTTATTCTCTACAGTTAACAGAAAGCGTATGAAGAAAGTGTGTTACCTCATTGTTGGTAGTGCATGAATGAACTGAAGTAGATGACATAGTAGTGAGTCAGGCCAACAGTGCTTTCATTTTGTACTTCTGCAATAAGTAACAGAAAATAGAAATAGTGTTCAGTAAAAACACTTACAACCTGCAGCTATGTGACCAGGTTCTGCATGAAGCCTTGCAGCATGAAGGATTTGAACTCAATTATTTCTTTTGGATTTGTAATGATTTTTTCAGGAGTTTGTGCTTTTAATTTCTTCACTTTTTTTTTTTCCCCAAGAATTCTCCTGTCCCTTCAACTCTTCCTGAGCCTATGACAGCTAGTGAGGCAGCTGCTAGAAAAAGCCAAATAAAAGCAAGGTGAGTAGATGATGTGGCTTCTTTTTTAGTATTATTAAACTGCACATTTGTCTGAAACTTTTTCACATTAAAGGAATCACTCAAATAGTTCATTAGAGTAGATAAGCTACATTTCTAAGTACTTCAAGTCTCTGAGTTCAATTTTTTTCAATTGTTTTGAGAGCCCACTGAGGAAAAACTGAGATCCTAATATTCATTTGATATTGAAAATTGTTCTAGTTCTGAATCTACCAATTTGTGGCTTAGTTACTAGAATTTTTAGCCGTAATGATCAGCTCAGCTGCAACTTTATTAGCCTACTGCAAAAAGAAGCAAATATTGGGCTCATCTAAGTCATGTTTGAGCTGTACAGATATATCTATGCTGTTTCAAGGTAGTGATTGGTTTTGTTGGCCCTACTGTCAGTTGATGACATACAGTTGAGGGAAGGCATAGAGTATTAATGGAATAATGTTTTCAACTCTACCTGCTAGGCACTGCTGGGAAAGAGCCCTGAATTTTCCTACCTAAGTTTTTCTGACTATTTAAGATGCAGAGGTTAAGGCAGAAAATACTTAAATGTAATCTGCTAAGAACTAGTATGAAGTGTTAGGTACTGGAGCTTAGCTGGTGAATTTGTGTTTTTAAGCAGTTAGACAATTTTTAAAGATGCCAATACTGTGACTGGACACAGTGGGATTAAAGCTCCAAAGTCCCTTTTTGAATATCTTCCTTATCCTGGAGGAACATAATACAGTGCTAACGTACTACAGAAAGACACAAATATTTAGGAAGTTTGAGTGATAGAACTGCTAGATGTTAAATCTCTTATGAAAGCAGAAATGAATTAACTCATAAGATTAAGAAAAACCTTAGTCTGTATGAGTATGATAGGTAACTATATTTGCAGAATCGCTGCCTTGGTAGTTTTTCTACCAGGTAGTTTTTATTCACTTCTGTGATCTAAGGAAAGCTTGCACAGAAATTTAATCTAGTGCTTTATTCTCACGGGGAACAAGGCTGTTGCACAGCTCCTTCTGAAGGTCTTCTGTAGTAGTCATCATCAGTCTCTTCTGACTGTGGTGAGAAGAATCGTAGGAAACAAATCTTGAGGTATTTAAATTGAGCTGAGAAGTAAACAGTGTATGTTTAAGATGCAAGTGAACTGTAAAGAGATGACAATTAATTTGAATACACAGCAGTTACTTTTAATGAAGTCTCGTCTATGGGAATATTGTTTCAGAATAACAGATCCTACTGGACCAACAGAAACCTCAATTGCACCACGACAAAGACCAAAGGCCAATTCAAGCACTGCTGCTTCAGGTGTTCTGACGATCCAGAGTTCAGCAACACCAGTCAAAGTACAAGTTCCTGGTGTATTTGGTAATCGTGGGCAAAAAGGTAATGTACCAACATCTGAGGTTTGAACGAAGCAAATGAAACAATCGTTCCAAGTTTCTTTTCCTCCTTAATCTTTTAAGGATAAGCTTTGAAACTTAAAAATAAGTAGATGCTATTTTGTCAAAAAAAGCCCCAAATCTTTAATCCCTTCTGGGTGACTCTAACTGTGCAAGTAGTAGCCATGCAAGACACGTTGATTTATGCTAGTAACTGCTTAATTGAAAGGCTGCAAAAACAACTGAATGGCAAAACTCAGCAATCTGAGGAATTACACATGTAAGCCAATAGTTCTTAAGAATGCTTTCAGAGGTCAGTGCAGTACTTAAACATGTACTGCAAGACACTCGTTTGGATATTTTATTTACTTGACTTCCAAGTATGCAAAATCCAAAAGCACTTAGCTGCATTTCTTCACTGAAGGATGAATTTATCACATTATTTTAATAAGCATATAGACAAAAACGTTGTCTCAGTTTTGAGTCAGAATAGATGAGTTGTTTGAGACACTGAAGATAAAAGTGAATTGCTAGTAAAGTAGAACTCTTGAAACCAGCTTCCTCCGTATTGAGAATGAAGGAAGCTTCTCACGTCTTGTAAGTAGACACTGTGGATTGATGAGCCTGCAGTTGTCTTCATAGAAGGTAAAATATACAGTAAACTTAGCTTGTAAGATGTCAGACTTGGAGGGGACTATAAACTGTTTTGCCTTGAAATGCTAAATGCCAACTGCCAGGGTAAGTGGACAGTTGAAGTTTAGAAATTGGCATGTGAGTAGTATTGTCTTAATATTACAGGAACCCCAAGACCTGGAAATGGTCAAGAAATGTTGCTGTCTCAAGGGACCAATCAGCACCATCCGCAGCAGAACAGAGTTCTCCAGCAGCTGCAGCAGGGGGACTGGAGACTACAGCAGTTACACCACTTACATCACCAGCAAAAGCAACCTACAATTCAGGAGGCTTACATTCAGCAGGTACAAGACATATTTAAAATACATTTCTTAAAGAGCAGTATGTTGTGTATGTTAGTATTTCAAATTGTTTGCTAGTTAAACAATATGACCTAGTTTCTCTATGGTAGGAGAGAGGGAGAGGGATTGTAGCTCTTGCCCCTTCTTTTTAGCTTTGCGCATCTGTCTCTTGCTTAGGCATTGCAATACTTACATGGGGAAGTTGTTTTCTTTGTGCTGTCCTGCTTTTGTTTCTTGACCCAGAATTGTTTTGAGTCAGCACTTGGTGGCCCAAATAAAGGTTTTGTCTGTGTAAGCATGCTCCAGAGAAACATTTGGGATGATCTAGCTGACAATAGTATGCTTGCAGGAGCTGGTGTAGGTAGACCCTCTAAATATTTGTGTATGCTAAATAGGGGAATCATTATTTCAAGATTTCTACTTTTTTTCTTTCTGAATACAGTGTCAACAAGCAGTGCACCAGCAGGTGATCCAGCAACAACTGTTGATGCAGTCTGTGTACCAGCAGCAACCTTCCCAATCTCAGTATCCTGCTATGGTATGTCAACAATGGAATGTCGCTGATAGTCTTCAAATATGTCCTATGATTATAAGATGTGAAGTTGCAGCAGCACAGGTTTGTGAGTAGTTATAATGCACTATGGACTTGGTAAATACCTAAAATTGTATTCACTTGAGAGGAAAAAAGAAGTTCATCCAAACTCTGTTGAGAAAGCTTATCTGTTACATCAGTATTAAATGTGATATAGTCTAAACTTTGATCAGTAAAGTACTAATTGGAAATATACTCAATGCTTAAAGTTTCCAATAATGACCACCGCAGCTAATGTAAGTTTTCCTGCAAAGTGGTAAAACCACAGTGGCATCAAATTTCTAGTATAAATAGTTTCAAGCCCAGGATGTCAAATTAGGTAAAACATCTAAGTACAAGTAGCCAGTAGCAACTTTCACAGGCACCGTTGTGTATGTATGTAGCTGTATTCTGCAGCATTTGCTGAGGAAATCATGCAGAATTTCTGAGTCTTCAAGTAGTATTAAACCAACAAAATACAGTTGGCACCCTTAGACCACTTCAGTAAGAAAGAAAAAGGGAGAATCCAGATTGATTGTCACAAGGATGTTCTGGAATGATGCAGTTCAATCAAGGTTATACTTAGAGTTTACAAACCTAACTAGCCCGGAGAAATCCTTGCTGTGTATAGTTTCACACTGGAATGCGTGATAGAAAATGAAGTTTTGTCAGTTGCTGGTGATTAAGCTCTATTGTGCTAGTTACTTTATTTTTAAGGTTTTAAAACTGCATTGAAGAACATTTTGGCTGTTCTCACTTCAAATGGAGAAGTCTTTTAACATTAAGTTATTAGTGGTTTCAGAAGAATATAAATACTCTTGCATGCCCTTTGTGATGCTGCTACAGCGTAATGGAAATTTACACATATATAATAGTTAAAGATAAAAAAAACTATGTGACAGAAGGTGTTCAGAAGTTGGAGAGAGTTTCTCGCTTTTGATTAAGGACCAATCTTTTCTGGTATATGGCTGTTTTTAATGAATCTTTCTGTGAGGCCAGTGTTGTTACTTAGCATAAGAGCTTCAGGTTTACCCGTCTGAATGTTAATAATGTGGTGACTTTTTATTTAGGTGCAGCAATATCAGCAGGCTCTTATACAACAGCAGATGCTTGCTCAGCAACAGCAACGGTCACAACAGGTCCAATCTCCTGAATATGTCCCTTCTCTACAAGACTTCTCGCCAGCCTTAATCTCCTACTCTACATCACTTCCAGTACATTCTGGAACAGTGGCAGATTCTCCCTATGCTGCAAACAGGCAAGTATTCTGACACAAATGTACCAAGGGTTACTATCTGCTTTCTGTTGATAACTGTAAGAGGCACTACCAAATCCTTTCCTAGGAAGTTAATTGCTTCAATCATAAAGTATTGCTAAAACTAATAAATAGTTAGTGGTAAAGGATATTTTAAGTGGCATGAGGGAGGAGAGCAAGATGCAAGTCACCAATAGATTAGCCTAATTAAACTTTTTAAAGAACTTGTGTTTTTTTCTTGTTCGTGGGCCTCTTCCAAGAAACAGACTGCTAACCACCTTGCTTTGAGTGGTCAGCAGTACATACTTAATGAAGTAATGAGTAAGACACTCACAGACAGTAATTTTTACCACTTTTTGTTCTTTAATCCAATTTGTAGGATACAGTTTTAAGATGGGCTTTATAATTCTGATTAGTTTGATAGGAGTTCTAACTCTTTCATCCATTACCAGTAGTCTGACTTGTATTCCGTAGTGGAATGTATCTTAATTTCAGTGATTGCAGAAGCCCATGCATTTACCATTTCTTAATAAAGTGTGGTGAAAAATGACTTTTTCATGTATTCTCACTGTAAATAGTATGTGGAATGTGAGCAAAGCAACATTAAAAAAAAAAAGACAAAAAAATTGTCTTTTAGTTTCACTGATAGTTTCACTGATGTTCTGACCTAAGTTAGTGTTAGCTACATGAGCTCATAAATACTACTATTGCTACATTTGAAAGAGAAGCTCTTTGTACTTCTTCCAACCTTGCAGTCTGCTGTGCAGCCTTTGTTGACAGATGTTTTTTCAGACTTGCACATTTCAGGTGCTGCTGTCATTCATAGTAACCTTACAGTATGATGAAAGAGTGAAAAGCAATGTATTTTTCCCCCTACTGGCTTTGTTGATACAGAATATCACTGTGACAGATTTGGCTTCATGGAACCGATTAGGTAGCGTAATACATAGCAAAGTGCTTTTCTGCATGCTTGTGTCCATATCTGAGACTTAACACCTATTCTCTGATCTAGCCTATTCCTGGAGTACTTCTGTTACAAATAATTTTTTAAAGAAATAATTACAGTCTGGAAAGTAAACGATCATCTTGTGTATGCATGTCTAAAGATCTGTACCCCACTGCTTAGCTTTAAGTCAGTGACCAAAGAGTTAGCAACAATTGGCAGTGCTTAAGGATGATCTTGTAAGGAAAGAAAAGTGGTAGAGCTAATTTGCCAAAACTTGCTTAAAAGGGAAAATTCATCTGATCAGAGGTTTTCTAGCATCTTAGCAAAGAGAAGATTAAACTTTGAATATACTTACAAGGGTTTTTTCTTAAAAAAAAAAAAAAAAAAGACTGCTCTATAAGTATAGAAACGAACACTGTGAAGTACAGTTTTTCATCTTGCATCTTGACAAAGTTTTCTGTGCTGTGGCTATAATTAATCGACAACTAAAATATACAAGGGTTACATACAGAAATAATGCAATCAATCCACATGTTCTTAGCAATTCATTTTATCTTTAGTTTTCAGATACATTCTGGTTAAGCTGTTAGTACATATGTGTTACCTGTATGCAATATTTTGACATAACAAAGCGTACTATCAATTTTTATCCTGATGGACAATCCTGTAATGTTCCTTTCTTTCTGTGGACTGACTTTACAGGTCAGGCATTATTGATGCTGAGGCAATTACCAGTTACCCAAAGCAGAGCATCAATAACCCACCTGATATGTCAGGCTGGAACCCATTTGGAGAGGACAATTTTTCCAAGTTGACAGAGGAGGAGCTGCTGGACAGAGAATTTGACCTGCTAAGATCAAGTAAGGGACACTTGAAGGCTTATTTTGCTTCACAGTAAATAAGGTCTCAGCAGTACCATCATCTGTTTTACTGAAGGGCCATACAGTCTGTGTACAGAATTCTTTCTGAGCATTTGAGGGCAGAGTTGGGCCTGTCTCCTTTCCTTTCCCTTTCTGAAAATGTGTGCAATAAGATATGACTGTCTAAAACTTGGTAGCTACTGGCTGAAGTATTGCAGAAATGGCTCTATCTTGGCTTTTAAATCCTGCTTATGTCACCTTGATTGTTAAAAAGCTCTGACTAGCAGAGGTATTTGGCTGCTTGCTTCATTCCTCTTCAGCTTTTTTCTTGCACACCAGAACAGAAGATTTTGTGGGTCTGATACGTCCTTTGAAAATGCCTGAAAGAAAAATGATCTATTACATTATGTTAATGTTTTGTAATGTCCTTTTTGATGAGTGGCTACATGTAAGGGCTGCTTTATTGTTCTGATATGGCGTTAGTTGAATAAACTTTTTTCTCTTGAAGTCAGTTATCTCAATGGTTTTTACTTGGAATTACTTTTTTAATTGCTTAACACGTGTTTGTTAGATGCTTTTCCTGAAAGCTAGCTTTGTCATTTGCAAGACTTACAAGATGTGGCAGTGTCAAAAAAAAAAATATATATATATATTATGTGTACTTGACTGACTCTCAGTAAGTTTACTGCAATTTAAAAACACAGTAAAGCTAAATTTTAAGTAATTGAGGGGGAAAGAAATGATGCTTTCACATGTCTTTTTCTTCATGGATTTCTGGATGGTTAATTATAGCTGATCAAGAAATGCATGTGACCTGTTCATCCTTGAGGAATGTCATTTGGTATTACTTCTGTCAGTGTCTGGTGCTAGCTCATGGTTTTCACTTCTATCCTGTGCTGATCTCATAAGACTTCTATTTTGGAGTTGCAAATGTAGCTTATATTCATTACACAATAAAATGACTCTTCTTTGCTAGCATTTGGGGAGAATGGGTACTGTACTGGCTGAAGAGTGAATGTTCTTTGCAAATCTAAGTTTCAAAATTGGAATTTTTCCTGGTACTGGAATTGAATATCTCAGGCTTGCTCTTTCCAGTGGAAGCCTTTGAAAACTTTTGAAATGACACAGTCTTCAATCTGGAGCAGATGATCTTGAATCAGAAAGCACAGTGTTACTCATTTCTAGAATCCTGATCTGGCTGCTGGATTGCTGACTGTAGTTGTGTCAAATTCCATGAATTTGGTTTGGCAAAGCCATGTCTTATAAACAGATTCGAGTAGAAAAGAATGTATTAACCAAGGGTATACTTGAAGTGGCTTTATGAATAAGCTGGAAGATACTTTACAAGAAATGCTCTTGCCTGGGGTAGCTGAAAAGGCTGCTTTTTTAGCAAGCTAGGGAAATAAAAGGTGCTAGATAAGAAAGCAAAATAACCAAACTTTATGATTCTGCTTCGCACAGTGTGATCTTTTTTTTCCAAATTTTAATGGAACATTCTATAACAATAAAATGTTACTTGAGTTATGGTTTTAAAAGTGAGATTTTTCCTTTTCCTCGTAGGCTCTTATAAGCTTCCTGTAAGGGCGCTTAATGAAGAAGTTCCCTAATGGCCTTTGGCACTTATGTTATTTGTATTTTATTCTGTATACTTCATTTTTAAGACTTCTGACATTGTGTTAAGATTGCACTAAGAAAACTTGACACAAAAGCAAGCAAACATCAAGCAGAGGGTTACCGAGATGGTGATAACGTTGTATGGAGTTGTTGCTGCTTGCCAAACAGCCACAACTGGTCACTGCAGTGAGTGCATAACAACTTGGCCCAGTTTTTATGTGCCAAAATGCTGAATTAGATACTGACCACAATACAATGAATATTACCGACCTGAGCAGCAGTGCACCAGTGCACTAGGTGGCAGGCTTGTTTATGCATCAGATGAGATGTGATTACAGCTTTTCATGGGCTTGATTTCAGTTAAGAGGTCCAGTCAATCTGTGTGTCTGTGTACATGTGGATACGTACACCAGAGTTTTCAAGGACATTTCACTTGTTTGCTATTACAGGAAGATCTTAATAGTTGTGTTGCAATGTGACTGCCTCTTCTGCATCTAGAACAGAAATATTTAATTTTGCCTACTTGTTCTTGCTCAAATTTACATGGAGTAATGAGAAGCTGGGAGGTTTGATTACAATTAAAGATAATGGCTGTCTTTCCCTCTGTAATGCTTTCTGTGGTTTCCTCTGATGTATCTCAAGGATCAATGCTTGGTTCTCTTTATATGTAGGCTCTCTCTTATGAGAGAAAGTTGCTGTTTTACTGCCAAGTGCTTTTTCTTCAATTCTTGAGTTTACCATGAATCATTTTGCCCTCTGGAAGAAGGAGAATTGAAGATTCGGGTTTGTTAAAGAAATTGTATTGTGACTGAACCCAGTGGCTGTCCTGTACTGTAGAACTCCTGTACGGTGTTACACAAGTCTGTCTTTTTGCTGTGTTACGTAGTGCTGAGTATGGCATTCAACATGCTCATCCTTTTTTTTCTGCTTCCAAAAGCTTCTTTGTGTTGTTGAGCTGACACGTTACCCATGAATAGAAAATATTTTAAAATCTGTTGCTTCTGACGGTAATGCATGAATAATTAAATGTGCATGGCCCTTGTTAGAGTATCATGATATGATGAATTTTTGTCAAGCTAACTTGGCTATATATATATAATATATACATATATATATATGTATATAGTAGTATAATGTCTTAGTGTGCTTACTGATGGGTATTGCTGTGATGATTACCCTTATCCATGGAAAAAAGAGCTAGCTCTTAGAACAGAATGCCTTGTTTAGACTTCAGGAAGATTTCCAAAGTACAAAGATGATTGTTGTAAAAAGTTACGCACAGCTGTACCTCTTGTTCATGAGCTTGAATGACTGACTTGGTATGAAAGGTCATCTGTGCCATTTAGTACCTGATAGGTCTCTGTTGTATCTGCAGTCTCAGCTGCACTTGGATTCACTGCATTCACTGAGAAATGAGTCTTGGGTCACTGCTTCGAGGATGCTGCATGTGAACTACAGTAAAGCCCCTTTGTCTGCTTCTGCTTGGTTGAAATTGGAGAAAGCATGGCTGGCTGTTGTCTCCAAAACACTGTTTGATAAAAGGAAATGAATGTTAATACAAAATGAGCAAAGCACGCTTTTGCTTCAGATGGACAAAATGACTTCTTTTTCAATAGCTTTAGCTTTGAATTGACACTTTTTAAACTTTATTTCCCATAGAAACCTATTCAACAATGTATACGTCTAGGTTCCATGGAGGTGATGAAACCCTAGTTATCTTTTCCGATTTCTTCTTGCATGCTTAGCATTTCAATCCATTTTGTTTTTCCTTTTGTTGCTCAAGTAGGAAGATAATATTATCTTCTGAGTGTTGAGATTTCTGTAATCCTATGAGGCAGCCTTAGCAGTTCAAGTTATTGCATGCTTAAAAGTCCTTCTAGGTTTTGATTGCCTGCAGATTGGTTCAGCACTCAATTCATTCTCCTCTAAGGCAGGAACTAGGAATAATAGAAGCCTGCTTTTCTGAAGGTGCAAGCTGAAGACTGGGTACTTCCAGAAGCTATTCAAGCTAGTCTTCTACGCATCTTAACATGTATTTTTATTTTATGTGACTGCATCACTACTTTATCTCCCTACCAGAAATTCCTCAGTTGGGTTTAAATTTAAAGTAGAGATTGCCTGTGATGCAGCAGCTCCTGCTTCTTATTTCTTTGAGCATGTAAGTGTAGATAAGAATAAAACAACTGAAACCGTAGTTGCTGTTCTGTGAAGAGAACACTTGTCTGTGGAAAACTAGCATATAATTTCAGAACTCATGTACTTTGTACACAGAGTTAATATGCATCTGTCTGAAGTAGATAAGCTTGCTGTCCTATCCCTGGTGATTATCTCAAGAAAGCCTCTTGTGTCCTGTATGGAAGGGCTGAATAGCACATGTGCAAGGAGCTTGATATGCTACTTAAGCACAGTTCAGCTGCATTTCAAAAGCTACAAGTTGACAAGAAGGGCCTGCTACAAACTGTTTGGAAGAACAGCTGTCTGCTATGAAAGGAGGGAGACCAAAATGCTGCACCTTGTGCTGAGACTATAGGACAGTAGCTGAGGATGGCAAACCTCCTCCCTGTGGTGTTGGGAGGTGATAATGAGTCTTCCTGGACCCTCCTGAGCTGTAGTGTGGTGGCTGGGCTGGGCAGTCTGGAGCTCAGTGTGACCTTGCTGTAAGACAAGAGCTTAGTCTGAAAAACCATTTTCCATTCCTAGTGCTTCTACTTTTTGCATTGTTAAAAACCTTAAGCTGAAACCTCTAGTAAAATGAAAAATGAGTACCCCAGAGTTGAAAACCATATAAAACAAATACTGCATTTCTCTGTATAGTGACGCTCTTTGTTTCAAATTACTACAATTTATATCTTTAATAGAAAGTATTCCCAGCAATTCTGCTGTGTAACTTTTTCTTTGTGGCAAAGGCTACTCAAAACTTGGATTAAATGAATGATTTTGCTTTTTAGATTAGCACGGTGGTTCTGACTTAAAAACCTCAAGTGCAGATGACTAGTTGTAATTTCTGTTACAGAGCATATTTTAAGACCTTTCTATATAAAGACCTTGCTTTTAAGACCTTTCTATAAAGCATTCCACTAGGAAATACATGTTGGTTTTTCTTAGACAGAGGTATTAAAAAGGGAGCTGTGCAGATCAGTATTCCAGAATGCTCAAGAAGTATGAACTGTATCTTTAAAACATACAGGAAAATAATCAACACTATGTAGCTCACTCACCCCAAAGAGTAGATATCATTACATTGGAGTAAGACCTGCCATTTTTATTTTATTTTATTTTTTGTTCTGTTTCATTTTATTTTTTACAGACAGGCTGGTGGACAGGAGAACAACTTCAGATAAGAATGTGGAGCTACATTCTGCTCCACAGAAAAGTCCTCCCGAAGATCCATTTGGTTCTGTTCCTTTCATTTCTCACCCAGGCAAGTGACATCTGTAACATTGCTACCTCGTATGTGTGTACATACATATATACATATATATATACTTGTGTGTATATATATATATGTTGAGTATGTGTGTCCAGTTAAATGACCAAAGATAAAAGTCTTGGCTGCCTCATGATGTTTTTTTGTCTATTACCTCCTAATAAAAGTATCTCTCCATCCAATTCTTGGTACTTGAACAGTGTGCAGACTGTAGTCTTGACAGTGCAAATATATTGGGCCAGTGCAGTGTGAATCACTAGCATACAACTAGAAATGCTTCTGCTGAAAGGAGATAAGTGACTAAGGACAGATTTCACATCCACCCTCCAGTCTACTTCTAACTTATGCTGTTTCTTTAGTTCAGTTCTTCAGCCAAGTTAAAAATGTGTATTCCTGGTGTATTGAATTGTATAGTTTTTGGAGCAAATTGATTCAAACCAAAATAAATATTTTGTCATATCTAATTTTGGAAGGAGAAGAATTTGTGTTTTAGCTTTTGATTATTTTTTATTTTACCTTAGATAGAAGTAAAAAATAACATCTGTGACCACTGACTATGAATGTGAATCTGTTATTTTGCAACTTAATGTTTTAATGTTTTCCTGATCAGCACTTTATTTATAATTTTGACAACCTGAGGCAATGTAAAAACCTATGAGAATTGATGGTAAAAATGTCAGTTGTTTATGGATCTTACACACATCCCTACAAGTGTTTATTTGGGGAGAAACGTGCTTTAATATGCCTTCTGTTAACTGTTCTTATCTCAGTTCAAAAGCTTGAAGTGCCTTAAAATAAATCACTTTAGAGTCAACCGAAGTTAACATCTATGTTTACTTTTGCTTTCACCTTGAATTCCTAAGGATGGCTTGCTAGCTATTAATACTCACAAGTGCTCTGGTCTATACACAGTGAAGAGACAACAGGGTAGCAGTACTTATATTCTAGAAGACAGTTGATTGTAAAACCATGCTTCTGTATCTACTCCTCTGTTCTTGTGAGAAAGACTGGAATTAATTCCCCTAGATCTGTTAATCTATTCTTAGTCTGTCTTTTGATTCTGCTTGCTTGGTTAAAGGTAAGGCTGTTTTCTGTATTTCTCTTCTTGTAATTTAGTAGTTCAATACAATGTGAAGGCAGTTCTCAAGTGAATAAGTTTTCGCTATCCCAGTAGTTGCCAGTTTGGAAACATTTACTATTTAGCTTTCATGGAAGAGGTGTTATAGTTGAGCCTAAGTTCCCATGAAAAATAAACAGTATTTATCTTTAATCTGAAGTGGTAATTGTCACATGCTTATTCTTCTGCATTTTTATAACCATGTGTGTAAGGATCACTTTTATTTGTTTCCATACCTTGGCCTTTGAAATTTATTTTCTCATTTCTGCTTTTAAGATTGTTACGTTATAGTTTAGACTTCACTGAATGGCCCTGCTATATTTTGTCAGTTTGCCATAGTTAATCTTTAATTCTTGACATGATAGAAAACTGTACAAAGGTTTGGTCATGGATCAAAACTGACACTTCATTGTATTTATTAAAAAAAAAAAAGGCAAAGAAGCCCCCAAAACTTGTTCAGTAGGTTTTTTCTACCTACTTAAAATTGGAATTTAATCTAGCAATTTAATCTAGCGTATGTATTTGCTTGATTTCAAGGAAGGTGTTTGAATTCAGTGTTAACAGTGAGTTACGTTTAACTGATGAATCTGATCTGATAAATACACCTGAAAATATCTTCAAGAATCTAAATTGTTTTTCCCCACAGAATTGTTCTCGGAAATGTCTTTAAAGCACATTTAAGCCAGCCAAGAAAGGGAAAACAATGCTGACAGATGTATTTTATTTCTAGTTGAGGGCTTTCTGGGAAAAAAAAAAAGACCTTAATATTTGGATTTCCTCTTGTTCTTACTATTGCTGTGCAATGTTATTTTTCTGGCTTGTTCCTTATGATTATAAAAGCTTTTAGACATGTATACCGTATTCAAGGAATAAGTGTGAAGGTGTCTGAATAGAAACGGAACGCAGTTAATGTTTTAACAATTTCAGTATTTGGGTATGTTGTGGCAGCAGCCAAGCTCTACACAGTCATTTGCTCTATCCCTGTGAAATGAGGGAGAGAATTGGGGGTGGAGGATAGAACAAAAACCAGAAAAGCCCCAACAAAGTAGAACTTTCAAATTGAGGTGAAAACTATTTACTAAGACAGAAAAAGAAAGAATAGGACAATAATAATTATGTTAAGAATATAACGTGTATTTACAAAACAAGTGATGCACATTCAATTGCTCACCACCTGCTGACTGATACCCAGCCAGTCCCAAGTAGAGGCAGGCCTCCTTCGCTCTCCCCCCCAGCCAACTCCCCTCTGTTTTATAGGTTTTTTTCCACAGGATGTTATGGCATGAAATATCCCTTTGGCCTGTTTAGCTCAGAGCTGTCCTGGTTCTGTCCCGTCCCAGCAACTTGTGCCCCCCAGCCCCTCGCTGACTGAACAGTATGAGAAGATGAGAAATGTCCTTGGCTCTGTACAGCACTATTCAGCAGCAGCTAGAAACACTGGTGTGTCATCAACATTATTTTTCTCTCAGAGCCAAAACATAGCAACCTACCAGACACTGAAGGGGAAAAAAAAATCAACTCTGCTTCAGCTGAGACCAGGACGTGTGGTGTTTTCCTCCATCCCTTGAGTAGCAGAGGTAAGTACTGGGAGGAATCAGAAAATCCACCTGATCAACACATGGTGTAAGAGGCTGATGCCATCAGAATAATTTTGTTTTCTTTGACCCTGGAGTGGTTTATCCAGCACAATGCCTGCTGGTTACAGATTTGGTCCACCTGTCTTAAAGAGGGGAAAGGATCCTAGCCCATGTGTTGACAGGGCTTGTTGAGAGGGCTTTCAACTAGATTTGAAGGGGAAAAGGGATGAAATTAGGCTTGCTAAATATGAGCCTAGGGACAGCATGCCAGGATTGCTGTAAGGCAATTCCAAAATGTCAGATTCAAGCAAGTGAGGCAGAAGGCTGGCTTGGCTGAACAGGGATCTTATTCCAGAGCTTAGGTGAAAAAGAAAATGTATGGCTGCTGGAAGCAAGATTAAGTGACATGGGAAGACTACAGGGATGTTCCTCACTTTTGCAGACAGAATATTTGTGCAGCCAAAGCTCAGCTAGAATTGCAGATGACCAGTACTGTGGGGGTCAACAGAAATTTTTCCTAAATATGTTAACAATAAAAGGAAGACCAGAGAGAACATGGTTTATTACTTGATGAGAGTGATTATCTTACAAATATGGACTTAGATAAAGCAGAGATGTTTAGTGCATTCTTTGCCTCTGTCTTCAACACTGATGATGGACTTTGGGGCCTCAGGTGCCCTGAGTTAGAGGACTGTGACTGCAATGATGGTCAACTCCCAGACAACACTAAACTTGTGCAAGATTTGCTGTTCCACTTGGGTGAACAGGAGTCCGTGGACCTGATAGAATTTACCTCAGGGTGCTCAGAGAGTTAGTTGAAGTTATCACGAGACTTCTCTCAATTATTTTTTCACCTGTCTTGGGAATCTTGAGAGGTCTCAGTTGACTGGAAGCTAACAAATGATGCCCTAGTTTTCAAGAATGGTAAGAAAGAAGACCCTGATAATTACAGACCTGTCAGTCTTGCTTCAATGCCTGGTAAACTTATGGAGAAAATTATGCTAGGAGTTACTGAAAAAGACCTGAGAGGCAGTGCTATTATTGCCCATAGCCAGTATGTATTAATGAGGTGAAGATCCTGTTTAGCTGATTTAATTTCCTTTTCTGACAAGGTCTCCCATCTGGTTGACCAAGGGAAGTCAGTTGATGTTATCTTTACTGAAATCCAAAAAGCTTTTGATACTGTTTCTCACAGTACAAAATGGACAGAATGTCTAGCATATGACCAGACAAAAACATAATTGATGGGTGAGCAATGGGTTGATAGGTCAGGCTCAAAGGGTTATAGTAAATAGGATTGCATCAAGCTCCCCAGAGCTCTCTTTTAGGGCTAGTTGTCTCTAATGTTTTCATAAATTAGTTGGATGTAGAACTAGGAGTTCTGAGCAAGTTTACTGATAGTACTAAATTGGGAGGAGCTGTTTTGTGTGATCCTGTGTGGAGACAGAAGTTGGACGCGATCCTTACCTTCCAACTCAGGATATTCTATGATTCTTTATTGCCTTATTCAACCATCCTAGCTGAAACTGGGATTGGGTGTGAGACTGACTTTGTCTTAATTTCCGTATTGTATGTGTCTACATTGCAGACAAGGAGTATATCATTACTGCTCAGCCAGATATGACTATTAACTTCTTGAATCGCGATGAAATGAAATGTTGATGTTATTAATACAGATTACTTAAAATTAAGAGCAGAATGAAAATTTGATGTTACTAAACAGAAAGACTTCCTATGGAAGTGTTCTATTGCATTAACAAGCTTTGGACTGGAATTATGGTCTGTTTCTGCTTTTGTTGCTGTTGTGTGACTTGAGTCTCAGGTTCATAACTGTTAATATGTGTGGGCTGCAGCAGGATAGAGTCACCTAGAGAATTTTTCTTGTTTTGGAGGTTTACATGTTATTTGAAAGCACTACGTGACTAAATATCTTCTTTCAGATAATAGAATTACTTGCAAAGAAACAAAGATCCAGTATTATCTTTTGTGACTTAACAGCTTAACATAAGATACTAAAACTCCAGCAAAATAAGTGCAATCAGGTATGTATACGCATGTTTGGGAAGGATATGCAGAGGCTGAAATTGGCAGTAGATATTCCTGAATTGTGTGTTGAAAGAAACCCAAACCTGAGCATTTAATAGGGTTGTTGTACAGTCCTCCAGATCTGATTAATCTGACAGTTCAAATCAGTTCATATCAGTTTTTGTTTGATTAAAATATTGATTTTTACTGTATAAACTTTCCTTGGCTATGGCTTTCAGGCATTAGTACTATTTGCTGTCTGCAGGTTCAGGGTATTTCCATGTGTCATCTTTAGACTTTTCTCAGTAGGACTTGCAAAGTAACTTGAAATTATTCTTGCTTCACAAGAATAAATGGCATGTGCAGCTGTGCCAGTGGTGTGCTTTAATGCTTTGTAGCTTTATTTTTCATCAGATTTTAGAGCAATCATGGTTGCTTTTTTTTCTTTACATGCTTCAACATGCAGTCTGCAAATATTGGAAAGAATTTCTAAGCAATAGATGCTAGGCAGAAGTGATTTGTTCTTTTTTTCTCTTGAAAATAAAGGTAGTAAGCAGTGCAAATCCATTGCAATATTCAGCAGCTGCTGCTCTGACTGTTGTCAAAGAAATAGTGCAGATTTAGTTGCAGTGTGCTGGTAATCCTTGGGCCTGACATGTGGCAGATTGCTCTGAAATGATGGCGGCAGTATGTTACCAATTCCAAGAAAGCTGAAAGCCCTTGTGCCCTACCCTTTGGTCACCCCCACAGTACCCTCCAATGATGAACTAGCAGAAGGCATGCAATTACTGACGTTGTTAGGGGGAATTCATCCTCTTATAATCGGATGTCTAGAAAAAGAACATCAGAACAGAAAATTTCCTTGAAGATTGGGATCTTCTTATATGATTAAAGATGTTCCACCTGGCTCGCATTTGAGTGAAGAACAATCGTCTCCTACATGATGCAAACCTGATTAGAAGTGTGCTAATCTGAACAGTACATTACAAACAGATGTTACTCCACATTTTTCAGCTTTTTAATAAACGTTTATCTGAACAGTCTATGCAGCAGTTTAGTTTGAGAAGATTGCATGAAATCAACATGATGGAATGCTTCAGTTTTGAAATCTATTTGACCAGAGCATTAAATTGTCATTAACTGAGAAATTTTTCCCTTTTGGGGCATTAAGGTTTCTATTTGTAATGCTTTTGGTATTCAGTTTATTAACTTCTTTAGAATTGAAAGATGTGAATTGTAGCTTGAAACACTAAAAGACTTGCTGTCATAGGTTTAAAGCCAACGGCTGCATGGAAGAGATTTTTTGTTCCTTCTGTTTGGTTTTGACACAGGTCTGCTGCCATTTCCTCCATTACTCCATCGTTGGGAGTAAACTGGAGATATTGCATATGAAAAAGCACATGCAGAACCAGTTTCTTCCATGAATTCAGGCTATGTCAGCCTGCAAAGTATGTAAAAGTAATATTAAACTCAAGTCTGCTTGGAGCAAATGGCTCTGATTGTTTATAACACCTTGGCACAAACTGAAGAATAAAGCAAGACATTTGCTGTTTCTGGAAAACACAAAAATGGGGGGGAGAGGGACAGGCAGTCAGGTCACTCTTGAAATACTTGAAATGAACAGCACTTTCTCAAAAAGTACACAGGAGAATGAGGTGTGGCTGGGAGTGTCATTTGATGTGGTTGCTTGCTTTCTTGTTGGGATTGTGCATGTAGAGTTGTATATGTCCTGAAACTTTAATAATGTTCTGGAGATTGCAGTTAGATTCCAGAAGGAAGCTCATGATGCTGATCTAAATTCCCTAACAACTATATTGCCTGCAGACTTCAGGTGATTGATTTCCAAAGTCAATTGTGACATGTTTTCAATGAGAGTATTGGCTGGAGGTGTGCCTATGACATACTAGAGTGGATTGTATGCTGATACCAGTGCATGGAAATACGGCTTGGGAGGCTGCTCTCAGTGTCTGACCATTCTTTGTCAGGTTCTGCTTGGTGTATGTCCTGTCCTGCCTGAAAAGGTCTGCTGACAGACATCTTCATTGTGTGGCTTCGGTTACTTGTGCAGTGTATGTGAGCTGTTGATATCGTCCCCTTTTTCTTGCTGGTGTCCTTCGTACTGTGTTTTCCACTGAGTATAACTGTGGCAGCAATTAACAAATAATATTTAAATCCTTTTGTTAAGATATATTCTAGTTTGCTTCTTGTTCCAAAAGCCTTTCATGTCTCAGAACATGGAAATTGTATAGAAGTATAAAAACTGTCAATATCCATGTTATTTTATACTCATACACTAAAAAGGTTGTGGGTTATTTTTGTTGTGTGTGTTGCTGCAATCTAACCTAGAAACATTTTGGGTTTTTTTGCCCCTTGTTTTAAATCTAATTACATTTATGTTAACATCAGTGTTTTAGTAAATACTGCGAACAGCAGGATTTGGAAGATACGAGGGTTTATAATGCAACATGAAGACTATACCTTAGGGAAATCTAAAGCAAGCAGCCAAATCCAGTTTCTAATTTAGTGGTAAAACAAATATGTAGTATTTAAAATCACAGTAGATAAGAAGCAATCTGACACCAGAAGCAAACAAGAAACAGCTCAAAGCCCTAATCACCTGATGTTTTCAGTCATTTTGGTCATCATGGTTTTAGGTCTATACATAAAATACATTACCGCTGAACTCCTGTTGGAAGTTTGGGTATAAATACAAACTAGCAAAATGGCTGCTGAATATAGAAACCAGGGAGTAAAAAAAAAGTGGAGAGGGGAAAAAAGATAAAGAAATTTGTCTTCTAAAACTTAATATTCCAGTTGAAATCTGAGCATAGGAAGAGAATGGCTTGGCTCTCTGCTGAAAGTTGTGTCCTTATTTCTTTGTGGAAGAAGATACAACCTGAACTGAAATTGCTTTTTGTTTTAGAAGAACAGGAAATCCGGATCTTGATTGTGGTTTTGGTTTTTCTTTTTTTTCTGAGGAAGAAGGAATGTATGCATTCATCCCCCAGCTTTTTCAGTCCTTAGACCACACTGAATTGATTATAGCTTTGTTAAAAATAATTGCAGAAGTTTAAATGGAGCTGATACAGTATTGTAAATGGAGCTTTTAATAATTGCTTTAATGAGAAACATCCTCTGTTCCTAGGACTGTCAGCTGCTAGAGATTTAGGACTTTTATACTGAGTGCTTGTCATGTCCTGCGTTCATGGTGCATCTATCTTACTAGCTTAGGATGTTTAGTGGGGTGGGGTATACTGCTGTTTGTAGTCATGTAGAAGTGAGCTGTATATGGCCATTCAGTTGTCAACAAAGTCGTTACTGGCCCAATCGTGCAGTTTATGGTGAGTTCACTTCTTCTGATGTTGGAATTTGTTGCTGCAAATGCAGTAGTATGTATTAGATCATCAGTCAATTGGGAAAAAAGAAGCTAAATGTATTGATGGAGCAGTATTTCCTGTCTTGGAGAGTTAAATAGACTCCGAGTTGCTTGTAGCTTTTTAAGATATAATAGGTATTTTGGACCAAGCCTGAAAGTGCTGAGGAAACAGGTATCTAATGCATTATGGCAATGAATTGAATGGACAAGAGATCCTTAAATTTATACCTGACCTTATTCTATCCTTAAAACAGAAGAGATTTTTCCAGGTCATGAGATTGTACTTAAGGATTCCTACTGCTTTTCTTGTGGGAACAAGACATGAAGGCTCACCTCTTCTACTGAAGGATGTTAACTGCTGTTAGTAGCACAACTGTCATGACTGGAAATATCCCCAAATTGAAGTTTCTGGAGCTCCTTAGTACGGTGGTTGTGCTTTGATAACAACATATGTGGAAAGAGAGGCCTGGGGTCTCTTTTGAGAAGTGTATGTGTAGTTAAGATGTGTAATTCTTTACAATAGACTGTGACAGATGAGGTGGAGATTGTTTAAGAAGAGGTGTGTAATAAAATAACCCAGCTGAGCATGGTCTCCTTGCGTGCTGCATCTGCCAACCCACACTCATTTGTCTGCTAGCTTTTCTTCCGTCTGTCTGCATTAAGAAGCAGTTTAATCCATTCATAAGCATGTGGAAAGTGTTATACTTTATCCTTAGCTGATTTGACAAAAGCAACCTCTCAACCAAGCATGTTGCCTCCAAGTTTAAAATGCTGTCATTTCTACTCTTGACTAGGAGCTGAGGTCTTAAAGAGAGGGTAAGATCCTGCTGGAGCGTTCACAGGGCATTAATATTGAAAGCCTGTTTTTAGTCATAGAATCATTAAGGTTGGAAAAGATCACAAAGATCACCATCAACTCATCACCACCATGTCCACTAAAAGATGTCTCTCAATAAAATAATAAAACTCTGAATGTGATAATCTGAAAACTACATTTTTCCCACTGTATGGTAACAGAATACAGCAACAAAATATTTTGGAGTAGGATAAATGTCTTTTCTTGTTATTAAAATGGAGGGTTTTAAATTTCTGTAAAGCACTCTAGGAGGAACACTGTGGATAGTATTTTCCATCCACAACTTGGTTACATGGTTGTCAGATATATTTTGAAGCACTGATGTGTTTATGTAAGCATTTCTGTCTGTGTAGTAGTTTTCCTGTGTTTAGCACATAATTGCTGTACTTCTGAGCTGTCTTGACTTCCCACTGGAGTAGGGCATGCATCTCACAGCTTGCAGCATACCTGCTCCTTAGCAATTATGAATTCAGCTTTCTTCAGAGAGCTGATCTCAGTAAAACAGGACTGCTCTTCCCTATCTTACATTGGTGATCTCAGAAACATTGTGATAGCCTTGTGAAATACTAACTTACGAAGGAACAAGAACAACATTCTTGCTGTTTTGCAAGCTTAGAAGTGGAATCGCACTATATCAGCTCTCAGATGTCAAACCAACATCCTGCACTGTGTGACTTTTGTTCCATGACATTGAGGGATTTGTACACTGAAAAGTAAGCCTCTACAAATTCCAAAGCCTGAAGGTGGGTACAATATAAGCATGAAGGCAAGTGAAATAGGGAACAGAGATGTTGTAATGCAGGCAGTATTTCACTGTGTTCATCTTTCCTTAGCAGATACAAAAGCTGCATAGCTGCAGTGACTTAGTGAGTGGGAATTCGGTTTTGCCATTGTTCTGAACCCAATCTAAAGATTGGTACCCATGTAATGCTCAGTCTGGAGCTCCTGCAAGAGAGCCCTGTTGCTCTTAAGTTTTGGTACTGTGTGTGTGCGGAGAGCTGAATTGCTTTTGTTGGTGTTACACGTTCAGCTATACGTATATATATATTGCCCAGAGATGTTGTGGATGCCTCATCCCGGGAGGTGTTCAAGGCCAGGTTGGATGGGGCCTTGGTCATCCTTGCCTACTATTAAACATGGAGGTTGGTGGCTCTGCCTGTAGCGGGGGGAGTTGGAGATTCATGATCCTTGAGGTTCCTTCCAACCTGGGCCATTTTGTGATTCTTTCTAAGTTTATATGACTGCTGTGTGATCTGGGTCATAGAGAGAAGGACATCTCAATAGCAAATATGCTTTCCCCAGCTGAAGCTGCTTTCCTTTTCTTTCTGGTTTTCTTGAAATGGACTTCTGAAAGTCAGTTCTGCTCATAAAAACCTCTCTGTGCAGCAGCGTAGCTTTAAAATAGTGAAACCTGTTTTGCTTGTGTGATCATTGCTATACTAGTGGCATTATACAAGCGCATGTACTGTCTATTGTTGCCATCTGTTTGTGCTGACAAAGTTTTTGCAGCTCCCAGTGCTCCCAAGCCAACCTCTCCACAAAACAGTCCTCTTAGCTCGAGTTGTTAGTAGATATCAGGGATAAAGATATCAGAACAGAATGAATGAGCTTTCATTCCCCTGAAGAGACTAAGCTGATGGATTCTAATTGCAAACAAACAAGAAAAAAACATTTATTTAAAGCTTATGTCAACTTGATTTTTTTTTGTTTAAATTACTGCACTAGAAGTTAGAAGGGTCTGAATGTGGATCTTCAATATCACTACAGAAAGATGTGCTCAAACCATGTATTTGAAACACCAAACTAGTATTGCCTAAAAAAACCCCAAAAACTAAAAAAAAAAAAAAAAAAAAAAAACCAAAAAAAAAAAACCATTATAAAAGCTGCCCATGTTGCTCCTGCAACTTGAACTCTGTTGGGAGAGGCTGTTGCAGCTGACACAGAGGGCAGGTATTTGGGGGTACCTCTTCAGATGCACCAATGGCCATTGCCATCTAGTTCAATTCTCAGTGAAGAGTCCAAGTTATGCTTTTTATTAGCAATTTAGTGGAGAAGTACTTGAAATTCAGACACATTGGAAACATATTTGTTCCTTCTTCTCTGTTTCCATACTGTTATTTTCACTGATTGTCTCGCTGTTTTTCCAGAGATACCATTGTCTTGTCCATTCCCTTTGGATGCCTTGAAACATAATACCGAGTGAGGAAAAACACCAACAAAATCCATACTTCTGTTGTGGATGTAGGTAGGCTCCAGGAAGGAGCGGGTACCCTGAGGGCAGGACAGTGATGATGACCTCATGCAATCTTCCCTACAGTTAGGATGCGTACAAGGTTATTCTCACCCAGCTGCTGTTATTCATAGGCCTTACAGAGAACTAATTATCATGGAGACATTAGGTAGGATTGTCTAGAGCAATGAATGCTTGAGAAATGAAAAAGATGAGAACTGATAGTTTCATGCACTTGTTCCCCATGTGAAACTGTATTGAGTGTGTCAGTGTTGTCCCAGGTATTTGACTGCTTGGTACTAGGTGTTGGCCTTGGAGAACCTCTTCAGAAGCCAGTTCGTCTTTCCCTGGAGAGGAGTGGCTGGCTGGGCATATATTAGTATTGGATTTGGAAAGGTTCTGTGCTTGAGGAGTTAAGCTAGAAGTACTGACTACTAATCCCTTTCATTAGCATTTGAAAACTTAGATCTGATCTTTAGTTGTTTTCCCTCTATTTATGGAATATAGATTTGCTTTGATTCCTCTTACGTGTGGCTATTGTGAATAAGTGTTGATTTTAGGAATGTATTAAAATTGTTCTTCTTTTCTTTTTTCTTTGGACTTGCAGATTCCCCTGGAAAACAAGTGGAGAACTCAGCCAGCAGTCAAGGAAACAACTTAGGGACCCCAACCAAAGCTGGAAGACTGAGTCATGCTTTTAAAGATCCCCGGCCAGGAAGGAAGACTGCAGAGGGACAGGTGACAAAAGGTGGTGATGAGTCAGAGAGTGATTTTGAATCAGATCCTCCCTCTCCTAAGAGTAGTGAGGAGGAAGAAGAACAAGAGGATGAGGAGGTCTTGCAAGGTGAGAATGGAGACTTCAATGATGACAATGATACGGAACCAGAGAATTTAGGCCATCGCCCTCTGCTCATGGACTCTGAGGAAGAGTTGGAAGAAGAGGAGGAGGAGAAGCAAAGTTCTGATTCTGAATCCGATCGTACCAAACATAAATTTGTGGAAGGGCTCCGAAGCAGTGGATTCAGAAATGTTATGGGCAGCAGTGAAGTTAAAGAACCCAGCTTAATGCAGACACCTGAGGTGCCAACTACTGTTGTCAAAGTGAGCCCTGGCCAAGAATTTGATGTGTTCGGGGCAGTGCCCTTTTTTTCTCTTCAGCCTCAGACAAGAGAAAAGGGCAACCAAGATGTCTCTTCTCAGACTGCATTTCCCAGCCTGAGCCAAGAGCAGGATGACTTCGATGTTTTCACCAAAGCTCCGTTCAGCAAAAAGGTGTCTCAGCAAGATGACCAGGTGGTGGGAACCAAAACACAACTCTCACCCACCTCGCCACGGGGTGTTGATATTTTTGGTTGCACCCCATTTCAGCCCTCTCTTCTCCCCAAGATGAGTGGGAGTAAAGAGGACCTGTTTGGGCTAGTTCCTTTCGAAGAGATCACAGGGAGTCAGCAGCAGCAGAAGGTGAAGCAGCAGCGCAACCTGCAGAAGCTTTCATCCCGCCAGAGGCGCATGAAGCAGGAGGTTCCAAAGAACAATGGGAAGCGTCACCATGGCACCCCAACAACCACAAAGAAGACTTTGAAACCCAACTACCGCACTCCCGAGAGAGCCCGCAGGCACAAGAAAGCAGGCCGCAGGGACTCGCAGAGCAGCAACGAGTTCCTGACCATCTCTGACTCCAAAGAGAACATCAGTGTTTCGCTGACGGACAGCAAAGACCGAACCAACCCTTTGCAGACAGATGAGAGTCTGCTGGATCCCTTTGGAGCCAAACCCTTCCACCCACCAGAATTGATGCGGCATCCTCAGCATCAGGGGTTTGGTGACAGCCGTGGGGATCATGGTGCAGTGGTTAGCAGGCCTCGGCAGAGCTCCTTGCTTGGACCGGTGCATGCTGGTGATGGGCTGAAAACAGATGATTTTGGTGCAGTCCCCTTCACAGAACTGGTTGTACAGAGTGCACAGAGTCAGCAGCAACAGGCACTAGAGTTGGATCCCTTTGGAGCAGCTCCATTTCCTTCGAAACAGTAAATGCTTCCAGTGGGTCCCTCCTTCCACCTCTCTGAGTTGCTTAGTAATGAGTTTAGTGAGCAGAGTAATTTATCTCTTTGACAGGGAGCTGGGCTGTACAGTTTATTCAAGTTAAAGAAGGCATGGCCGGCTTGCATGATGGAATGCAGAAAGATAGCAATTTTAAATTTTCTTTTGAGAAAAATTGAAAACTTTTTTGTTATGAAAGATGGCTTCCAGAACATAAAGAGAAATGGGACATGAATTGGTGTCTGTTGCTGACTTTTGGACCTGGAACATGTCATCCTGCACTTTTGCATCACCTTTTCAGCACTTGGCAACATGCTGAAATGGAGGGAAGGGGAACAGGCAGAGATCACATGAAAAAGTTTTCCAAACTTACGGGAACTGTGGTTCTTCTTTGTCTCAGTTGCACTAGACCCAAGAACCTAAACATACTAATATCCAGACTTATATGCTGGGAATAGTCAAGTCTTCATTTCCTAGATGAAAACTACCTTTGTTAATCATAAAATAATCAAGCCAGGTCATCAAGGAGCTGCGGCCCAGAATTTCAAAGCATGGCTGTGGCTTTGCACCTGGTAGACATCTATGCAGCTGCAGAGCTGAAAGGCAGATTATTTTTTTGTGTGTGCCTAAATGTTCAATTTTATTTTTTACAGTAAGTGCCATTAATGTAGAATAGCAAACTGGAAGTCTAGAGTTAAGATGCAGAGAATATAACAGTTTGTGAAATGGAATCTGAATGTAGAGGAGTAAACCAGCAGGGATGTAGCCAGTGTTTGCAGCACTTTGAAGACTACTCAGCACACTGGGGGAGAGGCTGGTAAGAAGGACATCTGGCATGGGTGGGGCATTTCAGATGACTTGTACAGTTGACTGAAATGCACCATCAGTTTTATCTGATTACAAATTGGGGTTTGTGTCTGAAGATGCATTTTCTTTTCCTCTTGGATTTCTACCCCAAAGAAAATGCGTGCTGTGTCAAAACTCATATTGTTTTATAAAACGATAATTTTAAGAAATGACTGTAACCTAACATTTTCAACTTCTGATGGACCTGTTACTGTATGTAAGTGTGTTTGTTTTTTTGTTTTTTTTTTTTTTTTAAGAAAGTTTTGCTAAATGCACTGAGCTTTGAAGAAACTTTTCTGGACCCGGCTTTGTTTCAGAAGCAGTAGCAGCAAGTATTCTGCAGAATGCTGTTCTGTGCTGCAGCAGTAAGCTGCATTTCACACCGCAACGCCTTAGCAGCAGGATTGCTGTCCTGCCACACAGTACCTCTAAGACATCGAGTGCACAAGACATGGCTAAAAGCTTGGAGCTTGCAGTGCCAGTAGTGATGGGAAGGCAACACGAACCGGCTCATTGGAGAGATGTGGTTACCATGTGTCGACGGTGACACCACGTGCTTTGTAACTCCACTGCTTCACGACTCGAGCCGAGCCATGTACACTGGCTGCAGAGTGAGTGTACATCAGAGTGGTCCACATTGCTTTATTCCTATGGCAATCCTAAGGAAGCAGAAGGAGGCAGCTCCTGTGCTTGTCTTAGCTTTACGTCCTGCTCCACTGAATGTCGAAGAGCATTCCATGTTTATAAAAAGAGAGAGACCGTAAGAATTCATGGCTGATTCCTCCTGCCTTCCTCTCCTCACAGGATGTGAAGTGAAATATTGAGGGTTGTGCATTTTTTCTTCAAATTCTACTGCTGTTTATTGAGTTGTTTTGAAATTGGTGAGGGTAGGAGATAGATCCCTTGAAATATTTGTTGAAAATGGCATGTTAAAGACAAATTCTTTTTTTCCTTTCAGAGCTGGTTTTGATAAAATGCTGCCTCACATATACAGCAAGTTTGTTTCCCCTGGTCCTGGATTTTGAATCTCGTTCATATGTATCTGTACACTTCAATTATCCTGCTTTATTTTTTCCTCTGATAAGGTGAAAGAGAAATTACAGCTCTGCTTGTTTAGGAATGACTTTTTCAGGCTTAGAAGTTGAGCTTTTAGGAGTATGTGAGTAGAAGTGTTTCAACTCTATTTGCACAGGAGTTTCTTAGGCTTTATTACTACTGTTCTCACCAGATTTTTTTTGTGCCAAAGGCTGTAAGAAGCGCACGCCAAGTCTGTAGCATTTTCTGATACTCAGGTTAACTGCGATTTTGTTTCTATGTGCGTGCTTATTAGCTGCCTTCCTGCAGTTTACTTCTGAACTGTCACTTTTCCTGCCTAAAGACAGCTGTTGGAACAGAACATTATGAAAAATGGGGCAGATGGGTGGAAACAAAACAAGAATAAAGCAACAAGCAACTGACCCGCAGTCTTAAATACAGCCAGTCCTCATTGGCACCATGCAGTTACTGCTTTCTCTGCTGGAAGAACAGCTTGAGGGTTGGCATGGCTGTTAGGTGCTTAGTGTGGGCTTCAATTAAGGTAAATTACAAGAAGAAAGAATCGCATTTGATTTCTGTCTGATGACCTTGAAGTTTCAGGTTGAAGAGTGCAGCAGAATTTCTTTGTGTGGTGGATTTTTTACTACTTTATTTTTTTGACAGAGGGCTCACACATGGTTTTATTATAGTACAGGAAAGCTGAAGTTGGATTGCATACAATAACTGATAGGGGAGATGAAAGCAAACCTTAAACCCAAGTTACTCTGAAACTGGCATTGTGCCTCTGGCTGCCTCTGAGTTACAGCCAATGATACTTGCTTTCTTGTGGCCTTAATAAGCCTTGATCTTTGTACTACGCTTATGAAACAACTTTTTGCATACATGAAGTTTTTACATTTCTTGAGTTAAAATGATTTTTTTTCTCTCGTCTGAGATGAGTATGCCTCACTGTGTCAACTTTATGTGGTCTATCTAGTTTGCAGCCTGGGTTTAAGCTTCAGTTGTGGTTCAGCAGAGGCAAAGCGTGGTACTGCTGGGGAACATAGTATCCTTTTGCCTTTATTCAGCATGTAGATACCTTCACCTGTGCGCTTGTCATTCATGGAGTGTATTGTGACCTTACCTGAAATACTGGAAAGACCGTGTGCTCTTAGACTTGTACCATGTGTCTGTGAAGATGATGATCACAAGGTAAGGAATTCACACTTCCCTTCCACCAGGAAATAGCTTTTTAACAGTTCTTTCAGTCTGCTGAATGACTGAACCATAGACCTGTCAGAATCAGCTGCTTTGGGCAGTTTTTGTCAAAGGTACTAAGAAGCCCTTTATGGTTGTGGTCACTGAAAGAAAGATAAGAGGGTGAGTTTCTCTGCAGACTCTCAATAGCCGTGAGACGTGCGGAATTGCTTTTGCTGACTTGTGTCATGTGGGACCTGCGAAAACCAACTTTCAAGGAAATAATTTTTAATCATTCTGGTTGTCCCAGTTAATAAAACTAAGTACTGTGAAAATAAGTTGGTATATTTGCTACTGTGAGAATAAGAGTTTATCTGGAGTTTTTTATACTATATAGTGTATTTTTATATATGAGAAATATATATAAAATATACACATGCTCGCACACATCGCACTGTGTTTTTAGTAACATTGCAGCCACAATCATTCTGATGAAACTAGGAAGAGTGAATAAGGAAAACCTGCAAGAGAAAAAAGTGCAAGGGGTGGCTGCTGAGTTACTTTTCTACAGCGCTTCTTTTCAAAGAAAAATTGAGGAAGTGGTGTGTATAGCTGAGTTTGTGACTAAGGCATCACCTAATATTAAAGAGCATAAAATCTATTTTAAAATCGCTGGCATTCAGCTTTTAAGTGCACTTTCCTGAACTACACTTCCATTTCTTGTTAGACTTCAAGTTTCTAAAGCTTTTTTGTGTACCACTAAACAGAGTTTTGTGAAACTGATGTATGTCATAAATATTGCAGTTGTTAAATAAATAAACATGATAACAGTGACTTCGCAGATGTCCTTAAACATGGCATTATTAAGCATACTCTCATTTAGGCAGTAAGTTATTCTACAAGCAGTGTTGTTTCTCCTAGTTGCTTTTTGTGGCTGTAGGTTCCTGTTGATGTTTTTTAATGATGGTTATATTAGCAGCCCACTATTGCCATCTTGGTTCAACTTGTTGATAATATATTAAGTATGTCCTTAGGTTCAGTATTACTCCTTTAAGCCTTCCTGCTTTTAAAACCAAGAATGCTTTTGAAAGGACACACTCAGATTCGTAGCTGCTAACTGAAGCTTTATCCCTTTTTAGGGGCCAGAATTTTAATTTTCATTGCTAACTCCACACTTAGTTGTGCACTCCATCTTACAGACATGTTTTTCACTTGATTTGACTCATTCTGCCAACTATTAGCCAGAGCAGTTTTTTGGTGACTGCTTCTACTGATTTTACTCTTATCTAAGCTGCAGAAAACCAACACCCTAGAAAGACTAGGAGCTGCAGCAGAACATGGGTATTGAGTTGTAGCTCATTCATGGTTGTTCCGTCTTCTGCTTGTCACCCATTTCAAACATTGTGTGCAGCAATTCATGTGTCATCTAAGAGTACTCTGTTAAAAGTGTTACAAGTAAACATCCAATGAACCAAAATTTATTTACAGGTTCAGTATTTACAGAAAAGGTTATCATGCAGTTTGAGAAGCTTTGTCCGGATAATAAAAATGTACAACTTAACAATCTTCTCTTATCCAGTGAGAACTGCTACAGTAGTTAGTTTGAAAAAAAAATATTAGCAAACTGTAAAATGAGTATGTTTTCAGTACACAGTCACAGATTCTTCAAATGCTATTGTTCATGTAACACTGAAAACAAGCTTTAACAATTGAAGGGTCCTTGTCAGGCTTTAGCAGTAGTCATTAGTGCACTTGAAACTTGCTTTACTGTCAAGTTTAAAAAGAAAAAAAAAAATCAGTGTTCATACTGGAAGGCTCAGAAGACTGGGATTTGAACTTCAAATGCATTTAGTTCTTTCCAATAACTGTTTCTGGAGCTGGGAAAGAAAAATACCAAGTCCTCACTGAGCTTAAGTGACAGCATTGCTCTCCAGCATACCAGTAGAAGAGGAAGGGTCCTGCCTCCTCCATCCCTGGTACAAGGTAAATACTTGTCAGTAAATGTCTATCACTATTCCCTTGGCACGTTCCCTGTGTAAGAGGCTGAGGGGAGCTGGGAATGTTTCGCCCAGGACAGAGGCAACTTCGGTGGGACTGAACAGCACCCTGCCAGCCTCCAGGCTGGCACCCACTGGGCTTCATTCTGAGCACCAGGTATCTAACAACCTGCATAACTCATGTCTCTTTAGTGTTGACATTAAACCAAGACGTGGTTTAACTGCAGACTATAAAAACCCAAAGTTGTCCTTTTACTGCAGAAAGCAAATGGCAATAAATCACTTCGACTAATGAAGTGTTGGATGTACAGCATGAGTCACTAAAAGGCCAAAGTTCAGTGGCTTGAATTCATAGCAGTCTTACTTCTCTGGGCTTGTTATTTACACCTGCTAAAAGAACATGTAACTTAGGAAAAAAAAATTCTTTGCACTTCTACTAATTCCAGGGTAACAGCAAGTGTAAGACTACTCCTGAAATATTTTAGAACAGTATTCAGATGCACCAGAGTGCTGCAGAGAGATTTGTTGAAGTAATGGCACCACCTATACTTGAGGAAACAATTTAAGATTTGAAATCAAGATAGAAATGGTAGATAACATCCATCTCCCAGAAAAAGGGAAACAACTAGAAAAGTACAATGCTCCACTGAATTTGACATTACACATTACTGTCCTGATGTTGAAGTGTACACACATCACTTTGACAATGATTCTGAAGGATATAGCACTCTGTACCAATGCAGTTTAGAGCCAAGACCAGCCACTCAGTTAATCACAGTTCTACAAGCATGCTATTGGGAGCATGTCTTTTTGTTCTGTGCTGAAACAAAACCTGAAGAAATGGCATATGGGCCTGCTAGCTTAGCAATGGTATACAATTCTGTTGTTCGTATTCACCAAGTTCTTTACAGAGAGAGTGGTGAGGTGCTGGAACAGGCTGCCCAGAGAGGTTGTGGATGCCTCGTCCCTGGAGGTGTTCAAGGCCAGGTTGGATGGGGCCTGGGGCAGCCTGGTCTAGTATTAAACGGGGGGGTTGGAGATTCATGATCCTTGAGGTCCCTTCCCACCCTGTCCATTCTGTGATTGAAGCAGGAAAATAACGTAGTGCTCCAAATGCTTAGTTCTACAGCCCACCTTTTTGTTGTTCCACTCTAAGGAAGACCTGCTTTGTACTTGATTGCAGAGCAGGAAATGATGAGAAGGAAATGAATCTCGTATCTCAGAGAAAATGGCCTCAAGTTGTGCCAGGGGAGATTCAGGTTGGATGTTAGGAAATACTTCTTCTGAGACAGCACTCAGGTGCCGGAATGAGCTGCAGGGAGGTGGTGGAGTCACTGACCCTGGAGGTGTTCAAGAGATGTTCAGATGTTGTACTGAGATCCAGGCAGTGCTGCTTTTTTCCCCAGCATTCCTGTTAATGTATCATCTCAGTGAATAGGGTAACAGTCCAGAAGTTGGAAAGGAACTGCCTTAGTGTTTACTTTCATAGTTCTGCATATTTGTAAGGTTCAGACTCCTGTAATCAGAAGCTTCATTGGAGTGCCTCTGAAAGACAGGTGAGAAAAAAAAAATTGTCAGTTATTACGTATAGGAAATATTAACTCTTACCTAACTGCCCCAAATCCAATGCATAGTAGGCTAAAAAAACTTGACAAAAACCTTAAAAAGTTACATATAAACAAATATTGATAAGTGCTTGCAACTGTTGTCAAACAGAGCTGTTAAGGACCTGGCAGAGATTTGTCCAGCCTACTCTAAAACCCTGCTTGAGGGCACTGCAGCCTCACACAACACAGCAGCAGTAGCCTGCCTGCTATCAAAATAGCTGTTTGCTTATTCACAAGGAAACATTACACTAGTAAGCATTTTGTCTGGAGGAGCTAATTAAATTAAAGCAACTAATAGAACCTTGTGATATATTAAAAACAAGATTACTTAACTCTACTTGTTAAAATCTCACGTTTCCACAAGCACAAAGGCTATACCTTCACTCACAAGTCCATACTATGCTCAGGACAGGGCTTGCTGTGTCGGTATTGCATGATGTACACTGCAGACTGGTGCCACCAATACAGCATCACTACTGCAAGGATGTGCCATATTTGGTGACTAGAGCCGAGGTAGTTGAGCTGTCCTGTGGGGAACAAAAAGGGAAGCAGTTGTTAAATTTGCATTAACTCATGCAAGGCAAGTAGCAAGCAGTCTATTCCCAAGCTCAGTCACACATTCAGCTGGCTGGGAGATAGTTAAATTCTTTAATGAAGAACAACAAAAGTCATCTGACTTCTTTTGACTGAAGTACACACCAAGTTTGAGTTCTTTCAGTGCCAATGCATGTTAAGTAGAACATAATCAACTGTACTCTCATCATAAATTCAGAGCTCACAGCAAAGACTATAGAAAAACACAACAGAATTTCATACCTGGAAAGTATCTTTCTGGAACTTTGGAAATATAGAAGAGAAAAGCTACAGCAGCGATGAAATACATGACAACCACACGTGGAGCAAACTCCTGCAAAAGAAAAGGAAGCTTTCTTACTCTGCTATAAGGTAAAAAATATTTTAAAATAATAATTTCAAAATACATTTTAAAAAAACAAAAGGTGTGACAAAATGGAACATTATTTTGCTGCTCACATTATCTATTGAATAGAACAGAATCCAATTGAGAAACAAATGCCAAAACTTGGAAAAAATCTGAATGGATGGCCACAGGAATACTACAGACTAGACTGTAAGTAACCAAACTAGCTGCTGGAAAGCAACCCACTCACATGACTAGTTTGTTTTTGTTTGGTTGTTTTGTTTTCAATAACAGTGTTTCACTGCTGGAAGCAGAGCATTTTCTCTGAAGTGGGGAAGCAAAATGAGTATCACATCTACCGTTCTGCTCTACCAGGACAAACTAATTGACTAATTGGAAAAAGCAGGAGTAGCAATGATTGCTTGCCTATTTGACTTTTACAAAGTGAGTGTTTCAGTACCTTGTCTGAAGACTGCATTTATTATCAGTGCTGCTCTTCCAAATTCAGCAGTAGCTCTGGACCAGGCTAAATCAGCATCCTAGAAAACAGTCCTCCTGAAGTGCCAATCTTAAGAACTTTCACAGGCAGTACTTGCTATGAAAGCAAAGGTTTTTTTCAGCTGGCTAATGGCTGTGATTCTTGGGGGAACGTTTTAAATCTTGGGGCACATTCACCTTCGTTAACAGTGCTGTACTTCCTGTTTTTCAGAGCTGAGTAACCTTTACCATAATGGTAAAGCAAGAGAGGGAAATTAGTTTAGTAACTTAACAGTGATATTAAACAAGTTATGCATAAGAGACAGAAGGCTGTGTAGGCAAATGCCAATTTTGCCACCAACCCGGGCACAGAAGAGGAAGAACTTCCCACCCATGTCTCGTGGTTCACCTCACCTCTGCAACCTGTGCATCCTGACTGACTGCTTCCCACTCGCCTGCTGACTCAGCTCTCTGCTCCTGCTCCTTGCCCTGAGGAGTGCAAGGGTGCGTCCGACCTGCACAGACTGCTCTGCCCCTCAGGCAAGCACGCTGTCGTGGTCATGTTTGCATCCAGGTGGGTCTTCTCACAGTGCAGCTTTAAATAACTGAAACAGATTTCATCTACTCAACCTGTTGATTGGCTTTCCATAAATCTGAGCGTTTGGGCTGTAACATCCAAAGGAATTCTGTGCTTTAAGAAATCTTTACTAGCTCTACTTCTCCCTCATTTTCAAAATGAGACCGAGGGAGGAAAGATGCTAAGTGCAAAGCAAAAGTAAACTTTATTTCCGTATTATTTTCTTTTACCTGTACAATAGCTGCACCAATGCCACCGTTCAGTGAAACCCAGTGGATAGTAGGAATAATGCCATATCCAGACACTGAGCAAAAGATGATGGAGCGCAGCCTGCGCCACTGCTGCGTGAGGTAATTGGGATGAATCTGAACAAAAAATACTGCCAAGATCATTGCCAGCACAGTGATTAAGTACACCTGACGCCAGTACTGAGAAAAAAGAAACAAAATTAAGTTTGTATGTTTGCTCATCTGAGGTAAACTCTGGATAGAAAATCTATGTTACTAAATGCAATGATATAAAATGTTCTTGTCACTTCTGTGACCACAAATGCCAGTGCTTGAATCAGTGTGTTCTTCCTAATCCAGTGAGGGGGAAGATGCTCTTACTTCACATTTATTTCACATGCTTCACCAAAGCATATATTAAATGTAACTCTGTCTAAGAGGACTACTTTAACTACCAGATCAGTACTTTCTTGTACAGGGAGCAGGGAAGTTACAAAAGTTTAGAACTCCAAAGCAAAATAAGCTTGTTTCTGCCCCACATAAATGTTGTGATGGAGGAACATCCCATTATGGGCCTCACGCATTTGACAAAGGCAGGACCTGTAAAGTTTACACCGACTTTATAATGATTGAAATATTGTCTTGAAGCTCGTGCAATTGACAGCTTAAAAGGAATTTCTTAATCTTTTACTTCTGCAAGCAAAGTTCTGCATGTGTCAGAACCAGTTCCTATCCCCTGACCACCTGGTGCCACCTGGACAACATGTGACAAAGCCCTTTCCCAACACGTGGAAACCATGGTAATGGGACCACAGAAACAAGTGACTCAGACTTACTTTACTACAATAAAATGCATAAAACACGCCTGATACGTAGCAGCCTAGGATACCAATGGAAATTCCTGCGTAATCTAATGCCATCCATCGTCGGCTGGTCTTCTCTGAGCGATGACAACAGAAGAGATGATATCCTACTGAGCAAAGCATACAGACCTACACAAATATCAAAACAAGGACACATTAATTTCTTGGTAACAGACGGAGATTAATGGAGATTAAGCTTCAACTCTGAAGCTTAAGAGTCCAAAAGTAACCTGTTACATGTTTTACAGAACTACTTGGTGTAGACAATTATGATTTCTGCTCATAATCAGTGTAAACTAGCATAACCTCTTTCGTAGATGAAACACAGAACTTTGCAAGACTTGATAACCACAGGCTGCATCTAAGGAAATGAGGGTACTGAGACCTAGAGCATGAGGCCAAAAGCAATGCCAGTGCACACAGGAGCAGGGCCCAACCTGCCCAAGTATGACCAAAATGAATTCGGTATGGTCTAGCTACAACAAGCAGAAACCAAAGCCCAAATCCACCTCGAGTACCAGCACTCTGCAGCTTTGCTGAGGGAACACAGAAGTGATTGACCTCTGACATGAAGTACACTGGCTTGGCTTCTTGGCTGGTGTCAATCTTTTTTTCCCCCTGAGAAACAGAATTGTAGAATATCTGGAGTTGAAGGGGATCCATAAGCATCATTAACTCCAACACCTGGGTCCACACAGAACCACCTAAAGTCCAAACTCTATTTCTGATGGCATTGTTCAGGTGCTTCTTGAACTCTTGACAGCTGTGCAAAATGCATGAAAACCCAAGTCCAGCTGTATAATAACATCAAAGAATCATTAAGGTTGGAAAAGACATCTAAGGTCATCTAGTTCAGCCATTGGCCCTATCCCACCATACCACAAGTCCACGTTGCTCAGTATCACTGCTCCGCATATCTTGAACACCTCCAGGGATGGTGACTCCACCACCCATTGGCAGCCTGTGCCAATGCCTCACCATTCTTTCCAAATGTTTCCCAATATCCAACCCAAACCTCCCCTGGTGCACCTTGAGGCCATTACCTCCGGTGCTATTGCTGTTATGTAGAAGAGGCTGACTCCCCGCCTCATTACAACAACCTCCTTTCAGGCAGTTGCAGTGAGCAGTGAAGTCTCCCCTGAGCCTCCTCTTCTCACACTGAACTATCCCAGCACCTCATCTTGTTAAACCTCATGCAACTGGCCTCACCCCACCAATCCACAGCTGGTTTTTGTGCTCGAGCTGGTGATCAAACCCACGCCATCTGCGGGCACAGCGCCGGACACAACACCCAGCAGAAAGCAGAACATAAAGCCTCGGCCTGCCCAGCCGGCGTTCTGCAGCCTCTCCTAGGCCGGCCGTGCTTTGTTCTCACAAGAAACGGTTCAAAATCAGCTCGGCCTCCGAGCCCATCCGCCGCACAGCGCACAGCACGGTGCCCCACCTGGAAGCAGAAGAGGCAGACGGCGCAGATGACGAAGTCCTCGCGGGCGGCGCGAGCGGCGGGCAGCACGACGGTCAGGTCGCGGATTCCCAGCGTGAAGAAGAGCAGGAAGCCCAGCAGGTGGCTCCAGATGTTGACGCTCTCGTTGGAGAGGATAAAGAGGCTGCGGGGAGACACGGCGGGGCTGAGCGGGGCTCCGAGGCCCCGACCCGGCCCCGGGGACGGCCGTACCTGCGGAGGCAGAGGCGCGAGGGCAGGTAGGCGCGGTAGCCGTCGGTGATGTAGGGGTTGTCCCTCAGGAAGACGGGGATCTGCTCGTAGGTGTACAGACGGATGCCGCGCGGCAGCAGCACGGGCCAGTACTGGTAGCCGCCCAGCTCGATGTAGTGCGCGCTGCGCAGCAGCTTCTGCTGCATCCTGCCCGCCCCGCATCGGCACGCGGCCCTCCGACCCCGCCACGG
Source organism: Chrysolophus pictus (assembly GCA_037305975.1). NCBI lineage: Eukaryota > Metazoa > Chordata > Aves > Galliformes > Phasianidae > Chrysolophus > Chrysolophus pictus. Next base: position 46,409,209 of record CM074579.1, on the reverse strand, counting down.
CACCGCGCAAAGCCCGGCCGGGCCGGCTCGCGCACAGCACGTTGCGGCGCTTTGCGACGGGTGACTGGCGCGAGGAGATGACGTCAGCGCGGGGCGGAGTGCCCTGAGGTGCGCGGTGCTGCCGCCTGCTGGCCGGCGTGAGGCAGTGACGCTTCAAAGGGAGAGCTGTCTCCCTTCTAAGATGAGCCGCTCCTTTCAGGAGGATCGGAACGTGGCAGAGCTGTAAGCTGAACGGGCCAAAAACGGGCAGTACAAAGTTTTAACGTGCTGAGAGCCCTTGGCTCCGTGCAACAGAGAACTCTGCTTAGTTCATCGTGTGGCATCAGCTGGGTACTTCTTCCCATGCCTGGCTCTGTTTCTGAGGTTGAAACAAGAGTCCTGAATGGGGATCCTTGCTCATCATCTACCCCTCCTTTCTGTGGTCTGTGAATGTCTCCCATCTCACAAAATGGCCAGGGTTGGAAGGGACCTCAAGGACCACGAATCTCCAATTCCCTGTCACTTGCAGGGCCACCAACCTCCGCATTTAATACTAGACCGGGTTGCCCAGGCCCCCATCCAATCTGGCCTTGAACATCTCCAGGGACGGGGCATCCACAACAATCTCATTTAAACAAAACATACAAGTGCCTCACTAGGATTCTATGGTGGGAATGGAATGTTTCCCATGGCAGACAGATCCCTGCGGTAAGTTAAAGATGTAGGATGATGGGCATTTGAAACCCGAGAGTGATGATAAGGACCAGGTGCTCCATCCTAGAAGTAGCAATACAGCCATTGTGATACATAACCCCTCAAGCTCCACGTCGCGCTGTTTGGTCACACAAATTAAGAAGCTCATTACTCTTTAGCTTGTCTTCCTTTCCATATGGCTTCTCTCTTTTGGGTTTTTCTCTAGCTTGCTATTAGTTAAATTAATAATCCTACATTAAAAGAAAAGAAAAGAAAAGAAAAGAAAAGAAAAGAAAAGAAAAGAAAAGAAAAGAAAAGAAGAAAAGAAAAACACCCAGAGAAAGTACATTCTGAAAGAAGATCCCTATGCATAGTTTTGGCTGGAGGAGAGCAACCAAGATAGTACAGACAGCTATGTGCAGGATGGAGCACAGGATATCCCTTCGTAGTCACACTGGGTACTGGGGAAGTATGGTGTAATACAACACCTTGCAGGGACACAGTGCTAGGAGCTGGGCTTACCAGCACTCAGGAGGTAGCTTGGTGAGTCTCACATGTGATGGGGTCACAGAGGGACAAGAGAATCCAAACACAGTTTCCTGGAAACAAAATCTTAGGAAACCACAAAGGAGTTATTTTCAGCTTGGTTGGAAGGGAAGTAATTCATCCAGCGCTAGATGTTTCTGTTCTGTGCTGGAAGAACTGTTCCATTTCCATCTGACCTACATCAGCTGTGCTAAAAATAGGAAAGTGCCCTGTTTTGGTCAACATATGCACTTGGAAGCTGAAATGTCTAAACTAGTGGGACCCTGCTAATGAGAACGACTTCTAGACACTGATAATCTTTTTACTAACCAGTATCCCCCTCCTTCTTCTCTTTTGAATGCCTAGAGAATAAAGGAGACTATATTTATGCATACACATGCATTTAAAAGAATGAGGATGTAGCTGCCACATTACTTTGGGTAAGAGAACTTGACGATGCTGAGAAGCAGCTGCTGAAGTGGGACTGAGCAGGGAAAGCAGGCAGCATCGCAGCATCTTCTCCAGCTCCTGCTGATAAAGGAGATTCATTCTTCACTTGAGTGGTGAACTCAGTGTACTCCCTTTTGTCAGGACAAATGCAGCTTAGAAAGTTGCTACCAGGTTAAAAGTGTAATTTAGTTTTAATTGTCCATTGGATCATTAGCTCATGGAGAACATTATACCTGGGAAAGAAAAAAACAAAAACAAAAACGAAAACAAAACAAAACAAAACAAAAAAAACAAGGAAAAAAAACTGTTTTCAAGCCCTGTGCAATTTAAGTTAGATCCTGAGTGCTACAAAGAATTCAGTCAGAAGGAATCAGAGCTGACAGCACTTTCTTTCTTTCTTTCTTTCTTTTTTTTTTTAAGTAGCTTTAATTGGCTGTTAAGTTTAAGCTTTGAAGCTTTGATAGAAGAAATGTTACATGTTCAATTAATAGGGAATATTGAGAAACAATTAGGGCAGCTTTAAATTAATTACTTAGACTATTTATTTTGAGCTTATTGAACAATTGTGTTATATGCGTAAGAGATTGAAATTAGCCATCTGGGCAAGATAGCTTTGACCTAGATTGACCTCCTTGGGTAAATACCTAACTTGCCCTAATTCCTATGCTGTAGCCCTACTTCTGTGGCAGATAAGCTTAATTGGGAGTAACAATAAACATGCATGAGAAGTTCCGTGCTTCTCTGCTGAAACTCAGATCACCTGTATGAGCTTCTAAAGAGAAAACTGAGGAAGTCACAAATGATGTAAGCTGTTTCTCGTTAGCCCAAACAGCTCCCTGCTGAGTTCAATTCTCTTATGATCTTCTGTATAACCAGATAATGTCTAATTAAGGTGGACAAAATAAACCCTTAGCCTGAGTTTAGCTTCCAGTTTCAGGAAAACACAGGCAAAGCAAGCAACTTTATTTGAATTAATTAACTAGCATTAGCTCTGTAGCACCAGCAGCATCTTTTTATATTTTACTCCTTTCTGTGCTGCTGGGGCTGTTCCACATGGAGAAGAGAAGGCTCTGGGGTGACCTGTGTGTGGTCTGTCAGTATCTAAAGGGGTCACGAGGGAAGAAGAGGACAGACTCTTTAAGGAGGGTCTGTTGTGACAGGACAAGGGAAAATAGTTTCAAGCTAAAAGAGGAGGTTTAGATTGGATGTAAGGAAGATATTTTTTACAGTGAGAGTGATGAGGCACTGGCACAGGTTGCCCAGAGAGATGATGGAAGCTCCATCCCTGAAGACATTCAGGGTCAGGCTAGAAGGGCTCTGAGCACCCCACCTAGCTGTGAGTATCCCCGTTCACTGCAGGAGAATTGGGGTAGGTGTCTTTTAAGGGCCCCTTCCAACTCAAACGATCATGTGATTCGAAGATTATAATTTTGTCAGAAGAATTTGTGGATATCTTCTGTTGGACTTTGCTTCCAAATCATTTTCGCCCTGTTTTTCTCTGAATAGAGCAGTGCAGAACGAGACAGGTGTTCGGTGCAAGTAACTCCGGAAAACTTAGGGACTTCTCTGCGAGGTACTTCGTGGCTCCTCCTGCAGGTGTCACTCTGGCACTGTGCTATCAGTCCAGTATCTGCATTCCATCCTGGTGGGACGGCGTTTGCTGTGCCCGCCAGCTCAATTAGCTGCCTCTTCATTGACTTCCTAATTAACAAATAACCGGTACTGAGCCTTGGGTTCTCATCCTGCAGACCCCTATTAGTGTAAGATCAGTACTAGAACAGGATAGAAAGTGTGACTTGCTCTTGGATTCCTTTCTTAAATACTCAGCACGATATCTCCCAAGTGTGAGTTGTGGGGACCTGGCTCTTTGTAAATTTGTTGTGAGCAAACAAGTGGGAGGCGGCCTGAGGCTGCTTTTCCCACTGTTGGAATCTGCTCCCGTGGGAGAACCCGTCTTGCTCTGAGCTCTTCAGAGCAGACAGTTCAGTGCCTGCGAATGAGATCCGTCATTAGTCTGACCTTAGCTAGGGAAATGCATTTGAGAGTGCTGGCGGAAGGTATCGAGTATCTTCCTTTGCATAACACTTGCAGCCTGGAGACTTTGTCACTGCTGTGTCAGTGCATTGCTGCCTTCTTCTTTGCCTGTGTATAAATACATTCATGTTTTCCCTGGGGGTGGCAGGAGGTACGTCTCGTCCCAAAGTCTGTGTATGAGCATGCATCTCAGTGCAAAGCCTGTGAATAAAATATAGGCACTGGTTTATGATCATAGCCTTCATACATTTATTTGTGTGCATAAAGCACTTTTAGTTCTGAATGTACATGCAAAGAAAGCTTGCAAATGGCCATGGGCAGAATGCATTTACCGACTGCTACCTTGGGAGATAAAGTTATTTAAAGCCTCTTGTTATCTAAACCAGATATATCCTCCCATATCTTTTCTTGGAAGTAGCCAAAGCATCTGTCAAATTAACTATTTCCTGTTGGTATGTGGTGTAGCTACACATGGGAAAATAAGGTCTACAGCTTTGTGAAGTCTTTAAAAGAGTGAGGGAAAACATAAATACTCAGATAACCCTAATCCACACACTGCCTTTAGGAGAGAGCATTAGGAAAGCAAGTACCTTTGTATGCATGATAACTACAGCGACCTCCCTACTGAGAAAGCTTGCTTTCCAGGCCTTCCTCTGTGGAGATGCGTCTTTCTCCTTTGCACTTTATCTGCAGGGTTTGAGTAGTGAAGTTCTCTGTGGTCTCCTATACCACCTTCTCAGCACAGAACGGGAGCAGCTTCCAGCGCTGCCCGAAACAGAACGCCTGACATCTGTCGTGGGGGCTCGGGCTCTCTTTTCCTCTCCCCGTGGAGAGATGCATATGCAATGTGTGCAGTGAAGTGACTTGCTTTGGTAGGGCTCATCCTTTTTTTTTTTTTTTTTTTTTTTTGGCATTTCTGTTTCCTGATTCAATCCCTTTGGCTTTCAGTTCCAGCTTCTGAATCTCAGCATCTGTCAGTGGTGCGATAAATTCTCTTTGGTGATAAGAGAACAGCTGCCAATAGCAAGAGCAAGAATGGCATTTGGGCTTTTTCCTGCCGTGTGAGAGCTTGCAGTCAGCAAAAATGCACTGTGCACACAATGGAAGAAGGCACCTCTTCTGCCCAGCCTACCGTTATTTCCCTCCAATGTAGCAGCATCTTTTCCATCCATGTTAAGCAGGCACATATGAACAATTGTGCAGCATAATGGAGTCCCAAGTCTAAAGGACTGGAATTAATTGACAAATGGCTTTTTTTTTTTTTTTTTTTTGTGTGTGTGTGTGTGTGTGTGTGTGTAGGTTCTGAAGGCAAAGGGACAACAAAGGAATTCATTTATGTATTTATTTTAGAGAATGAGGAGATTTTTATGGAAAGGAAGGTGTGGAAAGCTTCTGAATAATGTGGATTGTTTGTTACCTAGTGAAATAACTTGTTCTTAATGAAACTGGTAGATTGGTAGTGAGGAAAGTACTCCTTTCTGTGAGTCCTGAGTTTTAGAGGCATAGGTTTTTGGGTTTTGTATTGCTGTTGGTTTTGGGTTTTTTTCAAGTTTAAAGGTCTTTCTAACTTCTACTTGCCTGTAAAGTTTTGTTGCAGCTGGAATTTATGCCATGACAGAAGGCATTTACAGATGAAATATTTTGACTACGGAGGTTTTGTTTCAATCTGTCATGAATTTAGCCGAGTTATTTACAAGTATGAAACTTCAGAACTTGAGAACTTTGGTCAATGTGGTAATTTCACTCCTGGACAACCACGTGGGTTTCTGAGTCAAGTAAAGTAACAAGGGAGTAATTGCCATGAAAGCCTCAGTCTCATCTCACATGGCCAAAGCCTTCATATAATTTTTTCTGGAGGGGAACCACATTACTAAGACACAGTTACAAGGCAGAGTGGCTTTTCTGTCATGTAGTCCTCCAACTGTGTTTGACACAGTTGTGCTTTATAGAATTGTTTGAGCTGGAGGGGACTTTTGAAAGTCCTCTAGTCTAACTCTACCCTGACTTCTCATGAGACCATGAAGGAGGAGACAGACTTGATTTTTGATGATGTTTTGAGCTGTGCAGGCACTCAAGATGCTTTCTTGGTGTCAGTGGGGATAAGGTGGTTGTTCCAACACTTGTAAAATCCATACTGTTGCCTAATGACTTCTGGAAGTATTTGAGTACTGTAGATGTGACAGGAGGCTTGTTCTCATTCAGTTTTGTTAAGGATTTGTATGTATAAAGCTATTTGACCTTTATCAAAATCCGCTCCAAACTTTTCATGTGCTCTTAGTTTGATCTGTGAAGTGCCATTTTAACCCTCAACAAGGCCTGGATACTTCACATTTGGGATCATCTCACTCTACTTCCTTTAGATGGAGCAATTTTTAGTTCCCACCCAGGAATAGAAGTGGCTTTGGTTTGTCTGCAAGGGCTTATTCATTTTATTCTTTTTCTGTGGTATGGAATATACCAGAATGCAGCTTCTCCAGCTTAGACTGGGAGAGGGTTTTGAATCTGTATCAGTCAATCTAGGCAGGTAGACTGGTAGCCATGGTCAAACAGTTCCTGTAATTGGTCGAAGGAAACATGATTGCAGCTTTTGGTCTTGAACAGCTGTGAGTAATGAGGCATCAGTATTTATAAGTTTTGCTGCCCTTTGTTGCAATGGGTGGTAGGCTGTTCTTTTTACAGCAGTTTTATGGCTGACTGTTGAGGGTAGTACAGGTCAGTCTTTATCAGGAATTCAAGGTGAAATGAAATACTGTCCTGCAAAAGGAAGTAGTCACTCCAGAGCCACAAAAGTTAAATTGTTCTGTCTTGTTTTTTCTGAGAATATGCAAATCGTGATTTTTTCCTGCTTGTGCTGCTAAATGCCAAGATCTCTGCTAAGTGGTGGTTGTATAGTCTGAGAATTTGAGAAGTGAAAAAAAGAAAGTTTTGCCCTGCAACCAAAAATGTTTTGGACAGAATAATTTGGGAAATGGGAAGGAAATTAATTTCCCATTTTGCTGACTGTCTTGTGTGTATCATTGCCTACCTGCCAGGACAGTGTTTTCCTCTTGTTGATTAGCTGGTCTTATGCGATTTTATTTTTTCTTCAGTTACTTTGATGACTAAAATTGGAATCTCCTGAAAGCAATAGTCCAAAAGATATGCAATTAATGCTCTCCTTCTCATGCTCATTTTCTGCCTGGCTAATTTAAGTTAAGAGATTTTAGTGCAAATACATATAAAGAAGATAACTTATCAGGAAACTTGGGAGGTCAGTGGAAAAAGAAGGACTGCATGAAGTAGCAAAATATTTAAATTATTGTTAATATTTATTTCTGAGTGTGTTTTGCTTGTCTGCTTGTTAGGCAAATAGGTGCCCAGTCCCATTTCCATGTGAAGCTGGAAGTCCTTGAATGCATCTTTTCAGCAATTTCTTGGACTAAAAGCTCTCTGCAGAGAAAGAGATTGGTTCCCTGCTTTCCTCTGTCTTGTCTGTTATACAGCCTATTCCAGAAGTGGTTGCAGAATGCTTGAATTTGACCAGTGTTTAGAATTCTGTTATACTTCTGCTGTAAGGAGTTTGAATTCTTCTACTCTCATCCAAAGTTCATCTTTATTCCCTCTCATCTTTTCCCACAGTCTACAGAACTGATGGATGCCTTCTGACTGTCTTCCTTGCCTTTATCTGAGTGACTGGGAGATAGAAAGCTTTCTGTTGCACAACAGACATATCACTAAAGCCACTGTTTTGTTAGCTTCTGCTGTGTCATTAGGAAGTGATCTTGCAAACATTTGAAGTATGCCTCTTCCCTTTCCAACATCTTTTGATTCTCATAGACATGCTGAGTGATAGGAGTGAGTTATGAAAGCTTACAGCTCACCCACTGCTCTGTGCTGCTGGGGGGGGGGATTTTGAGTGATAATTGGAGTGAAGCATGAATATTATGGAGTGATAGAAAGTGAGTAGAGCTCCGCAGCTCGTTCGCTTGTCCTACAGCCATGAATCACAGAGAACACTGGGTTGGATGTTATGGGCATTTCTGGCAAGTGAGCATCTTTTTCACCCCCCCAGTCAGCCTCGCAAGGAGCTGAACAGCCACAGATGCTTTCTCCTGACTGGAGCTGGAAGTTTGAAGGGCAGCTGAATTTGCTAATGTTCGTGCTTTGATACGGAGTGTGAGAAATGTTGATGAGGCATGAGGCTGAACAGCTTGCTCTATTGCTGCTGTATCGGCTCTGCAGTGCTGACAGTAGTTAAAAAAATGGTTTTGGTACATAAGCTTAGTTAATATATAGAACTTGGAAGACAACTAGGAACAGCTATGGGCATTGGACACAGTCTCTCTCTGTCTCTCTCTTTTTAAAATAGAGTCACTTTCCTGCCCAGAACTGCACTTCAATTTTCAATCATTTCAGTGTCATTAGGGAAGGCTGACATTTTGGGACTGTGCGTACAGTATGAATATGAATAACAGCATCCATGCAAGGGGATGTGCAATGAGGTCAGGGTTATTTTCCTGGATATTGGCAATGGTGACATTTTAGTTTAAAGTATAAAACATTCTGTTCTTTTTTGCTGAATTTTTAGTCTAAAGCATAGGCTCAGGTGATATCCTTTAAAACCAAAGGCCCGTTGAGTGAGCTGTGCTTTCTTGGGTCCTTAGGACATATCTGTGTGAACTTTCCTGAGGATACCACTGCTACAAGAAAGACACTGTACAACTCTTGAGTTTGTTCTATCTACTCTGTGCTTGGTCCTCTCTACAGTGTACTGAGAAGGAAGAGCAGTAGCTCTCACAGTTAGAAATACGGCTGCATGTGGCATGAAAAAGATCCAACACAACACCACTGCCTCTTTTGCTCTGAGGACGTGCTGTCCTCTTTGGATTTTTGCAGTCTAATCTGCATTCATTCAGTCCCATGTTCCTGAGCTACACTTCCATATCCAGGAGCTGTGTCAATGTTCAGAGTGTGAGTCCTCTTAGTTGCTTCCCAGATAGATGAGTGTGCTACTCCAACAGGGAATGTCCAAACTAAACAGCTGTGATGTTCACCAGCACATGGAGATGTGCTGTTTCCAGCTGGCACGACAGAGAGTTGGAGGATTAGCAACAAATACCCTCAGAGAAAAGGTCCCTGTTCATTGAAAGGGAATTGGACTAGATGATCTTTAAAGTTCCCTTCCAACTCTAAGGTTTCTATGACTTCTACTACACATTCATCTCTCTGTATCTAGGTCTTCTTGATTTTTATGTCAGAGTTTGTGGGATAATTTTCTCTAATAATAGCTGCAGACACCTTAACTATTGAGCAGGTGGTAAGCTCTGTCCCTAAAATCAGTGATGGATCCTCCCCTAGTGGTCCCACTGACTTCAGTGCTTCAGTAGGAGTGCTGGTTTTGGAGATAACTTGTGAATGCTGAGATCCTTCCTATGGAATACTGAAGTCTGTTTTTATACAATGCAGAGGACTAAATAACAGAAGAGACAACGGTTTTTTCAGCTTTGTTTAGCCACATGGTATTATCCTTGTGTTCTTCAAGTTAAGACAATGCATCAGTTCTTGGAAGCAGATGCCAAATACCCGCAGTATTGCTGAGAGAATATTTATCAGTATTTCCCCTTCCATTACATTCACTGCCTGCCCCCCCATGAGAGCTTCATTATCTCAGTGTAACTTCTGACATGAACAGATCAAACTTGATTCCCTTTTTGAATGTCAGTCTCTGGCTGTCAGTGGGAAGAGACCAACTGTGGTTGTATAAGTGCAAGTTTCTGGGCACGTCATGTGAGAGGGATTGGTGAGCTTCTTGCAGGCTGCTGGAATGCTTTTCTTGTGTTTCTGGTTTGTTTTGGTTTTTTTTTTTTTTTTTTTTTTTTTGGTGGACTAGTAAATTATTAGGATGTGGACTTTTCAGACAGGCTTGCCAGGTTTTCAGCAGTCTTCCCAGGCGGGCTGCCTGAAAAAGGTTTGGCAATGCATCACATGGAATGACCGATGATGTGTCATCTATTTTTAATGGGCAAAATGTTTTAATAAACACTCTCCCTCCTAAAACACTGGATTTTAACATAGGTTTTAGCCTTGAGCCATGTAGCTACCCAGCTGTGAATTTTATAAGGCAACAATCTCCACATCATTAGATGTTATGACTGATACTCCAGCTATTGTAAGTGTAACTATTTCAGTGCATTAAAAAAGTTTCAGATAACAGTTACAGAAAGTACTGCTCTGCTTGGAAGATTTCCTCACCTTATATATCAAACTATTTTCTCAAGTTATGAAGATCGGCTTTTACTGTCTTCTAGAGAGCCACATAGAATCATTGAATCATAGAATGGCCTGGATTGAAAGGGACCTCAAGGATTATGAAGCTCTAACCCCCCTGCCACAACATTTAATACTAGACCAGGCTGCCCAGGGCCTCATTCAACCTGACCTTGAACATCTCCAGGGATGGGGCATCTACAGCCTCTCTGGGCAGCCTGTTTCCGCACCTCACCATTCTCATAGTAAAGAACTTCCCCCTGATATCCAACATAAATACACAGCCACAGGTGTCTGTTTCTTCAGCTTCTGCTAACTTTTGTGCTGGACAGCTTTAATCACATAACCAGACAAATTAAAAAATGAAAATTATTTTCTTTCTACATAATTCCTGAATCATCAGTCAATCCAAGTTCAGGTGAAAGATTGCCCAGTGAGGCAAATTAGACCTCAGCTTGGTTTTCCATGGTTGTATTACAGAAGAAGCATGTAGTTTTGTTTTGGTTTGCATTCTGGGTAACAGCAGTTGCCTTATTTTACTTGGAAATGTATGGAACCAAATCTAGGGATGAATGATAATTTGGTGACCCCTGTTTGTTCAGCCCAAGAACCTGCTCTATACTGATTTCCATGCGATGGTCGGTAACTCACTTATCCTTTCTGAGATCTGTTCTCCCCAATTCAGACTGCCATCAAGTTCTATGTTTTGTCTCTCTCAAATATGACATACCTCTTATAAAGGCTTACCGGTCACTAAATCACAGAGTCCTTATATGTGAAAGCAAGTAGACAGAGGCGAGGTTCTGATTTGGCTTTTATTTTCTTGCATACTCTCTGAACTGTAACTAATAAATGAAGTGGATCTATAGTTACATTGAACAGTATAACTATATGGTTTTATAAACATCAGGTTATTCTTTTGACATCAGTAAAATGTACATGCACTTTTAGCATGCACATCCTCTCCTCTCTTTTCCTGTCTCTTTTACTTGACCATAAGTGACAGAAAACCCACGGTCCTCAAGCACTGTGCACTCTGAAGCTCTCATCGGGATCTGTGCAGCTTCATCATCTTAATTGTGAGCACACTGTGGGGCTGGGTTCAGTTCTGCCTGGCACAAAGAATTCTGCAAGCTCTCTCGTGAGATGATCCCATTTCTTGCTGCCAGCCAGTCTTCCCTCAGCCCCGTGTAACCGCTGTCTCCACTCCGCACGTGATGTTTGCAAGGAACAGGTAGTTAAATGGCAAATAAATCTGATTTCTTTCAGATGAAAACACAAGTCGGGTATGTTGCTGCTTGTTTTTGCTTTGACGGTCATATCTATTAGGCAGTGATTTCTGGCACTTCCTCCTTGCTGCTGTCACCCCTCACAAACCCCATCACTGGGGGCCTGATGAAGTTGTGTGTGCCTGCAGCAGGAGCCATTCCTGCCTTGGTGCAGCAAACTGCAGCACAGCACTGCACAGCCTGTGCGTGGATCCAGTTAAGTCTTGAAAGACTTTGTGGGTTATGACATTCCCCTAAATGTGCTGAGCTTTCTTTAACCTTTCATAAAACATTGTGATCTTTATGGACTGTATCATATTGTGCAGTAATGTGCTTTATTGTCCACAGAATAAGCTTTTCTTAAAGATAATTGGAAAGCTGGAAATGGCTGCTATCGGATGATTTTTTTTTAATACATTATTTCTGAAATGGGCCTGGTGTAATAATGACCCTATCTGTTCAAGATTTAAGATTTGTCTTGGCAGAGAAAATTGATCCATTTCACCTTTGTCTAATGGAAATTTTTATCTGGGATTATCTGTTTATGTAAATGAATGTTCCTCTGAAAAGAGAACTTGAGGGGGCTGTAAATCTCAGTGACACTTTAGTTTCATGGGGGGAAAATTGGAAAGGATTCTAGTATTTATCTGCCTGAAATTGGTTATAAAAACAAAATTATCTTCATGTACCTCCTGCATCTGATGTTTCCTGGAATTTCATTACCTTTTTGAGTAATATGACGTTACACTATATGCAGAATTCTCTGTGATTAGTCCCAGAATTGTTGGCGGGTTCCATCCTAGCATTATAATTATCGGGAAAAGGCGGCCTGTTTGGGGCAGTGGGATTCTGATTCTGTGCCCTAATGGGTACCAATTAGCACAGCCACATTATTCATAGAGCTCAGTGCAGAGCATTGGAAATACACCACATGATGATTTTCCTTAAGTGTGTAGTGGTAGTTTGTTTTGGTGGGCAATTTTTTGTTTGTTTGTTTGTTTTGTTTTTTGGGTTTTTTTTTTTTGTTTTTGCTTTTAATAAACTGAGGAATGAATCTAATTACAGGGAAAAACGTCTTTGGCTAATCAGCTTGTGTTGGCTGTTTGCAGAGCAGGACTGTGAATGTAGCATTTACACGAATATTTTGTGCATCATCTTTAAGAGCAGTTTCACTGTTAAAGACACAGACTAGATTTCCTGCCAAGTTTTCTCTTAAAACCCAGATGATACAGAACCCAACGGGTTGAATCCTCTCTGTAGCAGCCATGCTGAAGAGCACAATTTTGGGTCATGCTTGCTAGTAGTGAGTATGGGTCTCTAACATATCTGTTGTGAATGCTCCCTCTTTTCTAGCACTCAGTGAGACTGAAAAATAACTGGGAGTGAATGAATTTTAAACAATGCTACACTAGAAGATACAACTTTTCTGGTCAAGTTTTGAAGTTGAACAAGATGAAAACCAAAAAAGTTTTCAACAGTGTAATGACACAATAGCATCAATTGCACACGCCTGGAGGGAGCAAAAGAGCACACACCAGACATAAGTGCACACATAACTCAGGAAACTCATATACATGAAGGTACAAAGTAGTGCCATGTACTTTGAAATCTAATAAAGAGGCCTAATTTTTAGCTCTCTCTCGTTGAGAGCTGCTGATTGCACAGAACCCTTGACAATCAAATTGATCCTTTTGCCTTACTTCCCAAGTAAAGGTAGGAGCTGACTTTGACACTCATCATCTGAGTTTTCCCAGTTCATTTCAATGGGAATTTGGCTGAAGGCTTTGAAGAAGAAAAGGTTTCCCCTCTGCTGTTGAAAATTGTGGTTGTAGCTGTTACTGTATTGAGATACAATGTGATGATTTCAACAGCAAATAGTAGTTAGAAGAAATCAAATCAGCATTTATCCACAGCTTTCACTCTCTGCTGCCTAGCAGTTCTCTCTTGAATCTTGAGTGTCTTTGTGTTGGTTTATTTTATTTCCACAAAAGTTCAGGCAGGAATTTTCCCTCTCTAAGTTCTTTAGTTTTGTGACTTTCTGCTCTGCGTTTCAGGCAGTCTGCTAGAAATATACATTATTACCAGCTCATTAAACCCAGAATAAATGAAGTGGAAAATTACAGAACTCCACGGATTACAGTGCACCCAACTCAAAATAGAAATGTGTGATTAAAAACAAAATGGTCTGCATTTTAAAAATGCAGTAATAGTTTTGGGCCCAGCTGGCAAAATATCGCGAGATGTTTTTCAGGATTGAACGGATGTAAATTAAATCTCACTGAGGGTACTCAAGGTGGCCCTCTCCAAGTGCAGGATTCTTCTGAGAGTATACACTGAGGAATGGTGAAAGGAAAAGATACAATTGTACTATTACCATGTAAAATAGTCGAAAACACTAGTCAGGTTGATGGTTGGACTTGGTGATCTCAAAGGTCTTTTCCAACATAAATAATTCCATGATTCTACGAATGACAACGTCATCCGGCAATAAGATGTTTCTAGGCAGAAGCCTCCAGTATGAGGACAGTTTGGCTGGCAGCACAGCTTTCAACATTAAATACTACCATAGAGATAAATTAACTCCTTGGTTCAGAAGAAGTTGTGCATGTGTGAGTATACGCACATGGAGAAAAGGCATCTTTAAGCTTCTATCTTTGATTTGTCTCCGATGTTTTTGATAGAGTTTCGCTATAGCTTAAGGAAATCAGAACTGGTGAATTCTTTTTCTGTATCTTCTGCATCTCAGAATTGAAGTGAAAAAGAAAATAAACAATTAGGATTGGGGAAATGTGAAAAGACAAGTAGATGTTTTGCAGCATAGATGAAACTGAAGCTTTATTTCCCTGTGGCATTTCATCAGTTCGTTTGGGGTCTGTAAAGCATTCCCAGACTTGCATAGAGCATATCATTCCTCATAAGACACAGAAAAAGAGAACATTTTACAAGGTGTGAAATAAAGTACATTAAACACTAAAATGAAAATGAAGGTTATTGAATTAAAAATTCAGAAGGATTTTTTGTTCTTTTTATTCCACAACAAACATATGCCAGTCTTCAGCTGCTGTTATGTTTTGTGTGTGAGCTGGAACTGGAGAAATATTTTTTTTCCAGCACATGTATTCAGTACATGAAACAGTATTGCAGATTTGGAATTGGGGCTTTCTTTACTTCAGCTGAATTTAATGTCTACCTGGCTGCTGTAGCAGGGCATAGTAAAATCGCATCTCTGTCTCTTTTCTGCAACCTCGAAGAGCTGTTACACACAATGAAGAAAGGAAGGAAAAAAAAAAAAAAAAGTGGACCATCTGTAGATGCAGATGGGAATCTGTGGACGGTGTACAAGTTGCAGTCACTGAGTGAGCAGAGATGCCCAAAATATGTCATCCAAATTGACCAATCAGGCTGGTAAAGGGAACATTAGCCTGTTTGGATGCGCAGCCATGCAGGCCCACCCCAGCAACTGTGCGGCTCACGTGGGCGCTTATGGACTTTTCTTCCCCACTGCTGCTCAGCAGTCGGAAATCAGAGCCACTTCTGCCCATAAGCTCCAACATCCAAAGACTTGCAAGCCTTGTTTTGGTTTTGTGGACTGTATTGTAAGAAATCTCTCTTTTTTTTTTTTTTTTCTTTTCCTTTTTATTTCTTTATTTCCCTGTTATGGTACAGTGCAAGGTCTTTTATAGTATCTGTATGCTCTGAGGTATAGCTTGGTTATGACATGTTGTGATGCTACAGTTAGTGAATAGATAGTTTGGTCTATCTGTGAATGGATGGTTTTGTTTTGTCAGGTAACAACTGGGTCTTCTTCGGTGACTTAGATTTCTTTTCTGTTCTGAAAGAGAACAAAACCCTGACAAGACTGCATTGTTGGGTAACTTAATTCTCAGGTGAAAAGATACTGTTTCTCTCCTACTCTTGAAAAATGGTTGATTTAATTGGAGGATGTCAACATTCCTCTCCACAAAACAGGTGAACCTTCTGACTTTATTGAAGGTCAGGTAGCTTGTTTTGCCTCCATTTAAAAAGAAAAGAAAAGGAAAGATGAAGCAAGCAAGCAAACAAGCAAACAAACAATCCTAATCAAACTTAGTCTGCTTTTCACAGAAAGTTTTGATTTCTGAGCAGATTGTCCCAAGCACACGTTGCCCTGCCTTGGGAGATGGGAAGAGCACAACATTGGGAAATGGTAGTTTCAGTGATACTTCCTATCATAACAATTTTGACTGGTGGTGAAGGGGTTTCATTTGTTCTCTGCACACTGATGGGCTACCATAGGTAAATGGAAATTGAATTAGAGGAAGGAACAACCTTTGATGTACACATTCCCAATATGAGAAAAAGAAACTCAGTGATTACTTAGATGTTGGTTCTCAGGGAATAATTTTGCTTCCAGGATCTTTTAAAACCTGAGTCATAGCATGGGAATTCCCCGCAGGGCACAGACCTATGCTGGTAAGAAGATGCACATCCATACCTCAGTATATCTTTGGTGCTGATGTGGGGTGTGAGACTCAGACACCCATGGCTGCTGTTGAAACTCCATTTGGATTTTCAGATCTCGGGTAACAGAAATCACAGCTCAGCTGCTCACACAGCAAGCCGTGACCGTACTTAGGCACACTGCATTTGTTTGCCCAAGTGTCCAAAGCCAGTTTGCAATTCTGAGAGCGCAGTTGTGGCCATGGCAGATCAGCCTCGCCAGCATTTTCTCCGTTTGTATTTCACGCCACTCGTTCTTTTCAATGTGCCTGGTGTTTTGTGAGCTGTAACGCGTCTCCGAGCCTGCTTATGCAGGGCTGCAGAGCAACAAGCCTCCTTGTAATGCCTTTCAGCATGGCTCCATTTATATTAATTGTGTCACTAAAAATATTCCCTTTTACTTAGGGGAGCAAGTCTGCCTCACAAATCATCCAGATAAGAAGAACCATATCCACAGTAGGCAGCATTTTTAAGGCACAGATTTTTCCTCCAGTCGCTTTTAAATAACACCCACTCTTCTCTCCCTTGCAGGAATGAATACAGAAATCTGGTGCATGCTACTGGCTGGCTGCCGTGGTTCACTGCAGAAGTGACTGCATTTGTCTAGAAACAAAATGGTGAGTGCAGCCCAGAGTTGTTCAAAACTTTATCCTTAGGTACTGCAATAGCAGTGAAAGGAGAAATCTTGGTCCTGTTGTGCTCAACCAAATATGCCACGATGACAGTGTGTTTTGTTATGCATGTGGGTTGTTTATTGCCCACTAGCTGAAAACTCTGAAAATGCAAGGGGAATGTCCAGCAGAGTGGTCAGGCAGCTTTAACCTCAGCTGGATGAAGGTTTATGCATCAGTCAAGTGGTTGTGAGCTGCAGGGAGGTGCCTGCTGGTTTGTTGTCAGTGCTGTCTGCCCAGCCTCCAGGTAAGGAAACGGAGGCAGAGGAGACACAGTGAGAACCAGTTGCAGAGCTGTACGTGACCCCTGAAGCACTTAGTCCACAGCAACAGTTTTTTTGCTTTCCTGGAGCAGTCAGCAAAAGCTTGTGGAGCATTGCCAGTGCCAACTTGCTGCAGCAGACTCTCAGCAGAGCTCTTCCCTCCCACCCTTCCTGCTCCTTCAGTACTTATTCTACCTTTCCTGACTCTGTGCTTTCCCCTTGCCTCCTCCCAGTCTCTCTTCCCCTTCCCCCCCACCCTCACCCAACAAAGTCTTAGGTTCTTCCTCCTTGTAATTTGTCGCTAATCAGCTGTCAGCGTTGGAGCAATGATGAGAGGTTCATCTCTTGCTGAGGGTAATGGCCTTAAAAGTCACAGAGTCAATGTCAATGGGATCGCTCCAATTCAATCAGAGACCTGAATGAGAAATGGCCCCCGCTGACATTAGCACTCATTTTGAGCCCAAGCATCTGGGCCCTAGTAAATAACCATCAGTGGGTGGGTCCGGGGGACAGGTCATTAGCCCCACGAAAAATAAATATCGTTTCCCTTGATGGCTGCGAGTAATTTAGCTCAGACGAGGAAATTTCACCCTAGATTAAGTATGATGAGCCAATATCAGTCAGAGGAGGCCAAACAGTGAGAGCTTGATGAGATAGAGGGAAATTTATATGCAGCTGGCTGAATGCAAGATGAGCTTAAAGAAATGATGTACTCTTCCACTTTTCGCCGCGTGCAATGCTGAGCACCATGTCTCGTGCCACAAACACCCCCTCCTGGCACTGCTGAGCCCCCAGGCTGTGGGCATACACTTGTGCACAGCATGGCCCATCCACTATCTCACCCCCACTGGCCCAGCTCTGCCTCCCTGAAGCTGTGGCTGCAGGATGGGGGCTGTCCTCTAGCTATGCCTGGAGCACAGATCAGCATGATGCAGTGTCCAGCTTGGTGGCAGGTTCTCCAGGGAGACCCAAGTGTGACTGGGACATGAAAGGATGGAAACAGGGAGCTACAATACCAGGAAAAAGCTGAAGCAGACAGAAATGAAATGGAAATGGTGTGGAGAAGTAGATTATTATAAAAGACAAATGAAGGAGGGAAATGCAAACAGAAGGAAGCAAGAGGCCTTGCCGCATCAGGACAGGCTTTGGCTACCTCTCAAGGAGACACTATTTTGGTGTTGGAGCCAATGAACAGTGCTAAGAACAGGTCAGACTACTTATGTGGCAACCTGTCTTTGGCCTGGATCTCTTTCTGCCTGGTGCACTTCCTCATGCCTGGATAATTTTCTAATTTACTCACATTCTCTCTTTTGCCCCAGTAAAAGCTGTCAGCCACAGAAGACCAAGAAACAGGTGGAAATCTCCTCAGAGCATGGTCATTTTTTGTACAGAATGCTTCCATTAGAAGCTAGAGATTTCTCTCTATCAGCTAATCCACTGGCACAATGTACTCCAGCTAATGACAAAGCATTTTCATCCCAGCTTCCTCTGAATCTCTTTTTCACTGCACTCACTCCACCATCAGCAGCTTCCAGTGCAGCAGCAGATACGTTTTTAAGGAAGCAGTGCTAACTGTTCATATGTCAGCACTTTTTATGCCTACCTGAGCAGACACAGAAGTATCTTTGTCAATATTCTGCTCTACATCATAAAACCTCTGCTAAATGCTGGGTCTTGCTGTTCTGCTGAAGGGTTACCAAAAGTGTGCAGAGCAACCAAATGAAATACCAGGGGAAGTACATTAAACACTTCACACTGCACCTGACCTAAAGACATCTGGCTGCCATTGCAGAGATTTCCTTCCATGAAGTAAATCCAGTGCATGTCTGATCAGTGAAACTATGACGATTTACCCAAAAGAATTTTTGGCCAAGATGGGGTATCTGAGACGAAGACAATATATAGAGAGAAAGCTTGTAGACAGGCAAACCCTGCTTCCAGCCACCCTGTTTTGAATGGCCTTTACACCCTCAATATCCAGAGTCTGCAGCAAGGATGACCAGTGTATGAGGTTGCCACGTCCCCAAGACCAGGCTGTCCTGTAGTACAGTGGTGTTGGGCAGAGACTGACATATTTTCCTGAGGCATGAAAATCTTTAATTTTCAACTTTCCTTCTTATCTCCTAATGGTATGATATTGTTAGCTGAAGGAGGGCTGCTTATGGTGCAGGGAGGAGAGCTGCTTTGGGACTCAAGGTGAAGCAGTATATCCAAGAGAAATAAATGCATTAACTGAACTGTTCGTAGAGATGAGGAAATCCTTGTATTATTTATTTTATCCTTGTAAATATCCTTGTCCAAAGCACAAATGGAGCTGACAGGTCAACCGGTAACATTTATCTTCGAGGATGTGTTTCATGAGTGGAGATTCTTGCTGCAGAAATGCATGTGAACTTCTCTCCAGTATTTCTTTTACATATTCTTTGTTCCTCCTCTTGAACTTGTCCTCATCTTGATGTAGCAGATCTGCATGTTCTGATGATTTTTTTTAAAGTGCAATAATAATCACACACACACAAATAAATACAATAAAAAATCTGCACTGTGATAATGGGAAAAAATATCCAAAAGAAACAGAATGACAGGAAAGGATTGCTTTCAGGAAGTAGGTGTTCTTCTATAATGTGGTTTTCTTTGATTTTTTAAAAGTCAGTTCTCCTTCCCATGGGAAAGAGGCTGCAGAAACATGTCTATCTGCTGCAGCACTGCTTGGATGTCTCACATAGGACTTGCTCTCTCTGGAGACACAATGCCATTTGCAGTGGCATTTAATAGATGAACTTCTCAGAGTGGTACAAGAGTTTTTATATGCAACAGCTTTTCCCCTCTCTCCTCCCTATTTAGAAAAAAAATCCTTTGTCAGGACTCCTTTGAGCCTGAGCACAGTTCCCTTTGGAGGATGATGGTTTGCATTTGAGACTACTGCCAACAGCTTTATTTATCTCTGAGGACTGGTGTGTGGGGCGGGTCATAGCTATGGAGCCCTTCCGGTAATAAGGAGCATCTGTACAGCATTATGGAAATCACTGGAAATACAATGGAGGCAGAGAGATACGTCTGTCAGCTCTTAACCAGGACAGAATTGTACTTCTTGTGCAGTAACATACAGATAAATGAATTTGAAGTTTCTTTACTGCATGTTCCTACCACAAATGGACTTCTTACCACAGCCTCCTGCTGGAATGCTTCAGCCCTAAATATCTTCTTTCTTGTATACTTAAGCTACAGTGTGCCCCAGTGTCTAGTGTGGACTACATTCTGACCTAGCACAGGCAGATGTAAAGTTAGCAGAGTTATAGCCATTAGGCTGGACCTGGCTTTGGCCCCATGCCTGCCCTGCTCCCTTGCCAAAGCAGAATTTACCATTTCTGGTATTTATTTATTTTTCTCTCCTGGCCTCTGATAAACATTGTTCTCCATGATGCAGTATTTGTCTCTTGTTCTCCTGCATTGGTACACAAACAAATTCATGAACAACCTATTGAGAAAGTCCTGATGGTAGAAGGGGTGATGATGAATTGGGAGCAATTATAGCAGGTATTGTATGTGTCCTACAGCTGACGCCAAACTTCCCTTCCAGTGCCAGTTGCCTTCTATCATCTGGTAAATGGATTGGATGTGGGCTTCTCCCAATTAAAGCCAGTGAGGTCATATACTTCCTAATTACAAGCTAGCCCATTGTGTCTAAATGTGACAGACATGTGCTTGGAAAATTGCTTTTAATGCCTAAATAAACATGATGAACTAAATGGCAGATTTCAATCATAATTGGAAGTGCTCAGCCTCTTGAATTTTGCTCTGACTTTCTGATAGCCACTTGTACTGCTGACCACCCTCATCTGGGGACATTGTGTTCTTGGCATTGCAATACCATGTGGGCTCCCACCCTCTCCCCTTCTCTGGAACATTTGTGTTTGACAAGCATATGCAGCATGGTCACACAATGGGGAGAAGTACCGCCCTCCTACAAGAGGAGGAGGGGGCTGTGGAAGGACAGACAAAGCGAGTTTACATCAGCAGTGGGTGAGTGACCAGGTCTGGTACAATATGCATACAGCAGCACTATGCAGGATGGTTAAATAGAGAAACTCTGCATGTTGTTCAGAGATCATAAGAGACGGCTGGCGTCCTTTGGGCTGGGAGATTCTCTCAGTGACTTAGGGAAAAATCTGGACTGTTTCCAACAGACAAAAAGGATGGCTCTGAATTCAGAACCCCCAGCATCAACCTCCTGTGCTACAAGTCTGAAGAGCAGAGGATAAAACCTGAGTAGATATTCAAGAACAGGCTTTCAGGAGTATATGGATGTAAAATAACACACTTGTGTAAGGCCAAAGACAGTTTAAGTGTTACATTTTATTTCACACTGAAGGCAAAACACTGTTTCCCAGGCAGCATGCTATTGCTTGCATATGTATTAGGTTCTATTGGTAGTATTCCCTACAGAATTATCCAAACTGACTAAACCCTTACTTGTTATAGTCTTGTGTTTCATAATGGTTGACAGTAACATTAACAATTGCAAATGCTGGTTGTGCTCTGCTTCTACTCCATTCATTGAGTGGTGCTTTGTTTCTGAAAACTTGAGTCTGAGTAAGGCAACTGGATTTATCTGCAGAAACCAATTTCCTTTCTAGTGGTATCTAAAATAGATGGTGTCATCACAGAGTGAATATGGAGAAGACCATAATCCCATCATGTTTTCCTGCACTTGGGATCCAGCTGCTTAGTTGTGTGCCAGGCTTTTATGCAATGGCTTACATGCTTGAGGGTTGGCCTCTAACGATGTGCTCTGCCAACATGTGCCCTGAATTCTTGATATCAGCTGAGATTCACATCATGCTCAGCCCTGAAGCATTAACCTGATGAGAACATGCTGACTTTTTAGGTTCAGCTGAATGCAAGCAGCTGGAAATTCTTCCTGGCTTCCAGACACAGGCAAGTGCTCTATCCGAATTTGCGTATATGTTGTGTATATGTGTGTCTTCTGTCCTTGTTTCTCGGGAACATTCTTTCCTCAGTATCTAAGTACAACCAAAGACCTCAAGTGAATCACATAGATATCTTGAATTACACCTAAGCAGAAGGATTTCATCACAGCAGGATGGAAGTGGGAACTTTTGGGGTTTTTCAGAAGTAGCTTTCATAAGAAGGGGTTTATGTCAGGCTGAAGTATTGAAAGAAAGTTAGGACTTTTATTAGGAACTGACTTATTTTTATCCTCCTCTCTAAGGAATGCCAAGGGCAGGAAAGGCTTGGACCTGGAGAATGGATATTGACTATGGCTTATCGCTCCTTTCCACAGGCATGTTTTCATGTGAGTTTTCACTATTAGATCCTCTTTGAGGGGTGTGGATGTTTGCTGGCTTTAAAATAATTCATAATCTACTCAGACCTACTGGTACTCAGTAGGACCAGGATGCATGGGGCCATGGGCAGTCTCATGTAGAACTTGATCTAGTGATTGGTAATCCTACCTGTGACAGAGGAGTTGGAACTTGATGATCCTCAAGGTCTTTCTCAACTCAAGCTATTCTATGATATTCAGCACCAAGTAAGCAGCCTTTTCATTGGGACTGGGGAGCTGATGTTTGTGATTCAGTAGAGGTGGTAAATAGATACAGTAAAGACTGGGCACAAAACTGGCTCAGGGAAGCAGTGTCATTTAGTCTGCTTCAAATGGGAGTGGTGGAGATAGTGTCTGCTAGTCTTGTTTTAGCATGCCTTGGTATATACATGCAGTGTAATTATGTACATAACTTAAAGATTGCAAGCAGCTCTCTTCAACTCAGTGCTTGAAGTTATATGCCAGCATAAGCATCCAACTAGACTGGAACTTGACAGGCATGTTGCTGTGGAGCATAACAGCATGCTTGCCTCATGCTTTGCTGCTTGAATCCCCTAATGCTGCCTGAACGGAGAGTATTCTCCTCCTGCCCTGTTGTACATATGCAGTCTCTGATGCAAGGCTGAAACAATTCCCTTTGCAAGCTCTATTTTATCGTGGGAACTGATGAGTGTCAAACTTATCCTGGTGTCAAGACAGATGTGGAGTGCTTGGGGCCTACAGTAATCTGTTGTGCCCTGTTGTTTTATGTTGATAGCACGCTGGTACAATTTACATCAGCTATTCTTTCTTACCTTGAACTGTAAAGTACAGCAGCTGTTGACTTCTTATTTACAGCACTGTAAGTGTTTAGGCTATGCTTCTGACAAGCACACACATATTTCATGGTGCTCTGCATCCTCCCAGACTCTGATAGACTGATCACGTGGACTGATTATGAGGTACTGTGCAAGAAATAGCTAGCATGAAGTGGAAGAGGTCAGCTCTGAAGATTTGGTGTAAATTGCTGTTGATGTTGGAGTTCTCCCTCTGCCAACTGCCTCTTGTTCTCAAACTGATAGCAGGAGCTTTGCTGTCTGAGAGTAGCAGTGCTCTTTTGAATTTGAGTACAGTGTATTAACATACAAAAAAGTTACTGGAGAAGTGGAGATACAAAGTCTGAATGACTTCTGTTTCCTGTTTCCCATGGGAGATGTTTCTGAAAGTTAAAAATGCAAATAAAACATTGATGCATTCATAGTGAAGTTAGGGGGAGCCGTAGCTGAATCTGAGCTCTCACTGAATATGCTGCTGTATCCCATCTTCAGATCAGGTGTGTTGAAGCATGAAATGAAGGCTTTATTACCCCAAGATATTTGTAGTACATACTGGATGGGAGAAGGTTTGTTTGCTGCAACTCTGCAGAGGATTTCTGTCCTTTGAAAAGTGATGTGAAATGAGCATTGTTTATTTGGCACAAGGCATAGACATTAGACACAAAACAGGTCTTGCCAGTAAGGGCTTCATTCCTAGGGTGTAAATTTAATAGCATCAACCAATTCATTCTAAATGACCTGGCTGCAGCAGACACAACATTTTCTGGGAGAAAAGAAATGTGCAGGTAGCCAAAACAACAGCTTTGATCTCTCCCTAACTTTTTGTAAGGTTAAGTGAATGCCATGCAAATTTGGGATGCCAGGAGCATGTCTCTGCTTCCAAAAGATAGAGAATAAAATTGTGCTCAAGCAAGTGCTCTTGCCTACAGAAGTTGTGCTTCTTCCAGTAGAAGTGAATTGAATGTTTCCTTCAGCACATGGCAAGTAAGTACTCTGCTCTGCAGCAGACTCTGTGAATTTGGATTAGTCACTTAAGTAGGATCCTCAGAGGTGTTTGCTCAATGACTTCTTGGTAATTTCCTGTGGGATATAAAGGATAGAGTGTCTTTGACAACATAGGTCTTGCTCTCTTTGGCTTCACCAGTACAATTTTCACTGCCATACTCAAAATGCAACCAGACAAATGCTGGAGTTGTTCTCCAGTGACTTCATCTTCTGCTACAATTGTGGTTTCTGTGGGGATAAACACAGTGAAGAGTGCAAAGTGCTTACTGGATAATAGGAGCCATATAACTACCTGACATGGATAAACTGCTCTTTTGTGCCTGTGTCTGGTAAGGAAAAGCTTTATTTATTCTGACAGCATCCTCTAAGTGCTGAGCATCCCCCTGGGCTTCACCTGATGCCTTCAGCTTGATTGCTGCCAGCCCTGCAGCCTTCCACTAACTCTTTCCCACACATCATAACCCACCATTAGCCCTTTGCCTCAATAGAATTCATTTCCAGAGGCCTGAATCCACCACCACCTTTACTGTGTTGTGCATAGGATCCTCCTTTCTATCACCGCAGCCACAGAGAACCAGTGCACAAAAGCAAGTCTGTGGTTGGAATTTGCTGTTCCTTTTCTGTCCAGATGGTCACTTGCAGCCCCACTTGACCTCTCAAGTACAGGCTCTGGACTCAAAAGCAGGAATTAGCAGGCTTCATCTTCTCCTTTGCAGCAAACTGTGAAGAGGTTCGGCAGGAGGTTGGCTTCAGGGAGAGGCAATGTATTGGAACACATTGCAAAAGACACTTGCAAGAAAGCACGGATGAGTAAATGAAGTGCCACTTTCTGCCTGTATCTTGAGCTCCCCTTCCAGCATGCTTGGAGGGTCCAATGACCCCTGCTGAAAAGGAGAACTCCCCCAGATGTTCCACAGAAATGTTTTCTTTGAGAGTGGTCCCACCTCCTTGAGCAGGCAAGTTGGATCTCTCCTATTCTTGGCACTCTGCCCTGCCCATCCCTCTTCCCTTTGTCTTTGAGCATCTCTTACTCGTGGTAGATGTAACACTGAATACTAATTGAAGTGAATTCTTCTCACACAAATGGTGAATATTGATAGTGAAATGGTGATGGAAAAGTGGTTTAGGACATACCCAAATTGTGGCAGATAGAAATCCCTATCAGTACC
Organism: Chrysolophus pictus; assembly: GCA_037305975.1. NCBI lineage: Eukaryota > Metazoa > Chordata > Aves > Galliformes > Phasianidae > Chrysolophus > Chrysolophus pictus. The sequence goes on along the minus strand of CM074579.1, from coordinate 46,384,265 downwards.
ACCATCAGTTTGTGAATGCTGAAGAGTATCTATTGCATATTAATTCCAGGTAACTAGCTTAAGTTTGGTGTTCATCTGCTTTGTTTCCTCCTATAGCAATCAGTTCTTTTCTGAATGCTTTATATGCTGGAGTAAATATATTCATTACACTACGTATGTGATTTGTTCTGTACATATCTGGGACTCCCTGTAGAATGTCATAAGTTCATTCTTGCTTTCCATAAGAGTGATTTCAAGTAGCCAGTGCCATGCTAAACTACATACATGTCAGACAAAATTGGCAGTTGTGAAAAGTCCCCAAGTAAGCTAAGAGTGTGAATCATTTGATGTTTCTGTTGTTTTATTTCTCTTTGATTTGTTTCAAGTTGCAATTTTATTTTTTTTTTTAAGTGTAGAAGATATATAATATATTTCAGATCAGGCTCTCTGCTGGTGCAAGCAATTGGGAGTCAGTAACTGTTTGCTTTCTCTTTTATTAATACAAGGTTTTGGATCCTGCACTATCTGCCTTCCCTTTCCTTGATTGAGAGTAGTGTAAAAACAACTTGTTGCCTCAGTAAACCTCAATCACCTCAGAGTTTTGAAACGAATAGTCAGGTCCACTCTCAGCTTTAGGGCATATTGTTCCAGTGACCTCTTCATGGCTGGTTACTGGAAATCAAAATCTTTTCCAATAGGTGTGAGTGTGAATGCGGAATGTGACCAACTTCCTCCAGATCTCCAGGCTGGATGCTAGAATCAAATGCAAACTCATTACTAAAACTTCACCTCTATCATCTCTGGAACAAGATTTTACCCAAGCAGATACTACACAAAATCTGAGCATTTCAACATTTGGCTCTATAGAACACTGCTTTCTTAAAATGCAGAATGTCAAACACAGAAGCAAACAGCCAGCATAAAAGGAAAACATACTGCAAAAGTCAAAAGGTTTCAAAGAAGACGTTCTGGGATTTGAAGTGTCACGATCAGCACAGTACTATGATAGTATTGTTCACGTGTCAGCTCTGGGAAGAGAATGTCTATCTCCTGAGTCTCTGTCCAATGTAACAGCAAGATCATTCTGTTTGTGAAACGATGGCATTTTAATCAATTGAAAAAAGCAGCTTGAGCTGGCAAAGCTCATCTTGCTTCTCCCTCTTTTTTCTCCCCTTTCCAGCACTCATTTAATGCAGCTAAACTGTGGCCAGAAAGATTTTGTAGAGAGCAGTTCCAACAACATTCTCTCCAAAACTGAGACACCCTCAGCTCCTTATTCCTGCCAGGAGCAAATTTTTAGGAGTGATTGATAAAGTCCCAGGCCTGGGGGCTTTGTAATGGAAGTGCTGACAGACCCTTAACTGTAGGATTGTGAAATGCAATGCTGTAACACAATGAATAATATTCATGAATCTGCCATAATGCTGGATATTATCACTCATTACCATTGTAAGAAAGGGGTGATTAAACTAATAGTTACTGAGAGACATTTCTGGTGACAGGAGGCAATGATTAGGATGAACTGACTTCAATATACATTTAGAACTGGGAATAATGGGATGTGGCAGGAAGCCAATAAGTGAACATGGCCCACAGCTCTGATCAATGAATTACTTTTTTTCCGCTTTACAGCAGTACATGGTGTTTAATGAAAAATCAATAGCCCCCTGTAATTCAAAACTGTAATCAATCGTTTGACCTGAAGCTTTCCTTTTTTTTTTTTTTTTTTTCTTTTTTCTTTTCCCCCCTCCCCTTCCAGAGAAGATGTCTTCAGCTGAGAGGACACAGTTCAGCTGCAAGGTGCAGTACTTCACAGGGCTTGCAGAAGGAACCTGACACAGGTCTGATGCAATTTACACCAGCTGCAGAGTATATAGACGAAGGTCTGGGAATGAGCTAGGTTGAGTGGTGTTGTACTTTTGCCTTTCCTCTGCCCCTTGCAAGGTGGGGGGGTGAAATGAGAATGCCTTGTTTCTTCTTTTCTCCCTCATCAGTGGTCATAAGGGGTTTTGGAGAAATCCACCCCATTGCTTGAGGGCATCTGTGGCATGAGGAATGTTGAGAATAGCTCATTCTATTCTTGTTCAGTGACACTGCAAGGATTGTTCTATTTCTGAAAGGAAGTTCTTCCTATGAGGCCAGGTAGGTCCTTGGGACTCAGCCAAGTTCCATCAGTTAACACTATTGGCTCTGATTTGTTAAGCCTCTGTTTTTCATACGTGTGAATTAATTCAGCTTTGTTCTGAGCTCACCAACAGAGGAATGACAGAGGAAAAATAATGCAACTGAGCATCTTTCAGAAAACTCGAAACCACACTTCAGTCAGGTAGGTAGATCTTGTCATCGGTGTCTGTCAAATGATTTTATTGTAAACTCCAGGAGAAAGGAGGAACACGGTGTTCAAAACAGGTAGGAAATCCACACAGATCTTAAGTGCCCGTTGACTCAAGCAGGTTATGCAACCTAAAGCAGGTGTTAGTGACAATTCTGTTACATACTTAACAAGAAGGTTTTCTATCTGAATTTCACTGTGAAGTTGGAGAGAGGTTACTATTGGAGATGTTAATGCTATCTATTCAGGATCTTACTGGACTAAATAGGCAGCATTGTGTGCATAGGTGAGCATAGGTGTGATCATAAAGTCATAGAATGGCCTGGGTTGAAAAGGACCACAGTGATCACCTAGTTTCAACCCCCCTGCTATGTGCAAGGTTGCCAACCATTAGACCAGGCTGCCCAGAGCCACATCCAGCCTGGCCTTGAGTGCCTCCAGGGATGAGGCATCCACAACCTCCTTGGGCAACCTGCTCCAGTGTGACACCACCCTCTGGGTGGAAAACTTCCTCCTAATATCTAATCTAAACTTCCCCTGTCTCAATTTAAAACCATTCCCCCTTGTCCTACCACTATCCACCCATGTGATGTCTGATGTAACTGTTATTACTTTTTATTTGCACTAATGCAAATAGGAGGAGTAATCCTGGCAAGTCTCAGCAGCACCTTCTTTGAAAGGGTAACACAACAGATTAGCAGATCAGATTTCTTGTAGTTCCAAAGGTAGTTCCAGTAATAACACTTTACTCTCATCAACTCACCAGAGAAGAGAAGGAAGTTTTTAGAAAGTTAAGGTTTATTTTGTAGCTACTGAAGTTTGTTTTTCTTTTCTTTTTTTTCTCCTCTTCTCTTTCCCTTGCTGGCTGCTTGCTGTAGTCCTGTCACCGGAATCAAACATTATCTCCAAAGGAAGAAAACAAAATACCAACAATGGCAACGACCTGCCTACTGCAGGATTATTCTGAGCTGCCTGTGCCTGCCTGCTTTATTCAGCCTACTTCTAAATGATTCAGTGACAAAATGTCACCCTTTTCCATTCCAAAACAACTCACAAGTGAGAAGGTTGCTTTTCATAACCTAAATGTGAAGGTATAATTGTGCTATGTCATTTTTGGTTCCTCCTTTGCCACTGACTAAGCAGTTTTCTTCCTTGAGATGTGGGCAAAGCTAAAAGTGAGAGCATCTCTGGTTCCGCACTCCTCACCCACACCCCCTTGCTATTTGTTGTAGTGCATGAGGAGAAGAGAGCAAGCGCATGTCTTTGAGTTTGACGGCTCCCTTCTGCTTCTCTGTCTTCTGCGTCCGCTTCTTTACTGCACTGACTGTTAGCTGAATGGCTGATTTCCTGGCACAGGGACAATGCTGGTCCCTTGGCGGGGAGCTGAGCACACACAGTATTGCCAAGCAACACTTTCCAATGGATTGTGTGTGCCACAACTCTTTCTTGGTGTCACGTGCCGCAGTCTTCCGATTTCTTTTTTTTTTTTTTCCATCCAGCAAAAATGCATTATGCAGTGGGATGTGGGAGTGAGTGGGTAGAAATGAGATCTCAGTGGGCTGGGAGAAAACACGAGAATCTCAAAGAGCTGAAAGGTTGTTCTTTGCTCTCTACTAAAGCTACTGAGACTCTGAAGAAGGGAAATGGACTTCACCAGAAAGAATGTCTTCTGGAATATCTGATGGTAGTGCTCTTGGGCTCACTTCCCAAACTGCCCCCAGATCAGGCTGAACATGGCACTTAAAGCACTCACACTAGTTCTAAATGTCCTTTTTGGCCATGAACATGCTTGTGTGGCTTTTATTTGTCTTTGATTTCAGGAGCCTGACTAGTGACACTATTACGTTGCTGTGGGCTCATGTCAAAGTGGTCTCTGCTGTGGTGCCTTTTCTTTCCTGTACTCCTCAGTGATCTTTGCTGCTGTTTATTCTGAAAGAGGGCTTTGGGATTTGACTTTGGAATGTGGAGTTAATGCCCTAAATGCACAGAAAATAGAATGAGGGAACTGGATCCACAGTACCGCATCCATCATCACTGTCACTGGAACCTGGAATACCAGGCACCACCAGGCAAGAACGCTGCTGAAAACAATATGGGAGTCTGAGAGGTGATAAAATTCTCAATTTGGATGTTGCAGATCTCATCCCATGAATGGAGTGAGTGAATTTGCAATAACGCTGCAATTGGTGCAGTAGCAGCTTGTCAGGCGGCTCCTAGAGCAACACGAGCTCTCAAGCTGTGGTAAATACACTCTGCATCACAATTATGTAACAGAGCGCATCCTGTCCTGCACTCATTTGCTGAATAAAAAGGGCCAGCTCTTCAACGGGTGCAAACTGGGATGGTGCCATCGACTTCGATGGATGAGGACTTAACCCTGGACAGTTCTCTAAAATCTCACTCTCCATCTCTTTATCTCATCTCATGCCACTTACAGATGAACCTGTGTTCTTACCTTCTGCTGCTTGTGTGACTTAATTGATTTCTATTTTTTTAAATGCTATTTGTTAATTCACATTGTGTCTTTTGCCGACCAATTATATGCATGACCATATTGTGTGACTGCAGCAGTCTGGTGCAGTGCAAGGAATGCCACATCATGTGCGACGCCTCATCTCCATGAGTAACCTTGTCACTGTGCTAAATGAATACATGAATACAGTACAGCCAGGAGAGATTAAACGTATTGACCAGTGTCTCTAATAACCATAGAAATGTCATTGTTTTTCATTTTTCCCCCCCCTTTCTTGTTTTCCTGACACATTTTGGTCCCCTTTTTGCTTTTCCCCTTTTCCCTTAAGTAGAGATGACACAGATCAATACCTTTGATGGAAAGTAATAATCAGGCCTATTAAGTGACAAAGGTTTACTCTGTAACAGCTGTGCTGGCGGGAGAGGAGAGCTTGTCTGACTAATGAATCATGAAACAATCAGGCAGTAGCCATTTGTGTTTAGATCTGTAAATATGGTGTGGTTCAAGTGCCAGACCATCTCCAGCACTCCAGCTGGGGGCACAGATGGTCCACATTCAGAACAGCACAAGTGTAAAGAAAAGCTTTTTCCTCCCCCCCCCCTCCCCTCCCACTAGTTCCCCCCACCACCCTTTTCCTTCTCTGTCCCATGCTGCTCCTCTCAGAGGAATGGATCGGGTTGCTTTAGGATAAACTTGTGTTGCAGGGAAGTCATAACATCATCCCTCGGACTGAGCAGCTCCCATCAAAATATTTGCTGTCTTGCTTATCTGGAAAAAAAATTGCAGCAAAAAACTCTAATTCATAGATGCTCTATAAGAGATTTCATGTTTTTGACTAAAAATTAGTGTTCATTCCTTGCTTTCTACCCTTTTGATTTCTTCTTCATTCTCTAATAACAGATTTCTTCCTGAAAGGCATGATGATGTCAACTTTCTAGGTCCTAAAGGACAGTTCGGTGTCGCATCAAGATTTTTAAGCTGGAGCACAGGCCTGTCAAAAGAGGTGGAAGAATAAAGTTGTCAGGGAGCTCAAGCTGTTTCCTCTATCTTGACTTCAGCTGATTCTTTCATCCAATACTTGTCATTTGTGTCCCTTTTCCTCACTCCTGTTGGAGGAGGCCAAGGAACCCAGCTTACACCACTGAAGAAACCTTCCATTCTTTTTTTCCCCAAGAACCTGTACCACGGTAATGAGCATATGTTGAATGTTTCCTCATCTGCAAAGAAAATAGCATATCAAATCATCCTGTTTATGTAATATATATATAAGCTCAATTTTGATGAGTTTCACTGTTTAAAATACGAATTTTAATGCAGTGAAAGACCTACTTTTCTACTGTCTCTTACATTTATGGAACTTCATAGAACCCAGTAGAAAAAAGTGTGATACAGATCATAATTTCAGGCCACAAAGTTATTTCTGTCATCAGTGTGTGCCATTGGAAGTTAGCTGCTCATTGACAGGCATAAGCTTTCTAAGCTGGAACACACTTGTGTGGGATTAGCACTTTTTGGAATAGAGATGCTGGGTAGTAGAGCAAATGTGTGCGTAAATATACATCTGTCTAATCTCTAGTAGAATTATTTTCAGATAGTACTTGAAAAATATTTTATCTGTCATTGATTAATAAGGAAGATGGTGCTGGGTTACCATTGTCAGGATCAGTCAGTGCTGGAAAATGATGAGTTATGGCACTATGATCTGTTCTTCAAACCTTCCTGGAGAAAGAAACACCGGCAGAAAAAAAAAGAGATGGCTTTCCATTCTTATTTCAGTACTCATTTATTGTTAGGAGTATTAAGCTAGCTAACACCTCTGCTCTTGTCATCGATTGCTTTTACAGATTGTTACTCCCTTGGCAGCTTCCTGGCCACAGAGGCGAACCTTCTAGGAAGTGTCTTTCCAGTGGCTCTTACATGAGGCTGAGGCTCCAGCTGGGACACCCTGTATACTTCTGCCCTTGTTCTCTGCTGTGTCTTCTGTGATTGTTCCTGCTCAGGCTACATTGCACTGCAAATGTGAGCAAATGTGAGCCAGTGAAGGTATTTGACCTACTGGTAATTTATGCTTAGTTCACTCCCGCTGTCTAAATAACTCTACAGGAAAAGACACCTCCCTGTGTGAAAGACAAGTAGGTTTCTGTGCACGCATTCTAGCTGCTTCTGATCCTTTGGCAGCCTACAACGGACAGAAAATGTAAAATTTGTGATCAAAGATTTTGATCTGCAACACCTCCTGAGTAAGTCATCATTGCTTGAAGGTTGAAATAACTGCCAAGAATAGAGCAGACTGTGGACACTTACTCTGTAAAGTCTGCTTTCTATTGCACAATTGAAAGAGAACCCAAGAGGGTTCAGTGAACAAATCTTTGTGGCAGGCCCAACAGGTTGAACTTTGTTTCTCCTTCGTACAATGAGTTAGAGCACAGATCTCTACAACTCCAAAATGACCTGAAATGGAGTGTGATTTAATCACCTCCATTTTGGGCTGTATGAAGTGTGCTTTATTAATTAATTTTACTAAATAATTATACAGACCTGTTCAACCCGGCAGAGCTAATGAAAAGTTGTTGGCTGTCTTCGTTAGACAGTGGTTTTCATTGCTCAGTGTTCTAGTGGAAGGCTGGTTTTGACTCTGATTTTTTCTCTCTCTCTTCCTTGGGTAATAAGGAAGCCTTGATAATTCAGGATTATGCTATCTGGAATAGTGATACAGAGCAAAAGGGGAGAGGGAACATTTTTCTTTTCCTGTTTTAAGCCATTATTTTGTGTGGACAAAGGAGCAAGTGTACTTAAACCATAAGAAATACAGATTTTGTGGATTTCAACAATACTGCCATTCTTTCAAAAAATCAGTTTGTATCCCAGCTCATTTAAGCTGTTGAATGGTTATGTCATGCAAAAAGGTGGATGAGAGAGAAAAGCCCCAAACTCTTTCAGCTTGATCTGTGAAATCGATAAAGCTCACTAAGGTAATTACTCTCTGATTTAAAACCTGTTTTTCTATTTGCAAAGTTATTTGCTTGCACTGACCAAAACGCTGCAGAGAACAAAAAAGAAGTTATAACTCACGTAAAAAATAGTTTCTTCAGGAAGTTGTTTCCATCTCTCTCTCATCCAATTACCCCTTTCCCTTTCTTCTTCTTCTTTTGGGAGGGGAATAATTTTGTTTTTCTTATGAGCGAGGCTTAATTTTGCTTTTTGAAGGCATCTTCTTAGAAAAAGCAACCCGGGATGTGCACAGCTGGCTTTTGAAAACTGAGTTTCTACTGAAACTTCCCTGCTATTATCTTGACAATCTTATTATTATCAAAGCATGCAAATATTAGGTGTGACAATGAATGCTCACGGCAGGGAAGAACGTAACTTGGCCATCAGAGGAAGGGGGCCACTAACAATTGTGCCCCCTGTCACAAAAGCCATAATAATTTAATATTCTCATACTGGGAGTCTCCATTTTGTTGGGCCTGCATAGAGCTGCTGAGTGTGTTGTTTCCTTTTGGCCAAATCACCAGGGCCGTTCCTTGAACATTTTGCAAGACTTCAAATAGCGGATCATGCTGATAATGACTTGAGGGCAGGATTTTTTAATTTTTTTATTTTTTTTTCTACGCCTAGGAATAAATGATTTAACTATTAAGCAGAGTCAGGCTTCTAGCTTCTGAATGTAATTTATTTCAAGGTTGTGTTAAACTTGTTAGTAGATCAATCGTTTTTCTTCTTTTGCCAGCCTGCTTAGCAAAAGATAGCGAAGACAAATCAGCTAAATGTCATCGCCTCAGTATATTTGAAGTGTCACATATTGTAATAATTAACTACCAGCTGCATTAACTGGGTATGGTTTTTATTTTTTAGGATTGTGTTTGTTCTGAGCACCTAAAATTTCTCAATATATAACAGGAGGTGTTGAATGTTGTATTTTAAAGACGAATTACTTCACAAATTGGACAATTGTGTGATTTTAATGGCTGTTCTCGCTTCTTTGCACAGATTTGCTAGCTCACACAGAAGTCAAACATTGGTTGTCCCAAGCCTTCCTGGAAGATGCCTTTCAAAACTGATTTGTTCCATATCTACTTTGAGTTGCGTGGAAGAAAAGCTATGCAGAGAGAGAGCTGAGCCTGGCAGAACAGGCTGCTTGAGACGGATTTTTTGCAGCACAGGAATAAATGATTCTGTCACTCCCAGGAAACAGAGTCCAGGGTACAAACTGTTGTCTTCAAAAAGACTTGGATTTATCTGTTTATAGCATGAGAAAGCTCTGCAGCAACTAAAGGAGCAGGGGCAATACCAGAAATATCACAGACAATAGCTGCTGGTAAGTGGGTCACTTAAAAGCCGTTAGGAGGCATTCTCTCTTTCTATTTTTCACCTCTACTTGTGTGTCTGTATGCACGTACACTGAGTGTGTAAAATCCAGCAATCGTACACCTGAAAAACGTTAAAGATTTGTTGAGGAAAGTTTTCTAATAAATATAGTGTTACACTTTTAAACACATGCTGGAGATTCCCATGACCACAGGGGTCCTGCCTCTTGTTTAACAGCCTGGTGGTCTGAAGCATCAAGGTCAGAGTGCAGCTATTGGTCTGCATGCCTTTTGTCTGCGCTTCCAACTTAGGCTGGTGAAAAGGATAATCGTGTCTGAGCCAACCTTTGCTTCCAAACCCGCGCCATTGGAAGCCTGTTCATGAATTATTATGGGGAGATGCTTATGCTGGGTGGCCATTTAGAGACAACGAGGAGGCGTCTTTCTGCAAAGTGGGTACTGGGAGCAAGGTTTGGGTTAAGTTAGCTGAGGTATCGGGGTTAACACCCTTGATCTTCCTTTGTTGAATGTGGTGGGATTTTTGGCACACACAAAGACAGGGTGGCAATTCCTGCATTTCAGTAGAGTTTACCAGAGCCCTGGCAGCAGACAAGCCTGTATGTACACAAGGTCACCGTTTGTTTTTAGCACAAAACTGGGAGTTCTTCTTGTGCTGCAGGTATATATCACACAGACCTCAGTGAGCACAGGCATGCAGGACACAAGGGGACCGAGAGCATATGGAGAGAGATTTGTCTTTTGATACGCCTGCTGTCCTAAAGTCTAGGAGAAACATTTTTCTTCTTGTCTGCAACTCCATTTCTCCCTCCCTGTCTTCCTTTGGAAGACAGTGAAGCTACAGCTGGGAGAGGAACAGAAGAACATGACTTGTTGCTGCTGAATACAGGGATGCTTGTAAAAATCCAAAAGCAACAGATTGCTTATAGGAAGAGAGACCACGCCCTTTATACCAATAACCTCCAGCTCCTTTCAGTAAATGAAAACAGGGCTTCAGACAGGAATAGTTTTTTAGCCATAGACAGACAGTGTAGCTTCAGGAAAGTTGCAGTTCTACAGTCAGTTGTAGTTTCTTAATCTGGGTTTGAGCTGTTCGCAACTCTCTGGGGTTAAGGAATGTTGCCTGTTGAGTACGGGTTTCCAGTACATACCATCACAGTGCCTTCTGCAGCCTGTTCTTTCTGGATGCTGTGGTTGTCAGTACAATGAGTGAAAGGACCTTTGCTCAGCACCAGCTTGCCAATTCCCAGATCCTTACAGCATGGATAATCAGGTTACATTTAAATGAAACTTCCTATGGAAATTCATAAAGTTGCATAAAAAATGCCTTCTAATTTGGGAGTCAGCTGAATTCCCATTTCTGCCTTTGCAGATCCTTGTTCTGTGAATGCATGCAAGCTGTGAGAAGGGCATAGTCTTGGATATTCTCTGAGTCGTTATTGCTTATTAGTGCTTTCTCTGGGCCAGTGTTGGAAATCACCTGTGGAAACAGAAAGTCCTTAATGAATGCTCACCACAACAGACATCAAATTACTACTGGAAAAAGTCTCTGTAGAAGGATGTGGGTCATCATAGGATGCCTTCACTTTGTACTCTGAATTATTAGTTTTGTTTTGTTTATTAGCTTTGGTTTTGTTCTTGATTTTCTTTTTTTTAACCTTAATGTATAGGCATCTCCATCAGCCACTTGTGTCTTGGGAAGATTTTAAGAGCCCAGCCTCTGCAAACAGCTGCTGTGATGTCTTAATTAAAACCAACTTCATGCATATGTTTCTCCACTCCCAAGAGAGTTATACCAGCTCCTCACTCCAGCGTGGAGTGATCTCTTGGCTCACTTTCATTGCTTGGCCAATGTCACATGGCCCAAGTTCTGTGGAACTCCTGGAAAGAGAATGCTGGGCCAAGTTCTGTCTTGAATTCAGTTTGTGCTGTGTTTACCATCACTGAAGTGGGCTAGGGAGAATGACACCATGAAAAAAACTCTACCTAAGAAAGAAGTGTTAACAGAAGGCTGCAGTATTCCTTAGGAGCTTGGGAAGTCAGTGGCAGGCACAATGCAAGTCTAGTAACAGTGTGGGCCAGAGTACCAGTGACTGGATTCTCTAACAGTGTGAAAACAGTGATCGTTGAACTCAATGCAGGCCTATGGTGAATGGCAAGAGGGGCCAAATATGGCATTCAAAAGTCTTTCTACTTTTCACTTCATTTTATTTGTTCCAAGTAATGTCGGAGAACAGCAAGTCTGAAAAATGTATAATTTTGTCACACACCGTACTGATAAACTTGCTGTGTGCAAGTGAGAAGGGCATAGTCTTGGATATTCTCTGAGAGAATATCCAACTAAGAGAACTAAGAAGAACTAAGAAAAGCACCCTGGACTTAAATCTAGCTGACTAATACTAAGCTGAAAATAAGTCTTTCCTAGCTGTTGAACTGTTGACATTGACATTGAAAGAGATGAGAATTGCAGCTAGTGTGACATAGGTGCCTAAATTTGTGAAAATCTTTCAGTAGTTAGTGATTATTGTTTTGATCTGGAGTACACTCTGCTGCTGCAAATGAATGAATACATGTAAAATGTTTCTCAATCTTCAGTCAGAGCCTGCTTCATAAGTCATGGGAATTGTTTCAAAATCCTGAGAAGATGCCTACTGCACTGCTGGTGAACTGAGGGTTAACTCGCCTCCTGGTCCCTCTAATTGGGCTTATTTGCCATGGTGTGGCTTCCAATGCCATTTTGGAAACTCAAGGATGTGAAAAAATGGAGTGAAACCAATGCAAAGTGGGCTTAAAGTGACTGCTCTACTAAATGTCAACTGAACAACTAAATATAACCCTGAAAGTAGAATTTATGATTTTCACTCCTTCGCTTTTTTATTGTGGTGAGAAAAAAGCCAGGAACTCAACGGGCTGTAACTTTAATAGGTCATTCCAGCCAGTGCTTACCTTTACAAAATCCTGATAATACAGAGAAGACAATACAGTGATCAAAAGCAGTGATGAGATTTTTTAGCAGCATTAACCGTCATGACCTAGCAAAATGAAAGAAAATGGTTTAACAGAACTGTCAGATCCAATATAGCTAATAAAGGCATGGATAAATGTTTATTACGTACCGGAGACAGATCATTTCTGTACAGAAATTGAGGATGACCTTTACTGATAACTCTTATCTGCCTGATATCCTGAATAAGAAAAAGAGAGGGGGAGAGAGAGCTGCACTATTGCTGATATTTATGAAAGGTGGAAAAAAATTACACTTTGCAGATGACTGTTTTTAGCGCTCTCAGGGAAATAAAGATATGGATGTTCATTCAGCATGAGAGATCCTGAGCTCTAAGTTGACTGTGTCAAATGTAATGAGTGTGTTCAACTAGGAGACTTTTTCGTAGACTTTATTTTCACGCAGTTATGTGTATTTATGATTGTCCATGTTTGGGGGACTAATGGTTGCACTCACACTGACTTTTCTCTCTGTGTATGATGTTCCCAAGCTACTTGAATGATCTTTCTGCCAACACTCACACGTGAAAGGAGATTTCCAAGAGAAGTCAGCTTCCAAAACCTCTCAGAAAGACTCAGTGGCCAGACCTCTGGAAGAAAATTGGAAATTTAGGCCATCTACTTTGGACTGTAAATGTGATGCAAGCTTTTTGAGGAAATCTGGCCCTTCCATACCAGGTACGTACGAATTAGCATGTATTTGAAATGTGGGCAATGCCAGTGCTGAACCTGGCAAGTGAGGCTGCGGTGATCCCATCCTGCCAGCCAACCACATAAATACAATTTGCCAGGCAGCCTGAGGCTCCAGGGATGTACTATGACCTGCCAAGTGGATGATTAGAGTTCTGCAAGCAGGGAAATCAAAGAACAAGTTAATCTCAGGCTTTTTTCTCACTCCCTCTAGGGTTCAAACAGTTGAGACCTGACTTTCCTCATGCTCTCAGTATAGAATCATTAGGGTTGGAAAAGACCACTGAGATCGTCTAGTCAACTGTTGACCCCTCCCCACAATGCCTACTAACCATGTCCTTTAGTGCCATATCTCTGTGGTTCTTGAGCACCTCCAGCGACAGTGACTCCACCACCTCCTTGGGCAGCCTGTGCCAATACCTCCCTACTCTTTCTGAGAAGGGATGTTTCCTAATATCCAACCGAAACCTTCCCTGGTGCAGTTTAAGGACATTTCCTTTCATCCTATACATATAAAGTAGTTGTAAGGGTTCACTTACTCTGTAAGCCAGAGCCAAACATCACAACCTATCTGTCAAAAAACTGATTAAAATGAGGTGTAAAGGTAATCAGAATCAGGCCTATTACACACAGTTAATCATAAGTAACGTTGTCTCGGTAATGGTTGCAATTAGTTATAAACTTCAATGGTCTCAAACGTTTGCATGTTGGCCAATTATGCTGTAGGAATTATCAAGTAACCCATAGCACATTAGCCTTTTGTAATGCCATTGTTTGGAGCTACTCAGGTCACCAGATCCTCGCCAGGATGAATTAGCATAGCTCTCCAAGGTACAATGGTGCGGCGCTGATTTACATCGGCTGAAAGCTGTCCCTTTGTCTGCTGGAGTTGTAGCGGGAGCAAGTTTAAATCACAGCTTTGCAGTGGAGGCTCCTTCGACCCAGCCTCACGGAAACAATGGTATGTGTGTTTTCTCTCTCTCGGCTGTGCAGATGACTTATTAGATGCCAGCGGTAATGCAGAGGTCTGGTGGTAGCTCAACAATAAGCTGAAATCGTACTTTAATGGCGCAATTTGAAGCAAGGAAGGGGAACACATAATTAATGAGCTCATCTGACTTCTGCAAAAGAGAATCCTATCAGATACGGGAATTACTTAAGCATGCTGATGACCAGCTTAAAACTTCCTCATGCTCTTGCTTATTAATATGCCTTTTGTTTTCATTTTGCAGGACTGCAGTGGTGTATTGCTACTGCTGTTTCCTGACAGCATGTACATTTCCTTTATAGTAACCTGGATTCCTAAAAGGCATTTCTTAGGTCGTTAACATGGTAGATCCATTGGACAGAAGCTTCCAGACCAGGCCCACAGACGCTCCGTGTTATTTTGTGTACTTGTAACACTCTTTCTGATGAACCCCCAACTCCGTGTTTGTTTATGATGGTAAGCTGCCTGACTATTAGTCTCTATGATGCAGTATCACGACTTTTGCCTTGTGCGTGGTTTCCGAGATACGGTTTCTAGATCTCATGGCTGGTTCTGGGCTATGTGGTTTCCAAGAGAATTATTGCAAAGGAAAAACCTTGGTGAAATTAGTTGCAGTTTTAAAACAGAATATTTTGTCAAAATCAAATTTATTTCAATGAGGGGCAATCACTCTAATGGCTGAGAAGAATGCAAAGATTAAATGAGGTATGAATAGCTGTAAGATGGTACAATTACCTCCTCAGAAACAATATATTTGTAAAGTTAATTCCTCTTGAACATGAACAATCTCCTTACACTTGACCCCTTTCTATTGCCTCTTCCATGCTTGAACTCTCCTTGAACTTTGAAGATCCATCTTGAGAGTATGATATGGCCATCTCTTTTGCATCTGGTTATTTTAGCTCCAATTTGCAGCCCTAAAACGGCAATTATGGTGATATATTGCTCAAGTCACCCGACATGGATTAGTATCGGGATCAGCGCGTTTATGCACAGGAGTGGTGAATGGAGACTACAGCTATGATTTTAAATGACTTGATTAATTTCGAAACAACACTTCAGAGTCCATTACATCCAGCAGGTGTTGGGGTTCAGACTGCCTTCCCTTAAGCAGGGCAAGCATGTCATATTTATTGCTTTTTTTTTTTTTTCTCTTTAACATTTCTTTTTATTTTTTCCTCTCCTCCATCCTTTCTTTCTGTAAATGCCCGTGGCCTTGGAGGCAACATGGATCATATTCCCATTTTCATAATTCAGAGGACAAGATTCAGATAGCCAAACTGTAATATGTTCCTTTACAAAGTTTGCTGGGGACACAGCGTTATCAGTGTGAAGACCATGACTGGGTGAACAGCAAGGCTGTTTTGTTGGCTCAGGGTCAATTAAATAATGCCGAGCCTGCATAAAACATCTGTTTTAATGAGCTTTTGATCTAATAGTGCTATTTGAGACTGTGAATGTCAGCATCTACTTGTGATCTCCTCTGATTTTATGCCAGGCAGAGGCAGGTATTGCTGTGGATGCCAAGAACAGACTCTTCATCGCCCCATCCCTTGTCCTGGGGTCAATACTGTAGAGTGGGAGAAAAGGACAGAAAACAGATAAAGCATCTGAACTTTTGAGGAATGATTGGATTTGGATAAAGCAGGGAGAGTCATGATGAAAGCTCTTCCAAACATCACTGATTGTAGGGGCAGCCTTTTGTGATGATCAGATGTCATGTGCCTTTATTTTGTTCCTCCATTTAAGTCTTTGTGGCCTGATCTGACTGCTCTCTGTCTCTTGTTTCAACTAGAATTCTCGTTCCAGGCACGCAATACACACATAAAATAAGGCTCTATTCTGTGAAGTGCCACTGAAATGACTGCTTGATGGCTGAGGTACTCCTTCTCATGAATAAGGGGACAAAAGTTTGGGGCTAATGAGAAGTGCAGGGTTGGAGTGTTTGTTTTGAAGACAGTAGCGCATTCTGCAGGCAATGGCATGGAGGCAAGGGAAATTCTGACTGGGGTCAGGAGTTTCCCAAAGGAAGCAACTTCTGTTTGCTCTGAAAGTGTAACTCCTCTTAGCAGGGGTGACACTACATCAGCCTGCTCTGAAGTCTGCTGAACTGGAGGGAGCATGTCCACGCACCCGGAAGATGCCTTCATAGGGCAAGAACCATGCACAGCTGAAACACAGATGATCATCTTATTGGAGAATATGGGGAAATTGATATAGAACCTCTCAAAAGGTTCAGTCAAAAAGTGATGCCTAGAGCTGATGATGTGCTGAGTGAGCGTCTGGGATGATTCAGATGCTGCACTGTGGGAATGATGCTGGTTGTGGAGCAGATGAGAGTAACTCATAAACCTCTATGAATGAGTTGTCAGGAAAAAGTGTAGCGTAATTAGGAAATGCTGATGATTATTTCTTGTGGTAGTGGTAGTGACAATTTGAGATGCCATTCCTGAAGGGGAAAGCAGTGGAAGGCTTGATTTTCCCTTGACACTTCATTACATAGGTTGTTCCTCTGTGGAAGCGGTGTATTTACTAAGAAAAGTTTCTTTACAGTGAGAAAGAAAGTGGCCCAGGAAAGCACACTTGAAGTAATGTACTGCTGAAAAGCAAATCTTGGATTGCTAATTACATTCCCTACACTACAGGATTTTCCTGCACATGACACAAAAGGCACCACTGGCAGCTGAACATTTTTGTCTACCTCAGATCTGTCATTTCTTTGCTATTTTTAAAGTCTACATCTGCAAAGCATCATCAAAGAGTGTAAAGACAAGGGCTATTTCTAGCTAAATACTTCTTTTTTTTTTTTTTAATTTTTTTAATTGGCATCATTTCTTGAGTGGCAAGGCTGGAAAAGGAAATGTTACGTTTAAGAAAATGCCTTTTTTTCAAAGATCTTTTTGATAGTAAAAAGAAAAAAATAAATAAAAACATAATGGTGCTTTGCCATCCAACCTGGTGCCTTGTTTGAGGAGGACCTCTAAATATTTGCAGATGTTGTTTGAACCTTTTCTTTAGGTGAAGGTCATGCTTTTACTCTAGAACAATGCATATATTTATCTTAAACTCAAGATAGACTTTGAGTGAAAACTGAAATCCAGATGCATCTAAATACAAAAGGCTCGGCTGACCTGTTAGTGATTTGATAATATTCACACGTTTCAAAGGACTTAACCATTTACTATCTCAAATTGTTTCCCTTTTTGGTTGGGCTAACCTCTGCTTTCAATATTTTCCTTTATCCATGGGTCAGCAGTACTGTTCCTGCGGGGAAAGCACTGGGCTGATATCCAGGTTGCATCTTTGAGTGTAAGATGGTAAAATGGGGAGAGAAAATAGATATTTTTTGTCCTGTAGCCAGTACTGTGCACCTGTCCAAATTTCTTCTCTTTTTAAAATAAAACTTTTCCCTGTGTATTTTTTCCCCGTTTAAAAGGCACTGAATCATGTCAAAGCCTCAGGGTGTCTCAGCATCTTTCTGATTCCTCCCAGAGCTCATACTGATGATTTCTGGTGGGGAGGGGGCGAGGGGGGAAGGGGAGGAAAGGGGGAGAGGAAGGGAGTGGTGGCAGACCTGAATCCTAATCTGTGCCTCTAGGGGCACTTGGCAGCCCCCAGGAGCAGCTCAGCAAATAGCAGCCGCGGTGCTTCCCACCTGTGGCACTGCAAAGCTGGCTGAAGGGCTTGGGAAACCATTCTTTTTGAAGCCGTTCCTGACCTCAGGCGTGTTTCTGTGCAGGCGATGCACAGCCTGCTCTCCTCCCACCCTCGCTAAGCAATGAGACTCTGCACGCAGGCACAGCCCGACTGCAGCCGCTCCGTGCAATACCCAAGTCATCATATTATTTGTATTCCAAACCCCATTCCTCAACACTGTCAATTTTTTCCCTCGCAGAGAAGCGAAAAGACAGTTTAAGGGACTTTCGGTGACATCCCCCCTGTTTAATGAAGCTTGGAGTTATGGGCAAGTGCCTCGAAGTGCCGTTATTATCTGCATGAGCGACTGAAGGCCGAGGGTCTGGCAGTGTGCAAAGAGCTCCGCTGCAAATGTGCACATTGATCACTGCTAATCAGCCCATCCGGGTCAGGGGTGCTGCCGAGACGGAGAGCTCTGCAAAAGCTGACAAATGGAGCAGTGGAGCTTGGGGGTTAATGTAATATTCAAACAGAATGAGGTATTCATTTTCTTACAAGCTTGTCACTTTTCCCTTCCTCTGACATTTTGCTAGGGAGTAGGATGAAAAGGCAGGGAGAGGGTGAGAATGTATGAGAGAGAAATGTCCTAACCAGGGAGAAAAAAAATAATCCCAGTTGTGTATTTAACACACAGTAAGAAAAAAGGATTGGGAATCACAGCATTTCTAAATTTTTTTTTTTTTTTAGTATTTTGCACTCTTTTGCTGTAAGGCTGCTTTTTTAAAAAAAATTTCAGATCCTGTTCTGAAGGCTGCGTGCAAAACATACGTTGTGAGTAACTGTCTTACTTGGGCTTCTTGCAAGGGTAAGAGAGGCTTGAGTAATGACAGGTCCAAGCTCCAGTAAGAACTTTGCTGATTCCATAATTACTCCAGTATTACAGTGTTGAATCCAGCTGCTGTGAAGGGAATTGTCCTAAGAAAACCCAGAATGTCTGCAAGCTGTAGGATCTCGTGCAGTGCAGCAGAGCTCCTGAGCCTGAGATGGAGCTGGGATCCAACTCCGGCCCCTAATAAATCTGCCCGTTCTTTCTCTATACAGCTGTGGATCAGAAAATCATTCTTGAGAAATTAATCCTTTTTTTTTTTTTTTTTTTTTTCCAGTGGAACTTCTTTCCTATCAGAAAAGTTTGAATTTTTGTCATTTATTTTGGCTCTCCCTACTCTGTTTCCTAAGCATCTTCTTACTCTTATACATTTTGGAAGTATCCAGCTAGCAATTACAATGAGGGCATTAATTGATTTTGTTTATTTCATCCCAAATGCTGAGTAATTGTGTAGGTCTGCCTAGCATGACTGCAGCTTTTGACCAGGAGATTTTATGGGGATGGCAGGAGGAAACCTCTGGCACCACAGGAGATATGCACTTCTTGTTTTCTGTCTGCTCTCTGTACTAGTTTCATGCTGAAGTTGGAAGTGGAAGATGAGAGGAGGAGGAGGAAGGGAAGGATATTGCTACCTGTCTTTGAACCTTTAGAATGCATTACAGCTCTGGTTGAAAAATAACAAAAACAACCTATTAGCTTCTTGAAATATCAGATCTGACAGGAATGTGGAATAGCAACTGCAACAACACGTTGAAAAGTCCTAATATCTCTTTGTTTTTCCCCACATAAAGCAAAAGGCACAGAAGATGGAAGGAAAACCTGTGGGTTAGGTCAGTGGGCTGGGTCCTGGGAGGTGTGAACTCAGCTCTCATTTCCCACTGAGGTGGTATAACACCCTGGGATAAGCAGCTGATCTTTCCTCTGCTTTGTTTATAAGATGCTTTCAAACGTTCCTATTTCTTCTGTCTCTTTTGACATCAATTCTTCAAGGCTGGCATAATTTCTTAATGCGCCTTTTAAAGAAGGGCTTCCTTCTAGCAAATGCCTGTCCTGCAGTACAGAAAAATAATATTTGTGAATGTATACAACCAGAGTTATTTAATCTTCCTTTTACCAGTAGTGCAGCCTGCTGGCTGCCTGTGATGCTGAGAAGCCAGCAATGTTTCTCTAAGACAAGCTCTGTCTCCCCATCAAGCTTCTGTTTCAGAGATTCATGTGCAACATTTCAGTTTACTCAACCTTTAATCGGATGCCTGGCCTATTATGAGCAGTGTGCAGCTTATGACCTCTTCCCAATAAACAAGTTTTAAACAAGCTGCCACATCAGATGTTTTTTTTGCAGAAAATAAATGTGAGACAGCAAGGAGAGCTCATCATTCCAAACAGTGTTCCTTTTACTCCTTACTCTCTTCTTCCCTGCAAGAATTAATTTACAGCTGTGGAAAAGTGTGACTGTCCCACTGAAAAGAAATGCTACAGTTTGCTTGAGCATGGAAAAATCTGCCATTTTATGGGGATTGAAGTATGCTCAATAAGGCAAAGTTCTTAATGAATTATCTTGAAATCACTGCTGTCTGTGACACTTTCTTTTGCTAGTTACATGTGATGTCAGAGTGAATGCTTGCTCATCTGGACCGCTGTCCTTTGGGCATCTGATGTTTTGGAACTCATTAGTCATTCTGACAGACAAAGAGGGTGTTCAGAGAATGCCAGGAGTTATTGCCAGGTCTGTGGACCCTGATTCCCAAAAATACATTGTGCATAACTTTTGTTTGGGATTGCAGTAACTTTGAGCTTTGTCTTGATGTTGAAATGATTTTATTTGCTTTTTTCTCCCTCCTTTTTTTTTTTCTTTTTTAAAATTTAAAAAGTGGTAGAAATGGAAAGTGATAGTGAAGAAAATGGTAATTTTTTGTGTGACTACTGTCATCTTGACTAAACTATTGTCATCTTTGGAACATTTCCTAACAGCTTCAGCAACAGATGATGAAGCTCAGATGGGGAAGTGAGTGGATTGCCCTTACCATGCGGGGGATCACTGCAATGGTAGGTAGGACAGAGAATGCTATGCCTAATGTTCCCTTTTCAGGCTGTGGTCTCTATGTCTGACCAATTCCTTTTAATGCTGCTAAATGCACTTCCCCTCATTTTCCCTGTCAAACCTGATGGAAAGCATGTTTAAGCTTCCCAGTACAGCTCTCTGCAAGAGATGGCATGCCAGAATAATGTCCTTGGGTACCAACTTGCTGCAAAGCATTATAAGTATAAGGAGACTGGGGCATCAGTTCACAGATGTTTTAATGTGAGCACTTCCCTGGAATAACTTCCCCTCTACTCCATAAATTGACTGGCTGAACAGGAGCTTGAACATGTACCCAACCCTCAATAGCCTCCTCCTACTGTTACAATCCACACTGACTTGCCTGGCAGGTACAGAAACTCTGGAAACGAACGGAGGTGAGTATCACAAATTCTGTTATTACCTGTTGTTGGCATCAGTGTGCAGCTGAGGTCTGCAGTTACTGTAGGGAAAACATAAGAAACACTGACATTACTTTGTACTAAACAGCCCCGGCCCTCAGCACTTCACTGTTTGCTGATAACATTGATTTTTCAAATAACATTTCTTATGGCTCTGTTCCCCAATATTTCTGTAAGAAGCATTTAAATGATTTTAGACCAGAGGTACCATCACAAATGTCAGGCAAGTAATGTAATTTTTCTTTGATGACACATGGACCCTTTCCACTGGGGGGCTTAGCACTGATAAACACAGCTGGCAATAACAGTGCACATTTGCTTTCCTTCCTACCCCCTCTGGATTGTAAAATGTTCCAGGATAGTAGCTGAACTCATCCCTCTCCTCTGTCTCCTTCTGCAACGAGAAAGAAGTCAAAATAGTGGGAGATTGATTTTCAGTGGTCTTCCTTTTTAATACTGGGAAGAAACTATTGAGGTTTGGGTATGTGTTCTAAGTCTTGGTCAATCAGTTGTAGGATGGGCTGAAAGTGATGGGAGGAATTGTGTATTTTCCTCTTGGAGAGGGAAATTGATCAGGGGCAGAAAATGTGACCTTGGACAAATTACCTAAGTGGACTGTGGTGGAGAATTTAAAAAGAGGGGAGAAATGCTCAACTCACCTAGTCGTTTTCCCTCTTTCCCACTAGATGGCCAGTTGTGTTACATCCACAAACCCTTTTCTATCTTGCTATCTGGGAAGCTCTAAATAACATGCATGCATCTCAACCTGCCACAGTCCTGATGAAGAATGCTAGAAACAAATCTCATGATTCAGGCAGGAAACTTTCAAGCAATACCTTGCTGGGTCATAAATATTTTTTTCCATCCATAATCTTTTATTCCCTATAGAGATAATATATAACAGTAAAAGCAATGGACAGTGCTTCTGTTAGAAGGTCAGGAACTAAAATGAGCAACATGGCTTGAAACTATGTTCAAAACAGAAGAGTGCTGTTTAGCCATGTTTTCTTGTTCAGTTTCCATACTACTTTTCTTTTTTTTCTTTTAAATGGCTTGGCACTGGTTTATCCTTCATGTGAAATTTATTATTGTCTTATTTACATTAATTTTGAATGCTTGATCAGAAATCTGATCTCTCTCTAGTTTATATGTTCACTTTCCAATAAAGCAATTAAACCCCAGCTGCTGTGCAGGAAAGAGTGTCAATGAGTCAGATCCTCTTCCCAAGGATTGCTCTTTTATAGATTGCTCTTTTGTCCACTTTGCCTGCTAAGAGTTTAATTACACTGAAGAAGATGATAAATGCCTGATATTTTGCTTGGGCTTGAAAAATCTGAGTATCCTTAAAATAGTTCCCGGAAATGCTTCTAAGGAAGGCAATAGCTCTCAACCTGCTATTCTTATCTGTACAGAACCCAAGAGTTGGTTGTCTCATATTGGATTATTCAAAACCTCTTGGAGAACTTCTTTTTTTGTTTTAGAACTACCTTTTCTTAGTTTTTTAGTCTAGGAATATAGTGATTTACTGAATAGCAATGGATTCTGTCATCCTTCTCTGTAGCTTTGCGCTGTCTTGTACTCCCAAGCAATCAGATCACTTTCCTGTCAGTCAATTGTCTTTTCCAGCTATTCTAGAAATGTTTGGTCTGCATTTGCTCTTGTCCTTACTCTTGGAAGTAAAGTACAAAGACTACAAGAACTGCAAATAAATGAGAGTTAGATGTAAAGTTCAAGTTGGAGAGAAAGAGGTCTTAATGCTGAGAACAATTATTTCCTTGCAGATAAACACAGAGCTCCTCCAGAGGCACTGGAGCCAAGCATAGGAAAAACTGATGTGAGCAAGCAAGGACTGCTGAATGGTGACATGGATGTTGACAAATTGGTGACAGTGAGCCTGCATGCTGCTATATACAGACCTCTTCACAATGCCCTCTGATTTTTGCAATCAGATGAAGAACAAGATGAAAGGTCTGGTTAAACCTCGTTTGTTTGAAAAGTAAAAATCAAGCTGTACAAAAAGAAAAAACAATTTCCCTCAAAATTCTGTACTGAATATATTTTTTTTCCACCCAAATAATAATTCCTGCCCCACTGGATAGAGTTAGGAACTCCTCCTTAGCAGTGAAGGTCATCTTTGTGTCTAGCTGCCAACCAGAAGTACTGAAGGATGCAGCAGCCCATGAGGCTGGTCTGTATTTTACATCTCCTGCTTGGAACTGAATGTTGTTTTGCAGAGTGAGGCTTTCCTGGATGCTGTTCCAACTGTTGTACTGATGACAAACAGCAGTCTCTTTTTCTAACAGATGTAATGGTAAACACCATCAGGAAAACAGGCTCCTGATGTTTATTGTGGAGTAATACATGCTGAACAGGGATGCCTCAGTGACAGCACTGTATTTCTGTTTCAGGCTTTTTTTTTGTGGAAGAGGTACATCAGTGAATCCATTTAGTTGCACTCTGATTTTTGTCTTACAAGAAAATACATCATCATAGAAGCTTAGAGTAAGTTCAGCAAGGAAGATGGCTCTTACTCAAGCTATGTGAGAATGTGTGAGCTGCACGTTATGCTGGATCTTTGTTGACCACAGAGGAGGAGGTGCTGAGGATTTAGAAAGTTCAGCTAAGAGTCTAGTGCAATGAGCATCATGCCATTGGAAACAAATTTTAGAGATGCTTAGGATCAAATACTGCTCACAGAAAAGGCAATAGCAGTTCTGCTGCTCAGTTCAGTGCTACTCTAGACTTTGATCATCTTAATTTCATAAAACAAGTTCTTAGCTCCACAAGCTCCTCTTTATCTGAGCAGTATCTCGACATGATTCAGTTTAAGTTGAGAGAACTGCAGGACAGAAAAGGTTTTAATGATTTTCTAAAAACTGCTCTGACTGTCTATTTAATAGTGTTGTTGAAGAACAAAGCTGTTGTTCATGTTAAATACTGCTCCATGTACAACTGACATCCTGATAATTGTTTTCTCTAATTTGAAAACATGAGACTGTAGGCATTTGAATGCCTTTACTACATAGATGAAACTGCATCATATTATATTACTGCTCAAGTCTGGATCCTAATCCTCCTGTTTTAGTAGATGGAATTCATGATCCTATTTCTGTCACTCTAGAAAAATCCTAGGTAATTTTCAGGGGGAAAAAACAAAAATATCCTCCTGAAAATTAACTTATCTGCAAACAACTTATGATAGGATTTGCTATAAGGAACAAAGAGCATACAGGAATTTAACAGACAACATCCTCCCATCAGATAGTGGTTAATTTTTTAATAAAGTTTAAATGATGCTGTTAAGTATTTTGAATGAATTTCCCTATGGTCAGTTAAATAGTGAATAGCATATTTCCACAAGTGTGGTTTTTTTTTTGTTTGTTTGTTTAAAATCTAAATTAATACCATATCCTTGAACAGTATGGAATACACATTAGATAGAAGAGGTGAGTTCACATACCCACTGTGTCAGTGGGTTTGCAGCAGTATTCTGTTTGTGACAGTGTACAACACTCTTGTGCCAGTGAAGGATAGCCTATATCTTGTCACTCAGGCTTTTCACAGAGAAAACAGTTGATGGTAGAGATAAATACCAAAAAACGGAGACAATCTGACAGAAGTAGGGAACTACAGGGAGCAGGCTCTCGATCAGTATGCTTAAAAACACCACTGCACACCTCTTTTTATCAATTTTCAAACAGGGTGTCAATTAGAAACCTCTAAAGGAATTATGACATTCCTTCTAACCCCTCAGCACAGCACCAAGTGTTTCCTTACCCATCCCTTCCCCTTGATTCCTCTAGTCAGCCCTCTGCTACTCACACACGTCTGTCTCTGCATTTTCCATCAAACCTGGAAATGCCTCCTGCCTGCCAGAAAGACAAGATGGCTCAGCTGCCCTGCAGTCAATCCGACAGCTTGGCTTGCACGGCAGAGCCTGGCCAGCCGAGTCACATTTTGACCTCCTTCATCTGCTCCTCTGAAAAGTTTTGGAGCCACACAAACTCCTGATAGTGTTCTGCTCCCATGTGCCAGAGCCCCCTGAACAACTCCAGCAGATCCGGGCTGGGCTGAGGGGCTGTGGTTATATTTTGTTTTGGAAGTGGTTACTGCAATTTTCTCTCATTACATCTTTTCCCCTCCCACTTGAATCACATTTGGCTGAGGCTCCTAGCTAAGCCTGGTCCTAACCCTGGCACCTTAGGCTCTTTCTGTGGGGAGAGCCAGATGCTACATGAAATTCAGTCCTCTATGATGGAGTGATGGCTTTGGTGAACAAAGGAAGGGCAACAGATGTCATCTACCTGGAGGTATGCAAGGCCTTTAATATAATCCGCACCACATTCTTATCTCTAAATGGAAGAGAGATGGATTTGAAGGCAGGGCTATCTGGTGGATAAGGAATTGGTTAGGTGGCAACAGCTAGAAGGTTGTTGTCAGCAGCTCTATGTCCAGGTGAAGGCTGGTATTGAGCAGTGTCCCACAGTCTTGGGATCAGTAGTCTCTAACACCTTTATCAACAGCATAGATGATGGGATTGAGAGCACTCTCAGCAAGTTTGCAGACAACAGCAACCTGAGTAGTGCACTTGGTATGACAGAAGAAAGGGATGCGATCGAGAGGAACCTGGACAAGCTTGAGGAGCGGGCCCATGTGAACTGAATGAGGATCAACAAAGCCAACTGCTTTCATGATTGGTTTTGGTGAGAGTGTGTTCTACATGTTCTTTAATCAGTATTATTTCCTTAAAACACAAGACAATATGTTGTGTATATTGTTTCTGCTTCATTATGGAGAGAAGCCTTGTTGGCTCCTGATGGTTTTTGCCCACACTCCTGTAAGGAGGAGAGTGAAGTCAGCATGTGTGAGTGATTTATGTTTTGTGCTCAGTGCAAAGTAGGTTAGCTCTGTCTGGTGTTGTGTAGTGTCTTTAATCATACAAAGAGGCCTGAAGTCCCTCTATTTTGTGCTGTAGTAGCTTTTCATTTTATTGCCACTTATCTTTTGTGCTTTGGCGTAAGAGGGGAAGATCTGTGTGAAAGAACTTCACCCTCTAAGCTTGCTCTTCAGGTCTTTAGTTTTCATGAGGACTTTTCTCTCACTGTTATTTTTCAGTGCTCAAGTGGTTTCTCTGCAGTTCATAAATCCTAAATTAACTCCAGCAGGTTTGTGAATCTTGATGTGAAAACATATATGAAATCCCTACTGCAGTGGTCCCTGAAGAAACCAACACTTGCTTATGGCTTTTTATGTTTGTGGATGTAAAAGCTGTTGAGAGTATTCTTATTTATCTGTTGTGTCTGTACCCCTTGTCTGGTTGCTCAACTGGCACTTTAATTAATCCATTAAACAGAGGTCAGATGGTGAAGTATGTTTGCAGATTGAACATTTTTTTTGAGGCAGTTTTGTTTTAAATGCTATCCACTACTGCACTGCACTCTGGGATCTCTGGTCAGGATGTTGGAGATGACCTCAGCACTACTCCAGTAGGTAAGAAGAGCTCAACCATGTAAAACGACTTCAATTAATAGTTAATTACATGAGGTAGTACTCCTGTGAGAGCAAGTTATCCCAAGTCATTTACAGCTACCCATGCTTTGTTGCACTACAACAGAAAAAGGAAGAGCACTGAGAGTGCTGCCTTGGGATCTGCTGTCCGAAGTGAACAGAGCAGGTGGGAATTTTGGAGTCCAATGAGGTCTTAAGCTAAGGAATGAGAAACAGTTTATATATACTTGTCAAAGAGTAGGAATGTTTCTTTTCATTTTCACCCTTGTATCTCCGAGTGAGAAACATTTTGGAGTGAGCTGAGGTTCAAATTTTGTGTGGGGCAGATTAGTGTTCGGAAAAATGGAGCTGGGGGAAAGAGAAGACAGTAGCACATTTTTGTGCTGAGGTTGGAAGAATGGAAATAATTATGACTCTGTAAGTGTCAGTCACTCTGTCTCTCTTTGTTTTGACACATTCAATTCTAGTGACTGGTGGTGAAGACGATGAGAGCATTAGGGAGATTTGAAATAAAAATTTTAATGGGGGTGGGCAAGGGGAGAAAAAAAGCTGTCGAAGATGATTTCTGGCAGGCAGTCCAGTTCCTGGTGCAGACAGATTGGCTGATGTTGATTGTTGACAGCTTCTCCAGCTTGCTAATTACAACTGTAAAATATTCAGGTGAATGACAGTAACTTGAAATGTTAATTCTGCTTTTTTTTAAATTTTTTTTTTATTTTTTTTTTTTTTATTTTGCAGCTGCAACTGTTAGTTGGCTATTGCTGTAATTGATGGACACTGGCAGTTGCTCAGACAGATGGAAATTAATACTCGTGTTACCGTTAGAACTCGCTTTCACAGTCACGTTTTTATTAGCCTCCCACACTGAATTAATGTGTGCACGATGGTGCGTGTAGAATCATAGAGTCATTAGGGTTAGAAAAGACCACTAAGATCATCAAGTCCAGCCATCAAGAAGGAGCAGCACAGATCCTACCTGCAGAGCAGCCAGGTGCTTGCTGTGTATTGGTGGGCCATGGTAAAAAGTAGTGAGGCTGTATCAAATGAGAGGCATCAGTCTGCCATGGGCTTTTGGTGCTGAACCATGGGCTGAACCATCACACAGCTGAGCAAGCAGTTCGGGCTGGCTTTGGAAGAGTGGATTTGGGATATTGTGCTGAATGGTGCCCCACATGAAGTGGGCTCAGATTGGAACTATTTCACTTTTCTACTAGTGCTATTAAAGCTGATGTATGTGCAAAATCTTAAAATGTAAAGCAGTAGTGTGGGTTTTACTGCTGGAGACAGAACTTCACTCTGTTGTATAAGAAAGGGGAAAGATGATGAAACAAAACTGAATTGTCATGCCTGGCTGCATTTACTGGAAAACAAATGCTTTCCAACACAAAAGTTAACAAAAAATGGTCCTGTCCTATATATGACTTGAAGCTTGGAGATATGAACTCTGAATGAAGTTTCACTGCAATGGTGATACATAAGGTGCGTTTGTGTACAGGCTATTCCTGTGCAATTTTCTTCTCTAAAAGCAATGGTTTATCTGTATTTCACCAGGCCTTATGTTGCATGGTAGTTTACTCAGGAAACCATGATTTTAATTCCTGCTCTCAGTTCCTATTTAGCAATGTCTCTTTTGAGTAACTTGAAGAAGCACGATACTGAACTTTTTTGAGGCCTCAGAATTTCAGTATTTTCAAATGTTCTGCTTTTCCTTTTTCAGGTGAGAAGGCTTGCTCACTGTAAAACTCTAAAAAGTGTTACCTGGATAATTGTTTGCAGCTGCAGATACTGCCAGAGCTTAGAAGAGAGAAATGCTTGCGTTCAAGGAGAATGGAGCCATCCATCCAGTAGAGAGCTGATGCCTTACTTGCTAGCTTAATGAATGCAAAAACAGGCCCTGCACTTTTCCTGAACTTGAGAAAAAGGTTAGATATTCTTTAGAATTCCCACAATAATGTGGGAGTCTTTTAAAACATACATCAGAGTTGATGGAAACTTGGGGCTTAACTTCAT
Organism: Chrysolophus pictus; assembly: GCA_037305975.1. NCBI lineage: Eukaryota > Metazoa > Chordata > Aves > Galliformes > Phasianidae > Chrysolophus > Chrysolophus pictus. The sequence continues at coordinate 46,355,954 of CM074579.1, read as the reverse complement.
CAGAAATGCAGCTATTATTTATATGAGTTTTGCAATTAATAATGTGAATCATAGAACCATAGAACTATTTGAGTTGGAGGGGATTTTCAAAGGTCATCTAGTCCGGCTCCCCTGCAATGAACATGGACATGTAGATCAGGGTGCTGAGAACCTGGTCCAGCCTGGCCTCAAATCTGAAGGTAGCACTGAGGTGAGGTTTTGGTAAATCGTGATACTGTAGATACAAGAAACTATTTGAGATATTATTTGTTTGACTTGCAAACAGGCTTTCTCTTTGTGACTGTGGGACAAAGGGGCTGGATCAGGAAAAATCCTGGTTTGCCTCAGTAAGAATTTGCTTCAGCTTCCCAGGGTTTAGTCACTGAGGATGTGACCACACAGGACTTTGCATCTTGGAAAGAGCTAAAGCAAGCTAGTGTATGCAAAGACACTCCATTGAGGCAGCTCTGCCAACAGAGTCTGCCAAACAAGCTGAAGGGTTCAATACTTTCTGAGTAGAAAAGTCAATTCTTAAATTCTGCTTTGTTTTAAGTTTCCAGAACATAGTACTTCAAGTTGATGAGGAAAGTTCTTCTTTCCTTCATGCTCAGAGATTGTGACCAAGTAGAACTCTCTTCCCAGGAGGTGTTTGTGAGCCGTGTGTAGAGGTAGGTTGACAAAATGGATAGCATCTCAGTCCTAGGTGTGAATGCATCTTCTGGCTGCTTTGTTGCTTCTGTGGAGGAAGGTCACGCAAACAAGGTCCTCTCTCCCATTCTGTCCTACACCTAAGCCTCTTGCTAACAACTCACCAGGTGTGGCTGAGTGGTGGTTCTGACCTCAGAGCTGCAGTGTCAGCAGTTGCTAAGGATCTCTCCACTAGCCTGCTCAGCAAAGCTTTGCTGTCAATATAGTTTTGGTCTTGCATGCAGTGCAGGAGATGTTCATGTGCTAAAGGTAGGATTGTGTTGCCCACTGCTATGCCAATTACTGGATATTAATGGCAGGATAGCATGCATATGCCTAAACTGGGAAGCAGAAGGTTAATAGACGAACAGCACCAGAAGATCCCATTTATCAGTTTCTATTTATCTCTCCTTGGGAGGTGGCAGGTTTACAGTAAATACCTTCTGTCCTCCTAATTTCCTAATGATGGGGATAATGATGGAGAATGGTGAAGTCATTAACTGGGACAGCCTCTGTGCATCACTCTGTCAACCACATCTCTCCAAGACCTGCAATGAAAAGTGATGGGCCCCAGCTGTTCACCAGATTCTCCTCCCCTCCCCCTCTCCCCATTCCCAACCCCAGTTGCAGGCTTAGCAGTTGGAAAGGGAAAAAAAAAAAAAAAAAAAAAAAACAACCAAAAGACAAAGGGCTGGTCCCTCTGTTCTGCACTGGAATGATCCTGCTATAGAGCTCAGTGCAGTGCTGTCCTTGGACAGAGAGGTGTTATTTCAGTAAGGACCACAGCACTGCATAACAGTGGTTTTATTAAAAAGAGCAGAATGCAGAAGCAGGTTGCACTGTTTGGAGTGAAACATTGGATTTCCATTGTGCTGCCTTCTGCTGAAGGACCTATTAAATATCTGTAAAAATTCTTAGCACTTTTTGCATGAGAAGCATTTTGCTGGAATACTGATGTGTTGCAGTGGCTACAAAAATGGATGGGCAAACAGCCCAATATATAGGTATATTGGGAATAGAACTACAGAGGGAATACAGTACCCACACTTTCTAGATCACAGGAGTGCAATAGGAGGTGGTGAAGTTACCATCCCTGGAGGATGCAAGAAGAAATGCAGGGATGTATCACTGAGGGACATGGTCAGTGGGCATGGTAGGGATGGGTTGGGGTTGGACTTGGTGACCTTAGAGGTCTTTTCCAACCTTTATGATTCTATTTTGCTACAGTCACTTGTGGCCTTGAGTGTTCTATGACAGAACTCTGCGAGCACTTAGCTGTTTCCTTTGCAGAGGCTGAGAATCCAACCTTCTGCCTTGAAATCTTTTTTAAAGAGAAGCCTGTCTGCAGTGAGGTTTTCCTATTGCATCTGCCATTTGTCAGGCTCATAAAAGAACTCTTGAGCTGTGGGAGCTTTGTATTAGAAGGGTTCATTAACTTTCAAATGTTTCAATTGAGAAATTTCAGAGCTCTCAGCAATCGACCAAGGTGGCTGGCTCAGCCAAGAGTGTCCCCTGACAGTCAGGTACAGATGTGATTGCTAGTCAGAGAGCTGTAAGAAACATAATAGTGCCCCAGAAAGTGTCATACTTGAGCTGGAGAGGCTTAAACCAAATAGCCCAGAGAGACCGTAAATAATTTTTGTTATTCTTTAAGGGACAGGAAGACAGAGGAGCCCTTAGCCAGTAGTATGCCAGGAATTCAGTCTATGAGGTTGTAGTGCAGTTGGGTCCCTTTCTGGTGTGACTCATCATGTTCATAAGCTGTCCTGGAAAACACGACAGGGGAAATGAAAACACGATGGTTGTGGTGAGAGAAGGGACTCCACTGGCTAATCTTAAGCAGATGACAAACTTTTCCTAAGTGCCAGGTGCCAGGAAAGGTTGAGATGGTACAGACAGGCTTTTTGTCAAAGTTAGGTTTCTGTTACAGTGGTATCTGAGCAGAGGAATAGACTGAAAATGAAGGGCAATGAAACAGCTCTTTTGTCTGGGAGATGTGATGTTATCCAGTTAATGCATTAGAAGAAGACTGAGTAAACTTTGCCTAAATATTTTTTTTCTGTTTTATCTTCATATGCTAGATGCAACTCCAGGTAGTATTTCATACAAGTGAGATGAAGCTTGGGATTTCAGTCCTGCCATGTTACCTTGGTTCCCATAAGATCTCCTGAAGTCCTTAGCTAAAATGCAGTTGTTAATGCCACTAATTTCCTGCAGTCTGACTGTTCAGTGTCCAGCAATGTAACTGCAGCAGTCCTGGGCAAGGTTCAGTAGCATCAGCTGTTTCCATGGCCAGCCTCTCAGCTTTGACACCTCAAGCATGACATAAATCAGGCTAAACAGAACATGCAATATTAAACATCTGTTGACTTCTAAATAAGGAAAATCATATTAGTCACTCTGTAAGCAATCTGCATGATAATTTCAGGAAAGCATGAGGTGACTCTTCTCTCAGAGGAAGAAATAGCTGATGGATCTTTTCTATATATGTGAACTAGCTGTACGAAAGACTGAGGAGCTGTCTGTGGACAGAAGTCTTCCTTCCGTGAGGTGCCTTTGTTGGAGAAAAGAAAGACAAGTCAAATTGTCTGCTGCTGTGGAAATTCATTTCAGACGTGTACAGGGCAGTATCTACAGCACCAAATCTTGGGCAGAACGGAATCTGTTGAGATACTGCTTGTCAACTGAAAGAAATCTCACTGGAGCATTGTAATCTCTCTAAAATAATTTTTTCAATTATATTTAACATACAGCAGTAAATGACTTAAAAAACCATACTAGCTAACAGCCCAAAGGCAACCAAATCTTATAGTCAAGTCCATTTTTAAAGGTGCAGAGTGTCTATATTAACCCTTCATCTATAGATGGTTGAAAGAAAACAAAATACAGAAATTGTGCACCTTTTAGAGATCTTAGCACTTAGACCTGCAGATGTGGCTGCAGTGTAGAAACAAAGAATCATGCAGTGTCAGGATGAGGAAAATCAAGGTTTGGACCAAGTTTATGTAGAAACACAGTTGTTCAAATGTGTCCAAGTTCCATTCTAACAGCATTTTTACCTTGCAGAACAACACTGGAGCTTTAGCAGCAGCCTCTTGAGAATCCACTTCTGTCAACTGAAGAGCAGTGTTTGGAGTAGGATGACTACAGATACTTTACCTCAGGTTTGTTAACATCATATCAGTGTTCCAAACATATATCATATAAACATATACCAATATTGCCATTAACAATTAACAAGTTAATGGAAGTATTAGAAACAAGTGCGTTCAGTGCATTTGTTTCCAGGTATGCTGCTTGGAAGGATTATTCCTCTGGCATGCTTAAGATGCTACTAGTGTGAATTTAAGATGATGGCTATTTTAAAAAGAGGCAGCTAGGTATCCTGTATATAGTACTAATTGTCTTTGCTCAAAAGGAGTGTAAAATGAATCCATCTGTCATGACACTAGGATGTACAGGGAATTCTGAGAGCAATAAAGAATACTAAGCATCTACTCCTTCTCTTTACAGAAAAGCACTTTTGTGATTTCTTCTAATTTAAAAAAAAAAACAAAAAAACAAAAAAAACCACCTTGCCTGCTCATCTTGGAAAACTCACAGTATGAACTCTTCTCCCACTGCCCTTTATACTAGCTCCAAATATCTTTAACGTTAGTTATATGGTAATGTGGTAATTATTTCAGCATTCACCAAGCATTTTGTTTGGTCTTTCTACAATCACATTGATATTTTCATTACTCTCAATTTATCCTTTCTCTTCCTTTCCTTGCTACTGCTTGCAGTGGAAATCAGTGCAGTTCTATCCTGTTAATATTTTCTTCCCCTTCCCCTTTCTTTTTCTCAGATAAACCATTTTGAAGCCATGAGTTGTGGCCACAGCCCTCTGTAGACTACATAGAGTTTTCCAGGGCTTAAGTGCAGTAAAAAGTCATCAACACCATGATGCAGAGTTATGACTGTTTATTCGGGGTTTCTTCTTATTCACATAATGGAATGCATCTTCACATATTCAATCAGCCATGGTTATTCTGCCTGGCTACACAGACTGAAACTAAGATGCACACTGAACATTTCTGTCACTTTCACTGTTCTGGCCACTATGCTTATTCAAAGAGCTGGAAGGAAAACTCTCATTAGAGAAAAATTCATTTAGCCTTATGAAAGCCTGCGCTGGGCTAATAGGAGCTTTAGAGAGCTCTCCCTTCTGGTTAGGGTTGGCCTGATCAAGGCCTGAGGCAGAATGAAGAGACAGCTTCAGTGTCTGAGTAAACATTATGGCTATGGATGAACAGGATTTTGTTCATAAGGCCATTGCTCAGAGACTGGAGAATAAGCCTGCCATAGCAGTGAGCTGGTAGTATATACTGTGACCCATGAGATTGTTGCAAACTTCAAGGTGAAAATGAGAATCTTTGTGGTTATTGCTCAAGCAAAGGAGACATCCTTATGTTGAAGATCCAGGTGATGGTGGGTTTCTATTACACAGGCTAGGAAAAAAAAACAATGCAAAATGTGGGTAAGATAAGCTTGCTTTGGGAGTGGTGGTGGTGGCTGTGTGTAGAAGGGGTGAGCTGTGCATGCTTCTGGGCAGCGTAAGTGTGTAAAGGAGATGAACTGAGGTCACTGTGTACATTAGAGTAGTTCCAGTGTATGTTGCTAAGCTGGGATGAAAGAGTATGGCAATAGACATCTATTGGGAGTTGAAAAACATCACTCATGGTGCACAGATGCTGAAGGTCGCTGCAAATGAACTGGTGTCCATAAATGGGAGCAGCATCTTTGTGGTAATGTGGCAGGATCCTTCTTTTCCTGGAATGAAGAATGCCAGCTGTAAAGCACCTAGAACTTGAGAAGTTCCCAGGAGAAAGGATGCAACGAATGCAAACTGCATTTCAGTTGACAGAAGTGGATTCTCAAGAGGCTGCTGTTAAAGCACCAGTGTTGTTCTGCAACGTAAAAATGCTGTTAGAACTGAACTTGGACACACATTTGAATGATTGTGAAAATGGAATCCAGGTCCAAACTGAGATGGAATGAATGAAACACAGAGAATCACTGAAATGTACTTCGAATTCCTTCCAAATTACCTCGTAGCACTTCTGGTTGACAAGGCTTTGTCAGACCTGCCTCAGTAGGTCTGTCCCATCAGGAATCAGGGAAGAGATGAAGGGACAGATGGAGGAAAGGAGACAGAGTATATGATCTTGCTCAAGGGACACGTTAAATTTAAGGGTTTTTTTTTTTGTTGTTATTAATAGCTTCACAGTGTATTAGTGTCTGACCTTGCAGAGAGGATTTTTAAGTACCTTCCCATTCTCCCTTTGCTTTGCTTTCTGCTTTTTATCTTCTTAGAGTAATAAAGATGCTCAACTCCAGAGAGCTCCTATAGGAATTGAATGCTTAAACACACAGCCTTGCTCTGGAAGAGAAGGTGGAGGAAGGAGTGTGAATAGGAAGGGGGAGGAGATCTGTCAAAAACAGTTTTAGGACTGATCAAAGCATGAAGGAAGGAGGGGACAGTCTCCTCCTGAATATGATCATGTCATTTCAGAAGACTCTTTACTGCAGCAGAGCTATGCATCAGTGCTGGGAGCAGTGTCCATTAAGAATTAGCATTTGCTTGGAGCTTCTAATGTGCTGCAGGAAATAGAATTGATCTCTACTCTTGCTACAAGGCTAAGGAGAACTAAGGCACCCTCTGGTTAGGAGAGGGTGCTTTCCCTGCTTGGCAGCACAAGTTTGGGAGCAGGAATAACACTAAAACTCAGATGGCTGAGTGTATGCTTTGTATGCAGCTACAAATGCAGCAGTAAAAGAAATAGCTCACTTCTGTTCATTATGTTGCACCTGCTTTGGCTTACACTTGTGTCAACTTCCAGTGGTTCTGTGTGAGATTTCACCAATCTGGGGAGCTGGGGCACTGCAGAAGAGGATAAACAGAAGAGTTAAAGAAAGACAAAAGACAGAATAACCAACCAAAGGGGAAACACATTTCTAATTCTTCTAGGGTAAAAGCTGAATCCTCACTGACTAGGGGCAATTCAGTGTTCTCTGTGAGTACACAATGGTAAGAATGAGCAAGTGATTGCCTTACTAAAATTTTGTCACAATCTTTACTTGCCATGATGGATTCCATCACTGTCTAAAAATTAGGGCTTTTCTGTCACATATCTAATTCAATTCTTTTTATATAGCAAGGGGACAGATGTTTTGATGGCAGAGGGTCCTGTCTACATTGATACATACAGATGACTTTGTACTGGAGAAGGAAGGTGTGACAACAGCAGGGGCAGCGAAGAAAAATTCTGGTGGCTTTGATTCACATACTCCATCCACAGGAAGACTGCTTCTCTGAAGTGGTGGAATCCAAACACACAGCTGATAACAGCCCATAGCTTTATGACACTAGCTGCAAAGTGCTAAGATCAAGATGATTGGTGGCAAAAGGGTTTTCTTGTGGTCAGCAGAAGAAGTAGATTTGAGTCATAGTCAAGAGTCAAGGAGCTGTGTTCTTTCTTTTTGCTACAGTGGCCTTTGCTGTTTAGCCTTTGTGAAACAGTGTCCCCCACCCCCATGGTGCTGTCACAGCAGTAACATAGCACTGAGGTGATTTTGTATTGTGCAGCCAAAAGAAAGGAAAATAGTATCTTAAGTGACAGGCTCTAAATAGAGTGAAAAGAAGACATTCGTCATGCGTGTGCAGTCATATTTTTTGTCATCTCCTTAGACTGTGAAAAGGCGGTCACAGTAAAGCTTACTTAAAATACGTTCAGTCTTTTCCTGTTGATGTTAGTTTTTGGGTTTTTTTTTTTCAGCCACAGATCTCTAAGTTGCGAAGATACACAGGGCTTAATGACATTAGTAAGAGCCGTTGGATAATGCCAAAAGTTATTTTTTGGTGTTTGGTGTGTTTGTTTCTGTAAACAACTGTATGTAATGAAAGCAAAGATAATTATTAAATTACAGAAAGCTTAAATGGAAAACTGAAACAAGACTGTAAGGAAATACTAATGTGATAAGTAACTAATTAAGTACAAAATAATTAGTTATGAAGGTATCATCTTTGCTGAGATTTATTTTCCTTTGGGTCTATTTAAAATTACTACTTTCATTTACATCACTGTCTTAAGTGTATTGTGTATGGAAGGAGACTGAATTTTAGTGGAAGGTAAAAGACAAATTTTTTACTACAGGAGGTTTTTGAAATGGGAAAAATACATCTGATGTTCTAGTATTCCCAGAGGCCCAAAAAGTGAGATATGGGGTGGGAGTTAAGATCCTGTTTCATGTCAAGATGTGGAGTTACTATTCAGTAGGTGATCATTCAACTCTGTTCTATCTAAAATTTACATTGGGAAGAAAAGGACAGTGTTTAAAACTGAGTTAGATCTGTACATAATCAGACAACTTGAATCCAAATCAGAGAGCTTGGGAGCAGCCAAGAGATAAACAGCAGTTTCTGTTCATCTCAGCTTTACATCGATAGGAAGGCTTTGACCTGACCTGTCCTTAGGTTGCACCTGGGCTCATTGGTCAGGTAAAGCAATCAGATCAGAACAGAGTCTGACATTGGTTTTAAGTTTCCAACTTACTGCTTTTATCTGCCTGGTTCCACACAGCTCATTTTGCAAACATTCCATGATGCATCATCATAAATTGAACTACTGCTGAAGTCAAAGGGTAGGAGCTCGTGTGTAAATGAATGCTCCTCAAATTCTCGTTACCTATTGGGCCTTTGAGATCAGCTCTAACAAGCATAGTGCAAACAACAGCGGTTTAGTTTGTTGCATGCCATTGGGAAATTAAATGTGTCTGCCAAGTTAATGTCACTTAAAATTTGCAGTGACATTTACTGCATTTGACAAAATGTAGGAAAAAGAGGTTCCAATTAACCAGAACTTCAAACACAGCAGATCGCGCCGTTTATTTTGGAGGCATGATATTCAGAAAGGTCAGTCTTTCAGCAAGCTAACCTCCACCATTTACAGTGCTCGCTACAGCTAATGAGCACTTTGTTCAGTTACATAATGGGTGCTTTATGCAAAGAAAATCCTGATGTGGTTCTGTAGTTGATGTACGCAGTAAAATCAGTTTACCCTACAGATATGAACAGAGGAAGTGATGTATAAGAAATCTACTATAATGTACTAGAAAGACAAATGCCAGTTCTGCCCTGGGAGCTGACCATTCAGAAGATGTGTGCGTTCTAACAGGAAAACAATAGATGGAGAGAGGTTAGGCCAGTTAAGTGCCCTGGGAGGAGTGGTGATCTTTACTTGGAAGAGAAGTCTGAGGTTGAGGGAATCTGGACATCATCTTGCTGGGTCTTTTTGAGAGTAAAAGTGAAGTTTCTTGGCAGTTAATTTCATGTCAGGTGAAACAGTCACATCAGGACTTGTGCCCTCATACTTCTGATCTCAGAGCCAGGAGAAACTCTATATCCCCACCTTAAATTGACAATCAACAAAAGGAAAAAAATATGCAATCTTTATGTTTCTGCTTAGGCTTGTGAAGCACGAAGCCTTATGCAACAGGGTGGTAGTTTTGAACTGTAACATGGCAATAGTGCCTTAAAGGCAAGTGGAAATCTCATGCTACTTTCTATGCTGTATACTATATGTTGACAAAAAAAACTGAAAGAAAGGTGGAGTCTATGGGTAGATTTATTTTTTTCAGCTGTCTTAAATATTAATATTAATCTGTTCCAAATAACATTTCTTCTGTCCAAATTAATGGCACCCGTGTGTCTTTTTAAGTTTCTGGAACTGGTCTGTAATGTTGTTAAGCTATCTGAAAATAGTCAAGCAGAGGTTTTGCAGATGGTGATGGTTTTGTACTGAAGTTATGTTCAGAGAACTCCAACTATATCAAACTGTTGAATGACGCACAGTTTCTGCTCAAAACCTTTTCTGTTGCATCCCTTTAGAGTTCTTTTATTCCGTCTCAACAAACAAAGCCATGTTTTTATCTTGTTCTACAAGATTTTTTTTTTAACCAGTTCCTTTTGTTTTGATCAAAACACAGCAGGGCAATGATGGCTGACAAACCCCAACTCTTTGAGAGGTTAACTTTTAACACAGTCCGCGTATTTAAATGCCTTTCTTCTCAGCAGAGAACTTGGAAATGCCAGTTTGAAGGCGAGAGAAAAAATAATTTGATATGCTTCTTGGGTGTTTTAAAATTTTACATTTCTAAGACTTAAAAATGAAGACTTTCTGAACTATCAAAAATTCTTAGTACTGCGTTTTGCTTTTATGAACTTCAGTAGTTATAACATTAGTTCATTACATCTGCAGTTTCAGAGAGGTGTCTAGCACTGTCAGTCAAGTACTTCAGTTGTGATTTACTGTGCTGCAAGCTAGACACATTCTGATCAAAAGCATTTTACCTTACCTGCTTTTCCATGGGTTCCATTTGAGTCAGTGGAAAGATGGGAATGTAGGAGAAAGTGAGATAAAGAGTGTTGGAAGAAAGCTTTGACTTGCTGAAGCCATTAGTAGTTTGGTCACAGGTCAGAGCCAGAGAAAGATTTTTTACTTTGAGTTAGTGGGAGAAACTAAGAAGTACTTCGAATCATAGAATCACAGAATGGCCTGGGTTGAAAAGGATCACCTAGTTTCAGCCCCCCTGCTATGTGCATGGTCGCCAACCACTAGACCAGGTTGCCCAGAGCCACATCCAGCCTGGCCTTGAATGCCTCCAGGGCATCCACAACCTCCTTGGGCAACTTGTTCCAGTATGTCACCACACTCTGAATGCAGAACTTCCTCCTAATATCTAAACTAAACCTCTGCTCTCTTAGTTTTAAACTATTCCCCCTTGTCCTATCACTATCCACCCATGTAAAGAGTCATGTAAATGGTAGAGGCTGATTTTGTCAGGTTTCTTGGACACAGTGAGAAAAATACATTCTTGAATTAAATACAGCTCTCCTCATACTGAAGTCATAGCAACAAAATGACCTAATTCTCCAATTCTACTTTTTTTTCTCCTCTTGTAGTTGTTGCTTTAATTTCCTACAATATGTTATTCTTGTTGTTTGGAATCATGGGGAGGAGGGAGAGAGGGGAAACCAACCTGTGTAGAAATTAGCTTTGAGTTATTCCATCTGTGGACTCTTAATTTTGTCATGAAAACAGAGAAGCCTGGCAGGAAGCTAGCTTTTGACTGGCTTCATGTATCCTCTTGTCTGGAACTGGTTAAGAAAGTGTGGCATTTAGAATGAAAGCAAAAGCTTCATTTCTGGAACTCTGAGTGTTTGCCCAATTCTTTGACCATCTGTTTTTGTTGACAGCCACCTCTTTGTGTTGTGCCAAAGTTATTTTGGCTTTTATAATCTGTGTGTGTGTGTGTATGTGAGTACATGGTGGTGTGGTTGTGTGTGTCTGAATGTAGATCATTAGGGCTTTACTTACTGGGTATGATTGCAGGAGATTGAATGCTTAAAAGCAGTTATCTTGTGAAGACTGAATTACCAGGAGAAACATGATGACTAACTTTGGTTTCTCTTTCTAGTGGGACACTCCAATCACATCCATACTGCTATCCTCTACGAAAGCTGTCAGCTTCTGCAGGCATTCCTTGTAACTTAAGTTGCATTACAGCAGTGCTCACTATGCAAGTACCTGCCTCAGAAGTCACTGTCATGATTAATATTAGTGATGGAGAGCACAACATCAGCCTGGACGTGGAGAGCACATTATTCTCTTCATTTCCAGAAGCTGGAGCTAGGACCTATTAGGCAGTAGTATTCTGGAGGTGCTTGGTCATATTAACCTCTCTTGGCTTCACTTATCCTCCATCCTTGAAGTCAGACGATAATTATTCACCCCCTGAATCCTCCATATGCTAATACATCTACTACCAGTATATATCAGTGATCCAGCAGAGAAGATGATATTCAGAACCCCATCATGGAATCACAAAAGCATTATGAAATATGGCCTCAAAATCTAGCACATACATTTGTGCTTCCTGATCATGCTTGTGTTTCTATACTGGCATTTGTTCTACACTGTTATAAAGCTGCAGCTTCTCCTTCTGTTGTAATTCTGAAAGGGGGATTGAGGTAAAAGAGAATTTTGTGCTGCTTTCTAGACTTTGTTTTTCTAGCATCTCCTTCAGAACTCCTGCATGGCATAAGAGTAGGCCAGAATAACGTGTATAGCCCGTGACAGGAGCAAAATGAGGCTAACAAATATCCTACCGAGGATGCAGTTTGACAGCTTCATCCATCCAGCTGAATTTGCATTGTGAGTATGAAATAGCTGCGTGTCATGGGCCACTGCCATTGCACACAGTCATTTATTTAATAACTCAGTGCACAGGCATTAAAGGGGAGCCGTGCAACACTTCATTTTGTTGAAGACAAATAAGAAAGCTAGAGATGCCAGCATTTAGAAAAGTCGGGGTTGCACTATTTCATCACCATACTTTTAATGTTCAGTCAGGCAGTTCTTCAGGTGTGAAATGGATCAAATTTTTATTAATAAGGGTGAAAGCATGGACTGTGGTATGTCACAGGCTGTTTCCCCATGTTGTTTTCCTTCAGGCTGAATATGAAGGTAGGCTTTGAAAAAGATCAACTTATTCCCTTGCAGCATGAAGTGCCGTAGTTATGCAATCTGCACTAGATGTTTTTTGGCACCATGTGAACCAGGTTGGTACACCTGTTCAAAATCTTGACAATATTGTTATTTTTCTCTGGAGCATTGCTCCTTCACATGGACTTTTGGCATTTGGTCAAGCTTTTTCAGAAGTACCAAGTACTGTGATTCCATCCGTAGAAGGACTAATTTAAAATGACTCAGAGTGCCTAGAAATCAAGCTTCCTAAATATTTATCTAAATAGAAAAATGCAGAAATTAGAACACCTGAAATTGGTAGCTGCTTCCGAAAATCTATTTGCAAACATGAAAGAGAATATTTCCCTCATTTTCAACTCATTTTTAGGAATTATGTTTAACTTAGGGATTTCGTGTTTTCCAGCATGCTGCTCTTCCAGAATACTGGCAAGTAGTATTCAGTTGCTATCCTAGATAAGCTTCTATGATTCTAACTTAGATATTTCCATGTGAAAATTAAGCATCCTGCCTCAGTGTCCTCTGCTTATTTGTACAAATCCTCCCAGTATTGGTGTGCTTCCATACCAGCAGGTATGGAAAAAAACAAAATTGAAATTATAAGAGAGCCTCCACTGAGTTTTGGGGGGCAGCATGTAATGCTGGGCAAAGGTAACTAGAAGTTCTGTTTTTTGCTTTGAGAAATAAGAGTCTTTTTTTTTTTTTTAATTGTTTTTAAACAATACAGTCTATATGGCAGACTCCTAAATCCTGTGCAGGTACTTAGGTTTTTTTTCTGCAGTGTGTCAAGGACTCAAACTATTCTCATCAGTGGGAGCCTAATTCTAAAAGCACTGACAAGATTTTAAGCGGAAAGTAAGTCATCAGACAAACTGGAAAGGAACACCAACAGTTGTCACTCCCCCTTAGCATCAACAGAGCTAAAGGGTTTTGAGTGCTTTTCTCACAGCCAGGCCAGTTTTAAAACTTCAGTTCTTATTTTCAGAATTTGAATATATGGCTGAAACATGTCTTGGGTTGCTTTGCTAAATAGCACATAAGAATAAATTTTTTTTAATTGAAGCACTGAAACAATTTCTGTTCTCAGAGGCCTGTGGAAAAAAGTAATTTCAAAAACAGAAAAATACGTGCAGAGATATGGCACAGAAAAGAAGACCTTAAAGAGGGATGTTCTGTTGTGTTAATTATTGCTGAAGTAGAGAAAAATGTGGGGGAAAAAAAAAAAAAGGCCACTTATGACTGGTTTATACTTGAAATATTTAAGAAATAAGAAAAGCATGTTCTGCAGCTCCTGAAATGTCTATTGTACCCACGTAACTATGCTAACTATTGGTTGGTGTAAGTGGATGCCACCTCATGGATTTCAGTGGCATATCATCTCTTTAGACAAGCAGAGTGTAAGGCATCTGACACAAACAGAAGGATTTTACTTGGTTGCATATAGCTCTGTGTGCATTGACATGGAAGGCTTTGACTTTAGGCCAGTGCGTGTTTGGTCAGCCAGGTGATGGAGTAGCTCAAAAAAATCTAAAAGCATGAGGACGTGATGAGCTATTCAAGAAGTAATCGACTGTAATTTATTTAAAGCAAAGCAAAGACCCTGTGAAAAGTTCTCATTTCAGTAATAGCTGATTCATTCTGCACTATTTGCCTGCCTTTCTTCTGAGATGGTCTGTAAATCAGAGTAGTGCAAAGGGAAAAGCTAAGAGCCAGTTAGGTGGAAGAGTAATTAGTGTTCTCAAGTATTTGTCCAGTGGAACCCTTTAATGCTTCTTGTGGAGATCTTTAATTTTAGATTACTGTCACTTCTGAAGTTCTCACCACTCACTGCTGTAAGCTGTAAATGAACTCAGAACCATTGTTCTAAACCTGTTTGGAATGGGGAAGCTGTAAGGGGCTGTTTTTCCTGCCACACTTGATCCAGGTGCTGCAGTTGTATTTCTTCATCACTGCTCTCACTGCTTGCTGATCAGCTGTGGCCATAGCAGGCAGTGAAGCCTGGCTTCCTTGCACCTGCACATCTGACTCCAGTGGCTTTGCCTGATGCAGCACTGTAGGTCTCAGATGTTAAGATTTTCCTTCTGCACCACTGGAATGTATGCAACATGAACAAAGATTGAAAGGTGTATTCTGTACAGAATGTGTGCCTAACCTTAAGGTTTGCCTGGGTCACACTGAGTGAAGAGGAATTGTCCTGGGCTGCTATAAAATAGGTAGGCTGCTCCAGAAGTAATGCCTCCTATTGATTTGCGTGGAAACTGCAATAGGTACAGCGAGCACAGTAACATTGTTTGACCGAACAACTTCTTAGCTACAAAACACTACTTTTCAATGTAATCACCATCATTAGCTCTGCGTTTTGACCACCAGTGAACAAGAGCCTGTGCGCTGCACTCATAAACATCTGCACCAGTGGATCCACTTCTCAAACACACAACCCACTGTCTCCTTGTGCTCACAGCCACTGTTTAGTCTCCATCAATGTTCAGCAAGCATTGATAATGTCAGTAGGTGCCATTTTCTTCTCATGGAGGAATTCAGTGGCACACCTTTGCTTCATATGCACTTCCACATCAGACACCAATTTGTCAGACTGCCCCTCTACTGCCGTCTGTCACATGGCAACAAAATGAAATGGAACGTTGGTGGGAAGATTCAGCCTCTATTGCCGTACCACCATCATCCGCCTCTGGTATTGTGGGCCAGCATCATAAATAGGAAGAATTACTTTCAGAGCAGCCCTCATAAAATATGTAATACGGTTAATGTACATATGTAACAAAACTTATTTTAATTTTTAATGTTTTAGTTTTTTTAAATTAAAACATATGAAAAAGAGATCAATAAATCAGAAAACCAGTCCTTGCTTCTGGGAAACTAGCTCCTCAGTCCTGTTTGATGGCAGTGGCTGCAATTCTCAGTGAGCTCTCAAGACGTTCGTCAGAGAGTTTTGATGACATTTTGCTCTTCCTGTGCTCCATTCTTGAAAACAGCTGGTCTTGAATGTATGCACTGCTAAAAGCACTGACACACATGAGGCGTGACTGTGGAGCGAGGGGTACGTCTCTCTGGTAGGAGAGGGCTTATACAAGTCTGGTGAAGAGATGTAATGTATTTTGTTTAATTATTTATTTATTTTATTGTGTCTAAAGGGGTTTCAGTGGCCTGTGGCTTTTCTTGATAGTTGCTTACAGTTTATTGGCAGAATATGTTGCTCAGTGTAAACACTCCAGATGTAAGAGCCATATTAGTAGACTAATAAATTAATACTTCTTTACCATCCTGAGGAAAACTGCATACAGGGATTTGGGCTTCATTTTGAGCAGTTTTGTTCTCTTGACTATAAAAGCACTTTGCTGTTCAGAAATGTGACGGGTATTTTGGCTGAGGTGATATTGAGCAAGCAGAGCTGCATCAGCATTGTTGTGCTGGGAACTGTCTGAAAATTATCAGAAATAATGAGACTGGCTTGTCATGGAGCTAACAGTCTGTGTTTGGAAGTGCTTGTTGTGAAACGCTGTGAAGTAAGCTGAGCTGCTTCTTCTGGGAGCCTGTGCTACAGGACCAGTGATTTGTTTTTGTTATGGACTGAAAGAAAAGATAGTTCTTCAGCGGTCTTGGTTTGGTTTTTTTGTTTTGTTTTGTTTTTCTCCTGGGATTTATCAGCCCCAGGGAATCACTGCCCTGAGAGGAGACATTCTGCTCGTTTCGGATTTGTTTGTAGAAGACTGTTTTAAACCTGGTAGGTGATTGTGGTATGGTCATAGAGGTGTCTTATTTCTTATTTATCTCAAACAACCTCCACTTCTTCAAAAAGGAATGGAATTATACCAGAGTGTGAAGAACTTCCTAGGTTTGATGAGATTTTAACACAAACATCTATCTGTACCTTACTCTGTATTTGTGAAGATGTCTTTTTTTCACTTAGGCTCAACTTGGATCTCGTTCCTGAATTTTTGGGCAAATTTTCGATTAGGCTGAGGAGACAAGTTGTGACAGGTCTACCTATGGCTCAGTTCATGAATTTGCAGAGCGCTTAGCTGAACAATGCAGCGCACTCACATGTGTGAGTAGCTCGTTAATTTGGATGTGCCCCTAATGACCTCGCGGTGCCTCCAGCTGAGCAAAAAGCACAGGAGAAGCTGGCTGGGATGAGATGAGGCTTCCTAAGTTAGATAAGAATAGTCGCGGAAGGGTTTGTATGAGAATTGACGACCCCAAAAGACAAAGGCTGTGTTTTTGCTTAAACTTTAATGAAATTAACAGAGAATCCTCCACTTATTATATCATGCTACTACTTGTAATTGGTAACAGAAAGCAAATGAGCAAATGGAGCTAGGGGAAGGTACGCAAATTGTACTAGTAAACTTTGGACCTGTGCTCGAGGCATCTGGTGGTGAACAACCTCATCTTTCAGGTAACATGGTTTAGTTTTGTTCTACTTCTGTTCAACAAAAAACTATACCTCTTTATATCAGCACGACGCTGTGTAATGTGCTGTTGATACGAATGCAATTTCCTCATAGTTCTTAAGGAGTTAAAATAGTTTGGCTGCATAGCACTTGCAATGATTTTGTTAAAATAATAAAAAGAAAAACAACACACGTGTGCGCACACACACAAAAAAATCTAAACAAAATAGCTCTTGCAAAACAAAGAGGAATAATTAAGAAGGCGGTTAAATAGAAATAATCTAAATCACTTGATTAGTTCTTGCTCTCTTTTTTTTTAAATCATTTGTTGTAGATGAGTATAGGGAGAAGTGATACACGATGCGCTCACACTCCACATCACTTAGATCCATCTGTAAATGTAGAGCTGTTGCCACACTTCCATTCTATATGCTGCATATTTTGCAAACAGCTACACCTACACACAGACAGCACGAGGCATTAGGGCTTTGATTTCCAGGATGCTGTATGTACGTGGAGCCTGCAAGCTGTGAAATGGCAGTCATTCCAAACCTGACTCAACTGATTTGGCTGAGTGTTAGCAACAGAAAGCATTGTCTAGGTGGGGGGGGAAGAGGTGGCTGCTCTTTATTTCTGAATGGAGTGCTTAATGGCAAAGATTTTATGAAGTTGTAAGGCAAGTGATAGTAAAAACTGCAGTAGAGGGCTCTTGCCGTGTGTGAGTGTGTGTATGTGGATGAAATTGGAAAATTCATCTCTCTCCATCTAAGCTGTAACTGAGTTTTTATCTAGGTTCGTTATTGTATATATATTTTTTTTCTTTTCTCCCTTGTGATGTGTTGTAAGAATAAGCGTGTGTTCTCCATCTTCCCTCCCTCTCTTCCTCCCTCCTTCCCCCCCCCCCCCCCCCCCCCCCCCCCAAGCTGTAGGGCCAGAAGGTGGGGTGGTACCTCAGGATAATGGTAGCAGAAGGCGAAGGAGGCAGACAGCTGGCAAGTTCTGCCCCAATATGCTTCTCTGAAAGAGGCAAGGAAAATGCAGAAGATGTGATGCCTGAATGGCTCACTTTGCAGCAAAAGGGAAGATTAAAAGTAAAATTAGTTAACATCTTGCTCATTTCAAACCGCCACACGCCAGCTTTTTGCTCCATGCCATCCGCCACCCCTTGCCTTTATTTTTGAAGGGAAGAGGCAGAGAATCTTGGGGTTGTGTAGAAATCCTTGTACTGAGCAGCACTTGTAAGACTGAGCACTCCAGGTAGTCTTCCTATTAGCTCTATCTGTCATCTTTATGAGACTGCCTGTTTACTGCTGTTACCTAGTCAGCTGCATTCCTCCATGAGAAGCTTTTATTTGTTGTACTAAGACAGTGTTAAACAAGTGGATGAAGGTCTGGGATAGAAAGGGAGGCTGAAGCAATTGGAATTGCTCAGTCAGGAGGGGGAGCAAGTCAGGAGATGGTATATGCACATCTAAGGTCATCTAAGACCTCATGGAGCTCTTGTCTAAAGAAAATCCTATTGCTGTCTACTGCTTCCCAGTGGGAAGTGTGTAGGTAGAGAAGGCAGGTGATGGTGCACACAAATCTTATTCATGTGGAAAGCAGGGAACAAAAATGTTTTTTTTCATAGGGTGGCTTATAATATGATCCAAAAAGTAGAGCTATTATCTTCATGCTTCTTGTGTTCTTGTGTCAGTCTGACCAAAGCGTCCTTCATTTGCAGGAAACTCTAAGCGTATGGTGGGCTGGTAATGCTGGAAATAACGCTCTGAGTAGAGAATTTCATTGCATGTGTAGTCTTGACAATCAGGTCCAAGTCATATGACTGTCCAATTTTTTTTGTGAACAACTCTTTTTGAAGAGGTTTTGTTCTATTCAAGTGAAACTCAACAGTATATTGTACAGTGTCTGATTTTATGTAGTGCTGTTGAAGCAGACTTTAGGTTCTCAATAAAGAAGCTGCTGCAAAGTCTGAAAACTCTTCTTACATCAAAGTAATGTAAAGGAATAAGGGCACTGATCTTAGTCCTTGTCCTCGCCATTGGAAATGCTGACTAACGAGCCCAGGATGTGGTATTTTCTCACAGTTCACATAGCTAAAAGTATTTCTGTTGGGTTAGTGTTTGCTAAGTTGGACAGAAGACAGGCATATATCAGTGCAGAATGCTTTTAGAAAGTCTGTTCAGAGACCAATGCCCTGAGCCACACGTATCAGTGTTTTCAATAGACCAATTCTGCTGTTTTTGCAGATAATTCCCTGAAGTGCTTACCCTTGTAAGGAGACTTGAGTAACAGGTTGACAGTGGTCATTGACGTCAGCCTTGTCTCTGCTGAAGCCCAGGGCTGATGCAGTCAGCAGTCCCGATGATGATGACTTAGGGGAGGAAAAAAAAAAAAAGGCAATGAACTTGTAAGCTGAATTTCTGCAGAAGAGCTCTAGCCCTGGAACACTGACTAGCAATACTACCTGATTAACTGCTTTCCTCTTTCTAGTTTTCTTACACAAGTCAGCATGGCGCAATTGACTGCAGCAGGGGTAAGAGCACCGATGTCTCCAGTGAGGATTCATGTCCTCATTAAAGTGGAAGAAATGGAAGTACTGACTGGTCCTTCAAGTATGTTTAACCTCAGTTGTGGCCACCTGCAACTTGGGGGCTTTCCCCGTTGGGGGCAGGGGTCCTTGTTAATAGCTCTAGCTATCCTAGCCACTTAAGTAACCAATTGCTTTTTGAACAAACTTGTGTCATCTGCAGTGCCACACAGAAAGGGGTCTTGCTGCTTTTCTATGTATAGTGAAAAAGAGGCTGGCATGCACATAAATTACAAGCCCTTATTTTAAGATCTGCAGTGGAAATGCTGAGTCACAGCTTGAACAAGTGATTGAGCACCTGGTGGGAAGGCAGGGCCAACCCAGGGGAGCTCAGGTGCATGCAATCCACCAGAGTGACTGGAAGGGATGGAGCCAGGATCCACCCCTTCCGAGACCTCATTTAGGGGTTGGCAGTGGAGGCAAGGGTATCTTACTGGAGATCTCTGCCTACCTGAGGCTTTCCAAAGGTAATTTTTTTGCTTTATTTCTGTATCCATAGCTGAGGCATTTGGGCTTGTTCTCATTTGCTGCAGCTTAGGACTTTGCTGTTATTGCTGCGTTTTCCATCACATTGTGGTATTACAGGACTGAAAACTGTGCTGTAGTTGAGAAGCACTGTGTTCTCATAAATTGGCTTTTTTTTTTTTTTTTTGTAGCACTTAGAACTCAAATACCTTAGGCTATGTCCCTGTGTTAATTTAACTGGATCTAGTCAACTGTTCCACCACTGATTTTAAGGCCTTCCAGCTCTCTTTGTGATGACTATGTGATATGTCAAAGGTTATTGCAAGCATTGGCTTCTTTCTGCAGCATTGGTGGCAGTTGTGACATTAGGTTGAGTAAAAGAAAAGCTTGTCTCAGGTGAAGGCTGTGACATGTGGCAGAGATGTTTTGGAGGGCCCAGCTGTTTGGTTATGTTTATGTTTCTTCACTATGAACTCATTCTATCTTGTTTTTTTTCTTCCCCTCCCTCTTATCCTCTACCATACCTGTGCATATGAATGTATGAAGTTTCTATGGAGCCTGCCTTACATTATATATTTTCCTGTGTACCTCTAATGGGGTGGGGAAGAAAACACCACTTTAATGATGGAAAGTTATTTAGTGCTGCATGGAGTTAATTGCTTCTAATCACTGCTTACATCCATCTGGTTTTATGGTAGACAACAAACCTCTTCATTGGATTTGCTCATTAGACATACTGTAAATCACAGCGATGCTCTGGCATCTTGCATATTGTACTTCCATTAGTTGGGCTGCATTTTTGTAGAGCTGGGAACAAAGAATGGTAGGCACTGGGAAGTGGATGGATTTCAGTCTCTGCTTGGAGAGTGCACCAGGACTTGTCTCTCTTAGGTTACCTTGAGGTTGAAAAGCACGCAGAAAAGCTGCCAAACAGCTACAATTAAGAATTCACAGGAACACCTCAGTAGCATCTTTTTCCAGCTCAGAAACTGAGGATAATGTTTTCTGCTTGGGCTGAAATTAGATGTCATTGATATTGGGTTGAGGAATAGCATAATTAAAAGGCATGAATTCGTTATCATAGAACCATGAAGGTTGGAAAAGACCTCTAAGATCATCTAGTCTAACCACCAACTCATCCTCACCATGCTCACTGACCGTGTCCCTGTGTGCCACATCTCTTTTGGTTCTTAAACACCTTCAGGGACAGTGACTCTCACATCTCTCTGGCCTGTGCCAGTGCCTCACTGCTTTTTTTAAGACTGATTTCTTCCTAATATTCAACCTGAACCTCCCATGGCACAGTTAAAGCCATTACCTTACAAAGCCATTATCTTTATAAAGGAAAGGACTCCTTTTAAAACCTGAAATGACCCTAATGCCAGCTCTATTTCTTTTTTTTCAGGTGGTCACCTGTGGCCCTGTGAGTTGTCTCTGGCCAGGTCCAGGACCAGATAATTCATGAGAAGAGAGAGGTAAGGACTGTTTGAGTTCTGATGGGTAGCTTGTTCAAGGCCAAGCTGCTGGTTAAGTTGGCTGCTGGCCGGTAGCACTGGTGAGGGAAGCCTCTTTTAGAGTAAAATTCTTCTGTTTGAATGCGTTTCCTTTGTTCCTTTAAAAAATAAATAATGAAAGGGCAACAGAGCTACAGGTTGTTCTTCCCCTCCTTATCCTCTACTATACCTGTGCATATGAATGTATGAAGTTCCTATGGAGCACAGTTTGTACTGTGGTTGCATGGCAATCTTTTTCAGAAGCTGTTTTGGCTGCATGTAGCAATCAAGCGTTGTTAAATAGAAAACTTGCATGGGGGTGAGGGAGAGAAAGAAGTGGTGTGTGCTGCCGGTTAGCTACACCACGCTATGGGAAAATGTAGCTTTTAATTGGAGGAAGGTGTCAGGTTTCTGTCTCTCTCGTTGTTGCAGTAGATGTGAAATAGCAAAATTAACTTCTCTGTTTTAAAGTTCTGTGTTGGGTCATTGGTTTCCTTTTTTCAAATGGCAACATGAATACAGGTTTAGCCTTCGCCCATAGATAATCTTTCCTGTCACTTTACTTGGTGTTAGAAATCTACAAACATTTTCAACTCTGTACTGTTTTATTCTAATAGCTTAAGTGGAGTGGATGACTATGCTGTTCCTTCATACAGTAGGTATATTACTTGGAGATCTTCCCATTTAAATTGGGTAGAAGGTTTGTGAAAAACAGACTTCTCAGGGGATAAAAGAAACCTGAAAGGCCCTGCTGTGTTGTAAAACCATGCTGTCAAGGATGAAAGGCACTTTGCTTTGGTGCAGGATGTTCTTGGTGGTGCACAGGGCAGAAAAGCCTCCTAAATCAGCCTAGGGTCTCTTATATGTCAGTAATATTCTGAGTATCCTCACTTACAAGTCAGCTTGGTGTGTAAGACGAAATGGTGTTACTCTTCAGTTTGATCTTGAATTGCTTTAAAATTAAAAAGACTTTCCCTAATGGATCTTACCCAAGCAGATGAGGTAAGCTGGAAAAACATGAAATGCAACTGAAATCACTGCAGACAACACAGCATTTCAGTGGCTTCTCTTTGTGGTACAGGAGGATTTCTTGTTACTGAGTTCAGTCTACCTGCTGCATCATGGAGTCATTTTTTAGATTGTAACACTGTCCCTCCAGTGTTCGTGAGCTTGGAGGATGTATTCTGAAAACTGTATGGGATCCATTCTGTTGTGAGTGCTGTACTGGTTCTGCTAGCTGTGTTCATATTCACTTTTGTACAGAGAACTCATGTGAGGTGCTACTGGAACATGCAGTAGTGGCTTCAGTGCTTGGAGCTCTGTAACAAGTAGTAGCCAAATGAGTTGTATGATGATCTATCATTGCTGTTATACTTGCAATGAGCCATGTTAATTTCTTGGATATGAGGCACATTTGATACTATGAAAATCTTGCTTGGAGGCCAGCATTTGCTTTGCTTCTTAAAGGGAGCTGTTACAATAGGCAAAAACAGTACCGTGTTTCCTATCCTTTTTCCACCTGTTTTTCTTCCTTTTATCTGCAGCTGTATATCTTTTATCAGGAGCTTTTATGTTCTGTGCTCTGTGTTGAGTGCCCGTTGTGACAGGAGATTTTTTTGTTGCCATCAGGCATAGGAATGCTGATTTGGGTGCCATGATAACTGCAATTTCTACCTGAAAGCACAACCATTTGTCCTGGCGGCATCTCCCTGGGGTACTCCATTCTGAAAAAAGAAAAATGGATAATAAAACTCACCACAAATGGCCTACTTCAATTTTTGACAAAATAAGCAAGCAGAAATTTAAGAAGGATATTTTCTTGCTGATGTCTTTATAAAAAATCAGTGGTGGTTATAAGAGGTTTCAGCTCCTCTTTTTCAAGCCAATCATAAATAATTCCCTAGAGAAGCTACCTTGCACAGCTTCAGAGGTGCGTTGTCATCCACTAATCATGGCAGCTCTGCCAAACTGTGTCTGGTGCAGTGTGATGGATGGATGTGATTTGATGAATGGCATATGCCTGGGCACGCTATTAGAGTGTATTCACTTCAGAAAGATTAATGATTTCAGGTTGTGCTGGCATCTTTCAGGACTCAATGTTTTAGGTTTATCTATCCATCTTTCACACATCAACAATAGCATTGTGTGCTCAAGTCAAAAAACATAAGGGTAAATTAATATTTTCTTATAGATAGATGGAGGCTTTGACTGACTTGTGTAGCTCCTGTTACCAGTACATTTTGGCTTTCATCAGAAAAGGCAAAGAAGCCTACAGAAGCATTAGTCTCAGGTGTAACTCCACTGCAAGGTTCTTAGTTACTGGCTTTTGTTCTTAAACACCTGTACTCTCAGCATTCTGCTTTCCCAGCACTCGCAGTAGGTGGCAGCCTCAAACATGCGAAACTGGGAGCCTTGCACTGTCGAAGTATTTAGGCTGGTTAACAAGAACTAGGAAGAAAGTGTAAAATGTAGCATTTAGTTTTTTTTTTTTTTTAGTTCTTTGATTTTCAGGTTTTCAAAGCGCTCAAGAAACACCAGGAGATTGGCTAACTTGTTGATTTTTAAAATGCGAGTTGGAACTGTTTGATGGTCCCACAATTCTAGAAGCTGATGCATGCAGTGAAATAGTAAAAAAAAAAAAAAAAAAAAAAAAAAAAAAAGATAATAGCTATCATGAAGATTCAACACTGAGGAGTGGTGATGTGCCCACTGGAGGTCCTGAGAACACTGCTGGTTCCTCCCAGATGAAAATGGAGAGTTTTGACATGGGCTGAAGCAGAGTGGAGAGGTACGGTGGAAAGTGAAAGATGGAGAAAGAAAGAGACAAGAACATAATAGAAATATATTTTTATACAGAAACAAACAAGGTGAAGAGAAGGCTGAAGGCAAGGCACACAAAACATGCTGCATAGATAGTGGTAAGTGAAAAAGCTAATCTGATCACTGACTGGCAGCAGTTCCCAAGGGAGCACAGAGATTAGGCAGTGACCAGCCGTTGTACGCCATACCCTTTGTGATCCTGTGTATATCTTCAGTAATTGATTAACAGAGCTTGTGGTGGGTTTAGTTCTGCTTGCACCAAATATGAGGCTTTCTCTTATATCCTAGGATATCTTATATCCTATATAGGCCAGCATGGCAATAAAACCAAACTTGGGAAAAAACCTCTTCTTGAGTGCTGAAACTTTTCAGATGCTGTATGCTTTGGAAAATCAGCTACCTAGTTATCTGATTGGGAAACAGGAACTTGCAAAACTCTATGTGCTTAGTAATCAAGTTTATATATTGATAGGGGAGACAGTATAAAGCTGGGACATCAAAGGCTTGCAAATAGTGCTGTGGCTTCTCTATCTTGACTTTTTTTTTTTCCTCCTGACCAAGCTCATTATCCTAGCCAAAATCACTCAATATTAGCATCCCACCCGAGTTGCTGGAGTTAGCAAAGCTCTGGAGTTTCATTTTTTCCTGCCCGCCTGTCGAGCAGTCTGGGCTCTTGGAGTGAGTTCTTCTGCTTCTGCATGCAGGGCTTCTGAGAGACCGCCTGCACTGATGTGAAGTCCCTGTCCCTTGCTCCTATTACATGGGCATTCAGTTTAATAATTGTGTGAGGATGGCAGACCTGCTGCCAAAGCCCTGCGCATCCAAAGTCATTTGGTGAAGGAGTCCATTATGATCATGGCTCGCAGTGATAAATTCCCTGTGATGGTAGCAGCTCACAGCAGCCTCCTCTCATAATGGCATTCTGCTCTTCTTGGCAGGGATCCCTGGGCAGGAGGCACTGCCCTGAAATAGTGGAAATGATGATGAGAACAACAATAGCTAGACAAGTCTGGGTGATAGGAAAATTAGGGAGGAATTCTAATAAATTCTTACTTGGGATCACTGCACATAAAGGAATTTGCAAAAGAGTTGCTGAATAGGAGCCTTGGTACTAACCAAAGAGGGAGAGTTAACCTGTCTTCCGTGGATGTGTATGTTGGCAGCCTGTAAACTCTGCTTTTTGATTTTACCTTCCCTTTTCTGCTTTGTGCTTTCCTTTTACATTGGGTTTCTTAGTTGCTTTCTGAGGACCCCAAGGCAAATCTTCCTGTTTGTTCCAGTGGGAACCCTGGGCCAGTCCTTTTGTCCAAATACTAAACATTAGGAGAAAAGTGGAAGAGTTGGTATTCTGTGTTTTGATGATTCTTTTTGGTGTAATTGGCATGAAGAGGTGCATCTCTGTGCATGAGGGTACATGCAAGTTTGTGGAGAGTCAGTTAAAGAGATATTATACATCAGAAACAATTTACTAGAGATGGGGGAAGGCTTTACATACATACTGTAATAATTGATGGAGACCTCACTTTTCTTTGTCTCTCTTTGTATCTCATTAAGCCAGTCAAATTGGCTCAGACTCTAGGACAGTAATCTGTTCAAATTTGTGTCGCCAGTTTTCCTGTTTACAGACAAGTGAACATGTAGATCACAATAAGGCAAATAAATATGCAGCTTTAATTGTCAGGAAATAGTTAATGCTGATGAACTCGTTAGATATCAGTCATTTGTAGGGTGTTATGCGGTCTGTTTTCTGATTATTAATTTTTAATTGGCTGCTTATCTATTTGTACCTCCCAAGTGGTGCGGAGCCCTTGCCACAGACCTGGACCCTGAGTTGCAAAGTGCTGCTAAAAGGACAGCCATGCTGCTGCAGCACTGCCAATCTGAGCTGGTTGATGTGGGGAATTTGATTCAGTGAAGAGAACAACTTGGTTCCTTGCTGCCTTTTCTCCAGGCTTGTTACCTGATCTCTTGCAAAGCACAAGAGAACTGAAACATTAATAATCTCATCAGCTACTTTGTGTGTCTTAAAGATTATTCTGTGTGTGGCTGCAGAGCAGAGAGGACATACTTCTTTGCTAACTAGTTTATTAAGTGAGGATTTTCTTTTTCATTGGGTTATTTGCTAGTCCCTTGCTCCTTTTGTCACTTGCCCTTGGCTGTGGTATAACCATGAAACATTTACTGCAAAGCCATGAAGAATCCATATGTCCGTTTGATCTGTTAGGCCACCAAGAAGCCAGGGCTTGTGGGGTAGCATAAGGATATCTGAAGGTGACACATGCTGTCATTTGATGAACAGAGATGCAGAAGGGGATTCTGGCAGCCACTACCTTGGCCTTGACAACTTGTGATGGTGACCAGGTGGGGTGTGTTATCTTAATAGTCTGGAGCTCTTGTGAATTATTTGCTGATAGATGTAAACAGCTGTTATTCTTGGTAATGGAAAGCAATTAGAAACATCTGTACTCTTGGCGATGAGTAATGCCTCCCATCTTCACTGCTCCCAAGTGCCAATTGGAAATAACTACATCATCAGAATGGGGCTGGCAATTCTACACCGCATTATGGACTGATGATTAGTACTGAGCTGTGAAGAACAAGAGGTGAAGTGCAATAGAACTAGCTCGTACCTGTGTTTGCTTCCTTTTTTGGAAAAAGTAGGGGGGATTTGCTGTTTTCTCTGTAAAGAGGAAGAAGGCACTTTGTACTTCCCTGCCAATCTACAGGTGACCTGATTTTTTGAGCAGCCTTGAATTGGAGCTGTAAGTCAAGATTAAGACATGATGGAATGCTACAGCTCCTATTCAGCTTGTTCTGGTCAAACTGCTTGTTCACCAGATGCCTCAGCAGAGTGAGTATGTCTAGATTTCCGGGACTTGCCCACAGCTGAGGTGAAAATGTTGATTTGGTTGTACTTGAGTTTCCTGTAGGACAGGCAAATAAAAGTAGAAGAGAAGGCATGTGTAGTGGCAGGATGTGACAGTCCTGGATAAACTATGATAGACAGTGACTGTGTCACCTGCTAGTTCAAAGGAAGAAAAGGCTTATCTAGCTTGTTCTCAAGTGCTAAGTGTCTGTGCAAATCCACATGCAAGGGAAGAAGCAAACATGGGTTTATTTGTTTTTCTGTAAAGCAAGTACAGAACTTGGGAGGTGTTCTATTCCTTCTCCAAATACTGCAGACTTGATGTTTCTGAATGCCCATTGTGTATTTTAACTGTTTTCTTTAGAATTAGGGGCTAGCTTGTAGTTTCATGTGAAGAGTTTCAGATGCTTGACTGGAAGAGCACTATAACATGTGGTCTGTGGACTGAAATGTGTGGCCTTTAGGAATCCCCATTATCAAGGGTATTGTAGAGAATTTGCTTGTGATAGGTGCTACAGTACTGTGTAATAGTACGGCTGAAATTGAAGACTTAAAAGATTAATTTTGAGTTGGAATATTAAAAATTAAATAGAATGTTTTAGCATAATGACATAACTTTAAATCAACTAAAATGGCATTAATAATAATCATGTTAACTCTTTTCATTAGAATAAGAAATTTAACGCTAAATTATTAAGTGATCAAATTTATGAGGCATGAGTTAGTAAAGATTTTTTACCAGCGTAAATCATGTGACGTGACTTCTGTCCAGCATCTACTGCAAATCAGCAACTGTGTTAAGCTCTGGA
This sequence comes from Chrysolophus pictus, assembly GCA_037305975.1. Taxonomy (NCBI): domain Eukaryota; kingdom Metazoa; phylum Chordata; class Aves; order Galliformes; family Phasianidae; genus Chrysolophus; species Chrysolophus pictus. The sequence goes on along the minus strand of CM074579.1, from coordinate 46,328,248 downwards.
GGGCATGAATAATGCAAACAGGTTGATGTTGTGACCATTGCCAGAATATGGCTATTTGTGCTCAAGTGGGCTATGCCTCACAGCTGTTCGATCAGCTCTAGGTGAAGATGATGTCAGATGGTGAATGATATATAAGATTAGAACTCTCCTGCACTTCAACAGGTGTTTGTATGTAAAGCTTAACATTTAGTGAAAAAGCTTGGATGGTAACTGGTGAGGTCCTTCCAAATACCCCTGGAGAATTTGTGATTTCTTAGCAGCAGTTGTCCTGCTAGTATGAAGCACTCTGTTTTTTTCCATAGCAATCTTTACCTTAAATTTCCTAGGCCAAATTCTGTAATTGACTTCAGTAGCTTAGCATTAAATAAATGTATAGGAGTTTAGGTTTTGCTGTTCAGAGATGACTTGAGACATGGCTTTAAGAGGTGCCCTTCTTTCCTCTGAGGAGAAATCGTCTGTGTGACTTTTCCAAGTCAGTTCTATGAATGTCTGTCTCAGGACTTGTTTACAGAGTCACAGAATGGCCAGGGTTGGAAGGGACCTTAAGGATCATGAATCTCCAACCATCCCCTGCCACAGGCAGGGCCACCAACTCGCTATTTAATACTAGACCAGGCTGCCCAGGGCTTCATCCAACCTGGCATCCCTCCAGGGATGGGGCATCCACAACCTCTCTGGGCAGCCTGTTTTAGCATCTCACCACTCATAGTGACATCCCCCCTGATATCCAACCTAAATCTTCCCTCCTTCAACTTAAAACCATTTCCCCTTGTCCTGCAGTTATCAACCCTTGCAAAGAGTTGATTCCCCTCCTGTTTGTAGGCTCCCTTTAGGTAATGAAAGACTGCAGTGAGGTCACCCTGTAGCCTTCTTTTCTCCAGGCTGAACAAGCTTAGCTCCCTCAGCCCATCTTCATAGGGGAGGTGCTCTAGTCTTCTGATCATCTTCGTGGCCCTCCTCTGGACCTTCTCCAACAGCTCCCTGTCTTTCTTGTGCTGAGGGCACTAGACCGGGACACAGTACTCCAGATGGGGACTCACAAGAGCAGAGTAGAGAGGGACAGTCACCTCCCTGTCCCTACTGGCCACTTCCCTTCTGATAGAGCCCAGGATACCATTTGCTTTCTGAGCTGCAAGAGCACATTCATATTAAGTTTTTCATCCACCAGGACCCCAGGTTTTTCTCTGCAGGGCTACTCTCAAGGACTGCTTCTTCCAGCCTGTATAGATGCCTGGGTTTTCTCTGCCCTAAATGCCAAACCTTGCAATTTGCTGCGTTGAACCTCATTTGATTCACCTGGGCCCACCTTTCAGGTCTATTGAGGTCCCTCTGAATGGCATCCCTTCCTTCTTCTGTGTTTAGTCAGAGACTAGCTAATCAGTTTTTTTCCAGTAATATCTGTGCAGGAATCTCATGATGTTATATATATTTATTGTAACTTTATGTGCAACTGTAAATAATTCCTTAAACATCATTACTTTTTAAAAACATTTGCATTAGAAGAATTTAGAAGTTGATGTTGTGTAGCCCTTGCCGGAACTTCAGATATCTGGGAATGTTAAATGTTAAAATATGGAATGAAAATGTAAGTTCTGTTTCAGTTACGTGACCTGAGGAAGCAGAACTCATGGGAAAGAGGGAGGAACAATGCCGAGCATTGTCATACTCTCAATGGATAAACTACTGTGGCAACCCTGGGATTTGCATAGCTGTGCTGAAGTTGGTGAATATGCTCATCCCTCTTGATAATGCAACACTGATCTGTTGCTGTGTTGGCTATTGCAATTGAATCTTTGGAAATTCAAGTTTGTGTACATCTTAATTTATCTTTGGCTGTTTATCTTCCACTATAATGGTAGTGCATTGTTTCTTAGTTTGCACAAGTTTAAAAGAGTGTTTCCTTGTTTAAAAATTCCTCGGTTGTTCTTGGCGCAGAATGAATCTCATCAGTTCTAAAACTGTAGTATGGAAGTTCAGAAGTATTAGCATGGATGAAAATCTTTCCAACAGACAGTTGAAAAGGAGGCTCGTATTTACTTGTTAGCAGAGCAGTAGGCTACTTTTCTTTTCTTGGCACACTGGGTCATTCTTACTGGCTTTGTGGGTCAATTACAGAATCGCACAGGATCACAGAATGGCCAGGGTTGGAAGGGACCTCAAGGATCATGAATCTCCAACCCCCCTGCTGCATGCAGGATCACCAACCTCCCCATTTAATACTAGACCAGGCTGACCAATTCTTCTTCTCCCCACCCCCAGAAATGAGAGAAAGCAGAGAAATAATTACAGATAAGGCAAAAAATGTGATAATGTTCCAAAGAGACATTTCTTTCTTTAATTGGTTTCAGGGGTAAGTTTGAGTGCCAGAACAATAACTAATAAGTTGTAAGAAGGTTGTTGTTTTAAGGGGGAGCTGGGATACTGGTAAAATTCGGAAGTAGTTGCTGAATGCAGGAATACAAGTATAGATGTTAGAACAGAGTTACCCAGTGGTACCAGCTAAGACCTTGATTGACATACATAGTGGTAGGATATAGAGATGCAGTCCAAGATTTATCTAGAATGAATGTTTCACACTTCTTGGAGTGTGGTGGGGTGAAAGTATGGATGAAGCAAAGCTGGATGCTCCAGATCCAGATGAAAGATCCAGATGAAGGTACTAAAAGGTGTTGTTTTGTATTCATCATCTGAAAGAAGAAACCTTAAGATTTTGTATTCCTTTGATGCTTTAAAGGTAGGTAGGTGGCTTTCTAGCTTTTATCCAGGACCTGTTCCCATGGATTTCTTTACTTTCTAGTGCAAGCTAGCAAAATGAGATGGTTTCCTGTCAGAGTTTCCTAAATAAGTATCTCTTATGAAAAAGATGAGAAAGTGTTGTTGTGCCTTTGGACATCTCAGAGTGGCAGCCCGTTAATATTCTGGTACTGATCCACAAAGTGCCTCGGGTGATTATGTCAGTGTGCAGTGATGTGCGTTAGTATTGGTTTAAGGGAAGAGCACAACTTTACTAAATCAGTTCAGCTATAGCAAATATTGTTTTTTGATCAGTGCTACTGTGATAGTTTGTGAAGTACCTGCAGCTGCATGAAGGATTATGATGAGCTCTGATTGCTGTACTTTACTTTACAGATGTCATAAAAAGACATTCTTCAAACCTATTCATTCCTCCAGTGCTGCTTTTCCAGATGGGAATTACAAAGCAAGATTCAGAGAAATCTGCTTCTACCTTACTTAACAGAAAAGAATATTACAGTAACCTTTCCTAATCCTTTCATTTCAGGTTTGATTTACCTGCTATACTTTGATCAGAAATCTCTGTAGTTTTACAGGATTAGATATTTTCATGTCCAGTTCTGCAATGACTGTAGTTTATAAGATGTTCTATGATTATTATATTTTGAAATCTAGGATTAACCTGTGATTTTTGATTAAAAAGATACTGTATGGAGATTGGGTGGGTGTTTAAAGTCTCCTATCTGTGTGTGCCTCTCCTTGCTTTGGAAGAATGAAAAAAAAATTATTTCCCTGGCAGTATGTTAACAGAGCAGAGAAATTAGGAAATAAAAAAGGTATTATTATTTCTGCTTCATAGTGTGCGAATTCTATTCAGTAAGGAAGTTTCCTTTTAAACTGAATGCTTGGCAGCAAACAGATTCTTACTGATTCTCTTGGAATATCATAAGGCAACAATACTGAATTAATATGTATATGTATTTTTTTCTGGGGGGGGGTGGGGGGGAATCAGCTGCCTTGAGTTTTACTGTATCCAATATGGAATAGAAAACTCTTGGTAAAGGCCTGAGTTTCATCATGTTCAGCAAATAGTTCATTTTCTTCCCTTTAGTGCAAAGATTCAGGAAATTCAGTTCTTAAACCACACATAAAGAGCACATGTGAGCAGGGGCCCTATTGGGTGCCACTGAAAAGTACTCTGGGGGTCAAGGTGAGAGGATGACTGACTGGCCTGGCTTGCAGGACAGTTGAGATTATAGCTTGAAATACACTTAGGTAGAAGGAGTACTTCAAGAACACAGATATGCTGTATAGTATGTATATATGATCTTATACATATGTTCTTGTGAAAGCCGAATCATTGAATCATTAAAGTTGGAAAAGACCTCTAAGAGTCCAACTGTCAAGGGAAATAGGAGAGATTTTTTCCATGTTGTGGGGAAAAAAGGTCCCGTGAAATATGTGAGAAGAGAATGGAAGTTGATGGTCATCTTGCAGCTATGTAATGTATCAAATGATGAGTCCTGGAGCAATTTGCATGTAGAGCTGGAACTCTGTATGCAAGATAAGGCCAGAATTTCCAAATGGCAATAATGAAGCAGTTCAGCTGTCTTGTTTAGGAAATCACTATCAGTATTATGTGCTCTCAAGAAAGATTAGCAAAGCTGAGGAATCTCCAGGTTGATAAATAGGAAGATTAGGGAGGAACAGTGGGAAAGCTACTTAGTACTCAAGTCTTTGCCTTGAGAGCCAAAAGAAAAGCTTTTAACTAAGCGCATTTGGAATGAACGAGCCTGAATTGCAAGAAAGGATGGCATAAGGAGGGAAGATGACAGCTGGAACCCAAAGGAGCTTTTAGTTGCTTCTACTTGCTCTTGATGGGAACTTAACAGGGAATAATACCAAGAAGAGACAGCTAGCAGGGCTCTGTAATTTGGACTGCTTTTGTAAGTGAGATGATGTGGCGTATTATGATTCTATGGCAGAAGGCTATAGTAGCTAGAAGAAGGGAGATGAAACCTTTGAGGTATCCATACTTGTTCTATGCTATTAGTCGTGGGTAGCAAATCATGCAATGTCACAGATTTGGCAAGAGAAGTGTTCATTTGTAATTTCTTAGTCATTGCTGACTTGAGACACTGCTTAAGTCTAATGAAGTCTGTAGAAGGCTCTGTAACATGAACTGAACTCTGCAGAAGCAACAAGAAAGACAGTGTTGGAAAAGTAGAGACTTAAAAAAAAAAAAGTTATTGTTTGTAGCATGGGAACACAAAATTGATCAAGATTTTGCCTAATATTGCACTGGAAGCACTGTAAAGAAATTCATTTAAGCTCCTCTGTTTTTTTTTTTTGGTGTTCAGAATTGTCAGAAACTTGTCCTTTGTATCCGTGTGCACACAAAAGCTGCTCTGTGACACAGTATGGCAGCTTGCTAGTCTGCATACTGTTCAACCATGTTTGTCCTCCACCTTCTGTTAATAGTGATAGTTTGCTTGAAAGCAAGTATAGAGATGAGGATAGTTCATGCCTGTGGAAAGTGGCCTCGGTGCTCATATGTCTCTTTTCAGAGAGCTGTAGTCAGTGCAATTGGTTGGCTAGCAAAAAAGGTAAAAATTAGTAGCTGATGTGATAATTGAGTTTTGTGGTATGGGCTTTGTGTGGCACCAATGTGTCTCGTTCTTATATGGAAACTTCACTGAGCTTAATCAGATGAAACAACCAGCTGTTAGTGCATGTGAGGCATGATTGTGGGTGGCTTCTCTGCTTGCATTCAACTGTTTTTCCTGTCTTGGTGTCTTACTCTGGTGGCTTTGAGCCCTCTTGATTTTTGCGTTTTCTGAATGGTTGAAATCCCTCGAAGAATTGGCCAAGAAGAAGACTTCCATATTTGCAGGGTACTGTGCATACACACTCTGAAGTCTTGCAGTTTAAGAGGAAACTAAGCAGCTCTCAGCTTATGTCAAGGGGGCTGCCCATGGGCTTCTAACTCAGCACCATAGATGACATGCATTAAAGTTTATGTGGATTCTTGCAACTCTTGCAGTATATTTCCAAAACTGTAGAAATGGAAGGCCTCTTTCTTCTTGGACAATTTCTGAAGAGTTTCATGAAGTTGAGACAAACTTCCTGATTGCAAGAGTAGTTCATGCAACCTGGAGAAGGCACTCTTCTAATTCTCCAGCCAGTGTATCATTAGTCCCCAAGGGCATGCTCCTGGGCTTTGTGCTGGCGTTTGATTTGTTGCCTTGCTGAAGGATGTACCCAAAATCTTGGATGTCGCTGAGAATGTATTTCAGGTGCTGGTTGCAGCTGACAAAATGCGATGGGCTGGTGAGATCAAGCACTAACAGCACAGCTAGGAGTTAGTTTTCTTAGCAAGCCTTAAGTTGTTCTTTAAAGGTGTGCTTTTTGACTTACTGATTTAACATCACCAGTGATTCATGGACATCTGTATACAGCAAGGTCAAAAAATGAATGCCTCTAAGGTTTCATATATTGTGTGCATTCATGAAGTAATACAGCAGAAGCATAAGAATATTGTGCTGAATTATGTGGCAGTCCTGTACCATCTTGCTGATGATAAGCAGAATGAATATTCCAAAGGAAATAAAGGATCCCAGAATGGACTGATAAAAAGCACAAGTATCTTGGGTGCATGATGGCAAATACAAAGGTGTTCATAAACATTCTCTGCTGATGGCAACTGATAGAGTAATAATGTGCAATTGTCCTAATTTCATTTCCAAAAACAGCGATGTTGAGTAAAATGAGTTTGAAGGATGAACAATAGAAAGTATGGAAAGATATTTTGAGCTTGAATTTTAATAGGGTTCCCTTTTGGTTTTACTGAGTGTAATCTATCTTCTGTAAAAAAGCATTCAATTTATTTGGTCTTTTTTTGTTTATCCCCATGGTAAAGTATGGTATGGCTTCCATACCTAAGTACTTCCAGTATACTTTTCTTTTATCTGCGCTGATAAGATTGCCTCCTCTTGCAATAGTAGGTGTTTTATATGGCTGTCCTAAATAGCAGACTGGCTTTTCACATTTGCAGCAGTCTGTGCCTGGAACTTGGCATGGGACTGTTCCCATTATTTGTTCTAATGCTCATTACCCTTCTTTTTTATTGCTGAATTTTTTCCATCTCTTATTTATCTTTTCTATGTTCCTTAGTCTTATCTAGATTTTACTAATCCAAATGATTTGGTATTATCTGTACAGGTCATCACCTCATTTCTCAGCTTCTTTTCCAAATCATGACTAACAACTGTAAATAACCTTGGTTTTAGTATCTTGGGGCACCTCCTTGTTAATCTTCTGCCATTATATTAATTGACCATTTGATCCTAATCTCTCCCCAGCCCCTCCCTTCTTTCCTCTGTGTAACTTGCAGCCAAAATGTCTGTGCACAACTGCTTAATTCTCCTGGGCGGTCTTGTTGGAAACTTGGAAGATTTTTGAAAGTCCAAAATAAGATGTCATTGCATGGCAGTTCATCAAAATAGAGGATAAAGAGCTATGGTCTGGCATGGTTTTCAGTAGCCTGTCCAGGTTTACTGATGATTCACTGTGCTGCTGTGAATGCTGCTCATGCTCAGTCCTCCCAGCGACCTGTTGGCTGTCCCAGAGTGGAGGGCTGAGGAGAAGAAAGAACTGGGGGCAGTGGATGTGGTTGGGATGGAAAGGCAGAGAATCAGGGGAAGAAGTAAGCTTTTTCAGAAGTTTGTGCAGCATTTCTGTCACTAGCCGCAGAGTCTTCTCAGAAACAAAAGCAGAAGTAGAAATAGATTTAAGGCATGTCAGATAAATAAAATAAATTTACACTTGAGATTGTATGAGTGGATCAGATTCTCTTCTGTCATTCTCTTTAGCCAGTTTGGTATCAGGCAGATTAAAAAAAAAATAGCTTTGCCCATTCTGTGTTTTACAATAGCTGTATATTTTGAAAATGGAATGAAAAGTTTGCATTTTTTTTCTTCTCCCTCTCACCACCGATATAATAGTACATGTTTTAAAGGCTAGGATTGCAGGACGTTCACATAGGTAAATATATATCTCTTTGGCATTTCAATTTTCCCCTTGGAAATCTTGCTGTGAAGGAATTCTGGGAGCTTCTTCCACCATTGCCTCTTTATGAAAGCAGCTGTTCTATCAGTGCTGCATATTCTGTTAGTGATCATGAAGGACAGCATGAGCATGGCCCTTTCTATCCTCTTCTTATTCAGGGGAGAATTACTGATTAAAATATGTCAACTAGGAGTGATTACTCACATCTGTTGATTGTGCAGTTTGGGACTGTTTCTTCTTTAAACAACTCTTTGCTATTCTTCATGCACGTGAATCTCATGTGACAAAACCATTCTGGAGGCCTGAAATGCTTTTCTTTCATTGAGGCACTGCTCAATTCCACCTTGCATCCATGTTTAAAATATAAAATTCTCTCCCCTATAGCAAAGGGGAGGCGATAGAGATAACAGTAAGAAGCTCTATAGGACAAAAGCAGAGTTAGCATTTAGTCTGATTTCATTCACTAATTAACTGAAAGTGATGCCATGTATGGGAGCCAGATTTTTTTTCACTACTGTAACTGTACTGCCTAGGCACCAAAATAAGATTTAGGACCTATGTTTGGGTGACCCTACTCTTAAAATCACGTATACACAACCCCATTCTTGTTTCAAACCAAGAGGTCAAGATGAAGTTGATCATAAAACATAGGACTCAATCTTTTTTTTTCGTACTGCTACATCCTGATGAGCAGATTGATGTTTGTAGATGGTTCTCGATAGATACAGTACTACACTGAAGTTCTCCTTTCTGCTCTGGGGTGGTTGAAGGGTTTTTTGAAACAATAGATAGATGCAAAGATGGGAGACAGATGGATAGACAAAAAGACAGGATCAGATACTAGATGAGTTACAGTTGTAGCCTTAATGCATGTGCTGTCTTAATGCTGCAATATTAGCACAACATCAGATTCCCTCTACATCTGCCCCCCTTTCTCCAACTGTACCGATTTATATGAAAATTAAGATTACAAATTAAAACCAGGCTATCCTGGAGTTTTCCAGTTCATCAGCCATCCAATAAAAATGATGTCGAGCCTGTATGCATAATTCCCAGAAGATTACTTTGTCCTTACAGCTAAGCTCTGTCCCTGATATAAAAGATCTCTATCCAGTTTTATTGAAATAAAGAACTAACATCATAATCCCAATATTGAGGTATAATCTTCATTATCTCCTGACCCTCTTGAGATTTTTTTCTACCACCCCCATTCTATTCTGCTTCAGATTTATTTCATTTATAATCCCTATGTGTTTACCTTTATTCAGATAGGATTATAAACCAAATAAAAAAAACTCCTCCTCCCCCACCCCAAACAGCAAACCATTCAGTTCAGTAATAATTCTCTAATGTGTTACGCTGAGCCGTTCAATATATTGGGCTCAATTCTCGCTTAGTCTACAGTTCCTGTAACTCCTTAGCAGTGCTACCAAAGAGCCTTTCTTAAAGTAATGTGTCTCCCAGGCAGTGCTATGGCTACCCTCCTGTTTGCATTTGCTCCTGCTTTGATCTCCCTTCACTTGCAGGCATGGTTTAAAGAAGACATAGTATAAAGGTGATGGGTGGTTGCAGATAAGATGGCTGTTACACTTGCTAAGTGTACCTTCTCAATGCCACTTGGCATATATTTTATTACTATGATGAATGCAAGTCAAAGACAAAGAATCTTCCAGTATGACTGACTGGATGGTGACTTGGCCAAGACCTGTTCAGGTGACTAAGGGCCTTAATGGCCAAAGGCTTTGCCTAGGACTGTTAACCATCTTCCCAGTCATTCAATAATGATCATAATTATTTTTTTCAGAGATTATTGCATACTTTTTTCTTTGGAGGCAAAGCAGTATTTCTGTGTTGAAGTAAAGGAGAAATGGTAAAGAAATAAGTCCTTTTCTTGTCAGATATAGGGATTCCGTTGCTATCTGTAATCAGTATCAAGTATTACATTGGAGGATTGACACAATCTGATGGGCTTCTGAAGACTGAACTTGTTAATGATGAGAAGTCTTATGGAAGCCTCTTTGCATGAAGCTTCTATATAAACACTAAGAGTTTTTAACTTTAAATTGGGAAGAGAAGAACCCCATGAGTATGAAAGTACAATTGGGGGAAAGTGGTGGTTTGGTGTTTTGCTTGGTTATTATTGATGTTTTGTGATTGCTGACAGAATGGAGAGTGATTTTTATCTCAGAGATCTGCCTCTGGGGTTTGTGAAATTGTTTCCTGGTAACAGCTGAAGAATTTTAAATGTGGCTTGCAATGAGTTGTTTCAGTATTTAAGCTGAGATTTCTCAGATGTATGTGAGGAAATTTAACATGCAAGCCTGCTTAACTAACCAACCAGTGTAGCATCTTCTAAAAAGTAAAGGAGGAATTTCCTGCACTTTCTTTTTGTGTTTCAGGTCATCTGTAAACATCCAAGTAACCAAGCATCTTTCTCTGAGCACAAATATATTTTTGCACATCTAATGCATGAGGCAGGAGGTCCTGGTTTGGGATGTCAGTGGTAGTGAACTTGCCAAGTTCACCAGTATTAAATTGTTCCAGTGAGTTTCAGCATAGGAACTGTATGTTGTACAACTTTGTGGCAGGCTGGAAATTAGAGGCAATTTGGATATGTTATCGCAAAGCAGAGGAAAAAAGGTGATCAGGAAGTGGAAAATAGGCTCTGAACTTCAGCAGGAAAAAGATTTTTGGTGTGTATGATGAAAATACAGAACTTCCCCCCCTTCTCCTCCCCGTCCCCCCCACTTAAATTTAATTACTTCTAAGTTGATTGGAGGATGAAGTCCATGTTGGTCTGGAAGACTGTTCCAGTATCTCTGAAACATCATTTAGGTTCTTCATGATGTTCCCTGGATATAAAGAGGTTGTGGATTTTAATCTAAGGGAATAGTATTTGTAATAGCATACAATGGTCTAGTCACAGGACTGCCGTTATTCCAGATGATGCAGTTTGTTCAGTGGTTAATGTAATGGAGCAGCAAAAGCATGCCAGTCAGTTTCTCTAGTGAAAAAAGGACATTAAAGTAGTTATCTGGCTAAGGACAATGTGTATTTAAAGTAACAGTATGATGTAGTATGGAAAAACAGGCTTTCTTTCTTCACTATGCCACTGGCTTTCCCAGTGGCCTTGTTGTTGCCCTGAGTTTTTTTTTCCAACTTGTATGAAATGAGGTTGGAAGTGCTGCTGTTCAGTGAGAACTTAGAGAATCCAAGGGGAAAATCATGGAGAAATAAGCATACTTGACATACAAGGAGAGAATATAGTCTGCTACAGAGAGAAATCACATTGCATTACTGAAATTGCTGTGATTCTTGTCCTGGAGTACATAAGTATGTACTTACCAAGAAATCACCCAGGTAAGCTGAGGTTATTCCTTCTGTGTCTCCATCTGCTAAGCTGATAACACAGAGACATATTGACAAGGGCTCAAGGAAAACATGAAATATTTCATCAGTAAGATTACGCCACACAGAGACAGATGTTGGGAAGCCATAACATTTAAAAATAAAGAGATAAACACATGCTCGCAGGAGGAACAGAAAGATTATTATTTTTTTTTTTTTACTGCATGGGCTGAGCGGGAGGAGGGAGAGAAGAACAAGGAGGTGGGAGAGATTGTGCTCTACTACAACAGGAAGTCATTACCTGAGGGCCAACTGAGGGGTAAATCCCATTGGGTTAAGATTGGCAGCTTTATGGGAGTAAGGGAGTAAAGTGAGTCTAGCTGGCTTTTTAACCTGTCTGTTCTGTATGCTGGCCATGGTGTGGCTAGGGGCATTCTGTTTTCTATTCTCTAGTTGTAAGACCACCTTTGAACTAGTCAGATAGGTGAGCAGGGTCAGGAGTGGTTGGACTTGATAATGGAACGGGGAGCCTATTGACTGATGAAAGACGTTTTTCATGCTACAGGTAGTTTGTGGGTCTGGTTGTGTTATATCTGCAGGCGTGTGTCTTTACAGTTTTTGATTTGTTTATAGGGGCTGTTGTGTACGTCAAATGCACTTTTCCTTCAACTTTTTCCTTCATTAGCAAGGAAGACAGCTGTGGAAAACCCAAAACTACACTTGTTTTATGTGTGTAAAAAAAGGTTTTTTTTCAGTGAGGGTGTCTGATACAAAAGCATGCTCTATAGATGCAGATGTGACTTGCTTCTCTGACCTCCCAGGGAGATATGATGCTGATGCAGCAATAGCACAACGCAATAGTTAACATAACCACGTCATTGTGGTGCTCTTTAGTGGCTCTCCCTGCTCCTTGCTGTAATGCTGACCATGAAGAAACTGTAAGTTCCTAAGAGTCATCCTTTGAGCATGTGGTGTGTTACACACACAAGCTGTTTGACAGCAGGTGTAAGCATTTAAAGTGATACACTGAGTTATAATTTGCTTGTCTGAAGGTGTGATGCATTCCATTGCAGGTTGTGGGGGACTAATGAATTCAAATTCAATAAATTGGAAAATTCCACTTGAAATCCTTGGGCATGGATGCAGTTGTGAAAGGAAGGAGGTATGCAGCCAGACTACTGGTTTGTAGTGCTGTAATGGTGGATGATATTTATTGTTTCAGTGGCTGCAGTGTATGGAACTGCTTAGAGGTAGAAATGAACTTGTATCTGTATGAAATGCAGATAAGGGAAAAAGAAATTGCCAGTAATGGGTGGACAGTTATGATTTCAAAGCTGAAATTGGGCCTTTAAGATCTTTCTGCTTGATCTTGTTCTTTGTCGTTTTGCATTTCCTCTTTTAGTATTTGTTGATGGCCTCCTCTTCCTTTTAAGACTTCTCCTATCAGCTGCATTACCTATAAGCATACGGTTCATATTTTCTTCATTCCCCATTTTCAATGTACATTCAGTCTAATCCTGCTGACTTCACTTATAAATAATGCCACATAGCAGTATGTAGCCTTATTGATTACTTATTACAGTGCTAGTGTATGATGGGGTTTGTTGCACTACCAACCTCACTAAAGTTTTCTCCTTCTGTGTTTCCACTGAACTACTACTTGGGATCCCTTCTGCTAACGTTTTTTGGAAACTCTAGCTTGCTTTTTTCACTCAGGAGGTTCAGGATGAATTGCAGCTGATTCCCAAACATCCCACTGCTTCAGTATTTTCTGTGAGTTGTGAATAGCATGTAAGTCCTGATGTCAAAAAATAGCTCTTGCTCAGCCTCTCAGATTATTTTGTTAGAAGAATCAGTATAGGGGTTATTAAATAAGGGATGTGCCTTGCCCTTGTAAGGGTGGGTTTGTTGGAAGGTAGATGAGTAGGCTCTACAAATGAAGCTTATCTTTTAAGTAAGACAATGATGAAGCTTTCCCCTCCCAGGCAAGGGAAATGCTGCTCTTGCTTTCAGGGCTTGTCCCAGTGATCCCTTGGTTGGCTGAGGGGAGTGTGAGGTAGCTCATCTTATCCCTTGGCCAAGAGTTTCACTGATACACCCCCAAGGAGGGATACTTCTTAACTTTCTCACTTTGCTGATAATGTGATGGATGGCAGTGCCAGGGACAACTGTGAACACTGTATAACCTCTCAGGTTCCCTAAAGGTGATATACATCATGTGCAAATGTTGCCATCTGCAGAAGGCTCCTTTACAAAGAATTTCCAACTCTGCTTTAAGTGGGAAGCTGGTATGACAAAGTGATGGTGTCACTTTGCAACTGGCCTTTGAAGGATTGTCCATTCACTTCAGTAACCATCTGTATGGTCCTGTGTGCTTGCTGGAATATTTGTTTTGTTAGACCGTAATAGAGAAATAAGGAAAGAAAATAAATTTTGGCATAAAATCAAAAAATTACAAGAAGTTTAAAATCTTTCCGCAAAGTTGTTCCCTCTTGGCAAAGGTAAGTTTTGAACTGGAGCACTGGCTGGAGGTGTAAGGAGGGTAGAAGCTTGAGATGGAAATATTACGAAAATTAGTTTATATGGATCTCTTTCCTTGTCAGCTTGAAAATAAGCCTTATGTTTGCCTGTAATTAATCAATTGACATAGCAGGTGGAAATAGCAAATTACATACATGGTTACTAGCAGCAGTAGCTTAAAAGAATTGAAACATCAAGAACAAGTGCTTGAAATAACAAATTTTGAGGTTGTGTCAAGGTCAGTGGCCAGGTGTGATATGAGGGATGCATGAGAGGAGTTGACAATACATTATCCTCTTAATTATCATTGTGTGGTTATATAGTAGCTCTTGCTTAGATAGTTCATCACCTCCCATTTCATCAGCCTAACTACTTGAGGCTCCTGCAGAGGGGAAAAAGGAGTGAAGAGATTTCTTGTCTTGAGGTTGTCAGCAAGGACTGAGTCTGGACTAATCCTTTGGACTTAAGAAGTTTTTACTGAATAAGCGAATTGTATATATGACTTTTGTGGTCAGCTCATAGACAGCTCTTTGTCTCTTTAAGCAGTCTTATTACACCACATACTTCCAAAGGTAGTAGGAAAATCATTGTAAAAGTCCATCTCTGTTACCATTTTTGTAGCACTAATCTGGACACAGTCCAACAGGTCTATGTCTCTCCTGTACTGCAGATTCCATTATCTGGATGCAGTACTGCATGTGAGGTTTCAGTGCAGAGCAGAGAGGTAGGATCACCTCCCTCTCCTTGCTGGCCACACTTCTTTTGATGCAGCCCAGGATGTGATTGGCTTTCTGGACTGTGAGGGCACATTGCTCTAACCTTACATTTCCCTGCTTGTACTGATAGGGAGTTTGCTGCAACCCAAGTGCAAGACATTGCACTTGGATTTCCTGAACCTCATGAGATTTACCTGGGCTTACTGCTTGAGCTTGTCAATGTACTTAGTAGTGTATTTTTAGAGCTAAAATTGGAGAAGCTGACGTTGTTCTAGGAGATCTTCACCAATGAGCATTCATAAAATCCATATATCTCCTCCCCCCTCATCAGTGTTAAAATTGCTGCAGTTGTTTGAAATATACAGTTTCTGGCATATCTAGGGTAAGGTTATAGTTGGAACCTAACCAAATTGTCAGTTTGCAACTTAGTTGTGTATTTCATAATATCATCCTCCTTCCAATTAGTTGTCTGGAAAAATGAAGAGCAGTCTGTTTTAGTGAGTGCTCGTGTAAATATTTAGCAACTTGGTGTTCAGTGGATGACTTTAGAAGACATGGATGCCAGTTTTAGCCAAGCAGCCCAGCCCTAGATGATCTGCACTCCTCTGCAGCAGGTGCAATGCTGCTGGCTCTACCAGCTGCGGATTCCCTGTCTTAAGCCAGTTGTCAGCTTGTTGGTGTGGGACCTTTAAATTGACCTGACTGCACTGTTCAGCTGAACCAGATCAGGTGAATATTTTGACACCTCCCTCATCAAAGCTATTTTTTGATGATTAAGATCCACTTTTCAACTGAGTACCAAATAGTTCAATCTGTATACAGCACTGCAAAATATGGTCATCTCCTCCCTGATCTGTGATATTGCCATTCCTCCTGCTTTGTTTTTATGTCTCCAAGCAAATCTGGGTGATTACTTTCAGACTGAAGATCCACTGAGTATAAGAAATGCGCTTCCATGTCTTGGCTGCTTGCAGTTAAGTGCTTGTAACAGCTCTTCTAACATGGATGCCCAGACTGCCTTTTTCAACAAGACTTAGTTTTCCCAGTTGAAGTATGGGCTAACTTTATAATGTTCTGATGATCTGAATGGGAAGCAAAATAGGTATGTGAGGCTGGTAATATCAAGAATAATCGGATGTTGTTTCAGCAGCCTTGGAAGCTCTTGGTTTCCTGACTGTCTTAGGAAATCTCTGCAGCAGTTTCACAACACTGTGCTCTTGTGTGTGCAGAAGTTAGTTACCTGCCTCTCTAGTTTGAACCAAGCTCTTGGGACACAGCTATCAACCATAAAGTTTATGGCAACTGCGTCTTCCTCTTAACTTAATACACCGTGGTTTTTATTCCATCAGTGACAAGTGTCTATGTACAGTATGTGTGTACTCCTAGAAATAAAGTGGACTAGTTGCTTGTTCTCATTTATCTGACTGCTTTTGCCTGCAAATTATGTCTGAGGTCATAATATGAGGCCACAGCTATCCTGAGCCCCAGGACAAGATATTCAAGCTGCAGGGAGGATTTTCAAAACATCAGCATGAGACATGTGAGTGGCTTTGCTTTTTGGTTTGCATCTAATAAGAGACCTGGAATTTCTCTCTGTGTATGTGCAGAAATGACTCCGAAGTGTATGTCTTTAGATAAATAGAGACAATGTGAAGTAGCTGCAGGAAGTAAATTACCCACTTGTTATGTGCTGGGTTAACCTGGTGCTGAACCATTCATGCAGAACTTGTGTGCAGAGCACGTGGGGCCAGCATGTCAGCTGCTGTAACGTGATTCTGTGCTCCTGACCCAATCGTATTAAGCCCAGGAATGTGTTGTTGAGCAAGAACTGGGTTGTGGATTTTTATGGCTACAGAATGTGACAGTCTTTCCCACCTTTTCCTGACCGCTTCTCCAAAAAGCGCTGTTAAATAAATTCATGGCATTCATCACTTCACATGTGTAATGCCTCGGGCAACAACCTGGTGTAATAGGGAAAAACACAGGGCTGTGTTTGGGAGGAGTTGGAAGGAACACAGGATGAGGCTGTCAGGGCTCTCCTACAGTAATGCAGTTATGTCCAGAACGTGATACTCTGCGGGTCTTGCTATTAATGTGGTACAACTGGGGAAAAAAAAAAATCTTCATTAGTTTCTTGCTATTCTGTGGATATTTCCTAAAAGTGAACCTTTTGAAGTGTCCATAGCTTACACGTATTTGTTCATTATGCACTGAGCACTGTGTTCTTTCTCCTAACCTTTAATTTCCAGGAGCAAGGTTAGGACATTTGCTTCTTCCAGGTGTGAACCCAGTGGAGCATCAAAGCTAGAATTATTCAGCTGATATGGTGATGTTGGTTTTTCCAGTACCATAGTGGCTAGCTAGTAGAGAGCTTGGTTATCAACTGCTTGCCTCAGTTCCAATTCAAAAAGCAGAGGCATCGCAGGAGGCATCACGGTGCCCTTTTTTGCGGGCACAAAGAAACCTCTTACAACCTTTGTCTTTCTAGTGCAATGTATTCAAGGTCCCTATTTTGTGCCCTCTTCCTCTTGAAAAAGCTCTCTAACTGTACTAGCACATTTGGTGTATCAAAAGGATTTATTGGAGTCTGGGATCCAGAGTAAATTTGTTAGTCTACCGCAGGGGTGAAACTTGAAGCATAGCATATGGTGGTACCTGGAGCAAGACGCTCAGTGTACAGGTAGTATGGAGAAAGCTTTTCAGTATGCAGTATGGAGCAGTGGATAGCAATAATCTTCAATCCTTTTTTTTTTTTTTTTTTTAATAATAAGAAGGAATGTATGTGTTAAAACCAGTATGCAGCTTGGTGTTTCTACTACAGAAATTAGCTTGGAAATGAGGTATCTATTGGAAATAGCTTATGGTCACACATGCTATAAAAATAACTGGTGATATTGATAACAGATTTTGCCTGAAAAATTTCCTGACTGACTTAGGGATTTCTGTGCTACGCTTATATTCAAAAACTATTCTTCTTCAAAACATGGCAAAATACTGTTGGTCATCAGTGGCTTTACACAGTCAGCATGGAGCAGGAGCCTAGGAATGAGAACCCTATGGGTTTTTTATTGATTGAAAATAAATATAGTTTATGTGATTCATGTGGAAATACTGGGGAGCATGGAAAAATATCGTCTTGTCTTCTAATTGACACACCTTTAAAAAATATATGTATATTGTCTGTCTCATACTTCAAACTGTATTTTTGTTGAGGAATGTTATCGCAGAAAAACAACACAGCAGCAGCCTCCTGCAAAGCTGAGGGCATCTGCAGAACTGCAGTACCTGAAAATAACTCTGAAATGAACCTGATGTAGGAAAGGAGATTCACAGGCAATTGGACCAACCTGAAACCAAGTTTTCTGAAGGTCTGCAAATGGAAACGTGCTGGAAGAGGGCTGGCTTGAAGCACTTCATTATTATGAATGCTTGAGTAATGCTCATACTTTGTCATTGCTCACTTTTATGGGGGGGCTGGCTTCGAATGCAGTATATTATGCAATGGTTTTGTCATGTATCAGTGATGATATTAACAGTCTAATGCTAAACAGGTTCTGAGGAAATGAGGAGGAAAAAAAAATGACTTACTATATTTACCCTGAAACAAGATTCAATCTGCCACTGTATTTAATGCTATATTTTTCATTATCTCACAAGCATATGTTGGAACCGCTACAGATGATGAAGTTAGCTGCTGGGCAGAGCTATCATCAATGCTTTCCATCTTTATTTTAATAAGAGGAACGAGCAAATTGTTTGTGACCTTTGTCAAGGGCTTCCTGCAATACAAGAAACCTAGCTGCAACAGAATCACTAGCCTGGAGCCCTGCTGAATATTCAAAGCTTCAGTCCTGAATAAAATGTGCTGTAACAAAGCCATTGTCTGATGAAGCCATGTCTACTACAAAAGAACAGGGATCTAACAGCAGAAGTTAAATCTTTTTTTTTATTATTATTATTCCCTAAATTTCTGGAACAGTATCAGCAATATGCTGTTTTGTTCAATGGCTCTGAAAATGTACATGAAGGCAGGAAGCTTAAAATTGCATCTCCTTGACAGCTGGCTCACAGAGTGTGCTGCTGTGGGGAAAAAAGTGGGCTTTTGGTTTTTTTAGGGAAGAAAAAGCTGACATATGTGCTTTTGGTATGTGTCACATAAGGGTCATGTCCCCTATGGCAGGCAGTGTTTAGGATGGCGAGATGCCGTTTTTAGGTATCTCAGACAAAGAGAGCCTTCTGTGGAGCTAAGCACATGACACGGTATCGAGCGAGTGAGAATATCCTTGTTTTGACACTTATTTTTGCATTTCTTAATAGTTTGTAGAGATGGAGGGCACACCAGGTGCCATCTTCTGAAGCAAGTGTAGGCTTACATGTTGTCTGAGACAAAGCGCTTCCTTGTTATGTTCATTTAAGTCAATCTCTTATTGAATTCAGAGCTTCCAAACAGTGTTTCACATACGAAAGGACTAGGACAGACAGTGGAAGTGATGATACCTGAGATAGGAAAGGCAGTACTGAGAAATATGTTCTGGATTTCTGGCAGCCAGTCAAATTCTGCCTGCAATCAGGTGAATGCAAATACAAGGAGAGCTATTTGCTTGGTGTTAGGAGTAGAGCTGGGTGCAGGCAGTGACCTATAAGCCCCCAGTGCTTTAGAAGTGCACCAGCAATTCAGGTTATTCTTAGTGCTGGTGTTTCTTGAGATGAGGAACACAGTTGGTGTGGTGAAGGTACTGATGTGTAAAGGGTCCAAATGCAGACAGGGGAGTAAACTTAGGTTGCAGTTACCATCTGGACATCCAGAAAAAGCCAGGAACACAACAGGAGTCCTAAGCAGCAAAACCAGGCAAATAATTTCTGTGTTAGAACTTCTATCTCTATTAGATAACTTTTTCCAAACTGTATTTTAACAGTAGTGCTAAATTTCTGTTGGCTAGATGTTGACTACTTCTGTTACTTTTAGAATTAAATACCTTCTGGAAGCAACATACCTGCTTTATCTGTCTAGGTTGAAATGAGAACCTTCATGAACGCCACCTGTACAAACACCTTGTTAGCTATTATTTCTATATATTCATGGTGGCTGTGCATCCAAAAGATGGTACAAAAAACCTTCCATGCACCATTTCCATAATGATTGAGTTTTGGCATCAGTTCCCTATTGGTTTCTGGATTCTTAAATTTCTTCTGTTGGGTGTGTGATACTCAGAAGCAGTATTTTGCTTAGTTTGGTTTTGTCAGGGATGAAATCCTTGCGGGTATCTATAAAGGACAATTGTACAGTGATCTCAGGAGGTTCCTGCGGAGCATGAAAACACTATTTTGGAACTGATACTTATCCTCACATTGAGGTAATGATAGCAAAGCCAGTGTTTCATCTCGGTGTGTGTGAAGTAACAGAGTTGTCCTGCCCTGGTGTCAATGGCACTACTTCGGCAGCACTGCTCCATAGCTGTCAGACAGATGTGTGGCATCAGCCAGTGTGCTGTACCAAGTCCTTCTGCACTTTCTTCCCTTCCTGTGAAGTTTTCTATTGACAGAGGGGTTCTGCAGTATAGGTAAAGAAGCTGCGTCAAATTCTCCCAGTGAACAAAGTGGTTGTGACCTGCACTGATTAAGTTCTTCACATCACTTTTCAATAGCTTCTTCTAAAGGATTAAAACCATCCCTGGCATCTGTGAATCAGTTCTGCAGTTTATTAAGATCGTTTTCATGTTCAGGGCTTCAGAAATAGTGTGCCTAAAAACTGGAGGAGTCTACACAATTATTTCTGGCATTTGCTAACATTAATGCTTCTGTGCAAAACCATCTGGTGGAAAGCTAGGAGCACTGAATGAAAGGTGTAAACCTGGATTAGCATTGATACGGTTTTCTATTGCATTTGGCTCGTTCACATCTCACTGGATGTTATCCAGGTTCTCTTAGAAGAGCCAAGATTGCCATCATACAGCGTAATGCCATATGTTAAGATTCATATGACATATTACCTAGAAGTCATAAATTATTATACTGTGTCTCTTTACAGGACTGTGATTAGATATGTTTATGTAAATGCACCTTCCAAGGAAAAATGGCACATGATGTTAAACAACAGTATGCATGGCAGCTATAATGAGATACTTTGACTCAGTCAGGACGTTGCCTTGAAAACAATCTGATCCCACTGTAATGAGAAATTAATGTCCTTTTTCAAATGCGCTCTGTGAGGTTTCTGCTGGGGCTGTCATTACTGGGGAGAATACTCTGCACATGTGAGTAACAGAGGGAAGTTGTTCAAAGACAACTCTGCAGATAAAATTGGTATAAATCCAGCTTTGTCAGAGCTTCCCAGTGGTTGTGTTACTATTGAGGCCTGCTTGAGAAATAGGAGCTTGTAGTGCAGACCTTCCTTGCGGGATTTCATAAGTGTTTTAATTTTTTTGGTCCAAGTATTGTGTTGCTTGTCAGAAATCCCATGTGCATGCAGGTATGTATTTAGGTGCCATACTCTCTGATACGCAGTTGTAAGGCAAATAATTCAATGTTAGTTTTAAAATGCTTCCATAAAAGCGGAGATGTGAACTCTGTATTAGATTCTTATTTTACTTGTGTACCTTTATGTGACTGAATTCTGTCACTGCTAGAAAGATATAACATGCACAATTAAATCAGCTGTAAATTTTGTCAATTACTGCTCCAAAGATGGAGGCAGCAATCAAAGGTGGAGAGATAAATGTGCTTAGTTAGAAAGCTAACCAAACTGAGCTGAGTCTTTGTGTATTTCAAAGCACGTTGATAATAAATCAAAATCAATCTTTTAAAAATCAAAACAAAGGAGATGTAGGAGACAAGAGCCTATCTTAACAGAGAATAACTTGGATTTTGTCCAGCAATAATGGGTTTTTTAAACCAGATAAAAGAATCCAATGATTGTGATTATCAGAGTTGCTTTATCTTATTGAAAAATCAGATCCGGTGAGCTTTGTAATGGTATAACTTTGCCTTGTTTAGTCTGCTGCAATATTTAAGAAGGCCAATATAATGAGAAATGTTAAAGATGCAAAGGGAAGTGATATGTTACTTGAGAATCGAGGCACTTCAATCAAACTGCAAACCAGAGGGAAATGATTGGTTCATTTTGGAGTATGAACCACTACAAAAGACAGGAAAAAAAAATCCTTATACCAGTGCTGCTGCATTGCTGTTAACACCTTGATATTGCACCTCTGTATGTATATGTCTACCTCCTCTTACCCTCGTAGGAGCACTGCTGGGTGTGCTCCCCAGGCTCAGTGTCACTGCGGGATCAGCTCGCACATGATTATGTGAGGGATCAGCATGATCGGCTGTCACTGATTTCACTGACATCTGTCCCCACAGTGAGACAAGCTGCAACATGAATTATTGAAGACGTACACATGCAGATCTGTGTCATGATTACGCCAAACAATACACTTTGCCACACTCCAGAGAGCTAAGGAGAGCCGTACGGACAGCTGCTTTAACCCTTTTTGGCAATCTGTTCCTGTCTTACAAACACAGGAACTTTGGGAGTTCTGTAGAATTTAGGTAGCTGGGGTCATTGCTCACTGCTGTAGATTGCTGTTGCATATTGGTTGTCTGTGGCAGTGTAAAGCTTTATAAAACAAGCTCTTGGAATCTTGGTGGGAGGCCCTGATCTTGCAACAGGAAACAAATGCTGGCCCTGATCCAGCAGAGAAACTGAGGCTGATTATGTTTAACCAGAAGAATATGTTTCTTTCATAAGACATCTTGTTGTTCTTACTTTGTGCTTGGAGTCTAAGGCAGAAGAAAACAAATATCTGAAGGAAGTGAACTAAATAACAGAAATCTGGTGGTTAAATAATACACAAATGTGGTTAGACTCTGGCTGACTGGGAGACTACTTTTGATGAGGCACAAACAGGGTAGGGAGTATCACCTGTGTGTACAGTATTGATGAAAATTTGGATGATTTGATTGCAACCTGCTCAGAAGAATGATCTGGGTGCCCTTCTCTAACATGTGCAATCTATGTGCAGAAAAATGAGAGATTTGGTTATTGATGTATCAGATGACTGTGCGGCTTGCTCAGACGACATTAGGTCTGACTTGAGGGCAAGAGGATTTTGTGGGTGTGTGGTTCAGCATAAAATGTCTTCACCAGTGTAGTGAAACTGTTAATTGGCACAGTGAGAGCAGTCCAAGATGTTAGTGGGAGCCTCTCCTTGTTCCCACGTCTCCAGCGATTCCACTGGATAAATGATTGCTCACTGCAATGGTACAGGTTAAGAATCATCATATTGTTCAGGTTGGAAAAGGCCACTAAGATCACCATGTCCAACCACCAACCCATTCCCATCATGCCCACTATGTCCTTCAGAAAGATGCTTGAGTAAAGCTCATCTCTTTTCAACCCGTTTCAGTAATCACCTTAAGGACCCTAGAAGCTTAAGGGGGGGGTGAGATTAAACCTTGTGTGATTTCAGTGGCATTTAACAATTTAAGCAAGACTGATGGACGTATCTCCCATGTTGTCTCAGTGTCGGTTTGTAAGGGAGGCCTTTGTATTTCAAGAGTGCCTCTGTTGCTGGACCTCTATTCTTGAGTCAGAATTAAAGAGTTATTCAAAGCTGTACCTGACTCCACAGGAACTTTTTTCTTTCAGAGAGCTGGGATAACCAAGGAGAAAGAAACAGGAGCCTATACCTTCTAAAAACTTCCTGTGGAAGTAGCCACTTTCACCAGCTGTTCTATGAACCCTTTTTTCTGCAGGTTTACAAAAATGAGAGAGACTGGTGGACTTGGTTTCCCTGTCAGACTGTGGGCTATATGTAATTCTGTGTTTGTTGGTAATAGTGGGCTGCTTTGGATGGATTCTTTTTAATCTCCCTTTATTCTGCATCCGTACAATAGATATGGAATCAAGCGAAGACTTAACATGTCTCAAACACTGTCAAAAGGAGAAGATGAGATCCGTTAAAGGGCTTAGCAGAAGTCAGATGTGGCCTTCCACCTTGTTGCAGAAATAATTATAATTCAGATCCTTGCACAGAGTCCTGCATCAGAAGCTATGAATATTTGGAGCTTTGTGGGAATGGATTATTTGCTCTAAATATACTCTGAGTAATTGTATAGCTCATATCCAGCAGGTCAGGATTACAGCTTTCATTACAGTTTCCAGAGATTGGAAGCCTTTATACAATTACCGTAAGTCCAACTAAGAGGTAGAATCATTCCTACAATATGGAATAGGAGGGGATACTGATCCGACATGACTTTCCCTAGGCTTCAGTTTCACGAGGCAAATAAGAATCTTTCTTCGTTGCCGTTTGGATTTGATATATCCTCAGACGTAAGTCATACCAGGTGTGATAAACTGTTTGATCCTCCTTTTCTGCACTTAAAAATGCACAGATTGATGTTCCCCATGCTGGTTTCTAGTATGCTTGCTTGTTTGCTGCAAGTTTCTGCTTTCCTATGGCTGTTGGAACAGAACTAGCAATTCATAGTCAGTTAAAGTGTAGTGACAAATGCTTAATAGCATTGTGACTGAGTTACTTACAAATAAGAAGACTGAATCTGGGAGTTTATTCATATTGTAATTGAAAATATTGTTTCATCCTGAAAACATTCCAAGGTTTCATTTGGAAACTGAAATAGTTGGGATTAGGATTTTCTTACGTTTTGTTTTATTTTTAGGATAGAAGGAATATATCTTTCTGCAACACATTCTTTGTGTAATCTATCAAATAAGATTTAAGCCAAATATAGGAAGAAGTTATAAGGACAATCTCAGGAGAACTGAGGTAGGAACAAGGAAGATAACCTGTGTATTTATTACACTTGCTTAATGCAGGAAGTGTTGGACAGATCTTTCAAATGGTTGTGCAGAGATGTCTCTGCTATGCAAAGAGATACTGAGATCATGACTGCAAGGGCTTAGAGTTGCACAAGTGCTCAGCTCTTGTATCTGAATGTAGGCATATGTGACTGTAGTGTACATGGAGGTGTACCACTTGTGGTGTGAATGCTGCTGGCCAAACCTATAGACCCACTACTTCCTTTTCAAAAAATGATAGTTTGGGAATTCTGTATAATTATAAAAGAACATGATAAGAATGGGCTTGCGCCTCCAAAGGACTGTTGTTTTCTCAAGATCTCTATTGGGCACATCAGTAGTGTTCTCCAAGAAGATAGCTTTGTTCCTGGGAGACAAACTGAAGCACTGAAGGGTAACACATGAGATTAAAAAAAAGTGTGTATGAGTGTGAAGTTGTTTTTTTTTTTCCATGAGAACATTTGTAAAGCAGATACCTAACACAACTTTCCTTCCAGCAGCCTTTGCACATATTGTAAACCAGCCCTTTGCTCAGCTCTTCTGGCACAAGTTTCTCTGTCACTGTGGCCTGTTCTGGGTGTCTTGTCTTCCTCTGATTCCTTGGAGGAATCAGAGCAGGCTTGATAGGACTCATTGCCTTTGGTTTACCAACACAAGTGTTCTGGAGAAAGGCTTGTATTTGACCCATTATTGAAACATCCCAGTGTGACCTACTGGGCTGATAGAATGGAATACTAAATACTGATACAAGTCCAGAGAAATCTGATTTTATCCGTGCGCGGGTGAATCGGTGTTTGTGTGCCATTTCTGGTGCTTACCAAAAAAGGGAATACTTTCATGTAAAATCCTATGAGGTTTTTAATATTAAGATGTTAAACACAAAAAGATAGTATAGACATAGGGATTGTGAACTCTGTTATTGTTTTAGCTACAGGCTATAATGACACAAACAGAAGGTAACACATGGTTCTCTTCAAGAATATGACTTCAATGGGCTACTTAAAGATTAGCATATGCCTGGGTGCTTTGTTGAATCAGAGCAAATTTAGGTGTGAATCCAGGAAGATGGAGCATTCTGAGCTGTTTCTCTGTAGCCATTGGCATGAGCAAAATGCACGTGGGGTCTAAAATAGGGGAGAAACCTTGCTGCTACACAATGTCATCCCATCTACATCTGTGGGACCGCTCTTCCCTTTTGCACGCAGAATTCCTGTGGATAGTGACAATTGATTCCATAAGGTGAATGAACAGGATTATATGTTTACCATCAAAAGAGCAGCATCTGTTGTTTTTAGCACTTCCTGGAACCATGAGAGTCTTAAATCAAGCTAACAGTACATTAAGGTTGTTTGAGGTATTAATGCTCCATATTTCCATTTTTCTTTTTTTTTTTTTAAAGAAAAAGAAAAAAGGACCTTCTTTGTAGTTTTTCAGGCATCCCTCTGTCTGCTGTTCTTTTTCATTACTGTGAGTTCCTATGGTTTCTTCTTACTCTCTTCCCTATGGGGATGGGTGTTTCTTCAAATGCAGAACTGTAGCGTAACGAAAGTGCATGTCTGCCTGTCTGAGTAGATGTACACAGTACCTGCAGGTCAAATTCTGCATTCCTGGCTGCTGTAGTAATTTCAGCCTTAAACATGTTATTAGCCTTTGGCTTTGGAAAGCCATATGGCCAACAAATCTGGCCAGAAGCAGTCTGAATCCAATTCACAGAAAGCTGGTAAACCTGGATTTGTTGCTGAGTATGTCCAAATGTTGTCTTTAGTCAGCCAAAAAAATACTAGCAGCCAAACTACTATGATAAAGTAGGACTGATGGCTGTGTTTTCACCTGACAAACACAGGTGACGAATGCAGGGAGTGGCAGAAAGCCACCAGCTTCTTCAACTTGTTCAGAGCTGATTCTAGTATTTACCAGTCTCTCTTCTGCCACAGATGCGTTTAACTTCTGTCCATTTTCTTCTGGTGCGCTCTGAAGTGAAAGGAAGGTTGGCTCCGACTTGTCTGCTCAGTGCCTTGAATGGGTAAATGAAGAGAGCTCTCCATCCCTGCGGAATATGGAGGGGCCTGCTATGCCCAGGCTATTAATATTCATAGCAGTGTTGACCAGTGGGGATTGAATTCATGGAACTAGCTGGAATCAGAGTGGGTTTGTTTTTCAATTTTTTTAATGAAGGAGATGGAGCTTTAATTTTCATTATGTATAAATCCCTTTTGTTCCTCTCTGTGAGGGAGTGGGTTATTTTTATTGTCTTCCACTAGTAAGAGTTACTTGCTTAAGAAGCTTTCAAAATATTAACCAGTCGCTGAAGGTTCTTTGAAGAAAAATATGACTGCTCGTGTAAACAATTAATGGTTGTTAAGCATGGCAGTGTATATTATGACAAACAACACATGCTACATTATGCCAGCTGGTGTAATGATGTGATAATGTCTGACTCATTAACTCTGGCACACAGTTTACGATGCCCTTCTATGACAGGATTAATTGATTCACACATACATTAAAACAAAAATAACTAAACTGAAATTCAGCTGGAAGCCTGGCTTCTCATTTGTCATCAGCCCTGTTGGTAGCTGAAGCCAACCCAGGCCCAGTGCAGGGTGAGCTGAGGTTCGTCCACGAACCTTTGTTTTGGCCAGTTGGATTGGCATCTTGAAAGGAGGAAAGAAGTTGTGTGAGCAGTGGTTTGACTCAAGGATTGCTGCAAGAGATTCTTGTGCTTCTTAAATTGTTTGAGTCGATTACAGATGGGGAAAATCTCAAAGAATTTATAAGAAGTCTTTCAATGAATCTTAGAATCACAAAGGTTGGAAAGACCAGCGAGGTGGTCATCTAGTCCAACTGTCAACCCATTCCCAGCATGCCCGCTAATTTTTGCCTAAGTGAGGACTTAAATGCTCAGCCCGTGTTTGTTGTCCTTACAGAACAAGAGCTAGTTTGACAAAGTTGCTTATGTCAGAGGATTCGTCACTTCTGATGCTATTAATGTGGCATTGTTTTACAGAACAGAACTTGGAACATTCAGGACAAGGAAAGAGTAAATGTTATTCTGAAGCTGTTTGGGCAGTGGGAAACTAAACTGGAAACTGCTTGAAAGAGATAAAACAAAAACAGATTTGAAAATGTGTATGAAAAATCAGTGTGAATAACCAACGTATAGTCTACCTGTTTCTCTTTCTGCTGGGGAGAAACCCTAAATGCTCAGGGAATGCTTAGAGTTTACAGCATACACCAAGCGTATCTCTGGTTTTACTGCATGACAAATACTGATATGATGAAAAACAGTTTTATATTCACTTAAAGTTGTTTAGTCTGTTCTGTTTGTAATGTATAGCTGGTCTGGAAACCACAACAGAAGAGACTGTATTGGGAATTCTAAGTAGGACTTGAAATTATTCAAACTCACAAACAAGAAAAATATTGAGGGAAGAAGCACTGTTATCCCCCAAGCTTTGCACTGTTTAGAAAATGTGGGGCTGTATCTAAGTGTTTTGCATGTTCTCTGCTCTCATTTTTGAGGAGATTGCCCTTTTGCTTGTGGTATGCTATCATTGGATGGTTTGTTCCTGCTGCATGAAGTGATCCTTTCCAGTTGGTATCTCTGTAAAAAGATGTGATCAGAGGGGCACAATCCAGAGCAGTCACACTGAATAATGGACACTTGAGCTTTGTGGCCAGAAACTGGGCTGTGGGTGAGACCTGTTTGCCTTAAGTGCTGTATTTCACTCTTGACAAGCATAGGCAGCTGGCACTGAAATAGTCTGAAAGCTAGGAAGGAGCTCCCTAGCTCTAGAGGAGCTGTTGCTCTGAGTGGAAAACGGAGTGTACTCTGCCCATGTGTAATCTAGAAGTCTGCTAAAAATACTCTATCAAAATATTGTTGATGGGTAAATGTTTGACCGTACAAAACAGTTTTGTGAAAAGCTCCCTTTTCAACTGAATATTTTTGCGTAATCTCTGGAAAATACATTTTTACACTTAAGCCATCTCCCTGCCATCTATTTTCTCTGAAAATGAAATATTTTGATTGGAATAGGTTACTGGTACAGTTAATGGTATTCCTGTGTTTTTTTCGGTTGGGACCCTGGCATGACAGTTCCTCATGATGCGCTGCTCCTTTCAGCCTGGCAGAGCAGATGGTGTCACTTCCAGATGTCCTTCAGTCACATTCTGATCCTACAAAAGTGATGGGGTCACAGAGAGTGGTCACACTTCAGTTATAGCAAAGAGTCACTTGTTAACAAGTAGTTACCTTGGGTTTTGCTCAGCATGGTTGCCATTATACTCTGTACTTAAAAAAAGTCAGAACACCTGAAGCCTGAGCAATGTTAGTTATAAGGTGATACTGTTGGACTTTCTGATGACCCATGTCTTTTACTGCTCACATTGTTTGATATTAGTGAAAAAGAGCTGGCTTGTTTACTCATGAATCTGTGAACACAAATAGCTGAAAAAAAAATCTGGGATTTTCTAACTGCAGTGAATTCTACATGCACATAAGCTTTTTTTTATGAGAAGGGTGATGAGACACTGGCACAGGTTGCCTGGAGAGACAGTGGATGTCAGCCCTGGAGACATCCAGGGTCAGGCTGGATGGGGCTCTGAGCACCTGATATAGCTGTAAGTGTCCCTGCTCACTGCAGAGGAGCTGGGATAGATGGCCTTTAAGGGTCCCTTCCAACTCAAATGATTCTATGATTCTGACTGACTGTTCTATTGATGAATATATTCTAACTAGCTATTTACCTCTGTTGGATCACTGAATAGGAAACCAGTTTCTTCAGGGTTCCTTTAGTAGTTTGTCTGTTAGCTATTCTTTCTGTAAATTCACCAAAGCAGGCTTTTTATTTTGTATTTGCATTGGGTGTTGCGGGGTTTTGTCTCCAACTGATCAATATGACAGCCCAAAATATAATTGTATTTACTTAATCATTTCAAAGGTGAACATGATTATAGACAATATTTTGACCCTTTATCTGGTTTAATGTGTACTCAGCTAGTGGCTGCTGATACCTGAGGTAGCTCAATTGTTTCTGTTGTGGCCTGAACTGGAGAGCTGCCCTTAAGAAGGTGCTCTGTGCTGTGGCTTTAAGTTCTCCCACACTGTATCTGTGCAGCCAGCCTTTCTCTAAAAGGCTCTCATGTGTAAGCGTGTAACATCTAAATGCAGAGAGAATCCTGAACAGCCCTAGGGTGGACTCATGTTAATTATATTGGAAATCCTCCAGGCAACTGGAGCACTGAGCTACTGTTGAGTTATCAGCTTATACTTATTTATCTGAGCTGAAAGCTGAGGTTAAACACTAACCCAACATCCTGGTGACTTGTCACTGTTACCCAATGTGACATAGCTGGGCCACTAAAAATGTATTTTATTCTTCATTGTAACACATTCTTTTGGAGACTTCACACTTCTTGTATTGAACTGACAGGTTAGCTCACAAGGAACGAATAGCAGCACAGCATGGACTTGTGAGCTCGAGCTGCTGTGCAGAACAGTGGCTGTTTTTCCCTTAGAAGTACTCCCCATAAGGATGTCACTGTTTTGCTCATTTTCTCTCCTTTGCCTTTGAGGATACTGCCCTATTACAAGGCAGAGTTTACAGTCTGACCTAAAAATCCAATTGAAATCAAGGTCTCATGGGCTCGAATAATATTTTAAAAGCTCTCTGAAGGAACTTAGCTGTCTTAAACAGATGAGGACAAGAGGGCATTTCATCCCATGTTATTACTGTGAGACCATTGCGGAGACAGGCCTGTGATATACCTTGATGAGGTATTTGAAGCAACTTTCAAGTATTTGGCTAGAGAAGTAGTCATTGTCTGTGAAGATTAGATTTGCAGTTTGTTTTATGGAATGTGATTTACTGGGCTTATAAATCAGCTTGCTGATCAGATGGCCATAGTTCTTTGAATCAGATTTTTGGAACAAACAAGAAACTACGATGACAATATTAATAAATAAAAAATCTAGAAAACTTTTCTTGCACTCAGATGTGTACAGTATTTCTATTAGTACAGAAGTATTCAGCATCTGTACAGTATTAGTAGTAATTGAAGTGTGTTCTACATGTAAATGACTGCAGACGTTTTAATGTCAGCTTTAGCTAAGATGTGCACCTCTATACTTTGGAAATTTGTGTCTCAAGTCCTGCAGTGTGCATGTGGGGATTCAAGAGGACCCTAGTTACCAGCAGAATAGTATTTCTAAGGGCTTTGTGTAATGACTGAGAATAAGATTAATTTCACCTAAGGGAATGGTCTGATGATGATGGAAAGATAACAGTCACCTATGGAAAAAGAATGGATCATGTAATTGACTTGGTTACTGCATGAAGAAAAGATGGTCTTTGGTCTACAGCAAAGATGGACAGATTTTTGGACCTTTTGCAGAATTGTGGAAGAATGGCATCGCCATTAGTGAAGGCATGGTCTCTTGACTGCTGCTAATAGATTAGAGGCAGGTTTTTTTTGTACCAGGGAGGTGGAAATATTTCTTATATTTTTTTCAATTGTAATTAGGAGGTTTGGTCTAGGAGGAAGCTGAAAAGAATTTTCTGAAGAATACTGTTATGTTAAAAAATAAAAAATAAAAAATGAAACAAATGCATACACATGCGCTGTGCTGTGACAAAAGGAACTTCTTGGAGTCCTTCAGGAAACTGCCTTCCTTCCCGTGTGTAAGATTTAGGGGAGGTAGTATACTAACAGTCAATTTGCAATGTGATACATGTATGTTTTTATAGCAAAAGACACCAAATTATGTTGCAGTACATAGCATAGTATGACTTCAATATTTTTTTCTTTTGCAAGTTCAGAAACTAGTTTTTAGTCATAATACATTGAGGTTAATCTGTGGACCTGCTTCTTCCTCATGGGAAGCTCTGATAGTTAGAAATGATGTGAGCAGAGGAGTTTCTGTTCTGTATCATTTGTACTGCCTGAAGTATGTATATTAATGACAACTTGCACCAGAAAAAACTTCACACTCTCAATTTGATATAGTTTCAATGGAGAGTAAAATCTGGGCCCTGCGATTGTTTCTGCTGCTTCCCTAAGGTGTAACTTTTAGAAACAGTAGAACAGGGGTGTGAGAATCTTATAATGATTAAGGTTGGAAAAGACCTCTGAGATCACTGAGGCCAACCACCAACTTGAACCATTATCTCTCATCCTATCAAAAGGACGTGGGTCCTTTTCCTGTTGTGCTATCAGAAGGAGACACAGGTAGCTTCATATTGCTACGTAGGCAAGAAGACGAGAGATGTAGGACTGGGAAGGAATCGTTTTCCCATCACGATGGTAGTGAGAACAAAGTAGGAGTTGAGGCTGGTGACATGTGACACTTGGAGCTGGCTTAGTTAAGGTGCAGTGCGCTTGAGCAAAGCTATAGGAGCAACCATGTCTACCTTCCCTCAGCACCTTAGGATCTTTATGTGCTTAGGGATGCATCCTGATCATTCTTAGCCCTCACCAACTCAATAAGACAGGCTTTCCAGCTTGCTCGTAGCCAACACTTCTTTAGAGGTCAAATATGATGGGATGAGGGTGCGTGGAGGAGTGGAAACAGCATACAGAGCTGCTGGGATAGTTATGAACTGCAAAGTATGCTAAACATAAAGGCTACAGGCAGTTTCTCCAGCATTTATATAAATCACATGGTAAAGGTTTTACTAGGAACTCAAATAGATATTTAAATATCCCCTGGGTTAGGTTTATTCATTTTGTTTTGATTGAAACAATCAGAAAAGCTTGCGAGGCTGTAATTTCAACAGGAGGTTAAAGTGGGTGACTGACCGACTTGTGATCGTATTTACTTTAGACCTTAGTAGAGAGATTACTCATGGGGATCTTATTAGGTTGCATGATTTAAAAAGGGGAAAAAAAAAAGCTCCGGCAACAAATTTTCAATATTCTAACACATCTAGTAGCTGCATAATATTGCATCTAGATGGATGATAGTTTAATTTAACATTTAGTCATACACATGGGCTTACTTAGAGACAAACAATTGCTTACTCCCAGCGGATTATGGGCATTAATATCAAAATGATAACACAAGCATTGGAGCTGTGCTCAAACAGAGAGCTGGAGGATACAAAGGAGCCTGATTCTCATAGGAGCTGATTTATTTGGTTGATCTTGCTGTAACTTTGCCTTCTTGAAAGAAAAGAGAGGCTGTAACAGCTGTATCGCCTGTGCCTGTAGGTGAAACCAAAGACTCCAGCTAGGCTCCTGCAGAAATCTCTAATGAGATTCGTGCAGTACACCTTGTCCTTGAGTTAAACTAACAAGCTGTGGTCTGCATTCAAAAACCTGGATTTTAATTATTCCTCATCTTTCACCCTATTCTCCATGACCTCTCTCTCTTCATCCACTGAGTCTGACTCTTTCCAGGGCTCCCCTTTCATATTTTAAAGAGTCACAGGCAAGTGCATGGACCTGCTAGCGATAGGTGTGCATGCACACAACACACACTGACAGTAAATGATGGCTTACTGTCTCAGAATGTGCACGTAATGAGGCACCATCATCATAATTTAACCGTGTAGTTCTGCTTAGTGGCAATATAGAGAAATTATTAATTAACCAATTTCATAATAGAATATACAGAGGCGATCTAGTAGCCTAAAGGAGGATGAGAGTGCTGTAATTTGCCACTATCGGATGAATTATATTATGAAAATGAGCTTCAAGGAATGAGGAGGAAAAATACAGCTATAATGGTTTTGAGTTGTTTTCTATTTGCTGGTTTTTCTGATTTGCTAATGACTTTTGTATGTCCATCCTAAGGTCATTTGTGATGTGTCCCATGCTGAGAATTATGACCAGCAGCAAGAAATGAGAAATTAATTTGTTTTAAATGATACTGCACATTATCAAGAGAGAGACTGCTTTTTCAGCCACCAGAATGATTCCTAATGACAAGCTTAATCCCTCTATCAGACACAGATGCGCTGAGTGCCATGCAGTTCTGAGAATGGGCTACTGCGTGCGTGCGAGGGCAAAACGCAAATTAAAAATACCACAAATCCAGATTCCTGTCTAACCTTTCTGTTTTAGTTTTGAATATCAGTGTGTGTTAGGATACAGCTGTGTGCTATATTCAGCCACAGATAAAGTGGGTGCAGTTCAAGTTGACTCCCAGGGAGCTACTCATTTATATTGATGTATTCTTTGCTTGCTAGCTTGAGCTTGTTTAGGAGTCTGGTGCAACACCTGTAAAAAGCAGAAGGAAGGATTTCTGCTTGGGTGATGTCAGAAGGACCAGGTGCAGCCCTATTTTTTAGTTCTGAGGAACTACTTCTGTACCGAAGCACATACTTGGTTCCCTTACTGAATCACTGTCATCAAAGAGTAGAAAATGAATGTGTTTGTTTTCATGAATCGTTACTAATTCACTGTTGCACTGGATCAGTTGAAATTGCTATGACAAATTTCAACAAACTTCAACATTCTTGTGATTTAAGAAGCTGGGATTAACCTGCTCTTAGAAGGGCAATGCACAAAATAATATTGTGGGAGAGCAAATGTTGGCATGCTATTTTTAGTCATTGCTTCACTTTGGATGTACTGCTTGAGCCTTCCTTTCCATTAATTGACCTATTTTTGTAGTGAAACGTGGAGTCTTCACTCATCTGTGTGATGGAATGGAGAAGGGCTGTGGCTTCAGGAGCTGTTCTTTTAGCTTGGTGTGTATAGCTTTGTGCCAGAACTTCCTTCATTAGGTGGACTCTGCTTAGGGTGGCTGGACCTCACTCTCTGATACATGATCTCCGTCTACAAATTCTTGCTCTTCTTTCAGGAGTCCTTAGATGTAGTCCTATTGAATGTGCTATTCAGATGCAGATTTAGGTGAATCAGCTCTGAGGTTGGGAGAGACCTCAGAGGACCATCAGGTTCTAACTCCCTTGCCACAGGCAGGGCTGCCAACTTCTAGATCAAGTACTGGATCAGATTGCCCAGGGTTCCATTAAACATGGCCTTAAACACCCCCAGGGACAGTGCATCCACAGCATCTCTGGGCAGCCTGTGCCACTATCTCACCACTCCCTCAGCAAAAAACCTTCTAATGTCATCTAATCTAAATCTCCCCTCCTTTAGTTTAAAATATTCCCCCTTGTACTGCAGTAAGTCTTGAAAATTCTGTTCATCTTGGAAGGAAAAGCTGCAGATGGGTGAATTCAGATGAATGTTGCTGCACTCCCATGAAGTTATTTTTCTAATCCTTTGTCTTGAATTTCATACAGTATAAACAAAAAGCTATTGATGTTAAAGTGGACCAAGATTTTGTGAGTGAAGCTCCCGATGCAATTCCTTCATTCATACCGAGAGGGGGCACATAAAAGGAAAGAATGAAAGCACCTAAGCAATGGATTCAGAAAAGTTGATATAAATAACCTTTGTGGAGCACTGTGAGAAATTGCGATGTTTTTAAGAGCTTTGCTTTTGCACTGATGTTTCTTAAAGGTCTAATTGAGTCAGTGCCTTAAAGTGAAGCGTTATGATAGAGTAAAACCCAACCAGATGACTTGATGAGAATTTTCATCAAATATGAGGGAGACATTTGGCCAAAGAGGACATCACTGAAAGCAGTATGAAGATTGCAGTTAGAGGAACTGTTTTTCAGCTAACTTATGAGAGGATGGAGTGGGATGACCCATTACACTTGGAGTGAAAATTGTCGTCTTTTCTGGATAATGATTCTGAATGTTCTGTCAAGGACAGTTGGCATTTCCTGGCCAAGGTGATAGGCTCTTAGATACTTCTGGGAAGTGTAAGGATTAAGGGGATTTCACGAAGGATTTTGATTTTTGTCCTGTTTGAAAGTTTCTTTCAAGCTGTGTGATGTGTAGTATTCTAAAATGAAGACAAAACAGAAGCATCCCAAATTGCAGGTGATGCAACTAGGGACTCTAAAGCCTCTTATTCCTTTTAGACGCTTGCTCACCAATAGGGGCAATATAAGATTAAGTGCTTCCCTTCACTAATTTCTATAGCTCAGAGGCAGATGAGTCTCATCTGCCCTCTTAATGTGCATGACTTTCAGGGAGGAGGCTGTAAGTGTGGCATGAACTAGGTTGGAGATTAAGCCTTTCAGTTCTGTCCTAAGGATCTGTTGAGATAAAAAAACCAAAGCAGGAAATGTTCCTTTGAGAGTGGTCAAAATAAACAGAATGAGATGGGAGGGCTGCTCAGAAAGATTTTTCAATAGAAAATGTGTCTCTGTTGGAAGTTTCTGATGATATTTCCAAGTTGTTTCAGGAAATGGAAGAAGATGGAATGTGTTATATAGCAGATGTCACTGTCAACAAAGTAATTGATGGGCATTAATGTCTCTTATCCTGTTGCCATTTTTTCAGTGGTAGCCCCTTCCTGATGCCTGGAAGAATGCTTATTTGTGGGGGAAAAAAAGAAAAAGAAAAAAAAATAGTTCATTGCATTCAACTACTGATTTGCATCAATGTTTATTCTGCACTGCTGTATGGATTTATGAAAATACTTTAATTTCAGTGTGTAAAATGCAAACGGCATATTTCATGGAAAGTTTTGTGGCTGCTTTTTTTCAAATGGAGCAGACTTTTTCCTAGAACATCTTAATCTCTAGAATATTTTTCTCCCCCATATTTTATCCAACTTTGGCTTTGAAATCTGTAAGAGATAAGGTAGTTATCAATTGGAGTGTTCTAAATCCTTCATGTTGATTGCGTGATAGTTGCACACAGTTGATGGCATAATAGTAGTAATTATTCATGAATAATTATGGGCAGCTTAATGGAAGTTACAGTGAGTCTGTTACCAAACACAATTTGTGTATTTTGGGAGGTGAGCAGATAGTAGGAAATCGTGTTTGATTGCTTTCATATTTAAAAAGTGCTGGATAGACACTGCCAGGCTGTTACCGGACTAGATAGATCTGTGATCTACACCTAGGAGTATGCTGTTTTGAAGCAGGATAGTGACCTCTTTGCAGGCTTGTGAACTCCTAGGTGACTGTTGTTTTAACGCTACTGTTTTTATTAAGATGTCCAAGTGTTTTCATCATTGCAGCTTACCTGAACTGCTTTTGGTTCCAGCTCCATGGTTTTTCATGAAATTGGAAATAATGGTGTACTACAGAGACCTTACTGTTCCTGTACAACACATGAACACAAGCAATGAAGAAAATGCACTAATGGTGTCTAAGCCTGTCCCAAGTATTTTGTATGCTGACTGCCTCAACTTACTGCAGTATGTCCTTGCCAGGGCATTTGTGATGGATTCAGGAATGCCTGCCCTACATAGAATTATAGAATCATAGAATAGCCTGGGTTGGAAGGGACCTCAAGGATCATCAAGCTCCAACTCCCCCCTTGCTGCCGACAGGGCCACCAACCTCCACATTCAATACCAGACCAGGCTGCCCAGGGCCCCATCCAACTTGGTCTTGAACACCTCCAGGGATGAGGCATCCACAACCTCTCTGGGCAGCCTGTTCCAGCATCTCACCACTCTCATAGTAAAGAACTTCCCCCCTGCCTGGCAGTACAGGTACCTCTGGCTTAAGGGATAACTTAAGGATCCCAGCTGTTGTTGAAATTATTATTCCAAACTGCAAAGTGGCCAGTTCTTTGGTGTTCCTAAAAGTGTATCCAGCAGTATACTTTTTAGAGAACTGGACTATCTGTTTGTACAGATGTCTGAGAGTGGGCTTACTACATTTTTGTGCTTTGAGTTTTGAATATCTTCAATGGAATCAGATGCTTCTTTGTTTCCATGAGTGTGTAGAGAAATTGAGATGGGCCACAATAGCTTATCAGACTCATATTGTTTATTTATTGTAAACCACAGCTGTCTGTTGAGTACTGGCTCGTGACTGACAAACAAATGAGTTTATCCTTCATCTATTTGAAAGTGATACTGAAAATCTCTGCATCCTGGATTTCAATTTTTGTGTCCTTCTTTGTCATTTTCCCAATGAAAATTACCCCCGCACTGATCTCAATGTTAATGTATTCCTGCTTACATTTGACTTCTGAATATGTTATGGCTAATTATCATTACACAGGATGAGAGATCAGAGCCCTGACTGAGGTGCTTGGTATGGGAACAAAAGGAGGCCAACTCTGCTTCTTGGCATGGGGCCCAAAAATTGTGACTGAGCATCTTGGAGCTGGTGGAGTCTGGGGAGGCAAGGGGGGCTTCTTGGCTGTTTTTTGTCTTTTCATTCTATTATTTTTTATGAACTGGGGGAGGGGCCAGGATGAGGCTAAAATTTCCCCTTGAACATGATGTCAATATGTTGGCATGTCTCCTTTTATTAAGATGCCATCCAACTGATAACAAGTCCTGCTGTGTTTTACCAACATAAAAAATTAGACTGGAGACCAGGGAGCGGCAGGTGGCTTTTGGCACCAAGAAATAATCACACTTGATGTGGAAAGTAAAGTAAAAGGAGCCATCTGTTCACTGCAGGAGGACGTGAAAAATCACATTAACATATTGTCACTAACATCATGAAATACACAGTTAATAATAAATTTAGTTATCATGGCAAGCTGCATTGGATGCTTCCTCAGAAAAAGTGTGGTGTGGAAGATGTGCTTGCTCACATCTTCATACTGAGATATGTACTTTTTGTGTGGAAGTCAGAACCCCATCATTTGTCTCTGCTTGTGTGAGCAGATAAGTGTCATCTCCTCGGGGAGCGTGAATGGCTTTAGAGTCCCTCTTTTGCCTTTGCCCTTTAATCTGCTGTTTCTATCCATCCTTCTTTCCTTAGTGCCAGGAAAGCATATTAAGGTACTGAAAGATGTGCTCAGAAGGAAGGAGAATGAAAAGCCTGGAAAAATGGAGGATTCTTGAAGCAGGTATTTCCATCAGGGGCTGGAGGTCAGCTCTGATGACTGCTGAAGTATCTGTGAAGCTTTCTTTTTACTTGAATTAGCATTGAGTTAGCATGGTAGTGCCAAAGTCATTTCTGCTGCATGCTCTTTCATTTTGGTCACAGCTGCATTTAACGTCTGTTTCATTAGAGAGGCATGGAGCTTGCATGCCCATTAAGTCAGAAAATTGTGAAGCTTGTCTTTCCCTTTCCCTATACCAAAGTCAGTCAACTTATGCCCAACTGCAGCATGCTGACCTAACAGATGTGAGAGGCACAGAATTGGCCAAATTCTGTGTTAGAACCAATTCAAGTCAAAGAAAATGAAGATCTGAAACTAGGTGCAACAAGGAAGCCCTCTTATTTGTAAGAGCCTCACTAAAAGCTTACTTTATAGTGTCCTTCTACTCTGTGCATGATTTGTCAAATTTGTATGCCGTGTGTTTGAGTTTCAAGTGGATCACATTGAAAAGTTCTGGTTTTTTTTTTTAAATCCTCTCTGCAGAAACTCCACAAAATTTGAGCATGAAGGTGGTTTGATCTCTCTTGTGTATTGTTTATAATAAAAGACGATTTTACAAGGGGCCTCTCCAACCCACGTCACTTCTCTTTTCAGATTGTAATGAGAATTGAGAATGTATACAATTGTAACAGTTATCAGTGATAGCCTTACAGTGTATAAGTGAAGAAAAAAGACGAAATTAATGACACTGGGTCATAAATCAGGGATGTTTTAAGTGCTCTTTAGCTACTCTAGTGAGATTTGTACATAGAAGATTAAAGAACCTGGCAGAATCTTTTTCTTCTTGGAGAAGTCCTTGTAGCTCAATGGAGGCTTCTCAGAGGAGACAGGATCATTTTAGATATGTATTAAGCTTTTTTTTCCTCATGATTTATTCACATGGCTTTATTGTCATCAGTAAAACAAACAAAAAAGACAATCAGACTAATTTCACTGTAGGATTTTTTTGCAAACATTAGAAATGAGTTATTTCTCACATGTAACCCATATCGCCAAGTAATTATGCAGATGCTTCCACACAGGACACTATAGCCAAAAAAGTAGTGTTTTGTATGAAAGGAAAGAAAATACTCCTCTAACTTTACATTTTAGAACTATCCGTGTGACAGAATTAGGGCAATGGTTTATATGCATCTCTGTATGATTCCTCTTCACTATCTTGGGCTAGCTGTTGTTTTTTTTTTTTTTTTTTTTTTTTTGCTTAAAAATAAAAAGAGGGGGGGAGCCTCAAGAAAGTTGACTTTGTTGTCTCCTGTCCACTCCACAAGATTTCACCTAACAGTATACCCAGCAATTCACAAATAAAGATTTTTGTGATGCTATGTTATTTCCTCCCTTTGGAAATGTGCTTCATATTGTAGTGGAGATCTTTAGTAGCATTTGAAAAAATATCCACAGTATCTCTGTGTAGCTAATCCAGAGTGCCTGTGCTGTGAGGGAGGCAAGAAATACTTGATCAGGAGTACTCAGAGCTGTTTCATGGGGCTTTCCATCTTGCAGAGGTTGTAGATCTGCAAGTAATTGATCTAAGAAGTAGATGTAACCTTTTCCTTGCTGCCTTTTGTGATGATTATTCCAGCTGTTTTTGAATCACCTGGTTTGCCCAAAGTTTTAAGACAGGATGCTGGATTAGCTGAACACCTTTTGACACAGCCTTTCTACTTTCCTTTAATGCTCCCCTTGCAGTGTTGTCAAGAGGCCTGTAGCTTTGCTTTCTGCACAAGGTTTCGCAAGTTCTAGTAGACACATCCTCACAACCTCCCATGAAGTGGGATGTGCTGATACGCTCATTTAAAAAGATGAAGATGGAAGCCTGGAAAGAACAAGCAACACCCATGTGCAGGCAGTCTGGGGCAGAAACAAGTATTGAATATAATTAATGTCAATCAGCCTGGCCTTATGGAAAATAGGTCTTGTCAAATGAACTTGATATCTTTTGTGATGAGATTATGAGTTTAGCTGATAGAGTTCTCTAGGTACTGAATGGTATTTTGATTAAGGAACTGAAAGGATGCAAAATCATCACACAACACATGATTAAATTGAATAAGAATTTGCTAACTGAAGTCTTAAAATGCAACCAGGGCATTGCTGAGCAGGTATGATTCTAATGATTTCCTACAGGAATAGCTTTTTAGTCCTGCACTGTTACACTTCATTATTCTGTTAGTGACATAGAGGAAAATACACTGTGGCTCTTAGTGATGACATGAAGACGTCTGAGGCATTCAGCACAGTAGAGGGCTGCTTGCTGATACAGAGCCATATGGATTTCATAATGGGAAGAAAGAAACTGGGGTCACAGTGACAAAACACCCAGATAGGAGCAATGCTACAGCTACAGACGTGATCATAGTCCTTGAAAGACATTAAGAAATGCATAGGCAAAAGGTTGTATTCTGTGTCCAAATAGCCTTGTGACTGTCTTTTTTTTTTTTTTTTGTTAAGAAAGTGTGTGGTTCTGGAGCCAGCTGTTGTAGCAGTCCCAGGAAATAATAGTACAACTATTTTAAAGACTGAAAAGTTGAGAGAGGTCTTTCCCAGAAAAGGTTGACATAGACTTCATTGAAGCTAAAGAGGGAAAAAAACAGGGGAGTGCTGAGTAGTAGCAAGGAGAACTGGGACTTAGGTAATACAAACCTCTTCAGTAAAGATAGATAAGTTTGCTGTGAGGAGATTGTATAGCAAGAGACTGTTTGGAAGTGGAAGCTGAAGGTGAAACAATTTTATATTTTTAGGTGCAAGTTTTCAAGTTAGAAGGAAGGCTCAATTTGTCATTGCTTGAGATCTTCATAAGAAAGCAACCAAGGGATGTTTTCAGTAGGGGAAGAAATAGCCAGCAACTAGATTTCATTGTCTGATCTAATAAGTAATCTATGTTGTGGCCCTACTTTAAGGCCATTCTTCCTCTTGAAAGCTCCAGAGTAGGCAACCTTACTTTGTGGAGAAAGTGAATTGCTTGGACTAAAATAAAATCAGCCAAAGAGCAGAATGTTTGTCCACTGACAGTTCAGTTTGCAAATAAAATATTACTTGTGGGGAAAAAGCTGTGTATATGAACAGATTTTCTTGTGTGTGTTCTGACAAGCCTTTCTAGTTCGAGTTAGTTCATTTTGTACACGATGGACTTCTCTGCAGCTGTGGCAATGGGAGGCAGATGGGCTGTATAGTCAGCCTGAGGGGACAGGAGCACAGCTTCAGAACTTCCCAGTACTCCCAGCCCTCTGCCATTCATCACAGAGCCTAAGGGACCCACGGAAACTAAAAGCACTTGGTGAGCACCAAGCTATCTTAATGAGTGGCCAGTGAAAGGGCAGTGCCCAACTTCCCAGGGAGAGAAGGGACATTGTCAAAATGTGGGGGTGGCATTTTGACATACACTCAGGGAACACTGCAGTGCTCACTGTAGTACCTGTGAACAACTGTGCTATGTGATGGATGCCAGTCTTCTATTCCCTTGGTCGCTGGTAGTCTTCCTCCACTTGTCTTTATCTTTTTATACCTACAGACATCCTTCTGCCTGCAAGGGAGTGCAGAGGTGTCCCATCTGTTTAGCAGCAGGTAGGAAACTAACTCCTTCCAGCTGATAGAAACTCAGAAAAAGTGATTTGTGGCTCTTGTGATGAATGTAAGCCGCAAGTTCCATTCACTGCAGTGTGTGGGGATCAGGTTATTGGCTGCATTGGGAAGCTTAGAGAAACCCAACTACATGTGAAGAAACAAAACAGGAAAAAAAAAAACACCTTAACCCCTTTTTGAGGTTTCAGTAAGACAGTTTTAAGACTTTGCTTCAGTTGGAATGCTGCAGAATGTTGTGAATGACTATCATGAATGACTAAGGATATTAATGCATAGTTGCATTCACAGTTACAGGAGTTCTGTATGTTTTAGAGGCAGAGGATGTTTCTATTTCTCTTCAAAATACTGCAGTAGCAGAAACTGAACCCTTTGAAGAAGAACTTCGGAACTCCACTGAATTGGAGTTCTGAAGAAGCACTGTCATACGCATCCCCATCACGTTTATACACGTTTAGATCCTGGTACTAGTAAGAGGAGTGTGCTATTTATTGTATGCTCTCGTTATATAACTGACTGAGGCATGGTCCATACTATTTTGATGTGTCTGTGTAATAGCAATCCCCATATAACACAGCAGGAGACTGGGGAGATAAATACCTTTGAGGTCCAATCTTGCATTTCATTCAGTATTGTAGCGTGCTCAAAGTGGTACTAAAGATTGGCAGAACATCTGGCAGGAGCAGGTGGTGGTTTACCTTTCAATATGTTATATAAATGATGATTTAGTTAAGCCTGTGAATAATAACAGTAATAATAAAAACGTTCTCACTTATATTCACGTTTGCTGTAAAGGAGCTTTCTGAGATGAGTTATTCACTCTTGCCTGCCTGAAACTCAGCCTGTGCTCCTTCTCTACTGATCTGCTGTCTGCTCATATACGGAGAGCAGGAATTTGTACCCATGCTCAGACAGTAGAAAGGAGACTTATTTACTGCCCATTGCATAGTTGCTATCAGAACAGACAAGGTTTGTGCTGACCATCTGCTTTCCTAACCCTTGTTTCTCAAATAAAACATGATACAGCATCACTAATAAGTTAAGGCATAGAAATCATGGAAACATTAAGGTTGGAAAAGAGCTCTAAGATCATCAAGTCCAACCTCTACCCATCCCCACCGTGCCTATTGACCATGACCCTCAGTGCCACATCTCCACAGTTCTTGAACACCTTCAGGGATGGTGACTGCACCACCTCCATGGCAGCCTGTGCTATTGCACCACTACTATTTCTGAGAAGAACTTTTTCCTAATATCCAATCTGAACCTCCCCTGGTGCAAATTAAGGCCAATATGTCTTGTCTTCATCCACACAGAATGTCTTGTGCCTCAGGTAGCAAGTTAGACTGATCTAGCTCCTACCAACATCTGATGTGAAAATTTGTAGCTCATCGGATCTTTTGGAAGTGGAGCTTTTCAAAGTTTCTCTCTGACAGAAGCTTCTAGATCAGGAACAGGAGCAGCAACTTCCTTTGTTTCTGTGCCACACATTTTGTCCCACCAGTTCGGCAGACCATCATTAATTTTATTGGCATAAAAAATGTGACTGCTTAGTTTGAACAGCATGAAGTGGTAATGAGAATCTGATTAGCACAAGAGATACTATGCTTTCTTATGTTATTTTATTGACTAATGAAATTAGTGGCCATATTTATAGTTGGAAAATTGACTGTAGTTGCAAACACGATGAGAGAGCAGTTAAGCTAGAAAAGATGCATGATAAGACAGAGGGTGATGAATAAGATGCATTTTTCTGTTTGGAAGGACTGAAGGATGTTTATAAATGCCTTCAACATGGTAAGGAGGTATTTCAGTTTTCATTGTTGATGATCCGATTTTTCAGTCTGTATCAGTGTATGGACGTGATCTATCTATATATGGGTTATTCCTGTTTGCTAAGGTTAGTGATTTTGAAACTCAGGCTTGGATGTGGAAAAGGAGAAGCATTGGAAAAACAAAAGCAA
Source organism: Chrysolophus pictus (assembly GCA_037305975.1). Taxonomy (NCBI): domain Eukaryota; kingdom Metazoa; phylum Chordata; class Aves; order Galliformes; family Phasianidae; genus Chrysolophus; species Chrysolophus pictus. The sequence continues at coordinate 46,284,612 of CM074579.1, read as the reverse complement.
TACAGTTGCTCATTCCTCTTTAAAACAATGTCTGTAACTAAGTGTAGCCGTGAAAAGGGTTTTTATTGCACTTCAATGTCCATTTAGAGAAAAAAGAACAGCACCTGTGCACATATATTGGTTTGGTTTGGGAAGTGGATGTGTCTCACGTGCCAGGGGAGCTTTGTTTGGGATGTTTTTGTTAAGCAACAGGGAACTGGGACAGGAGTAAGGAACTGAAATGAAAGATATGCATGCATTTGTTTGAAGCAGTGCTGCCTCCAGAGACAGGTTTTTCCAAAGGTGATAAGTAACAACAACAATGACCGTAGTATCTCTTTGGTGCAGCTCCTGGTGGTGCTTGGGTCCCTGTCATACATCACTAGTGCTTGTACAGACTCAGCCTAGTTTCCAGCTATTTCACTTGACATTGATGTTTCCACCAGAAGTGTGCTATTGCCTTTTGTACATAGCTTTTTTCATCCTATCTTAGGGTATCCTTGGAATCTGTTGAAGCAGGACCACTGTGCTCAAGAGAGTGAGTCTGTGGGAAGAACTAGGTTGGTGTGAGGAGACTTGACTCATGGAACAGCTCTCCTATGGATTTTCCTGTCCTTCTGCAGGACAATAAAATCCTTGCTAAGATTTTTCTAGGGAAAAAAAAACACCACCATATTTTGATAAAATGTAGGTGGTCTGAACTATTAGTTTTCCTGGGTGCTTTCATGGTCATCACAGTGAGAATCCACTCCCACTGAGAGATCTAAGGAAACGGAGATTGTGAAGTATTTACTTTTTGGCACTGCTTCATTACCTGCTCTTTATAATTTATGATGCCATATGGGATGAGGTTGATAACTGCCCGTCTTTATGAACACATTGGTTTCATTTACCTGAAGCAGCCTTTTTAGTTCTGAATGGAATCAGAGATACATTGTTGCCTCATTACAGTCCAATTAAAACACGGTTTTAACCTAACGCTAGGTTGATTATTAATTGTCTGGAAGGCTTTTTTCCTTCTGTGCCCTTAATTAGGATTTCCCATTACAGCCTCATCCAGAAGCAGAGTGCTGAAAACTCTGAGTAATGTTATGCAGTGGATAGATGGGTCTAGAGCTGTGCTACTGTAGTGCGGATGCTCTCTTGTTCACCTTACAGCATGACAGCAAGACTGTGGCCATTACAGAGGTGTAGTTTCTTATCTTGTACCTTCTACTAAATGTCTTTGAGGTTTTAGCTTACCGTGTAATAGGTGTTTGCTTCCTGATAAAGTGAGGCAGGATTTTAGAGGCTACCATAAAACAAAGAATGAACAACTGCTAAGTTGTAGGCAGGCACTGATTTACTTGAGTGAGGAAATGAGTTCCTGCTGATCAGCATCAGTCAGGGGTAGACAGTCTCCTCCTTACACCTGCCAGCAGACTGTGGGTGCTCTGAAAAACGACGGATTGGAATTTTTTTTGGTGGCAAAGCTACACTTGTAGTTAATGAATCTTTTAAGGAGGGTGGTCTGAGAGGGAATTGTTAAGATGACTATTATTGTCTTCAGTGGTACAGTGATAACAGGATAGGAAAGTGGCCATTATTATGTGTTCTTCTATTTTTCTTCTTTTTGTAATTCAGTTGCTGTGAAGGAAGCTGATCAGAAAGGACTTGAGTGGGAAATGTCATTAAGTGGAATTACATATGGTAAAATATAATCTATCAGTTGGCAGGTATGGAACTGCACAGATTAGGTTGCAAAGGTATTGCTTAGGGCCAAAAGTTTCCCAGCTGGGTTTTGTTAGAAGAGGGAAAGGCTTTTTCTCACATCCTGCACAGTAGGAAACCTTCTGCCTCACAGCTCTCTGGTGATTTATTTTAGATGTTTAGCCAAGGACTTAAATGGGTTAGACTAGCACCTTCAGGGAAGTTGCTCTTTATAATTTAACTTTCAGAGAGCAGGTTACAGTGCTCTCAAACAGTTGTGTCAAAGACCCAGCAAAAATTAATGGCTCAGAACTAATGGCAAGCTTTCCAGGATGTTGCTCTGATTTATTGAGTGGTGCTAAGCTCCAGCATCCTTGTGTGGAGAGCACTTGTCTTCATATAAGGGGGCTAATATTACCTCAAGCTGTTGTCAGTTGACTTGGTGAAATTGCTTAGATGCTGCTCTCGGTGTAGATAGCTGGTGGTGATTACCCTTAAGTATTCAAAGAGCAGAAACCCTGGGGAAAGGCTGATTAGCTGCCCAGGAGGATGGTGTTCCAGCCATGTAAACAAACTCCTGAAGTCTCCTGGCCATAATGAGGACCAGGCCTCGGTGACAAAGCCCCTTCAGCTCTGTGCTGCTGCATTGAAGTTGAGCAATTTGCAAGGGGAAAGTGATTGGAGTCAGTCCTTGTGATGCACGTAATCCACTAATCACCACTCAGAGACTTCTGGTGCTCGGAAACAGCAGGAGGGAATTGGCTTTTATGAGCTGAAGGAGACACTGGCATATGTTGTTGAGAAGAGGGGGAGGAGGGACTACTTAAATATTTATAGATTAAGGGTACATTGGGATCCCTTCTGTCTTTTGTATGCCCGGTTCCCTGACTTCCTCTTGGGGATAGCAAGACAGAAACACTCCTGAACCCACCTGTGTTTTTCCTCAGGAGCATGCAGTCAAATCCTCGTGTCTTCTGGCTTCTGTGCTTGCACTAGTGGGTGTGAAGCCATGGCAAAATGGGTCCTATTGCCATTCACGTCACTGGGTTGTCTCAGACTTCCTCACCAAGCCCTAATTGCAGAAGAGTAAGGTCATCGCAGACTAGAAATGGTCCGAGAGGTGAGGTTAGAAGTTGAATAATCTCAAAAGCCAAATATCGTTAGGTAGATCCCAGCTTGCAGAAAGTGGTCTATGGCACTGTCCTTCAGCGGTTCCTTTATATAAGAGGAATGACTTTCACTTTGTATGCTGTTCCAGAGAAGCAGCTGACTGTGGACAAAATGCTTTTCGTACTGAGTGCTCTGCTCAGTCATATGTACAGAACCTGTGAAAGAGATGGGAAGGACTGGGATAAAAGTTGAGCACTCTGCATCATCCTGTCAATTCAGAGCTGCTCATTGTGATGGTAGCAATAGGACAACAGTGCCCCATACAGGTACAGGAGGCTGGAGGATATCCCGCTTTTGGGATGCTCTGGTGAGTGAATTTCTCCAAAGGACAGGTATCTTTCTTAAGTGCTACTCACTAATAGTGATACTAATGGTAATAGTAGCTATGAATACTTCTTACTGTCATACACAACTTCTCATCACCACTCCTGCAGTTTGGAATGGAGGATGCGAGCATCAGGCTACCAGTTGTACACAGCAGAGCAAAGTGAGGCACAGGAGACAAAGAGATTCATTCAGAGCTACTCAGCATGCTGGTGGCACAGCCAAGATCTGGACCTCTGTGTTCAGAGCCCACATACAGGTTGGGAGTGTGTTGGCCACGTTTTGTGCTGTGTGGGAATATTCTGTTCTAATAGTGCTGAAACCACAGCACCCGTGAGGCTTTCAGTGAGGTATGATTGCAATTTGAAGTAAGGGAGATTAAAGTTCATGTATGTCCTCTAATACCTTCCCTTTGTGATCCAGCTGTTTTTATCTACTGTTTTACACTTAGTAAAAAGTTTTAATGTGGTATGAGCACGGAGATATGGCACAGAGGGACATGATTGAGTGGGAATGAAGGTAATAGGTTAATGATTGCACTGGATGATCTTACAGGTCTTTTTCCAACCTGAATGATTCTATTACCTATGAGTTAGTTAGCCCCAACTCTGTTCTTTCTTTGTTGGAAAGGGTGCACGACTGTCTTCCATCCTATTCAGATTAACAGCTCTTGTAAGATATATTAAAACTTGTACTTAGATAAATCACATATTAAATGGTCTAATATTCGATATTAAAATTGCATTAATCAGTGCTAATTATTTAAAGCAGTAATGAAGATCAGCCCCTGGAATTGGGTAGAAAGTTCAACAGTCCTTGAAAGTCACTTGGAGCCTGCCCGAGTGCTCCCAGACAGCTCAGCCCGTGTGCTGGTGGATCTTCTGCATAAAGCAAAACAAACTCTGTGATGCGTGCTCTGGAAATGTCCCAGTAGCTCAATACTACTGCACTCTCCCTGAAACTAGTAGCCACTGCACTTCTTTTATTTTGCCAATGGTGTCACTGCTGCACCGCAAGATTTGTGGTTTCCTGAAGACTTGGAGGAATAGCAGTCAGAACGGTGCTTGGTACTGAAAGGGTTGGATGAAGGGAGTGACAAGCTGTGCTCCCCCTTAAAACAAAGTTTGGGGATAACACAAGCATCCTTTCTGTCCACTGTCCCGCTGTACCTCTCCCTTGTCAGTGTCCCAGGGGCTGCTGGCCTCCAGGGGTCGTGCTGGCTCTTGCCCACAACACCAGGAAAATGGAAGTTTTGTCATCTGGGCTGATGTGGGGATTCCCTGGGGTTCCAGCGACTGCTTTGAGGTTGGATGTGGTGGATGTATTTGCAACAGCAGATATGACAAACATGGAGCTTGCACCGGTAGGCACAATAGGAATAGGAAGGAATTCAAGGACGCTTTCAGATTGTTGTAACTTACCTATAAATTTCAAGGGCTCAGTAGCTGAAGAAAAGAAAGATATGGACGTCCCTTGTCCCAGTTTGCAAGTGCTAACTTCCTACTTAGATGGAAGCTGCTCCTCTGTTTTTTTACTATGGTCTGTTTTATTTTTATTTATTTTTATTATTTTTTAAAATTTTATTTATTTATTTATTAATTTTTAGTCAGGGATACTGTGTTTCCCCTGACAAAGAAATGACAGCGTTTATCAGCAGCAGATGTGCCTGCTTTGGCTGAATTGCCAACACATGCATTTCATCTTTTCCCAAAGTGTCAGGCTGTAGTTTCCACAGTAGGATGGCACCCTGTTGTGAGACCTTCAGCTGAGGAGAAAACGCAAATCTACTCTTGTTGTTAAGAGGGGAAAGGGGAAATCCTGTAAACTAATTAGCTCATTTGGCTCAGATGTCATTCCTGATCAAACCACTTAATGCTGCTTTCAGCAGCAGATCAGATGTCTTTTGCATGAAATACTACTCAGCAAGACCAGGTGCCTGGAGCTTTGGTCCCTGACTAGCAGTGACCTTAAAGGGACTGGTAAGCAAAGAGCGTTAGCTTTTATTTGCCCTTATATATTGACATACATCTACCTGTAATTTGTAGAAAAATCAAGATGTTTGTAGAATTAATGGACACTGACATTTGACTTGTATTATGATGACAGAAGAGGGTGTGGTTTGAAAAGGACAAGGTTCAGTTTTCTTTTTACCAACCAGTATGATTATTAGTTAATATTTCTCCCTACACTGTTATTTCACTATTAATCCAATGTCAGAAAAAAAAGGTGAAGGGAATAGGGGAAAGTAAAGTCGTAAATGAAGAAAGTGCTTCCTTGATCCTTTTGAAGATGGTATATTTCTGTTCAGGTACTTCTGTGGATTGCAATGAATTTGACAGTGCTTTGCTTACAAAGCTCACCTGGGATGTATGTCCACGTGCAGCTCTACAAAGAATAGATAGGAACAAAGTATAAGGAATCATGCGGAGATGATTTTAGTGGAACGATGGTGAAGAGAAGAACTGCTGACCACATTTTAGAGCTTAACCTGCATACAGCATTCCCACATCCTTATGGGATGTGGGCTTCTGGGACAACAACAGGCAATCAGCAGAAGAGAGAAGGCCTGGCTGAAGGCAGAATGATGACTGTGGAAATGGGTCAAAATCTGGGCAGCTGGTTTTTGTGCTTGAGTGCCCCTAAGCTTTCCCAAAGCTTTTTTGGAAACCTGAGTAAACAAATACCAAATCTTCCCATTGAAAGGGAAACACATGTGTAAATGAAGCTTGCTGTCATTTAATCCTGCAAGTTCCATCAGAGCTGTGGTCTGACAGCAGATGTAGTGGGTCATACACGAGAGAAAAGAGGGACAAATTGTTTTACCTGGTGTAAATGTGGCATCTTCATACTGAAGTCAGTGGTTTTTGCTAATTTATATCAACTCAAAATATAGTCCAGATGGTCTTGATGAGAGAAATATCATAAGCCTGCTTTTCTATTGCGTTGCACTTTATGTAATGATTTCACACCTGTGAAAATTGGTACGAGATCAAAATGGAGATTCATACAGATGTAGATGCACAAAAAGTGCAAAGCACTTGAGAGCGAAGCCCATCTACTTTTTCCAAAGATAGCTACGCAGTAGAAAAATTTATTCCTGGGGTGTCTGACTTGGAGCGTGAATTCATACTGCTGTGTGTTCTTTCTGTTCACGCTTGTAGGTTATTACAGTGAAAGCATCTTGCATACAAAAGGGGAAAATGAGTTATAGTGGGAATAACATCAACAGGAGAGCATAAGCGGGAGTACACAGACACAGTGAGCGCTTGAGTGACAAACTTGGTGAGTTCTGTTGGATGTTCTCATGTCAGTTCCCACACAGGAAAATGTTTGTATAATGTGTGTCTTCATAGGCATCAGTGGGTGTAGTTACGGAGGTAGCTTTTGACAGGTGTGCCTCAATAACTTGTCAAAAGTCAGTGGGAATTATTTGGTTTTATTCTGTTCAGAGTTCTCTGAAAGATGAATACAATTCCTATAACTCTTGTTTGATTCAAATCATGGGACTAGAAGAGGGATGTAACTTTGGTTGGCCCAATCCCCCCCATCCTACCCTCAAAGTGAAATACCTCTTCATAATTCTGCTAAAGTTGTGAGAATTAAATTAATACCATCAACTGAGGATATGGCTCACTATAGTAGAGGGAATCACTTTTCTCTTAATTTGATGATTGAGACATCACTGTGCTGGGAGGTGAGAAGTCACTTTGCTCTGAGGGCAGGTCAGGGATGTTGGCTGTGTCTGCGTGGAGCTATGCTTGCCAGAGATCTAACTTGGAAATAACTGATAGCGGGCAGTACGTCTTGAAGCAGAAATAACTGTATCAGTTGTCAGATACCTGAGAAGCATTTCTTGGAACTGTTGCTATCAGCAAGCTTGATATAGTACAGCTTGACTGTGTGGACAGGATATGCTATCAACCAAAAGATTTAACCTCTGGCAATTACTGGGCAGTGTTTTCTTTAAAAAATAAATAAATAAATTAGCAGGGAGCTTTGCATCTCAATATTTTAGCAGTCAAGCATAATGGAGTAAGAAAGGTGTCAGGATGCATTTTATCTAATGCAGCAGGATGCTGTAGGCAAGGCTGTTTGAAATTTGTTGAAAAGCAGGTGACAGCCACCCATAGAAAGAGTCTCACTTCCTTGGAGTGTGTGATGCTGTGCTGCTATTAATTTCATAAGCTCTGCTTACGAGTGGGGAAATGAATGATATGCAGTGCTGCTATACAAAGCTGCCTTGGCCTAAGAAGTTCCTAGGCTATTTAAACATATTCTGTGTAATCCACTTAATTGCATGTGTAAGCTTGTCAGGAGAACTTGAGCAAAAGCAAACCCATAATGTGCTCAGAGAAGTGGCGGGGGGAACAGCTGCAGCACTCTGTGCTGATTTGGTGTTGAGAGGCAGCTTTAATTCCAAGTTGCTGGCTGGAGCAGTTGCTGCAGAATCTTAATATAGAATGGGTCAGGTGAGGCTGACAGCAGGTGAAGCAGAGCTGGAATGCTGAGCTGTAGGCTGGGGAGCATGTGAGATGAAACAACAGCCAGCATCCCTTTTAGTGCTGGAGGTCACATTCAGACATCCACCTGTGGGACCAGTCCTGCGTCTTTGGTGAACTGGGCATAGTGAAGATAAGCTCCTAATTCATATTAGATTTCCCAGGGCCTTGAGAACCCAGTTATCTTAAAATATCGTGTATTGCCAGCTGTACAGAGCATTTGACTGGCTGCATACAAAAGGTGTTTCTGCAAATTTTCAGCTTTTACAAAGTTGGAATTGTTTTTTTCCTTACTATGAAAGTTTTTACTCATATGCATGAAAGGCCAATGTTGCACTGCATAGGCAAAGCTACGGATATCAGTAGAGGGAAGGTCACATACCGTAAATACGTAATGTATGTGTTATATCTTATTATAGTATGTTGGGCCGGTGTATGTAATTGGGGACGTGGTTGTGTAGCAGCAGGAAATGCATGCTGTCATAACAGCGGAAGTTGTAAATGCTGTTCCTTCTCATTTATAGCCCAGAACCTCCCAAGGTTCAAACCTCTTGGCTCTGGAGAGCATTTTATATGTGATGAAGACTTCATTGTGAATGCCATCTGATAGGCCAGCTGAGAAACATGCAGGAAGAGAAGCCGTATGTTCCTTGTCATCACGTTGGGGATACTGACTGAGGGCTGACATACTTCAGCAGGTGACTGCTGCGTCTGTTTCACCTGTGCCACAGAAGAAAATGCTAGGAATTGAAGGGTTTTCGTTATCCACACAGTATAACTTTCTGTGGGCAAACAGGACAGAAAAAGAGATATTTTTTCAAAGAACCGTGATGATTTTCTTTTAAAAATGTAAAACTCTCCCTTGGAGTTGCTCCTTAGTTCAGATTTTGAAATCATAGAATCATTAAGCTCGGAGCAGTTAACTCAGATCATCTAGTCCAACCACAAACTCATCCCCACCATGCCCACTAACCATGTCCCTCAGTGCCATATCTCCACAGCTCTTGAAAACCTTTATTCAAATTCTTTATTGAAGTCCTTTATTCAAATTCTGGAAGCAGGATCAAGTTAAAATGTTAAAAAAAATACAGCTATGAAGGAAGATGGGTGGCTTGATCGCGTCATGTCTGGTCATGCGTGTAACCTTCTTGTTTTCTGTCATCCAAACCCCATCTTAGGAAAGGCTGACTACTTTATTGACTGTATTGGCCAAGTATCCTCAAAGAGACTGGGAGTTTTCAGGTAGTGGTGTCTCTTCCAATTGACAAACAGCATTATCCAAGCAGAAAGAAGAGATGAATTTGTAGTCTATAATACATCAGAGGCTTATAAAACTTCTTAATCTATTCAGGTATCAGAAACTAGCTCTGGGGTGGATTTCTGAGATGTGCATCTTCACTGTCAACTACATCAATTCCTTCATGTCACTGCAGCTGTCTAGACAAACCGGAGACTCAATTCCTAAACTGGTTAGCCTGTGAAGTGGATGAGCAACACGCTTATACCTTCAGCTTCTTCTTCACTTCCTTTCTGCTGTCTGGATGTGCAGTGGCAAGTTTCCCACCCTCTTCATCTCTTACGTTTTTGGTGCAAGTGAAAAGCTACTGAAAAGCTGAGACCTCGCCCAAGCACATGTTGAGATGTGGAACAATCTGTGGGCTGTGAAATATTTGTCACTGAAAGCTGCTGGTAAGGAAATGAACCCCAAACACTGCATTTGAAATAGGGCTAGGGGATGCCCATCATCTTGCAATATTTTTCTACTGCATCTGTCCTCTGGTCAGGAGAAAATTCCTTGTCTTCTAGGAAAGTGACATTTTTTCCTGTGGATTACATCCTCATGTGTCTCATTCTCTCTGTGTGGGAGACCATGCTGAGACCCAAGCAGATGTGTATGGAAATGCTTTCCTTCAAGTGCCTTGGGACTGACATACAGCTGTCACTCTCTGGTGTGAATAACAGGAAATTTAATTTGTTGGGTGGAAAGAGTTAAATGAACTTTAACTGAAAACCTCTATCTCTCCCTCTCAGGGTAGAAAATAGCCAAGGGCAACAGCGGATGACTAATGTGTAGAATATTGCAATTAGTATAGCAAGGTACTTACAGGGATCAAATTAAAAAATTCATTAACGTACGCACTTAATTAAGAAACACTTTTCGGTTTACATGATAAATTATGACACCTATTAAATCTTCTAGTACAAGCTGTAATGGCTTCTTTGCTCCTGGGCAGAGAACTATTGCCTTTGAGGTCCTTTGAACCTCCCCAAGGACCGGCAGCGTCAGTTACAAGTGTGTTAAAAACAATGCTTTTTTTTTTCCTGCGAGGAACAAACCCTGCTTTACTGGGAACTAATTTAAAGTTAAGCAAGCAGCCTGAGGATTAGGAGACCTGTCAAACTGCAAACACAATGGATGGTGAAACAAACAAGAAACGACCTTGAGAATAACTGAAGAGTGAAGTTAGCACAATGCTGGGTTGCCACGAGGCAGCAGGATGCTTCTGATGGGACTCCATCTGCACATGTCCCCGGTGGCTTCGGTCGGATGCCACCCAGCCAGCCTGGCACAAATGCAGCATTGGGAACCTTGGAAAAGGGATTTTGCAGGGCTGAGCCATTGGTTCCAACTTTTCCTTTCTTGTTGAGGTGTGTTTCAGGTGCTGTGATCTGGTGGTGCAGCATGCAATCAGACTCTAGTTCTGCTGCAGCAGTAATGTGAGTTATTTAGAGGGGAATCTGATGATTGTGACTGTTCTTCTATTGAAAAAATAGATCAAAGATGCAGTTTATTAAGTTCCTGCCGTTGAAGTTTAGAAAGAAAAGAATAACAATCTAGATCCAACTGATGAAAACGCTTTAGCTTTATTTTGGTTTTCTTATTGGAAAGGAAGTAGTTTTGAACAGTAGTCTGGCCTACCTGTTTCCAGTGGATTGCTTAAAGAGCATTCTGACCTTTAGGAGAAAGCTTTTCCACTTCTCTTTCTTTAAAAAAAAAAAAAAAAAAAAAAAAAAAAAAAAAAAAAAAAGCTCATCAGTGGCTGTGTGAATCTGCCAGGAGTTGTAATTTGGATTAATCTACATCAAAAAGAGAATTCTCTGTCAGTTCCAAGAAGTAAGGGCCAGGTGAGCAACATGGGCTAAGCTCAGCACATAGGATGGTACCCAGCATTCTGTAGGACCCTTTCAGAATGATGATTTGGGATAAATGGAGATGCTTCTCATGCTCTTTCTTAGTGAGTTATTTCAAAATCTGCCAGATACCTGGAGTTGTTCCCTGATTTTTCTTTCCCAGCACATCTGGCCTATAATACACTCCCTTGTCTTCTGAGAGTGGCTGATTTGACAAAGTGCTGTGCCTCACCAGGAGCTTCTGCAGCCAAGTGACTTCAGAACATGCCCCAAATGTGGAATTACAGTCTTGCACAAGCAAAAGTGGTCTTGAATTCTTCAGAAAGTCTGAACCTGGGTTGTGCTGCCAAAACCTCTGCAGTTTTGAATCATGTTGATGAAATACATGCAGCTCATTAAATACAGCAACTCTAACTACTCTGAAGATTTACTGTTCATTAACAAATATTTGAATGAACTGTAGATGAGAATAACCCTGTGAGAAGCAAGATGTCTTCCATGTCACATGTACATAAATGCAGCTCAAAATCCAGATTTTGCATATCCATCACTGCCTTCTAGTTTGTACAACCGTGCACTGTTTGTACCTGGTTGGAAAACATGCACCTGCATCTATTCCTAGAAGCCTGCGTAGCACTTGGTGAGTTCGGTGCAAATGTTTGATATTCTCTCCGACATCCTTGATGTGATGACCTTGGCAAGTTGCTAGCTGATGGTAGGTTTTTTCCCTTGCATCTCCCATCTGGCTCCACTGGAACTGACCTGGAACAGCTTTGGGGAGGGATAGGTCTGTGCTATGCAAGCCATGGGACAGAGAAATGCAGCACTCATCCACTGTGTTCATTATCTTCTTTGCCTGGTCAGAATTCTGTTAACTGCTTCTGCCTGCAGAGGTCTAGTCTTTCAGTTAATTACATGGAAGGCAAGTAATATCTAGCATCCACACTATTTTATCGACACTGACAGGCCTGCATAAATAAATAAAAATCTTATTTTATACGATGAAATATCGTGTTGCTTTTTAATAAATCAATAACTGGAGGTGACACTGGAAAAGGGTCTTTAAAATGATATTTGAGGTGAAGTGGAAGGCACTAGATTATCCTTATTAGTGATTTTTCTTCGCAGATTGTTTGGTTTGAAGTAGGTTCTGTGATGAGTTCTCCAGAGCAGTCCATACTGGCTGCTAATGACTGCTTTTGTCAACACTTATTGTGTTATATGTCTCTTATGGTCTGTGAGATGCCCTACCTTTTGTTAGAACTGGTACTCAAATCACTAGTAAATGTGTATCCTATTTCAACTAAATGTACCTTTCTGTTTGAGAAAGAACACTTGTTTTGAGTTGAAAAGTATTTCAGAAATCTAGCTTAAATTCTGTGCTCTTAAAGGATTCATTTTGCTGAGCAACGTTACTTTCAGTAGTGTTTGTTCAGGGCTCTAGTACTAAGTCAGTGCATGAGTCCTGGATCAGAACGTTCTTTCAGAATGCCTGCAGCTGTAAGGCTGAGGTAAGACCTAGTTGTAAGCTGAAGACCAGTAGAGCACAATGAACCGGAAGCTGTCTGTACATCCACTTCCTTTTTTCCCTGTAGCTGGAGACCTTCCCTCTATGGTTTGTATGAACTTCCTTGACCAGACCTACAATGTTGGCTTTCATAGGAAGTGGCACAAGTGTTTGCAAGGAAGTTCTCGCAATTATGTCGTGTCACTCTGAGAAGGTGTGCTGGTTGTGTGGAGACATATGCTTGACTAAGCTTAGCTTGGCTTAAACATAAAGATTGATTTGTTACACCGTAGTGCAAATATATGTTTATGATACCTTTTCTTCTACAAGAGATATTCTGAAAGTAACGCCTTCTATTTCATTATTTGGCTCAAGACATCAGAGGTAGATGTTGGTGTTATGGCAGTAGAGGCTGAATCTTTCCACCACCTTTTACATTTTTGTTGCTGTGTGACAGATTGCAGCAGAGGGACAGTCTGACAGAAAGGTGTCTGACATGGCAGGGTGCATGAAGGCCAAGGGTGTGTCACTGAATTCCTCTATGTGGGAAAAATGCAGCCCATTGAAATTTGTTCACACTTGCTGAAAGTTTATGGGGACCAAACAGTGTGGATGTGAGCACAGTGAGGCAGTGTGGTGTGCTTCAGCAATTATGACAGCAGCATGAAAGACAAGTCACATTCTGGACAGCCGTGCACAGCTATTGCATCACAAAATAATGAGTGGCTTGATTGGCTCATCCGCACAAATTGGCAGGTTGTAACCAGGGAACTGTGTGCAGAGCTGAATATGAGCCTCACTGCATTGGAAAAAATGGCGGCAACACTGGAATATCACAAAGTTTGCAGCATGAGGGCCCCATGAATGCTCACACAGGAACAGAAAACATTGTACACAAGTTTGTCAGGACCTATTGAACAAATATGAGGCTGAAGGTGACAGTTTCCTGTATCACATAATTGCTGGTGACAAGATGTGGCATCACCTCTATGGGATGGAGTCAAAATGGCAGTCCATGGAGTACTGATGTGAATTCTCCTATTGAAGAAAATGTTCAAGACACAACCCTTAGTGGGTAAAGCAATATGCGCTGTCTTCTGGGATAGAAGGAACCTGAACAAACCATGAACTCTGACTGCTACATTGTAATGCTGACTAAGCTGAAGGTTCAAACTTCTTGAGTCAGGCCAGAGAAGAAAAGAACCTTTGTCTTGCAGCACATTAACAATAGGTCCTATACCAGTTAGAAGATCATGAAGCACATTTCAAGTCTTGGTTGTGCTGTCCTGCCACACGCACTGTACAGTCCTGATTTGGCACCTTCTGACTTCCATCTATTTGAATCGATGTTGCATGGGTGTTTTCCTAGCAAAGACACTATTAGAGCAGCTGTGAAACAATAGGTCACCTCTACTGGTGCAGATATTTACATGCGCAGCATACAGGCTCTTGTTCATCACTGATGAAAATGCATAGCTAAAGGTGGTGGCTACATTGAAAGGCGGTGTTTTGTAGCTGAGAATTTGCTCTATCAAATAGTATTACTGTGCTCTTTGTATCTGTTATAGTTTCCATGGGAATAAATGGAAAGCATTACTTTTGGGCTGACCTACAGAATCAACACCAGTGTGTATTTAACAGGCTCTGGTACTAAACTTGTACCCAGTGGGGGAAATTTGCTATTAATTTCACTTGATGACCTATTTGCAGGTGCATTTTTCTATCAGAAGCATTCATTGGGTATCCATCCCTGTGGTTCTGAGCCAGAGGTAGTGCCTGTTCAAAGAGTTAATGTCGTTATTCGTGTTGGCAATCTCTGCCATCATGAATGTTCGTAGGCCATGCTAACGTGCGAGAAGACTCTGCGTGTAACAGGATGAAACAAAAATTAATATTTTTTAAAATAAAACTGTTGTTCTAAAGACATATAGAACTATGAGTTTAGAGCCTTATTTTTGTGGGGGTGAAATTCTGCTGTCACTTCCTATTGAAAACCAAAAGTTTTCTGGGCATATTAAACTAGCTCCTCCAAAACAGAGGAAACCAAGAATTCCTTTTGAAGCATTGCTCAAGCATAGTGATGATACTGCATTTTTATTTTTATTTTTTTTGTAGTATGTTTTACTATGGATTTGTTCGTGTCCCCAGCTTGCTGTGACAACCCTTGGAAATGTGCCCAATACTACAACATACCAGGACTCAGCTTTCTGAGTTCCTGCTGATGCTGGTGACCCTGTTCTGTGTTGACTGCGGCTCTAGGTGTGCTGATGGTGACCATCTAGCCAGAACATTCTCAGCCGTACTTCTGTAACATCACATGCAAAATCAGCAAGCATTCTCTGTAAACGCCTAGACGGTTGGAAATTGTTTGTCTTGCTTTCAGCATTCTAATCTTCGTAGGATTTCTCTTTTTGTCCTCCTTCATCCTGTAGGCACTGGCATTGAATACTGATGAGGAAATACTTGGTTTAATGCCAGCTAGTCAATTTTGGTTAATTAATTGGAATGGTGATTGGCAAAAACCCAGCCCAAATTTTTGAAGGTAATTTATAGCGTAGGTAATCGTTTACTTGTGGATAATTATCTCTACCTGTAGGTAGCAGAAGGTAATGGTTATTGAGATCCAGATGCATCACTAACAAATGCCATTTTAGAAAATTACAAATACTTAGGCTGAGTTATCGGTTTAATTATTGAGGATGCGACTTGAACTGTACAGTAAAAACACCCTTTCCTGTTATTTGATTCCCTGCTCCTGAAGCCTAGGTGAACAGAAGTAAGAAATAATTTATTGTTATTGGGAAGTCAGTGTTACTGTCCCTATGTGCTAACACAGGCACACTAGATGTCTGGGATGTCATCATTCACTGAAGATAGACCAGCAACAAATTGCTGCTTTGGTAAAGCAACTGTGTAGAATTTGGATTGACAAGAGTTCTTTGGGATAAGTGAGTCAGTCAGTATTTGCTAAAGCAGGTGGCAGCCTTGGGAGATGCCTTACTCTCTATT
The DNA here is from genome assembly GCA_037305975.1 of Chrysolophus pictus. NCBI lineage: Eukaryota > Metazoa > Chordata > Aves > Galliformes > Phasianidae > Chrysolophus > Chrysolophus pictus. The sequence goes on along the minus strand of CM074579.1, from coordinate 46,269,303 downwards.
GGTTACAAGCTCATCTTGCAGTGGGGATAAATAGGGTATCTTCTTGTGTATCGATTTTTGCTGGAGCATCAGTCCAGGCAGAGGTTCCTGCAGTGCTTGTGAACAAAGTAATGGTGTTCCTGAGAGTCATGTCACCTTCTTGACTCTTCTCAACGTCTGCTGCTCTAGGAATGGAATTGAGGTCTGTAAGGATCAGTCGTCCATTCTAAATGGCAATGCTGTGTCGTCTTTTACACTGTACTTACATTGTACTAGGAGTACATGTATGTTATCTCAGACTTTGGCATTATCAGAAGATTCCTGTTGATCTGTTTGAGCATTTGAACTCTCTCTTGATGATATAAAATACCAGAGTTTTGAACAAAAGAGCAATGTATCCCAGTGTATATTCAACAGTGACAGATATTTGAGAGGAAGACCAACAAATTGATGGGCTTCTAGACAGCCGTTCCCTTTTCCCATTAATGGGCTGGACTCATTTTCTCATTCACTTAGAACTGTTTATTTTGCACATGGAATCTGCTGAAGTTTCCGTCTTTTTATTCCTTCTTCCAGTGCAAACTGTAAAAAACAAAAGCAAAGCCCCTGACATCATCTTGCTGCAGCAGTGGAGCGATTGGTTTTTTTTCCTTGTGAAATACTTTGTAAGTACATGGTGTTACTTCCAAAAGGGAACAGGCTGGAGACATGCCTTGGAATAAGAAGCAGGTCTGCATGCTGTCATTCTAATTTTGCATTAGTGACAATATGAAATTCAGCTCTGCCCCTCAAGAAGGGAGCAGAGGCTTTTCCAAAATGATGATGAGAAGAAAAAAAAAAAAAAGCCTGAAGTTTTGCCTAGCAACAAAGCAATATCTTGTTTCTTAACACCACATATTTCAAGTCCTTTTCATTTTGGGGCATGCTGACTTCCCAGTTTTGCCTTTAGATCAGCATGGGGCTTCTGATTGCACTTGGGGCAAGTCAGAAGAGCTGATTTAATACCACAAAATCTTCTGCTCAAATCGGTTCGTACACTTGGCACAGTTTGATTTGTTTGTTAAAAAAGCCTACCAACCAGCAAGTAGCATATATAAGAAAGCTGATGGTTCGAGTGGATTGCATATGGCCCAGGAGAGGCAAGTAGAATAGGAAACATATGTTTGGCACCCACAGGTACCGCAGAATCAAGCGAGTGTGAATTGCTAAAACGTAGTTTACATAATATGGTCAATAATATGCAGCAGATGGAGTCTGAGTGTATCGCTTAAATCATGAAATCTCTGAACACTGTAAGGGATTGCACAACAGCAAACTTTAACTTTGAAGGTAAATTGATGAATGATTTCTATTTACTCGAGCAGGTGGGAACAAAGCTAACTGAATTAGGCTGTTTTTTTTTTTTTTTTTTTTAAACTTTGGATGGACAGTAGTGATGCCTACTAATTTGCATCAAATTGTTCATGTTGGGATTTGAGCAAGAAAAAATCTTGTCGGGTGGTATGTGAGATCCAGAATTCCCCTTGTGCTGCCTTTAGAATGAAGTTGTTGCATTATTTTTTTCAGCAAAAATTGTCTGTGTACATAGTCTTGCAGCAAGGGAAGGGAATTCTTCTGTCCCTTTGCCTCATTTTTGTTGTCTGAAAGGACTTGAAGGCCACAGTGTGGGAATCTCAGGTGTGTTCTTATGCCTGTGTGGTCAGGAGTCCATAAGAAATTCAACAAGGAGACTGCGAGTTTAACTCAGTACTAACTAACGTCTCAGCAGAGATGAAAGTTGGCACATATATAGTCTTTGCTTGCATCTTTTGTTGTTACATACTTTGCCAAAATTCAGTTTGGCTATTTTCATTTTATGCAAGTGTGAAAAATGTTATCTGTTTAAGTTGCTTCTTTGCACTTCTATGAATAAAAAATGGCTTTAATTAAATTAAGAAAGAGTTTTGACAAGTGATTTGTCTATAATATGTACTTATGGTTTGTGGCATTTCAAAGAATAAATAACCAAGATGTTGAGGCTTAAACATTGGCTGCTGCACATGTTCTGTCAATTCCTTCGTTGAGAGGAAAACGTTTCTTTGAGCGTAGATTCAGGTTCAGATCCTGTAGTTCTGCATATTCAGATTTCGCACCACCTTTGGAGGTATGGGAGGATGTACTGGAGGGGGAGCTTCAGCCTGTCATTGATGTGAATGAGCTGAACTGGAAACAGCCCAGAATGTCTCAGGGGAGGTTTTGAAGGCAAGCAAAAGCAAGGCTTCATTTTCAGCTCTACAGACAGGCAGGAGGATCAGAAGCAGCAGGAATTGAGTTAAATCTATGCACAGAGGAAACCAGATAAGCTGCAGCAGGTTAGAGAGAATTGAGACTTGGAAGAGGCTCTGCTCCACTACCAGCTGCAGGAGGGGAGAAGTACAAGCAATTTATTTTGGGTAAAAACTTGTCTTCCAAATATTTACTTCTGTAAAACTGCTAAAGGAAGAATGCCACTCTGAGGGCGATCTTGCACGTCCGTTTGAAAATCTCTAGCTGGGAAATAATTTTACAGGCCATCTCAAATGACAAGGAAGAGAAGCCTTTGCTGCTTGTGGTTGCACCCTGGCTGGTGGGCATGGTGAGGCTTGTGTTCTCCTGCCTGTAGCATGCTGTTTCATAGATAGTAATGTGTGCAGGCTGACGGGTGGCTGGGGCTATTGAGGGTGTGGACAGGCAGCAAAAAATGGATGTCTAGTCAGCCTCTGCTGGTTAGGATCTTCTCTTGTAGAAGTTCTCTTGACTGCATGCAGCTGTACCAAGGTTTTGCAAAGCAGGAAACAGTTAATGAGCAGCCAGGGAGGAGGAGATGTTGGGATGTTCACTAGCACTGCTCTGATTTATAGCATCAACCTGTGCAGTCAGAGCTGCAGTCCCTGGAGGAGGAGATGTGGGCTTTGGAGACCTGCAATTCACAGAACGGGAGCTGGTGCAGAAGGCTGATGAGAGCAGTGCTTGGAGTGTGCCTAAGAATTGAGCCCAAGGTGGTACAAACTGAGGGCTGTTCCAGCTTTGCTGAGCTTTGGGTTTGTTTTAAAAATACAACCCACCAGTAGCAAGAAGCATCCCAGAATGAACCTATCAGCTCACCCCAGCCTATTGTTTTAGTGGCTGCCTTGAAATCAGAGGCACTGGCACCCCTGCTGCTTAATATGTCTTTCTGTCACTGTAAGTGCCTTCAGAAAGCCACAGCTATGGGTGGAGAGGCAGGTGACACACTATTAGCAGTGACACGTTGCTTCTGAAGAGCTGAGGCAGTGTCACATTAAACAGAGTGCAAGCTGAGGGCTGCCTCTGCTCTTTGCTAGCAGGGAACTTTCCGAGCTTGCTCTGAGAGTGGCTGTGCTTTGTTCTGCAAGTCAGCTGCACTCTGTCTCGTTGGTACGGCTTACCTTTTTCTTGCTTTTCCTTTTATTCTCGCTGACTCTTTGACACTCACCACCTCCCTGCCAGCCTGGTGAGGCTGATCAAGCTGTTCAAACAACTGGAAGACATCAGAAGTTAAACACTCATTATTTTAATTTGATGCTAATCATGTGTTAATGAGACTAATCCTTGCAATGATTCAGGTAATTTGCTTAATGGCTGCCCAGAGTACAGATTACAGCAATCAGTCACGTCTGATAAGATGTCTGTTGTGGAGGAGGTTGTCAGGTGAATGAGGTGGGAGAAGACTGAGGAGTAAGGTCTGATCTCATGCAAGTCAGGAGTCCTCGACTATTTACAGGAGGAGGGAAGAAAGTCTTGCTGCACAACCTTGTGCTTCCCAGAGAGGTTCCTTTCTTCCATTAGCCAAGATAAAGAAGTTGAAATAGGGATGCTTGGGGTTCTGTCAGCTCTGGAGGTCAGATATTCTCCTACCTTGAGAAGGGAGTAACGTGTGGCCCACATGAGTGGGGCTTGTGCTTTGTGATGTTTGGATCGTGACAGAGTCTTCATTTATTCTTGAAATCTGGATCTGGTATAATCTGATAGATACGAGTTCTCATCTCTAGACTTTATGAAATAGAATCATTAAGGTTTGGAAAAGACCACTAAGATCATCTAGTCCAACCGTCAACCCATCACCACCGTGCCTACTAAATGATGGGCATAATACTGCTGGGATTATTGTCTGATCATGCACTAGCTGGAGCCCTCTGCTTCCAGTTGTCTTCCCGGTCCTCTGCTTTGATTTCTCAGTTCTCTTCAAGAATAGAAGCAGAGCTGCTGGGCTGAGTCAATAGCGTTTTAGTCTTCATTGCAGATGTTCTTATGAGTAGTCTATATACTCCCAGTAAGACCTGTAAGCTGTTCAGAATAAAGGCAAAATCATTTAGGCATTTAGTTCATAATGAATGCTATGCAGCGTATATCTTAAACATTAATAAAATAGACACACATAGCTGATTATTTAGAGAGAGAGAAGAATATCCAGCAATGATAGCAAAAGGGAAAATATAGAAGGCTTTTATACGTAGGTCACTACAACTTATGTGTTACTTAAATGTAAATTTTTGAGTACACTGCACAAAACAGTAGGATGAATATTTTGGTATTTGAAAGCATGTTAACATTTTATTATTGGTTTCAGAAAAACACTGAGAATTGCAGAATTTCCTCAGAAAAGCAGAGTTGATCAAAAGAGCATTTGTGGAGCTTCGGACAGAACGCATGAGTTCTCACTAGGGGATCTGCACTACATTCCTGACTGGCCTGCTGCCTTCTCCAAGGTGAGTTTACCTTACTGTTGTGTTCTCAGGTGTTTCTCCAGCTCTTTATATCTACTGCTTCTGTAGTTTAAATATTGTGCAGTACAGAAACCTGTGTTTACACATGGAGCAGGCTATGAGGGCAAGACATCAAAGGGCTTCTGTCTGCCAAAGCTACTTGGGAGAAAAAAATCCCCACAAAGCGCATAATATTTTACTTGACTGTGGGCAAATCACATAAGGAGGGTAAGTCTTTTCCTTATTTCTACAGATGAGGAAGGAAGATGTGAGTTCAATCATGAAGAGTAGGTAGGGAATAAACTCAGACTTATAGACCTTAATTATAAGGCTCAGTCTTGATTATCTTCATGGTGTATCATGCAAACTGGAAATGAAGGATGCTTCTGTTTGCAGTGGAACTTGAGATATCCCCAGGAAGCTGTACTGTACCCTGAATGTATTCCAACAGATCTTAGTAAGAAGGGGAAAAACAGTTTAGTCAGCAACTAAAATAGCATCTCAGTGGGGAAAGGAAAGCAGTATTTTATTACCCTGCTAAACACCTAGTGCACTGTCAGCCCCCCCAGAGGCTTGGATCGAGCTGTTAAAAATACAGTGAGCAGACGTGCAAATCACAAAGGATGGGAATTCCTCAGCACTACAGGAGTGCCAGCAAGGGATGTTTGGCTTCAGTTTCCCACACTGAGATGTAGACTGAGATGTAGGTAAATGAACCGGGGTTTAGGATTCTTGGAAGGGGAAAAAAAACAAAAAAGAGGGTGTAGTGGCTTTCTTAAACTTGGAAACACACTGATGATTCTCCCATCTCCAAATTCAGGAATTAGAAAATATTTTCCGGTTTTCTTCATTATATATGGCAGCAGGTGTTATTTCTTGTTAAATGATGTTTTGATTCAACTGTTTGTATGTGGCAAAATATGTTTGGATTTAATCAATTTGCATCTTCATTTAAGACCGAAATTGTTATAGGCTTTAAGGGGCTGACATTGTCCTAAAACACTCATTTAATAAATTAGAGTAAACAGATGTTATTTTTTTCCCCATTAGAACATTTCAGCTTTTCTAGTTGCATAGAGATAATAATTATCTCTCTCACATTGATTAAAATGCACAGTATTAATGTCTTACTCTGTCTGGTTTCAATTGCATTATTTCTCAGTGGGTTTTATTAAGTACTGCAGAGTTAAGTTATGATTAACTTTGCTATTCCAATCCCACAGCGTAAGCACATATTTGGTGCTACTATGCTGTGCTTGCTTGAAAAAGTGAGTGTTTTCCTTCTACAGTGTCTGCTAGACAACATCTAGGCAAATATTAGGAGACATTTCTAATTAATTGATGTTGTAAGTTGTTCATTAATTGAAATTTGCATTAAACTTAAGGAATTCAAGGAAATGTCAGTTCAGAGGTACTATGACAATAAACACAAATTAAGGTCATGGGAAGAGATGTTGTCTGGACAGGATCTTGTTATTCGTATGTCAGTCTATGGACCGAGAGTTGACTCCAACCATGAGTGTTTTCTTCCTTTTTCTGCTGAACTTTAAATAAATAAAAAATAAATAAAAATTTACCTGGCTGTTGTGACTGATGAAAGTGTCTTTTATAAATGCCATTGAAGAACATCAGCACTGATGCTCAGAAAAGCATATGGTCTATATGTACAGTTTGTGATCAAGTGGGTGGTAGTCCCTGCTTGAATATTTTATTTCTTGTGGTGGTTAGTCTTACGTGGTCATTCTGTGATCACTTTACTTGTTGATTCAGGCTGGATATTAGGAAATACTACTTCTCTGAAAGAGTGGTCAGGCACTGGAATGGGCTGCCCAGGGAGGTGGTGGAGTCACCGACCCTGGAGGTGTTCAAGGAACGTTTGGATTTTGTGTTGAGGGATATAGTTTAGCAAGAACCATGGGTGATAGGTGGATGGTTGGACTGGATGATCTTATAGGTCTTTTCCAACCTTAGTGATTCTGTGATTCTGTGATTTTGCCATTATTAGTGAGCACTTCAGGCTTATCAATCATTTCCCAGACTTTAAGTTATTTGAGAGCATCAGTTGTTTATAATGTATGTTTTAACAGCATGATTTTTTTTATGATTTTAATTAATATTGAGCTTTAAGTCTAAAATTGCATGGCAAATCATTATGGAGAGCTATTACTTTGAACATTGCTGTTGAAGACTTGTTAAATACTGTAATTTTGTCTTCTTTATTACTAAATTCATTTTAACAGTCTTGGAGCTGCAATTCAGTTGCAATACTTCTGCATTGGCAGAAGTAGCTTCTGGTGTTGTTACACTGCTTCGTGAGCACCAGTTCTTTATTACTCAGTACTTGACGCAGTTGCATGTCTTGCCACAGGATGCTATGGCATAAAATAAAAAGCCAAACAACAAAAAGAGCCTCTCTCTGTAAGTGCTGCTAATTTTGCTAGGTATCTGCAGGTTGCTTTGGGTTTCAGTCTACGTCTTAGTGGTTGAGCCCACTGCTGACTTGCTATTACTGAGCAGAATTTGGAGGGACAAAAATATTTGCCCACAGGAATTCAGCTGAGGGGTTCTACTGTTGCTGTCAACAATTTTTATATTTGAGAAGTATTTGAAGGTTTTATGGTATCTTTTTAGCAGTTGAGAGAGTTGCCTTCTGTAAGATCCCACAGCATTTGTACACTAGTCTTGAATTCATCGTGTGACCATAGGGCTTTTCTATTCTGAAAATGCTGTATTGCTTAGCAATAGTTAGAACTATTAATAACTAGTAAGAGCTAACTGAATTTTGAACTAAGAAGTTGCACTGTGCTTCTTTGACTAAATAGAATCATAGAATCGTTCTGGTGAAAAGACCTCAAAGATCATCAAGCAACCTAACCATACTACCCTAACTCTAACAACCCTCCCCTCAATCATGTCCCTGAGCACCACATCCAAACAGTTTTTAAACACATCCAGGGATGGTGACTCAACCACCTCCCTGGGCAGCCTATTTCAGTGCTTAACAGCCCTTTCTGTAAAGAAGTTCTTCCTGATACCGAACCTAAACTTATCCTGGCACAACTTGTGGCCATTTTCCCTCCTTCTGTCACCTGTCACCAGTGTGATTCCCAGCTGATTCTTGTCTACAAACGCTGACTCTGTGGTCTACCTTAGTGTGAGTGAAGAGCTCTATATATATGTTCAGAAAGCTTTGCATAGTAAGTTGCCCTTCAGAGTGTCAATGTACATTCTTCAATGTATGTTATTTTTAAAAAATCACATGCATATCCAAATAAATATATGTGAATAGATGTGTATTTAAGATAAGCAGTGTATTTGAAAAGAATAACAGGTGTATATTTTGTTTGTAAAATTTTCAGTTGAGTACTGTACATAGACATATGGCTTCTAAAGAGCCAGGTAACCCAGTGTTTTCAGCTTCTATGCACCAAGGTATGTTTCTGCCTCAAGCACTTCTAACAGTAGATATTTTTATGTAGAAAAAAACACGTTAGCTTTTTATTGCAAACTGTAGTTGGAAACCAATAAATTTGTATTTGGGCAGTGTGTGGTAAGCTCAACTTCCTGGCAAAACAGTAACAGGCATTTTAAGTAAATATTCCCCAAATGTGTGAGGAGGAACTCTTTGAAAATGTAGGTGAGGGTGGAAGCAGGTGATCCAAGTAGTAGCTTAGCACCCTGACTTCAGTCTTTTTTTTTGTGTATGCTTGCTTAAGAAATGATCAGTGCTAACTGTCCTCTTTTGTTTCTATGTCAAGATGTGTAAAAAGCAAGAAGGTTGCTGGGCAATACTGCAAGTAGAATCTTTTCACTCTCCCAGAATTTAAAAGTTTGTGACTCCTGTTTTGTCTAGAACAGCCTGAGTTTTCTGGGATTGTTTCTCAATGGAGCATGTGAAAATAAAACCACAAAAAATAATATAGTTTGTCTTCTAATCGATTTTCTACTTACTTGTATTTGGAAAAGCACACATTTGGAGCATTTTTATAATGTCGATGATTATGTATCCCTCTAATTCCCTGTCCATCTGTAGGATAAACGTTTAGGCTGTGTGTAAACTATACCAAGTCTATATCATACATAATGTATGACTGTATATGATAATGTGCCATGAATGTCAAATTTTATTTTATTAAATATAAGCTGCTCTTCCATCTGCGCATTGGAGACCCCATGTATTGTATGCCAAAAAAAAAGCACCATTTCAAAGTATTATATGATTTCACATGGAACTACATGAAATACTTCGGCTTTTCCACTTGCTTAAATGGTTAAAATTCCATCAGTTCTAATTCCTTAGTCGTTGTTCTCTCTTGCTATGTAAGAGCAACGTCAGTATGGCAATTTAGCAGCAATGTAAAATTGGACAAGTTTGCCAGAAACACTGATGGTCACATTCTTGACTGCTCTAACTCTGTTGGCTTCAGGGGTTTAGCAGCACTTTGTGTGAGTAGAGCTTGGTCCTCACTTCCAGCCTTTTTCTCTAGCAATCCAGCTCTCCGGTGTTGACGAGGCCTTCAAATGAGCAAAGAGACAAATGTTTGTCGTAGCTTTTGAAGCTTTGGCAGACAAGCTGCTAGGACCTTTAGTTGGCACCTATGTCTGGTTCCAAAAAAGCCAACCTTGTCACGGCTGCCTTTTTTTTTTTTTTTTTTTTTTTTCAGAGATTTCGCATTGTATGTGTGCCTGTGACTCTATGTCTGGGTGCCTCATGACACTTTGCAATAGATTGACAGAAACCAGAAGCCAGGTTCATCAAAGTCACAGATTTCTGATCCAGAATTACAGTGTCTGATTTGTGCCAGCACAGACCTAGACTGTCCAGATAGACTGAACAGGAGGAAAATATAATGCCAAAAAGGAAGAGGCTGAAATCTAATTAATCAGAAACAAATAAGTCATCCTAATGGCAATGCAGAAGCAGTATCAATTTAATTTGAGAGTACCCTATGTTCTGTAAGGATGACATTGTACAGTAATTCTGCTGCCAGTAACTGCCGTTAGAATTGCTGAATAGTAAGAAACAAATGAGTTACTGCCTCTACTGGTCTGTATTTTGCACGTTTAAATACTGTGGTACTTCAAGCTCAAATTCTGCTTATGACACTTTGTTTCTCCTGTACATACTGGTTTTTGTTCCTTTTTTCCACAGCAGTGAAGTAATTAAGCCTAGGCAGTAGTACATCTGCTCTAGAGTTGGTAGCTGTCATCACCACGGGGAACAACAGTTGGGTTTGCTTTGTTTGGTGAATGGGAGGATGCTTGGAGTGCTAGGAAAGGCATTCAGCTCTCTGGTCTTTGTTTCACCTCAGTAACAAAGTGCTCCTTCCGAAAGGTCACAGAGAAGAGGAAGAGAATGAGGAGAGTTCCTGGTCAGGATTTCAGCCCCACCCTGCAGTTGGAGAAATAGTAAAAATGAGAAGGTGTTGCAGGCCATATTGCTGGGGAGGTGACAGACTTCAGTGACAGCAGTGATCTCTGTTCTGACACCTAATTATCTCTGGGGATTTGGCCCATACCTGCTTTCCCTTACTGAAGCTTCTGACAAAAGAACAGCTAGGGCAGAAGGGGCGTGGGCTGATTCAGTTCAGTAGGTCAGAGTTATGTTGCTTGGCATGAGAAGCATGGTTAGGCTGGGACTCTCCTGCTGTGTTCTCTCTGAATTTGCTGAAATCTTTGTTACAGCTATGCAGAATTGCATTTAAAGAGAGAGCATCCTTCTGAAATAATTTGTACAGTTGTCATTAATGGGCAGGTGGCATAGTGGCCTCAAGCTGTGCCAGGGGAGGTTCAGGTTCGATATTAAGAAGAATTTATTCTCAGAAGGAGTGGTGAGGCACTGAAACAAGCTGCCCAAGGAGGTGGTAGAGTCACCATCCCTGGAGGGGTTCAAGATCCATGGAGATGTGGCACTGAGAGACATGGTAGTGATGTGACACTGAGTGGGCATGGTGGGGATGGGTTGATGATTGGACTAAATGATCTTATAGGTCTTTTTCAATCTTAATAATTCTATGAATCTATAACTTGGACAGTGATTATCAGACACCCAGTTAATGGCAGTGCCTGAGTAATCTCATCTCTTCACTCTCTTTGTGTTAAACTGACAGGCAGGTACTTTCTTGCGCTCAGGACCAACATGAAATGAGGGGCAGTAGTTGCTGGAAGAGCTTGTACTTGAAATGCTTGCAATGGGTGAGATAGGAGAGAGAAGTCCTGGTGCTGGGAGGCTTAGGGATAGAAGTAGTGAGAGAGCTGAGAGCACGTCCTGGTTCAGCATCTGAAATGCTGAGATGCTTTGGATATAATTTGGCATTCAGTTTTCAACAAATATTAGACACTACAGATTAGAAAAAAAAAGAAAAACAAAACAAACAAAAAAAACCCAAGAAACAAAACCACAACCTTAGGAGCAGACATTATGTGCGAGAAAAAATCCTTTCTGTTTCCTTGGTTACAGAAGTACATGAATAAATTATATCAAAAAAGCCCTTGGTATGTTCTGAATGGTCATTTGTGACAACTGTCCCTGTAGTGTTTTATAGTAGAAGGAATGAGCAGAAGCTAATTCTTTCTGAGACTGGCCTGAATCTACTCTGGAAACATACTGTGTTGAGCAGACTGACTCCAGGTGAGTTCTGTTTGAGCTTTGAGGCTCTGATGAATCTGCACTGGGACTTACAACTGACCCTACTGCTGGCATGGGGCTCAGGAGCAGCAGGAGCAGCCACGGGCAGTATTGTCACACCACAAGCATCAATTAAGCTTACTCCTGCTTGTGATGGTCTCCAATTCGGAGGTCAGGTCCAAAGCCTAATTTGGGTCTTTGCCAAACTCACTACTAACTGGTCTTGCAAAGCCCAAGTGTGATGTCAGACATTTTCATATGGAGCTGTTTACCAGAATGAGGCGTCAATCTGAAATGCTTCCTCCCCAGAAATGTTGTTATGTGGACAGTTGTGCTTTTGCTTAAAAATATTTTCTTTCCAATCTAGTTGATGTCATTTTGGAAATTGTTTCAACTAAACAAGCAAGCTATTCTTAGTGTAAAGTACATCCTTCTGGATAGTTATACCATTCGAATTATGTGCTTGTTATGTAAATGTACCAGAGAAGCTCAGTGAGTCTGGCAAGACTCTGGATACATAGGTACTAAATTGCCTTTTGAAGTGGATCTTGGAGTGTTACTCTTTGCTTCTCATATAATTCTCTCTTCTGTCTCCATTCTAAAGACTAGCACTCCAAGTCCAGATCTCATTCCCAACTCAAAATATTCTTTTGAGAAAGAAGACATTATCTCATGTGACACTACAGTAAATTGTCCTGTGGCAGTAGACTTTGCAGTCTTTATTTGTAGGAAAGAAATCAATGGGAAAGAACAGAGTGTATTCAGATGGCAGCAGATCACACTCTTCATAACCACCATGCTGGAGCTGCTTTGTGTTTTAGAGCTTTTCAGAGAGGCAGTGGGGCAACTGTACATGTAGGTATAGCATAATTGATCCCAGCATTCAAGCATCATGTAAGACTTCGAATCAGGGCCTGTTGTCATGTGCAGGTTGAAAATGATCCTTAACCATACATGGATATTTTCAGTAGCTGTGGGGCTACAGCATGCAGGCGAAGATTACTGCTAAGATTGTTCTTTAAAACAAGAAAATTTGAGGATTACTTTGTTAATTTTCACCACTTAAAATTCTCAGTCTTGAAAAGTTAACACAGTTTGGAAGACTTTTTTTTCTTTTTTTTTCTGGCACTTACAAGTTCAGAATGCTTTTGTGCATTCCAAGCAGTCCTGCCCAGATCTACCACCTGTTCTATAATTCTGGGTATAGTCAGGGTATAGTTCTTTTCCATATGGGCAGCGTAATTCCATTAAGTAGCAATCCAGCACTTTTTTTTTAACATTAAACCTCGAGAGTTAATCATCCATCTGTGTGTAATCATTGATTCCATTAAGCCTTATGGCCTTGTCAGATTATCAAACATTTTAAACAGCACTTTTTTCTTTTCTATTTTTTTCTTCTCTTACTCGACAGCAAAAGCATTTGTTAGGGGGCATGATTAGATCGATGTTTTCAAGACATGCTCCAGTCTCATAGACATATATGCTTACCAAATTCAGAAAGATGGAGCTTGCCCACGAAGTGTATGACAAATGACATGCAAGTCATTCAGGTATTTCTTGACAGACAAAGCTGAGATATTTATTTAATGTTTAAAAACAACACAAAACATGAAAACGGAAACAAAACCCAAAATCTTTTTGTTTTCTGAAACAATTGGATGCTTACATGTGTTTTTGGTTAGGACTAGAGGAATTGCGCTAGCTTCACTGCTGCTTCACTGCCTTGAGAACAGACCCAGACCTTGAGACTGATTGATGCAATGAACTTTAATTCTTGTACGAGTGGGGAAAACCTCATTGGATAGATGTGTAAAATTTTTGATGTCAAAATAGAAGGAAAACTGTTCGTTTTTTGTTTGCTTGTTTTTCCCACGTAGGATTTAAAAAATGAAGGAATAATATTCCTGAAACTAAACTAACCATGTTTCTATTAAATTCCTAAGTGTGACTGTAAAACATGACGTAAGCAGAAAACTACAGCTTTATTCTTCTTCAGAAATCCCTGAAATAGGAGTTCCATGTTGGCACCTGGTGAAAGATGAAAAAATCATTTCAGAACTGCTTTGTAAACCTGTAGTAGCCCTAAGCAGAGGGAACAGCCCCCTACTTTTGTTAGTGACAAGTGATTCTTGTTCCTGCCAGGAGTTATCACTTCTTATCTGGAGACTTCATCTCCTGCCTGACATTTTTATTTAGTTGTATTAATCATTAACGTAAGGATGGCAATGCTATGGAGGGAAGAAAGTGATGCTCAGGATGAGTGAGGCAGCCTTCCACCAATTCAGAAAACAAAAAGCTCAGTCAGATATGGTCAACATCATGTAAATTATTTTCAGTGACAAATGCTTGCAACAGAGGTCTAAAATGTTGATGTAAAATGTTACTTGGCAGATGAAAAGTATGAGGCCCTCATCTTGGTAGCTTCGTTGCTGTGTTTTCATACTGATGGGAAGGAAAGGTGCAAACCTCCACTGTGGCTTAAAAGCAAGTTGCAAAATGTTGGCTTAAGGATGTGGTAGGGTGGGAGAGGCTGCACTCAATGCAATACTTAAGTTGGGTTCATGGGGCACCTCTAGGACAGGAATCCAGCTGTACCAGCTCAACCCCAGGTGTCTCCTCTGCCCTATTTGAATCTATTGTGGGTTCTGTACTGCTGAGGTCAATCTGTAGCAGTTGAAATGTCTCCTCAAATCTTCAGATTTGGTCAAGGAGCAGTCAGAGCAGTGCAAAAGTGAGCAGCAGTATGAGCCATGATGATAAGTTGTGGTTGTGGAACTGTGTAATATAACCTCAATCTGTGTTTTTGGTTTTGGTCATTGACTCAAAACTCAGGCAAAAATGAACTGTAAGACAAGGAAGAAGCCTAGAGGCAGTACTGAGGAGAGCTGCAGAGTCTGGAGTTTCAGTTGTTAAGTCTGGTTGCAATACATAGTTTCAGGAGACTCTCGTAATTTTTCTACTGCATTTGCAATTCACTTTGAGGCTCTTTCACCAAAATCCAAACTGAAATCATTGATGATTACAAATAGGGATGAATGAGAATATATATATATATGTATGTATATATATTTGTGTGTGTGCGTGCACGCAGTGCTAAAGAATTCCTTAAGGAATGTGCATAGGTTGGGCCAGTTATATTCCATACACTTGTAATAGCAATATAAACCCTTGATCTGATTCTAAATCTACTGAAACTATTGCCTCTGCATCAACTTCTGCTGGCTTTCTGTCTAGTTCTGCATACCGGAATGTTTGCAGAACTAACCCTAATTCTGCACCCGTCAATAAAAACTCTTTCTTGCTGGCCTGGATTAGATATTCAGCATGCTTATTTCAGATTGTTTCCCTTACAAAAAGTATATAGTTTATCTTGATTTCTGATTAAACTGTTTAATCAAAATCTTTTTCTCTAAATGAACAAAAAAGTTCTTAAGAGTACTTGGGGAAGGGAGCAGCGTGAGAAGAAAAGTGTCCAGAAAATTCTTAGATTGTTGTTGTGAAAGATTTCATGAATTGCCAAATCTATTAAAAGTACCACTTTATTTCCAACGACTGTGATTACTACCGAACCTGATTTAATGATAATAACAAAATTTAAAAATACATAGGGCAGGGGTCCTTGTTTCTTATTTCCTTGTTAATTACACTTTCTTTTCCTGAAAAATATTGGAGTGATAATTAGGCCACACATCATGTGCCGTTGGATAAATAGTATTTACATGTTGAGAAAGGGGGCAGAAGCATTATATCTAATGAAAGGAACCAGAGCCAAATAGTAGAGAGATTTCTGTTTTTCTTACTGAAATCAAATTTATTCACCTCAACTTAGATATCTTACAAAATGCGTTCCTAGAAGCTTGCTTGTGTTCTGCATCTCACTGTATCTGAAGAAATAACACTGTGATTCTGTAATTTGTGAATATTTTGTTAAATCCATTTATGAAGCACTGGCTGTTTTGCAAACAGCATTTTTACCGATAGTCAGAAATGCAAAGTCTCTGTATATTGTACAGATGTAAGCTATTTTTAATGGTGAGCTAAAGTCATTATTGTTATAGCAGATTGACAAGGTGGATTATGGTTTTCATAGAGATGTATATATAATATATGGAAAGATGGTAAGGATTTGTGTTTATTCTGGTGGTAACCCACCACGCAGGAGAGCTGGCACAGCCCAGACTCCCAGTATTTGTTCCATTTCAAACTCTAGAGTCCTGCCCAGTATTTTTTGCTGATGATTTCTGCATGCTTCATTACTTCAGCAAGATGTATTTTGTTTAACTTGGTCACATAATTATTATTATTTTTTTTTAAGTCCATGGAGCACTAGAGAACAGTCTCCTGTCTTTATGTTTCCAGTGTACAAGTTGCTGAATGTTGAGTGGAGTGAAACTGTGTGTGTTTCTTTGAGCCGTGGATCCAACCAGTCCCACTGAGTTTAAGAAGATTTCTCTCTCTGGTGTGGCATGTCTTAGACTCTTTGGTCTTCAACTTGTCAGGTTGGTATCTGGGTAAAAGGAGGAGAAGCGCCATGCATAAGACCATATGAACAAGATCCTAGCAAAGTGATCTAATGTAGTCTGGCAATGGTTGTCATATTAACAGAATCCAGAGCATGAGGTTTTTCTATCTGCATTAATCCTATTTGTTGTTCCTGCACGAAACTGGTCAACTATGTCTTCTTGCGTCTGCTGTTCTTATTAATGTCAGACCAAGATCATGAGATCTTGGTGGCAGAGAGGTGCAGCAGTGGGAGGCTGCTTTTGATCTCACTCAGGTTTGACTGAGGAGGAAAAGAAGCTCACACCAGCCTCCTGGATGGAAATTTCTAATTTGAAAATTTTGAAAATTCAGAATTATTGGAAGTTGCAACTGTGGAAATTCAAAATTAAGGCAGTGAACCTCGTAGCTAATAGAAGACTGAAAAAAAGAGGAGACTTCAAGAAAAACGCAGCGGGCCTTCAAATTTAAAAATTTTCAAAAATTTCCCAAATTTCTAAGGAAAAAAGAAATAAGTTTAATTTGTCTCTCCTAGTGGTGATTTTCTTGATCAGGTCTTCTAAGATACTTGACAGTGATTCCTGGTGAATTTTCACTTAATTTTATTCAAGCCATAAATGTTACAGATGTTAGGTATGTAAAGAAAAAAATTCTGCCCATCTCTTGGCCTGTTAGTGTGCAGCCTGTGCAACAGCTCAGATGTCTAATAGAAAAAACTGTGCAGCATGTGTAACACCCCAAAACATGCACTAATCTTTTTAACTTCGGTCATAGAACTATAGCTTCCTCTTGCCAGCTTGTACTAGGAAAGACCCACTGAGTCCTGTTTTAAGCAATTAGAAAAGTTGCCTCTCTCCAATGAAAGAGAGGTATTAGTGAAATGAATGGGAGTAATTAAATCTAATTTAGTCATGTAAATGAGTTTAATTAAAAGAAATCTACCCTTTAATAACTTCAGGGGGAAATACTGTTCCTTACGGAGTTTGAAATTTAGTTAGGCTAACAAGACACAATAGCTGAACTGATGAGACCATGATGTTGTAATCTGCTTATGTAAATAATGGCACATCCCGTGTTCAGTAGCCGCTCCTGGTTGTGATGCAGTAGGATGCTTGAGTGCCGAGAGGTTGGGTGTGCCTCAGGTAGAACTGCTGTGCAGCATGAGCTGGTGCCTTCACTTAGCACTGAAGTCCTACCTACTTAAATTAGAAGTACTTAAGGCATTTTGGAAAAAAACAAGCAATCCTTTTAGGTAAGATAGGCATTAGGTACCCAGTTATTGCCAATTCTTAACAGTAAGAACCATAGATTTTTATAGATATTGGTATAAACTGGATGCACAGGTTGGCGGGTGATCGGGTGGATGTTAGAGAAGTGGACTGTGCATTGGCTGTGCATTATTGCCTTATCCTTCACACACCTACAAGACTTCCTTTTTTCTCATTTCCTTTTCCAAAACAGCACTTTATATTATTCAGAAATCCCAATCTTTGTCAGGTCTTAATTCACATATAATGTGATCTAGAACACAGTCATGATTTTTGTGTTTCCTTAAATTGTGTGTATCCTTTAGGCTTTAAGTAAATAATGCTTGTGTTTGGATGACTTATCATTTCATTTTTAGCCCTTTCTTCCAACCCAGATGGTGTTCTACTAGCTTTAACCTGATCCACAGAATTTTTATTTTTATTAGTATTTTTACTTCAGGGAGCTTTTAAATAAGCAAGTAGAAATTGTTCTGAAATTCTTCCACTTTTTAGCAGCTGACAAGCACCTAGCCACCTCTTCCACTGTTACTTATCAGCGAAAAACATTATGAAGCGCAGTTAGAAAACTTAATTTTCTCTGTTTACTATTACAAATACTTTCTTTTGCTCTGCTGTTCTGTTCAGTAAGCTTTCAACAGCTCTTTATGGTGGTATCTTTTGCTTACTTGTTTCTTTTGCATTTGGTAGTGAGGTAAATTGTAGATTATCATATATTCAGTCTTACATCCAGTGAAATTAAACTTATTTCAGAATATGAGAGCCTGCGTGGAGGTTCTTCAGATTTTCTAATGATCTTTCTTTAGATCACATGCTGCTACATGTGCTTAGAAATAGCACATGCTGTTTGATTCCCCAAATTTCATCTAATGCAATTTAGGCAGAAGAGAAGGTTTTTGTTTGTGGCTTTTTTCCCTTTATTTGTGAAAATAATTTTAAAAATTGTTAAAGGAAACTATTAAAGTCTGATGGAAAACCTGAGACTTGCTGGACAGTTGCATGGAAAGATTGACCAGATGCATGTCTTCTCATAGCGGGCCTCCTCTGGCACTTTGGTTGTTATACAAACAAAATCACTCTTCAGTCTCACTGCAGGTTGTAGAATCATGTGTTTGGCTTTTGGCATGTGTATTGTGTTTTAGTATGATTTTATATTCTTGATGGTGTTAGATCCTATGAGAGAACATATGAAGCTTTCTTAATTCCTAAGGAGAATTGGCCATCAGCTTTGACTGTATCTTGATGAATCCTTAATAAATCCATGGAGAGGACCAGTAGAAGGAAGGACAGCAGAAGAGGCTCCATTGTGACTTCATGTAGCTGGTTGCAAGCTGTGTGTCTCGCCCTGCCATCTTCACCTGCAGGAGCTGAGCGTGCAGCACCAAGGGCCTCAAGAAGGGATGGCTTTGGGGAAAACATATATGCTTCCAACAAGGTAGTACTGACTTTCCTTTAGATCAGAGGACAGGTTTTCCTAGACTAAAAGCATTCTCAGCATAAGCAGTCACTGGTTCACAAAATTTTGTGTCCTCTGCTGGTGCCCTGGTTGCAGTTGATTGTTACTGATGGTCAGCGTTTCTGTAGTTGGTGGCAAAATCAGCACTGCTGTGTGTGTCAGTGACAGGAAGAGAATGAACAGTGAAGGCAGCAGGAGAGAGCAGTTCTGGATTCATCATCTAATAGCTCATTTTGATGTGGGATGTATATTTTGGCTGCTTTCACAGAAGACTTGAACCTTCTATGTTTCTGGCTCGGATGGCAATGTAGCAAAAGGAGAAGAGTACCCATGCTGTTGTCTGGTGAAACTACTGCATCACATTTTCACAAGTCTAAAATATCAGGAAAGTGTTTGTGAACCATTGAATTTCACCGCTGTGGGCTGGGAAGTTTATCTTAGTGGCTTTGTGTCCTGGCACTGCAGGATGCATTTCAGGCAGGGTGTCATTGTGTGGCTGGTGGTCTAGAGGCAGAGTTTTGGAGCTGTGCCTCTTCCTTGGCTGGCTGTGAGAAAGCAGCATGCCTTACACCTACACTGTAAACAAATAATTCTCGGTGAATCATTGCTTCAGACCCATAAACATTGTCTGTGTTGTGTTTGCAGTAATTGTAATTAAAAGCCCAGAGGCAAGTTAGAAAACAAATGAATTTAAACAACAGCAGATCGAGATGGGCAAGGTCAGGGAAGAGAGGAACGATATCTGATAGCAGCAAGTTCTCTGCCTACGGATTTTCAGCAGGTTCTGAAGGCATGGGGGTGTCTAAACTGCAGTGGTGCTTCTTGGAAACCCACCTGATAAAACTCTAAATAAACTTTCAAAGGGGTGAGAGCAGGGACCTGTAAGCAGGAGCTTTGGAGAAGATAAGTAAATCCACAGGTGAGTTCCAGGCTCTTGTTTTTGAAAAGGTAGGAGTTGAGCTGGTTTCAAACTATCTTATCCCTGCTATCACCCTACTAGTGAGTGCTGGTGGGTATTGCACCACAAAAGAGAACCATGGAAAACTGATTTTTCATGAGGTCTGCTTTCCAGCTAATGGCTACAAAAACCAGGAAGGTCAGTTCTGTTACAAAACCTGCTTTTTCAGTATCTTTATCATTTTTTGTCAGGATGATGACTCAAAAGAGTGTTTAATGTTAATGTATGTTTAATGATAACAGTAGCAAGCGCTCTGTGATTATTCCTACATTTCATGATTTTTTTTCTGGATTAGGGGCTGTCTGTAACTTACTGCTGAACAGGAAGATTTTTTCAAAATTAGCATTTCAAGACTGTTCAGATCTTCCATTTGTCAACACGTGGAAGAGTTAGAGGTCTTGGCGTTGGAAGGGTTTCAGATGGCTAGGCTAAGATTGTTGAAATATCTGCTTTCATATTCCTTCAACATCAGAAGCACCATCTGCAACGAACAGAATCTTGTCTCTGCCAGAGAATGCCACTGCTCAGGTTTTGTGTCCTTTAAAGACGTTGGCAGGTGTTCTGTAATGTCTTCAACAAATAAACTTACCAGTTTAATAAGATCATCAGGAAAATCATGTGCAGTGCTTCTCCAATTTGCATTCATCGGAACTTCTTGGATTCTAAAGGCTTTTGGATTTATACATTTATTTTTCTGACTTAATTTAAACCAATTGGGACATAATTGGGTCATTAGTTTCTGATACTATGCAGAATCCCAGGCTAAATTATTCTGTTTTCAGTTTATGCAAAAGAATACTTACTTTCTGCTTAGTGCTAGCAACTTAGTTTGATGGTATGCAGTATGCATAGAAATGTTTGTATATTGTAACCAGGTTGCATAGTTGTAAATGGTTGATTCCTGTAAGCTGAAATGCATAGGTTAGACACAAATGTAACCACTTCAGGACTATTTTCTTTCATTCTGAATATTGCTCTTTTAAAGCAGTTGCTAACTGAAAACTTGTTTGCTTTCCCTTTCATGGTCTTTTGATCGTTTTTGAAAGCAATCTCATGGAAGACTTCATTTCTTCTTCAATAACACTCAGCATTCTGCATTTTGAATTTAAAGTGGTGTTTTCAGATAAGCGATATATATTTGTAATGGAATGAAGCAAGCTTCTGAAGACTTGCAATACTTGAATGTAATAACAGCTCTTTGTTCAACTCCACTTCCAAGGCTGTCTTTCTTCTCAAGAAATCTCTTTTCAGGTAGATGCTTCTCCTCATTTCCACGGCTATCATTGCCAGCTACAGAGCCTTCATTTAAAGGAAGGGAATTAACCACCTTCCCTTTCGTGCTTCTACCACAGAGTTTCTGGTTCTTCTGCTTCAGAACATAGTTCTGTTTTACCTTTACTGTCTTGTGAAGTGTTTATTAGCCTGTTCCTGGGCAGACTGGCCTGTTGCGCAAGATACTCCATTTTGATTCCGTGTGGAATTGATGGATTGATGTTTGCCTCATAGAGCAAAGTGCCTGTCTTGGTGCTGCTGGAGGAAGAGGTGTCTTGGATGCATTTGAGGGGAGTAGGAAACAGTAGATCTTGAGTGGCATTAAGAAAATGTAGAAAGAGCAGTCAACGGTTTAGTTCTGCTGTAATTGAAGGCTCTTCTTCAAGCTTCTTGTCCTGTGTTTAATTTAAATTTTAAAAATTAAATGCATAAAGTTTAAAAGTACATTTTGGATTGAGTAAGAGAGCACAATTACAGATGGAGGTGCTCACTAAAAAAGATAACCTATTTTGGATTCATCTCTTATCTGTACTTTGGTACAAAATGCCTTCTTTTTTTTAGGAATTGCTATTTCTAGAGGAATAAATTCATTTCAGACAGCACTGATAATGATGTCCCGCACTGGTTATTGGCTTGTGCAACTTTCCTGAAATTAAACAATGTTTTTCTTCTGTAAGTTATTTGTGTCTTTCAAGATTTTTTTCTAAAATGGTTCAGCACCACAGTGAAAGCAGTTAAAGCTGTCAGTACTCCATTCGAATGTACTTTGTTATATCATCCTCAAAGAGAAATGCAGCCAGGACATAAAGTTTCTTGCTAATTGTCTTTATTGGCAGAAAGTCAAAAGGAAAATGTAGAAACTAAGTTACTTTAATTACTTGATGGAAACTTTGATGCAGGTTGCTGGGCTCTGCAAAACTGTACTTTCTGTGTATTGGTTTTGGTGTGATTTCTCTGTCTTTCTTTAACATGTTTCATTCATACACATGTAGTTTTCTTTTATTCAGTATCTGGTAATTCAACTGTCAATAACACATCAATAACACATTGAGGATAGTGTTGTCCTGAGGGCTGACACCAGGTGCTATGGCGCAGGAGCCCATAAAGTCCTAGCCCTAAAAAAAGACCTGGATCAGTGCAAACGGGGGAAAAATGGGAAAGAATGGAAGGAAGGAATGAGGGAAAAAAAGAGAGAATAATGGGAGTTATGGATGGGAATTATTTATGGGAATAAATGAAGGAAATAATGGATCCAAGAGCTTGTTATGGGCTCTGGAGGTAGCCATTAGAAAGCTTCTTGTGGCTTGGGCTCATAGAATGGTTTGGGTTAGAAGGGACCTTTCTCTAGTTCCAGGTTCCCTGCTATAGGCAGTGATACCTCCTTCTAGACCAGGTTGCTCAAAGCGCCATCCAGCTTGGCCTTGAATGCATCCAGGGAGGGGCATCCACAACCTTGCTGGGCAACCTGTTCCAGTGTCTCACCATCTTCATAGTAAAGAATTTATTCCTAATATGTAGTTTAATACTACCTTCTTCCAGTTTAAGACCATTTCCCCTCACCCTGTCACTCCCCAACCTTCCTGTAAGGCTCCCATCAGGTACTGGAGGGCCACTGTAAGGTCCCCCTGGAGTCTTCTCTAGGTTCAAGAGCCCCAGCTCTCTCAACCTGTCCTCACTGGGAAGGTGCTCCAGCACTTTGATTGTCTTCGTGGTTCTCCTCTGTACCCACACCAACATCTCTGTATCCTTTTTGTATTGGAGACCCCAGAACTGCCTGCAGTACTCCTGGTGGGGTCTCATGAGAGCAGAGTAGAGGGGCAGAATTATCTCCCTCGACCTGCTGGTCACTCTTCTCTTGATGCAACCCAGGATACAGTTGGTCCTTTGGGCTGTGAATGCATATTTCCAGCTCATGTTGAATCTTTCATCAACCGACATTCCTGAATCCTTCTCAGGGCTGCTCTCTAGCCATTCCCTACCCAACCTGTATCTGTGCTTGGGATTACCCCAACCCATGTGCAGGACCTTGCACTTGGCCTTTTTGAACTTTGTGAGGTTGTGGGCCCCCTGCATTAATGTCTGTTTTGGCCTTTGTAGACTGAATTCAGCCTTATGGGTTTGGAAGCTACCCACGGATGCTGTTAAAAACAGCCACTGCTTCAGGTCCAAGGCAACAGACTCATCTCTTGATTTTTAGAGATTCCTCCTCGGTCCTAAGTGGTGAGTTCTTGTCTTATATGCCAGGCATATGTAGGGATAGAATTTGATAGTGACTCAAGGAGATTTAGTAGTCTATAGAGATACTATTTGCATAGTTATTGGAAGAAAGAATGTCAGTAGTATATTCTACTCCTGAATACACTATTTTCAGTTGTGCAACTCTGGTTTTCAGAAAGCAAAATCTAACCTAATATCAGGGTGTACCTCAAGTTAGGATAGATTGTGCTGGATTGTTTGGTTTATCTGAGGCTCTGGTCTTCTCTGTTGTTATTCAGATTACACAGTGTACTGAAACTCCCATAGGTGAGCTGTGAAGTGCTGCAGTTGGGCTCAGAGGAAGGTGGAATGGCACATTGGTTTATGCATAAGTATGCTGGGGTGACAGCTGTCAGAGACAGCTGGGGGATGCTGTTCTGGATGCTTTCAGGACGTGAGGGCAAATGAACATCTATGGGGACTCTGAAGTTTGTAAGACAGTCTCACTGTCTCGTCTTCCCCCACCCCCAGAGGAATTCAATGTAGTTATGTACTAAAGCGAGCGATGCATAATTGAGCAGTGCTCTGTTTGAATGTTTGGAGTACAAAATATTCATCTGTATGAAAGGAGTGTTTATGTATTAATGTGCATTTCTTTCATGCATTCCTGATTCCATTAGTAATGGAGGCATTGTGTAATATAATAGAAATGATTAACTTTAATTACACTTCTTTGTTGGGGAAATAGACATGTAATTAAAAATCTGACATGCATTGTACTTTTTTCTTCAACAATTTACTTGTTGGCATCTCTTCAAGAGGGTATTCCACAAGGCCATTACCATGTCCTCCTTCAAATATCTTGCTGCATCTGACTTCTGTCTTTCAGAAATCAACTTGATTCTGGTGCCTAGACTGAAGGGGCCAGGAGCAAGCCATGACAGTCAGCCTGTTTCCCAGAACAGTAACAGCCATGGTTCTTAAAATGTTAGTTGTGTTCTGGGATACTCCAGAGTATTTACTGGAAAACTTAGATGCATTTAAAAGCTTCCAAGAAAGAAAACACCCTAAAAATGGCAATACCCAAAATCATTAATGACTTCTGAGGGTCTTGAGCAGGTATTTTCTAATTGTTGTTCTATCAGTACTGCTTTGACCTGAGCTTTCAACCTTCTCTGGGGTTGTACTTTATTTGTTTCTACTGGACCTTAAATGCTGTTCATTGGTGTACATAAAATACTGAATGACAAACAAAGAGTAAGAAAATCATTGAAGATATCAAATAGCAGTATTAGTTCAGAGAGACATGAAACACAGTGAAGGAACCATGCCTGAAATAGATGAATTCCTCAAGATTAGTGAGAACGCAGATCTTGTCTGCAAAGAGCAGGTACACATCTGAATCTGAGCTGGATGTTAGCAGAAGTAGATAACTGTTTTTTGGAAATAGCTTTGCTGAGATACCAAGTCAGGAGTGTCTGCTGAAACACTCAGATAGATAAAACAGGCCTGCAAAGTAAGAGCGAAAACATGCCCTTATGTTTGTTTTTCATAGCCATGAAATGACTTTGTAATGGAGATAAGATCTCAAAACAGATCCCAGAGTGCCAACACTTCTGTTATACTTTCTCCATAGATGTTTGTGGTCCCCAAATGCTGTTTTTATTGCCTAGTTGTCTGTTTTGCTTTAAATGCGTGTAATCAGACTACAGAGTCCCAGTACATGCTGATGTACATTTTTTTGTTATTGTTAGGTACTTTCAAGGCTTTTTTTATTAATTGTTGCCTTTTAGAATGTATTGAGCTTACTGTATGTAGGATCCTGTCCTGCAGTGTGTTGATAGTCCACACTGCTGTGAGTCAGGAGGGCTGCTGACCTCCCTACGGTCCAGTATCACTCTGTTACCTTTTCTCTTTGTTTCTGTAGCAGCTTCTACATGTCAGATATGGACTTGGTATGTCAGATATGGCGTGAGTACACCCATAAGCAGGGTAAGATATTCATCTCTATAAATAACTGAAAGAACCTGCAAATAAGAGTGAATTTCTCCATAGGAAAGAGGGGTGGTTTCCTTCCCCTGGTGTCTGTTGGATAAAGAAGAGACAAACTGTGTCTGATTGAAAGTTGAAGTGCATATCATAGTGCTTTGCATTTAGCAGAGACCAGCTCTTGGGAGATGGGCAGGGATTTATGCCTAAGACATGAGCATAAGCTTCTTGATGGCATGTGTCTGGTGGGGTTTTGTTCGTTTGTTTTCAAACTTTCTTGCAGATAAGGGACATGTCAAGTTCTTGCTCAGTATCTCCCATCTCCAGAAAGTGGGGCATGTCTCAGGCCAACCTTCATGCATACTCATGTCATCAGAATTACTTGTTTGGATGGTGTCCAAAAAACTCTGCTTAAGAGTTGTGTCTGTATGTGCTGAGAAAATCCTCCAGGATTTATCAGTAACATCCTCTTCCAAGAAAAATATAGAATGTAGATACTAACAAGCAACCAGAATTACACATTATTTCTATTTGTCCTCTGGCAGAGGCTTTTGTTATGGATTTAGCCTAATCCAATGAGCAAACCCCTGTGGATGTCAGTGAGAT
Organism: Chrysolophus pictus; assembly: GCA_037305975.1. Lineage (NCBI taxonomy): Eukaryota > Metazoa > Chordata > Aves > Galliformes > Phasianidae > Chrysolophus > Chrysolophus pictus. Next base: position 46,243,712 of record CM074579.1, on the reverse strand, counting down.
TCAGTGTTAGTGCAATCTCAACTCTTTGCTTGAAACCTAAAACCTGCCTCTTCTATTTGTTTGGTTCCCACCTTCCCCCCAGGCTCTTGCTTTCCATTGATCTTTCTACCTTGTGTACTGCGTTTTGATGTTTTCATTCTTCTTAATTTTCTCTTGTGTCCCTATTTCTGCAAATTCCTGCCCCTTTTTCCTTCTTTCAGGCCCATAGGATAGTGTTAGGTTCCTGAATGGAAGTATTACCCTGGCTTCATGCTGCGCATGAAATTGAGTAAATAGGTTTGCATGATCTGAGTTGATTTCCTTCGCAGCGGGCCAGGTGAGTACTACATTTTAGCGCAGGATCAGGGCATTGCCCTTCCTTTCTAGCTGCCAGTGCCAGGCCAGCTGATGGAAGAGAAGGGGGAGTGCATAAGCTGTGGGTTGTCAAGGTGCATCCTGCCTGGGTGAGTACATTTTTAGCGTGTTCCAGCAAAAGCTTACAACATTTGATGACCCACTTAGACCAGCTGGGTTTAAGAAAAGCAGGGCACTGCACAACCTTGCTGTGCTACCTGCCCTTCAGGTTGCATAGACAAGAGAGGAAGAAGCTGGCAGTAGCTGGGAACATACCAGGACTAGAAGCTATTCTTTGCAGTTTAAAGCTGATGGTATAGCACCATGCTTGCTTGACTTTGGTAATTCTGGCTCCAGTGAGGGTTTTCTGATTTCACATCAGTGTGGATGGAACTTAGTGACATATGATCTTTTTTAGTTCTCAATTCTGTAGCCCTGGTGCAAGTTCCTCGCTTCTCAAAAATGGTGGTGAAAATCTATTGCTAGACTAGGCATCAAATTCAATTGGTCATAAGCATACTTCAGGCTAAGAAATATTTTCTTATCAAGACATTAAATAATAAAGTGAAATGTAGTGATTCTTATATAAATTTTAATATAAACTTTTAAGATGAATTAGGAGATTTTAAGCTTTTTCCTCTAAAAGACAGCTTCTACAGGTTAGGTCAAAGAGGCTCCACGATGCCATGGGTATTAACCTGAAAGAGCACATGGGATGTTTGTACCAGAACAAATGTTTAAGCAAAACATGGGTAAAAGGACATACCTGAAAAACTTGGATCAAATCTCATCTACCCAAAGCTTTTTCTTAGAAATAAATAGCAATTCTTTCAACATTAGACAATGTTCTTGTTAAGTGAGTGCCATTTCAAGTTAGTGGAATGTAGATGCTGAATTGCCTTACCTAGTGACACAGTCTTGCCTGCTGTAAAAGCCATTAGGACAAGATATTTTTGTGCAGAAAACTCTGGAAAAATGCATAGCCTAGTTAAGGGGCCACATTAACAGCATTCTTAGAAGATATAGGACATAATCGTGGTGAGATCTCTGTGACAACAAAGCTGTTTTTTGTCACATTTTGAATCAGGTTGGTTGTCCCTGTACAACAGATTGTTGTACATTTAAATCTTTCAATCATTTTTTTTTTTTTTTTAATTTGAACTGTTAGTTTTATTGACTAAGTAAGGAAAAACTGTATTTGGGTAACATATCAGATATGGAAGAAAATGGAGTTATAAATGTTCTTGGTGGGTTTTTTTTTTTTTGTGGAATGGAAACTTGCATACCAAGATGACACCAAAAATAGTGAAGACCACAGCCATTTCTTTGGTCTCTCACATTCCCAAAGAATAAACATTGGGAGTGTGCGTTAGAACAGAGAAAGTGTAAATTCTCAGGTTTTTGGGTGTAATAGGTTTTATAGATTTTATATATTACCTATTCAATTCCATAGATGCTTTCCCAGATATTAAGCTGAATTAATCTATGAAACATAATCTTTTGTCTCAGATAATTCAATCTGAAGAGGGTCTTATAGCAGGCCTAGAAAATGTGCTGATGAGGTCAACTTGTAAACTTGCAGTCCCTTAGCACTCTTTCACTATCTAATTAATAACCATCATCAATGGGATCTGAAAGGGATCTCTAATGAGTCCAGGTATATTTTCTGCTTTCATTCTATAACCTTCATATGATTAGTTCAGATGAAGATTCAGGGGGAAAATAGTAAAATAGTTTGTAACTGTAAAGGGGATTAGGTACTGGGTAGAGCCACTTGGGAGCTTGTAAGTGGTAATTAGAGGGGTTTTTAGAAAATGTAATCGGGAATGTTATGAATGAACTTAAAGTACCTTAATCTTCCTGCGTGTGTATGCACTCATTTTCTTTCTGTTTTTCTTCCACTAGAAATTGTAAGCTGTGCTTAATTCATGTGAAATTGTCAGTTTAGTTCATGTCATTTCCCCCCATCTTCCCCTTGTGTTGCTTCCTATAACTTATTTCAAAATGCTGCTTGCATGGCATATATTGATGCTCAGGGAAATTAGCTCTCAGCATTCCTCCCCAGCAGTATGAAGCAGAGAAGGAGGCCCTTTTGCTGATCATCATTGTTGAAGTGATTGGATTTTCATGGGAAAGCTTTGGCTGAGCAGCAGTGCAAACCTACAGCTGCTGATTTCGCAGCACTGATTTGACTGATCTCAGTGGATACAGAGCAGTATTCAGCCTTGGAAAATCACCAGCTGAATCAAAACCTAGGTCTAACTTTCCAATACAGGACTGAGAACAGAACTCTGGATGTGGCCCAAGACTGAAATACCTGCAGCGGGCAACATTCAAAAGTAGAAAAAGAGACAGACTAGCAGTTACCCAGCTGGGGAAAGAGTATTGTCTGGTGCATTTCTGCAATGTGCTCTGCTGCAGTGGATCTCTCAGGAAAAAAAAAGAAAAAGCTATAAATTGCAGCCACTCATTGTGAACTGGTATTTTCGTTCTGATATGCTGCCAAGGCAAGGTGGGACTTTATGGACCCCTCATTTTGGTAGTGTAGTTGATCCTTGACAAGCTTTGTTTTATCCTTTTTCACATAGTCAGTGTTGTTTTCTAGTTCTTTTATTGTCATTATTCAAAACATGAATAGAAGTGGATATCCTCTAAGTTATGAATATAATCAATTTTGAGTCTTTAATTGTAATTTTTTTTCCATAAAATTCTTTTAATTTAGTCTAATATAATGGCACATCAAGCAGTAATGGGTACATTAAATTGAATCATGATGTTCATATACACATTTTATGACACAATCAAATATCCCAATGCATTAATTCATGTCAATCAGTTAATAAAATCAAGTAGGAAACATTTCTCTAGTGCTGTTAACTGTGCTTCTCCCATTTAGTGGGTGACAAGAGGGTGCAGACCTTTACATCTTGCCGTGTTCACATTTTCCTGTCAGTGTTGGAGTCAATATATTTGTACTTGATAAGGACAAAACATGTTGTTTCCCAGTGGCCCTTGACCAAAACAGAGCAACTGGGTGCTGAAGGCCTCATCTTTGTTTCATTCTGCCCTGGTTCCTTTGGTACAGTCCTATCCCCAAGGATTCCCATGAAGAAGAAAGAAATATTAACTGTGAACTTGGGAAATAACTTCTTTCAAGATTTTTTCACTTCTGATGTTCACCCTCAAGGACAAAGGGAATTTACTGACACTCTTTTGTTAGGAAGGAGGCAATTCAATTTAATGCAATTGTCAAGTGGTTATATTTTGAGCAGGTTTTTTGTGCTTCTCATCTGCTGTACATTATAGTTTATAGTATTTTCACCTCCTTTTTATAGCACTAGAATTTTTGACACCTTTTCTACTTTATCATGCAAATGTTCAACCACAATCATGCAGCTCTGAGAAGCCTAATGGGAGTTTCTTGGGAAAAATAATGGGATTCTGCAGGATTCTGTCTGATGGAGGAAATCAGATCGCTGAGTCTCAGCAGTGGAAGGACACAATACTGTCAAGACAAACAGATAAAAATCCGAACACAGAAGAATAATGAAGCCAGATCTTCAGCTGGTACCAACCGGTGTACTGCTCCTGAGGTCAGATGAGCTAGTAGAGGTGATGTCATTTGGGAACCTGGCCCAAAACGTTTGCAGTGGGTGAGATATACTGAATGTGTTTCTGATCTTTATTTCAGTTTCTCCTTTTGGAATTTGGATCTTGCTCCCTGCATAGGATCCCACAGCGGCATACACATGCCAAATTGATGCTTATGCTTCCAGGCATCTGGGAAGACTTGGACCTAGGCTCTAGGGATAGCCTTTTTCTGAGAAGAACTACAAAAGACTGCAGTGCAAATGAAAAGGAACTGATTTACCTAACAGGGGAAGAGAAAAGCATCAAGGTAGTTGCTTCGCATATCTTCTGTGCCGGACTCAACGTCCAGTCCTCACTGATATGTCACTGTCAGCAGATTTGGCCTGCAAGTGGAAAGAGAAAACTATTTCTAAGTCAGCATTATACAATCTAATATTACTTTTACTTTAAAAAATAAAAGGAAAAGATAGCTGGTTCTTTTCTGATATTTCATGAGGAATGAGTTTGTCAGAACTTCAGGGTACATAGAGCACAATCTAATGCAGCTTGTATGCTATCCAGATTATTTTATGTGATGAAGGGGAGTAAGGGGACAAGCCAATCTCGTACTCTGTCTTGGTCTTGAGCCTTTTTTTATGTGTCTTTGTTCCAAATATTAGATAATATTTTTTTCCTGAAAATAACTTCTTATTCATATGTCCATTAGACAGTGGAGTAGCTGTTCTAAAGTCATGGGAGCATGTCAAAAGAGCCAGGTTACTGGTTATATTGTAGACACCAACAGGGCTCTGCAAAGATCCCTGAAAATGCAGTACGTGGGTTTTCCGTCTTGGTTTTTAGGCATACACTTACCTGTAGTAAATGTTTTTTTCTTTTTGATAATAGTCTACTGAAAGATTTCTGACCCTACATTTTAAATACTGGATGAAAAGTGATACGTTGTACAACAGTTACTCAGTGTACATCAACAGTTAACCATAACTAAGAGAGAGATGAAAGCCTTCGGATTTTTTCCAGTTTCGGGCTGGAGCAGTGGAATGTAGGCGGTAGCAGCTCTCACTTGCCATCCAGGAAGACTCAATGTCGATCAACAGTGAAGGAGCTAAACGAATTCTGTCCAGATACTCCAGATACTGTCCCAGAGCTGACATTTTCAGCCTACATTGAGATAGTGTTTGCTATCAGGCTGTCACATCCTTTTACAGCAGAATGAAGGGTGACTTTGCAAGACTGAATGATGTTGCCTATCCTACTTCACAGCCACGGGCAAGTAAAGGAAATGCTACCCCAGTGCTGAGGGAGATTTAATATGGGAGGCATCGCTGAGTGAAAAGGTGTAAGAAAGGCCTGGGGTTTTCAGCCACAGGAAAGAAAATGACTGTGTTGTCATTTGACCTCGAGGTAATGAAGAATCTTGGCCAGGTTAAATGAAGTGAAAGGAAGTCCAAGCTTAAAATGCTTGAGGTGAAAGAGCAGTTTCCTATGTGATGCTTGAAAAGGTTTTTTTTTCTTTTTCTCATCCTTTTTTAAACACTACCTGCACGGTTCATGAGTATCAGATCTGATCTCAGTAAAAAAAATGTAAGACAAGGCAACAGAAAGTATAAGAAGAACCTTTTTCCAGGAAGCTAAGGCTCAGAAAGCAAATTCTTGCAAAATTTATCAAAAGTTTTAGTTCAGGCACCTACATGCTGCCACGTAGAGGAGCAGGTTACCAGTTCAGAGGAGTTGCAGTGGGTCTGTCTGCCAACTGCAGTATTCTCTGAGTTTCAGTGGCCATACACTACTCACCGGACTTTAAGAAGTGCTGAGCTCCCACGTTGCGTGGAGTCTTACAGGGGACAAGCGGTTCCTGCAGGATATGCACTTGTTGAGGCTGGCTTGTATCTCCATGGTCAAATTCTCACTCCTCTTGTCACTTGCACATTAAGAAAGGTTCTTTGGTGCTTCTTGCAAAGTTAGCTTTTTACGATCTTTTTTTTTGCTGCTCACTCTAAGAACCTTAAGGAAAAAAAGATCAAAACCCTAATCTTTTTGCCTCTTAATTGTATTCTTTAGGGAAGATTCTTCCTTGCATTCACTTGCCTGGTGAAAAACAACTTTGTACCTGGTTGTCATAAAGCCTTGAAGAGCGATGTGGTTTTCAGAAGCCAAAATTGATAAATTGTTAATAGGATTTTGAACGGCTCTCTTTCCATATTTCAGTGAGAGCATAATTAAGTTTTCTTCAACATCCTCAAGGGATTGATTACATCCTGGAGTTCTGTACCACTTTGAGCACTGCGATGAATATATTTTATGCCTTCACATTATGTGAAGATGCTGACATCTTGCCCATTGTCACATTTTTTAAAATGAGAAAAAGGCTTTGTGGCTGATAGAGGGAAAAGTCTATGATGTTATGTACTCACCAGAAATCCAGACCCTTTCTTAGGGAGCTTCTGGCAAGATCTACAGAAGCGTCTAACTTGAACACTCATAGCCAGATGAAGAAATGAAGATTGACAGAGTTTATTCTCAGAGGTTAATTACAAATTGGAGTCACATTTGACATAATGGCACTGGTTTGAGAAATCTTTTCTTTGCTTGGCTGTTCATTCTTCTGCTTTAACTTGCTGAATTCTCTCATCTAATCCTAGTAAGTCAGAGATGTAAGAATGGGAGTGCTCAATAAACATAGTACAATTCCTTCTGATTTACCAGCCATTAAGGTAAGGTTCATTGGCCTTCAGAATTTGATCTCACCCTTACTGCCATTACAGTCTTAGGGATGGTGTTGGCTTCCCTCCAGTTCTTTAGCACAGTATATAATTTTGATCTTCCTTGTCAGCAACTCAGCAACTTCCTAGGTTCCTGCTGCACTTCTGATTGCACACGTCAGTAATGCATTGCTGTTGAAGTTAATAACTTGTTCTAAAATCTGTTTTTCTGATCCAATTTGGTGTTGTCTCATTTTTAATACCTGTCAATGCTGCTTCTGAAACGACTTCCCAAAAGACTTTATAAACTGATTGTACGAAAAGGATCATGTTTCTGGAGAAGCAACGTGAAGTAGATAGCGTTCAGTAGATGGGGAAGGGACCCTGTTCCAAACTTGTGCTGAGCTTACATATAACTTGAGTCTTCACTTTAGGGTTTAAATCTGGATTTCACTTCTTTCATGTTTTTTACTGAAATTTGTATGTAGTACAATGAAATGGGAAAGGACTTTGTAGGTCTTGCTAAAGGGCAGCATAGTTTTTCTGAGACCTATCTTGCAGTATTGCATGCTTTCTGTACAAAACTTCCAACTTCAGATTCTGTCCCATCATGTAAGTATTTCTTCAGTCTGAGTAAAACCACACAGGGCAGGTTTAATGCCTGTTCCTTTTTTAATGCGTAAAGTATACATTTCTCTCGGCCAGGCAAGGAAAGTAAGAATGGAAAAATCCAGACGTATCATCCCGCTTGGATGGAAGTAGCTATTTTTGCAAAGAAAGTGCTTTTAAAAAGATTTTATTATGAAGTAATGATTGTTCTGTTATTTATGTATTTGTATATTATGTATATTTACACAAAATTCTGTGAAAACACTCAGGAAATGTACATGAAGTTTTTACAGGAGCTTGGGAAGCACTGAACAAGCATTTTAAAGAGAAATGTTGGAGGCTAAACAAGCAAGGTCAGACCTGGTAAATAGCCTATTCTAAAATTAGTCTGGAAGTGTGGTAGAGGGAATGGTTACAGATGATGCCTTCCCCTCAGCTTACTCTGCCTGGTTGCCAGCTGTAGTTGTGGTTGGAGAGTAGGTAATTAGAGGAGCTGGACCCTTGGACTGAGGCAGTAGCACTCTGATATCATGTGCTTGCATCCCTCTTCTGTCTCCTCATTCAAATCTGTGCTGAGATTTGTAAGAGGTATTGTCTGTCCCAGCCACGCTGCTGGTATACGTGGACAGAGGCTACAGCTGTGTACTGCCTCACAATCCAAAGACAGCCTCAAATGCAAGTTGCATGCCCCAAACGAAAGGGGAATTGTTGAATTTCTCTTCTGCAGGGAACCTGCAAGTGTAGGCTCTTGCTTGAAGAGGAAAAACAATCTCATTCAAAAATCCTGTTTCTGAATCAGTACTTTGCAGGAGTAGGATGTTCCTGGGAATCATGGGGTAGATATCTCCTGTAGTGAGAAAGTGGGAGAGGTTGTAAACCCTTTTTTCAGTTGCAGAGTGTGGAGCAGAGGTAAAATATCTGTGGTTCCGTGAAAATATAGTGAGTTACATTGAATTGCGTAGAAACTTGTTAACTCCAAACTTTGAGCTACTGACATAATGGTAAACTTCTCAACTCCCTCCTTCTGTAAGTGCAAAAGGATGTACATGGAAAATGTCTTGTTAAGTTGAAAGTTGGACTGAAGTTGTGAACACTGCGGCTGTTGATAAGCTTTTTTCATCATGAGTTGGATCTGTGCCAAGTAGTGCTGGCTGAAGATTGATTTTTTCACTCATAGTCAAATAAATAACTGTGATCTGAACTTGCATGTGGTTGTGCTGCTGTCAGACAATGGAAACCACTGTCTTTTCTGCAAATGATCAAACACTTTCAGCATGAATTGTATAGCAGGCTGATCAAGGAGAAAGAAATAATGTTCCATGGGAAGGTCTGAATCTTCTCGTACATCTTAATTTGTTCTAGAGAAGATAATAGATGAGATGGGAAATGATGGTAAAGACAGCACTCTTCTTTTTCTGTTTTTTAGTTTGACTTATATGGGCTTCTTTATACCATCTGCTCCCATCTTATTATAGGCAGTAGGTGTCCTTATTTGATATGTCTATGCTGTCTTTTGTGAAATGAGGTTTGCTTTCTCTTCAGTTTCTCTTGCAGTGAATGACAGTCTATCAAAGAGGCAATGCTGAGGCTGGCTGGAAGCTGCAGTATGGAAGCTGATGAGGATGGAAGGCAAAGCAGTGGAGAACCTGTGGGTTGGAGGGTAGGAAAAACAACAGAAGCAATGGAGGAAACATGGGAAAGGGCTTATAAGTACTTAATAGAAAAATAATGATCTTACTGGCAGTTAGTGTATGCATTTGCTGGAGTTGGTCTCCTATCCAAAGGTAGGGATAACTGACAAAAACTAGTTGCATTTTTAGTATTTGTAAAAGCTGTTTTCTAGAAAGAGCACTTGGTTCATTGTTTTACAGCAAGAAACAAAGAACTGCAGTGAATTTCATTTGACTGATGGAAATGAATTTACTGTCCTGTTTATCTAGATGTGCCTTGAAGCAGACTGATATCTGAAGGTAATGTTCATAGGGGCAAACTGAGCTCCCCTTATCTCCTGACATAAATGCAAGTGTTGGGCCAGTTGCAGTGATCATCACCATGGCCTCCCTGAATTCAGAGTCATTGAATATCCTGAGTTTAAAGGGACCCATAAGGATCATCGAGTCCAGCTCCTGACTCCACAGAGGACCACCCAAAAATCAGACTGTATGTCTGAGCTCTTTTAGGAACCCAGCTTCTATGTCTCAGCAGTACAGTTAGTGGAGGCCTGATCCTCACCACAACCAGGTGCTTGCAGATTTTCAGTCCCATCTCCTTAAATGGACAAGCTAAGAGTTGTGCTAAGGCTAGCATTACCCCATTAGCTGTGCCTGTGATGGAATAGCTACTTTGGGGTTTATTAATTGTATTTGCGTGTGTGATGCTGTATTCCCTCAAGCCTTTTAATTAGAAGCTGACTAGACTCACTGGCAAGGATTTGTGAGCAGGGAATTTACTGCGCTGTTTATTTTTATCTGAACCATCACTATTTCTAGAGTCTTGATTCAAGGATATGCTGAACTTTGGTTTCCACTTTTCATTAAATCTAGTTTTAGATATGGGTTAGAAGTAGCTGCTATATGGATGTGAATGAAGAATGGGAGTGACTGGAAATAAAGTCCAAAACTTGCTAAATAGTTATGCAAAGAGGAGAAATGTTCAAGGCTGTGACTTTCCTAGGTGTGAAATATCCATAAGCAAGCTGTGTTTGGATGCCAGTCTTTCTTCTGAGTAGATTTAAATCCTCCAAGCCCTTGTGTTTTTGTATCATCTGATATTAGGATGGATTTGAGAACAATGAGAAATGACAGCTTCATGCATTTGGATCTTCGGTGAATGCAAGTGCGTGGAATACACCGCACACGATATATAGGGCTGCCATAGGCGAGGGAGCCCTCTACTGATGAGATAATGAAGTATATCGAGGCGTTAGCCAGGTCTTAGCACCTCCAAAGAGGCTCAGCAGTACCCACAGTGTGTTTTCTTTCTCTCTCCCCTTCCTCCCACAAAAAGAAAGATTTGTAAGGGATGCTAGTCTTACAGTATAAAGTGCATGCAGTAAGTTGAAGATGAGCTAAAACACCAAAAAAGTCAGCCCAGTCTTGTGCTCTGTTCATTTTACAGGAAGGTACTTTCAGAGTAGAATTAATCAAATAACTGCAGTCACAGGACTGAGGGCAAGGGGCTAAAGGTAAGAATGATAGTTGTTTTTTTTTGTTTTGTTTTGTTTTGTTTTTTATAGGGGGAAACAACCATAAGCTTGCACATAGGAAGTTCCACACCAATATGCAAAGGAACTTCTTGACAGTAAGGGTGACAGAGCACTGCAACAGCTGCCCAGGGAGGTTGTGGATTCTCCTTCTCTGGAGATATTCAAGACCCATCTGGATGCCTACCTGTGCAGCCTGTTGTAGGGGGCCTGTTTTGCAGGGGGGTTGGACTCAATGATCTCTAGAGATTCCTTTCAGCCTCTACAATTTTGTGATTCTATAATTCTATGATTTTCACCAGAGGAAAAAGTGACTCTAGCCATATTTTTTGCCTAGAAGGGTTCTCTTGAAGGAAAGCTGTCTTATCTGTTTCCTATGGAGAAATAGTGTTGAGGTCATTTCAATCTACATCTGCTGCATTGAAGGAGGGTAGCTATAGTATCTTAATAAGAACTCAGATATTTTCACAGTTGCATAGGGTCCCTGAAATTGTTTACTGTGGAAGAGGTGAGCGCCTCTGTGCTTGTCATCTCAAGAATATATGTAGGCGGATGTCGCAGTGCTTTTCCTGTCTGCTTTATCTAATCTGGGAGAATTTGTTTAGTCAGCACAAACAGAACAAAGTTTCTGTTGTTTTTTTTTCCTATTCATGGCAATATTTATTTGCAGTATCCTCACAAACTGTCAGTTGCTAGCAAATCTGTCTTTGGTGACCACTGTCAAAGAATATTTCAAAACAGTGTCTATTTCTGTATAAGTAGAATTGTGTTCAGCGTGTTATACCTTGTCAGGGATGTTTTGGTTTAGGTACTTGGGGGGGAGACTTCGAGAATAAGAGTGGAGAAAATATTCCAAATATCCCATCACTAGATAGGCAGAGCCAAGCCTCAGATGATGAAAGCTGAGGATTTAGATGGACTGCCAAAACTGCATTTCTGCTGGTTCCTTTCATAGGAATGCTTTTCCTTTACAGTTTTATGGCACTTGTAACTTTCCAGAACCACCTCATCTTGCCTATACTTGACCAATGTTGTGAAAGGGGAATTACACACGGCAGCTGAACTCTTACTGTGGTGCTCACCACAATAACAGCACGCAGAAATGGATTTATTTTATAGCAGAAGGCACAGAGCTTGTTCCAGCATTACTGATGCATGCCAGTATTCCTCATGAAGCAACATCTGATGCCTTTAAACTCTACAATTTCTTGCTGCTCACATGTTGGTCAGTGAGGCAAAGGATGAGATCGCTGCTAATGAACTAAAGTGTGAAAAATATATTTCAGTATTCAGCACATGGAACTATTCTTACAGGAGGTCACTAAACACTGGTGATTACTTTATAAGTGAGAGGATTTCCCAGAGATCTGATGGGGTATAAAATAATATGCACAGATGTGGGTTGAGAATACAGCTCTGAGCCTATGTTTGGAGCTGGGCTCAATTTCCAGTTGGGTATGAAGTGTAACTATGCCTAAATAATACAGGAAAGTATGCAAGAGAATTATATCTTTCTCTAAGCCACGAACAGCAGTGGTGTAACTTGAACTTGCCTGCACAGTGAAATTTTTGCATTTCAGCAGGTTCTTCATGAGTTGTTGCTAGTGAAGAGAAAAGGAGAAAGCTACACAGGAGGTTTGCCACATCTGATGCTATTGTTGCTTAGGGGAAGAAAATGTGGCATTGCCTTCCCCAAGGCATTCACATAGCTTTTATCCCTCCTTTGAGACTTGTGCATTTTTTTCCTGATGAAAAAATACCCATGTTACAGTTCTTCCTTCTCAGAAATATTATTTTCTTCAGAAAGCTCAGCTTCCTCCTATGCTCAGTGGCCCTTGAGGGGTAATAATTAGACGGAAACTTAAACTCAGCCATAGACTCCATTCAGCTGAAAAATATTAATCTTTTAAATAAGCTAGTGCCTCTTTTGATGCAACCAAAGTAGGAGTGTTGATGGTAGCCTTTCTGTTTTAGGAAATGGGGCCACCTCAGTTTGTCATGGGAACTTTTAGCATTCCTTTCCAGCAATCTACCAGCTTGATCTATGTTGTCTGCTGCAGAGGGAAACTGCACTTCTGCCAATACAACCAACAGTTCAAGTGAAATCCTCCATCCTTACTCTCTTGCTTCTCCCTCATGTTTTTCATGACCCATCTCCTTCCAAAGAACACATATTTGTCATCAATAATGTACTAGGTCATACTGAGGTCACTACCATGCCCAAGAAAAGCAGCTTTTATTCTACCCAGTGAGTCAGACTAGTGGTATTTGTCTCCATTTTATTTTTTGTGCTGTGAAGGGTGAACATTTTCTGACAAGTGGGGATTTGCCAGCTGTTTCTGAGTACAAACACACCATCGATTTGTGTGCAGAACTTGCCCAGCTATGCAGGATGAAATGTGTGCTTCATTACTGTGCTGTGATACTCCACCTATATGGTACAGCTACCTGCAAGGACAAATGTTTTAAGACTTCTGATGTATCACATTTTTTCCAAGCATACTCTAGTAAAAGGAGAACTTGGCCATCGATCTGGAAGCTGATATGTAACGCAAGTCGTTGCAATCTCGTGTTCTGAGATACCAAAGTAATTTTGTATGTGTTGTAGAAAAGTAGTGACGTTAGTTCTTAGCGTGTTGACGTGCTGTTACCAAGATGCCTGCATCTGTTGCTGCTTGTTGTGCTGTTTCCTCTGAGCCCATAACCCTGTTTCTCAATAGATTTGGGACTCCCATAGCAGGAGTCAGATGTAATTAGTCCTAGGAGAGGTGTTTGTAATACAAGCAGTGAGCGTTATGAGCAGACACATATAACCCAGGCATGACTGTCTGACACTGTGTATGCACCGTGTTGCTGAGATAGCCTGCAATCTGATGCATCAGCAGTAATCTTCAGGGCCTGGTAATCTGTTCAGCCCCCACCACTGTGGTGGTCCTCAAGGGAATCATGTGCTCTTGCCCAGCAGGCCAACTTGCTGGATTATTCTTTTTGTGGCATGCAATGTCTCTGTGTGTACTAAGGGAAGCAGCAGAGATGGTCATAGGACTGTGGAAGACCCTGGGAAGTAGTGCTTTGGTGCAGAGCACAGTCTATTTGGAAATCAGATGTTGCAGCATCTCTGCCTGCGTGCTGTGGAGGCAAGATGGGGTCCCAGGGGTGCTTCCTGAGGAAGGGGGGATGCAGAAAGGAGACATAATGTCTGAATTCGACAGGACGGGTGGGAGGTCCCTGCTCTCTTAAATCTTTTTTTCCAGTGCAGAAACAGATGCCGTTGGGTTTCTGGGGCATGTATTTTTGAGTCTAATTCCCAGGAAGGGCTCCTTTTGGTCTTGGAGCAGAGGATTCTGTAGGAAGGAATAGAAATCCTCCAATGTCTACGGAACAGATAAACAGCTGCCATGGGGGCTGGGCATAGATTTTGCCTCAGGCTTGAACCCATCACACATTTTGTGGGAAAGCATGCCAGGATACACATTTGATAATACTGTGGGTCAGAGGCAATCTCTCTTTGCTGTGCTTCTCTACTGCTCTCTAGAATTAAAATATTTAAAGACTGATGTTACTCCCTCTTGACACAGTGAAAAGGACATGATGGGGTTGTAGGAACCAGGGTGGCTCTTCAGTCTCGTGGTCTCTTCCCCAGGCCTCTGAGCCTAGCCCCCGCCACATCATAACATACATAACCAAGACCAGAACACAGTTCTGTTTAAACATATCCCTAATCAGTTCTGCAGATTTGAAGGACAACTATTATTAAAAGAGGCTTGCAAGGGATGAAAAGCCTCTCAGAAATAATCATAAAATCATTGAGGTTGGAAAAAACCTCTAAAACGATTAATCCATCCCCACCGTGCCCACTAATCATGTTCTTGAACACCTTCAAGAACAGTGACTTCACCACTTCCCTGAGCAGTCTGTGCCAAATGGTAGCTTTCAAAAAGCAGTTTCTCCCTCGGAGCAGCAGGTCTCGCTTGAAGGACAGAATCGTCTACAGTGCAGTGTGCTGGAGACATAGATTAAGGGTTCGTTGTAATCACTTTTGGAAAGAGGACCTCAAACAGTCAGAGTTCTACAATGATATCTGCCCTTTACATTTCCCAGATCTGTAGCTGGCATTTATCAGTAACAGCAATAAAAGCATTCTAGTCATGCTTATAGGAATCTCGGGGAATTGCATAAACTTGGAGTGTACAGGAAAATAATACAGTGAGACAGGTGTACACAGGATGCTAGCTTTTTCATCTTGTAGCTTATTTTGAGAACCAGTGAAAACACTAAACCTTCCAAGTGAGTTTGGTGTAGAACTTGACTACAAAATGGTTGGTGATCAGCCACTGTAAAATGGCTCTAGCAATGCAGTAGGTTTCAGAGGCAATCCTGTTTTTCTTACAACAGATAATGCTTACACATCCATTTTGTGGCCTAGATGGTGACAGTGACAGGAGCTTTGTTATGCATCTTCAAAAGTAAGTCCTTATCAAAAGTAAGGCGTCACAAGTGTGAACATAGAGAGCTGCTGAGAGCTTAGAAGTGGAAAACCTAGGTTAGATGTAACGTGAATAAAGCAGGAGCTGCTTGGCTGTTACTCCTGTTTAGACCAGACCTGATATTCCTGTTGTTGTCAGGTGAAAACTGAACTGCATGAAATAATTAGCAATCATCTGTGGGAAATGGAATTGTTATAATTTGTGGGGTCACTTGGGCGGAAGCAGGAAGCCAAAGGCTCAGTGAAGGAACCCAGAATCCCTATCTAATGTGTTTTTGTTAATAACGTATCTTTAGTAAATTTTTTTTTTTTTTTTTTTCTAATAAGCATCATAAAAAAAAGTCACAGAAAAGCTCAGGTGATCTTCCTGAAAAATGAGAGTTTGAGGTGAAGAACACTATTCTTCACTTCAAACTGCCTTGCTTTCTGTAGGGTTTTTTATGCAGTTTGTGATTTGCAGTGATAACAGAATACATTGAGATCAAATTTGCAGTGCATTTCCTTTTTAAAATCTAACATCCTAGATGTGTGTGTGCTAGAGGAAGGAGGGGCATCTTTGAAAGAATCACTAATGAAAACGTTAATTTTAAGTGAGTAAAAGAGTTCTCATCAGAATGCCTCATTTTGGGTTATTAATGTAACTGAAAACACAATCTACCTAAATTATGCAAATTATACACAAAAAGAGGGGTTTTTCAGCCTTCATAATGATAATCTAAATAAAATGTGGGTTGTATGGAGTGTGCCAAAGACTGGATCCCAGACTAATATGAAATGCAAAGATGTGTAAAAGACACCCACAGTGTGTAGCTGCAACTTTGCTTTTAAGATGTTTGAAACCCTGATTTATGAACGCTGTTACAAGGTTTTTAACTGAAAATGAAATGAGGTTAAACTTCTTCCTATTAGCATTAGAGTTACAATCACAATACATTACAATAGGCTAATAAATGTTACTTTTTTAGTAATGAAATTGCCATTGAGACACTGTTAATCGGAATGAGATTATAATTGGAGTTGCACAGTACAGAGGAATGATCCTGTGCAGAGGCTGACAGAGTATAGCTGTAAGGAAAGATGCTGAATTAACAGAGCCAGAGTATTAGTCCGCATGACTCCACAAAAACAGCATCCCAAGCTCATGAGTAGCTGTACCACAGACAGCATTGCTGTGAGCTCTCCTGAATTTCCTCAGGTGTATCCTTTGATTGGAGCTGGATAAATGAGGTAGAAACAATAATAGAATCAAAGAATCGCAGGGGTAGGAAGGGATCTCGAGAGATTGAGTCCAAGGCCGCCGCTAAAGCAGGTTCCCTACAGTAGGTTGCACAGATAAGTTTCCAGCCATGTCTTGAATATCTCCATAGAAGGAGACTACATGATCTCACTGGACAACCTGTTCCAGTGCTCCATCACCCATACAGCAAACAAGTTCTTACACATGTTTGTATGGAACTTCCTATGTTCAACTTTTAGGTCATTTCTCCTTGTCCTATCACTACATGCTACCAAGAAGAGCCTTGCCTCATCCACTTGCCTCCCACCTTCCTTTAGATATTTACAAACATTTATCATATCCCGTCTCAATCTTCTTTTCCCCAGGCTGAACAGACCCAGGTCATTCAGCCTTTCCTCTAAGGGAGATGCTCCAGGCCCTTTATCATCTTTGTGGCCCTCCACAGGACTCCTTTTAGGAGATCTCTGCCTTTTTTGAACAGGGAAGCCCAGAACTGGGCACCATAGTCTTAAATATGGACTCACCAAGACAGAGTAGAGGGGGAGGATAACCTCCATCACCCTGCTAGCAGAGCTATTTTTAATGCACTCTGAGATATCATTGGTCTTCTCGGCCACAAGAGCACGCTACTGGCTCATGGCCAACCTGTTGTCCGCCAGGATCCCCGGGTCCTTCTCCACAGAGGTCCTTTCCAGCAGGTCAGCCCCCAACCTGTGCTGATGCATGCATTCCTCCCCAGGTGCAAGATTCTACACTTGCTCTTGTTGAACCTCATCAAGTTCCTCCCTGCCCAATTCTCCAATGTGTCCAGGTCTTGTTGAATGGTAGCACAGCTTTCAGGTGTGTCAGCCAACCCTCCCAGCTTTCTGTCATCAGCAAACTTGCTGAGGGTGGACTCTATCCCTTCATCAATGACCTGGATGAAGATGTTGAGCAAGACCTGACTCCTGGAAAGAAAGCTCTGCAAGTATTCCCAACACCTTTAATTAAATGAGACACTAGTGAGAAATACTTTTATGTATTTCTCAGGTTGCCCTTGGAAACTGTGGGTGCCCCATCCCTGAAGATATTCAAGGCCAGGTTGGATAGGGTCCTGGGCAGCCTGACCTGTTGGGTAGCAACCAGCCCAGGGCAGGGCATTGGGGCTGGATGAGCTTTAAGGTCCCTAAATTATTCTTTCTGATTTCATATGGATGGGTATTATGAAATAAGGCTGTTAGTTGGTGATGCCTGTAGTTGTTTTGTTTAAATAGTAATAAAATGATTTTTAATGGCCATTGTTGGTTTCTGTGATAGTTAAGTTGTGTTACAGGATTTTCAGCATTTGTTTCACGATGTCTGCATCCTCAGTGCAGCTTTGTACTAGGAAGAACAGCTTAATCGTGGAAAAATTGTTCAGAAGAACTTTGTGGATGAGAGAATCAGTGACCATCCCATAGGGTTGTAGCAAGTGTAGTTTATAGTGGGTCACAAATGCAGAAAGCAAAGACATTTGTATATCTGAGAGACAGAGGGTTAAGTATTGTGATCATAAACCATACAGTAATTGCTCTCAGACCTATTAGCAGGATGTCTTGCATGGACTGTCATCCTGCCCTTTCCCATGGGCCCTGTTCACTAACCCTTTGCATTTTGACAGTAATTACCATCCAAGCAAGCACAAACCATCACCAGCTACAACACAAACCTACTGTCATGGTAACGTAGCAACCTCCAGTTCATCTTAAAGATGCTTCGTTTTATCTCATATGCTTAAAATTGGACTAAACTCAAAGCCATAATGAAAAGAGCACAGACAAAATTGATGAGAAAAATGAAATGAAATTTGATGCTTTTCATTTCAGCAGAAGCTAACAGTCTAGTATGTGTAATAGATGCTTAATAAAAACAAGAGATTTTGCTGGAGGAAAAGTAAACTTTAAGGTAGATATGAAAGATATTCCTCTCCTAACTGTTAAGCTGGTCCAACAAATGATGCTGACTTTCTTCAGCAAGATTCACCTTATTTGTGGTATAGAAGCAGGTTTAGGAAATAACTGAGGCTATTCCTAATACCCTAACTTGAACATTTTGTTGTGTGCAGTGGACACAGTTTTTTGGAGTAATATCCAGTGTCATTACTCTTGTTAGGAAGAAAGCATCATGGGTGGTGACTGTTTCCACAGTCTTTCCTTTCAGACAATATTTAAAATAGAAGTTGTCATATGCAGAAAATATAGCCCAAATCATCTTCTGATGTAAGTGAGCGTAGCAACATTAATCTGAATGCTGATGGCCTGATGTATTGCAGGAGGATGTTGTGTCCCTTCAGAGTTCCTGTCCCTTATGTATCGTGTTTCTTTGGTTTCACTCTAATGTTTTAAAATTTGGGCTTTACATTTAGTCTCACATTTTCTACCTGTTGGTTCCAAACACTGGGTCACATTAAGCCTTGCTAGATTCAAGACCCTTCTGTGGCAAAAATTTACTTCCTGACCCAGTAGCCTGGAAGTAGGTGATTTCAAAGATCCCTTCCAACCCAAGCTATTCTTTGATAGCAGATTTACTTACTCCTCAAGTTACTTACTGCTCCTGCATCGTACCTTGTTTCTTTCTTGTGCAGATGGGATTTCTGGTTGTACGCATGTACGGGGAATGTGTCTCTGATGGTTATAGAGCTGGGACTGTAAGTGCAGATGCCTAGAGAATGTGTAGCCGTGGGTGTGACTTCAGCTGGGGATTCCATTCATTGGTATAATAGCTAAAAATTATTTTCTCTGTGCTGCTCTATTTTTTTTTTTTATCATACATTATTAACTATTTTGATATTTCCATCAGGGTATTGGTATCTTATTCCCATTACTATGGTCAATTGCTGTATTTTTTTTTTTTCAAGTGCTGCTAATTTACTTTCAGTTGCCCTTCTAGATCATCACTCGAGACGTTAAATTAGATTTCGCCATACGGAGATCTTCTTTGTTAACCCTTTTGCTATCTTCAGCTTCCACAAATACTAAACAATGCTGCGTCTGCACCACTTCTTTGTTTTCTGACTGTTTTGAAGGGCACAGTGGAGCAATCCTTTGTAAGCCAGTGCCGCTATCACTCCTCCTCTTTTTGCTGCTTTTATGTGTTAAAGAAGAAATAATCCAAATGCTTGACAGTACCAGGCTCTGAGTTCCAAACAAAAGTCAATTTCTATCAAGAACCTTATGTTATTTTAGGACAAAAGAGGTGGTTACCTCTTTCCTTCCTTCCTTTTTACTATTCAGATTTGAATCTTCAAAATGTGATGGCATTTTCCACTCACTTTTCTCCACAACCTGGGTTCTGTCTCTATGATCTGAACTGGCTAAGATGGCATTGTTTTTGCTGCGGAGTGAACAGGAGTCTTTTTGTGTTCCTCCTGCATACAGCCCTGAAAAGTTCATCAGTTTTCTTTCCTAGAGAAAGTCTCCTTGCCCAGCAGCCCCAGCTCAGCTGCCCCAAGTAGTATGCAAGCCAGCTCCTTGCTGCCTTGCCCTGCCTCTGCCACGCTTGCTAGCCGTAATTGATGGCCAACAGAGGCTGGCTCTTTGTCACTTTGAGTCTCCCCAGAAGAGCCTGATGTGCTGCTTGCAGAGAAGCAACCTCTGCCGACAGCAAAGCTCCGTGTGCTGCTCCCTTTGGACAAGTGATTGATTCCTCGGTAATATTCTTAAATGGGAGCTGTATTGGAATCCAGTGTGACCACAGGATCAGAGAGACAAGGTCTTTAACATTAATTGGGCCACCCTGTGTCAGGTAAACTTCTCTGCTTATGGACCAAATGCAAATGTCACTTGAAGTGATTGTTAGAAGGGAACAAATGTGGCTTTGAGAGCACTCCTTGTTTAGAGCACAGGTTTTTCCACGTGCATAGGAAATCACATACTGCTAGCAGAGTTTGAAGTCATTGCTTTTGACAGAAATGGTCATGGATCAGCAAAACACTGAGACAGAAATAAGGGTATTTTTTTGTCATACATAAAAATCCAAGTGTGCTCCTGAAGGTTAAAGGACTTGCAGTACTAGTGGCTCTCTGCTTATCTCTGTTTTGTAAGAGCATTGCAAGTTTCTTGTCAGCTGC
This sequence comes from Chrysolophus pictus, assembly GCA_037305975.1. Taxonomy (NCBI): domain Eukaryota; kingdom Metazoa; phylum Chordata; class Aves; order Galliformes; family Phasianidae; genus Chrysolophus; species Chrysolophus pictus. Next base: position 46,223,468 of record CM074579.1, on the reverse strand, counting down.
ACAGGGCTGTAGGCAGCCCCAGCTGTCTCTTAGATTGTTGCTTTAGAATTACTGAAACTGCTTTGCTTATGTCGAATAACTCTTTAATTGCATTTATTTTTTAATAAGTATTCAGGTAAGCCATAAATGAAAAATAAGAGGAAACTGGGAATTTCTGAGTTGTCTCATTAGTGCTTTATTCCCCCTTTTGCACTTCAAGGATTTCTTAGTACTCAATACGGCCTTGCAATAATGCAATTCTGTGTTTGGGTGCGTGGGCATTCCAGGTGCTTAAAGTCATCCACACGTGAGTAAACCAGCTGGACAGAGGGGAGGCTGGCCAAGTGCTGCATACACAGTGCCTGCTGTTGGAGCCAGTTGTGTGCTCAACGACATGGCAAGCCTGGGAATGGCTATGCCAGGATGTGGCTGAAATAGTGATACGAGACAATGTGATGTTCGGTAACAGTACTGAGCAATTTCCCACCACCCAGAACAGAGCCAGGCACGTAAGCTTCTAATGATGTATGCAGAATGTATTTGAAGGGTGACAGTGCTCAATGACCCAGTCTCAATCCTGGTGATATGTCTGAAGATGACTCCAGCTTTGTCAGTTAAGCCCTTTGGACTGTAAACAATTCATGTCAGGTTGTTCCTATGTATGAGGAAATGAGATACCATGAGCTTGCAAAGCTTCTATTGCGGCTTATGTAGTACAAGTCTGATATACAACTTAAAATCTGATGAATCTAGCTATGTGTATAGCAATATGTAGTAAACTAAAGCATATTCTACAGCTGGTAGTCTTCTGTAGCAGATGACTGCTCAGGGCATCACGATCTTTTTCATGAGCAAACATGAACAACTGTGTCCTGCACAAACCTGCACAAAGAGAAGGAGGTTCTGAAGTCTTGCAATGGCTAACTCACTTCTTCTATTTGATCTCTTAAAATTACTAATTTATTGTCGTGTTCTATTTTTGGAGGTTTTTGAATGAGGTACTAAAGGTACATTATATCAGGACTATTTACCTGTTGGATATTAGGAAAAGTTCAGATTGGATATTAGGAAAAATTTATTCTCTGAAAGAGTGGTAAGGCAACAGGAACAGGCTGCCCAGGGAAGTGATGGAGTCACCATTCCTGGAGGTGCTCACAAAAAGGGTAGATTTGGCACTGAGGGAGGTGGTTAGTGGGCATGGCGGGGATGGGTTGGTGGTTGGACTTGATGATTTTAGAGGTCTTACCAACCTTGATGATTCTATGTATCTGAGGGAGCTGACAAAGTTTAGATAGCACAAGCAGGAAAACACTGTGAAACCAATGGAATTGCTTTTGCTTAGATGCAACATAATATAATTTTCTGTTGAAAAAATGGTTAATACACATGGAGTTTGGTAGTTCTTCTCATCTCCATGTTTCTCTGTCTTGTCTGAACTTGAGCATGTTGGTGGATCTGTGCTTTTCTTGAGGTGTGCAAATGCCATTCAACGCTGAGAGTACAGCTCTCAGAGCCGAATTCACACGTATATTATAGAAGCTTTTAACCTTTAATAAGCATTATTACTGGTTTTAAAGAAAAGCAGCAATATCAGTTGGTGAGTGGTTTATTTGAATCAGCTGTGAAGACATCATTTGGCTTTTGTTCTAGCTTACTGATCAGATCAAAAGAAATAAATAACCACCACCCTTTCCTCTTCTAATGACGTGATTAGTGTGACTTGAAACCAGATTTTCCATTTAGTATTGAAACAAAAAATTAGACCCAAGCTCACAAATATAAATGCAGTAACATTGCTCCAAGCTTGTAAGCTTGAGTGAGAGAAAACAGCAAAGATGGACATCAGGAGATTTGGGCAGGAAAAACAGATTGCTTGAATGTGGCCCTGTGGAGTTGTGACTGGCAGTGGGCTCACTAACTGAGACTGCCAGATACATTTGTCTGCTGCCTGTAAATCCTGCACAGAAGGAAACATGGGATGAGGTGATAGCAGAGGGAACATCAGTATCTGCAGAAGAGCAAAAACACCATCTAGATCCTGAAGTAGGATTGCTGTCAGTAGTGATGTTCAGCCTTAGAGGATAAAAGTTGGAAGTAAAAACAAAAAGACACCAAAGAAAACTAACTGGCCATGAGGTGCAGCCTGAAACACATCCAAGCTTTGATAAAGTTGTTACTGATGCCTACAATAGTGCGGTGTGGGATTGAAAGCTACCAGCACATGCACAAAAATAGAGGAGGCAAGCTCAGAAGAGGAATGAAGAACGTGCAAAGATCTGCCTGGACAGATGGAGAGAGAAACTTTTCTGTGCAGGATATCCTGCAGTAGAAAGTCAAACGTGGGAGATGAAGTGCAAGCTCCTGTGCCTTCCGGTGAAAATGAACTTGATGCTTTGGCTATATCCATTAGTGCCCATCTACTGCAGGCAGTGCAATTATGCCAGCCCAAATACATTGCTGAGAATTATTTGTAGAGGAAGAAAAGCAGTTGTTTCACGGCATGCCGATTAGCTGCCAGTGCAGCTCCAAAACTTTTGAGATAGAGGCAGTGCTGCTCTTAGGCAGCAGTCAGGAACCTCCAGGCTTTTCTGGAGGTACTGAGCATGTGAGGATGAGGAAGTTGTCACTGCACTGTTGTGTTCCAGCACTGGAGGGATGAGTTTGTGTAGAAACTGTTCCCAGTAGGTGCCGATGTCCAAAATATCAAAGCTTGTTACAGCTGCTAGTTTGTTAAATTGGATGTTCGGACTAGATGGTCTTAGTGGTCTTTTCCAAACTTAATGACTCTATGATTCTATAATTTTGTGTTTATCTGTGTACAAGAATAGATATCTAGATATGCATGCATGAATATATAGAGAGATATCAGTGTATGTTATTTTCTTCTGTGTATTTAAGTGTGGAAGGGTACTCTTTTCTGGCTTAACTACTGGTGCTACTGGTCAGGTGAAGGCCACTAGACAGAAATCTTTGTAGTGTCAAAGTCAAGATGCTGTCCAGGAGCCCCAGGTTGTCTTCCTCTGGGTCATTGCAACATCTACACTTCCAGGGCTAAAATCAATGTCTGATTCACAGAAATAGAGAGCTGGATATGTACTGTCAACCTTCGCACTCACTCTGTGTGTTATCATGTAGCAGAAGCAGACATGTAGTTGTAATGGAATGCTAGGTTTTAAAGAGAATGTTGCCTAAATATTTTAGTTCCTTGTTTTCAAGATGCTGTTAGTGTAACCGTTGCTCTAACTGTAGAGGGAAATTCACTATTTGTTGTTGTTGCTGTTTTCTTTAAAAGGTTATTTGTGCTTTGTAAAACATGACCATCATTTGTTTTACAAAGCTATGTTAGGTAGTCAACAAATGAGGACGGAATCCTCTTGCATTAAGGAATTGGTCTTGGAGATGATAAACTTTTTGGAGGGAATACATACTCAGCTGATACCCCCTGTCTCTACTTAATACATGGTCAGCAATGGTTTGTTAATGTTGGCCATTGCTTTGTATCCTTGGGGTAATTTACCCCTTCCTTTATAAATGCTGCTGTTGAAAAGAGGAGCCCCAGATAGGCTGCTGGGGCTGTGCAGAGCTGACTGCACAAGGCAATGAATGACCAACACTACCTTGCATCACAGCCTTTATTCTCATAAAAGAACATCTTTGCTTTTACTGTTGTTTCTTCTTTTTTTTTAATTGTTGTTAAAAGTTTGCTTATTCAAGTCTGTGGAGTTGTTTTCTTAACAGTAGAATCCCATTTGCCTTCTGTCATGCTTTTCAAAGTTCTTGTTCTAGCTACTAAACTCTCAAAAATACATAACTTGAGAGCACGTGAGGGTTTTTTTTTAGTGAAATATATATATATATTTGAATAACACAGGCAATCGTTGTCAGCACGTGTGGCAGATAGAAAACTGTCCTTCACTGCTTAGCTGGTGACACTTTGGAGTCAGCACCGTGCGCTCGTGGTGGCAGTGTGCAGAGATATTTGCAAAGGCTCCCGGCAGCCCTTGCCTCCTGTTGTGTTGCTGCTTTTTTGAAGCTGTGAATGGGTTGCGTTTTCCCTTCTTCCTGCCATACTTTCTTGTCGTTTGCCTGCTGTGTTAGCCCCTTGTCCTTTTTTTCTTCTGTGCTGCCCTTTCCTTTCTGGATCCAGTCTTGGTGCTGCCCTCACTGTGGGAATGCCCTGATTTCAGATGTGTACAGCTTCTCACAGCACCTGGATTTGCATTTCTGACAAAATCAAGAAATTCACTCCATCTTTAACCACAGTGAATGGTACAGTAAGACTGAAGGATGAGAACTGGCAAACACTGTGAATACCACTAAGAAAAATAATCCAATCCTTTGCTGTGGTAGAAATTTGATCAGATTCTGCAAATCTGGATGAAAGGCTCAAGCTGTCCTTAGCAGACTTCAGAGAGGATGGCTGAATTTTGCATAGTCTGTAGTAATACTGAGAGTATTCTCTTCACAGTGCAGTCCCTCACTCTACACCAAAAACTCTCAAATTATATGCATTATATGACACATTCACTTAGATGAATATTGTTGTTATTTCTATATAGCTTGCAATGACCTTACAGACAGGTACTATAGAGAGAATGCTAAGTGATATTCTGTAGCACGGTGACTTTTTAAGAGTGTAATTATACTGTAGTCATTTGAAATCAAGAGTAATAGACAATGTTGGATAACATTTACCAGGCTGCCTGGGGAGGTGGTGGAAACACCATCCCTGGAGTGTTCAGGAACTGTGAAGATTTGGCACTGAGGGATGTGGTCTGTAGGCATGGAGAGAATGGGTTAGTGGTGGGATTTTGTGATCTTAGAGGGCTTTTCCAGCCTCAATGATTCTTTAAAAAATAATAATAGTATTGATGAGCTAAAATCCTTACCTGTTGGAGTTTGGATGCTGTCTTTGTCATTTTTACTTTTTGCTTCAGGTGCATAGTAAGGCTCTTGAAGAAGATAAGAAGATATTTTCTTCTTGATGAAGAAAATAACTGAATCACTTTTACAAAGAGCATGGTTTTGGTCCACCACAGACCTGTGAGATCAGGGGGTTGTGTTTCACATTTGTACTACGAAGCTGGAAAGCAGAGGCTCAGAATACATTCATGTTCCTCCTGCCACTGATCCTGGGATGGTCTTCGTTTTCTTCCTCTGCACCTGAGAGCATGTGAAGAATTCATTTGAATTCATGGGTACCTGAGAAGAGAGTCTGTGGTGCTTGATTCTTTTTGGATTTGTTGTGCTGTGTTTTTTTTTTTTTTTTTTTTCTTTTATTCAGGCTTATATCCGATGAAATCTCCCAGTTTTACTTTAATTGCTGTTGGCAACATGTGGTCGCTGATAAAAAACATATTTTCTGTCGAGATTGCATTCATCAGTTGGGCTAATTTTTCCTGGCCCTCCACCCATCAGAGCTTCTTTGGAAAGGGAAACAGCAGCTTGTGGGTTAGCAAATGCCAGGCAACTGAACAAAACGAGAGAGAGGGAGAGGGAGGAAAAAACAACTCACAAGTCTGTTGCAAAGCATTTGTACAAAAAGTCTTGGAAGGATTTCTTTTTAGCCCGTAGCCCTGTCTATCTGGTGAATGCTTAGGTGGTGGTATATAGAATGTGTTGCCCTTGGGGCCTTACGGCCTTTGCAGAATTCATACTCCAATCTTGTAATGGATCATTTGCAAAATCATTGCAAAGACAGCTTGCTTATATTGTCACAGTGCCAGCACCAGAAGCTCGCTGGGTATTTTTGTCTTGGCAGATGCACATTCTGTTGTAAAGGTCTGTTCATCTTGTGCCTTCCTTGTTCTCAGGTAATGCTCAGCACATTCATGCAGAAGGAGATTTTTGATAGCTTGTATTATGATTTTTTTTTCCTTGGGAAAAAAGAGGGGAATGGAAGTCAGATGCAACTGGTGCTGTATAGTTGTTGATCAGTGCTTTCCCAGATGGGTTGCTCTGAGCTTTCAAAGACGTTTGTGTGGATGTTGTGGGTAACCCTGTGTGCATGGAATCCAAAATGATGAGAGGAGGAAGAGTTGGTGGGGAGGCTCCCTGTCCCTTACAGGGTGCTGCTATGCTGTTCTTCAAAAACACCTTGGATTCCTGAGAAATTACTCTACAGTCAAAAGAAAGGGAGGGGAAAAGAAGTTTCAAAAAATTGATTAGCATTAGTTTTGAAGCTATGCTGAAATGTTTGCAGGGTTTGCATGCTGGTCTCCATATGTCTCTTTTCAATTCCATGTGCTGGAAGAAAAAAGTGGCAATGTGTAAAGCGATTTGTTAAAATTGTAAAAATGAAAATGCTAGGCTGCTCTGCGCTGGAGAGTAGCGACCTTCCAGTCCTGTCCTTAAAAGAGAGCTTGAAGGATTTGTGCCAAAGTCTCTAGCAGGAGAATAATTAGTATTGCTTTGATGTGAAGCTGAGTTCCCCTGTTTTCTTCTGGACTGAGGAATGCAAGAGACAAGGTAGTCTGGTTATCACCTCACCCAGACCACTTCAGCAAGAATGAGGGACAAGGCACAAAGCAACATTCTTCCTTCAGGGGAGATTTCCCAACAATCCATTCCATTTTTTCTTCCGGCACAAGTTTTTCATTTCTAAACCCAGTTAGAATAAGCATTGTGCTAATACAAGTCTCTTTATGCACAATTCGATGCTTTCATCTTCTGAAGTGAATGGCAAAACTCCCATTGACTTCAGCGAGGGCAGCACTGGGCCATCTGTCTCTGCTTCTCCTACGGGAACGCGCACAGCCGCGTGCACACACGTGTGTGCTCGCCCATACACAGGGGTTTTCATAAAGCAGAGGCGCTCGGCACAATATTGCTTGTATTTCCTGAATGGATTTATAATCCATCCAATACGGTACATTTTGAATGTGTTACAAAAAGGACAGATTTACAGGAGACAATCTGCCTTCGTGATGATTGCATATTGTGGCATTTCTAGTCCATATGGATCAGTAAGACTTGGATAGCAGGCATTTGACCTTCAAAATCATGCAAATGTGAAACCAGACTTCCATTTTTTACAGCTGGGAAAGTCACAGTGTGGCTTCTTCATCTTATTTGGGAGGCACTGATTAAAATACAACTTGACTTTAGGAATTACTGAGATTTTTCTTACTGCCTTTTTGCAGAACAGTGGCTCGAGATCTTTCTCCCTTCTTCCTCACTCCTTCTGGCTAAACTTCACTCATTAACACCTATGACTCAATTGATCATTTAAGAGAGAAGCTGCTAATTTAGAGCCATGGGCGAGCTACAAACAAGACTTTAAACCTTTTTGCTCACGCCATAGCTAATCTGTGATAATAACTCCTGAAAGCCTTTGAAAAGGTCTGAGTGTGGCTTTCTGTCAGCTGCATTAGGAAACTGTACATTTTCTCACTAAGAAACCTTGATTGTGCCAGATCCAATCAGACTGCTTGTACGGCAGTATTAATCTTCTTGCTTTACGGTATAATAACTCACTGAGATTGTAGGGATGGCATCATTAAAAGAGAGGCTGGGTCTTGCAGTGATAAATGCGTGCCGGTGCAAAACTGCAGGTTTGGGTTTGCTTTTAGCAATTGTGTTGTTTTTGTTGTTTTCTGATCAGAGTACAGTCAAGTACAGCTAGTCTTTGCATAGCATTTTGGCTAGAATTTACATGTGCATTCTCAGTTCCCATGTCCTTCAGAAGCTATATGTCTAGTCTAGACAAGGAGAATATATCCAGGTGTGGGGTGAAGGTGAGAGATAAAGATGTGGAAAATGTGAGTTTAGTTTTTCTGGTTTCCCACATGGTTCTTTCTTTGTAGTTTTTGGTAGTAAGTTCCTTGAGATCCCTGTTCTGATGGTTTTGTCTTTTGTGTTTGTTTGTTTCCAGTATTGATGCATCTACAGGATTTCATGCCACTTCACGCTCTACTGCAGAGCATTTTCTCACCTACAGCCTACAACAAAAGTCTCGTTCCACTTTTTGCATGTTGAAAACCAACGGCTGGTTTGTGTGCGTTATCCTTTCAGCCAGTTCTGCTGTTGGCACAGTATTTTACCTCTCTGATTGTAGCTACCAAGGCCCAAGCCAAAGCCACTTTCCACCACTGTGTACACTGGATTCAGCTGTTCCATAGAGCAGTTACTGACTAAGTGAAGCAATAATTTCTGCACGTGTCAATCTGCTACAATGGCTAATGACCTTAAATTGTGTCAGGGGAGGTTCAAGTTGGATATTGGGGAAGATATCTCTGCAGAAAACGTGGTGAGGCATTGGAACAAGCTGCCCAGGGAGATGGTGCAGTCACTGTCCCTGGAGGTATTCAAGAACAATGGAGATTTAGCACTGAGTGACATGGTTGGTGGGCAGGGTGGGGACGATTGGGGTTGGACTTGGTGATCTTAGAGGTCTTTTCCAACCTTAATGCTTCTATCATTCTAACAAGCTCATTAGTGGCTGATGCCATGCTTTATTGCTGGTAGGTAAGGTTCCTCACCTAGAGTCACAGTTATCATTCTTCTGCATTGTAGAATAGTGGTCAGACAGCCATGGTGGAGCTGGTTTTGCAAACCAGGCTGAAGACAGTGCGTTCAAGGGTAGGTAAAGAGAGAAAGCATTTTCTGCTCCCTAGTTTAATTTTTTTCCTTAAAACAAAAACAAAACAAAAACAAAAAACAAACAAAAAAAAACAAACAAAAAAAAAACCAAAAAAAAACAAACACTGTTTCTTTAGTTTTAAAATTAACTCATGGACAGAAGTTTCTGAAGTTTCTGTAATTTAGTGGCCATATGCCACAGAACTGTTTCCTGCTGTGAAATCTGTCACGGACAAAGAATTGAAAACAGAAGGAAAACCTACACTAATATCCCCAGCTCCACTGGAAAAGAAAGGAGGGATCTTAGTCTCTGGACACTGCAGTCAAAAGCAGTAATTAAGGCCAATGTCTGACTTTTCCTTCAAGTGCCCCATTTAATGACAATGCCTTTTCTCAGCAGTGCAGAATACTGGGTCCAAATGATGCTGTCAGCTTGTTTGTTCCCTGTAAACAAAACAGCCCTGCAGTAAATGCAGCAAATAGGCAAAGTCTGCATCCTCCTACTGACATGATGAGGTTTGGGATCTCCTCTGCAATATGAGATCCCACCCCAGCACCTTGGTTGTGGGGAAGAGCTTCTCCCTCCCAATACACAGACCTTAATCCCAGCGTGGTACGTGCTGTGTTTTGTGAGGTGAGCAAGATACATGAAAATAAGAATCAACCATTATGAATAACACAAATGATCATAGATTATTAGAAGCAGTAGCTGCGTGATATAGAATAGTATGACAGTTCTTTGCCTCCCAGTTTTAAAACAGCTATTATCTGCTGGGGACTGGGATGCCTAGGAAGCTTGGAGTTGCTTTGTTTCCTTAATAGTACACTGCTTTTCCTTTTCTTCCAAGTAATTTTGACAAAAGCAGAGAAGATTGGGTGTGTTTGTTTATTTGTTTTTAATTTTGCAAAGCCCCTTGTTCTAGAAGAAGCTACAGTGGTGTACCTGGACAATATATGGGGGAAAAGTATAGGAAGATCTTTGTTTTCTTTGTTCTGTCATATTCCGAACAGCACAATCAAACTTTGTCATAGATTGGAGCAAAATCTTTTTGCTTAGTGCTGCCCAAAAGCTGAGGATGCTGTGGTGCTCTCTGCTGCTCTGCCTTGTCAGATCAGCCACCCTGGGCTCCAGGCTGTGGGCTGGTTTGGCTCTGCTGAACCAGTCCATTTGCATGGGACTGGAGCCCAGGAAGCAATTTCCCAGCTCATCAGTGTCAGTACTGGGCAGAATGGCAAGCAGGCAGCAGTTGGTCCTCTGTGCTCAGTTGCGAGCAGGGGTGTAAAGATATGCAGTGGGAAGCAAGTCCTCTGCCCCTTCATGCCACGAATGGAAATGACGAAGGACAATGCCACTGTTAAACTGTAAGGAACTGTCCATCCTCTGATTCATGCAACGCCAGACACATGGCAGCACTTGACAAATTATACATTAAACTGGTAATTAGAGAGAGCAAGTAAATAAGAGTTTTTTACAGTGAATATTCAATCTTCAGACACCCAGTGTCGCGTGCAGGGCGGTCTGTTATTATTAGTTACTACTGGTAAAGCAGCAGACCTTAAAGAGAATCATATATGCTGGAACGTGTTTGTCAGGAAGCCAGCTTTTCTTTTAGAATGGCTTTTATTCTCCCTAAAGCACTTTGTGCTGCAGCTACTTACGTTTAACTCATGCTCTTCCTGCCTCTCCTGAAACTGAGGAAAGGCAACTCCCCCTGAAGCCTGCTGGTGTGCTGGGTGCTGCTGGTGCTTGTGCTCTGTGTGATGCTGGGCTGCATTCTTGTAATAAAAGCAGAGATAGTGCATAGGGTAGGGTGAAGAGTCAGGTTTTGGCAGCCCAGAGAGAATCTGAAAAAAGAACCTGCCCTCATTTCTGAAAAATGTTATCATCACCATCATGGGATGGAACTCATTTCAGCAGGGAGAATAAAAATGAAAGGCACAGTGAAGTGAATTTGCTTGATCAGAAGTCCTTTTGTCATTTTGAGAAGTGATATATTGTCAAAACATGCTAAACATTTCAGCTTTTATAAGTTACTGCTTTGTGACAGGAAGGTATTCTGTCAGAATATTTCTGACCAGCTCTACTAACATCCTGAAACTGGACAAATCCAAAAAGATCCGACTGATTTCCACAAACCACTTTTTCCAAAAATCTGAGGTCAAATTTTTCAGTGGTTGGCACCAAGTACTGTGTCTCACAGCCGTGGAGGAGCTCATTTGCACCTTAGAATCATAGAACCATTAAGGCTGGAAAAGACTTCTAGGATCATGAAGTCCAACCCCAATCCATCTCCACCATGCCCACTAACCACATCCCTCAGTGCCACATCTCCATGGTTGTTGAGTACTCCCAGGGACTGTTACTGCACCACCTCCCTGGGCAGCCTGTGCCAATGCATCACCACTGTTTCTGAGAAGAAATCTTCCCTAATATCCAACCTGAACCTTCCCTGGTGCAACTTAAGCACCAGACCTCAAAGATCTTCATTCAACATATCAAGTTATTGTTAACTTCCGGCGAAAAAAAATACTTAGCTATGAGATAAAGCTTATCTGAACCTTCCCAGCACCACTCTTATCTGCCCTACCCATTTTTAAATATATATTGCATTTAACAATATTTCTCCTCTTCTACTCCTAGCGTCTTTCTAACAGGAGTGAAATTACACTAGTAGATCTCCCAGTGTTTCTCCCCTGCACAACCCTCCTTAATCCCTAAAATGCTTCCAGGAGAGATGAAGGACTCCCTTTCTTTCCCACCAAGGACTGAGAGGCACCAGGAGGTCACTCACCGCGCCACAGTAGGATCAGCCAGTTCTCTATCACCTGTCACTTATGTTTACCATTCCTTAAGTCTAAAGATGTTTGTTTATTCCTTTTTGGCACACATTCAGGTTGGTTCCCGGTATGGCTATTTCCTTCCAGCGCTGTCTGTGGTGTCTCCTGACACAGACTGACAGTGAACTCTGTATCTGATGACACTGATCAAAGGCACTGACTTCACAGGGCTGTGAATCAAGGGCTCATATAAGCAGGGATATCCAAGAGCGCTTCTGAATTTCACACTGTGACATTATGTTTGGAACAGGTGCTGTGATACAGAAGGTAAAGCAAACTGTGAAGTGTGCAGTGTATTGTGGTACAGGAACTCCTTTGCGGAGGTAATTTACACAACTTGAGTGGCAGGCGACTCTGATAGTTCTGTCTCATGGTGTCCAATTAGTCTAGTAAATAACCGATTTTAACTTCAGCTGCTCAATATATTGAAGTATTTTTAAGGATTGGAATGTTCTGGAGGTGTTTCTGTGGCTTTGTTTGACAAGCAGAGAAACACAGAGGCTATGCTCTTGTTTCTGATGCCATTAAAAACATTATTTAAAAGAGGAGTGTTTTAATATGATCCTTTTAGCTCTCAGAATTTGGAACTTGGTGACGCTAACAGCAAAACAGAGACAAGATCAGTAAGCTCAAAGCAAGCCAAATATCAGTGTGTGGACTCTGCAGACACTCCATACAAGCCCTGTAGCATTTCGTGCTAGACAACTTCTCAGGAAAAATCTCAGAGGTAAGAGAAGTTAAAAGTGGATGTAGCATGAAAGTTGCCTGAGGAGTTTGTGTTATCAGCAGTATAATATGATGGAGTATTGGACTTAAGCTACCAAAAGTGAAAATTATTACAAGTCAAGCACCTCAGAATATTGATGAGAATCAGGTACATTTTGTGTTTCTTACCACTTCAGACCAGGTGCTTATCCTCTTTCCCAAGGCATAGTATACTATGTTTTAGCAGTCCGCTTTGACTCAAATTCTTGACCACTGACAGTATTTTTTCGTCTTTAAAAATCAGCTCTATCTTTCTCTTTCTCAAGTCACCTGTTAGATCTAAGCGTTCTGTTGACCTTAATTGAGAATTGATTATTTGAGCACTGGATGTGTGGTCTCCTGAAGTGGTATTGTTGAAAGTCTGCTTTGGACAATGGTAGCAACTTCAACTCAGCTTGTACTCTTTCTGTTTCTATAATTGGCGAGTATTTAGTGATTGTAGTTTCAGGCAGATAAACTAGGTTGTTCCTATGTATGTTGGTTAACCAACAGTATGGGTTAAAGTGTTGGCTGGATCATAATGGAAAGAAAGGAACAAGTTGTGGGTTTAGGGTTTGGTTGTTTTTTTTTTTATTTTTATTTATTTTTTTTTTTTCAGTGCTTTACTCTCCCTTCTGGTGGGCAAAATCTACCTTGGCAGATTTGAAGTTCTTCTGGTTTAACAAGTGTGTGTTATGCTGTGAGTGGTGAGTTTCCATGGAAATTTTGCATTTCTGTCAGGTTCTGAGAAGGCTCCACGTGCAATCTGGATTTTAGAATAATTGTTAGCTTGTTTTTTTTTTAATTATTATTTAGGTTTTTTTTGTGTGTGTGTGTGTTAGTTTTTGATAGAATTAACCTGTTACAAGTCACAAAAGAATGGTTTCTTTAGCAAGCAGACTCCCTGGTGTAGTTGTTCAATCCATCTGGAATGTGGGATAATGCAAGCCTGAGAATGCTTCTGCTGAAGCATTCCATAAATCAAAATCTTAGTCTAGCAAGGTGCAACTCTACCAGCGTATAGGATAGCTGAAAAAGCCAGCTTCTTCCCAATGCCTATTTTCATAGTTCTACCCAGCAACTTACCATATCACATTCTTCAAAATTTATGCATTGGGAACAAGTGACAAGTCCGACAGACAACTAATGTGCTGGTGGGTTTGTTTGCCCATTACATTTTCTATGTGGATGTGTGTTTGACATATTTCATTTTATTTTTATCCATCTGACTTCATTGGTTAACTACCTTTTAAAGCACAAAATGTTGATCCAAGTGTACAACGTTGAGTTGCTGCTTTTAAGCATTGTGGGGGAAAAGCATGTGTGCGCGCATGCAGGGTTTACTAACTTAGCATCAGCTGGGTAGAAGGATTAAGCAGTTTTCTTACTGATTTTTTTAAAGACTATCTCTGCTAAAAAGTCCTCTGTAGAGATTGTAATTGTCCAGGTTTTTGGTTTTTTTTTGTCAGCATATCTTCATGTAGATAAATTTAAAAGGTTGCTGAAGGAGAAGCTGCTAGACTATTGGTTTGGTAATCTGCACTTCAGAATGTAAATATGTGTTTATGAACAGCTCCAGAGGAATCATTCAGTTCCAGAGGGTCGAAAATCTGCATTTTAAGAAGACCCTTAGTGTGTATTTACATAATCTGCATTTTAAAAAGTCCTTAATTATGTATTTACATGACAGATCATAACAGCTCTGAAGGACCCATTTCTTTCTACTGTTGCTTTTCTAATACACTTCCATAAAGGATATTTTCCTTGTTCAAGATGGTGTTTGTGCATCTGAAGGGAAGGAGACTAGGAGTGACAAAGTAGGCTCATCTTTACAGTAGTTATGATGCTGCACTTCTGCAGGGAGAAGCTGGATTCATGTCTATGGAATATCTGCATTTCTGTTTTCTTTAAACACATCCTACAGCTTGAATTTAGTTTGAGATTGACTGGACGTCATGAAAGCACAACATAAGTTACAATGTGGTTTCCATCATGTCCTACTGGATGGTTTGCCTAGATTAAGATCAGGTGAAAACTGACTGATGCAGTTATTTATTTATTCACCTCACTCTCCTGGTCAGAGCTTCGATGTGAGCACAGTTACTTTCTGTGAGAAGAGGCAAAATGATCTCAGGCAAATTTGTGTCCTGACTTACATTGACACAAGGCTGATGTCTTGGGTGTAATTATGCTTTCAAATGAGATTGGGAATGGAGGTTAGATCACATAATATTGCCAGATGGTATCTGTAGAAGACTCTCTACATCAGCCTCAATCCCAAAGCAAACCACCAGTGAAACTTTGCTGGGAGCCTCTTGATATTTTGGAGCAGTTTTTGCTTAGTTTCCAGTGTCCAGGTAGAGCTTTTTCTCTTTGAGTTTTGTCAGGGCAAAGTCTGATGAAGGGTAAGGCTGTGTTATGGTGGGCTAGAAGATGAATTCTGCAAGGGGCCACTCTTCCCAGGATTTGTTCCCTGTTCTCCTGGCTATTACTTCCTAAGTATTCTAATAACTCGAGTAAACTGCCGGGACAAACAACGCAGCTACAAATGCGTCTGGAGATTCTGCATCTGCCTGCCTTAATCAACTTCCTTCCCTGAATATGAATTGAAATAATGAGTCAATTAACGTTCTCAAATGCCAATGAGATGCAAAAGAGATTGGTGGAGGTGGTAGCAGCGCGATTCGGGAGCTGTTCCAGCGCCTGGATTTTAACAAGAATCACACACTGGGTGCACAACTGATTATTTATCACATAAAAACGTGCCTGCTTGGCAATGAGCCATACTCACCCTGCCCCAGGTCACTCAGGGAAAAGATCTCCTTTTTAAGTCAGGCTATAAAACCTTAATTGTACAGGGCAGAATAATGACAAGACCTGACTCCTCTCAGTCCGATAGGCAGCCAGATAGGCTAAGACAAAAACTAAGTAAGCTTCTTGCCTTTCAAATTGCCATGATTTGTAGTCCCTGCAGGGGAAGGAGTGTTCTGTCTTCAGGCTGAATTCTCAGGACCCCTAATGCCTGTAAACAGGGTCCTTTAAAAGGTTTTTGCAGGGACTAAGGAAATGTTCCTGGGAAGATATTGTTCTGTGTTGATGCTGTTGGTACAGTCATCCTTCGGTGGCTGCTGGTCATCATTATCAGATGCAGCCTCTGAGCTGACCTGATAGGACCCTTCTCATCTGTGTTTTTTCCTAGTCTCCTGCACCACATAGGTGTCTTAAAGCCTGACTTTTCTCAAAAAATCATGAAAATTGAGTTTGGAAAATACCTCTAAGATCATGAAGTCCAACCCCAACCTATCCCCACGCTCACTTACCACATCCCTCAGAGCCACACCTCCATGGTTGTTGAGCACTCCCAGGGACTGTTACTGCACCACCTCCCTGGGCAGCCTGTGCCAGTGTGTCACCAATCTTTCTGCAAATAAATGTTTCCTAATAGCCAATCTGACCCTCCTATGGCTGAGTGTAAGGAAAAAGTTCTTCGCCTGAGGGTGGTAAGCATGGAACAGGCTCCCCGGGGCAGTCAGTGGTCATGACCCCAAGCTGCTGGAGTTCAAGAGCCTTTGGACACCACTCTCCAACACAGGGTTTGGATTTTGGGTGGTCCTGTTTGAAGTCAAGAGTTGGACTTCATGATCCATGTCCCTTCCAGCTCAGGGGATTCTGTGGTTCTATGATATTACTCATTTTGGTACATGGAAGAACTCTCCTGGAAGGGAAATGCTTGCACCTAGACACATCTGACATGGAAGAAGTGACTTTTTCACAGCATCCATCTGGATGCAGGCAGTGCATGCCTTCCTTGTGCAAGGAGAGACACCATGAAATGCTGTGGTGTGAGGTTAAAAAAAATCTAAAGATCTACTTGGCCTGTTATAGTCCTTTGTGTACAAATCTTTCACATATTGTAGTTTTCTGCTACAGTAGGGCTTCTGTCACTGTAGTTATCCCTGTTCATTGCAGAAGAGTTGGATTAGACAGATGACCTTTAAAGGTCGCTTCCAACTCAAAAAATTCTATGATCATTTATCCATTGCTTCCCCATGAAAATACTCGAGACTTCTTAAAACTGTTCCCACTGAAACTGGAGACAATCTTTCTGCTGGCTTTAAAGATGTCTCCTTAAAAAAGCACAAAACCAAACCAACAACAAAAAGCCCTATGCATACTCAGTTCTGCTTATGTCCCTGCTAAGGGGTGTTGAATTCATCTTTGCAACTTGTACAAATAAATTTGGCAAGTGCCTGGTCGTCTTTTTTTTCTTGGACTTCACCTTTGTTCAGGCAGCACTTCAACACTTATCACACTTTACTCAGTCTTTCTCATGAAGTATAAAAACTCTGAAAAAAAAAAACCCAAACATGCAGGAATAACTCAGAAGAGTTGAAGATTTCCTTAAAAATTGGCTAGCAGAAGCAGAGAGGAGTGATGTTTAGCCTGTTTAAAATGTAATGCAGAAGGAAAATAGAAGTCAACCTTTACACACAGCCAAATTGTATGTCTCCATCGTTATTTTGCATGTGTCTGATTGTGATGGCATGCTAAAATGACTTGACCTTTTGTTCATTAAATGCTCAATGGTTTGCGCGTTGACAAGCATTTCTTTAGACTGCATCCCTTGTGCCCTTTGCACCACACAGAGTGAGGTGAATCTGCAGGAAGCCCCTATCTTCTCCCACTTACATTTCTACCAACTGAACACCAGTGCCCACGCAGCATCGGCCCTGGAAACTGGCGAGATTCAATCTGTGGGCGCCAGCTGAGTGCTTTGTCCTGATGGCATTCGTTGTTGATGTTTTCTCTTCCTGTTGGTGAACAGTTCCCTTAAACATCAGCTCTCTATTTTGGGGGTATGGGACAGTTAAACAAAATCGTTTTTTGAGCATTATTGAATGATCTGTATGAATAAATTGGATTCAGAGTGCAACTAAATGCAGTTCAAGAATTCATGGTGATAAAATCCCTGTGCTTGGTGCTAGAACAGTTCGTGGAGCTGCTTTTCAGTGCTATCATTCATCTCCTGGGCAGGGTCCCCTTACAGATTCCTGTAGCGGATGACTGAGAAAAGCCCAGCATGGAATTATTCCACTTGACAGCAGTGGCATAGCATCCAGGTAAATAAAGATCACAGTCTGGTTGAGAAATTAAGTTGGATTTGAGTCAGATCTAATCACAGTTACCTCACTGAAAAACTTTCATGTCAGCGTGTATAAGGAGTAGATACCATCCCTCCCTGCAGTGTAAGGGAGGGTGTGATCCTGTATCACTGGGCTGGCAGGATAATGGTTGTTCTCTTCAGCTGGCGTAAAGTCAGCGTGCAAGGCAGTGCTGCAAAACTACTCTTGGAAACTATCCACTAAATCATTCTTATTCAAAGGGCAAGATCAGAAGTGATCACATTGTCCATCTATCTGTAAGCAGGTTAAAAGCCCAGGAAGTCAGGCTGAGATGTTTGAATCACTTACAGCTTAAGGCAGAAAATGAGTGAATTCTTTCCTAAGTGGAAAGCTGATCCTGGCTATTGCATCTGCAGCTCATGTAATAATATGCTTAAACCTCAGTCCTGGCCAGTGAAGGGCCTCAACACACATGTAGTGCTTTGCAGTCACATCACCTGCTGGGTCAGTAGATGCTCTTCTTGCTCTCTCTACCATCTGTTACTTCTCAATCCCTGCAATTAAAAGCAGGGCTGGTGGTGAAAGCTTATTTTCTTTGCAGTCCAGGAACTTCTGTGTGTGTTGGGAGGGGGGATTGGGAGATGGAGAGAGTTTAGTAGTGAAACTTTGAAGCTGTTTGGTTGAAAATACTGTTCTTCTGGGTTGCAATGCTTTGGTGCCTTGGCAGGATAACATTTTCTGAATTTAAAGTCCTTGATGACTTAAGATGTTCCTTAATGTCTTTGACTTCTTGAGTGCCTTCTTGCTATTTAATCTTTACCCAGATAGAAGCATAATGTTTTCCCCTACCATTACTGGAAAAACTTCTACCTTAGGTACCGCAGCATGACCTCTTAAATAAAAGGCTCCCAGAAGTTCTAATAGAACTGTCGCAGCTTTCTACTTCCACGTTATTTCTTCGAGAAAGAATTTTGGGTAAACCCACAGTTATAAGGAAGCAAGTCTAGGCTGGCTTGATTCCAGCTTTGTCTTGCATCTCAACCAGCAACTGCTATCTCCTGGAGAACTGGGCAGCACAGAACCATCTGTAGAATCTGTCACGAGTCACAGTGACCCACCCTACGTGACATCTCAGCATGACTGCATCGTATAGCACATGTTGCTGGCTCCTAGCAGCAGTGTGTTTACTTTTCCTAATTCTACTTTTTCTATTTGTCTGGGAAGACATATACACAATGTACTCATGGCCCTTTGGCTACTGAAACCAGTTCAGAAATGGAGCATGAGCCTGAGAACAGAGCAGGTAAAGGCATCCTCTGGCTTCCCCCACATTTGGTTTGTGATTCTTTCCAGTTTTCTCCCCGGTAAATAACAAACTGTATATAGAACACATTATTTTTGTCTGTCAGGAGGCACTGTCTAATTGCAACGGGAGACATAATGTTATCCTTTAGCTTAACATTTATGAAGCAATTTGCTATAGAAATGGGGACTATGCGATGGCTTTTCAGATAGTGTATTGCATTGCTTGGAAATGCACACAATTTAGGAGATGACAAATCCAATTCTGAGGCAAAGGAGGACTGCTGTGATATTTTGGCACTGTTTAAATATTCACTCATTCGCTTGCCCTGTCTGTGGAAATATGCTAATGGTTATTGCTGTAGCCTTTGAACTTGCAGGGCAGGTGAAGCCCAGAATGCCACAGCAACGTTGCCAGTGATCTTGATTGTAGCTGATGGATGCAAATTGCTTTGGCTTTGATATTTGTGTTTGATCTGAAGTGTGCTCAGAGTGCAGGGTTTGTGCTAAAGATACAATAGGATAAACCTCTGTTGAAGGCAGAAGAAGCAGAGCAGCACTTCAGCAGCACCTGCCCCTGACAGTGAGCAAAGGCTGTGCTCTCTATTACAAACACAAAATCAAAAGGCAGCAGGCTGTCATAGTGCAGTTTGTTGAGCAGTTTGTTGATGGGTTGATGGCTGGACTGATGGGTTGACGGTTGGAATAGATGCTCTTAGTGTTTTTTCCAACCTTTATGATTCTATGACTCCGTGATTCTGTGATCAGGTGAACTTTGGCTATCAAGGTAAAATGGATTGCTGATTCCAGTTACAGTAAGGAGAGAAACAGAAGACAGAAAGCTCATGAAGCTAGGAGAGCAATCTCCTTAAATCCTCACCTTCTGCACCTGTCTTCCATCTATTTTTCATCCTTCTTGGCCTTTGCAACAGGTGAAGAGCCTGAGCTGGTCCATGGAGATGTTCTGCTGGATATTAAAGGAAGTTGGTCCTTCTTGTTAACCTGCAGGCAATAGAACCTAAAAATATGATGTTTTGCCCTCACCTGTCTGATTCACCTCATGCCTTTATCCTTCAGGTGGCACAGATTTCTTCTGTCTTCCCTGCTTCATCTTGATCCTTGAAATAGCTTTTATAAATGCACTTTTGATACCCAGCAGCAAGAGGTGTTATTTCTACCAGGATGGATTTTCTGTCTGATTTTCCCCTGTGCCTCTACGTGTTATTACAAGGTGGAGTAAGTGATACACTCTGCTGCAGCTCAGTGGATTAGCCACTGACCTTTTACTTGGGATTTCTCTTTGATTTAGCCTTTGTGCAAAGTAGAAGTAAAGAAACTTGTTTTGTGCTCTTCCGGTGAACAGAGTAGCTGACAAATTTCTGCAGAATACCCAAGTGCAGTTTTTCGGATTGCTGCTTTTTCTTGATGGCCTATCATAGAATCACAGGATTATTTGCATTGGAAGGGACTCTTAAAGGCCACCTAGTCCAACTCCTCTGCAATGAACAGTGACATCCATAGCTACATCAGGTGCTCAGAGCCACATCCAACCTGACCTTGAGTGTCTCCAGGGGCAGGAGGCACCTCTCTGGGCAACTATGCCAGCATCTCACCATTCTTATCGTAAAAACATTTTCCTGTGTTTTATCCTGGTTAGTCTTTCTCGTAAGTGTTAAGGTAGTTTAGCCAGGGCAAGATGAGGAAGCGGTGTTCAAGGGATCCTGGAGAGCAGTCAGCTCAGTCTGAGTCTTCTTGTGGAGAGGAAGATGAGAGCAGGTTTGCATTATTAATTATTTTGCCCTACTGGTCCGTGCATCAGTTACTGACACTTTGCACTGTCAATACCAGCCTGTAACACTGTGTTGCAGATGACAAGGTAATTTTCTGCAACTACAAGTCCTGTTAGCCAGAGGATCAAAGTCTCTTGAGGAGAAAGGGGTGCACTTTAAAGCTGTCAGATGCAATCAGAATAACCTTGCTTATCATACAGATTTTTTTTCTTACTTCATTCAAAGGCTAAAGACAAACTCTTGAAAGAAATGACTATGAAAGCTATACTCTTTACTGCAGGCATTGGTTGTGGTTTTGTTGTTTTTCATTGTTTTTTTTTTCTTTTCTTTTTTTCCCTCCTCTCTTTTGCAATGAAATGCTGAAGGGAAATGCATGAAGGAATGAAGCTTCTCTGCAGAGGATGGAGGGTGTGCAGCAGTGTGGTCCGGCAGGCTCTGTGGCACCCTGAATACACAGAGCTTGGTGCAGCTGCTGGTTTGGGCTGCTCACAGTGCCAATATAGACCCTTAAAACCAGAAACACGTGCAGGAACTTCTGCAGAAGTCTTAAGGAGTAGGTGGCTGTCTCCTATGGGAATGGAAAATAGACTGAGTATAGGTTTGCTGGTTTTTTCCTTGTGATCCTTTGCGGATGACAGATGTGAAACGTATATGTATATTTGTCTGCCCAATATATTTTTAAATTAGCTCTATATATCCATATGAATGTTTGCAAAAATTCCTTGTGAATTAGAAATACAAGAATTGTCACTTGTGTGAATTTTAGATCCTTAGTAGAGTTGCTGATGCTGGCTCATCTCTGCTCTGTCAGGAAGTTAACAAATGTGTATCAGATTCTGATTTACTGCACAGGAAGATGACAGACATAGGAAGAAGGAAGTTAAGTGCATGGTTTTGCTCATTTTGAAGAACTGCTGATGGTTTGATTTATAGACTGTGCTACGTGGAGGCTGAGGCTTAGGAGCATGCTTTGAAAGGTGGAAGGAAGTGAACAGAGGGCAGACCTGGCCATCAGGAAAATTAATGGAGGGCAGTCCTTCATGTCACTAATGATGGCAATGATAGTTCATTATACTGCTGTTGTGTCCCTTGCTTGATGCTGAGGGAGGGAGGAAATGCTCTTGGATTGTGTCAGTGCAGCCTGCTGCACCCTGCTGGCACTTCTGCTCCTGCAAGAGTAGAAGTGCCCTCAGGGAACTGGGGCAAGCAGTAGGAAAAACGTGGGCAAGTAGTGGGGTCTGCAAAATCAAATGTGATTTACTGCACCTATGGGACGGTTTGCATTGCACTGTGCATGCTGTGTCACAAACCTGAGACATGGATCTCCCTCTGCAACTTGGCTCTCAGGTCACACCTGAAATAGGAAATACCTGCTTCTGGGTGGGGAGATACCGCTTCTGATTTACTTGCAAAAAAGTAGTGATAACAAATGTCTTATCAGTTAAGCTGATAGAAATATGCAGGCATAGAAATGTCCTCTTAGAATATAGAATCATAGAATGGTCTGGGTTGAAAAGGACCTTAATGATAACCTAGTTTCAACCCCCTGCTATGTGCAGGGTCACCAACCACCAGACCAGGCCACCCAGAGCCACATCCAGCCTGGCCTTGAATGCCTCCAGGGATGGGGCACCCACAACCTCCTTGGCAACCTGTTCCAGTGCGTTACCACCCTCCCTCTGTGTGAAAAACTTCCTCCTAATATCTAACCTAAACCTCCCCAGTTTAAAGCCATTCCCCCTTTTCCTATCACTATCCACCCTCGTAAACAGCCATTCCCCTTCCTGTTTATATGCTCTCTTCAAATATTGAAAGGCCATAATGAGGTCTCCCCTGCAGCACTAGCATGGTGGCTTTGCTGTCTTCCTCTGCTGGCCCAAGGTTATATGGCTGGAACTCCTGTTTCTTACAAGATGTATTGAGGAGGAGCTGGTGATGGATGCACGTGTTTCACATTGCTGTTGGTAGGTATCCCTCAGCCTTCAGGGATGCTGATATTTTGCTAGCCCTGTAATTGGGCCAAGCATAGATAGCCTTGTCCCCAGTGTATGACTTTCTGTTGTCAGGAGGCATCATCTAGCTGCTAATGGCCAGCCACTGGCACTGGTAAGTAGGAGGCACCTTGTGGTGTCCTTACAAACAATGTGGCATGTCAGTATGGGAAAAATGAAAACTGCCTTTCCCAAAATCTCCAATGCTGGAATGCTATTCAGCATTGACTTGAACTCATTCCTTGTGCAGGCAGGTTTTTCCTGCTGATAGTCTTCTCTGCACACACGATAGCTAAAATTGTTCTCTTGGTCACACCAGTTGAAATGGGAAATAACTCCATGAGGGTCAACAGTTTTACTCCAGATTTACACTGAAGATCTCCAAGAGCTGAGCTGAGATTTTTGAATCTTTACTGTCCCATTTTGCTGCCTGTCTCTAGTGGTGATATGTGGGGAACCACATAAAGACTCAAGATTAAAAATAAAAAAAAAAGTTATTTCTTAGTCCACATAAATCTGGAGAGAAATGCTGCTGCTGCGTGGAGTGAGCAGCCAAAGCGTGCAATGCGTAGGGCTGGGCACAGAGAGGCCAATGCGATGCATTGCCATGGTGCTGCTGCTTGACCCATCTGCCAGGGAACCAAGGGAATAGAGGCTGCCCTCCCGGCCCTGGGAAAGCAGAGCATTAATAGAACATAAGTGCTCATGCAATGGCACTGGATCCGTGGCAGCTGTTTGTTCAATGTTTCATGCTTTTAGCCACATCTGCTCCAAATGAGTGTTAATATTGCAGTGGCATCCACTAAGGATGGGCTCTGTCAGCTTTGCTAAGCATCAGGCTGACCCCAGTGACAACGAAAGAGCAGTTCAGCCCACAGTGCTCTCTGTATTTTTCCTTTCTACCCCCCCCCTTGCTTGGCTCTGCTCCATACAAACACCCTCCACAGTGCTCCCTCCCCACTAAAGCAGAAAAAAAAAAAGAGAAGGAAAAACTAAGGCAGTGATTCTCAAGGAGAAAAATTGCATTTATTTCTAGTACCCTGTCCAGCAATGTCAGATAACAGTTTATTCATCCCCTGGCCCCTGTATGACATTGAAGCATATCAACAGTGACAAAAGTATATTGAATAATTATCTTGAAATTAATACATTATCCCAAACTTAAATAAATGTCATCTGATCAATATATCTTGGAATGGAAAGGGAAGAGAATGTGAAGGGCATCGCTTCATTATTCATTAATTTTAGAGTAATGTAGGCAGATGAAATGGTTATTTCAGAGCACTGCTATTATACTCACTGGCATTTTAAATAACTCCCAAGATTTAACAGTATATATTCCCTCGTCGAAGCAGCTTATACATGTTAACACTGTGGGTTCCAGATTTCTGTGCTTTGAAGGACCGGCAATATTACTGTGGTTCCATTTTTTTCCTTTTCCCTTTCTCTTCCTTCTCTAGCTTAAAGATCCATTGGCAGCCTGCAGGTCCATTGTGGCTGGGATCAGTTCAGCTCAAGCAGCTGTGCATAAGCAGTGTCTTCCTGAGAATGGGAGGTGACCCCATTTTTTCTGTCTGCATGGTCCTGGCTACAAACCAAGCCATTGGCTGCACTTTCCTCTGCTAGGAGAAAATGGAAGCTGTCTTCCACTTCCCAAAAGTAGGAGAAGTTTTTGGGGTGAATGTGGAGGCTCTTCCCTTGCTCCTTCCCTTGGCCATTGCTCAGCTAAAAGGATTAGGAGAGGTGAGTCCAAAATGCACATTTGTAGAATTATGTGTAGTTGAAAATTAAATATGAAGACTGAGAAGTCACATTAGCAGCTGGTGTAAAACAGCTCGGCACAGCTCAGTTTATTAACTGAGGAGCACCCCAGCTGAGAATCTGGCCTGATAAAGATTTTATAGCACTGTCAAGTGATGCCTTTCACGTTCTCTTCCTTTTCCATTCCAAGATATATTGATTGTCCAGTAATTCACTAAAAAACCCCGTCATTGTGACAAAGTCACAAGGCCAAGTCACACTAGTGTCTGAGAGGATTTGGAGGGAGTGGTTCATGGTTCATACATTCCTTGAAGTCACTTACAATTAATAGTTAATTAATGAGTGAGTGTGTCTTCAGCCTTTTGAATAGCCTGGAAAAATACCTGTGCAAGGGAACTTTCTTCTCAGCTAAATAATGCAAACTTAAAGTCTGTCAGAATTTGAGGGGAGCTGTGCTTCCAATTTAGGAAGACGTGAAAAAAAAAAGGGGGGGGACTTTTTTGGCATCTTGGATTAGGTACTTAAAATTAATTGGCATTTTCACTGTAACTTCTCTTTGCTGCAAATCCCTTTCTCTAGAGACAAAGGCCTAATAGGAGCCCATACCATTCCAGTGGAGTGAGTAAGAAAGAAGTGTGGGTTTGTTCAAGAGATAATAGAAGAGAGCATCTGGGAAAGCCTGAAGTTCCAAATCTTGGAAAGCTTTCAATAAAGGTTAAGCAAATAAAGAAAGAAGCAGTACACGGGATGTAACACTGAAACAAGGTGTGAAATAGCAGTGAGCAGTGCTGCAGTGTGCACTGTGCCGCAGTGAGGATGGAGCACGTGCAATAATATAAAGGACAGGGCTTTGCAATGAAGGGCTACCCAGTAGTACACTTGCAGAAAACAGGTAAATCCAGACATGTTCGATGCTTCTTGTGTTATTTCTGTAGTGTCTTTGTGAGTAGCAATTAACAAAATACATTTGTGGTTGCAGCAGTAAGCTGTTTGGAGGATAATGCAGATGTATAGTAACCAGAGCATCGTTTCTAAAGTTGGACTTTCATGGCAAGGGCAATTATTTTTTTAAAGTTTCCACCACACAGAACAAGAGCCTTAACCATATCCCTGCTGAAAGAATAATCACCACCATCACAAATGCAATCTGCAGCCACCGTGCATGTTTTTCGTATCTTGATATGGTTATGATTCAGTTTTAGTTCACGAGAAAATTGTCTTCGCTTGTAAGGCAGCATCACAGTATGAACGTGTGTCTGCCTCTCCTGATGAAGCATTCCCTATAAACCACTTTGTACCTTCCCACCTGGTGAGAACTGCAGGAAGGGATTTACTTTATAAGACTCAGTTACAAGGTAAATTAAAAAAGGAAAAAAATATATTTAAAAAGCATTCATGTTGTTTCCTTTACATATATACAAAGTGAAATCCTTTCTTCCTTTTCCCACCTCCTACTTTACTGTAGACATACTTTAAGGGCTGATGGTGACTATTTTTATCAAGGTCATGTTTGAAATAGTGTCTTGATGAAAACATAAACACAAACAGGTTTTCTGCAAGAAAATGTTTGGGTTTGTTTTCTCTTTTATGGGTGAATGAAATGATACTAGCAGTGATTTTAGTGCTGATTTCTGACAAAACAGTACAGAGAATCTCAGAAAAAAAGACTGCTGTTTCTTGGTTGAGGTAGAGCCTTATAGACTTTCCAGTTAGGTACTAGGAAGAGTTTCTTCTCAGGAAAAGCAGCGGTGCATTTGCACAGTCTGCCCAGGGAGGTGGTGAAGTCACTGTCCCTGAAGGTATTCAAGAAGAGAGAAGATGTGGCACTGGGAGACGTGGTTAGTAGGTATGGTAGAGATTGGTTGGCAGTTGGACTAAGTGATCGTAGAGGCCTTTTCCAACCTTAGTGGTTCTATGATTCTCTGACTTGTTGGGACTTCTGTGATGTCATGATACCGCTTTGCTTTGTATAATGCCTTTTCTGCCTAAATTTGATGCTGATGATTAACCTTTCTTGGACTGCTGTAGTGGGCTGGCATCCATGGCCATGTCTTTTTTCTTGGTTTGCTAGCTGGGGAGCTCTTTTGGTTTACCACAGATCATTTGTGGAGTATTGGGTTCTTCTTGGTGTGTGACTAAGGTTCTTTTCTGCTTGTGGAATTGGCAAATTCTGGACAAGAATGGATAAAACCTCCAGGTTTTGTACTTGTATCTCTCTGTCTTCAGCCTAGTGAACCGTGGCTGCCTTCCAGACTAGAAACACTTGTCATCATAAGCAAGTTACTGAAAGAAGCAAGTTTCAAAGGCAGTCTTGAGAGATTTAAGGGTATTGTTCGTGCTTGTAATGCTGTTGCAGTATTGAGAGTCCAGCACAATGTGGGTCACACTGGCTATACGTTGCAGCACTTCTTCCCTGTAGTTCCTATTGCATGAACCCAGCAACTTCTGCACTGTAAAAATCTGGAAGCTGCTACCTCAATGAAATATGGATCATTTCATCAGATGCTATTTCACTATGGAAATGATGTGTAATTGCAGGGGCACTTCAGCTCTGACACATGAAAGTAAGTTTTCTAAACCACATTCAGTTAGGTTCACTGTGATCAGTTGTAGTGTTTGTGGATCTGGTGCAGCACTTCAGCTAGCTGTGATTCTGAAGATGTTGGTTGCTCTGGACCTCTAGCACTAACTCATCTAAGAACCATCACATGACATTCCTTCCTCTAAATTAAAAGCTGGGCCTGCCTCCAAAATATCCCTACATCATATCTAAAACATTTGCATTACCCCTCAGGAAAGAAGTGCCCATTGAGGCAACAGCATCAATTATTCCAGTGCTTTGATAAATACTTGAAGTACAAAGAAAAACAAACAGGAAATTTTTCTAGGGATAGAAAAATATGTATATGCCTGCATTTTAAGGTGCCTCCCCAAACCACAAAGAGGTCTTTTCT
Source organism: Chrysolophus pictus (assembly GCA_037305975.1). Classification (NCBI taxonomy): domain Eukaryota; kingdom Metazoa; phylum Chordata; class Aves; order Galliformes; family Phasianidae; genus Chrysolophus; species Chrysolophus pictus. The sequence continues at coordinate 46,196,406 of CM074579.1, read as the reverse complement.
ATGAGGCTGGGTTTAGCAGAATCTAATCTGAGCAGTCTGTGTATTGGAGCAGCTCCAGAATGCTGGGTTGTTTTTTAGGGCTGTGGTTCAAATGTTCAGTAAAAAAGGCACTCACCTGGGCAGGGAAGCAGGAGGTGTCATGAACTTCTTTTTATTGACTGTGGAGGCCATGGGGAGCACAGGCAGAGCCTGCTGAAGCCACACCATCAGCAAGCAGTTCGCGTGCCTGAGCAGAGGCATTGAGCATCACGTTCCATTTGGATGCCTCCAGGCTGAGCAGAAAGGCACTGAACACCTATGTTGAAGCAGTTGAATGACTCTCCAGGAAATGCTGCCTTGACCCCAACGGGCTGTGGCTTATGCTCTTTTCTTGTAATGAGAAGCAGTGCATAAAACACAAAAAGATGTAAAATATCTCCTTATGGAGGTTTCTCTCCAGATGTTGGGATTTTATGCTTCCTTCCCTCCAGTATACGTTGTGGGAGCATGCTGCTTTCAATAGCAAAATGAACATCAGCAGCTGTGCGCACTTGCATACAGTGTCTTGTGTATACAACCTGCTCAGTTGCCTATCCCTGCTTCCCATGTTTGCTGCTGCTCTGGCTGCAAACATCACACAAAGTTGAAGTAGATTTTAGAGCTTCTACCTCTGCAACTGCATCACACAAATTGCTTTTTCAATCGTGCAGCAGGAAAATGAGCATCAGCCCATTTAATGACACCTAATTAGGGCTACAGACGCCAAATGACTTCTGTTGCCCTGCTCAGACAGAGATGTGTGGGTAATGAATTGCTCATTGTCTCAGGCTCACTTCTGCTAGCTAGAGCCGGGAGAAGAATGCTCTGCAAGTCATTTGCTTGACAAATTTAACCTCTTTCTCTATTCACAGTAGATCTCTGCAAGTATCCCAGGCTTCCTGCACCCGTTGATGATACTGAAGTTTCTCAGTGTTTTTTAGTTCCTATTTCCCTCATCTGTGGCTGATTCTATTCTAAGTTCCAGGCAAATTCACTATTTGATGCCAGAAATGCATGCTCTGTTGCATAGTTCTGTTTAGTTAGTTAAGTTCTGCAGCAAGTGGTTTGATCCCTCATTGCAGGTCTGCCACTGAATCTGTGGCATAATTACAAAGGGACGAAACATCTCCCTTGTGCAGACAGCTTTACCAGCATACACTTGCATATGCCAGAAAAGCTTATTCAGGGCAGGGAACTGAATTAAATTACATTGATGTAAAGTGCCTGACAACACGGCAGCCCTGTGAGGGCTTTCACAGACATTACTATGCTGCTGAAAATAGCACTGCTCACTGCTGCAGTTACTCTGTTGGGCCTTTCGGAATTAGGATGGTTATGAAGAGACCAAGCTTAGCATATATGTGAACTCACTGTTTGCCTAATGCACTGCTGGTTTGATACCACAATCAGGACTGACAACTAGAAATCAACCAGAGCCTGGGCAGCTGTTTAACAATCTTTTGAAGTTCACTGGGGTATTGGGGTTTTCTTTTGGTGTTGATGGTGGTTTTTGGACTTAACACTTCTAAGCCAGAAGAGCATTTTTCAGTGCAGGTTTGTCTTAACTTTGGAACAGGTTTATCTCTTGCAGTGAGTTAAAGGAAACTTCTTCATTAGGCTTGGTTGTGCAGCCTGGACATCTTCTGCTAAGTGGCAGATGGAGTTGTTCCCTCCCTTTCCGTGCCTCTCAGCAGGGTCAGAAGGCTCAAACACTCATTCATTTTTGGTCAGTGTAGCTCCTAATATTTTATGCTGAGCTGAAGTCAAACAAGATGTTGAAAAGAGCATCAGGTGGTAAGGATGAGAAACAGAGTCTGTGGGAGATGCTTTCCAAAATGAAAATAATGATACAGCCATGAATATAATGATATTTTTCTTAGAAAAGGTATTTCATGGATTCTTAAATGCTCTACTGTATGTGGTAATGAGTGGTGGCAATTTGATTTTACTTTTTCAACGGGGTAGCAAGGAGGGTAGACAAGGGCCACAAATGAAGAATGTTGCAAAGCTTACAGATATTAATTGATGAGAGATTGGCTGTGGCTTTCCTCTAATAGCTAGTTTTCATCAACTTGGTTTTATGCAAAGTACTGAATGAGCTTTTAAATAGGTGTAGATATGCCTTTGGCACGCCATTGATTATCAGATTGATTTTGTCATGAGACTGATACCAGCAGGACTGTAACAATACAGGAAAGTGTTGTGGGGTTGTGTCACCAATTTGATTCTCCAGCAGAATCAACCCTTGTCCTTCAACCAGTGTGTTGAATTTTGGTGTCAGAAGTGTCAAATTTTGGAATAAAAAGTCTCTCATTGTCTCAGGGAGGTGGGAGGGCCAGCAGGTAGGAGCGCAGGTGTTCTCCTTCTGGTGCATTGGCCCCCAAAATGACGGTAACTTTGAGAGTAATTTGTGTGTTTGTGAGCTTCACCAATGGTAGTTTGTATATGAATTGTCTGCAACGACATATGAATTGTCATCTTCATGATATTATCGTTCTGAGTAACTATGGCAGTGAATAAAAATGGGGAACCATGTGGCCAGGGGAAAAAATGGACCTTCATGTGGAGATCCATCTCTGTAGCCAGAGCATCTCACCCTTCCCTAAAACTGAGGAACTTAGTGCTCTAAGTCAGGCAGCCCATTGCATTGCTCAGTGCAGATGTGGAGATTCATTTTAGAAATGCTTTAAAGGCATGATCAAAATCAAAATACATATATGTATGCGTAACTTCAGTTGAACTTTATTTCCTGGCCAAAATAAACATTATTTCTACCTAGAAACACAGACTGTACTTTTATCTCAAGATGAACGCTGGTCTGAATGTTGATTGATGCCATTGAGTGTCTGCACACATGTGCTTATGGGCACATGTAGATGTGGCACTGTTTATTGGGCATGATGGTGACGGGTTGATGGTTGGACTGAATGACCTCAGAAATCTTTTCCAACCTTAAAAGTTCTACACTTCTATGGTTTGTACATGCATTTATGTACCTAGACCATGAGCATCACATGCACTAGTTAGAAAAGTGGAAAGATGTTCCTGTGTGTAGCTCAATAGAAAATGATTCATTCCTCAGGGGAATTGAATGAGGGAGAAGAGGAAAACAATTACAATAAAAAAGCAAAGCAAGGCCTGAGGTGCTAATAAACTCTAGCCTTTCTAAAATGAGAAGCAGATTTAGTAAGCAACATGCAAAAGAGTGCCTGTGTCACCAGAGCGTGCCAGGCACATCAGGATGGGGAGCCATTTGAATACATTTCAAGACGGAGCATTGAGGAAAAAATACAATGAACAGCAAACCAAATTAAAAACAACAACAGGATATGTCCTTTAAATGACTCATCCAGCCTCAGCTGATGCCGAAGTACAGTATGTGCAGAGACGGTAGACTTGCACTGAGAGGCATATTTTCCTAAAGCACTTTCTTTTCCTAGCCATTGCCTGAAAGCTACAGTCAGTGCTTGGAACATCTGTGTTTATTTTGCATGACAAACTTGTTCCTCGGCTTTGACAAAATGCGTGCTGATTTGGGACTTGGGGTTTGCAGTTCTTCCATGGGGCTGCGCTGAAGCACATGCGGCTGGCCATGGCATTGGTATATAATACATATTACATGATTTCATACATATTTAATGACAAATGTGCTATATTTTTAATCTTTATAGCTTTAATGTGTGCAAGTGGTTTTAATAATTGGTGCTGTAGGATAGTTACTTCCCAGAATTATCCTGCAAAATTGCTGTGTTTTCAGCCTTCCGTTGTGCAGGTTGTAAATTATAAAACTTGGGTAGTAATAAACTTGGCACCCACTCCTTGCTCTTTAGAGATGCCAACCTGTAACCATAATAGAAAGATACATGCTGGCAAAAATTCCTCTCCAAAGTCTTCATCATCTTGTTTGTACACCCTTCACGGGGAATCGAGAGGTCAGAGGAATCCAGCTCCTGACCTGGAGGAGACACTGGCACTGCTGCACTGTTGCTTCAGGGCAAGGAAGCTGGTGAAGGGTCTGAAACATAAGTTTTAAGGGGAGCATCTGAGGGAACAGGGACCGTTCAGTCTGGGGAAGAGGATGATCAGGGGAGAACTCACTGCTCACTACAACCCCTGAAAGGAGGTTGTACTGAGGTAGGTGTCAGTCTCTTTTCTCAGGTAAAGCAATAGAATGAGAGCTAATGTACTTATGTTGTGCCAGGGGAGGTTCAGGTTGGATATAGAAAACATTTCCATTCAGGAAGAGCAGTAAGGCACTGGCACAGGCTGTCCAGAGAGGTGGTGGGCTCACTGTCCCTGGAGGTGTTCAACATCTCCAGGATGGAGATGTGGCACTGAGGGACATGGTTAGTGGGAATAGTGGAGATGGGTTGGTGGTTGGACTTGATGATCTTAGAGGTCTTTTCCAACCTTAATAATTTATTATTCTACTTGTTGTTGTGGTAACAGCCACATGATGGTGCCCCTTGGGCAGTCTCAGACACCTGGCACTGCTTGTTGGTGACTGTAGGGAGCAAAATAACTTAGAAGCAAGCACGGATAGGGGGTAGGGGGTTTCATGAACCTCTCCATTCCTCTGGGACATTCCTCTGCTTCCTTCCTGCTCAGAGCAGTTAAAATGGCAAGAAATTAGGCTGATGTTATTCAAATTCCTCCAAATAGTACTATGGGACGGCGCTATTTTGGTCCTCTGGAAGTGGTCACTGGGTCTGGCTTCCCAACACTGGCACTTCATTCTACAGCCCAAGAGTAGATCTGGAAACGTGCAGAATCCCATTCTGCTGGCTAAATTCTTGGAGATCTGTGCTCTCATAGCACAAGAAAATGCTGTAAGCAAGCCTGAATCAAACAGCTCTTTTTAAGAACCAAATAAATATAAAGAAACAACTCAAAACCGTAGGAAGGCATTCTGAAGAAATTCTGTTTTGGCTGCTACTTGTTTTATTTGCCATTTCTCAGTTGTGTTGGTTCTGGCTGCGCCCTGCTAGCACAGTGACATTTGCTTTGCCTACTGTCCCCCAGCTTGCATTCAGGCCATGAAGCTAGAGTCTCTCCTCGGTTTTCTGGTTGGGACAGTGTCATGTGTTCCTGGTTTGCACTTGCTGGTGTCTCTAGGGTAAAAATGGAGCATGACTTTCCATCATTATCCTGCATATTTTGGATGTTTTTACGTGACAGTGCTAATCAAGAGGGATCTAGACAAACAAACAAGCCTATGAAAATTGATTCTTCCTGGACTGTGGGTTCTGTGTCACACAGTAAATCTGCATTTAGCTCTTTGTCATGTCACAATCAATTCAAAAGACAGGATTTTTTTATTTTTTTTTTTTAAGTCACAGCTACTCAGTTTAATGAGGAAAACCTAAAGGTTAACTAAAACACCCCTTCTGCTAGTGTGACACAATGCCCATGGTGCATTTGTAACAAAGCACAAATCAGTTTTCTCCCATTAAGCACCCATGTAGGGCTGATGTTTGCCAGCTTTCATTTAGGGCTGAGTTATGAAGGTTACTGAGTGCTCTAGCAGTCAGGCCTTATTAAAATCTGTAATAAACTGAGAGAAGACACCATCAGTATTAAACTTTGCTGGCTAGTGTTCAGGTTTGCCCTTCTAGGACTTGATAACTCTATACTCTAAATACGTTTCCAGTTTCCAGAATGGGAAACAGCAGCTCTTTACAGATATGTGGCCTGTGTAATCAAATGAGAAGGATCTTATATTCCACCTGTTAATGCAAGAATTATAGATTTCATCAAATTGAAGAAAAAAAAAAAGAATAATAATCAGGATTTTGCAGATTGAATAATGTATTCATGGGGAGATGGAAATGTTTCAAATGCTTAAAAATGAGCTGAATGAACCATAGAATCATTAAGACTGGAAAAGACCTCTAAGATCACCAAGTCTGACCATCACCCCATCACCAACATGCCCACTTAACTATGTCCGTCATTTTCACTTCTCCACTGTTCTTGAAAATCTTCAGGGATAGTGACTCCACCGGTGAATGGTGGCAGAATTCTTGTCTTTATGAAGCTCTTTCTGTCCCTGGAGCCTAAAAGCATGTTTGCAGCAGCCCAGACTACAGCTGCTGTCTGAGGTCTCTCCATTCTGCTCTCTCTCTCTGCTATGGTCTGCTCTTCAGCTATTGGGCAATCCCATTACCCTGTCAAGGCAGAGACATGGCACTGTGTGGTAGTAGTGTTATGGACAATTTAACCACAGCCCACAATGCCCACATACCTCATTCAGTGGGGGGTGTCAGATGGAGTGGCTCAACCCCTGACAAATAAATTCAGGCTCACCATGTGCTTGAACACTCGTGAGTTCAACTTTGGGGACTGAATCCCAGTGCAGCAGCTCAAAGAGCCCACTGCCACCTCCAAAGGCTTCTAAGCTGCAAGTTTCCTTTTTTGTGGTGTTTATATACTAAGTCCTTGCTGCAGAAACTCTTCAGCTTCCAGAGAAACACTTTAAGGGCGATAAACAAACTCTGGTTATCCCTGGAGACAGTGGCAGGAAAATGGCCTAAGGTAACAATCGCTCCTTTGATTGTGCATATTGCCTTTAGCTTCCACCTCCCGGCAATATTTCACTCTCTCTGAATCTCTTCTTACCCTTGGGCAATATTTAGCTGCTACAGTCCTTTGAGGCCAGTCAATATATGTAAAATATGTTGTTCCAGGTACCTAGAAGAGTTTATTGGAAGGCTATTCAGTGAAGTTTTATGTCCTTGGTTTTGGTGGGGTAGAAAACAAGGGCAAGGGAGCACTCTTCTTTTGAGAGGAATGTTTTCAGATCCAGAGTTCGAGGGTTTCAGTTTAGCACTCTCTCCCCATCTTCTCCAATTTTGTGCCTCTGCATTGAGATGATTAGATATCAGTGGACTGGAAAAGCAATCCTTATAAAGTCTTGGCTTGGCGGAAGATTCCCACATGCATTTCATTACATGTGAATTTTATGTAATCAAAATGATAGCAACCAACTTAAAAAAAATAAGTAAGAATAATTATATGTATTTTTTAATTACTAGGACTACATTTCTTCTTAATGCTATTTTTGCCTGGTATTAAATTTTGTGTCAGTCAGTGATATTTTAAGCTTGATTATAGTCAAACAATTAGAAATTCATAACTGTAGCAAGACCTAAAGAGACAATAACAAAATTATGATGATTTAAATTTCACCACAAAATACAGAAAAACAGGTGAAAGTATTAACAAATCTCTCTCTCTCTCTCTCTCTCTCTCTAATTCCCTAGGTAATACTTTATGTGAATCATTTTCAGTCATTAATTCTCATGAGCTTTTAGATGCCAACATTAGCTGTGTGTGCGATGATTGTTAACCTAAATTCCCATGCTACTATTGCTGATTCAAGATTTAGAAACAAGACAAATGTCTTCTTGGAAGCAAATCCTGCTGTTTGAAAGAGAGGAAAGAAACTACTTTGAGAGGAAAGCTCAGATAATAAGTGTCAGCAGCCTTTCTGTTTCTCAGACAACTGTATTGTAACTCGCTGTGGTCATTCAGCTCTACCCAGACCTTGGTTCCTTCTGAGAGAAAGAGAGAAAATTGATTATGATGTTTTTGCTATTAAAAGCACTCTTAATTTTGAGTTACTGTAAAGCAACCTAGTTTCCAGGTAACTTAAAAGAGTACCTGTCCACTGCCTGTCTCTATTAAGTTTACTGATGAATGCAACCAACAGTTACCTTCATTATTTGACAAAGTGCTTCAGCAAATGTTAAACTTAGATTCTTGAACTCGAATGTATGTTGAAATGTCTTGTAGAATGTGAATATTAAGGCAAAAGAGAGGTTACCACAAGAACATTGGAAATAAAGTTTTCATACTGTCCCCAAAGGCTTCAAATGCACAAGGTTAAAATACAACTGTGGAATATTCTTGATTACAAAATGTTAAAACATTTTTCTGTGGCATAATTCAAACCTGCACATTTCTTTTTCTATTACAGTGCCTCATGCACCAGGTTTCTTCTCATCATTGGATGCTGCTGTACAACTGTATCTTTAGCAACCCTGTACATCTATGGATCAAATGTATGATCACGAGGCAACAGAAGAGATCTGTAAGGTAAGGGATATTCAAATCTTACTTAGCAGAAAGCTCTGTGTGATATGAAAAGTTAGTTAGTAAAAATGCCTGTAACTCTGAATAAAGTATCACAAAGAGATGTAAATATTATGATTCCCATTGGCATGCTGTGAAATCCGTGTTTTTCTGTGACTGGAGCATATGATTCTGTTTTAAGCAGCGTCTGATTGAGAGGAAATCAAGGTTAGTGAGAAGGGAGTTTTTAGACAATAAGTAAGAAATAAAAAGGGGCTGGTTTTTTTTTTGGCTTTTTTCCCCCCTGCTTCTTCGTGTAATTTTGGTGTTATAGTTCTGTTTGGAGACCCGAATTTTCATTTTCATTTGTGTCTGTTGCTAATTACTAAGCATGGTAACTCATTATGAATACTTAAAATGTATGTTTTTGAATGAAGGTATCCAGTTTGTGTGGTTTTATTTTAAGATACTTGTGGGCAAAAAGTTTCATTCAGGAGTGTGGTTTGGACTGCATAACTTCATAAAGATTTAATTAGCATTCCTCCTTTGGAACATGAATACTTGGTGCTGAGATGAAGAAGGTATTTCTGCACCAGTGTAGTACTCAGAGCCCCACTGTGCCATGCACTGCCTTCAAATCAAGAACTGCTTACAGTGAATGCTTTGAAGGAGTTTTCCTCAGTAATTAGTCATCCTATATCCAACAAATAAGATTATCATTTATTTTATTGAAATTTAAAATCCTACTATGATTCTGTTTGAGAAGAGAGAATGGGTTCAATAGTCCTCATTTCCAGTATTCAAGTGTTCACTTTACAATTTGTTCTGTGTTTGCAGACTAAGTGTATTAATCTTGATAAAGAGCCCCACTGCTGGGTTTTTCCTTGCTTCCCTGAGACGAGTTACAGTGTCTGTTTTAACCAGTACAAATTACTTCTGGAACTGGGAGCATTTGCTTTTGTGCTCCTGTCACTGCCAGGCGTTGGAGAGCAATGGGTTCTGGGCACAAATGTGTGGATGTGTGGGAGAGGGAAAGAGAGGGAGTGAGATCCACCACAGGAGAACGTAGTCCATCAAACAGCAGAAGCACAGAAGGGGAAACTACAGTGAGCCCATTGGCAGAGAGTCCTTTGTTTTTAGACTTGTGTGGTATTGTTTCTCATTTACTTGTACAAAAATCATAAGACCTAGTTTAAAAGGTTTAATTATATGTGGTGCCAGCCCTACATAACCAAATGATGTAACCATAACATAAAAATTGGTTGTGATGTGAATCTTGCATCTGACACTACAAAGTGTTCTGAGAAAACAAAACATTGCTAGTTTGATAGGATGCAAATTAGTTAATTGTTTCCAGTTAGCAAAAATGTAACCAAGTATTATTTTGACAGAAAGGAATTCAGTAGCAATGCAGCCACCTCTTTGACATAGATAGCTTTTTCTAATAGCCGTTGCTTTATCAAGAAATGTAAAGTTATATTTTTTTTATTGATATTTAAGAATAAATTCTTATAACATCACATCTATAAAAGGTTCATCACAGACCCAAATACCTCTCTAACCTTTTAAGCTTCTACAGTAAAAACTGTCGTCTTTATTTATATAAGTTTGGGAAAGATACAAATGTAATCATAACCCCCAAGGCAAAATTTTATGGCAGTTTTCAGAACTCCTCTCTATAAAAACTACTCAAACCTACAGGCATAAAAGTTCTCAATAAAATTTGTTTAGATGGTAGTCATAAACCCCCGTCTCTTTCCCCTGGCTGTGACACTGCAGGTGTCCCACTGCCTCACACTGCGGGCTGGGCAGCCATCTCGACCTGCTTAGAGCTGGAGCAGACGTCAGCCCAGCCCCTTGGGCCACTGATTGCCAGATTCTCGCCAAACCCTCACCAGTAGCACTCCTACAACTGAGGCAGCTTAGCATGCCTAAAAGCTTTAAACTGAAAATACTTCCTTAATTGGGCAGGTTCTGCCTTACAAACCTAGTGGCCTTTTGAGCCATTGATATCATCTATCTGGACTTCAGTAAGGCCTTTGAAGTGGTACCCCACAACATCCTTCTCTCCAATTTGGAAATATACGGATTAAATAGATGAAAATACGTATTTGATGGATGAGGAACTGATCGCAAGATCATACGCAGAAAGCAGTGATCAATGGCTCAATGTCCAGATGGAGATCAGTAACGAGTGGTATCCCTCAGGGGTCAATACTGGACTAATACTCTTTAATATCTTCATATGTGACATTGATAGTGGGATTGAGTGCATCCTCAGGAAGTTTGCAGAAGACTCCAAGCTATAGGAGACAATCAACTTGCCTAAGAGATGGGATGTCATCCAGAGAGACTCAGACTGGCTTGAGCAATGGGCCCAAGTGAACCTCATGAGGTTCAACAAATCCAAGTCGTGGCAACCCCCAACTATCAGTACAAGCTTAGAGATATAAGAATAGAGCACAGACCTGCTGAAAAGGACTTTGGGGTACTGGTGGATGGCAACTTGTTCATGAGCCAGCAATAAAGCACTGTCATAAGTTGTCTAGAGATGCAATGGATGCCCCATCCCTGGAGATATTCAGGATCTGTCTGGATAGGGCTCTGAGTACACTGATGTTGCTGTTGATGTCCCTGTTCATTGCAGGTGAGTTGGACCAGGTGGCCTCTAAAGGTCCCTACCAACACAAATAATTCCGTGATTCTGTGAAATGGTTCACTCATGGTAATGACTTGTGGATGCTTGTGAGTAGATGGTAGTGTAAAAATGGACTCCATTAAGCCACTGATAGAGCAACCAGCTTACTTTCCCAAAGACTCACCCAACACTGTCAGACTGGGGATAAAAAAATAAAAAATCTCTGGGTTTGGAAAGAATCACACTGAAAGTTGAAATGAATTGGTGTTTTTTCTGGATGCAGTACAGTATTCCAAATGTGCAGTGGTGTAAAGCATGCAACTCATCTTTGTTGGGTTTACTTTTCTATGTGAAATACTCATAATTTGCACTTACCTTAAGGACTGGTGGCACTTCTGATTTTACTTTGGTGAAATATGAATGCATGCATTCAGCGCCATTTTAAGCTAATTAAAGAATCATTTTGGTATGTGCTTCTTAGATGCAGGCATAACGTGACAGCAGCATGTAGAAAGTTCTTTCTTTACATTTCACTTGAGAAAATAAACATATGAATGTATAAAGTGAAGTTGTGCTGGATTGGAGGAAGGCAGGCTGGCTGTGTTCTTGAAATGAAGTGCAGGAGTAAATCTCTGCAGACTGGGGCTTTAGCGGATTCCTGGCAACTAAATGCTCACGCTTTATCAGCCTAGATTAATTTGCTTTTACCATTCAGCATGGATTTAACCCTGATAACTCACTCCGGATGGTATCTGATGAAAGGCCTGAGTCTTTTCTTTCTGTCTCCAATTACAAGTATAAATGGGAACGAGTTCTACCGCTTACAAAAATGAAACCAGAAGCAATTCGTAGATTTGTGTGATTTTTGGTTTGTTCTCTTTTGTGAAATAAGTCCCAGAAAGTTTCCTTTGCAGTCTCAAAGCACACTTGAGGGATCCGAACAAGCAAGAACAACTTAGTTGAAAACTCTGCTGATGTGGAAGTATTTTTTCTAACTTGATGGTACTAGGATATCCTAAAGTCCATTCCTCCATTGACAGCAGCAAGACTGGAAGTCATGCCAGATGCTTGGGCTTCGTGGCCCAAGTCCTGCCTTTGCAGGACATAGCCTTAATTCACACTCCCAAGCACCTGCCATGCCGCTCTGACACTCAGCTACTGGACTTTGTGAAAATGGCAAAGTAATATTCTGTTCCTGGTTTGCCTCATATGGAGAGTCCACAGCTCACATCTACTGAAAAACTTTTTGAGGCCCCTTCCCTCTTAATTTAATTTCCCGCTGCTGAAAGCCCCTTGCAGAAACTCAGAAGCAAGCACAGGGCACTTCTGTCCCAGTCCACAGAGGCAACTGGGGAAATCTGGATGCCCAATTGTTGCCAAGCACGTGTTTAATAAAAGATATGATTCATTAGATGACTTTTTTTTTTTCCTGTTTATCTTAAAATAGACTTAATTACAATTCTGCCTTCTGATTTGTGTCTTACATAGGAAATTAGCTCTCAGGGTATTAACAAGCCAGCTGTTAGTACTTCTTTAATATTTCCCTGTCTTCTGCTCCATTAGAGAGGCCTGAATACTTAGTATCTGCTAGGTTTGTTAATCATTAGTTAACTCTGCTTTATGGATAGCAAGGAAACTTCTCCCAAGTGCTCATCCTCATTTGTCATTTGTAGAGCTGTGGTGTCTTTTAAGTACCTCAATTAAAAACTATATTTATAGAATCACAGAACCATTAAGGTTAGAAAAGACTACAAAGGTCATCTAGTCCAACTGTCAACCCAACTCCACCATGCTCACTAACACATGTCCCTCAGTGCCACATCTACCCTTTTCTTGAAATCCTCCAGAATTTAAAGCCTCCAGAATTTAAGAGCAAAGTTTAGAGATTTCTATCAAAGAAATCTATCTTCTATCAAGGAAAGCTTGATTCTAAGAAACTGAACAGAATACAGTGCTCAAATGCCAATGAGATAGCCAATCTGCTGACACTCTTTAGGAGCACAGTAGGGTAGGGTCTTTGTGAGACTGCAAAGGATAGAAAGACCACTTGTGCTCTGGAGAGGCACGTCCTAAAATCAGGCATGCAGAAAATCTGTGCTGAAGGGTTTGGGGGTGGCTTTCTTCAGCTGCTGTGTGCTTGGTGAGCAGAAGATGACTGTAGGCAGGCTGGATATACCACCTTGCTTCAAGTATCCCTGTCTTTCTGGAGCCATTCAAAGGCTGGCAGGTTTGGAAAGATAACAATTTTCCTTGTACTGGAGAAACCAGTGTTCAATGCTCATGTTTGAATAGCAGTAGAAGCAATTAGATCCTCACTTTCAAGAGGGCACTTCTGCTTGATTAGAAGACTGACAAGCTGATAAATTCCCTGGCTACACATGCAAAACTGTGCATTAGCCAACAGATCTTTCTTACCTTCCTACCTCATGACAACACTAAGGGAGCCAGTGAAGTACACAAATATCCCCAGAGTCCTAAACGGCCTTCATCAGACATGTCCTAATGAAGCCAAGTTAAAAATCTGTAATAAATTAATGAGAATGTTCCTTTTAGTGGCAATCATCCATATACTCCCTCTTATGCCACCTTTTAATTATTGTTACTAATGATAGAGTTTTTGGGTCACTGCTTTTGGGAAGAAGGAAACCAAAAAACTTCTTTCTTCTAGAAACGAGCATTCTTCATCTGCTGGAGTACATAGGCTCTGAAGGTGAAAGGAAATTTAAAAATGGCATATTGTGCAGACTGGGGAATGTGGTGTGGCTGCTGACTTTCTGCATTCTGTTGATAAATTACGCCATTCATTCTCTGTGCCTTTGTATCCATTACCTTTCACCAGCTCTAAATGCACTTCATTTTCTTCTAGTTTTGGCACAGGATCAGAGGGTGGCTTTCAGCCTCTGATTTAAATAAAATAATAATGATTTTAGGCGGTACTTTTTGCATTATTCATTGCTCTTGGCAAAACAAATGTTGATCCTATAACATCACTATTAATATTTTGATAGAGTAATGAAGCCACCTGGATTTGGAGCAGAAACAGGCTTCTTGATAAGGTGATCTGTTAGTTTAGTGGCCTGCATGAGGAAAACCCGGAAGTGACAATCAAATTCAGCATAGTATTCCCAGCGCTTTGGACTGGAAGTGTAGTAAGATTGTTACCATTCTCTGCTTTCTGTTCAGCTTCTTCTCCTAACACAGAACTGCTAATTCTCAACTCCAGATGCTCGTTGGCAGCATGATAGCTTAATTGTTTTGGTCTTCACATATTTCTAGCAGATTTTGAGGTAGGTAATTCCCTTAAGCATTAATCCTTCCAATATTAGAAAAAAAAAAAAAAAGAGCAAGGTAGGCATTTTGCATGGTGTCTTCTGCATTTGCACTGAGTGGCTGCTTCTACATAAGACTTTCCAAGCTATTGATTGCCAGATACATATCTCTGGCTTACATGCTGCTGTCAGGCACCTATTGTGAAGGCTTGACAATGTCATCAATATTGGTATTAGTGCTATTTTTCCAGCTTATGAGGATAGGACGTGTGTGATTGATACGGAGGCATGTGACAAATTGCGCAAGGTCGCAGCCATTTTTTTTTTTTTTTTCCTGTTTGCTTCCCTGACTCCTCAGTGCAGAGAAATAATGAATTCTTCATTACTTTTTTGAAGCTGACTCAAAACCTAAAGCAGCTGTTTGAGTTTCAGCCCTCTGAGATCTGTAGGTCCATGGCACAGCCTTGTCAGGAAGAGAGAAGGGAGAAGCAGGTGAGTGAGTCTGTGTCTGACCAAGCTGACCGTGTGATGTCACGGACATGTGGACAGAAGACCTCAAATGCAGATTTGGGGTGTTTGGTGCTGTAGCAAGACAGAGCTGCAGGTCACCTGGTCAAATGCATATTCGTATGGATGGGCACGTGGTGTCTGCACATCATGTGAAGCCACACAGTTGAACAAATTGTAGTACACATACAAAGTACTGCAAAAATTGGATTGTCTTCACGTGTATTTTGATTTCTAGTTTCCTTTTCCTTTGCTGCTGCTTCTTCCAGCTCCAAGCGGAAAACAGTCCTTCCCCCAGATGTCTTGGGGTCGGGACCTGGATTGTTCCTGCTGGAGCTCCCATTGGAAGCAGCACACAATTGCATTGCAGCAGGAAAGGGGTTAGCAACCATATTGCGACTCCCAAAGTCTCTATGGCTTCCTCATTGCTCCAGCAGGGAAATAATCTGCACCAGACTTGTTTTCTGGCACAGACTGCCTTCCCTCTGTGCCAGCTCCAATGTGTAGGCTGGCACTTTGCAGAAATGAGGGGGCGGGAGGAAAGAGTGGAAATAGAGTCCTGGCTCCATCACTCCTTGCTCTGACCTGCCCTGGCTGTCCAACCCTCCATGGGAACCTTTGCTTTTGGTGAAGCAAATCCTCTGTTTATGGCAGCACAAGGCTGGTGCTGGGGCTCTGCCCTCGTCACCCCAAGGCTTAACAGGAGGATGGACCTCAGAGCAGCATTGCTCAGATCTTCTCCACAGTCTTGTCTGACACACCAGGCACTGTAAGCATTGCAGGGATGCCCTAATGTCAGCCAACTCACTGACCTTCCGAGTGAAAACTTCTGACATTGCATTTTGAAAATGCATTTAGAGCTCACCTCCCAGATATGGAGAAATGCTGCAGGCCTGCATCTCAAGGCAGGGCTTCCCTGTCTCACTGAATACAGGCATTGTCCCTGCCTGCTTGTTGTGCCTCTTGGGAGCAGTCCTTCCAATGCACACAGTATCTGGATTATTACTGCAAAAAGCTATGCGGAACAAAGAAGAGATGGCTGAGCATGAAAAGCTGTCCATCTCCCAAAGCGACTGTTGTTTTTTTTTTCTCTTCATCTTTTCACTTCACCAGTAGTTTATATCCTGTATTATCATGGCTCATAGGTCAGCATCTAAACCAGAGACCAAGCAAAAGACATCCCCTCTTCCTTTTCAGTTATTCCAGTTTCTCATGTTCTTCTTTTACTGATATTGTTTATTGATTATATTCATTCTCCATCTTCAGGTTTAAAGCTAGGATGTTCTTTCTGCCCAAGATGGTGCCTAGAATAGAAGTAGGAAACTGCTTCCCCTGAATCACTTGTGAAATTCCATCTTAAAGGCAGCTTCCATTTGGAAGAGGCATGTGTTAATGTAGTTTAGGTTTGAGTCGCTTCCTTCCAAGCTTGCGCAACCATATAGTGAGTTGAGAAGTACAGAAATGCATGAAAATTCCAGAGTAAATGGAAGCCTTGGAACTTGACGTGTAAGTTAATTTCTGTGTTCATTTTGCTTTAAAATAAGGGCTGGCTTCATGCTGTTCCATATGTGAAGCAAGAATTTGCCTTGAGCTGCTTTTTTAGTAGCTCTTTAAAATGAAAATTCTTGCAGAGGCAAAGCTGGAAGGAAAGATGTGCATGTAGTAATAAGGCTGGTGTATATGTCCTGTAGCAGGACGTTAGGCTTGTTACGAATGACCTTTTGAATTTATTTATTTATTTTTATTGGTTATGTCTCTGTTCTTTCAAAATATGCTCAAATTCACACACAGCACGCAATGGCACACAATATCTGACAGGACACCATTAACGTGAGAAATCCCTGCTGGGGTTAATGTCACATTGCCACCACCAGAACTGAGTCATCTACTCACAAGAGAGATTGTAGGATTATGCGTTATCTTTCTTATTAACAATGGGACCTTCTACCTGGAGATTAAAGAACAAAAGCCTGGGAAGACAGTTAATTATAGCTTAAGCTTCACACACAGAGTTAATGAATTTTAACATGCCTCAATTAATAACTAATTGAGTTTTGTGCCTCAGCTGTGAATAGAAGTGTAGGGGTGTCCGGGAGAAAAAAAAATGGGTCTAAAGATGAGCCATTTTAATTGAAATACTGTAGGGTCATTCTACAGTGGAAATGATAACCTTGTGATGTTTTTTTGTTTTTAATGGAAAATTGAATGGGAAATTGTTTACTATGGGAAAAAAACAACAGTGTTCATAATGCCAAAAAGAAATGGTTCTATTTTGTCACCAGTAATACATGGGTATGTAACACCATGCCTTAGTTCTGGCGTTCAGGTTGTGATCACATTTAACATCATCCATGCACACTGGTGGAAAACTTATCGCAAGGGTAAGACCTAGAGCACCTGTACGAGCATGCTGTCAGAGCTGTTGGGGAAAGAACTGCCTGGATGTCTGAGGTGTGTTCATTCAAGACTGACCACTAGGCTCACATCTGGATGCGAATCTGCATTTTTGTGCATCTGGCAGAACCCCAGGGTGAGAGCAGTGACTGTGGCTGATCAGGAGCTTCCTTGAGGTTTGACTCTTCAGGGAGGTCTGGAGGGTTTAAGCAGGTGCCAGGAAACCTTCTGATGAATCTGGCCCAATGGGAGTGTTTCTTTAAAACTAATGGGAGGTGATGGCCCAGCAGTATGCTAGAGAATGTGTTAAAGCTTTAACTTTTCATTTAGGTTTTTGACAAGACACTGCAGATTATAAATAATGGATGAATTCCCAAAGTATGTCTGCACTTCCTGGCTAACTTCCCACATGGGTGAGCTGTGAGTTTTCTCCTTAATTATCTGTAGGAGAACCTTTGCATATTGCTCTTTAAGCATATAATTATCCTTGATCATTTGGGATGAATTATATGTCCTTAGTAGTGTATGGATGTGGTCCTAACGTAGGACATACAGTCAGTCAGATAAAAAAGCTGTGAAGGACACAGAACAGTTTGTAGTGCTAGGGAGAGCCTCAGCTGCCTTCTTTCAAGGATGGAGCATGGTTTTGAAGGATTTAAAAGCTGCTGAGAACCAGATCCTATAAGCACACGTTGACTTCAGAGCTTGACTTCATGTCAATCAGTTATTATTGTAGGGTTTTTTTATGTTATTGCGCTCCAAATACAATATAGCTGTTTTTTAAAATCAAGCACAAATAGGCCAAGTAAGGATATGGCATCATTTCCATTTAGCAATAGGGGCTCACTCAGTCTCTGAGTTCCAGGGGTCTGGAAAATGTAGGTAGGAAGATGTGATGCATAGCATAGATTTTTTTCGTACCATAGAATGCATTGTGCCTGGTAGTGCTATTGGTCTAATGAGATATTTTATGTCTTTTTCTATTGAAAGAGGATTATTTTTAAGCCTACAGTTAAGGGAATGTCCAGTATTTTGCTATGATTAGCATGTAATTCAGGCTCTGCTGGGACGGAAAAAATTACCGGAGGTGAAGGTAGCAAAGGTTAAATTGTGTTGGTCATAGTTAAAAAGACCAATAAATCCTCGGGAGTACAAAGATAGAGGAATACTCTACCTCAGACAGTCAAGAATTGTGTTCTTTTGAATTCGATACTTTAAGTGTAAAAAAAAAAAGAATATATATGTTCCATTCTCCTCCTTCAGTACAATTTATAAAGAATATTTATCAGCAGTTTTAGCCAGAAGGCAGGAAGATACACAAAAGCTAAAGAGTAGCATTAGTTTGTTTTGTTTTACTATTATTGGGTTTTGTTCAAATTGAACACCCTCAGAAAGAGCACTGAGATTATAAGAGAAAGGAAAAAAACATTAATGTCTTAAATGCAGCATTGTCGTGTGCTGATCCCCCAGTGTCAACTATTTACACTGAGCTTCTCATCATGCCCTTCACAACTGCCGTACAATAAATAATAAAAGATTAAAACCCTAAACCTGGAAAACTTAGGAAAAAAATATTAGAAAATTTTATTTCAGATTATAAAAATCCTTGAATGATTTACTTTAAGGGACAATTTCATTGCTGCCATGTGCAAGAACTAATGATCACCCAGGGCATCTGATTGGCGAGAACGTTGCTTGGGAAACATAGTCATAGGTAGGTGATAAAGTAATCCTTTCTCCATGACTGCCTCTCTGTCACCAGGATATCTTTTACCATTTGTTACAAGAAAATGATAGTCCACGTACATATTTATATCTCGATGGCAATAACGTTGGCAGTAACATGCACTGAGTGATCCATGTTGTTTTAAGGAGCCCAGCTTGCTTGCCTGCACCAGCGACCCCTGTTCTGCATTTGATCAGGTTAAAATAAGAGTTTGTGATGGCAGAGCCAGCTTCTTCCATCTTGATGCTTTTTTTTACAAAGCACATTGCTTAAACAACAACAAAAAAAACCCACTCTCTGTCTCCGTTCTGGTTTTAGACTAGCAATTTGTTTAATTAGGATGAAGGATCTTTAAGATTCCCCTCCAGAGTACAATGTGTCTTCCGCAGTTTTGAGGAGGAGAGTTGCTGAAATATATGACCGGTTGGTTCCTGCAGTAATGCAAGTCTTTCACTGATGGCCACAGGGAAGAAGATGCTAGACCCAGGGTCCACTTAACAGAGAGTCCCATTGCAGTAAGTGTGGATTTGATTTTGATTTTTTTTTTTTTAAAGCCTGCAAAATTAGCACATTTATGCACAGCCTATTGTTAGGCAAAGCTGTCAAATGGAATAGCAGGTGGTGATGGCAAAGCCAAGAAAAAATACAATTAAAAG
The DNA here is from genome assembly GCA_037305975.1 of Chrysolophus pictus. Taxonomy (NCBI): domain Eukaryota; kingdom Metazoa; phylum Chordata; class Aves; order Galliformes; family Phasianidae; genus Chrysolophus; species Chrysolophus pictus. The sequence goes on along the minus strand of CM074579.1, from coordinate 46,177,125 downwards.
CAAAAGACACTGTACTGAAAGTGAATGCCTGAGTTTCTGGATGATTAGGAAGACAATTGTGCTTATTTCATGGAGGTGCTTCTAGTTTTAATAAATCACACCTGTTGTATGTCCATCCCTTCCCATTCTCACGTATGTCTCGCAGCCAGCGCCTCGCAGTGTAGTTCGTATTGCCAAAGGGTACTGAGAGCACTGTGCAGAACTCCATCTCCCCTTGTCCTTTTGTTTAGCTTAGCAACTCAGAGGAGCTTTGCTTGTTTGCTGTGGAGATTCCCTGTGTGTTGGTAGCTCGGGGAAATCTTCTCCGTGCTTCAGAAGCCTCTTTCTTGCTCATGTCTTACTGCATTTATTCACTTTAGCAACTACTAATTCTCTTTGTTCCTTGCTCAAGAGTTGGTTTTCTCTGTTTATCTGTGTTGATTTCAGCATTCGCTATCTTTGAGCCCAGGTACTTTAACTTAGATTTAAGAGTAGTTCTCATGAAAGGAATGTCAAAAATATCAAACTACATCTTACCAATAGGATAGAGTCTGATGCAATCCATGTGAACCTGAGCATAGGGATACAAATGCCAGGTTGTGAGACCATGAACAGCCACCATGCCCCTAAGCTTATGAGTTGAAGGGTATTTAATTTGGGTTGTGACACAGACAGATGATATTGATCCATTCAGTTACACGTGGAAAAGTGGAATTAGATGTGAAAACTGATGTGGTTATTTTCATTATGCTTATGTAGGATTTATAGATGTGTAAGGATGATCTATCTTTAAATGACTTCTCAGAGTATGAAAATAAGTTTCTTGGAATAATTTTTATAAATGAATAGCTTCTCTTTTTGATCATTTTTATTCACATTCAGAGCTGATGCTTCAAAAGAAATGGTTAAGAGATTGTAAGCATCATCATTTTTCAGACAGAAATTGACATCTTTGGGGGAGTAGAGTTCAACTGCCTCTCCCCTCAGTAGAACAAGATGAAGGAAAATACTTTTTTTTCTTTAAGCTACCGAAGGAGTTTATTTTTTTCCCCTTCAAAATGTGACAAGTTTAAGCACACAAAAAATCTGTAACCGTGACTAAGCTAAATGTGACAGTGCTGCTTCTGCAGCGCTCACACCCACCTTGCTGTGGTCCCCATCATGTTACACGCAAAATGCAACGAGCAAACTTCGCAGAAGCCCAAAACTGCTGGTAGGATGGGGTAAAACCTGAGGGTTGGGTGAGTGTAAACCTCTCCATATTCTGCTGCCAATTCCTCGTTGAAAACATGGCTATCGGATGGCTGAGATGGTATTCTAACCTTGATGCTGCTGAATAAGCGGTACAAGCTGATAGCCCTTTTAATTTGTAGAAGGGCATCGTGGCGGCTCACAAGCTGTGCTGCAGTCCAGCCCTCCCCTTCCCCTCGCCTTCTGAAATGCATCCAATGTGGGGCCTGCTTGGCACTACCTCTGCCAGCACAGAAGGGGTGGGAATGATGCCTGCCAAGCCCTGGACCTTCAGGAGCTGCCAGCAGACCCCACAGATCACTGGCCATGCATGCATGGTGGTACGACAGGAGCAGTCTGCTCCACGGGGAGCCTCTACGAATACAGTTCTGCAGTGTCCTGATGCGGTCACCGCGTGTCCATAGCCCGAGCCCCAGAGCGGAGAGCATTTGCATTCACTGGGGTGTGAAGCACTGCTTGGAAAACCTGCGATTCTGTGCTTGTTGCACCTCAGGCCCCACCACCGGCACTTGTGTTCTTGCAGAGCCATCAGTGATGCATGGAGGCCAGCCGAGCTCAGCTGTCGTGAGGTGGGAGCGAGCCAGCTCAGCATGGTCTGGTGTGGATGGCTGCACTAGCCCTGCTGCTCGCCACCTCCAGTTCCAGACTGCACACCGTGTGCTACCAAGACAAGTTCAGCAAGGGCAGGTACCCAACTGTAAGCACACAATGATCTGGGGGTTAGGCACAAGGGTGAAGATACTACAGATGGTCAGGCTTGGCTGCCTTAGGAAATGCTTTTTCCTGTCTTGAGAGGGTAAAATCATAGAATCATAGAACCATTAAGGTTGAAAAGACCACTAAGATCATTAAGCCCAACCCCAACTCACCCCCATCATGCTCACTGACTATGTCCCTCATTGCCACATCCCCACAGTTCTTCAACAGCTCCAGGAACGGTGACTGCACCACCCCCCTGGGCAGCCTGTGCCAATGCCCCACCACTCTTTCTGAGAAGAAATGTTTCCTAATATACAACCTGAATCTCCCTTGGCACAATTTTATCTTAACCCTCTTGCCAGAGTAGCAACTCAAAGGAGCAAGATGGCTCTTGGAAGGCCCCTAGCCACCTGATGCTGTAGGTCAGCAGTTTTAAACTCAAGTCTGACCAGGTTCACAGAACAGTTTCATAAGCCATCCCTCCTCTGCTTCTTCCTTCAGCCTCACAGTAACTGCAGGCAAATGAGCATCAGCTTTCATGGGCATGAAGCTGGGTTTTGCAGGATGCAAAGTGATGTGATCTGGGAGTACATTAGAGAAAAGCTGGCATTGATTTTGCACATACCTGGAGGCTCTGCTTTCTTTATATGGGTATGTGTCTGATATTATTCTTTAACATAAAGAAAACAGAATAATGGACTACTTAGATAACTCTACTGTCATCCTTCCCCCTTAATCTAATTTTTATGTACTTGTTTTACATACCTCTTGTAATACATGCACTTTGTTGGTAGCATACTGTAAAAGCAAGCTTGAAAATACTGTGTTCCACTTTAGCATTCAGCTAATAATGAAAAATGCAATATCTAAACCAACATATCTCTGTGAACCTGCCAAGAGAACAGGAGAGGAGTCCTCCTCACTGTTTCTCTGCTGCCCCCCCCTCCTGTGCTGCAAACTTTTCTGTAGCCTTCCCACCCTCATCTTTGAGATGAGTGTTGTTGTAAAGTGATTGTAGAGCAACTGCTATGTGAAGCTGGGTTCCCTAGTCACCAATTAGAAATAAACACAACAATGAGATACCTCATTGGGAAAACATAGCTAAGTGTCAGTGTCACATTGGAAAACAGTTTGGTGCATGAAAGGCATCTTGGCACGGGTTTAGGCCTTTCTCTTACAGATGTGTATGCCTGTTGTATTGTCAGACACTGAGACCTGCTTTTCAGTGAGAACAGAGTATGCAGCAGCATTACAGAAATTGAGATGGGAAAACATACAAGGCAGAGGTGAAGGAAGAAATGTGATGTATGGATGAGAAAAGAACAGGCTGCTCTTATCAGAAACTGCCTCCAGCCCAGTGCCTAATTGCGTGAAGAAGTTTTTAAAATAGCTCCTTTTAGGTTTTTAATTATTTGAGGCAAGGTTTGTGTTTCTGTTGTTCTTTAGGAATCCCTTGGTTCCAGTGCTGACTTGATTGGAAAGAGTTAGATGTTCATTTATAATGTGGAGGTTTGATTTTGGTTAATATTTAGGGCTAATATTCAGTGTTTTCACTAAGCAAAGTCCACACAGGCATGTTTTCAAAAGCTGAAAACACATGCAGTCTTCTAATATGTCCAAAAGGTAATTTTCCTTTGGAGTCAAACTGTTACACACTGTGTTTTTGCCCACAAGTTCCTTCTGCTTCACTTAACACCTCCCAAGCATTTTAGGAGAGGACTGCTGTCAAATGAAACCATTTCTTGCGAGCTACCAGGCATTCTTATCCCACAGCTCCTATTCAAAACCACCATCAGTGTGCCGTGATCCCGAGAGCACTTTCAAACTGCTTAATTTTTGCTGCCAGCAGTGCTGTGAGATTCATGCCTGGTACTCCTCTCAACATAGGAAGATTGAGAAGTGGAAGAAAGATATTTCACCTACTCAGTGCCTACAGCACTTTCTTGCTTTGTCCAAGAGTGTGGTCACAAACGTCACCTCCGTGTGCCACAGGCCTCCACTTTGCCTGAATTGGTCGTATCTTCTCAGTTGTTTGCTATTCCAAATAGACATTTGGTTTTCCAGCTCCAAAGTAGGAAATGTATGTTCTTTGATGAATAATCTGAAGCAGTCAAATACTGTCATATCTGTAAAGACCAAGAGGTCCAAAATTTGATAGAGACATGATGCGTGTTAGTGGCTTGGGCCATCTTTTGAAGCTGTTGTCTGTTCAGGCTTTGTGGAGGATTGGGAGGAAGTGTGGTGGATAAAGTGTGATTTTGGGAAACCTTTCTTCTCAGAAAGAGTGGCGCATCATTGGCACAGGGTGCCCAGGGAGGTGTTGCAGTGACCATTCCTGGAGGTGTTCACAAGCCATGGAGATGTGACACATGATCAATGGGCATGGTTGGCATCGGTTGGGATTGGACTTCGTGATCTTAGAGGTCTTTTCCAACTTTAATGTTTCTATGATTTTATGCCCCCTAAACCTCCAAATGAGATAAGGGTTTTAGGGAAGGGAAAAGCTTAGCACAGTGCTCCTGGTGTGGTAACTCTGGCGTGAAGTTAGTAGAGCCAGATTCTGTGCATTCCCCCTCAGTTCAGTAATAAACTTCTTTCAGTAGTACAAGTGCCAGCGTAAAAGTTGTGATTCAGTCCACCTAGTACAGGTGTGAACTTGTGAGCTATTTCACTGCATTGCTTAGAGGAACTCTTGCAGATACTTATTTTGAACCTGTCTTGTACTGCTTGAGCTTAACCTGGTCCCTTGGCAATTTAAGCTATATTTGACATAAACTGGAATGAAATTGATTTCCATTCACCCGCACAGAACCTCGCTCAACACATAGCGTTACTTAGAACATTCTCGTTGAATGTTTTGCCTGAAGCATTTTAGGTTTTCTGTTGTTGTTACTGTAATACCGAGCAGAGATTTATGATGTACTCCAAGATGATGATTGAATGTATCTGTGCTTCAAGACCCAATCATGTAAGCAGGAATTAAAAAGCATATATTTTTAAGAGGAATACAAACTTCACATCAGTTTCAACGTTATCAGGGAATCTTTCAAAGCATACAGCAGAGCTACATTTATGTTATTTATTTTAATATCCAAATGTACTCAAGGTAAGAAATTGGTTAGAGAAATCTGTATAAAAGGAGAGCCAGAGAAAAGACTTGCAAACTACTTGAACGATACATCTCTGGATGTAATTAGAGTTTCTGTATTATTTGGTGCTAATCTCCATTCTCGCTTCTGGTCTGTGCTGTGTTAATTCTATGTATGGTAGCAGGATGGTAAATTATGATTGTCATCACTTTGTTTTGAGAAATTGAGAGGGCTGATGTAGAATCCCCATCAAACCCATGCAGAAGCCTTCAGGAAGTTTGTTTACCAAATGGATACTAAAATATGGGTTGTTTTTTTCTGAAGTTTTTCTCTTGCTGAGCAGAGCTTTGATTCAGTGCCTTCCTTCCATTTGTAATCATGCTATTAGTTTTCAGAGGGCAGCTTTCATTGCACAAACTCTTGGAAATGAGAGATCCTGAACATCAGTGTGTTGTCAGGGCCAAAGCAACATGCAGTCACCTGCCAAATTCAAACATGTGCAGTGTTCTTTCTGCTCTCTCAGCATATGTCATGTCCACCCCAGTCCCACGGAGGGGAGGATGCTCACTGAAAGAAAACAAGTGGAAGTGTTTGAGCAACAGGGCCACCCGCCCCTTCTCCAGGAGACCTACCCATGCAAGGTGGTTCCAACTATGTCGCATCATTTCCATATAGTCACTCCACACCAAGCAGCAGATGCAGGAAGATGTTGTATCCCATTTTCCTCTGCCAACGCTTCCTCCCAAGGAGGGACAAAAAGTCTCCCTGGTATTATACTAACGTTATTCTGCTTTTCTGATGAATAAAGATGTTTAGGCAAGATAAGGGCAAACTGGAGCCCAAGCCAGAGAAAGCTTGGAGACAGAGCAGCCCCCTGTGTGATGGCCACACAATCCTGCTGACATCTCCCAGACCTGGGCCATGTTTCTTGAGCTCAGCTGAGTTCTTGGAGCTGAGACAACTGTACCTGGGAGTCCTCCCTGCAGACATCAGCTGGAAGCTGAATGCAGCCAGCAGTGTACCAGTGGGGCATTGTGTTACTCTACAGCAATTATTATGGAAATGGTATTTTGGAAAGCGAAAAACCACAACTGCTTTCTACTTCATTGACAGTTTCCTTTCTAAACATGTTGTTTGCGTCCAGTTCAAAACGTCCTTTGCAGCGGTTCTCAGAGCACATCTCCCATCACCATTTCTCAGCAACTTGGCAGCAACTTTATTGTAAGAGCAGCAACTTTCATATGGTATGAATTAGATTTGTTTTTTGCTAAAGGCTGTTGGGAGCAATTTTATTCCCTCCCATTTTTACATGTACAATTTTAAGAGCTGTGCTCTCCCTTTGATGAGTCAAAACCCCTGAACTTTTGAACCACCTGCACTTATGCCAGAAGTATGTATTGCCAGATCTGTTTCTCCTGAGCCTTTCTGACCACAGATCTCAAAAGCAGGTGTTCCTATCCCTTGTCAACTTATTCGTATACTACAAGCTGTAAAATGCAAGTCTGAAGGCAAGTTTCTGAGTGTGGATTAGAGCTGACTTTAGACAAAGTAACTGCTGTATAGAGTCAAGTACAGAATGTATTTGTTGGCAGCTATCTGGGTCTCTGGTTAGATCAAAGATGCAAGCATCAAATCTGATCACAAACTCATGTGGATGTAGCCACAGGTCGATTCAAACTTGGAGCCAAATTCTTATAAATGAAATGGGAGAAAATTGAGGACATTCCATGCTAGACCTGGATAAGCATAAAGGAATCAGTTAGACTTGCTAACGAGACAAGTCTGAATTGGAAACACTGAAAAGATAAAATCAAATGAAACTGTAATGCATGAGGGTCTACCGGTGCCAAGCTGTTGCAGTCTTGACCTTACACATGAATTAGTGCAGTACTTCTGCATCTCTACTTCACAGTTTAAGCTCCAGAAAGCCATGAGAAATCAGGTTTTAGTGAAAAGTGGGTTTGCCAAAGCTTTTTTTTTCCCACTGCCCTGGGCCACCCTGTTCCACCAGAGCCCATGGAGGTGGATCAGTGCATTTTGACCATCCCACCACACCACAACTCGCAGCCTGGGATGAGGAGGAAGGTTAGAAAGCCCTCCTGATCGAATGAAGTTCCTGAAACTGAAGAAGGGAAGAAGAGGATGGGAAGAGAAGTATTGCAGCTCAGACCGCGTTCAGTTTTTGGTGGAGAAATCTGTTAAAGGAGCCAGAATGGAGAAAATGATCAGCAGTGTGGCTTGATTGCAAGTCACAGCCTCTGGAATGAACAGCAATAAAAAGCCTGGATGACACTTAGTACATCTTCAGTGAGAGAAGAAGGAAGGATTTCAAACCTTTCCACATCCAGCTGGCAGCTTGCTTGCTCCATTACTGCAAAGTTGTCAATCCTTCAGTATTATTTTAGTTGATTTTTGGCTGATTGAGCATGCAGTCTTCATCTGCAGCTCTCTAACACTTCCTGCAAAGCAAGCAGGTCTATCAAAATGTTTTTTCAATGGGTCACATCTCCACAGTGCCCTGGAAAACTGTGGCACCTCTGGAACAGGAAGGTTTTATTGCCATCCACATATAACCTGATGGGTGGTGAAAAACCCAGTCCACCAAATTGCCTACTAAAATCCAGAGGTAACTGAAAAAAAAACCTTCAGGTCTGCTGGCACAGAAATGTGGTGAAGTCATCCCCTTGCTGTTGTCCTGAGGTCAAAGAAAACACTATCCAATAATGCTTTATCTGGCCAAATTTGCATTTAGATTTCTATATCTGGTAGCCACAGACTTACAAGTCTGAAGCCAGTGATCAAGGTTTAGTTGCTTGTTTTAAAGTGTTTTGAGGTTTTTCTTTCAGTCATTGGACTCTCATACTGAAAGGAAAACCCATCAAGCACTGTGGACACCAATCAAACCTTTGTATGAATCTCTCTGGAGTAAAAAGGATGGATTTTGTATGCCTTGCCACGCGGAATCCTTTCACAGGACCAGAAACATTTTTCTCTTACAGGCGAAAAATTGGCAGAGCTACTTCTGAGGCCCAAAGTTACCACTGCCAGGAGCTGTGCACCTGTTTGCATCAGATCAGAGCTCAGCCTGACTCTGAAAAGGAGCCCCGAAGAAAGAGCAGTTCGCAAATTTGTTGCTTTTCTGATTGCAGCTGATTGCTCAGTTCTGCACAGGGTTTTCAAAAGGTCACGGTATGTAGCAGAGTGACTCACCACAACCTCAGCCCTTGGAGCATTAGCAGTTGGAGCGGCACCCAGCGTGTTGTTTTCCAGAATATTAATGTTAGTGAAAGGAAAAAAAAGACGTTCAATGTTTTTAAGGATTTGGTTTTGTAAAAGACATCTGGTTTGAAGGATTGCGTTACCTAATGCATATCTCAATCTTTTGTGGGCTGGTATTTCACTACATGTGCTGGCTAAATAGTAGCCCCTTTCTTTCATTTGGATTTTCTTCCTGTGTGCCTTCACTGTTCCTCTTTCTTAGTGAGCTGTGGCCTTCCAGAAGTTTAAGTGTATTCTTTGTATGGACTCCTTAAAAATCCTCCACCTCCTCCCAGATGCTCCTTTCCCTTTGGCTGTGCTTTGGAGATGGCGTGGAAGGGTTGGGAAATATGACCTAATTGAATCTATGAGCAGATAAGCTGTCTTCCAAGAAGTTCTTTCGTGCAGAGACAGCAAACAGCTTGTTTCCGTGCCTAGGGATGAACACAAAGCAACTCTTAGCTTTAAATAAGGTGCTGGTTTCCTCCTCTCCTAAGATGCAACAACCCACAGAAATTGTCGTCAAGCCAATAGCACGTGGCCTTCATGGCACTGCAGGAAAGTGGTCAAGTACTGGAGGAAGCTATGTCTTTCAAAGGCAGGAGATGATAACTTGCTGCTTGCTTTCTTTCTGCTTGCTGCATTTTAGGACTGACATCACCTTTGTGGTCTCACCACTGATGAGTCTGGCATGTGAGACTGCAGCTTACTCGATCCTCAGGATGTTCTGCAGACCAGGATATCCTAAAATAGATCTGATCACAGTTGCTGACTTTCTGGTGCATGCGTCTGCTCAGATTGTGACCTGCAAGCCCTGTCTTACTTCCCTTTTTCCCCAAAAGGACCTGTCCTCACCAAATTGTGCCCTGAGTGCTTCTCCAGGCATGTTGTTAGGAATCATCTGGGATACAGGAGGCTATGCACATGGTGGGGATGTGGCTGCATGCCATGGAAAGTGACCTCCTTGTCCTGTTCCAGGCTCTGCACCTAGTCCCTTTGAGCTGCAGCATAAAGCATGCCAGCTTAAATGCCAGCCCACGTCAGGCCCCCTCTGTTTTCATTGTGCCCATGGAGAAGGAAGGAAGGAAGGAAGGAGAAAAGCTTGCTGTATTTTTGTTACATCGTTGATAATTAACATACCACAATGCTGTTACAGGTCCCAATAAAAATAAAAAGTCTTTGCAGTGATAATGAGATATTCATGCATGGCAGCTCCAGAGTATAAACTAAACTTTTATGGTATATGTTAGCTATGGTAAATGAAGTGAAACTGGGCTAAATTCATTATGTCCCATCTCAGCCACGTCTCACAAATAACGTGCCTTGAACATTTTCATCACAAAGTCTATTTCCTCTTGTTGCCAACTGCAGTTAAGCCACACTGAATATTCTCTCTCTGCAGAGATGGCAGAATCTGAGTGTGATACAGGACAGCAGTAAACATTCGTTAAGCAATTAATATAACCTGTTTACAAGGAGTACCCAATAGTCTCAATGTAGGAAATAGCATCTTGTGCCTTTTGCTGCTGTCAGAGAAGAGGGAGTTCTGCAATGGCAACATCTCCTATGCTGCAGCAACAGTGGGTGGGTCCTGGTGAACTCAGGACAGGGAAACTGAGGCATGCAGGGTGGGAATAGGAGAGAAAGGGTGCCAGCCTTGTGGTTGTGTCTGAGAGGTTTGCGGTGTTTTCCATCTCAGCTGTTTTGTGTCTTTTCTGAGGTTTGGGAATAGGGTGGTGTTTAAGCTCATTTTCTAGCTGAATTTACAGCACAAAGCCTGGCATCTTCTGTACCTTTTTTTTCTTAAAGTGTCTTGCAAACTGAAGAGTGTTGACTAAAAGGTTGTCTCATTTGGCGCTGTTTTCATTAGATAAACCTAGACATTTTTTGCTGATAATACTTGCACCAATTCAGAATTAATCATAGCATAATAGAAGCTAGTAGATATGGTTGTTAATTCTCTATTGAGTCTGCATCCCCATGTTTATTCTCATTTGTTCTGATAAGGTCCATTGTCTCTAATATTGCTTCGTAAAGGGTAAGAAATAAATCAACGGTATTTAGCTTTTCTAACCATCTGGTCTGGCTTACATCCCAAAATCAATTTTTAAGTTGAGCACAGTTCGTGTATTTTTGCCTTGTAACAGAGGATGTCTCCAGGGAGAGAAGGGAAGAAGTTCCTACTAATCTCACCCCAGGGATTAATCACTTTCATAGACATCGCACTTTAAACTCTACAGGTTTTTGTTGCCATCGTTGCTTCAGTTGTCGGGCTGTGCTTTCACAAGGAGCCAATAGGAACCTTTTTCTTTGTCTTAATGGGATTAGTTCTTTGAACAGCAATGCATTAATTTGAAGGATGAAAGCACTTGGTTTGGACATGGAGTTTAGTTGCTTTGGTGGCACTCAGATGCTGTTAATCTTCAACATGTGTATACACTATAACACACTTTGAGTCATTATAAAACCATCCTGTGGAGTTAAGCCAATTGTTTTTAAGAGGTGTTGTTAATGTAATGAAATTTAATGCGTTTGGGAGCTACTGTATTGCCACAGATGGGAAATACATCTTGTAAACTATAAATTTTTAAAAATTATTTAGCATTGTCATTGTTATATGGGGCCATGTGGCACTGAGCACAAGATAACTCCACAGTTTTCATTAAAACACACAATAATGAGATACTTAAAGTCCACAGACGATATTTTCAGGAACTATTATAATAATTAGAAAGGAAAATGGGTTTAATAAAAGTTGTAAATGATGATGACCAGCCAGACCTTGTCCCTTTCTGCAAACCCCATCTGCATTACGCATCTGGGCATGGGAAGCAATGAGTAACAGTAGTTCATCTCCACTACCCTGGCCCAGAAGAGAAGGCATGTATGTGTTGGGGTTCTTTGGGACGCAGCAGTGACAAATAACCTTAAGGAGGACAAATCCGTAGGAAAACACATAAATGTTTTTTCAATCAGTCCTCAACTCCTGGCAACCTGTTGCAGGATGCGTGGGGCTCATTTCCGCAAAACTATAGAGACTCCTTACTTTGCCAGGCTGATACAAAAGGATTTGAGCAGAAGTGACAATTGAGATCCAATATTCATTAGAGCACACAAGACACAAGATAATGGTCATGGTGGAAAACATGAAGTTAAAATTGAGATCTCTTACTTAATAAGGGCTGCAATCAGATCTACTTGTGCCAAAGCAGTGAGTTCTGTAGGTGCAACTGATCTTTACTTGGTTACAAAACCACTCTGTTGAATAAGCACTCTGCTAGCTCCAGCAACTGGCAAATCTGTTGGTCGCAAGGCTCTTGCAAGTGGAGAGAAGTTGCAGTCCCAACTCACAGCTGATGGAGGAACATTTGCAAGCAAGATTCAGATTATTCCACTTGGAGATCCCACATGCAGCAGCTGTGCGCTGGAGTGCTGCTCAGCTGGGTGGAGAAGCACAGGGTGTCCGCGCTCAGCCTGCAGCTTGCTATCATTCTGGGCAGCGCTTCAGGCAGTACTTTCAGCTGAGCTCTGCCCTCCCCTTCTTGCAGAGCAGCTTTCTTGCTAGGGGAAAACAAAAACAGAGCTATGGTAACCCATTGAATTCTGGCTGTGGTGCAGGTGGGCCCCCAGCAAGGGCTGACAGGATAGAGATTTGCTCAAGCTGTCTTCTGCAGCGAGTGCCCCGTTGCAGCCCAGCCCTGCTCCAGCGTCACCTTTTGGGTGGGCTGTTGGCAACTGACCTAAATTGAGACTGAGCAAAGAGAGCAAGCAGCTGCCCCACCGCTGTTGCTCTGTTTTCAGCGTGGATCGAGCCTCCCTAATCCCCTCGGATTTTGTATCTACCAAAACAGCTTGGGCCCATCAGTAAATTGCAGTGGCATATGGTCCAGGTTTATGAGTAATCTGGCACACGCTTAAGGCAAGGAGGGACGTCATCCTTCAGCAAATACAGAAAATATTGTGGGGCTTTTTTATGACTGTATTTAATATAGTTGATGAGAAAGCTGTGAGAAATGTTTACCATTTAAGTCGGTCCTATTTAACTTCAGCTGTGGGTTGAAGCAGCTACGTAATGAGAAACAAATAGAAATAAAAGTGGTCTTATTGTCCCGCAGGCATTTTGTCAGTGGGTGCTGCTTTTACAAGTGCATTTGCAGCCAGGAGAGGAAGCTGTTCCCTGATGTAACTAGACAGGGTGACCTGTTGGCCACTTGCAGAAGTCATCTCTATACAGGTGACCAGGTTCCTCTAGATCTGGCATGTATCAGAGGGCATGGACTCATCCCCAAGGGAGAGAGAAGCAGAGTCCAATTTGGGACTGATCTTGGTGACCCTGATGAGAGGGAATGGCCTGAAGTTTAGCCAGAGGAGGTTCAGGTTGGATATTAGCAAACATATCTTTTCAGAAAGAGCAGGAAGGCACTGTCACAGTCTGGGAGTGGTGGGGTCACCATTCCTGGAGTGTTAAAAACTGCGGAGATGTGGCACGGAGAGACATGGTCAGTGGGCATGGTGGGGGTGGGTGGGGGTTGGACTTGGTGACCTTAGTGTTCTTTTCCAACTTTAATTGTTCTATAATTTATCCTTCCATCTCTTACCTTTCTCTTCAGATTAGAACCATGGGTGGTGGCTCTTCTCTCTTCCCCTATTCTCACCTTGGGATCAGGTTCACACCCTGCAGAGATCATGAACTTCCTTTCCCTCATCCCAAATATTCATATTTCCTCTGCATGTTTGGGCTCCAGGAGACCTCTCGCTCGCCAACTCTTTCCTAATGCTTCAGCACTACGCAATGCTTTGGCAATGTCAGATGTTTTCCAGGGGCTGTGCAGGATGCAGTGATGGTACAGGGCAGCCCTGAGCTGTGGCTGCTTCATGGGCTTCACTGGGAGCAGACAAAGCTGCAGGGAAATGTTCAGCTCTCAGATTGAAGGGAACAAAGGAGATAAGGCATTTGGTGGTGACTGGAAGAAAAAGGCATTTCTCAAGTAATGAAAACAAAATGGCCTGAAAAAATATTTCTATGTCATTTTTTTTTATGCACGAGGAAACGCAGAAGTACTGTTTTCCTTTCTAAAGAGAAGCTTTCACCTCTGTGGTTCTAAAGCTTGAAAAGCAAATTGCAGAGCCAGAGAAATCAGCCTTTCAGCTGTCTTACGCGGGCTGGATTGGACACAAACATTGTGTGTCAAATAATATCACCCTGCAAAATGAAATAAATTTTAAAAAAGGAACTTTTGGTGGTTACCAGATGGTCTGCTCAGAGGAAATTATTTGAAGTAGCAAAGCCATTCCATCAGCTGGTTTGATTTAGTTACAGATACAGAAATGTTAGTGGCTAGTTTCAGAGAAGTCCTGCGGTCCATATGTTTGTCACTTTGCAGAGAATTACCATATAGCTTGGTTTAGAGGAACGGGGGGCGCTTAGCATGATCTTTTTATATCATGAACACAGAAATGTGCTCCACCTAGAAGGGCGTCAGCTCAGCACCTGCATCTGCTTTTCCTGCAGAAAACAGAGGGGCTTGATGCACGTGTCAAGTAGATTAGGACAGGAGAAGGTCTCAAATTTACATCTATTACAACAAGGATGCTCTGACTGGCACAAGGATAAAAGCTGTAGCAGTGTGCTACTGACTGGGTTATTCTGTACACAGCAGTATTTTACGTGCTAATGTGCAGTTTTTCAAACCATACCCATCAAGGGAGAAAGCAAACTTTGCATGGATTGGCAAGTGCAGCCAGGACAAAACTGTGGGATGTTCTGGGAAGGACCAAGGAGAAGCTGAAGCAAAGAACAGGATTTTCTGACCTACTTCTTGCAGACAGAAAAAATAGTAACAGAGCTTGGATGGGATTTGCGATATGCTGTGCCCACTGTGTCCTCCTTAAAAACTGATTACTGAAATCCGAAATGCTTCTCAGTGAGTGCGGTGACCCTCAGCTGCCATCAGGCTCTGCACCAACTTTCCCTGCGTAGTACCAAGGCAGCAAGGTGCAGATAGGTGATGGAAAGAACACACAAATTACCAGGAATCTCTCCTGCAGGGTTTCTAATAGCAAAATGGACTGTCAGGAAGCCACTGTTAAATTGCCATTAAATAACTGATGTGGTTAAACCACTGATGTAGTTTGAAATAAGCATCAAAGAGGAGCTTTGTCCAGTTATTGTCCAGGTCAATAACTAGTTTTGACCATCAAAGGTGGTGGAGTGGAAAGTCTCTCGACTTACTCTTCTCCTGCTTCACAGAGCACTTGTCACCTCCTTTCCAGTTTTTGACCTAGCAAAACACAAAATATCTTGTGACTGGCATTTAGGGGAAACCACATCTGGTTAAAATGTGACACAGTGATATTAAGTGTCAGCTGTGGCCAGCAACCTCTTGGCTCTTGGACCTGCAACTCCTTTTCATTCATTTGTTTCTAAGGCAAATTGCTGGAGCTCCAAGCAGGAGGCTGAAGTTTCCCCTAATCCCTGGGAAGCCAAGGGCATCTGCTCACCATTCTAATTTTAAGCGCATGATGACAGGATCTTCACATGCTTGGTTACTCTTTCTGATTCTGTAGTTTCTTCCTTCAATCAGGGACACAGCCCCACCTTGCCCTGCTTTCTTGACGATGTCTCTCCTGAAGAGCAGCCAGTGTGTTCCTTCTACCCTTGTGTGTTTGATGTGAGGGTGGCAAAGGCATCACATAGGCCATTTTTTTTTACCAGAGGATTTGTGCTTTTGTTCTAAAAATGAACTCATCCCCTAGTGTTGAGTAGTACACTTTGGTCTCTGATTCCTCTTCTCTGTCTCCTGAATCTGCACTAAAAACTTGCCATGACATCTAAGCTGTATTTTCCAGGCCCTTAATTTCACCCAGCTGCTCATACATTGGCTTTTCACTACCCATAACAAGTTTCATACACCACCAATCATACACCACTGCCAGCACTCAGAAAAAATCCTAGTGACAAGACAGCATAACATTCGTCGTCAGCAACTGCACCTGATGTATTGCAGTGATGCTCGGTGCCAGCAAGTTTTCACCTTGGCAGGAGTAACACTAGGACAGAGTCTCTTGGCTGTGGGCTGTGTCAGCACAGCCAGAGGTTGGCTTGTCCCCCACATTGTACCCCATTCTGCAGCGAGCCCCTAGGCCAGGCCTCTGGGGACACTCAGAAGAAGGAGCTCTGATGCACCACTTCATGTAGGAAATCCACCTCTTTGCTGTGCCCAGAGCTAATGCAGGAGGGGAAAATGGCATTTCCTCAAGTGTAGGGAATAGCTCTGGCCATAAACATACCTTCTCTACAGGTAGTATTGCATGGAAAAAAAAAAAAAAGAAGAAGAAGAAAAAAAAAGAATTCTCAGATTGGTGTCTCTCAGCCTATTCTTAGTAACCTCGATGTTCTGTTTTTATCTTGCGACTCGATGACTCAGAATTTGTATCTGTAGCCGTGAACACACACAACGCGTGCTGCTGCAGGACTCATTCTGTATCCCTGAAAGCCGAAGGAGTTAAACCACTTTCAGATGGGCCTATTCATGCTAATAAAGAGCCTTGGAAGTGGTCCAGCCAGCAGACACCTGGGTATTATCCGAGCATCTGACACCCCCAGAGAACCAGAGCCTTGATGAGCTTTATAGACTAACAGAAATCTTGAAAAAGAAAGGAGGCTTTCCATAGAAAATGGATTTTCAGGGCCAGCTGAAGGACATGACGTTCAAGATCATTGCTTTAAAATAATTTTTGCTGCAGTTAATGTGAAGCAAAGAAGAAAAGAAAACCCAAGACAGTGAAAGGATAATTAATTCTGAGTTTGAACTGCAATTTGAAAGGGCTATATTGTGAAGTGACCCTTTACCAACTTCTATCTGAACTGGCACTTCTCATAAAACCCTCTTGCAGATGAAATGTAGTGTTGTTTTACTTTTATACCATATGTTTATTCTCCCCTACCATTATGGAGTGACCTTGAATCCAAACCTTGCCTGGAAGAGCCAGATATTGTCTCAGCCTTCATCACGGTGCAGCTCTCGCCTCACCAAACCCTGGCTTCCATTGGTCTTTTGGCACGGCAGTGGGCTGTCCCCTGAGCCCATCTATCAGAGAGCCCTTTTTCCTTACTTCTTTCTTCCTTCCTTTTCCTAGAGCAACCGTAACCTGCACCTTTGCCATGATGTTTGTGGTGCTGGTGCTACCACAGGTGTTTTCCTCCACATAGCTTTATTTCTCTGCAAAGCATCCACCTCTACGTGAGCCTACACTGAGCCATAACATTCCCTGGCTCTGTTCTCATCCACCTAGTGTGGCTCCTGCATTTCAAGTACATTTTGCACTAAATTTCCCCGGCAGCTTTTATAAGGAGGTGTTCCACAGGCAAAAGCCTGCACAGAATACAGTGTTTATTACTAGGCAATTCCACTGTAATTTGAAAAATATATATTTCTGGCCTACTTCTTCTTTCTCGCCTTACAGAGAATGAAAACAAAAACCATCAAGGCCAGGACTCTAATGAGATTCGCATTTTGGACATCATATTAGTACAATAATGCATTTCACACTGTTGTTTCCTAATTTGCCTAATCAAATGAAAGGAGATCAAGCATTACATAGCCCAGCCTCCCCGTTCCAACAAGGTAACACTGAACCCATCCGTTTTGCAGTTCAATTAATTTTCCCTACGCAGGTTGGCTAAAGCACATAATTTAATCAGCATTTTGCAGTTCTGTCAATAGATACAAAACATTCGGGGTGTTGACAATACCCTGAGCAGCTGTCTCGAGTACTAAGGAATTGTTGAGAGCATGGATAATACTGAGAGGTTTTTGGAAGGAGTGAAGGCGCTATGGGATGCCGGATGAGATGCTTTCTGGATGCCTTAGTGATGCATGTTCATTACTCTAGTATTTTGTTCCTCTGCTAACAAAATGCTTTGCTGTAGCACTGTAGTCAGACCAGACAGATTCACCTGGACTGTCAGAAACCTGGTTAGTTTGGTAAGTTTGGATATTGGGAAACATTTCTTCTCAGAAGGAGTGATGAGGCATTGGCACAGTCTGCCCAGGAAGGTGGTGGAGTCACTGTCCCTGAAGGTGTTCATGAACTGTGGAGGTGTAGCACTGAGGGATGTGGTCAACGGGCATGGTGGGAGTGGGTTGGTGTTTCAGAATAAGCTGCATTACTGTCACCACTGTGAGTGCTGCTCTCCTGAGATAGTATGGAGACTTGAGCGGAAGAATTAGAAAGCACATTTTTTAAAGGGAAACCAGTCGATAGGATGGGCTTGGGGTTTTGTTGTGATTTGGGATCTGCATTTCAGCATTTGTGATGTAATAGTGAGAAATAATGTTGGTAACAACAGGCCCAAAGTATAAAAAAATTGTAGTTCTTCTAGATTTTCATATAGGTTGTTATCTGCTGGAGTGTGTGTTGCGAAACCATTTCTGTGCAAATGGCATTTTACCTTAGGAAGGTGCATTCTTTTTACCAGCCGTCTTCATTAGATGTTGTGTATCTTGCGTAGCTCATGTCAGTTGCAGCAGCACTGGGTGGACAGGGTTGGTCGGTCCCCACGGATGTGTTTTTGAGGTAAGGAACCACTGCGGAGCTCCTGGGCTTGGTGGTTGCTGTTGGCGGCTCATCGTTGCCAAATATATTTGATTTCTCCATTAGCCAGAAGTTTAATAATGGGCAAATTTGTGCTGAAACAAGCATCAATTTAAGACAGCTTAAGGCAACTGGGCACAAACCTGCGAATTACTTTACTGAGGTAGACTTCAACAAATCCCAGCAGCTGCATGGAAGGCAGCAGCTACAGCCATACCGAACCAGCCGAACTCACCCCTATGGATTCCATGTGGGGAAAATCAGCTCATTTATGAAATAAGGCAGAAAAAAACAAGTGGGAAAAAAAAAAAAAAAAAAGAAGTGTGAATTAAATAATATGACTTTGGTGCAAACATGTAGATCAACCGTTTGCTTTTCTATAGGATACAGAGCCATCCTTGTAATGCATTAAGAATCATTGTAAGTTTACTGCCAAAACCTAAAAAATCATCAAATAGAGGCAGTTTCTTGTATCCAAAGTCCCTCATTATATTAAAAAAATTATTGCAGCAGAAAATTTACAAGTGCATCACAGGACCCACTTGTACTGTTAAACAGATGGCACCTACACAAGACCCAAAAATATATAACAATTTTAATTGAGCCAATGTGAAACAGATTTGTGAAATAAAATAGTACATGCCAGGTCTAATAAGGCTTTTACTAGAAATTTTGACATAAAGTAATTTTGTAACAGCTCAAGAGGTATTTAAAAAATGCTCATTAGTAAATGTAACATTTACTTCTCCTGCTTACTGTCATCTCTTTAGTTTTTGATAGGTATGTTCCTACCTGCTTTAATTTTTTCCCCTCTTGGTATAGTTTTTCCACCTCCTTGTGATATCTGATGTTTCTTATTGTAATGATACCATTTTCATGTTCAGCTCCTTGGGCTGGGTCCTTTTCTCCTTGCTGGAGACAACAGCAAGACCCACCGACCTCCTTAAGCAGTCTCATGAATAGAAATAATACTGAAACTTGCCTTCTACTGCAATGCAATGACCCCATTAGTTATTCTCATTCTGCTGATGGTGTACAACAGTCCAAAAGTTTTGTCTCCTTCTGCTACCATTGTGTTTATTCTCCCAATTCCTTGTTTTCTCTGAACTAGCTACTGTAGGCATGTGCTTGCTGCAGGACATCCTGACAGCTGCTCAGGGGATGGAGCACATTCAGCAGCATGGAAGAGGCATGGGCAGGAAGGGCAGAGTCAAGCCCTACTTCCCCGTATTGTAGCTTTTAGCTACCCAAATCCTTTTCCTCTTGTGAGCAAGAAGTTCTAGTGAGCTAAAAACTGAAGACAGATGGTGATGGTACCTTCACTGCTTCCCAATGAGCTAGAAAAAAAGAAAACCATTCTGCAGAAGACCAATGTTATTTTAGTCATGAGGTAACAGTCAATAAGTGCAGATAAAATGTGTATTTTTCCCACCTGGAAAAATGTCATTGATAGTGCTCAGTTTCTTAACCCATCCCTACTGATGGAATTGTGGTGAATAAAAGAGAGAATCAGCCAGCTGCAGGAGGACTGCATTTTGTCCAAAGTGACAGAACACAAAATCCTCTGCTCCCTTTCCATGTGCAGGGAGAATAAGCAAGAGATGCAACCTCACTACTGGTGCCTTCCTCTTGTTTTTTTAATATGTCAACGTGATCTGAATTGTAAAGACATGCTTAAAAGTGAAAACAATGAGCAGTGCAGTCTGATGTCACCACTAATTTCATAGAGACCAGATAACTGTGTATTCATAGTCCTTCAAAATTACGGGTAAGAGATGTACACATGACTTGCATGAGGTGCCTCTCACCAAGACCGATAAATGATGGTGTCTATTCAGCCTTAAATAAAAAAAAAAAAAAAAAAAAAAAAAAAATAATAATAATAATAATAATAAAAGAGCCAGGATTGCAACCATAGTGTGTACATTATAACATCTGAATATGTTGATGCTGAGTAAATATCAGTATGTGAAATACAGAGTTGTGATGACGCATTAAGGATGATGAAACGAGGACAAATGTGGCGTGGTGATTTCCTAAAGGAAAAACAGTGGTGTGAATGGAGAGCAGGTAGCCTAGGTTCTTGTGCTGTGTTTCTGACTCTGAACAAACCTGCATCATGGCACTGAAGAAAATTCCTTACTTTCCACGTTAGGAATATCAGCCTGACGTGTCTCCCTTTGTTTAAGCACAGTGGACTAATGTTTGCTGAAAGCCATAGTTCTTGTTAAATTAAAAACTGACTAAAAGGAAACACTTAAAAAATCATTTTCCTTTTATTTCCTATTAACTCCAGCCAATTAAATTGCCCTATTATCTATATGTATTTAATAAAAATAGCCTTGTCATATTTAGGCTATTCTGCTGTCCACGGTACTGTTTCCATTGATATAAATCCTGCTTTATCTTTGTTGTAACTGAGCTCTCAAAGGCTGCCTGGTGCTATTTCTATGCATTTTGCACATTGCTCTTCAGGAGGAAATGTTTCATCAACGTGCTGTGCTTGTTGGAGACATTCTGATATGTGGGGAGGTGCGCGTTCTGCTTCCTAGCATGGTCAAGTAGAAGAAGCATCCGCAAATCCCTTAAAAAATCGGAGATTGCTACAAAGTGCTGCTTGTACCTCATGCAGACGCAGCTCTGTTTCAGCAGCTCGCCTGTGAGCAGCACTTGCAGACACTGAGCATTACTGGGGAATCTAGCATAAGGACAGCAGGACCAACTTTCCATTTTCCTCATATTTCAGACTTTTCTGCTCCCTCATCCTGCAGCTGAAACATATTTTGATGTAGCCGATGGAATCTCTGTGAGAATCCACATAATTTTTATTTCTTATCCTCTGGAACTGATGCTCCCTAATTGCTATGGCTCTCCCAGTACATTGAAGTATGCTGTCAACACGCTGTCTGTGTGAGCAAGGTGTGTGCCATTTACCAAACTGTACTGTGGCGGACTTTGTAATTCAGGTCTGTGCAGTACAAGGCATGTGAAATAACATACTAATCACTGGGAAACTTATTCCAAAGGCATCTCTTAGGCCTTTTTTGAATTATCACTGAAGATGATTTTTTTTTTTTTTAGCGATTTATTCTTTGCTGTATGTTAATCTTCATGTTTACAACATAAAGTAACCAAGCGTGCCATGTTTTGCATGGGAAATTGCATGTTTTGTACCCTCCTGTTCTCTGCAGAGACCAAACCGGGATGTCCCAGGCTCTGGTTACAGGAACCAAACCATAGCGCAGCACAGCACGGCCAGCGTGCATGCATCTGTATAGCCTGTCATCAGTATGATAGTCTGAGTGTTGAGCTCATCTTCTCTGGGATGGGAACCCAGAGCTCATGTTCGTCGAAAGCAGTACACCTTACTGGGAAGGGACACACTCTCCGAACATAAGCTCTTTCTCCCATCATTTTCTGAGAGACCTGAAATCTCCTAAACCAATGAAGAGTTGTACCAACCACTGCCTGTAGTTACTCTCCATGTGTACTTTGAGGTTTGCCTTGCCACAAAAATAAGATATTGAAGTAAGAGGAGGCATCTTCTTACAGCATCTATTCAGACTGGGAATGTTGCTTCTAAGTAGAAAGTTTCCTGGGTTGCGCTAATGCTGATCTATTTTTTCAAGACACAGTTAGGTTTGGTTGGGCAGGCTCAAAGAGATCCAACAAGCATCTTTTCATTAGGAGATACCCAAGGTGTGGAACAGTGCAATGTATGAAATACTGCATTAAACCCACCAATGATGTTTTTCTCAAACATTTTGAGCTATCGTGCCGAGTAAGTCTTACCTTGTGTCATTTTGAATCGGTGGATTTTAAACCATGATTACCTTGTGCCTCTTGCCCCCCAAATTATTTGTGACAGATATTCTGCACTGTATAATAATGAAACTCTTAGGGTGTTCTCTTCAGCTAAATGAAAAGTGTAACATAGAGTAATATCATGCCAATTAGAAGGGAAAATCAATGTAGATACCTGAAATACGTTTTTGCTCGGTATCAGCCGCTCGGTGAAAAATTGAGCATTCCGCAGTTTCTAATGAATATAGATAGACAGCTATAGAGAAAAAGATTATGAGTGGACTTATATATCTGTAGCTGTTTTTTATAAATATTCTTTGAGAGACAGCAGATACATGCGAGGAAAAAATCCTCTTCATCTGCATGTTTTTCTATTTTCTGAGCAACACACTGCTCAGAATGCAAGCTGACAATTCCAGAGATAATTCAAAAGAAGTATAGTGTTGACATTAAAAATGGAGGAAAAAGGAGAGAAAAGTTGTTTTTAATTTCATCTGATGAGACCTGATGTGTTTCAGCCCAGGCTGCTCCAGCATTGCGAGTATAAGTGCTGAGCTTCTTGTGTCTTAGCAAGCCTACTTAGCTTGGGTTCTTCATCTCATGTTCTGCTGCTTAGTCAATGGTTTGAAATAAGCTAAAGGCAGTTAGTGACATGAAGTAAGCCAAAGGTTTGTTGGTGGTTGGGCTTCATGGATAAGATCAGCTTTCATAAGCTTCTGCACTGGCCATGCCCAACCATGGGCCATTTGTGTCAGAGTTGCAATTACACTGGATACAGTGGTGGAGACCCAGCACTGCAGGCATCTCATTGCTGTGTGTGGACTTCTGATGGTGCATACTGTATTACTAGAGTCTGACGTGTTGTACGGAACCGTGGGACAATCAGAAGCCCTTGAGTTGGGCTGCGACCAGTTTTCCTAGCATACTATGCGATGCCACAAGTAGACCACCACAAACAGATGGTCTGTCTGCCAAAGTTGGTGGCTGCATGGCTGGCCAGGTGAAGTTGGCTCTTGTGTAGAGATGCGGGACTGGGGGAAGAAGAAGAAATGCTCACAGACTTAGGTAATTACTTTATTTATAGCGTAATGTGCACACATGGTTGTTGATGATGAGGCTACCAGTGACATAAATAAACTCAAGCAAAAGATGTAAGCGAGTGGATATACATGAAGGCTTCTTTGGGCAGTGCCACGAATTTGGACATCGACCAAAAGAATTATTTATGTCCCTTGTGATTTCAATGAAGAGCACAAAGGAGATAATTAGACCAGGATGCTTCGCATTGCTCTTTCCATCTTGCACACATTCATGCCCACCAAATGTGAAATGTTCGCCTTTTCCCCTCAAACGTGATGGTTGTTGAACTTATTTTTAGTGTCATTTGATAAGCCTCCCTGCTCGCAGAGAGACATCCCACTGACCCAGCCACTGGTCATTGTCTATACCAGTTCCCATCAAAGCAGGCGCGCTTTGTCAGGTTTCGACTCGAATATCCATTTTGCATCTGAAGTACAGTATCGAAAGTGACTGGATCATTTGAGCCTTTTTCTTCAGCTGCTCCCTCCTTCCTCCCCCACAGTGTTTCCGCTCACGCTAACATAATTTGGCATCATCGACGTGACACGACACTGGTTTTTCTAAAAAATTATAATACATACATTGTCGATGTTTTATGATGGCCGGCGCTCCCGTAAATTTAATTTCTAAATTGATGGAAGGAGGTCTTTTTCCATTGCTGAATCTGAACCAATGCTCGGTGCCCCCTTGAAAACCGAGTAATGCACATACAGTAATAGGTCATTCAATGTCAAAAAGCATAAAAAAGATGAGCAAAATCTTCACAGGCTGCTGCTTGCTGTTGCCTTTAATTATATTAATTAAACTTTGAAATTCTCATGCAAAGAGAGTTGCTGGCTTGTGACGCTGAAGAGCCCTTGGAGATTCGGGGGGGAAAAAAACCCTGAGATACCAGCTTAGTGGCTACTGCTTTTTTCATCTAAAAAAAAAATAATACATAAGCCTACTACTGCTAGGTATGTTTATAGATGATGATGTTTTATGCGCTACTGAACTTTGAATGCAGGAAGGGGGAAAAAACCACCAGCCACAGTGTCAAGGTCTTGAAGCATCAGTCCCTCAAACTCTGCTCAAGATCTCTGGTTACAGGCTGTCTTCCTGTGCAATAACGCTCTATTAATTTTCTTCCTGTCCCGGGTGCATAATGAAAGAAAGGTGTCTTCAAAAACTAAAGGGCAAAGTCTTGCTCGCTACCAATACCTTGAGGCATCCTGTCTACATTTTGTCATGCGTGTGCACTTTTCAGTGTTAGAATGACAAGATTTCCAGTCAGAAGGTTCCCGTAAGGCACAATGCGATGGGAGACTCGGAAGGATTTCGTGATCTGACATCGCTGTAAGGCAGTGAACTCTTGCGTTTGCTGAGCCTGGTGGGAAGCTTTATCCTCCGCCCATGGCAAACAGTCCCTATTTACATAACACGTGCCATCTTTGCATCTGAGAAACTCTGCATCTCCCCTAAAAGCACATTATGTCCTGAGAATTCGCAGTCCTTAAAAAAGTAATGAAAATAGAAAAACATTATTATCTTTGGTTGTCTGTGCTCTCCCTTTTATATTCTATAAAGCAGAGGCATAGAGTCAATGCTTCTTGTCACTGTTGCAAGTCATGAAGTAGGAATGTATGGCGGTGGAACATGAGAGCTTGGTGCAGCGATGCTGGATCCTGGTAGGGAGAATGCAGAAACCTTCTGAGTTCGGGCTGAAGGTGCTCCAAGAAACATGGGGAAGTGCTCGGTTCTCTCTGCTTGGTTGGAAGGTGGCAATGTGGCTGTATTTCCTCCTTGTATCCTCTTCTTCTCCTCTACTGAGACTGAACTCGGGTGAAGTTAATACATCGGCCCTGAGGGGGGAAAAGAGAGAAGCTTTTATTGGTTGATGAAGTAATGAATGCAACTAAGATTTTCAAACGTTGAATATTACATGCTAAAGGAAGCCTGTAATTTAAATTCAGATGTTTGTGAAAATAACATACCCATGGCAAACATTTTAAGAATTAATGGAAATTACCCAGAGTAAGGAACTACATTTGACTTACAAATTTAGGGTGGTAGGGAAGCAGTGATGACACTGAAGACACATTTTGAACACTCTTGAGTTCTTCTATGAGGATAATATACAAATGTGAAATTCTCACTGTTGGGAGCAAACTCAAACTTATCTAAGCACTCGATAAAGGGAGATCACAGCAAAGGCAGATGCTCCACCGAGCCAAATCCTTCTGCACCATAGTGCAGATCAACGTGACTGTTAGCAGAGATACTGCATCCACAAGCTGTGTTCTGATGCGCTTGGAATTGCTGTGCTTCAAAAGCAAAAGCGGTTTCTTGTGGTGTTGCACCTTAGTAAGTGCCCTTTTCCCTTTAAGTAGGTTCAGATGAATTTTGACAGCTTTTGGTATAGCCAAATGAGAGGCAAATCCACCAGTAAAAATATTAAGCTCTTTTTATTGACTTGGGACAAGCACTGAAAAAGACACAGTTTTCAGAGCTTGGGTAAAGGCGAAAGCTCCACAATAATCATCGGATTTTGAAGTTGAGTGTTGCCCTCAACAGAATAGCTCCTCGCTCTAAACAGCTCTCCTGTGCACAGCAACAATACATTTCCTTCTGCAGTGGCACAGAACAACTGACATCGATTGAGCCTTCTCTGGGCAAAGCAAACCATTCTCCAAGGCATCACATGGAGGTGTTAAGTGCTGTTTGAAAACATGTGCTGTGCAATAAGGTTAGAACACCTGTGGAATGTTTTGTCCCAAGGTTCATAGTTAATTGCAAAGTCTCTGGGTGGGCTTAAACACAGAAGATAATGCCATAAACAAACAAAATAAGGCCTGAATTTCCTACTACTTTCATTTTCTTATTTTGAGCTAGTGGTTTTACCCGTAACCATGGACAGCAGTGACACAGAGCGGTGGTTGGTTGCTCTCGTAGGCACCCGCCCTTGACTAGCATGAAAGGGGCAGTGTTGCCCAGATCAGCTCCAGGACTGAATGCACAGTGCATCAAGGGATCTTTTTTGCTAATGCTCCTCCAATGATTCTACTTCCTGTCAACTCTATAATAAATAGAGAACTGGTGGATAGCTAGATTGGGTCATGGTGGTAACTTCTGGCTGCTACCAGCTGGATTACAGATGCAGAAGAGATGCAAAGAGACAAAGCAGGAGCACTGAGAGATTCACTTAAAGGCAAAGTATGAAGGCAAGGCACATCATGTACCTTTTTTTTTTTTTTTTTAATTAATCAAAATGAATTCTGTGTATAGAATAGATAGAAGCAGTATATTTTTGGAGCATACAATCCAAAAATGCTTTGCAGCTCTAGCAATTCTGACAACAAAGGTAACATTAAATGTATGCTCACAGCAAGGACTTTACTTCCAAGATGATGCTGTATTGCAAATGCAAAACATGGCTAATTATCTGTAGAGAGCAGGTAATAGAGGAGCTGCAGTATTTCTCCAGTGGTGCAAATGGACACTGCAATTTACCCATTCTGCTTTCATTTGTAACTTTCTCACAATTCTTTACAGATAGTTACCCATGCATCCATTTATATGAATGCTGAGCAAATGACTTGACTATTGATCATTTTGGTGTTTGCATTCAGCTTTTGTTTGGAAGGCACCTGAGTAGCTCAATAGTTTACCTGAGATCTAAATTAATACTGAATTAAAAATATGTTTTTCAAGGCCTGGCTGCATGCACTGATTCATTGTGGTGTGTTAAGGGGCTGTGTGGGTTTTTAGCTCTTCAAAATGCTGTTAATGAACTATGCATGATTAAAGGGGCAAACTAACCCCTTAATTCTAGGGACGACCATGTCCTGTGACTACAGGAAGGATTCCCAGTTGAAGAATCACTTACAGAAGTCCTGTGACACTGTCTTGCTGTAAACACGTGTTCTGTGCCAGCTTATAGCCAGGGGAAGGAAGTTTTTGGAAGAAACTTCTGCTGTGTTGCATTGCTTTTTTTCCTACCTGGGGTAGAATCGCTGCCAGTCTGAAGTAAGAATGTGATTTACAATCAGATTGTTAGTGCCGGTGGGAGTTCCTGCACTGGCAGCTTTGGTTTCCTGCTTTTATGTAGGAGAACTGAAGGATGAGAGGTTTCCAGAAAAAAAAAGGGCCTGTGTACTGTACACATTTTCCTGCATACAATATGATGCTCACAACAGACAGAGCTGAAATCAGGATGTTGGGAAACACACTGGAAGCACTAATTAATGAGAAGGTCAGGACCACCGTAGTGTCATTAACAGAACAGCAAATATTGCAGACTGGCATAGGAGAGAGCAGCTTCCACATTTAGGTAATGGGATGTGACAAGGTGGCTTCACAATACCTGCACATGAAATACATTAGAAAGTAGCATTCAAACCAATGTAAAGGGCTTTGAGCTCTCATCGTGCTGGCAATTTAATACAATCACCATATATTGCTTTGATATTATTATTTCTCAGGAAAAATAGAGAAATGTCTATCAACAAGCCTCTCTCTTGCTTTCCCTTTCTTGCTGCTCAGCTAATATTCTGTGGTGCCCCAGAACTGATTTATTACCTTCAGTTCTGCTAAGGATTTGTCACTCCAAGCCAATACGAACTGCAGGTTTTCATCAGCTGCAGATCTGAGCGTATGTGATTTAACCAGCATCACTGTCTCTGCGCAAGTTGGTTTTGGGAAAAAGATCCATAGTTGTGTGTTTCTCTAAATGAATTCAGAACTTCCTATGCAGCAGTATCTATCTCAGCTTTTAGTAAAAGAATATTGCATTGCTATTCTGATCAATCTGAACTTTACAAAGAGGATGATTTACTCCACTAGAAGTGCTGTTTAGACCCATCTGTCCAGTTCTGTCTTTCAGAATTAAAACACACTTGTGCTATGTAAGTAATGCAACCTGCGAGTGACCATCCTAGCAGCATTACCATGATCAGCCAGTTTGGTGACCTAATGTCACACTCATGTCCCTGTACTCCATTAAACAATCAATACAAGCCATTTGAATTCACATATATCATGCCTTGTAAATCACTGGATCATAAACCTTAACAATACCAACATGTCATCAGTATAAAATTGAACTAATTTAGTATTTTAGGGCTAGAGTAATTAAAAAATGAGTTATGCAAGCATTCTGTGATCTACATGTGGAATCTGGGAGTTGTCTCAGGGGAAAAACCCCTACCTACAACCTGCTTGAAGATGCACTGCAGGTACTATGGGAGTAGAATATGGCAGGGTTTTTTTAGGGTTTTTTTTTTTTTTTTTTTTTTTTAAGGGAGAGAGATCTACAGCTACAGTTTTATCTAAGAAGGAATATTTTTATGTTACAGTGAAGTCATTTATTACATGGTTGATTATCTTACTGAATAACTTGCTGGGCAACCAAGATAAAGTCCTTGCAGGGCACACAATTTCAAAGGCAGAGGAGGCTCCTGTTAGACTGTAGGATAGCTCCTCATGTGCAAAAGCAAAACAAAAAGTCCAAGAGATGTTTGCAGGAAGGCCCTGTTCCTCCTGCACTGTGACCTTCTGTGCAGCTCTTCTGGAGTAGCACAGTCAGCATTTGGAGGAGGATACCTCTTGGACTGCACTGTGCTCTGAGCCTGGAACTCATCTGTTGATGTTGGCTAAATAGGTATGAGAAGCACTTTAATTTGTATGTGTGAATACAGGAGCAAACATGTGTCGCATTCCAACCGTCTGTAAGCTAACACTGGGCTCTCCGCTGGAGGAAGTGGGGGAACTCTGCAGGCTCCTTGGAGCTGTGCCCACATCCTGCACTGCCAGGGCTGGCCTTCTGCATTCACAACATTGCATGGATATTCACAGCCGAGCTCCTGTGTAACCAAGGGAGTCACAGAGGTTCTGTCCCTCTCCTGCATTCTTTCAAACTAAGGTACAGACTTACCCCTTGCAAGATATACGCATGTAAAACTTTATGTCCAAGTCAAACATAAAAAAGACCATTGGGTTTAGGGGTATTTTTTGCTTCTTTTTTTTTTTTTTTTTTTTCCTCCTGTTTGGGGTGGAAAGGCACCCTAGGGTAGTCTGGGGGGCAGCTGGATGGCTCCCTAGCTGCCCGATGGGCTGGGCGACGTTTTCTTGCTTTGAGTTATGTCAGAGCATAATTTTGTCTATTATTAAGTACCATCTGGAGTGCAAAGAGCTTTTTGAGAAGCATCTTTTTTAGTATATGACATAAATGCAGAGGAGATACAAATGCACAGATATGGATATATGGGCTCTTTTCTTTGTATCTCAAACATGTGTTGTCTTTGCCAAAACAGTAACAACCATCTTCAAAGTACTATCTCTAAGGTTGAAATTCAGGAAGAAACTCTCCTCTCTTTTCCAGTGCAATAAGGTTTTTGCACTGCTCAAGACATATCAATCATTACTTTCTGAACCACCAGGACTCACTGTGTGAAAGTGACTTTTCCAAAAGGAGTAATGATTTTATAGGCAGATAACAAATGCTTTAAGTTTTCTGCTTTGTTCTCCTTTGTGTAATTGCTAACAAGGATGTAATTAAAGAAAGTCAGGATTACCACCAGTGCCAACTGCTCTGTGCTGTAACAGGTCTTAGTGAGACATGGCCTCCTTAGAGACTGTGGGTTCTTCATCAGACATCCTCCAAGTGCTACCAGCTGACAGGCTGAGGTCACCTGAGAGCTGGAAGCAGTTTAACATGAAAACTTGAAGGGAAGGAATATCCTCAACTCAGAGCAGGACAGGAAATCCTTTGCTAGCCATTGGAATAGCTGGCTGCTCTGGTGATCGTATATCTTGAAAGGCTGCCTTTATCATATCAGCCCTCAAAGCACTTAACGATGTCTTTAATTCAGAATAGTTGTACTGCCCTCTGTAACACGAGTTCTTAAAAGGCTCATTTTGCTCATGGAGGATCAAGATCCTCAAGCTCCCGTCAGAGCTTGGCAGAGCTCTGGCAGAGGCTGTGTGCTTCTCCCCAGGACTGCAGTCTCCAAAAAGGGAACATACCCTTTGGAGA
The DNA here is from genome assembly GCA_037305975.1 of Chrysolophus pictus. Lineage (NCBI taxonomy): Eukaryota > Metazoa > Chordata > Aves > Galliformes > Phasianidae > Chrysolophus > Chrysolophus pictus. The sequence goes on along the minus strand of CM074579.1, from coordinate 46,147,356 downwards.
TTTGTCTTTTCTATGGCACACGTAAGCAATGTGCTTTCCAGCACAGTTATTCAGTGCCTGCAGAGCTGGAGAGGGGTTTGGAATAATGGCATTCCTCAGACAAGTATTTAGCAATGTTATTGGTGTTGGCCCTGTCCTTACAGCATTACCAGAATATCCTTCTCCTCTGTGCTCAGTGCCTCCCTGTAAGCTCACTCCATTGCTCCCCCAAAAGCTGTCATCTCACGACACAGCTCTCAGTCTGCTGAGACTGCTGATGCCATGGGGATCATCAAATGAGAATCTGCTGTACCTGATTCTCTTCCCCCTTTGGCTAGCTTTCCCTGCAGCTTGCCCTCTAGAAGTTGAAGTTGAGAGTACAAGGTCCTTTCCCATAGTCCTTCCGATAAAGGACTGGACTGCATACACCATTTCTGCTTTGCTGCAATAGAAGCGAACGGGCAATTCCCTGCTTTCCAAATCTCTTTGGAATCACTAAAGCGGCATTAACTGCAGCTTGTGTCACCTTGCCCCCATCTCCTGGGCATTAACATTCTACTGGCATTAACATCCGTGTGCTCCTTTACTAGCTCCCCGCTTGGGATGTATTTCACTGCTATAACTGTTATAATATTACTCTCACCTCATAAATATCCGTTGACAAGCTGGAGCACACAACCGAAGTTAAGTTTATATAGATCTCTTTTTTAAAGATGCCTGATTGATATGTTTATTTTGCAGAGGGCTGCTGGCTCCCCCTGTTCTGAACAGCCCGAAGCAGCAGTCAGAGGCACACATCGACTTCTCTTTCTCTCTGCCCCGGCCATCAGGTCAACCCCCATCCCAGAGCTGTGAAGCTCAGAACATTACTAGAATTAGCTGTATGTTCTGTTGCCAAGCTCTTAGTGCTAAAACCTCGTTTCTGCAGATGTGCATTGCTACCAGCATGTTTATTTTATATATTTGCCTTCTAGAAAGAGAAAACATTTTACGTCGTTATCTTCCCATCCTTGCATGTGTTGCATTACTACCATGTTTCAGTGGCCACGCGCTCCCTGAGTGCCATCCTAATGCGGAGCCACATTGCGTGTGCAGGAGTCCCATGGGCAGCCATGGGCTGCACTGTGTGGTGGATATTGAGCACCTGGGGAAAGATGGCTTGTGGTGCTGTACATTGTGAGAAGTGTCATTTTTCACAGAATAAATCGGCAACTAATCTCTTCAAGGAGCTGGCATTATTACTACAGAAAATGTTATCAGTGATACAGACATTAGGAGCATTTCTAGGGCTTCCCACGTTGGCTTTCTCCCCAGAATTGCTTAATTGATTGCTGGATTGCCACTGACCCAGGTGAGGTAAGCTCTGAACTCCAATAGTGACACTGGACGCACTCAAAAACTCACCTGAAAGAGCAGCAATAAAACCAAACAACTACAGACGAATGGTGCTACATATTTTTGCCCTAAGGAGGAATTTTTTTTTCACTGTCGTATTTCTTCTCATAACTTGAGATAAGTGGAATGTCATATAACTTGTTTATTATTCTCATATCTATGTATTTGATTCTCCTTAGTATGTGTGCATGAACCTCCCGATCTCTCCAAGCAGTCCAGCAGTCATGCAGGTCAGTTTTCAGAAATCACATACCTGAATTGCAACAACAGTCATTTCAGGATGAAAGCTGGCAGCATCTGACTGCTTTGAGGGGAATGTGCCAGCACAATTATGGACACCTCAGAAGCTGAGGTTGACTTAGTGCCCACCTCTCATCCCTCAGACCTGCTTTCGATGAGGGGGAGGAAAATGAAAGCAAAATAAAGTGCAGGAAAAGAGGACAAGACAAATTTTTTTAGAAAGTAGTGCCCTTTTTTTTTCTGCGCCAAATAAATACTCTGTGAGCAAAATTGTCAGTAACAGATTCAAAATAGGTATTTTAAAGATGCTGCTGAAATATATACAGTGCACAGTGAATGGCTGGGTGTAGAAGCTGTTGTGATGGAAGAATATTTCTTGCTGAAAAATACACAGCTCACATGTAGTCATCTACCTCAAACTCTTACCTTAATATAAATATTAATTTGTGGAGAGTATCTTAAACTCATTTACTTGTTACAGCTGACATGGTCCTGAATGAGCAGTTCAGCAGAGTTGCTACCACCTGGTCTCTTGGTTTGTTTGTTTTTGCAAATGCCTGTGACATCAGCATGTTTTGGTAAGTTCTATGTTGGCATGGGTTGCTCTTTGGAGCAAACCTTCAGTGGTCTAGAGAAAGTTGCACATGCACAAAATGCTGATGTTGTAATCTATCAGGGCTCAGTACCCACTTTGTGCACACTTTGCTCAGATGTATCACACATGCTTGGTGCAGTGGAGAATCAGGGGTATTATCTGTTGTATTTTTAGTATGCTGGCGGCTTTGGGAAAATGCTATTATGAACAGCTTTTCACCTCACTAATAACGCTTATTTTGTAACTGGACATATGGACATTTCCTCACAGTTGCTACAGTGACTAAAATCTTTGAAGTATGTGTTTACCAGTGGTGTAACCTTGTGGAAACCAGGACCAAGAAGATTTTGTAGAAGAGATTCAGGTGCATTCTTTGAATGCTATTTTCCCATCTTTGAAATTTCAAGTAAAACTTGGGCAGAGTAACCCTTAAAAATCAAATGGAGCTCCTCGTACCAAGGCTGAACACAAAGAGCACGTGTACCATGCAGCCACAGGGGTTGCTCAGAATCATAGAACCATAGATTTGTTTGAGTTGGAAGGGACTCTTAAGGGCCATCTCATCCAACTGTCCTGCAATGAATGGAGACACCTACAATTACATCAGAGTGCTCAGAGCCTGTCCAGCCTGAACATCCATCAGTACCCCCAGGTTCTATTTGGTAGGGCTGTGCTCTATCCTTATGTCCCACAGCTTGTATTGATAGTGAGGGTTCCATGACCCAGGTGCAAGACCTTGCACTTGGCTTTGTGGAACCTCATGAGGTTTGCCTGGGCCCACTGCTCAAGCCTCTCTAGGTTTGTGCCCTGCTTGTGTCTCTTAGTGCAGTCACCCCATACTTGGAGTGTAGGGGGACAGCTCTCAGCCTGACCAGAGGCGTGTAGGCAGTCAGGGAAGTTAAAGGAAAGAAGTACTCAGCTAGCGTTAGCATTTGCTGGCTTACCCTGACAGGTTTTAGTAATGAAGAAGGGAGGGATTTATCTTCCCTTATTGCCAAGCTTTCTGTGACTGCTTTATTCAGCAGTTCTCCAAATAGTCCACTGCCTTGAAAAAGAGTGGTTGTGACAAGCTGCTTCTCCTGCGAGTTGGCCTTCCAGGTCTGGGAGAAGAGAGGACGACGAGCTGCTGAGCTGGCTGTGGGGGCCTTAGGGGAGAATAAAACTGTATGCATTTGTAGCATCTGCTTCAAAAGGAGGTTGTGGCAAATATTTTATTCAGCAGAGCTGGAGGTCTCCTGTCTCTAGAGGGCAGGAGTTTGTTGTTTTCCTCTGTCGAGGCAAGCATTGCTTATGCAAAAGGAAAGGATGTGGAAATAGCCTGCAGAGTCCCCGTCTGATGTGCAGTAAGGCCCTGGCTCTCTCCATCTGACCCTTGGCAAGAAGCCTCCCTCGCCTGTAGCACTTCTGCCTCCATGGAAATGCACCATGGCCTGGCAAGGTTTGACCCCACTTCCCTGAAGGACGTATTATTGTTTTCCCATTGCAGCGCCTGCCAATGGAGGGCTCTGCTCCTTCAGATCTAATTACGCAGGCTGAGCTTGTTCTCACTGCCAGAGGGAAAGTGATCCCTGTCCTGGCGGGCAGCCCAGTGCACACCTACCCAGTGCCGACACTCACCCACTTGGGCCAGCACAGTTCTAATCATGCCCAGAGCCACATGTTGAGCTGTCACTGGGACAGTTTCCTCTCCCATGGTGAGAAAGCTATGGGGTGGCATCGTGAGATTGTCCTTCTGGGTGTAGCTTCAAGAGTTCTTCCTTAATTTCTGGATTTCTGAGGGGCACCACCTGCCATACTGTTGTGTGGGGTTGCTGTGGCAGGACTGCAGGGAGGTGGAGTAGGGGTTCTGAAGGTTGAGCTGTTTTCACTGGGAAGTGCTTTTCCTCTCTGAAATATCCTGGGATGAATCCTCATCAGGAGTATTACTAGGGGGTCTTGTTAATTTTATAGGGGCACTGTAGCCAATCTGACGGCAGACCTGAACAGTAGCGCCAAATTGCCCTTGGCATCACAAAGAGTCCCTCAAGTGTTCCACATCTTTTTTAGGAAGGAAAGAAAGAGAGCTATATGCTACTACAATGCATAAAATTTCAAGCCTTATAAAATCAGAAGTGCCCAATTTTAAGGCCACTAAAACCAACAAACATCAAAACCTGGCATTTGTTGGGTCTTTTTCATCAAAAAAGGCAAAGAATATCAGAAATTTACACTTCACAGAGACGGTATCTCTAACACAAAAGTCAAACATCTCCATTATTCTTCCTTCCTCCCCTGTGTGCAACTACTCCAAGTGGGAAGAATGCAATTTATCTTTCTCTGTCATCGCTGACAGATAAACCATAACTGTCATAAGAACCATTCTCTTTCACCACCTTCCCTCCACGGTCATGACCGCAACTCAGCAAAATCCCTTTCAAGCCTCTCCTAAAATCTCCTTCCCTTATGATCTTTCCCAGTATTTATTTATTTAACTCAACCTTTTCTGAAGAGATAGCACCATCTTCAAACAGCTCACATAAGTAAGAAGCAGGTGCCCTAAAACTGCAATGTATGGAAGTCCTCCAGGGTTCACATTCTCAGCTCAAACACAGCAATAGTACGGTATTCATAACACAGCTAAAAGCCTGGCCCCTTTGATTTTACAGTGTAAAATCATGATAATTACTTGCATATGATAATTACTTGTAAAGAGAGAAGTCACCCCAATTACAGAGCATAATGAACATTTAGGACAGTATGTAATTTCTTTTTTCTTTTTAATAATCACCACACAATTACCATGGAGGGAAATTCTGCTTGAGAAATTCTTTGAAAAATGTGAATCTGTTGGAAGTTGTAGGTAGGGTTTAGGTGGATTCTCTTTTCAAGGAGACTGGACATCCCTCAGCACAGCCAGAGGGTGCAGCTGTTGGCTGTGACCGCCTGGCTGGAGATGGCTCTGTGGGTGGGGAAGCAAAGCCAAGCAAAGCCACAGCAGGAACCTCATGAATGCTGCACGCACACTGCATGTAACAGCCCTCTAGATGCCACTGTGATCCAGCTGTCACTTCACCAACCAAAGCCTTTACAGTGCTGATAGCTGGATCCTTTGCCGCGATAACGAATGCAGCACTAATGACATTGACCACTGGACCCAGTAAGGAGTCTGAACACCAAGCTGTTTCAACCCCTCAGTCCATGTCAGCTTCCCTGGTACAACGAGCACATGTCAACGAGTCAGCTCTCCTTCCTTCCCACAGACAAAATCCCACAGCACATCATTAGGCTTTGTTTTAGTTCACGTGGATTACTAATCATGAATTTTGTAGATATTTGGACACCACTTCTGATCCCCTCCCAAACTTTCTTTGTTCAGGGCAGTATGGAAATGGCAGCTCCAGAATCCTCTGCCTTGAGCCAAGGCCCAAATTCTTCCTGAAAGCCAAATCCTCGCATGACACCATAATTAAAATGACCACAGAATGTATTTTTTTCTGTCCTGTGCCATGTCTGATTTAGACCTTCTGGATTATGAAAAAAGAGAATTTATAAAGCTGTCTAATTTATGCTCTTACACATCTCTGTCAGTCTGCCTTGCTCTTCACTTGCAAAGATGTCTATTAATTGTATGTCAGGCATATTTGAACCTGGGCTAATTTATTGCTATTGTCGCTAGTATTACTGCTGGTTGAAGCCCTCATCATTGACCCGTGATTCACTGTGCTCTGAGCTCAGAAAGCCCAGAAGAAGAGACTGCCATCACTAGTCCATTACTGTGCCCATTGCTTCTTTTGGATACTAATAAATGGAGACAAAGATGAAGTGGCGATATTCATTTCCACTGCGATTTTTAAGCTAAGACATAGTGCCTCTATCCATGGACACAAACTGTTACATGCAAGGGCTGCATGTCTGACTCCTTACCTACTAGCTGGCCCACCACGGCGGTGTTGGCAACTGCTAAGACAGGTGTACTGCAAGCAGGAATCATTCAAGTCCTTCAGCAGCTGAACCATTTTCTTTCCTTCTTGTGCTCTGGGCTGTCTGGGTGAGCTCTATACTGTTAGAAATATTTCTTCCTCATGAGACACCACAGATGTGCTAAGTGGAGATGCTGATGTTCTCCAGAGGCAGTGAGAAGTGTCCTGCGGGGACACTCAAACATTTATCCTCTTTGCTGTATTTCTCTTAAGTGTATCTCAATGGCTGGTGCTGGAAAAAGGATTTGGTGCAGGTCTCTACATCCCAAATAGGATTATTTGGTCTACAGTGCTGCCCACGTGGGATATATGCCCACAGGCACATTGTCACTGCCCAGGCACTCTCTGGATCCCTTCACTGTGAGGCACCAAAGAGCTGTGCAACCTTCCTCTTAGGAGTTTTCCTGATAAACATTGGGTAATGAGTACATGATGCTGGCTTTTGGTTTCCTCCTTTCCCCTTTTCCCTTATTTTATTTGGATTCAACGATCATAATGGGTCCCTTTCAACATGGGATATTCTACTGTATGATTTTAATCAATGTAATATGTATAATGAGTTTGAGGGTTTGGTGAGTTTTTGTTATACGTATGCCCAGAGATCTTGGTATTAAGTGCATTTTATAAATTAATAAATAAATATGCTCATTTGTTGTAGAATTTCTATTGTTGATTTGGGAACAGTAAGCTCTTGCAAATCTCAGCTTTCACCTTGCCAATCACTGTATTCCTGTAAGTGCACTGCAGTTATTTGGAACCTTTTCTGGGTTGGTGTTGGCATCCTTTTACTAGATTACATTTATGCATTAGTACCATCTGTGCCTGCTGTACCTTCTGTGAGTTGGCCCTGGCCAAATGACTGGCATTTATCTGGAAGTGCACTAAAAAAAAAAAAAAAAGAGGGAGAGAGAGAGGAAAAAAAAAAGGAGGGGGAGGGAGAGAAGGAGGAAGAAGGAAAAGAGAAGCTAAAAGTGGTGCCTAAGCATTATGCTTGCTGCTGGCATTAATGGATCTAAGGGAGGAAGACACACCATGAATGCAAACACCTGCACTGACGCCTTCACTTCAGCTGCTGATAAAATCTGCTGTGTCCTTTCTGAGTCTTAGTTCTCTTGTAGTATTCAGACAAATTCTGCCTACCTTCATGTTCTAAAGAAACATACACTGGTGAGACTTAAAAGAAACAAACTGCTCAAACTGAGGTCTGGTTTCAGACTAGGGATAGTTTTGCTGCATTGCACCCTGTTTCCATTTGGTTGGAGAGCTTGGACTAAGTGCTGCCTTTTATCTGTCACTTAGTACTCAAGGTTATTTACAATATTCACTGCATAGAGGGATGCAGATGTCAGCTGGATCTATCATTTTGCTCTCCGTGCTGTCATCTGTTGGTCAAAAGCATGTAAATGTGAAATAGCCTTTTATTGTGTCTGTTCTGTAAATACAGGGAGAAGTGATCGCTTTCTTCTCTAACTAGTTTTTAAATGTCTGGCTTCTTGCTTGTAACTATGAACAATATTTTTTCCTTTTTTGAAAAGAACTGACAAACAGCCACACCACAACCTCCCACCAGTACTCCTGAGAAATCACAGCAACTCGCACAGTCCAGAGCCCTGTTGCTGCCTGCTTTGCACAGCGAGCAGCACATGGTGCCTCACTTTCCTCGCCAGGGACGGAGTATAGCCAGGCTGCACCTCCAGCCTTGTCTCCACAGCTGGTTTCAAAAGAAGGGCCTTTGAATCCTGTATCTCTGAGTATCCAAGAGACAGGAGAGACCTGGTGCTAGCACAAAGCCAGAGATCCATAATGGTTCAAGCCTGTCTGTGCCTGTCTGCATTTGGATTGACAGACATCATCCACGGTCCTCATTTTCCTATCTTTGTGGTTTCAAAGAAGTTTCATTGAACATGAGAGAAAGAATTTTAGCCACACTCTTAATTCACAGCAGTTGGTATCGGTCTGTGCTAAGTAGGTGGGTACAAAACACTAAGAACACATAAACTCAAATGAAGGGATTCCTAAATTCCTAACACCCGACTGTTAAGAATTTAAAATATAATTATGTGGCTTAGAAATGGTTGTAATTAAATCAGTGCAATGTCTGTCAATAAAAAGCATGTGCCTTGTATCACTGAACATACACTGGATAAAGAGTGAGTACACGAGTCCCTGGCAGAGTGATGAGAAGCCACCTCTGAGCTGAGCACTAATCCTACCGAGACTGACAAATTCAGTGTTGTACACAAAGGCAGGACTCATTTTGTGTTTGTATGGACACTGCCAAATCTATCAGTCTCTCTTTTCTGCTTGCAGTGTCACCATTTCCTGGAATTCTGGTGACATCAGTAGCCCCTCTGAGCAAGAGCAGACGTGGGAATATCAGCAGTTTTGCCTGAACATGCTTTGATACACAATTCATTCATATAGGTGGGGCCAGCCTGAGGAAGGGGAGCAAAGGCCCACCTTGTGTTTCTGGACCCATTCCTGGAGGGAGTAGCCTGGGAGCATGGCCAGCTAATGACACAAAAGGTATAAAAGCATCAGCAGTTCTCTGTGGTCTGCTACGCCACAGCCAGTTTTTCAGGCAGGCTCTTACCAGCATACTGAACTGATCTTCCTAAAAATCATAGCATCATAGAATCATTAAGGTTGGAAGAGACCACTAGGGTCATCAAGTCCAACCATGAACCCAACACCATCATGCACAAAATCTTTGTGGGCACTCTCTTCTTTACACTTTGGGCTATATTGAGCACTCTACTTCAGATTTGCATAATGATATCTAGAAAAGAACTAGAGTTGATTTTATGAATACTTATATGTGATACATTTTTTTCCTTTTTGTTCTGAATGACCACTTTCATACTGTGGAATCTTTTCTACTAAGAATATGATGTTTGGAATTCAAGATTAGCTTTTTCTTTCCATATGTTCTGCGTTAAACATATGCTATACTTTATATTTAAAAACTAGCAGCAGACTGAAAAAAAAAATAGCCCACACCATAAAAATATGTTTGCTTCATTACCAAAAGCTTCTGGGTTTTGGTATCTTTTTTTTTAACACATGGGGGAAAACACCCTTAAGGACAATTTCACTATGTGAAACTAACTTTTAAGAGCTCTGAAGAGAGTGAACATCTGGTTCTTTACTTGCAGCATATATAAGGCTTGTTAGAGCTTAAAGCTGTATATTACTTGTAGAACTGGTGATCCAGTCATCTGTTCTGAAATGAAGGAATCCTTTCAAATTATTGTAGGAATCCAGATTTCAAACATTTAAGTAGTATTTTAATCAGTCTCTATTGGAAAACCATATAATAATGAAATCATTAGTTTGGAAAAGACCTCCAAGCTTACCAAGTCCAACCACCAGCCCATCTCCACCATACTCACTAACCATGTTCCTCAATACACATCTCCATGGTTTTGAACACTTCCAGGGACAACACCTTACTGGGCAGCCTGACCACTCTTTCTGAGAATAAGTTTTTCCTAATATCCTGAACTTTCCATGGTATAGCCTAAGGCCTTTACCCTCTCCTCTACCTCCAAGATATCCAGAACACTGTATACAAGGTGAACACATGTACTATCAATAAAAATCTGTCACTCTCTCACACATTTAAAATAGACAGACTGATGCGCATGTAGATTTCCACCTTCTGACCTGAAAGACCTTCTTTGTTACTTTGTTAATGATCACTCAGTGTTTTGCTACTTATCTTCTACATAGCTAAATGCTGGGTCTACACCTTGCATAGCCAGTTGTGGGTGATTTGCAGTTCTCAAATGTGCAAAAACATGCTACCAAACACCACTATTTTATATAAAGTCAGTATCTGGTTTTGGTTTGTCAGGGAAGAGGAGGAGGGCCAGCAACTCCTTCATGAGCCAGAGCAGCATCTATACCAAGCTGTGTCCCGCTCTCAGCCAGCTGCCTGTAGACCTGCAGCTCTGCAGCTTGATTAGCTGGTGACAATCACCCAGTAGCCCTCCATTAGTGCTCAATTTCCTTCATTTAACACTTGATGAAGGACAGGCTGACCCTATCGTCCAGAGAGACCTAGACAGGCTTGAGAAGTGGGCCCAGGTGAACCTCATGTGGTTCCACAAAGCCAAACGCTAAGTCTTGCGCCTGGATCATGGCAACCCTCACTATCAGTACAATCTGGGGGATGTAGGGATAGAGTACAGCCCTGCCAAAAAAGGTCCTGGGGGTACTGATGGATGGCAAGCTGGACAAGAGCCAGCAGCATATACCCCCAGAAAGACAACCATATCCTGGGCTGCATCAAAAGAAGCATGGTTAACAAGTCAAAGGAGGTTATCCTGTTCCTCTACTCCATGCTGATGAGACCTCACGTGCAGGACTGTGTCCAGATGTGGATCCTCAGTACAGGAGAAATGTGGACATATTGCAGCATGTCCAGAGGAGGGCCACAAAAGTGATCCAAGAGATGGATCCTCCCCTACAAGGATAGGGCAAGAGGCCTGGGGCTGTTCTTCCCAGAGAAGAGAAAGCTCTGTAAAGGGTTGCACAGAGAGGCAGTAGATGTCCTATCCCTGGAACATTCAAGGTCAGGCTGGATGAGGCTCTGAGCACCCTGATGTAGCTGATGTAGGTGTCCTTGTTCATTGCAGGTGAGTTGGAACAGATAGCCTTAAAGGGTTCCTTCCAATTCAAACAAATCTGCAGTTCCATGATTCTATGATACTGGGAGCATGCAGTGGCATTGCGCCATTGCAGTCAACAGCATGAAAAGATACTTAGAATTATCTCCCAGAGGAGGAGAAAAAAAGCCTAAAGGAATTTGAAAAAAATGACAGTCATCCTATATTCTATTTCAGATTGCTGGATCGAGTTTTTTAATTAATAAAAAGAAAACCCAGAATAATCTCAAAAAGGCCCTTATTTAAGTCTGGGGAAATGGTACAGTGCATGTATATTGAGTAAGATTAGGAAAAAACTGCAATAAATTCATTGGGCAAATTTTGGAAAGGAAATGAGGTTTTGTCATTTGTTATATAAAAACCAAGTTATGTGGCTGTTGCTATGGTGACAACTTGTTTGTTACACAGTGGAGTAAACTGAAAATTTGCTGCTTGAGAGCGCTTCAAAGTATGTACTTTTCCCCCATTGTTTCAGGTAATTTTTATGAATGTTTAATTTGCTGCTGTTTGGGAGGGGTGGAGGAAATGCCCAGCCATCCCCCAGCTAGGTATGAATATTTTAAACTTTATGAAATTGCTGGTAATTTAGAACTTGCCTTCTGAAATTACCTGGCAAATGACCGCAGCATCATCCAGAAGTAAAAAGCAATGATGTGTGCACAATTATCTTCTAAAGCTGGAGACACACACATACTTAGGCATGAATTTAATTACAGTACAGGTAAATCGGTGCCTTTTTAAATCCTGCCACTGATGAGGATGAAAACTATTTGCTGCTGAAACCACAATAAAATAAAAGCCTGAAGTGTTAAGTTATAAACTTATAAATAGAAATAGTCTTGAAAAAGAATATCCAGGTTCGATTAGTATGATGATACATTTCAAATTAACGTTTTCAAACAAATGTAGCTAAATGAGTGAAGATAGCTGCATGAATATTCTTAAAATGGCTCACATCTTTTCAGCTGCCGTCAGTAAGGGGCAGATTTCAGCTAAATGATTTTTAAAAATTTAAAATGACGCAGGCATGTTTGAAGGGTTGAGTACTAGTTTTAATAGCATTTAATCAAGCCAGTCTATCTTTTGTGTAAGTCCTTACTGAAATAAAAGTCCCTATTAAGCCCCCACTTTGTTAGTCTAAAAACCCTTGCTTCTAATTGTATGTTTGCAGACTGACTGAGGCTTCAGAGTTTGTTAATTACATACAGAATACAGTATAAAAAGTATGAGACCATTGTCAATATGTTGTTGTCACTTGAGTCTGAATTAAGAAAATATACTGCTTTCTGGTTTCAAACTCTATAGCTTTGTCTATACTTGAATACTGGCATATTATTTGCTCTCTTGAACAAATTAACAACTCAGGCTTTTTGCTCCCTTAACTTGTAAGGCTGTAAACTGAGAGAAACCAAATACTTCAGCTAAACAGAATGGAAGCTGCCACCAATGAGATATTTCTTTCCTTGAACTAATCCTGTTAAAATCAACAGGGCTACATTATGATGCCATTAAGCAGAGAAAGATGAGGTTCCCCATGTGCAAAATGTTGTCAGTATCATGTGATGTTCCATTAAAACATGGAAAACATTAAGGACACAGGAAAATTTTGTTAGGAAATACATCCATGAATTCTATCAAAGCAATCAAAATACCCCAACAAAACAAACCCAAAAGATGTAATCTGACATGTGGTTTATCTCTATATTGAAATAACTCATTATTTCAAAGCAGTGTCTTTTTAAAATAAGCAGTGTTCCATCAGTGCTTTCAAATCAACCAACACAGCATTATAAATTAATGCAAAAGATGCCAAAAGGCCCCTTAAGTAGAAAACGTCAACACACAATGTTAAGAAAGAGATTTACAGAAGAAGTTAAGGTCTCCAAGTCCCACTGAAACGCTTCACATCCCATAAGCCCCTTAGGACATCTCAGTCCTATCCTATTGCTTTAACAGAGTCAGATTTGCTGGTAGAAGTGCACTCTCCTTCAGACTGGACTGAATTTATGGATATGGACAATCTCTTGTCCACCCACACGTGTCTGCTGAGCATGGGGCATGCATGCTGACCCAACATCACACGTTGGAGGAGGACCAGACCCATTCTCACCTCTCTTCCTTTCCTGCCGAGGTTCAGCAGAGGTCTCAGATCAGCACATGATGTTACGTTACCATATGTGCTGCAATACCTCTGCACAGGAGGATGAGCTAAGGACAGAGTGTCAGCCTTAATTGGAGTGAGCTGTCATAGCAGAGACAGGCTTACATGTTTGAAAGTCTGCCACTTGGACATCGGAACAATCACATGCCAGAGCTCCTTCTCTCTCTACAGATAGAACAGATTAAACTCAAATGATGAGGTTAATGTGGAAAGAAGTGGTTTTAGTTAGGACCACAGGAGACAGGCTTTTTAAAAAAAGCTTTTCAGTTAACAGCTGATTCAAGCAAAAGGAGTACCTCATGTTTCCAGGGAGAGAGGGAGAGGCATGGAACATGCACTTATGAGCAACTGAGAGTTTCTCCCTAAGACTCCTTAATAAAGGTTTCATTAATAAGGTATTATAGATACACTTAAGAAAACAGTAGAAGCTGATGTTCGTAACAAGTAGCAGTTGTGAAGCTACATTATAGAGGAAAATTGAGAATTTAAGGTATATTGGAAATCCTATCTCCACCAAAGCTGCAGATCTGACAAAAAGCTTTGGCTGAAACCAGACCAACGGCTGCCAGTGCTTGCTGGGAGAGATTCTGCCCTTTGGAGGAGTGCATTAACTCAGCTGCGGTTTCTCAGAAAAGAGCCAGCTCACCCTACTGACACCAAACTGCAGCTTTGGAAGGGATGTAAAATAAATGGGTAAGGCTTAAGGAAGAACAAACAAATCATTCACTACTAAAAGATACGGATTTACACTTCACTGACAGTAGCATTTGTTATTTTAGGAGAGCTTACTTCAAACTTCTAATTTGCTCATGGAAAACCCTGTAATTGCCTTACCATTTTGCTGTTGAAACACAAGCAGGATGGAGAAGCTCGTGATAAGTTTGAGGGAAGCAAATTGGGAGATGTAGCTGAGCTTCCCATTTTGGTTTAACCTGTTTGGATTTCAGTTGCACTGCCAAGCAAGGACAGACATCTGCAGCATACTGCAGGCAAAACAGCCTCATGCAGGCATCCTCCACTGCTCCATTGTTTTACTGTGATTTATCGCTCCATATGAAAGCACTGCTTATTGTAGGCATCAAAAACTCAGTGCTGAAATGGGTCATCTCCAGGCCTGATCTAAAGTGAGAAAGAATTGTAGAAGCTGAGTGAGCAGGTAACATCAACAAATACTCCAAAATAAGATTTCTGTGAAGTACTGAGGTTTCATGTACCACAACACTCCCCCTGATGTGTTACTGTGTGATGGTAAGAGCCTGGCTATGAAGCCAACAATGGAGCTGGTTGGGCTGATGTACAAGGCTCAGCACAATGCATGCCCGATGCATTCAACCAGAAAGACAGCAGCTGAATTTTCAGCTGCATGCAAAGCCTCTTCCCCAAGAACCATCCCAATTTGTCTCAAGCCTTTGAGTCAGAATAGCCAGAGACATTACGTAGTGAGTGACTTCCCAATATTCTTGATCAGGAATTCCCTGGGTAGAAGACATTAGACATAGCTGGACAGCATGCTCAAGACTTTGGGGGGAATGAATTCTTAATGTTAATAAAGAAGAATAAAAATATTTTGGTATCTCTTTGAGAGGATATTCTCATTAAGACTCATTAAGACTTGAGAGGATATTCTCATTAAGACTACTATAGATCAGGAAAAAAATGCTTCTGCTCTTTATACCTTGATTCCTCCTCCCACAGACAAGTGATTTGACTATACCTAATTAAAAAGAAGAAAAAAGTGGCATAAGCTTAATTAAGATTTTAATTCAGTTACAAAGTACAAGAATAAATCACTACAGACCTGATAGTGACAATAAGAAAATGCAGTCCCTATTCCTCCTCTATAATAGAGATAATAACAAATGAGGAAATCTGGAGAGTAGAAAAGAATGCAAGAGCTTCTGCCCCATTGCCTAACAGCAGTACTCAGCTTGTTCTGGTAGCATAGGGCAAGTATTTTACTCTAAGTTTTATCATCTCTCTCTCAAGCCAGCAAAAGCTGAAGTATTTATTTCTGACTGGAACTTTAAGGTCCCGATGCTCCTCTAATTCACTTACCCTCTCATTTCCACGTACAGAATCTGGATCCAAGTGCAGAAAACCTGGCTTTCTCAAATAGAATTAGAGATCCCTAACTATAGTGCTAATGAGATCCAGAAGAACTGTTGGAATTTTTGATGGGTTTTTGGAACATGGAGACATTCTTTGGAAATATGGCACAAAACAGAGAAAATGTGACACCTTGGATTTATTTTTTTTTTCCCCAAGCTTTCCTCAGTGTTTAGCAATGATTATAATGACAAGAATGAAAGACGAACTCTTCTCAGCTGTATGGCTCAACCATTACAAGAGGGATGAAAATTAAGCAAAGGCAACCAATCTGCCCTGCAGAATCTTTTTAGAAATGCTCATTTTTCCGGATCAAGCCAATTAAGATCTGAAGTAGATTTCCACATGAAGTTTTCAGTTCCATATCCTTCTTCAGAGGAATTAGCATGGTGTTAAAAAGGAGAAGTGTGACTGCTTTATTTTAAGGGCCACTTCTTTCTTATGCAGGATGCTTAATATATTGAGCAGTAGGCAAGAATTATTTCTCCTGGTAATATTATTGAAAATAATTATACTTGAACATTAAAAAACGCTGCAGTAGAAGAAAAAAAGTTCTGAATTTACAATATTGCATTTCAAGGACTAGAAAGGAGAAAAATATATATAGAACTAAGCAGAGACAAAATCATCTCCACCCTCACTCATCTCCCTCATCATTTTCTCCACAGTAAATGGCAAGTTTTAAAATATCATGGTCAGAGAACTAAAGGCCAGGTCTGCACTTGAGTGAGTACCACGAAGGGCAGGCAGACTGGTGGCTTAAAAAGGCAGTTTCACAGGGCTGCGGGCAGACAGAAGACATTGGCACAATATGGGATGCATTTGCAATTTAACTTCAATAGGCCGTTAAGCTCTTAACCACATTAAGCATATCCACCACTGCTGGCAAAACCTTTCATGTCTTCCAATGTGCCATGCAGTGTCTCCTGCTCCTGGCTGGGCTCTGGGGCCCTGCTGGGGACTCTGACCTCTAAGCAATGCACTCATCCTTTTCCTACCTTAAAGGCAAATGTGTGCATGTGTACAAACATTCAGAATTATAAACACCCAGATTTTTTTATTTTTTTTTACTTTCCAAAAGTAAATATTAGTAAATACTAGCATCATCCAGCTGATATTAAGAGAGAAGGATAAAGCTGTTCTCCCCCAGTTGTCAATTTTACCTTCTAGTTCATCTGTCTTGCTTTTAAAATATTAATTCTTGCACATGATCCTTGCTGATCAGAAGTCAGTTCAAACCAAGCAGTGGATGAAAAATTATAATCCTGGACCACTGTGATATTGACAATGTTCTCAGATAATTCAGCAATGAAAGTGCTGTCCCTGAATTGTGACAATGCTATTTTAAACCACATTTTTTCTTGAGAATCAGCCGAGCTGCAATTTCCATCACACGCTGTCTGTCAGCTGAATCACAAATCACAGTTGGCTGGGTTTTTCCCCCTCTTTTCCTTGTTTAATGGAAGAAAAAGAAGCAACAGTAGAAAGAGGAAAAAATAGCTAAATAAAAGCCAAGGCTGGCCTGATGCCACAGATGGGAACTACCAAATCCTCCTCTCTTTCAGTACCCTCTGATGACACTGCTTTCATTTCCTCAAAAACAAGCAGCTCCACAAGAAACCGGTTCAGCAATGCCTGGTTCCCTGCAGACTTGCCCTGCACGCACACCGTAGGACTACAGTATCATAGAATGTCCCAAGTTGGAAGGGACTTATATGGATCATCGTGTCCAACTCCCTGCTTCACATAAAACCGCCCAAAAATCAGACTGTATGTCTGAGAGTGTTGTCCAAACACTTCTGGAACTCTGTCATGAATATTCGGCCTGTGATACAGCCTCTCCTTCTGAAGAAACACACTACATCATCTTCTACCTACCTGGCTACCTCTTTTATGAAACTTGGAAAGTACAATCTCTCTGAAACCTACTTTGCAGAAAAACACTGACTCATGGTGACCAGCAGCCAGCACACCGTGCTGCAGCCTGTCCCCTTCAACCCCGTCCAGCACTGTTGACTTCAAGCAGCAAACCAGGCCAACACATGGGATGCTTTTGGGCAGAGTGCAGCAAAAGCTTTTTGTAAAAACCTTGACCCGAAGTCACTTGTGCTTCAAAATGGCTGGTGAATGCCACTATCACAGGATAGTGAATGCTTCTTAAGATAGATAGTGGCATTTTCAACAGGTGGGCCTGGAGACTTACTGGAGGATGAGACAGAAACAACTGGGCAGCCTCAGAAGAAGCACGGCCATTTTAGATAAGCGTGCAATTGCATTTTCAACATAATTAGGTGCCTAATTATGCACCCAGGCCTCACTGGTGTATTTGCACATGTATCTAATTATGATTTATCTAAAAGCTCTGTGGCCAGAATGCCTAGCTCTCCAATACAACAGAAGCATTCATAAAAGTGAGAGATGAGTTTGAGGGCAGAGTAGAGAGGAACAATCCCCTCCATGTGCCCTGCTGGCCACTCCTCTGTTGATGCAGCCCAGGACACTTGTTGGGCTGCAAGCACATGCTGCTTGCTCATGTGAAGTTCATCACCTACTAGGACCTCTAAGTCCTTCCTGGAAACAATCAAGCTGACTAAGCAATAGCAGTATCACTGTAAGATGAGTGTAGTGCTGCACAAACTGATCTGAAAAAAAAAAAGCAAAAATGCCAGGAAAAAGGTTTGGATAAGCTTAATAGTTGAAATTTTTGAAGTTTGTTACTTCACCGATGAAGTCAAAAGAAAGCTGCCTTCTGTAGAAAGCCCTGCTTGCAACTAACATGTTTTAGTCTCCCAGTATTTAGAAAAGTTGGGTTTGGGGTTGATTTTTCTTTGGCCAAGCTTGACATTCTGGTCTACCCAGAAAGCAAAAAGTAAAATTTTAATTTGTATGAACTGTATGTAACCATTTTGCTCCAATG
Source organism: Chrysolophus pictus (assembly GCA_037305975.1). Taxonomy (NCBI): domain Eukaryota; kingdom Metazoa; phylum Chordata; class Aves; order Galliformes; family Phasianidae; genus Chrysolophus; species Chrysolophus pictus. The sequence continues at coordinate 46,129,334 of CM074579.1, read as the reverse complement.
TATGTGAAAATGAGGTGGTTGCAGAGATTCTGCAAGACAGATGAGGAGAACAGTGTGAGAGCCACACTCGTTCTTTTGCTGACACAGGCATTAGTGGGGCTCTTGGTCAAACTGTAGGAGTAACAGTGCAGTTCCATTCTCTCTCAGTCTCAGATAAATTCTTAGTATTCTCTCTTATGATTATTTAGTTGTCTTTTAACAAGAAACTGACTCAACAGAGACACCACAGAATTCTCAGGACCAACAAAGCTAAACAGCCACGCAGTCAGACCTCTTCATATGAACAGCCCTGTGAAAATGTGTATTTCCTTGAGTGAAACATTTTTAACTCACACTATCTAGTCATTCTTTATAGTTGTATGATGTCAAAAACATTTATTGCACAAGCAGAGATCTGTGTTTCTTTTGCCACGGACAATAAATCTTTAGTGTCTTCTCTTGATACGCATCACTCCACTTGATCTCAAGAGGCACTCTACGTCTCTCTTTCCCTCTCACTCTTCTAGCAAGGTCACTTTCCAGAGATGAAACAACTTTTCCAGAAGGTATAGTGTTCAATAATTAATATCTGCTGATAGTCCCTTCCCAAAGCAGAGCTTTGAAAGTAAAGCAGGCTCATCACTAGCTTATAGCTTGAAGAATCCTTAAAAAAGATTTGAGTAGTACGTCTGGAAAAAATCAGCCTCAAGAACTTAAAATACATAGGACTGAATTCACCACTAATATAAACAGATCTGTATCCACTTACACCAGAAGGTAATTCAGCACTTCCTCTCTCACCAGTCATCATTATCTTACTACTTGCCTGAGAACACTGACATCCAAATACATGTAATAGAATCTGCCATTAATAGCAAGATAGAAATACCTCCTGTTGCTTTCACTATTGCATGTAGACGTTCTGCAGCAATAATAGCACAGAAATAGCCACCTACTCAGGAAGATGTCTCTTACTGGACGCTCTGCAGGACAGACAGTGAATCATAACCAGAGGGACATACCCTAAGCCAAACATTCTGGTGAATATAGAACATGGTTTCCTGTGGTTGCTGTTGTGTTCTCTTCTACCACTTATTTTATAGCTGCCAACCTCATTTTGTTAGGTGATGTCCAGTTAAAGAAATAGTTGACAAAAACAGACAATCAAAAAACTATCTCCAAGCATGTACTGAAAATAATGGTATCTTTCATATGGATGAGATCTACATTGAACGCTGTCAGTGGGAGAATGAAATTCATTGACCAGAGACAGGTTTCAGATCACAGAAGCCTGGATATCTTGTGTCCCTATCCCAAGTTGGTCTTTTAGAGGGGTGAGGAGGAAGCATGCCATCTCCTTAGAGATTAACTAGTGAAGATGAGATAATCCAAGGCTGAATCTCCATGGCAGCTTTTTATTGGACTTGATTTCTTCTGGTCTATGTACGTTTATCTACTCAACACATACCTTGTAGCTCTTGCAGCTGGTCCAGCAGCCAGACTAAAAGTTCATTCATAGCTGCCAGGGTGCTTCACATAACACTGCAAAGTTGGGGCACTCACACTGGCCATGCCTGTCCTACCTTGAGTGCCTTTGTCTCCATACAGTTGACTCCTCAATCCCATAGGATCATTGGATCCACTCAAAGATGTGTATGGTCCTGGGGTATGGGTGCCCAAGGAGTAAAAGCAGGAATGGAGAAACTGGTAAGGAGATATGAGTTACCTATTCCAAACTGCTGAACAATCTTCCACTAAAACAATTTTGAAAGTTGTTTATCTCGCAATTCAGTGAAAACGGTGTGCATGCTAGGGACATCAATGAGGAGTGGAGTGGAGTGGCAGGTGCTAATCCCTCTGGCAACAGTGACAAGACCAGACAAACATGGATGCATTCAAGGTCAGGCTGGATGTGGCTCTGGGCAGCATGGTTTAGTGGTTGGCGACCCTGCCCATGGCAGAGGGGTTGAAACTAGATGATCTTTCAGGTCCTTTTCAAGGACCAGGCCATTCTATGATTCTTTGATACTTGGGCTCTGCAGAAGGCTGAAGCCCTTACACCTTCCTGCTGAGTTATATCTGACACGGACCAGGAGGGACAGTGGGGCAATCTGACTCTCAGTGTTATAACTTACCCTTTGACACTACTACTGTGCACTGAATATTTACATACATGTAAATTACACACGTGTACACACACAGAAACCCAGACTCAGAGAGTCAACATTAGATGAGCATCTAGTCAAATGTCCCTCGTTTGTCTAGGCTAAGAGGAGTGTGTGTGTGAAACAGAGGATGACAGGCTGTAATTATTCCAATGTAGTACTTGTACACTGAAGGAAGGCGGCTGGGAGGAGGTGTCAACTGCAGGTCATTAAGGCTGACAAGGGCTGCAGTCAGCTCTAGCAGCTGGCCCTCTCCCAAGTGGGCTGACCAATGGTGCCATCACCTTGTCTCCAAGGAGCCTTGGAGGCACATGACGTAGGCCTCATAGAGTGAGTAAAGGAGATAGGAATAATGCTAATTGTTGTTCAGAGCAATCATAAGCAGAAAGCGCCACAAGCCACAATATTCTGACACTAGGCAGCTGATGTCTTTTATAAATACATATGACTCTGTATAGGTCAGCCTAGTCTGGCATATGATTTAGCTTCATTTTATTTTTCTGCTATGTATAGGGTAAAATCCCTATCCCTTAAGCTCCATGAAAAATGTTTTTTATTGATTAGACTTTTCCATGTACCAATGTGGCACTGCACCTGTGTAGTGTTATTACAGGGAAGAAACGCCAGCATTTAAAAATGGCACCTGATTCTGTTTTCTAATGAAGAGTTGACCCTGATACTGCAGTAGGACCCCTGGCAGTGGAAAGTGACACCAAGGAGATGTTACACTGAATGCTATTTACCTGCACTTGATGGAGCTATGGAAACAAACCTATTTACGTCTCTCTTCTCTTGGGCCAAATGTGCTTGTCTCTGCTTTTGAGAATTGAGGCATTTTCAGCCTCTAGCAGTGGAATGTGAACCCTTTTACCCACATCATTTACCCTTCTTTTTCTGGCTGTTGTTCACAGGGCTCACTAGAGGCATCTCTGCTTCCCCCATCATGTAAATGCTTTTGCCTTCATTAGTTGGTGTTCACATCATCTCCTAAAAATTGTCAGATACCATCACTGACCTCATTCTTTATTACATCGTCCTCCTCAGACACTGTAACCCTTAGAAACCTGATGGCCTTTCTCTTATGTCTTAATTACCACCCCTGTCACTTGGAGGAAGCCCTGCTGCTTTGGTCAGAGCAGCCTGCCTTTAGCTAACCTGCAATTCCAATGTGTGGCAGTGGCCCAGTTGCTAAGCCACTCAGCTTTTGAGTGGAAATCAAGAATTAGCCAGTTGGAAGATATGCTTTCTGTTTCTCTTGTACCTTCCTCCTGCTTTTGTTCACAATCTATTCCATAGCTTCACTCCAATCAACAGCATTTATGTCTGTGCTGTAATCTCGGTAGAGACAGCAGACTGGAAAGCAGCCTAAAAGAGGTATCAGCTGTTTTCAGTCTGTGCAAACCCCCATCATCCTGGCTGGGAAAGAAAAGGAGGGTGGGCAGACTTTTAGGTGCCGTGAATTGTCCTCGTGCTCTTGGTAAAAATGTGTATAGTCCAGTAGGGAGCATCTCCCAGAGAGAACCACTGCACTCACTGCTAGAAGCATCAGGACACATCCATGGATACATACATCCCTGCTGGTCTTCTGTGCATGATATGTGCTAAGACAGCTCTCACCTTTGTGCTACTCTCTCGTAGTAACCTTCTTCCCTAGTATTTCTTTTTACAAGATCAGGAATTATGTTCCACTTAACTAGGAAGAATATTAAAAAAAACAACAACCAAAAATGCTATAATACTTCAGAGAAGAGAGCTCACAGCCACTCCACTCACAGTAACCATCTTAGTGGTAACTGAAAGGTTTCTTTCTGCTTATCTTCCTTAAACTATTGAAATGTGTTAAAACTGAATTGTGAAAAGCCTAAATCAAAGGTATTTTTCAGTACTACAGTTACAAGTTGTTATCAAAGTGGCAATTGCAGATACAAATCAGCAGCGTGCACAATTATCTTGACTTTTAACATATGGACCACCTTGTGAATTGGATGTAATGAACAACTTTGCAGCTGAAGACCAGCTATATTTACTACTCCTCAGAAAAGCCTTGGAGGAAACTTTGAAGTCCATACTGAAAACAACTGAAATGTGGAGATGCAGCACTTGGTGACATGGTTTTAGTGGTCACGGTGGTGGTGCATTAATGGTTGGACTAGATGATCTTAGAGGTCTTTTCCAACCATAATTATTCTACGATTCTGTATTTTAGGAATCAAAAACAGGATGCAAATGCCATCACTAGGGATTGGCCATTGTGGGGAATTTCCAACTAGCATCACTCAATGCAGGCTGAGTGTGGAAGGCTGGATGAGCTGAACCAGAGTACTATGCTAGTAGGTCATTGGGCTTCTCAAATACTTGTGACACAGACCTCTCAAATCTTTAAAAGACAAAATTAAAATTTCTGCTTGCAGTTTGAGCCACTGTTATAATGCTTATCTAGCAGACAGAACTGGCTTTTATTCAGGAAAAATATGTTATACTTGGCAAGAATTAAGCACGTGAAATTGTATAAAGCACTCTCCAAAGCTCAATGGCTTTGTGCTGTTGATTGATTTGGCCCTGACTAGGAGAAGTGCTAGACAGATGCAATTGGACTTGATACTCTCAGGGTCAGTTCCACAGAGACATGAAGGCATACAATCAGTTTGGTGGAAAAAAAAAGGATAAACAAGTTTTTGTTTAAGTAGATCTGAATGCTTTTACATGCATCTACCCCCAAAAAACAAATGCTAGGAGCAGGAAGGACTTCCAAGGAAAACAAGCATGACTCTTCAATGTGCTGTGATTTAAGGGAGTGCAAATCCATGGCACCATGTGCACAAGTCCCTGGTATGCATTTGCAAGGCCAAATGTAGTGAAATTTGTTCTTTCTTGGATTTTCTTTCTCTCCTCCAGAGTGTAGAGGATACTTTAATAAATTAACTAAGGATAGCTGTAATATATATGGCATATAGGAATCATTCAAAGGAGAGAGTCAGTAACAAATATCAGGATGGAGGTAACATTACGTCACTTCTTCTCCAATGAACACCAACAGAGACCAGTAGTTTTTGGTCTTTTTTTTACTCTGCTAACCATACTGCACTTCTAATGCAATTCAGTTTGAGAAATTAAATCCAGATTTCACCGTTTCCTAGATCCAACAGAAACACAATCCGCTGCATCTTCCTAATCTTTTACATGCCCTTCTTTTCTTTTTGTTACCAATGTTGTTATCAGAGGGGAAAACCATATTTTGTTGACATCGTAATCTTAATAAAATGCTCCACCAAGTTCATTAGCCACCTATGATCTCTGACCATCTGCTTGGGGTACATCTATCTCGTATTACCAAAGGGAACTGATGTCTACTAATGCATGGCAGATTGGTTGTTGGGCCTGACCCTGAATATCATTATGAAAATGACTGCAGAAATAAAAGGTCATTCCCATCAGCTGCCTGAGCCTCAAAGTGGCTATGAGAGGGCAGAAGCCTTTGTTTGTAGCCATTTTTATTTTATTAATAAAATTATATGCATGACTTGCAACTACTTGCGATTCAACTGTGGTAGGCACTTGAAATTCAAGATAGTGACCAAAGTTCTGCAGGAGTGAGGACTGCAGACAAATGCAACAGTCCACACAGGTGGGGAGCAAAGCCAAGAACAAGGCCAGAAGCCAGCGCTGGAAGAGGAAAGGAAGCAGCATGGACAGAAGGACATGCCCTAAAATGTAATACCTCTTTCCTGGGGTAAGCAGTGGTTTCTTACTGGCAACGCACAGCATTTATATGATTTAGAGATGCACTACAGTTTGTTAAGATGAGAGGATGTGAGGTTTGCTAGAAAAGTCCTTCCTTGGAACTGAGTAACATCCTAAGAGACTTTGGGTTCTTCTGAAAATGTTAAGCCCTAAACAACTGACTTTTTTTCTGGGATCATTTTCTACTACTTCCTAAAGATACCTGTCCATCATTTTACAACCACTCCAAATTTTAGCAGGTTTTATAGCTTAAAATATCACCTATCGACTTGGGCACAGAAAGATATGAAATGCTCTACCAGCTGACATGTACTTTCAATCTGCATCTACCTTCTCTGATCGTACAGTAATGTTCTGCATGCTGTAAGAAAATTTGCATTTCAGACCATCAAAGGATTTCTGTTGTTTCCAGTAGAAAAAATGTAATAATGAAAATCCAATCCTCTTTTATTTCATCAAACTGATTCCTATTGGAGAGTTTGAATTATTAGGTGCAGTAAAAAAAAAGAAAAAGAAAAAGAAAAAAAGAGCAACACTGTGGAAGAAAACTAGAGATAGAAATGTGCATCAGAAAGAAAGTAATCCTTATATATGAATGATCAATGCAGAGCCCTAGAGTAAAAGCAATGCAGAGGTAATTGAAGTGCTGTCCTTAGTGGGTTATGTTAAACATTCAGAGGCTATAGGTCAGTGAAACTGTTACTTATCATCTGGTTAGCTGTCCGACAGAGGCTGCTTAAGAAAGACAGCGAGCTTAGCTCATTTAAATTGAAGTGATTGATTTTCATTTAGCATTTGTCCACCATGGTTATCAGAAGTTGCAAAATTCATTTCAGAGTGACTTAAAAGGAACAGAATCATATGTATCCATATATATTTAGTGACACGAAGCAGTATTAATAACTCCACTGCTCATAATTGAATTAATTTTTTTAAAACTGCATTTAAATTACATGAAAGCTGTGACACAAGACATCAAAAAGCAGCACAGTCAATATGAAAATTAAATGTTAAGGCTGAGGGCATGCCATTATGTCACACTACTGGGGGACAAAATTCAAATGTATCAAGACATTCTAATTTATGGATGGATGTCAGCCTGAACTTTTAAGTGTAATGGGCTTTGGCAACGTATGGCACGCTTGCTTCTTTTAGTAGGTAGAAATTTCCTCTTGAGACAAAACATGCAGATGAGGATCAGAAGCATATGTTACTTGAAGGCATTCCATGAAGATTTTAAAGCTCAGTAGAAAATATTACAACTTTTGCTTACAACTCAAAAGCTTATTATTTTTTTTAAATTCTGAATGGATCTGTACTTCACTGTGGACTTAAGAAATGCAAAGATTAATTTAAAAAGAAAAATGTTATTTAATTCTGGGAATGCAGTAAAAATATCAGAAGAAAAAAAAAATTTTTCTCTTTTCTGCACTACCCACTTGTAATAGTCACATTCAGCAGAAGTCCTTTCAAACTTTTTTATGCAATCAGTGTCAAGATTATGGAGCAGCTCCATCACCCTGCCTTCTTTTTGATAATGTCATATTAAAACTAATGAGAAGATTTGCACACATGAAATTATTAGGATATGCAGTTGTTTTCAGGCTTAGTGCCACTGTTGTTATGATGCAATGACAGTATCTGGGTGGAGCTGCTTATGCACGCTTGGTCTCAAATAGCTACAACCAAGCACAGCCTCATAATAATCTCATTTTAAGTGAATAGACAACTCTGAGGTCCAGGCTGCCACAGATACCTACAGGTAACACTTCAAAGTGACACATAGTGACTCAGTTTCTAAAAATGCTCTTTTCAAGATGTTTTCTCAAGGCTTTCCTTTTGCTTAGAGAATTAGAGCTCATAATGTCAAAGGCAAAGGTAGCCTATTTCTTCTCCCAGTAATAGTTTGAGCCTCCCACATCACTCTGACCTCAGGTTTCCTATCCTGGATCCCCTCTCACACCTGGTTGGTTGATTTCCATCATTAGTTGTCTTTGTTGATATGAAGTATTTGTACTGATTTTCTCCAAATGGCAATGAAATCACAGTCTGAATCTTATTAAATATGCCAGACCACTGCTGAAAAGTGCTGAAATCTTCCATTTCTACAGCTATGGAGAATCCCATCTCCAATGAACTCTACCACTCCTAATAATCATTTTGAGCATGAGGGCTAGAATGAGTAAAGCATTATTTCTGCTCCAAATAAACTCTTTTCATTTAGATGTTGTCAAAAATGAAAAGTAAAGGAGTAAGGACACAACTGTAGGAAATTCTTCGCTGATTGTGCATGAGCCAATTGGATGCCTTTTCATCCACATGTAGTGTTTATATTGCCTACAACATAGTTTCAAATTGTTTTAGTTCCTCCTCCTTAACTGTGACCCTCCAGAAAAGCAAACGCAGAACTATGTCAAGGAAACACAGTCATTAAAGTCATTTCATCCTTGGATTTCAAATCTGTGATGAGGTGGAAGAATTGGTGCCACTGTTCGAAATCAAATTCTGACCTCTTCTTCAGTCTGCTAACAAGAAGCATTCCCAGCTTGTTGACAAACTCTCAAGACATCACAGCAATGGATTATCTGCCAGATCAGTGAGGCACCTTCTTGGGAAGTCTACTGTTACTGTGCTGTTCCTGCTCAGCAGAAGTATCTCAGATGCTAAGTGAAAATTTGCAGATCAGCTCAACTGACTGCTGAATGACTAATACAAAGCAGCATTAATGCTCACAAGTCCCAGTAGTCCAAGTGGAGTTAAAGAGGTTGCTCTAGAGGAGGAAGATCTTGCAAGAGCAAGAAAATGGAAGATGAAAGCCGTAAATCTTCCACAAATGGGACCTTGTTAGGAAAATAACTGAGCAATTAGTCAAAATCTATTCCTTTTTAAATACGCTAGAATTGCTCACCAGTTAATTCCAATGAAATTCAAGTCGAAGCAGAAAGCCACAGTGAATCTTTGGAAGTTGGGTGCATTTATGGGATGCCCCTTTGTGGTAGTGCAATAGTAATGCATCACTATTAAAGGAAGACTGGATGCAATTTACTATGGGAAACGAACAAAAGTTGTGACTAACCGTTTAAAGAGGTAACACAATTCTCAGCATGGGCATGATGAAAGAACTTTCAGCCCCTTGGCTCTATTTTTGTGTATGCGATGAATGATATAATGATATATGTGATTAATGATATAACAATAATCTGTCAATGGTAGAGCTACAGAAATGTACAGTGCAGTTTGCATCTACACAAAATTCAAGTGCCAGGTCTCTGTCACGGTGTTTTCTCTTCTTGCCTAGTTTATATGCTCAATCCATAATTTAATACTTCCTCCTGCATACGGTATTTTGGTAAACATCAAAGCAGTGTTATGGGATTTATCACATAGTTACATAGCTGCAGCTATGGGGAGTTACACCTCTATTCATTCTGACTGTCTAGCAGTAACTTGTTTAAAAATAAAAAAGGGAAGAGTGAAGGCATGAACCTAAGTTCCAGGAAACTGTGAAAGATAGAAATGGTTATGTTTCTGTTTGAGATCTGTAGGTGTCTTCATGGCCAGAGGCACACAACAACACGTGCTGCACATTTGTTAAACACCAATCTTATGCAAATCTGCATATCAGATATATCCATTTGCAAAATAGTCTAGTTAAATGGCACATATAATGAAAACGGCTACAAAGACATATGAATGTAGAGGTGTACCTGTTTATTATGTGGAAATGTAACCTGTGTGCACAGTGTTTTTTGATTTTCATCAAATATTGCCGGAGAGCATGTGATGCCTCTGCATCCAAATGTTTCCTACTGCTATTTGTATACATCCATACATATATATCTGCACTTCATACAGAAATATACGTATGTGTAAATTGTGTGAATGTAAATATAAGATATGCCATATGTCCCAAAAGTCCCAAAAGAGCATCTGATGTTGATGTGTAGACAGTATGTTAAGGATCTTCCTAATTAATAACCCAGATTAAAACCTCTTGGCAATCAATTAAGATTAATGACAGAAGTCACTCTCTATCCCCCTGCGCCCGCATATCGGGCTGTGAAAACCCTGGGTCGTGAAACTTTAATCCTGTTATCTGCTGCCTTCTCCATCTGAAAAGCCTACAGATTAACAGAGCAGACATTATCGAATTTACAACCAGCCGCTCGGACAGCTGCCCTACTTTCAGCAGTTAATGGAAAAGGAACTAATCTGGTTAAGAGCATGGGACTAGTTCATAAATCTGGGTGCACAAGACAGTTAAAGCTGTCACGTCTCTTCTGGATGGCAGTGACTGAATTAACCTGTCGGCTTTCTTCCTGCTGCATCTTGAAGGTGATCAGTCTTTCTGTAAGCTGCACTAATGAGACACTCAACATTCACATAAACTAAAATTCACATTCCCTCCCTGTAAAGGCTGTGTCTAGGCTGGGTGTTGTTTTATGTCTGAGTTTGGTTGAATACACACAGCATTCTCTTTGGTGGAAGCCAGGCAGTAATCAAATATAACTTTTTACTGCAATCTGCTCCATAAGAAGTTGTGTTGAGGAATTAAGGAAACCATCCTCCCCCTTTTGAACTGTGCAGAAAGAAACAAACGGTGAGGGACATTGAGCTGCAAAATGAAATGTTTTCTTCTTAATACAGCATGGAGGGGGTCAGGGGTGAAAAGAATGGTAATGCTCTTTGGGCTGCTTGAGATGGTGTTTGACAGCTGTAGCGAATTCACATGACTTTCCCTCTCTTAACAGACACTCTCTCTGTGCTGCCAGCACAGCTCGAGTTACAGCAATGCCTGATAGGGTGTATCTTACAAGGCCTAAAACACTCATCTGTTTCTAAACTATTAAAACCAGCAAGAATTCCTCTGGCTGCACACAACATGGGGGCAGCTCCACTTTTTAGAATGCTCTGTTAACAGTCATGGCATCACCAGAGGTGCATGCTATGCTTTGGCATGACGCTGCTTCCATCAGGACCATCACCCACCTGTACAGCTGCTGTTGTCTTGCAGCAATGGGAACCACGTAGGCACTTATTTCATTCATAGAAGTGTTTGTACTCATACTATTGAGTTCTAAAGGCTCATTTTAAAAAAAGCAACAGCTCTCCTCTACACAAAGGCAGGGAGTACCAAAGTGACTGCCTACACCTATGGGAAAATATTCTTATTTTTCACAATACCGGGACATCATTGTCTTTTCATAAAGATGACTACTACTGCTTTTTCTGAAACCGCATTCATTGCTTCACTCATAAGGATGCACTGCTTTCTACTGGAGAGCAACCTCTGGATTCAGTTTGAATGGGCCAATTTGAAATTACTGCTCTTAAAATGTTCCCTTCCATTTTCTTTAACAGTAAACTTAATATTTACCAATAATCTTATTCTGGAAGTTTAGGAAAAACACTGGCTCCAGTTTCAGTCTGCACAGACAAATTCTTGCTTGGAGAAATGGCAGAAAGCTGAAAACATTTAAGAAGAAGAGGTGCTCTTTACCTCTCTTCTCATCTCACTTTATAACCAGTTTTGCATTTTCCAGCCACTGCAGCCATTCAGGAGATCCCAGATAAAGATAAGCAATACTTTATGAATTCTTGGGTTTATTTTAAAATTGTTAGCCAATGTTTTCTTTGGTATCATTACTTCTACATCATTCCATATTATTACTGAATTAAGAGCTCAAGTGAGCAGTATCCCAGGGTAATACAAATTGCTGCTAGATGCATACAGTTGAACTCTTCATTGGTACCTGTTAAAGCATGGTGTAGAAGTGAAAGTTGGGGTTCTCATAGGCGCTGCAGTTGGTTTGATTCAAAACAGTGAGCTCACTCTCAGTGAAGGGACTCCCAGCCTCAGCCTTCTAACAGTTCCTTTTATACTCTCTAATTGACAGACTGAACGAATGATTTAATGTTTTCTGCCTGTGCCCAGAGTAGAAACTACTGAACAAACACAAAGGGAATAGCGACATGGGCCTCATCTCAGAGAATATCATACTGTCAAAGTCTTTTGAACTGTGAATTTGTGATGCTAACAGAATTACAACACAAAATATGATTCTTCTGCATAACGTAGAGACGCACGCAAAGTAACATTACATTAAACAGATGTTCCTATGAATTCTGCAGCCATTACTACAAATTCATCTTTGAAGCATGTAAATGCTAACAGATTTAAAATTATATATATGTGTGTGTATATATATGCCTTTTCTTAGGCTTGTTTGTAACATCAAAAAATCAGAAATGCCCTGTAGCTCCACTATAGAAACTTACTGTTGAGTGAACTATGGATTTTTTTTTCCTTTTCCCAGCCACATATGTTTACATTCTGACTGTACAAAATCTTAAGTGTGACTGTCATGAGCCATTTGTAGACTTAAAAGAATTTTGTGCAAATTACAGCAAGCAATAAGGTTATACTAAGTATTTGAGGAACACTAATGACAACCTATAGGGGCTAAACCATAAATCAGAAAACAAACTGAAGAATTTTTGTAAGAGAACAGGTCCCTAATGCTCACATTGCAAACCACTGCCAAGTTTCTTTCTCATACAAACTCTATGTCAGAGGTGTTTCAGTATGGAAACAAGGGCAGATGCTCCCCATGTATGCATTCAAAATAACATTAAAAATACGCGCTGAAGGGTTTTTAAAATGGGCTGAAGGTTGCCTAAAACCCTTGGTCAGTTAAGTGGTTTAACAAGCTACCCTAGAACTACAGTGATTCCTTATTTTTTACCCCTTACATAAGGAAAAGAAAGCATAAATACGAGTAGGAACATGGGGTAATGAATCATTTATAAATTATCTTGTTAGCAAAGAAAACAAAACATTGCTTTGAAAACAAAATAATCTCCTGCCGCAGACTCCACTATGTTTGATGGGAGCCCTTCAAAAGATCCATGGCTTAATGGAGGCTGTTTGTGTGGGGACTTCGATCCGTACCTGCTGTCCCCTGTCACTCCCGGGGAACTCGGCGGCAGATGTTGCAGCGCTAAGTTGTCTCTGAAGTGGCTCTCCGTCCTCATCTCCCCACCACAACAGAGTCAAACTATATTAGATCTCTTTATTTGTGCCCGAGGCATGTTTGGGAGCGCAGCTGTGTCCACCCCCAATCTACCTTTAGTGTTTCAGCCCCCAGGCGGCAAATGGGAGACCAAAACTGTTCTGCCACTCTCAACTACATCTGCTGACAATCCAGCCGCCTCGCTGCAGGCTGCTTAGGACCTGTGCAGATGTCATCGACAACCTGCTAGCTCACACCTGTACCGGTGTCCCCAGTCTCACTATTGCTGGCTGAAAAATGCATGGCTCCAAGGACTGCCGTCCGCAATCAAAGCTCCTTCACTCAGCTGCATGCAGCCTCTGACCAGGCCACCCTCAGCATTTGCTGGCAACATGGAAGAGTGGGAGACAGGGGAGGAGGAAGATTTGCTTTGATACTTCATGCTTAAATTCCAATTACTTGATCAAGGTACTGAATTCAGCAGTGAATTCTTCTGCAAATGGGAACTTCCTAGCCAGTAAAATGAAGAAAATAAAAGATCTGCTTTGCTGCTGTTTGCCATAACAGTGTTTCCCAATTAAGTGCATGCACATGTGTATTTCATTGTACACACATGTGGCTGCTCATCATACCGACTTCAACTCACCGGGGGAACAGCATAGGATCTGCAGCCAGCAAATCATGAACAAGGGAGGTGTATTTTTTTTTTCCTCTGAGATACAAAATACTGAGCCAGGCACAAATAGCATTCCTAGAGTACTACAAGTCACACCTTAATGATCATTATTTTGGCTTCAATTCATTCATAAAAATTCTATTCCCCTTTTCAGTAAGGTTAATGAAGGTTAGTGAGATACTTCTCTGTTTTTCATAGGCCAAGATGTTGGTCAATGTCATTCTGTCAAATCCAGAGAGGACGGATGCCTGATTTCTTACTGGGCCAAAAATTACTTCCCTGGTAGGCCAATTTTCCAGTAATTGCCATCCTTATGGCCAGAAATCCTCAAAGCATGACTGACAAGTGTAGCTTGTTCAGGTAAGGCCACATCAGGCATCAGTGTTTCTATTTACATTGAATTTATCTGTTAAAGTGCTATAAAGTACTGTATATTTTGCATGAAAAATTACTACCGTTCATTATTCCGTATGTAACATGAATAATCCATTCAAGCAGTAAACAACATGCAAACATGAAAACCAGAACACTAACACCAGTATCTGATAGCCATACAAAGAGTATGCTTCCTATCTCCAGCTCTGCGATTTGTCATTCTGTAACTTCCAATGCATGCCCTTGTCCTAGATAAATCCCTAGATAAAACTTTTTCTTACGTGAGGACAGCACCAAACATCATCCCTATTATCAGGCAGATAACCTAAAGAGTGATTACCTCTCTTTCCCTCAGAAGTAACTCTTTCCCTTTAACATCTCTAATCTTATGTTGTCTTTATGGGATATGTTGCAAAAATAGCAAATCTCACACACTGTTGCTTTAAGGTAACTGAGAATCTGATCTGCCATGCCCATCTGTTGGTGGGGCAGTGTGTTGCGAAGAAGTTGCCATCTCACTTAGAGGAAATAGTTTGCTCCTACAGCTCTTCAAATGTGTCACACACAGGAATGCGCATCTTTCAGTGTACATTTTTTACAGTGTGCATTATTTTTTTCTGTTGTGCCATTCTTTTTATTGCAGTGCTTTCTTTCATTAAGGCCATGGAATTACCAGTGTTCAGCAGCTGATATGCCCTGGCTGTAACATGCCCCTTTTTTTGCCCACCACAATTGATACGTTCGCGCTGCACAAACCTCATCTCCTTGTTGTGGCCGCATCAAAGAGACTCTGTCGTACTGTCTTCGTAACAGTGCCCACAGTGCATCAAGTCGACCCTGTGGCAACAGAGCAACAGGACTCTGAGTATGATAAAGCCAACCATATCTCATTTATTTCAGTATATTCAGTTCAGCTGGCAAGACAAGTAAGGCACACGAAGTCCTACCTTTAGTACAAAGCTACACTGTACTGAAGACTAAAAAGCTTACCTTAATTGGTGTGTACCACTTCTCCTGAATGACTGGTGAGGTAGGCTTTGGTTTAGGTGGTTTCGGATGAAAAGGTTCTTCTGGTTCTTCTGGGAGTTTCACCACAGCATTTTTTGCTTTTTCTAATCGAGCCCCTTCTTCAGTGGATCCTTTGTCACCCCAGCGAACCTAAATAAAGCCAGAGTTTAGATGTAAATGCAATGCAGGCAAATGACCAGGAAACTATGGCTGAAAAAGTTTAAATTTGGAAGAAATTCTGAATTAACTGGAGAGTAGAAAATGTTCAGTCCTCCTTTTTGACAACAAGCATCTTACTTAGATGCATATGTAAGTGTGATTTTCCATCTCACAAAGGCAAATAATTAAGAGAAATACTGAAAGAAAATCGTATCATGCACCACACAGACTGCAAAGCAGACAGGAAATCTGATTTATCCCACACCTTCACCTGACACTGATGAAAGCCTCAATTTTAGCCACCCCAGATTTACTAACACAGTGTGCTTCCTGAGAATCCCAGTTTAGATGGAAGGTGTTAATTCAGCACTACTGAACAGAAACTCAGTGGTGCTATTCAGAGACTTTTAAGTAGTTCTCCATACTGGAGAAAATATAGATGAAGCAGTCACCTGCATAAGTAGATGTGTAACATGTAACTAACTGTAAGTATCTATATCACTGCATTAAGAGCGCAAAACACACACAAATGGTTGGAAGGGGATGGAAACCTGGAGTATTGCTGTTGATGAGACAAATGCCTATTTCCACTTCCCTGGAAGGTTCTAATTACCAGGCTATATAGAGAAAGTACAGAAAAACATCTTTCCTCCAAGAGAGATGATTTTTGCTATGGTAATCTTATTTCTTTCTGTAATTGGAAACATGGTGCAGCAATTATTTTTGCTGTATCCTACAAGCAAACAAGCCTAGGGAAGACTCTTAATTTCTCATCCCAAAAGAGCATATAAAAGCTATGTCTGAAGCTTAAAAGTTCTTGGTAAAAGTGGCCCCAATTATGTTCAGTGCAAGACTTTCTGCATCCTGCCTCCTCTTTCAAGCTAGACTATAAAGAGGATGTGATAAACCAAAAGGCAACAAATTAAGTTCTGACAGTAGATCTTGCATAAACGTGATGTTTATGCTGGTGAGTCATGAAATTGCTGACTGAAAAAAGCAAACTATTCTTACAAAACTCCACCTACACACTTTTTTTTTTTTCTTTTTTTTTTCCCCCAGGGATCTCCTAACTAGATATGCCAGGCATGAAAAGAGATGAATCAAAATAAGAATAATTGAAGAATACTCACCCTTCCCCTCAGGGAAAGAATTAAGAGCATCACTGCAACTGCTTGGTAGGTATATGCCATTTCTATCTTGCTGCTTGTCAACTCAAGCACTTTAAAAAAGGGCAGAGAAAACAGTGGGATGCAACAAATCTCCCACTGCAAAGGGGTATAAGATTGTTTTGTAAAAAGAAATAAGCCTGAGTTTTCTTTCTGCTGCCTGGACAGAGGAAGAAGACTGCTCCAGGTCTTGCTAGGGACACCATCCTGTACAGAGATCACTATGCAATGGGATGAGGGAAGGCAGCGGCCTGCTTACTTTGTCATCCTCAGTCCCATATGCAAAACATGCTGATAAAGAAAGTGAGGGAAATATACAGGCAAGTCATAGTCTGCCCTCTTTCAAACATACAAAATAGCCTGGAAGAAAATTTTATCACCATAACAAAGAGTCTGTTAACACTGTAATCTCAGTGTAGAGAATGAGAGCAGCAAAGTACAACAGAGCTTGATTTGGTCCATAATGTTACATGTCACCTGTGTAAAAAAAAAAACCCATAATTTCCTAGAAGGGTTATTGTTTTGAACCTTACTGTTATTTTGAATTTCGCCACTTGGCTTGCTTAGAGATATCCTTTTTTCACAGGGGAGTCTTGTCTCTACAATGTTAGAATGGGCTTTCATGTCCAAGTAGACCCTGCTGAGTCATTAAAATGCATCTGTATCTTTCACTGTGATCAACGGTACTTTTACAGTGTTTTTTATGAGGTTGTTAAAATGTATTTTAAACACTGTAAAGCCATTTAGAGATACATGGTAGATTCCATACTGATGGAATGACCTTCTCCTTCAGAAGCCATTTAAATGGCTTCACCAGAAGAAACCAGAATTTGTAGATTCTGACAACACAACTTTGACATTAAACCCAATTGTCTGTAATGCGTAAGATCCAGAAATGATATCTTAAAACTTTGAAGCAATGTCAGAAGACAAATCTAGGAAGAGTGAACACCCTGGCTACATTATCATGGTCTGTCACAGGGGAGCAAAAGTAGTGGGGAAGGAAGGAATGCCCTGAAAGAGAAGAGTAAGCATAGAGAAGTAGGGAAGGACTGATGAGTGGAAATGTAACAGTTTGTTCTCTACTTTTCTCTGTCTAAGGAAACTGCCCAAAAGTCAAGCTGTCGGAAGAATGGCAGAAGAACAGAATGCAGAGAAGCAAGAAAAAAACTCACATAACTGAACTGCCATATGAACTGAAAACACTGAAGAAAACATAACGACTAGACCATCCAATTTTTCATTGGCCACGGAATCCACTGCCCTCTCATTGTCAGGTTAGGAATAACCTCTCGTAGATCTGTTTACTTTCATCATGCTCTAAGACAGTGATAAGTGCAAGGTGCAAACAGCTGGAAACAGGCAGTTAAGCCCCACTACTATAGGTCCCATGGAACAGAGGAAGAACTTCATATTTAAGTGCTGTGACATTTAAGGTGAGGTGACCAGCCTCCAGAATAGCTAAGTACTCCCAGGTTAGAGAAGAATAGAGACACAGCTTCATAGAATAAGGGACGTTTCAAGAGTCTGTGCTGTTAGCAGTTTAAGTTGACTTACATCTATACGTCTTTGTTCCAACTACAGATAAAAACGTTTTCTAACTTAATTATTACTTTATCCTCCTTTCTTTGAAAACAAAATATTGTATATTTGCCATGTGATAAGAACGTATTTCTTAATGCTAGAGATACTGTTTGTGTTCATTGAATATATATCAGATTTCTGTTTCATTTGACAAGATCCTCTGTACAAACTGTAACGATATAAACCCTGAAACCTCTTTCTGGAGGCTCATTATGGATCCTTTGAAAAAATCTAGGCTTGTTATTCTTTATGTTGGAAAGCACTATACAAAATGGTTTCTGTTTCTGAAAGCTGAGGCTCTTCTAAATTAGCAGTTCTGAGTTGCTGAAGGAAACATGTATAAACAATAGAACTTTAAACTTGCACATTCTTCTGCTGCATTTCAAAAGAACTCAGGCAAAGCCATTTCTTAGGCTGATACACTTAGAGTTTGATCAAGAAATAACTATATGGCCTAGGTGGGAATTTCAGAGACAGTTTCCTAGATTAAACTTAAAGACAGAAAACTGCTTTGCAAATTCCATAAAGGCTGACTTGACTGTAAAATCTGACATAAGGACGTGCCCATAAGGATGCACATTTTCATTCTGTTTTAATTAACATGATGCTATCATGTCTCTTCAAAGACAGGCACTGTTGTCGCTGTGAGTTCCTTTGGGATCAAGCCTCTCCTTAGCGTCACCATTGTCAACGCATTTGGCTGGCCCACAGTTGGAGGACTTATGTTTCACTGTAATTTCTTCCAAAACATTCAGAAAAGGCTCTCACTCTCTCCTTCTCATTAGCTTGATGGAAAGAGCATGTCTTCAAGCAGCTATTTAAAGTTCCAGTCAAATGGAACTAGAGAAAGCTGTTCTTTCATAAGCAGGGTCAAAATTATTTGATAGGGTAAAAATGTTATAAGGCTTATGTCATTGGAAAAGAAGCAAACATTATACCATTGTATTTCCAGTACACTTTCAAAGTCTTTGTTTCCACCCTTGCAGCCTCAGAGACCTTGTATTTCAGTGAGTTATCATCTTTATATTGTACAAACCTCCATCCTTTTAATTCCTCCGACTCCTCGTCCACCATAGTAGGAAGCATCCACTGTGGGCCATTTCTTGGCAGGTAAGGGTTCTTGTTCCTCTTCCTGTTAATAAATTCAAACACATTTGCTTTTAAAAGATACTTATTTATTTACTTATTTATTTAGTAGGTGTCTTTCTAGTATCTTTTATTAGAGTACACAAAGAAAATGTTTTCCTATCTTAAATGTGAAGGACCAGATTTTTAGGTTCCTCAAATGTTCACTCATTTCCAAACAAAATCTGGTCACGTTTGGAAATACTCTTCTAGGGGTTTGTGTGAGAAAAGCATTGGCGGCATCCATTAGGAAAGTCCAAATGGGGAATCCAACTGTGTATTCTATAGATCAGTATACATTTGCCCTGTCTTTTTTGTTTGCATTAATAAAAACAAGCAAAGCACACAAACAAAAAAGAAAAGGATCAGTGGTAGCTTCCTCTACTGAAAATGTAATGCCTGCAAAGAGACAGATTATCAGCCCCGCTCACTGGGATTCAGCTGACAGCATTCAGTGGATCTGCAGTAAAGGTTACACAGCCAATCACAGTTTTCTAAGCCAACCGATGTCAAACTTGCTCTTGGCTGCCTCTGTTCAGCGAAGTACCTTATCATGGCCTTCACTGTCAGAACACACTTGAATATGCTCAAGCAATTAGCTAAGTCAACACCAAGAGGCAAAAATACTGAAGACATCAGAAAAGCCTCTACAGTGTTACTGTTGATAAGAGGAAAATAAGTTCCCTTATAAAGGTCTCTCACTGTCTCAAATGTCAAAGCTGTGGGAACACACAGTTTTGAATCCTATCTTTGGATTGTCCAGTAAGGACAACTCCATCTTCCTGCTTTCAATGAAGAATGAGAAAATGTTAAATTGTCTTGAGGTAAAGCTACTAAACAGTTATATGGAAATGAGCTTAAATTACTTAATTCATACTACACTGAGATGACTAAGAAAGAGTAGAAAAGTGGACTTCGGCTACTCTCCATCTAAGGCTTCTCGCAGGGCAGTTCTTTCTTGTTCAGCAGGTATTTACAAAAGAAAACAAAAGGAGACAGATTTGCAGAACACAAATGAGCACAGAGGAATAGTATCATCACCCAGCATGGTGTGTGGTGCAGTATTATACTGTACCTCTTTTGGAGGTGGTGGAGGTGGAGGGGGATCTTTGATGACCTAAAAAAGTAGAAAGAAAAAAAAAAAAAACAACATAAAAACATAAGGAATTGCTCTGGCACCATTAAAAAGCATGCAGAAGATTTTTTAAGAGTGAACAGTTTCCATCTGAGTCCCCCACATCTGTTCATAAACTAGCAGCCATTACTGCTACATCCCTTGGGTATTGATTATCAAGGCCTTCTGGAAATTAACACCATCCGCCTGATAGAAAATAAAATCAATTGACTGGCAGACACTCTTTGGGCAGACGTGTCTGCCACTTTGCTTCCTGACCGGATAAGACTCAGTCATTCTAAGTAATAGGCAGTGATGAAATCCTATGGAGTTAATTAGCAAGCCTGGGAGGAAAAGCAGTCGTAGGTCTATGTGAGGTCTTGCATAATGTTGGGCCAAGATGCCTGCTTCTTTGTGCCATGCCATGCTGATGGATAATTTCTGGCCCAATGACAAGTGTGAAATGCCTTCTGGTAGCTCAGGCTTCACCTCTCGACGTCTAGATCATTTCCGCAGATCTCACATTTCAGATCTAATAATTGAAACATGTAGCTCCTTAACTGCTCAGCATAGAATGCCTGCAAGTGGGAGTTAGGTTTGCAAGGCTTCTTAAAACTGTGACTGGTTAAGGATCACTCAAATGGTAATTCACTTACGCCTATTTTTAAATCTCTACCTACAGTTTCTTGCTCTTCTCTTTCTCACATACGTACTGTAAATCTCAGGGAGTTCCCTGGTATTGACAGGAAACCACCAAACAGTGAACAGAGGGAAAAGGAAGGGAGTAAGTTACTTAAATGGTGAAGGTGAAAATTGCTAGTACAGGCATTCATCCTTCCCCAGGAAAAGCAGGCTAGTCAAGCTAAAAAAGAAGTACTTCCGTGACATCAAGGCATTTTTTTTGTGCTTGAAAATCATATAGAAATATTAAAAAATATGAGTCTATTTCTGCTATACTGTAGCCCATCAAAAACTATCCACAATGGCAACCATATACTTCACCTTAATTAAAATATGTACTATTTTCTTCACTGCATTATTATAGCGTTTTGATTGACTCTACCACTGCCTACAGATAATCTGCATGGATGGATAGCATCATACATAAAAGAACATTGTTTTACTTGACCAGTAATCAAGAGTTTTCCTTCTTAACTTACATTTCAAGTCATAGTCACACCAAGAGTTTAATTGCCCAAACAAGTTGTGTACTTTTAGCAGTGGATACAGAAATTCTATCAAATAAGACAAAAAAAAGTGATAGTCCCCTTGGAAACATGCTTCCACAGTACGTTTGGTTTAAGATACTGACTTGTTTATGATGCTTCCAGTGGATTGGGAAGTCAGTTATGAATTTTAACAAGACATCCCTTTGCTGTAAGATGTTGCAAAAAAATGCCAAGCTATTGTTTTTCCTTAAGCCTTTCTGACTATTTTTTCCCACCAGCCATCGGCAATTCTAAGATTACTTCACAGAAATCAGCTGTTTAGTTGGTCAGACATTCCTGAAAGCCAGATTGTAATTACTGTCCTAACTTGAGAGAAAGAAGAACACAGAGTGATCACGGGCCGATTCTGAGTGATACTTAGGTGCTGAGCAAGATTTTCCACAGCATTAAAACAGTAAACAGTAAAATGCAACTTTCAGTGTACTAAAGTTCACATTCTCTTCTTTATTTAATTGTCATTTTTCTTTCTCTTTTGCCTCTTTCTAACCATTACCCCCAAAACACCAGTTTTCTTGCCAAGACAGCTAGCTGTCCAGGACAAAAAGGCCAAGTTAGTTGCAGATAGATGTATGTTAAAAAGTACATATATAGATACATGTTAAACAGTATTACCACCGCACTTTCTATAGCTGTAAGATTCTTAGGCTCTGCAATCTCTCCTGAGCAAAGACAGCTTCACATAGGAACCTTCTTTGTGGCACATGCTACCGTTCACTTGAGCCCTTCACCCATTGGTTTCAATGGAATCAGAATTTCTTCCCCAGTGAATCAATACAAACTCTATCTGTTGACCTCACTGGACTTCAAAAGTCGTGAGTCAGTAACAGTTTCTGTTTGACTCCCTGAGCAAAGGATCGAATCCTATGGCAGCTGCTACATTCCCTAAAGTTATAGGGTAGACCTGATTTGAAACTAACCAATACATTAATTAGCTGCTATTTCTAATAGCTTCAGAAAATGAAACTTGTTTTAAATGTGACAGTGGTGTGAGAAAATAATCTGCTTTGAGTAGCAGATACTCACCCTGCTGACAGAAGTGGAATGTAAATGCCTGCATCCTTATGTTTCCACAGGCTCCTCGCACACATTCACACACACACAAAGAATATTCTCAGTCCTGTCTGATATTTCAAGTGAAATGAGTAGAAAGCTATTTCAATAAAAAAGGAAATGCAAAGAACCCATGCAGTTTTGGCAGAAAACAATGCAAATGTAGCACGAAGCTGAAGTTACTGAGTATTGTAATATTGCTAAATTCACTTTCCCTGAACTTGATTCAGATTGGAGAAGTAACAAAGACTCTGGATAAGGTTGCTGTCTTGTTACCCACATGTATGGGGATTGATTACTTCCTAATTCTGTTTTGTTTTGTTTTATCTGTTTTATCGTCATTGTCACCAGGCAAGTTTGCATCTCTTTTATTTAGTTGCAAAGAAGGAAGACTTGAGCTTGGAGGAAAGCCGATTTCTTCCAAAAAAAAAAAAAAAAGTTAGTTGCTTCAGGCAACAGTCCCTTTGATCTGCTCATTAACACTTATCAAATGTTCGCGTGATGTGGGCATTAGGAAATGTCAGCACCAGAGCCTGAAGCCAGCTTGATGTGATCATATGTTCTGATATTGAGGGAAGAGTGAAAGAACTGTCAACAGTGAACTGCCTTTAAAAGAAGGGGGGTGGGAGTGAAAGAAAAGGGAAAAAAAGAAAGAAGAAAAAGGAGTCCCCCACCTCGACATGGACTTTATATCAAGGATAAAGCAGAGTGCCCAAACCTCCTGAAGCTCACAACGCTGTCTGCAAGCAATAGAGATTCACGCACTCGTGTGGCTCTGGACACCCGTTCTGTTCTGTTAGTAAAACATTTCCCTTCTCTCTTTTCCATTTGGTTCTGAAGCACGGGACAGAAGAGTTGAGGGCTGCTGCTTTCATCCTTGCTCCTGGTCTTTGTCCATGAAAGCAGACACCCCACTGCACCAGGTCTCAGAGGAAGGGCAGAGGACCTCCTGACTGCCATGATGTGCTACTGTCTTCTCAAACACACAGGCACCAAAGCCCAAATGTACTTAATCCAGAAGTGGTAATAACATGTAATGTGAGAGCTTCAGAGGCAGAATAGAAGGAAAGGAAAGGAAAGGAACCACACACAGGATAATGATCTGAGGAAACAGACATCAAAACAACAATAAATGAACAAGTCAGAATGTGGTAATAGGTTCAGTGTAAGAGTCTGTGGTTTTGGATCTCAGTAATGATTTAGCAAACAATGACCTAAGAAGACCTTTTATTTTTAAGGAAGCAGATAATACCAATGAGAGGTGGGGGGAATCAACAGGGCTTGAACATTTAAAGTGCTGTGATTTTATTGCTCCCACAGAAGTTAGGCTGCTTCTTAGTAACAATCTATGAATATATAGCCAAAGGCTTCCCTAGCAATAACCAATTACATACCAAACACTATATCCAGAGAAGGTACTCAAGGTAAGTTACAGATCCTCAGAGTAAATCTCAGGATGCAACATCTTTAATCATAAGGTGAATAAGAATTGAGGGACGTCTCCTTATGTCTTACTGCAGTTCTTTGTGGAGATGCCCAGGTGAGCTCCAGAAAGGAGATGAGACCAGACAGAAGCTTGTCTTAATGTCACGGTGCATCTTTGTGCACCCAAGGTTTTTGCTCTGCAATTCATTATACAGCGCAGCTATTTTAATTAATTTCAGTTACAGAGCTTTTTTTTTTTTTTTTAATGTAGGACCTTGACGTAAAAATCCAGAAAGCACCTTTCTGATTGTCTGTACAGCATCATCACATTGCTCTCAAGAATTCCTGCTCTCATGGGACTCACGGGACTCTCACAGACTAGAAACTATTTACTGTAATGGGAGTAATATGATGTGCAGTTTATGAAGATTTGCCATACAATGGGAATTAGGAATCAAGGTGAGACAATTATTTTAAAATAAGAAAATGGAAAGCTTTCTTCTTTATAATTTTGATTTCTCCTGTTCCATGGGAAGGTTCATGATATAAATTATTGTTGAAGGAAAACAACTAACAGCCTACCTAGATTTCTTATGGGACTCTAATATGGAGAATGAAACACAAGAGTGCTTTTTATCAGAGCAGATTTTGTAGCTTTTGACTCAGAAACCATGAGGAAAGAACCAGGGGTTGAAAATTTCTTCTATGGGGTATAACAGAGACATAACAGACAAAGTTTTTGATTACTTTGGCTGTCTCTGGACCAGGAGAAGTCCACCTTCTCTGATGCCTCTGCTTCTACAAGCCTGAGATAAGAAAAAGTGCAGTAACAGCCTGGGAGCAATCTCCAATTCTCTAGTCCTCAGTGCTGTCATTGACACGGATCAATATTAAACTTCACCAATTTAAAAGCCCCAGCATGCCAGGAGATGAAAAGAGTGTTAGTGGAGCAGCATTGATGATTGCTGCTGGAAGGATAAAGAGCGTTCATTACTCAGATGAAAAGAGATGTAATGTGTGCAAGATGAAAATTTAATTTTTTGCAAGGGATTATTAAGACAATAAGGGATTTCAAACTCGAGAGCCCATAATGGACTACAAATACCAATTTTAGCTATAGTACTTTTAAAATGGTCCTTGATTTCAGAATAACATCTGTGTGCCATTATGGCCAACAACTTTCAAATTAAAGAGAACAGGCTTTTTTCAGAGATTTCACAGAAATATACCACATCTGCTCACTCTGCAGAAATCCAACAAGCAGCACAGCAGCCTGCTGAAACTGCCTCATGGTGTGCAGGTCTCTTCAAATGCCAGGAGTACTGCTAGGGGCAGAGACCACAACACTTAACCCGATCTCTTCTTGCGTATCACTAATGAAAGAAAAGTGCCTCAACAGATGGCTTCTGTCACATAGAACTCCCCTGTCACTTAACCTATTTCCTGCCCTATCTGTATTTTCCAACACATTTTGAGTTATGGTTGTGAGTCACAAACCTGGTGACTTTTTTTAATAGCCTTTACTCACCACTTTGCAACAGAGGGGCCAGAACCACCAGAGCAGCCCCAGCGCCGCCAGAAGTAACAGCACAAGTACAGCAATAAGTGCTGCTATGCCACTGGACTGTGGAGAAAGCAGAAGGACAGCACATCAGGGGAATGTTGCAAAGAATTCCTGCCTGCTTTTCCCACTTGGCCCAAAACAGTTTCCTACTGACTGATATAACTAAAAAGAAGCTGTGTTTACAAGAAATACATAAATGCATGCCTCGGTGCCTATGTGCAGTGCATTTTTTGTTTGTGTCCTTTGCAGCACCGTGTGTTTGCAGAGGAGGCTGCAACTTGTAACTCTCAGACACCAACTAGCCATCAGCTGCTCAGCCATCAGAATTAGTGGAACAATTCTATCAGTGACCCATTTCTTGCAGTTGCCCATCTGCTACTATGGAAACAGCACTTCTCTGTGTATGGAGCTTTCTTTGCTGCAATATGTATGAAAGACAAAAAAAAGAAAGGGGGGGGGGGATCATCAAAAGTTCTACTGTTTTTTTCTGTGGCTGCACATCTGCACTGATTCTGTATGTCATAAGTTAGAACTTTTGACCAAAGAAAAACAATATAAGCAGAGGGAAAAGTCATTTTGCTTTTCCCAACAATTTGGCATGATCTGCTTTGCAGGAGTGCTTTATTTTTACCTATGTCAGCCACCTCAGCAGCTTTTAAGGGGGCATGGAAATAAATTCATTGTATACTGATTTTTCTGAAAAGACTCAGCTAAAGAGAAAAGCAACCCACTGGTAGCTTCAGCATCCTCCTGTGATTGCACTCTCCTTACATTATCATGCTGAAAGGCTGCTCATAGTGTATTGGTGTAAGATTGCAATGATGAATCGGCCCTTAAAGAGAGAAAGGCAGTTTGTATAGCATGTGTCTCTTCAGCTCTGAATTCATTCAGGCTTTCTTTCTAAAACATAAGGGCTGAACCGAGATAACTTTGACTTCGTCAGCTATGCAAGTGTTTAGTTCTAAAATGAACAGAAAAAACCTCTATTTTTTCTCTTTTGGGTTAATTACCTAGGAGTGATGAAAATACTGTTGGAAAAATACATGCTGATGAGCAGAAGGCACTGTTCTATGTGCTTCTGTGCCTGATGGGAAAGCTGCACAGAAGTCACACTCCTCAGCTTCAATCTGCTCCCATGGATCTTCCGAAGTAGAGATGTTCTGGGATGGACCCCAGGTGACTGTGTCACACCTGGCTCATAGTATGCTTACAGTGAGCAGGTCTCTAATGGCATGGACACTTCCCGATATTTGAAAGCCACAGCTGCACACTTAAGCAACGTAATTTGGTGTGATAAATTTAGCAAAACACAATTTGCAGGCTATAGAAAAACATAAGCCCCGCACAGAGAAGGAACACACAGACACTGCATGGATCTTGAGGCAGCAGTTGAAGGAGAACCTGTAGCCCTCATTACTCACTTTATCAAAGAATTCAAAGCATCTGAAGCCTACTGTGGAGTGCTCTAGTGTTATAAAACAGATTCTAAGCATGTCTTGAAATATGGAGAAAATTACTTAGAACACATATATATACGCATGATTCTATGATTCTCCAAAATCATTCATTGTTAAATTCTCTATATTCTGTATTTGTCTGTACAAGTGTGTTTCTAGTAAGGTGGATTTGTGCATTACGAACATCTAAGAGACTTGCCATGCATGGAGGTTCTCTGCTCTGGGAGAAGTGCAGTGATCAAACAGGAACAGAAACTCCATTTCTGCATTTTACATGGAATGATATGAGCTATTCCTTGACAGAAGCGGTGGAAGGTCCGTCCTTGGAGACATTCAAGATGAGGCACTGAGCAACTTGACGTAGCTGTGCATGTCATTGCAGGGGAGTTGGACTAGGTGACCTTTAAGGGTCCCTTCCAATTCAAATGATTCTACGATTCTATGATTCTATTTACTTACACACTCTGAAGCGGTGATTGTCAGAGAGCTGGACATAAAAGATTGCCCTTCGTTCAAACTCACCAAAACTTCTATAGTTCTGGAATGAAAAGGAAAAACAATCAGCAGCCATAAAGCAGTCAGTAAAGGCACATACACACTACGGAGGCACTGGGACGTACAGACTCCATTCAACAGAGTGGGTGTTCTCAGACAGGTGTCCTTAGAAACCAATCCTTGCTCATTTCCAATTGAGCTTTCTTCAGTTCACGCTACTTAAAACTGAATACAATCGGTTGCCATGTCCCTCTGGGGTTGTGTTGATGACTGTTAAAAATAATTTCAGTCTTCTCAATAGAGAGCTGAGAACACCCCTTCTCTATTCCACGCAACATAAAACACCCCCAAATGTTCCACATAAAATAAATTGTGCATCAACTGTAAAAATAGCATTATTTTGTCTACTCCATAACCATCTCTTTAGTCATACACAGACATTGTGGATAAAAATGTCGAATAATTATAAATGGTCAAGACTTTCTATAAATAGTACATAAACACTGCATGCAAATAGTATGTGGTTTACATTTTACAAATTAACCCTAAAAGAAAACAACACATGGTGAATGTTAAACAGAAGAGGACTCTTCAGCATCTCTGGCTTTCATTCCCAAGATTCAAACAGTTTATGTTATGCGTAGTTGTAATTAAATAAAAATATAGATATCCATGAACTAAAATGATTAATCATAGCGTTCTTCTTAGATGTCATCAATTTTTATTCTGGCACAAACGCTTTAGTCAATATGGAGTTCAGAGCTATTTTAACTAATTTGGCTAATCTCTTTTTCAATTTAAGTAAAAATGAAGTAAGTTGCTTCCACTAAACTCATTTTTAAATGGTCTGTGTTATGAATAATTGATCTAACAGAAAGAATAATCTATTTCTAATTACTACAGGAGTGAGTGAATCAGAACAGATAAAATAAAAAATTAATTAAATTCTCTCCCAACTAAATAAAGCAAACTGCAAAAAAAAATCTTCGGTTTGTGATGAATTTTTTAGATGTTGTGCTTTTTTTTTTTTTTTTTTAAATTTTCAATTTCTCACTTTGCCATTTCAGTTTATGGGAAACTTTAACATAACAATTCTGCTTGAGTGTAACTGGCAAAACGATCCTACTGACTTCAGTGCAGTGCAAGAGGATTTCACTCCATGCCTTTTGTTAAACACAGAAGAAATGTGTATGTTTCAACTCTTCAATATTTTGAAGATTTGCACATCATAAACACAGCACACTGGTTTTCTGTCCAAGTCACTGACCTACATCCCAGTAAAGTTTCCAGCATTATAGAGTCACATCTTTTTTGCATCATCACTTTTGTCACATCACTGCTCTAACAAGGGCTGTACAGGTGTAACTGAGAGCCGAACTCAGCCCAGAAATACAGAAGAAATCACAGCACAGAGAGTATTTTTGACTGCAGCATTTCAGTTAAGTCCAAATCCAGAGAGGAGAGATTGTTCTCATACATACTTCATTTCCCCCCCTTCAGCCCTGTCTTTTTAAAGCATGAGTCAGAGAGTAACATGCCAAAGGCTCCAAATTTTGGACTTGGGTACACCCAAAAAAAGGCATTCATTGTGGTCATGTTTCTGAAGTACAAAAGCTATTCAGCCTTCATACTTTTTCTGAACTTTCCTAAGTAATGTTGACAGATGCTATAATTGCGATTGTGTTGCTTAGTGTGAATTCTGGTCACCCTTCCAACTATGCTATATCCAGCTGTAGTACACCATGTAATTTTGATTTTTAAATTACCATATCATGTTCTTGAAGTCTGTGAATCTAAATCCTTACATTGTGCTTTTTTTTTTTTTTTTAATTTCCCATAATACTTTAATTGTCTAAATACATTTTTGCTTTTCCTCATGTCTTTCATCCTTGCTTGGAACCATTTCTCTAGTCTTTTGTTGTGCAAAACTCCACTGAGATCAACAACAGCTGCCTATGCATTGGTAAAGAACTTCTGGTTTTGGCCAGGAACATCTGACTACAGTTACTTGAAGCAATTGGGATCTAATTTCCAAACTGCTTTCAGATGCCTTCCCCATTTCATTATAAATAAATAAATAAATAAATAAATAAATAAATAAATAAATAAATAAATAAATAAATAAATAAATAAAAAGTGAACATTACTCCTTGATTTCCTATGGATTTTCTTCTGCTATCCAATCAGTTCCCTCTGCTTCTTGGCAAAATCATCCTTCCTCCTGACTCATGTGTTTTCCTTGGTCAGGAATATTTTAATATTTTCCAATATAATTTCACAATGTTTTTACCCTCTGGCACTTTATTGAGCTGTTTGACATGCTGCTACCAGTCCCAAATGAACATGGTTGCAAACGAAGGTGCATCAGTGACTGACTGCCATTGCCAGCACTAGCTGGGAATTCCTGGACATGTGACTTGGGTATTGGGTCATTTTGTATTCTCAAGAAAAGTTCCAGCTTTCAAAACTAGTCATCAACCCTGTTAAATTTCCCATATTGTTTCACTCTTACACATTAGTGCTTAAAGCAAGAGAAGCCACTCTTTTTTTTCTCTTCACTCCTCATGCTATGCATCATACTCCTGCTGCAACATAGGCTATTTTCTTCAGTTTCTGTGACCAGTTCTTTCTTGCCACCGTACAGAGCATCTCTACTTGTTGTTCTCTAGCAGTGCTTCATAGCTGCCCTATTTGTCCCAGGGAGCTTGATGGGTCTTGGCTGAAACATCCAGGCCTTGTATCATTCAGTGAACAGGAAATGAAGTTGTTTTTCTTTATGTTCTTCACTGGCAAACTGAACAAAGCAGGAAACTCAAAGGCTTTTGATAAAACTGCACTGAAAATTATCTTCAGCCACACTAAAGGAAAGGAGCACTGTCCAGGTACCATGCAGCTTTCAACAATCTATGAAAAATGCTGCACAATAGCTAAGATAACTTAGATGAGTGGATTAAGGGTTTGCAACACAGAGCTGGCCTCTGATAAGCTCTGCTCATGCAGCGTCACTTATTACTAGTTAGATGTACTGGTAACTTATTATTAGTTAGAAAAATGGGGAGTTTACCAATAGTTGAGTGCCTATACGCTACCACCAAGCTTCACAATACCCTTTCACTGTCAGATTTCTGATAAATATCAGGTCAGGCAGCAGGATCGCTGAACACATCAGCTCTCAGAGCAGATACCATGCAGTTGGAACAACCCATTTCTGTATCAGCTTCCATTTTGATACACAGCTGCAGGGATGAGCCATTGGAGAGTGTCATAGGAGTTGATCATATTTGTTCAGTTCTAAAAGCTACAGAGTGAACTCATACAGATAATTATCTCATCTTCAAAAGGATGAACCTGTCAACATGCAAAACCACTTCCTTCCTGAAACTGTCATGTCTGTAGGGTATAAGGAGGGCAGTTTTCCCATTTGTTCAGCATCTACCTGTGTGTACTTCTGTTTCCTAGGAGCTCAGCAAAATAAGAACCCTGTTTCTTCTATTTGCATATTTGAAAATGTCTAAGGAAAGCCCTATATATAAATATATCATATTAACTGTAAACTATCCTTGTGCAAGGCATTTAGCTCAGCACTCTGCACAAACTGAAAACATTCTGAAAACAAAATGACATGCAGAAGTGATGATTGGTTTGGGGCACCATCATTTCTAATGGCTGATTGTTAGTATTTTGTGAGTATCGCATTCTTTAATGAGGTCCCAATGAAGCTCAAGGCAACTAAAAGCAGAAGCAATGTCAGCTGCAGACCAAAGCAGTATAGTTTATGAGACAGAAGAGATTTTGCATGGTAGACTTAGACCACAAGGGAAGGAGCAGTGGATTTTGGTCAGCTAACTGTAAGACTATGGTGGAAATGATCAGAAATACTTTTTTAAACGTCTCAGCAGGTAGTGAGTGCCTCATTTGTAAGTCTTTGTGGTTGCCATCAATTATTTATGTGATTTATGTGGCTAGCCACAGTATCCTCACTGCTTTCCAAACACCTAAGAAGGATCATCCCTCCTTCCACTGATGTCTGTTGAGAGTGAGACAACAGGAGAGGGGTGTCAGTGTCGAAGCCCAGGAGTGTAAGAAGTAATATGAGGCCAGCATTTGGATCCTCACTGTGCTTAAGTCACTGTAAGGGTGAGCACACTCCAACAGCACAATGACATGCACAAGGGCACTTTTTCCCTGTAGTAACATGGAGCTTTTGGCCTAGCTGTATTTTTGCATGGAAAGGCTGGAATGACACTAGTTCTGCACGAGCACAAAATGCAAACAAATGCTGAACTCTGCTATGAAAGCTGCTGCAAAACAGAGCATCTCCTCAGGTCAACCCTGAAGAAAACCCACAAAGAACCAGAAAGTAACAATGTTGGTGTTGCTGTGGCAACCCAAACAAAAACCTCACCTCTGCTATGTCAAGCAATCAGTGTGGTTTGTGGTGTGGATTTCTGTTACATGGGGAGGGGAAGCAGACCCTGAGGAAGACTGTTAGAGATTCTACCAATTGGTGCTTGAGTAAAGTGGAGCCAAAGAGATGGTAAACTTGAGTTAATAACCGTGTATAATTAACGTGCAGATATTCATGAGTTTGATTGTTTTTATGTAACATGAGTCTAATGTATAACTTGCCATACTTTTAGACCTGTTTTCTTATGGTAGGAAAAAACACCTATTTGCAGCTCATAACCCTTGCTGAGCATGAGAAGGATATTTCTGTCTTTTGTCAGAAAGTATCACTTTTTAGATGAGAATTAATCCTGGAAAACTTCATCTAGTAGAGTTTCAAAAAAAATGTTCTTCTTTATGACCCAAGTTAACCAGCAGACTCTTGCAACTTCGAATTGCATCCATCATGGACCACTGGCTGTTCTTATCCACAATTTAGCAAAAATGTAACTTGAGAGCCCCAACTGCAATTCTTTCTTTCCTTTAAGTGCACGGCTGTTTTATTGATACAAAAGAGGAACGTGGTCCATTGCCATATGTCACTCCAGCTCTGGTCTGAAGACTTTCAAACCCTATGAAATACAACTGACATTTCAATACACAGTCACCTATTTGCAAAGTATTCATTTGCTCCTTACTTTATGAGCATCCAATAAAAGGCTGCCATTTTATGACCCATTAAAAAAGATGAAAAAAATTAAATAAAATTGTGAAAGACATTTGCTGAAAGTAATAAATAATTTACCTCCAATTTTCACACACTGAAAATTAAACTGGCAACTGCTCAAAAAGTTATTAAAATTATGGTGACTCAAGGTATTTTAGAATCAAGTGGTAGCATTAAAATAGCTAAAATGCTGTATGTAGAAGGAAGGGGGAAAAAAAAAAAGTGCACTTAAAAGGATGCCTTCTTTTAAAACAACTTTTCCCATGAATTGCACACAGTCTTATTACAGTTAATGTTGTAATAATTGGTAAGCCAATAGTAATGTTGGTACACCACTATTATTGGCTTACTATTTACAGTTGTATAAATGTATCTAGACACAGAATCACAGAATTGCAGGGGTTGGAAGGGACCTCAAAAGGTATCGAGTACAACCTCCCCATAAATACATATATATATATATATGTACATACACATATATGTGCGTATGCAGAAATCACACACAGAAAAATCAGAAACAGTGGTGGGAAAAGGCTTTGGCAGACCAACTGATGTGAGGGTCATTTTTTGTACTCCCATCACTTCCATGTCTTTTGTAATCTACACTCACAAAGGGATGCTACAATAATCATAGTTTAGTCTCCTGAAAAATGAGGTAAATGGAACACACTGTGACTGACAACAGCATGGGTGTTTCACTCTTCATCAGCTTTCATGGTGACCAAATGTACATCCTCATTCAGTATTTTGTGTTTTAGAACTTAAAGGAACAGTTCCATTGCCAGCCAATCCTGAACTACATCTGTAGGTGAACTGAACTTCCTTGTGCCATTATTTGCTGGGGAATATCCTTTAGCAGCACATCCTTCCACCAGTTATTGATTAACAGACTCCAGGACTACAAACCAGACTCGCTGAGTCCAGGGACACAGTCCTGCTGTAGGAGGAGGCGGCACTAAGCCAGGAAGGAAAGTTCTTCCAACCCATGCTTTTGCTTTTGCAGCTCTTCCTAAATCCAAAACCCCAGCTGCATAAGGACACAGCAAAGTCCCTTGGAGCAGGGTTACAAACCTTGCTTGCCAAATATTCACTGCATTTCCACTAAGGGTCAGATATGTCTGGGAAGCATAGAAAACAGTTTTATCCAGTCAGCAGGAATTCTACCAAAGACAGGTAGGGTTATGATACATGCTAGGGGTTGTTCTCCTCCCACCAACCACACAGGCATAAAAGTGAATTATTTATTTTTTTCCCAAGAATAAAGACCTGCACTATATGCAAATCTTTAAAGAGTCGGGGGGGTTGTTTTGTTTTAATAATAAGAATTAGTATGAGTTCCTTTTTTTCCTCTTACTCCTTCCTCGGTGTACCTTACTCAAGTTACAGTTGTCTTAGGATCCTCTCTTATCCCCCCACAACTGCTGAGCTCTCTCAGCATGGCATTCAGCACACTGCCTGCTTGGGTTTGGCTTTCCATGGTATAGAATGCAGAGGAACAGAAGTATTTCACCACTGGGAATCTGAAAGAGCAAAAAGCCAGCAATGTACTCTATGTGATCTCATGGAATCATGGGAACCTGCAGTAACTGGGTATGAAATGTCATTATTATGTTAAATGAGTCTATTAATTCAGCTCAGGATAGTATGTCCACTGCATAATATTAAGCACTTAGTTCTGCTCACGCAGTCTTTCTTAATGCTCTGGGAACACTATGTGCCCTATTGAGGAACGTGAAGGACTGCATCAGAAATTACAACCGATCTTAACATCGGACCCATATGTCTTAGGAGCCAGTTAGCCTATACAATTCATTGAGGATGTTTCCATCTGTGAATAGTTCCCATTATATTCTAATTGTGTCAAACTAAATGTATTTCTAAAATATTTTTGGAAGTTAATATTTATAACAGACATTAGGCCTAATCTAGCCTAACTTCTGCTTTTCTCCTACCTGAATGCATTCCTCTAGCTATTTTCTTTGTCACTGAGGAGCAGAGTCTGGTGATTGTACTATATGAGCAATCGGTGATTGACAACCATACTCTTTCTGAATTTTGTCAGAGCAGAATGCCCACACAGACAGAAGTAGTTAAAGTGCTGCTGCTGAAAACAAATGCCAAGACTCAGTATCTGCAAAGAAATAATTCTGGGTGGGAAAGGATCTGATGCATATCAGCCCTCCTTGCTTAAAGAGTAGATCAGAAGAAGAGTTGTTGATGTTGACTGATAATGCTCAGACCAAACCAACGGGCCCCATTAGCCATGAGTACATCCATGCTGGAGAAGAACTGCAATCACCTGAGCACAGAGGCTCTGAAATGAAAACAGGTGACAAAAACTTAGGTGATTTGGAGATGGTACCCTACCAATTAGAGAGCACAATGAAGGCAAGTGGTTGATGAGGATCTCAGGGAAATAAAAAGGAAGCAAGCCTTCTCTTTGGTGTTTGCTGTTATTATTGATGTAGTATTAGTCAACTGTTTGGTTACTGTGGTAATGGAAAAGTAAAAGGGTTACTAGCAAGTTAAGAGAAAAAAGGCCTGCTTTCATCCTGGGACCTCTCTTTGGAGAGATAGACTGCTGAGTCTTCTTCAAGTGCTTCCCAAGGTACATAACTGGTTACTGAAAAGGAATGGCTTGTGGGTTTACTGCTTTCCTATTTTTGCACAGCAATGGTTGGTGTTGTCTTGAATATGAAGTGTCTTAGTCTACAGACTGTCTTTCAATTGAGATAATTGAGAAAGTTTACTTGAGCCTTGTGTTATTTGTTTCTCTTTTCTTCTGGCCAAGTGTTGTTCAAACTATGTATGTTTGTAACAGCCTGTATAGAATAGGGCCTAAACTGCCAATATATGTTCTTAAACACATGCTGAATGTGCATCTACTGCAAGTGGTGAACAGCTCATAAATTTGTGTTTATGTAAATAAGTAAATATGTAGCTTATTAATTTGAAAGAGAATAGAAGGTGCTTAATTATGCCACTGTAAATATTCGTTCCTTCTTAAATGACCGATAAATACACAAGTCAAATATGCAGGTCTGACCTATTATTTCTATTCTTTGGTACATGCTCTCTGTGTTTGAAACACATTTTCCAAAATTTCACCCTTTATAGCCAAGAAGGGGGTTAGTGATTGTATGGGAACTGAGTCACGACCTGAACCACTGATTGATCAGCTGAGGCAAGGACTGGGTCAGCTGTGGGAGCACAGGTGAAGGTAATTCACCTGTGTGACTGGACCCCATTTAAGGCTCACTACCACTGGGGAAGGATCTCTTCTTTTCTGGAGATCCCTCCTTTTTGGAGTTTTTCACTGTGAACCTAGCTCCCTGGATAAGGGTGAACATTTCTTTTTTGATTGTCTCTTTTCCACCATGATAATCTTTCCAACTATAACACCTGTAAAGTACCGTTTTAATTGTACTACTATTCTGACTCAACATTTGTTAACTGTATAGTGATAAATATTGCTTTAAATAGCAGTTTCACCCATATCTGTGGAAAAGATCAGTAATTACTTCACTTAGCACATGAATTTGGCTATTCGTGTGGTAAAGAAAAAAGCACAACAGAAACACCTCAGTTAAGCTACATACAACTTCTCTCAATGCTTTTTAAGGCAATCAAATGAACATTCTACTCAATGAACTTGATAAAGCTACAGGTTTTCAAAAAATAAATTAAAAAAAACACAGATAACTTCATAGGTCTATCTGCTGATCTGGGAATAACTTCAATTTGTGAGTCTCAGTTTGCATACAGCTGATGTGGGAGCTCTACCTGGACTGAGTTGTGACAAGCATCATTTAAACACTTGTTTCTTTGCAACAAGCTAAGCATTTCTGAATGTGCTGCCTACTTCATATTTTCATTCCATCTGGTAAAAAGGAATGCTGAAAGACAAAGGCTAATTTTAAACTTACAATTGTTACAGAATTGCTAAATAAAGCTGCACTGAAAGGTCGTAGTGTAGGATGAGCACAGCAGTGATTTCTAGTTCTTGAGTACGTGCGTTGTAGGCAGTGTGGTGTTGGAAAATGGTTTGAGAAGTATTACAGTGGGAAGATGGGGTGTCATGGCAAAAGTAAACTGATAAGATGTGAAATGGGTGCTGGGTTAGGTACAAATATTAGCTCATTGCAGCATTTTTTTATGATTGCAGTTCTAAGGAAGTAAGAATGTGTAATCTTAACAAGTTAACGATAATTTTGTGGGGGAATGTAAATCTGTGCATCATTCACGCCCAGCCCCCACTCGCATGCATTTCCAAAGGCACTCATATGCTTCCTTTGAGAGAACTCATGATACTGTATTAGCTCTTTCAATTTAGATATTTATTTTATATTTGCTTGAAGAATCAGGCCAATGTTTTTGAAAGCACATTAAATTATACCATATGCCTCCTTAAATCATCCTTATCAAACAAGTTGTAGGATGATGCTCTGGTTCACTCTGTTCTGTTTTCCCTTCCTTCACAATGTGTTTATGTATATTTATCCAATTTGTTCTGTTCTTCCTGCCAAATTGCAGGTTTGAGATCTCAGCTATGCAGGGGCAGCTGTGCTATTGTTGTTGCCTTACAAAACAAAGGTCACAGGCTGAGCCTGTAGCACTAGAACTAATGACTGCTGCATGTCACCCATTATGGGATAGACATAGAATTATGAGGGTTCAAGGACCCTCTAAAGTAGAAATAAATCTTACCTTGCCTTTTGGGAAGCAAGAACTCAAGTTTTAAGAATTAACTTATGTGCAAGTTAGACTTTTGCCAAATATAGTGCTGTTAATGACATTCTTCTCCTTTTGGAGGAGGGGTGGATTTTTACACTCCCCTCCCCCCCCCCAAAGAAAAAAATCTCAAAAAAACGAAATGACAGTGAGTTGAGAGGCATGATGCCTGCATGATACTTTTGATACTGTTAAGAATTTCCAGCTGTTCCAGTCCAAGGAGTTATGGACCATACAAAGAAGTGGACTGCCACAAGATGACGTTTCCTTCCAAAGAAGGTTGTTTTCAAACCCAGCCTAGCAACTCCAAGCCCTGAAACACCAGGGTGGGGCTGTTCAAATGCTCTTTGTTTGTAAGAGATCAATCTGCAGGGCTGGTGAATTCAGATCTATTTGTCCCTTGGGTGGCCAGAGCATTATTTCTTCTCTGTCTTTCAGAACAGAAGCCAGAAATCCAAAGTTATTTAAAGGGATGTTTCTTAGAGCTATGTTTAGCTTTCAAAGAAGAGGGAATGAAATAGATGGAGCAGACTAATGAGATGAGGCACATGTCCATAGATCCAGCTCTGAGACCATGCAGCTGGCTTTGGGGCTGTCTGTCTAATGCGACTTCACCAGTGTGTGTTAATTATTTAAAGGGGAGCGCTGGGGAAACTACCGTCACATCTGTCACCCACACACAGGCAGAACCTCCAGTCAGTGCAGGACCAGATGTGTTTATTTGAAATAAATACTAACTAGCTACTTAATGGGTTAGAATTATTAGCCAGAAGTTAATTAGGCAAATATATTAAACATCAGTCATCCTACACAGCATCACTTTAACTTCTTTAGAGCCATTGTCAGCTATAGAAAAAGGTGGGAAGTGAACAATCAATAAAGGAGCAGTGGTAAAAATATGAAATTATGAACTCTGTGCATCAAAGGCAATGCTTTAGGGAATTGACTTAACTATGTGGAAAATATTGCAAGTATTCTAGAACATGGGAAGCAAGTAGGTTTTGCTTAGCACCTACAGGTGTTGGAGTGGAAAAGGAAATTAAGTGCAGTAAGTTTTCCTTTTTTTAAGAAAAAGGATGAACTTTAAAAACTTAAAAAAAAAAAAAAAAAAGATGGTTTCACTGCTCTCATGTGTATTCTACATATTTTTGAAGATGCAGACAGTCACATGGCATTCTGCTTCTGTAATGAGCTTAGAAACATTGCTAGCCAATGGAAAAATGTTCCATTTCCCAAGAGATAAAATTCAAAAGCCATTTTTAAGATGATGACTCTCAGGTTCATGACACAAGCAGAAATGGGTGGAGTCAAGGCATGACTTGCTTCAAGGGAAGGAAAAACTAGTTGGGATCCTTTGTTAACAGCCTGCCATGACAACCATTGCATAGAACACCTTTCAGCTGCTCCTGAATGAGAGCAGCTGTCTAAAAACAAATGAGGTAATTTACAGGACAGAGCACCACAATCCACTTCTTCACAGCGTCTGTCTGCTTTTGTTCTTATGCTCTTCATCTTAAATCTGGTTCTGGAATTAATAAAAATGTTCCTTTTAAAGTGGAAAACTAAGATTTTCTACATTAATGTAAACTTCTTTAACTCATGCATCCAAATGTAAATATGAAGCAGTGCTTCCTCTTTGCATGGGGAGAGAGCTTCCTGTAAGGCGAGACCAAATGCAGGACAATCTTTGCCAGCTAGGCACAAGTTCCTGGGCTTCCAGCTAGTTTAATTCTCTCCTGCATTGCTGCAGTAAATAATATTCAAAGTCCTAATGCAGTGAGCAGCAACTTCCTACAAACTGCATCATAAACACTCCTTTGGAATTAGTTTTACTGTAAAGTCATCTTATATGAATTTGTCAGAAGTGTGCTGGATTTGAAGTCTACTCCTTCAACCGCATGGGGCTGCAAGCTCCTTCAGAGCATAACTGTAGCTTCCCTTAGGGCTCTATGAAGAGATGTTTCCAAAGTCATATTTAACTTGAAGCTCGTGGTTAGTTCCCATTGTCCTCAGCCTAGCATGTGATCCACAGCAACAAGCAGAGCAGCTTGTTCTGCCCTAAATCTGTGCTTCAGAGATTATCATACTAACAAAATTTGGGCAGCAAGAGAATCTTACATGCATTCAGACGAGCACAAGCTATAGAAGAAAAAGGATTAAAAACAAACTGAGCTTGTTTTAGTAATATCCCAAATGAAAATAAGACTGAGGGCAGGTAATGTGAACTACCCAGTACAAACATGTAAGCAGAGTATTACTTGATATTATAGGAATTCATGTAGCAATTGATTTTCTAAGAATGAAACATGAAAAAAAAAAAAATACTGAGTGTTCTCATATAGAAGTTCTGAATAGGAAGACTCAGGTACAGAGAGCAGTGAAGCTAGTTCAAGAAATCTGTTACCTGGAGGCTGAATGTACTATGTAGAATAGATTCTTTGCTCTCTAATCCTTTTATTCCAAAGGGCTAAGGGAAAACATTCCAATGGTAAAGACAGGATTAAAAGTAAAGAAGTGACAAACCAAACCCCAAAAATACTAAAATCTAAAGATTTGAGAACTAACAGTGCAGAAATAGCACAATGCTGTCTGTCTGAGCTTCCTCCAAGCTTCCATCCCATTCACAACTGAGTGCCAAATGAGCCAAGCAGCTGTTGTCACCAGGAAAAACAAAGGCTAGGATGACCTAGGCTCCTCCTGTGAGAAATCTGGTTAACAGCCAACTGAAAGCATGTTCCAAGGTGGCATCTGCAGCTCAAACATAAATCCATGTGCTTGGTCCTAGAGATCAGTTTGCCCTATGCTGGCTTTCTAGGACAAAACTTTTCTTCTCATTGTAAGATCCTGAGCTATTTATTGTCCAATTCCATTCAGATTCTCAGAAAACTTGCCCAACTATGTTATGCTTTGCCCCAGTGACTCCTTACTGGAATCTGGTACATGTATGTACACTTAAAGTATGTTCAACGCTACTGCGAAACTTGTGCTTCTTCCTAGAGCTTTGACTACTCACAGGATGTAAAAATCAAACTGATAATCACCAATGGAGTCTCTCTTGCACATTTGTGTACTTTGTTTTGAGGGAACTGAACACCGAAGTCAGATAATCTGAAACTGAAATTGTCTAAGAACCTGGGGATGCGAACACTACATTTTTTTTTCTTCATACCACACAAAATAACCTATTTAGTCTTCACAATGTCAGCTGCTCATTTTGGGCAGGATATAGGAAAGAATATACCTGAACAGAAGCCAAGGTGATTTTGAACAGAGGGCCAGGAAGGCTGGAAAGACCAATGGTGTTGCTGTCCTTCTCCATTTGTGATTCTTTGTGTTCTGGGACACGCTTCAGCTTACATAGGGTGACGGGTAATTTGCTTGAAGGGTGTCAATTCAGAAATGGAAACTAATGGAAACTACATGATACTCAAATGACAGCGGTGATCCCACTTGACCCAGTGGTTCCTATTCTGTTGGTGCTTTGAAACAGATAAAACTTTTTGAACATCAGTTCCAACATAGAGCCTGTTTTAAATTACAAGAGGCTTATTTATCTTGGAGTTGGAGGTAAATGCTCATTGTATTTTTATCAGCTAATTTTAAGGCCAATGTTTCAAAAGAATCCAAGCACAAGGATGCATGAGAGTAGGAATAAATATAGTATGTAAATATTTACTACATATATTTCAGTGAAATGTTGTTTTAGTGTGATAGTTTAAACACTTTAATTGTTGTCATCTGCACACTAGATTAGTGGATTTGCAAAAGTTTAGGAATTAAGATAAATGTTTTGTCCTGATCACTTGGCACTGAAGGAAGGGATTTTACCACTGGCTTACAGGAACAGAAGCAGACCGATAGCAAAGCAAAGTAGCAAAGTCTATGGATGCATTTTCAGAGCGCAAACTCAAAGAACTCCGAGCAAAAGCTGTAGAATGAAAGGAATGGCAGTGTAAGCTTTTTGTGTACTAGTACTGCAAAGAGATGAGCATTTCTTTCTGAAATACAGTGACTCTACAGTGACAGGAACTTCTAAAGTAATTGAGCTAGGGGAAAAAAAGAACCTGATCTGGTTTGATTCCTTTGAAACCACGGCTGGACAGCTAAGTCCAACCTGAGCTATAAAGGGGAATTGATTAATTTTTCTCAAATTTTCTAAGTCTTCAGTGGTTACTAGTGGAGAATGAGTCATTCTTTCATGCTATTTTGGTTCTAGTAACACAGCTGCTGAACAATATATGAGATTTCTCAAAGTACATGAAAAAGAAATTACATTTTCTTGGGCTCATCCTATCTTCTTTCCATGGTGTACAGGGGCCTCTTCCACTTTGGAGTATTTCATACTTTATAATAATGGCTTGGTCATGTAAAAATCCATGTAATTATTGTCTACTAGCTAATCACAGATCTTTTAGAAAAGCTGATCTTATAAGTGAGCTATGTACTTCTCTGTCTTGGAAGTGGCATGTCAAGAAGATATTTTAAATAGCACAAGCAGCACAGTCACTTTGTCACATAATGCAAGAATACCACAGCAGCCTCCTACGTTGTACTCTGAAAACAGAGAAATCTAAATCTACAATTAGTATCTTGGAGGCTCACAACTAACTGCATCCAGCAGCTGGAAACAAAACAGAAATGCACAATGGCAGCAGCTTAGAGACCCTACCCATTCCCCATAGACTTTATCGTTCTGTATTTGAAAACTGCTAGTTCATCACTAAGAGTGTTTCAAAATATAAAACATCTGAGTGTATTTTTGTAAGAGCCTCTCCTGTCTACAAAGAAGCAGAGCTACAGGTTTAAAAATTGCAAAGCTAACTTTGCTTGTGTTGTACTTAACTCCACTAAAAAGAGCACTAGAAAGAGAGCAGACTGGTTGTTGCTACATTAGCAACTAATATTAGCTCTGCTGCACGAGGAATTACTGGGAGTTATCCAGCAATAGTTTGAGTTGTGCCAATGAAAAGTCAGGAGTTCAAGTATGTACAGATCTTTCATAGCTGTCACTCTTCTTCAGAGTAAATTGTTTATCTCTGGGCCAAAGCTGTAACTACTTCAGGAAAGGATCATGGAACTATGTTTTACATAGTAACTGCCGAGAAATGGCTTTCTCTGAACCTGCACAAGGCCATATGTGGTGTTCAGGCATTCTTTCTTAAAATACTGCTGATAAGAAGTATGCCATAATTAGGTACTTCCTCTAGAGTGCAGCTGCATTATGGTGGGTTGTCTATTTAGTAATGCTTCATAGAGTAAGGAAATGCAGCATTTCCAAGTAACTTCTACTGTGTTTTAATTTCTATAGAGATTCCATGCTTTTTTTTACATTTGTTTAGCTATTTGCACACCATGTGTCTTGACACACTTTTGGTCACTGTGTGTGGAAAAGCATTGAAATCTACAGGCTTTGGAGTGTTTAATAAATAGGGTCTAACTTAAAATTGTAAGGCCATCCAACTCCACTGAGACACTTAATGTAGAAAGGAAATGTTCCTAAAATGACTGTGTTGTATCTTTCTCATGATGAAATTGGGTCTCACAGCTGCACACGGTGCTGGTTTGTTTTAGCTAGCAGAGCAGTTTGTTACAGCTGTTCTGTTGGACAGCTGGTACACAACCACATGCAGCCCAGCTCAATCAAACACAATGCAACTGCACAGTGTAATGGAATAGCAAATAGTACTAAAACTCCTACTAGATAAATGCAAAATATTGATCTTGTCCTAGCTATGTGAGAGGCAACCTTAGCAGTAAGAAGACATACAGAATTAAAAACTCATCCCCTTCTTCTGTTTTCCAATGTAGCTCTCCTCCATGCTTATTTCCTGCATTGCTGATGAGCTTTGGCTGCTGCAGAGGCTGCAATGAAGCTCTTTGCAGTGATTCACCCTGCTCTCTTCCACTGAGGTCTTGTAATGCTTTCCAACTTTTTTCCTCCCAGTTGTCATTTGATGCACAAAACAGATGTGCATTTAAGGTTTTGTTATACAGTCTTACAACTGAACTTGTTGATTACTGCTTAGCTCAGAAAACTAATTGCACAATCTATGCAATATGCTAGCTCTTACACTGTTAAAAATCATCACAAAAAATGGCAATGCAGAGCTGCAATGAACAAAAATACTAAAACCTCATTGCAAACAATTGAGAGGACCTACTTGCAAAACTGGGAAAGAAAATTAGCATCCCATGGGGCTAAGATCTGACACACAATTTTCTGACTTACGATGAGCTTAAAGAATCCTTATTTCGTGCTGCTATCTCATAAATCTGAACAATGAAGTTGAAGCGGTTCTAAAAGCCTTAGGCACATCTGAATTTGAGAGGAGGAGGGGAGAATTAGTTCTCAAAGGGCCAGAAGTAATCAGGAGCCATGGCCAGTGACACTTAGAATAAGGCTGGAGCTGCAGTTTAGCCACAGTGCCGTTATGAGATTGCCGCCGTTGTTAAATTAGTGCCTCGCTTTATCATTACATGTTGAGCAGTGATACAGATCTTGACACATAATTTTAATAATAGCTTGTAAGTGTCAGTGATAATGTAATCTGTTTAACAATGAGCCTAAAGATTATCCAGAAGAGAGCATATTATGCCCTGTTAAAACAGCTAATCTGCATAAAACTTGTGACAAGCCGGACCTTTTCAGTGTTTAATAAACTGGCTGAATATTCATTTTTAAGGCACTGTCCAAATTGGTTTGGTCACAGATGACTATTTAAAGCCCATTCCAAAGCTGGCAAATACACTAGGGAAATAACACGAGAACACACAAAAACCTACACGACAACAAACCATCCCCCATAAAAACAACAAAAGACTGCCTCTAGCTAAATGCCCACATGATTAACATCAGCAATAATGGGTCTAATTCTAGTGAAACAGGATGGCATTTGTTTCAAGTACTCACTGGCCACTTCTATACAGGATTGGTGCAGGGCAAAGCAGAAACTCCGATTCCACCTTTTTTGGTTTTTCGTCTGCAAAACAAATTACATGAAGTTGATTTACTTCACTGTTAAAACGAGACAGTGTTGCGTATATGTGCTATGAAGTCCAAACCAGTGCCCAGCTTGTGTGCCCATATTAATTGGTTGCCTAATGTATGTCAGCTCATGCTCTTTTAGAGATGTTTTTCTATTTTCAAGGCTTTTTAAATTTAATAAGAATAAGAACATAATTTAGGATTTCCCAATATTTGGAAAGTGAATGTTTGTTTCCAATTAACATAAATCCTGTGCGTGGCAATCAATGACTGTTCCATCAGCTGTGGTTGTATTCTTTTTCTCCAGTGCTTTTCATGTTTTTGGGAGGTCTCGACATCTGCGAATGTTGTCATACTTACAAAGCATCTACTCATAAAACAGTGTGTCCAATACGGCATTCTTTTCCTGCAACCATGAAAAGGAAAGGAGAAAAAGAAACACTGTCCCTGTAGCTGGGTGGCAGAAGACAGCAGTGAGTCTTCAGGGTGTCCTTCAT
Source organism: Chrysolophus pictus (assembly GCA_037305975.1). Taxonomy (NCBI): domain Eukaryota; kingdom Metazoa; phylum Chordata; class Aves; order Galliformes; family Phasianidae; genus Chrysolophus; species Chrysolophus pictus. The sequence continues at coordinate 46,084,683 of CM074579.1, read as the reverse complement.
ATGTTGAAGTGCACCAAAAGGTGACAAGGGAGTCAAACAGGAAAAAAACAAAACCAAAAACTGCACATGATGAATGTGGTATTTGTTAAAAGGAGCTCCTGTACTTCCAGTATGTGGTAAACTGGGGAAAAAATCCATTCCTGCCCATTCTCCCAGCTTCCTATGGTAGAACTGCTAATTTCTATATTGGAACTGTATGGCTAAGCATGAATCTAGGGGAAGATGGGAGATGAATGTGGAGATGACTCTGTTCTGCATGTAAGGACAAGGCAGACCTGTAAGCAGTTCAGGGGCAGCTAAAGGAGGAGCTGGTAGCATAAATGAGAATTTCTCATGTACCATAATCTGCACTGACTGCTTGGCCTAGATCTGAGGCTGGTTGTGAGGTGGGGAAGAGGGATTAGCACATTGCCATATGTTTTTGTCTTAATGGTATGTTTCATAGATTATTTTTCTACCCCACAGCTACATTTGGCAGGTTTCCTTTCCAGCATTTGGTAACGGTTCTTTATAAATGCAGAAAGAGAACCATGCCAAATGTATCTTTTAAAACATGAAGAACTGACAAAATAAGGGTTTGCTCTGAGGCTAGTTTCAAAGTAGAACCCAGGCTACCAGTAAGGGGAACTTGCAAGTGTGTCCTCAACTGTGACCTCAAATGGTGAGGGCTCCACTGAAAGCACATCTGTTTTTCCAAGCAGGAGAACACAACATGAGAATAACTTCCCTTTTCTTGGGACCACCTTCTAGTAGTGCTCAGAGCCCTTCCTACCATTTTGTCTCCTACAGTCTCTTTGGAGACAAAAAAGCTTGGAGCCCTGTAAAGAGAGCTTGTGTATCAAAGGAAGGAGCACATCAATCTTATTTTCTTCCTATACTGTTCTGTAAACATTTGCTGTTGTCCATTGCTGAAGACAAGACAAGAAGCTGGGTGTGTTATGGCGGGCCTTTGGCAGTACCCCATATCGCAGGTTGTTTTATGCTGCAACACATAATACATCACTATGCCTATTCCCCTCCTTTCATGGGTGTCAGCACACCCTTTCCTGAAGCTAAGAAAAGAAAAAGCAGCCTGAAGATCTAGTTGGAAATCATCACATCAAATGCTAGCAAGTATCTGGGGGCTTCATCCTGTCCAAGCATAGCTATTCCTACTATGGCAAAGCAGACGTGCACATGTTGCACTGCTATAAATGACTACATGATAAGGCAATCGGAGAAATTAAAGTCAGGAAACACTTGAAAAGGTCACTTAAAGAAAGCAGTGTGCATAATATATATCAATGGCATTCATCTAAGCTGTTAAAAAGATAAACTATTCCAGAAACTGACTCTCGCTGTAAATGTTCCTCACTGACCTAATAACACCTACAGTAGATCACCTGTGAGTTTTAAGCCTAATGCTTCTTATTCTCTTCTCAGAATTTGGAGAGCCCACAATAGTATATAGTACTAAAAAAAAAAACAACTTGAAGTTATGTGCTATTATTTTGGACAGACTGGAGTTGTAGAAAAGTGAACTGCTTGTGGCTAAATACAGGTCAGAAGGAAGCCAGAAATAGAAATGAGGGAGTCCTAAAGATTTGCAAACCAGCCACCCAAATTGAGTGTAAGTTGTAATTATCTTAAGGTTGTGTTACTGGTGTCTCACCTGCTGATTCTAAAGAACATGAAATTAATTTTCTTCACCTAGAACTAAGCCTGTTTTCCCACTTCTCCAAATAGAAAAGGCATACTAGGATAAAAAAAAATACACAACTGAACCAATTTGGTCACATTTCAAATTACAGCTCTATAAAGATAACATGAAAAAAAGTGTCAATAAGCAAGCCTCATTTTAATACAGGGAACAAAGGTGACAGTTCTAATTGAAACTGAAGAGAAATTTATAAAAGCAGAATTGATTTACACAGATTGCCTTTATCCAGAGCTGTGCTATTTTCTTATTAATATTGAAGATCTTTAACAGGCAGGAGAGACTGGAAGAAAATGTACTGGAAACGCATGCTGAATGAGGTAAGAATTTAAGACAAGCTAATACAAAAATCAGACATCAGGTAGGGGGAGAATATGTTATGTTTTTTTTTTTTTCTGCAGATGCATTTTTTATCATTTTTTTCCAGTCTCGCTTGCTCCTAAGGCATACTGCTTGAATGTAATTCCACTAGCTGTCCACTTGAGTTTCTGGATACAAAAAATGGCCAAGGTTTCTGTTAATGGTGCTTTTTCACCACCATCTCCCTGCTCTAGTTTAAGGAATGGAGGAGCAGAATGGGACTAATCCAGATTCTGGCCTAACATACCCTTTGCCCTGACAGTTTTTCTGCATCATAAAACAACACAGGACCAATGCCTAAAAATTCTGCATACAAAGGAGATCTCCAAAAATATTCTTAATCAGATAAGAAAATGCTTCGCATTCTGTCCTTTTTTCTCTTGTGTTTTTTTTTTTTTTTTAAGAGCTCTTGGAGCCCTACACAGAAAAAAAAATTCCCTAGTGACAACATTTCAACAGAGGAAGAGCTAAGGATTACAAAATCTGACTAAAGGTCAATAGTAAATACGACAGAAAAAACACTGAGTAGGAATCATTTCCAAAAAACTACAGGGAAAGTGCCTATAAAAGACACCATGGTCACTTGTCTGAAACTCAATTCCATTCCACGTACCAGGAAACTACTATCCATATGGGAATCTGGCTGTGGTCTCCTGGAGGAGACTGCTGCTCCAGGTACTAAGCAGATGAAGATGTCTCAGTATAGGGAAAAACACTACCAATTGTAGAAGAAGTTTCAGGGAGAGGATTCTGTGTCATGAAGTGGCACCAATGCCCTGCTAAATTCCTGTGACAATCTATCAGCTATACCTCTTGTATACTGGACAGTGTGGGTGCAGATGCTTCAGAACAAGCTAAGTGTGCCTTGGGTAACACTGACTTCTGGAATGATCACAAGGACCTTTCTTTACCATGGTCATCTGACGAGAAGGGGCATTTGGTCAGCATGCTTTGTGGCTGTGTTTTGTCATAGGTACATTAGGAGCTAGATGGTTACCTACACCTTATTCCACGTAACTGCTGGTCACAGTTAATGGTAACTGGTAGCAAATTGAAATTGCTGAGCAAGATGTGAACAACACACATCTTGCCAATCCTCAGAGCTTTCCTATTTTCCTTCCTTCTTTCTATGCCTTTGTTTAGATTTTCTTTAAATGAGGCAAAAAGGGGAAAAAAAAAAATCACTTAGAAATGATCTGCCTTTATGTTTCCTATTAACTCCAATACTTACGAATGGTAGTTCCATTCACTTGATAGGTGCAAGTAACACCATCAGTTCTCCCACCAAGGGTTAAGCCACTTCCTCTAAGAACAACCTGGAACTCCTCTGCAGGGAAAAAGAAAACAACAAACACAGTTATTCAGTGCACTGCAACTTAGAAGATAATTTAAATATAGTTAGCAATAAATGATGCTCAGCATAAGAAGGTATCTTAAGTTTGAAACATTACTGATTAATTCCTGGTACTTAACTGCAGAGTTAAGTCATTACAGGGAAAATAAATAATCGTTCCCTCAGTTGACTCTGACTAACAGCAGGACCTGTGTTAGTAAGTTCTCCATGTCTCAGTAGCACATGTGGAAAGAAATCTGGGTATTTATTTGCAAGAAACTCCAGATTTTGATTGGGCTTGTTTGAAGCTCCAGAAGAGAACATTTCTATTCACAAATGCTTCTCTGGGAGTTGCGTAAGAGCCATGCTATTTGTGAGCATGAAATCTTGCAGAGGAGAAGGGACAACTTTGTTTACTGAAGCAACTGATTTCATTGAGATGATCCATGTTTCTAAAAGACATCCAAATAGACAGATTTTGCAACCACCTTATTTTGATTGGTTTCAGAGTGTGTGAATTGTGAAACTGGGAAGAAGACAAGCACTTATACTTTTGTGTAGCTCTTCTACATAAGGAATGCCACCTTACTGCACCAAAACAGTCAAATGCTTTACTGTTCACACTAACACATTCGGAGCACTATAAGTATTCTCAGGCATTTATATGGACTTATGTTAACAGGATTCCCCACTTGGTGACCATAGGCTAAGAACAGGAGTGTCACAAATGCATCACTGCTTTAAGTATCAGAAGTGCAAAGCATGATTAATTGTACATATCATACAATGGGAAATAGGTGCCTCAAAGCTGTTCCTATGTATGACTTAAGTTATAGGAGCAGCCCTCAGTAAACAGTTTCTGAGAAAAAAGAGCCAACAAAAGGATCTGATTTTGTCTTAAGAAGTCCTCGAGGAATTTTAGGAGGGATGTTCCTTTTCTAGATGACCTGGGTGGTTTCCCTTTGGGTAAAATGTGGATATCAGTCCTATAATGGTAATATTTTTTTGAGAACTTACCTCCCACACAGACACTGGATGGTTCCAAATATAAAATCTCAGTGCATGACTGCTTCAACACCTGTTGCAATAGAGGAAACAGTAATAGGTTTCAGAATGCTGTTTAAGTGAGGAAACAGGTTATTTCAAATCAAGTGTTTGTACCTAGAAGATGCTAGTACACAGCTACAGATTTGGTTTGCATGTGCCTGACTTTGTAGGACATTTCCTTGAACCATGTAAAACTTTTGCATGTTTGCACAGTCAGATCCACTAAGAGTTCATAAGACTTGGATCAGTTTGTTGAACCTGGAATACTCTTCAAAACAACACTAATGTCTGACTTTTGGCCTCAAATTTTCTATCCAGTTTCCTAACTTAATTTTCCATGGAACCCAATCCTAAGTATTATGCCAGAGGTTAGTCACAAGGAGCCTGATCCAGAATCCAGCCCAATCAACAGGAGTCTTCCAACAAGCTGTGGGTCAGGCCAAGTGCACATTATTCCAAGTGCTGGCACCCTGCTCTATGTACAGCAGAGCAGGAATGCATGATTTTCCTGACTGAACAGAGCTCTGTGGAATGATTTTCTTTAACTGCTGTATTAGAGAAGCAAAGCAGGCGGCCTAACCAGTTATGGAGTAGTTTTCCAATGGGCAGGAGCAAAAAATACTACAGATAACGCAGAAATACAGTGGATGAAATGTAAGGCACTTGTGGGCGTGGTGGTAATGGGTTGACTGTTGGACTAGATGACCTTAGCAATCTTTTCCAACCTTAATGAGTCTGTGATTATAAGAAAAGGGACAAATTGGAATGATTTGTACTTCAAAAGGAGGTCTTGGACACTGTTCTTAATTCTAAGTTAATTCATAATGTGTAAAAGTCATAACAGCATATTCCCGTGGTACAGGTGGGAAAAGCTACTTGAAACTTGTAGGGTTAAACAAGTGAAAACAATACACATCTTTACTGCCTTCTTCCTACATGTGATGATGTGTGATTTTTCTAAAAGGCTATTAATTTCCTTTAATAAAACTTCTGTGCAGTATTTAAAAAGCTTGGCCTGTAGTATACGATATTTTTAGCAGGCATTCATACACACACACACACACACATGTATGTATATAATACTACATGGAATTGATTCAAGGTCAGGACCTGTTTGTAGCATAACATCCTGTCCCTTCTGTACCTTCATTTGCTCTCAGAGGCTGGCTCAGAACCATGTACAAACTGTCAGTAAATATGACTGTCCTACTCTTAGCTCTTTTTCCTCCCTTCAAATGTTGCCTTTTTTACTTCACTCTCGTTTGCTCATGATTTCTGCTTCTACATATCCAGTCCCAGCAGAAATAATAGCATATTTGTCAATGTGCATAGTGGAACAGCAACGCCGTGTTCCAAGCAAAAAGCTGCCTGTCTCATTTAACACTTTCCATAACACCTGTCTCTCCCCAAACTGTTGTGCACAAATTCTTTTTGTAGTGCTTTCAATAACCATTTATAAACATTAATTTATATCTAAAAATTGCAAAGAGAAGCCTCACAGGCACATGCATTTGGATGAGATGCAGCAATAGAGATCTTTGGAAAGAATGCAGCTCAGAGTTCAGTGCAACTCCAGCAGTTTATATTAGCTGAAGGTCTCAACTCTTGCTTCCAAAAAAGGACTTCACTTTTTGATTGTTATTTCAGTGTAGAGAGCAGGCTTATTTTAGAGAGAAGGAAAAAAAAAAAAAAAAGTGCTTTGTGCAGAACAAAATGAAGAAAGAATAAAGCATTTTATTCCTTCATTGTAAAAACATGTTCTGGTATTTCTCTGAAGATTGAGCCACGTGAACAGTCCCATTTAAGTCAATGAGACTTTGGATTTGCTTTAATATGAATATCCAGCCATGGGCAATATCAAGGCTCAAAGAAATTATTTAATTTTTTTTTACACTTCAGAGTAGCATTAGATCCACATGAACAAACTTTTGAAGTGATCTTGTCCCCATTTGCTCAGTGCCTGATGAATGAGGAGGGGGGGACTGGAACAATGACATTTCATCTGTTTTTCCTTGGGAAATGCTATTGTAACCCCACCATATTTATAGTGATTTTCCAACACTATTTCCAGATGTAACACAAAGCAGGCAAACAACCAATTTGGGCATGCTTAACTCCACCTGAACTTAGGAATAAACAGTGAAAAATAAAAACCGTATCTGACATAAAACATGGCTTAGAATTCACTAACAAAATTCACTTACAAAATTCATTAGCAAAAGGGAATAATTCACAATGCGTACATTTCCCCACAGTACCATGAAATTTCAATTGTTACATATAAATGTGATGTTTGTGATAAAAGCAAGAAAATAGGTTTTTCAATGCTTTCCTTAAAAAATACATAATTGCTTTTCCTCATTTAAGATATTGCCACTCATTGCTCTCACTTGTCTTGAGAAGGCTGTGTTCAAACACCTTCGATCTCTTAGCAAAGCTAATGATCTAACATTGTTGTGTTCCAAACAAAGCTCATATGAGGAAGACAACTGCATGAAGCCGCTGAGTTTTCTTTTTCTGAGTTATTCAAAGAGCTGCTTGTCTTGATGGCCCATGCATAGTAGGGAAGCTGCTATTAAAATCTGACCCATTATCTCAGAAAACCTTTCCTTCAGTGGCAGTCTTAAGTAATTTTAAGAAGCAGAAATGAAAGAAATGCAGAGGGGTGAATCAGATGTAGCCAACCCAGTAGTATATAGATAGCTTTTTCCTTTATGGGTTCTTCCAAATGCTCCCTCAAAGCAAAATTTGGACAAGATGGATAAATTGAAACATAATTCATGATAATCCTATTCATTTTACCATGTCTAATTAGTTTGGAAAGGTTTGGCTCAGAGCTATTACAATGGAGAACCTGAAAATATTTTCAAATGTGGTAATCAATGCTTCCTTCACATCTAACAGGATTTAGAGAACTTTGTGGGTTTGGTGTTTGCTTATTTTCAGATTTTTTTTTTCTATTCTAAAATAGCTTTAACCAATCTTGCTGTGGAAAGTCAGCAAGATTGAGAAGAACTTTTCACAAATCTATACAGTGCTCCCTCTTCTCTGAATCATGACAATCAAAAGGAAGGATTTGGCACTGCAAATTCATTAATTAGAAACTTACTGCCCACAGGAAGAGTTGAAATAATGACTATTTAAGGCTATCCATGCATGGGATACTTAGGCACTCTGCTGACATACAGTACATTCACATTAGAGCATGAAATGCTGTGGAGGAACTATAGAATGCTTCTTGCAAGTCTGAGACAGAACAAGACCATGCAGAACGGGTTACAGCTGGAAATACACCGGAGCTCATCCAAATGAAAGGATGGTGTCAAAATCACAGCTGTAAGCTTTTAATTTTAATACTCATTTGGAACCAGGTGTGGCTGTTGGTGAAAGAAAGTACCAGTGCTACTCTTCAAGGTGGTCAGTCTCCTGTGCTTCAAGAAAATGAGATGCAAAATTCCTATCACTGATGTTTCCTTTCTTAGCAGTAACAAATAGCAGACTGTTGAGGACACCTTATTCTGTAGTTCCTCTGCATGTAGTATGTTATACCAGAGCAACTATGCATCTTAATGGTAACTAAAAAAAAAAGTAAGTTATACTATATTTTCTACGAACAGTTATGATAAAAGCTGCCACAACAGGAAGCAGCGTGAACACTGCTCACACTCAGTGCTGCAAATGCTGTCCTGCACAGCTTCTGAGGGTTGGCTGGAAGCAAAAGAGCCTTTCAGGCTTTCCGTGAAATCACATCTGATGGCCATTAGGTGAATAGATGCTGTACAGTTTGCATAGCATTTGTCAGTAATGCAAGTGAATCATTTCAGAATATTTCTAAGAGAAGAAGTTACCAGAATAAAGGCTTTTGAGATAACCCACAACACTCAAAAGCATCCTTGATGTAAATTCATGGATAAACACCAGGATTCAATATGGCTTTAAAATAAAATTTAAAAAAAAAAAAAAAAAGGAACCATTTCCTCTTTTGAAAGGGTCACTTGTAAATCAGTTGCCAGACAGCTCAATTCCACCTGTGAGCCAGCTCTCATGCTCCTTAACTGCACCTGTACCTTGAGGCACATGAGTGTTCAACTGAATGCAGTGGGAATGAGATCCTGCTAATGCTCAGAGAGTTGCTTACTGAATAAAGGCTTTCATGTCCCATGCAGAAAATGCACCTACACTCATGCCTCGGTATCTGCATGCACGCAGCTGTAAGAGCTTTGTCCTTCAGAGGAGTTCTGCATGCTCTGATCTTGCTCTCACATCCTGTTTACTTAGTAACAGCAGCTAAGGGCACAGCTAAATGAACTGTTCAGCTCCTGAACCAGCTAACTGGCATTCAGGTTTTCATATGAATTCCTGAATGCTCCAGTTACCACCTATCTCCACCTTCAGCTTTCAGAGGTTTAGATGCCACAGCTCTGTGTTCAGGGAATGTTCAGCTTTTTTCAGGTACAAATTAGCATACGTGTGAATGTTTCTCCAAACAGTTTAGAAAGCCCAGCTCCTTTATCCACTTCTCAGATTGGGACCACTTTTCACCTAACAAATTGCCATCCAAGCAAGCTGAGTGTTAATCAGTGCTTAAAATCTGTATCAATCTGTGTGGGTGCCTGATTCCTGTGCATTCCCCACTAGAAGGTTCCTGAAGGCTCACATCAACTGCACCTTATAAAGAAGTGGTTTAGCACTTGATTCAATTAGAGATGCTTTACAGAAATGCTGTCAGTTTCTGACCTGTATGCGTCCAATCAAAATAGAGAATCGGGTTTTGTTAGAATTATTTAAGCTGTCAAAAAAATACATCTACACAAATCATTACATTAGCATAGAAAAAGCATGCATCCCTAAAATAAATTATAAAAAGGCAGCCGAGCAATGAGGCGGAATAAGTCTCACCAGTGCTTACAGGCTTTGCAGACTCCATCTCTGTTTATAATTTTTGCTTTGCCATAGATCTTTCCTCTGCTTTACGCAACATTTATTCCCATAGAAAGCCTGCCTTCTGCACCTTCCTCAGTCTCTTTAACGTGTCACGTGCTGGGCTCTGCTTTTGCTCACTTCTCACCCTCACTGCTGCCTCTGAAAGTTCTGAGAATTTAAACTGTACAGATCCTGCAGCTCTGCAAGTATTTTGCCTACCATGTACTGGGAACATACTGCAGAACAGAGCTGTACCATGCGGCACAGTGTTACAAGCAGGCTACAACAACTTTCCCTTCCAGCACTTTAATGAATTTCACGTTCCAAGAAATTGTGAAAACAATGCACTAGTAACAAGCCATGAGCAACCCAACTGTACATTGACAATTAATAAAATATGCTAAGTGTCAATTCTTTTCACAGTATCGTTCCGTTTTACTTAGCCCCAGCCTGCAGTTCGAAAGTTTTTGGCAGCGAGCAGCACCATAAATCATAACTCTTGTGGCATCTGTTCCTCCCTAAAACTGGAGGTGGAGGTTAGGAACTAGGGCAAGTCAACAGCACAGCTGGATGCTTTACTGGACCACCATAACAGTTTCAGTCTAGTTACTGTTCTGAAACCAGATAATGGTGTGTGTATACATATATGGACATACAAGTTACAGCTTTCTGGTTAGAAGACCAGTATGGCTATGAACTGTTGGAGGAAGAGTTTTTGACAATTTTGATCACACTCAGGAGACTAATTACCTTGAACAAAGGATTACCAAAGTCACTAGTGTCCTTCACTGCCTACAGTTCCACGTCAGTTCTTCTTGTTTACATCATTGCTCTCTGGATCCCAGCCCTCAATCAGTTTGGCTTGACTCCTTACAGGGAAGGCAATGCAGTTATTTGAACTGCACGTGCTGTAATAAAACAAATGCATCTAATTTTCTTTTCCAGAGTTAAGTTTTGAAGAGAGAAAACATTCACCTTTTAAAAGCAATCCCATTTGCTAAACTCATGTAGGGCAAGTCATGTGAAATATATGTTGGCAGCGCAATATAATCATTTCCACAATCAGTGTGCAAAACTCTACTGCTCCTGGTCATTGCACTTCAAGCTTGGAGCCTAGAACACTGCCTGTTGCTATCCTGACAGCCAGTCTCATTGCAAAACATGTGCTGCACAAAGCAGAAAGATGGCAAAGGAGCACTAAAAAAACTTTGAATGCCAGCAAATTCAAAATAGTAGCTTTTCTTGATGTTTTCACCCCTCTACTTTCCTCTCTCTCTTACACCATTTTCCCTAGAGGTCATCTAAACACAATGCACAGTGGGCAAAATAGAATCAGTAGGGAGAAAAGCAGCCCTGGGACCACGGCAGACTACAAGCAGAATTCAAACTAGGAAAGCCATACTCAGAGCTTGACACAGAGCGGATGTGCTTTTCTTCATAGAATGCACCAAGTGCATCTCAGTTAACTTTGACACCTACATCAGGAAGAGCTGCACCTCTCTCACTTCCACCCTCATCCAAGATAGAGCAATAAATATACAATGCTAGTCCACCACCCACCACTCTGTCACTGTTTTAATGTAGAACAAAGAGAATTACTTAAAATATTCTGAAAAAATGGAGACAGGTGAGGACGGGGGATGCTGCAGAAACAACTTGCAAACAGCATCTGTGAGGAGCCATGAAAACAAAACAGCATTGAAAACTAACTGTAACATTACTAGTCTCAGTGGGATTTAGGCAGGCAGGCAAAGCTTTTGGTCATCAGCTGTAACACTCAAGTTGTGATGGTCGCTTGCCAATTAGTGCCTGTACCTTTTGTTTCCCATTAAATGTTAATTAGGGAGTGCCATACACCTGGTGCTTGGAGAGCAGCTCCAGGAACAGTAGGCAAGAAAAAAGCAGTTACCAGGCAGGCATCATTTACTGCAAGAGTGTGCAAAAACACGGTTTAGAAATGCTGGGTTACAGCTGTGTGAACTGCCTGGGACTGCAGAGCACTGTGCTTGAGTTACTCCTTCTTGGGTAAGTTAATACCTTCTTGAGTGTCGTCCCAGTTTAGAGCTGTAAAAAAAGCCTTAGGAGAATTTGTAATGCAAACAGTGTTGTACTATTGTTTGGTTTAGTCATTTCCAGCTAGGCCAGGCTAACGTCTGGCCAAAGTAAGACAAGGAGAGCCAATTAATATGGAGTTCACAGAAGTGGTCAGTTCAGTTTCTAAAATGCTTTTGCTTCATTTGTTCTGATTGGTGTACTAAGACTGCGCCTATCCCATGTTTCCACGTGTTTTTATTTTTATATGAGTCATTTAAGTGTCTTATTGGAAACTTTTTTTTTTCCTCTCCCATGCCCCTAAAATATTTTTCCACTACTGTTGAGGAAGTGAAAATGAACTGAAAGTTAAGCAGGAGGTGCTTGTGTGCTTGCTATTTTTCTTCTGAAGAGTGAAATTCTGAATGTTCATAGTTCAGTAATTGCCTTGCTATGCTAATTGAGTCTTACAGTGTGCAGAAGTGAATCAAGGCAGTGAAAGCTCAGGCTGTATGTTTGCAGATGTTGTTAGAGAATTTCCTCTCATTTACAAGTTGTTGCTCTTTTTAACTGAGTAATTGTTGTTGCCCCTTTATACTGTTATGTGGTTAGACTTTACAACTAAAGGTCTGGAGTAGGTCATGAGTGCAAATGAATATATGTAGATCCTTTGACTGCAGTGATTTCATATGAATAACCTTAATCATGTTCAAGATCTATAGGTCAGAAGCACCCATGAAGTTCCATGCATTCCCTGCTCTTAGGCAGGCCAGCCTCTCTATGAACATTTGCTCCTTGAAGTCCACTGCCTGTCTCCAATGTTAAACCTGGAATTGTTTCAGATAGTGTTAAGTGGCCTCTTGTCTTCGCAGTTTGAATTTAATTTTAAAAAAGAGAGTTAAACAATGGTCATAGAATCATGGAATAGTTGGGTTGGAAGGGACCTCAACATTTATCTGTTTCCAACCTCCTGCCATAGGCAGTTACCCCCACCAGGTCAGTCGGCTCACAGCTCCAGGAACATCTCCAGGGATGGGACATCCATAATTCCTCCTGTAAGATCCATATGCAAAATGAAATTCCAAAACCAAATCTATAGGACTGTGCCACATCTCACATTGGTACTGTGTTGAAACAAAGCATATGTTCCCCCCTTCTTCCTCTCCCAGTGCAGATTTTTGACAAAAGCCACCAGGCACTGGTACCTCCTCACCCTAGATGGAAGGCAATCTATTTGAGATAACTAGAAATGAAACAAATGCTTTCACAGGAAACACCATTTTGATGCTTCCATCCAACAAAGCAATGGCAAAGCAACCGTAGCAGTTATGTGCATAATGGGGATATACTTCTGTTTGGTGCCAAACATCTGTGCTCTTAAGAACAGCTCGCTGCCAATTTCAGCCTACTTCCTGACACCGTTCAGCACTGCCTTAGACAAAGCGCAACAGGAAAGGGGGTGGAGGAGGGCTGCTATCCTGTCCCCCATCGAAATGAAAAAAAATCCCTGAGACATATGGTCTTGCATAAAATAACCATCAGAGAGAAGCCTGCTGCAGTGTCAGGTTAGTGGGAATATTCTAATTATACGATGTCAAAGCACTGCCTCATTTGCAGTCGCCGAGTGAACCAAATGTAGATGACAAAACTGCAGGTCGGAAGAGATGCAGATTTTAACAGCATCAGAACCTTTACCCTCACATTACTAAAAAAAACTCTAAGCCCAGTACTTAGCAAGTAATGTAAATAAGAATCTAGATAAACTGCTACTTTTGATAGCATTAAAAAAAAAGTGTTGTTTTTTTTTTTTTTTTTTAAATTAGTAAGTAAAATCTGTCTCAAAACAACTTATTGCTAAGGAAACACTAGATTTCAGTTAGACTTGTAAGTGCCTCATTTTGAGCAAGATTTACGCTTGTCCTTATGTAACAGAACCGATAGCCATGTGAGGAGAGCTGACAAGTTGTATCCAAATCACAAGGCACATGTGTGCTCATGAAAACTGGAGCCATGTCAGTTATGTTACCGGCTTATCAAGCTCTCTGTTCTCCAGGAGAACATTATCTGGTTTGTAATATGTCAGAGAACGTCAAATTAAGGGCTGCACAGCAGTGAAAGATAGAGCAGAAAGCGTTCCATTCCAGGCCATTGAGTCCCTTTAACATCTACATGCAGTAATTCCCAAAACTATCTACTCAGTCTCGATCACATGGAAAACATAGCACAGCATTAGCACTAAACCTTGCACTCAGTGCAGCTCGAATATTAGACCATCTAAGTGGATTAAAGAAGATGACTGATTTAATAATAATAATTCTTTTAATGATAACTTGTTGCATTTCTCCTCCCCCCTCCCCCCCCCCCACCTCCTTAAATGTTTAATAGTTTGCTTCCTGGATTCCCAGGGCATAAACTGAGCATATTTTCTTCCTACAGGAAATGATCCAATTACATTCATTTATAATTGATAATGAACTGTTTAAGCTCATTTTGCTCTTGAAAAATCTTAACAGCTTGCAGTTGGTTTGCTGGCCCTTCTCCCCTTATCTGCAGCTCAGGGACATCACTTAAGGAAAAAGTGGGGAGCTGTCTTAGCACATTCCAAGCAAGTAGACCAGGGATGGATTTCAGCCCTAGTGAGCTGAGCTGTCTCAGGGCAAAAGGGAAATAACTTAGCTCCTGATGACTACTCAATAACTAAATTGCTTGCAACTTGGCCAGAGAGGAATCTCAATCACAGGGGGGTTAAGGCACCTGGCAGCAAGTGATGCTACTAATTTCAGTGCAGGCATTTCCATAAAAAAACACTCAGCATTAAGAGCTACTCATATGTATTACTCTGTTCTTCCAAGAATCATTCTTCCCTGTGGTTCTGTCCCTTTTCGCCATCTATACTGCTAGCCAACCTTCTTCCTATTTTTGTTAATATCATTCCAGCAAAGAGATTTGTAGAGCTAGATGCAGTAGTAAATGTATAGTTGCAGGAGAACTGTCCATATAATTTAGTGCCTTTCTGCGCACGTATACTGAAGTTCAAGACGTAGGGTTGAAATACTAACTGTAAATTTGCAACTGGATATTTGTGGGGATTTTTGTTATGAAGATAAACTTTATGCTAACGGTGTGGGTCTTTTTCCCATCATGGTCTTTGCCAATGTGGAAATAACTTCAAAAATACAAGTAAAATACGTAGTGTGTAATGCAGCTTCCCAGCTTATATCTCTTGATCAGATTTTTTTTTTCCCTTATGATTAAGGGTGCTTTTCCCACTTGAAATGCCCAGTTCAAAACTGAGCACCCACAAGGTGAGCAAAAGAGATGACTGCTCATTTCTAATCCCTTGTATGTAGAATTCTTATGAACTTCTGTAACTATACAAGATAAAACCATTCTAGACAGAACTGTTGGTTTTTTTTTTTTAAGCCAATGACTTCCTCTTTAGTTCTACATGAGTCAAGTTCCTATAGTTTTATCTGACACCGCTTTGTGGGGGTTTCTGAAGTATGAAATATATTTTAACTTTGAGTATTAATTGGTGCCAACTCACATTAGTATAAAAATGTTTTGAAGTCTACTTATAACTGCCACAAACTCTAATAACATTCCTAAAATAAGTTCCACTAATTTAACTTCTACAGGCACAAGCCTTGCCCAGCTCTGCCTGCACAGACAACTAGACAACTTTCACTCTCCAATCAGTAGGGCTTGTGTTTGCATAAACGGAAGAGGAAGCAGGGATCCTTATCTTATTTTGCTTTTCAGAATGTGATGCAGACTGACTTGCTGAGCTGTGTAAGCTACAAGCACAGAAATGTGTCACAAATGCGAGTAAAATGTGAAAATATTGCAAAAGCAATTGGAAATAAAATTTCATACTGTCTTATGGTGGAGTTTTATGGGGACAGTACAGAAACTTCAGCCTTATTGGGGAAAAAACAAAACAGAATAACAGTCTACCAAAGAAGACAGCTGCCTGACATCAGGTACAATGTACCCAATAGAAGTAGGGAAGGTTGATTCTACCAAAGACTACTCCTGCACTCAAACAGGCAGCAAATAATTCCAGATGGGGTAGGGCAGACAGGCAGTCAGGGTGCTAGAAAACACATGGAGCTGTCCAGCAATGGAGTAGAGACGTATGGTCTCATATAAAGACTCCAATGTTTGATTCAAATGGCACTAGCATCTTTGCTCCCACATCTCTTTACTTAATCTTGTTCTCACTGTTCCTACAACTGTTTCATAATTGACCAAAATAATTAAAATTACAGTGTTCAGAAGTGCAATGTTTCCTGCTTCTATGACTGCAGACATATTCAGCTCCCCTGACAGAGTCCAGTGCTGCTTTTGCATTATAGAAAAGTTTATCTGATAACTGATATGTCTCCCAAATTTCTCCAGGCTGTCAGCCCCACAGCTTTTAGTCACCTTGTGGAATCTGACTCCCACAAGGAAATTCTGAGTTCGTATTTATTAGTTAGTAGTTAGTATTATTAATAGTAGCTATTTGGTAAGAACAATGAATCCACAGCATTTCTCCAAGTGAAGGCACTGGTTCAGCACCATACCGAGCTAGATCCAAGTGAGTCAGCAATTAGACCAGTCCTAACCCTGATCATCCTCTCCTTAAGATGTTCCATACCCATGTGTCTGATTGTTAGGACAAGTGCTGCCTCAGCAGTCTCACAAAGCCATCTAGGAAAATAGTATTTTGGTTATGACAGATGGACTTAGTCCTAACAATGAAAATTGAAACTTGATGATCCTTGGGGTACCTTTCAAACCCAAGCCATTCTATGCTTCCATGAAAATGATAAATTCCCAAATGGCTCTTCATTAAATATATATATATCATATACATATATATATATATATATATATATTTAATCTAAATCATTTATGTGAGAGGAAAAAAAAAAAAAGAACAATTCCATTTTCTCATATAGTACTAAATTGCCACTTGCTAATATAAATTGTGCACTCCAAAAAGCCACACTGCTGTGGCTTGCTCAGAAGGCCATAGTCCATGTAATTATCAGCCAAACTGAATCAGTAAACTGCTCCTGATAGCATAATAAGTTGCCCTCAGCATTTTTCTTCTAAGCTCTAGATTTCCCCTTGGATTTATTTACTCTGACAATGCTGTTCACTTACCACTTTGTAAAGTTAGATATTAGTGATGTCAGAAGAGTTGAAAACTTTTAAAAACAGTCAGCTCTTCACATAAGTCCATGCATAGTTTTTAATTGTTAGGTAATATTATTTAAAAAAAAAAAAAAAATGCAATGCACCATGGAGGTGCTTCAATTCTTCCAAACTTCATTGGGCTTTTTATCTGAAGTAAGAAAGCCTAATTTCAATACAAGCTTTCAAGATCTGAACTTGTTTTTCTCTAAATGCTGATCAACGGCTGTCTTGAACATTGATCCATGGCCATCATTAAACGTATTTCATAGAGTCATATAATGGCTTAGGTTGGAAGGGATCTTCATGATTATCAAGTTCCAACCATCTCGCTGTGATTTCATATAGTTGTCCAAAGAAAATAAATTGTCATAATCACTCAGACCTCTAACAACTGCAGAAGTAGGTAGAAACAGATACTCTTAAGATAAAGCTTGTCACTTTTTTTTTTTCCATCAACAAATGAAGATTAACTGTGCAGGATTCTTTCAATTTACTGCAGGTATAACAGAGCAGCCAAAAAAAATTTCACAGCTTAAAGTTTGGTAGAGACAAATGCAGTAGAATAGAGGAGCAGATTCTCCTACCATTCGTAATGAACAATTTTGTGTTGCAGTTTTGCTGGAGGGTTTCAAATCTTGGGTCACTGCTATTTCTGTAACGTGTATATTTTATTAAACAAGAAATATTCAACAATTTTAATGGAAGGTTTCACAACTGAACCTTTAGCATTGCACTTCAAGCTATGCTTTTGCGTGTTTGTGACTTGGGTATTTCCTTTTCCTCTTTTGAAATTATACTTCCCTTTTGTGACAGAGTGTCTCTTTGAGTCTGTATTCTCTATTGCATTTGCAAACTGAAATGGATTTATAATTGTGAATAAAAGGAAAACTGTTACTATTTCATATTTGATTAGATCTTGCTTACCAATTTCTCAGTGTGATGAGAGTGAATCACACTGTGAGTGAGTCACAGTCAATCAAAACCCTTTCAATGCTAACTGAATTATAACTATAGCATATCAATCATGTTAAAACACATGCATTAAAAAAAAAAAAAAAAAAAAAACAGGGAAAATAAAAACGATAGATATCTATGGATGCTTCCATCTACATCATATATTTAAAAACAAGGACAATGATAGCATGTTGTTAACCATCTGCTTCCAATAAAAGACATTTAAGGTGCTGTACTAAAGGAAAGAGGATAGTCTTAGATGCCATGATGGCAAAATGAAACTACAGTGAAATTCAGTGCTTTTCAGGAAGTCGGGGACAATATTCCAACCTCTAAAAGTTCTATCAAATTATCAGCCTGGGAGCTATCAAATAATTAGCCTGGCTTCGTTTAATCACTTAATCCAACAAATAAGAACAATGAGGAGAAGACCGAGGTGCACTGATATGTTTCCTGGCAGAAAAGCTTTCTCATGCTCTTTTGTTGTCATAGAAAATGTTTTCTTTAGGCCCAGATAGCCACAACATACAGTCTTTTTATGGACAGAAATACACAGTGATCCAAATGTTGAATTTGGATTCCAGCTACAGTCTGCTAAACATTGAAGCTGTAAAACAGTTTACTCTAAGTGTTCTTTTCCTGTACAGTTCCTGTTGATCTTAAACTGGTCCTTTAACAATGAGGTGCTACTGTTAGGAGCATCTTTTCTTGCTGTACAGATACAATATGCACACATCTGCTACTTCTGTACTTGGTCTTTTCACAGGTGCCAAAAGAAGCTAGACTGAGGCTTGTGCAAGCACCATCTGCCAAGCTGACTCTGTACACACACACACACACACACACACACACGGTGCTTAAAATTCTTCCTAGAAGGAATAAGGGAGAAACTGACATGGCTGCTAGCCAGAGACCACCCAAAAACACCTCAGCCAAAAATGGAGCCTAAGGGGACAGCCTACAAGCTATGCTAACTTTCTGTATATTTTAATTACAGAATTCTCAAGCTGAGCTCTTCAGAATCCTCAAGAGATCATATTCCTGCTGTTTCTTCAGAGAGCCTAAGAGTGGAGAAATCCAGCTCCTGGAAAGGGTCTGATCTGCAGGTCAGTGACTTTTGCTTGAGAAGATACTCCAAACACAAACATTTCTTTCCTTACCTAACTCTGCCTTGACATATGTATTTTGAAATGCAATATCTGTGGAAATTCAATAGCCTAACCAAGTGGGACTAAATATTTAGCTTTTGTAAGTCTTTCTCTGGTAGCTTCAATGCTGCATTTCTTTGTGCCAGAAGAACTGATTTGTGTAAGTATTTTAAAGGGCAAAAACAGAGATTAAAAAAGGAGTACCACATGGACTGTATATCATTTCAGGAAAATAAATGTCACTCTATGAAAAGGTTGATTATCCCTCTTTAGAATAAGCAAGGAAGCTTCTCAGATTACATTTATTTTAAGCAATGATAAGGAAAAAAAAAAGTTGCCTCATTAAGCTTTTAACTTCCACAAAAAAAAAAAAAGGCTATTGAAAGGAAGTGATAAATTGATGACTGCATAATATCCTGTATGTGAGTGGTATCCTTTATTTAAAAAAAAAAAAAAGAAAGAAAGGAAATGAATTATAATGACATCACTTTCAGAAAAAGGATTTCATTCTTGGTTTTAAGTTGAGCATAGGCTTTGTTCCTTTTTGTTGCTTACACACAGCAGCAGCAATCTAAACCTTGAACAAAGCACATGGCCTCTGGTTGAACATAAAGTAAATAAATTAGATCCTTACAATCAAACACTCTGCTTTAAGGACAGCTATAATACTGTCCAGCCACTGACAACAAACATAACGTTCCTCTTGCTTTGATCTCTTTTTGCAATTCAGAGTAATCATTTGAAGAGTCCCTTCTCAATAATGAGAGTCTCTCAATGCACATTTGGGGAAAGGGAAAAAAGCAAGTGGTTAAGGTCTAGCATGTATTTAGAATGCTCCTCTGAATACAAAGATTTGTGAAATATATATTCTTCACTCATTCCTAATGATTTCAACCAGTTATTCTCAACTCTCCTGAGTAATGGTCTCAATTTATTTTAGATGAAGCCTGTAACAGCCATACCTCAATGTATTCTTTTCAAACTCACTTAATAGAGCTTGGAGTCATCAAACTCCATACAAGGTCTGAGCATGAATGCTTGCAGAAGTGGTAGGCAATGCTTATTTACAGAAGTGCATCTCTAAGATATGGAGGAGAGAGCATAATGCACTGGAATTACAGGTTTAGGAACCAATTCTGCCTGGAAAAGTAAGTGGGAGTGGAGAGAATGCTATAATCTTCAGGAAATGTTAAACTTCTTGCCTAGTACTCACAGAATTGATTATCCCTTTAAGTGCTTGGAATCCTCCAGTGACAGGGAAGACTTGCTCTTTTGTGTCAGCAATTCTTTCAAGCTTTGGAGAGAGCACAAGCATGCATGTGAATCACTTGGCAAATTAAACACTTCATATGACTTTTCAGCATTAAAATACAAAAGGATGAGCAAAAAAAAAAAAAAACCAAAAACAAACAACAAGAAAAAAACACCACTTTTCATCAACCCTGCAAAAAGAAGGAAAGTTTTGAGTTCCTCTCAGCTATAGAAGCAACCTCTAACTTTTCTAAATGGGAGGATTTGCCAGAATGTACAGCAGCGAACTAAATTCTATAGTAGCTATCCATCCCATCAAACACACACAATAAAGAAATCTTTTAGAGCTTGTATTTTGGTGGTAATTCTGAATTTCTTTCCAGAGTTACCTTCCCTGTTTGCTCTGCCTTACACTAAAAAGCCTTCCTATGTGCCTTTACAGTAGTAAAATATCTCTTGCACTCTTTCACATGACAAGAGTAGCTGCAGTGACTATTAGGACAGTTCTGCCAGAGAACAGAAGCTCTGGAAGAACTTCTAATCAATGAAGATAGGGATCGGGGATCCTTGGTTTATTTTCATTACTACTTTTTTTTTTTTTTTCCCCCATTTCCTTTAGCTGTTACATGCTCTGCTTAAGTTGTATGCAGCTACACAGTAGACGTAGCTATGTCATATATATATTGTTGCCTAATCTGGTAACTGTCTTACTGGAAGAGTTTTACTTTTGCTACAGGCAGCTACAAGTTAGCAAGGGTACAGTCTGCAGGTCTTTTTTACAGTAAAAGTGACACCCACACATTCTACTTGTGCTTGTAAACACATGGGAGTGTCTGCCTTCCGATCCAGTGGAGGTACAGTACAACCTAATGTATAATACTTAACATGAACCATATAAAACCCTGCAATGTGGTACAATCTAATAATCTGAAATGGTAACACTCTTACCTGTGCTTGTACAAAATCAAGGACGCCAACACAGTAAACTCTAGCCCCCAGCTGTCTGGATTTCTTCGCCTATCCCAGAATAGAGAGGAATAAGTACATAAGTATTTTTTCATTCAATGGTCATTACAAACTCTTAGAATATGTGTTTTCAACTAGTGCTCACCTCTCTTTCTGCATACAAAGGAATCTGACCGTCTAGCTTGCCATCTGTCAGCGCAATGATGATACTAGAAAACCTCGATGCTCCCTGCTTCTCAATCTGCAAATTGGCCTGAAAATGAAAAATATTTATTGCACTTAAAATTATATCGTAACTTTTAACTAGGATGTTGATTGTAAGTAAACAAAGTGTCTCATCTGAACAACTGTGTCTCATCTTTATACCAATCTCTTCAGACTATCCTCTTACAAATTACTAACAAGGAAATCGTTTATCACTACATTCCAGTCAGCAGTGAATTCATCTCTGAAGTACTGGGGTCATTAATTGACCTGTTCTTGAAAAAAAACATAACTTCACAGCTCGTTAAATACACCATAAGATTTCCTTTGCTATCCATGGATTTTAAATGTCAGTCAGTAGGTTCCAAGATATAAGGATAATGGTTTAATGTTACAGTGGTTTTTGTTTGTTTTTGTTTTAAATAGCAACAGTCTTTTGTTTGTCGAGCTGTTCAGCCCATAGATTGTAATTACAATCTACAGGTATCAAAGGAAAAAAAATGAGTTTCTACCCATGGGGTGAGAACAGAGGATATTTTGATTGCAAAATGATGAGCAAAACCCACCTCTTTTAACCCTTCATGTATGTACGTGTCACCTGCTGGTTTCACTTCTGACAAATTCTTGAGACCTTCCTTGATTTTCTCTCTGGAAAAATAAAAAATAAAAAAAAGGTAAAAGACTTAGCATCAACTTACAGTAGGCAAAGGTGTTAGTTTATCAGTGGAAGAATAGTATTTGTAATAAATGAGGCCTGAAATAAAAATCTGTGTGAAATACAGCACATAGCTGAGATATAACGTGGAGGCAGATTGTCTATTCACCACAAAAGTGTCTGTGGTAACAGTTATTTTAGATCTCAATAATACAGGATGCCTCGATGAGTCAAAGGCCCATACGCAAGTAAAATCCTTCAGTTGGAGGAGATTCTGCAAAGAAGTGGCCACGCCTCAGCATTAAAACAGCTCAATGGTAATTCTGTTATATTCACTTCACTTTGCTCGATTAAACTGACTTCATTTCCAGTCACATTGCAGTTAGAAAAGGAAATCCCTTAAGGCAGCAGTTCTGTTTCTAGTCAAATCATCCAGATCAATATACATGAGGTAGGAAAAAACTGCAATAATTTAAAAGCAAGTGTCAGCAGGTAAGTGCAGCACCTGCAAGATACCTTTTATCCAAAGTTCTCATGGCTTTTCTGCATGAGCTTTGACAAGATGCCATATTTGCAAAGGCTGCAGTTCACTTTCATTTAAAAGAATAAGCTTGTGCCATTATTTCTCATGGACCTTTGAATAAATCCATCACTGACTGCAAGAGGCTGGGTTAACTGAACAAGACAAAACTAAGTAAAGACAGGAAATCTGGGACAGAATAAATATAAGGAAAAATCAGGAAATGAGCAAGAGCAAAGAGATGGAGGGAAAATGCATTGCAGGATTTATGAAAGGTTTTCCTAAGGCACACGCACACACAAAAAATAAAAGAGAAGGAATGCATATGCTGCTCTGCCTGAATGCCACCCACAAGTCGTTTGTTCCATAGATGGGGTTTTTCTATGTGTAGAAGCTTTGTTCCTAAGTACAATCCATTGATGTAGTAAGCTCCCAATCACAGGATCAACCGATAGAATTTAAAACTTAAAAAAAAAAAAAAAAAAAAGTTGCATGAATATATGGAAAGCAAGTTATGTAAGATAATACAATCTGTTTGATCCAAATATTTTATATTCAGCATCTATAGAAACAACTTGAAACTGATTATGTACGAAGGCAGATTATAAACCACATACTCAGTGCTTGCCAGGATGAGTGGCAGCACATCACAGGCGTTAGTGTTCTGCTGCCAAGAAATAAGCAGCAACCGAAGTCCCAGTTTTCTGAAACAGATTTCATTCTGTAAAAATAACTTTTGTACAATCAGTTGGGCTTTATTTATCTGAAATGTCTTGTGACCCAGCCACACTAAAATCTCTGGTGTTTCCAGGCCTCTGCCTACAAGAGCTTCCAGGAAAATCTTTGGCAGCAACAGCTTTTTTAGCTGCAACTCCATCAGTCACCACCCCTTTCTCTTAGGGGCACGTGTTGCAGATCAGCCCGGCCAGATGCTCTGAGCTTGTCAGGTAGGAGTCAGTCCTGGTGCAACGTCATGAGGCCAATGCAGAAACCCAAGGCCTGAGCAGATGAGCCCCAGAGACAGCAAGAGGGGGGTTGGCTGAGGCACTCTACCACTTGTATCCAGGAGGTTTGAAGGGTGGACACAGGAGCCTGTGTCTGCCTGAATCTTTCTAAGCTCTCCCCTCCCTGGTTTCTGTAATGATCTTTTGTAGCCACAGAACACTGCAGAGAAGATCTGGTTTTACATGAAACTCGTCTGAACTGAAATAGCAGAGCCATGACCTCAGTCTGGGTGTCTGGACACAACTGCAGCACAATTCAATAACGGTAATACAGGCTGGATTGCCTTTGGCTTCATGGTTTCAGTCAGATGCAGGAGGGAAAAGGAAAACAAAACAATATCGGCAACTTAGAGCTTCTCTGTGACTGATCTGAATGAGCACAGACTTACTAATTCTTCCTCGTTCATTGTATATGCACACATTCATTGTATGTCACACCTCTGTCTTTGAGAAAAGGCACATTCAGTTTGTAACAGCTACCCTGTCTCTTAGAAACTTTGCAACTACTTCCAATAAATCTTCCAGTAGCAGGCAGGCAAATGCATCTGCAGCTACATGTCCTTTGCCAATTTGCTCTGGGATTTCTTTTTGGCTCCTTAATGAAGTTCTGTCAAGAGGGGCTGGAGGCACAGCACCACTGTGGCTAAAAAAAAGAGAGGAGATAGCAATGGCCTCTGCAGTGCCCTTAGAGGAACCCTGCCATGCTCTATCTCAGAGAGCAGGACCTCGTGCCAGCATTACTCACTCCAGCTGGAGAGAGCTTGTTGGCTGTGTGGAAGCTGTGCTAACTCCTTCGGGAAGCGTGTGGGCCTGTCTGCAAACACTGCTCCCTGCTTGGGCCAAAGGCTGCAGCTATGTTGTCTAGGTGTCTCAAGTCAAGGGCACTACCTATTGCTTTTCTAAAGTTTAATTGGCACAACGCTAATAAGAGTGCTGTCAGCAGCCCAGTGGTCTGACTGCTGATGTTGCTGATATGTTGCATTTGGGACATGTACAAAGAGACAGGGTTTACCCTTGCTAGAAAGCAAAGCATGCTTGAAGACAGAAGCTTAAAAGCTATCCAAATCATTCTTTCTTTTTACTCTTTCTTAGGTACCAGTTTGGGAAACAAAGGAACAGTGCTCTTTAAGAACAGGAAGGATGGCTGCACCCCCAGCAAACACAGCTTGCCCACTAGTGAGAGTTAACTCCGTGCATCAGCTTGATGCGTGATTTGGAGGAGCTTCTGGCTTTCTACAACTCTCAAATAGTACAGAGGGCCATGTACAATAATACTTATTCTGCTTAAAATATTAAGCCTCCTGCATGGGCTCTGGATAGAAGAAAGAAAGGCACCGTCAGAAACCTGAAATTCTGCTAGCCAGCATATAGCTGACCCAAGGAGAATGCAGGAGGTGTTCCTAAGTGTAACCGCTTTTCCAAGCAACTTGCTTTTTAAAACTAGCAGCACAGCTGAGACCCACATGTGAATGCACAAATTTTTGTTGACCATTTGCTTATAGTATCCAGTCAAATTTCACAGGGGAAATGTGCATCTCTACAAAGGCACATAAACAGCATGAGAAGTCTTTTCCATTCCAGTGTTTCTTTCTATGTATTTATCATAGCATTGTGTATACTGAGGTTAACAATGACTTCTGTTTGCAGAGTTATCCACACAGCACTGTTCGCAGTCACAAAATGTTTGGTAATCTGGGGCCTTAACCACTATAGTGTGGCTTTCTTTGTATCCACAGCTTCATAATGCATTAAAAAACAGCAGTAACTGTGTGCAAACAATTAGAATCCTATGGCTTTTAAAACAAAAAAGACCTCCCAGCTTTGAGCTGACTGCTGGGAATAAATTGTGGTTTCCTGGCATTTGTGAATTAGCAAGTGAGTGAGGGGAAAAATATCCCAGCACGGCCAAAATGCACATAAACTAACACGGCTGCATCATCCCATCATCACACACAGTGCGGTTTCACATCCCTGATACTGCACTACACTTTGTATCCTCATCTCCCATTCAGAACAACTAGAGTGTGGAATTCCAAGCAATTTTTAACTGTTGACTTTCTCTGTATTTAAATGACAACTGTTCCAGCTGTAACCATCCCTTCTTGCTGATCTTGCAGTCACTTCTGCTCCCTTCTTCATCTTCCTTATAATTCCTCCTAAGCAATAAGGGTTTTTTGCCCATGCAGGGATGCACAAAAGCAAACCTTGCAAGGAAGAAGTTGGACAGAGGAATTCACAGCAACTAAATGGGTTCTTCCCATGCTTTAAAATAGGTTTCCACAGCCTGAAGAGTGCAACAGACATGCAATGAGAAAGGCACTTGTGTTTCCATGGCACAATTCCAGAGTTCTGCCCAAGCATTCAGAGTGGTCTGTGTGCTATCAACCAGTTTGATAAGGAGCAGGCTACTGGCAGGGATTAAGGGCCTATTGAAATCGAGAGAAAGGATCTCATTGACTTGAGCAGTCCTTGGAATGGGCTTAAATGTCCTCTCATGACCTCTCTCAAGCCATCTGGAAAAATGGCTTATAACCTTGTCTGTCCCTGCAGAGAGCGGATCCAGCACTGGAGTGCGGATGGGGGGAGACACTTGGCTGGTCTCAAGTCAGACCACTTTTTGAAATGCTAAACAGGAGGGGAACTGTGTCATTGGACAGCCTGCTGCTAGGGTGCCAGACTGCTTGTTGCCAATGAGTTCTCTTCAGTAAGTGTTGTACTTGCTATTATGAATTATTTAAAAAAAAAAAAACAACAACGACAACAAAAAACAGTAACCTGAACAAATAGAAGAGATCATGCTTTAGCTTGACTCTACTGAAAGGAACACAAAGGAAGAACTATCTCCCTTTCACTTTGACAAAGTCCATTAATGATCCCTATGTGATTTATCCAGTTGCTCTAAATCCACAAAGTTGTGAAGCGTGTCTGGTTTCTGGACAGAAGAGAGACAGCGAGGACATGTTCTGATAGGTTTGAAAGGATTTCTCCAGGACCCTGGTAGTTTGAGACATTTTCTACAAAATGGTTTCCTATTCCTGTGAAATTAGGGCAAGTAGCCTTGCATTCCACTGCACTTGCAAACGTCAGTCGTGGAAGGGATCAGGCACATCAAGACATGTCCATGGTGCCAGAAAGACCTCTCACTTTTCAAATGACACAAACTCCACTGTCTAAAGCCTACCCTGAAGTAGAAAATTACAATTACAAAATACATACCTTATCTGAAATTAAAGGAAGCATTAACATACGACTGTGTGCTTTACCTATAGACATTAAGTAACACTGAAGGCTTTTATTTACAGACTTTGCTTTACAAAATTAAATCCAGATCTGCACGAAGGCCTCATGACTGACCAGCACCTACAGGTATCAGTTATTGTGCACTATCTGCTCCTCTGATTTAATAAGAGCCCTTGGTGGGGAGAGGGAGAGGGGGAAATTAAAAACGCAGTGCACTAACCTGTCTCCAGTTAATGGCATAATGACTTGTGCCTGGGAGGAAAACACGATGAACGATAATCTCATCTTGGGGCTTTTAAAAGAGGGGGAAAAAAAAATAGATTTTAGTCAAACAAAAAGAACAGATGCACATATTCCATTCATGTACTCGTGCTTTATTATTATTGTCTTTATCCTCTAACTTCAGAAGAACACACTTTCAAACAACTATACCAAGAATGAGAAAAGAATTAATGTGCTTATGTCCATCTCTCTTCCAGATCCACGTAGAGAACAAAGTAGCAGAAATATTATTCTTTCCTGCCTGATTGAAATCCAAATCAACAGGTGCTGAACTTAAGAATTAGAAAGTCAGGCTGCGTGTTATCAGCTGTGTTAGATGCTGTAAGCAGTTGCCCAATAACAAACAACCAAAATCCCCATCTCTGTGGATTACCTCACCACCCAGCCCAAGCAATGTGAGACTTCCCTCTTTGAGACGCAACTCTCTGCTGACCAAAACCTCAAAGTTAGAACTTAACTAACTTCAGGAAACTGTCCTCTTCGTAAGAAATTCCATTTCCATTTGCGTTCCCAGCACTCAGGTGATGGAGGAGCATGATATGACTATGAAGCAACCCTGTCCTTCAGAACCAAGATGCCCAGCACACAACACTGTCACTACAAACACTGCTTTGCAGACAAGCCAGAATGGCAAGCAGATGAACACAGGGCACACAGCTCAGAATAAGTTTATCAGTGAAAGCTTTTGCTGAAAAAAACTGTTACAAGTGGTTCTCTGTGGTTCTGCCCACAGCTACTCCCTTCAGTTTAAAAACGGCAGCCAGAGCTCCTTTCCACAACCGCTGCAAGGAGCAATTTGGCTGTACAAGGTGAGGAACTGGGATTTACACTGGACGACCACTCTTTCAGTGGGACAAGAATCACTCACTGCAAAAAAAAGTGGTGCTATGATCTCCTCAGGCTTTCTTTTTTTCTTTTAAAGCTTATAAAACTTCCAGCACCTCAGGTCATCCACTTGCTCTAGGCAATGTTTGCTTTGCAGATGATGGATGTGGGAAATATTAAATTACACAGCCCTATCTATATCCTGTTATTAGATTATAAGTGCCCACTCACGTCTTTTGCCTTAGCAGAAACTGCCACACTGATGTGTGTGTGCTGGGGGCTATTCGTTTCAATCATTTTAATTTTCTTTTAAGGAGATGCTACTGCACAGTCACCCTCATCTGGTTGCATTCAGTTGTAGCTAGCATTTTTTGCACAGCATTCCTGCAGCACCCACGCTTGCCAGCTACACACAGAGCTGATTACACATCTACACAACACGAACATAGTCACTATGGCACAAACTTCCTGGGAATTTGTCCAGGCCTGAATCACAGAATCATAGGGATTAGAAGAGACCTCTGGAGATCCCCCAGCCCAACCCTCCTAAAGTAGTTCCCTGCAGCAGATCATACGGGAAAGCATCCAGGCAAGTACTGAAAGTCTCCAGAGAAGGAGATTCCACAGCCTCTCTGGGCAGCTGTTCCAGTGCTCTGTTACCCTCATAGAAAAGTTATTCCACATGTTTGCAAAGAACTTCTTATGTTCCAGTTTGTGCCCCTAATCCTGTAACTGCACACCACAGCAAAGAGCTTCGCCCCATCCACTTAACAGTGGATGCACCACACATTCACACACAGACAGACCCATAACCAGGCAACCTTCTTTACCTACAGCTCTGAATGCAATCTTCAAGAAATGTTCTAAAACAATTAAATAAAACAAAAACGAAAACAATTGAAATGCCAAATGGCATCTGTAAGTCATTTGAGAGACAAAGTGTCCAGAGGTGCTTGCTATCACCTTTTTATTCAGTCCCAAACACGAGGAGATGGAGTGAAAGTTTGCACTGTTTTCTAGCAATCTGGGCACGGAAGCCAGCCTCTCAGCGTGTTTGTGCCACACATCTACAGAGCTTACAGATGTTAGAAGGACCGAAACGCACCTCACGAACCGCTCCGTCAGCTGGTTCACGAAGTCGAAGATCTCGTGCCAGTTCTGCGCCACACTCCCGGATCTGCGGAGAAAACCGGAGCACATCAACAGCCTTACGGACAAAGGGCAGAGGGGCCGTTCCTGGGAGGGATTCGGACCGCGCGGGGCCCTTCGCTTCGCTCCACGCCGCGCTGCCTCCTCCCTCGGCACAAACTTCCCGCACCAACAGCTGCCGCGGGGGAGGGGCGGCAGATGCTGCCCGAAAAACGGACATTTTCCCCTCGGAAAACGCGTTTTGCACTCCAACTCCCTCCCGCGAGCAGCGGGTGGGGCATCACCCCCAGAGCCGGGCCCCCCTCGCTCGCCCCCCGCCCGCACCCGGCGTCCGCCGACAGACAAAGCGGCCCCGCGCAGCCTTACTTGTCCAGCACGAAGTACATGTCGAAGGCGCCGTGGCACGACGGCTGCTCGGCGGCCGGGGCCGGGCTGGCGGAGGGGAGCAGCAGCGGGAGGAGGATGAGGAGCGGCAGCGCGGGCCGCGCCATGGGGCCTCGGGGCGGCGGTGAGGGGACGCGGCCCGGCGCGGCCGTGCTCCGCTCGGCGCTGCTGAAGGGCCGCCCCCCGTCCGGCCCTCCCCCGCCCTCTCCTCCCCGCGTCGCCCGAGGCGGGGGCCGGGGCCGGGCGGGCTCGGCGCGCCCCTCTGCGGCCCTCCGCCCGCCTCCCGCCCGCCGCCGCCGCCTCAGGCGCCTCCTCCCCGCCGGTCCCCGAGGCTGGGAGCGCTCTGTTCCGTAGTAACCACGGAAACTCCGGTTAAATCGGAGCCCGAGCGGCTGGCATTGCCCTCTGACAGCCCGCGGAGCTGCACCTTCGCTGGGACTCAGCCCGTACCTGGGCGTGGAGCGTGCCACCGCTGAGCCAGGGACCTCACGCAGAACTACTGACACTGTTTGTATTGTTTTTATGATTTTCGTCACATCCTTTCCGAGTTCCCAGCCTTTGCCAGGGCTGCTGAGCCATCAACTTTTCTCCAAAACCACACAAAGCTCTTCCGACTCATAAGGCCATGGAATCACAGAAGAATCACTGAAGCTGGCTGTCCATGGCTCAGGCAGGTTTATTCTTCTCAGTGTACAAAACCAGCTGCAGGGCTGGGCATGGAAAGTGGTGGCGAATGGAGTTTAAACCAGTCACGAGTGGTGTTCCCTACGGGTCACTACTGGGGGCAGCCCTGTTCAGTATCTTTATTGATGATCTGGAAGAGGAGGTTTAGTGCACCCTCAGTAAGTTTGCAAACGACACCAAGTTTAGGGGAAGTGTTGATCTGCCTGAGGATAGGATGGCCCTATAGAAGGATCTGGACAGTCTGGATGGCTGAGCAGAGGCCAATTGTACGAGCTTTAACAAGACTGAGTGCTGGGTCCTGCCTTTTGGTCACAGCAACCCCAAGCATAGCTACAGACTTGGGGAAGAGAGGCTGGAGAGCAGCACAGAGGAAAAGGACCTGAGGACATTGATTGACAGCCATCTGAACACGAGCTGGTAGTGTGCCTAGGTGGCCAAGAAGGCCAACAGCATTATAGCTCATGTCAGAAATGCTGCAGCCAACAGGAGCAGGGAGGTGGTCATCCCTCTGTACTCAGTTCCAGTGAGGCCGCACTTTAAGTACTGTGTTGGGACCCTCACTGTAAGAAAGACATCGAGGCCCTGGAGCATGTCCAGAGGAAGGCAACAGAGATGAACAGGGTCAAGAGCACAAATCTTATGGGGAGCAGCAGAAGGAACTCAGATTGTTCAGTTTGAGAAGGGACTGCTCATGGGAGACCTTATTGCTCACTACAACTGCCTGAAAGGCAGGTAACAGTGATAGGAAAAGAGGGAATGGCCTTCAGTTGTGCCAGAGGAAGTTCAGGTTGGATATTAGGAAAAAAATTAGGAAAGAATGGTGAGGCATTGGAACAGGCTGCCCAGGAAGGTGGTGGAGTCATCATCCCTCAAGAACTGTGGGGATGTGGCGCTGAGGGATGTGGTTAGTGGGCATGGTGAGGGTGGGTTAGTGGTTGGGCTTGGTGATCTTGGAGGTCTTTTCCAACCTCAATGATTCTGTGATTCTATAATATCCATGTTCTAGAACCACAGATTCACAGAATATCCAAGTCATAGAACCATGGAATCACTGAATGCTCAAGTCATAGACACAGACCCACACAACGCCCTGTACTATGCATGTTGACCAATTTCTCTCCATTTCAACGTGGTTGCCTCTAAAATACATTGCTTCACAATAGACTGTGCAAAGCTAAATATAGAGTGAGCATTTGGTCTGAAGCATAAGCCGGATCCTTCGCAGTGAGCATGAGGCACTGCAGAAAGCGTTGCAAGAATATTATCCTTCGGATTTTGCCATCTGGGCCTTCAGGTTTTCACAGGAAGTTCAAATATGCTTTATAATCTTAAAATATTTTCTAAGGGCTAAAAAGATGCGCAAGTTTTCTCTGATGAAAAGCTCCAGCCACAAGCTGCATAAACCAAAATTATCTCTCAAGTTAAAAATAAATGTCTATCCACTAGTTCTTTGTTTCCTTTGCGGAGTTTTTGCCACAAGCACTATGTGACAAGCAACCAATGGGATTGGAATTAAAAAGGGTTATTCTTTTGTTCACTGTTTTGTTTCAATAGCCTTTAATCCAGGCAGCTTTGGCTTTTAGTGGACTGCATCCAAAGCTCCAATGGTGGAGAGCCAAAAGTGTGCAGCTCTCCAGCTCCTCAGTCCTCGGTACTCTTCTGGTTGGGGCTCTGTTCAGCATTCTGTCTCATGAAATCATAGAATCACAGAATATTCCAAGTTGGAAGGTACACATAAAGGTCACTGGGTCAAATTCCTGGTTCCACACAGCACCACCCAAAAATCAGACCATATGACTAAGAGTTTTGTCCAGACGCTTCTTGTGCTCTGGCAAGCTCAAGGCCATGATCTGCCCTGGGGAGACTATTCCATACCCACAACCCCCTAGTGAAAAACCTTTTCCTAACACTCAGCCTGATGTTCCCCTGGTCTCAGGATGCATTACGTTCTCCTAGCAAAATGATGTGCTGGAACTTTCAGCTCTACCCCAGCTTGCATCCCACCGTGGCATCCATCACAGGAGCAGTGAGTCAATGGGGCTGTCCACCTGGGGAAAGACAGAGCATAGTTCAGTTTGTTATTCTCATGGAGCCTCCATCTCTGAGTCAACATCATTCATGTGACAAGATAGGGGAAGGATCCTGCGTCAGCCACAGCTGTGATGAGCTGGCAAAGTTGGTATCTGTGACATCCGTCTTCTCCTTCTCACTTCCAGCAGACAGGTTTCACACACTGCACTGGTTATTGGAACCGCAGGACTCCACACAAAATTTGAAGTATTTTCTTGCTACATTGAATCACAACACAGCTCCCGTATAATAACATCAAACAATTGCTTTCTGTTTCCCTACTGCATACTTAAAAACAATCTTGATCTGTAAATAAGTATTACCCCTTACAGAAAGAGCGACACAAGGACAGCAGAAGTTGGGTGGGGGAATACCTGTGGTACCCAAAGAGATGCTCCAAGCCATATAATGCACTCAGCAATACAAAAGGAAAAGAGAAAGACACCTGAAATTCAATCCTCCCTGTATTGCACTTCAGTAACTTAATGGCTAAAAGCTTCACCCACACAAGCACAATTTACATCCGCCAAGGATCTGGCACACGAAATTCTTTGTATTTGTGAGCTAGCAAGGCTAAAGGGCAAGTGAGCTGCATTTTACGGTCCCTGTGCGTGTTCAAAACACAGCAGATTAAGAGCTGAGCACCCGCAAAAAAATGTGGCAAAAGCAAAGCTGTAAATCCACTGAATTTAAGGACTGCAGAGCATCACTGACCTCTCTCTCTCTGCAGGCCCAGCAGAGGGTCCCCAACACATAGCTGAACTCAGCCTGCAAAGCCCTCCCCAAGCTTCGTGAGGATATGTCACATCATCCAGCTGTTGGAAACTGCTTCAGCTGCTTGCAGAGATCCAACCTTGCCAGCCTGAGGTCTGTGACAGCTGGAGGCTGCTCCTTCCCAGGTTCCAAGTGTGTGTAAATTCCTCTCTCACTCTGTGGTTTCTGCTGAAGCAGCAGATAACATGAGCCTGCTTTATTGGAGGGGTGAGATGAAGCAGAGATGGACCGGAAAGCACATGGCAGCAGCTTGTGGATATTTAAATGGATTTGGCTCTGGCTGTGTTCAAGCATCTTCCTTGCCTAGTTCACAGAACCCATCAGACCATTCTCTCTCCCACCTCTTTCCCTGCCTCCTCCATTCCTACAGGGATGAACAAAGGCTAACAAAGAGCAGCAGCAGAAGAGGTCCCTGAAGCAAAAGGAGGGGTTCCTTCTGCTCTTGCCTGCACCAGGAGACTTCTATCTGACACTGGGCAGTGCTCCCACATCTGCAGCAATAACTTTTGACAGGGAAGATGCATGCAGAGACCAGCACAATTTCACTGCCAAATTCTGTCTTACAGGACTGGTGATACAGTGGCACAGGCTGTCCAGGGAGGTGGGAGAGTCGCCATTCCTGGAGGTGTTCAAGAACCATGGAGATGTGGCACTGGGGGACATGGTCAGTGAGCATGGTGGGGATGAGTTGGAGCTGAAGTTGGTGATCTTGGAGATCGTTTCCAGCCTTAATGATTCTGTGACTCAAGGCAACTCAACTTGGGCTGTCAAGACCAAGTCTCATCCTTTGCGAAGAAGGAGAGCAGACACAGTGAGTCCAGGAACTGTACAATGTGCAGCCATCATCAAGGAGCTGCCTGCTGGAGGATTACCCAAACAAATCCTTCCTCTGCCTTACAGATGTAGTCCACTGGTCTGCCTGCATTCTGCACATCTGTGTATAAATGAATAAATAAAAAGGATAGCATTAAGTAACACAGGAACTCATGTCCGTGTGCTGCTGCACTTATCATCCAGATGGAAAATATCTGTCTAGACAAATCTGGGAATTATGCAAGCTCAGAATTCCTGAATAGTCATTGCTTTCCAACACACCATAACAGTTTGTGATACCCACTGGAAATACATAGCCAAAAACACAGAGGTAGAAAGCCAACTCTCAAGTCCAAAAACTAGGAATCCTGAATGTCAGCAATGTGTTTGCTTCCATATGAGAATATGGAGATCTGTTAGTGATATGTGCACAATGGGCCTTTAGTTGCTGTCAGTGATGACTGGTACTATTCCTAGTCTCAGCAAAGCAGAGAAGGTCCCTGATTTTCCAAAACAAAGTCTGCACAGGGACACACAGCACTGTTTCCCACATGAGCAGAGACACTGAAAAGAAAGATGAAGGTGTGTGCTATCCCAGTGCAAACCTCATTTAGCGTGCAGCTAAACCAGCCTTGGCCTGGGAGAGGGGAAAAAAAAAGAAAAAAAAAAAGCATGATGGAAAAATCAAATCTTATGCCAGAAGCGGCTGCTGGCTGGGAGCAGCACTGAGGAACGGATGACTCCGGATGGATTTTTTGCACAACTCTGGGGCTGCAGTGACCCTGTTTGGTCTTCTTGGGAAACAACGCATGGCCACAGCAGGCAGCAGTTCAGCATATCCCATTAAGGGAACAACGCATCTCTGAGTGGGCACCCAAAGGGAAAAAGAATAGAAAGAAAAAGTGGCATGTCTTCATACTGCAAGCCTGCATCCATCCACGGAACTTGCTGGGGCTTTACTGCTTACTTTAAGGGGAAGATGCAAACCTCATCTCAGGTGCATCAAACAGAAATGTTACTTTTGTTCTGTGGAATTACACTGGTTTAAACTCAAAGGGGCTGGAGGAAAAAAAGAATATGGCACTGTTGGATCAGTGTTCCCTACAGGGGCTAGAGATAGAAAGGGAACATAACCACTGGGAGGATAAATAATGAAAAACTGCATACACCATTGTTTTGGGGGAGCCTGCATAAATGTTTGTGCTTTGCAAGGCTCAGAGATGCAGCACAGCTCCCCCTGACAGCGTGCCCGACAGCCTGAAAAAGCAGATGTGCCAATTTCCTGTGCTTGATGATGATGGCTCCTAATTACGCCAGAGCTGTGGCAATGTCCTCTCTGATG
Source organism: Chrysolophus pictus (assembly GCA_037305975.1). Lineage (NCBI taxonomy): Eukaryota > Metazoa > Chordata > Aves > Galliformes > Phasianidae > Chrysolophus > Chrysolophus pictus. The sequence continues at coordinate 46,049,841 of CM074579.1, read as the reverse complement.
CATGACTCTTAATTTTGTTTCGTGAAGTCATCTGTGCAACACTCTTCCGGCATACGATCACCAGCAAGCCACAGTCACGGAGAGCTGCACTTGCATACACTGCCCTGCAGCTCAGTGTTGTGACGGGGCATACTCAAACACCTTGCTTTGATTGGAGCTTGAAGGTCTGGAAGAGAGTTTTGTGGGGTTTTTTGTTGGTAGGGTGTAGCCCACAGCAACTGGTGCTGAGTCTGTGATTATAAGACGCAACACCTAAGGCCCCTTTCTTTTTTGCTGGGAATGTAGTGCAGCTGTGGGACAGACTTCCTGGGGCTTGACTTAATGAGTTTGGCTGCTCCTGCACTGTGGGGTGAGGATGCTGTTGTAGGGACTTGGGCTGCATTGAGGAAATCTCTATGTGTCTCTCATGGAGCGACTGTGAACCTGCAATGGTCAAGGCAATGGGCAACTGGAGGAGACAGATGCCAGAGGGTTGTGTAGGGTGAACAAAGAGGCTGTAGGCCTTTTCTGGAGGTTTTGTGAATTGCTACTCACAGGTAAGAGCTGGAGGCCAGTGGCATGGAGGCTGAGGAAGAATGAGTGGGGTCTGCAGTGTGGGCTCCTGCTCTGTTTTCTGGTCCAAACCTCCAGGTAGGGAGTCCTGATCTGATAGAGAAGAGTGCTGTGGCACAGACCTCTTGAAGCAGCTTCCTTGGCAGAGACAGGATGGGAAGGTTGTGCAGTTGGTATTCTGGGAGACATGTGAGGCTTAGCATATCGAAGTCCAGAGTTTGAATATGAATTGATTATTTATTATATGTTGAGCAGGTGGCTTATGGGACTGCATAAGATCAGGCCGTGACCAAGAGGGGAGCACCGGTGCCCAGGTATGCATCAATCCTGCACCTATAGCAGTTCGTGTCTGCCAAAGAGTAAGAGTTTGTTGATGGATGGAAGGGAGGTGGTTGTGATCATTTTAACTGGTGTTTAGGTTGGATTTTTCTTTTTCTTTTTTTTTCTTTTTTTTTCTTTTTTTTTTTTTTTTTGTGACTCTGAACTACCTCTTCCTCAGATTCTCAGTAGGCAGTCCTGACATACGCTATCTTTTATAATTGAAGAAGTTATGGGTTTTTCTTCCTAGAACTGTGTGGTTACTACATGTGAGAGCGGAGCAGTGTTGCCTGGGAGTCTAGGCTTCATTCTGAGTGGTGATGTTGGCAGATCAGTAAATGCAATTATCCACAACAGGCAGGAAGGGCAGAGGTCTTCACCCAGAGACCAGCAAGTGAAGCAGCTGGATCCACGTTTCATGTTTATGGTGCTTTGGCAGCCACTACCCTGTTTACCAAGGCCAGCAGGAATCCGTCATCTTGGCTGGATATGGATGACACAACTAGCAACAGTGTGGGGAAATATCTACAACGGGTATATAGTGATGACTGCAGAAAAAGATCTGGATTATTACACGCCCTTCTGATACGGCAACGTTCCAGCATTCGTGTTGAATTCTTTCTCCTGCCATAGGTGAGCTGAGCTGAGGTTGGGAGGTGCATTACTCCCATAGACGCTGTGCAAACAAGGCAGGGATTAGCTCACCTGGAACTCACACCCTGTGCCAGGGACAGTGCTGAGTCACCTCACAGGCACCTCACCCAGCTGTCAGCCAAGATGCCTCATGGCACAGACACACCATGGTGTGTGTGTCCTGTCTGCTTCCTGTTCCTGCATGCTTGGAAGTACTGCCTTGATCTTTTGTTTGCCCACTGGGGTTTCCTGCTCCCAAACTTGCAAGAAATTTTGGAGATGGTTGCAACTCCAGGGCCATTTTATGAGCTTGGGTTTTGGGTGCCTGCAGTCCAGAAGAAATGGAATATTTTCAACACCTTCCTTGTTATTTTTCTAGCACTCAACTGCTTCCTAAGACAAAAACTATGTGGGTGGATCATCATTTCTCTGGGATTTAGCTGGTAGAGGGGAATCCTGCATCACTATGTGTGCAGGGTAGCATTGTCTTGCTGAACTGGACATGTCCTGAATGGTCTTTCTGGGTGGTGGGGAAGACTGATGCTTTGTGCCCAATTGAATACAGGTGTCAGCTTGTGGATGGATTGGCTTGCATCAGCTGTATCCATCCTTATCTGCAGGAAGTAAGGAGTATCTCTGTAAAATTGTGCTATAAACCAAACCCTTCTCACTTCTTTTCTCATGAGCTGCTGGAGCAGAAGGGGAAGACAAAGCCTGAGTCACCCATGAGGAGTCATCACCTCATTACCAACCTGATGAGAAATCATATACATCCTGTAAAAAGATGAATAAATCTATGTTCTTCCTTCCCAGTTCTCCTGAGACAGGACTGGATGTGCATGCCATACCCGGTTCAGCCCATGCTGAAGTGGTGCCACACAAGCTGGGTTCTGATTGTGTGCTAGAAGAGAGTCTAGAAAGGAACTGTGATGCATCTGTGTGACACCAGAAAGCTGTCTTGCATCCCTGTGGGTCAGTTGGCTGTCCATGGATCTCTCTGGATTCCCTTGCCTGCTCTACGGGGGGTCAACAGCTAAGGACAGTCCCCAAAACTGCTGTCTTGGGGATGTGTTTCTGTGTTGTTTTCTACCTGTGCTATATGCAAAGCAGGCAGGCTCAGATCTCTCTACATATCACTCAGTTCCTGGGTTTCCCCAAATAAGACATGCTAAAAAAAACAGTTTCTCACCTTTTGTGTTGGGAGAATTGCGAGCACTCAGCATTTTGTAGGAAGTGTTTCACATCTTGCAGGACGAAACACTTAGTTACTGACTGCAGCTCATCAGCACAGAATGCTGTGATGTGATTTAGAAGCTCATTAGAGACCATAATCATAGCGGCAGATGTTGGTTGAGAGTAAGAACCAACACAATGAAAAATAGGAAGCTTTCTGCCATGAGGATGGTCAAGATTTGGGGATGTTTTTTCCCAAAATACTGAAGTTTATGTATGATGTGGAAGTTGCTCTCTAGGTTTGGAAAGGTGGTCAGGGTGGAACTCAGCCCCAGGACCTGTGCCAGGTGTCCCAGCCCTTTACAGCCCCACTCATGCTTGTGGGGGGGGGCAGTGGCACTCGCAAAGCTCTGGAATCAAAGCCCTGATCTGCTACCATGGCACAGGTGATTCCCACAAACTGTAATGACATCGATCTAAGGTATGCATTCTCCTACTAAGGTGAATACCAACAAATACAAATTCAATGCACAGGGTGTGCAAATGGCCGAGCAGCCGAGGTCTTGCATCTCACAGCACAAGTTGTTCACAGAGGTGCTGGACCTGGAATGTGCTTCCAGGTGCAGAGGGATGATGGCATGAGGATACTCTGGGACCTGCCTCTGCTTGCATAGCACACCGGTAGTGCCTGCTGTTAAGTGTATCACCCCATTAATGTAAAGAACAAATACAAAAGACAAGTAGGGATACTCTGTGGGATCAGGTGGGATGCTCTGTGGGACTGGTGTCCCAAATCTCCCTCCCCTCTGTCATTTCCTGCTGTTCCCCAAAGGTTCAGAATCACCTTCCTTGGGATGCTTGCCCTGCTCCAGCAGCTGACCCCAAAGCAGTGCAAGCAATGCCTTTCCCCTGCTTCGTTCCACCGTTTGTGCCAAGGGGATGCTGCAATCGCATGGCTCTTTGTTCCACTATTAGATGCCTGTATAGATATGCACGCCTCCTACCCCACCCCCCCCCAAAAGAAAAAGGAAAAATCCCCTTCTCCAAGTGCCAATTTAAATGGATGTAGATGGAAAGCATGGAGAAATCGTACAGAGCAGAAAAAAAATCTTTAAAACCGAGGGCTGAAGCAAATATAGCTGAGTAGTACACTAGTTACAGAATGAACAGCATATTGTATGTGCTGTGTTAGAGGTATGTTATGAATAACAAAAGCACTGGAGCATTTACATATTTGTTTTCAGAAATCCTGGCAGTTGGATTTCACCATTCTGCGCCTCTTTGCCAGAATCACTAAACAGTGGTACATATGGCTTCTGAAGTACCATATGCCGCGGGAAGCGCGAGCTGATGCCTATACCGATGCGACACACTATAGTCTTTATTTAGATTTTTTTTGCAGTTTGGAACAAAGAATATTAGATCACGCAAAACATTGTGCAAGCAACGCAGAGCCGCGCGTGTAATACATTGAGAAAAGCTAACTTTGGGGGGGGGGAAAAAAATGGAAGGAATGCTGGTATTGGGAATGGGGATGAGCCACGCACATGGCTGATGCCCACGAAAGCAGCAGCACGTCGGGGAACACGAGGAAGGGGCAGCGCTGTGCCACAGCCCCGAGCAGAGGGCGGGGGGGGGAATGTCACGGCGGTGGGTGGTTGCGGGTGGGAGGCGCTGAGGTCCCCTTGGGCCGCGGCCGCAACCGTCGGCTCTCCTCTCCTGCCCTCCATCGGAGGAAGCGAGCGCTCACCCTACAGGATGCTGCGGCCGGGACGGGGGGGAGGAACTGGGGAGAAATGCCGCAAAGCCCGAAAAGTCGTCACCTGTGTCCCGCGGCCGCTGCTCGGGGGTTGTCCCCCGACTCTTTGGCTCCCGATCGAAAAGCAGTGAAAGTCTCTATAAACCTGGCAGTACCCTTCTACCCGGGGCCCTCCGCCGCCGCAGCGCTGCCCTTTGGGTGCCTCTTCTTTTGCTCGTGTTACAATTGTCGCATCGCTATAATGCTCCTTTTCTTTCTCCGTCTCCATAGGCACGGAGCGAGGCAGAGGCTGCGGCCGCTATTCAGCGCTGCCGTTTGTCCCGGAGCGGTCCGGACAGCGCGGCCCTTTCTCTGTGGTCGCTGTTCTCCGCTCCCGTAGCAGCAGATGGCTGCGGGCCGGGCGGGCTGTGCTACTCCGGCGCTGAATACTCGATGGAAAAGGGCTTCATCATGCTTGGGTGGGCAGGGGGACAGCGGTCTGAGATTTATGACGGAGGGAAATCAATCTTGGGGAGTTGCGGGCTCCATCCCTGCTGGAATCCTCCACATCACTCTGTCCATCCCTCTTTCTGCCCCTCTGTCTTCACCCCCAGAGGAAAAGGGGAGCCCCTGGGTGCTGGAGGTGACACTTTGCAGTGAAAACGGGGTGCGGCCCTGGGCCCCATCTCTTTGCCCTGTGCACTTGCGGGAAGGCAAAACCAGGGAGCAGTGAATAGAGGGCAGGGAGCTGAACTACAGAATGGTGAGGGCTAGGGGGGGGACTGCGTGCACCCTTCGTCCTTCAGCTCAGTGCTCACAGAGGAGAAAAACCCGCAGTGCTGAGCGCAGACGTGAATATTTGTCAATGATTCCGGGGGTGCCAGGGTCGAGGTGGCAGCAACGGGTCGGGGACACGGGAACCGCAGAACTCAGAGCTTGTTCCACTCTTTGTTTTTGGCCTCACCACCGCTCGGAGGGTGGGTCGGGCCGCCCCGTCGGGGCCGCGGCTCTGCAAGCAGAAATTTTCCCGTGGATAACGCATGGGGCTCTCGGAAGATGCTGTGGAGAAGTATTCCCAAAGATACCTTCCTCTGCACACAGGAAGCGCGGACCCAAAAGCAGTGTGTGGGGGAAGGGGGGGCGAAGATGCCTCGAAATGCCCCAAAACACCCCAAAATTCCGCACAGTTCTGCGCCGAGCCCGGGGCTGGAGGCGGCCGTGGCGATGTCGCAGTGGCTCGGGCACTGCTTCTTCTGTGGTGCCCCTTCAAACTGTAGCAAAGGAAAAGGATGATTCGGTTCTCTGCTCCCCGGTGCATGGCAGCGGGTCGGGCGCTGCGTGCCAAGCAGCGGGGGCTAAAGATAAGAAAGGAAAAAAAAAAAAAAAAAGAGAGAAGAAAAATACATCACGCAAAAACTGCGCACCTCCGAAACAGCTCCGAATTGCCGCGTATCGGCAATGTTATAGCAATCCCCGTTGAGGAGCCGCTGGGTTTGTGGAATTAATAAGATAAATGTTGAAAGCACATTACGGGCAGCCCTTAATCCTAATGCAGGGAAAATCGTAATTACGCGGCGGATAAGTGAATGTGAAAGCCCCGCACCCGCCACTCTCTGATTGCACCCAGCGCTCCGCTCCCCTCCGGAAGGGGCTTTGTGCCGCCTTTTGTTTACTTTCGCCTTTTTATTTCCATTTTTACTTTTTATTTTTTAAATCCATCGCGGGTCCGAAATGACGGCGGTAAGGACTGGAGCGGAGAAAGCTCTCCATGCGGGAGAGCCCTTCCGCAGGCACGGAGCGGCCGCATCCCGCATGCATCCCTCATCCTGCATCCATCCCTCATCCCGCATCCATCCCTCATCCCCCATCCATCCTTAATCCCGGTGCGCGGGGGCAGCAGCGCCGTCGGGGCCGCCCCGGCGGTGGCTCCGTCCCCGCGGCTGTGGCTCCGTCCCCGCAGCGACTCTGTCGCGGCGGTGGTTCCGTCCCCGCGGTGGCGGCCCCGCTGCCCCCCCGGGGGCGGCCGTCGGGTCCCGAAGCTTCGGGGGGTCCCCGCGCGCTGCCAGGTGAGGGCCGTGCGGGCGGACGGGCGGCGAGCGGGCGTCCCCCGAAGGGGTTAAAGGGAGGGGACGTGGGCTGTCACGCGTCATTGGGCAGATTATGTGCGGCAAACAAAAAGTGTGTGTCTGCGTGCCACTCACTCACTGCGCCGCGTCCATCTGCGCGGCGCGGAGCGCACTCGGCCGGGCCATGGAGCGGCGCTGAGCGGGGGGCACGGAGCCGGCGGCCGCCTTTGTGCCAGCGCCGGGCGTGGAGCGCGGCCCCGCCGCCCCCGGTGAGTGGCGGAGGGAACAATGCCCGGAGCCGGCCCCGGACAAAGGGCGGCCGCGGGGAGCCGGGGGCTGCACGGGGCCGGGGGAGAGCGGGAGGCGGCGGGGGGAAAGTTCGGCGGGGGCCGCCCGCAGCCGCCGCTTTCGTTTGCGGAGATCGGCGCGATGGGGCCGGGCAGCGCCGCAACGACGGCGGAGGAGGGGGGGCACCGGGAGCGGCCCCCTCTCGGTCCCCGATCCCGCGGGGGGACGGGCACCCTCCGCCGCTCCGCGGGAGGACGTGGCCGCGGTGTCCCCGGGAAGCGGGGCCGGGTCCCGCGGCTCCGGAGCGGGCGGTTCGCGGGGATCCGTTCGGTGGAGAGGGGGAGAGCGGAATTCGGAGGAGCGGAGCGGGAGGAAGAGGGCTCCGCGGGAGAGAAGCGCAGGGTGGGATCCCGCACCACCCGACCCCGCGCGGGCAGCAGGGCTGCTCTGTGGAGCGCGTGTCGGGGTAAAAAGAATTACCTCCGCTCTCTGCTTTGAATTACATCTCGGAGGGAAAGTGCTGGATTATGGTAATGCGTAGCCAGACGCTCCCTCTCGGAGCGGGAGGTGGCTGCCGTCAGCCACAATGCCACTCTCCGAACCCTCCGGGCCGGGCCACGCTCCCCACCCGAACCCGCACAACCCCGGCGGCGGCGGCCGCATCCCCCGCGCGGAGCCCTTTTTTCCCCACCGCGATGACTTTTTCTCGCATTTTTCCTTCTGATTTACATCTCTGTAAACATCCATCATTTCATTTTTTGTGATTTTTATTTTCTTTTTATTTTTTTTTTCCCAGCGTGATGACTCGCATTCTTCCTTCTGATTTCTGCTTCTATAAATATCTATAATTTTTTTTTGTGGCTTTTTTTTTTTTTTTTTGTATTTGTTTGTTCCCTCCCTCCTCCCCCCGCCCGCAGCCATGGAGGACGCCCCGCGGGGGCCGTGGGACGGGGAGGCCAAAGCGGTGCAGCAGTGCCTGACGGACATTTTCACCAGCGTCTACACCACCTGCGACATCCCGGAGAATGCCATCTTCGGGCCGTGCGTGCTGAGCCACACGTCTCTCTACGACAGCATCGCTTTCATCGCCCTCAAATCCACCGACAAGCGCACCGTGCCCTACATCTTCCGGGTAAGAGCCGCCGACGGGGCGGGCTGAGCGGCCCCAAGGCCCCTGGGGAACCCCCGACGGACACTCGGCCCTTTGCAGGTGGACACGTCGGCAGCCAACGGCTCTGCGGAGGGGCTGATGTGGCTGCGGCTGGTGCAGGCGGCCCGCGAGCGGCAGGAGCAGAACCTGGAGGCCTATGTGAAGAGCGGGCAGCTCTTCTACCGCTCTCTGCGCCGCATCGCCAAGGACGAGGAGCTGCTGGTGTGGTACGGCAAAGAGCTCGCCGAGCTGCTGCTACTTGGCCCCGCGCGGGGTCCCGACGGTGGGTGCACCCCAAAATCCCCCCCCCAAAAAGGGGAAGGGGCCGGGCGGGGGGTGCGGGGTGCCCTTCCCCGACGGCGGCTCTGAGCGGCCCGGGGCTGAGCGCGCGTCTCCTTCCCCGTGTCCCGCACAGGGTCGCCGCCGTTCTCCTGCCCCGAGTGCGGACAGCGCTTCCAGTTCGAGCTGCCCTTCGCCGCCCACCTGCGTTTCCGCTGCCCCAAGCGGCTGCACGGAACCAACGGCGGTCCCCCCGACGGCAAGGAGGCAGCCGCCAAGGAGCCGGAGCCCGCCAAGTTCGCCAAGCCGCTCCCTCACCCCTTCCCGGACGGCGGCGCTGGGGGGGCGGCCAAGCCCTCCACGGACTTCCACAACCTGGCCCGGGAGCTGGAGAATCCCCCGCGCCGCCCCGACGTACCACCCGAGGGTGCGGGCGGAGGGACCAAGCGACGGTACCCCGAGGAGGAGGCGCGGGGCCGCTTCCCGACGGAGCGCCCGGGGCTGCCGGCGGCCCCCAAGGAGGAGCCGGTGTGTGCTCCGCAGCAGCAGTTCCGCGCCGCCGGTTCCTACTGCGGCCCCGAGGAGAGCGGTCGCCTCTTCGCGCCCCCCAGCCCCGAGACGGGCGAGGCAAAGCGCAGCGCCTTCGTCGAGGTGAAGAAGGCGGCGCGCGGCCCCGAGCCCGACGCAGCCCCCGAGGACGGCCCCGAGCGCTCCTCGCCCGCGGCCCCGACGGCGGGAGGCGGGGGGGAGCCGGCGCTGTGCCCCCGCTCCGGAGGAGGAGGTGGAAACGGGGCGGCGACGCGGGGCAGCGCGTTCAGCTCGGTGCCGCAGCTCGGGGCGGCGGGAGCCGTCGGGGCGGAGGAACGGAAGAGCGCGTTCTCGCAGCCCGCCCGCTGCTTCCCGCCGCTGCCGCTCGGCCCCAAGCTGGGCGCGCTGGGAGAGCCGTGCCCCGACGGCCCCTCCGCCGGCCGCCTGTACGCCGCCGAGCTGGCCGCCAAGGAGGGAGCGGGCGGCGGGGCGGGAGCCAAGCAGAGCCCCTTCCTCTACGCCACCGCCTTCTGGCCCAAGAGTTCCGCGGCCGCGGTGGGGCCCCTCCAGCTGCAGCTGCCGTCGGCGCTGACGCTGCTCCCGCCGTCGTTCGCGTCGCTGTGCCTCCCGGCGCAGAACTGGTGCGCCAAGTGCAACGCGTCGTTCCGCATGACGTCGGACCTGGTGTACCACATGCGCTCGCACCACAAGAAGGAGTACGCGCTGGAGCCGCTGGTGAAGCGGCGTCGAGAGGAGAAGCTCAAGTGCCCCATCTGCAACGAGTCCTTCCGCGAGCGGCACCACCTCTCCCGCCACATGACCTCGCACAACTAGCGGCGGGGCGGCAGGGGGGAAAGGGGCGAGGGGATGGGGGGAGAAATTGGAGAGAAATGGAGAAAAGGAAGAGAACGGAGAGGATTTGAGAAGGGGAAAACGGAGAAAAATGGAGAAAAAAAAAAGAAATTAATGGAGAAAACGGAGAAAATGGAGAAAAGGAAAAGATTGAGAAAATCGGGGAAAAAACGGAGGAAAATGGAGAAAAAAAAGAAATTTGGGAGAATTTGAAAACATGGACAAAAAAAAAAAAAAAAAAAAAGAGAGAGAAAAATGGACAAGAATGAGAAAATGGACCAAAGGGATAGAGTTGAGAGAAGTGAGAAAACGGAGGAAAATGGGGAAAACGGGGAGGAATTGAGAAAATGGAAAAAAACTGAGAAAATGAGAAGAATGGAGAAAAATGGAGAAAAACAGATAAAAGATGGGGAAAAAAATGCAGAAAATTGAGAAAATGGAAAAATGGAGAAAAATGGAAGAAAAGGGGAGAATATAAAGAAAAAGGAAATAACGAAGAAAAATGGACGTAAATGAAGAAGAAAGAAAAAAATGAGAAAAAAAAAGGAAATGGAGGAAATGAGAGAATTTGAGGAAATTGAGAAAAACTGAGAAAAAGGAAAAAATGGAGAAAATGGAGAAAAAAAGAAATGAGAAAAATGGACTCGAAAGGCAAAGAGAGAACGAAGAGCATAAAGGGGGAAAAAAGAAAAACGGCAAAAGAAGTAAAGAAGGGAAAAGAGAAAAGAAAAAGGCGGAAAAAAAGGGAAAAAAAAAAAAACCGGGAATAAGAAAAAAAAAAAAAAAGGAAAGCAAATGACTTAAAGTACATTTTTTGAAATGTCATATATTGCAACATATTGATGCATTTGTCATACGTTTCTACTTAAATTATGAAGCACTTATGGTTTAGATGTAAGAATAATTCTATGTCAGGGTAAAGGTTTTATTTTAGATACGGAGCTCCGGGCGGGGCTGCGACAGCGGCGGACGGCGGACGGCGGACGGGACCCCCCCAACCCTCCCCGCTCCGGGGCTCCGAGCTCCGCGCTGGGGGCTCCGCGCCCCGTCCCCGCCCGCCCCGTCCCCGCCGCCCGCCCGCGTGTGACATGTGCCCGTGAATGATGGAGTCTCGGTAGTTTCGTGTTTCTTTTCATGCCCCCGCCCGACCCGGCCCGCCCAACCCCCCGAAAAGATTTATTAAACTTTATAGTCTATCTGGGTGCGCTGGGTGCTTTGACAATAAATGATTTATTTTCTGCAACGCAGCCGCAGTTACTCCGTGGGGCCGCGGGGACGGACCCTCCGCGCCCCCCGCCTCGCTCCGTGCCCCTCCGTCCCATTCCCTTTTCTGCATTCCTCCCTTTCTTCTTTTGCCCTCTCTTCCCTCCCTCTTTTCTTTCCCGTTCTTTCTTTCTCTTTTATTTTCCTTTCCCTTTTTAGTCTTTCCTACTCTGTTCCCCCACTTCTTTTTTGCACTTTACACTCCATTTCAACTCCTTCCTTTTCCCTTTCCCTTTTCCATGTTTCCTTTCTCCTTTTTCCCCGTTTTCCTTTTTACTTCTTCCCGTTTTCCACTTTCTCCTTTTTCCTTTCCCTTTCTCCTTTTCCTTTTTCCTTTCTGTTCTCCCTTGTCCCTTTCCCATTTTCCCATTGTATTTCCCTTCCTTTCTCCCTTCCCTTTCCCACCACTTTTCTCGTTCGATTTCCTCCCCCCTTTTCCCCCACTTTTCCCATTTTCTTTTCCCATTCAATTTTCTTTTTTTCGCTTTTCCCATTGCCTTTTTTCCATTCAATTTTCCTTCCCTCCCTCCCCTGCTTTTCCTATTCCATTTTCCTTCTCAATTTTCCTTTTCTCTTTTCCCATTCCCTTTTACCACCCCATTATTCTTTTTTTTTTTTTTTCGCTTTCCTCATTTCCTTTTCCCATTCATTTTTCCTTTTCTTTCCCTTTTCTCATTCCCTTTCGCCTTTTACCTATTCCATTTATTTTCCTTTTCCCGTTCTCTTCTCCCATTTCTTTTTCCCGTTCCTTTTTCCCCTTTACCTATTCCATTTCTTTTCCCATTCCCTTCTCCCATTTCCTTTTCCCATTCCCATTCCCCCTTTATCTATTCCATTTTTTTCCTTATTCCGCTTTCCTTTTTTTAATTTTCCCTTCTCTTTTCCCATTCCCCTGTCCCTCTCCCCCCTTACCCCTCACCGTACCCCATTCCCAGCACAGTGCCACTCCCCGGCCGATGCCACGTGAAGCCCCGCAGCGCTCCCGGTCCCACACACGGTTCGAGTGGCGCTGGGGCTCAGCCCCCGGCTGCGGCCGTGCGCGCATCTCTGGTGGAAGGGGAGAGGCTGGGATCCACACCGTGCCCTTATCACCAGCCCTGAGAAGCACTCGTCCGTGGGGGAAGGTGGGGGCGAGTTCTGTAAGGGGGACATGAGTGAGAGGTGGGCGCTGCCGTAGAGCTCCCACGATCCTGGGGGCAATGCTGGGCACAGCGCATCCGGTGGGGGGAACCCCGTTTGCACCCCGTGTTCTGCAGCGCAGTGCTTCTGGGGCTCTGAGTACTCCTTTCTTTATTTATTTCCCCCACTTTTCTCTTTTAGTTTTCTTCCCCAGACTGTATTTTCTTTCTTCCTCTTCTTTCTTTCTTTGTCTTCTTTTTTCTTCATTTCTTCCCTCCCTCCTATTCTTTCTTTTTTTTTCCCCCCCTCTTTTTTTCTTTTTCCTTTTTCCCCTTCTACACAGTCCGTTCCATATTCCCATCACCTCCATCCCTCACTCCCCCCGCGCAAAGCTGCGCTAACCCATTGCCCCACTCCCTCACATCCCTCAGCACAGCACTTCTCAATGGAAACCCCCTCTCAAAAAGCTGCCCCCCAAACTTCCCACCCCACCACACACACCCACACCTGCACTTCATTACACTTTAATCAACACCTGCGCTTCACTGCATCACAATGAAGGCAGCTCCGCCCAGACTGAGGGCGCTCCTAATGCTCGGGGGGTTTTACGGTATGATCTGGGGGAAATTTAAGGGATTTTGAGGGATGGTGTAGGGATATTTGGGGGGGGGGGGGGGGACTGAGGTTAGTGCTTTGGGATCTGTTGTAGCCAATGCACGGGCGCGCACTGCCACCTAGCGGGGCTGCGGTGGCGACTCAGCCCAGGGCATCCCCTGGAGCTCAGGTGGAGCTGTTCCCGGAGATGTTACAGGGGGAGAGAGCTGGCCTTGCTGTTGAAGGTACAGTGCTTTCCGCTTTGCGTGCTGTGTTTTGTTCTTGTCCCCCACCCTCTACCCATCATTTCTGGTTTCCCTATTTTGCGGCCGAAATCACAGAGCTTCAATTGCAACGGGGGCAATCCTTGCAGAGCTTCTATCAATCACTGTGATGCTCTGACAGCAGCTGGGAAATATGTCCAGTGTGCAATGGGGGCTCCTTTATGCCTTCAGGACTTCTGGAACATTTATTTCCTTATGTAAGCACTACTCTGGGTTTGTTCGGGTCTTTGTCCTTGTCTGTGTCCATTGGGGTCACTGTGGCTGATGGTGGCATAGCTGTGGGATGCACAAGCAGTGCCACTCCTCAGTGCTCCCAGTGCATTAGGACCACCAGGAATGGGGCTTGTGAGGATTGGATGACCAAGAAGGGGTTAGAGATGGGACCCCTGGGGATGGAAGAGGCAAAGATTGAGCCCACAGATACGGAGTCTTCAGGGATGGGACACGCAGGGACTGGGTCCATAGGGATCTTTCTGTCTACTGGCAGTTTGCTCTGTAACCAAGCTCTGAATAATTCAGGCAGCAGCAGCACTTCAGCTGCAGCCTTCAGAGGCCGCTGCTGTGTGTGTGTAAGGGCTGCAACTGCCACAGGCAATTAAATTGGATTATTGCAGGAAGTGGGCTATTAGGGTTTGTTATTTATTTAGAATCAAGCTGCCTTCTTCTATCCTATTTTTTTTTTTCCCCCTCCCTGCTGCATGGACCTCACAAGGGTAAATCATCCTCCAAGCCAAGGATGCCCCATGAGGATGCACCGTTCCCCCCCAGCCCCACATCCCATTGTGGATGAGAGGAATGAATGGGTCTCACTGGGCTGAGTGCTGCAATGGCAAAAAAGGAAGAATCTTCTGAGCACCCCAACCCTCCTGCAGGTATGGCCTCTAAATATAGGGGCAGTTCTACTTCTATACATACAGAGATGGATGCAACATGCGTGTCTGTGTGTCTGCCTGCTTATATATTTATAAGTGCGTGTATATATATTTATGATTCTATTTATAGACACAAGTATATATATAGATGCGGATGCAGGACCATGCGTGCCACCCTCAAGCATGTGTTGTTCCCCCCCCCCCTCCTCCCGTGATCTTCCTCTTCCTCACAGCTGAAGGTCACCTATGGCGTTTCCTGTGAACCTGACCCCTGGGACAACTCCCCCCCTTCCCCCCAGATGGCCCCGCAGTGGGATTTTCTGGTGCTGGTGGGTGCACAGAAGGGTATGGGATGAGTGAAGGGGAGGGCTTTTCCAGAGGCTCTGGGGTGCAGAGGGGAGGATAGGGGGTGGGGGAACGAGGGGTGTGTTTGGGGAGACCGTCCCCATGGGGTGTGGGGCAGCGATGAAGCAGGAGTAGGGGTAAGAGGTGGGATGGCATTAGGGGCCGTTGGGGATGAGGGATGCTGCCGCTGCCCCCCCCCCCCGGCTCGGTGTTCAGCCCCGGGGCCCCACACGGGAGGGGTCGGCCCCGGCCCCTTCCCCGCAGCTGCCGGCTGTCATCTCCCGGCGAGGCTGCAACCCAATCTCTGCCGGCCCGGCGGCCCTGGGGGGGCCCCGCCGTAACCCGAGGCAGCGCCGCGCCGCGCCCCGCACCGCCGGGGGCTGCTCGGCCTAGCACAGGTGCGGCCCCCCCGGGCTGCCAGCGGCGGGGGCGGCCCCCTCCCGCCGGTGCCGGGTGGCGGAGCGGGATGCCGAGCCCTCCTCCCGCCCTTCCTCCTCCTCCTTCTTCTCCTCCTCCCGCCGGCGGCATGCGCCCGGCCTTCCTCTTCCTCCTCCTCCTCCTCGCCCTGCCCGCTCGCGGCCGGAGGGAGCGGCTGCCCGGCGGGGGGCACTCCGCGCCTTCCTCCTCCTCGTCCTCCTCTCCCTCTTCCCTGACGGCAGCGGGCCCGGGCCGGCGGCGGGGCCGGCTGTACTGCCGGGTGGGCATCGGCTTCCACCTGCAGCTGCACCCCGACGGCCGCGTGGACGGCGCGCACGCCGCCAGCCCGCTCAGTGAGTGCCGGGGCCGGGGCCCCTTTCTGCCCGCGTTTTGGAGGTCGGGCCGTGGCAGCTGGCCGCATGGGAGCAGAAAGGTTTCTCCGGGTGGGAACTCTCCCTGTCCCAAACCATCCCTCTGAACCGCGGCTCCCGGGGCTAGGGTGGGGACAAACCTGCGTGGCTTGAGAACAGGTGAGAAATTTGGGGTAAAATGGGGCTTCCCGAACCTGCGATCTGTCGGCACTGGCCCAAGCCGTGCATAAGAGCATCATCGGCACCCAGCTTGTCCCCCGCGGGCTCGGGGAACCGGCTGGGAAATAAGGAGAGGAATAAGCCAAAGCCCACAGCCGCAGCGTCATGCCGCTTGCTGGGGACACAGGAGCAGCAGAGCCGCGCAGAGGCGGTTGCTGAGGAGCGGGGCCTTTGCTGGAGAAATGCAGCCGTGAGATTTCTGCTTTATTTTTGTCACGCTGATGCAAAAAGAAATGTGATTTATTCTGAGCTTTCTGTCGTCCTAGGCGTTCTGGAAATCTTTGCTGTCTCTCAGGGGATCGTTGGAATCCGAGGAGTTTTCAGCAACAAATTTCTAGCTATGTCAAAGAAAGGAAAACTCCACGCAAGTGTGAGTATTCCCAGTGCGTACAGCACAGTACCGGTGCTGCAACAGCTGTGTCACACTCTAGTGCTTGGGGCATGTGGGTGCCTGCCCTGTGTTGGTGATGCTGCAACACGAGTGTTGGTGATATGCTGGGGCTACCCAAGCCCACAGGGAGCCATCAAGTGAGGTTCATGCACTCTCAGTGCTGCTCTGCACTGAATTCTATGGGGACATGTCTCCTGGGGATGCCCAGAGGGTGAGTGCTTTGTTGTGTCTAAGCAGGGTGGGTCTGGGAGAGCGATGATGGCTGTGGGGAGGGGAATATGAAAAATAGGCAGAGCAGGAGTGGGCAAAACAATGGCCTTACAGTATCTAAAGGGGGGCTATAAGGAGGAAGGGGATAGACTCTTCAGCAGGGTCTCTTGTGATAAGACAAGGGGAAATGGTTTCAAACTAAAAGAGGGAAGTCTTAAATTGGATGTAAGAAGTTTTTTATAATATGGGTGGTGAGGCACTGGCACAGGTTGCCCAGAAAGGTGGTGGAATCCCCATCCCTGGAGATGTTGAAGGTCAGACTGGAGGGGCTCTGGGTACCTGACGTAGCTGTTGGGGGTCCCTGCTCATTGCAGGGGAGTTGGACTGGATACTCTTTAAGGATCCCTTCCAATTCAAATCATTCTATGCTTCCATGAAAATGCAGCAAGGAACTCAGCCTCATCTGTGCGTGGCAAATCCATGTTGCGGGAGCATCCTTGGAGAGAGACATGATGCCTTTCTCTGATGAAAGCCATCAATTTGTAGAAACTTGACCCAAACGCCTGAGGATGGCCGGGCTGATAACACCAATAATGCAAAGCCTGCATCTGTTGTTCCTCCTGGCCTTGGCGGGATAAAGTTATTTCATGGCCCAATGCACAAAGCAAGCTCTGTGCCCGTCACTCACAGCCATGCTTTGATGCGGAGCCGCTGCGGTGCCATGGTGCTGCACTGTGGTACAGCCATGCCCGCAGGCCTGCTCTGCTCAGAGAGTAGCTCTGTGGGTCTACAGCTTTCCAGGAGCCTTGGTCAGCCCTAAACCCAGCAGTCAGGATGCCATGGGGCAGGGGGGTGAGCATAGGGATTGCACGTGGAGATGTAGCACTTCAGGTGCTTTAAAAAAAAAAAAAAAAATCAGGAAAGCACAAGAAAATCAGTGGAATGGTTTGTCTTCCACGCAGAGACTGAAAGATTTGATTCCAGGTGTTACACTGTGCTGGGAAAGTACATTGCAACACAATCCCAATTCTGGGGAAGGATTTTCCTGTGGAGTCCCAGTTTGTACAAGGAGGTATTAGGAATGATGGAAGCTTGCTGGATTCCAGGATGTTCCGTGTGCATCCCTCACCAGTTTTGGAGCAACAGTTTGGGAGAGCCAGCACAGTGCTATGGGCAGGGGGTGTGGGTGGGGGCAGCCCCCCAGCTCACTTCTGTCTCTGCCTGCAGGCGCGGTTCACTGCCGAGTGCCAGTTCCGTGAGCGCTTCCAGGAGAACAGCTACAACACCTACGCCTCGGCCGTGCACCGTGGGCAGCGCTCTGGCCGCCAGTGGTACGTGGCCCTCAACAAGCGGGGCAAGGCTAAGAGGGGCTGCAGCCCTCGTGCCCGCCCCCAGCACGTTTCCACGCACTTCTTGCCCCGCTTCCGGCAGCCCCCTCCATCCCAGCTGGCTTTCACCGTCGCCCGCCCTGAGAAGAAGCCACCCCCACCCCCGCCGCCGCCCAAGAAGATGGCCACATCACGGCACAGCCCCGGTCCCGGCCGCTACCGGCTGAAGTTCCGCTTTGGGTAGCGGCTCCTCAGGACACTGAAGGGCTGCTGGGTAGGGTGACGCTGGGATGGACGTGGGAAGGACGTCTGTTGGCAGAGATGGGACCCACAGTTCAGCTGCTGATGGTATTTTGCTGTGGAACCTCCACGGGACCGTGACACCTTCCCTCTCCTGTCAGGAGCTAGCTGAGCATTGAGTTGTCACAATGCCGTTGTGACTGTCCTCTTCTCTGGGCTGAGCAAACCACGGGACCTCAGCGCTCCTCACATGTCTTCCACGTGTATTTGTATATATGAGCAACAAGACGTAGGACACACTAGAAGTTCACAAAAAATCTGGACTGTCTGAGGTCATACAGCTTCTTCCAGGTTTTCCCAGATGAGTCCCTCTGAACCGTCTCTCACTGCATCCTGAGTTTGCCGTGCTAACAGAACTCTGGGCTGCTGCTGGGTGGACATCTTATGAACTCAATCTGAGATATGTGATATCTTGTGTTAATTCTTAACGTTTACAGATACTGAATTCAGATTGCAGCCTTCCATGTTGGAGATGAGGCCTGCAGAGCAAATGCAGCCCAACACAGCCGTGACATCCATGAGGTACTCTGTGCTGTCACTGGCTTTAACTTTACAGCCACATTATTTTGAGTAGAAGAGCTGCTATCAGAACTAATAGGAATAAAACAGTGTCTATATAATGAGAAGAAACCCCACACCACTGCCTCGAACATGTGAAGTGGCATAAATCTATTTATTTCTACCTAGGAGAACAACTGCTGTTCCATGTAGGATGTGACTTTGCTCAATAAGTCCCACGTGAACACAAGAGCTGCACAGAGCTTTATGTTGTATTGAACATTGACATCAACTTTGATGCTTACAGAAGCCTTCATAATCCCTTAGAGTGCTGGGAGAGAGGAAAACAGTACAGCCAGAAGACAGAGCTACAGTGTTCACACTGCTTCTGTTTTGGTGTCTTCTCAGTCTGCTTCTGGCACATGGCTGCCCCTCAGACACATGACCAAGTTGTGACTGAGCATGCTGTTAAAGCTAAGCTTACTTCCTGGGCTTACTGATGTTAAGTTTTGATTTCTAGCATTAAGATAACACAGTTCACAAAGTTCTACTGGGTGACACCATTTTGACCTATTTCACAAAATGTGCTCTCAATTTTTTCACTGCTCTGTGGTAAGTGTTAGGAAAGCATTACAAATAAATAGAGAACGGATCACGAGAAGGAGCTCTGAGTGATGGACACAGCCATTGGCTTTGGAGGCACGTCCAAGGAAAAAACAGACCAGCGTGCTGCAAAACACTGCAACTTACTGAAGGGGAAATCATCAGTAAACTTCTTTCTTTTGAGTAAAGTTCGAAGTTAATATGAGGATTAAGCAAAGTAGCACTGAAGTCATAGCAGTAACTTAAATTGTAGAATCATAGAATTGTTTGAGTTGGGAAGGACCCTTAAAGGCTGCCTGTCTCAACTTCCCTGCAATGATCAGACAACCTACAGCGACTTCAGGTGCTCAAAGCACCTCCATCTTGACCTTGAGTGTCTCCAGGGATGGGGCTTCCACCACCTCTCTGGGTGACCTGTGCCAGTGTCTCACCACCCTCCTTATAAGTGACAACATGAGGCTCCTTTGTTCAGCCCAGACAGATTTCACCAGGCTTTTTTTTTTTCTTAGGCACCCCGAGTGAGATATTACTTTCTGATCATCAGTGGTACGAGAGGTTTTTTGTTTGTTTTTAAGTATGCAAAACAAAAAACAAACCAACCAAAAAAAAAAAAAAAAAAACAAAACCAACCAGCACCCAGATTTTCCTCCACAGGGATTATTTTAAATTTTAATGGAAGGGGATGAAAACAGCCTTGTGGAGAAAGCTCCTGTTCTTATTCTGCACAGAGATATTTATCCTGACTGCTTCCCTTTTGGCTGAGGAGCTCATGGGGTAATGCCCTCTTGCTGCCTGGAGTGTGCTTTGTCTGCAGATCCCAAAGCAGCAGTCACTTTGCTGTGAAGATTCCAGAGGAAATCCATTCTACTCTTCTGTAGGTGTGTTGGCCCTGTGCTGAACCAGAATGGGGAAGAGGATCGAGCCGTGCCCAGTGCTAATGGAGCATGGGTTTGGGGCTGCTGCAGCATCAACTACTGCTGTATCCAGTGCTGTCCATTCAGCTGTTGCCACATCCCGTGCTGCTCACTGCTCCCCACACACTGCTTTGCCCAGTGAATGGCTGAAACCTCTTTATATCTGCAATGGTTGCAGAAAGCAAAGGGAAGAGGAGGAAAAAAAGCTCAAGTTTTTGGAGGTGGTACATATTATGCCCTGACACCATGTGTGGACTTGCTGAGAAAGAGTGGGGCTCTGGATGCCACCAGTGGGACTGCAGATAACACCAATGTGGAACTTTGGCAATGCCAGAAGGTAACATTTTTTTGCTTAAAGATCTCCTAATTTGAGTACAGGCTGCAATGTGTACAATAGCATTGAGACAGTCCTTGTTTTCAAGGGATGGGACATGGATGTGAGGTGCTTTCCTCTCAGAACCTCAGTCCTCCTCTTTTCCTTCTGACATCCCATTTACCTCACTTGGGCTGAATCATCCATAGAGATAACAATCCACATTTGAGCTGTCAGTATGGTTTGCTTATGTTTTCTTCATGTAAGTCAGAAATCAGAAACTTCGTATTCTTTCAAGCCAATATTATCCTTTGCTGTAGTCTGCTATGCTCTATTTCGTTCTCTGTGTGGTCAAGACTACACTTTTTCTGCAACACTTCATTATGATTCTTAAAGTTTCCCTTCTCCCATTTGATGTATCTTTCTTCTTTTCTTCAATCCAATTCTAGTGTCCTTGAATGTTCCCTGCCTGATGGATACCATATCTCCAGCATGGAGAAAGCTGAGCAGCGCATGTGGTGCCTGCGGGTCTGGAAGATGAGACCCATCCAGGATGGCTCTTTCTCAGCCCAATCAGAAGAGTATTTATGGATTTTCTTTGGGATCAATTGCACTCAGCAAGTTTGCAGGTGAATCCAGGCTGTGCAGTGCAGTTGACGTGCCTGACGGAGAGAATGCCATCCAGAGAGATATGGACAGGCTCAAGCACTGAGCCCGTGCTCAGTGAACCTCATGGGGTTCAATAAAGCTAAGTGCAAGGTATTACACCTGGGTTGTGACAACCCTCACTATCAGTACAAGCTGGAGGATGTAAAGATAGAGTACAGCCCTGCCAAAAAGGACTTGGGGGTACAGGTGGATGGCAAGCTGTTCATGAGTCAGCAATGTGTCCTCACAGCCCAGAAAGCCAACCGCATCATGGGCACGAAAGAAGCGTGGTCAGCAGGGAGAAGGAGATGATCCTGCCCCTCTGCTTTGTGCTGTTGAGACCTCACCTGGAGTGCTGTGTCTGGATGTGGAATTCTCAGTGCAGGAAAGATGTAGAACTGTTAGAGTGTGTCCAGAAGAGGGCCACAAAAATGATCTGAAGGACAGAACACCTCTCCTATGAGGACATGCTGAGGGATCTGGGGCTGTTCAGTCTGGAGAAGACTCTGGGGAGACCTGAGAGCAGCCTTTCAATATCTAAATGGGAGCTATAAGAAAGAAGAGGACAGACCCTTTAGCAGGGTCTGTTTTGTTAGGACACAGGGAAATGGTGTCAAACTAAAAAAGGCGATATTTAGATTGGATGTAAGGGAAGAGGTTTTTTACAATATGTGTGATGAGGCACTGGCACAGGCTGCCCAAAGAGATGCTGGTTGACCCATCCTTGGAGATGTTCAAGGTCAGACTGGAGGAGCTCTGAGCATCTGATGTAGCTGTAGGTGTCCCTGCTCATTGCAGAGGAGTTGAATTGATGACCTTTAAGGGCCTCTTCTGACTCAAATGATTTCACAATCTTCATAGCACACTGACTGCTGCTTTGGGGGTCTGCAGGAAAAATGCACTATTGCTACTTGGAGCGTATTTACTTATGGGGAAATTTCTTTTGAACCCACTTAAACTGTTATTTTCTTCTAAGATATTTCAAACTAGCAAAAGAAATCTCTGAGAGAATAGCCACACAGATTGGGACTGTAGGTCCTTCTGACAATGAGGTCATAGATGACTACCTGAAAATACAGACTGGATTTAATGTGTGTCCGTGTGGTGTCCTCTCCTGGGCTGCCCTGAAACAGAACATCAGATGCCCAGTCAGGAGAGAAAAGGCATATGTTGTATTTACATCTCTTTGCTTGTTCCCATGGAACACAATGTTTGATAAAGGCAATGGTGACAGTTCCCAATGCCCTCTGCCTCTTGTGTGTGAGATAGAAAATGCTTTTTGACTTTTCCTAGAGTGCTTCCCATAAAGCAATGGGCACTATATCAGACTCCTTCTGTCCTGTGGGAGGGGTTGCTGGTTGTTTTCTTCACTCCAAATACCAGTCAGGAACGTGTAAGGAGGAACAGGGCAGTTGTGCTACTTAGAAGTTGGAATTGATAATCCTCATGGGTCCCTTCCAACAGTAGATATTCTTCAGTTCTGAAATGGTAGATGTGTTTGAGATACTAAAATATTTCTATCCAAGAACAAAGTGATATGCTTCAATAGGTGGGTCACTTTTGACGCTAAAAGCATGTTTTCTAAGGACTCAGACTTCTGGGATTAGTGTTCCCAGGACATGGAACAGGATGGAAGAGGGGTGGTGTATGAGAAAGGAAAATCCCTGCTCTGAGGACTGAGTTCATTGAGACACACAGTGTACAGTTCCTGTCTTGATGGCAGCAGTATGTCAGCGAGCTGTGGGTCTGTGTTGACATTTCCCTGAAATCAGGGAGGCAGGCTGCTGTGGAACCATCCTAAGGTATAGTAGCTGAGACAAATCACATCACGGTTGGTGAGAACTGGCACTTGTGAAGAATCTGAAATGTCTCAGAATGATGGTCTCACTGGATGTAGTTACACAGTGTCCTCTCTTTTATGTAGACCATTTTAGTTCCATTCCCAGAAACCCTTGAGGAGTGAGTGGATGTAGTCTCTAAAATTCTCTGACCAGGGAAGCTCATGCAGTGCGTGTGCTGGTTTTTACTATCTCCCACTTGTTAGGATGTGGATAGCTACAGCGTGGGTTTTCCAAGAAAATTCAAATTGCATAGAGAATTCACTACTAAGCAATACAGCCTCGTCGTATCTTCTGCCTTGTTCCCCCTCTATTTTCTCCTCCATTCTGTTTCTTCAGCCTCTCAGCCTGCAAACTTTTAACACATGTGGCTACTTGCTTTTCTAGTTTCCACATCTGGTTACTTCCTAAAGGGTGGGGGGGGAATGAAACAAAACATGAAGAGAACATTCACCTTCCCCAACAAAATTCTGTTTTTGGTGCTTTGCTACAAGACATTATATACCACTATAAGAATGCATATTCCACAATGCCCTCTTTATTTTAAAGGTTCCTTTCTCTATGGTCACAAACTTTTACTGTCACACCTCCTAGTGCTGCAACTGCATTGCTGAACAGAGGTAGAAAATTAGTGTTTCTTGGAAATGAAGTAGATATAGGCACAGATTGATAAGCTCTAACAATAGCAACAAATCAACAAGGACAAGGTCAGCAGATGGTTTAGGGCAGTAGTCAAGGGAAGCAGAAAGAGAAAGTCATTCTCAGGATGCTCCTCTCTTCTTGTGGTTTTTTGCTTAAAGGTAATGGTCAGGGCTTGCTCAAGAGCTACAGCGCTATGTCTTGGCCACAGCAGGAAAAGAATTTTTATTGCAGCTATGTGTTATGATGTACTGCAAAGCGGTCCTGATCAGAAGGGGCAATGTTTTTCCTCAGGTGTTTTAACTGGTAGTACCATTTTCCTCTGAATCTTTACCTCTGCTTTCCAATAGCCTCCTGCTTACCTAAGTGGCTACATGAGCTGAGGCACGTGCTTACGGGAACTGGTAGGACTTCTGTTAGAAGTGGTAAAAAGAAATCACACAAATATTGCAGAAAAATGGATTTGGGTTGGCTGGAGGCTGTGGATAGCATTTGTCTTCTGGGCTGTTGTGAAGCAGTCATACTCTTATTGTCTTTAACATCTCATCTGAAGTTCTAGAGAAAATGAATTGTAAAAGATCTGTTCCTGAAATGAAGATGGTTGAGCACCAGTCTTTTTTTTTTTCTTTTTTTTTTTGGTGTGTGTGTGTGTGTATGTATTCTTTGTCACTGGAGATTTTTTTTTTTTCAAGTATTTTTTATTAGTCTATTTCTAGTTGCATGCAAATTTCTCAGCAGTTCTTTCTGTTGTCTAGAATGACAGCAATGGGAAAAATCTCGTTACTCAAAAGCTTCCTTTAACTTCTCTGACATTGCTGTTAGAGGAGAGCTGTGGTGTTTTAGCGAGGAGCTGTTTTAGCCTAAATTATGTCATAAAAGTAGCTGGGAGATGTTCAGGATAGCAGTGTTACATCTCCGTTTCAGGGTTTTGGTGCCTTACTCGGTATGACCACCAGGGGCCTCCCTCCACCTAAGATTTGCAGCACTGGGTCGCTAGTAACGGTGCAGCTGACAAGGTGCGAGAACAACCAACATGCAGACGACTGGAAAAGCTTCTGGTTTGAGAGATAATTTAAAAAATCCACATTTATCATAGGAAGCAGAAAATAAAGCGGGAGGGGGAACTTGCTTCATCTCTGCAGACTTCAGGCTTGAGACAGTTGCAAAGCAGTTCACTTCTAAATCTGTGCTGAGTGTTTTATGGAGCAGAGTGAGATTAACATGTCCCTTACGTTCTTGATGCCTCTGTGCTGCTCCTTCACCTGGAGGGAAAACAATTCTAATTTTTTTTTTTCCTGCATGGATTCTATAGCTGGTTTTTGTCTGTTTCTGTACTTAATCATAGAACCATACATTTGTTTGAGTTGGAAGGAATCCTTAAAGGCCCCCCAGTCCAAATCCCCCACAGTGAGTGGGGACACCTACAGCTATATCAGATGCTCAGAGCCATTCCAGCTTGACCTTGAGTTCTCCAGGGATGGAGCTTCCAGCACCTCTCAGGGCAATCTGTGCCCGTGCCTCACCACCCTTAATGTAAAGAACTTCCTTATATCCAATCTATATTTCCCCTCTTTTAGTTTGAAACACCTTCCCCTTGTCCTGTCAGAACAGACCCCACCGAAGAGTCTGTTGCCTTCTTTCCTGTACCCTCCCTTTTAGACACAATGGTAGCATCATTCTTTTCTTGTAGTTCAGTGACTGGCAATAAAGAAAATGCCAAATACTAAAGTAATCATGTGTGTATAACATTCAGTATGACATAAAACAAAATCATTGGTTAGGAGCTTCCATGCATGTGCGTACGTTCTAAAGGCTTTTCTTGCATACAGAAAGACAAAAGATGATCTTCTTAGCCTTCATAATCGGAGTTTTCTCTCATTCTTGCGCTAGAGCAACTTTGGACCCAATGGGTCATGGACTCTTCTGCAACTGCTGACAAGAGTCTCAGATATTAAATGCAAACCTATTTCTTGAAGTTTCTTGTTGAAATTAACCATGGAACTTCCTCTAAGGCTTTGCAGAGCCCAGGCCTTGCAAATGCAATAGAGCTACTCCATCTTTTGTCCCCTGTTAAGTCCCCTCAGAGCCATTACTGAGCTCCAATAGCTATTTTTTCTGTGATCTTATGGAAGAGGTATGGTTAATTATATTTCACTTTGACGTGCCTCTGTGCTCTCAGTGCTTGCTGGGACCAGAAGGTGGACAGCTTTCATCGTGTAGCTGTCCTTCTGCTTTCTGGCTCAGCCAAACTGAGTAAGAACTGGAGAACACGCAGTGAAATCCATGGCAGGCGTATCTCAGAGCTTTTCTCTTCTGCCCCTTTTTAATAAGCCCATAATGTGGAGATAACATTTAGACTGACAATGGTATTGGAACAATTTCTGGGAGCTCATTTTTTTGAAGCTTGCATGTGTCAATATTTCAGGATTGGATAAACAGAGCAAACTGGAAAAGCCTTATGAATGTTTCATGGTGGCCCTTTTGGCCCAGGAAAACAGATTTTTTTTTTTTTTTTTTTTTGACATCTTTCTACTCTCTCCACAATTCTTCCCCTCCTCCTCAACTCCCTCCTTTTGAGTTTTTTAATTTAGTTCCTTCTTGGGAAGGGGATGACGGCCTGTTCCTGACTCTAAACCTAATAGCAGGATGGGGACCAGGTCTTTCTCTTCTTCAATTTCTTATTACTTGGTCTACTGTGATAACAGCAACATCCTTTTCTTAACTGTTTAGTATGAAGCAGCACTTTCTCAGACTAATGAAGGAAGGAGACAAATGTCAATGCTTTATTGATGGTCCTTGGTTTTGTTTACTTAGCCCTGGATTGAGAGGGACAGGGCAGATCTCAATGAGCTTTTTGGGCATTCCAACACAAGTAGACATTTAAATTAGCTCCAGTCATTCTTTCTGGGCTTTCACCAAACTTGTAATGTCTACAAACTCAAATGAAAAATAAATAAAAGTCAATTGAGACTGTAAAGACCAGTTCAGTGACAAGCCTCTTTCTACTTCCCCTTGTGTGCCTAATGCCAGTCAGTGTGCCAAGTGGATGCCTTTGGCACACAACTTTGAAATCGTTTCCTTTCTTGGGAGTGGGACTAAGAGACATTAAAAAGGCTATGATACATATTTCTGAAAAAGGAAAGTAGCTGAACGTATATCTGATACATATTTTTACTGTTATAGATTAATACCTGAGGGCTGTTTGGTTCACAGTGCGTGAGAGCTGTTCCCCCCAAGTTGCACAGTTTCTGGTAGTCCCAAGTGTTCCATCCTCGATGCCCTTAACACAATATTAAATGCTTTGTGAAGAGGCCCAGGTGTGTTTGGGTAGCTTTCTATTCCAGGCAGTGAATTTGTTACACTAACAGAAATGTTTTTTCACCTGGCGTTATGTTGCAATAATCAGTGTTCTTTGTTTAAGAATAAATTGAGCCTCTTTTTTTTTTTTTTTTCTTTATAAATTGTGGATAGTTTGGGGAAAAGTTTTGGAATAAATAAATGAAATGTGTTTAAGTAGGTGCTGGAAAATATTTCCTTTTCATAGGGGAAGTTTATTATTTTATGAGTAATCTTCAGGCAAAGGAAACCGGAGTCCAGGAAATGAATTTGCCAGTGGATTCCTGCAGTTCATAGCCTGCTGCTTCAGATTTCTTTCAGGCAAGATAGATAGTAGAACAAGCACGAACTCTGGTTAAGATGAGGTAAATATGTAGAAAAGAGAAATAATTCACATTGAGTTTGGTATCTGTTTCCTTTCAGGCATAACTTTGCCTAAGGTAGGGATGCTCAAATGTCTGCATCTTCTTCCAGCTTCGTCCCACTGAGTGTCACATGAATGTGTGTGTATCTTCAAAGAGATGAAATTCAGCCCCTCTGTATCGACTGAAAAACAAAGAAAATCTCCCCCTCTGACATATATCAAGGGTTGCAATCTTTTGCAGAACCATAATGCAGAGCTAAAATATTTCTCTGCAGCAAAGTAAGAGGAGAAACACAGACCCATGCTGAGGACTGGACTGAATTTTCTTCCTGGCCACCTCCAACACAGCAAATGGCGAGTTGTGAAAAAGGTACCAAATCCCCACAAAATTCACTTGCTAACTTCTAAAGGACATGTGCTAATACTGTCTGCGTGTCCAAGGTTCAGCTGTGGTTAAGCCCCTTTTTAAGCAAACACCATGTTTGGCACTAGCATGTGAATTCTTACCTTTAAGCTAGGAATTGACCTTCAACTGAGAAAATAAAGTACTAGGATGAGCTATTAAAAACTTCAACTGAATTTTGCCTCATCATGTTGCTTTCAATTTTCTTGTCACTATTGTTGTCCTTTTTTTTCCTTCCCTTTTAATCCAGGTGAGAATTACGTTTCAAAAATAATTTCTGTATGGTGATGAGTCAGGTATATGAAAATCCCAAACAGCTTTCCCAATGAATAGATGAAGTACTTAAAGGAGTTAAGCCTTTGAGATTTAGGATAGAAATTTTTATTCTGTGTAATATATATATATATATGTATATGTATGTATGTATGTATATATTTGGAACTGCATCACAAAAGATGAGGTTTTTCCCTTGTTATTTCAACTGCATCCATAATGATTGTTTTAATAATGGGATCTGCATGCTAAAATTGTACTTTCTGAAAGATTATGATTCACTTTGAAACTGGAAACTAATGGGCCAGGAATGCCAGAATTACATCCGGATAATACATTTGTCAATTGCTGAGTTGAACATTCTTCAGATTTTTAAGGATGGAGTACTTCTTCATAACAGCTCACAAGTTCTTTGCTCTAAATTGGCTTTGAAATATCAATTCCAAAGTTGCATGAAAACAGTTAAACAAATAGGACTGATTTGGAAGTTGTTGCAACAGTTCCTACTGTACCATAATCTGGAGGTCTCACTTCCAAATGAGAATCATCTTCTTGAGGCTCATCATTTCTTCTCTGTAAGTAGGGTTGTAATTTTTCCTCCATAGGCATCTGTTAATATTTTTCTTCACCAGCTGTCCTTTGGCTTATTACTGTCCACTTGCAAAACCTCAGTATTTCATTTTATAGCTTTTTAAGGTGTCTGCTCATCCTTAGACTGAACGATTTCCCATCATCTTCAAGTTTTTCTTCTGATTGCTCTTTCTGTTTTCCCCAGACTTAACAGCACACCTCCAGCCAGCACTCTGCTGGTGTTCCTTTGTCTAAAAGATAGAAAATGAAATATAGAAGTTGTCAACTTTTGTTATCTATATCCCAGAAATGGCCTTTTTCTCTTACTCTACCACTAATTTGTTTCCTTATAAAGCCTTCAACGATTGGTTTTGAGAAATCCAAGACCTTGTCCACCAGATCATCTTTGTGTGTGTACACAGACCACTTAAGAGCTCTCTTAAGGTTTGTATGGCAGGATTCCCCTTACAGAAGTTGCATTGATTCTTTTCATATAGATTAGAAAAGAAAGAATTTGTGGCCAAGCAAATGAGTATGTTCTAGCTTTTCTCTGTGCTGTGGCACTTGGCTGTAAATGCTTGCCATTAGTCAACTTCATTGCTGTGTCCTCCAGTGCTGGTTTTAAGAGTAAGATTTCTAAAAGCACTTTGTGTGCTTCTCTTTGGCTTAGGTAGATTTTCAAAACTCAGGAAAGTATGTGTTAACTTGAAATTGCTTGTGCTTCTCAGCCTGTAGGAGACCTCTCTTTAAATTCTGTTTTTCCTTTTTTATTCCCAGGGAGAGCAGCTTATTATTAGTTGCCTTTGATCACTCGTTATGGAACAGGAGCAGCTGTCTTCAGGCTTTTTGCCAAGCATCTTACTAGAGGCAACTTTTCTGATAGCACTCATGGGACTCATCTGTTAAATAATCACCTAATGAGACGAAGAGAAGAGAATTTTTAATACAAATGATGTAGGTCTACTGTTTCCATTTTTAGTTCCTACTTTTCAGTGCATTGTAGCATATGAACCGAGATGCCTTTGTACCTTCCTGCCTCTGGTCTGTAAGTTCACAGGCCCAGTGAGTTCTGTATCTCCTTTAGTCACAGTGCCAGTGGCTGGCATCTAAGGACTGCTAAGATGCTGTCAGAGTGCTGGGTACTTCCATGGGGAATATGTTTGATTTCATAAAATAAGTTGAACTGCTTTTGGCTGTATCTTAGATAACAGTGCTCCCAGATCTGGAATTTCTGAATATGTTGCGAGCTTCCTAATGTCCAGTGTGAAAAATATGCTGGAAACAACTGATAAAAGTTACTCAACAAACAGTATCAAGCCCAATCCCTATGCTCTCCAGAGTTGAAGAGCAGTCAGTAATGAAGTAACCGTCATTAACACTGCTTCTATCCTGCCTTCATGAAGAATTGCAGATACTGCATTTTTGTAGAAATGCTTTAAGGGAAGCTCAGAGAACTGCTGATTAGTGAGTGTTTGGGTTGGAATGCATATAACTGATCACAGAATAAAAACCAAAACACCTGGAAGATCATGATGAGATGGTTTTGGCAATGGAAAAAATGGGTTTGATTCATCTCTTGCTGCTCTTTAAATGCACTGCTAGGAGGGAAAGGTAAGAAGTGGTCTGACAAAAAATACTTAAGCTTTCCAAATGTCTTCAGCAGTAGTTGTCCACTGGCTTAGTTAATAAGTAACTATCTTGGTATGCATCAAAATGTCTTATAAATTTCGAGGTGTAAGAGAGCCTTTCATCTTGGCAGAAGACAAACAGCATGGTCACTCAGTCCTCTGTCCCCACATCCATGTAGAAGCACATGGCTGTGACTGTGCCTCCTTGTTCATATGCTTTGTAGGGAGCCTTCCTTGGCTCAGGAACTGTTGCCCAAGCAGATTGTTCTGATTGAACAACCGTTTTATTTTTGCCTTTATCACTGCAGTTATTGAAAGGAAAACTCTTTCAGAGTTATCCACCTGTTGTAGGTTTAGGAAAAAGATCATATTTACTAGTTACATGTTAATGGAGGAAGGACAATGTGAGACACAAGGACTACTTGGCCTTTGCAGCTGAAGAGGACAAGCTTCTTGTACAATTTGGCTGCTCTGTATTGAATTCTAGTCTCAGAAACATCACATTACAACATGTGAAGAGTTTGTAAACTGCTCCAGCTTCCTTTCCTCCCTTCACAAAGAGTGGAAAAAAAACATCCTATAATTATGTGATCCATTTAAGAAGAGCACTCCTGATACCCAGCTGGAGTCCACTTAGTCACTCTAACCAGCAGTTACAGCCTGTGCTGTAACATCACTTCCCAGGCTGTTGGTGCTTAATTGCTAACACCCTGTTACAAACAGCCCAGGAATAAAGGAAATATTTTTAAGCCATCTAATGTGTAACATGGCAACATGTGATTAAAATTCAATGCATTATCTCTCTTGGTATTTTATTACTGCAGGTGCACAGCAGTGGCTGATCGAGCAGCACTGTGGGCTACACTGCAATTAATTGGAGCTATGCTATTCATACACCTGTGCTTACAAAAGATTCTGAGTGTAAATAGAGGGTGCCAAGGAAAAGAACGAAGGAATTGACTCAGTGCTGACGTAGCTGTAAATAAATCACTTTCTTAGGGAAATAGCACAGAAGGGTACAAACACTTCTTAAGCCAACCTGACTGTCATCCTAGGTCTGCAGATGTTGGAGATGCTTGAAGCATGGTTATAGATAGATCTCAGCATCAGAGAGTGACTCAGCTCTTCCTCGTTTTAATAAGTAGGTTTAGTGAATGAGTTCACAGGCTGCCCAGCGAGGTGGTAGAGTCACCGTCCCTGAGGGCATTCAAGAACCATGGAGATGTGGCAGTGAGGGACTTGGGCAGTGGGCATGGTGGAAATGTGTTGGGATTGAACTTGATGATCTTAGTGATCTTTTCTAATTTTCATGATTCTGTCATTCTATTATCTGCAGTTCTTGGAACAGCTTGTTCATCTTCGTGGCTCAAATGTGCTGATGTGGTGTTCCCATACTTAGGGGAAAGCATAGCAGATTTGGGAAGGGGATGTGAACAACTTGTTGGAAAAGGATGCCTGCAGGAAACACTGTGAGACATTGCTGGCTAATGTGTGAAGGATGAAAGCATTGCGAGTGGCCTTGTGGATCTTTGCCCTTTGTTTAGAGCTTCAGACCTTCAGTGTGTTTTCTTACCTGATTTTGTGTACCTTTTGCAGCATTTTACCTGTGTGGTTTTTCTACTTAGAAGGAAATCACAGAGGGTATATCACATTAAAGGTTGGAGTGATTTTAACAAAAATTGGAGAGTTGTCTAATGGGGGAATCGTATCCGTATGTTGTCAGTGCAAAAGCATGAAGGTGTGGGGTTATTATTTGCAAATAGATTAAAGGATATTTGATTTTGACTGGATCCTTTATCATTGTTAAAATTAATTAAAATACTTCTGGAGAAAAAAAAAATAGATCTTTTAAGATTTTTTTTTCTTTCTGATTTTCTCTCTGAAACCTGTCCTGGAAGTGATCTCATTGCTTTAATATCCTTCTCATTACATCATGGAACGCAGACTTGCTTGTTTCATTTTCCAAAGAAGCCAGCACATCCAAATAATTTGAATTACAGAAACATTTCAGACAGTTGTTCCTTGTTCGGTTTGTGTTTATTTGTAAAAGAAAAAAAAAAAAGAAAAGAAAAAAAACCAACAACAAATCCCACAAGACCACAAGCCTTTTATCTATGAGCTTTATCATTTTTGTTTTTTATTTGAGCCACATCATTAAATAATGTTATAAAGCCTCTAAGAAATAGTGTTAAATAGATTTTACTCTTCTTTATTGAGATCTTCAGGTCCTTTTTTTTTGTTTGTTGCTGTACTGATATTGCGCCAGAAGTACAAGCTGACAACTATCTGTGCATCTGTGTTTTATTCCTAGGCACAACCATGCTCTGCTTGGACAGACTTTGCACCCAAAGCCAGGAAGCTGCTTTGAAGCTGCGCTTTATTTTATAGGTATAGTGAGTGATATTCTGAATTCATGCCAAAATCTTGATGTGTTGTGATTTGATAGCACTGTGATAGGGAAATAGCAGTAGGTGCAAAGTCCTGGAAAGAGTTGTAGAAAGTGGAATGTAAGAGATGAATAGGAATAAGAATATGTACCAAAGTGAACTGTGATGGGCATCAATGCAGGAATAAATACTTTTTACTGAAACTTTTATATCTAGCATTTGGAAAGTCTTAGCTGTGTCTTCAGTGGATTTCCTTTTCTTGGCCTTTGCTTTTCTATGATAATGTAAATATTTTAAGATAAAGCAGTAAATGACGCTCTTTCCCAGTTTGGTTGTGTGGTGGATTTTGATATGCTCATGTATTTGTTTGTCCTTTACGAGCTTTATTTTATTTTATTTTTTGTTTATTTTTCAAATGACTTTTCCTATCGGTGTCAATGGCAGGAGCCAATTCTTCACAAGGATTCCTCTCTAGGATTTGTAAAAATTTTGAGTTTTCTAAATGTATATAAAGCTGAATCACCAGAATTGCTACATTCTCCACTAAAAAATCTTTCCCCTGAGGAACTTCAGTACATTTATTTACTTCAATCATGTTGCCAGATGAATCTCATTTTAAAAGCAAACACTTGCAGTAGATTTCTGCCAAGTTTTTTACACATCTCTTTCAGCGCGGTAACTCAGGGGTTTGTGGCTTCAGATAAAATTTGTAGACCTGGCTGTGTCCTTGTGCTGCAGATAACTTGTTCTCAGGTAGATCTGTAGAGGTGAGTGCCTAGGAAAGCTTGAGGGGATACTGAGAAATGTTAATACTTCCTAAACCTTTTTTTGGTCCAAAAAGGACCTGCATGTATTTCTAAGATCGTGATGACAAGTTTTTGTCATCTCTTCCTACTTTTTTCCTAACTCACAGATTCTAAACTTCACATCCTGACAGACTACTAATGGATTTGGTTTGAATTACTTTTCAGGGTATGTCTTCTCAGTGTTTTCCATTGTTTTTCTCCTTTGAGGATGTTGGCTCATTCTGTTTAATAGAAAGTATCTCTTTTGTAATTTAAAGGTTCTAATTTAAGTAAGCAAATATAAAGAAGAATTTAATTTATAAGCAGGGTTGAAAAGAGCTAGCAGATATTATCTTGAAATAACTTTCTTTGAATTTGAACACTGAAAACACCGCTTGGGTACTTGCTTGGTACTCGCAATTTGGTTGAAGGTTGAATGGGAACAGCAATATCAAACTCTCCCATCTCCTCTCCTGAAAAGATAGAAGGAAAGAAACAGATTTTTATTTTCCTAAATGAAATCAAATATTGCCTCTGAACTAAGGCAAAATCTTTGATCCGTAGGGGATGCTTGTAAGCTGAAGTGCAGGAAGGGCATCATCTCACAGGGGTATCTCACTTGTATGCTGGGGTTTGCTTTGGAAACTTCATCATTTCCACGTAGTTATTAAAACGTAGGGCAGTTCTCTTTTTAAGTCAGTTCTTCTACCAGAAGAGCTTTGTACTCAGACTTGGAATGAAAGATTGGCTTCAAATCTGATATCCCACCAGACTAGAGGGCTGTCATTTTATTTCCCGAATATGTTCTATTTGCAACTTGAAATGGAAAAAGGCTTTGTTTTTTCTTAATATCTGAGTTGTTCTCATGTCAATAGACACAATAATTGTTTGCTCAGTCCAAAAAGATTAATGGAGATCTTCCATGTCAGAGTTTGAAACACTTAAAATTAAAACCAACAGGCCTGAGGGCCCTTCTACAGAACCTAGCTCCTTCTTATCTGCCCTCAAGAATAGTTTCCATGTCTCTACATTGAGGCTGTAGAGCTATAAAAATGAGATACAGAAATGTACTGTCAGAATCAAGAAAGTGGTAGTGGTAAAGACAAAGGTTTGTTGAAATAATTAATATGTGATGCCAAGAACTTTTTGTTATTTGCCTTTAGTTAGGAGAAAACCATGCAAAATTGACTTGAACTTATTCAGGGTAGCTGAATAACTGGAGTACAAGTATGCGTGGTGATTTCAAAGAAATAAAGCAATATTGCTTGACAAACTGTGTTCATGGAATGAATAGCAGGTTCTGCATAGTTTCTTTCATCTGTCTTCCTAAAGTTTAGTTGTACTCACCCAAGATAGGTTTTGGTCTTTCATGTTTTCAGAATCATGATATAGACTGAATTCTGACATTGTGTTACCCAACCTTTCTTGATCAACCCTTGAACAATAGGAAGCTGGAGGTTTTACAAACATGGACTTCAGTGAGCTAAATATTAAATGGTTTCCATGTTGGAACTGGCCACTTTACACTCTAATTAATGCATTTGGTTTGTTAGTCTTTTCCAGCTTCAAATTCTGACCACACTCAAGTCTTAGCCCCATATAGAAGACTTGATGAGAGATTTGCTCTCATTTACTGAGGTGTGAATCACTGTGCTGAAGCCTTGTACTGTGAAGAAGAGTTTGTATTGCTTATGCCAAATGCCTGTAAAGATCTGAGAGTGTATGGCTCAAAGAGAGAAACAATATAATTAATCAAAACAAAGGAAAATTGATGATCACTGTAGATTTTTAGCTTTTGGTTTTGTTTTGGTTTCTTTCCTTCATAAAACTGCAGTTTCATGGGAAAAAATGTACTTTGTTTATTGCTATTTCAGTGACATTTTCACAAGATAAAAAAGAAAAAATTGAGAAGTACTGTTGCATTTCTTGTTGAGTTGACAGCCTCCCCTCCTGTGGGGAGGAGTTGTTCTTTGAAAGAAATAAGTGCACACTGTGTTATCATGGTCCAAACGTGTTTTTGTGTCAGCTGGCATTTTGCACTTGGAAAGCTGCAAATGTGATAGATTCAGTAAAGTTCATCTTCTTCTAGCATAGAGTCAAAGGTTCATCTTGAGGCATTTGAAACAGAGTGCTGCTTCTGAGCTGTAGCTGTTTTTCCATTCCCGTGGAATTTGTTGACATTCTAATGCATGCGTGTTATTCAGACAGAAAATGTTAGACAACTTCCTTTTTCTGGGGCTGCAAGATGTCAAAGATAGAGGATTAAAAATTATCTGGGGAGGAGTCTTCCATATGAACAGCGGAACAGCTTTCTTGTTCAGTATATATATTTTGAAAGGATGTGTGGGTGTTTGAAAACCAGAAGTTTAGGCACGCTGGCAATATTGGGGAAGAATGAAAGGCCTGCACTCAGAACACTGGGAGGGGAAACAAAAAAAAAAAAAACAGAACCCAGAACCAACAAATATCCCTACCTATAACCATGAGCTGGAGGTCTGCCAGTTCTGTATGCACAGAAAGAAAATTTACTCATTTTACTTTTTCAGATATAGTCAGAAGAAATTGAAAAAGCACAAAATGCATGTGAAATACTGATAGAATAATGCTTTTAGATAACTTTTAATAGAAAACCTTAGTTTGGCTTCAGAGAAAAATTCTTGCTTGTGTGATGTGGTTATATGAAGGGGAACTCCTCATGAAACGTGTCTGGAACATTCACCCAAGGGTGCTAAAAGAATGAAAGGATTCTTTTGCCCTCAGGCACACACAGCATGGAAGGCAGCCACCTGGGTGTTCACAAATTACATTCCTGGATTATCTTCTATCTCAGGAAAGGAAGTGTTTGGTCTGAACAGTGCATTGCAGCACATCATCCCCAAGTTTTGCTGCGGATGTAATTGTGTGAGGCAGCAGCATTCTGTAATGCTTCTCAGATGGGTTTTAATTGTTTTGTTTGAAGCTCTGGTAACTCATACTCTGAGCTGAACAACAGAGAGACACCAAGCAGCTTTTGTTTGCTCAACCATTACTTTTGCCACCTTGTTCTTTTCTCTGCACTCTGTTCTCACCCACCTCCTCTGCTTGGTGATATTTTTCCTGGCTTATGTTGGGAATTAGAAACAGCTCTCATTGACAGAAATAAAATCTGCTCAGTGTAGCACAGGTACATTGGATTCCTTTTGGGCTAGAACTAGTCCATAAGGGTTTTATTGGCACAAGATAGTGTTGACAGTGTGTAAGGTTAATGAAAATATGCATCCAAACCTCCCAAAGGGGTGAAGTGGTCCTGCTAAGGTGAGGACCAGGAACAGCCGAGTGATGTAGTGAGAAATGAAAGCAGGCAAGAGAGAAACAAAGGGTGAATGCAGGCATCAGTGGGTGTAAGGTAGTAAGTCAGTGGGTTATCCAGGGGTCTTGGCAGTGTTTTAGAAGATTGGTTATAGCATGCAGCACAGTGAGGACACTGGGTCGTCTTAAAGGTCTATTCCAACCTTAACGATCCCATGATTGTTGTGCAGCACTCACTTTCTGACGTGTGCTTTTTGAAAGAAAGTAATACAGAGGATATCGTTGTGCTGTGCCTGCTGATTGTCACCCAAAATCCTTGGGTGATCATGTCAAATGCATGACTGTTTTGGTCACACCGTAGTGTTCAGCTCTTCTATTTTGCTTCTCAACTTGAGGGAGCTGTTTAATAACATCTCCTAGCTTATCTCGAGGATGTAGCTTTCCCAACCCCACTGTATTTCACACTGTGCACATAACTACCTGGTGATGCAAAGGGCTGCATTACAGCCACACAAACTCCCCATTTCAGAAGACAAAGCCTTTCCTCCAGAAATTTCACAGTACTCTGGAGACCAAAAGATATTTGCACATTCTTTAAGCTTTTTCTGTTCCATTTATTTGGAGACAAAGATGAAATATTTGGATTCCAAGAGGTTTGCACTTGTGCTTTATGACCAGGTGTCTTGGGTTTGACTTCTGGTGGTGGCTAATCTTCAGAGCTGGGCAGATCCCATGGATACTGTGTGTAAATCCAGCTGTTGGCATGGTGGTGTGATCCCTTAATGGCCTCACTTCATCAGAAATTGCGCTCTGTCTTTCATAGAAACTTAAAGGCAATGTAAAAATATTAAATTCTCATTCCCACTCAAACATTTTATTCATTTAGCTTCCAAGTGCTCAGTTAACACCTAAAGGTGAAAAGGGACTTTTAAAAAGTGAAAAATAACACCCCATAAAATGACACTTTTCCTTTTTAACTTTCTCCCAGTCTTTTACTAGGAGGAAATAATTAAGTAAAAAGAGAAGAAATTAGAAAGGAGAAATGGGCATTTTGCCACTCTTTCTGTTTAGAAAAAGAGTCAGATTGAACACATATTGAGAAGGCTTTTCCTTTTTGCCTGAAACATTGTACCAGAATTACCAACAACATAAAATCCTTTTTAATGCTGAACTATCTTATTTTCATGTGCATCTCCTGCCTGTAAACTTCTTGTTTGGTTATTACATTTAGTGATTATTATTCTGAGTGATGCATTAAGCCTGGGAACATAGAATCTCCTTCTCAGTAAGTGCAGAGATTCTTTTCGGCACTGCAATATGTCTTTGGATGTTTGAGGCCTCAGCTTCATGGAAGGAAATTTATGTCTTTCCAACGGGAAAGTATCAGTGTGCCTGTCACAAATACAGCTAAATGCTTCGCATTAAAATAACTGGTGTTGCTGTGGGGGTGGTGCAGGAGAGATGCAGCAATGAGGAATGGTGTTTGCTCTGGTGATTTGCTGTAAGTTTTCACTGCCATGAACACTGAATGTCTGACATGCAGTTTTTCAGATATCACTGTTTTTGCTGTCTTTTTGTATTGGCAGCAGAACAGTTCCATGAGAGAAGTGTTTTTGGATCCCCGCTGCTGCGGCTTTTGCAGGTTTTTGCTGGTTCCCATTTTCTGCTCCTGGTCCTTTGTAGCTGTGGGGCCCTGTAGAGAGACCACCTTCAAGCACACACTGCTTGGAAGTGACACAGCTCCATACACAGGGTGACTGCATTCTGCTGCAGCAGTGCTGCAAGGGCTCTATACTTACATATCAGTGCTGTGCGTGCCCCTGAGCTCTGACTGGTCTGATCCCTTCAGGCAGTGCACTGAGGGAGGTGGTGTTTCCTAGCACATGACCTGTGTATAGGATCTGTGCTCTGGAATTTTCTTCTGTGCTTCTGCTCAGAGCGTTGCTGTGGGAAAGATGCAGATGTTGATATTCTGAGGACATCCCAAGTGCCAAAGCTCTGTTGTGTTCAGTGCTTCCTCCTCTACAAACTGATGGACACTGGCTCCTTGCTGCCTTTCTGCA
The DNA here is from genome assembly GCA_037305975.1 of Chrysolophus pictus. NCBI lineage: Eukaryota > Metazoa > Chordata > Aves > Galliformes > Phasianidae > Chrysolophus > Chrysolophus pictus. The sequence goes on along the minus strand of CM074579.1, from coordinate 46,012,001 downwards.
TGCCTGCAATCTGAACATTGCATTGCTGATAACAACGGGTTCCTTCTGTGCTTGGTGGGTGCACATCAGCCCGTGACACTCAGCAGTTCATGCTGGTGACTCTAGCTGGTGTCATACAGCAGCACCGCAGTCTTTTCCTGAGGTCTGATTGGGAGTTTGCACTTTGTATGGGTGCTCTGTGAGGCTGCCATTGTCATTGGAGCCCCATAGATATGAATAGGGCACATGGCAGATGAGTGCAAACTTCATTTGTAGGTGAGCGGCATCAGTATGCCTCAGAGCCTTGCATCTTGCTGAAAGGAGTCTGGAAAGAATCTTTGCTGATGTGGAAATTAAGAATATTTTTTGTAATGAGGATAACTGACTTCTTAGTGTCCAGGTGGTTGCCTTCCATAACTTAAATTGCACCTGACAGTATCACTGATGGTGGGAGCTGTTAGTGAAATACTTGCTTGTTATGCTCAGGCAATATTTCTCCTGATCCATGGCCCATTCCAAGGAGGACCATTTCTTCTCTGAGTTCCAGATCAGAATTCTGCCTGTGGGTGCTACATTTCAACCTTATGATGGCATTGGTTTGAGATGAGGCAGTGTCAAGGAGACATCACCACAAACATTTGCAGTCTGTGGTGTCTGTGTTGGTCCTCATTGTGCTGTTGGAGGTTGTGGTGATCTGGTGTTGGATCTACTCCTTTTAACCCACAGCTACACAAAAGGGTGAAACAAACTGTGTACTGGAAGCGGCAGCTTTAATTTTTCATTTCCTCCTGAATATTTAGAGTGCTGCATCTCTGATTTACTGATATTAGCATCTGCAGCAGTACTTCCCTAAAGAATGTCATTAATACTATTCCACATAGAATTAAACGTTCCTTCAATTATTTATGAGCTGATGAACTGCATTCTGAACCAGTCCTCACACTACAGGGTCAGGGTTCACCCCTTGCATTGCATTGGCGACTCCAATTGAGATGCGGAGTCTTTGTAGTCATATACTTTGAGCTGTACAGACATCTGATAAATTACATAGTCGGAAATCTCTATGGCCTGAACTCAATGCATTAACAGATAGGGGTTTGCAGCATAAGTCTGTCTGAAAAAAATGTAATGATTTCACCTTCAAATAAATCTTTTCTCTCTTTTGTGTTTTCCAAACTTTCAGTAAGTCTTCATATGTATTTCTTAATTTCAACTCAACCTTACTTTAAAATGCACAGGGGGAAAAAAAAAGAAAAAAAAAAAAGCAGTGCATTTACCCAAATACTTATTTACTTGTAAAAAGCAAAAGAGAAATTTGTTTCAAAGGACTTAGATTAAAAATCGTAACAGAATTATTTGGAAACTTCAGAAACCTGTTCATCTTTTTTCATGGTGAATGACCATGGAAAGAAATGCCTTTCAGCAGTATGACATAACTTCACACAGAACTGACTGTGATCTGGTGATACTGAAATACAGAATGAAAATGCACCACCAGTATCCTGCCAAGAATGGGCATTTGTCCAGCACAAACAGCTAAACTCATGGTCTTGAAAAAAACCACACACCCAATTCTTCATTAACCAATTGATTTCATAATTGCTGTTCAGATAATGTTGTTCTCTTAATTTATTTCAGCCATTACGAGCCAGTAATCCAGGAACTGTTTGTTTGTTAATCTCAAATTCTAATGCATACATCAGTGGAATGTTTTGAAGGGCCAACTAATGCCAGCTAACTGATTGTTTGGTTAAACAATTAGCAAAGATGTATGTTTCTATTCCAAGATCAGATATTTATTATGCCACTTTGGAATAAAACCGGTTTCCAAGTAGCAAATAATTTTGAGTGGTAGGAAGGCAATTCTGTACTTTCTGATTGTTTTCCATAATGAGACAGATTTCTTACAGTGTTGGTAGATTGGAGAAATTAGGTGGCAGAAGTACAGGGTTACAGTGATTAAATCCAGAGATAAACTAAAAACATGCAAAATCTCATTCTAAATACCCATCAAGCTTTAAAACCAAGAGTTGCCAAAAGATAACTCCCTATTTAGGTTTTAAAATCAGTGTATGTAGTGAAGTCAGCATTTGCTCACAGCTCACAGTCTGCTGCAGAACAGACTTAAATGAAAATATTGCCTTGTATATAGTGCTTTCCATTTCCTCAATTGCTGCTATCAAAGATATCTCAGTGCTGGCCCGGAGGGACTCCTTGACGTTGGCACTTGAGCCAGAGTGGAATTACATGGGGCTGAAACAAAGGGTGTTTTAACCACAGCAAAGAAACGCATTTTGCTTCAGGCATGGAAGCTGCTGATGGCTGGTATCTGAAGGCAAGATTTCTGCTCTCACTTTCGTTTTATTTCAGGTTAGAGCAGCATAACCAGGCCACCTGGATCTTTCACCATATAAAGAACTAATAACACAGCACGCCACAGGAAAAAAAAAATGACATGCTAATGCTTATGAGGTGTGGAAGCAAAAATAACTAGCGTGTTCTCAATTAGTTGAAACCCTACAGTTAATTTGCACATCCCACTGGATTGAAACATATAAAACTTCTACGTAAGTAAACACAATTTTGTCAGTTATTTTAGAAAATTCTATGTGTGCAACAACATGCTTTCAGAGTTTTTTTCCTGTCTCTTTCTAAAAAGCTTTGTAAATAATTGACTATCTCGGCACAATATATTGGAACTTTGCCAGAGTTCCTTCTGTCCCCCAAATCCTTGGAGTTTGCTTGCATTTGCTCCACTTTCTGTAGGTATATAGAAAGACAATGTTTCTATTACTGTTTATTTTCAGTTTTATAAATTCCACTTTCAAGAAAGAGATACTTATGGTGATGTAAGTGTGCCAATATTTTCATTGAATTTTATTTTGTTTAATTAATATGTGCCAGCACTGCAAAACAAAACTCTACTTCTTTCTTCCCAAGGGTGAATTCTAACCCAACTGGACTCCAGAATGGTCCTCACCGCCCCCTTTTCATCTCCATTAAAATTATTTTAATCCTAAGGAAAATACAGACCAACTCCTAGAAATGCATCATTGAGAATCCCAAGCAAAATATGATGCAGATCTGTAGCACAGGTGGAATTTATTTGATTATTGTTTTCATTTTTCTCTATTATCTTGAGGATGTGGCTTGGAAAGGGGGAAACCAGTGTGTGAGCACCTATATCATGTGCTGGATTTATTACATATAGGAGATGCCCAAAGTGCTTTAATTTTGTCCAAATATGTAGAAAATGCCCAATCTTCTCACTTTTTGATATAAGAATGCAAATACAAATGGATGCACATCACCTTAACATAAGTGCCTACATCTCTTAAAGTCTGAAGTTAGTTTGGGTGTTGCAGGGTTGGACTTCCATGAACTACAGCGTGCATAACAATAACTGTTGATACAGACTATTGCACAAAACTCAGTAAAACTGTAGTTAAAAAATGCCAATATTTTAACTCCCCTCAATGAAAAATTAGCACTTCATCATTCAGAGGTAGGAAGAGCCAGGGGTGGCAAGATGGATGAGCAAAGATATTGAGTATTATGAAATAAGGAATAAGAGGAAAGTTTGTGTAGCACCTGGTTATGATGGATTTGAATCATGGAATCATAGAATGGCCTAGGTTGAAAAGGACCACAATGATCATCTACCTGTTTCAACCCCCCTGCTATGCACAGCGTGGCCATCCACTAGACCAGGCTGCCCAGAGCCACATCCAGCCTGTTTTATTTGGTTTAAGATGATTTAGTTGATTCATCATGCTGAGAGCTAAACGAGCTGTAAGAGTGTCAGAAGTGAGGAGGAAGAGGAGGGAATTGAGACTCATTACCAATTTGAATTTTTCATTCGTTGTTTTGTTGTTTTCTTTTTCATACCACAATCATGGCCAATAAAATGTATTCTCTCCCTATTCCTACATCTAAAGTCATAGAATCAATAACGTTGGAAAAGAACTCTAAGACCATCGAGTCCATCCCCACTGTGTCCACTAGCCATGTCCTTCAGTGCCACATCTCCATGGTTCTTGAATACCTCCAGGGATGGTGACCCTGTAATTGCAGTTTTGTGAAATATTTTTTTGACAGAAACAATGAAAGAAATCTGATTATAGGAAAAAAAACGCAGAGAAAAGAAAAGAATGGCTCCCAGATCCTCAGATAATAAACCTCCCATCAACTTTTTTGATAGATTTTAAATCAGATTTGTAAGTCTCTTAGTGATGGTGCCAAAATTACTATGCATCCAGGACCTTCCTTAGATTTCAACTAGTGTTGTTCTCGAATGTACAGATGGATTGTTTTCCTTGGCAGTCAGGAAGGGAAGAGGGGGGAGGTTACTTGAAGAGGTCGAGAGCTTTGGATTTTAAGTATACAGCAGTGTTTCAACTCTGTGTTTAGTTTTTATCCCAAATATCAGTAGTTGTTTTTTTCCTCTTGCTAGTACCAATAACAAATTGCCAACTCCCTGGTAAACTGATGAAGCAGTGTGTGTAATATTAACCAGCTTTGACAATTTGAATCCTCTCCATTGACATGCTTTTAGAAGCAGGTGGCCTTGGGATGAGCAAACACAAGCTACAGCAAAATAAAATTGTTCAGAGCAATAGAAACTGCAATCTGCACGTAAGGAAAGTCCTGCGTAGTGTTCACAGCACTTGGTTGGAACTCTGCCTTGTCTCACTGCGAGGTGCTCTCTTGTGCTAACAAAGGCTGGCTTTTCTCTCTTCTCCAGAGATATCTTCTTTGTGTTCTCCATCACTGGACTTTGTCTGGAGTCTCCTGACTGTCAGATCGACAGCCAAACAATTGTATGTAGGTGAAAATTGAGGCAACATATTGGTTGTTTATAGGTGAGAATTCTTTCAGAACTGAGGGATTTATTTACTAAAGCTCAGAGACAACTAGGGAGATAAAGGAGTAAGTATCAGATAGTCAAAAATATCTCCATCCTAGCTCTGTCCTGGTACCAGGTGCTTTGTTTATAGCTGCCCATTTAGAGCTGTAGTGAGTCATCAGTGAGCTGTCCTGTGCTCCCTCACTCACAGTAAACATGCTGTTTATAGCACATTATTTTATCCAGGTGCTTTCTGACTTTCTCTAAAGCCTTTTTACTAGTGTCTTGGCACAATCTTCATGATGTCTCTTCAAAAGATTTTGCTTTCACCAAACTGTATAGTCAGGTTTATATTCCTTTGGAACTCCATGTTTACTGTTATTGTTGTTGTTTTTATTTTTCATCTAAGGTGGTAACTTGTCCTTTTAATCTGTGGAGATGAGACTATTAATCACTGTATCAGAAGCTCAACACTCCAATACGTATACTGACATTTATGTGCTCACATGAAATCAATATAAAATGCTATTTCTTCTTGGAAAATGATGTATCTGGACTGCTCTGACCCTGACTCATCTGTGCATGGAAGTAGCTATTCTTTCTATGCTTGCACGTATCCCAGGAGCTCTCCTTTGCTGTAGAAGGCACTGCCAACATCAAGAAGAGTGGTACATGCAAGTTAGGAATCCAGTGGTTGCTGCTCTAGTGCCATCTGTCTCCTGCTGCTTGGCATAGCTCTTAGTGTTTCAGTTTTCCCAGTTAGAAACAGAGGCTTGGACTGACAAGTGGATGTTTCTCTGAGTTGGAAGTAAAACTTATGTCTAAGACTTGCAAATTCAGGACTCATTTTTTCATGGTTCAGGACAGTTAAATTATCTGGCTTTGTAGGAGAAGAGTTGCAAGCGCACTGGTCTTCTTGTTAACTTCATTTGTTGGCCTCTCCATTGAATGGCCTCCAGATCTTGATAAGTATCTTTATCACCATACAGAAATTTCTCCATTATTAATAACATCTGGATTCCAAGTTCTTTTGGGTTGCCAAAGATGGTAGTCAGATGCAATAAAGAAGCTTAACAATTACAGTTGCTTTATTTTCTTTATAATGAATTAAAGTTCTTGTGTGACCAGAAGTGGTAAATATGTAAGTACAGCAGTATATCTTGTGCATACAGTAGTAAAACTTCTGTAGAATTTATTTTTGACATGGGTGACGCTGAAAAGTTCTACAGTGCTGCAGTGCTATGTAAGTTTTGATTTTGTTTGGAAAGCCAGGTAGATCTTTGTGTTTGCAAGTATCATTCTCCTGACTGATGAGGTCATTCTATAAGATGCTATGCAGGAGTCGCCATTCCTGGAGGGGTTAAATAAACTTGGAAATGTGGTACTGAGTGTCATGGTCAGTGGGGATGGTTGGATTTAATGATCTTAGAGGTCTTTTCCAACTTTAATGATTCTTTGATTATTATGTTTGTGTTACTCATACATTATGTATTTTAAGCACAGCTTATTGGTAAAAAGGAAAAGTAAACATTCAGTGAGAGCAATTTTTGGTGCATCTCTGACATCATTTCCTATGGTCCACAAAGAGGTCAGAGGGAACTTTTCTCTCTCATTTTTACAGTGGGTTGCTGTGTCTTACTCTAATCCTGCTTGCTTAACCATTTTGTGTGAGTTTTACAGGAGTTGTTGGTTGGAGAGACAACTGAGCACATGGGGCCAAAAAAATTCATCTTAATTTCTCCAGTCATCATTCAGCTATGACAGCAAAAAGTCTCCTAGATGTGCTTTTTTTTTTTTTTTCCTGATGGCAAAAAAGGGGGAACTGTTTTTCTCTTGCAGTTATTTTATTACCTTTCTGTGATGCAAAGCAACAACAGTATGGGTGGAGGTACTCATGGCGTGATGCCAGAATTGATGTTCAGCTTTCTACAATGGTTGCATTTTTCCAAATTTCTCTTTTGCATGACCTTTCAACCACTCTGTTTGAGAGCCTTAACCAAAGCTGATTTTTTTTTTTTTTCCTCCACTAAAGGACATTACCATGCATGACTATATTTAAAAATTAACCAAAGGTCTTTCTTGATGCTGTATTCTCTAGGATTGAGGGATGCTGTGGCTTTTATTGAATTATTCACTTAAAGATAGCAGAGGGAGGTTGTAACCTTTCGTCTCTCAGGTAGATCTGTGCTGAACTTAGAAGTGTTTTCCCTTTGGTTGCTCAAGAGGACATTAAAGGGATGAAAGTTCCCTTCAGTGCAGAACCTTGGAAATGTCTGTTTTCTCCTCACCTGCACAAAGCATGGAGAAGAGAGGACCGTGCCTACTGTAAATGCAGAAGGACTTCGAGTCAGCCTAAGAACTCTGCAGAAACCAACATTCAGTGCTTTTGTCTATTTCATGCTTGTTTTTTCTATTTCTCGTTGTATGGGAATTGCATGTTCCAAAGGTAAGGACACAGCAAGAAGTTGTCAAATGGCTCTTGACATAGGCTGCATGGAGAGATAGGGCATCTCTGAAGGTATTTGAGGCCAGTTTGGATGGGGCCCTGGGAAGCTTGATCTGGTGGGTAGCAACTAGCCCACAGCAAGGGATTGGAGCTCAGTGATTGTTAAGGTCCCTTTCAATCTAAATACTAGGATTTTGTCACTTTTTTTTGGGACCACGTGGCAACAGCAAGCAGAGTTTCTCTGAGCTAATAAGCAACTTCACTAAATACTTGAGTTTCTTTACAAAAACCACCTCAATGCAAGCCTAACTTTTCTCAGGCCATTCAGAGTGGGCTGTAAAAGATTTTGTGTTCTACCTCAAAACTCACCACCTGCATGTGATTGAATTGCCAGAAGGAGGACATTGACCATGATTGCTGCTTGCCTCAGCACAGCAGGATTTAATCCTGCCTTGTGGGGTAATTTTCTTCAAAGCAAGACTTCAGGCTTGTTGGAGGACTGGTAGCTGAAAAGAGAAGAAGGTGACTCTAAAAATTACCTCTCAGAAGCTGCGTAAATGTGAGTTTTGTGACTCTTTTTGCATCACTTTTTAAAAATGAGTAAGCTCCACAGGGTAAGGTACCAGTTGATTCCTGGTGGGTTTTGTAAGCAAGTGTGTATTTACTCTATCTCACCTTCACCTATATACTCTGGTGTGCATTCAGTGTTGCTCCTTTTTTAAGGATGATAAAGGGCATGGAAGTCATAGTGGCATCTTTTTGCAGTTCAGGAAATGACACGATACCCAGGGACTCTTATTACTGTGCCCTGGAGCAAGTCTTACTGTTTGAGATAATCTGTGGCTGGTGTTCCGGGAGAGACATGGGGTGATGGAACAAAGAGGGAGACTATACCTACTCCATGGGAGATCTGTGTCTTGTGATTGTGGGTTTGGGTCACAGATATCAGAATGAGTTGCTATTATGTTCTTGCGGACATTGATGTCGGCATTAATTAATTAGGTGAAACATATTCATGAAAAATAGGGACAATGGAAAGATGAGAATTCATCCTTCCTCCCCGTTCTGTCAATAGCAAAAAAAACTTCAACAAGCAACCACCAAATAGATATTCTTGTTCTCAGTCCTGTGAGCTACTATACTGTAGTAGAATGGAACTTGGTTCTGACCAAGTCACTATAATGTGCTGACAAGGTCTTGTTTCTCTTTGCTGTTTCCAAACATCTAGGAAGGATTTCCTGATGGGAGAAAGAAAGTATTAAATGAATGTTTGTTTCACTTTTAATTAAGTCAATTTGTATGTTTAATGAGTCCCTATGGATACTGCATGAGTCACACAAGTAATTGTAACCTCATCACAAACAAATCAATTCTGTGTTTGGAACGTAAAATACATGTCAAATCACATCTAATTGGGAAAAGTGTGGTGAGAATGAAATTTTCTTTCTGGGTATAGATGTGGTATTCATTTTGCCTTGTGTGCCTTTCTACCTTTTTAGAAGGGGTGAAGATGAGTGGAAACCACGCTCCTTGCTGAGAATTATTGCATAGATGACAAGCAGAACTGTTTTCTCTTTACAGTTTTAGAAATCATTGGCATAATTCTGTGCTACTGTTTGTGTAGTATATGCTGGTCCATGATTGGGAACAGGTGTCACAGTATAGAACCAATTGGAACACTTAGGAATGAAGCTACTGGATCTCTCTGAAATGCAATAGCTGTTGGGAACTGCCTGCGTGCTTCTGTTGTATTCACTCTTACAATGATCAAATACTGGATGCAATTTTAAAATATGACTCAGCACACTAAGGTAGTTCTTAAATTCACTGTTTTTCCTTTTTTTTTTTTTTTAACTAATCTATTCTAAAGAAATATATCTAAAAAGAATCACTTGACGTTAAATGCTTCTCATAAATAATAACAGGCGATTTAATGGAAAGTATTTTCTGACAGCATGTGTTTTAAGAGCCTTTTGGTGTTTGCAGTTAGATATCATATTTCACATAGAGTTTACTTTATAAGGCAGCATAAAACAAATAAGCAAGGGAATAAAAAGGTATCTGGGCAAGATCAGTGAAACAGGATAGTGCTGATATAACAAAAAGTTGGTTTTCTTTTTCTTATTTTTTCAAAAACCAGTTTAATTTCTCTGTTTTTGTCACTGGCTTTTTTCAGTCACTAGCACCTACACATACTTATTGTTATTTTCTGTTCTTGAACCCCACCATCTGACTGCCTAATGACAAACAATGACTTTCACAATGTAAATGAAAAGAAGCAATGGGGGGATGGTGGAAAGAGGTGATGCATGGAAACTTATGGTAAAAATGAATAAAATAAGCAGCTCTTCTGTCATCAGGTCGTTTCATGTCCTCAAATTAAGTAATGGCCTGGTAAGTGAGACTCGGTGAAAGCCAGCTGTAAGAAAAGATATTCAAAGCTTCACTGACAGAAGCATAATATGACAGCTGGAATGAGAACTAATGGGCTTCAAGGGATTTCTGTGTACTATACAAAATACTTCAGAATATTTTCTTTCTTAGCTTGTGAGTAATATTCTTGACCACAGCACCTGTTAATGTGAACAACCTTATACAAAATACAGTCATACACTCGTGGACCTCAGTGAAAACATGGTTTGTTAAAAGGGGAAATGGTTGCTTATTGACAAACTGATGCACTGAGACTGAATGTTTACTGACAGGGCCACCAGGTGTGATGACTTTGAGTCAATAAATCATCAGATCATCATAAGGAATCTTACAATGTGCCCAGTGACCTCTTAATTTAGACCATCCCAGAACCAGTCAATACAGCACATGCTCCCATTATGACATATCCTCTTTGAATTTCAGGGTAATAAATGACCCCAAAACATGTGTGCTATGGGTTTGCAAATTGTTCCTTTTAGACCTTTAAAACAATTGAGAACAGCCACCATGCATTGATTGAAACCCTCGTGAGTGAAAACAACATATATGGGTTGTATCTCACAGGAACCTGAAATATAGGAACACTGCAATATGTGGGAAGTGTTCAGTTTTATGTGGAAATTATGCTGATATGATTTCAGCAGAATAGTTAAGAAGTAATAGCTTTGGGAAGTATGGTCTGCCTTTCTCGAGAGGTAGGAACCTTCAGTAGAACTGGCTTTCCAAAAGGGTTAAAGGACTGCTCTGCTCCCACTGAAAGAAACCAGTGGCCTGCAGCTTATGCTCCTGTTCTCAGCGTATGCAAAAATCCACCTCTAAGTTATTCACTCTGTAGCTTCAATGTTTTTTTTTTTTTGTGGTCTAGGAACAATATTACTATTTATTCACATGTACAGTGAACTTAATTAGGCAAAAGGGGTATCCCCCATTACTTTTTCTTTCTCTCTGATATATGCGACAATTGCATGAGAACTTGCTTTCAATGTGAGAGTTCAGACTGTACTATGCAGCTCTTCTCTCTGGCTGGCAGGATGCTACTGGGTGAAAACTAAACGCTTTCCCTTTGTTAACTTGGGAGAGTACCAAGTACTTACAATGTGAGCAACGAAGAGAGAGAGACAGAGAGATTAGCGTTTGTCAGTCACTGAGAAGTTTGTTTTGATCTGTGTTTGTTTTGAAGGAAAACTTGTGTTGCCTGCAGATAAATAATGCTATTTTGGCTCTTTAGATGTAAGCATCTCAAAAGTTAGAAAATATCAGCTGTTGAGAATTTGCTGGAACTGCAAATCTCTCCAGGTAGTGGAGCCTGCTTGTTCCATCATTATGCAAGCTTTGTATATTATTTTAATGTAATAATCTATCTGCAAGAAACAGGAGAAATATAATAATTCTAAGCTTCAGGGAGAGACTTCAAAAGGAAACAAATCTAAATCTCAATGTATAACAACACAAGAGTGATACCTACTCTTAAAATAGCAGTGCAGTATCCAACCAGAAACTCTTTGCACCAGGTTTTGCACAGTTAGAAGATGTCATAAGGACTTCTGGTCAGCATCTTGTAAATGAATCGGGGGGGGGGGGGAGAGGGAAGCATTTTCTCTCAAGAGAAAATGATTTCTTAATGTGCTGTGGACACTTTGCAGCAGTGCTGAGGTTTACCTTCTCTTTGGATGCTTTGACTGTGGTTTCTCTGTGTCTTCTGTGCTCAACGAATGACTCACAATTGCCAGTAAGTGATCCAGGGAGCAACTCCAGTCAAAGGTTATCATTTAAACTAATGGTGTTGACTGTTCAGGAACAACCACACCAAAAATGTCCATGAACAACTGCTTTTTGTTGTTTATTGATAGGTAGTAATCTAAGGAGTAGCCCTTGCTTATAGTTCATGTTCACAGAGCTTGGGGCTTATGCTGTGACCCCTCTTCTTTCTAGAAATCTCTTTTTGTAATGGCCAAGAGATGTTCCAGCTTTTTTTTTTTTTTTTATTATTGGCACTGGGATTGGGGATTCTGGTGAGCGTAGCTCTTTCTGAGGGTTGTGAGGTACTTGTGTAGTGTATTAACTGTGCTCAGGTCACTTCAGTTTCCCCAGTTTGATTTTATGTGATTTCTCATTCTAAGACTACAGTCTTTAATCTTGAAAGAAATATAAACATTTTATCTATGCCATTTCTTATCCTCAATTTCAACAAAGGAATGTTTTTCCCTTTGTTGTTTTCTTACAGAAGTGTTGCTAATGGATGTTTAATTCTGAGCAAACTTCTGCTCCTGAGGATTGATGCTGAAGGTGTGACGCAGGAAATGTCACGGGCTTTTGAGTTTAATACATGGGGAGATACAATCGGGCATATCGATTCTTTCCTTCCTGCATTTCCTCTCTCTGTAATTAAGAACAAGTTTCTGCTTGTGCAAGAATTCTGTGTGTTCCTTAGAACAGTCACTTATTCACAATCTGAATACTAATGAAACCAAAAGAGCAATTAATTTTATCAGGGAACAACAATTTTTCTTTTGGGTGGTAATAGTACTTCCTTTAATAAATAGGAAAATGTATTTCCATTGGTTGTAGCACTGTAGGACCAGGCTTTGGCCTCACTCAAGAACTTGCCCAGAGGAGTAAAAGGGGGATATAACTGCTGTGAGATATCCAGATTGCATTGGATGTGGAATAAGAGAGTAGGGCTTACCTTTGTGTCATGTCCCACACTTCTTCAGGGGCAAGAAGAGTTGGGATAGCACATTGACATGTGCTGCACAGCCCATAAAGGTGTGAAAGGACACGAAGGGACGGGCAGAGAGAATGTGGGGAGTAGATTTGTGCTGAGTGATTGGGTGTTAGCAAGAGTCAGCTGAGACAAATCAGTTGGGTCTGTTGTTCAGGGAGAAGGCAGCTGGACAGGACAAAGTTCTATTTCTGTGCAGAATTAGGAGATATTGCAATGGTTGGATGATAAAACGAAAAACTGAGTCTTAGAAAAGCAGTGATAAGGGAAAGAGGTCTTGTGCTTTTCAGGACAAGAATACCACAGCACACATCAGGAGAATAAAAAAGTATTCTTACTGCTTTTTACTTCAACTAATCAAACTGGGTGTGTTAAAAAGTCATTGTCAGCAGTTGGTAATAGATACAGTATGATGTACAGTAACAAGCATAATTGATGGACAAGCTTTTTCTTTCCCCGACTTTGGAAACCAATAGTTGTCAATGCCTCTCCATTTCCTTGATGCACCACACAATGGCAGTGTTTGTCTCTGATTTGTAGACCCAGGATGTCTGGTGTTGGGCAGAGGTAATAACCTGGTCAGCCATGCAGCTGAAAGATCAAGTTTAAAGCAAAAAATGAAGAATTCCCAGGAGTAGTGTGTTCCAGCCCACTGCGCAGCCATTTGCCCTTGTTATGAGCACCAGAGCCAAAAGGGAAGCACCGCGTGCTCTGTTTTAATTCTTGTAAAGTAACTGGGAAAACAGAGAGTGTAGATCCAACTCTCAGATCACCCAGCACACAGTGTCACATCATTAAGGATCTGATCCTTCATCCAATCTTCCTGTTTTCCTTTTCAAATTTTTATCCTTTTCATCCTGAGTTCTTTTATGATTTTGTTTTTATCTTTTTTGGTGCTAAAAGCTCTCATGTCATCACCAGAAAATAGGTTTGTAGAGTATCTTGGACACTGCTGTAGTTTCTTGAGAGATGTTTTTTAACTTCTCTCTCCAAAATTTGTATTTTCCTTCTTAGAGTTCTGAAGCAGAATTTCATTTTGACTGAGAGCTCGTTGCTGGTTGTACAGGTGAGTGGGATGGAGGACAAGGCTCATCTTGACCTTATATTGGGCGATGGATTTTGTCGCAACATCTCAGGTTGGAAATTTTTTCTCAGAAACAGTGATGAGGCATTGACACAGGCTGTCTGGGGAAGTGGAGTTGTTCAAGAACCATGAAGATGTGCAATTTGAGGACATGGTTTAGTGGAGAAGGTGGTGATGGGCTAGATTATCTTGGAGGTCTTTTCCAACCTTAATAATTCTATGATCTCAGGCAAAAGAAAGGGCATAGCTTTTATATCCTGATTTGGATCCCTTTGAAGTCAAATAAGTAAATATAACTTTTTCTTTAGTCACAATGGATGTATAACTGAGTTCTTAGAATATAACTGAGCCATCATTTTAGTGAAATTCTTAGGCTCTGGGTTTGCAGTGAGGTTGAATTTGGTTCAGTTTTATTGGACGTACACTGAGTCTTTGTGTCCAGCACATTGTGAGAACTCAAGCACCACTGTGCCTGGGAATTGTCCCTAGGAAGGGCTAAGGTCTTGTGCCATGGCCTCACCTGCTTTTTTGGAAAATCATACTGTCAGTCTGTGTTCTTCTCTTTTGATCAATGAACAGAGGGTACACCCTGTACTGAAGGGAAATGTACTGAAAATGTCACATACAAAGTACAGTGGGCACAACACAGTGGAACCATGGAAAGTATGCACATGGGATGAAAGTAAACTTGGGAGGTGTTTTTGCTGTACCCATATCTCTCAGGTCATTCTTGTAATGCATGGTATTATGAATTTAAATTTTAAAAAAAAGGCTAAATAAAAAGAACAGTGTGATCTATACCCGTATCTGGGGAATAGAAGTCTTTCATACTTGCCAAGGAAGGGACACCTGCAATCCTGCAATTACACATGGAATATTCTAGAGAGAGGTGTACCCCTGAGAATGCTCAGAGAGCTGAACAGTCAATGCTTCTGGGGTAAAACTGACAAAATATCATTTGGTGGAGAAATTCCCTTTGCAGATAGAAACACTGTGTGGTAGTAATGGAGCTGTGACAAGAGGGGGCAGGAATGCTCTACACTGCTCATGGCTGCACTAAGCCTTACTTAATACAAGGGAATGGAAGACCCAAAATTGCAGACTGAATCATCTCAATGCAGTGCATGGAACCTGTTATCAGGCCATGGCATTGTGTTGAAATGAACTTACGGTGTTATGCAGTGATGTGATTTAAATGTATTATGTTTTTTCCATCAGGCTCGTAATAACCTCACATATCTGTCTTGCAGTTGTATCTCTGTGGCTGAGATAGGAGATGCACTAATCTAAATCTTGCAAAAATTCAGAACTGTATGGTTTTTAAGGTATTCTTAGCACTTCTTTGTGTTTATGGGAGAGTTGATGTCATTGGGGTACATTTCTTTCAGAGGTTGCCTGGCATCCTCTAGAAGTTGCTTGCTATATTTGAATATCTGCTTTATCCCAGCAGTGATTTTCTAACTCTAGTTATTGACTGAGGTGGGAGCAGGGGCAATACAGACACAGAGTGATGACACCATATCCCAGCCACATGTCAGTGTGTTCACATAAGTGATCTCTGACACTGCAAGTGCTGACCTGGGATTTGTACTGTTCAATGGATGTAATATGTTGGAAAACAGTTGATTTTTTTTTTTTTTTTTTCAGTGGTTATTTGAGTGCATAACCCTAGTCAAGAACTCTTAAGATTTTCTCACCCTCATTTAAGACTGAATTTATGGCTCAGGTAGATTTTGCTATTTCTCATTACATTACTGAGAAAGGAGCAGGTAATATGAACCCTCCTGGCTTTAAGAATGCGTGAGCTCCAGTGGAATCAGCATTTTCGATAGCTTCACAAAGCTTTTTTTTTTTTTGTAAGCAGTTTGTTTTTCCAAAAATGAACCTTTCTTTTTAAATGGTTCTTTGAATGGATCCATTCTAAGACTTATAAAGAATAGATTGATAGAATGGATTTTTGTCAGAGTCACCAAGGTTGGAAAAGATCTACAAGATCATCCAGTCCAACACTTATCACCAGTAATTCTCACTAAACCATGTCCCTGAACACAACGCCTACCTTCCTTGAACACCTCCAGGGTTGATGACTCCACCACCCCCCTGGGCAGCCCATTCCAGTGCCTGACCTCTCTTTCGGCAAAGTAGTATTTCCTAATGTTCTGCCTGAATCTCCCCTGGCACTTGGGGCTATTCCATCTAGTCCTATCACTGGTTACGCAAGAGAAGAGGCCAACACCCAGCTCACTACAGCCTCCATTCAGGTAGTAATAGAGAGTAAAAAGGTCTCCCCTGAGCCTCCACTTCTCCAGTCTGAACAATCCCAGCTCCCTCTGCTGCTCCTCATAAGACCTGTGCTCCAGACCCTTAGCTGGCTTTGTTGCTCTTCTCTGGACACACTTCAGGGCCCCAGTGTCTTGCAGTGAGGGGCCCAAAATTGAACAGAGTACTTCAGGTGTGGCCTCACCAGTGCTGAATGCAGAGGAACAATCACTTCCCTGCCCCTGCTGGCAACGCTATTTCTGACACAAACCAGGATGACATTGACCTTCTTGGCCACATGGGCACACTGTTGGCTCTGGCACTGCTGCATCGACCAATACCCTAGGTCTGTTTCCTCTACACAATCTTCCAGCTACCCTTACCCAAGCCTGTAACACTGTCTGGGGTTTCTGTGACCAAAGTGCAGGACCCAGCACTTGGTCTTGTTGAACCTCATCCTATTGGCTTCAGCCCAGCAATCCAGCCTGTCCAGATCCCTCTGCAGGGCCTTGCTACCCCCAGGCAGATAAATACTTTCAGCCAACTTGGTGTCATCTGCAAACTCAATGTACTCAATGCCCTCATCCAGGTCATCAATAAAAATATTGAAGAAGGCAGGCCCCAGTACTGACACCTGGGGAACACCACTTGTGACAGGTGTCCAGTTGGATTTAGCTCTATTCAACATCGTTCTCTAGGTCTAACCCTTCATCTAGTTCTTTACCCAGCGAAGAGCGTACCTGTCCAAGCTGTGGGCTGCTAGCTTCTGCAGGAGAATACTGTGGGAGATTGTGTCAAAGGCTTTGCTGGAGTCAAGGTAGGCTACATCAACAGGCTTTCCCTCATCCACCAGACTGGTCACTAGATCATAGAAGGAGATCAGGTTGTTCAAGCAGGATCTGCCCTTTGTGAACCCATGCTAGCTAGGCTTGATCCTTCAGTTGTCCCACACATGCCATGTGATCCCCCTCAAGACAATCTGCTCCATAACTTTCTCTGGCACTGAGGTCAGGCTGTAGTTCACTGGATCCTTCTTACGACCCTTCCATAGCGCTATGTTTCCTGCATGTATTATTCATCATAATACATCAAGAAAATAGAAGTTTGCATGCACTTTAAAGGAAGAAATACTGTAAATCTAGCTACAATAATATTCATATATTTTACACTACTATTATTTATAAATAGCATGAAATGGATAAATGCTCTTAAGAAAAAGATGCATCATGTAAGTATATAATCATTTTTAAACAGTTTCAAAAATAGTTGTTTCGCACTGCTTATTCTGAGATATGAAATTTGGTTGGATGTGTCATGTTTGAAATCCTCAGGTCCCTACTTCTGTTTTTACATCATTTGAGTAGTTAATTTTCTTTAAACAGGAAGTTTCAAAATTAAATCCATCAATCACATCATCTTTCAGCAGTATGTAAGTACAGATTATACCACCAAGAAGAGAAATATAGAACTGTCCTGTAGTTAAAGATGATATTTCTTACTTGAGTCTTCAGTATTGTTTGTTCTTCTAATAAGGAATGGAGCAACATATCACCTATATAAAACTCTGCTTGTTAAGTCAGTATTTAATTTTTGTGGTGTGAAAATGTTAATATGCAGAGAGAAATGTTGAGAATAGAGGTTTATTGGTAATGGGAGACTTAAGAAATATGAATTATTCTACGTTCTCAGTAGTCAAAGTTTAACACAAAGTTCAGCACAGTAACACAGTTAATTTAATGTGGCTGATTATCAGCTTTTGTTAGCACGAAGCAATAAATGGGACTTTATGTGGTCTTTTATCTGAGGGCATAGTAATGGAGTTGATCTTAAGGATGAATAATTTTAGTCCTTCAAGAATTCAATCTTATGACTCTTAAATTTTAGTTGATTTTCTTTTTCTGTGCCCAAGTAGCTCTACATTCAAGTATCTCCTATGGCTGCTGATAATATCAGTGTGAGAATTAATGGATCAGTTGTCCATTACCTGAGCTGATCCCACCTCCATTCTTCTCAAGTTGAGCTAGCAAGAAATGCACAAAAAGCATAGGAGAAAAATCAGGAAAATGTGAGGGTATGGAAAGATCCTCTAGAAGCACACCTGTCTGTGGTCTGCCTGTGGTAGGTAATATTCTGTGGGCTTCAGTCACACACGGAGTTGTGAGGTTATTGCTGGCATAACCTGTGACATAACTTGCTCAGCTCACTCTTTCTGAGTTAGATTGTGGTCCAATACTGAGTTAGTTGAATTGAAGCAATTACTTCTCATAGTTTTCTCCCTTGAGAATTTGTTTGGTAAACCTGCCCTGATAGAAGTATTTCTACTCCTGCAATGTGAGGAAGACTTTCTAGAAATCATTTGGACTGTAGTTAATTAAAATGGAAGGTTATAAGTGCCAAACCACAACTGCTTTCCAGTGTCTGTAATCTTTCTCTAAGCTGACGCAAATACATGTGTTCTACATCTGTACTGGATGTTCAGCCCTGACATTCCTTCTCTGGTGCACTATTTGTGAAATAAAAGACTGGATGTGCTTTATACAGATGGGATATTTGATCAGCTTGGAAATGCTTCCATCATGGTTGCAGTGTTCTATTCCTGGCCACCTGTGTTCCATTTAAATTGGTAATTAGCTGGGACTTACTCTACTCTCACACCAATTCATTACTGTTAACTGACAACGGGAATCACCGACCGTTCTGAATGTCAGTTCTGAATGTGTTGGGAACTGACTCTTGCTTTTGAAGGTTATAGTTGGTGAAAAGACATGACTGCAAACAAAGCAACTTCTGTTTTGTTTACAGAACTGCAACAGTTTTAAGATGCATTTTTCATCAGCTGACACTTGCAGACAACATAAAAATAGCGTTTATCATGTTGCACTGAGCCTGTGTTGATAGCTAGAGCTGTCAAAACAAGGTGGAATGAAATAAACCTCATTTTTATCTGTTATTTGACCCACAAAAATAGATCTGTTGTAATATTTCTTGGGTCACTCATTTTTTTCATTACATTGGCTGATTCTTTTTTTTTTCCTTTTTTTTTTTTTTTTTTTTTTTTTTACTTTGACCAAGCTGGAACCTAGCAAAGTTATAAACCCAATGAGTTATAAACCCAACTTTTTACTGCCCTAAGTATTGGGCAATAAATTATTGTATTGACTCAGTAGTTAAGTGAAGACCATCAGGTTTTGTCCCTTGAATTAGAATATGCTTTCTCCTTGACACCCTGTGTGCTCTATTGCTTTCTTTTCTATCCAGCATTTCACATATCTAGTATTTAGGACAGATTCAGTTCAGATACTTCACAGAATCCCATTGAGTCAAAAATGAGCAGTGCTTTGGGAGGATTGCTGATGGGAAGCACAGCCTTGCTCAGGACTCCCATGTTGTAGAATGCCAAAAGTGATGCATCGTGATAGCTCATTGCCCTGGGTAGTTTAGCCTTCAAACACAGCCAGAACATAGCTGGTTGCTCTGTGGTTCAAAGCACAGCTCTATGGTATAAGCACTGACGATTGACATGAAGTCTTGGGCACTAAGATTTGCTTGTTCTGCTCAGAAAATATTTCTGTCACCTCAAG
The DNA here is from genome assembly GCA_037305975.1 of Chrysolophus pictus. Lineage (NCBI taxonomy): Eukaryota > Metazoa > Chordata > Aves > Galliformes > Phasianidae > Chrysolophus > Chrysolophus pictus. The sequence continues at coordinate 45,992,651 of CM074579.1, read as the reverse complement.
CTTTGTGATGTATTTTTGCACAAGATTCCTTGGAAGGTGCCAATAGATGGGAGAGTAACAAAAGGACACATTTAGATATCCATTTTCATATTCCAGCTCTGCAGTACGTTGTAAAACTTGCCAGGATTCTTTTTTACATATCACAGGTATTAACATTAGTGTCACACTAAAGTATGCAGAACAAATTTATTACAACCATTTCATAAAATGGGAACTAAATGGAGTGAGAATAGAGAAATAGGCAGATCACTAGATAAATTGCCTCACGCTGCAGATCCCGAGTATCTGTGGGTGAAGCAAATCACTGGATGGGCCTTCACCTCCACAGCCTGTTCTAGCTTTACTGAGATTGAAAAGATATGTTGATGTTACTTTTAACTTTTATATGGGAAGATGGTACAGTACCACTGAGTACGTACATAGTCATAGCAATGATCAGGTTGCTAGGAGCCTGGTCCAGCATGGCCTTGAAAGTTTCTAAAGATGGGGCATCCACTGCAACTCTGGGCAACTTGTACCACTGCCTCACCACCCTCACTGTAAAAGGCTCTGTAAAGGACAGTCTGAGAGCAACCATTATTACTTTGTGTGGGAGGGAGTATTTCTTTTTTTTCTTTTTCTGCTGTTTTTATAACCCCAGTGGAGTAAGGATCTAAGTGTGGAAATATAGAATTTGTTTTATTAGACTGAATGATATATTTAGAATAAATGAGTGAGCTTTCAGGCATGCAAACTGTTCTCCCTTCTGCTGTTTTGTGGCATATTCATCATCCTGATTTCTCTGTATCAAATTCCAGCACTGTTTTGCTGTTGTGAACATGGCTCTAAGTAAGGCCAGAGGGTCTTCAGACTGTGCCTGAAGAAGTGGTGGATGTCGCATGTATCTTCTCCACCAAGAGGGGGTTGCTTGTGGAAGGAGGTCTGTAGACAAAGGGCTGCATGAGGAAGTTACATCACTGTGTTAGAATGGATTGGGTATCCAGGCCAGGAGATCTTGTATTTATTAGTTTAAAATAATAATACTGACACTATCACAGCTTATGGAGGTCCTTCCTGAGGCTGTGCAAGGCACTGGAAATGCAGAGGTAGAGACCAGGAGCTAAAAAGGAGCAAATTCAAGAGCCTAAAGAAAATAAAGGGGAAAATGAGTGATGAGTTTGTAGTGGGGAAAGAGGAAAAAATAGTGACAAGAGTCTCTGAACCCAATGTGTATTCTTCCTATGAAGCTATGCCCTTAATCAGGTGTGTGATGTGGCTGCTCTTGGTAACTACAGATGGAGATGTTGGTGCCTGCTGGCCGTGGATCACCCAAATGTGGCAATGGCAAAGGAAGCTGAGAGGGGAAGGGCCTGGGCCAGGTTAACACAATGTCAGTGCATAACTCCACATTCTTGGGAGAGTTTTGCTGAAACACTGACTTTTAAAGAAAATATTTGGGGATCGTTATTACAGGAAATAAATTTCATGGTGTTTTTAACTCGTATCTATAAAAAGCTAGAAAGGATACCAAGCAGACAGCACTGGTCTGCTGAGCGGCCCTGCAGCTGCTTTGGCTTCGCAAATGTTTTGCATGTGCTGTTCTTAAAAAGAAAAGGAGAAAGAAATGGGGGAAAAACAACACCAAAAACTTTGTTCCCCTCGTCCAAACCATGAGAATTTCTTCCCCTGCATTTTTTTTTTTTTTAATAATAATTGTCTCAAACACAGTTTGCATTTTTCCATTGAATGTTTGAAATAACTAGCAAAGACTTCAGCTTCAAGAAGCAGCTGTTCTGAAAATCAGGTGTAAAAAAGGGCCTGACAATATTTGCAAAGCAAAAATTGCAATTATGTAAATTCCAGCTACTGGATTTGTAAGTATGGGAGCCTGGGAGAACAGAGCTGGAAAGCTCTCAATTACACTGTAAAGAAATCCTGGTTTGTGTTACAAGGCAAAGGCCGTGCTTGGCAGTTTTCAGTGAGCGTACAAATCGGGTCGCAGACCTGTACCCTCGCTTCTTCTATTTTGGTCTGCAAGTTGAGCGGTTGCAAGGTTCTGTCTTTAATGATTTCCTCTTGACCGCTGTAATGAACAGCTGCACAGCGTTGTCCAGCACCATTTGGAGTATTTACTGGCCTGCATTCAGCTGAGATGAAACGGGAGACACTTCATCTAATCGTCCTGGATGGCTCAGTGTTTGCACTTGAAAGTTTTCTTTTATACAGTCTTTGAGCAAGTGCAGAACAAATTAATGTCACAGTTTGACACTGACTGACCTTTTGAGAATGATTATTGCTGGGGAGTTCTTGAGGCATATTTTACAGAGCTGTTTGCTGTAGGCTGGAGTAAGGAAAAAAATCATCATTCAGATTTGCACGAGTAAGAATCTAAGCAGTATCAAAGGTAATGCAGATCTGTGAGTTAAGTGCTTGACTGCTTCAGCTTGTTAAATGTTACCCATGTAATGTTTGAAAACTAGATCCAAAGTTTCTATATTGGGTTAATTCTGATAACTGGAAGCATGAAGGAAGCTCAGTTTGGGGTAGAAGCTCACAGCTCATCACGGAATTCTGGGTCTGGCTTGTGCCATCTGAACCTCGGGCCACTGAATTAGTACTGATGGTCTTTGTTTCTTTTATTCTGCTCAATTCTCTGTTTGGAGAAACATTGCTGTATCTTGTTCCCATGTATGATCCTCAGGAGGAGAGGATCATACTTTTTCAGCACTCTTTTGAGAAGTAGGCTTGATATTTGGGGAAGAATGTCCAGCAGTAGCCCTCAACAGTCTTTTGGAAGATGAAAGAAATAGATGAGAATGGAAAATTGTTGAAAGGACCAACTAAGAATACTTTAATAGGCAACTAAAAGAATAAATATACCAAGCATAAATATATCACGTAGCAATCTCAAACATCGCTGTCTCTAAGATTTCTGCTGTATTTAAAAAACAATGGCCAAATACATTCTTCCTTCTCTTGTTTTTCCTCTAGTTCCACCTTTTTACAGACCCTTCTTACTCCTGTGGAACACTTCATTTTGGCTCATAATTAGGGGCTGCAGCACCAGGAGTCTCAGGACTTTGATGATGAGTGCTGAGCCTGAAGGATGTCCCAAGTTCTCAAATCTACTGGCAGATGGAAGTGAATATAGTTGTGTTTCTAAGCAAAGGTCTGCTTAATAAAACAGCAGTAGGAAAGCAACAGTTGTCATCAGCTGGTGCAGCCCATTGTTTTGGTGAGCATCACTGTGTCAGAGTAAGGGTAAGAACCAGTGATGTTGCTCAAATGGCATTCTTGGTGTGGTCAGAAATAGCAACTGGGTCTCTCTTGCTGAGGGAACTGGAGATGTTCAGTTTGGAGAAAAGGCGGCTCAGGAGAGACCTTATTGCTCTCTACAAATCCCTGTAAGGAGGTTGTAGTGAGGTTGAGGTCAACTTCTCCCAGGTAACATTGATAGGATGAGAGACAGTGACTTTAAGTTGTGTCACGGGAGGATCAGGTTGGATACTTTTAAAAATTTATTCTCAGGAAGAGTGGCGAGGCATTAGCACAGGCTGCTCAGGGAGGTGGTGGAGTCCCTGGGGGTGTTCAAGAACTGTGTGAATGTGGCACTGAGGGGCATGGTTAGTGAGGATGGGTTGATGGTTTTTTAACACCAAGATGTGTGCTTTAACAGTAAAACAATTTGTTTTCTACTCTCCAAATCCCCAAGCACTGTTTTGGAAAAGCACTGAGAACAGCAACATTTCATTTGAAATCCTGCTCATGTAGGAGACACCTTCATTTATGGGCAACAAATCAAACTACAAATCGCTGGTGCAGACCTCTCAATTCAACTGTGAGCGGTGGTTTTGACAGATACATTTTTCCCCAGGGGCTACATTTTGTACATCAGACTGAGGTTAAATTTGAAGGATCTGAGGTAACATTCCAGGGCTCCATCCATTAGCCAGCTAGCCCATGCCGTCTGCTGTAAAGCAGTGCAATGGGAAATGTGACCCAATGCTTGGGAATTGAACTAGAGCCAACTGTGCTGCAGTGCTACATCCATTATGTCATACCACACACATCTGATAAGGGAAGACATAATGCTGTTGGATAAGTTCTTGTATACAAGAGCTCTGCAGGTCATGGAGAGAGCTGTTTTTTATTTAATAACTGAGGTATGCAGGTGCTAATTGGAACCATATGCACGTGAGGCCAACACCAAAATTTGTTACGCTACAGTGAAATGAAGACTGCACTTCTAGGGGGCAGGAAGGATTAGTTTTAGATTAATCTTTATTTTTCAGTACATTAAGGTAGACATATGATTACAATGCTTGTATTCTTTTTTGTGTAGCTTGACAAATATTTTCCTCTATTTCCTCCATCCATCAGAAGCCCTTTGGATACCATTTTACTGGAGAAAACACTTATGGGAGGGTCTGAAGTGGTGCTGAAGGAGCAGCAGGTTTTTTGGCTGAAACAGATCTTGCTCCCTGTTTTGCTTCTCTTGGATTTCTGTTTATCTCTTTCTCCTCCTTTCTATGGATGTTTCATTGCTGCAGCAGCTATACCAGAAATTTCAATATTGCATGCACAAGACATCATTGGTCCCTCTTCAATGATCATTTAAGAGTCAGCAGTAGTGTTTGCATCATAGAAATATTACTTTCCAAAATGGGTCTAATCTCATCAAATCATGTGAATTGCACCAATTAGCACAGTTTGGAACTGAAGTGTAATTCATCCATTCTGCAACATCATAGATGCTCACAAAAGAATTGTTAGAATAGATGTGTTTTGTTATATGGTGTGAAAATCAATTTCACAAAGGGATAACAGTAGCCCTCCTGTGATAATAAGAGAAAATCGTAAAATTTGAGCTATGTAGTTGAAATGCAGAATAGCCAGAAAGTGCATCCTTAGAAGCATGCATTAGATTGGTTCAAGTTAAAATAAATCTTAGCAGACGTGAATGCGTTGCACAGTGATCAAAATTGAAGACTTCAGCAGCAGAATATCAAAAAATCATTCCTGTAAGACTGATACAGAGTTTACTTTTTCTTTCTGTATTAGAATAGACGGAAGAAGCATTGAAATTCCAATTAATATCTTATTATCCAAGAGAGTTTTGAATCACTTCCCAGGATGTGTCAGTCACAAGGGGATATATATGACACAATGAGCTTGAAATGCAAATTGTGTTCTGCTAAGTTACTCAGAATCAGACTTTCCATCTACAGTCATGAGAAAGAAGAAAAGGATAGCAGTAAAGGTTGCTCTGCTACAAGAACCTTGTCCTTTTATAAGTAGCTGTCATTTCCATTGGCAAAAGAATGTATTTTTAAGAGGGTAGAATCTCTAGGTTTGTTTCTGTCAAACACACTCAGCGTGGCTATTAAAATAACTAAAAGTTGAGTGATGAGGTGAGATCCTGCAATGCAAGTGCTTCTAATTTACTGTAATTGGTTACTTCTACATAGACCAATGAGCTTAATGAAGATTGAATATGTGTTCAGGTTGCCATTGGTTGCACTTATTCAAGCCATCCATGGCACAGGATTTTATCTTTGTGATTTACCCTCTTTTCATATACTCAGATGTAGAGAAAGCACCTTCCTCACAGACCAGTAGTGTGATGAGGCTGTATTATCCAGTCCTTGAGTTCTGCCAGCTACAACGCTTTCTTGATCAGTACGTTTTCCCTTACAAATGCACTATAGTTTGGAGAAATAGCGTCAAAACATTCACGTAGCAGGTCAGGTAAGCTTTCACCAACCTACTGTTGAAATGTCTGTGTCTTGGATTCCTGACAAATGACTCTCGTTGTCTTTTCACAGCATTGGTATGATTTACACAGAGAGTTCTATACAACTTCTTCTCTTTCAGAGCTTACTTTGTTGTGGGATTTTTCAGCATAATTTATCTTGGTGAGCATTCTCAGGTGTGTATACACATCTGGTGCCTATATATGTATCTGGTGTCTAAACAGTGGTTTGATAATGAACATGGTTTGATAATACAATTAAGCATTCCTTGTAATCTAAATAAATATATTTCAGATTTATTTTACTTTTTTCTTTTTAACACTATAGGCATTTGGGCCTTTGTCATATATTTTCCAGTGAAAAAAAACACATAAATATTTGAGCTGTGTTTTCAAGTTATACCTTCTTATCTGAGAAGAACTCCATTGAAATCTGTTGAGATTCATGTGCATTTTGAAACTTGCTTTATCAGTCCTTTGTTACTTCTTTCCTGTTTTAATCTTTGGAACAAGGGCATGTGTAATTTGATGGCTTAATTCAGAGTTCAGAAGGAACAGAATGGGTGTAATTTTCCATACCATCCTTGTTCATGAGAACACCACGGAATGGTACGTGTCAGGCGACACACCCTGGTAGCTCTTACTCACATAAGTATTCATGACCTGGATTGGAAGTGGAGGAAGCAATGGAGGAAGCAAAATGAGAACACTTCCCAGTGGAAAGGAACACATTTATTCCTTGACAAATTCCTCAAATTAGATATGAGCAGAGGAATCCTTTGTGCTTTTCTTCAAACTTCCTTACCTCTGACAGCCATCAAGACAACGAGGCAGGAGAAAGCTTGAATTTTCTTAAGCGGTTGCAGTAGGGAACATCTGTTCCTGGTCCTGAAGCTTTTCAACTTTGACAAAGGAACACCCGTTCAGCTGACAGTTTTTCCACAAGCTCTATCTCAAAAACATATCAGTGTCCTTCTGTGCCAGATGTCTCTGCGGTTTTGATATACGGATGCATCCAAACTCCACTGTGACTCAGAAATGCATTAGATTTATTGCTGAGTGACAAAGGGATATTGACATAGCCAAATGGGAAAATGTTGATGGTTACACTATAAGTAATCTTAGTGGTTTTTTCTAATCTAAACGACTCTGCTTTTCACAGTATTTGTGCATAGGTTTTATTCCATCTTCTGTTTCTTCTTTTCCTCAGAATGGCAGCTTGCCTTAATGTTGGCATAGCTCATGCATGTATGTTCAGGACCCTACAAAAGCAATAGCTGCCTTGGAAATTCCTGAAGCTAATTATGCTGCTACTTTTTTTTTTCCTTTTTTTAAATGAATTCTGACCTGATCTAGAGATAAGAAACTTGTTCTAACCTTCATGGTTCTCATCTCTGCTTGCATCAGTAGACAGGGACAGCCTGCAACCAATGTTGTCTTCTGCCATCCAGTGCATGTTTTCCTGAGATACCTCAATACAAGCGAACTGTTTATAAGAAGACTCTGAGCTATTGCCAAAATAGGAGTAGATGTTATGAAAACATCACAGACATTTCATATTTGGCATTTGTTTCTAAATCTGTGGTTGGGGAAGCCCCACCTATGCCAACATCTTCCACAGCTCTCCATGAAGTGCAATGAGTGTGGAAATAAGAAGCAACACAGTCCTTTTCCATCTGAGTGACTGTAATAACTTTAGGTGGAAAACCAGCAGAAGTTGAAAATGGGGTGTGTGGTCTTCACTCACAAGGATGTTGATGATGCTTTCTTGGGTACTGATATCAAAGACTGTTCCATTTGGCAAGTATGTAGATGTGGAGTGCTGATACATCACTTTCAGAGGGCTGCTCAGAAGATTGAGAGTTTTTAGAAAATCATCCGTTGCAGTAGTCTTTCTGAGTGAAATGTAGCGATCTCAGTACAATCCTTAATTAACATGTTACCTAAGGATCATTCTGTATTTGAGGGATATGGTTTAGTGTGCATACTAGTGATGGATTGACGGCTGGACTGAATGATCTTATTGGTCTTTTCCAACCCTCATGATTCTGTGATTGAGCTCACAATGTTGTCTATAAGTCCTGTTCCTAGCAATTTCTGGGGATGAAAAAAACCTAACTTAATAGCATTGATATTCATTTTCATTTCTGCTGAAGTTTTAAGCAACTAATGAACAAAATACTGTGATGAGATTATATCTTTTTATGCTATTGCACCTTGAATTTGAAATGGAATTGCAAGACAAACAGTATTCTGTTGTACTTTCTTCATGGAGAAATCACGACCAGAGCTTGGAAAGGCCAAAAGAAAAAAGAGATGTGAAAAAATGAGTTGAAATTTCTCGCTAAATATAGCAGAACAAAAGTGTGCATTACTTGCTGGTTTATCCCATAGTGTTTCTAGAAAAACAGATGTTTGGCCAAGTAGCACTTGGTCCAAAGCTCTCCAGTTGGGATGCTAATGCTATGCTTGTGCGTTCAGTCAGAGCTGGCTCATGAAGCTGTGCTCTTGGATGCTGGTTGGGCTTAGTTTAATTCAAATGGGCCAAGTGATTCTGTGGTCTTGAGAAATATTTTATTGTTTTGCAGATTTCTTGCTTAGGTAAAAAAGAAAATCCCTGTAAAGCAGCAACAAGGAAAGTTAAGAATTTTTTTTCCTTTTCAGAACTACTTGTTCTTCTCCAAAATAATGGTCCATTACTCACATAGATAGTTAACTGGTATTCATTACAGCTGAAAATAGGTAAATATTTCTCTGTTTAAGGAATCTGCTCTGGGCTAATGCTACCTTAGGATGTCAGGCCATTCCATGATTCTATGAATTTATCTACTGAATGAGGCACTGAGAGCAGAAGGCAGTTCAACTGTTGTTCCTCCTCTGATCCTCAGTTTTGAGAAGCACAAGCACTTGCTTCTAACCCTGTAAATGAACCAGAAAAGAATTCCATTCAGCTTCTCTTTTTTTACTTTGAGCAAATGCTCTTCTGTTTTTCCCTTCATCTGAGTGTGTTTTTGTGTCTAATTCTTATCAGGCTTGTAAAAAATTGGCTGCTTGGAGCTGAGATGTCAGTATTGCTTCTGCTTAGTGTGGTTGGTCAGAGGAAATAACCAAAGAGACCTCTGGGTTATGTTGTGTGTGCATTGCAAGAGGAGAAATGGAGAATGAAAAGTGACATTTCTCTTTTCTCTTTGTAAGCAGTTCATAACTTTCAGAAACATTCACATCTTAAGCTCAGAATGAGCTCTTCCTGCTCATTTCAGATACATCCTGTGACTGAGAAAAGTGCGCCTAATAATGCCAAAAGCAGGTGAGGAGTATTGAGGACAAGAGCCGAGATACCACTGAAACTGATGTTGTGGCAGCACTCTGGGCTTGGTGGAGGGCAAGGGTCCTGTAGGGAAGAAGTCAAAAGGAAACAAGCTCATCTGGATGTGTTTGGCTCCTGTGGGAGCAACTATGCTCTGGAGGAGTCAGGTTTGCCAGCAGAATTTTGGGGCTATAACTAACTGCATCCTACCAAGCAGCAGGTGGCATCCAAAATCACCAGAATCAGGAAATATCACTGTTAGCATTTACTGTTAGTATGAATCCTGGATAGTTTTATACACATAGCTGTGGAAGTAGGGGAATTGTCCAGGCATTGCAGAAATGCTGGTGTGCTCTGATGAGGAGTCCTCTACTGAGGGATCACTGATGCTGAGGCAACAGCATTGCTTCTACTGTTTGTGATGAGAAATGCATTTCCTCAAATTCCTGGAATTTTAACTCCCACTTATGCTTGTGGTTCTTCATATTAAGCATAAATCCTCTGATTTTAATCAAAACCAGTAATTAATTACTAAAGCTATTGTCACTGGCTGCACTGGGTTGCAGGCGGTTCCCCATGTAATAGTCTGACCAGTTCATGGAGACAAAAGTAGTGCACGTAAATTGTCTTTTATTACCGGCTTGCACCATTTACTTTGACACAAAAAAGCAAGGACAGCTGAAATAAATCCTTGGGGGAGAAAAAGTCAATCTCCACTGGATTCTTATGCTATTCCCCGCATCCCAATTATATTCTGCAGCTCCATAAAACTTTTCCATTTTGAAAAGCTGCTCGAGTTCTATGCTCAGTGGCCCCAAACGACAATAATTTTGCTTCTGGCTGTCACTTGATATCGCAAATACAGCGTGCTTACAGTGGAGCTAGGAAAGTCGCACATGGAGCGCATTCTTTGGAATCCTCTTTGTTTTATCATTACAGAACAACCCACAAAGATTTGTATTATTGCACCTGAATAAATAGAGCTCTGCACTTCACCCATTGAGGTCACTGCACGTGGCTTGCAAGGGGAGCATTCTTCAGCTCGTTCCCTACTGCTCCTGCTGAACAACAAGAGCCTCGGCACCCGTGCCATGATCAAATGTCACACAGTGCATGTTTTTGGTACTTATCTTGAAAGGCCAGCTGCCGGCCACCAGTAGTTTTCTGTGCAGCAATATTTTTCTAGCAAGTAGGAACAGTATTCTTCTACGCGGTTCACTGTTACAACTACCAGCATAGTTCTAGTGGAGCAGACTTGCCAAATTCTCTAAATATTTTAATTTCATTGTAATGCATAATAACAGGTGTACAACATAGTTGCCAGTTTCTGCTTGCTGGCTGAGAGAGAGTAAACTATTCTTTGCAAAGTGAGAGTAATATTTAATTGATATTTTAAGATAGAAATGGCCAACAGAAAATGCTCGAGCTTCAGCTCTTAGCAGCTAGGTTGGCAGCTCCTTTCTGTAGACTACTGAAGATCTTGCCTTCCTTGGAAGTTATTCTCATCTGCCCGGAATGATTAGAAACAAACTGTTTCAGAGAGATATTTTCCAAACCTAAGTTTTTTCCTACAGCTCTCTAACTCTTGCACGTGGGCTCACACACTTGCTCTCAGTGTTTTTCTACTCTTCTTGAGGAGAAGTTATTGTGTGGGTGAAAGACCCTCCTTTTGCATTTTGACCACGGCTGCTCTGCAAATACATTTTTTAATTTAGAAGTCTGAGCAGACACAAAAGCCAGATTTCCATGGTCTTGGCTGCAGAGCCTTGTGCGGCTTATATGATACGACTACTGCTGAGCTGAAGTCTGATTTGGGAGCCAAACTTTTTTTTTCCTACATTGTTCTCATGGAGCCCAGACATTTGTACTAGTCACGATATGTTGCCAAAATCCAAATGTGAAATTGCACCTCCTGCTCACTGATATTGTGGAAGGCATCTCAAAATCACTGCTTCTAAACAGGTCAAATGCACATAAATGGGTAAGGTGAGAGGCCATGGTGAGCATTCTCTGATGGCTGGGCTGCTGCTGCTGGTCTACCAGAAGAGCGTTCCTTAGCTGCAAGCAGATCAGAAGGGGTAGATTATACTTTCTTTACTGCCTCCATGCTATCCTGTTTGTTGCTCACTCTTGCGATGTAGCTTTCAGCCTTTTGCTTTTCTTTACTTAAGGCTTGCTGAATATTTCAAATTTAACAGCCATAAACAAAGAGAGTTTCATGGTCATCAAGAGCAAAGAGCTCATTAACATGGAAAAAAGTTGTTTGGCAGAGCTCAGAATTCTGAGGTCATTGCAGTGTGATAGGAGAATGATTTATCTCCCTGTATTGATTTTTTTTTGTATGATTCCCTACATGCATTTCTATTGTTTTCAATAATGATCCCAACAATGTGAAGCATTGTAAGGAGAGCCATGCAGATTCACAATCTGGACTGGCATTCATGGCTGGTGAGGAGATTTTTATGGTACCCGATGACGTTGTTACACTGCATAGTACAGCAGATGGTTCGCACACTGTGGGACACATTCTGAGCTACAAAGCCCAGGCTGAGCCACCATAGAAACCATTGCAGTTTGGGCTGGAGAAAAGAATTTGATTCTGTCCTATTTTATTTTCTTTCTGAAATTACCTTTGGAGCCTATTTCTTTCTGAAATACTTTAGGATGTCTCCTTTTGCCACATACCAGAAGTACAATTGGTCTTCTAGGTCATCAAGGTCTTCCAGGTCTACTGGAAGCTTTCTGAGAATAATTAAGAGTCAGGCTAGCAAGATGTGGCTTTGGAGTTGAGACTATGTGCGCATTTCTCAGCCACAAAGAAGGAAATAAGGGTTAAAACCTGCAGATATGTTTGAAACTTGGAGGCTGCAGCCTAGAAGCTGTGTTGATTTCTATAGTCTGAGGGTGTGGTGCTCCTCATCCTGTTATCTGCCAAGATTTAGGTTTCATTTTCTTAGCCTGAAGGCATTGCTGCTATCTCATGCTTCAGAGTAGTAGAAGTGTTTCCCCCATTAAAAAATGGAATTTATACAATTTTCAGTGATTCTCTATCCAGAGGAAAACTCCAGAATTGTTCTCACATGCTCTGCAGGGTTTGTAGTTTAGAAGGAACTGGAGTCTTTATGCTCATTTTTGAGGGCTCTTCCAGGTTTCTTAAATAATCCCTTTTACATGCAACACTTCAGAATGACCGTGCTGGGAGATAGACAGGGAACTGCAGACAGGGTTTGCATCTAAGTTATCTTAAAAAGGTGTCTGTGAAATAGATGTAGTCAGTACTGCTGTCTCTAGCAGGTGGGTAGCAATGAGACAAGTGAACAATTTCCCTAAGTCTAAAGGGCAAATTGTTATCCTGGTCTCTAACCTGCATGTGCCTGTCCCAGAGCAGACATAGGACTGGTGCAGGTAAGAGCAGACCATGAACAGTGCCAGAACATCTGAAGAAATGCTTGCATGAAGTGTGGCTGATCCTTTCTGGAGGTCAGGGAAGTCTGACACAGGGGTTAATCGCTTTGGATATCCTGCAGGCGTATCCAGGGACTTTGTGCTTGGCAAGGGACTTTATGTTTAATAGCTGGGGATAATGCTTTTGTTTACATAGCATAGTATTTCATCAAATGCTAAATTATTTAAAAGAAAGTAAAAACTACAGGTTTAAAAGTTGCTTATGCTGAAATTCCTGGCTGAGGAGGAGTGAGAAACAAAATGAATTTCCAGCATGGTGGCTGCCATCAGCTGTAAGTGAAGAAGGACTTGGGCTGCACATCTGTGTCACTCACATAGGAACCCAGAGAAGCAGTGAAATGCACTGAAAGCAGAGTGAATTCTTCCCAAGAGTGTGAAATGCTCTCCACCTGCAGGGCAGGGCTGATGTGCAGCTTCACTTCTGGGACATTGCACTGTGAGTTGCATGAAGTACAGTGCTCCTCCAGCCCATCTGCAACTCTCTCCTGCAGCCCACCAGACTTCTCCTCCAGCAGGTAATCCCTCTGTTTTGCATCTGCTGAGAAGGGAAAGAGATAAAGGGCACATCCAGCAATAGCAGAGTTCAGTGTCCTTGGGTCCAGGAGATCTGTGTAACACCAAGTCCTGTGTCGGATGTGCTGTTTCATAGCATCACAGAATTGTCTGATTTGGAAGGGACATTTAAAGGCCATCTGGTCCAACTCCCCTGCAATGAACAGGGACACTTACAGCTAGATTAGGTTGCTCTGAGTCCTGTTCAGCCTGGGGTCTTGAATGTCTCCAGGGACGGAGCTTCTACACCTCTTTGGACAGCCGATGCCCTCTCTCCTACTGACTGAACAGCCCCAGCTCTCTCAGTCTGTCCTTGTAGGGGAAGTCTTCCATTCCTTGGATCATCTTAATGGCCCTCCTCTGGATGCTCTCTAACAGGACCACATTTCTTCTGTACTGAGGACTCCACATCAGGATGCAGTACTCTAGGTGAGGTCTCACCAGTGCAGAGTAGAAGGACAGGATCACCATGATTGATCTGCAGGCAATGCTTCTTTAGATGCAGGCCAGGATACAGTTGGTCTTCTGGGCTGTGAGGGCACATTGCTGGCTCATGTCCAGCTTGCCATCCACCAGTACCCCCAGGTCCTTTTCATCAGGGCTGTGCTCTCATCTTTACATCCCCCAGCTTGTACTGATAGTGGGAGTTGCCACAACCCAGATGCAAGACTTTGCACTTAGTTTTGTTGAATGTCATGAGGTCTACCTCGGTCTACTGCTTTAGCCTGTTTAGGTCTCTCTGGATGGCATCCTGTCCCTTGGGTGTGCTGACCGCACTACACAGCTTAACATCATTTCTGGGCAGCTTGTAGGGATTTTTTCATTAGGGTTTGAAGAGTAGGGGAGAACAGTTGCTGTGTAGTCATCGATGTGTTTGCACACCTGGAGTAAGATTCTCTCAGGTGTGAATTTGGGTGTGGGTTGTGCTCTAATCTTCAGTTGTAGTGTGTTCATCAGGATGCGCAGCATGTTTCTGCTGACTCCTGGTTTTGAAGCTTTATTTATTCTGGAAAGGTTTAAGCTAGGGAACTTGTAGGTGCATATGGAAGCTTACAGTTAACTTCCAGCTGCTGAAAAACTGCCCCAACTGCCCCCTTTTTTTCAAAGTAGTATATAAAGTGCTGCTGCAAGAAGCAGGTGCTATCAGATTTAATTGTGTTTACTGTTGGAAAGACATAATTTATACAATTGTTTAAGGAATGTGTATGAAAACTACACTGTTTACACATCATGCAACTCATACAAAAAAAAAAAAAAGTACAATCAAACACAGACTGTGCTTGCATCCACAGCCTCAAATCAAATGAAACTCTGTATTGTAATTGAGCAATTATCCCAGCAGGTTGGCTGTGGTGAAGCCTGCTGTGGTTTGAACATCTGGCTGCTCAGCAGGGTGACATCTGGAAGCTGCAGGCAGGAGGACAGGAGGGATGTGTTAGCATCTCGAGACTTAAGAGTTCCAATCTGGTCTTCCTGCTCTGTCACAGAGCTCACTTATTATCTTGGGTGCTCCTGATTGACAGAATCACAGGAATCAGGGAACTGTTGATTATGGAGTTTCACTCAATGACAGCTTTATGGAAAAACTGGCATTGTACCATGTTTCTGAGAAAGTACTGATATGTAGAACTGTTCCTATGTGATTTAATATCTGTTCTTGCTTATATGTCTCTCTCCCATTCTTAAAAATCCCCCAGAGTGATCATTTTGTTCCCTTTGGTTTCAGTGGCAACTCCTATAACTTGCTCCATATACAGAAGTTGTCTGGGCTTGACCTTGTCCATTAGTGCTCTTGGTGCCCACTGTATGAAGATGCAAGGGGAAAAAGTAACCTTTCCCTTCAGCCCACAACAGTGCTCTATGTGTGACACCAGCATTGTCTTCAACATAGTTTGAAGCCCAAGGCTGTTTTTCAGCATTGGTGTTATGGAGTGATGAGAGAGTCCCATTGAAATATACTATTTGAGAGATATTTGGTTGACAGATTTTGTCTGAGACATCTGCCAGTGTTGACTTAAATGCGTGTCTAGGGAGAACTTGATAGAAAATGTGCACTTTCTACAAGCAGTAGGGGCAGTTTGTCAGAAAACAGGGACAGCTGTGTCGTGTTCTTTTTTTTTTTTTTTTTTTTGGAACCAAAAACCGTAAGCAAAGTGACCAGCATCACTGAAATCAGATGTTTGTAGTAGTTGTTTCAAACTGAAGGTGCCCCCAGTCAACATTTTGAGAGCTTCAGCTTGAAAAATTGATTTGGCGTGAAAATTGCTACACTTAAAGCAAATTATACGTCTGAAAATGTTCATGCTATTTTGGAGTTACAAACTATTAAAAATAATCACCCAGCTTTCGAATGTTGGCTTTCATCTAATGCTGCTCTCTCTTTCCTTATCTAAAGAGAGAGGGTTGTTATTCCTGATTTGCATCCTTCAAAGCTTGCAAATCTGCTGTATATTTTAAGAACTGTCTGTAATTGAGAGTTGATAATTGACTTGTGTGCATGTGGGCTTCAGCTCTGCTGTCACTGATTGCAGCACTTCAAGGATTCATCTTGATCCTATTAAAGTCAACTGGAGGTTGGGTTTCCACATTGGTCTTTTCTTTTTATCAGAAATAGGCCTAGGAAATGTTTGAAAAATTGCTTTAATTGGCTGGATGCACTTTGGGAAAAATGTAGGTGTACTTTTCTAAGTGGGAGCTTTCACTTCAGCCCCAGACGTTGAAGACCAAAGTGTCTGGATCAGGGAGTTTTCAACATTTGTCTCTCTTGTATGAGTACGAATTGTGTTAAGATTGTGTTGGACTTTGCATTTCCAGTCCCTGAGCCCCAGCAGCCTTGCTTGGAGCCTGAGGGATGGTTGTTCACAGTTGTGGACTTGTTTGCATGGGTGGGAGAGCATCTGCTGCTGCGAACAGCCACCTTCTCCTCCTTTCTCCCCAGCTGATACAGAATTAAGTCAGGAAGCACGAGATTTGCTGATATGGCTTCCTTTTGTCCACAATAAACAATATGGTTAATGGAGTGAGTAATTGTTAGCAGAAACCTCTTCTTTGGAGCACTGTGTTGGTGGGCTTGAAAGCTTCTGTAATTCCAATCAGCACCTTCTTTTTGGCAAGGCTATGTTGATGTGGGAAGGAAGCACAAAGTCCCAGTGCCCCAAGCCCGGTTTGCAACTTCTTCAAGCCTATATAGTGACAGTAAATGGCGCAGTGTGCATGCTGCTGTCTCATTCAGTGTGTAGGAATCAGGCTGTGAGTCGGTGTCCCCAGTAGCCACTGCCATAGGGAAGCAAGCTTTCAACTTTCTCTACGTATGGGCAGTTTCCGTTTCCCTACAGATTGGCTGTTCTGTAGTCGCATGGTGTTCCGATGACCAACATTAGCATGTATGGAAGCTGAGATCCCATTGAAGAGCAGAACTGGTGCCTCTTTGGCTTGTTGTGGTGCTGGCGTATTTATGTAGCAAACTTAGAGTGGAGATGTGGTGTCTGAAGCTGTGGTGCTCCTTTTCTGCAGAGCTGACACTAATGACTGTTTTTACTCCCCACAACAACTGGGTTGAAGCACTGGAGGGTATGGCTGGTGAGGCTTCGTGAGCTGAAGGAGGATGCTATTGCAGCTAAATGTCATGCATTTTGAGGCAGTGTCAAATAAAAGCCCTTTTCGTAGTGATTTACCTGGCTTTTTGGTAGCCTTCTGTGTCAAAGACATGTGCTTGTTGTGCCATCACACTTGGATCATGACCCTCACAATGAAGCATCAATTCAGAAAGTTTTGGTTGATTGTTAATTATGTAAACATAGGAAATGTGAGGACAAGATTTAGTGGGCATGGTGGTGATAGGTAGGTGGTTGAACTTGATGATCTTAGGGGTCTCAATGATTCTATGATTCCTGAAAAATTAAACTATCTGATGTGATCCTAGGCAAAAACCTCAATAGCTTGCTAGATTGCTTTAGAGCCATCTGTGCCATCGATGACTTCTGCAGAAGTTTTGTATCTTGAGCTTTCCTCAGATTCCAACAGTGTGCCTACAAGGAAAAAAAATGTAATTGGGAATATGATTTATTAAGAATTTAAAACAGTTTGGCATCCCGAAAGACTTCATACATTCTCAAAGTTCCATTTTTACCAGTACACAAAAGGCCTTTCCAGATGTTTTTCTTTCCTTCTAGTTTCTAATTGAAAAAATATTTCCATCTACCACAAATAATTGGCATACATGAATAATATGCCTAAAGTAGTCTGTGTAAGGTCAAGACGAGTTTTTTCATTGTTTTTTTTGTTAGTGTATCACAGTATATGTGACAATGGGATACACAGAGATAGATTGGTACAGATTTTCAAAAGAGGTCTCTCCCCCCCATTTTTAACCCACACTTGAACTGCAGGTGGGAATTTTAGCAAGCAAATGTCAGTCAGCTGTAGGTTTGCATTATGGCAATTGAGAAATACTCTGTTCTGCATCTGGAATTCATTTACTAGATGCACAGTTGCACCTGCAGAAGGGGAATCCACTTCTCCATGACCCAATAGGAAGTTAGCTCAGGAGTTTAACACAGTGAGTGACAACTCTTTGAAAAGTTGTTGGGGCCCTGCTGGAAACTGTACTTGTTCAGAGCTCTTTTTTTTTTTTCTTTCTCTCTCCACTAAAAACGATTGTACAATAAGAATTGTTTTGTGTTGTAGTGCATTTTTTCTTTTTTTTTAATGGGATGGCTTCCTCTTCCCTCGCTCTTGCTGACAACTTGTAGTGTTATTCTGACAGATGAATTATTGCAATTCATGGCAGTGGCAGCATGGACTTTAATGCGTGCTTACTCTTCTTCAAGTTACATCCTCTTTGTTGACTTACCTGACTTAAAACCTTAGATTTTTTTTTGCCACCTCATTTTGCCCTGAAAGCACAGACATTTGTGTGAATTA
Organism: Chrysolophus pictus; assembly: GCA_037305975.1. Classification (NCBI taxonomy): domain Eukaryota; kingdom Metazoa; phylum Chordata; class Aves; order Galliformes; family Phasianidae; genus Chrysolophus; species Chrysolophus pictus. The sequence goes on along the minus strand of CM074579.1, from coordinate 45,974,673 downwards.
CCCTTGGCTTAGTAAAGTGAAATGTTCAAATATTTTTTCACGTGCTGTTTTGATGCAGGCTTGAATAGCTTAGAGCAGTGCAATTCAAAATGATTCCTGAAGAAGCATGTGTGCTTCCCTGCTGTTCCTTTCAGAAGTTTCCCATTGGCTCAGTACCATCAGCGGCTCCTGCTCTGCAGTATAGTGGGAGGCAGTCCAACAGAAACAGGGCTCAAAATGTTGAGGGAGAGGAATCATCTCAGAAAGGTGGGGTGGGGCTTTCCTTCATTTCATAGTCATAGAATTGTTAAGGTTAGAAAAGACCACTAAGATCACCAAGTCCACACCATGCCCACTAACCACATCCCTCAGCACCACATCTCCGTGGTTCTTGAACACCTCCATGGACAGTGACTTCACCACCACCCTGGGCAGCCTGTGCTACTGCATCACTGCTCTTTCTGAGAAGAAATCTTTCCTAATATTCAGCATGGCACAAAGCAATTACTTCTCATCCTATTTCTCCCCATTCATGCATTTCCATATTTTTGCTTGTCACGGAATTTTGGCTCCTGTTTGAATATGCAGTGTTAATCTCTCTTTCACTAGTGTCTTATCAGATCAAAGGTTCGGAAATCTGTATCAACTGGAGGAAGTGTTTAGGAATGCCCTGTGTTGCAGCTGTGTATGTTCTTAGTGCTCAGAAATAAGTCCAGCTTGGTGCCAAATAGATGGCCCTCACTAAAGGATATTCGTGTTCCTATCAAGCCTCTGCCTTGGCTTTCAGTTGTTAGGAAAAATGTCATCATCAGTTAACAAAACACTGTAATGGATTGCCAACACTTGGTGTTTCATGTTCTTCAAAGATTCTGAACCATTTTGGAGACTTTCTTTTAACCGACAATAATGTTGTTGTTGCCATGTTAGCATGTGCATTCTTGTCATTTTTCTTTAAATTCAGACACTCAGAACATAAAAAATTTTAGAAATTTTTGCTTAGTTTTATGAACAATCTTGGTAAGAGAGTATTTTACATTCAGTGCAAGGAGGGTAGTAATGTTATCTCTCTTTCCAGTTCTAGGAAAAGCGTTATAGCTAAAATTACACTGTTACTTTCAGCTCCTGGATGTGCTGAGGGAGGTGGGTTAGTGGGCAAGGTGGCAATGTGCCAATGACTGGACTTGGTCATCTCAGTGGCCTTTAAAGTTTTCCAGCCTTAATGAATCCATGTACTACTCTGTTACTTCCCATTCACTGTTTCTCTGGGTCACTCCTTTGATGTGGCAGGTGGAGGTCTTGAGGCTTTGTTCTGCAATTCTGGAGGCTAATGGATTTTGTTCTGCAAATTGTACTTCAGGTGGGAAAATTTTGAGGAAGTATTAGCAATGGGTGCACATTTAAAAGGAAAGCTTGCCATCGAAGGCTGCATTTTTAGAAGTGATTTGAACCACCAGTTTATGAAAAGATGAGCAGGTAGGCCAACAGCCTTGTATCTGCTCTCAGGAGAGATTCAGGGACTAACCTAGATAATGTATTTCTGTGCAGAAAACTCCCCATCATGTTGCAGCACGTTCTACTTGGCATCAGAAACTACTTCTCTGCTGTTTTGTTGGTTTTTTTCTAGTTGTTGGATTTTGAGATGTGACAGAATGAAAGATCTGTAGGAATTGTGGTTTGTCCACAAAAAGCAGGATGGGAAGGTGCAAGGACTGCTGAGATATTTGTAAATAATTGCAACTAGTTTTTACCTGCTCAGTACCAAAAAATAATATTAAGGAGAAATAAAAATAAAAATAATAATAATCTGAAGTCTATGTGAGGAGCCTAATTGAATCCAGACATCATCAAATAAAATGTTTGAGTTCTTGAAGTGCTCTAAGAAAAGCAAAATCTCTTTTTATAGTTCAGAAGAAGGGACGCAGAGTTCCATCTGTTTCATGTCATAACTACAGCAAATTTCAAATAGCATTTATTTGTAATCCTTCAAAGGCATTGTGTGAGAAAATGAAGAGGATAATATTCCATGTCTTCTATCTCCAGCTGAACTGTTAACTGCATTGCGCTTAGAAGGCCAGCTTCTGTTCTCCATCACAGCTCTCAACTGAAAGCAGCTGAAATTGCCCAGAGCGATGTTTGCTGTCTTGATTCTTGTTGCTGGTGATCAATGAAGAAGGCACGATTTGATTTCCAGATCCCACCAGACATGGACAGGGTTGGCTATTAGGAAACATGGTTGTTTTACAAGAACCCACTGAAAAATGGAAACTCTTGCATGTGAGAACAAAAACTCCCTTCAATTATGTCAGATCCACTGCTGCAATAGGCTGTATCTGCTGTTCGTACCAATTTTTTTCCTCTAATATTTATTAGCAGATACAGATTCAGTACGGTCCTTTCTGAGATACTCATATTCAAAAAATTACATTCCTGAAGTGTCATTGTTTTTGTATTTTTTAACTTAAAAAAGAATTATATAGAAGAGATGATACTCATTTAGCTGCAGTTATTCTTTGTGTGTAGAATTTACTCATATTTCTTTTTATGGTGCAATAAATATATAAACAGAAAATCCACAAATAATCACATTCCAACTTTATTTATCAAATAACTGTGATTATAAAAACCAATTTCCAAATAATCACAGAGTGTAATTAGAAGTTACTCATATGCTTATCTGTTTGTTTCATGGGCATCTCTGGCAAACTTGTCTTCTGTGCAATTATGGTCCTCTGTTTGTATTGCTGTTATCATCTACAGCTTGAGTTCAATATACTTAGAACTGTATGCAAAAGTCAAAGCGTAGTATAAGTCTTTGGCAGGAATATTAACTGCCTCAGCCACAGTAATCAAAGCTTTTATTAAACATATATGGTAAATGCCAAGAATCAGTATTTGGGTATGTTTTAATAGCATTAATTGAGGTATTGTTAACAGGAGGCTTGTCCTAATGATATCTCTTCTGGCTGTTGGCAAAGGCAAGACCCTGGCTCTAAGATGAAAAGGCTGAGAGCCTCCTGGTTGCCATGCTTCCAGGTCAGCTACTGGGATTTGGGTCATATCATAGAATAGCTTAGATTAGAAGGGACTTTAAAGATCATTGAGCATCAACTTCCCTGCTGTGGGCAAGGTTACCACCCACCATTTCAGATTTCCCAGGGCCCCATCCAACCTGGCCTTCCAAGGATGGGGCATCAATAGCTTCTCTGGACAGCCTGTGCTAGAAGAACTTATATGGTGCTGTTCATTTTGATCGCTGTGGCTGTAAAGACCTCAGGGTGACATCTGCAAACCATGTAGGGAGAACGGAAGCCAGTTTGCGAGTGTGAATTTTCCACCTTCTCTGGAAAATTTTTAGTTGCTCAGAAACAGAAAAAGTTGAAACTGAGTGCCTCAGAGACCACACATCTATGATCTGGAAATCTTTAACAGCATGAAATTGTGTAATATGGGGCTGATTCACACTCCTGGCAGAGAATTAATGCATTTGGGTGGCATGATACAGGACCACTGTGCATAAAAACCTTTAGCACTGAAACCCATGCATGGTTTGGTTCACTATAGCACAACCTCCTTGAGCATCACGCTCTAAACTTCAGCAGAAATATTGCCTCTAGAGTAGCAGAGGTTCATCATTCTCACTGTACATGGAGCAATATGTTTATTGCAAGGTCTCTCTTCCCTAAGGAGTTTTTCTTCTACCTTCTTTTCAGGCAGAAGCTGTGTGGGGAAGACTTTCCTTCTCACAGTACACTTTGGAGCAAGCACACAGAAGTCTGAGCACATGCTCCCAGGCACCAGATGTGGAGATCCTGTACCTACTGTGCTTCAACAGCCAATTACTCAAACCCATAATATTTTTGCTTCTGAAATTAACCACTTTATGAATTATACAAAAGGAAATGATCAGTGTTGACAGCTGATTCTTTGAAATAGGGGGTAATCACAAACACCATTAAAAATACGCCTGGAGTTCACCATTCCGCAGTGCTGAATCTCATCAAGTTTTGAAATGCTATTACCAATAGCATATCTTTCCTAAGACTCATAATTTTCCAGGTATTGTCCTGTCTGACTCAATAAACGTCAGTATCTACTCTTCAGAAATTGTTATGATTCCTGGGCACTGCACCAAAATTTGCAGATGTTTTGAAGATGTCCTGATCAGCCAAGCTTGGGACATGCGTGTTTTAACCTATTATATAGATATGGCATTCTTGAAACCAGACTACTTTAACTGGTTAGACAGTCTAGCACACGGAAGCATGAAATACTGCCTGTTAATGAACAGCTTTTTTTTTCAGCTCTATTAAACAAACAAACAAAAAACACCCCAAAACTATCTGCCTTCTCCTTTGATCTTTTCAGTGAAATCTATACGTTGTTGCTGGAAACTGAACATAGTAGTGCTGTTGTTTGCCTTAACTTTTAGTGACTTTAGCCTGAAGATGATGAGAGTTTGTCCTTTGCAGAGGACAATATAGCTTTTTAAAAGTTTCTGTAAAGGTGACAGAAACATCAGCTTCTTCTGAATTTTAGAAGTAAACATGAGAGAATGGAAGGAGTTTATTCCAGGTGCGAGGGAACAGTTTAAGGAGATACAATGGAGTTGGCTGAGCATTTCCTGTAGATACAGTAATCTTGCAACTAGATTGTAAATCCTTCAGATTAAGATATACACGAAGGTTTTCTCCTGGTGGCTTTTTTCTGACCAACCTGGACATTTTTTATGGCTGTCTTCATACTGTGGAATATTACTCTTCTTCAGTTGTCTTTGGTCTTGAGCCCAGACCTTGGGATAGTTCACACAGCCTAAATGCAAGTGGATGTGTTGATCCAAACATGGAAGTAGCTAGCTGACATCAGAAAGGAACTCAGGCATTAAAGAGGATTGGCTGAGGCGTAGTTCTGCTCTTGACTACTTGTCTGTCAGACAGAATGATGGATGTCTCTGAGACTGTTGCTCTTGCAATGTACCATTTGTGTGGTTACTATGATTTGTTGGGTGGGATTAATAGGGTTTGAATCTTGTCTTTGCAAAGCTGAACAAGCAAGTGCCAGAAAAATAAAGATTACCATTTCATTTGCTTTAAATCAAGCTACAGTTCAGTTGGGTACCATGGATGAATGAATACTAGAAAGGATGGGAGATAAATTAACTAATTGAGGAAAATTACTGTAAAATTTTCCAAAGGAAATGGCCTGGGTTCTACTCTGGAGACTCTGTCTCTGAGTCAAGCAGTTAGCACATGGTTTCTGCTGCATATCTGACCAGCCTCATATTTTCTTTTGGACTTTACCTATTAAAGTATTTTTGAGGTTGATTCTGTTACTTATCACTGAAATACTGTGAAAGCAGTTGGCCTCTGCAGTTAAAAAGCCGTAACCATTTCTATTTGTACTCCATAGAATTGTGGTTTGCTGATGCCATGCCACATTCTGTGCAACTTCATTGCTTACAGGGATCAGGCACCCAGGAGAATCTCTTTAACATGGAGAGCTGTAGCCACACTCCATGGAGATGAGGGCAAGCAACAGTTTCATCTTGACATTGGGAAATCTCCTAAGAGAATGTAACCTTGGGCACGGTGGTGGTAGGTTGATGGTTGGACTGGATGATCTTAACGCACTTTTCCAACCTTAATGATTTCACTATTCTATGAATCCTCTCTACTTAAAAATATTTTGTGTTAATGTAGAAGTAGTAAGTGACCTTGAAGTACTTGTAGGTTTGTGTCTGTTTGTTTTCCCTGTTAGCCAAGCAATTTTTGGTGCTGTGAGTCTTTTTCTTGGAGCCTCCTGGCCTCCTCTGTCAGACTGCTGAGTTAAAGAGAGTGTGCATTCACTCAAGCTGTTAACATTTCTCTTTAATGTAGATGTTTTGGTAAACACTGGTCCTGGCTGTTCTCATGCTTGTAGTGGGCTAGACTCAGAGCTCCTGGGGTGGGTCTGGAGGAGGCCACAAAGCTGCTCAGAGGACCAGAGCATCTCTTCTAAGAAGATAGACTTGGGAGGCTGAGCTTGTTCAGTCTGGAGAAGAGAGGTCTCTGGGAACATCTCATTGTTGCCATCCAGTACTTGAGGGCAGTTTATAAACAAGAGGGAAAACAACTTTTTACATGAGTAGATAGCGACAGGACAAAAGGGAATGGTTTTAAATTAAAAGAGGGGAGATTTAGATTAGATGTTAGAAATTCTTTACTCAGAGGGGGTTATGAGACTTTTGCACAGGTTCCTCAGAGAAACCTGTAGACGCCCCACCCCTGAGTTATTAAAGGTCAGGTTGGATGAGGCCCTAGGCAGCCTGATCTGGTGTGTGGCAACCAGCCCACAGCAGGTTGTTGGAGCTGAGTGAGCTTTAAGGTGCTTTCCAATGCAACCATTCTGTGATTCTGATTTTACAGCATCAGCAGAAATAATGTGATTGATCACGTTCAACATGAAAAATTTGTTCCCTTACGGAAAATGTCTGCTATGAGGTTAACTAAAATATTTATTTCTGCCACTAGCCTGCAGAACTGCATAATTTCTTTCTCTTTTTGTCATTGTAAAGTCAAAATTTGACCAAACTGTTTGCCAGTCTTTCCTCACAGCTATGTTTTCTCTTTGAAGAGATGCACTCAGTTTTGTATTTGTGGAAAAATACCTGAATTACTTTGCTCATGAAAATCAATGTCTGTTGTACTCCCCTGTTTAATAATTAAACTCTGTTTACTGTTCAGTACTTTAAATGATATTTAATAGGTCTGTTGTAAAAACGTGTGTCGCACAGTGAAATGCAATTAAGGCAGCTGATGAAATGAACATGACTAATGCAAATTATTACAAGTGTAAACAAGGACAAAGTAAACAAACTGAATGTTTGCTGGCCCTTGAATGTGCTCTAGGTCATACAGGCATGTTTAAGACCTGTACGATGGTGGGTTTTAAATATGGTTCTCTAACTCCAGTGATCCTTGTTGAGTAACCTGTATCGATTTGTCAACTCCCAAACTTAGAATCATAGAATCATTACGGGTCAAGAACACCTTTAAGATCTTCCAGTCTGACCATCAACCCATCCCCACTAACCATGTCCCTCAGTGCCAGATCTCTACAGTTCTTGAACACTTTCAGGGACAGTGACTCCACCATCTCTCTGGGCAGCTTGTGCCAGTGCCTCGCTGCTCCTTCTGAGAGGAAACGTTTCCTAATAACCAACCTGATCTTCCCTTGGCACAACTTAAGGCCACTACCTCTCATCTGATCTTAGCTAGCTAGCTCTAGAGGTTTCAGGTTTAAGGATTTTTATGTATTTTGTGGGACTCAGAACACTGAGTACAGGCTTTTCCCTGTGCTAACGCCCTTCATCTGCTTGGCTTCATTCTCCCATTCTTTTCACAGCTGCTGTGATTGAACCAAGTCACTTGATCCACAATAAGGAAATGGTGATAGGTCATTGTGCTGTATTTTTAGATTCATGTGCATAGTAATTCAAAAGACTCAACTGAGCAGAAGTTTCTGTGTTCTCTATCTAGCATTTCTGTATTATTTTTTAAATTTCTTTTTCAGGGCTGATAACCATATTTCTGTCTGCAAGCCAACATCCTTTTGGGTGATGTGTGTGCTTGTGCAATTGATAACATCTGATTGATTTTGCTCCTTTATTACATGTCTAAATCTCCCATTTGCAGACATCTTGCTATATTTATCACAAAGAGCCCTCACCTCATGTTTCTTTCTTGTAACACCCTCATTAGAAGGCTTTGATTACGCAGGAATGTCGCCATGTCAGGCTGTTCGAGCCCTGCACGCGTCTTTGGTGTGTGGTGCAGATGCTCAGAGCAGGAAGTTGTGAAGCAGACTGATCTGACTGGAATAGGTCCAAAACAGGCAGAAGACTTAGAGGAAATGATTTGGTTTCATGGTTTTCACTCGTAAATCTTCATGCCGTTTTTTTTTTCTTTTTTTTTTGAGAGGTGCCACAAGTACTCAGAGGATGTGATATAAGAAAGGACACCTATGCCATACCATTATGTGTATCCTGCAGAGATGCATCCCCACATTTGTCCCTTAGAGGGGCTGAAAAACAAGTAATTCTTCATTTCAGGTGGGTGACAATTGCCAAGCATTTAAATGGTTCGCAGTTAAACGGTCGTATTGAGATCTCACCAGTCACACTTGTTAACTAGGACATTTTGTTCGTGGCTTAAAGGAGTTAAGCTTTGCAATTGCCAGGAGCAGCTTTATTTGTGAAACTGTGATACTATCCTTGATAAGAAATCTCTGTTTGTTCTTGTGGCATGTTTTGTTTCCTTTTAAAATGTTTTTAAAGCTCAAGTTCTTGCTGGGAAATAAGCAGGTTTAGAGACTGCCAGAAGGGGAGATAGGAAGGAGGTGAGTACTGCAGACTTGTAGCATTGCCTAGGGAAAGTACACTGTGCCTCTGAGCATCCCTGTGCTGTCTGTGAAATGTCCCCAGCCTCACACCCTTACATTACAAACATCGTGGCTTGGTAGTAGCCTTTGAGAATCTAAAGGGGAGATACAGGAAAGAAGGAGACAGACCCTTTTAGCATGGTCTGTGGTAGTAGAAGAAGGGTAAATGACTTCAAGCTCAAAGAGGGTAGATTTAGGTTAGATATAAGAAAAAAGTCTTTTACAGTGAGGCTGATGAGGCACTGGAACAGTTTATCTAGTGTTGTGGTTGATGCCCTGTCCCTGGAGATTTTCAAGGTGAGTCTGGATAACGCCCTGGACAAGCTGATCTAGCTGTGGTGTCCCTGTTCCTTGCAGGAGAGTTGGACTACATGGGCCTCAAAAGTCCCTTCCAACTCTAAGGATTCTTTAATTCTATGGTCATGTCAAAGGAAGATTCTGACACACTCAGATGATAGAAGCATGTGAGATATCTGCAAAGTTTCCTATGTCTCCAGCCAACCTGCCAAAGAGATGGTAAAGCAAACACTATGTTATCACGTCCTTATCATCAGTACAAGTTACATATTATCAATACTATATTAAATTCTGCAATAACAAACAAAGATGGTGCTTGGTGTGAACTGTAGAGTAGATTAAGTTTGTAACAAATGATTTGCCTATTGTAATGATTACTAAGAAGGACTTTGCGTTCCATAAAGTTTATGGCTTGATATGAGTACTTGTCAAAGATTTTGATTTGTAATACTTGCACAAGTGTTTCTTTGAGAGTTTGTCCATTTTCCAGAATTTTCTTATTAGGCTTTTTTTTTTTTCAAATAGTGGATATTATGATTTTTATATGTAGAGAAATTACTTTAACTGTAAGCCATGTCCTTATGAAATCCAATGACAGCAATGCTTCCCAAAGTGAGGACTTGGGACACGTGGCTTCTCCAGCTGCCCTGGCTGTCCCAGACATTCCATTCACAACAATTATGCCAGAGGATAGATGGTATTTGCTGAATGTATGATAGAGTAAAGCCTGGTGACACAGATGGAAGGGAACTGACAGATCTCATGCTGCCATAACCTTCCTCATTTCTTAATACTGGGTAAAATACAAGGATGGGTAATGAATTGTGCTTTCTGTTTTATGGCTGTCAGATTACTAGTAATACAACTCTTGATGACAAAACAAAGAATAATTTTTTATAAACGACTGAGCAACCCAATGAAGTGGTGAAATATTTACTTAGCTGCAAGCTATGGACTTCCATGTAAATTTTCAGGTCTTTCCTATGCAAGATTATTGTTTCTTTTATGCAGTGCAGCAAATAATAGCTTGTAATAACAGAACAGTAAGAAATTTTTTCTTTGTATCACACAAAGGAAAGCATTTAACCTTACTTTAACTGTCAGTTGGTGTGACAAAAATGTTACTCCTTAGGTGATGATTTTCAACACAGTGTAGAGTACAGCCCATCTTGGCAACGCGCAATGTCATGTTCTTTCAGTAATTTGCTGTGAGAAGCAGCAAAGGTCTCAGCTGTGTTAAACAGCTTTTCAAATACATCTGCAGAAGATGAACTTGCAGTTCAAAGATTAAAGACTGTAGTTTCTTCTTTCCTTGGAGGTGCTGAAGAAGTGTGGAGATGTGGATTGAAGGACATGATTAGTGAGCACAGTGGAGATGGGTCGGTGGTTGGACTTAGTGATCTTAAAGGTCTTTGCCAACCCTTATGGTTCTATTCTTGAAAGTAATATCACAACAGCATTCTTAATATAGAGCTCTTTGTCCATTCACCCTAGCAGTTTCCTCAATCACTAGAGTCCAGCGTAAAAAAAAATGTTGACAACACTTCTTGCTGTGAATAAGTGCTATTTGTTGGAACCAAGGTGTTTTACAAGTATTGAGCAGATTTGCTGAAAAAAAATTCTCAGGTTCACAATGGAACTGATGGTTGAGATGAAAAACTGTTGACTTTTTGGAGCTGTTAAAGACCTACAGTAGCCAATGAATGCAGACAGTGCAGCCCCAGGGAGACTCACCAACAGAGCATAGGTTTCATGCTTCTCAATTCTCAGAGGTAACAAGAGCTACCATTGCATTTCAGGTTTGAGTACAATAATCTCAGTAAGGTCTGATCTGTCTGTGTTATGTCCTCTCCGTACCCAGTGTGGTGCTCCACCAGGGAGGCACTGTTACATGATGGTATTCTCAACTGTCCAAAAGTCTCTCCCTCTCCCTGCAGTTCTGCAACTTTTTGCATTACTCCGGGGGATAAATCTGATCTGTGATTTCTTTACTTTGCAGTTCTACATTCAGACCTTGTTATGAGCTTTCACTCTGTGTGTCTTAAGAGGTCGATATTGCTTGTCTAGTGAGGTTTCATAGTTGTGGAGGAAAAGCAATCAGTATCTTGTGATGTAAATTTACAGGCAATGGCTCACAATTTGATGTCTGTGGGGGAAGGAAAGTCTGTATTAGGATTGCTGGGCTCATCCAGTATGGCAACTCATGTGTTTTTAGGAACAACTGTAGTGAAATCTAGAGGCCAGGTTTCCATTTATGAGGAGCATTGTAATATCTTGAAAACTGTGGATATGTAATAAGTATTTAGTTACATAGGGAAAAAAAATTATTAATTACTGTTCTAGTGTGTGTTCCATTCATATAATTTATACAGAACATTAAATTATTTTACTCGGTGTAATGAATAAATTAAGAACAAATAAGAAACCAATAATAATGAGTTTCCAAAAATTACTTAAAACAATTAAATTTTAAAGTTGACTTAAAAATAATTTTTAAATAAATAAGTAATTATTTGGATGGGATTCATCTTTGAAATTCCTAAGGCAAAAATAAGTTTATATTTATATACCATTAATGAACTTACTTTGTGGTAGAATTAAATGCTGCAGGCATGCTGGAACAGTATTGCTTTTCCTCAATGGAAAAAATCTTAATGATCCTAATACATATACTGTCATAATTCATTTACTCAGCTGTTTACTTCTGCAGTGACTAGATATCTGCTTTCTTAACCATCATCTTACAACATAAACTAATGACAACATGTTGAGGAGCCATTGCTCTGAGTGCTTCTGTCTGTGGTAGTCTACATTTCTGCGGAGATGGATTTGAAATATTAAGAAGTGACACGGGATGATATAATTTTTACACAGTATCATGTTTGTTGGCATTTTTGAATTGTCCAATATTGTTCCTTAGGAATGTAGTAGTCATAGAGGAACATTCAAGGATATTTAGGTGATTGAGAAAGTGGAAGAAATTTCCACAATTAGGCTTCCAGTGCTTGGCTGCTATATCAAAACTTGTGTAAACTTGCAGTGGTGAAAAGCTCAAGTTAATTAAAGTCCCACCCTGCTTGATTATGACTCAAAAATGTCAGCCAGTTCAGTAAATCAAATTAAGCATCTATCCTCGCAAGGAACCAAAGCTTCCAGTAAGCCAATGGGAATTTGCCTGATGAAGATCAGTCCCATGTGAGAATTTTGTTTCTTTATAATTATTTTTTTATGTACAAGTATAAATGATAGCTCTATCTCAGGGTTATGTAGATAAATTAAAATATGAGAATATTAGAAGGCCCATATGCAGAAGAACAAGCAAAGAACAAACTTGAGTACATTCATTTGCAGACTTATTCAAGGCTTATTTGACCCATGAGACAGAAAATCCATGAGTTGCACACCATTCAGCTGTGTGCAAGAAATAAACACAGCTCTAACCAAGTGTAGAACAATATAGAATAACATTTGTTTAATGTTATCATTAACGTGGATCAGCTTCAGATGGATGCTTCTAGTGAGAAATCATGCCTCATAAATGGTTAATGGAGTTGCAGATGAAGTTGAATCAGAACAAGTAATTGATTTTGATTTTTCAGAATGATTTTTATATGGTTTCTTGATACAATATTAAGGAAAATAGCTGTATGACTAGAGACCACAGTCTTTTTATGGAAAATGAAGCAAGTATACAGCTAGATACAGAGCAAGGAAAATGGCACAGTGTCCTTATGGAAATGATGGTTGGATTTGATTATCCATGGAGGTCTCTTTCAAAAGTAATGATGCTGTGATTCTATGAAATTGGAGCAAGATTTCAAGGTCATATGTTTTGGAGAGTGTAGATGGTTCTGCACTTGGAAAGCTCTCTGTGTTCCTACAGACTGTGAGAAGTAGAGGGCAAGTGGGTGTCTCTGTTAGTCATTTCTCCAAAATGAGTACAAAACCGTGCAAAGAGGAGATGGTAATTGAGTGTTGGTGTTCATGAGCTGTGCTGGAATGAACTTTGGGCTGTGGCCTCAAAGCCTCATGCTTTGCCTGCAGCTGAGTTAAGGGAAAGTCCATGCAGACAGCCCCAGGCTTTTGCAGAATTAGCTGCACACAGAAAAAATTTCCAGATCACAGAACTTCAGAGCTTGGGTGGGCAGTGTGTGCCTCTGGCATCACTTGCAGTCAGTGGTGCAGCATTCTGCTGGAGATGGATGACTGTGAGTATCTCCAGTCAGATCACATTAACACAACAGCGATCCAGTTACTAAGATTTGTAAGCTATGGATTAGTTAGATTTCACCTGTGGCTTTGTGTGCTTGGCATCCTGCCGCCATTAGTAGGAGTCTGAAGGGGAGCACCTGTGCTGTGTGATTCAAGAACCTGAGTAAGCATTACTTATTATCTTTTGTTCTGTGCTCTGTGGGTTTGGAAATGTTAAGCCTAATCTAGCTGACTCGCCGCTTTGCTGCGATTTGTTTGGTCATGTTACATCGCTGAGACTCTGTGAATGATATGGGCAAGAGGTTATGGTTTCATCACTCACTGGAGCCAAGTGGGGCCGGCACAGTACCAGGAGGTCGGAGAAAACAGGGAGGATGTTTCAACAATAGCTTCACTACAGCTAACTCTTCAGATACAGTGATGATAGATGCCTTGTGCGTGCTGACAGCACAGGGTTGTGCACCAGCCATGTATGAAACGCCAAACATTGATCAAGCAGTAAAACACTGCTTTGATCATACTGGCAGTATGAAAGAGAGCAGATTGTCAATGCTGTCATGTCAAACACTGACTCCCTGGCATGCTGGAATGACAGTATTTGTCAAGATGGGCTTATCCTATACGTCATGTTTTCTGAAAATTGTTATTAGCACTTTATACCAACAAAGGACACCCACAATTAAGCTATGAAGTTTCACGACCTCTCAGTATAGCAGCTACTGTTCACTCAGTCTGTTTTATTGCAGTTTTTATCGCTAGTGCCTTAGTGACCCTGCACGTTTTACAGTTTTGATACAGAAATCTTGTATGCTGTAAGATACATAGAGCATCATTTGACTCCTTGATGAAGATTTTAGTACCAGGCATTTCATTTCCTGTGTTGATCTCGTGGTACCCCTTTATTCTCACATTTCTTTCCTATTTATGGGGGGAGGGGAAGTGAACCTTGTGTTGTTCTTATACCTCATTTGTATTTAGAAAGGGAAATATGAAAGCAGACAGTAGTCTTTCTTGTGTAGTCTTTCCCTCCCAGATCTCCTTGGGAAAAATCTTCCTGACTCCAGGGATAAGTCTGGGATCTCAACCCTCTCATATAAGAACATGTGCACCACACTGTAATTTCTGGGTCAAGGAGTTACAAGGAAATGAATTGATCAACAATCATCACAAGGTTCTAGCAAAAAGCAAAGCAAAGAAAGGTGAAAAGATTTGCTATGAGTTTCAAGATGTAGAAATGTAAGAAGTGTTGCAGCAGTGGCAAAATAGCATCTGTCCAGGCAGGCTCCTTTCTGTTGGATGAAGGTACTTCTGCTGCAGAGGAAATGCTGCTACCCTGAGTTAGATTGGAAATTCTTGGGGATGTATTCCTTCCGATTTCACATAAACCAGAGTTTAAAATGTTTTGTTTTATCATTGCTTTTGTTGTTGTTTTAGAAAGGTTTTATGTAAATGTTTTATTTCGTGTCACTTTAAGTGATTGTTCTTCCAAGGAAGAAAAAGTTGTGCTGTTGTTGAGAACAGTGAAAATGGAGCAAAGCAGTAAAGAAAATGAGCAGGAGGATGGAGGGAAAATGTCTTTTAAGCTCTTGTGAAAGGCCCAGTATTGCAGTTACTTGTTTCAAATATCCATCCTCCAGGGTGATAAGTGAAAAACTTAAAATGCCAATTGATCTGGGTGGGAAGTGGAAAGCTGCTATAATCCAATTAATCACAGAGCACTGGATGTCTCTGTCGATGCAGAACTCCACTGCATGCTCAGCTGTTACTCTTTCACAATGAGTAGTACAGTTGTCACTGTGAGACTCCTGCCAGCAAAAACATCCGCTGGGTTCGTTTTACCACCAAATATTTTTACACTTCTGCACTAATAAATATAAACTACCCTGGCTAGAGCAAGCGTGTCATCCTACCTCTGCTCGCACTGCACCAGGATAGGAGGCTGAGCTTTGCCATGGCCACAGGAGTGCATGTGCCCCACTGCAGAGATTGTGGCTGTCATGGAATTGGTCCTTCTCAGGGTTTTAGCCCCTCAAACTGAGAGGCAGCAGGGCAAGTAGAAAATAAAATGAGCTTTTGCAGGAATGCTCTGTTGACAGTCCATACCAGTTCTTACTCAAGCTTTGTTCCAAGCATGCTCACATACATACAGAGCTTGTGATGATGCACAATGGGTTTGCCTGAGCTTAGAAGTTCCGCTGTGTTCTGTAATGTACAGGGGAACATGACAGATGTGCATCGTGTTTGTGGCTGCATTTCTTTGACATGTGGGAATATGTACCAGGGCAATCATCAGAAGGGAAGCCTGCAATAATGCCTTCTGTGTAGCACATAGGATCACCCATTGGGTGATGCTCCAGTTTCTGCTACCAAACCTGTAGTGCCTTTATGTATAATTGCTACCTCTCTATATACCACAGATCTAAGAGCTGTGATGCCACATCTGAATGGAGAAAGAACTGCATGCCCAATATGATCCTACTGGGCCTTGACCTAAAAATGCTCCAGGTACTGAGATCAACAGGATCACTGGTCAGGTACTGAGATCAACAGGATCACTGGTCAGCTAGATGTTCTTAGTTGGAAGGACTGGCCTTGTAGACTTCAACTGAACTCTCTTGAAGGGTGTGCCAAGCATTTAACTACTGAAGATATACTTGTTTCCAACACTGCAGAAGACTTACACTGCTGAACTCTCCAATGTTTATGTTTGATATCAATGGGAACATTGCTTGAATGTGAGATTAGAAGACCATTCTGTTTTTGGCTCACAGCGTCAATGAGGAGGTGTATATTGTGTATTTCACCATTTCAGCAATGTAGGATGAGCTGTTATGGGAACAACTTACTGCTGCTATACAAAGAGCTTCCCAAGTTGTGTCACAATGGCAGTGCCCTTTCTTGGGCAAATGGCACATTTGCTGACACTGAAACAGAGCGTCTCAGGTTGAGTTTCTGGTTAGCATCTGTAATGCTGGTGTCTTGGTTCTTCTTTGTATGTATGAGTGTGCCAGCCCATCAGGGGCTGGGGCCCTTAAGAGCTGTGCATTATTTGGCTAAGGGATTGACAGATAAAAGTTTGGGCACTGTGAAAATATTTCTGCAATTAAAGACACAGTGGATCAAATTAGGAATGAAAAATGTGGTCTTGATCTCTAAATAAATCCCCTCACCACCGGCTAGCTGCTCTCGGTCATTAGTTTCTAACCTGAGGTGACTTCAAGCGTTTCAGTTTGAAAGCATTGCATTTAAGCCATTAGATTTGCATCTGTTTATGGCTATTGTAGTCTTACAGGTAACTGCTTTTGTCTATGAAAGGAGATGAGTTATATTTACTTTTTCAGTTGTGCAATGAAATTTTACAAATGTCTGTGTATAGAAAGTCTTCTCAATATACCACTGCAGTATAAACATAGGGAATAACTGTTCTGCGCTCATATTTTCCAGTAGAAATGCAAGTAAACCTGTTTTCTTCAATGCAGTAATGATAATGCTCATTAGACTGCTGCCATGAGATCAGACTGCTCTGTAGTTTTGCCTTACTTAAAATCAATGCATTTTATTTCTTCCTGCAATGTGTTTTACAGAGCTTTCCATCTGAAAAATAGATATATTGAATTCTCCTTTCTGTTTAAATCTGACTACTATAATTGTAGCTTAATCCAGTTTTTGATGAGCACGATTATATTTCTCCAGCACAGATGTTCCAGAAATTTGCATTTTGTTGACATCAATGCTTAATTTTATTTTCCTAAAGCTCAATTTGATTTTTCTAAAGAATTATATAAACAAGAACACGTGTGTAACTAAGCTGTGTTTCCCCCACAGCCTCTTGGATTTCAGTCTTTCACTTCTGGGTGGTCACTATACTAATGGCTGTTCTCATACAGTGGGGTATAGAGTGCTAGCTCTGATATAAATGAAAATACAACAGAATTATGTTTTCAGTGAAGGCATTTATGCTATCTCACTGCACTCATCCATCTCTTCCTGTGGTTGGCAGGAGAAAATGGTTTCACTGTTACAGTGACAACTTGGGATATGGTTTAACACTGAAAGGAAATTGATAGCAACCTTAAGGAAGACTTTCACTTCTTAGTAGTCCCTGCACGTCTGCTTCACTGCAGTCCAACCTGCCTAAAAGTTGGTGGGTGAAGTTGGCCAAACCACATTGCATGATAGCATTCACCACCTGGGTCTGAAATTGCACCGGTGCTGATAAGTCCTCCCCAGTCTGGGTCTGCCAGGCACTCGGACCCCTGTGGTGTGAGTGCCCTTCTCCATGTTTGGGTTCACCATTCTGAATCTCTAAGGTGGACCCAGCCAGGTCCAATCCATTCCTTAGAGATGCTCCCCTGCTTTGGAATGTGGTTGGCTCCTGAAAACATGCTGAACTGGAGGAATGGCTGCGGGGGCTACATCAGCGCTGCATTCTTCTTCCAGGCTTAAGAGAGCCAGATATATTTGGTCTTATGCACAGTTTGCAGCTTTCAGTATACCTAATGCAATCATTTCATTGAAGGACATGATTTCAGTTCATTTCTTCCTTGTCTTTGAGGTTAAGGCTTTAACTAATTGCAGATATTAACCAAGTCTATTTTTATACTACGTTTTCTTCCCTATCCTGCTGCCACAGACTGAATGACACAATGTCTGTAAGGAGGCAGAGCTTCACTGCAGCTGCTATACTGCTCTGTCCCAAATGAGTTCAGCCTGGGGGAAAAAAAGGGGTTAGCATTAGACCTTTGCCCTTGACAGCGGATGTGCATTGCTACTTTTGCTGCATCTGTATGATCTGAGGCCTCGCTCAGCACCGAGTTCCTTATGGAAGGGATCTGCTGAAGTGCTTCTCTCCATCTGCTCCTGTTGGGAAGATAGGAAACACTTTCCTTTTGATGTCATCTTTCAACAGTTACTCCTTCATCTCTCCCAGAGGACATGTCTGTCATGTACCATGCACACACAGTAAGTGCAGGCATCCACAGTATTTGACTGTACACCATATAGTTAGGAAGTTAGGAATATAAATTATTGTGGAGTATAGCTACTCCTACATGTAACAGTACCTTCTGATCAATAACAGATGCTCCTGCCAAGCAGCTGTGCCACAGGCTGTATAGATAGCATTTGTGCCAACTTCTTGGATGCGAGCTTGAACCTATAAAAGTGAGAAGGTGTTTAAGTGGGAGAATAATTCAGTTTGTGGAGGAAAAATGAACTTTTTATGGAAAAAAAGAAAAAAAAAACTGCAAGCCAGGAGCTGTTTTGTTCTTTTGGTTTTATTTTTATTTGTTTTGAGTCAAGAAAGGACAACTGTGTTTATCTCCATTGCCCCTTTGCAAACCAAAAGACAATAACCACCTGGGGGGTTTTTTTTTTTTTGAAGTCTGGTATCAGGGTTTTCATAAGCTCTGTTTCCAGCGGGGGAAAAATAATCCTGTGTCGTTAGGAGAGCATAGAAAGCAAAATGTGAGAAAGATGCCTTGACAAACAAGCACCTTTGTGATAATAACAGAGATGGTTCTTGGCTCCTTTCTAAGAACAGAAGCACATGCTCACCCTGTTTAAGGTGATATTAAATTTCTTTTGGTAAGGTGATTTATGCTAGCTAAGATTTGAACTGGTTTTCAAAAGACAAAAAACAAAACAAAAAATAGAAGCTTTTTCTTTATTAGCCTGGTGAAGAAGAGACCACAGATAGGTTCATTCCTGGTGATTCTGCAGCACATCTGAAAAATGGCATTATCTGATGTACTGTGAGTTATCCATTCTTGAAGAAAACAATGGGACAGGCAAGCAAAACTTCACCTTGACACATCAAATCTAGCTTCTGTTTCTTTCATATAGATGCAGTCATTTGAAACAAAGGTTGTTTAGCTTGATCATTTTTCCCTTGTCAGTAAAGAAGGTGTCCAAGAACATATCGCTCTCTTTTTCCTATCTTGCCTCCATGCAGCCACATGAGAGGTATTTCTGCCATCTGTTCTTTCTCTCTTTGCAGTCTTCTCCTGTCCAGTTTACATGCCAGTCTGCAAGACCGAAAAGCACCTGCATTTTATCCCTGGTCATGGATATTCCTTACTCTGATTGGGTTTTAGAAACCAGGTCTAAACCAAATATTTATTTAAACTGTTCTCATAAAAACAGTTCTCTGATCGTGATCATCAGGACACAAACACATCAGTAACCTCTAAGTTTTCTTCTTTTGCCTCCAGGAAATCACTGCTCATTTCTCTCTCTTTCGAGACATTTCAAAATAGCAGCTGCCCATTTTATTGGTGTCTCCTCCAGATTAGAACAAAGTTTAAAAATTGTTTTGTATGTTTACGCATAACTCATTGAAAAAGGTTCCTGTCAAGTCTGCCAGCTTCCAGAAACAGCCCTCCAGTCTCAGAACAGATGTCCCTTGAAAATATATCTGTGTTTTCAAATAGGCTACAGAGTAAGGAGGCAGTTCCTCTAAGGTTAAATAGATGCACTCCATTTGAGATAAGAGGACTTCTGAAATTAGTGCAAAGCGTGCAAGCAAGTTGTTCTGAATCAGGACTCTGAAGAGCTCTACTCAGTTAGCAGATGAGGAAAATGCCTCGTTTCTCTTTTCTTCCAGATGCCTAATGATTTGGCACCACAGTCTACAAGAGAGAGATTGGCTTGCTCCATAAGCAAGGGGCAGAAGCTATGGACAATCTTCATGTCTGCTCCTCATAATGAAGCATACTTGCAGGAGTAACTTATTTGTAAATAAGCACAGGAGAGCAAAAGAAAGCTTGAATGTATGGTTTTATTATTGGAACACACCAAAGTATTCAGTAAGTGAGTTGACTGTGAGTTTATGAACACGCTGACTCAACAGAACAAATACTACAGTTTTTGCCTTTTGAGTATATTGGCACTCTATGAAAGAATTTGTATTTTGTAGATGTAGACGATGGTTCTGGCTGGAGATGCTTTTCTTAAGTTATGAACGTTGAGACCATTTCTGTCAGCCCCAAGTTACTTTTTCCAACCATAATATTCTGTGACAATATATTAAAGCTTCAAAGTAATGGGAAGTGCTGAAGTGCATCTGGGACTGATGGCTAAGCATTTCAAAAATCATACCTGGTCTTTTTGAATGAAAAAGATTTGTTCACTAACAAGAACAAATATTTAAGGGTAAAGAGATGCTGCTCTTCAAAGAACTAAATGATTGAAGGAAAAAAGTGAAGAGAAAACTTTCAGGGAATAATGAAATGTTACAGAAGCAAAAGGATAATGGTGAGTCAGAGGCAAACATGAAGAGAAAAAAAGGGTTAGGAAGTGAATTAATAGGCAAGAAAATATCCACTCAGGTTGCGTGAGTGAGAGATTTTGGTTTAATTTATATTTCAAATGTTTTCCTTACTCCAGATAATATCGACACTTTGCAGAAAGAGAATACCTCCCTGCAGAGGACGTATAATTTTCCTCCTCTTTACCAAGCTGAAATGGCAATCAGCAGGAAGCCATTTCCCCACAGCCTCAGTTGCCCCCTGTTTTGAGCTTCCCAGCTCTGTTTCTGCTCGCTCTCTGGGCAAATTTGAGCTGGCAAGGTGTTCTGCCACATGCACGATTTGCAACGCTACTTGCAGACTGCTATATGTTCCTGGCCTCTTGGAACTGGAAAATGCCCACATTCAGATACCAGGACATGATTGCCATCATTTGCCTAAAAATGTTTTTATTCCATGCATCTGTGGAATGCACTGAACCTGAGTCATCTACAGCAAAGTCACTGGAATGATAACAAGGGTGCATTTGGCCCTACAAATGGCATGTGAATCTCCTCACAACCAGTCCTACGTTTCCAGTATTTCCTTCCTGGAAGCCGACTGGAATCCTTGTAATAGTCTAAGCATAAAAATCTGATTTCATGCTCAGTAATTGCAGATTCTCAAGCCACTTAAATCCTAAGCATCTCTGAAAACAACAGCTGATCCCAGTGTGCAAGACCATCCTGTATCCAAACAGAGCCTGTTGCATTCAGTCTGCTGAGTCAACTCCAAAGCCCAAAGGTGGAGGATCTATGGATGGAGGGAGTATGGGGCAGCAGTTTGTAGAATAATAGAATCATTAAGATCGGAAAAGACCTCTAAGATCACCTAGTCCAACAATTGAGCCATCCCCACCATGCCTACTGACCATGTCCCTCAGTGCCACATCTCCACGTTTCTTGAGCACCTCCAGGGATGGAGATCACCACTTCCCTGGAGAATTCTGTACAGAAGCAATTGGTCTCCATCCTCATTCAGGTAAACTTTTTGCTAGGTTCAGTGGAACTTTGCTAAGAACTGACTACTAAAGTTTTAATAATTTCTAAACTACGTGTGCAGCAGAGATGTAGCTATGAGACTCCAGTCTGTTTATCAAAGCTTTCAGGAGTATACCAGGTGTGTAAATCCTCCTAATAAATGGTTTCCTCTTTGCTGGATTAATATTCAATGGGAATCCACTGCTGTTTTTCTCTCCTTACTGATAGCAGCAAGCAAGTATTTCTTCTAAAGAAAACTTAGAGTTGAAAGCAGAAGTTCATGTGTAGTGATAGAAATACAGTGTCCCTAACAGTCAGGCTGCACACAGAACGCAGGCTGCTTCTTTATGGAGTCCTGGGAAAAATCTCTGTGATGAAAATGGTGTCATTTCTTGCTCTTAAGTATCATTGCTGAAGTAGACCAGTTTAAATGAGATCTGTGAAGGTGTATTTTGCCCTTTGGTTATACATCATAGAATTTATATGTTAAAAGTAAAATCAGGAAATTGACTGGCCACAGTTGACTTGTCCAAACACATTCTGTGTGAAACTGAACTCAGTAATGTGTTTCTTAGCATGCTTAAGAAAAATGTAGTGGTGTGCAGCGGGCTCTCTTCATGTATCAATAAGCTTCCATTTTGCTTCCACAAAGTGCTATAAGAATAGTGCAGAGGAGGGGATGCATGAATGTAAGGTACATTTTTATGCAGAATGCAAACTGAACTGGAGAAATAAAGAAAAAAAATCCATTCCGTTGAGAGGAAGGATTATAGGGGGTGATTTGTCAGCATGGAAATACAGCTCTAGAACTGGCAAGATCAGAGAATTATACAGTATACAGGACTGATACAAGCTGAGTTTAAGACTGGCTGTGGTCTGCTTTAATGTGTTTATATACTGTGTTTTGGATAGACCCTTGAATATATTATTGAGATTATTCAGTATTTTAGATAGATTGCTTAAATAAATGAGCTAAGAAAAACATGAAGCAGTATGGGTTATTTGGTGCTGGCTTTTTCAAACTGTAGACAGACTTTCACTGCCCACTCTTTTCTCTTGCTACTCATGCCTGGCATGAGCAGCTAGGTGATAGATTTTGAGGGAACTCAGTTATTTCTTGCTGCCTGACACCATTTGTATCTGAATACTGAAACAGAGGCTTCTGGGAGGCTTGAGGGGGTTCCGTAACTTCATATTTGCAATGTGTGTGACATTCTGGGGTCCACGTGTGGTGATGAGCACCACTCTACATCCCTCTGCTCTTGCTGAGGATCCACTCCCTTTGCCAGCTCTAAATTTCACAGCTTCTTTTCACGGCCACTGGTTCCTCTTTGAAGCAATGAAAAGTAAATCCCTCAGGTAATCCTACAGAGTTATTCCACATCATGCCTTAAGTTGTGCGAGGAGAGGTTCAGGTTGGATATTAGGAAAAATTTCTTCTCCGAGGATGGAAATGCATTGGAACAGGCTGCCCAGAGAAGTGATGGAGTCACTGTTCAAGGAGGTATTCAAGAAATTGTTTAAAATATCTAAAGCGTGGTGATCAAGTGGATGGGGGCAGACTCTTATTGGTGGCATGCAGCAATAGAAAGAACAAGGGGCAATGGGCAAGAACCAGAACACAGAAAATTCCATACTAACACAAAGATGAACTTATTTACTGTCAGAGTGACAGAGCACTGGAACGGCTGCCCAGAGAGGTTGTGGAGTTTGCTCACGTTCTCCTTGTATAGAAGCCATTTCATATCTGTGATGTATCTCTTGATGTTCTCTTCATGCACTTCTGATTAATGATATTAAGCAAACATAAATCCTGAATCCTTTGCTGAGCAACTTAAGTCATCCGAGGAAGTATATATAGTAACTGCGACTGGGATCATTCAGCAAATGACAGCTCTGTCTGAAGGAAGTGAGGAGCTGCACTGATGTTGTGGGGTGGGCAGTTAGGCACTGCAATTTGGCATGATTTTACACTGACTTGTTTGCTCCTTACTGGCAGATGTTGCCTGGAGCTTGGTACCAGGGAGAAGAGTTAGGGACTTGAACTGTTCTGCTGCTGGGGAAGTACCTAGTGAAAAACAGACCAAAAGAATATAAAAGAAATGGTACAACTAAGAAATGATGATAGATTAAGCTGAAAGTGGACTGAGTTGGAGGAGGAAGAGACAAATAGAGAATGGATAGGGAAAGGCAGTACTGCCAGTTCTCATCGTGGTCCTTCTCTTTCTGATAAGTGACTACAGGAGATTGGCTTTGCAAATGAAATTCTTCAGAGGTTTGCACGAAAAAGCTCAAAACAGGAAAGCAAAGTGATTTAAAAAAAAAGTTATTTGGGGGAAAAGTTATTTTTTGAATTTAACAAGGTCAGTGATTTTCAGTTTGTTTTATGTTTCAAAATGTGAGACTGTGAGCAGGCAATAGAAAGATTCCAGTGTATTGCCAGATACATATTAATGGTGTGAACATAAGAGAAACAAGAGAACATAGGAGAAAAAGGGGGAAAAGGAGTGCAGGAGCTGGGGAGGTAAGTTGTCCACTGAACTCAAGAGAGCATCAGAAGGAAGTTGTAGGATGGAAATTTCAGAGACTGCACCTTATAAAACAATGCTGTAAAACGGACTGCAGAGCTCTCTTTAGACAGAGGTCCCAAATTCCTCCATACTTTGTGATCTGTAGTTACTCTGAGAGTTTGGATTTCAGAAGCTGTGAAAGACGAAATAAATCAATACCAACACCGCTGCTTGCTTTCTTTCAGGCAGAACACATTCTTCTCAAATTAAAATATAATTGTGGAGTTGATGTGTTCTGAACATTTTATTTAGCTGAGCCGAAAATTATGTTCTCTGTAAAGCTGCTTTAAAGGAAAAAAAAAAAAAAAATTAAAAAAATCCACCTAATTATAGCAGCAGTGTGGAGGAGGTCTGCTAGTATATTGTATGATACATTTTGACAGCTGCTTTTTACTGGAAGGTTGTCAAGTCCATCACAAAAATGTTTTGAAATGTTTAAAATGGGGGAACACATGGTCTGTAGCTGTGACAGAGACGGCAAAGGCAAAAAGGGCTTTTGTGTTTGTTTGGGTCAGGGATATAGCAGTGGTTAATAGAATATTCTCATCTTAACTGGGGGGGGGGGATCTAAGCTATTTTCAGAATCTTTACTGGCTTATAAAGGAGGGAACTGCACGGTTATTTGGCACATTCACTGGGTGTAGAGGTGTTGTAGATCTTAATGTTATAGATTTGGTGCGGCAGGCTCACTATATGGTCAGTGGGCTGAGGGTAGATTGGGCAGTGGAAGTAGGGAACAATCCATCCTTAACCCCATCTTTCTGCCGTTCCTTTAACATACAAACAGAACCCCAAAACATTCCTCCTGCAGAGATTTAAGGAGGGAGCTTGCAGCTACAGGTGCCGCACAATGAAAATATACAAACACCGAGCTTAGTCAAAGACAAGTTGAGCTGGCACGTGGAAAAACACAAGGACAGGAAGGACGAGAGGGAGACTTCTCACTGTGCTGGGTTTTCAGACACAAACTCTTTCCTTCTTGCTCAAAGCAAACCAAAAGGATGCCTCAGTCTTCTGGACTTATCTTTTGGGCAGGGCACTCGTGACTTGCTGGTTCTTGCCTGTTTTCCCTGGATGGGAGTGGAGGGCTGCAACAGACGCCTTGTCTGCAGCAGTGTTGGACGGTGAATCAACAAGAGACAGAGAGCAAAGCCCAGGCTGTCCTCAAGCTCCATGCTATGCTGCTCAGTTCCTTCTGCTCTCCATGTACGTGGTCGGTGCATGTCAGAAGCACAAGCTCAAGCTCTACAGAGGTGGTGGAGTCACTGTCCCTGGAGGTTTTCAGGAACTGTGGAGATGTGGCACTGAGGGGCATGTGGGGATGGGTTAATGGTTGGACTTGATGATCTTAGTGTTTTTTTCCAACCCTAATGACTCTATTATTCTATGATTTCCATGCTGCAGAGGCAAGATTTTCCCATTAAAAGCAAAGAAATTGTTAGTTATCTCTAGTACACTGAGAAGTGTATGTATTTGGGGTCTCTTGGAACTTTGGCTTCAGTTCAGTTCAACAGGTTTAAGGGAACACTGAAAAGAGACACACCTCTCTGAATATGGGTTGAAGGAAAGTTTGAGTGTATCAAGGTGGCTAAAAATCACCTTTCTGTAGAGGGCTGTTAAAATGAAAGTTTGAGCCTACGTCAGTTCAAAGGGCGTAAAGGATGTTTCTGATGATGAAGTCTGAATAGGGGATGTGATTTTTCACCTTAATAAGTGACAGCCTCTCCCAGTGAATCTTTTGTGCCAGATCTTTTGTCTAACAGCTACCTGCGTGTGTCAGGACAAGGAAAATTAAAGGGAGTTAAATTCTGTAGAGTAGCTATCTTTGTTTAATAGATAACTTTTCTCTGGAGATGAATAACTTCTGTTATTCTTGTAAAATATTTCTTTCATGACCCATATAGGCAAATTCATCAACAAGTTATGCCATGCGTGAATTTGGCACCGAGACTGAATGCACTTAGGTATTTACTCATTCTGCTAATACTCATTTACATCAACTGACATTGGATCAGGCTTCAGGGAAATAAGATTTGCTTTGATTTAGCTCAACTGTGAAGTACGTTCAAGTTTTTTTTTTTTTTTTTTTTTTTTTTCTCCACTGTGTGCCGAATTCCAGAAGCTTTTATTTGAATTTCAATCTTTGTATGATGGAACTATCCTAGGAACCATCTTATTTGCTATTTTTATTAACATTTGTATTCTGTGTGTAATTACTTGGAAAATACTGCTTATCGAGATTACTACATCAGTTAGCAAAAACTGAGGAACCCGCTTTTCATTTTGAAAAGCAGTTTGGACATGCACATCCTTTCAGTGAATCCATGATTTCAAGGTCAGTAATGGTTTTGCAAATGAGGCTTAGGACTTGTCTGCACGAGTGGTCTGTATATGAGAAATGAGTATGATTTCTTTGATGTGAAGATGGATCCTATCTTATGGCAGGGTATCATCAAAAGAAATTACTGTGTTTAATTCTCCTGCAAGTATATCCTGATATTGTTTAAAAGATTACACCTCTCTGTCATGCTGATATGCATGATTGGGTACAGCAGCTCACAAACATCCAACAAGATAATGAAGTTCTGATGAGGCAAGTTTCAGCTGATGATGAAGGGGAGCAGGAAATACTGACACGTGCTACTGCTTCTTGAGGTTACAAGATTGGATTCAATTGGCTGAAGAAAAGTTCAGAGAGAACATTTTTCACGATAACTACTTCAGCACTGGTTTTGCTTTACTAGAAACTGAGCTTCAGTCCTTCAACAGGCTCAGATCACTTCACTCAGATCAATATTCTCCATTTTGTCTCTGTGCACTTAGGTTTGATTCCCATTTGCTGTCTTCAAATGAAGATTATGCACTTGTTTCTATTTTGATCCTAAGAAAGATGTAACAGTTCAACTAAGAAAAGTAAGGCAAAGAAATGGAAAAATACCCAAATTTCAGAATCCATAGACATGTCTCCATGATGTGGGCTGTGCATTCCTCACTGATGGATTTTTAGACTCCTGTTCTCATAGAATCACTAAGGTTGGAAAAGACCACTAAGATCACCAAGTCCAGCTATCAATCCAACACAACCATGCTCACGAACCATGTCCCTCTTTCCTTACATTGTCTCTTCTTCTGCCGTTTGTTTATTTTTAAGAAGCTTTTCGATAGAAACTCAAAGTGCAATTTTCCATTAAACTTGCTACCTGAACAGCGGATTTGATGCTTATTGACAACCTCATAATTTTGGCTTTTCAGGAAAATCAGTCCTGAAAAAAGTGAGCATGGGTAATAGAGTTGGCTAAAAAAAGATCCCTGTGCTTCCATTTGAAATGTGCTTAATCTTTCCTTTGGTTCCATGCAACGTATGCTCAGGTGTACAAGTGTGTTCTTGATCAAGACTTAACTTCAAAGTTAAATGATGAGGGGAAAGAATTAATCCATCTGTCAATGTTTATGCTTTCATGAATTTGAGGGTAATCACTCAACTATACATAGCACTCAGCTTAGCTATTATACTACTTGTGTAAAAGTAATATATCACTTATTACAACAGGAATATGGAATTTATACTGTAGATGAGCCAGATAAAGACTCCCTATTTAGATTTGGATCAAAAATATGTTCCAAAGGCATTTGTCTATTTGTCTAAAATTGGCTGGCTGGCAGGAAAGAGGCCAGCTGAGCAGTTGGTGGGACCTCTCTTCATGTTCTTAGTTTTCAGTGTTATCTGAACAAGTGGTTTTGTAATGGGTTTGTTCTTAATTTTGTCACTAAAAATATTTACCAGCGAGATGTCTGAATTTCTTCTTGATGTCTCCTGCTTTTATCACGTTCAATATTTTAAAAAGATTATTCAGCAAAGGAGAAATTGATAGGAAGGGGGAGCTTAACAAGAACTCCTCTAGCAGATGGGTATGAGAGGATTTTGCATTTTGACAAGATGGCCTCAAGTTGCTCCAGGGGAGTTTCAGGTTAGATATTGGGAAACATTTATTCTCAGAAAGAGTAGTGAGGTATCAGAACAGGTTGCCCAGGGAAGTGGCGGATTCACTGTCCCCAGAGGTGTTCAAGCAACATAGAGGTCTGACACTGAGGGGCATGGTGGTGAGAGGATGATGATTGGATTAGATTATCTTAGTGGTCTTTTCCAGCCTTAATAATTCAATGATTCTATGAACTGCAGCTATAAGCAATCAGTAGAGCTGAGAAAACCATCTCTCAAAGATACATGAGTACAAGGCAGTATTGGACCAAAGTGCATGGGCTACAAAGGTAGTAGCTATGGTAAGCTGAGAGCATGGATATTGACTTCATTTCCTTTTGTTGTTGTTGTTGTTGTGTTTCGCAAAGTTCCATGTGTTCCTACCCAAGTTGCATTGCAGTGCTTTTTTGCTTTTTTTTGATAAGTGAGTTAGCCGCCAGTCAGATTTCTTACAAGTACAACTAGGTTGTGCAGATGTCTTTTAAAGCTGGAGGGCTATTTAATCTAGTTCTACTTGAGGGAATTCTTAAGACTGACAAAATGCTTGGCATTTTGCTCACTAAAATCCTTTCAAAACTTTAGCACTTTGTCACCTGGTGCATAGCATTACACTGATTTAAGAGTCAGTTATTTAAATAGAGCCAGAGTGTGTGTTTTGAGCCTGGAATCGGAATGGGTTAGCAGTTGTAGAACTTGGCTCAATCAGTGATTTATAGGTGTTTAGAAGATGTTAAACAACGATTATTGAGGAGTGGTGTAAACAGGGTATGTTTATATTAGTGATTCTTTGATGCGAACATCTATTTGGATTGTGCCAGGGCATTATCAGAGAACATCATCAAGAACATCACGATGTGTAATTCTACAGTAGGCATTTCCCACTGTTACTCTTCAAGACTGCACATCATCTATTGTACTGTTGGGAGTGACTATCAGGTATAGCAACTAATGCACTAGCTAAGCTCTTATAACAAAGAAAACTGGGATCAGGCAACAGCTTCTCTGAGTAAATCTGTTAGGATCAATACAGGGCAAATTTTGAAGTGATCAGAAGTGGTGCTACCCTAGTTTTGATAACTTAAGAAAAATAAAGAATTCAGTGGCTTCTTTGTTTACGAAAAATTTTACCTAAATAAGGCAGTTTGTGAGAGGTGCTCAGGGTCTGAATCCATCAACAACAGTGCTAATGACATGAGAGGAAAGGATGGACACAAAGTGAACAGTGTGGTTTCAGATGTATTTCTATAAGCTGTTGAATATTTGGAAACGTTTTTATTAGATCAGCTACTTTTTCAACTGGAGCTTAGAAGAATTAGGATATCTTTTGTCTGCTTGTCTTTTCAAATGTTTTATTTATTTATTTATTTAAAGCTTTGTTTCATGCCAAATTTAATGACTATAGATAGAAGCTATAGATGGAAGCAAGCAGGGTGGGTGTGCCTTGGCAGATCTGGTGACAGGGAGACTTCTGTGGGGGTTATCAATTGGATTTCATTAGTACTGTGGGTAGATAATTTTATCTGAAAGATTTCTGGCCTGCTTAAGCTTCTTTTCCATTTAATGCAAAATGGAAAATGATAGAACACCCAGAAGAACCTAGGATGATGTCAAGTGAGTGGAGTTGGCACAGGTTGAATGCAGTATTTCATGCCAACAGCTAGAAATGAGGTGCACTGATAGATCTTCATGAGGACAGGTTTGTCTGGCAAGGTAAATTCAGAGGCAGATGAATGGTTTGGATTTCAGTAGCTAGGGAGTTAAAGGCCATAGTCATGAAGCTCCTCTGTGTGCAGAAGTTATTTTTTTTCTCACCGCCATCCACCTCAGTCAGACGCTCCTCTTGTGACTAAGGGATGTGGTTGTGGATGGCACCAGAGCCCTAATCATGGGCAGGGATGCTGCTGGTATGTGCGCAAGCTGCTTGTCACAGCTAATAAGCACTTTTCTGCTTCACATATACCTCCCTTCAGAATTTGAGCCATGACTTCTGATGTCAGAGAATTACTGAAATTGCCAAATATTCATAAATCCCAAGGCTGACTTAAAAGTGCTGAGATATTTCTAATCATAATTTAGTTGTTCACTGCTGAGCCCCTAAAATTAATTCAAGTTTCTGAGCTGTCCTATCCAGGGCCAAAGAAGATTAGTTTCTTTGTATGAAATCTGAGAGCCTTATTAATCATTGCTTCAGGTGCTGGGGCAACATGAAGTACCAGAGGCCTCACTGCAAAATTGTGAAATTTGGCATCAGGGCATCTCCTTTCTGGTCTCCAGTGGACCATAAAAAGAGCTAGAAACATTCATAAAATTGGAGAAGTCAGAAAATGAGAACAATGCTACACAAGTATCACTGTTGGGCTACAATCCAATTTCCTGTACTCATGGCTAAGTAGGAAATGCAAATAAAAGCTACCAGCAGAGGAAGGGAAACATGGTTCAGAAGAAGCAAGAGGAGAAAGTGGAAGAAGAATGGAAGGGAGTCTCACATCAGGAGATCAACTTGGAAGAAATCACCAGAGAATAGTTATTTTCTGCCACTGCTTATATATATATAAAGCCTAATGCGATATGGGCTGTCCTTGTTTCACACTCATGCAGAACAGCTGTTTGTATGATGACTATTAATTGAATTTTGGGGGAAAAAAAGATATACTTGACTGAATCATAAAAATTTTGTAAGGAAGGAAGGCTGTAATGGAATTTGTAAGAGGAGTAATATGGGTGTTTCTTTGAGTATTAGAAAGCCTGTTTCCGTCTAAGAAGCCTCTTCTCAGCTGATAGAGGTCAGACGTTTGATAGTGAGACTTTATTTATGTGTATTTAAATAACTTATGCAAGATAACATCTATCATTCGTTCTCTCTTTCTCTTCTTTCTTGCTTCTCCAGTCATGCAGCTTTTCAAGGGAGAACTAAGAGGATTTCCATAAGTAGAGTCATAGGAAATGTTTTCTATCCTACTGACACTGATGTTTAATTAACACCAGCCTTTGAGCATTCTGCAGTACTCCACTGCTCTGATAACAGAGTCAAACAGAGGCACAGCAGTATGTCTTTTTCCAGCTTTGATGTTGGAGCTCTACTGTCCTTGGAAGAACCTCTGAGGAAATCATTGAGATGTGAAGGGGAAACCCTTAGAACCGAGTCCTCTGGACTGGACTTCCCACTACATTCCTCACCTTCCTTCCAGATAGAAATTCACTTTGCATTTCTGCAGTAAAATCAGTTGGCAGCACAACACATGCTGCAGTTTTTGATCATTACTTGTATGAAAATCAGTGTTCTGGGGAGATGGAGTGATGAAATTTGGGCTGGGGCAGGACACCTGAAAGCAAATAGTTTGTGGTTATGTGAGATTGATACAACAGCTTTAGTTTCTAGAGAGAGACAAAGTAGTAAGCCAAAATGTTTGCTTGAAGTTTGCCATCAATATAATGTTGGTTCTTCTTTTGGGCATGAAGTCACCAGAAGTCTTGCCAAGGATATTAAGCCTTATCCTCATTTCCTGCCATGCCATTAGCCTAAGGTTGCAACAGTGATCCAGGCCATGTCTCCACCTCGACACTCTACAAAATGTCAGTGTTCAGTTTTGCATATTTTTCCTTAATCAAGTAAATAACAGTCGAGGGGAAAAATGTCACCAGCCCATCAGCCCAGGAGCTACACGTGTAAGCCATTAGAGATGTGACTGTCAAGCATCTCCTTTATATGACAGATCTAGGAGTAAATGTGTGTGAGTCCATGGAATAGGCTTGATTCAGTCAACCAAAATTGTAGGTTAGCTGAGTTTTCCCCTTTTTTTATTCATGGCAAGGTTTTAATGTGGTCACAGTACATAGTCACATGATTTACAGTCAGATGGATTAACCGCTGCCTTATGCTTCACATAAGCCTTATAAATCCATGTGCATACCTTCCAAATGCTAGGCAGAGAGCATTGAGACAGCTTTAAGATGCATTAGTGAGGCTATTTTCCGATAGGAAATATACACGTGGGACTCAATCTTACTGAAATGATATTTTAGGAGATTGCAGCAGAGATGTGCTTGACAGGGCCCTATAGCTATTTATAGACAGATCTGTCAAATTTTGGATAAACTTGTCTATCTTTTTTTTCCTCTTTCCAACCACATCTGCTGCAGGATTCTTCTGGTTAATTGTGGGCTGCTGAAGCTTTGCATGAGCCATCTGCCCGGTGGCACCACCCTGTAATTATGTGGGAAGGGATCCCTGTCTTGTGATTTTGCTGGTAGCTGGACTTGACGGACATTCTTCTGAGCGTGGCTGGGAGGGATGTGTGGTTCTCACCGGCAAGGACTGGGATGGGAGTTGAGTGAAACATATGGAAAAACTTGCATGTGACTGGTGCAGTTTTAATGCCATTTCCCAAATAGTGTCCCACATTGTCCTACCTGTATGGTCAGTGGCATCCAGAGAGTACAGTTTGGGCAGGATCAGGAGCCAGATCTTCATCTTCTGCAGTCAGTAACTGGACTGTGTTCAGGCTTTTTTTCTTGTGTTTTTGTTGTTGTTGTCGTTGTTTGTTCGTTTCCAGCTTGAGCTTTTGGGATTAGTGTGTTTTGATGGTCAGACTAGGATACTTTTTCAAAATCCTGGTTCTGTCTTCTCTTTTTGTTAAATGTAAATACTCTGATTGCAGTCTCTGACAGGGAATCCCCTTTCTGGTTGTTTTCCAATGCTTGCTTGGATGTGTCAGTTGGTTTCCCTCCTCACATGATTGAAGCAGGTGAATTTCACTAGTGTCAAAGGTACTAAAGTATTTTTCTTGATGGAAATAGGCTTTACACAACTGAAATCTTATTAGCAGAAATAGTGATAGAGTATTAACTTTGCAGAATGTAAGCTGTGCTTGCAGATGCCTTGCTCGGAATCTGTCAACAGTAGTTTGTAGTAAAAGCGATTGCTCTGTCCGAGAACAGGAAGACTGTGCAGGGTGCTCTGTATATCATTTGTCTGGGCATTAAAGTCAGAGGTGCCATGGGCATGTCTTACATGTTGAGCATACTGGGGACAATAGGGCAGATGTGCATCAAACCCTTTTTAATTAGCATTTCAAAATGAGCAGCCTAGCTGCCTTCTGTGCCTGGTGAAAGGAAAGGCTATGCATGTTTTCATTATGGTCAAAAGCCTCCAAACTTTCTTACATTAAAAGTAATACACTATTTCTTTGCTTTGCTTTGATTTTATTTCATTTCATGGCCATTTTTCTTGTTACTTTTCATTTGTTCTTCTATGTAGGCTCAAGAACAGGAATTTTGTGGATGTTTGAGTTGCTTTGTAAGTTCTCTGCAGCTCCCTAGAAACCTTTGTTTTGATAGACCTAAGTAAAGCTGTTCTTTAACCAACTTGAGTGAATGCTTATTCTATCTGACAGATCTCTTAACCTCAGGAGGCTTGAGGTGTATTATGTGATTGCATTGCAAACATTTGGCAAGCTGTTTGAGGGGTTGTAGAGGGGTGATGTATTTGTTTCAGCCCTTCCAGTTTCAGAAGTCTGCTAATTCTTGTGCAGCTTGTTGCCTCCTTAAGCTACATATCTAGGTAGTCTGGTGCAATGCAACAGCATTCTGGTATCGTAATGAATCATGCACTTGTGTTTCCTCAGGAAAAGGCAGATAAACAGTGGCTTGAGGCAGAATGGCTGGAAAGCTGCACGGGAGAAAAGGATCTGGGGGTGTTAGTTGATAGCCAGCTAAACATGAGTCAGCAGTGTGCCCTGGCAGCCAAGAAGGCCAATAGCATCCTTGCTTGTGTCAGAAGTAGTGCAACCAGCAGGAGCTGGGAAGTGATTGTCCCTCTGTACCCGGATCTGGTGAGGCTGCAACTTGAGTGTTGTGTTCAGTGTTGGGTCCCTCACTACAAGAAAGACATCGAGGCCCTGGAGCATGTCCAGAGAAAGAAGCTAAGCTGTGCATGATCTGGAGCACAAGTCTAATGAGGAACAGCTGAGGGAACAAAGATTGTTCATTCTGAGAAGAAGAGGTTCAGGAGAGACCTTACGGCTCTCTACATCTCCCTGAAAGGAGGTTGTGATGAGGTAGGTATCAGCCTCTTTTCCCAGGTAACAGCAATAGGACAAGAAGGAATGGCCTTAAGTTTTGCCAGGGTAGGTTCAGGTTGGATATGTTTCCTCTCAGAAAGAGTGTTGATGCAGTGGCGCAGGCTGCCTAGGGAAGTGGTGGATTCACTGTCTGTGGAAGTGTTCAAGAGCTGTGAAGATGTGGCACTGAGGGACATACTGGCATGGTGGGGATGAGTTGATGATTGGCCTAAATGATTTTAGCGGGTTTTGTCCAACCTTAATAATTCCATGATTCTTTAACAGAGTCTGAATGCAGATGCAGCCAAAGAGCAGAAGAGTCCAGTGCAGCCGAGGCCTGCGAGTGGCATGCCTGCTGCCTAAATCATAGCCTCACAGACACCTGGCTGCTGGGTGGGCTGTATGGTTGACCCCAGACCTACATGTGGGTCCCATAATCTCTGCAAGAGAAAATTCAAACAGAAGAGATTCTTCAACCAATATCAGCAGGGAATAAGCAGCATAGCTCATGTTTTAGGCTAGTGGAAAAGATGACAAGTCTGTAAACTTGGAAGGTTATCTGTTTGCAGTTGTTCATGTGATTGTAAGAGGTCTTTTACTCATATTTTTTTTTTCGTGAAAAACAAGCCAAAACAAAAAACCAAAACAACCCCCCCAACTTCAAAGTCATGCAAATGAACCTTTTACTATTTTTACAGTAATTTTTCTCTGCTGGAAAACAAATTATACAAACAGACTTCTAAAAAGCAAATCCCTCAGCACTGGGCAGAGGAAGCAGTCCTCTGGTACGATGTGGAATAAAACAGCAGCACACCTGCCTCCAGCTGCTCTCCTGCCACGCAGATCTCACGCAGCCCAGCTATGTGAAGTCACTTCCAAGTCAAACAAGCAGCAATTTTTAAGTAGCACCTAACAAGGAACGAGGCCAGCAAACCCCAACCCCGAAGGTTCCTGCTGCACAGGCTTTATTTTCATTTCCCTGACCCGTTTGCACAGCGTTGTTGCTGATGGCCTGGCTTGCCTCCCTGCACACAGCAAAGCAATAACAAACAGAGGGCAGCTGGCACTTTGAGACACCTGCAGTACACCGAACACTGGGGGATTGTTCATCTTGTGCGATGGGACAACTCTACTGGCGTGGCATCTGCACGATGCACGTAGTGTCCTGGAGTCAACCAAGACAGCTCCAGGGCCCCAGAGAATTTCTTGGCCAATTCATAGAAACTATACCGTATTTCTTTCTGCCAGAGGAAGAACAAGGATGACCAGCAGAGGAATAAAAGAGCCCTTTGTGCAGCGTTGCTGTTGTCTTGAAGACAGGCTCAGTCCTGGAAATGCCGTCCATATGATATTTGGGCAGTCTTTGAGCACCCCTTATATGAACCTTATTATTCCAGTTTCTCATGCCTCACCCCTTATTTATTCATTAATTAGGTGTTTGCCAGTGAAAATACTTGGATGTTCTTCTGATGGAGCAGGTACAGGAGAGAGTGTTAAAAGGAAAAAGAAAAAAAGAAAAAACCTAAAAACCCTAAACCCTTAAGCAATATTTATGGACTTCTGAAAGTTGAGCTTCTTGGAAAAAGAGCTACATTTCTTTTCAAATACTTTCCAGGCTGGAATCTTTTGCTAATTTATCTCATGCTTTACCCATACAATAATTATGCAGCTTTTACACATTTTAGCAAGATAAATAGAAATGTGTCTTTTCAGCAAATCAAGTGGGAAAAGTGACCTGAGCTCCTACGTTTCCTTCTGCACGTTCATTTTCTACAACACCATGGGTGAGTGGCAAATCCAGGAAGACTTTTGCAAACTTGGCACTGGCATTATATTCAGCCCCTTGCAGTGGCTTCTGTTGGATGCACCACACATCCTCTTGTTCATAGAGAAGATTCATGAAGAAAAATTAATATCCCAGTTCTATAAACTGTTGGTTTAGGAAATGGTCCATGCCCCCATGCATCCTTTCCCCGTGCATCCTCTCCCTTGCTGGCATTTCATGTCTCTCTGAGCAAATTTTAGGCTCTGCATGCATTTCTGGTTTTAATAAGCTCCTATTTTGTTTATGCTAACAGAATTAATCTAAACTCACTCTCTTAGCAGCCTGTTCTCAGTCAAAATATTGTTTTCAAACTGAGGCAACACCTTGTTTACATCGATAAGCAAATTCACAGTCCGCAGAGCTCCTTCCAGCAGGAGCAGCTGCTGAGAACACAGCAATAAGGACTGGGAAGCACATGTTCCACATACATAGCAAGCATTTCTTCTTCTGAAGGGTAACCAGATTTTTCTTTTTTTTTCTTTTTTCTGAAGAGTTGAAAGCTGGAACATCTGCTTCTTGGCCAGCCAGTCCTTCCCACAAGCACTGCTGCTCAGGTTCAAAAAGCGTTGTTTAGGTTATGGTGCGTGAGCGTCTTGGTGCATGAGTCTGTATTTCTTAAGCAGTACAGTGCAGCAGAGCTGGAGTGGGGTCTGGGCTTGAATACCTGATGGTTATTCTTGTGGCACTGCTGTGAAATGGGTCACTATGAGACACACAGTTTTGGCATTTGACACAGAGTAGAGTACACATCGCTTTGTATTGAGGAAAATTTATTGTCTGGGTGTTTCTGTTAACAAAACAGAATCTTGAGGAGTACTTCTGCCTGCCCTGCTGTCACAGGTTAGCAACAGGCAGTGCTCTTTAGGGCTGGAATCCAGCATTTAGGTCCTGAGCAGAGATTTTATCTCACTCGTGGTCAGAGCTTGCAGATACTTCAAATGAGGGGAAAAAATGAGGAAATAAATATTGTGTTCATGTGCGTGTTAAAATCACTTTTTCTTTAATTTGCTTTTACCTTTAAACTACATTGCACTTATTTTGGGTAGGTGAGAGGAAAGCAGGCTAAAGGCTGCTGTGAAGCTCCTTAATTTTCCTTCTTTTGGACAGTAAGAAGTAGGTAGGAGATGAGTGCTTTCCAACAGCCAGCTTGGTGTGTTGGAGCATCAGGGGAGGAAACTAAAATAATTGCATGTATCTTACAAGTTCTAGAAATGTTTCAAAATTAGCATTAGTAAGACGGTGGTATTCCCAGCTGAAAACATGGGGATATGTGCAAAGCACACTCTGAGCTTGCTGCAGTGCTAGCTCAGAATCTCTGCTCTCACCCCCCTCCCTTTCCCTTCATCCAAATCAAATTGTGCAAGAGGTAAAATCCCAACCTGCAGCCTGTGTTTTATGCTCCCTGCTGAACAGGTCAGCAGTTTATTCTGCCTTGTGGAGCAGCAATGGTGACAGCATCTGTTTTACAGATACAGAGGTGAACTCCTTCCTCTGACTACTGTTGCCCACTGGTATTTCTATTAGGCGTAACATGATCTGCAGGTGGCAAGTAAGGCCAAATGCTTTGCAACAAAAATAAATGGCTACTCATTAAAAATATATTTTAACTGGTAATGTATTTTACGTCTGTCCCTTTCAACCTAATTGTACTCAGGCTCCCCTGTCCACACCAAGTTGGGAGGAAGTGTTGAGGGTAGGTAGGACCTACAGAGAGATCTAGACATGCAGGATCAATGGGCTGCCTCCAATTGTATGAGCTTCAACAAGACTGGATGCCCCGTCCTGTCCTTTGTTTCGCTTTGGTCACAGCAACCCTATGTATCACTTCAGGCCTGGGGCAGAGCAGATGGAGAGCTGCATGGAGGAGAAGGACCAGGGATGTTGTTTGACAGACGGTTGAATATGAGCCAGCACTGTGCCCAGGTGGCCAAAAAAGCCAACTACATCCTGGCTTGTATCAGAAATGGTGCAGCCAGCAGGAGCAGGGAAGTGATTGTCCAACTGTAATCAACTCTGGTGATACTTCAAGTACTGTGTACGGTCCCTCACTGTAAGAAAGACATCGGGGCCCTGGAGTGTGTCTAGAGAAGAGCAATGGAGCTGAGCAGTGTTTGGAGCGCAAGCTTTATGGGGAGTGGCTGAGGGAACTGGGATTGTTCAGTTTGAGAAGAGGAGGCTCTGGCTATACCTTATGGCTCTCTAGAACTACCTGAAAGGAGGTTGTGGTGAGGTGGGTGGTGGCCTCTTCTCCCAGTAACAGTGACAGGACAACACAGTGTCCTCAAGTGGAACATCAGGGGAAGTTAAGGCTGGATATCAGGAAAAATTTTTTCTCAGAAAGAGTGATGAGGCATTGGAACAGGCTGTCCAGGGAAGTGATGGAGTCACTATCCCTGGAAACATTCAAGAAATGTGGAGCTGTGGCACTGAGGGTCATGGTTAACGGGCACGGTGGGGATTGGTTGATGGCTGGACTTGAGGTCTTTTCTAGCCTTAATGATTCCATGATTCTATGGCAACCAGGGGCAGACACGCAGAGGTGCCTTGAGGAGAAGAGCAAGGTGTGGAGAAGAGATGTGCTTGGCAGGGCCAGGCAGAAATGATCCTTCAGTTTTGGAACATTTTAAGGAGCCAGACTGAGCTTTATCTGAGGAATGTAATTCTTACTGGCAGTGTTAACAAGATAGGAAAAAATGCAAACAACTTCTCTTCAGACCCTGCAAGTCTGATCAGCGCCTGGAGATGTTGGTGGGAGCAGGTGTGCTGCCTCTGCTGACTGCTGAACCTGTCTCCCAGTGCATGTAAATATACCCCAAATAATGGGCAAGTCCTGGCATCTTGGTGTCTGTGGTGAGGTCTTGCTGGGAATCAAAACCAGTTTTAGGAAACATGTCTCAGTGCGTGAAGTAACGTTTATAGAAAATGAATCATTGGCAGGTGGTTGGCTTTTGTTTGTTTTTATTCTTAGAATTTTTTTGTCTTATAACTTGAAAGCTCACAAATGGAACTAGACCCTAATGTAGACAATATTTTCTCAATATTTTACCTTGCTGCAAAGGATAAGTAAAATGTAAGCAAGAGGTCAACA
This sequence comes from Chrysolophus pictus, assembly GCA_037305975.1. Lineage (NCBI taxonomy): Eukaryota > Metazoa > Chordata > Aves > Galliformes > Phasianidae > Chrysolophus > Chrysolophus pictus. The sequence goes on along the minus strand of CM074579.1, from coordinate 45,935,983 downwards.
TAGTTTTTGCCTCTTCTAAAATGCTTTTATACTTTCTGACAGTATATCATTGCATTAACAAACATGAGCATCCAGTCCCTAGCATTTACTCTACTGACGGACAAAGGAAAGCTGAGGGTTTTTTTTTTTTTTGTCTGGACAGCACTTCCATTTCTTCTCTTTCTTTCATAGTTCTAGAGCAGAGATCACGCACATTTTTTGCATCTGTCTGATGAAATGGCTATTAGTGTCTATTCCAATGAGCAGTGGAATGGTGGTAAGTATGGTGGAGATGAGTTGACAGTGGGAGTAGATTATCTTTTCTAGCCTTAATGGTTCTAAGTGTGTGGAGGAAACTGAAATGAGTCCTTGTGAACAATCAGGTATGTGCCTTGAAGAGACAGCCTGTTGTACTTTGATTTTCTGTCTGCACTTCAAGTACCCAGAGGTTGATCTTCATTGCTTGCTTATCCCCATCTACCAGTTTTCTCCTTGCAGTATTGCTAACTGTCAGTACAGGGCCTGATTTTAGAATGAGGGAAGTCAATACAAACTGTGAATTAATTTTGATTATATCTGGGTGAGAGAAGTGCACTTTTTGGAATATCCTGGTAGGGCTGCCTATTAAAAGGCAAACACTGGTGGCAATAGAATCGGAAAAATGTTCTGTGTAGTTAAAAAAAAATCAGCAAATATTGGGATTTTGCTGTACATAATGGTTAGTTGTTCTATGTGTGGGGTTTGTTTGTTTGTTTTTAAACTAGTTTGAAATATGACAGTTGGTATTAGTCTTTCCCAAGGTTCATGGGCTTCTGATGAACATGCCCCTATATTTAGTGCAGCTCAAGTGCAGTCAAGTGCAGCTCCTTATAAATTTTGGACTTTTCTCTATTGGAATTAGTAGATACAAAAAGGTTTTTAAATAATCAGAGCATCCCAGAATATTTGTTTATTGTATAAACACACCACTGAAGGTGAAGGAAGAAGGATAAGCAGAAAAATACAGAATCCTTTTCTGCTGCAAATCATAGTTTTCCCACCCTGTACTTCATCCACCTGCTCAGCCTCCACCATAGAGAGACAAATATTTGTATAAATATATAAAGTATAATAAATAAAGACAGTTACTAGGGCTTTTTATGTTAGAGACAAATCAGAATAATAATCGGAAGGAGAAGATTTTCCTGTTCGTGGGTTTTATGTTGTTTCCACATTCTTTTAAAATTATTTTTAAATCAAGATCTGTATCGTGTTGGGAGAAATAAGTGAATTTATACAAGTCTTTTCTGGGCAAAAAAAATGAGACACAAAATTCAGAATATCTTGAGGAAATTTAAGCTGATTCATACGAATGCTTATACGAGGTTAGAAGTGAATCATGGATGAGGAAAGAGGAGAAACTATGTTGACGGATGAGAAGGATCAAAGCCTTTTAGTTCTGAGAAAAGAGGCCTCAAAAGCATGCCTGTAACATAAAACGCTTCTGTTTAGATATTTTGGTTGGTTTTTTAGAATTCATAATTCATAAAGCAATTTTGATGATAGTCTGTGTACTTGCCTGCAGTTCAGTGTTGATTTATAGCTGATAATATGTGAATGTTACTTCAGGAGATGAATTTTATAAGCAGAAACGTTTAACGTTACAAACAATAGTGTAACATCTGTCAGTTCTTAAAATGATTAGATCATTCTCAGAGTGAAGTTATTTCTTTAGAACTAACTTTGCTGGCAGAAGGTGAGTCCTTTTTAGTTGAATGGCATAAACTTCTTGTCATTGAAGAATGGATGTGGCATGTGGTTGCCTTACTTTGTGTTCAGCAGGTTCTTTTATTCTCAGTGCCCTGTCTCTGCTTCACCTGTCTATGTAGATACAATAATTAGTTGTTCAGCATGGGATATACTGGGAATAGGTAGGAGACATGTTTCAAGATGCTTAGACATACTGCTGGAGATTCTTCTGCTCCTTTGTAGCAATGACATCGATGGTACGAAATTGCAAAATGAATAACACGTGTTTTCCCGTGTTTCGATGGAATTAAACACGAAATTGGAAAAGAGAGCATATCTTAGTACAACACTGGTTTGCCAGATAGTCCATTACACTCTAAAAATCTGCTGCTGCTTAAATGAAGAATGCTTTTGGAAAGAGTTCCAAGTGGTATTGTTTCCATTTCCCCTGTATTTGAAAAATAAGTATCACCTGATTTCAGCTGAGTAAAACCAAACATGCCTAGAGCTAGAAGATACTTCTGTAACTGACCTAGCTAATAACCTCTTCTTTCAGTATTTGCTTTTTCTTAACTAGGTCTGAAGATGTGAGAACTCTTCTGTCTTGCAAGTTCACACTCATCCTACCGATCTTTGCTTTTTATGCTGTGGAGGCGTGTGAAGAATTACCTTCTACCAATCTGTTCTCTGTTCCATTGGAAAATAATGTAAGTAAAAGGTAAAAGAGCAGAGTAAAGGGGAAACAAGGTTTCCCAGCAACGAGTAGCATAGAAAACCATCCCATCAATGCTGTTGTCCATAAGATGCATCTCAGCAGCAGCACAAGAGCTGGTGTACCATATTCTTCCAGGTGCTGTGATCCTAACACAGACGGTGATCTCCTGCAATCAAAACCACTGCTGAGTGCACAGCTGTCTTCCAGGTATCCTACCTTCAAGTTGGCACTGACAAAAAAAAAAAAGTTCATTGGGCAACTTATAGAGGCATGAAGAACATGGTCTGAAATTTCTGATTGGTGATTCTCTTCTTGGAATTGGCCTACTTATAGCCATTCTGCTTTGGTCAGCTTTATTTCTAAATACAGGCTTTATTGCTCTCTTTGTTTGCTAGGATTTGAATTACAAGATTTTTGCTCTGGCAATCATCAGCTGTCAGAAATGAAAATGTATGGGAAAATATATGGGAACTAGTTTCCAGTCTGTCATCTTTCTGAAAAGCTACAAATCTGTTGTGAATATTAAGTTGAATAAGATTTGCTTTGGGTGTGGAGATACATATCAAAGAATATTTTCACTCCACCTACTTTGATTCCATAATTAGTGCATGGAGAGTTGCACTGATCAGCTGTGTTAGAGTCTGTGTTGGGCTGGCAGATACGGCCCAGAAACTATGGAAAATCTATATCCTTTCAAGGTGGTGGCTGGAGGCATGGGGAATATACAAAGGCATGTTTTATGATGTTGCATCTGTGTTTATTCTCACTTCAGTACTGCCAAGCTTCTCTTAAGAATATGCCATAATACATTGTAACTTAAGTGTCTTATTTTCTGAAAGACATCTGGCCCAGGTGAAGTCGAAAACATTTATGTAATTTCTAAAGATGTTTTCATGCAGAAATCTGTATTCACATGTTTGTTTCCATCCATCATTTGTTGTCTTGTTTGTATCTTCTGGTCCTTACTCTATATTTGTTGCTACAATTCTCATGGCCAGGAGATATCTACCAACACTGGCCATGCACGCAGAATGACAACCAATGATTTTTAAGCCTACATCAATGGGAGTAAAAGACTTCTCCCTCGTAATAAGGACCTGAGGTATTTAAAGAACCTGAGGTATTTATACTGATTTATTTTTTATTTTTTATTTTTTTTACTTGTTTGCTTTTAGGCAAAAGAGAGAGAGATTTATACGTATGTTCTTAAGTGGGAAGATAACTTGTGAAATTGTTTTGTATTGGATCAGAATTGATTACAGAAAACAGTTTTAAGGAAGGATCCTTTCATATTTATTCACTCTTGAGCATCATGGAAGCCATATGTGATGTAGCAAATGGGTACCATTGGAAACGGGGCAAGAAATGGTGAAATTTTCAGTGGGCTGATGTTGTGGATTACTATGGAAGGCTTCTCTTCCCAGGTGTTAGAAAGTAAGACCTACAATCAGATAGTTGCCATGTCACATGCCATTACTCATCTCTCACTAAAAAGGTGTCCTGTGTAAAGGAAACACTGCATTTTCTCTATTGTCTCCAAGTGATTTTCTGTAATTGAAATCAATTATCTGAAAGCTGTGCAAATCACTGTGAATCCTGCTTAGTCAAATTCCAGTACGCATTAGAAAAAGCAGCAGGGTGTTGGAGGGGACAAATTGCTGAGGTTTGCTGTTGTACATTTACAGTACAGCAGATGTCAGTAATGAGGCAAAAAAAAAAAAAAAAAAAAACCCGAATCTCTCAGCTTTGAGAGTCAGAATTCCTAATGTCATAGGGAAAAGTTGACAGTTGCTATTTATGACTGAACTAAGAGCAGGAATAAACATAACACTGTGCCTGCTTTGCATATTATGTCCCTTCTACATATTTGGATCTCATTTGAGACTTGCAGAGAAGTCTATTAAGTCATTGTTGTCATATGCAATAAGAGATGAAACTGAAGTTCCTGCTTCTCTTGTATTGAAAAAGTCTAAATTAATGTACACTTCAACCTCAGCTTTCTTCCCTTGTGTCAACACTGCAAATTCAAGCATCGCAGACAACTTTGTATGTTCATTCCTTCTAATTGTAGCATATATCTTCCTTTTACTTCTTTGTTTAAAAAAGAAAGAGGCAAAGAAGGAGGTAGAACATATCTCTAAGTTCAGCTGGTAAGCTCAGAAGTTCGGATAAAGCATGTGCAGTGTCAGGAAGACCATTTTGTTTCATTTATGTATATGAATGTCTGTAGTGTAGTTAATGAGATTCATATACAGATGTATAAAAATATAAATATATTTTAATACAAAAACTTGCATATCATGAAGCCTTGCAGTCTTGCCATGTTCATTCCCTGGCTAAAGAAAAAGCCTTCACTTTGTGGTTAAGTGATATGGTTCTTATGTATCTCAAGTATGCCTTTTCATAAAGCCCCGTACATCATGGAGCATTTCTAGCAGTGATTCGTTTATGAGGTCCATTGAAGTTGTGGCTCACTGGAGTTCTTGAGTGTCCAATTATGCATTGGTTAGGCTAGAACAGCATTGTTTCTTCCTGCCATGTCTTTCATTATTAACACTGAAAATGGTATTGGACAGACAGAAGACAGGTATGAAGAAGCCCCGGATGAGAGGTCTGGCTAGTTCTGTAGAAGTTTAAGCAACTATTCCCCAGTGAATTGTTGTAAACTCAAGTAATGAGCAGAAGGTTTTCATCAGAGACATTTGCAAGCCTTTCATGTATGTCACTGGCATGTTAGAGTTGGACATGCATGTGAGAAGAATACTTGGTTCACAAGCCCAGGAATGTCACAAGCAGGTAGAAGAGAACATAACAAAAGGTTGCCTTCCCTGGCCACCAATGCAAATTCTCTTGCTGATTTGAAATATGTCTATTGGAAGAGACATTTCATGGACGGCTTTTCTGGAGGTGTAATGCAAACTGACAGGAACAGGCTGAGGGTTCTAGACTTTAATCCCAGAAGGAACTACAGGGACCGCCTCAGCTGGTATCCTGCAGAAGGTACACCATAAATTTCTTGAAGTCTTGAATAGAGCACATGTCTGGGTAACCGACAAATAGTTTGCAAAGGTATACAGTTCTGATTTAAAACTGCTGTTGGCAGAGGATTTACCATGTCCCCGTAAACCTTCGTACTGAATGGGCAAATATGTCTTGCTTCTTGCTCTGAGTCTAAATTTGAACTTCACATGCTGGATCCTGGATTAGCATTTACATGCCAGATTAAATATTTAGGATTAGATGAGCTGTGACTACATAAGCTGTCATCAAAACTGTCTTTAGCCATTTTTCAGTGATCTACAAAGAATTTTCTTACAGCTAATTGTGCATTTAATAGTTATCCCTTGTCCCGGCAGCCTTGTTCCTCTGCCTCTTTATTGTCTACCCAGCTTCTCCAAAATATGTCAAAAATTCTTCCCAAGCAATGGATGAGTGTTTCAGTCAAGAATGACTGTTTCTAAAATTCATCATATCCATTTAAGTTGTCCCAAAATGGTGCCAGCCTTCTTAAAGAATTATTTGGTGCAGAAAACTGCCTCACTCAGAGCTTTCTTGAAGCCTTTTTTAAAGGCTTTCTTTACTTTTAGTCACTTGGGACACTGACATGTAGATCTTGGATTTTGCAGGAGAGGTTAGGATCTTGTGCAAAGCTATCGAATCATCTTTTACATATGAAAACCCATACTTTGCTGCAACACGTTTTTTCATTAGCTGTTTGAGGCTGTCAGAAGATATTAAACTTTGGGCTCAAGGTACTCTGAATAAGGTTCTTACTCGCAGTACAGGATAAAAATATTGAACAATTACATTCATGTGAGGTTCATATTTTAAATCCGATGGGTGATATCAGAGAATCTTGTATTTGATCTACATGGTTCCTCAGAGTATTTTTGCCATTTTATTGCATTGCCCTATCATGGGAATATTATTTATATGATATAATCCTCATTTGGTTTCAGTTTATTAAATGAAAGGAATGTGTTAGGCTGCAAGTTCTTAAGAGGTCTGGAATCTGGACTGTAATTAAATCCATTCCCTCTCAGCTAATTTATGTAATCTGATGAGAAACAAGTGTAATACAATTTGTTCGAAGAAAATGGAGAATGTTCATTCCATGGAACAGTACCAAAAAAACCTGCTGAGTGAAGCCCAGCAAAAGGCAAAGTTTGGGCTCCTTTTGTCTGATCAGCTATATGTGGAACATCGCTCTCAGTTCTGCTTATGAAAGAGGATGAGATGAATGCCTTTCAGAAGGTATTTAATTTCTTCTTACTAGTGCACAGTCTTTCCTAAAGCAGATGTAGATAAGAAGCCATTTGCTGTAGAGCAAGGGTCCTAGGTTTTTCTCTGAAGTAATGGTCTGAAATCATTTCCTTATCTCATCAGCAGTGAAACTTGTTGCATCAGCCTGAGCATGGGAGGTCCGGCACTCAGGGCTTTGTGGTGATGCACCATGACACACAGGTGCTTTCAGAAACAGCATGTTGTTCTTTGCTATTGGCAAGACCTGTCCCATCAGATCGTGCCCTTCTTTTCTTGCAGCTCAACTGTGGTCTGTTTTGGCAGTGAGTGGGCGTAGTGTTTGGCAGTCATTCATTAGCTGGGGTTGGAATTCCCTCCCATTTTATCGTCAGGTATACCAAGATACTATGTACCATGTTTACCATCTGTAAAGACCTGTAAGTCAAGCAGTGTTTCAGGAAAACAGGTTAAAAGTCCTGAATTTCCAAAATTTTCCGTGTCCAATCTTGGCAAGGATTAGACGGAATTCAGCCCCTAATTTTAGAGATTAACATACATTACATACAGTAATAGAGTGTAAAATAATTCAGAGTTGAGGGGGAAAAAAGTCTGTCTTCAACGTTCCTTTCCTTTTTTTTTTCTTTTTTTCTTTTATTTATTTTATTTTATTTTATTTTATTTTAAAGGTTTTGCTGAAAGGTAGAGTAATTTATGTTGAAAAGAGAAAAGAGATACTCATTTCAAAGAATTCCATGAGGGCAACATTTTGCTTTGTCCCTCACAAAAAGTAGAGATGTGTATTTTCAGTTTTGTCACCATACCCTTGATACTTACAGGCCCACACAGTTGCAACTGCTTTCTGTGTCAGTTGACCACTATCACAATAATACCAAACCAGGTGTTCTTGGTTCTATGAGAAAATGAATAGCAAAGGATGGGAAATGAGGGAGCCCAAATCAAAATGAACTCAGGGAAGGATGGGGGCAACAGAGAGCATGTCGCAGATAGATGTGGAGGTAGAAATTAGACTACATGCAGGCCTGACGTTTACATCTGTGAGAAGAAAATTCCATTGCTGCCAACTCAGTAAATGTTTAATTTGGAGATGTGTATTTCCACATCTGGCTTATACTTAAATACTGCAAATATTGTTTCTTTCACTTTTAATTTCTCTCTTTTTTTCCAATTCAAACTTCAGTCTCTTAAGAAAGATAAAGTCTCCTAGGGGAAAGGTTGTCTTTTTACTGCTTTAAGCAATCTACCCATACATTTGAAATAGGAAATAGAAACTGCAAGTTAATAAAATCCTAGGAGAGAAAAGCTTTTGGTGTTGGGGGGAGGCTGTCTTGCCCTTTATGTTCATGCAGTCTTACTATCACCTCAAAGAAGGGAAAAGTAGGGTAACCCTTTGAGAAAATATGAATTGGCCATGTGCTTGTTTGGAAGGTGATTTGGGTTAAAGCTTCTATGTGTAATTTGAGAAGCAGTAATGATTCATGGCGTTTTTCTTGCAAGAAGACGTTATGCTGCACAGAGGGAAATCAGACCTAAACACGAGCTCTTCTCCTCTTGCAGATTCTCTGAAAATAAAGGGAACAATTTTTCCGCACTCCTCTGTGCATTCACTCATTAAAAAGGGAGCTCTGCAGGCCACAAGGCCCAGTGCTATATATCTTGCCTCACTAGACAGCCGTGCATCTTTCCACAAGCCTCAGTTTTCCCTTGATGCGGACTAGAAGTGATATTGAATTAATCCTTTCAGTGCTGATGTAATAGATATATGCTGGTGCTGTCTGGTTGGTTTTTATCAAGCTCTTCTAAATTGTTCAGCTGTTAGCTTAAGGTCTGCCAGACAGCGTGCCACAAACCCGACCACTTCTCATGCACGAAACATGTGCCTAACCCTTTCACACTGCCTGTTGATTGCCCCTCCAAGGTGCCCACCACCACTGCTCCCTGGCACGACTGCAGTGTCATTAATAATGGTAGGAACAATAACAGCTAATTGGGGTAGGTCCCAAGTGGGGAACATAGCTCGACATTCACTTCAATACATCCTTATTTGGAAAAGCACTTGAAGCATGAATTTACCTTCTTGGACAAGCAAGACAAATGAATAAGACTCCTGAATTGAGGCTTAAATTACTGAATGTGTTTTCACATAAAATAATAAGCGTATCTGTTAAAACGCTGGGCACTAGGAGCTAGGACTACTTACATTGCCTGTTGAAAAACTACGCTAGGAAGAAGAGTATATGAAGTATGGAGGGAGAGGAAAAAGAGTTCAGGCAGCACAGGAAGAAGTGCAGAACTGAGATGATGTCTGGTTATCGTAACAAAACTGAAACAATTTTGCTGAATCCACAACCATATCTTTAGTTTGGGCTATGGGTTTGACCTTGATTTTGCTTAGCATGGTTGAAGCTTGGCTGTCTACTTATGATTAGAATCATAGAATCATTAAGTTTGGAGAAGACCTCCAAGATCATCTAGTCCAACCACTAATCATCCCCCACCATGCCCACTAACCATGTCCCTAAGTGCCACATCTCCGTGGTTACTGAACACCTACAGGGACAGTGACCGCATCACCTTCCTGGTAGCCCATGCCAGTGCCTCACTGCTCTTTCTAGAGATGTCCAGCCCAGCCCCTGCAGCCCCAGACCATATCTGTGCCTAGCTCAGGAGACCACAAGTGGCTTCTTGATGGTTAACTTACAGGAAATGAAACTAATACTGAGGAGAAAAACTATTGAGGGATCTATTTCACTTCTTGGTGGGGAAAAAGCAAACAAACAAACAAACAAAAAAACCTGCCCTAAGCAGAAGACCTCTTATCTTTAAAATGTTCAGGAGGAAAGAAGAGAGGGGGAAAAGAGCAGAGAGAAACTGGCAACAACCCCTAACAAGCTCAGAATAACCCCATGATTATTGGCTTTCGTGGCTGCATTTTTTTAGTTTTCCCATCTGAACTATGTCAATAATTAAATATCCAATGAAAGATGGATATGCAACTGGATTTCCCACATCCTTGGTGAGGTCTGAGCAATCAGGATATTGAAATAAACATTTGGTTGAAAAATTCCTCAGTACCCCAAACTGAGCCTACTTATCTCCTGTGGTGCAGCTGAGGTCTGCAAATAATTTTATTGCATACCAAAAAGTATTTCCAGTTAAAGTTGTTGTTCAATATCACTCTGTTTTCCTTTATTTTTGGATTATCACCTGTCTTCTCTCCTGCATGATGCCAATGATTTCTTCTTTTTTTTTTTTTGTATGGAAAGGTATTCTGCTTCCAATCATACTGTCCATCCTTGCATCTCAACAGTGGAAAGGTAATATTTACATAAAAATCAAGAGCACTTCACAGGATCTTTATTTCTGTCTGCAATGGTCATATCTAAAATATGCCATTTAAACCAAGACAGTACAGTTGTGGTCATTTGTATTTTGTTTCTGCAACTTTCTTTAAAGAGGATCTCAGAGCTCTTCACTTTCCTTTTATCTAAGGCTCATGGGCAAGTGGCAGGGAGTTCCCATGATGCTCCAAAGAAGCCCAGCGGGGGCCATTCGTACAATCCAAGTCTCCCAGCCCCAGTAAATTCTTCTGGTGCTTTTCCAGGGGCTGAAGTATGAGACCAATTTAAGGAAATAATGTAATGCACTGCTATAGTAAAGATACTATACATCTGCACATGATGACAACTTAACTGCAGGTACTGGATGGGTCCCACAGGTTATATTTATTATGTCTCTGAAAATGACCACAAGTGAGGAAAGTGTATTAATTCCTTTCAGTGATATGGTATTTTTGGAGGCTGCGTTTCTCCTTCGCTCTGAGTTTTCAATAGGCCAGCCCCCTCCTGCTGGCCCCCTCTCTTGATTAGTGCCTGGAGACCACGGATTTGGAATGACATTCCAGGCTGATCTAGTAACGGGGTTTGGACATGAACGCTGCAAGCATCGAGCCAAACTGGAGTCCTCGCTATGCCAGAAATGCATTGTTCAGCACTGTCTGGGCAGTGCACCTGCACCTGCGTGCTGGAACTGCCACCAAGGAAACCTTCCTGCAGACCTGCTTCTCATTACATCCCCAGATCAACATGCTCTTTGGAATGACATAGAATCTGGCCAGCTCCCTCTCCTGCGCTGCTGTACCCTGAGGTTTGTGGGATGCTGATACCATGCTCTCCGTGATGTTCAAAAGCTCAGATAAACATTTGGAAATGTGGATTTATGGCTTTCTCTACACAGGCAGATCACACATGTTGTAACCACACTGAAAATATTTCCTGAAGAACAGCAGAAGGAGTGGGAGAAATGCGGGCAAGAAGTTACAGTGGGGAAGGAAAGGTAATTCTTCTATTCTTCATGCTCTTAGGAGCTAATTGAACCATTTAAAGCGTGGATTGCAGTTAGTTAGGTAAGAAAAGGCATGCTTTGTTGCAGTGTAACGTTCAAATGATTTCTCACATTGTACACTCCCGTGTCATACAATACTATAACTTACAATCCTAACACCTTCAGCCCAAAACAGATGTAGAAAATTTAGAAATTTCCCACCAATTTATACTTAATATGAAAAAAACCACAACTGATTAATCAGATTTCTCAGGTCTGCTAAAATAAACAAGTGAGCAAAAAATGTTTCAATAATGTAAGCACTATTCCTGGTTGGACGAGATGAGCTTAGCGGTCTTTCCCAACCTTAATGATTCTCTGATTTCTGTGTGGCTTCAGACCCAGGTATTTGAGAGGAAGAGTCATGGCCTCCATGTGCAACCATTACGGTGACCCCGCACATGCATACCAGAAAGATAGGCAGAGCTCACGGGGGACCTTTGCTGTGGAAGTCCCCACCTTCAGCTGTGGGTCAAAGGAATGGAGACAGCCCTGAGCTGCCATGGGCTGTGATTCAGTGGGGTGCATGCCATTTCCCCAGAGAGCATTTGCAGGTGTTTAACAGATGGGTGTTGGTAGGTTTCCATCTTTAATTCCATGGTAATTTTCCACTATGCTCGCATTTACATTTAAATATGGAAACATGCCTGAAAATGCATACCCATTATGAGATGTCAAGAGATGTATGCCGCAGTGTTTTTAGTAAAAAGAAAATTTTACAAGGAAAAAAAAAAAAGGATAACATGAATTGCGATGTGTATAGTGTTCTGGACTTGTGAAATTTTGTCTTGAATGGGACAGGTGAAAATTTTTTACAATGTGTATGGGAGGCAGAAGAAATGATAGAATATAACTCTATCTGATGGCATGGAAACCAATTGATAATTAGCCTTTTCTTGCTATTGGACGTGGCAATATTCTGCTCTGTATGCAGCACAAAAGTAATTCCAGTACTCTAAAGCATTCAGCTACATGAAGCAGACGAGAAAAAACAATGACTACATCGGTTATAAATCACAGTATTTGAGAACCCAGCTCAAAACTTCAGGGAAAGAACAGCTTATCTATTTTAATTTAAAGCTGTTAGAAGGTAATTAATCTGCTCCAAGTCAAACTTTTCCATTGTTAAACCATTGTGTTATTGCGGTGTTTGGGGGAGCAATTAATCTTTTTTTTTTCTTGTGTATCCCCCACATATACTGTCTTCAAAGAGAAATGTTCTTTGAAAGCTGTTTTTCATCATTGCTTTATTCAGAAGTCAAAGCATCTTGGTCCTAGAGGAACCAATCCACTCTGTTCTTTAACATATATCTTATGAAATAGAAAAGAGATAAATATGTGACAAAAAATTCAAAACAATCCTTTTTTTTTTTTTTTTTTTGTACTATCAAACTGATGAGTGAACTTGGCAAGCGTCCGGGAAATATTCATCTACACTTTAGACTTAACACAACATTTCCTTTCTCCTTTTTGCCATGCTAATATTCTCCCTATTAATCACTTCATATTTTTTTCTTGCTGTTTTGGGCAAGTTTAAACCACTGACTTGCTGCTCCTCACTTACATTGCGAAGTAACCAAAAATGATGTCTTCTACCCTGTGAAAATTATCAATATGCTTGTGGAGAACTGGGTTTATTATACCTGTATTATTTCTATCTCTGGCTTTTGATCACTGCACTTGTATACCACCAAATCTATTTGCCTGACAGCCCTGGTGCTGATGCTGAGCAGTATCTCAGCTAGATGCCTCAGACTCAATTTGCTATTGCTGTAGCGTTAATTAAATATTGCGATTTTATTATCCATGCCCATCAGTTAAATTCTTCTGATCATTTGCCTGAGCATTCATCAACATCTATGCTAATTATTGCTGATCTATATTTTTACAAATACTGTTAAACTTTTATGTTCTAAGAAACTGTAAGCATCCCAACAATATGCGATAGACTTTAGGGAAAGAACTTTGTCATCTTTTGAAACCAGGACAGACCTTAATGAGGAGCTGTGCAGCACAGCAGCCTTGAGAGAAGATCTCCTCTTGATTCTAGCAGGACTAGATTTACAGCTTCAGCATGAGCCAACTTGGTACCATCAGATTCAGCAGGTATTGAAGTAGGTCACAAAATGTAAAACTGATTTGTTTGATATTACTTGTGCTTATTATCTTATAGAATTATAGAATGTCTTTGGTTGAAAGGGACCTTAAAGCCAGTTCCCACTCCCAACTAGTTCCAACCATCTTCTGATATTACGTCCTGGGGTGAATATTTCATTGAAAAGATGTGAATTTTCAGGTTTCCAAACTGATACTCCATCAGCACATTAGTGAAATTATGCAGTGTAAAATTTTGACAGAAAATAAAAGTCACAGAGCAAGGTCCGTTTAAAGCTGTGTATAACAGACATCTCAGCAATTTCATGCCTGCGTTTCTTTTTTAGGATCAGATGATTTTAGTAGCGTCAGATTTTCATTATGTATGAGTACATTTTGATGGATATATATGGTCTGTGAGTAGTAAGAATAAAACATTCATGAATGTAAGCAAGAAAAAGCATTGCTTCCAAGTTGTAGCTTTCTGAGGAAGTTGTTATGGTTTTATTCTACCTGTAGTGTGCAGTAATATCCTCTTCACATCAGTGAAAGGATTTGCTCTAAAACCGCACTGCTGTTGCAGCTCAAAAGGCCTGTTCATGAAGAGCTATGGATTACGCAGTCTTTGAAACCACCCTATTAAGCATATACCTTCTGGAGATTTGATTCTTCAAATCATACAACAACTTCTAATGATCATGCTGTCAGCTGTTTATCTGAAGTGTCTTTTTTGGAACAGATTTTGAAAGTACAGCTTCTGTATTTGTAAGGATTAGTTTCATCTTGTTGGGAGTACGTGTTCATCTTTTGTGAGGAAATGCACTTTCATTCTTGTGATTCGGATAACCTCAGGTTTGCAACTAGTATGAGTAGCAGTCCCCATTGGCCAACTCACTCTCTTTGTGACTCTTCTTTGGCTTCTTCCCTTTATCTCATGAGCTCTGTGATCTATGTCCTTGCCTGCAAAACACAACGGATTCTTCTAAACTCCCTGTCCCATTTCTTCATGTACTCAGCAGCCTTCAGCCATAGGAAATTCTCCTTCATCATCTGTCTCCTTTTCCTGCTTCTCCCCCTACTCTAACATGCACAACCTCTTCCAGTTCATTTGGCCTCTTCCTGAACTGTTTTCTCTGACCTAAGCATATGCACAGCTCTCAATGCGCTGCACAATCTCATTGTCTTCCATGTGTTTAAAGCAATTTGGGGAACGGGGGCCTCCAATTCTTTTTATCCCACCAGATTTCAAAGATGTTCTGGTTACAGACTGTTTCTCATTTTAACATTCAAGTGGATGACAATGTTTGACTGTGTCATTCTACGTGTGTATCTTTTGAGTTTTGCAGTCAGATTACAAGCTATGACTCTATTGTAGAGAAGAGATAAGGAATGTGAATAGTATGTATGCCATAGTGCTCTATTAATAACACTGCTCTGCTGCCTTGTATGGATCAAAATAGGAAAGTTGCCTGCCTGACACTCTGTCATCTCTTCTCTCTGTTGCTAATTGTATATTTAAATTAAAGGTGTCAGTTTCCTAGATCAATAGTATGTTTGGGATTTGAAGACAAAAACCATCTGTTTCCAATATTTATACTGATTTGAGTCATTCAGACTATAAGTTGCTGTGTATCACAGCAATAGTTGAACTATGTTTAGTAATGGGTTATATCAAAATTTTAGTAGCAAAAAGATCAGACAGTGCCTTTTTCTGTACTGAATATTCATTTCTAAGGAACTAACTGATTGTACACAGGCAAATGTTTGCAAGATATGGTGCTTGAATCAAAACTAAATAGGTGGTGCTTTTTAAAATGTTTTTACGTTACTGGCTGTTAGTAACTCTCTTCAGGTTTAACAGTTTTATCCATTTAGCAGGATGATGTGATCACACTGAATCCTAGCAAAACACATCTCTTACTGACATTGCTAACCTAGATGCTGCCATGCAAAAGTCTCATTGTGCAGTAATTTTTGCATTCTGAATCCATAGTTTGTAGCCCTGTAGCCAGAGCTTTCCTGAGACCGTTTCATAACAGCTCTTTGGAACTTATCAGCTTAGGAGTGGCTCTTCTGAAGACCTCTTTCCTCAAGGCAGGTTTGCCTTTCCTATAAAGCTGAAAGGAAGGTATGTTGGTTAAGATTTAAACAATGGACACATTTTAAGACCTCCTGTATATTTAAAAGTTGAGCTCACTGTAATACAGATAAAATACTGTGGATAATTGCAGAAAGGAGGGTTGTAGAACAGGAAGGAGTTGTAAAGTGGTATTTTAAAAATGTGCCTGAATATTTAAGATTTGCCTTTAAATGTACGGTTATCAAAGTTTGGAACAAGTGACACTTGCTATGCTGTCTCCCCCAGCTTTACCTCACACCACTAAAGTAAAATACTAGAGGCAAAAAAAAGTGTTGCTTTTTAATAAGTGTATTATTTTTCAGCAGTTCAGTGATAATTAGAAGTTTTAGCACATGGTTTTATGGATGAATTATTTCTACACTCAGCTCTTTGCCTAAGGAGATTACAGTTGGAAAGGAAGAAGACCCTTTGAAGGAAACCACAGGAAGAGATATATGCATACATTAAGCATGCTTTCAATATATGCTTTCAGAAAAATCCATCATTTCATCTTAGATGCTTGATCAAACTTTGATCAAGAGGCTAATTTATGGGTGTTAACCCTGCTTCCTTCAAAAGGGAAAATGTTGGAGTAGCTGGCCCTGCTCCACTAGTACATGTATCTGAAATGACATGCAATACTTTGTCCTTTACTTTTCTAACTTGCCTTCCATCTAGTCGCCATTGAGTTCCTCCAGATCTTCCTATCATGACTCTCTTTCCACGAAGAACTTAAGCATCACTTGGGCACATATCTAAAAGTGGCAGTTTCAGAAGTGTCACCAAAGTAGGTGCCCAGGGGGATTTTCAAGACCTGGGGAAGCACCCTACAGTGCACCCAACCTACTACGAGAAACCATTGGGCAAGAAACAAACAGGCTTTGGGAACTGGTCTTGGCACTTCCCTCCATCTTTGGCACCTGACACAATTAGTTGAATGATGGCACATCTCTCCAGTTCTTCATCTGTCTCTAGCTTTCCATTAATGGAAGACGAAAGTTAATCAGTGAACCTACATAGCAATAAGACAAATGCTCAGCTGTGGCACTTTCCTTGATTCTAGATCAGCCTTTGATAGAAATTCACCTCTGATAATCTGTCCAAACCTTTCCCTTAGACTTGAAAATTTTCAGAGCAAGATTCAGTTATCTTTTCTGCCATCCCACTGCTGATCAATATTTACTCCATTGTCTACTATGGTGAGAAACTGATTTCACTAAGTCCACAGTTCAGTATTGTTATAGGGTTTTTTGTTGTTGTTCCCATATCAAAATGCTTTGAAAAGGGCAGGTAAGGGAAAAAAAACAAACAAAAAACCTTCTTTGTTGGCTGCCTATTAATGCAACCAGAGTAATGCTCAGAAGAACAAGAACTTAGTTTTTTATGTTGATCTATCAACTATATGCAACTTCCAACAGGCCTTCAATGATTATTAATTGCACAATATGTATAACCGATTCATCCTGTTGTTCTTTCAACAATTACACACCTCTTTTTTATCTTCTTCATTGTAACTTCAAGATAACGCTTTTTCTTTTCTTTTGCCATAAATCCTGATGTGTTGGGCGGTTTGATTCTTTTAAAGATAGAGAAAACTAATAAGATAATAAATTCTGAGTGATTACTGCAAAGCTTCTGGAGCCTGACAGTAGTTTCCTCATTTCTTGGGATTGAGCCTATAACCCCGAGGACTTAAATTTCTTCTCTTATTGTTTTGGTTTTTTTTTTTCTCTTTTTCTTATTCACCTTAGCCTTCATCCCAAAGTGCAAATGCTGTGCGCAGATGAAGTTCAAGCGGTGTTGAGTGCCCTGGGCAGGGCAGGTTACATGAAAAGCAACTTGGCTACCAGAAATAATTCTAAATGCTTCAGTGCCAAGGATGTCTGCCACTGAGGGCAACAGCACCTGGACCTACACACTGAAGCTCATAGCCTACAGTCCATGCTACAGGTGACAAAGAGTCAAGGTGAACTGCAGAAAGGCTGCAAAGTTTTTAAGGATTTTTATAACTTAGAATTTACAGAATCCTTAAGTTTGGAAAAAAACTACTAGGTTCATCTAGTCCAACCATAGGTAGTAATTCTCTTGTTTAATTTTCTACTTGTACTTCTCGGTCCAAACTCAACAAAGAAAACTTTTTGCACTCAAAGATGTGTTTAGGCAATGATATGCTCTCTTAGATCAATGACTACATAAATCTGTACCTTCCTGTCCTGGAAGTAAACATGATGTCCTTTCATTCCCTGCTGAGTTTAAAAACATTTCTTTGCATTTGTTAAGGTCCCATAAAGAACCGATGTGCCCAGAGGTGAAGACTGAGGACTGAAATTTGAGTCCCAATTGAAGTCCTTTGGCTTTGATAGAATGCAAAGTGCAATGCTGCCTGTAGGATACCCAGGCTGAGAGAATGTGTTTGTAGATAAAAGTAAATGTGTTCTGTCTATGGACTGTGCACCAGTTACCAATAAGCACAGACAGAAGAGATGTGTACCAGCTGTAGCTGAGAACACAGATAATTGCATTTTCTGTTTTTTAGAAGAAAATTAGAGGTTCTTATTATTCTGTCAAGAAGAAGGCTGAAAAAACTGAACTGCAGGATAATAGCATCTTTTGGCTGTGGAAAATCCAACTCTTTTGTGTAACAGAGTTGCTTTCCAAGTCTTCCTTGTGTTGTGCCATCTTAAATGAGTTATTCTGCTAATCAAATGTGTTTGAAAAGCTTTTCTCCCTCTTACTTCCTCCACAAAAGCGTCTGCCTTTTTTGTAAAGAGGTGGATGTAACCCGTGCTTCTCAGAATCACTTCACACAGGGCTTTGATTATTTCAAGCCTAGAAAACCCACGGCTTTGAAGGGTTCCACACTGGGCTTCTGTTCTTGAATCCTTTGCCTAATGCTTTTGTGAGCTCTTTACCTACCAGTCTGCAGTGGGACAGCTTTGAATCACCTTTCCCTGAGATCCAGAGGTGCATCCAGCCTACCCTGTAGGATTGAGATTTGTGTTATGCTCTCTCTTGTCCAGTGTGGGTCTATGTTTCCCAGGCAATGAAGTGAAGCTTGCCACTAGCATACACCTCCATGCCATGCCTTTCAGTGCCTATAGAAAATAAGGTCATGAACTGGTCTTATGTTGATTTCTACCAATTTTATGTAAGAGTTCACTGGCATTGCTCCTGATTTACAGCAGTGTGGAGGATAATTATGAGTTTAGCTGGGTGTTACTGGGTTGTAATCCAGCACTGACAAATAGCATATGAGAGCAAGCAAAAAAAAAAGGAATCATCAAAAATGGCTACTGTGCACAGTAGCTGTGGACAAACCAAACAGCCTTGATTACCCAAAGTATTATAATGAATCTCACCCCATCTTGGCAATCACTCGATAAAATACTATTAGTTTGGTTCCAGTTTCTTTGAGGTTAAAAGGAAAAGCAACATTCAGCATCTTTAAGTTTCTTAGGTGGAAAAAGTAGCTTGATCTTGTGGAACCAGAGGTCTGTGACATGTGTCTTATTATGAAACCACAGCTGGCATGGAGTCAGGCATATGTGCTGCATTACACAGCATCATATCCTACTGAGGTGTTGGCCTCGTTTGCACTAGAAAGCAGTGGAAGGACTGACAGATCAAATCCCCTCCATTTTGTTGCCACTTTGGCATGCATGTGCAGATTGCTAGGTTCCCCCTGTTGTTAGAAAGATCACCAGTATACTCCTTCTGGAGGGCAGAGAGGAAGACAATGACAGATTGAAGGAGTTTATTTTCATTTCTGCTCTCCTTCATTATTCTGCATCCTCCTATTGCTCTTGTCTGCAGCCTTCTACTGCTGCCCTGCTTCAGGAAGCTGGTCTGTGTGTTACCAGCAGGGGGGCTGAAGCCAGAGTTTGCATCGCAAATTCACAGAACCACAAACTGAAACAAGCTGTTGAGCCGTTATTGTTTATAATTAGTTTTTGACTGAAGTCCCAGTCTGCTATAGGGAATGGTTTTATCTTTGTGTATGTGTGGGTGGGAAGAGAAAAGCAGAGAGCTGAATCAAGGAACCAATCCTTATCCTGAGGGGAAGAAAGAATAGGGCAGCATAACCCAATCCCATGGGATCAAAGGTGGCCAGCACAAACATAAACACCCTTACACTGTGTTTTCTCTCCCTGATTTTGCTGGTAAATACCCTGTTGGGACAACAAAGCACTTACCCTGGAGATACACAGCTTCTTTCTTTGGGTCAGGCAGTGATTGGCAGTCCTCGATTTGTTCTATGTCTGAAGCCCTCTCCAGTCTGTTCAGGCCTGATTTGCTTCATTTCCACCCTTAGAGTAAGCCAAGTCCCTTTTCCATCACAGATACTTTCCCACTACAAAATAAGGGGGAAAAAAAGAGAACAATCATGCTCAGGTGTCAAAATCCAGTTTGTAACCTTGTCAAAATTTTGCCTGTGGGAAAACAGCCAGCTAGTTTCTTGAACATGAGCAGCCACAGGGCTCCAACCAAAGCATCCCATCTCCTGGCTAGGGCTGGCAAGTGGAACTCATCTGCTCTGCCATCAGCACACATATCCCAGGGACATCCAAGCTGGTGATGTTAAGAAACATTTCTTCTCAGGAAGAGCAGTAAAGCATTGGAACAGGCTGCCCATTGAGACTGTGGAGTCACCATCCATGGAGGTGTTCAAGAAACATGTAGATGTGGTACTGAGGGGCACGATATAGTGAACATGGTGGGGATGAGTTGATGGTTGGACCTAGTGATCTTAGAGGTCTTTTCCGACCTTAATCATTCTATGAAAATGCCTGCCATTTTCCATGCCCTAGCTTTCCCAGCCACTGATGGGCTGTGATGGGGCCTGTCTTACATCTTGCAAGAATGTCAAGTGGTTTAATGCATGTTTATAAAAGGACCCAAAGATTTTTGGATGAAAAACGTTCTATATGCACTGTGTGGTTTGATGTGCTGCCATCTGGGTGTCCAAAACTGTAGGGATACCATAACCTGTATTCTTATTCCTGTGTTTTGGGAGGGTATTTGCCTGCCTGCAGAATGAAAATCTGCTCAGACCAGAATTAGCTGATGAGTGAAGAAAAACCACCTTGCATATTTCAGCTTGCATTCCCAAACAGTGTGCTACTTGTTATATACCACTGCACTGACAAGTCATTGTTAAAATAAAACCAAAAACCAACAAGATGCATTCTTCTTGCAGCTGGACTGTGGGCGCTGTTAAGTCTTTCATGCTTTCCACGTATTTAAGGGCCATGCTGAAAACTGCTCCATTTGTTCCAAAACACATGGAATCAAACAAAATAGTAATAGAAAAAATGAGCACTGCAAATTTTGTCCTTGGCATTTAATCCCGTTCATCTGATACTATGTTTTCATCTCAAGATAATATAAATATTTAAAGCCACATGTAGTTCTGCTAATAAAAATCAGTTTGGTTAGATTGGGATTAGAGCAACTCATAAATAGGACTTCCTGCTGAAGTTTGGTTTAGTATTTATTCTAGAGCAAGAAATGGGGATGAGATGATGCTGGATTCATCTCTAGCATTTAAGCATGTGACAGAAACTAATTTATCACCAAGCAAGAAAGTCCTCAAAAAAGCTATTGGCAATAAACGTTTGCTTCTCAGCACAACACTTATCTGAGCCCTGATCTTGTCTTCACTGGACATTTCAAGTTCCCAGTGACTTAAATGTGGAAGTGTTGTAGGAATGGGTTTGGTTCCTGCAAAATGCAGGAAGTCATCATCCAGTAGCTAAGTGCTTTTTTCCTCTTTCAGATGTTTAATTTATTTTTAATGAATGTGGGGAAGTCTTTGCAGAGACATTCCTCCCCCCCCCCAGCTCCTGAGATAACGTCAAGCAAATCCTTCCTTCTCTGGTGGTGGTTTTCCAGCAGAACAATCTCCATTTGTATGATGTGTCTCATTAACCGAGTTGTGTCCTGGGGATGGGACAGATGCATAGATGAGATGATGTGTGTAGAATGAAAAGAATGTGTATTTGCATGTAGATTTTTGCATAATCTTAAACAGCAAGTAAAAATCTTACATTTAGTACTTCACGTGCAGTCTTTAGAAATAATTCTATAAAGGACAAACTAATTTGACTGAGTACTGTGTTGAAGCGGAATGAATTATGTCCACCCACCTCGTGTTCATTTCCTGCAGACATCCAAGTGTTGGGCTGCATCAAGTTCCAGAGGGCAGCTCTTGCTTGCATTAACCTGCTTTCTCAAGGACATACCTTTGTGCTGAGCACGCCTCTAAGTCCATTTTACATTACCTGGCTGCAATCCAGGGCTATCGACTTCAGTGGTAAATCACACTCTGACTTCACTGATGCTGGGATGAATTCCATAGGGGTGTTGTAAATTCTTCTCTACGTCATTGTACATTGGTATGTTCTGATCAGAGGTGTTCAGAGTGTAAAAAGGCTGAGTGTTATACGTAACAGTGTAGTCTGTGATTTCACTCTCTTTGAAAGAGAGGAGGAAATCAAGGCACTTTTAAACTATCTACCTGGAAAGGAATATCCTTGCAGAAGGCACAAAAATAAAAAGCATTGTGTTTTCTAAATTTCTCTAATCCTATTTATACCAAGAATAGTTATCTGACTTCCTCCCCTTTCATTCTTTTGATCTGACTGGTAGCAGAAATGCAGAGTACCATTTCGGGAATCAAGTGAGTATCTCAGTGAGGAATGGGAGTGGTGCCATCACATCATGCTATTTGCATCTGGGCTGAACAGTTTCTAAACAAATAATAACAAATCTAAGCCTGTTGGTTGGCTGTTTGGTAAGTACACAACTCAGAAGGTCTGAGGTCAGAAGATAAATAAAATAAAGGTTTGAGAGGTGAACACCCAAAAGTACGAGAATGGAATTCCAGCACTTCAACGTAGAAGTAAGACTGATGAGCTGCTGGAACTTCTGTGTGTCCATTTTCTATTTGATATAGCTGATGGTTCCTTCTGACTTTGTGTTTTGGAAACTGGTGTCCACAGTTGGTCTGATTGAATGGTTTGCTCTAGCATTAGTCTCAGACTGACACGTACAGTTCTCCGAGAGCTGTGATTTGCCATGGGGAGCTGAAGTTCAGCTCCTCCCTCTGTATCTGGCCCACAAGGAAACATCCAGAAACCTTTTACCAGCAGAATTACATTATAAACAAGAGAAAGGAAAGCGGTAAGGCTGTAGGAGAGTTCCAGAGAGATCCAAAGGGGAAGCTGTCAGATCCCACATCTGGTCTGCAGATCAGTGGTGGGCTGGGAAGCACTTTCAGGTGGTCTCCAGAGCTGTTTCCATCACAGTAGTAGTTCTCTAGCATTACCACTTCCCACTTGTAATAACCCAGGATCCTTGGTAATGCCCATACTGAATAGATGAGGAGACGGCTGGCACCTCAGACAACCAGGCCAGAGATCAGATAGCAGGATACCTCAGGACGGGTTTTTTTAATAGAATAAACTTGTACTCCTCAATGAACCTGTGAATCAGGAACTACACCACATGAACAAGGAGATAAGAACCTGCTGGAAGAATAACTTCCATTGAGCATTTCTGTTTCGTATTTTCACAGCTTTTACAACCGATATAAAAATTTCACCCACTCATATTCCAGTCCAAATTGCAAAGTGATTAAAGAAGAAGTGCTCTTCAAGAATAAATATGGTGTGTTAATAACAGATGTGAATTCCAATGTGAATGTCTTTTATTGCAGCATTCCAATTTTCCTTCATGTGATGGAGTTTGACTGCTAAACTATTGTGCCTGATTGCAAATAGCATCTGTATCAATATATAGCTAATGTTTCAGTTTTTTCCAGACATGCTATTCCCCTTGTTAACACAGCTGCTTTTGTCCTTGTCAGGATCAGCCTAGCTGACTGTGTTTACGACTGAGCATGTCTGGGCCTTTCCCTTGTACAGGTACAAATCAGACATTGAACTGACGGATCAAAGTGAAAGGTCTCCAAGATTTCTCTTCTACCTTCTCCTTTTCCCTGTCCTTCCTTCCACCCAGAACCAGAAACTGCAGCAATTACTGGCAGGACAGAATGCAGAATGAGATTTTATTCTATTAAGTGGATTGTCATAAGAATTTACAATTGAATTAAAAAAAAAAAAAATACTTGTGCCTCAGTAGTGCTATATACTGCATGAATGTGTGACTGTCATGTGCTGTTGACAGCACAAACATTGTCTTCAACTGCCTACACGTATAAAGGAGTCTAATACTGCTATTGCTGAGGTTGTTTGGTCTGTACCATTTATTTACATAGT
The DNA here is from genome assembly GCA_037305975.1 of Chrysolophus pictus. Taxonomy (NCBI): domain Eukaryota; kingdom Metazoa; phylum Chordata; class Aves; order Galliformes; family Phasianidae; genus Chrysolophus; species Chrysolophus pictus. Next base: position 45,912,426 of record CM074579.1, on the reverse strand, counting down.
CATTGAATTCAAACAAATAAAATGCCCTCGTGTTTGTGTCATACCCAGACATCTCATTTTCAGCCCTGGTTGAAAGCTGATTAAATTGCCATGTGTATTTTGTCTTTTCTGTTAAGAGCTGAATGGGTAATAACACTACAGACAGCTTTCTTCCTTAAGAAACCCACTGTATTCCTTTGGTGCTAGCTGCACTTCTTTAAATTTCACAGCTGAATTCTTTGGATTATAGATTGAATGTGACAAACACACCCAGGCTTTGGTTACTCTCAAAACCAACATGAATTAAGCTGGGCAATAATTTGTTTGGGTTTGTACAGAACAGATCTAAGATGATGTTTTCTTTGATGTGCTTCCCATGAAAGATGGTTGCGTATGAATAGTAACAGTACAAAATATCAAATTATATGCATTTCAAAATAAGTGTGTCGGTTTGTTAGAAATTCAAAAATGCATACCTAAAAGTTTGGTTGCATTGAAAGAGGGCCACCAATCTAACTTCCTGCAGCTGCAGAACATCTGTAACAAATCAGTAGCTCCTTATTTCTACGTGAAGGACTCTTGCATGCCTGCAGGCACTCCAAGAAGTGTCTGTGTGTATATTCTACATCCCCTCACCATGGGTTGCAGAGTATGAGCCTGAGTCCTCTTGGAGGTCCTTTTGGTTTTGGCTTTTCTGAAACACTCGCAGATGCAGAACAATCTTTTGAGAAGTATGGGTCAAACTGATAGGAGAAGGATTTCTGTGTCTCTTTGGTTTCAGCTTGGCTAGACTTAGTACCAGCTGCCTGGTCTTTGCAGTCAGGTCTTCTCTTTGACCAGACGATGGTCCAGTTATTGTTTCTAGCTGCGTTTAGCTAGAAACAAGTCTAGGGCCTCATGTGGTCATCAGGCCTGCTCTAACATTCTGGTAGAAGAACGGACGCTTTTCTTCCACTCCTGCTCTGGCTGCTGTTCTAGTAGCAACTTACCAGAAGTTTGGGCAGCCATGCAATGGCCCAAGGGACTCTGTTCCCAAGGCACTTGGGTATGGGCCTGTATTTTCATGACCCAGGTGTTAGAGCATTAATGGAGCCATCTGCTTGCTGGAGAGTGGCACAAAGCTAAGCAGCAGAAGACAAAAGAAATACTTACAGAGAAAATAGAACAGGCGTGGAGGTGAAAGCAGAGGAAACAAAGGCAGAAAAGAGCTAGATACAAGTCCCTGCACCTTGTTATTCAAGTGACTGGATGATTTTGATGATCTGTCCTGGACTTAGTGCTGTGACTTTGTGAAAAGGACAAGAGAGGGAGCTCAGAAAAAAGATGGAAGCAGACCTGCTGGGTGTACCATGGGGTTTATCTACCGGCCTCATCACAAGTGTGTTCCCATTGCAAAGGCAGCGAGAGCCTCTGTTTGAGCAGTTGGCACGTTAAAGATCCATTTTCTGTGAGCAGGGGGAGCGTTCCAAGAATTACAGAGTGAAAGTTGGTACTTCAAAGCTGCAATAATGTGGGAGAGACTCAGAAGCCCTGTTTGCTTTCCCATAAAACTTTCAACACTATGAAGTTCTGCCATTTTCAAAAGAGAATAAAACCTTTTACCATCACACTTTCATGCAGAGTGCTCTATCCCATAGCACCCGTTCTGAAAATGTTTGGTTTTGCCTCTTGAATGCTGGAGAGAAAGAAGTGCTCAGATGAAAGCAAGTGGAAGGCAAAATTGGTGAAATGGGTATGAATTATATTTTTCATTCTTCTCAACAAAAGAATTGTTGGCAGTTCTTTCTCAGTCTGATCAGATTGTAACATAATGTTAAAACGCCTATGTTGGAGAGTTGGAGAGCATCATCTCAAAGTCGTAGCAATATTACAAGGATAATAAGGGAAAAAATAAGTGAACCAAAGCCTAGTACAAATGAATTTTCAACTTCAGAAGTTCAGCTTCCTTTTTGAACACCTTGGTGATCAATAGTCTTGATTCTAACAAACAGAAGTGTAAGTGACTGCTATGCCTACATCTACAATTCTATGATTCTAATTGTAGGAAAATGGAAGGAAATTTGGGCCAACTGGACTTTGTATATTTTCAGGTCAGAGAAAACACCAATGCACTGTACATCTTTAAGGACAGGTAACTGAAAAGCTGTCAAGATATATTAATCTTTTACAGCCGGTGCTTTGGAATTGTAATTCAGTGCAACTTCTGACTGAAGAGAGAAATCTTATTTGAGGCAAAAGGTGCAGTTTCTGATGTGGAATCAGCATTGATGAGGTTCCTTACCAGCCACCCTTGCTAGTGAGCTTATCTCCTGGTGTCATGTCTTTTCTAACATTCAAAATCAAGGACTCTGGGCTGTTATTAAAAATGAAAGATCATTAGTTATGTCATAGTCCTTTACCAGTCCCAAGTGGAAGGAATGTAGCCTCTGCTGTAAGAAGAAATCTGTCTCCAAACACTGTGATAATTTGGCTTGCATTTTTGTACGTTATTTTTTTTTTAATAAACTGCGTAAATAAGTTACAGATACCAGTTATGATTGATCTGTGTAAGTTTTAGATTCTTTCATATTGCTAAAATCGTAGTTTTGTTCTTTTTTATGAGAAGTATGGGCCTTTGGTCTTCCCTGCAGGTTCAGAAAATGTGGTGGTGTTATTTTGGGTAATAGAGTGAAGCCAACAAGTAGTATGAGATTGGTGGTGAACAGCTCCATCCTGAGCCACAAGCAGGATCACAGGAAGAGCTCTGATTAAGCACAAAAAGAGCTCTAATTAAGCACAAAATACAATGCTTTGAGGAAAAAAAAAAAGAAAGAAAGAAAAAGAAAAAAAAAGAGAAAGAAAAAAGTAATTTTAAACTAAATTCTTTGTTCTTTAACTATCACAACTTTGACATGGTTAGATTTTTTTTTGTTTGTTTTACATGAAACATTGTTTTAAATGAAAGCTTTTGCATTCCCAGACCAAAAGCAGTTTCATGGAAGTCCAGCTGGACAAAGAACCCACGCAGCAGAGGGAACTGAGCCCCACGTTTGAAGTTTACAGCTCACAGTAAAGTGTCTGCTCAGAAAATGCAGCAGCTCTGCCTGAACTCTCCGATTCATGGTTCCAGCTGCAGCCGTGCCAACGCAGGTGTCTCTTCACAGCTGGAAGAAGGAAGCAGAGGGTGCAGTACCACCTCAATAGCTGACCCCTATCTCATGTGAACAACAAGACCTCCAAGGAGCATAGCATTTGGTCATCAGATATTCTCCTTTTGGCCACAAGAGAAAGACATATTAGGGGAAAATCCTCCATTAACTCCAACTCTTCATGTACAGGAAAGAAATCAGATTAAAAATGAATAAAACCTTTGGGCTATTCTCTGCAAGGCAGGCAGGGACAAGCAACACAGGCCAAGCCACTGTTCCCGCTGCAAAGAAAACAAAAACACAGGTGCTGAACATACTGAAGCCATGCAGATTAGCCCTGTGTGCAGTACACGCTCTTTACAAGAAGAAAAAACATCATTCTTGTTATTTGGCTATTGTTCACTGGAGGCATGTTTTATTTCAGCTCAGCTCCAAGCAGAGTTATTACCGATCCCACAGCAGAAGTTCTCTGTGATGAGAGAAACATGTGATCTCTGGGCCCTAGAGAAGAAATTATGCTGGGAAGGCACCTCCGACGGGAGGGCTGCTGCTGGCCACCTGAGCAAACACCCCGCCTGGCGAGCACAACAGAGTAGCATGGGTACGTATACGACTGTACACGGGAGCAGCCTGGCTCAAGGTTCTTTCCAGTGATCCTGCCTGGAAAAAGATGAGATTCTGTGCATATCTCCAGACCAGGAGATTTAATGAGAGGAGCATCACTTTGCTCCCCAATAAAAGGAAGAGAGACAGCTCGTCCTTTTGCAGCGCAACTCCAAGCAGCACTTGCTGATGTGCTGTTCAGTGTTCTCCTGTGCTGGTTATGAGCTTTATGGCATTGTACATGGGAATGTGTGTAGGGAGGGGATGTAGGGGGGATTGGTTTTCATGTGCTGCACAGATTTTGCTCGTATCACTTTGTTATGCAAATCCGTAATTATTTCATTTCCCCCAGAAGGAGTCTTTGTGGTTTCCTCTTCCGCGGGATTTCCGAATGCTTCGTGGAAGGAAGAAATCACTGCGCAATTCCCAGGTATGTGAGCTACATGGCCAGCTCTGCAGAAGTGGAAGCCTGGAAGGTTTTGGTGGAGGTTTTAAATAGCACTTTTGGAAGGGCTGCTGAAAGGGAGGTGGTGAGGCTGGCCTTGACAGTGGCACAGAAGTTGCTCATCATTTTAATAAAGTTAATTAAGATTGAGGCCTGCGAGGTGCCTGGGGCTAAGAAATATAGATGCCAGGTTTCTTACCATGAAGCTGCCTTTTCTTCTGAGTGGGGAGCAAGGAAGGAAAAACAAGCACTAGATTCTAGTAATTCAAATGCCCATCTCAGCCCCACAGATGGAAATCCAGAGTAGTTCTTCTGAATAGATGGAGTCACTCCATCATCACACTGGTGTGTGTGCAGAACTTGTCCCATATGGCCTGTCTGCTCATTTTGTAGCTTTTCATGCCTCTGCAGCTGTTTTGTGTAGAGATCAGCCCTCCAGACTAAGACCTGGTTTGTACGTTTGTAACAAAATGATTTGTGCTCTGTGCAGAAAGGCAGATGAGTTTATTTGGATATCCCAGAAGGAGTGATTTAGGAAGCTGGACAGTGTTTTGAGATTTGGAGCCTGTCAGTATATCATACTGAAATGTTTGCCTTGTTTTTATAAACACTGGAAGGCAGGTACGCTTTCATTCCACTCTCTTGCTTTGATGATTATTCCATTGAGCTGCTACATTTGGCAAACCAAGACAGAAAAAGGAGGGAGGGAGAAAAATAAGAAATTAGCACCACATTTAGTCATCTCCATTAACAATGCAAAATACATAGAGTGTTTCGGCACGAAGCTCAGACTATATCTCATTCACACTAATCATTTCTACAGCTTTTGCATCAACATTGAAGCCCAATCCTTAATCCTTCCAGATGACCTCTTTTGTCTTTACCAATAGGAAATGTGGAGAGCTAATCAGGCTGCCCATTGGCTGGATGGACTGAGATTCAGGGACAAATGTAGGTGTTTCATTCCTCTGAGTTTCCATCTGGGCACACTGGGATCAGTCCTGCTGGCATCTGAAAAGCTGAGAGCAGAGTGAGGACTGCTGTGGTACTCCAGCTATCATTGGCCTCCAGCTACATGTCCCATCACCTACCTAGCTGGGACTGTCCTAATTTGAATACATTAATATAGTAAGAGACAAGCAAAACACTGGCTAAAGTCAAGATGAAGTTCATCCCCTGATCAAGTCCAAAGAACTCAGGTAGGTCAGACAAGATGCACCAGAGGAGCCTTTTTACTGCTGTGCCCAGCAGTCTCCTGGCTTTCTTATACAAGAGCACAGCTCAGCTATTAGAGAGTTTCTAGTATGCGGTGGTCTGCTCAGAGGTCATGGTTAGTGAAACTGAGTCTAGGCTTTCCCGTTTTTCTGAGAAGAGATTCAGATCTGACCTTTTCTTTTGGTCTTTTTTTATAGAAAAGATGAAAATGTCACAGCGGCACCATGGCCTTCCTACTACTCTCTTCTTTCCTAAACAAAGCTAGCTGTCTCTTTCAAGGAGATCTCCATTTGCTTTTTGGAAGATACACATTTAATGAGTTTATTTTTTTTAGCCAAGAGCTAAACTGGAAGCAGAAGAAATTGCTCTCAATTAAAAATTAGTTTTGTTTTTTTGTTTGTTTGTTTGTTTTTTGTCAGAGAAGGAGATGCATATGCTGCATCGGTAAACGCTGACTTCATTGCATTATTAAATACATTGGTCCTATGAAACTTGGCCAATCAGTGCAACCAGGCTAGAGCATCCATCTGCTTCACTTGGAGCAAATCTCAGGCCACAAAGTATAGTATGAAAAAGTGCAGAACTACATTTCCATTCTGGAAGCAGTGCCAGTGTCAAAATATCTACTGAAAACCAAACCACAGGTTCTTTCCATAGCCCTCACTGCTGTTTGTAAAATGTTATTTAAGAAACTGAACTGAAAAGATGCCCATGGAGAGTTTCAGATGGAGGTAGCCAGAATCCAAACTAACAAACCACAATTTATTTAAACAAAAATATTCATTTTAAAGGAAACCATTTTCTCACGTTGCCTACATCTCAATATTTTAATACATCCATATCTTAGCAATAAATATTGATGGAAAGAAAACAAACCATGTCTGACAGGACAGCAGTGTTGCTTCTGCCAACTCATCAAAGGCCAGTAAGTGTGCAAACCAGCAGCGATGAATATTCGTCAATTAATGAAAGATTTTCTCCCCTCAATCAGCAAATTCAAATACTGTCTTCAGATGTAGAAACTGCTATTTGTGTGCCAAGATCTATATTTTTCAAAAGTGGGCACTAATCTGAAGATCCTCTTTTCCAAGGATTTACATGGCTGCCCTTGAATATAAAGGGTCGTTTTGGGGGTTTATGGTCTAGCTCAGGAATATTGCTCCAACCTTTAAAACTGAACATCACAGCGGAACAACTCCAAGAGTGTCTTTGGGTTGGCATGGACACAAAGTGGCTGGCCAACATCTACTGTTGGGTGAGCTGGGGTAGCTCTTCTTATTCCTCTCCCTACATTGATTAGAGGGGGAGGACACAGACATCCAGCTAGACTGAACACCTGTAGTCAGATGTCTTAATCTCCAAGGTATGCACCATTCTTAACTTTGAGTGCTTACATGTCTAGTGCTTCATGCTATGAGAAACAGAACATTGTCTTGTTAAGACCAGGACAGTTCCCAGTTCTGCAGCAGTCAGATTGGAGCAGCAGGAGTTAGCTGACCTCTTGCTGCTCAGTCACAGCAGGAAACTCACAGGCAAGGAAGGTCATGAAGATTAAATCATCCTCAAAAGAGAGAGCTCTTTCTATTCAGAGTAATCCCTGGTTTTCAGTGTTACATTTCCAAAGTACTGGATGGTCAGACTGATATTTATTAGTAGTGGAATTATGGGTTCATCTTAGCATACATGAGGCAGCATGGTGGATTTACAAGTTTGGAGTTTGCTTATACTGACCTTAGAAGCTAACACTGACCCAGGGCTATGTTACAGTAAGTTGGGAGTGGTGCATAACTGAGAGATGCAAAGTCAAGTATAACACTATCCCCACCCAGAGAAGTACAGAGGTAAAAAGCCATTGAGCTATCAGTCATCAACGGAGAATTTCAAGAAAAATTAAGTTGGAAGTTGTGTCTCAGTCTTCATGCATTTGGTCTATTTTAACTGCTGCTGAGTCCTTTTCCCCCTCTTTCCTGCTGAGATTGGCGTGCCAGCAGTGTCACACCCATGGCTGGTGGTGCTGGTTGCAGACCTATCACCTGAGCCCTTAGAGCTGTGCTGGGTGAGAACGGGCAGCCTGTACATTGGTCATAGCACATCCTCTTCCTCTTACATCATTGACCCCATCCCCTTGTGAATTACTTCTTTCCACTTCTCCTCCCGTCCCATAAATACTACATGCAAACACATTATTAAAGGGTTGTAAAAGCATCTGGAATATGACCATCATCTCAATAGCCCTTTGAATTTGATCTTTAAGATGATTTTACCTAAGCTAAAAAGCACAGCATGCCTCCTGGTTGGAAACAGCACATCTGTCTGAGGAAGGGGTGGTTTCCATGGCACTTGGTGATGCTGGCAGTGAAAATGAAAATGAATAAAAGCGATTCACAGCACTTGCATGCTGAAATGAAATAGTGGAGAGGTGCAGAGCAATGTTATCTCATAGGTCAAGTCTGAGGGTTTGCCAGACATTATTTACTAATGAGGAGTAACTACTTACATGTACTGGTTCAGTTTGGTTTGTGCAGACACAGCGCTCTGGTATTTAAAATCACATGTCCAGTTTTAGCTGAGGACATTGTTCTTAACTTTGGGAGCTTCAAAACCATATGTCCCACCATAGTGGGACAATCCATGAAGCAGGCAGTGCTTGGAACTCAACATGTGCATCGTGAGCTCAGCCATGAGGTGCTTGAGCTTCCATGCTGCACCCCAGTAAGTTATCATCAAATCCTCCTTTGTTTGAGTAGAGTGTGAGTTGGCTGTCTCTTGTCTTGGAGTATTTCTGACGAAAGTCCTTCTTGATTTTCAGTGGTTCAGTCCCAAGGTCACTTTAGAAAATATGTTGGTTGTGCAACATGTCACAGTCATATGGACAATTATTTGGCACTGTAGGCTTCATTTGGATTTGTGTGACGCTATTTTTTTTCCAATCACATCTTTCACCTGTGAATGAAGTTGAAATATCACTTCCAGTTATTTCAGTTGCCTAAAGATTTTCCTTGAGGCTCACAGTTTGGACATAGATACTAACCAGAGATTGCCATTTGTGCTGGATTTCTTAGCTGTCAGTTTAAATTATTTTGTTTTCTTCCTGCAGAGAACTGCACTGGTTTTATCATTTGTGTCCAAGGACCCAACCATACCTTGCTGTTTTAGTGAAGTATGCTCAAATGCACAATTTTTATGTAGCGCTGGTCTAAATTTCTTACATAGACAAATGAAATGAAAACTATAGTTAGTCTTCCTATTGACACCATTATTGAAATTGTGTGTGAGAGTACAGATAGGTACAAACATTTTAGATATATATGGCAAATCAGCTGCCTTAAAAATCTTTGAAAATGAAACACTGGCATTTCTTGATCATAAGCATTCAAATATGGATGCATACAAACTCATCTGCTCTGCCATTAGCACATGTATCCCAGGAACGTCCAGTTGGATATGAGGAAAAATTTCATCTCAGAAAAAGTGGTGAGGCATTGGCACAGGCTGCCCAGGGTGGTGGTACAGTCACCATCCTTGGAGGTGTTCAGAAACTGTGGAGATGTGGCACTGAGGGAGGTGATCAGTGGGCATGGTGGAGATGGGTTGGCGGTTGGACTTGGTGAGGTCTTTTCCCTAATGGTTCTGTGATTCTGTCTGAACCTGCATATTCACAAACTATGACAAGGCAGAGATGATTCTCTTCCACCTGCTGTGCTTTCCCCCACCAGATGCAGGAGATAAGACAATCTGTGTTGCAGAGCATATTTTAGAAGGATCAACGTTGCACACCTGAGCTGTGTGCCGGTAGCGCGGGGTGGGAGTTCTCTGTCCCTTTGGTGCTGAAAGGCAGCACACAAAACTTGATCCTGGAGAAGGGTTCTGGTGCCCGAAAGGGGACTTGAGGGCAGGAGGCGGTCTGCAAACCTGGCCGCCACCCCTTCCACCTGCTGAGATGTTTGAGGGGAGATGGGTGGATGCACTCTGACTGAAGGTTTCTGTTTCATTCCAAGCATAAGCGCCTTTGGAAAGCGCTGGGTGGAGGTGGGAGGGGAACGTCCCCCCGCTCTGCTGACTCCCCAGCTGCACTCAACGCCGTGATTGCATTTCCAGAGCCACCTCCGTCCCTGTACGCTTTCCTCTCTGGGTGGTGGTTTCCCCTTTGCTTTGCCTCCCGCTCGCAGCCGGAGCCCAGAAGCGAGGAGGCGGTGCGATTGGCCGCAGAGCGGCCCCAGGAGCCGCGCTCACGCTGCACACGCACTGCTCACACCCCACCAAAACTCACCCGGGTGCGCCTGCAGCAGTCGGGGCGAGGAGCGAGCAACACCTCCACCTCTCACCACGGGAAATAAACACCCTCACTGCTGCTAGCACCGGGAAGGACAGGCGCTCTGCGAGGCGGTGCTTTTTACCACCCCGCTGCTTTTTTTTTTTTTTCCTTCTCCATTTTTCTTTCTTTTCTTTCTCTCTCTCTCTTTTTTTTTTTTTTTTTTTTTTTAACCCCCCCCGGAAAGAGCAATCCGCGGCGCGGCTCTGAGCTCCCCGCACACCGCGTCTCGGGTGCCGGGGTACACGATGGCGGCTCCGGCCCGTTGGGTGCTGTGCCTGTGCCTGGGCTGCCTGTGCCTGACTCCGGGGGACGTCCTGCGGGCACGCTGGGCCGGGCTGCGGCGGAGGGCTGCTTGGGGCGGCAAGGCGAGAGCAGGTGACCACGGGCTGCAGCCGGCGGACAAGGTGTCGGAGCACATGCTGCGCCTTTACGCGCAGTACAGCGCGGGTCCTGCGGAGCCGCCCCGAGAGCCGCCCGCCCCGCACCTCCGCCGCGGGAACACCGTGCGAGGGTTCCGCCCGAGGGCTGCAGGTGAGCGGCGGCTGCGGGAGCGAAGGGATGGAATGGGCGCTGCTGCCCCGTGCTCGGGGAACGCGGAGATGAGGAAAGTAACGTGTCCTGCGGCGACGCTTGTGTGCTTGGGGATGTAGTGCGCGGTGTGTTGTAACGACTGCTTTATCTGTGCAGCTCTCTCCTGGGTGATATCTGAGTGCCATATGAGGGAAGTGGAGTAATTAATATATCCTTTCCGCAGTCTCCTTTTATCTGTGCTATGCATGTGTTGCTTCTGTTGGAATCATGGTTGGTTTGCATGTGATGGAGCAGTAACGTGCCCTAGTAATCCTTTGGATTGCGCATAGTTATGTTAGGGTGCTGGTTACAGTGAGTGGTGGCAGTTGAATCATAGAATTGTTTGAGTTGGAAGGGACCCTTGCAGACCATCCAGTCCAATCCCTCTGCAAGGAACAGGGACACCCAAAGCTACATCAGGTGCTCAGAGCCCCTCCGCCCTGACCTTGACTGTATCCAGGGATGGGGCATCCACAACCTCTCTGGTCAACCTGTGCCAGCACCTCTCCACCTGTATTGTAAAAAAAACAAACACCTTCTTCCTTATATCCAATCTAAATCTCCCCTCTTTGGGAGCAATGGGGAATGGGTGGTGTTGATGAAACAGTGCTCACTGTGCACAAACCATCAATCATTTCTGGTAGCAGCTATTAGATCTCAGTCCTGATTATAGACTGCTTTACAGGTATATATGTGTGACATATATACATATATATATGTATATAAATGTGACAACATGAAGTTGCTTTTCTTAAAAGGATATTCATAAGGAGTGGGTTATGTGTTTAGCGTGGCAGTATCTGAGAAGAACTGTGCCCCGCAGAAAGGGAAGGCAAGACTGCCTCAGCTGAACTCCCTTGCTCCACTCTTCTGTGTGCCTGTCAAGGCTACATGGGAATGCCACAACTCCAGTGTGACCCTGACTATACTAAGTTTCCCATATCCACTGCATCCCGAAAACTTGCTTTTTTTTTTTGTTTTTGAACACTGTTCTGCTGTACAGAGCTGCCCATGCAGTTTCCTTTTTTTCCATGATGGTGGTGAATTAACCCAGAAGCTTTTACACAGACAGGCACCCACCAGTAACAGTCAGCTTTGTCCAGGAGTTTCCCTGGCCTGCATTGATTCCTTTCTCTCTCAGAAAACCAGCTGAGAGCTGAGTGCCAGGCCTCACTAAGGTTTATTTCAAAGTCATTACTGCTGATTCTTCAAAGGCAGCAATGTCTATTATAGGATAGCTCTGCACAGAGATCAAATACCACAAATAATTGAATGGCTTTGGCATGTTAGGATTCTGTGCTGCAAACACTCTCCATTGTGTGTTACTGCAAGTACTTCTGTCCACAAGAGAGGTTTGAGAGGTGAGAGGCTTACATAGCTTGGTTGGATGGAGAGCTGGGACACCGTATTTGTTGTTCCTACAGAATCTGTGTATGGAAAGAACTTTCCTGTCTTTCTGAAATGAACAGTTCTTTGCAATATAGATCCAATAGACATTCCTCTGCTCTGAAATAAGCATTGCGCTCGCTGAAAAAGGGTAAGATATAATAAATAAATAAATAAAGGAGCGGGGAAGGTATAATCCAAAGAAGAAAATAACACTCTGTTTAATCATATCTGATTAAAGATATTTGTTGTTCTAAACCTAGAAGGTCTTTGGTTGAAATCCCATCTCTGTGGTCTTTCTGATTGTATTTATACTCTTACTTGACTTTGGGTGGCAGCAGTCCTATAAATACACTGTTCACTAATCCCTTTCCTCCTCCTTCGATGCTTTCACAGTTAAGTGCCAAAGCAATAAATTGTAAGTGGTTATAAGGTTTTTGACGCTTCTATAAGTATTTATGCAAAATATTTAACCAATTGGCAGTTGTCTTTCTCTCCCCATAGGCAACAGCAGCACATTTGTATGGTTACTGATGGCATACAGGTGCATTTTCATTTAAAAAAAAAAAAAAACAGCAACAACAACAACAAAACCCATAGTGAGATTAAAGGTTCTTTGGGATAGCAGGCATGAAATGAAGCAGTTTTCCTTGTGTCCAGCTGCCTAGCCAGTCCTGCCATGCCAATAGTTCATACACAGTATTTTCTTTCTGATGTGTTTTGTTTCCAGGTCCTATGCATTGACTTGATGAGCAAGGTGGTGATGGATTGATGGTTGGATGAGATGATCTTATAAGTCTTTCCAACCTTTATGATTGTATGACTGCTAGTTTCCTCAGCTGCAAATGTCTGTGTTCTGCTGGCTTTCTCATATCATTAATGGGTTGAATCAGTGAAGGTAATCAGTTGTAATGTGTTGGAGGAGTTAAGAGCAGCACATCTTCTCTGTTGCTAAACCCCCTATGAAGACAGCTTTTTGTCTGCAATGAGTAGTACTCCCTTAAGAACCCGCCGATTTCTCCTGCATCTACAGCAAGAGACTTTGAGGGAAATCTTTAATGGCTTCATTTGTAGATTAACCATGTGTTTTCAGGAGATAAACTTCTTTTTCTGAAACAAATACAAAACTCAAATACAGCTATGAAACCATTCTATCCCATGCTCTTTCCCTAAAGGACTTCTGTCTGTTTGGCTGCATGAGAAAAACCTCTGCCATATGTCCCAGTTCATCCACCAGGAGCAATTTTCAGAGCCTATAAGATGGCTTTGGTTGAACCATTTCCCTGTTTTTAGTCTAAAAAAGTAATGTTGCCTGTGGCTGCCCAAGAAGGTGGTAGAGTCACTGTCCCTGGAAGTTTTCAAGAAACCTGGAGATGTGGCACTGAGGGACGTGGCTTAGTGGGAATGGTGGTGATGATTGGGCGAGATGATCTTACAGTCTTTTCCAACCTTAATGATTCTGATTCTAGGAGAGCTGCAGTCTTGTAGTGAACAGCCAAAGAGCAAATGGAAGATGTGGTTAATGATAAGAAGCATCTTAGCTGTGAAGTGCAAGTTTTCCTTTCTGTGGCTCAATCTTCTGAGGGAACAGGAAAGGAGTTTTGACCCTATGTGGGCACCTCTGGAATTAGCATCTTATGCTGCCCCACAGTCTTCTGTGCACCAGATTTCAATGGATTACTAGTGTTTTGGTTTTGGGGCTCAGGTATTTGGCCTTTGACTTTGATGACTGCTCACGTGATGTTATATTCAGGCAAATTTGTTTGTCGTTATTCCTGCTAAGTTATCTCAGAACATCACTGGTCACTTTAAGTCGCTTGGAAAAATAACCTTTGATGCCTGCGATGTAGTTGAACTCTATGATCGCGCCTCTGCATCGACTTCTGCACACAAATCATCTTTTATCCTGCCAGATAGCAAAACCCCTGAATGCCCAGACCTCAGCTTGATAGAAAGCCGCTGACCTCTAGTAGTTGAGGCTCTGGACATAGGGAAAAGATGTGACATGGGATAAATAGCAGAGGGTGGAAATAGAAAAGACGAGAGCACAAGGCTTGCAGTTGGCTTTTGGAAGTACGTTTAATCATAGCATCGCTAAAGGAACATGTCTTGCAAATGAGTCATTTAAAAAGCTACGACTTTAATTGGAGGGTCTCTCTAATGATGTTATAGTAAAGCTATACAGACAGAAATTACTTTAAACTCTTTTTTATTGACTGAATTTCAAGCAATTTTAGGCATTACACCTGCCCTTGGGCCAATTCCTGTGGTTTAAGAGCTATGCTCTCCTCCTCCTTAAAATGCTTTTCTTTCCTTTGTTGCGGTACAAAATGCCCACGCACACACAGGAACCTGAGCAGGATCCTGTACTTTGGTTTGCAGAATACTCAAATCAGTAATGGGGGAAGGTGCAATCAAGTAACAACAAAGGTGGGAGGAAAGTAGAAATCTGGCTTCCAAATCTGTGTTCCTATTCTGAAACTTGTTCCCATTTCCAGCTCTCAGTGAACTCTGAAACATTGATATGTTCTTCACTGTGCATTGGCACAAGGGCACCACTTTAATATCTCATTTAAATGATGGCTAATGATGACTGTATAACTAAACAGCCCTCATTATTGCATCCTTTTTCACCCATGGGATAGATTTGGCAGTCCATAAAAACGTCAGTGCATCCTCCATAAAGGTAAACACACCACATGTTGGTGGAGTTGTTCCAGCTTATTGATGCCTAGAAATGCCCCTTGTAACATAAGTATGTTCCTGGTGGTGATGTCAGTCTCCACAGATGTACTACTTTCTCTTGAAATGCCTTTTTAATGCTAGGAATAGGCAATACAAACAGCTGTGGGTTATTGCAGGAAGTGAGGAAGCACGAGCTGTGCTGTGAAGGTTGAGTGGGTACAAACTTAAGTTGTAGTGCTGGAGCTGGGCCACTTGCTGGCCTGAGCCATCAGGAAATGTATTGGCAGCCCTGACAGCCCAACTGGTGAGTGACAGTACGTCCCAACTTTGTGCCTTGGTGACAACCGTGTGGGTGACTTGTTGAGACATTTCAGCTTTGGGCCTGGAAGGGCTGTACCTTCACCCTTCCCTTGCCACAGTGAACTCTGCCTTTGAATCATAGAATCATTTGGGTTGGAAAAGGCCTATAAGATCACCAAATCCAACCACAAACCCATGCCTGCTAAACCATATCCCTCAGTGTCACATTTCCACAGTTCTTGAACACCTCCAAGGACAGTGACTCCACCAGCTCCCTAGGCAGCCTGTTCCTGAGCCTCCCCTGGCACAACATAATGCCATTACCTCTCGTCCACATGAATACAAGCAAGAAAGCATTCTCCCTAGAAGTACATTCACTACCCAGCTTATGACTGCTGTTCCAAAGTTCAACGTGGTACACATAAGCAATGCCAAAAGTGCATGGATGCTGTGTCTTACCTAGTACAGGCCAAGAAAACTGTCCTGCAGAGCCTGGTCTTCAGGTCTCTTCCTATGGCTGTACCTTTACTGGGAGTGAGAAATGCCATTAAAATCTGGCCTCAGAGTATTTGTTCATTGCAGGGGAGTTGGACTAGATAACCTTTAGTGGCCCCTTCCAACTCAAATGATTTTGTGATTCTGTGTGGAAGGTAGAAATATATTCCTTGCATGGAATTTTTTTCCTTCAGTATGTTTTTCCTTTGCTGGTTTCCTCTTACACCTTCTCCTTATGGACTTGGTTGCTGAGAAGGCTTTTGTACTGTAAAAGAGCAAAGCTAGGATGACAAAACTCCCTTCAAGTAAGAACTAGAAAGTATCACTCACACAGAGGATGCGCGTGACACAGTGTTCCTAAGCTGTGACAGAAGCCCAGGTCACACAGTTGGGTTTTTCTGAGCTGGAATCTGGCTAAGCCACAGGTCCCTGTGCTGGATGCCAGTCATCTATTTGAACGTGATTTTGTGAATGAATGAAGTCTCATAGGGGTGGTTAAAGTCTCTTAGGGAGCTCAGAAGGTGTTCGGTGAGAAAATAGCTCCACCTACTGCAAGTATGCTTTAGTGTGGAGTTAAGTACTGAGAGTGGCTTCTTGGGTTTTACTTTTAATCAAAAGTATATATTCCTCCTGTGTCTGCTTCACGCCAGCTAGAGTTTCCTTACAAACAAAAGCAGCTTATTTTGTGTTCTACCACAATATGCCACTTTAGAAACAGCAGCATTGGTTAAATTGAATTCTTATTAAAGAATTAAAATAAAAAACTTGTCATTTGACATAAAGCAGTGATTCAAATAATAACTTCTTTATCAAGCATGCATGAGACATCATAAATTCTGGTTCCTAAGGCTGATGTACTCGGTGCTCTGCCAAATTACATATTAACCTTATTATATTAGTGATTACAAACCAAGCAGAGATCAGGTGAAGCATGTGCTTATTGCAAAGGTAGTAAGTAGCCAGTTTCAGCCTTCAGGAATTAAAAATAGATTCAAAATCAAGGAAGATCCCAGATATAACTAATAGCTAGAAGTCGGATGATGTTGTTTCAGATATTGAGAACATACCTACCAGGACCTTATGTGTTTTACCATCAAGTTGGCCTGAATGTATTAACAGCAATATCTTTTATAAACGATTTTGCTTTTTCTTTTCCCGTTTCACCAAGACAGGTCTATGTTTCGTTGATTTGTTTGTTTGTTTGTTTATTCCCAAATTTCCTGAACTATGCATGTGATACACTGTGGAGGAGGTTTCTGTCTTTCTAGTGAGGCTGATTCGTCCTTTTTTAATAGATTGTTTAGAATATTGATTAGAAATATTCTTAGAAAAAAAAGGTCATTTGGGTGGTTGAGATGGGAAGGCGGAGAGAGAATCTTGTCTTTTGACTGACTTGGTCTGAATGGCATTAGCAGTTGTAGCATCAGCATCCAGAAGCACAGAATGTCACCCAGAATGTCATTCAAAACATAAAGCTATCAATATATATTTTTTTACAGCTCTCGATAGCACCTGAACATTTGGACCTGTGTTTCTCCCACTCTGAAGGACAGCTGTAACTGCAGTTCGACCAGGATGTTTTAAAACAAAAATTACGTCTCACCTCCGAGACTTTCTCTCACAACCTACAGGGGATTAACACAGTTAGCCAAATGTTCCTACAGATCAGCCTGGGTTAGGAGTGCATCACTGGGTTTGTGCAAGATACCTGTGGTTAAGTTGACTTCTCTAATTTCACAGCTGTGGAAACCTCATGTTCCACCGCATCCCCCCTACTGATATAGCAGCATCCTAATCATGAAGAAACATTGTCCTTCCTTGACTTATTTCTGTCTGCACAGAGGCAAATGGGTGCATTTTGCCACCACCTGTCCCCATTCTTGCTGCCCTAAAAGGTCATTTGGGCTTGGCTTTCTTTTGGATATTAGGGTTGCTTTAATGCTATCTGCCTATCTCCAGCTGCTTTAGTAAATACTTCCTAACTGGCTGTCTTGAAACGTGATGAAATGCTTTAGGTAGAATGATTGAATTTATCCTGTGTAATTGAAGCAGTCCTGGTCCTGCTTACTCTGGAGAGAAACTTCCTTTGTGATTAGTATCTGACCTAGCCAAAAGACTGTCAGGCAAACTTGTGTGTTTTTAGTTTATTACAAATGGTGAAATGTCTATCTAAGGCTGACATCCAAGCCTTAAATATTATTAAATAGTTATTCTAGCCTGATGTTTCTCTTCCCTGTGTCTTTCAAGGCAATGGACATTCCTTCTCCATGTGCAAGATTGTTTTTAACTTGTTCCATTCCTGAATCTGCCCTTTCTGTTGTGAAGGGCTCTGGGTCATGAATTTGTGTATGCAAAGGTGACTGGGCGCTTGAGGAGCCACTAAGTTGATCTCAGTCAAACAGAGAAATTGTAAACCTTGAGAGGAGGTATCCTTTTTAACACAGGATTTCAGCTTGTTTTTTGGTTTAGCTTTTGAAGTACAAGTACACTGTGCTTGCTTTATTGCTTGCCCAGTTTGCATCCTGACAAGTACATATAAATATATTCAACATTTGATATAACTAACTCCCTGTTTAATAGACTCACAGTTTGGAAGCTGCACCCACAGGCCCCAAAGTCCCCATCTTGTAGATGGTGCCCAGATCACAGAGGCGCAGAGCAAAGGGTGTAGAGGAACCAGCTAGAGATATTTGCAATAAACAGCCTGGCAATCAGAGGTCATTCACAAATGGCATTTGTGAAAATATACTTTAAAGCTGTGGCAACATATTCAAAAAGACAAGTGTTTAGAGAGGAGACACTGATTTATTCTGCACAAGATGGGAAATACCCAAAATGAAGCATGCCAAATCATTTACCCTGGCTTCTATTTATAATCCAAAATGCTTTGACTACACGTCTGCCTAATAGATCAGTCACACCTACCTATTACATATTCATATTACATAAGTACAAGGTTACATAACATATTTGAACTTTCTGTGCTTGCATGGGGGTGTTTGATGGTCCTTGGTGGTCATTTAGGGAGATGTCCCACTCCTCACTTTATCCATATTTGGGCACAAAGATGCCTAGCCCTTTCTGATTGGTTACCTTTTTGGACTTGTGCCTCATCTCAAGGATGTCTGGTCTTGCTGTTTCTTATTTATGGCTGTCTCGGATGTTTGAAGGGAAACATCCCATCTCAGGAAGGTTGTTTTTCTGAGATAGGCAGGACATCTGGAACTTAAAGTGAAGTGTCAACCTTGAGCAAAATACTTCAGCCAGACAAAAATGTCAAATAATCAGCTTTTGAGATATCACTAGGACAAGGTTCACTTCCTTATTTCTAACAAGGGGCCTGTGGCTCATCAGTATGGTGGAGGTGTACAGACAATTGAATGCCTGATGAAGCCAGTGGAAGCCTTTCTCCAGCATCGGCTGTATCTGGGCTAGGGTGTGGTTCAGTGCTGTTAATATCCCATTTGTCTTGGACAAAGTAAAACAAACCTGTTGGCAGGCTAGAGCAGTCATGATTACTCAAGGAACATATGGGAGAGGGGAAAATGTATTTAAAATTAAAGAAAGGAAAAAAAAAAAAAGAAAAAGCTCAAAACCTTACTATGAAACGCAAGTTTCTGGATTATAGATACAGTCTATAGTGCATCTATTATCAAGCTGTGTTCCTATGACCTAGTTTGTTTCCTGGAATCAGAGGAGTGGTAGCAAATGTATATGAGTTTTTTTAGACTGAGATATGCGTTATGAGGAAACCAGATAGTAAATATGTGATTTTAAAATCACCAGTTTACCATGTTCGTCATGATTCTGACTAGTAACCTAAACCTGTTCCCACAGCACTGCGTGAAAGTTTCTCAGAAACTTAATTTATAACGTAGAAAGCAATACATTTGATCCTTTTGGTTTCCGTGACATTTTGAATTGCCCGTATTCTTATCTAAATATTTATTCTTCTAGGGAGCCCTGGAAGTCAGGAGCTGTATGTTTTTAACTTGACTTCACTCACCAAGTCAGAAAATATCTTGTCAGCTTCGTTGCATTATTATATCGGTGATCTGCTGGACTCTGACTGGAATTGTTCCCAGTCTGGAGACTGTTCTCATCGTGGGCACAGGAAACCTGAAATTCAAATACATCTTTCGGTGTGGACCTTTCCATCTGTTGGGAACCAGACTCGGAGTCTGGGCCATTTCTTAATAAACATCTCCAGCTCTTACGGCAATGTCCTTTCCTGGCAGTGGAAAGATATCACTCAGGTCCTACACAAAGCAAAACGGAGCAATGAACTTCTGATTGGTGTCAGAATGGATTCAACCGGCCGTCCCCTGTGGAAAAGGGCACTATTTCACTATGAGCCCTACATTCTGATATACGCCAATGATTCTGCCATTTCAGAGCCAGAGAGTGTTGTTTCTAGTTTGCAAGGGCACCACAATCCTTTGGCAAGGGTCTTCCCTGGGTCAGAAAACCACATGAGGAGCAGCCTTGGAAAGCGGCGGCGAAAACGCTCCACCAATGTCCTGTTGCCATTGCAGAACAATGAGCTTCCAGGAGCAGAGTACCAGTACAATGAGGATGAGAGGTGGGAAGATAGAAAACCATACAAAACTTTCCAGCCTCGTCTGGCAGAGAGGGCAAAGAGTAAGAAAAAGCAGAGGAAGAACCACCACCAGAAGAGCCAGACTCTCCAGTTTGATGAGCAGACCTTGAAGAAGGCGAGGAGGAAGCAGTGGAATGAGCCCCGGTATTGTGCCCGACGCTATCTCAAAGTGGATTTTGCTGACATTGGCTGGAGCGAGTGGATTATTTCCCCGAAATCCTTTGATGCCTATTACTGCTCAGGGGAATGTCAGTTCCCAATTCCAAAGGTACTGTGTTTGTTGATCTTTTTGTACTGTTACCGTAAGCAATGCACTTTTTTTTCCTTACATCAGTGAAATGCAGGTGGTCACCTATTATATGTGGGGATATGGTAAATAAGTGGTGTCTTTGTCTTCTACTGCACAGAGTAGTGGTTAAAACAGCTAGTAAAAAAACAGGCTTGTAAAGATAATTTAAAAAGTATTACATGATATTATTTTTTTGTCCAGAGCCCAAATCACCATAAAGTATTTCCTGGATAGTGCTAATGACGTGTGAACTTGTTATGAACCTGTTTAATAAACATAATATAGGCCAGACTCAGAAAATTGCTTATTAGGTCATGCCATGAAGAAGTCTTTGCTGTAAGACCCACAGTGGGGTCAGTTGATAGAGCACCCACTAGGAAAATGTGCATCTTGGGAAGCATTACTGTCATATTGAGGATGAAGGACTCAAGAGAGTCACCCTTTGAAAATGACAGGTGGAGAATTGTACCAAAGGACATGGATCCATGGAAAGCAAGCTGAAGAAAGGATGAATCTCTTTTGTCAGACAGGCTTTATAGTTTTGGATCAGAGGAAAAAAAATGGAAGGGATTAGCAAGAGATAAAGTCATTACCTTTGCATGAATTGCATTATACCTTTATTGCTAATGGGAAATATGCACTACGCACCAAACGGGTTAAAAATTTTAAAGCAGTGGGCCTGAACTTTCATTCTAGTTTTAAGGGCAGACAAATGATTCAAATACCCACTGTTACCTTCTACTTAAGAGTGGGTTAGCATTTTCTATTGCAGGTTTTGTCATAAAAACTTAATTCCAACCATTAGAATGTTATTCCACTTAGGAGAAAACAGTGCATCACACATGCATGCTTGATCACAACAAAATCATTTTTGTGCAAATAATAGCCTAGACTTGGTTGGGTGAGGAATACAGAATTAGAGCACTGTAGTTACATAGATGCTGTGAAGATGAATACTTGCTGCCATGTACTGCAGAGAGATAGCTTGTTAGGAGAGCGGGGAACTGAGACCTTATGGTGGGCATGGTACCCTGCAAGCAATGGGAAGATATCAATCCATACCAAGATTCAGATTGTTCATTCTGTCCACATCAAACAAAATAACCTTGTTTTCCAAGGAGAATGAAAACCTAAGTTCTACATAAAGGTAAAGCAAGTGTCTTCTGGAACCATGTGTTATTCCTGAGCCATATATATCTGAGCCATATAATATCTGGTGCTACACATAAGCCTGTGTTTGCAAAATGATACCTTAACCATCAGGCAATAACAAACTAATCTGTGCCTCTGGGTATATAATGTTCCCTTGCTGAGGGCGAGCTCCTAAAGCTGACAACCTGTTGGGTAATTAGGAACAGATGTGCCTCGTTCCCCCCTCCCTCCTTCTCCACCTCCAAGTTTTCTGGCCCTACCTTTCCCCTGATTTCAATTAGCTGCTTTGACTGCTGTTATACTCATGTGTGTTGGGCTTACAGAGCACTATAGAGCACACAGCCAGGCAGACCTTCTCCCAAGTCAGGAATGAAAGCCCATAACTGACATCATTTGCCCCACTCCTAATATATCTCTAATGAAACTCAACAGGGCAGCAAGTCTCCCAAGGATGCACACAGCTCAGCAGGTGCAGCCCTGGCCACAGCTGGACTCATTCACAGATTTGGCAGCTTGCAGTCCACTCAGTGCTGTTCCCTCCCACTACTCTTCTTGGCCTCACCTCCTACTTTTCTGCTTGTCATTAGCATGTTCTGGACAGAGCATGAAGGCAGTGACCCAGCGACCTCTCCAGGTGTAGGACGTGATGCCTCAGTACCCAGAGGGGGATTTCAGTTTTCCCAAAAGCATCTGCCTTTGGGTTTTCCTGCTGTTACTGTTACATTCCCTGCTGACAAAAAGGGTTGTGCCAGAGCTGGTTATCTTCAGGAGTGCATTCTAAGAACAGTGTGCATGGCAGATGTGAAGTCAGCACAGGGGATGTTCTGTCTGGAAAGTATACCTGTATCAGATGGAGACTTCTTGCTTAGCTCTCTTTTCATTCAGTGGCTGAATGCATCCACGCTGATATCTGAATCTGTCTAGGCAATTCTTGAAATCAGTTATGTATGTAAAAGAACCATGCTTGCTCTGAAGAATGCCTTGGAATATAACGTGTATTTGGGCCAAGCCTGAAAAGACTGGATTTAAAGAGTTTAAAACTCCACCCACAGAGTTGAATTGTTTGATAATCCGCATCAAAACCTCAGCCTCTACCAAGGGGCACAGTGCCATGAGCCAGTGAACTATCAGGCTCCTCCTCAGAACCCTATAATTATCCCTGGTAATTTCAGACTGGTCCAGTGGCAAGCCAGAAGGAAAACCAAAATGTGCACTCCTTAGGAAACCATAACGTTTTTGATGGTATAGATTCCTTATCTGAAATGAATGGTTTCTGATGAGTCCTTAACGTGGCATTTACTGAAACTTGATTTTAATTCCAGTACCATTAACAATGGGAAATATCTCAAACTCATTTAGATATTTTACTTATTTGCATCTGATCAGCACACCTAAGGTGTTTGTGTGGTTCCCAATGATTTTGTGGAGAATGCTGCACTGGACTTGACTAAAGAAGCGAGCCTGGCTGCTTTCACATCTTTTTCAAAAAGAAATTATACAAAAATTTGAGTTGCGTACTGGCCTAAGACACTTTAAAAATCCTTATATTGCTAAGGAATATTGGTATTCTTGAATTAAAAGACAACAGATGAATAAAAATGCCTTTTGTGAGATCTACTGGTTAAGTTGAGAGTAAAGTCTTTGTAATCATGCTGGGATATCTACAGCCGTATTTCTTGCATACAAGGTCATCAGGACTTGAGGATGAGGTAGACAGATACCTGACTCTCAACGCTGATCCCAAGACAAATCATCTCTTATCCCAGCAAAACTAAAAATGTGGCCCAGCTGATCTTGTTGCATCGTACTTCTCAGTGACATCTGACTGAACATATTTTTTAACCAGGGGATTCCCAGGAATGTGTGTAAGATGACTCTCAAGTGCATCATTAACATTTCACTCCTACAGAAACAAAACTCTTTGGCTAAAAACTGTCTCAAGTATGTTTCATGCTCACGTGTTGTTACTACAGATACTTGGAATTGGAAGTGCTTGGGAGGTAAAATTTAACATATTCATTTTTCACTTTTCAGAATATATTGACTTCTCATGTTATGAATATATTCAAATTCTGGATTTTTTTTTCTTTTTTTTTTTGTATGTGTGATTTTTTTTTTGTTTGTTTGTTTTTTAAACAAAGATAGTTAACCCACTAGTCAGAATCACTTTTCATGTATATTAAACCAACAGTGTTTTTCAATTTACATGAGTATTAATCCAGGAAGCTTTGTCTTTTGGAGCAAAATGTCACTGTAAGATGAGATACAACTGATATGGGCTTTGGGGGCTCAGTTATTCAGCAGTGTTGCTGATGTGTATTACAGATTTATGTATATCAGTGATCTGGCTTGGAAGAATGAGCAAAACAACCCAGACTTGGAAGACAGAAAACTGGAGCAATTAGCATCGTGACATAACATGTTTCTGTACTGTCCACTGTATATGTTCTATCCACTTCTGCTTTTCTTGATGCACTCACACTAATTTCCCAGCACAGAAGTTATATTTATTTTGCTCTCCGATCGTGCTGCTAGCATGTTGATTGCCTCACTCCTAGCTGTTCAAGTTTTATGACGAAATTGCAGCCCGCTTGAAACTGAATTCACAGCAGAAGAGATTGCCTTGACCTGTAGATGCACCTTGGTGCAAGGTCTGCTGCCTGGGCATTCTCCTGGGAAGGCATGTCCCCAGCGGGATGCTCCAGCTGAAAGCAGTGGAGCAGCAGTGACATCCAGTGGCCAGCAGAACCGCACCGGAATTGCATTCCCACCTATGGTGACAACTGGAGATGGTTGCGCATGCCGGACTCTGCAACCAGTCATCCGCAGGTCCTTTCTTCAGGAAACAAATTTTATTCTGGAGTGTACGTATTTAACATTTATGCAGTTCTATTTTCTGCTTTATCTTGCTCTTGCAGGCCTTGAAGCCATCCAACCATGCCACCATCCAGAGCATAGTGAGAGCTGTTGGTGTTGTCCCTGGAATTCCTGAGCCGTGCTGCGTTCCTGACAAAATGTCTTCTCTCAGCATCTTATTCTTTGATGAAAATAAGAATGTTGTTCTCAAGGTGTACCCCAACATGACAGTAGAATCCTGCGCGTGCAGATAACGTCTCAGAAGACACTTTAGAAGCACTAAGGTGATCGCTCGCTGTTCATTGGTGTTCTTTTCATGATTTCTACTTTTTGTTTGCACTGCCAAGGCATTTTTTTCCGGGGTGGGGGAGGGAAAGAAGTAAATCCAAACAAAAAAAGATGAAAATGGAGTGGATTCTGAATCGCAATTCCAAGGGATGGAAACATGAACTTCATTCATCTTTAAATTTGATCAAGGCGTTAAGTCATGGCAACGAGGGCTGACTGTTGCTGTTGAAACTGAGATGAAACAGAAATTTACAGAAGATTTCGAAATTTTTGGGACTGTCAGAAGGAACACACTATTCTATTTTTGTACATGATTTTGGAAACAGTAGCTGTTAAATTTTATCTCCGTTCTTCTGGTGACTGATGGGGAGGGAGATGAGAAGTCTACTTCTATTCATTTTAAACCTAAGCTTTCCGTGATAGTAATTACTGAGTAATGCAGCAAGAAAAAAAAATAAAAAACAAATCTGACATTCCAAGAGCCTTAGATAACACAACTCAGATATCTGTTTCCTTGGTATGACATGTCACTGACTGCATGCATGCTTCATTTTCAATAACATATTCTTCATAACTCAGCTTATAAGATGTCCCTGCCCTTGGCTGAAGAAGGCAAAATATATCACTGCTGCATGGGAAATTGTGGTATCTCAGAAAGACTTCTCTTCCATGCCACTGCAGAAACTCAGCAGGTGAAGGGTATGAAAGTGTTGCACGTAGTGACGTGTTCATAAGAGATATTCTAGAGCATATCTGCAAATAATCTATGAATAAGTTATGGTAGTTAATTCCTAACATGAAATTATTTGGTTCGTAACTCTTATCTGTATACCTTAATGACAGTTATTTTATCAGAATTAGCTCTGGTTGGTGAGTTTTGATGTTGCATTAATCAAATAGCAGCTTTTCTTTTTCTCATTGCTTCTGCTCTGGAAATGTGTTGTACCTGTGCTGTCAATTTAGAATCATAGATTCTTAAATTTAAGGTTTCTTACCAGCAAGTTTTGCACAACAAAAATACAAAACATGCTTTCCATGGGAAAAAATAATGTGAGAAACTAAAAGCAGGGAAAGAAGTATCTAATGAATCATAGGCACCTCTGCAAAAAGTTGGTTCTGTTTTTGAGTGGATGTCAGAGGAACACTTCAAGCTTTAAGTTTCCAGTAATGTCCTCCATAGGGAGTGAAGCTTCTTAAAGCACTTCTGGCTGGCAAGAACCACGTTTTAGTTCATGCAAAGAGTAAACATTTATCTTTTGGGTAAACTATCTGCATACCTGACTGTAGTGTGCTTGAAGGGAGAATGTTCATAAGGAATGAATTAATTCTCCATGGTCAGGAGAGTTCAGTTCTCTACTTTGGAGTCAGTGATTCTTCCGTGTTTTGAAAGTGATCAGCTTTCCCATGTGAATGCCTCCTTGCAGCTTCATAGCTACGTGAAGGTAATTTAAACACTTGATGATTGATTCTTGTGTTTGGTCACTGGTGCTATCGTGTTTACCAATCTGAGTCATGTGCATGGGTGTGAGAGGTGTGGACATGGGTCATATAACCCAGGATCCTTTCAGCAATCGTTTTTTACTGCGCAAATCTCAGTGGAAGCTGATGGCAGTTTCACTTCGAAACAAAACAAAACAAAAAGAAGAGAAAGAAAAAAGTAACAGCAAAGATTAGTCTCAGTTGCAAGTCAGGCTCACAGCCCTTCCATTATCCTGCTTGAGGAGAATATCCCAATAATGCAGCCTGAGACCTTCTTATTGGCTGCAGTTAAGCAAGAGTAACAGCACAGCTATTAGACCCAATTGCTGTATGTTAGTAATCTAAGGCTTTAACAGCATCACCTGAAAAGGAGCACAAAGATGTTCTGCTTGGATGTCACTGGGATACACCCGCTCTTTGTCAGTAATTGTGGAATGCAGAACAGGTGCAACCTCCAAGTAAAATCTGATCTGCCTCTTCCAGCTCTATGCTGAGTGTTAACTCTGTGTGTGAGACGATTTATGCACAGGACTTGTTTTTGTATCTGTGTTTTTACATGCAGCTTTCTAAATAAAGCCATTTTTAGAATCTGTAAGATGTTAATCACATAAACAATGATTTCTGTATATAACGTTGTATGAGTAAGGACTTAAAAAAAAAAAAAAATCCAACCAATGTTATTAATCACCATTCTAGTTTTAAGTCATCATGATGGGCTTCTGCCACATATTCTGTTTTTTGAAATACTGTAAATTGATGAATGGCTCTGCTTCCCATCTAATTATATAGCATCTAATGCCTGTGCATTATTGTTATGGCTTTACTTTTACGCAGAGGCAGAGCATGTTTTGTGAGGTGCCACATGCCCACGGGGTCATGAATCGCTCTCTTCTGGTGCAGGACTGGTCCAAAAGCTTTGGATGTTCATCTCTGAGGAGATGCATAAAAGTTTGCAAAAGTTTGGACTTTTTGTTGAGAGACCTATTCCTTCTTGTAAAAACAGCCTTTGTAAATGGTTTCTTTTTAAAAGCTAATGTTTGTACAGACTATGTCAATTAAAGAAAAATAGAAAAAAAAAAAAAAAAAGTTATTTTGTATATGGAAAGAAACTTTTACAGATACTTTTAATTTATTTTATATCTGTGGCCATCTTGTCCTTTTCCAATTTTCCTCTTAATGCTCTCTAAACAATACCATTGTCACTGTTGTTGCAAAGATAAAAAGGCAAAGACCATGGTCAGGTTCAAGGACAGATCACAGCAGCACTGTGAAAGACACGTTTCACTACTGATGTATAAGCTTGCCTAGTTTGTATTTGTTTCCTTTCAGTAACAGGAAACTTTCACTATGAACTCTGGATAAAATATAAAATAAAATCACTTTTTACATGATAACTCATTTGTTCTCTTGTATTCAGGTCTTTCCAAGAATTTTAAAGTTTTCATTGCTTCTGTGTTCATGTGCATCCATCTCAGGTGCTCATTTGGAAGCTGTCCAAACAGAGATTGTGTTTATAGTGCAAAGTACACAGTGGCTGGGGAGTGAGCACTGTGGACTTAGTTAAAAGTTAGCTAGTACAACAGCAATAAGCCACAGAGGTCATTGGGTCTGATGGATCTGATCCAAGGCCCAAAGATGTTTGTGCATTTCTGTATATTGTCTTTACCAAGTATTTGTGGCCTCTTCTAGCCTAAAAAGCAGTGCATAAGCTATGTTGACACCTTGCAGTTTATCACAAGAGCAAGGCCAGCTTAGTTGCTTTCTTGGTGGACAAAATCCAAGCTTGTTCTATTAAAACTAAGAAGAAAAGCAATTGCTTTAGCATTACTGCACAGTGCTGCAAAGCAAGGGAGGAAATGGAAGCCTCCAAAGATGCTGTTCTTAGGAGGTCCCAGCTGGGTCTGTTCCTGGCTTCCCCTCAGTCTGGCTGAGCAAGAGTGGTGGGTGAGGGATAGTGTTGTCTGTCCTGTGTTGGCCACGTTCCATGGAGAACATAGCTCAAGGTAAGTGCTGGCACATTCCTGTTGCTCTTCCTTTTGGCTATGGGAATCTGCTCACAAACAACACTAACGTAAGCTTTTGGCACTAAAGAGATACACTGCTGGAGGCTTTTTTGGGTCCATTTGGGGTGGATCTATGCTCTTTTTCCCAGTTTCTCTTTAGCAGGGCAGTATGTCAAGCAGTCTACCTGGAAATTGACTTTTTTACAAGTTCATGTAGTGATAGGACAAGGGTTAATGGTTTTAAACTGAAAGGAGAAGGGTTTAGATTAGAAGCAATTCTTTACTCAGTAGTGAGACCATGATGCAGGCTACCCAGAGAAGCTATACATATCCCATCCCTGGAGGTTCGCAAGGACAGCCTGAGCTGGTGGGGGGCAACCCGGCCCATGTCAGGGGTTCGGGGCCTGGTAGACTTCAAGGTCCCTTCCAACCCAAGCCATGCTGTGATTTTGTAATTTACTTCCCTAGGAGCTAACTAGATTATTAAGCAGCTATGCCTCATACTCATAGTCTGCTAATGTAATTCATTTTGACTTTTGACATTACTGGTCTGCAGCTCAGTAAAGGTAATGGCTGTGGCTCTGAAAACTACCTCAGATAAGCTTTAAAGTTACATTTGCCACTTCTCAGCTGCTGTGCATCAGTGAGGTGTTGTCTATGTGAAGTCAGCCACAGCTTATCATTGACTTTTGTGTATTCACCTTATTTCAGGAGCTCTGTCCTAGCTCACACCATCCAGGCCTAAGTCCTAGTGTACCAAAAGTCACAACCCACATCTGCGCTTACAGAGATGCTCAGAGCCTTAAGGATTAGTATTCGTCTCCGAACTTCAATTTTCACTCAGATTTTCCATTTAAAAACTGTAACATTCTCCTTTTGAGCAAAACTCACACTTTTTATCTGCTTACTTTCAAGAGGCACGATCATTTCCCATAAAGTTTTTTGATCTTGTGAGAAGGAGACAAGTGTGTTTCAAAGGATGCAGAGAATTAGAGCTTTGATGTATGAAGCACAAAATATCACTTTTTTTCTTGCCACGTGGAATTTTCATGAGGTCTTTATGAAAAGACGTTTTCCTCTTTTCAGCATTATATTTCACTTTGAGGTTCCTTTACTGCAACACAGATCAGAGAATCCCATTCTCATAAACGAGCCTTTTATTGAGCCCCAGGTTATCTAGATTTCCAAGGGAATTTGAAATGTGATAGTGAGCAGAGAGCTGGATCTAATTTTAAATCACTTTTTTTTAAGCTTTTCACAACATGAAATTTGTCATTAATTTCACCCCATCATGTCTGCTCTGTGCAAAACCTCCCCTTTTCACCTCTGGGAGGAATTCTTATTTATATATAATCTTATTTTGCTCACACTGCATTTTTAGTAGTGCCTCCCCTCTCTTCTTAAAACTTCACCACACAAAGTATGTTGATTGTAATGCGGTGTAAATCCATTTCCCTTGGCCTTTCATCTCAAAAGATCTCCCACACTTAAAAAGCACCACAGCCATTGAAACCATTGATCAGAGCATGAGTGTGTGGTCACTTCAGCAGTGAGAAATTAAACTGTGTGTTCCATTGCAGACATATTTAGGTGTGTGCGCCTGTAACTCATGGTTTAGCCCTAGTTCATGAGGTATGAGCTCGATCACTAATGCTCCCATTCGTGCCAGGAAGAAAAATAAATGAGCTAGAGAACTCAGAGATACAAGGGGCCAATGTTGTGCCACCCTCTGAAAAATGGGAAGAGAGGATGAGTTTATGAAGCTGAGGAGACTGGCTTAAATTTTCTCTCTTTTCCCACATTTTCTATTATTTCAAGACAAATTGTTGAACTGTCAGAGTTGTTTATGCTCCAACCTACGCGCAGCTCAACAGAGGTAATTCAGAAATCACCAAGGGGCTTAAATCTCTCAAGACTTCAGCTCTGACTTTGTCAAATAAAGATAGAAATTCTTCTCCCTGCTCCATCACTGTGTCCTTGGGAACCACAGGTGTCTGTTCAGAGATAGCTTAATGAGTAGTGTGGGGAAAGAAGGGAACTCAGGTGCTTTCAGATTGCAAATGAAACCTGTGTAACCTGTGGATTACCATTGGCACTGTTGAAGGGCACACAGATCAATCCCAGGTCATTTCCTTTCCGAGATGAAGGTGTGACCTTAGTCTTGAAAAGTGAGGACCAACTTTGGAGCAAGGAAGGCAATACTTCCTCACACTGTCCCAGTATTTGAGTAAAAATCACGGAGAGAGGGTTGTACCTGAAACATAGTCACGCTTTGCTAATCACAGCTTTGACTGAATCCAGTCTGCATGAAATTACTGAGGTTCCCTGTGTGTCAGGCTGGCTGTTTTGTCCCATTCAAAACAAGAATTTTACTTACTGCTAAAACGTCTACCCCACTCTCCTTTGTGCATAAATTCAAAAGTTTGGTGCGCTATGATTACTTTTCCTCCTTTTTCCATTCCTTAATAATTCTGATCAACAAGTAACCCAGGTAACCTAGTGCCACGATGACTGTCAGTAGTTTGCATGCAAGTTGCTAAACAAATATTATTAGCCTCAGCAATTCAGCTACATTCTTCCGGATTACTCAGTTATCAGTGAGCCTCAAGGAAGAGGAATCCACTGTGCAAAGGTGCCCTTATCTCGTTCCCTGGTCAAGGCCAGTACAGATATTTTCACAGTCAGCAGTTCTTCAACAATGATGAACTTCTTCTCAAATGCTTCCCAGCTTCATTTAACTGAGCGTTATCTATTTTTAAGAAGTGCGGTGTAACTTCATCAGTCGTGTGGCGAAGGGTGCCCTCTGGTGATGAAATAGGAAATCCTTCAGTTGGGCAGCAAGCAAAAAGCTTGGCAGAGGTGGATGCTGCAGTCACGAGATGGGCATGGATGCAAAGACTTCATGATGGTTTATGAATATTTAAAATGTGCTGCTTTTTGGTTAGCATTGCTTATGACAATTGCTTATGACAATGAAAAGATGAATGTCTCTTGCTGTGTTGCTTGTTTTTTCCTGTTGTGTTTAAATGACGCCTTTATAGTTCAGGGCGGGTTGGTGGTTTTATATTCTTCATACTATCTCTGGAGTTCAAACCTACATCTTGGTCTAGAGG
The DNA here is from genome assembly GCA_037305975.1 of Chrysolophus pictus. Lineage (NCBI taxonomy): Eukaryota > Metazoa > Chordata > Aves > Galliformes > Phasianidae > Chrysolophus > Chrysolophus pictus. The sequence continues at coordinate 45,881,525 of CM074579.1, read as the reverse complement.
CTTTGGCCAATTCTCATTGTAAGAAATGTAAGACTGGAAACAGCTTCCTTGGACAAATACATCAGCAATTGAGGACGTATGAGGTTTATGGCTGTAACATGGAAGTGAAAATCGTTGATGTTTTGAGTATTTTTTAAAAGTACTTTTTTCCTCTGTATCCAAAACGTGATGGTGTTTGCTAAACAATCTTGTTGATATGCAAGCACTTTGAGCAACACCTGCCTCTTTCCATTTTTGCAGAATCCTGTTGGAATGGACTTCTGGAGATCTTCTAGTCCACCCCTCCTGCTAAAGCAGGTTTTTGAATACAGGGGAGGCAGTAGGGGTTATTTTATTTATTATATTCCTTTAGACCAGGTTGTTTTTTTCTTGTCTGCTGCTTCTTTTTCTATAGCCCCTTTTTCTTCTACAGTTTGCTCCCAACTGTACCTGCTCCAGATCCTAAATTCTCCCTAAGGTGTTTACATTGCACCTGCACATGAGGATTTGATAAGGAGTCCTTGCAGTGATAAAAAGTGTTGATAGGTCAAAGCTGTATTGGTAAAATTAACTGTTCAGAGGCTTGGGGCCTCAAGCCACCCATAAAAGCACAGCATATGGAGTATCACCTGTGTATAGCAGCTGTCTCAACTGCTTTTCTGATGCAGGAAAACAAAAAGTTGGTACTCTAGGGAGATTTTTATCAGGCTAAAAGCATGCTCTCTGGAGGCTTCGTTTTTCACCTAATTGAAAACATCGACAGTACTTTACCAAAGAGGTGCAAGTGAGAGCCAACCTGTCTGGGAGAGCCCTTGCAATGAAACCATGAGTCACTGCTGCTCACTTCTCAACTTCTTACACCTGAGCATAAAGTTCTTCTTATCGAATGAAAATAGTAGCAAACATCAGGATTGCTGAGGTGACTGTTTTCTGGGCTTCATCCAAGGATTGGATGCTAGGCTTCTTTTCTAAGATTATTGTCTTGAAAAAAGAAGACAACTCACTTTTTCCTAAAGCAGGATAATTGCTGAAAGATGTCTTGTTGCATGGGTGGAGAATTGTCATCCTCAGAGTCTTTGTGTGAGTAGGTATACTGACAGATCTATGTGAGCAGAGTAATTTGGTACTGGCCTGAAGGTAGCGAGGATGTAGTTGTATTTGAGAACTGGTTTACTGTGATTAGCAATGTTTGTTTTATTGCAATACTGGATATTCTCGAAGTAGAAGCAATAGAATGATTCATATGACATGTGCCTAGGTTATAGTTTAAGGTAAATGATCTTATATAAATTATATAATCTCTTTGAATCTCGTGTCATACTGCTCACAGCCAGATTTGTAGTTCAGCTGTTGCCACTGCACTACTCAGTATAGCCAAAAGTATTTTCCTATGTATAAGTCAAGTTTTTAGAGCTGTGCGATTTGCTTTGGAATTGACCTTACTTCTCGTAGCTTTCACGCTGTTATGTTCTCAGCCTATATTATTCATTTATCATAGAATCATAAAAGTTGCAAAAGACCTCTAAGATTATCCAGTCCAATCCCAACCCTCCCCACCATGCCCACTGACGACATATGTCAGTGTATCTCATCTCCACAGTTCTTGAACACTCTCCAGATATGGTGACTCTGCTCTTCCAGAGAATTTTTTTTTTAATATCCAATCTGATCTTATGATGTTTCTGGATGTGGCTAACTGGAAAAAAAAGGTTAAATCTAGAAAAAGGCTGAAGTTGGAAAAACTTAACCCCAGTTTTTCATAATGTTCAGACATAATTTTCTGATTCCATAGAGCAGAAACATTGAGAGGAAAGTTATTACAACACTACTACAGAACTTGAGGTGAAGCTGTCACGTTCGTATCACAGCACAGATTTGTGTTCTCAAAGCCTCATTCTGCAAGATACAGGACATGGATGTTTGTAAAACATTTCTTTGAGAAGCTTACTACCCTTCAATTGTGCTGCTTCTCAAACGGGGTGAAGCTGAAGGCACTGTTCATTTATCCCCCATTTGCTGAACAGTAGCTGAAAGACAAAGCAAAACTAAGAAAAGCAGAAATTTCATGCCTTCTCTGGTCTAAAATGTATGCATCCGTAGATATGTACATCTGCATCTTTCTGCAGGTTATTGTGCCAGTTACTGGTGTATTCTGGTCATAAAATCATTGAGGTTGGAAAAGACCTCTAAGATTACTAAGTCCATCAGCCCATCACCACCATGCCCACTAAAACATGTTCCCAATCCCAATAAGAAAGGCACTCACTCTGTAAATTGCATTGTCAGAAACCATTTGTTAGCACTAATATAAAAACATAGAAAATTTAGGTTAATTTAGAGTCTAGGGACCCCAAGAGGAGTAACATCAAATGTTTTTCCAATCTGCATGTGGTACATACTTCACCTATGATCACATGAGGAAAGGGCATGTGATCCGTGACAGCCAGCACAGCTTCACCAGAGGAAGGTCATGCTTGACCAGTCTGGTGGCCTTCTACGATGGAGTGACGGCATTGGTGGACAAGGGAAAGGCGACCGATGTCATTTACCTGGACTTGAGCAAGGCCTTTGACACGGTCCCCAACCACATCCTTATCTCCAAATTGGAGGGATGTGGATTTGATGGGTGGACCCCTCGATGGATAAGAAACTGCAGTTAAAAGGCCGCAGACAGAGGGTGGTCATCAATGGCTCCATGTCCAGGTGGAGGCCGGTAATGAGTGGCGTCCCCCAGGGTCTGTCTTGGGACCGGTGCTCTTTAACATCTTTATCAATGACATCGATGATGGAATCAACTGCACCCTCAGTAAGTTTGCTGACGACACTAAGCTGAGTGGTGCGGTTGACACGGTTGAAGGAAGGGATGCCATTCAGAGGGACCTCGAGAAGCTAGAAAAGTAGGCCTGGGTGAACCTGATGAGGTTCAACACGGCAAAGTGCAGAGTTTTGTACTTGGGCCGGAGGAATCCCAGGCATCCATACAGACTGGAAGGAGCGGTCCTTGAGAGCAGCCCTGTGGAGAAGGGCTTGGGGGTCTTGATGGATGAAAAACTTAATATGAGTCAGCAGTGTGCTCTTGCAGCTCGGAAGGCAAATGGTATCCTGAGCTCCATCGCAGAGGGGTGGCCAGCAGGGACAGGGAGGTGATTGTTCCCCTCTACTCTGCTCTTGTGAAGCCCCATCTGGAGTACTGCATCCAAGTGTGGAGCCCCCAGTACAAAAAAGACAGGGAGCTGTTGGAGAGGGTCCAGAGGAGGGCCATGAAGATGATCAGGGGACTGGAGCACCTCCCCTATGAGGACAGGCTGAGGGAGTTGGGCTTGTTCAGCCTGGAGAAAAGAAGGCTGCGGGGTGACATCATTGCAGCCTTTCAGTACCTAAAGGGAGCTTACAAAGAGGAGGGGAATCAACTCTTTGAAAGGGTAGATAACTGCAGAATGAGGGGAGATGGTTTTAAGTTGAGGGAAGGGAGATTTAGGTTGGACGTCAGGGGGAAATTCTTTACAGAGAGAGTGGTGAGGTGCTGGAACAGGCTGCCTAGAGAGGTTGTGGATGCCCTGTCCCTGGAGGTGTTCAAGGCCAGATTGGATGGGGCCCTGGGCAGCCTGGTCTAGCATTAAATGAGGAGGTTGGTGGCCCTGCATGTGGCAGGGGGTTGGAGATTCATGATCCTTGAGGTCCCTTCCAACCCTGGCCATTCTGTGATTCTGTGATTCTATAGAGGAGGGGAAATTGTCTGCTTCCTACTAGGCTTTTTCAACTGTGTTTTTTGATTATGGCAAACATTCTATGCTTAATCTGTATTATTGTTTGTGTGGTATTGCAAGATGTCGATATGACATGTTGGAAAGGCCTTCTTCAGAGGATGAAAAAGCCTAAAATAAGACTGGTATGAAGTTTTGAGTTGATTTTTGTCCTTATGTTGTCTAAATATTAGGAGAAACAAAATAAACACTGCATTTAAGTAACAACCCTATTCACACATCACACTGAAATAAACAGTGGTTCATAGGTGTTTTCTGTAATCACTCAGTATTGCAAGACTATTTTTTTCCCTCATTTTCAATTTACTTGCAAGGAAAAACATGATATTTAATACCACTAAGTCTGCTCTGCTTCAAAATGTGATCCCTACAGCAGGAAGGCACAATCTAAATCTCTGTCTTCCAAGTTCCTACTCCTCCCTACTTGGTGGTAATTTTATTTCTGAGATGCTCTGACCTCCTGGTCAATCGGGCAAAACAGGAAACAGAACCATGTTAAGGAATGCATCTAAGAATAGCAAAAACTGTCACTCTGAGTTCCTAACGCATGTGTGAAAGTTACCCCATGGCATTGTTTTTTGGTTTGATCCAAACTGGTGAGGCTTCCTGGTGCTTCTGTAGAAGGAAAAATCTATGTTGGGCAATATCTTCTAAGGCAGTCACCACAGCCTGTGCACGACAAAGCAGCCTAAGTAAATTAAAACAATTTTTAGGACAACGCATGCTTTCTGAAGCATTTATTCTCTGCTTGAATGAGTCAACACTCTTATGCTCTTAGACGGTAGAAAGGAAAAGTCCATGCAGAGCTGTCTAAATACAACTATGCCTTGTAGGACAGAATCATATTTCTTTTCTTCTCAGTTCTTCTAGTATAGTAATTCACCTGCAGTATTGTCTCTAGGTTTGGAAACCTCTCCTGGAGGAAAGATCAACCTCATTGTTTATCCAGTCCACATAAACTATGAAAGTTCTGGTTTGAAAATCCCATATGGAGAGGCTGAAGGAGTTGATTTTGTTTGCTTAAAGAACAGATGTGTCATGTGTTAGTATTGTGGAAGTGGGCTGGAGAGGGCACTGCTGCTCAAGGTATTCCGCTCACGCAATAACTACTTTATGTCAAGAAATGCTTCTCTGTGTTTTAAAGCTGCATCTCATCTGCACAGTATCCTTGTTTTTTGTTCTAGAATTGTAAATACCCTGTGTGTCCATTTAGCATATCCACAGATACCCTGCAACATTATTCATAGAGTGACTTTCATTTTAATTGTGTCTGCCTAAAAAGGGAGTTGCCTTGTATATATATGCAGGATCAAAAACTGCATGCACAATGGAGCAACCTAAATATAGAGACTGGTAATTTTCTAAACAGTTTCTTAAAATCCTATCCTCCAGCACATAACTTCTTTAGTTATAGTAGAAATGGGCCGTTATAATCTTCAAGATGAAAACTTTGTTTGATTAACTTATTCAGAATCAAAATAGCTCTGTTCCTTTCTCTTTTGTAAGTAGAAGATTGACAAGCAAACTGTTCAGTTAAAGCTTCCACCTAATCAGCAGTCAGGATTATTTCTAATAGAGCAGTTATATGAACAGATAACCTTTAGAGAAATTAACACACAAGGCCAGTTCTGGCATATGCAAAAATTAATATGGAGAGTAAAGAACACTTTGGCCATGAAAATGTGCTCAGTTGTTAGATGAGAGAAGATGGTTAAGGCCAGTGAGCAATACAAAATGGAAGAATGAAGGACAAGCCATAAATTTGCAGAATTGTTGAAGTTGGAAAGACCTCTAAGATCATGTGGTCCAACTGTCAGACCATCCCCACCATGCCCACTGAACATGTCCCACATTGCCACATCTCCATGGTTCTTGAACACCTCCAGGGACAGTGACTCTACTGCCTACATGGGCAGCCTGTACCAATGGAGAAGGAATTCAGAACAGTTGACTTTAGTCATTCAAACAATCATAGGAAATATAACCAGAAAGCCTTACCACTACTGTTGCTCCTCAGAGCACTCACAGAATTGCAGGGATGGAAAGGGACCTCAAGAGATCATTGAATCAAAACCCCCTGCTAAAGCAGGTACCTTGCACTAGGTCACACCCCTCTGGATACTTGCAAGGAGGAGGACACTAAACGAGAACCAGTTGTTGATGAAGCTTTGTTCAGCTTTCTCAGTTTGGTTTCATAGAAGGCTATTTTGATGAAGATGTCATGTGGTTATTTTTTTTTAAACTGTGAACAAAAATGTAGAAGAAATATGTGTTGTGAGGAAAACAGTCCTGAGATGCATTGAAAGTTTCTTATCAGAGATTTCCCTCCTTTTTCTGTAGCAGTGTCTGGGAAATGAGAACAGAGTTGTGTGCAGCTGCAAACCAGAAGATGAGTTAGTTGTTCCCTTGGGTAAATTGAAGGTTGGTGACTGGAAGTTTCCTTTTTCCCTCTGCTTGCTTGACTTAACAGCCTACAGAGCTTTGTCTTCAGCTAAAAAATATGCATTCTGCGTCAGTCTTGCTAGTGCGTTGCTAAACTCCACCAAAATAAATGTGACAACTACCCTACACTCCAGGTGCTGGCCAGCTCTTCAAGTTGCCCAGTGTTCTGCTGAAACAGCCCTTACGGGAGCTGTAGTACATCTCATCCATCCCATCATCTCTCAGCCACACTCAGAGCATCACATATCATAAAGCTCCCATTGGCATTTCACACACGATTAGCCAAGTATTTGTTTTGTGATGAGAATGTCAGCAGTTCAGCATTGCAGAGGTTTCTCTGTGGATTCCCTACATTAGTTCCCTGATGTTTAAAATTCTGGTAGATGCCACATTCATCTCATGTGGGCAGACGCTGAACCTGTGCTCAGCGACTTAAGTACTAGGGCTTGATTACAGTTTGCTTTCTATTTCCAGCAGTATAGGCTATTTTGCTGTAGTTTGATAATATTGATATCTTCAGTCAGTTCCCAAATAAAAGACCTTTTTTTATAAACCCAGTGTCACCTGACTGAGCATATGGTAACTGTTGAGTCACAGCCTGAACCACTGATTGAGCACCTGGGGAGAGGACCTGGTCAGCCCTGGGAGCGCAGGTGAAGGCAATTCAGCTGTGCGATAGGAAAGGCTGGAGCCTGGCTGCACCTCTCTTAGACTCCATTTAAGGGCTGACTGCCTTCAAGGAAGGATCTTTTCCTGGAGATCCCTTCTTAGTGAAGTTTTCTCCTGCAAACTTAGAATCTTCTGATATGGGTGAGTAATCATCTTCCTTTCCTTTATAGCACCTTTTTATCGTGCCAGTTCTTCCATCATCATGTCTTTGTTGTAGCACCTTTCCTGTTGCATTGACCTAATTGCTGTACTGAGGAAATTTGTATTTTGCATGTCTTGATATGACTGACATGCTGATGTACTTTATTTCATTACTGAGGTTATTGTAATTTTTTTTTTAAAAAAAAAGAGGGTTAATATGATTAACTCTTTCAAATCTGAAACTTACGCTTTTTAATACTGTATCATAGTGGAGATGCCACAGTGCTTTGTGAAGTAAAACACTGCTGAGGACATAAAATCTTGCTGATTTCTCAAGCAAGACTGAAATAAAAAAGGAGAAGACTTTGGGCTTTAAACCCAAAATCTCTACGCAGTTAGCCATCACTAAATGAGGAATTAGGTGACTGTTACATATGAGCACAAGCAACTGCAGTATAATTTTCACTGAGAAAAAGTGAGAAGGACATTGTGCATGCGTTAGGAACGGAATTCCAGACCTCCCTCATCACATTAACTGTCATTTAGGTTGTGCTGGACATAGTTGGTGCTGTTGCATTTTCTTAATTAACAGCTGCCATGTGTTTCGGAAAGGGACAGGAGTTGAGTGTGTGACAAATTTAATAATATGTAATTAAGTCAGTCTGAAAGGCGTGCTTTACATCTTAGCTCTCCAGTGTTTGCAGAGCATTTTACAGATTTACATCTGTTCAGCTGTAAGCAAGTATGATGGGGAATTGCTTATGGCCAGTACTTTTCCCCCATTTAGATGAAGACAGCTCATCCTAGGAATTTTCCAAGTGAACTGATAAATTCATAGGCAGAAGTCCTGAAAGAGATGCAAATCCATATACTGCAAAACATGTAAATTTTGATTTTAGTGGTCTTCTCCAACCTTACTGATTCTATGATTCTGAAGTGAATGGGCAAGAGAAGAGCTTTGGGGAATTGAAAATGGGAAAGGCTGATAGTATTTTTAGATATAGCTGAAAAAAAAAAAAATGAGGATAAAGAAATGGCTCTGACTAATAACTTAAGCTTACCTCATGTATCTTCAGAGCTGCTGTCCTACAGGATTGATTTGCAGTGAACACCTCCAAATCATGACTAAAACAGTTGGTGGTTGAAATGAAGTATCAGTTGAGCGTCTCTCAGAGCCCAATTGTGTTGAGGGAAATAATTTGCACAACTGTGGGCTGGAGGAAGCTAACTTGCAAAATGTGTTTTTTTTTGTTTTTTTTTTTTGTTTTTTTTTTTTTACAGAATATCACCTCAGTTTCAGGAGATGTAATGTTTTAATAAGAGTTAGTAAATACAAATTACAGTTCCGCTCACATGCTCATTGTTGAGGGTGGTCTTGCAAAAGCATCTCAGAATATCACTGAAAGCTATATGAATGAGATTTGGAAACATACACAATCTCATTGCTGGCATTTAAAATACAAAATCTGGAAAGCTCAAATGAGAAATTGGAAGTTATAATGCTGTCTATTTTAAAAGGAATGAGAGACTTTGGAGGAAAGACTGACAGGAAAACCCGGAGATAGGAGACATGAAGTGTTGTTACTGGTGAGATGAAAATGTTTGTCTGTACATAAGACTTGGTATGACAATGCAAGATTCTGATGCTGAATGCAAGCTAATTTAGAGGAAAATCTGCTGTTTAGCAGAGAACAGGCTTGATTTCTATGAATTCTATGGATAAAGATGTCTTTTGGCAGGGTTACTCACTTATGAACTGCTAAATCTCTAGAAGAGGGGGAGGCAGTGATGGCTATCGGCAGGGCACTCAGAGCCTGCTGATATGCCCAGCATCTGTATATCCAAGGGGCAAGGTAACTTTCTGTCATGGGGACAACAGTGGGAATGCTGATTAGGTAATATATGTTGTGGAACGCTGGATGAACCTTTCTTTGAGTAATTAAATGAAAGTATTGGTGTTTCGACTTCACTGAATTTCTGGTTATCTTATTGATTTTGCTTTATTTCTGAGTTAAAACTGTTTGATACTTGAGTGGGAGTGACTACTGTAGATGATTTTAATTTCTTTCAGCTAATGATGTGAGGAGAGTTCACAAGAGATTTCCACATAATGAGATCGTGAATTAGATTTTAGATGGTGACAAGTACATTAATATTAAATATGCAACAAATAGATCAGAATAAAGCTCTGTGTTGGTGATGAGTCCTTTCACAGTTTTCTTTTTATTTTTCATTTGGGAAAGAGGGAGAATGAGCAAAAAAGTCTTGGTTACAGCTTTACATAAAAGGTTGGTTGTCTGTTAGAATTATTTCTAGGTATGCCATTATTGTGTAGTGGATGTGCTTATATACACTAAGCTCAGAATTCCTTGAGAATTTTTAGACAGCATATGTTGATGCTTGTTATTGACTTGAGCTAATTTTCTCTAAAATGAGTTATTCTGGATATAATATACGTACGTGTGTTATGTCTGTGGTTGCAGAGACGCCAAGAGATAGAATGTTGTTCTGACATCATGTTTAAATGGTTCAAAAGAAAATAAAAGAGGATTCTGCTGCATAGGGCTACTGGGAATTTTGGGGGAAACATAGTATAAATCTGTCTGATAATGGTATAGATTGATTCTATTTTAACTGTGACTGCATCACCTTTGCCATTTTTGGATGCAGTTAAGTGATGGTATTTTTCAGAATACCTAAAGTGTATCAATTTGGTACTAGTGGGAATTTGGGGAGAAAAGGGCAAGTGGTGTACTCATGATTTCTTACGAGTATAGATTATTCATTGACAGTGTGAAAGGTGTGCTCTTAAAAGAGGTAAAAGGAGGAGAGGTGGGAGCATGGCAGGTGAGGCCGTGGGGTGCATTGGTTGTTTGTGGGCAAGCAGCAACTTTGTTGTAGAAGGCAAAATTAACAGACATATCTGTTGAGTTATATGTCATTCTGCACTTATGCACAGTCACGTCTAGTAGCTCTTAATTACTCTGGAGCAGTCTGCCAGAATTGTTTTCCCAAGGCAGAGTAATTATCCATAACAGCAGTTTTCTTCAGCACAGAGAAGCCAATGTATTTGGTTGGCTTGTGATACATGGAGGCAGCAAAGATTCAGGAAGTGAATACATGTGGTAGGAAAGGTTGTGTAATGAATGAAAGTAACTTGTGTTTTACCTTTCTGTTAAGTTTCACTCTGTTAGCCGTGCATGGCAATGGAAACTACAGTCTGGGAACATCTTCATCTTTCTCTCTTTGTAGCTGGGTTCTCTGGAACTTGGTGATGAAGGAGGGGAACAGTTCCATGAATATGGGAGAGAAACTCTGCTGTCCTGAAAGGTCTAAAGACTGAGTAAGCTGGGGAGTTTCCCAGACAGAAAGTAATCTGAAGAAACTGGAAGGAAGGCAGTCTACTGAAGATGGATATTCTGCATTACTAGACATAACTTTATGTTGTTACACTGAGTTGAAAAGCAACTTTGCTGATGTAGAAAGTTAAAACTATTACCAATGTTTAATATTACTACTTCCAGTTACAGAAGAGCTCATGAAGAAATCTGAAACAATCTAAAGCCCCATGATTTAAAAAACAGTGCCACTTCCTATGTGTGGTACTTGGCTCTGTTTATTGGTATCACACTCTTGTTGTAGTTCGAAGCGTGAATTTACTTGGAGAACTCATTTCTCAGATATCTATCAAACTACTATGAATTGATTAGCTAAAAGAAATCCTAAATAGCTTAGAACGAGTCAGATGCTATCCGGGAACTTGTGACACTGACCCAGAATGAGAGAATTACTTATTAATAAAATATAAATTTCATTTCTGCATGTGTTGAGTCCATGTTATCTGATAGTACAAGGACAGACAAGTTCTTTTTGGAATTCTGGGCGGAACAATGACACTACTTAAAACTTCTATTTTTAAAATAATTTTTTTTTTAATTTTTTCTTCCTTCCGTCTTTTTCCCATTTTCCATCAAACTTCTCACACACAATCTTAGAATGGAGTCAGAAAACAGTCTTCTGCTTCTGGAGTTCTGAAACAAAGAAATGCTGCATTTCTGGCTTTAAAAAAAAAGGGAAAGTGAGTCACCTTGATCAAAAAAAGAACAAAGCTAGGATTGTGTTTTATGTGGTGGGTGGGAAGAAGAGATAGTCCAGATGGGCAGAAGTAGATGAAATGGGCTGTGGACCCTTCCTGGAGGTGCTGAAATTAGGGACCTTATTATGCTTCAGGGCAAAGGTCGCACAGACAGGCTCTCAAAAGTACCATTTTGCCTGGAAACTAAATGTCTTTTTCACCTCTATTTGGCTTTAGAGCAATGCTTGTGATATTGGACACATGGACATTGGTAAATGGAGGTTTGTTCTGTAAAAGACTACTAATACAAAAAGAACTGAATTCTGGAAATAGACATGTAAATAATGGTATCTCTAAAGTAGCACAGAGTGATAAATGGTGCTTGTGTTTGTGGGATAAGATTTTCATGCCAACTCATTACCTCTTTCTCACTTACACCTATTATCCTGTATACTCACTATGGATTTCATTTTTTTTTCTGCCAAAACTAGTAATGCAAAGAAAGGGATCCCCTGTCTGAGTCTGTTGCAGGAGAGCAAGAAATGAAACTAAAATAAGAATACATACTATGTTCTCCTTATTACATATTACCATTCTGCACCTTTAAAATCTGGTGCTGGAATCATTCTTCTCTTTTTTTGTTTTGTGGTCCTTCTGGAAGCCACAAGAGGTAGTGGCATCACCATCCATTGAGATATTCAAGAAATGTGGAGATGAGGCACTGAAGTTAGTGGGTATGGTGGGGATGAGTTGCAGTTGGAATTTATGATCTTAAAGGTCTTTTTCAGCCTTCATGATTCTGTGGTCTCTGGGATAGATAGTGGACAGACTACTGAGGGAGAGCAGAAGTTTTGCTTTCCCTGTGCGTGCCTAACTTTTTTTCAGTGCTTGTCTAATTCTGTCTGCCCTTCCCTCTGTTCTAGAGGAGTTTTATTATGTATGGAAGTGGACACTTCAATATGTTTTGAGTGTGTCTTATTTTGCTCTGCAAGAATCTTTCTTGTTAAATTAATCCACGCTTGATGCCAGCCAAACAAGCAGGAAAGGATGGCAGCCTTGACATAGGCACCTGTCTACAGCTATCTAGATTAATGTCATAAAACTAGTTTTCTATGTATCAGTGTATTGCTGAATGGGTCACTGATCTGAGACAGACGTCTTGGCTCTGTGTATTGTTTTTTTTCTGCCAACAAAAGAAAGGAAATTGTTTTATAATATTTGCTTATACTTTTCCACTTGTTCAATTTTTGCTTATCCATGGAACATATGTCACTGATAGGAAATTATCAGAAGGCATTAAGGCAAGAAACACCTCTCTATGCTGTTCTCTTGCATCAGAAAAGCAGAATGAGTCATGTTTTGGAGGTTAGGAAACAATCCCTGTCTGTAGGTCTGCTGGAGAAATGCTGTATTTCCAAAGGCCACCTTTCTCTGGAGGGTATAGAAAGGTCTGCTTTTTTTCTTACTACTTCCCATATGGATGATAGTATAAAAGATAACGCCTTAACTCTGAATATTTCCAGGAAAGACTTCTCTATTTGGCCTCTCTGCCTTCACAGATCAATGGCTATTCAGTAAGTTGCCAACTAGTTGCAAACACAACTAGTTTCATTACTTCATGCCCTTGGTCTTCCACCAGAGTCAGCTTTTATTGGTCTTGTCACCACGTATGCCAGGTCTTTTATGTTGTCTTTTCTCTAGGACAGGGACTGTGATTTACTCTGCATTTGCATGGGGCCCCAATCTGTTCACACCGCAGGTGCTGCAATAAAACACACATGAGATAAAGTGGAATTAAACCATTACTTGGGAATGCCAGCTGCTCATCATGGGACCACTGCAGAATATTAAGTAGTTTACTCGGCTTCCCATTTGTGCTTAAAGTGCATTCATCTTTCACAAACTGTTTCAAAAATTCTGATAGCATATGGCAAAATACTGCCTTGTGTACACAGCACAGTGGCTGTAGCTATGCTAATAGAGTGGGAAGTACCTTCTATAGATATAGATATTTATCAACCTAACTTCTGAGTGTAGATTTATATGTAGATAAATAACTAAGAAGAAAATACAAATTTAGTTATAAAACCTGAGATCTTCTAAACTTAAATTCTTGAGGAAAGCATTCTGAAAGCCCTTAATGAACTCAGGTTTCTCTCCAGGTTAGCAGTCAATACTCCATTTGTTAGCACTGTGTTCTAGCTTTGCACTAGCACACAGCACAGCAGCTGTATCAATGTTTTTAATGTCCCAACTCAGTGTTTTGTGGTTTTGTCACTTTCTGGGGAAAGGTTTCTTCACCCAAGCTGTCGTAACACTATTTATGCAGGAAGCTATAATACCCACTGCTGTCACTGGCACAGAGTTTGAGGCACGCAACACAAATCCCTAGTGCAGATACTTCTGACTGCAGATGCTCCTTTGGAAAGTGTCCATCTACTTGTCAAGAAATCGCTTCCCTTCCCTCCCAGAGGACCCACAGACCTCCCAGGCTGAGGTCTGGCATCTGTCAGAGCCCCTGCCAGGCTCACCCTCTCCGCTGCTGTGAGGGGGAGGGTCTATCTGCAAAGGTAGGTCTAGCTCCACTCATTGCATCTTCCACTTCTCTTCAATAGGTGATATAGAAATTATTTCCTTTCTTTCTCTTGTGCTTCAGATGTGTTTTATTATGCTATTCAGTGTCACTGGCAAAAAAAAAAAAAGTTACTCTTGATTTTTGGCAAAATTTACAATTGCAGGATAGCAGTAATCCAGCTCATCATGCTTTTAATAAAGCATTACTTTTACATATAACAGCTTCCACAACTGCTGTAAGATGCCACAGCATAAACATACTGCTAACCACTCAGTCTTTGTTAGTGCTGACTGACACAAGGGTTGTTGCAGTCTGGAGATCATTGTGCCAAGGCATCCATAGAACCATAAAGGCTGGGAAAGACCTCTAAGATCAGAGTTAACCCCAAGCCATCTCCACCATGCCCACTGACCATGTCCCTCAGTGCCACATCTCTATGGTTCTGAAGCACCTCCAAGGATGGCTACCTCCATGGGCAGCCTGTGCCGATGTACCTCCACTCTTTTTGAGAGTAAAAGTTCCCTAATACCCAGTGTGAATCTCCCCAGTGCAACATTTGGGCAACAGTGTTTCTGCCAACACTTTCTCAGCTGGAATGGAAACGTGCTGTCCCAGACCTCCCTGAAATTCTCTGGTGCAGAGAGATCTGAGGTAGAGCTTGTACTGCAACTGATTGTTCTGCATAATGAATCGTGCTCAGATTTTAATCAGAGAAAAGTGTCAGCCATAGACAGGAATCACTGCAAAGCTTCCTGGAGGGTATCCTGCTTGTGGAAGGAGAGGCGTATTTTAGATCTATGTTACATTTACATGTGTACTTTGTTTTTCTGGTGTAGTTGGCTGGGTTTAAGATTGCATCCTGTTCCTAATTTATTCTTTTGCAGTTTCCTAGAAACTTTTTTTTCCCCCAATGGAGCTGTTAATACTGCTTCATTTTGGAGAAGTGCTGCTGGCACTGCACAACTGCATGGTAAGCTGAGAAGTAGTTTGGTTTTATTGTAGCCATTATTTATCTATCCTGTTTTGTCATACTTTGCTTCCATAAAATGCAGTTACGGAGGTATGAGGATGTATGAGCACAAGTATTAAAAAAAAAAACAAAAAACTTAAGACTTTTTATTTTATTTCTCATAAAATTTCTGTCTTGTTTGCTATTATTTTTCTCTTGTTCTGGGATCTTAATCTTCTTATAAAAAAAGGAGAGACAACTGGAGGTATTGCATTTGTGTCTGAAACCCTATATTAAGCTTATTACAGGCTTAGCATTTATTTTCTGTGATTATCATGTGATGTTTCTATGGTATGAAAAATAGTTTTAATTATTTTTTCTATTTACTTAATTTTTGGTAAACAAGTAACTTGTAACCAAGGAAGCATAACAGACAGTCTCTTCTCCTACACAACATTTTCTCTTGGTGTGTTCTCGTAATTTAAAGTAATATCAACACTTCAAATGAAGCAACCTGTTCTCATTCCGAGTGTGATGTGTCAGACTGTATTTCTGTGGAGTTCAATTTCTTTTGGTGCCTTCCCACATTACAAAAATAGTACAAAGCAAAAGGAACATCCTGAGTGGCTTTGCATACAAGAAAAATAACTGCCCAACAGAAAAAAAAATGGTACCGTTAACTGAATTGAAATGGATTTTTGTGTACAGAACTCAGTATGCCTTTGTTGCTTCTAAATGTGCATTCCATAATGAAATAAGGCATGGTCATCAAGTTAAGGACACTTTTAGTATGATTCATGTTTAGCAAAAATACATGGCAAGAAGCAATTTTTGTAGCTTGCTAGAATAAGGCCAGGTGTAGTGCCATGGATGCCAAATTTTTGCAGGTGTGCTGCCTAAATGAAACAGGATTCAACCTGTGAATGTGAAAACATGGAATCTTCTTTCAGGGCAGACATAACTGGAATCAAAGCCTACTGACAAAACATCCAAAACACAGAATATTTTCTGTGTTCTGTTCTCAACTTTTGTCAAATATTTCTTTTCTTTGGAGACTACCTAAGTTTATCAGATTGTTTAACTTCATGTCTAGTGTAAGATGCGTGCAAGAATTTGGTGCCTATAGGGAGACACTTCAGCTTAGTACAGTCTGTTACAGTCTGTTGTTAATGTATTGCAAACATGATTTAATGTCATGTTTTGAGTGTGACAGGATATAAAGTTATTTTAGGAGAAGCCAAGGGTTTCACAGACTATGTTAGGCTTGCAACTTGTGCTGGGAATGATTTCAAAGAGTTGGTCACTTCAAAATTTATGATGGTTTCAAAACAGCTGATTTGTGCAGCTGGTGAAGAATGTAGAGCTGTCTAATGAGAAACAAGTATTTATCATCAGACAAGGCCTTACTTAAATTATTTAATGCCCTTTAATTATGTCTTAAAACATCGTACAGCATCCAAGGACTCAGATAACCCCTCCAGGATAGCTGTTATTCACAACATGAAGTGTTGAACATGAAATTTGACTGACTGGCTCACTCCACAGCAGGTGGTGTTCCTCAAACAGCTGAGCTGAGGAAGGCATCAAACCTCTAGAGCACCTCCTTTTGTTCTTCTTTCATCCTAGCCAGGGGCAAGGCAGCATAAAGCCAACTCAGATATTAAATGAGAAAATCCCTCTTCCACTGAATGAGAGGATTCATAAATCCCTACAGTTTGTTAGTGAGGCAGTGATTGATTTAGAAATAGAAGGATGTAGTGGGGAATGTCCAGGAAATGAGGAAGATGGGAGTGGGCTGGGGGCAAGACTAAGCTGATTAGAACAGGTGCATGCCATTTATTGTCTAGAGTACTTAAACTCTCTTAACTAGTTTGTACAAAGCAGTTTCTTCTATCTTGATTGTACAAGAAACTTGCACTGGGCATCTAGGCAGCTCGTTTGTTCTGTGCAAATAAAATGTTGTGTTAGTACTAATATTCTGTTCCTTCCTTGCCAATGATGGCATCCAAATCCATTTGTGCTTTTGCTTAAGATAAGCCATTTGTACTTGTTGTATGGAGAACAAATAAAACTTCATCCTCGCAAGGAAAAATGGATCAGATGTTGTACCTATGCTAGGGCTGCTTGAAAATACAAGTTTATCACAAGATTGCTAGTAGATCAGGGAGCTATACTGACCATTACAGCATGTGCTTGAATTCTAGTGCTATTGTGATACTGTGTGTTATTTTGGCTGCTGCCAAGCAGTTAAGCCTGTTTTTCTACTAGCAGAGAATTGAATTCCTCTGAACTTGAATTCTCAGACTCTTTTTTTTGCTGAAGATTAGGGTCTTGATACTTAATGTAAAGCCAGTATTAGGAACTTCCTTAGCCAGTGCTTGTGGTACGCAGGCAGATTTGAGAGGAATGATGTGCACAGATGCATTTTCCTGGGCTGTTTCTGACACATTGCTGTCAGAGCACTAAAAAAAGAAGAATCCAACACAGCAACCACCAAAGCTGTGCTTCAGGTACTTAATGCTGATGATGACTTGGTTTTATTTCACTGGGTTAGATCAATTCCCATAAATTTCAGTCCAAAGACAGGCAGGATTGGTTTTGTACTGTGCCTCTCAGGGCGATGACTGTGCAGTTACAGCTTGTGTAGTACCCTTGGCTGGAAAGGGAGGCAGTTAGATTGAGTAGGAGCCAGGCTGTTTTCTTGAGGTTGCTTTTTTTTTCTGATGATGAAATTAGAGGTTGGGTGGCTTTGTTTCTGTAGAAAAGCTCTTACTTTATACAGTGCAAACTTATACTTCAGTATGCTTCTCAGATCATAAAACTTGGGCAGCAGTTGCCCAAGCCTACTGCAGCATCCTGGGGTGGGATACGGGGAATGAAGTAGTCAACATCTTGGAGTGATGTGGAAAATTAGGGCAAGTTGCTTTTCTGATGGCAGCAGAGATGCTCTATAAAGGATGCAACTCACTAGCAATCACGGCTGGAAATAAATCTGCTTCATTCCTTTGCTATCAGACTTCAAAGTACTGAAGTATTCCTGAGTGTAAATAAAATCCTGCTTGAGGGTGTGTTGTGTGTGGGCAGGAAGGAGACGTATTCACTGTGTGCAGAACAAATGCTGTACCTTGAGGTGATTTACAGTGCTCGCCTCAGTCTGTTTGCCTGCAGTTCTGCAGTGTTGTCCCTCTCACCACCCCTCTGCGGGGCCCCTTTCCTTTACTATAGGAGTAGTGACATTCAGCAGGAAAGGGGAGAAGCAAACACTGAGAAGCCCAGCACTGTGCTGGTTTATTTGATTTGTTTTTGTAAGCCATCTCGGCTACCACCCAGTGAACTTGTGCAGCCTCGGTGAAATGATGCTAGCAGATGGCCTGGATAGCAAACCCCAAAAGCAGCCCTGGATTTGTGGTGATGAAGAAATGTTCCACTGAGGTGTCCCCTTGCCAAAGGATATTTGCCTGGCACAGTGACAAGGAAGACCCTTTCCTCCCTGTTCGTATATGGCAAAGTTTCTTGCAGAGCTCCTAGGCTGCGCGTTGCCTGATAAGGGCAGCTCTTCTGTGTGTGAGGTAGGTGGCTGCAGTGACTCTGTTAGACCTGTGTTCACAGTGATTTGTTTCTTTTTGAGATGTCTATGGAGTGTTGCTTTCCTCTATATCTTCAGGTTGGATATTAATTATTGGCAATTGATTACTGGAGCATTTCTTCTTCAGAAGAGTGGTGATGCAGTGAAACAGGCTGCACAGGGAAGTGGTGGAGTTACTGTCCCTGGAGGTGTTCAAGAACTGTGGAGATGTGGCACTGAGAGACCTGGTCAGTGGGCATGATGGGGATGGGTCTGTTGGACTCTGATCTTACAGGTTTCCAACCTTTATGATTCTATGACTCTCCATTGAGGTAAATGCCAGGGGTGTGGCAGGCATTCCAGAAGCTAGGATGGTTTGTTTTTCTGTCTTACTTTGCTTTTCATATCTTAGTGGACAAGGAGCTGGTGCTTAATTGCCTGCTGCTACTTCCAGTTCACCTGGAAAGTGCTTGGCTTGGGCAGAATTGAAGGGCATTAATTCCCTCCATCAGTACATGCACGTGAACTGATGTTTATATCTCAACTACTAGCAGACAAACAGCTGCCTTGGTTTATGGAGTGAAACATAGTGTGTACATTAAGCTCCTGATAACAGTATAAATAAGGTTATCATATAAATAGTCCTTGGTTTTTTGATTTTAGAAGTTCACAGCTTGCATCATCCTCTATCTTGATTGCTGGTAATGTAAGCATGCATCCTTACTGTTCTCTGCCCTAATCTCTCCTTGTAAATAGCATGTTTGATGCATAGCTTTTGAAAACTAGTTCCAGGTGAACAAATTGCTTAGTATACTTTTTGTGCTGTAATTAGGTGATAACCAATCATTACAGTGGATGTAAAGTGATGTAATTAAGCATGATATCTGTGCACAATATTTAGCAGAGGTTTGAATGAAGTATGTGATTTTGCATTTATCTAATCTCTCCTCCACCCCCACAAGACTATAAGAGGGAGGTGAGGAAGCCCTCCAGTAATATGTTAGCTCTTAAAAGTAACATGCTTCTGAATCACAAGGGGATGGCAAATACCAGGATCCTTTCCTAGACTTGAGCAAGTTTTCTGTTAGGGACTGTGTCAAGTTGTTATTGTACAAGCTGTGGTTGAGAAATACCAAAAATAGGGAAGTCTGCCCTTGAGCAAAACACTTTCCAATAGAGCCCAACAGTACCATTAGCCTTTGTCTTGATATCCCATCAAATTCTTACAAACTAGAAATGTTAATTTTATTCCAGGAAAACTTTGATTGCATTTGAATTTTTCTGTTGTTGTTGTTTATCTGTTTGTTTTAGGGTTTCATTTTGTCACTTAAAAGAAGGATTTTTTTACCTTGCTTTTCAGACACCAAAATGTCCAGATGGATGCAAGTTACGTATATTTATTGTATTTTCAACTGGCAAATGTGTATGCCCTGCAGTATGAAATGCTTACCTTTAGTTGGTGTGACTTTACTTAATGGAACTTAAGCTCTAAGTAGTCACTGTTGTTTAATACAGTTTTATCTCGACTAGACTTAACTTAAAGCCCCACTAACAATTTGGAGTTAAAGATGCCCAGAAAATCGAAAGATTAAATGTGTTTTAAGGGGAAGAACTGGGGCTTGAGAAATAAGAGCTTCATTTTGGCCAAGAATCCTATGTAAATTCTATGGGTATCTTTTGTGTAGACTAAGGAAGCTGCCATGTACATAATAAGAAACTGCTTAAAGATTGCCCCTTGCACATTCCTTTCTGAGCTGCCAGTTGAATTTAACATTCTTTGAGTTTGCTAGAAAATGTGAAAATATTATTTCCAGAGAAAGGGTCATGTGTGAGTTCCATAGCTTCTTGTTAATGGTATTGCAGGACTTCGGCATCTGGTGGTTCAGCCACTTCATGTTGCTTTAATAGAGTTGGTGTCCAGTTTCATGGGTTCTCATGAAACATGAGGTTATGCTGGCTTGTGGAATATCTGAATGTTTGAGGAACAGACAGTATGGAATCGCTTCCTGCTTTAAGTTACACATGTTGATCTCACTGTGGTCACAAGAAAGACATTGAATCCTTGAAGTACACACAGAGATGGACAAGGAATCTGGTAAAGGATCTGGGGAACAGCTGAGGGAGCTGAGATTGCTCAGTATGTAGAAGAGGTAAACTTATGGCTCTCTACAGCTTCCTGAAAGGAAGTTTTGGTGAGATGGAGATCACCTCTTCTCCCAGTAACAGTGATAGAACAAAAAATGGTGGCTTTGAGTTGCACCAGAGGAGTTCCAGGTTGGATATTAAGAAAAATTTCTTCTCGGAGTTGTGAGGTACTGGAACATGCCGCCCAGAGAGATGGTAGCATCACCATCCCTGGTGGTGTTCAAGAACTGTGGAGATGTGGCACTGAGGGACATGGTTAGTGGGCATGGCAGGAGTGGATTGGAAATGAACTTTATGATCATAGAGGTCTTTTCCAACCTTAATGATTCTATGAATTTTGTTCTTTGGGGTATCAGTTCCAGATCAGTAATATAATACGCTTGGGTGGGTTTCCTTTTTTTCAAATCTGTCTGACTGAAGCTGGGAACAGCACTGAGAAAAGTATTGAGAATCTGATAGAAGCTTCCCTGATATTTTTTTTCCAAATGCGGTGCTCTAAGGCAGAGGAAGCAATTTGGTGTTATCTCTGTCCTCTGAGGCATTGGGTATACTGACCTGGAGCATACTATGCAAAAGGAAGTATGACCCTGTTCAGGATAAGCCTGCACTGGACAGAAGGTCTGTAATTGCAGCCTGAACCAGCTGTCAGTGATCATAGCCAGTGGTTCAGCAAGAGAGCCAGCTAATGCAAGGTAATAAGATTAAGTGCAGATTTATGAGGCTTGTGTGGGAGCATACACTTGACAAATATAAAGTGGGCAGCAACAAGTTAGGTAGCAGTGCTGCAGAAAAAGGATGTGTAATGAGTGAGGAGGGAAAATATTTTCTTACTGAAAAAGGTGATCATTGAAAAAGTAAAATATGAATTCCTAACGTGCAAATTTTGAAGCCCGTTGCTGGCAGTCTCCAGGGGAGTTGTGGTTATCTAGATGTAGCTTATCATATCTCATCTTTGAGAGAAGCACACAAATGTTCTCATCTAAAAACATCCCCTTTGGTCTCAAACTAAATGTAAAAGTTAAAATGATTGAAGTTCCTAAAGTACTGAAAATTCAGTGTCCTACCCATATTCTTCTGCTGTTAAGGTCAGAATATACAGGTTAATTGCAGGTGTGTATGGTCAGAAGCTAATCAGTGATTGATAAGCTGGGCTAAAGCACCTCCTTAACTGAGAAGCTGGAAGGTGATTGAACTAGCTGGAGGAGCCTCAGATGATTATGTGATTCTGCTAAGTTTTGAGCAAGCCCATAGCATGTTTCTTATACTTCATGCATTTGTATTATTTGATAGGGCATTTCACTTAAAGCTTGTGATTATCTTTGTGAAATTACTCAAAATTTGTGTAGCTCTCCTCACTGGAGAGGAACCTGGAGGTAAAAATCTTTTTTCGGCAGGGCTGTGCTGAATCCTTTTCTTTCAGCTTACATTGACAGTGGGTTGCCGTAATTCAGGTGCGACACCTTGCACTTAGATTTGTGAACCTCATGATTTTCTCCTGGGCATACTGCTCGAGCCTGTCTAGATCTCTCTGGGTAGCAGGAACAGCCTATCCTTCATCAAGTCTTAAATGAAGGAAATTAAGTACTAATGAAGGACTACTAGGTTGTGCAATGTTATCTTTGCTTTTAATTACTAAAATTTCCTTTGAGGTTCCAGACCTTAGGATACGGAACACATTATTTCTATTTTCTTAAAAATTGAATGACTGAACAAAATGGTTGCAGAGGTGGTTAACTTATTCTCTGAATTTTTTCCACGTAAAGGTCACGTGTTAATAGTATTCTGGCATAGATGAACAAGGGAATTTTTTTTATCAATGAAGGTATAGAATAAGATCATGAGCTGTGACATGGGTTTAAACTGCATTCTTTGCATAGAATTTTGCTATATCTAATAAAATATTGAGTCTTCCTTTATCAGGAATAATGCCCTGCATTTTGGCTTTCCTTAACTTTTGTTACTTCAGTTTCTGTGGGCTTTATCTAGAAATACAGGTTTCAGTAATCTCAGGTTGAATTAGTATCATAAAAGTATGTGGTTTGAATGCTAACTAAACCTTGCAGAATTTAAAGACCATTATGAACAGATAATAAAGAAAATGCATATGAATTATGCATCTTTCTAATATGTAGTACTAGAATGTCATGGAGAGAGAGTGAACCCAGTAACCTGCTGACAAATTTCATTTTCTGACTAAGAATAGAGTATGATGCAAAGGACCTACCAGTATAATTTGTCCAATTATTTATCTTGATTTTGAAACCAATGAGTTGCATTTTTTTCTGTGGTTGAGTACATGCAAATACAAAGGGAAATCCCAAGCTAAATCACTGCTTGTCCCTAGGTCTTGTAGTTATGGCAGAAGTCCAATAAAATGTTATGCTGAATGGGGAAACTGGTTCTGTAGAAACATTTGGTCAAAGGACTGTACTGATTTAGTCATACTGAGGGTTTTCCCTGTTGTTCAGTCTTCCCTCACTGGTGACCCAGAACTAGCTTGGAGAGCTACTTGGATAATGATGTGATTTGTTGTCTTAATTACATGCAAATGTGATCAGAGAAGTTTACCCACAAGGGAATGTTGCAGGTGCTCATACATAACCACTTTGCAATTGCACAAAGGAAAGTTCCTCTTGAGACCTTAAAGTAAAACAAATAGTTGAATGGTGGTTCAATGTCAGTATTACTAGTTAGGCTTGCTTGCATCAAGTAACAAGCTTTTTTTATTATTCTTAGTTAATTGTAATCTGAATGCAAATGAAATGTAATCTACTTCAAATGGATTTTGCCTGACAAATACTCAGTAAGAAGGTGTGAATATCTGGGCTTTGAATTGAGGGGATTAAGAATACTAGTTACTACTACTTAGTGGTGAATTCAAGAATAGACTTATCAGACACATTAATACATAGCTGTCAGGTCATATTAATTGCCAGGAGGGAGAATCTTGAGGGCCAGAATCAGTAGTTTAAAAACAACTTTCATCTTTGATAAGAAAGGTAGTGCAGAAGACTGAAATTCAATAGCACGGTTCAGAGGAGTTCACTATTATCCAGTATCATCCAGAAACGTTTTCCCAAAGCTATTAGGAATAAAGCTTTCTGTCTTTCCAGTATTGGCTTTTCATCCTGGTCTGAAATACTGGTACCTGTATGTTTCAGATCTTAGGTAGCTGTGTCCTTGCAAATCAGGTTTTAGTTGGCTAGTTTCAGTGGTCTCTTTAATCATACAGTTATCCTTCTGAATGGATATGCTTTCACTCTGTTAAAATCATGTAAATGTAAGAATTTTTTGAGTACTTGGGTAAGATCCATCCTTTTTGCCTGGATTTTGCTTCTCAACAGAAGATGGACACAGTTTCATTGCAAAGATGGCTGAATCTTAGGAGCTTTAGTAAATATAAGTCTTATGTTCATAGGAGCTGTTATGGCTAGTCAGCTTGCTAAGGAGGATCGTGAAGTGAGAGCTGAGTGTAAATGATATGCGTAGAGGAAAATAGCTTGTAGTTTTTTTACCAGAAAACACATCTTAAAATTGACACACGCTTTCATGGGTTTAGATGGTGAATGAGGCAAAAAGTACTTGGAAGACCCTAGGTATCATACTATCCAAGTTTAGTAGTCAGAGTTTGTTCAAAATTGAAAAAATAGATTTGTAGTGTGCCCATGTAAATATAACCTTACAATATAGCAAGGGAGTTGTATGTCATTGTGATTTCTAAGATTTGCAATTGTAAGTTTTAAGTTACACTTCACAAATCTACCAAAAAAGGACACCAGGCAATTGTGTTCATAACTTCCAACATTATTTGACATGTTCAGCGTAATTTACAAACAAGCACAACTGCTCTTCTTCACACCTGAATCCTTCTTAGCTTTGAGCATGACATTTTTCTAAAACAGTTGGGATTAGATTGCTCAGAGCTGCACATCATGTCATTAAAATATAAGCTTTCTGGAAGTTATTCAAGGGACAGTATCTCCATTTCTTTAGCTGTATTTTTCACTTCATGTACTGTGAATGCTCAAAATTACTTATACTCAGACACTTATCTTCATCTGGTAGTTCTTCAGTTGCTCACATAATAGATGGGTCTTTGCTGAAGGACACTAAGGGGTTACTAGATTGGCTAGATTGAAAGCAAGCAGATACAGCTGGTTGTAAGCCAGACTGAGTACATGGTGACAGCTGTGAGTAAAACAGGAAAAACATGATGCTTATGGATCCTGTTGAATCTAAATTTGAATTTGTTCTAATCCCCCCTGTGGTTGAGGAGGGATATGTATGTGGAGCCCGTGGTGTTGTCAAGTGGTAGTGAGATTTTTCAGAGCGTTTCGCAATTACATTACATAGATAACAGTGATGTCAGAGGTAGACTTGTATTAATGCTTTTGTAAATCCTCCTCTGAGACCTAAGTGTCCTAAGGATAAACTGCAGATCTGTTGCTAATTTGATCTTCTGGACTTGACTCCTGAGATGTTCTTGACTAGTTGTCTTCGTGCTGTACTGAATAGTGTTCTTGTCTTGCATTTTTCAAGCAGTCTGAAATAACTGATGTGTGCGCTCTCTGTCTGTAATTTTGCATCTGGTTTTTAGACTTCATTTTCCATTTTCTGCACCATTAGCCTTTGCAACTCTTAAAGTAGTATGAACTTCATCTCCCTGGGAAACTACTTAAAACATTTGGATTTAAATCTAAAAGGAAACATTCTTCAGAGGCTACAATATGCTCTAGATAACTATCCAGTTATAAAGAAAAAAATGCTGGAATGACTGGAGTCTCGTGCCCAATAACTTCTTTTCTTCCAACAAAAATTCTCTTTGAGAATTATAGAGCAAAAATTTGCTCCATGTAAAATTTAAGAAAACTTATGTTGTTTGAGTGTGCATATTAAATTTATTTTCTGCTGTTATTGAGTGGCATGTGTGCTGATGTTAAAGTTAACTTTTTGTTGTCTTGGGCTGAATTCTGAATATCCATTGAAAATTTTAGCCCAAGTTTAAGGCCGACTTACATGTCTCATTTTAGTACACAAAGACAAGACTTCATATAGTAATGAAGAGTAGTAGAATGCATCAGTCTTTTTTCAGCCATATGATTTTATCAGATTTTCAACTAGAATCCATTAAACTGAGAAGTATTTAGAAAATGTATGAGAGCAATTTTTGCTATATACTCGTTGATAGGATTCATTATATTTCTATAGGAAGGGAAAGAAGGAAACAGATTTTGTTACTGTTGTTAAGTATGAAGTATATTGCCCTTGCTTGTGATTAGAACAACTTCAGATGACTGATATTAATGCAAGTTCAACATGGGCAAGAATTACTTGTTGGGTGATGTTGCATTTAAATGTAGGTTATGTTTTGTACTTGATGTTGTCTTGTTTGAAAAGGAAGCCATCAAATTATTAGTATGAGACTGCTTCAGCAAGTCTATGAAACGTCTGTTCTTTCCCTCTTATGTTTATTACTCTGTAGTAAAAAATTTTATCACAGTCCTTCTGTAACAAAGAGCTGGGTATGACAAGTAGCACTGGTATTGAAACATCACTGAGAAACTAATTCAAGTTTTATCAACACCTATTAAAGAGAGATTAGGAGTCTGAAATATCAAAGGTTGTAGCGTGTTTTCTGGGAACTGTATTGACTTTGAGAACGAGTAGGAATCAGTAGACATTATTTTTCATCGGGTAAGACTTCTGTGCTGCCATGAAAACCAAAGAAATTGAAGAAATCTCACTGGAGATTTCTTGTTGGTCCTTGTTTTCTTGCTCACACAATCAGTTAAGTATTGGACTGCCAAATGCTAAGGTTTAATTTTCTTCACAGAAGACTCGAGACATAAGCTTTCATGTATTTTATTTGATAGAACATTTAGCCAGTAAAGCTTTCTACAGACTAAATAGTCACTCTTTCTTACTGAAGAGCAAATGGAGTGCACGCATTTAGTGTTTAGGTGGTTTTGAAGCTAATAAGATGAAATCATCTGTGGAAGTAATGTATGAAGAGTATGTTGTCAAAGGAGAGATGAATGTGTGTTGTGTGGGAACTGACTCATGGCCTGAATCGCTGATTGAGCATCCGGGAAAATGATCCAATTGGCCCTGGGAGCGTAGATGAAGACAATTCACCTGTGTGACTGGAGGGGGTGAAGCCTGACTGCACCTCTTGGACCTCATTCAAGGGCTGACTGTCACTGGGGAAGGATCTCTTTCTGGAGATTCCTCTTTGGTGAAGCTTTTCCCCTGTAAATCTAGAATCTTCTGATACATGCGAGCAATCTTCTTCCCTTTCTTTATGGCATATTTCTATTGTGCTAGTCCTTCTGGCATCACACCTCTGTTGTAACACCTTTACCATTGTATTGATCTAATTGCTGCAGCTGTTAATAAATATGGAATACTTGGATACTTCTCTGCTTGCAGCTGAATGTTTTTTACAAAGCTACCTGTGTACAAATACCTTCATTTGAGTCTACAGCTGAAACTGTTGTTAAGGAAAGTGTTAATAAGGAAACAGAAGTGAAGTAGTTTAAAATAATGAGAAGAAGCACTTATGCATTAATGGTGTGCATTCTTTCTGTTCTGAGTTATGTTTTCAATTTCTATGCTATAATTCTGCTGCGCTGAGCTCTCTGAGGCAGAAATGGGTTTGGCTACAAATGTATTGAGGGCAAAGCAGCACTGAGTGGTTAGATCCTTGACTATAACTATGTACAGAGAAAAGACCAATTGTACTGTTCAATAGGTTGTCCATGACACTTAAAAGACACTGTTAGATATATCATGTAATTCAGAGTGAACATGCACGTGTTATTCTTTGCTTTTCCATGTTATTTGTTGGACTTTTATAATATACTTCTGATATAATTGGTGTGATACATTGTTAAACATGGTATTCTTTGTGGACTTCTTAATTTTAGATTTTTGCCAAATGTCCATAATGACTTTGCTCCTAAATTGAGTTTGTACTAAATGAACATCTTGAATATTTCCCCCAAAAGGGCTAGTGCATATAGAAAAATGACTTCTGCATTGAGAAATCTGAGCATTCCAAGCTGAATATTGTTGACAGGCATTGTCTGTAGGGTTATACAACATGTCTGCCTTGCTCAGTGCTCTGTGTACATGGATATCCAGGAGTTTGGATAAGGACTTTTTGGTGCATTTTGTTTGGAAGGCCTTTTATTTCAGTTGTTTTATTGCTTGCCAGAGTGCAGTGAAATGCCTGTTGAATCAAATTTTGTGAAGACAGAATCAAGGTACCTGTTATTAGCTGTCTTATTTGCTTGCACATCCTGCCTTTGGGTGCAGTTAACTTGAGGCTAGGGAGAACTTCAGGCCTGTGCAGGAGCAAAGCATTAAGCCTCAGGATTTGGTCTAAGGGCATTTAAATGCTCCGTCAGAGAGGAGACACAGTGCAATTAAGCATTTTACTTATTGTTATAACACAATTATCCTTTATTAGCTCCTGGATTTATTGTGTGCCTAAATTTGCTTGGGTAGCTCTTTCCTTTGATTAAATTCTCAAACTTGAGGCTCATCAAGAAGACAACTCATGGGCATTGTTGGGACAAGCTTCTCTTCTGCCTTATGTGAGGCTTGCTACAGAGCTCAGATAAGAACCCAGAAAAGCAGCATTAAATGATGTTTCTGGTATGCTTCACCCTTTTCTTCCAGCTCAATTCACTTTTCTTTCTTTGTCTCCAAGTCTAGATATCAGTTTTGCACTGATGTTTGTGTTCCTACTTGGAAGATGTTCCTGAGTATTTAATGGATCCATTTCTGTGCTGTATAAAAAATATGAATATACCATGGTTAGCTATTTGGGCATAGTGGACTTCTAAATGTATGCAGTAAGTTTCCTTACAGTTGTTACTTCAGTCCAAAAAGACTTTTCTTGAGGAGAGATGGTATGGATTGTTAACCGCTTTCATTAGTTCACTGATTTGGTGCATTATTTGAAAACACACTGAGCAAAACTAAATGTCAGAGTATGTTGTTGTTATATCTTGAAAGATAGAAATATTAAGGTAAGGGAGTAGATCACTTTGTCTTCCTGCTGGATCAAGCAAATAGAAGAAGAACCAGCCTAAAAAACCTAAGGGAGTTGTTTTCAGTTTCCTTCTGCTTATATGTAGCTGGGACACTGTTAGCATTATCCAATTTAATGTTGTCATCAGACTGTATTGCTGTACTTAGAGCAGACAGGTGTAGTAGAAGTAACTAATCAACTAATCTGTTCTGGTTATAAAACAAGTGCTTTGGTATTTGCATTTGTTTGCTTTTATAAAACTGGAATCCATCAGATTTTTCTCTTAATACCCACGTAATCAATGAAACTTGATTGCAATTCAAGCTTTTGCAGAGTACTCAGTTCAGTTGAAGCCTGCATTTATTGATTCAGCACTTTGCCAAAGCTCTTACTGTAGGCTCTGCAAGCTACAAGTAGAGCTGAGGAGCTAAAGCTGAAGACACTTATCTCAAACCTTTGTTCCCTACTGTGACTAACTACTCTAGATCAAATTAATTTTTGTCACATACAGGAAGCTTGGAATGATGTAATCTGAAGCTTCCTATTAATGAACCTATTGATTTCGGAGCAGATATATATGGAACAGTTTGTAACTGCTCTTTGAGTTTGTAGTCTCTTTGAGTTTGTTTCCACTTCTGATTTGTTAAGATAAATTAGTTTTTGCATTGTTCTGTTCACACTATTGAGATTTAGACTGGGTCACAGCCTAAACAAGCAAGAACCTACAATCCTGTATAGTAACTGTCTTGCCAATTTGTCTTGCTAAATGCTATCTGTTCCATAGATTTCTGGGTTTGGGGTGCATCTTCTCTAATGCAAGCTGTGTATTTTCCAGGATGCAGGAAATTGTTTTACTCTGCTTGCTCGTCCTTTTGAGGCAAAAAGTAGCTGTTAGCTAACCATGAAAGGCCATGAATGTGCAGTGGAGAAACAGCTTTAAATGTTAATAAATGAACTTATCCTGAGAGAAACTAACTCCTGAATCTGTTAAGTCCTATTAATGTATTTTTTTCCTGTATTAATAACTGAAAATTGCCACAAGGGCACATGAGGTGTCATTTAGAAATTGTATGTTTGTAGGTAATTGCAAAAATAAAAGCTTTGAGCAATCTAATGCAAAGCTGAGGTTAAAAGGCTGTCACTCCCTCTAATGCTTTCACTTCAGGGTGTTGGAGATCATGTGCATTTGCAGAGACTGTCTTGGATCAGTGTGCCAGGGACAAGAGAACTGCTGGAGACACCCACAGGCTGTGCTGGCAGTCTGTCAGGTGAATGTCAGGAGAGGGAGAGAATGGAACTGGAATTATTATGAAACCTATTTTCATTCTGATGAGTTTTTGACTTAAATTTCACAGTGCTTTCCCTACCACCACTATTTGTTGTGTTTCTTTATTTTTTTCCTTAAAATTCCTGTGACTTCTGGGTTTTCTTCATCCTAATTTTACCACTTTAATTCACTTCCATACCCTGGCACTTGCTGGTTCTTGCTATGCATTGTACTACCTCATAAAAATGAGATAAGCTGTGACATTGGAGTGCTCCCACTGCAGACTCCCCAGATGCTTCATTATTTGCTTATAATACGAGTGTGCCTTCAGGGTCTAATTGAAGAGGCTACAGAGAAGCAAGTTTGACAAGGCAGAGAAAGATGGTTGTCTTTTTGCCTTTTCTCTTTTTCTTTACTGTAGTATTGGCCACTGTATTGAGTGATGCCAGCTCATCAGTGAGCTAGCTAGATCTGTAGAAGGCTTGTTTTCCAGTTCACTGCTAATAGCAGTGGGTTCTGTTGCACCAAGTAGACCTTAATCCAATCAGAGGTATTGGGGAGAAGCAATTAGGGGCAATTCAGGTTGGAAATCAGGAAACATTTCTCCAAAAGAGTGGTGATGCAGTGGCACAGGCTGCCCAGGGAGGTGGTGGGGTCATCATCCCTGGAGGCGTTCAAGAACCATGGAGATGTGGCACTGAGGACATGGTTAGTGGGCATAGTGGATATGGGTTGGTGTTGCACTTGATGATTTCAAATGTCTTTTCCGATCTTAATGATTAGATATCCTGTGGGAAAAAATCTACACCTGTAAGTAGAGAATGGGGACTTAGTGCAGCGGAGTTGAGGGAGCTTGAGGTAATGGGGAAGAGTACAGCAAACAACTCAGCCAGTCTGGGTTGGGAAGAGCAAACAGACTTCAAATAAAAGACTTAAGGGGATGGAACTACTGGAAAAGCACAAAGGTGTGTTAGCAACTGGGGTAACAAGACATTTTGTTTACCACCTCAGGAAGGTATTTTTTCTTCTCTACACAAACAGATCCTGGGTGAATTTCTTCCCCTTTATCTGTGGACTGGAAACTGATGTCAGAGAAGCAAGAAGAATATCCAAAAGTGTTGGCAGAATTGCACGTGTCCTTAACTGAGCCTAGTTTCCATGCGTGAGATCTAATGGGATTATTTAGGTCTTAAAATAATGTTGATAACCTTCTCTGCAGGGCAAGACAGCATGCAAGAGTTGAAAGATCTTAAGTGCTGCAAATCTCATCTTTGGGCCTCTGTTTTCACCAGCTCTATCTGAGAAGGAAAAAATAAAGTGTAGCATTGTGACTGATTTTTCAGAGAGACTTTGGGCAATGGGTTCTTATAGACAGTAAACTTCTAAAGCAAACATCTACAGAACTTCCATTGCTTTAATTCTGAGCCCTGACCCTTCTTGCTTCATGGATATGTTAATGAACTGCTTAATTAGAGAGTATTGATAACATATGGTTCATCATTATATACAGTATATCAGGCTCTAATACTAGTTAGTAGTATTTCATACTTAAAGATTGCAGCTTCTCTCAAAATATTTAAACTTGTTTTTAAAAGAATTACTTCTGAAGTTCTGTAATGCTGAAGAGTGCTTTAAAGCTTCATAGGCTGTTACAAACAATGTCCTTACCTTGTTCTACCTCCTCTGTGCAATGCAAACTGTAACTTCAGTAAGTTTTGTTTCCTCGATTGTAGCACTAGAAAACAAATGGGGTTGTTGATAGGCTTTGCCTAAGGGCATGGTTCTTTAAAGAGTGGAAATAGAGATTAGCAGTCAGCTCACCTTACTGCCTGCTTAGAAAGGTATTATGTAAGGTCATAGAAACAGATATTTCAGATACAGATAGTTGTTTTCAATAGGCATTAGGTACCCCAAAGGGAAATAGTCGAACAGTCTTCTGTACAAGTAGAGCTAGGGAAAGAATGGAAGCCTTGTATGGTGAAGCACTCCAGAATTTTAAAACAGGACTAGGTGCATGAGAAGAAAGCTCTTTGTATTAAAGTTTCTGAAGGAATGTCACTGTAAGAAAATGAATGGTTTATTTACATAAATGTTTTCCTCTGGAATGGAAAGTTAACATGAATTTTGCATCAAACTGCATGTGGAAGTGATTGGGAAATTAAATGGTGAAACATTCTCCTGATACACGTTCTGGAAGTGAAGAGGTCAGGCAACTGATTCTGAGGAGTATACTGTCAGAATCCATGATTATTGCAGTGATAAGATTGAATTGTACTCAGAGCTCTCAGAGCTAAGCAATATTAAAGTAATCATAATTTGCCTTCATATGTTAGAAAATATATTCAATCTGGTACCAACTTGGGATGCTAGCATCGTAGCATTTCCTTTTTCATGAGTCAAATTCCTGTAAGAGGTACAAGGGGTGTACTGGGTGGAACAAGAGCTTCCTTTCAGAAGATGTGGGGAGAGGAGAGTTTAAGTGGTAGCTATGTAGAAAGCAAGATTCTGGCTTGTTAGTTCACATCTCAATCATCAAATCATCAAAAAGTACCAGTGAGTACAGTCTATTGAAGTTGCTTTATCTTCTCTGTGTGCTGGATGATGATACATAGAATATTTATAGGTTAAAAACATGCAGTGAATTAACAAATGGGAGTATGGGATTTTTGAAGGTGGGGAAAACTGTGGAGGTGAACTGCATCCTCAAAATAACAGCCCCTATACTCTTGGTTCCAAAAAAAACTAACACTTTGAACACTTCAAGGTCAAGTTGCCTAGGCTAAGTCACTGAACTTGAGTTAGGCTGAAAATATTTTTCACCCTTTTGTTGTGAGAAGCTGTCAGCTGTCCTATGAATTTCTGGTACACCCTAAACACAAGAATTTTTAAGGAAGTAAAGGGAAAGAAAATCTATCAGCTAGCCTTGGACTTGTAAAAACAATTTATCCTTCCAGTCTGTCTCTACTGCTAGGTGGAACTTAGTTCCACAAAAATCCTTATGGACACTGGCTGAAAGTAGGAATTTTTTCCAAACAAAGGACACTTTTTCCATGTTGATGATAAATGCCATTTAATTCATTTGCCTAAAACTAAATATTGTATATACTATCAATTAAAAGGAGAGACCCCTTTCAAATGTATTTGATTTAGACATGCCTCCTGAGATACTGCTTACATGGGGATCTGGGGAGTATTTAAATAGTTTTCCTTAAATATGTTAATCTGGCTGTGTCTTCAATTAAGTGAACTTCTTCCTAAAAAAGGATAAGTGCTCTGATGAAAGCTGTAATTCTTCTAATGAGATGGATCTTAATTTGCAAGTTTTAATAAGGCATTCTGCTGTGAATAGACTTGCTGCGAGTTGTTACTTTGCATCTCTGGATGAATGCATCAAAGGCAATGTTTCATCACAGGACTGTTTCCCTAGCTTTATTTTTGTACAGTCTTTGAAAAATCTGGATTATGTTCAGTGTTCTTGGAGCTTAGACCCTTTGCATGGTGTCTACTGGTAAAAAAAAAAAAAATTCTGGACTGAATGTCTTTTCATTGGACTTCAGAGGTTGAAATGGAGAAGGCCGTTTCCTCAGCCTGTATTACACATTTAATGCAGGCTGTGTGCAGTGATCGTATACAAGATAGGTAGTTGATCTGAAGTCTAAAAATAACACTGAATTCATGTGTTTATTTTTTTTCAGTGGCTACAGGGAACTATTTGTTTTTCCTCCTAATTTTATGCTGTTTTTCTTAATTGCTAACTCTGAAAATGCAGAGCGGAACAAGAACTGATCTGTGAGTTTTACTCGAGACAGTTATAGTTGGGCAACCCAATAACTGGTGATGAGCTCTATGGCCATTGAAGAGAATTCCACTGCTTCATGTTCCCAGCTGTTAAATGTCATGTTGGAACTTGTGAGCAATTTAAAATTTTATACATAGTGCATAGCTGCTTTTGTGCAATTAACATTCTGCACTTGAAATACGTCTTAAATTTATATATAGCGTCCATTTGTTCTTGCTATGTGATTAATGTCTTGAAATCCTATAATCTGATAGAGCTTTGGGATCCGAGTCTAATGTAGTGGGATCCAAGGGTTGTGAGAGCAGAGCAGTCACTCTGAAATTAAAAATAACTGCAACAGTAGAGGAAAAATTTATGTGGAGGAACTTCATTGCATACAGAGAGTTTCAATGGCTATGCAAAAGTGGACTACTTATAAATGATTTTTTGCTGTTGGTTATAGGTAAGTTGACACAAGGTTCTCATGTCTGTGTTGGCTAAGTTAAACCAGTTATTGCTGAAATCTTGCTTGCACAGGGAGGATTCAGCTTCAGTGGCAGATAATCTTTCAAGTCACCTGTTACTGCCAGTGAGGGTGAAACTCTATTGTAGACAAACAATAAGAATTCCCCTCTTCCATGCTGATCAGTGTTCAGGCATATTGTGATCTGCAAAAGAGTAGTTGCCCTGTGTCCAGCCTCTCCAAGTAAAGGGTTGCTTAAAGAGTGCAAATGCTAGACGTTTTTTTTTTTTAAAAAAAAAACAAACGTTCAAATCAATTCTAGTTTCAGAGGCTAAGCTTGCCTTGAACTCATAAGTTTATAGGCCATGTCACTAGCAAATGTTTTTATTATGTGAGCTATTAGATACGCCTTGCATTTTGTCTGGAGATAAAGCTGATGTGTGATTTTTGAGTAAGGTTAATGATTATGGGAAAGAGCAACATATTTCTGTCAGCTCAGTTGCTCATTCTTAATATAATATTCTGTTTAAAAGATCTGAGTGTTGCTTGAATGCCTTGCTATGTACAAGTCCAAGATGATAAGTGAGAGGGTAAGAAATTCTATGCGTTGTGCTGAAATGGCTGAGTGCTTCCGTTCTTGTTTTGTTGTGCAGGAGTGCTTCATCTTCTGAAAAGGAGATAAAATGAAGCCTTTAATCACTGCATGTTAATTTCTTGTCTAAAGTATTGATGGCTTGCTGGAACTTAATGGCCCTTCTGCAAACAAGTGAACTGAGAATGGGACTTAGTTTGCAGCTGTCTTCCAGCTTGACAACTCACTCAAGTGTCAGAGGTGCTATGCTCTAAAGAGCTTCTCTGCCTGGAGAACCTTACCTGTTAAGGCTGCCAGATGATGCCCTTTCTCATGCATTTCTCTTATTTTGGGCTTTGATTAAATGCTCTTTTTTCTCTTTTTTTCTTATGGAGAGGTGACATTTTGGTGTCAGTATGTAAAGTATCAGCAACATTTTGAGGTCTGTTTCATGGAATCAGCATGGAATGAACTGGCAATTAAGCTTTGTGCTATCTCTTCCAAGTGATATTCTTTCACTATCAACTATTGATAGAATCACAAAGTAGTTTGATTTGGAAGGAACCTTTAAAGACCATCTCATTCCAACCCACCTACTGTGGGCAGGGATGCCACTCACCAAGTTGCTCAAAGCCCTACCCAGCCTGGCCTTGAACACCTTAAGGGATGGGGCATCCTACAGCTTCTCAGTGTAGGTTAAACAACATAAATCTAGAAAAGTATTTTGAGTCTGTATCATCTAGCTGAGAGAATGAAGAGCTTAAAAGCAGCATACATATCTTGATGTCAATACTGCTTTATTTTACAGCGGTTGCTTGTTTTAATATTTAGACATGTTCTGGTAAATGAAAGATTTTCCAACATATAAGCGTATGAGCCTGGACTGATGGATCTTCTGTCTTTTTATTTTGCAGACAGTGCATTTCAGGACATCGGCCCACGCAAAGTCCTTACCTGCCCACAGACAGGTAAGCTGTCCTTCCCATGTGTGCACCTTTTTCAAATGTCAGGCAAATAGTGCCACTTATTTGCTGCTTGTTCTCTGGTAGTAGAAGAGAAAGAGAGAACCATGGTGTGTTAGGGATATGGAGTAGAATCCACCTGTGTAGGAACTTGGTTGTGGTTTGCAATAGGCATTTAAATGAAAGAAGCTTGAAATGTGCTTGCAAGTAAAGTCATTTATGCAGAGGCTTGCAAACAAGGTTTCCTTGCTCACAAGTTGTGCGAGAAGCTTGCAAATTCATTTCCACTCAGTCTGTACACTCATCAAATAAGGTCATTGTTACAAAGGTCTCTAGACAGCCTGAACTTATGAACTTTGGGCATGCTGTGCAGGCCTAATAGGTCAAATAGAAGGGGGAACAAGTAGTTGCTGAGCCGGTCTGAAACCTCTGAGTACTTCAGTCAGTGAGGAAAAGAGAAAGGGACAGCATGATTAAGATGTTAGCATAAAAGCGAATCTGTGAATTCCAATACTTTGAGAGACCCCATAGGAGTACGTCTCTCTTCCATTGGATCATAAAAGCTAAAGACTATCCTCTGTCTCTCTGGGATAAAGAAAATTGAGCAAACCTATTTGAGCAAAAATTTTCCCAACAGGCATTTTGATTGTAATTCACCATAGGCATTGTGTGTTTCTGTCCAACTTCAGTTAAAAAGGTTTCTGGGCTATAGATTAGCACCTTATACAAAGAACTAGTACCCTATGGAAAAAAGTTTGTATCGCTTCTGACTTATTTTTACTATCTAAAGTGGGCTGACTTCTGTGTTTATTTGATCTTAACCATAAGATCAGCCTAACCAGACAGAATAAATACACACGGCTGCACAATATTTTCTGTATTCTGAATTAAAAAAAGAATCAGATATGGGAGAGTCCGTCAGTTTGCGCAAGTTGCCTATCAATTTCTGAAACTCAGTGGATGTGCAGCTTGCTGCTGACCTGAAGTTATGAAGGTGCAGTTTTTGCTAATACTGTTGGTATACTGTACCCATAGTTACTGCAGGGGAAAAAAACCATACTTTTGTATAAATTAATGCTGGAGTCTTCTCCAAATAGAAGCCAACCGGAGGAATAACAACTACTTGTATTTCTGAAATTCTTTAGATTATATCTTATAAACATATATAGAGGTTAATTTTAAGAGGAGAAAAGAGGGGAAGATCCCCAACAGTTTGTGTTTGATGTCATGCGGGCATGATGGACACCACAGGAATCTAAGTATACATGCATGTCTGTATGTAGGGTTTGTTCACTCTGCCATCCTTGTGCTCAAATTAGTAACTTCAGCTTTAGGGATCTTTTTTGCAAGAAAGCAATCTAAAAGTGTTATTTTCTTATAGAAACATCAGATAAGATACCTGGTAGTTATCTACTAAAAGAGATAATTATGTTCTGCCTTCTCATCTTGCTCAGCCTTTCAGTAAATTAGCAGTTTTACAATTACATAAGAAATGTAATAAAACTTGAATTTAATGTTAAAGAACTTTTAAATCTCAATGACCGTGCACGGTAATGATGGCCAGAGGGAAAAGTAACTGAAGAGACTGCGAAGACAGCTTGTGATCCTCCCCGACTTATGTGTGTTTGTTTAGAACAATGATATATTTCGCATACGTGTTGCCTTCACTGTTTGAGAATATGCCGGAATGCTGAAAAAAAATCAGTGATTCACTGGGGATAACCCTTTGGTTATTTCACGTCATAAAGCTTGGGTAAAAAGCAGCTAACACTCCTAGCATTTGAAGCATTAGAAGGTGGCAGACATGCACATGAAATTTTTTTTGCAGGCTTGCTGTCAAATATGGAAGAAAGTGAGGATTTCGTACTTCTATTCAGCAGAATTGTGAGGACTAGACTCGTGAGGGTAGATCTGGGTATTGTGAAGGTCGCAGCACTGTGATCTTTTGACACTTGAAAATGGGATACAGGACTTGAAGAGTGTAACTTATTTTATTTCTAAGTACATCTGATCTAGTTTGAACAAACTTGTCCGAACAATTTAAGGGAAGTGAGAAGCTGGTCTGATTTATTGCTATTCTGCTTGAAAAGACTAAAAAGAATTGAGTGAACCTGAACTATATTTTATCTGGGATATGACTCAAAGCCCCTAAGGTCAGGCAGTATCTCTGACCTCAAATGTTTATTTCAGATGCATCATCGTGATTTTTAACTTTCCAGTTAATTAAGATTTGGCTTTAGATGCTCAAAAGAGTAATTTCAGAATTAAGTGTTTTTCAGTGCTAATCGCCTCTAATAACAGTATCTCAGGGCTCAAGTCACTGATAGTCTGATTACAAAAACAAAAAGAAATCATTCAGGTCTTAACTTATTAAAATTTAAAAGGATGTTTTACTTACAACCTTTGTAATAAACTATTTCAGTATTAGGTAAGGCCAGAACTGACATATTTAACACTTTCTGAATCAAAGTAAAATTAATTCCTAGTCAGCTGAATGACTATCTGTTCATGTTAATTACAATTCCTGCTTTTGTGTATTTCAGCTATAATTGACGGAATAGATTTCTGAATTGGTGATATTGTGCTTAAATTGACTGTTCCCACTGTTAGCTGTTTTTGCATTTGAGAGCATGGTTGTTATGGTGTTATATTCCAGCTGTTGTGCACTAACTAAATTTTCCATTTGCTGGAGAGAGCAAGATCTGTGTGGTGCTATTGGTGCCCTGTGAAGTATTTGCTTTAAATTATATAAATATTTATGGCTCTTCAATTCAAAATAGTTGTTCTGGCTGTTGTGTTGGTCACGTACTATGAAGAATCTCAGCCAGGAAGTGGAATGTAGATGAGAATTCTGATTTCTAAGGTCATATTCCTGAAGAACTGCTTATGAAAGATGGGGCAATTGCATATTTGATTCTGTTACCGGGGATGTAGAGGTTATAATGTTGAATAGTGTTGTGGAAAATATCTTTCCTAGAAATGACAAATTCCTCAGAACTGACTTCCTCTCCCTACTTTGTCTTCTTTCCATTTCTTCATCCAACACTGAACCAGAATTTATTCAAAATTGGACCTAGATATCAATCTTCCACCTGGGTAGAAATGTTTGTGTCGATCACTTAAGTAGACCATATGTCCCCCTTATGGAACCAGTAGCCAGGTTCTTGACTTCATGATAACTTGAGGTCCTTGGTGTTTTGTCCAGCTAATTGTTCCACAGTGTAAGTTGGGTAAACAGGAAGATCATTTGGAAGATCATTTAGAAGCAGTAGATACTATTTTATTTAAAAAAGTGAAATGTGAGAAAAATGTTGAGTGCTTCAAGATGAGTAATAACCAAAGTTGGATCAAAGTTGAGGTGTGAAATGAGTTTCTAATTACAATGGCAGAGGTAGGAATGTGGTGGGAGGGGGCTATAAGCATACTCTTCTGAAATTGCTGAAGCAGTAATATTAGTTTACTGATGCAAAACCAGCTGGTTTGTCGTCTTATTGTGATATGAGTGGCTTACATATTGTATGTATATAATTCATTTATTGTTGAACTGAGATAGAGGTGACCAAATACAATTCAGGAAGGACATTTATACAGGTTAGTATCTTAGCTGTGGCTTAGGATGTGAAAAGTCTTGTACTGTTTTGGTGCGTGCACTGGAAAGTTACTTTGGGGAGCTTCCAAACAGTAATTTTCTGCTGCTGCTATCTTAATTTCAGATCATCTTTGTAATGTGTTGTTTGAATGTGGGTGGAAGCTGTTATGAAATCATGAGTCATGGGGCCCAAAGGCAGTAGAAACACAGGTCTGAACTGGACAGGCTGTATCCAGAAAACTTAAGTGCAATTAGGAGATGACTAAAAAGCTGCAGCATCTCAGTAGCAAATCAGTAAGCTGGGAAGCTTTGTCAGATACTACAGCCTCAGTTAGAAAAGTGGTACAAGATCCCTCAAGCTTAGGATCTTGCTTTAATGGGACAAAATGTAGTTCTGTAAGCACAGCTTATTCTCTTTAGAATATGAATTCAAAGGCTGTGAACGCATGTTGGAGGCAGTGTGTCCTCTTGTTGCACTTAAACTCTTCTCACAGCAGTTGTCAGTTCTTTGTTTCCAACCAGAGCTCCGTCTCAGGAGGAAGTTGTGGAGTGAAAAAGAGAAAGGGGAAGGGATGTGCTAGTATAAAACCTTCTATTTTATGGCGAGGCATACAAATTTTGTGAATTTTGTACTTGCTAGTTAAAACTTAGCAATGCATTCTGAGTATATGTAAAATTCCTCTTGTCTTTCATCCTTCTAATAAGTTCTTTTT
Organism: Chrysolophus pictus; assembly: GCA_037305975.1. NCBI lineage: Eukaryota > Metazoa > Chordata > Aves > Galliformes > Phasianidae > Chrysolophus > Chrysolophus pictus. The sequence goes on along the minus strand of CM074579.1, from coordinate 45,841,840 downwards.
TTTAATGCATAGATATTTGTGGAGGGGGAGATGGAGATTGGCAGGCATATTAAATCTGAATAGAAGCTGATCTTCAAGCCCAGGGTTGATGGTGGTTATGAAAGGCAAACTAATATCAGAATGAAAAAGGCAGGAAAAGTGGATGTGGGAAAGGTGTGAATTTGTGTTGGTATTTTTAGGACCAGAAATTAAGTAGAAGTTCTAATAAGGTTATGTCATGTACATATTTTTGCTTAAGCATATTTCCAATGAAAGCAGCAAAGGACAAAAATGCATTCACTTTGCTCCTTATTTGAAAGAACTGATCATCTTTTTTGACAGATGTATGGAGCCGCAGCACTGGCACATGCAGGTTGGCTTGGGATGATAGCCAGAAAGCATTGATCTGTGTGTGACACTAAGGAACTTAAGTGGTTTGTCTCCCCTGACATGCACTTGTGTTGCTCATGCCTATATTTAATGTCATGATTGCTTCTACATAGCTGAACCTTGTGGTACAGTTCATCTTAGTGCTCTGTAGTTCAATAAACAGAACCCCCAGAGGACTGTCTGTGATGAACTGTGTTGTAATGAATGCTGTTATTTCCTGGGGACCAAGAAGAAGGGCTGTGCTATCAATTCTTATTTCCACAAATCTAGTTTTTACTTTTGCTTTTTACCCTATGACATGTTATCTTCAATTTTAATAATACTAGTAAGGCTAATTTCTGCTACTGATAATACCAATAAAATTGAACTAACAACATGATTACAGATAATACTTCATTTTCCTCTTAGATCAGTGTAGCCAGGAGGTATCATCTATATCCTAGCATGAAGCTACTACAGTTTCCTAATGTGTAATGTATTTTCAGATTTCATACAGTTTTTGAGCATCTGTAATGACAATATAAAACAGTTTAATGAAAAGGATTATCTTAGACTTGAGTAAAAATGTAAAAAATTTCCAGGCTTCAGTGCTAAGAATAAAAGAAAAAAAAAACTAGTATAACGAATATTTCTAAAGCTTGTTCATCTTGTGGGGTAAAAATTTTGTTTTTAATGACAACCATCTTGTAAGATAAAGCCATTCATAATTCTGAGTTATTTTGGACTTAAAGTGTCCAGAATACATTTTGAGTTCATTATGATTAAGAAAATTGGAGGATGTACTTGATTTAAGAAAGTGTTTGGAGTTGGAGCAAAATTGTGCTGCAAGAATTGTTTAGAAGTCTATGGCAGGAGTGTTACACAACATTAAGCCCTTGGCTTATTCCTTTTAGAAAGTTCTGGTACATGCTGCAGAGGCTTATTTTCTGTCATGAGACTGTAATTACCGTTTAATTCAGCCTTGCATGTTTTGAAAATATGCAGAGGGAAACCTTTTGTTTCCTATTCTTGTGACTTGAGTTCTTTAATAATCACCCTTTGTCAGCACTGTTTTCATGAGAGAGAGTTTAGAATTCCTTTGGGATTGAAATTCTTCTTTCAACCTTAACCCTCTGTGCTCTCCATTTAGGCCTTTCTTTAGCATATTCCAAATGGAAACTTGAGTCAAGTGTGTCAGACATGTACTGCCAGATCAGAGGCAGGGCTTGGTTCTTAGTTGCCTCTTGGTGGAGGCATGGATGAGAGAGAGAGATGAGTTCTCTTGCAGTGGGCAGGAGGAGAGGAAAGGCCATCAGCACAGATAGGACTTGATCCCACTTGAGCACTCCAAGTCCTGATTGCTTTCCAAATATCTTGGATTTTTCAAAATGCTTTATTCTGAGCCTGCTTTTGGTATGGCCATGTTCCAAGGATTGAGATTCACCCTAGTTCCCACAGTGTGGTCAGAAACTACTACCAAAGGATCAAGAAATTGAGACCCTATTTGCACAGGAGAGAATTAGAAGGATGACTTCCCAGGAGAAGGAACTTCTCCCCATGTTAAATACAGAAATATTTAACTGATCGATATTTACTAGGCTTAGTTTGTCTTTCACTTGAAGAAGATATTGCAGTGGGGTGATGTTTATCAACTGATCTGATTTAGTACTAATGCTTTGTAGGCATGCTGCCAGTTGCTTCCCTTCTCAAAGCTTCTGTTAAAATAAAGGAAATATCCATTGGATTCATTCCCTTTGCTGGATTTGCATTATCTGTAAGCTGAAGTTAGTGCCTGCACTAGGCCATTTTAATCTCCAAGAAAGTACTGTTCAACTGGAAAAGTGCTGAAGCAGGACATGGATCCATTTGGATGGATGTCATTGATGTTGTTAAATTAAGCATTAATCCAGCTTTCTTTACCTAACACTTCTTCCGGTCCTAGTCAGTCTGTCTTAAAACTGTTGTAAAATCAGATGCTGCCAAGATTTTTTTGTTACATTTCAGAATCAGCTGAACCAAATGAGCCTTATTCCTAGAGACCTGTTGTGTAGTTGTTTACATAGGTCTGTGAAAGAGCTTGCTTTTACTTTTAAGACAGAAACAATTAAACTCTGAGTACAGCAAAAGTAACACAATCAGAATGAAACTTGAAGACTAGCTAGACTTCATCTTAAATATAATTGATACATTTTAAGCAACTTTGAAGGATCAGCAGAGAAATAGACATTTGTTTTACTCTAAGGTTACTTCCAAAAATACTGAAAGTGATATTTGTGTATCCTTAGACTTCTAAAACAAAAAAAAAAAGGCACAAAAAAACCCCGACAACCTGAAGGTTGCATTAGGAATAGTTGTAGTGCAGGATTGCCTTTGATTGTCAAAAGGGTTGTCTAGTTTTCTGGAGTGGTCTGTAATCCAGATTTTTGAAGAAGCTTGAAGATCTGAGGTTTGCCAGTGTTGTATGGTGTGCCACCACCAATGTAGAAGACTGTTTTGCAGCACTCTGCTGGAGGCCCATAGACAAAGCAGATAGTCATATGGTTCAAACACAATTAAGGTGAATGCTCTGAAAACAAATACAGCTTAGGGAGATGCACACAGTGTTGACCAAACTGGTTCTGCAGTTCCATGGGGTGTAAATGCTTGCAGCTCTGCAATCTGGGTGAAGTCTTCTGTTCCATGAAAGTTCCAACTGCAGTTAGTGAAGCTTTTTCTGGTGGAGGAGTTGTGTTGGAATTCCCTAATCCTGTTGGAATTCCTTGGCTTTTCTATTTATATTTGAGTATTTGCTGGCTAGTAACCCAGGGTCTTAGTACTCATGGTTTAGCTTGGTGGGTGCTGTGCTCTGAGTTGTCTAAGCTTCTCTTTTTCATCCTGAGTCTCTTTCCAAAGCATGCTGAAACTGATGTTAAGTGATACCCTTTGTAGGGGAACTGTTAGGTCATGGCTTGAACTGATGATGAAGCACCTGGTGAAGGGGTGTGGCTGGCCTAGGGAAGATGGGCAAATTGTTTGCACCTATACTCCCCATGTGACCAGATAGGTTGGACCCACCTGTAGATCTACCCTGGGCTCATATAAGGGCCAACTGCTGAAGGGAGGATTTCTCTTGGACCTAGGCTGCTTCCTGCAAAGGAGTATTGCATAGCCAGAGAGCCCCTTCATTGTTTGGGCGAGTTCAACACTTCTTTCTGAATATATGACTCTTCACCTACCTGTGAATACTTTGCCTGATATTGCCAAGAACCTTTCAGAAGCAGTTTTACATCTTTGTGAGCAGAATGCCTTTCAATGTTAGTCAGTCTTGAAACTTGTTAAACCAATAAAGTCCCCTTGTTGCTTTAAGTCTTGTTTCAATTTTTAGTTTCTGTATAAACTCAAATCAATTCATCACTGGATCTGCAAGTAGCTTGTATGACTATGGCTGAATTCAGCAGACTCTTTGCCTCTGTGTTCTACTTTGTGCCTTTCAGGCTGATAGAGCACAGTAGTAGCAAATATCCCTTAGCGTTCTTCTTGCAGAAACAAGCAGCGTGAGTTACGATTGAAGTAACTTCAGTTTCATTTCACCTTGAGAACAGTTAGAAACTTCACTGTTATTAAAAATACCATCCTTTGTTACCATAATTACTTGGCATTCTATTTTTTTAGTCAAGTTTCTTGATTGTATCATCTTTTTTAGACTGAAGATACTTTCCAGTAGGCGTATAATTAATATTCATAAGGGCTCTGTATAACTTAATACAGCAGAAATGGATCAAAATTGAACAAATGATCGAAGTTCATGACTTCTCAGATGAGGATCTATGTGATCACCGCTAAGATCACCTAGTCCAGCTGTCAACCCAACCCCATCATACCTGCTAACTATGTCACTCAGTGCCTCAAAAGTTTGATTCCTTGTTTCTAGAAGTAGTAATCTCATTTGGCAACATCAGTAGTAAATGCACTATTGGAATGAAATGGAAATTGACTTTCTTTTGATTTGATTTTTTGTGGGGGAGGGTGGCACATTTGTTCACTTGGATTTTGTATTGGTCTGTTCTTAGCTCATTAAGCCTACTGTCTGCCTGCTGACCATGCTCAGGTCTTGAAGCAGCAAGCCACGTGGGATAGTGACCAGGGAACATTCCATGAATTGTGTGGTTAAATTGTGTCAAAACTCTAAATCACATATATGGTAATATGAAAGCTAGAATAAATGTTAGAGGCAACAAGCAGACATTCTGTCTTTCAAAAAGAAATAGCTTAGGCCATAATTCAGTCTGAAATATGTTGTTTTCTGTTCATACATTTTTATGAAAGGAACTGTATTTTATCCCAAAGAATCATACTGTGTATGTGGCATGAAAAAATGAAGGTGCTGGGCATAGGGCTCACTGTTTTGTACCCACTTAAGATGTACACATAAAAGAATCACTGTTTAAATGTGAAGTTGTTTAACTTTCAAATTACTTCTGAATTTAGTGCTATACAGTCTGTTGCAGTGTCTACTTCCATATAAGTATTGTTACATCTTCCTGCAATCAAGTTCCCTTTTAATCTTCTGGCACTCGTTGTAGAAGGGCCTAGGGCTGTTTTTGGTAGTTTGTTTTTATTTTTCCCCTGGTATTTGGATGAGATTTTCCTAGCTTTGCTTTCTTTTTCTGCAGTATGGTGTTAGTTAAACTCCAGGACAAACTGTCTTACTTAATAAGTGTCTTTTGCATTAGAATAGCATTAAAATACGCTATTCACTGTGTCACTGATAATTATAGTTTAGAATAAGGCTGTCTGCTTCTCATCTATTTCTTATGTTTGGCTGTCAGAGATGCTTCACTTGTACATAACTTCTGGATGCTCACATCACAATGATCAGTTACAAGAAATAAGCTTTTATATATTCTGCTGATAGAAGTTTGTTCGTTATCCTCACTGATTGAGTGATAGGATATCCTATGTATCTTTAAGAAACCATGGACTTTCGCTGACCATGTGAGCTAAAATATATATTAACTTGCTTTCAGATTGGAGTTTTCTAAGGTTTTGCTCATTACTTGTTGCAGGGGTCCCTAATAATCAGGGCTAAATGTGTTTTCTTCAGCTACATTCCAGATATCCCAGTTATCTTTCCACTTGCAATATTAAAACATCACCTTCATATGCTTGTTCCTCTCACTGCAGCATAAACTTTCCCTGTTCATCTGCTGTCTACTATCTTCAGCCACCAAATTCCATTAGGCTTGAGCCAGGCTCTTGGCTGCTTGTTCTTTATCTTGTGTTCCAAGAGCTGTGGAGGTGCGGTGTGGCACTGAGGGATGTAGTTAGTAGGGATGGTGGGAATGGGTTGACAGCTGAACTTCGTGATGTTAGTGGTCTCTTCTAACCATGATGGTTCTATGAGAAATACATAAAGCAGAGATAAATGATCTGGCACACACCACCTTTCTGACTACTTTGTGCTGGCAATTTCATCTAGAATTGCAGTGTAGTGGTCAATTCAGACAAGGCAGGTCTGTAGGCCTGCTGGTGTGACCTGTCTGCTCCTGAGCTCACCTTGAGAGGCAGCTACCAGAAGGAGTAAGTGCTGCCTGCTTTTGTTGCCAGTGTGGGACTTGACAGCAACACTGAAGACCTCTGTCACATACTGGTTAGTATGTAATTAATGCTTGTGTCTTTGTGAATGCTTGTTTACTGGGAGCTGGACTAAGATCACTCAGCTCATTCTATGTGATGTGCCAGAGACACAGCAGATGGTAATGCTTTGTGCCCTTCTAATCTGCTGTGAACTGGGACCAGTGACCTAGAAGGGATGGGCTCTGTGATGTTTGCCTGTTTTCTGTGGTTTCCCGATCTACCCGCAGTTGTGCTTCTTGCAGGAAAAGCCTCATTGTAAATGTTAATTGGGAAAGATTACATTGATCTCACAATGGATAGTACGTGATACAGAGTTAGTATCCTGAAAGAGAGAAGGTTTTAGTCTGCTGTGCATGTAGCTGGCTTCAGAGGCATCCCATCTGTGCGTCTGCATAGCTCTAACCATCCTGACTACAGCTTAGTTTCATATATGGATGTGTTCTTTCAAAAGAACCTGCTTAATATACTAAACATGCTGGAGACCTCTCCAGACTAAAATTGTCATGGTAGACTTGCTTTATTAATTCTTTCTTTTTCTTGATTCTGCAACTTCCCATTGCAACTTAAGATAAATCTGGCAGGCTTTGAAGAAAATGAACAGTGTCGGGCTCTCCCTGCTCCACAACCTGCTGCTGTTGGCATGAAACTGGAGGTAGCTGTCACTGATGCTGCTGCAAGGCTGCGTTAATATTTCATTGGTACTGCCAGCCCTTGGCTACCCGTCAGCTGTCTCCTTGAATACACTGGGAGAGGAAAGGGGGAGTGGAGTGAATACAAATGATGCATCTGCTATTGTGGTAACAGCATAAAGACTATTCTTGTTAATAATCAGAAATTAAAACAAGCCTTCTTTTGTAGAATTATAGACTCATTAAGGTTGGAAAAGATCTCTACCATCATCAAGTCTAACTGTTGACCCATCATCATCTGCCCACTGAGCCATGTGCCTGATCCAGCAAGGGTTGATTTTGCTATTTGCAGTGATTTATAGTACAGATTTTTATGGCCGAGTGTTTAAACATTGATTCTGGAGTTGATGTAAGAACACTATATTACCAGAACTGTACAGATTGCCATGATTTACCTTTTCTTCTCTCTTCTAGCTGCCTGAGATCAGTATCGATGTATTATAGCAAAATGGCATTGCTGCAGGACCCTGTGTTTGACCACACAGTTTTAAATGTTTGCTACAATTGTGCACATGGCTTTGAGTTGGAGTGTTGCTCTTTCATTGGTGTTGCCCTGAGCTGGGTGTTATAGGCCTACTGTGTCAAAGAACAGATGGGAAGCCAGGCCCAGAAATGGGCTCACTTAGTAATGAAGTTAAGGTGGTGTATTTGAGGACACAGCTGAAATGAGTAGGCTTGTAGATTGTAGGTCTATAATAGGAGGTTGCTACCTTCTTCCACTGAATCTTTTGAATTACTGGGTGGTAGAGACAAAAGATGTAGGAGGCACAGCTCCTTGGATGTTTGAAAAGTGGTGAAGATCCCAAGTTGTCATTGTTTTCTCAGTGAGATGCATAAGCAGTATGAAAATCATGATCTGCCTCATCATTCAACCTTGTGAACTAAAAGTGACATAACTCATGCTGAGTATTTAGCACAGTGATGACTGTACAGTTTATCCACACTTAACAGATTAATAACAGAATTACTAAGCCCATTTCTGGTAGGAGTATCCAGATGGTGCTGTTGTACAAAATGTTGTTAGCAGTTTTCTCAGTGTAGAATTGCTGCTCTGTATAAAGAGCAGCTTCTACTGTTAGCTCTTTTGTTATATAGGCACTGCTGGTGCAAGCTCTGGGGAAAAAGTATTTCTGACTCTCTGAAGACAAGTCAGTCCCAAGACAAGGAACATACAGATATGGGGAAAAACACGCTTGGCCATTTCTTGTCTTCTGTGACTTGGAAGTAGAGAACTGGATAGCGTCCTCAGATCATAATCTTATTGTTTTAATTGGGAATACTATGAAAGCAAAAAATAAGAACGATTTCCACATACATACTTATTCTTTGTATCCTGAATACAAGAGGCAGGTGGGTGTCCTGACGTAGCTATGGATTTGAGGTAGAGCTGCTTTCTAATGGGAGGAGAATGAGGCTTGGTTCTGCTTTTGATTTGCCCTTAATATAATAGGGCTGCTGTTTTTAGTCAGTAAAATACCATTAATGTTTCCTGACAGTTTTTAGAAACCCAAATTAATTGCAGAAGGAAATTGGGGTAGCACAGTGTCATTTCTGTATTGTAGAGATGCTGCTCAGGTTTGTGCACTTAGAGGGTGTTCAGAGACTAGCAGATTAGTGAAGGTAATGACAGCTTCATAATGACGGGACTAAATTCTGCATGACAGAAATGGTAAGATAATTCTAATGTTCTTAGAACTGCATCAGTTCTAATTTTAGTTCTCTAGCTTTCCCTAACCTATGTTCTTGGCTCTAGTGCTCACTGAGGGTAATGGCTTTGATTAAATGCATCTGGCACTCAACTGACCACATTTGGTGTCCTTGAGTGGGTCTGTTAGCAAAAAAAAGAGATGACACTTGTCATTTCTGCTAAATTATTAAAAGCAAATGAGTACAGCTTAGAGTTTGTTTGAGACATCTTCCCTTCTTAAAGGTAAATAAGGGCAAACTCATCTTTTATGAAAAGGACTTCTAAATTGCTTGTGCCTTTCATTAAAGTGAATGTAACTTAATTCCCTGATGAGAATGAAATCCTAAAAGGACAAGAAACACAAATCTAAAGCTTCTTTGAAGACTGCTTTTGTCTTGGCAAGTCTACTTGACTGTGAAATTAGGTGCTAATGATGCTGATGCTTGAAGTGTAGAAGGGCAATTAACCCAGTGTATTTATATATTTGCAAGTGAAATGCTACTTTCTCTACCTATAATACTGCTAAGTTCCCACTTAACCACAAGCTTGCAGGTACTTGGCCAGAAGAAAAACCATTGCAGAGCATTAGGAGAGCTTTTTACTTGTTCTGAGTGTTAACTGGGTGCTTTGAAAGATCAACTATTGCATTCTGCTTAGGAAGCTGGCCCAGGAGTGGAGGTTCTGGGTCACTTTTCGCTAGAACTTGTGAGTGCTTCACTTGAAAGTTTTCATTTTCTCTTTTTTTCTTTTTACTTGGATCTTGTCTGTGTCATACTCATTTCTCTGAGAGAAATGCTATTTGATTTAAACATGAACAAAAGCTTCTGAATTGGGATTCACCATTATTCGTGCTAGAGAATTCCTCCTTCGTTCTTCATCTTCCTATCTCATACTAGCAGAACCCACAAGGTGGCAATGTCCCACAGTGGGATTGCTGCCAGGACGAGGACTGCAAGCTATTTCTGCATGAACCTGGCAGAAATACAGATAACTTGAATTTTGTTTACAGGAGGAAATTGCTGACAGGCTATGACAAAGAAAACACAACGGAGTTTTTTCGAAGTGAGGAGAGCCTTCCTCACAAGACTATTTGGGACATAGGGATGAAGGTGTTCTGTGCAATCTCTGCAGCATCCTACATTTTTGCTTCATATTTGTGCTTGTATGATATCTCCTGTTCTTCCATCTTGTTTTGGATTGGAAAGAGTTCTTGAAATTGATTTATCTACAATAGATTTCTGCTTTTACTGTTCATTCAGTTTCGTGTGTGAAGATTTGTGTTTTGCTATTTGCTGCTTATGCTTGGCGTTAAGTGTATGAGATTGACACCTTTTAGGTAATTGCCATATTCCTTATTATAGCAACACTTTCATGAAGAAAACATTGTTAGGTCAGTCACATTTCTGAAAGAGGAAACGAAATGAATTGGTTTGCCTTAAATAAAATCTCACTGTGTGGCTGCTAAATGGTAAATAAGTTGTTATGCACATTTTCATTCCTCTAATGAAAATGTAGTATCAGGATATCTTCAGCAATATCTTGACTGGCACAGAGGTTTCACCAACTACTTTACTTTTTAAATCATCTTAAGATGTACAAGTAATAGTAAAACACATCTGAAGCTGTGATCTCGTAGTGTACTTCTGATCAAAGAAAACAGGCCATTTGAAGACAGCCCGGGCTTAGCTTGAAACTACTGCAGCTGTTTCAGCTGGTTCAGCTCATAACTTGGTTGGTGGCCAGCTTATTTGGGCAGCAGTACCATGAGGGCAGTAGAATAGAAGTGCCTGCCAAGTTTTCCTTGGGAAGATGGCAGTTTTGAATATCTGTTTATATTTTATTTACTGGAAACAGAGCTGATGTTTGGCATAGTGACAGCTCAGGGCTTGTTTAAATAATGCCCCTTTCCAAGATTTTGCTTCCTTAATGTTTCCCCACCAGTTGTGCCAGTTTTGTTTTTGTTTTTTTTTTTTTTCAGGGAAAAGGACCTTGGTGATAAAACACTGGAATTCGTAGTCTTTAATTTCCAGTGCTCTGAAATCAGCTGTAACACTTGGCTTCCACATACTTTTGTTACAAGTTTGGAATACATATCTGGTCCCTCTCTATCCTGGACTTTGTTTACTCACCTCAACTGCTGCCCTAGCTCAATGGATATAGCTGGCTTCAACTAATAGAAATGTGTTTTGATGTTTCACAGTGACCACCGACCTTTGTGTGCATTAAGTACCTGAAAAATGCAGGGTGACCCTGACTGCTTCTCCTTACAGCCAAGCTGATAAGGAAAACTGGCTCCAATAGCCAATGCTGTCAGAACTCTTCTGTTGGTGAAGGATTTGTATTTTTCAGAACAATATTCTCTTCCCTTTAAGCTTTCCATGAAAGATGTTTCTCTCCTATTGCAGTTCACTTCGCCAAGCATATAGACACGCAAAGTATAGGATATGCTACGTAAGGGAAGAAATTCAAGTTGGATGCTGCTGAAATGTTAACTTATGCTGCCTTTCAAAATAGGCCGAAGGTCACAGTGTTTTTGAATATAGTCTACTCAGTACATTAAATAATGGACCTGTTCTCTGGAGGCTTGGATATTGCTCCTTTCCTATTAATGTATGCTGATCTGGATGTGTGTTTGCAAAGGGTGTGGAACAGCATCACTAATGATCTTAAATTATAGTATTTTGCTGAAGAAAACTGCAACCTGGCTTACTGTTTCTAGCAAATGTGACTGATTGTATAAAGCAATTATGTCCCCTCTCTTCTCTTGCCAGAGGGTGGTGTTCCTGTAGCAACATCAGCAGCGCAGTATTATATGTGGCCAATTGTTGCTACAGGGAACAGCTCAGTGTATACAGTTTCTCCTTTCCCTCTCCTGCTGCCCATACACACTGTGGTCTGTGCTGAGAGGATGAGCTTCTATTGTAGCATGTCACTTTCATCTGAGTGTTGCTTCTGTTTTCTCCTTGGGTTGCTCAGGTGGCAATAAAATCAGGCAAATCTTCAGCACCTCAGCTAAGTTCTTCAGAGTACTTAATTTAGAGATTGAAGTGTAAGAAGTTCCCCTCTTGTCATGTTGTAGGCTTGAGGTCCTTGGCTGATAGATTGGGCCCAAAAGGTTATAGTGAACTGGATTACAACAAGCTGGTTGGCTGGCTAGTCACTAATAGGGTTTTATAACAAGTATTTTCTAATGAATAATGATGCAGCAGCGTTATTTGAATGGCTGGTTCTTCATCCTTTTCTGTTGTTGGGGTAAGTGAGTGAATCTATGCTGAGGTGTTATGTCCTAAAGTACTAACATCCTTGTGAAAAGCTTCAGCCTTTCAATGTGGAAATCTCTTCTTGTGTTCTAAAGAAGAGAAATTGTCAGTTGTGGTTAACTGTTAAATGGCAATCTTTAGAGAAGATTACTTGTGTACTATATAAATAGCCATACATGTGTATGCTGCAGGCATTGTGACTTGTCAATCTCAGCTTTTGGTGCCACCAGTGTGAAATCAAAGGCTCTTTTCTGATGCCAAGACTGCAGTGAGTTCCAGCACTTTGCTGTACATTAGACACAGTGGGGAAAAGGTCACAAACCTTTTGATGACTCAAGTGAAGAGGGCTAGTTACCTTGCAAAAGTCACCTGGCAGCCTTTTGTGCAAATGCACTGTGTTCTAATTTAATTAGCAATAGGTAGGCTTGCTCATGGAATCGTCAGCCTTTTCCAACAGGCGTTAGTTGTTAAAGGATCTTAAGTGGGTAATTAATAGAGGTGAGAGGCTTCATAAGATTATCAAGAACTGCCTGCTTATTGTAACTTCAGTAGAAAATGTTGAGGAAGATTTTACTTAAATCTTTATTACATATGCATGAAAAACAACTTGCTATTTCTGATTGTACTGAGAGCAGAGGAGCTTATGTCGTTAGCTGCTGTTGTTCCATGAAGCCTGCCTTAGGATTTCACTTTGCTTTTTTCCTTAGTGTTCTATGTGAAGGGGACCTCATAAGCATGAGAAACATTGTCTTTGGAAGAGCGTTTGTTATCCTAGCACAGAAACAACAGCAGCTGGAGCCATCCTAGGTGCAAGTAACCTTTCACTTCCATATTAGTCAGTGATTCAGCACTGAATGTCAAAAACAGTGTGTCTTTCCGTGCACATTTCCTTTACTCAAAATGTCAACCTTGGCTTTAACCGGAGGGGAAAGCACAGGGTGTTTCATTGTATAAACTGAGACATGCACCCAAACAGCTTTTCAAACAAAAGCATAATTACTGGTTCACTGATACACAAGGTACTAATTACTTCAGAAGGACTGTTCAGGTTCTTATGTTATAATGTTAGCAATAAAATATTTATGATACCAGCTATTTGTTTCTGTCCTTCTCAAGGGCTTGGCTGTTGTAATTTTTTGTGACTTGTACACTTAAGTTTATATAATTTCTCATAACACTTCTTTGTGATATAACTCAGATTTAGTTATGATTAAAACCTTGCTTTCTTCACCTGCTTCCAAAAAATTTAGAGCTGAGATCCTATGATCACTGGAATTTCTATATTTTAAAAGAATTTTAAAAACCATTTTTGTGTTCTCTGGGTGGTAGAAGGATGAAATAGGCTTTGTAAATGCAGCAGGCATTTAGCATGGAGAGTACTTGCAGCATGGCATGGCCCTTTATGTGTAGAACAGGAGGTAGGGAGACGGAAGAAAATATAGCTGGGGATATTTGATAGAAGAAATCTCACTAAATGAAATACTTCCTGTTTGGGAGCTTGCTTTCAGGGTGAACATCAGACCCCCTTAAAATTTGTGGCATCATTATCATGCCATTACACTTGCTGATATTTGGGCAAATGTTATATGGTCCTACAAGTGCTGAGGAAGTAATCTAGTTACAGAATTGAAAGTTCCCCCCACCATTTGTATTTCTTGAATATCCTTAAATTATGGTGTTGCACTCAAGTAACAAATCCAGACTTTCTTTAGACATTTTATTATCAAATATAATGGGAATTTTACCAGTAGCCTCTGGAGAAGGACTGGAACTGTGCATGTGCTGGGAATAGTTTTAATTCTTCCCCTTGATCCTTTTCTTAAGGCTGGTTGTTCAGTATAAGAAAGTGGGATTGTTTTTGGACTCTTAGTTCAGGTTTTGTAGATTTCCAGGTAGTTCTGGAAAGTATACCTGATGAGGAAATAATGCCAGTTCTTTAAAAGAAAATAGTTTAAATGTTTTTAAGATTGTTGTACACTGCATTTGTACAATTTACTACTCATGACTTCACATGCTTTAAAGGTGAAGTTAGGCCGTGCCGTCAACATCAGATTAATATTAAATCAAAGATGCAATTTTGTTTTTTCTGGGAATATACAAAACTGTGGCTATTAAAATCCATAATGTTGGGAATGGAGGGATGAAAAGCCAAATTCAACTTTCTAGTGTTGCCTTGTGGTGGTAATGAAGGATGGTGAGTTAGAATTTTCGTCTTCTCCTGGGTAACCATAATAGGACAAGAGGTGATGGCCTCAAGTTGCTGCTGGGGAGGTTCAGACTGGATGTTAAGGGAGACTTCTTCAAAAGAGTGGTGAGGCCTTGGAACAGGCTGCCCAGAGAGGTGGTAGTCACTATCCTTGGAGGTGTTCAGAACTGTGGAAATATGGCACTGAGGGGCATGCTTTAGCAGGGATGGGTTGGAGATGGGCTTCATGATCTTGGAAGTCTTTTCCAACCTTAATGGGTCTATGATTCACTTGAAGGTGATTTTCTTGTTGAATTCCTCCTGGAGTTGATTTTATTACAGCACAAACATTGACAAAGATTTCAAGAGCTTCCTGCCTGACAGTGATCAGAGTAGCCTCTTTGAATGTGAAAGCATGTGAGGTTGCCTAGAGGAAAGAACTATACTAGGTACTCCTCAGTGCACTGTAATACGTAGCATCAAGGGATTCCTTTGCTTTTTTTCCAGGGGTGACTGCTGACTCCAAGATCAGTCTGAGCTGCTATTTGAGAGTACCAAACATCATATTTTGGATGACCAACTTTACTGGTTGACTGCATTACATGTGCTCCTAGTCACTGAACATGGGAGGTTTGCCTTTGACAGTATCATTGGTGACTTTAAATCTGCAGGCTGGAAAAAGGGTTGTGTTGGAAAAGTCTTTGAAAAAGGCTTTGAAAATTTCTTTGAAGGAGTTATGATTGATTTCTTCTCTCATTCCTCCTGTTTCCCTGTAAGGAACAGCTGCATTTTCCCATACAACAGCACCCCATGTTTTAGGGGAGAGATGCTTTCCTGATGCTCCTTGCTCCAAGGCTTTGCTGCTTAAACTAAGCTCTAGCTACAATTCCTCTTGAATCTGTGAAAGTAGATATGCGCAATTTTCATCAGTGGAGATGATTACCAGCTGAAAAATGCCTTAAAGCATATCTATATTTCATGGTTTTTAAAGGAATTTTGGAAAATGCCTGGTTAGGAATAACTTCTGATCTTTTCCTGATCAACGCAAACTATTATATAAATATAGTTCAGAACTAATCTTGCTATCACAAATAAGTAACGCAACTGTCTGCACCTAGTCTGAAGACTCTCTTTCTTCTATAGCATCACAGAATCATTCGGGCTGGGAAAGACCACTAAGGCCATCAATTCCAAACATCAACCCATCACCATCATCCTCACTAAGCTGTATACAAGTCTATCTTGTGGTCTGTATGGTAACATGTTGCCTGTAATGTGGACTTGTCTGAGCACTATATTTTGGAAGTGGCATTCAGTTACCTGAATTTTTCTAAGGTTGAACTGTCCAGAAGAAAAGAAACTTGGAGAATCAAAAGCAAGCTGTGGGCTTTTTTTCTAGGTATAACAATTGTTGGTACCTTAGAGTTTGGTGCTGTTTTTACCTACCTGAAACTTAGCATGCATTTGGTCACACTTAGTTCTGTTGTTAAATGAAGCAAGGCATAGAAAGGAGGGGGAGATAGACTACTTCAGATGTGTATAAAGTGTTCTACAGGTGCAAACCCTAGGAAACTGAACACAGTAATAGTTTACTATACTGAGATGTCTAAAATCTGAAAACGGGCTGGAGATGAGTCTAAATAGACTCCTTGAAGCTTTTTGTTTTCTGACAATCTATTATTTGGTTTTGTGGTGAGGTATTAACATAACGGCTGAATTAGGCATAACTAAAAACTGTTCTAGAGTGAAGATATCTTGTCCTTTGATAAATGTTATACACAATATAAATACATAATATACACTATTTTAATTGGTGTATTCTGCACAAAATGCAGAAGTATTCTTAGAAAAATAACTTCTGAAGGTTTGAACTCAATATATGATGAAATCTGGCTGTCAAGTATTTGATACTGCAAAGTTTGAGTTCTTTGCCGTCAAAGACTTGTACTTCCAACAAATTATTGAAGTCCATCTTTTTCTTAAAAAAAACTTCAGGAAAAGAAGCATGGAAGTGGGGTGAAGGAGGCAAGGTCTTTGCTTCCTGAAGACTTGGAATGTGTTGGTTTGTATTGCCAAAGAAAACTGGGGAATTGAAGTTGAAAATAGTAAAATTTCAGATGAGGCTTACTTGCTGTTCTGCAGAAATTAAAGTCAAAGAAAATGCTGATGGACATCAGAAATCCTATCCCTAAGACTGTATACTTGCTGTGAAAGTGTTCTGCAGCTGTCATGCTGTAGGCATGCTAGAAAGCAAGATACATAGTTGAAAAGTTGCTAGCCTCTGCTACTTGTAGAATAATGCAAAAACAACGCAATTCTGTAGTATTTGGCTCCCTCAGTGGAGCTCAGTGTTTTGCATTACGGAGAGACTTGCTTTCAGATATGAGCCCATAAAATCAAATTTCTGACCAGATCAGTTCAGTGCAGTGGCACAGAGTTTGGTTGTGGAATAGTGAGGAGGCTGACAGGTGTGCAGCTGCCAAATGTGACAGTATAAATCATGTGAATGTAGGTGTTCACATGCAGGTGTGTAAGCTATGGCCAAATGTCTTGGTCCTTTTATAGTTAGTGTAGTTCTATAACAGACTGTTCTAGAACATCCTGAATAGATGCCTAAAGTGGAGAGAGCTTATCCTGGAGTTGATTCTTGTTCCTACTGCATCATATAACACTTCACGTTTCAACTCACTTAAAGAAATAGCACATGTTGTAATACCCATATCACAATGTAATAGCCAGTGACATGATAGGACAGGCCACTGAAGAGAGGGGAAATGGAAATGTGGAAATAAGGATCTTCAGTAAGGGAGAAACCTGTCTGTAAGGCTGAGGAATAATGTCTTTTACATTCTCCTGAAATTAAGGAGAAAGCTAGAGGGATGTAATGAGTTATGTCTACAGAGTCAAGGGAATGCAAGTAGGGGGGGAGAAAGTGAACTTAATGGCTTCAAAGCTGAGAGTGGAGGTTCCTTTGAGTGAAAGGTATATACTAGAATAGCACTTGATAGCTGTCTAGCAGATCTAATCTATTAGTAATCTATTAGATTTGGGGTGGAAACAGAAGAGCACAGCAAGATGAAATTGTGAAGCCTGGAGTGATGAGCCTTAGAGCTATTTCCGGTTTTCAGAATGATAATGAGGGGGCTCTTAAAGAGGAAGAATGAGCTGCAGATCATCTGTCATCAGAATGTGACTGTCATTAGGGTGGTTTTTGTGGTGAGAGTATGGAAGAGAGAGTCAGGATATCTGGGTTCTATTTCCGTCACTGCTCTACATTTATGGACTGACTCAGCTCTCAGTACCATGCTGCTGCTGTCTCCTGCAGATAAAAGAGGCTGACAGGATATAATTCCCTC
This sequence comes from Chrysolophus pictus, assembly GCA_037305975.1. Classification (NCBI taxonomy): domain Eukaryota; kingdom Metazoa; phylum Chordata; class Aves; order Galliformes; family Phasianidae; genus Chrysolophus; species Chrysolophus pictus. The sequence continues at coordinate 45,824,699 of CM074579.1, read as the reverse complement.
ACTTTGCAAGGATGCAACAATGCTGTAGGCCAAATTCTACGCTGGTTCTAGTCATTGCTTTTCATTTCACAGCAGTGATGGGGAAATGCAATTTGAGCAATTCAGCTGAAAACTCCCAACTTACTTTTAACTTGCAAGGTCAGGGGTTGAGTGACCCTCACAGCCTCACTGTGTCACTGATTTCCTGACTGACAAATTAGATGGCTGCTTTAAATGAGTTTGAAGCATTCACGTAGGATTCTGGTACTGACTGAATTGAAATTGACATTGAAACTGCTAATTCAGTTGTGGCAACTTGAGAGAGCCATATTGGAAATGTGAGATCTCCATCTCAAGGGAGGTGTTCTGAGAGGGTGGCAATGTCTCATGGTAGATGTTCTGCTTAGGTCAGTGATTCCAGATACTCTGAGCTATTAAGTCAGTCAAGTTGAACAGCCTTTTTTTAATTCTCCCTGCCCTTACGGCTGTGAAATCTCCTTCATTTGTTTTTATGAGCTGTAGTGTTTGCACTGTTTGGACAGTGTTCTGCACAGCGAACTCTGCTAGCAGCATGTTACAATGCACCACTGCTCTACCTCAAACACTGACCTTGTAAGCAGATTTAGTCCTGTACCTATGAACACCTGCTGTTCAGTCTTCTAAGTAGTCCACAAAAGTAAACAAGCAAATAGTTAATTGCAAAACTGCACATCTCCAGTCACAGTTCTGGTAGTCAGCCTGGTCACAATACTGTTTAATCCAAATAAATCTCCTAATGAGGCGTCTTTGCAGATATACTTTCTTTACATATTTACACAGATAGGTCTTTGATAAACTTGAAGTCAAAAGGGTAGATTACAGCTGTGCAGTATTACTCTACTGTATATACTTATCAGACACAAACTGCAGTGCTGTTTTGAAATACCATTGGTAAGCTCAGCTACAGGAGGAAAGGAGAACAGTGTGGTCTCTTTCAATCTGTAATCCCACTTGCAAATAAGTGTTAAATCTCACCAAGTCTTCAGCTCCATCTGTTGTGATCTCCTCTTCCCCATCAGTCTCACAGCACAGAATTCCTAATCATGTATTGCTTTTCTTAGACCAAGGGGCCAGGAACAGAGTCCAGATTACTGATAGGCAGCAGCTGAAAAAGTGATGAAAGTTTTCAGTCCTTTTAACTTTGCTCATAACTTTTCAGTTTGTTCTGAAAATTGCTTCTTGTGGTGGTGGCATGGCTTGCAAAGGGCACATCAAACATAGCTTTGTTTAGCTGAGACAATCAGGTTTAAGAAGTGCTTAGGTAACATTTTTTTCCAAGTGTATAGTGAAGCAAATGATGGACTGACCTTGCTATTTTTCTTTCCAATAGACAACTAGGGACTTTGTTTTGATTTTCAGCTCTGTGCCAGAACAGGGACTGTTGCAGGCAGTGAGCCAGCTTTTGGCTCCAACCTTCTCAGGCTGTAAGGCAGAGGTAAATGAAACCCAGAAGTGTGTGTGTGTGTGTGTGTGTGTGTTTGGTGGGTTTTTTTGAGGGAAAAAATGGCACTCTTGCCTCTGAAAACTTCAGTACACAGACATGAAGAGGTGAGGGATTCATTGTTTGCACTACTTGAGTACAGCCCAAACTGATGGATGAACAGGAGCAAACCAGATGAAAAATATCAATGCAGCTTAAAAGGCTTTTTCCTTGCTTTCTGTGAATGCTCATTTTCTCCTAAGCGAGCGAAATCTTCCCATCCATTTCAGTGATTCCCAGAAATGATAAAATGGGGAAAAAATTCACTGGTTCAGCTTCTTGAAAATGTCAAGAAGCTGCAGCAGGCCTCTATCTCTTTTTGTGAGCTCTGGTGGAAGTGGAGTTGGTGGCTTGACCTGGGAGTTCCTGCTGCTTCATGCCCTGTAGATGTGATGGGAGCAATGCATTTAGCCTGCTTTCATCTCTCCTGTTGCTCTGGGAGCTTAGCTGAGCAGCCCTCAGCCAGCAGCAGCATCTGGCCTCCCGAGCTATCTGAAAAGTGATCTGAGTGTGGGGGCTGGGTGCCTCAGGCTTTGTCATGTGGTTGGGTTGCTAATGGCTTTCTCTGGTCTGTGGCTGTGCCTGCAGGGAATTAATGCAGCTTTCCACCTGGGAATAATTGATTTGTGAGGAAGTGTGTCGTGTCACTCTTAAATGGCATCTTTAAGAGACCAAAGAGGATGCTTTTGTAAATTTGTTCATTTTTTATAGTTCTTTAATATCCTGCCTGTGTTGTGCTTTGCAAGACCATGTTGGTTGCAAGAGTGAAAACCATGTCTGCTGCACTAATTATCATAGACTCATGGTATTTAATTTCCTGTTGAAGGGACCTTTATTTAAAGCTAATTACAGGACAGACTTGACTGCATGTAGGTCCAGTTCCTGAACTAGCTTTGCTGGTTTCAAAGCTAGAGTCTCAAGCTGGCCAGTGATTTCCCCCCCAGGCTCACATGTGGCAAGCCTAAAAGGCAAAATGGAAAAACTGAAGCTGGGAGGAGAGGAAGAGATGATTAAAAGCAAATGATCAGCCTGCCTGGTTCTGAGACATCTCTTAGCAAATCCTTTCCCTCCAAGGGTTTATGTGGTAGCTCTAGACAAGAGATGGAAGAGCTGGAAAAAAAGATGTGAGGAAACTGCAATCACAGACTGGAGCATGAGGCACAAGGAAACTCCTGCCTTACAGAGGATCAGCCTAAAGATGTTGGAGATATCTTTTTCCTAGGTGTCAGGTTGACAGTTCAGGATTGAATACGCACCAATGCCTACACCAAGAACCTTAATTTGCATTTCAAGCTCATCAGGATAATTGGATATAAATGAATATTTCCTTTCTAATTTGTATTAAATGTTTTCTGAGCTTTTAGATATTAGCCATCGTGGTGTCACCTTGATTTTTTTTCTAGTGTGGAGAATAGTGCCCTTCCTATGGCTTGAAAGAAAATCTCTGAAGAATAATGGAGTTTGTTTTGTGCTTAATGCTGAGGCTGAGCTGCATAGGTGCAGGAAGCATGAAAACTTTGAGACCCTGTTACAGAGCATCTGGTCAGTGCTATTCTTGTTATTGGTGCTCATATGTAGCACAGCAGGTAGAGACAAATTGAGCCCTTCAGTGACTGAAGCAATTAAAGTAGTGGGCTAGAGTGCCAGCTAATTATTAGTTAAAGCTAACTTTCTTTACTTTGAAGGTGTGCTATTTTACATTTAGTGAAGTCTAAGCCTAGGGATTTGCATGTTGTAGTTCAGAAATAAAATTAGTAGTGACAAAACTCGGACATGAGTAGCTTGGGCAAATTGAGGAACATCTTTGATCTCCTGGCTCAAGTGTGAGGGCCTGGGTGCTTGAACTTATGAAGAGTAAAATACGTGGCTCTGTTTTTAATGACTATTTTGCTGTAACTGCTGTATCTTTTAATAAAACAATTGCTCAGCTTTTTTTACTGCTATGGGTAGCTAGTATTGCAGGTCTGCCCAGGGGAATTTGTCTATGTACCTCTAGATAATGGTATTTTCCTCAACCTGCATCAAGAACTGTAAACATGTTACACCACAAAAAGGAATATAGGAAGTAAATTCGAAGTCTTTGTGATATTCCCATTTTCTTGTTTGGAAAATAGATTGCTCATATCAGCATGGCACTTTCAGAGAATGTTATTGACTCTCAAAAGAGATGAGGAATGATAATCAGCAGGAAAGACACAGTGAGACTGTAAGACTCAGAGATGAGTTTAGAATAAACTCAATCAGTTGTAGATGTTACTAGAAAAGGTCCAGATTTGCTTGCCTTTCTCTTTGCAGCTTTGTTCTTAACTTACTATACTTTGTAAGTATTTCTGTATAGCACCTAAGTGGTATCTCAGGAACTGTTATCAGATGCTGAGTTGTTCTATGCACTTTAGTGAAGGTCTGCTGAGATTTAACAGCTAGGAGAGGTCCCTCACTGTAAGAAGTTGTGGGGAAATAGGAAGTAACTTGCATCAGTATGATGAAATTATTCATCAAATTAGATAAGCTTAACAGTTTACAATTCTTAAACTCCTCTTCCATTAGTTTAAAAATCAATGTTAATTAACGCAGATAATATACTTCAATAGCCCAGAGATTAGTTTAAATTCCTAGGGATGGATTTCCTACGCAGCCTCTCAGAGCTTTCCATTTTGTAAAGGCTGGAGAAAGATGAATTAATTGAAGAGACTGAGATTGCTCCTATTCCTTTCTATGTGAGTTGCACAAAGTGTGTGGTACTTCATGATTTCACAGTGAAGACACCAGAGAGGTATTTTCAATCCTGGGTAAGAGGGTTTAAATAATAAACATCATCTAGGTCGTTTCCAACCTTGTGATTCTATGATCCTATGATTCTATTACTGTAAAAGGGCCTCCATTTTCAGGAATGTGATCCTGAACTCAAGTAGGAATGAGTGGATATGTTGCTTCATTGGGTTAACCCTTCAGATATCTTTCCCTTCTCTTGAGCTATGTTTGAACCCAGATGAGCAAAAAAAGGAGCCACGTACTCATTGTTTGTCTCATTCTCCATTCCTGCTTGTCTTATGCTCTAATTTATCTTCCAGTTTCTTTCCAGGTCCACAGATTGGGAGATAAATGTCAGTCACGGGATCAGCAGTATTTCAGGTAGTGGTGCTCATCCTGCTTAAATACCTCTTCCAGTTTATGCAACAAACTCTGCTCATGGATTCAGGCAAGCTGAGCACATTTCAGGTGGCTCATTCCAGCCCTTAAATTGATGACTGGAGGGAATCTTACCTTATGGCTCAATGTCAGGATGGAGATCAATGACAAATGGTGTCTCTCAGGGGGTCAGAACTGGGACTAGTGTCCTTTCACATCTTCGTCAATGACATCAGTAGTGAGATTGAGTGCACTTCAGAAAATCTGTGGATGATACCAAGCTGCCATACCATACCAAGGGGTATGGACTGCACGCCTAAGGGGCAGGATGCCCTCCAGAGTTTCTAGAACAATTAATGATAATCTATTACTGATATTATAGGATATTGTGTCTCTGAAGAGAATGATGAAGTATTTACAATTGGCTTGAGCTTGATGTGGAAGTCTGGTTGTAGAGGGAGTTGCTGATGCTGGTGGTAGGGTGTTGATTTCCTAATTTGTTTTTCCAATAAGGAAGTAGTATAGAACATAGATAAACAAAAGGAAAGGAGATATGAAATGGCACAAGAAGTGGGAAAACCCTGGACAAGCTGTAAACTTTGTTTTCTGGGTGAGCCTGTATCTACTTTTTGGCTCCAGTTCAGAAGAAGGGGTCTGGAAGCAGGGGACTTTATAATATGATATAAATATAAAGTGCAAAAGCTTGAAACTCTCATTTGCAGTGGTTAAAATGGTTTGGGAGGCTTTGCCCTCAATTCAGCAAAGCACTTAATTCTATATGCTCCCTTTTCATATTAATCTCAGTGGGACTATTCAGATGAATTAAACTAAGCCTGTGTTTACTGGCCTTTGCAGAGCAAGGGCTTTAGAAAGCATGAAATTATAACCTTGAAGGTGCTGTTGAAGTACTGTTGGGACAGAAATTGAAGTATGAGCAACTTGGAAGGCCTGGAAAGATGGTTAGACTGGCTGCAGGTGTTATCCTTGATTAGCCTTAGACTTGTAACAAGTAGTTTATATTTGAGCCCTTAGTCTCCTTCAGAAGAAATACGATGTGGACTTCTCCAAGGTGGTAAAGATATTAAAATGAAAATAGGTGCTATAGCACTGAACCTTTTCAGAAACATGAGGTGACACTGTAGGTGAGGAGGAGTTTTGAGCTGGAGTTCGTGTGGGTTCCTACATCCCTGGAGATCTTGCCAGCTGTGTTACAGAGAGCTAACATGTGTTGGACAACAGAATGCACCCTTAGGATGTAACTGAATAGTGAGGATTCATTGCTTTTGTCTGCAGACAGTGCAATTGCGAAGCACAGGAACTGAATGCACTTCTCTTGTTTTGGACAGTCTGTGCTGAAGTTATTGGTTACTCAAGAGACCTACCAACTCAAAGTTAGGGAGCTTTTTTCTTAATGTTTTATAGTGATGACATCAGAGCAACAAATAGAGGATGTTTTACCAGATCCTGAAATTGGTGTTTTCAACTATAGAGACAACATGCTTTTCTGAAGCTGTTATTTACAGCTTGGTAGTATCTTGTTGAGCTTTCCAACCTACCAAATAGGAACTTCCAACTGCTGCTGTATTCCAGCTCACCTTCTATGAGCTGTTCCTGTCACTTAATGTTACCCCTTCTGTTTATTGACTTGTAATTTTGTGACTGAGGAAATAAGAAATTCCTGGTCTGAAGGGGGAGGACACAAGGGGGCTGACAATAACTGAGCTCCATTCAGCCTTCTGAGTTGACATATTTTAGCCTAGAGCTCTTGTATTTCTTTGGCTAGTATAGACAAAAAGCAAAACAAAGCAACCCGCTCAGTGAGTAGTAGAAGATGAAATTCAGCCGGTGGAATATATAAGGGGTTGATTCTGTTAAACAGAAGCAATTGTTAGTACCCTTCCCAAATCAATGGTCTGATAGCAACATTGCTAACAGTGCTGTATTCTGGGAGATCTGAGCAATTGTCAGTGTCACGTTGTGCTGACAGTCAACATCACTTACGGAGAAACAGGATTTGTTTGAGGTTTTGACTTGTGTTGTATTTTTAAACAAGACTTTAGACATTGAACTAAGAAAAGATGATTTCATGAATTTACCAAAGTTTCACAGTGCCTTTTCTGCCAGTGTGGAGTGCTGACTTTGTTTGGAATTATGATTTTAGCATTCAGTCTTACATTGAGCCTAATTAAAGGGCTGTGGGGCACTGGCACAGGCTGCCCAGAGAAACTGTGGGTGCCCCATCTCTGGAGGTTCTCAAGGCCAGCCAGATTGGATGGAGCCATAGGTACCCTGATCTTGTGGGAGCAACCAGCCCCTTGGAGGTTGGAGCCAGGTGGGCTTTAAGTTCTCTTCCAACCCAAAACATTCTGTGATTCTATCAAACAACATAGCTGCATGTGGAAGTGCATAGTGTAGTCTTCACAAAGAGCAGGGACAGCAAAGAATTCTTCTGTTGATAGGAAACAGGATGAGATTAAGCAAGAGGAGAAACTTGTTCATGTGATGGAGAGAAGGAGAGAAGTGTGGAATAATTTCTTGAGAACAGTAGTAGAAGCCTTAGTGTTTTGAGTCATTAAAATCTGAGCTAGAGAAAACTCTAAAGCAAACTGTAAATATCAGTTCTGTAGAGCAGAGGAGTGGAAACTACCATTTTTGTTTCATTTATCCAGAAGGAGCCACTCCAGGAAGGACTGACTAAGTTTTCTGGAATGGAAAGACAAATGAGTTGCATCTTAGTTGGGAAGAACAGAGGCTTCTGTGGTGCTTGTGTGTGTTTTTTTCCCTTGTGTGTTAGCAGCTGAAGATAAGCTTTGTTCAAGTACTTTACTCCAATAATGAAAGCACCAGAATATATTTTAATGCAGTATATGAATTTTTTCCCCTCTTGCAGAGGAAATAGGCTATGCAATCCTGAGATATTTCTAGAGCTTTATTTTCTAGAAATCTTCCTCTGAGAGTCTTGGAAATTCAGGTTTATGTCAAATGGTTAAAAAGCAAGCTGCATTGGCCCTTCAGAAAGTTTAGTTACCTCCTTTTGGCATTAGCTCTGTGAACAGAGTTTACTACCTTCTTAAATCCACGGTACCAACTGTATATGAACAAGGAAAATAACAGTGAACCTCCAAGCTTCAACTTTTGGGGAAATATTTAAGAAAAATGTTGCAAATGATAAGGAATCAGGTAAAATGTCTCATTTGTGCTTTCGAGATGTAGTATAGTAAGTGCTAATGAAAGTATTCAATTAAATCCCTTCAGGACCTCCTTTTGAAGTGTCCAGGCAAGGACAGGTCTTGTCAAGATGCTATTTTACCTGACTGTCATACTTAGAATTTCTAAACTAATGTGTTTGAGCTTGATGATCTTTAAGATCCCTTCCAACCTAGACGTTCTATGTCACTAACGTGTGGAGATATTTGTGGTATTAGTGCAATAGATGTTAAAAAGCATAGTCAATTTGAGACTGGATGAGATTCCTGTAAGTTTCAAGGCCTCCCTGGGGATAAACTACTTTCTAAGCACTTTGTGTTTTAATAGTCTGCTCTTCCTTCCTTGCTGCTACTGGAAGCAAGGCATTAAAAAAAAAATGTGGCTTGATCCAATGCAAGGTATCTTTCCAAAGGTTCTGAGACTTATGGCTCAGAATAAGTCAAACCCTTTCATGAACAGTGAAGTTAATTGTCACCAGATCAAACTAGCAGTCTATAAAAAGTGTTCTGGGTACCCTGGGGCTCCTCTGACCTTAGGCCTGTGAATTTGAATTACTTTTTTTTCACTTGACAGTTGGGAAATTGAGATGGAAGAGAGAATCTTTTCTGGAGGGAATTAAGGTTTGTTGTAAGCAGAAGGCAGGGCATGAAATACAGCTGTGACACATGTAAATAAACAGCTTGTCTCCTGGGTTGGCAGCATCTCCCTGGATTGCTCACGGGGTGTGGGTGGGAGTGAGAAGTCTGCCAGGGGTCACCACTGTTTTGCCTCATTTCCAAGCACAACAGAAGAATTCGATGTTTGTGAAAATGTGACTCACTGGAAAAGTTTTTGTCTGCCATGTGCCTGAAGGACTGTAGCAGGAAAAAAATCTGCTTTCCGCAGACTGTTACCAACCTGGAGCATGCTCATGGTGATATATGTTAAACTGACTTCTGAAGCACTATCTATAAGACAAAGAATTAGAACTTAAAAATGCATCAAAAAACTTTTTCTGATATGGAGAAAGAGTACTGCTTGTCTAAAACTCTTCAAAGTCTGGATGCTTAAGGATCTTTATTTTCTTTTCAAGAAATGCAATGTGCTGGTGTAACATGTTTGAATTAAGAAAATGGGACACACCACTGATGCTGTTGTTACCTGAACTGACTGCATTGTACTATTAACTTTCTTGTTTATAGGATTCGCTTTGTCACCTCTTGTTTGCCTTTGGGAATAAGCAGTATTGAAGGGACATATGGTATACCAGAAAACCGTGGGATGTCTGAGCTGTAAACCTTTTAGAATAAAGGCTCTTAAAAATGAAGGTTTTAATTATGTTACTGCACAGCAAATGGGTAGTGTAGCATGCAGTGTAATACTGTTTGGTTTTGCTTTCACTGAAGTTGTATAAAATATTGCTTTCATGATTAGTTTTACTGTTTTTCAATCTTGGGAGCAAGTCCTGTGATTATTTAAGTATATCTCAGTCCATATTGCAGAAGCATGAATGTGTTGACAGGTCTGGACTTGAGGATTTGTATCCAGCGCAGTAATTTGCCCATTGCAGACTCGTCACCTGACTCCAAACTGTGCCCAACAGTTTATGTATACATCCTGTTTGGATCACATTTGGAGGAAGCATTGGCAGCTGGCCTACAGGTTATATATAGCTCTGCACAGCGGGATACATAATTCCAGATCTGTGAACTGTAACACATGATCAAAACTACCACAGGGAGAATGCAGACATAAGTCTCTGTAGAAGGAACAACAAAACAACAAAAGGGTATTGCTCTCAATATAAATCTATTGAGTCCATAGCTTAGGTTAAGCTTTTCCCTAGTCCAACTGATTTAGATATTATCTGAAGTGTATTCCCTCCTAGATGACTCCACGTTTCTGGGAAGAAACGCAGATAATTGCTACAGTCAGAGGGAGCTTATGCTGCTATCACTGACTTTTTAAAAGAGCATACCTTTAGAGGATGATTTTTGAGTGAGTAACAGTGGAGAGAGATTGCTATGTTCTAACAACTCATTCTGAGAAAGTAGTGGGAGAGTCCTTCTCTGAAAGCAATGAAATGTGTTTCTTGATTTCACTCATGTAGCCTTTAAGTGTTTTCTATCGGAATCACTTGAGATATCTAGGTTAATTCTGACAACACCAAAAATGCAGTTTGAGCTTTCTTTAAGCCAGGAATCATAGAACCACCTCTGAGCTATAGTCCAACTATCAACCTGACTTACCAAGTTGGATGGGTGAACCATGTCCCTTAGTGCCATATACACACATCGCTTGGAGTCCCCACCTGTGGAGGCACTTATTGCTTCCCCAGGCAACTTGTTCCAATGCTTGACCAAATAGTACTGCAATTGTACTACAGCTACTTTAATAAAGAAAAATACTTTAACTGGCACAGTTTTGGATAAATCTGCCTACTGTTGACTTGAATAGGAGACAGCTCTGAGTGGTTATCAATTTCATGCCAATAAGCAGTGCATTTCCCTGTGCTATGTCTTTCCTGTTTATCTTGTTCTGTTGCAGTGGGATGCAAATCCAAATTCAAAGTGGTTTTGTATGACATAAGATACGGAAGACAAACTCAGCAACTATTATTTATCTGTTACTATATTGAACAGAAAGCATAGAAAACAAGAAGGCAGAATTTGCAAGTGGCACATAATAACATGTTAACAAAAACTAGAAAAAGTTTGCATTCCATTGGCAGGACCTCAAACAGCTGTGTAGATTTGAATACTGGAACAACATTATAACATAAGCCAGGGTGTGGGCAAGGCTGAGATAAAGGAAAGAGAGGGAATCCTAATTTCTGTTGCTGGCCTGGCTTGTTGATTTGATTTTCAACTTTTCCTACTAATCATGACAGTAAGCAGCACCTCAGTGGCTTTGGATTCATAATTCCTCTAAAACATCTGCACCTCTTTGAAATTTTTTTGCACTGGATGAAATTGTTATTGAACTTCCCAGGACTAGTGGTCTTGCAATGTAGGTATGACCCTCAGAAGAGAAATTGTAGTGCTTTTTGTTCCATAAGTGGAGGTAGGAAACGAATTAGATGAGAAAGTTGCATTGAAGGGATTCAATCTGGTTGTCTTTACTAAACAATGCACTTCCAGTTAAACCTTAATATCCTGGGGTGCCATTCATCTGGTTTTATTAGCTGGCAGCCTCTCAAAGAAAGGCAGCTTTGACTGAAAGAAGCTTCCTGATGTCCTAAGATGTCAGGTGCTTGCTGATTTATCTTACTGTTTTGATGCATTCCCCTGCAGGCAGATTGGTTAAAGAGCAGTCCCAGCTTGCTTGGGAATTTGCATTGCCAAGCTGTGTTGTTTTGCTGCTGTCTGATGTACTTCCCTTGAGAAGCTTCACATTGCTGTGGTATAGCTCTGTTGGGAGGAAGTTATATTTATTCCTGCTATGTTGACTTCAGCTGTTGTATCAATTATTGGAGGATTTGGTTCTCAGCTGTGAACTTTTAAAATCAAAATTGTCAAGATTTACAGTGGTGCAGTACAGGTTTCCACTTTGCATTCAGAATGAACTTTCCAGCTCCCTTTTGGCAGATAGCTGCATCAGCTGCTGGAGTTATTCTCTGTTGCGACCTTGGATGTTTGCTTTTGCTGTAGCCATTTGAATGCATAGGCAAGGGGAATTAATACAGTTCAGATTAAAATGTAAACACAGTACTCAAACCTTACCTTAACAAATATATTATGGCTCCTAATATGTGATGTCCTTCATTCATTCATGCAAGGAACATCTCTTCCTTAATTCCTCAGGCACTTTTTTCCCTCTTTCTTTCCTCAAGATGTCCTGACTTATTTTTGTAGTTAAATAAGAATTTGGGTGATAATATTTAAACATGTGTTGTGTGAATGTAACTGCTAATAAAGCCAAGGCAAGCTACCTTGAATTGTTTATTTGCTTATTCTGTGGCAATGAGCTCTGTTTATTTCTCCCTCTCACTGTGTAGGCTGTGGAAAGAATCTCCTTCCTGAACAGTTATTGCTAGGAAAGACTATAGCACACCTACCCATTCTCCACATGAGCAAAAGAACAGCTGTTGTGCTGCTAGAGGCAGCCCACCAGGCAATTCGTGAACCATGAAAATTGCCTTTCAAGATGACATTTCTGTTCTTGGGAACACGAGCAAACTGTGCTCTGAAGTTTTGCTTTGTTTGTCTAACCCACTACTTGACAACACATCAACATAGCCTTCTTCTGGCTTAGTCACCATGTGCTTTGTAGTGACACCTTCCCACAGCCCTTCTATGAGTAATTTGGTGTGTTTGCATTTGTCCAGCACAGACTTCTCTCCTGTGTAAATCTGTATTGGTTGTAAGGAAGCATAAGAAAGAGCTACTCAGTAGCAGTTAGGAAAAACATAATATCTGATTACATCTCCTGGCAGGAAGGGGAAGTCCACAGACCCAAGATGGCTGTGGGTTATTAGCAAATACACAGTCCCTGTACATTAACACCTAGAAAGCAGTAACAACAGCGTGCTTAAGTGATGCTACTTCCCTGTCTTGGAAATATTCCTTCTACATGCTACCTCAGCTATGGGTGAATTCCTCTCCTGTGAAATTTTTGGTTTGAACCTCAGTCCAAGAGCTTTAGTTCCAAGGAGAGATGTAGGAAAGCACTGATACTGTTACTACTTCAGGAAATAACCTCTTGGAAGATTGATAATGAGAAGTTAAAAGAATGGATCAACATCAAGAAACACATAGTTTTGTGATGAAAGTCCAAGTACATCTGTTGCTCAAAAATCCAGGCATCCACTGTTCTGCTGTAGTCCTATTTTTCTTAATATAGCCCCAGTAATTCCTGACAAATGAATTGCTTTTTTCTTCCTTGACCAATAGTCTTGTCTGCAAATTCCTCCTAAAAATCTGAATAGCTCTTTAGCTGCAAGGCTCCCTCTCTGAAATGGCAGTTTTTAACAGAACAGACCACTTGAGAAGATGGCCAGAGGTCAAAGCATTGTGCTGACTTGTTTTCAGAAGTGCAGTGCATCTGGCAGCTGCCATTGACATCAAAGGAAACTTTCTGTTGCTCAGATCTCTTTAATGGGCTGTGTAAATATCAGTCTTCTCAGGACAGCAACTTCTTAATACGTTGTTTCCAATGTCTGAAGTCTCTGCTCCTGGAGACAGTTGTGGATGCTAAGATGCTGTATTTGCTCTCGTTTTCTATGGAATTGCCATTAATTTTAACCAACTCTTTATGCCTTGAATTTTGCTTGAAAGTCTCAAGACATCTAAACTAAGTTATTAGGGAGAAGAGCTGAAACCTGTTTATTTTGTGCAGGGTCAATGAATTGGTATCATATGCAGTCCTCAGTTTTCTGAGAATCCACATATGAATGACTGACATGGTGTTAAAGAAAAAAAAATACTATGGAAGCTAAAATTTTTTTTGTATGTTTATTGTTTTGCTTTACTGTGTTTGTAGTTTGGCTGGTATATGTTATTTGATGTCACTAAATGTAAAAATCAGTGACAGCTTGTTAGGCCATTGCTGAACGCTTGATTTTGGGAAGTTTGGTTCCAGTACTGAACAACTAACACAGTATTTCCTTTATGTTTGATTTTTACCCTATGTCCTGTAATACCAAATTTCAGTAGTATTCTGTTCTCAGATTGAATGAAAGATAAATCATAGAATCATAGAATGGCCTGGGTTGAGAAGGACCACAGTGATCATCTAGTTGCAACCCCCCTGCTATGTGCAGGGTTGCCAACCCTCAGACCAGGCTGCCAGAGACACATCCAGCCTGGTCTCAAATGCATCCAGAGATGGGGCATCCACAACAATGCATGGAGTTTTTCAGCTCAATGTTTTCTGCAAACTGAAAATTCTGAAATACAGATTAACTGGTTGTGATCCAGGCATGTGTATGTATGCTTACGCATGTGCTCTTATTGCAAATAATGGTACAACTTTGTTCTGCCTTCCCTTGTTTTAGCCTCGTTCTATGTTGGTTATGAAGGAATTGACCAAAAATCTCATCATTTCTTTCTCTGATCCCTGCTGCATTCTTGAATCCTAAGCTCATGATGCTAGCAGTCCCGCACAACTTATGGTATGTTCTGGAGTAACCATGCCTTACCACATGTTACTTTAGTTTACTGGGAGGTATGGAGGAAACATAAATATATGCACTTTGTGACCCAGTCAGTGTTAAAGTCACACTGCAGAATTGTGTTGTGGAATCAAAACAGCAAAATTGCCAGAGTGCCATCAGGCCACATAACTACACTTGGAGCTTATGGACGCTCTAAGTTAAAGATTTCTTCATCTTTTCCATATGAACTCCTTTTACTGGTTCACTAAAAAGTTTCCCGCTGGGTCTCTGCTTTGTCTGTTTCGTAATATCTTTGTGTAAATTTTTTAAGAACATGCTGAATGACTGGGCAAGAATTCAAGAGGAGGGTATGAATGATGGAAAGTTTGCTCAGTTTCTATTTCCTTCATTAAGTGCCAGCCTTAATCCCTGGTTATAGCCTTTCTTTCCTCTAGAGATGTACGTGCTCGTGCTTTCTGCCAAGATTTAGAGCTCTGTGTCTGATCAATCTTACACGCATTTATACTTGAACTTCCACTCTTCCCAAGATTTTAGGGAATTAAGTTTCTGACTTTGTTATTGTCATCCAAACAATGCTAAAGGTTTTCCTTACTTTTGGTTATCTTTTGAGGGATCATTTATTCTCTTTGTTCTGTTAAATCTTGGCGCCTTTTGGAGAAATAGCCAAACGTGAAAACTTTAAACCAACATGAAAGTATTTAATCCTTTAAGTTGAAACAAAATTGACAAAGCATTATATGTCAAGGATGTATTTTTGAAGCCTACCTCAACCACTGTTTTCAAGCACGTGGTGATTTTTACCAGTTGAGAACCTTCTGCTGACCTGTTACTACTTTTCATTATGAATTGTCACAATTGAAATGTCTTTTCCAAATTTTATACTTCATATTTTTTCAGATGTGTCTTCTTCCATGAGAATGTTGTGTAATAAGATTCTCAGAAACTTACTTGGAACTGGTTTCAGTTGAACCATGCTTACATGTGCTGTAGACATGTAGGTTACAATGGACCAAGCTGAGACACTTATTGCAGGGTCAAGATGTCTTTAACTAGTCTGTCTGATAAACTTTATAGTTGGACTTGTCTTAGTGTGTAGACACAACCTTCAGTAGGCTTTTGTAATGCCTCTTAAAATGAAAATAATTTAAGTTGTGCTAAAAGCGTAAGGGTGTGACTGGAAGTGGTGTAAGACAGAATACCATTTCTAGGTACAATAACCACAAGTGAGTACTAAAAATATCATAGAAATGTGGAACCATTAAGGTTGGAAAAGATCTCTAAGATCACTAGCTCCAACTACTAACCCATCCCCACCGTGCCCACTGACCATGTTCCTCAGTGCCACATCTCCAGGGATGGTGACTCCACCACATCTCAGCAGCCTTTATCCTTGTTTTAGACTCAAGAGCAAGTCTTGTTTGAGTACAAGAGATCCAGCAGACAATGTATTTTGTTTCTTTTCATCTCAGAGCTGGTGCAGATGTTTCCTTGATCACTGTACCACATCCCCACTACACCCTGGTGACTTCTGGGCAACACTGTTCAGCAGGGCTCAGCTTCCTGGTGGGTCCAGGCAGGAAGGTGGCCCCTAGGCAGTGAAAGGGCTTACATTCTAAACCCAGCCCCAGCTCTCTCCCCTCCTTTTCTTCTGGGTTTTACTCTTGACTTTATAGGCTAGACTGCTTCTCAATGCTTAATAATCTGCTAACCCACTCTGACAGTTAATTTATGTTGTAACTGATATGCTGCCACTTAAATGAGAGCGTGGGTGGGGTGGGTCATATGGAAAGAGGCTGTTGTTCCCCTCTGTCACAGCTGGCTGCTGCTGGAGCTCTTTTCTTCTTCCTAAGGTTCATAAATAAAAACTGGATGATAATTCCCAGATTTCTTGGCTGTGTGGGACACAGGTCACTGGGTGTCACATAGCGAAGAGTGGAGGTTAAATGGGTCAGAACCTCCCCTGGAACAAGGTAAAAGGAGAGAGGAGTTGTTCTGTTTTCTCAAGCATGCTTCCTGGATATGTTTTCCTCTTCACGAGGCGCTCAGGAAAGAGATCAAGGCCTGTGTACATCTGCAGCCAAAAAGAGGGACTGCAACAGGGTCTGACAGAGTGTTATCTCTGATGAGACTGAGGTTGTAATCAGTGTGGGATGACATGCAGATTTCAAATTTCTAGAGGGCAAATCCCATTGATTATAGTCCATAGGTGACAGGTATGAGCTTTGTCTTATAGTGTAATTTTGATTATATAAGTGCATAATCTGTTATTTCTGTTGCCTTTGGTGGGATTGCTCTCACAGGTGTGAGAACGCATAGAAAAATCACAGCATGCCTACTTTAATCTATGTACATTTTAGTCTGGAAAAAGCAACAGCT
This sequence comes from Chrysolophus pictus, assembly GCA_037305975.1. NCBI lineage: Eukaryota > Metazoa > Chordata > Aves > Galliformes > Phasianidae > Chrysolophus > Chrysolophus pictus. The sequence goes on along the minus strand of CM074579.1, from coordinate 45,808,395 downwards.
GCATGGAACATGCTAATTGCCATGAATCTCGTCATGAAATCAAGTTATTGATCATAACATTTTACTGCAGTCTGTGGTAGATGCTACAGAAGAAATGGTTTTTAATGATGCCTCATAGCAGTTTGGCTGGGACACATTGGATTGTTTATATTCCATTCTGGGAACAGGCCCCACAAGAGATAAAGTAAGCTTGAGGGGGATATGGAACTTCAGCAGTTGACCAGACACAAAGACAAATGCTGACCTTTGTCTGCTGAAAAAAACTGTTTGATTTTCCAGATGACAGTCACCTCGGTTAGATTACTGGACTCGGAGAAGGTGAGAGCTCCATTTTCTAATAAATGAATATAGTTTGAAATTCCAGAAAGAATAAGTAACCCCTATTTCTAGAACAACCAGCATTAGACCTAGACTTGTCCTAATGAAAATATTGCTGGCATGAAAGACAGAAAGTTCATATGCTCATGAGTAATCAAAAATAGTTAAACTTGGAGCTAAATCCTGAAAACATTGAAGTCTTGTACTAAATTTAGCAGAAGGGTACTCGGCGGGTATTGGTATCTGGCTTTTACTGGGCAGCAGAAGAAAGGCCTGACTGACATGATGGGAATGGATTGAAAGTTGGATTTAGTGACCTTAGAAATCTTTTCAAACATTAATGATTCATGTGTCTGGGACCTGAAACTCCTTTTTTTATTGGACAGATGGACATATTGGACATAACTGTGAAGTTTAAGAGCAAATGACATTCAAAGATGACTGTGTGTGTTGTCATGAGATACATCAGGAGACCCAAAGTTGTCAGTGAAAACAAAGAGCTTCTGCTCTTTCTGCTTTTCCTTTGAAGAAGGAGCTAAATAAAGCTAGTTCTTTTGAATTGCTCAGAAAAAAAGAAGCCAGGGGTTGGTCCAGCTCAGAGAAATGAAAGCAGAAACCTGTCTGTAACATAGTAAACGTTAGCTCACTGCCTGCCCAAATACAATGGTGCCTGCACCATGGGATAGGCTTGAAATGAAGTCGGTGCTCCACAATGACGAAAAACCTCAGTTTGGTTTAATGAGGGTAGGAAAAAAAGAGCTGAAGCAGTGACAGCAGGAGGAGGAAGTGCAGAGACCAGAGGGTTTTTTGTTGGGATATAAAATGCGCTTAACAACTGCAGAATTCAGTTGGCTTTTTTAAATGTTCCTGGTGAGCAGGGTGTAGTTTATTTTTAACAGTTCTGAACGCTACTGATCATTGACATAGTAATTTCTCTAAACTCTGCTGTTGGGAGATATTTTCACCAGAGCTACAGAAAAGCAAAAGGAGAAATTTTTCTTGTTATTAAAGCCAGCACAAGAAGCACACAAGCAGCTCTAGCATAAATAAGAAGTATACAGAAAGTTATAGCAGAGTGTTCATAGGGGAGTACTGTGCTGCTGAAAGGTGTTTTTTTTTTTTTTTTTAACAAACCAGAGTAAATCAAAATGGGGTTAAAGAGATTTCAAGCATCCCTAAGGTTTAAGTCAAAATGATTTTCTTACTAATGGCACCAAATTAGAATATAAAGGAAAAAAATATTACAATTACTGTTCTGCACTTAGTATTTATTCTGTTTCTTTTGATTTGGGCCTGAAAATCACAGGGGCTAATTTCACATCCAGGCTGGCTGTAGCTTTACTTGGTCTAATAACTTGCAAGTAAGCATCATCATTTGATGGATATTTTTACAAAGAAGTTGGTTTGGACAACCTGATGTTGTGAGAGGTGTTCTTGCCTGTGAAGGAGGGATGGAATGGAATGACCTTTAAGGTCCCTTCCAGCCCAAACCGTTCTATGATTCCATGATTCTAAGTAACTTGTTTTTAGCTGGACTGTAGTTAAAAATTCCAACTGTGCCAGATGTTGTTTAGTCATTGATTTTGTAGTTATTTTGCTCTGTTCAGCTGTCAGCAGGCAAGCTTGGCTCTGAAGGAAGGTCCCATTGACTCATGAATACTTGGACTGCTGCTAACTTCAAAGCCAAGCTCTGACCAGCCAAGTTATTCTTAACCATATAAAAGCACGTTCTTCTTGGTAGCCAGCTTTTGGCCAGTATGTTTTCTTCCTCAAAAGCAATTTCCCATATTCATTAAATCATCCTGCATATGGCTTTTCATTGTCCATTAGAGTCTATAGAATTAACTTGATTGTTTAAAAAGAAAGAACACAAACTGAAAACTAATGAGTCCACATGACTGTCCCTGTCGTATGAGTACATGAACGATGGGGAATAGCAAAGAGATGCTTGCAGCGTGGAAATACTGTCACTCATGGAACACAGTAAGTGTGAGTTTCAGGTAAACTTGTGGTTAAAATAATTAAAGCTAAAAGCTGTAGTAATAGCAATGAAGGACAAAGTTTTAGGGATTCGAAGTTTGTTTGGTTTTCTGGATTGTCTAGTGAGAGCAAACTGTGCTCAACAGATGGAAGGGGGAAAAAAGCAGAACATTTTTAGCTACACACGTGTTTGACGCGTTCAGATCAGGAACAATTAGTTTCGTGATAGCACTTTGTGATTTTTAATCTATACTGGAGTCGATTTGTGGCATTTTTCCAAAAGCAGCTCAAGGCTTATCTATATTCTTCAATTTCCAGTGAGATGATGAGATTGCTTCTGTTCTTCTATTTTGTCTTTTGTAGGCTGTTTGCAGGATTGTTATGCCTATTAGTTACAGTAATTTCTTCTTGTTGCTGCTTGCTAGAATGCCAAGAAAGCGTTGGACAAAAGAGAAAGGCGTTTCTATTTTAAAGAACAGCTTTGAATTTTCTGTTTTCCTGCTGAGTGTGACTCTCATTCTCTTGTTAACCAGCTGATAGAGAAAATAATATTTTTTCCTGAGTGTAAACAGATTACAACAAATAAATAAATACTCTTAATGGGTGCTTTATGTAGTCTAAATTTACCCAAGGGCTTCGAGCAATTTAAAACAAACATGCTGCGATGCATCATCCTGTAACAAGATGCTTAATGAAAATCACAGAAGGAATTTGTCTTTCTTCTCCCAAACCCATATCCATCCTTTTCCAATGTTCACCCCAGTTGCAGAGAACTTGACTGTGGAGATTCACCAAAACCAGCAAGGAAAATAAGTGTATAACGTGATTAATCTTCTGTTTCTTCAGTGGAGGGATGAACAAAGCAAGACAACTCTTTAAAGTGAACTAGATGGCTGGTGTACAGGTTTATTTTAGGGCCTTGTTTTGTATTTGAATTGTACTAATAGCTATGTAGCTGGCTTGTATCTATATACTCCAAAATGGCACGAGAGCTTTCTCCCTGCTGTTTCCTCTCAATGTGCTGCTGCAGAGGGCTGTAGGAAAGGAACTTGGCAGCACTCTGCCAACCCAAAGGGGCAATCCATCTATTTCAAGGGTTAGGCTTTGTAAGCTGTCATGATTACTGCCTCTGAGTATATATTCTGGCTAAGGGTTTAAATTTGGTTCTGAAAATCCTGAAACCCTTGAAAAAGCTCAGATTGAAACCGGCTTATGCTGTCAGTGCATCTCTCTAAAGGTTTGTTTTTGGCGTTACTCCAGATGTATTGACATTCACAATTAAAATGTAAAGAACTAAGAAATATCTGCTAGTCATGGTTGGGCTGTTCTTTAAACTTCTGGTCCTGTGATTGAGCTGTTGGCATGTCCCATGTGCAATGGCAGACAATGCCTTGGCATTGTTCCTCTGTGCTTTGCAGTGCTTAAATGGAGCTGTGTCGGGCAGCGGATCAGCTGGAGCTGGTGTGCATCAGGAACTGTGCCCTTCCAAGGGCACACAATGTGCTGGCAGCCTCTTCAGCAAGAAAGCAGTTTTCACCATCTGTGGTTTTGTTTACATAAGGATTCTAAATATAGTTCTCTTCTCCTGGTGGCATGTTCTTGCAGTGTTATGGTCTAAGAATCACAGAATCATTAAGGTTGGAAAAGACCACTAAGATCATCTAGTCCAACCGTCAATGGACTCTTCAGACCTGTTTTTCTTTGAATATATTGGGCACAGTGATAGTTCTTAACAACTCTCTGATGAGATGCTTGGTACTGAAGTCACCACGTGAGCTGTTGTGCGTGTAGCACTCCCAGCTGTGGTTGTTCCCTTCTTTGTAGTACATAGCTCTGTCTGCTGAGAGGGAACGTGGGATGTGAATGTTATGGATCAGATTTATCATGAAACCTTTGTTTGTGATTCTCTGGCATGAGTTCAGCAGCATTTCAACAGTAGGCCCCTGTGAGAAATTGCTTGATCTTTTTCTGTTTCTGTTAGGTTTCATTTAAACTCTTTTTATTTTCTTTTTCCAAAATAAGAAAGCAAGGGCAACAAGGACTACATTCCTCCATACCAAAAAAAGCTAAAGCCAGTATTTCCCATGTAGTCCTCTTTGCCAAAATTGTACTCCTGCTTTTGATCTGCATTTTCAGGAAGAATTATGCATGTTGCTCTTAAGCATGACCATTAAAGATGTTTCCTGATGTTGCTCACTAATTTACAAACATCATTTGAATATTGAATGTGAAAGAGGCAGCATACAAACAAAACTTTTGCTGGCAAAGAAGCTGTGCAGGTTCATGCTTATTCCAAATATACTGATGAAAACCAATGTCCATTTCTCCTACATAAATGTGAGCCAATGCTGGGACTTGTGTAAAGGGAGACGCAAGTAGCTGAAGAGAAAAAAACAGATGAGCAGGGAGGAGGAGAGAGTAAAATGTCAGGCAAGGAATAAATAAAAGACAGCATTTGGAAAAGGAAAGGCAAATTTGTTTGAAAAACTTGCTTCAATTTTGTTTAAGAAGATGAATTAAAATTTTCCCTAAGGAAAGTTTCCAAAATCCATCTTTGTGGGACTGGACTGTGGAGACTCCTTGTTTCCTTTCTTCATCAAAATTGCAAGAACTTCTCAAAACAGGTTCAGGGACTTATGTGAGTAACGTTACACCAATTACTGTTGATTTTATGCTGGAGCAGCTTGGCAGGAAATCACTTTACCTACAGTATGTAGCTACAATGGAGCAATCTATACCTTAGTGTCTAGACTGCCTCAGCTTGGTGAACAGGCACTTACAAGATGCACTCTGATCTATTTTAGAAGTTTGCCTTCAAAGGAAGTGATTCACATCTGAGAAGTGTATGTTTGTTTCCTTGGATTGCCAGGGGGACTCTCAAAGATCAGTTTGAAACATTTTATTGCCTGTGTCTATTTTTAGGTGAGAGGAATCTTGTTGCTTTTTTCCTACCAGCACAATATGAGAGGGATGAGAGGGAATGGCCTCAAGTTGTGCCAGGGGAGATTCAGGTTGAATAATAGGGGAAATTTCTTCTCAGAAAGAACGGTGATGCAGTGACACAGACTGCCCAGGGAGGTGGTGAAGTCACCATCCCTGGAGGTGTTCACAAACTGTGGAGATGTGGCACTGAGGGATGCGGTTAGTGGGCATGGTGGGATGAGTTGATGGTTGGATTTTGGTGATCTTAGATGACTTTTCCAAACTTGATTCTATGATTTTAACACAGTCTTAAGATGCAAAGTCAGAGTTTATCCAGGTTTGAGGTTTTTCTGATTTCAGAAGCTTTCTGTTACTGATTTTCTGTTTTGAAACCCTGGCTCACGAGGGATATTGATCAGCAAGAGAAAAAGATGGTCAGTAAGGAAGTATCTAACTAAAAGCCTCCTACAACATTTGTGGCTCAGCTCTCCAAGATAACAGTCTGACAGCTATAAATCTGATGATGGATGTATAAATTAAACATTCATTTCAGAGCAGGGTCCTTCTTCTAACTTTTAAAAGCCTAGACTATGTTCTTGATGTGTAAGCTTGGTTAAAGTTGACGAAAAGGGCATGCAATTCAGAAAACTTCATTTCCCCTAGGAAAGTTGAGTTGTTAAGGAGCAGCTTTCTCAGAGGTAATTGTGTAGGATAATGCTATGCGATTTGAGTACGCTGTGCACTTTTGTCTTTTAATGTGGTGTTTTGTGTCAAATATAAGCTGAAGCTGTGGCTGTTCTCTTGAGGCTTGAGGCAACTGCTTGATGACAAAAGATCATGGTTTGTGGCTATGGAGGTGAAGGTGTTTTCTGACCATCTTTTGGGATATGCTACACAACAACTTTCAAAAGCTAAGGATCATTTCTGAAAATCTTAGCAAGGAATGCTGTAAATAGGCAAGACAGATGGAATTCCATACTACGGGTTGCCTTAATTAACCAGCTAATTCTGAGCAGAAAAGTCAGTGTAGGAGGAATGCTGAATGTGGTAGTGGCATTTGAGAATTTCTGTACTTTCAGATGATTATAATCATGTTTTGTTGTTCCCCTCTTTGTCTGTCATATGGAGTGGTAGAGAAGATATATTATTAGCACAAAAAGACTGCATTAAACCCTAGAAAATCAGTGTGCTGCTAGTAGATACTTCATAAGTTAGAGTAATAAAAGTCACGCTGTGAAAGGAAAAACACTGTCCTCTTACTGGAGGAAAGGAGTAAGCTGGATCTGGAAATTTTTTGAGAGAGCAAGGGAGAACAACATACTGCTCATATTGCAGCAGATGTTTTTTGTCTTGAATTTATCTTGGTATACAAAGGATCCAATAAAAGGAAACCCAGCTGAAAAAGCAACAGAGGCTTGAATGGTATATATAGAGTGAGCTTTCAAAAAAAGATGCTACAGAAATGTCTTTCAGAGGAAGACTGTGATAAATAATTAAATGGACTCCCAGAAGAGGTGGGAGAAAAGGCCATTCGCTTGGCCTGCAGCAGAGGCTAAGAATAGAGTTAGCTGTGGGATTTATGTCTTTGTTCATGTATTGCATGCTACTGCATTACCATGTTGGGTGAGTACATGTCTGTTCTGTGAGGGAGGTCTGTGTCCACAGTGTGCATACATGTAAGATTTTGCAGGAATCGTCAGTGGAGATACATTTTCCAATTGCAGAACAAATGTTTAATCATTGGAAAACTGCCAAATAAAAGTACACTCAGTTTTTGGATGTTGTAATTTTGCTTTGTTTTTTTTAAAAAAAAACCTCTCTTTGTATGCTGTGCTTTAAAATAACGTTATTGGAACAATATCAAAGGAAGTCAAGTGCTGTATAGCTGGTTTTCACTTGTGTTCGGAAAGGGATGGATGTGATCATCTGTTACAACATGTATGTTACTGCATTCTACTGAATGTTCAGAAGCAAAATATAGTTAAAATTGCAGAAGATGCTGAAATGGCCAGCAGCAATTTGTCCTTAATGATTTTTATTTTAGGCTGTGAATAGTAGCGACTTGATTCTTTTCTTACGGTGTTATTCAAACTGAATGTGTCAATTTACCTGCTGTAATTTCTGCCTACCATGTAACTTAAAGGAAAATTCCTGAATGTAGTTACCCAAGCACAGTCTAATCCTTTCAGTAGTTCTGTGGTGCAGCTTAGATGTCACTTGTCCGAATCAAGTGTCTAGGATAAGACAAATGTTCCTATTTTGACAGTTTTGGGCTGCATGTCTGCTTCTATGATGCTGTCCCAGACACTTCATGTAATAGAAGTTAATGATTCCTCCATCTTTTGATGCTTATGCACTATGCATTGGCAATGTACCTGTTGTTTTTAATAGGACTGTTTATGCAAGCACGGGTGAGTTACCTTGTCCAGATAGGGAAGAACGATGAGTGTCAGAACAGCAAGGAGGGACCATCCCTGTAAACAAGTCTAAGAAGCATCTGCTGCCTGCAGATGAATGCTATAAAAATATCTTTGGTACAAAAAATCTCAGAATGTACCTTGTTGTCAGGGTGTGGTCAATACGGTTTGGTTTTCAATAGCAGGAGGGTTAAAACTGCTTTTACATTAACTGATAAATGCTTCTGTTTATACTGAAATGCTTTGAGGCAAGTGAACTTGTATTACTCATACAGAACTGATTATATGCCTTAGTCTTTTTCTGTTCTCACCTGTAAGATGCTAATAGGAAGAATAACTAAGGTAGATAAGAGTGTGACTGAGAATTTAGTTAAAAGAGAGCGGTTTTGCACAAAGGACCGGATGTACCCCATAGCTTTCCTCTACCAGGGTGAGTCAAGTGATTAAAACCATACAGGATCAAGTTGCTCCAGGGGCAGTTCAGGTTGGATATTAGAAAGTGTTTCTTCTCAGAAAGAGTGGTGAGGCATTGGCATGGGCTGCCCAGGGAGGTGGCAAAATCACCATCCCTGGAGGTGTTCAAGAACTATGAGATGTGGCAGTAAGAAACATGGTCAGCGGGCATGGTGGGAATGAGTCTGTGGTTGGACTTGGTGATTTTAGAGATCTTTTCCAACATTTCTGAATCAGACAGAAATCCAGCATTCTCGGTGGACCCAGTCAAACTTGTAGAAGAAACTGGGCATGTGACTGTCAATCACATTGTAATAGAAAGGAAAGATGCAGCAGATGCTTCCTCACTATTACAATCCCTTTTGAGTAGGAATGTGTGTCCTGGCAGAAGGAGATAACTGGCTATGAGTCATCTATATTTCAAGAAAATAAACAGTCAATTTGAAATTCCATTTTACCTGTTGGTTAGCCACACTATCTGGAGTGGGAAGTAAGGATAAGCTTGTGTAACAGCAATTGTAAAAGCCATGGTCCTGGGAACCAGGTTAGGTGTTAGAGGATAATTTTTCACTGACAGGGCAGTGAGGCCCTGACACTGCTGCCCAGAGAGGCTGTGAATGCCCCATCCCTGGATGTACTCGAGGGCCATTGATCGGGGCCCTGAGCAGCCTGAGCTGGTGAGGGGGAAACCAGCCCAGGGCAGGAAGTTGGAACAGGAAGTTGGCTTTAAGGTCCCTTCCAACCCAACAATTTAGTTATGATTCTATGATTCTCCTAAAATCAGAGTAAAAGTATTTTGGTTTAACTGGTTTTGTTTGCTTTCAGGCTTTATCTGTGGTATGTGATTAAGCTTGTGCTGTTAGAGCCATACAATGAGTGCATGATAGTCATCATCTAGGAATGCAACAGCTTAGTTTTACAGCATAGCATGTGCCAAGCATCTGTCTGGACTGTGGACTGCTTTTGTAGAAGTGATAGTTCTACAGGGAGGTTGCACTGCCCAGGTGTGGAAAGAGAGCAGCTTGAGTGAGGATTCACTTCAAAGTCTTAAGTTTCAGGCCCACACGTAAGAGGAAGGGAGACTTTAAATGCCACACTGTCTGAGCTGTAGTTCTTCAGACAAAAAGCCTGGGTGAGATCCTTTACCTATGGAGATCAGTAACAGAATTCTCAGTGATACTGGCAGAGTCATTTTTACTGAATTTTAATGATAACCCGAATAACTCCGAAGAACAGGAGGGAGTTTGTTCTCTGCTTTGCAGCATAGTTTAATTATACCATCCTGATGGAGTAGATTGCTTGCCACAAAGCATATTACTGGGAGGCAGGTATCTCAGCCCAATGGATTTGCAGCCTGAAAAATGGAACAAGCTTTGGGTTTCTGTAAGTGGAGTTAGTGGAAAGGAGCTGCATGATAACAGATTCGTCACAGCTTATTGTGATAGAGAAGGACGCGGAAACAGGGGGCAGCATTTGTGGCATACAAATTACAAGCTTCAGCTGTATGTGGAAGGAATGCTGAATGGTGACCATAAAGAGGAACCTAAATGGAAACGAATAAGAAAGATAGATTTACTTCAGCTTGACAGGCTGTACTTACCCGTCAGGTCTGTAGTGGTGCAGTTGCAGTTACAAGTAAGAGAGCTGGCCTGAAAAGTCAGGTACATGTCTGGTCTTCAGCGAAAAGACTGCTATCCTCAAAAAGCAAAAGCTGCAGCCCAAAGCAACTGCTGAGCTGACAGCTAGAAGTAAAGCTGCAAGTCTTGAGTGGTGAGATGGAAGCCTACATGTGAATATTGTGACCTCTGAGATGAACTTGTTAACAGAAAAGCCACTCAGCAGAGGTGGGAGAAAAAAGCCTATTGAGAACCATTTTTTTTCCAGTATAAAGATCACTCATCTGAAACAGAAAGTCACTCATTCAGCTAAATATGGTTCTCCTTCCCTGGATCCCCTCCAATCCACTGCAAGCAAACCAGCCTAAAATAACAGAAGACCCTTCAGAGAAGTCTGTTAATGCCACTCCACTATCAGTAAGCTCTGTTGTTGTAGAATGGGAGAAGAACACGAGGCTGCCATATGATTAGCTGCTTAAAAAAAAATACTTTTTTTTTTTAAAAGGAGCTCTTAAATCACCGTGATCCAAAGGCCTTTGGCATAGTGTAGCACGTCTGTTGAGGCAGAAGAGATAACAAGTGCCAACTCCAATATCATAGGTTGTCGTAAAAAGTTCTCTTGTGATTTGGAATAGGACCCTACACCAGCAGACCACTGAGGGACTATCAGTGTGCACACAGCAACCTGTCTGGGAGCTTTCTGGTGAGGAGAGCTGGCTTACGGTAAATATACAGCAAGTTGACCAGTAATAATACCCCAGAGAATTGAGCTTCTGAGGTCTTTCCTTGTTCAGAAATGATGGCACATAATGACACAGTGAGCTGGAAGTCTCCTGAGTGCTTTAAAAATTATTAAATGTCAGAATGGCCTTTTCACCCCTCCTATTTCAGTAGCACCGTTTAAATTGAGTTCTATCATGTGTCATTCTGTCTGAAAGATCTCTGTAAATTCTGACCTGGAGAGCTGAAGCACAGTGGATCTGTAAATAATTCCTTGAGGAGTAGAAGGGGCAAGGGTCTTCCTGACAAACTGTGTTTGTAATATCCCCAGAGGCTTCTGAGTGAAGGATCACACATGGCAGCAATTCTGAAGCTGGAAGCATGAGTGTAACCGGTGCAGGGTTTGTATATTTCTCCAAACATCACACTGTTCCTGCCTCTATTGGTGCACTGCCTGTATCAGTTGGTTTATTATTAGCCAGAGGTTACTGCTGGGCACTGGGCATTTGTAGAGCCAAGTGCATTCATTACAAAAGGAAACCGTGGGCAGAACTTTAATGGCTGTGCATTTGAAACTCTGATGTGAGAGTGCTTTCTCATTCACCCCCCATAACAGGATTTCAAAGGCACTGCACCAGCACATGGCAGCACTGAAGATGCATTCTTCCTCCTCTAAGCTGTTAGAGGAACCCATAAGATTCCGTGTCGGTTTTTTTTCTTACAGAAATAGGTCCTGGAGACCTCTGAGTCTGTGTAGGAACTTGCAGCAGTTCTGAAACATGCTTGACATCTGTGATTTAAGCAGATCTCTTCTGTAGGCTACCATCATATGATTTTTGAGGAAACATTTGACATGCTGCAAGCAGGGAGGAGTCCAAGTCATATTGGAATCCTAGCAAAGGAGATAGTTAGTTCCAGAGGCACTTTCCATACGGGAGATGATACACTGTCAAAAATTCCTTTGGTTCTCAGGATGTGAACATACTTTGAAGCCTGTGTTACTTTCCAGAGATCTCTCCTGCTTTCCACAGCCACTGTGAAAGTGTTTCCTTGTAGCTCATCTTCAGTGATACTAGCTACCCACAGGGCTCAGCATGTGGCACAGTGCCACTGTCTGCTATTTTCTGTTGTTCTGTAGTGCACAGTGGAAGTGCTTTTCAGTCAGGCAGACTCACATCAACGTGCTTCAAGGTCTTGCCTTCAAGTAATGTGCTGATGTTATCAGTGAACTTGCAGTAAATCTTAAGTCAAACTAGATGAAATACAAAGTTATTTATTCAAAGCATAGAAAATACAAAGCCCTCTTCCCCATCTTTAACCCCTCACACCTTCTCTTGGGAACACACAAACAGCATGTTGTATCTCTTGAACTGATCTTTGTGTTTGTATCAATATTTATATCACCTATAAAACTAGCTGCAAGCATCTAGAATAAAGAATTAATTCATGTAGCTCTTTGCTGGGACTGGAATGCAGCCTAATGTGCTAACAACAAAGCTTTAAGGCATACTTGGGGGCAAGGGCCACCCTGCGTAGTCTGTCTTGGAGGGCTCTTTCAAGCCCGTAGATCTATCATTAGCTCCTTTCAGTGTGGCTCCCTGGCATATCACGAGTGTAGTGTTGTTTGTATTGTGGGCATCCATGTGCTTTTCTTGTCTTGCAAACAAAACTGCTGGGAAACAGACTTTTTTGTATGATCACAAATATTGGTTACAAGAAGACCAGAACGATGTGGTCCCCTATGTTCAATTTTTAACAAAATTTGCCAAACCCATCCCTTGACAGTAAAGCAGACTCTGGTGTTTCTTTCTTTTTTTTTTTTTCCAGTTTTAAGGGGGAAAAAAAAGAAGGCAAAAATTAAATAATCGCCAAACCAGTGCTTGCATATCATGGTCTCAGTGCGACATGTTTGAGTGGATCTGGGTCTTAACGCATAAACTTGGGAAAAAAGCATGGAAATCAGTGGGGATAAGTGTAATTTTCACTCATTATGTAAAGGGAAGTAGGAGTTCAGGGTACAGTACCATGGTTTCATTTCTCAGGAACTTTGTTTGTTTATTTCTGATTTTGCATGACAGGAACTCCTATAAGCTGGGCTTTGCTTTGAGTTTGAATGAAATCAAACCTTTCAAAACAAAGAACAGATTAAACTTCTCATTTTCCATTTCCATTTTGTGGTCTGATTATGAGAAGTTAACATATTTCCCATGATTTCCAGCCAAAAGCAATAATCTGAAATTCATGTGAAACTCAATAAACATTTGGAGTCAGGTTTGAATTTTGGGGTGATTTCATGGGATCTACAATGACTTCCAGGGTTACAACTGAACTACAGTAACTATTAGAAAACACCTGCTTTGGTTAATTCCCTGTCTATCTCCTGGGTATTGAACTTGACATCCAGGATTTCTGTGCTAGGAAATAGTGATACGTCATTATAGTGCTATCAGCTTGAACTAAGAGAAGCCAAGGGCAAAAGAAAACCTTGCTCCGCAAGAACAACTGCTGTATTTTTTTCTGCCCTCTTTTCTCTGGTGCTGTGCTGTTCCCTGACTATAGGGGGAAGTTTCTGTGACCTAAAATGTGCTGTAGTTCTGCATTTTAAGTATCTAGTGTTTGATACTGTTCAGAATCCCTTGTAAGATGCTATCCCAAGGAGTTAATGAATGAATAAATAACTTTTTTTCTGTATATGGTGGTTTAATGATAGAAGCTCACGCATCTGACCAGGCAAAATGAGCTATTGCTTGGGAGTGGCTGTGTTAGGATCAGTCCTGCTGGCTGCTTTCTGGCCTCCATCTGTCAAAACACTGCAGGAATGCACAAAACACTCAAGAGACTTCATTACAGATGGATACTGTACTCTTGGGTTAGAAGGATATCCTTGGCTGCGTTGAAGCTTGAATGCTGCCTGACTTGAGGATAAAACTTTGGTTCATTTTATTTGTATGCACTGGGGAAAAGAAAGAAGATCTGCCAGTCAAGGCTGTCCTGTTTATACTGATCTTCTCAGGATCCTGTAAAACATAGCTCAGGGATGCTTTCTCTTGTCTCATTGCTGCTTCCCTCTCCACATCAGACTCATATGACCCGAATGTGCCTTCAATTTACTGTCTGTCACATGCATGCTTCTGCTATCTTATTATTTCTGAAGAAAACTTGTAGGGGGTAATTGATGCATACATCTGAAAGTTCCTCTGGGCACAAATGAACAGAATGTGTTTCACCTACCTGTTGATAACAGCCTTGAATTCCTCTCCTTGAGGAACCACTGTGTGCCTGCCATAGAATCATACAGTCACTAAGGTTGGGGAAGACCGCTTAGATATCTAGTCCAACCATCAACCCATCACCACCACGCCTGCTAAACCATGTTCCTAAGTGTCACATCCTGGGAGAGCACATGCAGTGGAGTTGCCTGTAAAGACTTCTTGGTGTGCTATTTCCTCAAAGCAAATCATGACATGGAAGGTTTCTCAAATCGCACTTTCTTCCTGGTAGGAACAAACTTAGCAGCTCCTCGTGCTACAGGTCATACTTCTAAGAGGAAAATGCTTTTGCTGCTGGAGTTAAGTGCCTTGTATGCAGGGGGAATTTAATGAGGTACTGTGTCACAGAAGCAAGGCTCCTGGCTCCTTTCATTGAGTTTTGGGGCAAGTTTTCTCTGGATCTTCTGCACATGCACAGCTTGAAGGTTGCTTTTTACATTGCTTGCAGCATTTTGATGCTGAAGGACTCCTGCTGACCTCAAGTGAATTAGTACAGATTTGGCCTGGTGTGAGTGAGCGAGCAAACAGCCATAGGAAATGTGACATTGACTGTCAGGAAGATTTAATGGTGATGAGATGGAACATCTCCCACTAATGATGCACCTCATCACTCAGTGCATCACTGTCAAATGCTCTAATAGTCGTAGGCAGAAGGTATTGCAGTGACTACAAGCTGCTTGTGGTTAAAATTAATGCAATTACACTAAGGAATCAGGATTTGTTTTGTGGCACAAAAACACTTCGTATGAGAAATAGAATTAAATTTCCTGTTTCAGAGGATAAAGCAACACTAAGAAGTAGTTCATCTGAAAGGTTATTTCAGCATCAGCCTTAGTGAGCCCTCTGTTTTGTCAGTCTGTTTGCATCTCTTGCATGTTGTTGAAGAAAATCCTTGCCTTTGAAACAAAGACAGACTTCAAAGCATGAAAACAATTTGTCTGCCAAGAAGAAAGATAGCTTTTATTGGTGAAATTAAGGGGAGAAGGGTATGGAGCAGAGATGTGCATTTTCCCACTCTCAGAATGTTTATACATTGTTTTTTCTGGATAAAAGCAGCGTGTGATATTTTTCCCCAACACCCACGCGTGGTTACTGTAAGCTGACAAGTTAACAGTGCTTGGGTTGATTCAGAGCAAGGCCATGGGGCTTTTAAGTGAGTGCAGTTCTGTGTTAGTTCCTGTTGGCTGACACCCTCCTGCCCATGTTCTGGTGTGGTGTCACGTAAATCCTCTATCATGTGGTATGAGTTAACCTTTGTGTGAGCTTTGCCCACCTGAGGCTGGGCAAGAAAAGTCTCAATAAGAGCCTTGCCCGGTTCCTTTTTATGAATCTATGTGCTGATTCTGATGTTGTAATTGGCAGTAACTTCATACTATGTGTTTGTTCTGACACCAGAGCAGAGCGATGGGCTGGGGCATGGAGCTCTTCTCTTCCTAAGAGCACTGCAAAGATGTGATAACACCTCAAAGTATTAGCTGCAAGGCTTCCAAACCACGAAGGTAACTAGACTAATAACGAAAAAAGAGGTGGTTTTCCCACTGGGCTCTGGTTTCCACATCCTGGAAAGCTGTCTAAAGGTGGAATTGCTTGATTCTTAGCTTTCTTGTAGTGAGGAACACTTTAGCTGGTTTTAGTTCTCTCTCTCAAGAACTGGCATTGTTGTTTCGCAGACAGTCTCACAAGTTTCATCATGTGATGCTCTGCTCTTCCTTTCAGTTTTCATTTCTCCCAATTCCTTGCTGATTTCTCAGAAGGCATGCATACTTGCTTTGCAGAAATAATTAGGAAACTTACTGAAAGGCTTCTCTTCTCCAAGCATCTGGAGAAGCTGAGAGCCAAGCATGTATTTGCAGCCAGGGAGAAGGTGGTGAGAGATTGCTGGAGAAGCTGAGATGCAGGGTGAAGGGTGCAAGTAGGCATGGTTTGATTTATGAATAAACTTGCTGAGCAACTTGCAGTTTGGTAATTCTCATCTATGGTGTAGTAACCAGCATCTTTCCATTGACTTTCACATACCTGAAGGTTTGGGTCAACAGCTGACAAAGAAAATTTGACTTCACTTAGCTAAGAGACCAAGTGCTGGAAGTAGCTGTTGTAAATCAATCTGTTGTATATTTAGAAAGTTGCTGTAGTAAAAAATTCAGAATGAATCAGCATTTGGTTCAATAGTTGTAACAATGCATCTGAAATGATGGGTTTTTTCTTTGCTGCAAGGCAGTGTTGCTTGTGGTAGAATGGACGTTGGTGCAGCCTGACATCCATTTTAGAAACTTCTTGCTGCTGAGCTAAATTAAGACAGAACACGAGCTGCAGGGGAGTTATCATTTTTCAACTATTTTAGACCTCAAAATGACAGCTCTTCTTGACAGTTCTCCTGCAAGAATGAATATTTCTACTGTGTTTTGAAAGTAGATGGTGCTAAACATTGCCAGCCTTGGAAAAATCTTCACTACTTCTTTGAGCATTTCATATATCTATAGGTTGAACTTTTCTTACTAGTGTTAATCAGAAACTGATGAAGTTGTGAAACTCTTATCTGTGATGCAAAAGTAAATTGCGGTTTGTACCTAAACTTTAAATGCAGGCGTATTTGGTAGTTGTCAAATTGGTTGAGCACGGTTCTGTGTAGGTCATTCCTCTCTGAATGCTGGTTAAGTATGTGTAGTTCACAGCTAAAAGGAACCTTATGAGTTATATTTCTTCCTGAAATACCAGATAATTTCCTCTTGTTCCTTTTATCAACCATCAGAAACAAGATTCTGCAAGCAAATCGTAGCAGATCTCAGGTGCACTAGCCAAGTTCCTAGTGATGGTATAAATACAAGCTCAAAATCAAAGTGTTTTGCCAAATTCTCTTTGCAGAGAAAAGCAGATATGAAATAACTACTTAGAATTTGTTAGGAAGCATACACTGCTGTATAACTTTCCTCCATCAGAAAAGTTAATTGCAAGAAATTTATTTCACTGATCTGTCTCGTCCTCCAGCCTCAGTACTGCTTTTCTTATCATTTGGCCAGAAGATAAAATGGTGGGCGTTTTTTCCCAATAGATACTTGTATTCTGATAAATATTTTCCTTGGCTCTCCCGGTTTCTTCTTTCAAAAATAAAGTGTTGCTTTGGAGCAGCAGGAATTACTTCTGTTTAAACTGTATATTGGGAATTTGTTGAGAGGGAAAATGGGCTCAGTTATTGCCTTTGTGCTGAGAGCTTTCTTCCTGCTGGTTTCTGCCAATGTTATCCTTCAACAAATGATGGTGTAGTCCATTAGCAGACTTCATTTTGTCCACAACAGTTCTTATTACCAGCTCTAAAAAGATGTGATTAATCAGCTAATAGTGCCCATGGAAGAAGCTCCCTAAAAATTTTTTAAAAAGTCTCATTTTCCTTGAGAAACTGTTTTGTTCTCTTAATCAGAAGATTGCTTGGTAGTATTTATTTATTTACAGCTATTCAGTTTTGAATTATATCAAATTCTAAACCAATTTGAACTTTCTAGTAAGCACTTAGCTTTCCTTTGAAATGTAAAAGAAGTAGTTCGTATCGTGGCCACAGTCCATAAAAGTTCAGAGGCAAATATTTGTGGAAGCATGGGTACGGTTGAGATGCACTTCCTCATTTCAACCAATGCAGAGGTGCCTGCCAACGTATGTGCTTGGACAAGATGATAAAAAATGTTATTGAAAAAAATTAGTAGTGAGTATTCTGATAGTCCTGTGAAGGATTCTAAGTGGGGTAGTGCTCTAGAGAAGAAAACTATCATTACATCAGCAGGGTAACTTCTCTTGATGTTTAAAAGTGTCAGAACTGTGAATAAACCATTTCCAGAGTTCTAAAAATGTGAACAGCTCTGAGATTTCCCTGCTATCAGCATCAAGTTTAGTGGTTATGGAGGAAAGTGACTTGCAACATAAACCAAATTCAAAGAGAAGTAAAGGAGAACATCTGCTTTTTCATGTGCTAGTCTTCTCTAGGAACTTCCTCAAATTGTTGTATTTTTGTTAGTTTTCAGTGTCAGAACTGCAAACAGTTTGACATGTGTGCATTTTTTGTCTTCATATCTATTTACAGTGTAAAGCAGTAAGAGTAACCTTCATTGACACCCTCCTCTCCATGTCTTCCAGCTGTTCTGACTCCCAGTTCAGCCACATGGGGCAAAGATTGGAAGAAATGATGGATTATATGAAATTACTTTATTTGAATTTATGTAGTTAGGAAGTTGTATGTAGGATCTCTAAGGGCAATTTGTTATCTTTCCTATAGTTATGCTCTCACCGGCTGTGTCTGTATGAAGATGGGCCAGTGGTAAGTGCTCTTGAAGATGATGTGTTAGAAGTTTTATTAGTCTCCTATTGCTCACTGGAATTTCAGCAGATGAGACTTCATGACTTGCAGGTAGCATGAATGCAAGTAACATGAACACAGGCCCATGGTGGCTCTTCCTTTGGGAAGTTCTCGTTGCTTATGTGTCTTTTGACCTTATGAGTAAGATATTTTACTCCCAGTTTGGAATTGGTGATATGAGATAATGGTCCTTCAGTATTGCCTTTTACACGATTGCTCAATAGAGTACACCACAGATGATGTAAAATGAAGAACGGTTTCCAGGTTAGGACACTCATCCAGAGCTTCTGCACTTGAAAGTCCAGGGATGAATTTTGGTAAACCTGCTGATACCTGCAGAGATCTGGGCCTACACTGGCAGAAAAATATGAGCAGCAAGGGACTATGTAGATCGAAAAGTTCTGTGATTATAGTAGTAATGCAATGAAATGTAAAGTTCCAGGGAACCACTAAGAGTAGCAAGAGTGAAAAGTAAAAGAATACGCTGTCCGGGCTAGGTAACTTTGGTTTGGATTCACATGCCTGTGAGTCAGGTGGATCTGACAGGATCAGATGATTTGTAGATATGAGTTTCACTCTTTGGGTTGGCATTTCCTATTTTGAATCGATACCTTGAAAGATTTCTGAATTTCTTCTCTGAGAGAGTCACAATGCATTGGAACAAGGTGCCCAGGGAGGTGGTGGAGTCACCATCCCTGGAGGTGTTCAAAAACTGTGGAGATGTGGCACAGAGGAACATAGTCATGGGCATGGTAGCGATGGGTTGTGGTTCTGCTAGTTGATCTTCCAGGTCTTTTCCAACCTCAAAGAGTCTATGGTTCTTGATGCAAAGATAGGATTAAGACTTCTGAGCGTACCTTAAGCTTACATCTGTCAATCTGTATCCAACTCATATTTTGGCAGGTGGATCTTTAAACATGTGGAGGAAAATGAGGATGTTGGGCAGCAATGTGCTTTGTCAGGGAGAATTTTGAAAGCTGCTTCTGTGCTGTCTAGCAAATTTTTTTTGTCTTTCAATGGACCAAATCTATTTCATAACCCATCTGTTATTTCACTGGTTCCTCTTTGTACCATGAATAGCAGCAGCAGTTATTGTGGTGAGGGCAGCTGACATGGGACTTACCCGGGTGATTCTGGGGACAACTGGTGATTGGAGACTGGAGAAAAATTGAGCTGCTCAGAGATACAGTTAATGTGCACTGCTGTTAGCAAAGCAGTTTTCATGTCCCGCACCAAGCAGGGCTGAGATAGAGCAGAACAGCTCTGAGGCATTATTTCTACAGAAGCATATCCATCTCCACATCATGTTCTTTTTCCTGCATGTCCAGATCGGCCCTTTGGCACTGCAAAACAAACCAGCGTTAGCCAAAGAATTCATGTCTGAGGCTGATGCCTATGGTACTGAAAGCATTAAGGACAGCTCTTGGAGCCCCACCACAGCTCACATTCTAGGAGCCAAATGTCAGCTTTGAAGAGCGTGTACCGCTCAGTCTGAGTTGCAGACATAAAACTTTCCCTTTGTGCACCGAATGCAGACAGAGGGGAGGGAGTTATTAAACCAAAGGAAGTCAGTAATGAAAAGGAAGTGTGCAGTGGGGTGGTAAAACCTGAGCAAGGCAACTATGTGATATCCAGAAGGGATTAGGGTGCTGATTGGATCCACATGTCACAACAAAGCAAGAGGGAAAGACATAACAGCTCACATATGAGCAGATTGAGCTGCAGCACCGAGGGATGCAGTGTGTAAGTCACAGAGCCTCATCTCAGAATGGGAGTTCAGCTTCATCTTCCTGGGAGATGCTACTCTGATGCCTTCATACAGTCCTTCCAGTGGTGCCTGGTGTCCAACCTTTGGGTTTCCCTGGATTGCACTGAGTGAAGAGGAATGGTCTTGGGCAGCTTGTAAAATTTATTACTTTTAAAGTCAGAAATATCCATGTGGCTTGATATTTCATTATTTTTCACAAAAAATAATTACTATGAATGGAAACGCTTATAAATAGACCAAATTCAGTCAAGCTTTGAAAAATACCAGCAAACAAATTATTTAAAGAAATCATCTGCGAATAAGATGTTGTGTTTCAAAGAAAATAACTCTAGAGGAAGTCCATCCCATATACTTCTGTATATTTTCTGGAAAATAACAAGAGATTTCTCTTGTTTCTGAAATAGTAGCTCAACAACCACTAATGTCCTAAAAATAAGAAACACCATGATGTCAGTGGAATAATAATCATTAACATTAAGCTGGATCTCTCAGCAATATAGCTATCTTAGGCTTAACAGGCAGTAATTTTCTTTTTTTTAAAAAAGTATGCTTTATTTTTCAGTGTTGTTTCCTGAGTCCCAGTATGGTAAATTTTTTAAATTAGTGTTACATCAGTTGAAAGCACTTTAAGAGATGGGAAATTTCCAGTTTCTCAGTATTCAGAGTAATAGCCATTGTTACAGCAATGCCACAAACTAGAGGTGGGAGAAAGCAATCTTATAATTACAGCAAACTTCTTCTGAAAATATCTGCCTATTTGAATTTTAATGCTGGCATAAACAGAAGTAAATTGTTCTCCATGGGTTACAAATCTCTCCTATTAAAAAGGGACATGAGAATCATGAATTTAAAAAAAAAAAAAAGGCAATTAAAAAAGGCAAAACTGAGCCATCCTGGTCTTTCTGACCTGCTCTCAGCTAAGAAACCATGACTGCTCTAAACCAATATTTTGGCTTGCCAACCACTGAATGTATGAATGTTGTTGCCTCATTTTTCTTCCTGAATCAGACACATTTTCCAATTAAAAAAAAAAAAGAGAATGTCTGGAAGTTTAACACATCTATAGATGTAACAATGTATGTTGAGGGAAGAATGAAGGAATTTGGGGAAGGATGTTGAGAGAATCAGGTTATCCAAGGCAGCGTGGTGAACTTGCTTGCTGGATGCAGACCAGAACTGGAAATGCACATAAATGCTTGAAGAAGAAATAAAATAACCAAGAGCTTCTTTCTACCTATTGTAGGTTAATAAGTTATCAATTACCAGGTGGTATAGAAACTTACAGTCTTCATCATTTCCAAAGAGTGTTTGTAAAGATGGGCTGGGTAATATGTGTGGTCTGGGACCAATTGAATTCATCTTCATCACCTATTTCCCTTTTTTGAGTAG
This sequence comes from Chrysolophus pictus, assembly GCA_037305975.1. NCBI lineage: Eukaryota > Metazoa > Chordata > Aves > Galliformes > Phasianidae > Chrysolophus > Chrysolophus pictus. The sequence goes on along the minus strand of CM074579.1, from coordinate 45,787,201 downwards.
TGTGCTTTGGGAGCAGTAGCCCTCTGCTTCACACTGATATTTTCATCTCCTGTTTGAAGCAGATCTTTGTGTTGCTTCTTAGGGAGGTATGTGGAAAGGAATTGTTGAAGGGCTTCAACAAGAAAGGAAACAAGGTCAGAAAAGCAGACTGGAATGATGTTCCCAAGCCATTGCTGATAGAAAAGCCAGCCCTGAAACAGTTGGTAATGGGAGCCTTGCCCTGTGCACCAAAATCAAGCGCAGCTCTTTTGATAAACACGAAACATGGTTTCTCTGCTTTTCATAGAAGAACACACAAGAAGTCTCAGGGTAACTAAAACCAGCTGCTGCAGTCATGAATTTTTATGAAAGGCTTTCTGGCAGCCATATTAAATAATGCCTTTAGTCCCCGTCTGCTCTCTGAAGTAATTTCTCTAACACGGACTCAAATGAGTGATTTGTTGTAGCAGAGGCTGCAATTTAGAGTTTACTGGTCCTACAACAAAAAGCTCTTCTAATTGTCAATGTTTTCTCATTTGCAGTTTCTCTTCTGCTCAGGGTGATACTAGTAAGTAGAAGAAATATTGAAAGGAGGGGAAAAGGGGATGTTCTTTTGTTCCTCAGGACTCAGCTTGTAATGTCAGTTTTAACATCAGTTGAATTCCTCTACAACTTGTTATTGGTTCTGGATTTGGGGCTATCTGAATTCTTCACGTACATGGCTTCTCTGAAATGAGCATCAGCAAGAGTTCACTCTTGGAGGACTTGATGTCTCAGGAGTTGGACCAACAATTATCTAATATTTATTTCCCATGTGAGCCCACGTGAATTCATGGAGCAATACTTCATTTGTGCACCTTCAAGACTCATGTAGGGAAAGCTACAAATTACGTAGTGCAGATGAGTCCAGCAAAGTCTTCTCACAATGGTGAACATTTCTAGTGTTCACCACAAACTTCATAGACTTCTAGAACATCAAAACCCAGAGAAGGTTCTTCTCCAATCAGGTTACATAATGAAATTGTGGAATGATTGAATGATCACCTACTGGTTGTATAACCTTCACCTCTCCTTGTTATCACTATTTTTTTCAAAAGCCTGTGTCCTAGTATAGCTTGGCCTGTTGCTCTGTAGTCTGAGGTTTGCAATTATAAGTGGTGCTTGTAAACATTGCTAACTGCTGAAAACTGGATTGGGGGTGTATTTTGTATTTCTGGCTCTATTTTTGTGAACACACGCAGCTCTAGCTGGATTTCACAGTGTTTCTTGCTGGTTTTTCTCTTGTGTGATTGCAGCCCCGCTGTATAGAGCTTAAACAGTAATGAAATGGATTAGTGAAAACTGCACATAATGACCTCTGATTTCCTCTTAAGAGCTGCAGTCCACCCTCTTAATTATCCACTGCAGTCTGCAGTTCTGTTGTTGCTTTTGAGGCTGAAGTTCATTTTAACTGGTCCATTCTTGTTTATTCCAAGGTGTAATACTTCTTAAAGCTTTTTGTTGCAGGAGAATACATTTAAGGATAACATTGATTTGTATAAGCAAATAATGTGAGATGAGGCCCATATGCCCCTTCCTGGCCGTGCAAAGGCAGAGAGAGAGAACTGAAGGGTATTGTGACAGTCAGCATCAACTGACAGCAAAAGCAAAAACCCTTTTGGGCTTCCATCACGTGCTTTTGTGTGCTGAAAGAAGCTGAAACTTCTGTATGACTACATAGAATACCACCTGCTCATCTGGAGTATCTCAAAGAATAGTTATTAATTTTGCAGTAGAAAATTCTCTCTTATATCAGTTATCCTAAGCAGTCTGTTTTCATTTCTTAATCTGGTTTTAGCTGAGTTCTCCCCTGTGATGGATAAAGGAAGGTGCAGAACAAGCTCTTAGTACAGCAGTTGATGCTTATTCCTCAGAAGTAAATAGAGCAAAGATAGCAGGTAACTACTTGACTAGTGGTAAAAAAAAAAAAAAACAATTTTCTGATGAAATTCTGTAGCTGGAAGTGAAATTAAGTTATTCTGAAGAAAATATTGTACTTAGCTTGAAATGTGAAATAAAAATTACTGTTTAAAAATGTATGTATTGTCTGTGATAGAATAGTACATCTGTCCTAGGTCAGTGACAACAGTACAACAATGAATTTTAAACCTCATTGTGAACAGAAGGAGGACACCACCCTTCAGTGCAAATCCCCTTCCTTTCAGTCTTGCCCTACATACCTACATTCATGTGCTCAGACTGAAGTGTGTAAATGTTTAATGAGTCTCTCCCGGGTCAGCTCCTGTTAATGTAAGCGTGTGCATAGCAGCCTGCAGAATTTGAATCTTGGTTTCTGGCAGAGTGCCTGTAGGTTTTAGTATACTATAAGGGGGTAAAAAAGAAGCAAGCTGCCATTGAAAGCTGGTGAACTGACACAGCAGACGAGCTGCAGCCTATCGTGAGTGTAAAAATATGCCTGCTAAACCATATTTAGACAAGCTTTTTGAGCATGCACTCTTCCTTCCATTGCAAGAGTTACTGGTTTGAATTCATTTCTCTTGGGTAATTGACATTTAAACTGTTTTCAAATGAATATTATTTAATAAAACAAAACAGTGTGCAGTTAAATGGATGACAAGCTTATGCTTATATCAGGTAAGGGATCAGAGACCATGCTACAAAGGGGGTTGGAGGCTGAAAGCCATTTTGCCATCTTGCTTTTTGCTGTTGTTTGTGCTGGGGAAAGGGCAGGCAACTCCTGGACAGTTTTATTCTGCAGGACTTTGTGATTCTCCTCACCCCTGGAAGCTGCAGGGGACAGCTGGAGACACAGCAGGCAGCTTTCAGTTCAGTGGAGATGGGGGAAATGGGGGGAAATGTGCCAGTGACTACTTTCTTTCTTGCCTAGGCAAATTTACAAATGAGGGAACTGCTAAGAGGAGAAAGTGTAGTCTCCGAAAAAAATTCAGATAAACTTTTCAGGGATTTTCAGTTTCTTACAAATACTCGCATAGTAGGAAAGCTATTCCCCTTGCAGCTGCTGGATCCCGTGGTGACAGTTATGAAAATGCGGATGTGTTCCCTGGAACTTGGCAGAAGTCTCTCACTGAATGCCTTTAACACAGGCCATCAAGTTGCTTTCATCTGTAATAAATCTTCCTTTTTTCTTTTTTTTTTCCCCCTCATTGAGCTATAATTGAAGCAACACCTTTAAAGTACTAGCAATGTTTTCTTAGTTTCTTGACATAATTTAATCTGTCTTTTTTGCTAAACTGTAAACCTATAGTGGTAGAAAACATTCTAGCTCCCTTCACAGAATAGCAAGCAGAAGGAAATGCAAGTGTGTGTTTTAATTCTACTTGAAAACAAAAGTTGTGATATGGGAAGCCTTTGAATCCTTTGTGTGTGCTGATTGTGGGTAGAGATGTCTGAACTCCATCCAAAGACATGCAGAGGGCACTGTCACGTTTACTGAACATCTGGGAGGCACACCAGCTTTCCTGGAAGTCATCTGGTGCAGAAGCTGCTCAGAAGTGGCGCTTTGAGGTCTGTCAGAGAGCCACCACTGCTGCAGGCTAAAAGGACAAATTCCCTGTGCTAGGGAGTCTGGCATGTTTGGTGTGGGTGGAAGCAATGAAAGAGAGCAGCTTTTGAGTTGGGGGACACTGCTGCGTCAGTCAGAATCTAAATAACAGAGAAATCAACGCACAGGAGAAAGAAACCATGTGCTTTAAGTAAACAAGGCTGGATCATTTCCTCATTCTGATTATCCTTTAAAATCGAGACTGTTTTGTTCTCACTACATTTGCAGCGTGAGGCTTTACTCCAGCTCGCCATTCCAGGCAGGGTTTATGAACGTTAGAAAAATGCAGAAGAAGGGCTGGTTTATTATTATTCCAACCCTAAACCTGTGCCAGACTGTTAATGTCTTGATGCTTATTCAAGTGTCAGGGAGGGCTGACAGATGTCAGAGTAAATGGGAGGCTGTCAATGAGGAAATGACTTACTATTCACAGGGTGATGGCTGCAGGCTGTCAGGTGGGATGGAGAGGATGGCAGCTGAAAGAAGAAAGGGGTGGAGGCAAGAGAGGGTGAGGATGGAAATGGCTCCTTGTCTGGTGAGTCAGGGAAAGCCTCCAGCAACAGCAACCCTAAATCAGTACTAAACAAAAATAAAGATCCTAACATCCAGCTTTGGAACAACGCTAGTAAAGGAAGGGCTTAGGGCTTTTAAAACCTAGGTGTGTGGTAGTAACAAAGAATCATTTGTAATTATCCAGCAAGGGCTGGAGTCAGATCGCATTCGGTATTTCAGCTTCTCCTGTATTCATACTTCGTCTATGTACCATCAGATAAGAGAGAGCTCTAGAGAAGAGCTATTACCGACAGTTTAAAAATCTAATAATTGCCCTTAGAAAAAGTTTCTTCATCTTTCAGACAAAGTAGAATACTAGTCAAATTTGCAGCTAGAAGAAAAGATTTATTTGTAAGACTTTGGGGAAGTTTTATCCAAATAAACAAGAAATCTAATTCACTTCGGACCATTTATTCACTTGGGTTCAGTCAAATGCAAGTCATAAATAATGCGAGTGGCAGCAGTGAATCAACAACTTGCTTAGCAGTTCTAAGCCAGACAAAGCTGGGATCACCTTTACCTGCTTCCTGTGTTTCCCAGCATACAAAGGATATCAGGAACTTGTGAAACATCCTGGATTGTGCTGTACTCTTTTTGATGGTTTCAGACTTGTCAAGCACCCCTAACAGTCCTGACAAAGTTATGCTCACCTGAAAGGAGATATAGGAGGATAGAATGGCTCTATTTTAAAAATAAGCTAACTCTTCACATTTTTCATAGCAACTAGTGGCTTCTCACTGTATTAACATCCAACATAATACAGAATTCAGTATGTTTGTGCCCTGCTTTTGTCATCTGGGCAAAACCTTTCCAAGCAGCACAGAGATCCATTAGTGATAGATTTGAAAGTTTACCTAGTTGAGCTTGGCTCCTGAAGCCTGTCGTCATGAAATATATAATATAGTTAAGTACATACTTAAGAATTAAAAAAAAAAAAAGAATATTTTTCATTAAATCATAAAAAAGAGGGCATAGAACTAGCAGGTAAGACATTACTTGAATCCTCCTTTGTCATACCATTGAAGCATATGCTTAATTTTAATTTTGAAGGCAAGGTTTAAGTGATCAGCTGGGCTTAGTGTTGTCGTCGTCCCCCCCCCCCCCCCCCCCATGCAAAGTTGTACACCTTAAATTAAACCTGAAGCAGTTTTTTGTAAATCAGAATGAAAAGTTTGGTATCAGATTCTGCAAATGTTTTCCACTGGTGCAGATGTCTCAACAATTTCAGCAGGAGTTCTGTGCACAGATTTAAATGCATGTGCTGATATAGCCAGATTGGTGCTTACTTTTGAATTTGAGATAAATGAATTCAAACTCTAAATCTTTTCATCAGTCTGCTTCGAGACTATGCTTTGTATGGGATTCTGCTGAGTGTTTTTAAATTGTCAAATGCATATTATGCACTGACTTCTTTGCAGTGAGTTAAATGCTACTTTTCATTTTCTTTGACCTTCCTCTCATTTAAAACCACAGGTTAGTTTTGGCAAGTGTTAATAGCTATTAAATGATTGGTAATCTGTTTTTAATATGATCCTAGTTCAAGTTCAATATGAATAAACACATGGATTAAATGAAACCTGATGTCTTCCTGCTTCATGCAGGGAAGAGCTGCAAACCACAGGGCAGAGATTGAGAGATTTACACAACAGCAAGCATTAAAATATAAAAAGAATGGGCATCAACCATTTTCTCTTCATTCTTTGATGGTTCCCTTGGAGCTAAAGCAGGCAGCCAGCAGCTAGCTGAGCTGATTGTGCACACAGTGGAAGTTAGTCTACAATAGAAATTGCATAGAGTTAGAACACCTCAGTGTTTGCTATCAGTGTTTCCAGGCATGGTGATCTTTCTGAAGTTTCATTTCCTCACATCACACGATGTCATGAAATTACAATTAGATTTTATTCATTTTTTTCCCCCATTCTCTATGCTGTTTAATTCTTATGCATTGGAGAAACACTAGATAGTTTCAGAGAATAAGTTGATATGAGGCTTATCAGCTGAACTGCCAGTCATCAGAAAAGTAACCTAAATTATCTTGAAAAAACACATTTCCATTCTATGCAAGCACTGAAATTTTGGGAGTTAGACTCCACCTTCTTCAGCAGTCGTTATCAGCACCGGTGGTTCAACCCTCCTTCTGGAATGGGTCAGGAGCCTGGTTATCATTGGCCTGCATGGAAGTTTTGCATGCATTTGTTGTCTTAGGGATTACCAATGGCTATTAGATAAAAGAATTTCTTCTCTCCTAAAATAGCAGTAGTTTTGAAGCAAAACACTCACTTTTCACGTTCAGTTGTCACGTTTCCTTGAAAAATACATTTTTACAGTAATACTAACAGTGGATATAAGATGAGATTTTGGATCAGGTTTTTCATAAGCCCATGCACAAAGAAGAGGCTGGATTTGCAATTTGACTTTGTGGTGTATTTTCGCAACAGTGGAGAGGTCTGTGTTAGAGCCCAGTATAAATGCCAGCTTTGATGCCTGCAGACCTAACTGTGGACTCAAGTCTGTGTTGCAGGAGAACATTGCACAGTAATTGCATTTAGTGTGCATTGATCTAATTTAATTTGCTCCCGTTTACGGGTTTTCTTTTTTTTTTTTAGTTTTTGTTTGAGATTGATTTCCTTAATGCCACTGTGACCAGTATCTTATAAAAACAGTAAGCATGAATAAGTACAGCATTAGAGCAATCCAGATCGGGCATATCCTATGCATGGCATGTTAACTTGTAATTGTGTTTCTCTCACCTCCTGCATTTTGTGACCTTCTCTGAACTCTTGCCAAGTTATTCATAACCACCTGCACTGCTGCAGTGAGGCCAGCAAACTGCCTCGCTTGCCCAATGCAGTAGCATTTGCCAGTTTTGCAGCAGCACTGATTCATTGGCACTGCATTGGCTTCTCGCACCTCCCCTTGGGCAGCCCTCTCCACTGGCAAGCCCACACTCTACCTCAGAAGAGTATTTCTGCTTAAAGTCAAAGGTTGTGTCTTAAAATACAGGAGAGGAGGGGAGGAAAAAATCAATGCGTCATTTATAGATGAGGCAAAAAGGAGAAATGGCAAATCCCTTATCTGGGTAAAATCTAGATCTTTTTTCTCAGAGATTTCTTGTACATATGCTAACGAGTGCTGACTGGTGAAGAGATTTCTAAAGCAAGCAGGAATGAAGCAAGAAGATTAAATAGTGCATTGCACTGGGAAGCTTGTTACAGACGGAAATGGAGCTGGGACCACTACTGGGCTCTGCTCTAGCCCAGGGAGGATATGTAACACCATCCTCTGACATTTGTCAAACTGGAAAAAGGACAAAGCTGTGTGTGTGACTCCTGGGGCCTCTGACTTGGCCTTGTGTCATCTTCTTCAGAAATTACCCTCCACTGTCAATTTGTTGTATCACATGATGATGTTAAGCAGAGGGTCAGGATGGGTGTTGGTGCCAATCCTGAAGTTCAGGATGTGCACGTCATTTCTTGAATGCTCTGGGAAGCTGCAAGCATATCTGCCAAGACCCAATCTCAAAAGGAGATTGGTAGAGGGGTCCCTTTACTATCTGTTAGCTTGCCAGCTCAATTATTTTAAAAACTGACTTTTAAAGTATTTCCCTCTAGAGAATGAATTTATCAGAAGTGACGGTGTGACTCTATTTGCTACATATATTAACCCTGGGAACGGAGTTGTAATTAAACATCCTGTGAGAGGGACTGGGCTGCTGGTGGGACCACTGGAAAAGGGGTAACAGCTTTAAGTTGCACCAGAGGAGGTTCAAGTTGGATATTAGGAAAAATTTATTCTCAGAGTGGTGAGGTGTTGGCACAGGCTGCCCAGAGAGGTGTGGAGTCAGTGTTCCTGGAGGTATTCAAGGGCTATGGAAGGGAGTAGCACTGAGGGATGTGGTCAGAGGGTACGAGTGGTGGGGATGGGTTGGCATTTGGACTAGATCTTAGATGTCTTTTCCAACCTTAATGATTCTATGATTCTAAAGAAAGGAAGGTGCAGGTAGGCACGGCTGTGCTACTGCCTTCAACACGGAATTGGCTGAAGGAGCTCTGGATGGTGCCATTGCATACAGACATAGCAGCCAGAGGCACATGTCTGTGAGCATTTAACTCCTTGGGACAGTTTTTCTTCAATTAATGAGGGATTTGATGCTTGAACATAGCTTCATATGTAAATGGTCAGCTCGATCCAGCTTATGCTATTCGCCTGAGAGATGCTGGCCAAGCGCAATCCTCTCAGGCCGTGGGGACAGCGGGAGAATCAGGGCACCGTCCAGTGCGGCAGCCAAGGTGCTGCAGCATCCCTCATCCTCCCCTCGCTCCCCCTCTGCCCTCCCTCCGCACCGCCGGGCTGCGCTCCGCCCGGAGTCGCCGGGGCGAGGTCTGCGCCGCTCCGCCTCCGGCGCTCCGCCTTCCGCCGGCCCCGCTGCCGCTGGAGAGCGGTGTGTGCCAGAGGCGGCAGCGCAGTGCGGCCAGAGTGCCGGCGGACGCCTGCAGGTAGGTCTGGGTGCTGCGTGTACGTGTGCCGTTGTGGTACGGATGGGACGCGGTGCTGCGGCAAGTAGGGGCTGGAGGTGAGACCCAGATATTTGTGAAAGGAAATAGAAAGTGTTGGTGGATCAGGGGCTGGAGTCCCATCAGAGAGGAATGCGTACTGAAAACCTGGAAGTTTCTTTTCACGCGCTTGTTTAACTGGTGGTAAAGGCAGGAAGGAGTTGTGCATGGATTACTTTGCCAGTTTATGCTGTGTGTCATCTTACGATTCTAGAGCTGAGTGTCAAGCAAGTGGGTCCTTCCAGCTGCGTTTTACTACCTGGGCTCTTCGGTTTTGATGTTCCCTTTGGAAAAGTTGCTACCAAGCTTCACGCTTAAAACTCAGTAGAACTGTGAGCTGTGAAAGAGTTCTGTGGCATTTGGGGCTGAAGATGCTCGTCTCTGCTGATGGCAGGGATGCTTTGTGGCTCTCAGCTTTCCTGAGCACCAAGCAGTAGGTGTCGCAGAGAGAAGAGGCATAGAAGCACCACATGGTTTGTGCTGCAGAGCTTTTCTGAATTGAAGGGCTTTAAAGTTTTTTTCTTTCTTTAGGATCATAGAGTCATTAAGGTTGAAAAGGGCCTTAGTAAGATCATTTAGTCCAACCGTTGAACCATCATGAGTTTGCAGTCAGTTTGTGCTGCAGTGCTGGAACAGTGTTCGTTTGAGCTGTTTTGATTTTAACAGAGTCATCACGGGTAGAAAATGCGGTAGGAGTTCTGTGCAATGACTTACAAACAGGCGAGTTTGTGGTAGCACAGTCTTGGCGTGGGTGTGTTCTTCCCACTGCATCCTTGTTCATTCTGTAGAGCTCCTTTCATTTGTTGTGATCCTTCTCACCCATTTGGAGAGATTAGTGTCAGAGCTTCAGCTCTGAGCTGTCAGAGGAGATCTAGTTTAAAGTGCAGTCTTGACAAGACAGCCATTGGCTTCTGGAGGTAAAGATGATCTAAGCTGTTTATTTGTATCTTTATGCAGTGTTCTTAAATGAAAAACTAGTTCTGTCTAACTCAGCATGTATCTGTTTTCTTCACTCTACTGTTTTTTTGCTGTTCATATGGATAGTACAGGAAAAAATGTTCTCTGCTGGAATGGAGCAGATGTGTTTCAATGACAGAAACAGAACTTTCATCTGCTCCTACTTTAGAATCCTTTCCAAAATGTTGGTGGGTATGCAGGTGTACTCTGCATGCACTGACGTGCATTCTTTGCTTGGTGTGGTTTTGTGGGACTGAGCCACAGCACCTAAAAAACACTTGGCAACAAAACGACCTTGCTAACAGAAGTTCCAGAGTGCATTTTGCAGCTGCAGTTGAGAAAATCTGTGGTTTGGTGGGCATGGTGATGATGAGTTGATGGTTGGACTAAATAATCTTGGAGGTCTTTTCCAACCTTAATGATTCTGGGAATCTCTGAATTAGGAAATATTTCTTCTCCAAAAGTGTGGTAAAGTATTGGCACAGGCTGCCCAGGGAAGCTGTAGAGTCACTGTCTGTGGAGGTGTTCAAAAGCCTGGAGATGTGGCACTGAGGGACATGACATGGTTAGTGGGCACGGTGGGGATGGGTTGGTGGTTGAACTGGATGATCTCAGAGGTCTTTTCCACTCTTAATGATTCTATGATTGACAACCAGGAGGCCAAGACTATCTCCAGCCGAAAACTAACATTAATTTCTTCTCTATTACAGCTGCTGTGAGAAAAAGCATTAAAGAATCCAAATCCCTACTTTGAGAAACACGTGTAGGTTGCGCTTAATATGCTGATGGAATCATGGAAACAATAGAGCTCAGTTTCCCTAGGTGGCCCTAAAATAGCAGAACATGACTCAGATCCACGTGCTCAGAATACTTTGGTTTTGATTCATTGAAACACATCTTCTCTCCAGAGTAAAATGTTCCCTGTGTCACCTGCCCCTCCCTCTGCTTACACCTTGTCACATTTGACAGTAGGGCCAGAAATACCAGGTCACACACCAATGGAGAGAGAAGCCTGGGATGCTGTGAGTTGGCATCATTCAGTGCGCTGAGGTGTTGAGATTCATAACCAATAAGACAGAGGATAAATATGCTTGAATCAGGTTGGGGAGTGGAATATTTTTGGAGATGATTGCTCTCGCCAGGTACCAGGCCAGGTGCTTTCTGCTTGAAAGCAACACGCTGACCTGATGGTACCTGCCCATTAGGGCTGTGAATTGATCTTCCCTTATACATCCTTCAGAGATTGAAATGCTCTTTACTAGTGTTTATGAGCATCCTTTCACAACACAAGCTGGTGTGTGTTCGCTAAATGCTGTATCTATTGTGTTGACCTGAAAGGTGCAGACCTTTCAAAGGCAAGGTAGCAGGTTGGTTGCAGAGCCCAAGGGTCCTCCTTCCACTGAGACCCATCTCTGCTCTAGAAATCTTTGATTGATATACAGCTAAGATACAGAGGTATCAGGCAAGTACCGCTGGCTTGATGAAGAACTGTGTTTGCTCTTAACTGCCAGAATTGGACCAGCCCTTTTTATCTTAAGCCTACATTTAGTTTGCTTGTTTGTCTTTGTAACCTGCAGAAACTCTACGCAGATTGCTTCAACCAACTGTAGGTCTGTTACTGCAGGTAAAAAATTTGTACCATTCATGGAAATAACAGTTTTCACTAAATGCAAAACCAGAGATTACTTGAATCTCATGCCTCAAACCAGCATCCAAATGGAAAAGTGGTGTTTGATGATGAGGTTTTAGGTAGAACCAGTTAAATAAATTTAAATGTGTACTGTTATTTAACACGATTAGAGCTTGCCGTGAATTACAACTTGTCTGTCTGTTATAATTACGAAAGGGGATGATGTTCTCTTCCTAGGCATGTAGGTTTTGCCATAAGACCAAGTATGGATGTCTGCAAACAGCTTTTGAATTCAAAATATGCCATGGTGATGGGTTGGACTAGATGATCTTAGTAGTCTTTTCGAACCTTAATGATTCCATGATTCTGTGATGTTTTGATGAGGTTGAGGAAGGAGCCATGTCAAGAGAGGTTCGTGCTCATGGATGGGACTATGCTTCTGGCGTTAATGTGATGTGATGCACCTTCTGTGCCCTTTTGAAAAAAGATCTTGGAACATAATGAAAGGAGGTAACCCCACACTAATCCCTCGCTGTCAAGGAGAGGAATGTGGTAATGAGAAACTGAGGGATTCTAGTAAAGCCACATGAGGGGTTTTTAGCAGAGTCTGGAGATCCAGGCACTCAGCTGCTGGGTCTGGGCACTCAAATGATGCTTTTTGTGGTTGACTGTGGACACGTGTGTAAACAGTTAGGAAGCTCGTTATCACTGTGAGCTAGTTCAGATCCACTCTTTACCACTGATCCTTGCAGATAAAAGTCTGGATTTTTGGCCTTGGTCATCTGAGGTGGGTTAGGCTTATGGAGACTCGTGCTCATTGCATAAAATGGATTGTATCTTTCAAGGCTATTGGGAAAGCCACTCCCAACTCCATCAACAGCATCAATTTTCTGTTTCTTCACTTACACGAGGAACAGAGCAAAGGCTGAGTTGGAAGCTTGTGGGAGGCACAAAGCGTGGTATGGAAATGATGGAGAGCTGGGGCTCTGATTCACTGGTGGGGATGGCATAGCACGGATGGCATCAGCTCCCAGCTGGCCACCCCACCCCACCCCACTCTCCGTTCCTTGACAGCTGAGCCACTGTGAATCACCTGCTGAATCACTGTTTCCAACGTGATGTTTTGAAGGAAATCATCGCTGCTGTTGGTTCGCCTTAAAACTCCTGACTGCAAGCTGCACGAGTTCATCAGCTGATGGGGAGCAGCTCAGCTGATGGATAGCTGCTCCAACCTATAGAGCTGTAGGGAGCTGGTGGAGGGAGCTTGACGGAGCTGGTGTGCAGCTGCCTGCATGCAGAGGTGGGATTCATGGGTGAGCTTCTTCTCCTTGGTGTTTAGATCTTTACAGTATGGCTGTAATATTCAGTAGTCTGCATAGAACATATGGCAATACTCTTCTATACTTCTCTGGGTGCAATTAATGTGCCTTTGAAAACCTCACTCAGCTTCAGCAAGTAAAAGAAAGCAGGAGGCTTTAGTAGCTCGCTTGCGTTTTCTTTGCATTAAGTATGCTTGTGCTCTTATTTCAAAGCTCTGAATTTTGCCGTCAGCATTTCCAGCTGATTTCTTAATGCTCTCTGTTGGACAGCCAATAAACTGTCTGTTTTGCTTGATGATATGTGACTGAATTAAATGTAACTCTTAGGGCTGAGGCATACTCAGCTTGTGCTTTGGTTTGGTTTTAAAGAAAGTGCTTGGAGCAAAGTCCATTAATGGTTTTTTCTGAAGGAAATACATCCTAGGACATTAAAAAAAAAAAAAGGTGCTTTTTTTTATAACGTGATCCCAGCATTGGTTGTGTACTGAAACTTCTTTGCTTTAAATCCAGCTGTCTGCTCATAAATTTGGGTAGGAAGGAGTAGCTTCGTGTGTTGTCTGTTGCTAAAGATGGGTGGTATTTCACGGCATGCTTTGGCCAGTCTGATGCCTTTGTGCGTGCTTTTCCATTTAATTCACTCTGTGAATCACTTGAGCTTTACAGAATCACCATGGAGTGTGCAGTGGACTGAATTTTTCTAGACTCTTTAGAGGCTTGTTACATATAGCTCCTGCTGTGCAAATCCATCGTAGTGCTGATAACAGATACTTGGGTGACTTGTGTTTTAAATCTCTCCATTGACTCAGGAAAAAAAGCAGAATGTGGGGTTATCAAAGGGCTTTACAGATTGAAACAAGCACATTAATGGAAGGATCAGTTTTGTCATGAGCTAAAGTTGAAGAAAAATGTTAAGGGGGCTCACACTGCTTTTTCTGCCCTATGAAAGCAGGGCATGGGTAAAGGGTGGAAGGGGAGCTGGTCCTTGAGGTGTGGACCTTCAGCACGTCAGCATCAGGATAAGCTTCTTGGTTATCTTCCATTTTCTGTCCTTGCAGGCTGAGAAATTCAAAGAAGGCTTAATGTCCTAGGATCCTGGAACTTCAGTTTCGAGTGACTCAGGCTCTGCCTGGTTACTGTGCCAAAGTTCTCATACATGAGCTATCAGTCAGCAGCAGTGCATCTGACCTTCCCACATATCAGCTGGCTCTATTTTTAAAAAGAATGAAGAAAGCATTCCTTTCCGCATTCAGGAGGAAAATGCCTTTTATTGCAATCCACTTCCTGGTCTGTTTTTTTGCTTACTGACGTTTTTCATTTGCAGCCTATTGTTGCCTGGGCAGTTATTTTGAGAGCTTCACAAAATTGTTTGCCCTCTGTGGTTTCGGTGAAGATGAAGAAGGGGCTCAAAGCTCAATCTGTTTTTTTCTGCCATCCTTTCTGCCTACAAGATATAGCTAATTAGAAGTGTTTCTGAAACGTTTCTTGAGAGAAAAACAATGAAAGAGCTGTAAATTGAAGTTAGAATTGTACGACAAACCAAAGAAACGTCAGGGAAGAAATGCAGGAAACAAAGTTTGAGCAAGAACCGTTCTATGGTGGTTTCTGTGAGTAAGGTGTATGAAATGCTGATCGAGGAGTTTTCAGAGTTCTTATCTTTGTAACAGTTTGAGCTGTAGGATTTCACTTCACCTTTCAGATGCTTTGTAAACAGAGCAAACACACCCAGGATCTATGGAATGCAAAGGGTAGCCTCTGTGTGTGGTATGCTTTGTTCTGGGGAGCCTGGAGTCAGTGCATAAAAAGCAGCGCAATCTTCACCAACACTTTAGAAATACTTAGGACTGAATGTTGCTGCTGAATTCCTAAACCGTACTTCATTTCTGTACCTTGCACCAAGTCTCATTCCTTCTGGCTCGTGCTTTCCCATCTTAGTGCAGACTGTTAAGATTCATCATCCTTTGCCATATTCCAAGTTCATAACGGCCTCCTTTAAGAACAGCTGGGGGAGTGTAGTCCTTCTCTATGTGTGGTTTGGGGTTTCTGACATGTATGGCAAAGCAGCTCTTTGTGGGGATGTGATTGCACGTTTGAGGCTAGCACTGTGTGTATAAGGAGGTGTGCTTCAATCACATAACAAACGCTGTTTGAATTCAGAGTGATCTTGAACCTTAATGCCCAAGATGTCACATTCTCTGTAATGATATCAGCTGCGGAAACAAAAGTTTTATTTCTCTTTCCACAGTGCATGGTTACTGACTGCTCTCTGTCACAGGAGAGCATTGCTTAGCCAGGAAATTATTCCACTGCTCTTTCCTTCAAGTCAGATCAAGTTGGAATTTAATAATAACTTTAAAAAACAACACTTATTTCCTTTTTAAAAAGAGAGGTGAAAAATAAGTGTTTTGTGTATTAGAAATAGCCAAATGCTATCTCTGGTAAAAAGTTCCCGTTTTAACTCTCAGGATGTTTTTCATTCAAATCATCTTTTCTTTCTGATTATCTAATTGCTGCTTGTCAAATAGTGTACTGTTGTGGTTTACCAATCTTTTCAGGTATTAAGATATATCTGCCGTATACGCCAAGACTCTGTGGACCAGGTTCTGTGCTCTGACTGTTATTCCAATTCCATTCAAACTACTCTGAGGGCAGAGTTGGTGCTATGGATTTAGCTCCTGAGCTTAGAATTCAGCAGTGCTGCTTTGTGTCTTCACCTCCCTATGAGAGACAGCAAAAGGGTCTGGGTACTTGAGGAACCCTGCTGGACGACCACATGTGTTGTATGAATCATCCCGTTGGCTGTGCTATATTTGTCTATGTCACTCTTTGATATCATTCCTTTTCATCACATGGAGAACGTATCCTGGCTCTTGTTCACTTACAAGTGAAATGTTCAGAGTCCAAACCTGGGGCATACAGAACATCTCTTCCCTTGTGCAGCCTGGCATCTCACTGAAACAGGACTGAGCCATTTCCAGCAAGCAGCTTCCAGAAATAGACAGCAAACAAGTAAGCCAATATGTGCCTTGCAGGGCCATCTTTTTGGAATTTTATTTTAGTGTTATGAATCAGGATATCTATAAATGATGTAAGGATATTTTTCTTTTCGCTTGATTCAGGCACTAGGAGGCTCTCTGTGCCTGTATGTGCAATGTAGCTTTGTCTGGAAAAAAGATCTGTATGGTTCTGGGAGTAATTGTTGAACTAAGAGCTAGAGGGCTGCAAGCTTCAAAAAGATCTCATCCCTTCTGGAGATGTTAGAATTAGGCACTGCCTACTGATTTTATGCAGAAAACCTGGTATTTTAATGAAGAGTCATATATACTGTGCATGTGGACAGAAAGTTAGAAAAGACATTTTTGTGATTCTCACTTGTTTGGGTTTTTACCATGGTGGACGTTAGTGATGTGGTGGAAATGGGGGCTTTTCCCCAACCGCTTTATCACCTCAGCCTTTGATGAAGTCACATACTACCTAGCTCTATGCATGTTGGTGATGGTTATATAAAATTATACAACCACAGAATCGTTTGAGTTGGAAGGGACCCTTAAAGGCCACCTAGCCCATCTCCCCTGCAGTGGACAGGGACTCCTACAGCTCCATCAGGTGCTCAGAGTCCATCCAACCTGACCTTGAGTGTCTCTAGGGATGGGGCTTCGACCACCTCTTTGGGCAGCCTGTTTCAGTGCTCGCCACTTGCACTGTAAAAAATTTCTTCCTTATATCCAATCTAAATCTCCCCTCACTTAGTTTGAAACTATTTCCCCTTGTCTTATCACAGCAGACCCTTCTGATTGACCTTTCCTGGTCAATCCTGCACCTTGCATCTCTTACACTGTAGCATGTGTATTTTCTTCATATTTCCTTCCTATGATTTACTTCTCCCCAGTTCATCAGGCTGGCAGGAACTGAATTCCCTGGCTGAACAGCTGCACACAGTGACTAATGTGACTTTTCAGACACACTCTCCGATTTTGATGCAAATCTCTGTTGGCATCTTGCGAAGCGGATTAGTACGGGTCATGCAGGGCAGGAGCTCTGCTCCCATCCCTCTCTCTGTCCTTGCAGCAGAGTTTGGCTTTCCCTTATTGTTTACTCACCGAATCCCTTGGTCTTGTGCTGCTCTAAATGCCTCAGTTGTGCAGCCACGCTGCCAGCAGCAGGGAAGCTTTGGCTCTCTGGTCTCCAGAAATCCAGCTAATAACTTAATAGCTTCTCGTCCCTACCCAGCTCTCTCTGCAAAGTGCTTTGTTGTAAGCTGGGAGCGCACAGATGGCGGAGTGCTGCTTATCTCCAGGCTGTCACATTGGGGTTATTTTCAGAATTGGGTGCCTTTACAGAGTGAGGTTTGCTGAGGTCTGCAGCTTTAGAGAACCTTTTCCACAAATAGGATTTGGTACAATGGAGAGAAAAGCAACAGCATCTGCACTCACAATGGTGGCTTGGGGGCACTACAGCTTTTTTCAGACACTCTCTGTAGGAATTATCTCCACTGCTGTGTGCAATGGACCCAGGATGTGATACTGTTTCTTGTTTTGTTTTATTTTTTTTTTTTTAGTATGATCCCATCTTTTGAGTGTAGAACACCATCTCACCTTCTGTGACAATTCTCTCTTGTGTGTATGTGTCTCTCCAGGAAAGGATGCCACAGACACCTCCCTTTGCAGCAATGTTTGACAGCAGCGGCTACAACAGGAATCTGTATCAGTCAAAAGAGGATGGCTGTGGAGGACTCTATTACCACGATAACAACCTCTTGTCAGGGTCTCTGGAAGCTCTGATCCAGCACTTAGTGCCCAGTGTAGATTATTATCCTGATGTAAGTACAAGATGTTGCACTGGCACCACATTGTTCAGAATCAACAGAAACTGGACATGAGAACAACTGTCATTTGAAAGTCTTTGGCCTGTCCAGAGGCACGTGTGCCTTGAGGTTTTTTAATATATCTTTTAGAAAAGAAGAGTGATACCAAAAAGTCTTGGGGACAGGATGGCTAAGGGATGAACTATGTCACTTTTTGCTGAAAATCTCTGGCTGAAGACATAACTCTGCTTGATTTCATAGATGAATTTACAATTCCAAGACAGGACCCTTACAGCTCCAAGACAGAACTGTTCTTAAGCTCTTGGTTATCTACTGGTGCTCAGTGTAAAATTCAAAAACGAAGCTACTTATGTACTGATTAGTCAAACACTATATGTTTCAAGCTCTGAGAACTGGAACATTGTAGATTTTGTGGTGAGTGTCATAAACACTAAACTACCAGCAGCATGGGAGTGGATTGAATAATTCGAATATACATCTCACAGTGAGTTCAAGTAATTATATGTGGAAAGACAAGGCAAAATAAGGAACCTTTTCTTTTAGTCCCAGAACAAGTTACTATTTGTTCTCTAAAATTAAACTTTGTGTGAAGACTGATTGCTTTATCTAGAGAAGCATGGGAACAAACAATATCTGTGTTGATAGTCAGCGTAGATTGGACTTGCAGCATGAATTTTATTGTCTTGTTGGGCTAGAAAGAGTTATGCCATAGGGCACTGGCTCTTGCAGAGGTGTACTATAGAGCAAGGGAGATGAGCTGAGATTCTGGGTAATTTCAAGTACTGGTCTTGTAAGAACACTGTGTACAAAAGCAGAGCTAAACCAGCTCAGTCCTGCCTTGTTTTGGTTTAATCTTGCCTAATTTGGCTTAAGCATGGTGGTACAGCACTGAGTCTGGAGCAATGACAAGTGTTCAGTTAAGTGATTATTGCTGTAGTAGTAGCACTCGGTACAGCCAAATGCAGTTTTGTTCTGCAGATACTAAAATGATTTGTCAGGAGCAGATTTTCAGAAAATATAAAATGGTGGTGATTTACCCCTTGATCTGTCTTTGTCTTGTTTGCAGAGGACATACATCTTCACCTTCCTTCTCAGTTCACGCTTGTTCATGCATCCCTATGAGCTTATGGCCAAAGTTTGCCACCTGTGCATTGAGCAACAGAGACTAAGTGAGCCTGGCCAGGACAAGGTAATAATCACTCACTCTGAGAATCTGACCTTTAGTCACTAACATTTGTGGGAAATCTCCACACTGCTCAGACCATCCTGTGCATCGCTGCTGCTACACTTTTCATTTTACCAATGCGAGTGACGGAAATAAAAGTGATGGCTATTAATGGCACATTCTGCAGTGTTTGCTTTTGTGTTTCAGTGTTCCAAACGTATTTATGTTTAGTGTCAAAATGTTGGAAATATGTAAAGTGAATTAAGTACACAAATGGGAGTTTCACTGACGTGTGCATTCTTGTTTCAGTCTTCGTGGAGTGGCTTAGCTTGCTGGCCACTTACATGGGAATGCTTTTTTTTTTTTTTCCTGTGCATTCATATAATGTGTAGTGAAAAGGAAACAGAATGTGGATGTTGTCATAGAGTCTCGCCGGCAGAAAATAACACAAATTAAGACACTAGAATCCTTGCTCCAGTTTTTCCCTGTGATGTACCGTACATACATACATAAGCGGTGAATGATGCTTTGATAGTTGATAGCCATAAATTATGGAACCACTAATGTAATGTATGTCTTGCTCTGTGACTTTCTAATAAAGAAGGGAAAACATATGGATATAGAAATTCTAAGATTTTCCACTTACCTGGGACCTAATTTCTAGCCCATTTAAGCTTTTCATTGGCCTTAATGGGTATTGACTCTGGCATGTAATCCAATGAAGATTTAAGTTAAGCTTAAAAAATTAACTGACCTTCATACCCTTACGCTGTGTTGCATTCTGCAGGAAGGAATTCTATTTCTTTTGGGTTAGCTGTGCTGTGTATTGCTCTTCCTCATAATGCTCCTCCTCTGTATTTTCAACTAGAACCGAATACGAAAAATTGCTCCCAAAATCCTGCAGCTCTTGACGGAATGGACAGAGACATTTCCTTATGATTTTCGAGATGAAAGAATGATGAGAAACTTAAAGGAGTTGGCACAAAGAATAACCAGTGGTGATGAGGTAAGTTGCCTATGAACAAAGTTATTGGATAAAATGCTTTGATATTGCGCATTTGTTATTGTTAATAACATGGTATGGCTCTGGGAGATTAAGCTAATTTGTTATGATGGTTCTTGAAGGCAGAAAGTGCTTTCCCATACCTAGTCTAAGAAGAAACTTTATAGCAAAAGCAGATCATCTTCAAAGCAGAGGTAGAGTTCACCCCATCCCTAAAACCGTGAAGCAGTCACACAGTGTGCAGACAAGCACAACTTTGTGGAGATTTATATTTTTCATTTTTAATTATTTTGTTTGGAAGAAGCCAGATAAAGTATTGGGAATTTTTGCACCTTGGGAAATCCCTACCTGTGTGATGTGAGTGACATTTGCTGGAATCAGGCCTCTGATCTTTATGTCAGTGGAATAGTTATTGCAGGCTTGGGAAAAAGTTTTGAAAGAAAAACTGGATCAAAAAGAATCATGTCGTGTTTAAAGGATTGGATCTGGATTCAGTCTGTTGTACTCCTTCTTCTGAAAGCAGTGCATGAGAAAATCACTTCATCTTTTACTAAGTGCTGGTTCTCAAGCCAAAGTAAAGTTTCATGGAGGTCTTATGAAATGCTCTGCTGTTTAATTGATACTTGTCTTTTAAGTACTGAAATAAACCCAACCAGAATTCAAGGCTTATTTTCACTTAGTGGAAAGGCAGTTAACAAGGTTTCGACAAGCATCTCTTGTAGCTGGCACAACTTCAAGATTGCAAAATACATTGGAGTGGCATTTGGAAGAGCTATAAACACAAAGAGCAATTGCTAAATGGCATCATGTTTCTAGCCTTCCTCAGCTTAATGTTACATACATAAGCTGTTAAATAATGATATGGACAAGGCAGCAAACAGCCTGTTAACAAGCTTCAATAGGTAAGCTCTACTGGGAGGAGTTGTGAGTGCTGCCAAAGCCTTGAGAGACTATAACTAAGGGTGGAAAGGAACAAATGTAAAGTTATTCGGAATCTGAGATATATTTCTGTATCTGAAATTCTGTATGTGAAAGAGAGGAAGAACAAAAGAAGAGACGTAAGGGGACTGAGATGCAGTATGGAGTATGAATGAAAAAGAGCAAACACAAATTTAGAGTTGCTACAAGATATCTCTAAAGGGGACTTTGGATTGTGGACAGAACAGGTTTGCTTTTGCCATGGAGGCACCTTTCCCATAGTGTTGCTTTGTTTGTTGTTATTCTTTTAATAGGAAGATAAGGAACTGATGTTCAGATTGAGGAGAAGCGGTAAGATGGAAAATCATCTAGTGAAAAGAAAGGCAGAAGCTGGACAAGCTATTAGAAAATGATCTGTGGGCAGCAGTGTTACTCTGACAGGGAGCTACGACTTTCCCTAGCTTCCATGCTGCACGTCCATGTGACTTCAAGTTTTCCCTTAGAAGGGAAAACAAGTGTTGCAGTAAATTGACTTGCATTATTGTGAACTGCATGTAACAGCAAATGGCAACTTCTTTGGTCCTGCTTTTCTCCAGATTGCTTGGATTTGTTTCTGTGAGTTATTACTTTGAAACAGTTCCAGTTCACCTGTCTTTTACTTGTAGTCTCCTATTCCATTTCCTGAATTATTGTGCTCCACTGCTAAGAGCTATCACTGAGAATCCAGCTAAAAACATTCACCGTATGAAGATATTGCTCTACCAAGAAAATCTATAGGATATTGAAACATTATTATTGATTTCTTAATACGTTTTGTTAAGTCTCTATATTTCATGCCATTCCTGCCACTTTTCCTCTCATTGTCCTGAGTGGTCATGCGCGTGAAATATTTCCAGATATTGTTCTAGTCCCTTTTACTGCTTAACTGACCTTTGTTTCAAGTTAGGCCTTATGGAGCTTTTCACATCAGCCGTTGCCTCCAGTTGCCTGATCAGTTCCATGAAAATGCTGCTCAGTGTCTTTTTCTGTAAAAACACTTGATGGGTAGATGCAAAGCCACATCAAAGCCACTCCTGTGCTGTTCAGTTCTCAGAAGTTTTAAAATATAACTAAATATCAGCGTTGTTCCTTTTATTAATAGCTACAAGACTTGTTAGGCATGGTGCAAATGGAAAGCCGTGTATTTTAAAAAAAAGAACTTAAATTTAAATAAAATAAAATATACTTGAGCTTAGGATTATCATCATTAAATCTTCCTAATTTCACAACTCTTGTTGCTGCATCAATGTAGGAGCTAAGAGACAAGTTAGTCAGAAGGTCTCCAAATAAACTGGAAGGTAAACTTGTTTAAGTATGATCTACCAGGAAAGAGGAGTGTGTAATGTTTTGGGTTCAATTAAGCGTTTAAGGAACAGGATACTGCAGGCTAAGAGCTCAAGTTGCCTTGTTTTTGTGTGGTCATGCAACACAAGAATTCAGGTAGCTCAGCTTCACAAATTCACCAGTTTTCTCCCTAGTTTGGTTATTGGTTCTGGGTTGACATAAACCACAAATTCACGTAAGGTTTATTGGTTTTATTTGAAGATTAACCCACTGATTGTTAGGGGGTTTCCACAACAAGCCAATATTCATCTGAAGAGTTTCAAATGCATTTTTGGTCTCGGTCACTTACCAGCTGAACAAGAATACATTTCATGAAGTTCTCTTACATTGTACTTCAAAAAAATGGAAAAGAAAGAAGGCCAGTGAGGCACATTTGCCTATAGTAAATCAAAACATATAGAGACCAGAATGCAATTATTTATCATAGTACAATCCAAATTCAACCTTGGTTGAATACCACTGACCTCAAGAATGAATTTGGCCCAAAATAGTGCTGTTTATTTGGTTAAATTTGGAAATACTTATAGCAGCCTTGGAGAGAAGGTTGAATGCATTAGAATATGGGAAAAGTTCATGTGTTTGATCACACAGTATTTTGCTGCTAGTAGGTTTTGGATGCTCATTTTTTCAACTACTTATATTTTCCATCAATAGCGGTAGGCTGGTGTCTGAAATTTGGAAGGGGGGCTACTGGGGGCCTGTTACAGAGCTCTGCATCAGCATCAATCTGCTTTGGTGTCATGCAGACTTTAATACTGTCCTCTTCCGTCTTGAGAACATCTTTTGATTGTTTCATGTCACAGATGTATCGGAAGAACGTCCAGCAGCTCCTTCAGAACCTGCTTCGAAAGCTCGCGACTGTTAGCCAGTATGAGGAAGTACTTGCAAAAATCAATGCAACGTCCACAGATCGCCTCACAGTCTTAAAGACCAAGCCACAGTCCATCCAGAGGGACATAATCACTGTCTGCAATGATCCCTACACATTAGCTCAGCAGCTGACACACATAGAGCTTGTGAGTTTTATTTTTTCCAGTGTGGTTTTATCCTTCTCCTTTTGAAATGCAAGTTAACGGAGGATCTGACTCGATTGCTTGTGTGCTTTATTTAGGAGAGACTTAATTATATTGGACCAGAAGAGTTTGTCCAGGCGTTTGTGCAAAAGGATCCTTTGGATAATGACAAGGTAATTTAGAGATCTGGAGCAGCTCTGAAGTGTGACATTTAACATCCTAAATTGAAATGCCTTGTGAACTGCAAGTCAGGACCAAGAGAAGCAGGCTTTAAAGCAAAAATGCTTTCATATTCATCTTAACAATTTTGTTTCATTAATGCTGCTTCTTCCTGGAGCACGTCTCCAGCTGCTCCAGAACCCAGCAAACAAATTGCATTAGTCTAAGTCATTTGCTGTTTATTTTTTTTTTTATTTAGATGAAGGGGAAACTTAATCCTGTGAATGTTTTCTTTCAGCGTCTTTTCAGCACAAAGCTGAGTTTAACTTTGGCTTTTACATTACTCACTTTGAACATCTGCTCTTCCTTTTACTAAACTGAAGGTAGAGCAGCCATTAAAAAAAGCAAGCGGGGAGCTCTAGGTCAGCATAAGATGAAGGACAAAGATGAGTATTTTTAGGTAACTGCTAGTTTTATCTCTTTGGGTACTGTCATCAAGATTATTTATGCTCCTTAAATTGTACGAAAGGGAGTCAGCTAACACTAGAATTACCATCCAGCCTAAAATTGACCAACAGAATAGAATGACTCATTGGAACAGGTTGCCCAGCAAGGCTGTGAATGCCCCCTCGCTGGAAGAATTCAAGGCTAGGCTGGATGGGGCTTTGAGCAACCTGGTCTAGAGGGAGGTGTCCATGCCTATAGTAGGGGGTTGGAACTGGATGATCTTAAAGGTCCCTTCCAACCCAAACCATTAAACAATTCTATGACTCAAGTTTATATTTTGTTTTTCTGTGAGATGGTATCTCAAAATTACTTTATTTAATTTAATATTAAGCAGATACTTACTTATCGTTTGCTTAAGTCTATCCTGATTCTTCAAAGCATGCTGGTGGGACTAAGAGCATTCTACATGGCTCCTTGAATGCCTCACTGGGTCAACAGCTCAAGAAGTGATATATATCCAGATACTGTCAATTCTGCTTTACCTCTTAAGTTTTTTGTTGTTGTTGGCTAATTGAGTTAATCCTGATCACTTTACAGTGTCTTGAGATGGCATGACAAAAAGCTGAAAGGTCCCTGTTGGGTAAATATTGTAGTAAGAACTGATGTTTTTCCTCTGCAGAGCTGCTATGGAGATCGAAAGAAGAGCCGTAACCTGGAAGCATATGTGGAATGGTTTAACAGGCTCAGTTACTTGGTCGCAACAGAAATCTGTATGGTGAGCAAGGATTACTTCTGCTAAAATATTTTGTTTAATCATCAGAACTGTGGAATCTTTTTTGCTGTGGTGATGTTACAGTGCATTAGGTCTTCTTGGGATGGGAATGGGTGTTGTTTCTTTTGGGGCTGTGTTTGTGCTGTTTCCTGCTAAGAATCACAAGCATATGCGTTTCTTGCAGCCCGTGAAAAAGAAGCACAGGGCAAGAGTGATAGAGTATTTCATTGATGTGGCACGGGAATGTTTTAACATTGGGAACTTTAACTCCTTAATGGCTATTATTTGTAAGTATGCATCTTCAGGCATGTTGTCCCTGTTTCAATCTGGGTAAATGAAGTGTGATACTTTCTACAGAAGTCTGCTGCTTAGTGTGCAGTTGGGAGGGGAAATGGCAGTGAACTGCTAAATGGTATTGTAGTATTACCTCTGTAAGAAATTGTTTACTTTTTAGTGTATGTCAGAGATAAGTTTTCATCGTAACTCTTAGATCTCCACTTTTTGAACCAGACTTTGATGCTAAGTTGAAATAGAAACTCCTGTAATATAGAATATTGATCTCTTCCATAGTTTCTACAGCACCACAAATATCCAAGTGGTTTGAAAATTTCACACCTTTATATCTGTTTCCTATTGGGAGTATTTGTTGAAATGGGAAAGCTTCCCAGATACATGGAATTTTCCATTAAATTTGTAAAAGGTAGAGTTGAGAAAATTTGGCTTTTTTACTGCATATTCATGTTTAACAAGACCATATGAAATAACGTCATAGTATTTTGTTAGAGCTTTTTTTCTGCAAAATATGCTGATCTTTGTTTCCAATGTGCTTTTATCACTTGACTTTTAACAAAATTGCAAGTCTGACTTCTGAAAATATGTATTATTGTTAATAGCTCCTTTGTATTAGAAATACTTAGCAGTCTTAAATAATCTCCAAGATTTTAAAATGTTCAAACATTTTTTCTTACATCCAGCTGGCATGAACATGAGTCCTGTCTCTCGATTAAAGAAAACGTGGGCAAAAGTGAAGACTGCCAAATTTGATATTCTTGAGGTAAGTTTAACCAATACTTGGACGCATGGCTGTTGTTAGCATGCTAATTTCACCTGCTCTGAAGTGAAAGTTTGGCTGCTTTTTGACCAGTCCAATTTAGTATATATTTGCTCTTAATAGTGTAGGCAGCAGGAGCAGAGAGATGACTGTCCTGCTGTACTCAGCTCTGGTGAGATCACATCTTGAGAACTGTGTTCAGTTTTGGGCCCCTTAGTACAAGAAAGGCCCTGAAGTGTGTCCAGAGAAGGGCAGTGAAGTTGCTGAGGGATCTGGAGCACAAGTCTTATGAAGAGTGGCTGAGGGAACTGGAATTGTTGAGTCTGGAGAAGACTCAGGAGAGACCTTATCACCGTCTACCAACTACCTGAAGGGAGGTTGTGATGAGGTAGGGGTCAGCCTCTTTTCTTGGGGTAACTAGTGATAGGACAAACAGCCTCAAGTTGCATCAGGGGAGGTTCAGGTTGAATATTAGGAAAAAATTACTCTCCAAAAGGGGATGAACAGGCTGCCCAGGGCACTGTTGGAGTCACCTTCACTGGAGCTGTTTAAGAAACTTGTTGATGTGGTCTAAGGTTCTTGGTTTAGTGGGCAGCATTGGTGGTAGGATTAGATAGTCTTTGAGGTCTTTTCCAACCTTAACGATTCTATGATTCTAAGATTAATGGAAATTCCAGAGAGTGTAATAAGAATCTTTCAGCTGGCCTGTGCTTTTTCAACATGAAAAGAATAAATGGAAGTAATTGTCTTTCTGCTTCCAAAACCCATCTTCTAAATGGCAGTTCCATGATTAAAATAGATAACCTCTTGAAAGGCAGATATATAAGAGAAGGTTGGTATTGATTCACCTAATGCAGTTTCTCTGAAAATGAAGTTTAGCTGTCAGGTCCATTCAGAGAAATTGATCTTGATTGATTGCCAATTAATTTCAGGCAGTAGAGACCTTTGGCAAAGATTGTGTAGGGGAAGCAATATGCAAATTTGTGATATACTCAGGAAATTATTTACAGGTTAATTAGTTTGATCTAAATAGCAATTGTTTAACTCACTATATAAGTAATATAGAGGCAGTGTAATGTTCATGACACAAGCATGAGGTGTTTATTGGTATCAAGAGATTTGACTTGTGCTCTGACAATGGATTAAAACTTCACAGGAAGCACCCTTGCTTTCTGCACCTTTGGGTGGGAGATGGCCTTTTTTGTGTGAAAGGTCACACAAAAACTACAAAGCTGTTAATCAGCTCTTATTGTCACAGTCCTATTGATTCAAACATATTATGCAGGCTGGGCTCTGCTGTTTAAGAACATGTTTCGTGATCTGTACAGTCATCCTGACCACTACCAGGTGTAGCTGCCTGATCTTCCTCTGCCATTGCAGCTGAGTCAGCTCTGAGAAGTCTACATAAGTAGGAAAAGCAGAATATCACTGCTAAGACCCGCTGTTATATTAGTTCACGACTTTGGCTTTTGAGTTAAAAATGAGCCAACTTCTTGGTGGAGAAGAAAATAAAAGGTCTGTGATGCCTGCCTTTGTTTTCCTGCTGCCAACTTGTATTTGATTCCTTCTTGTGCTGAGTGAATGTTTTTTTTAAATAATGCTTCTCTTCTGATTGAAGGAACAAATGAAAAGATGCCCCAGTTCTTTAAAAGGCTCTACTTTAAAAGCTCTCTTTTTAAAACAGTTGCTGAAGTGAAAAGATGTTGTGTGTGGTGATGACACTGGCTCTCTGAAGCTCATTATTTACATTTCTTCATGCTTTGTAGCATCAGATGGACCCTTCTAGCAATTTTTACAATTACCGCACTGCTCTGCGTGGAGCCACCCAAAGGTCTTTGACAGCTCATAGCAACAGAGAGAAGGTATGTTCACAAATGACTTGACAATGGACAGAGATTAAATAAACTCATTAAGTTGCATGGTAAGCTTTTCTCTGGGGATTCTGATGTTCAGAGGTGCTGATAATTGCTGAACGAAGGATAAGGAGAAGTGCTGATGAAAATGCTAGGGGACAAACTAGACACAGGAAGAATAACCAGTGGTTTCAAAGAGACACAACTGGGCATCTTTCAGTTTTAAATTGCTTTAAAATCTAAGGAAAGAAAGATTCTAAAACTGAAATATAGACAGATCTTCAGTCTAGATTCCTTGGAGTCTCTTTCCTGTACAGTGTTAGATGAGCATTAAATAAACTCTAGAGTTTCTTACTCGAGAAGGTGAGCTGAATCAGTTATTAGTGGGAAACAGCGAGTTAAAATCCCCCCTCAATGATTTCTGGACTTGCTGCAAATTATGCATTAACAGGGGTGGCTTTGTTTCTTTGTTCTTCAAAATAAATTAGCTTTTGAGAAGTAAAGTGGATTTGGTCACACATGAATCCAGAATTGTGGTTGTAGCTCTTGTGAAAAGGAGCCTCCCATTCTTAGCTGCCACCCATAGAAACAGTTGTTCATCAACTACTTTTTTTGAGAGTGAGTTTTAAGACTTCAGAGAAAGAGCTCACACATCATGAAATGTTGCAGCAAAGTCTTGCTTGGAGGTAGATATGGTGACATTTGTTTTATTCCCAGTTGCTACAAGGATGTCCAGCTATGCAAATTTTTGTGTGCAAATTAAAATACAGTCATTTGAAGGATGTAAGAATGTTACAATGTTCTGCAAAGACAAATAGTTCGATTTGTTCAGTTGTGCTCTGTGCTTGAGCCAGTCAGTGCCAAGACTTGCTTGAACTCAGGAAACTGTAGTTCAAAAGTCATTTACTGTTTTTCTAAGCACACCTCATAGCCGCAGTGAGCAAACAATCGAGTGCCAACAAGTGCTTAGTTCTGATCGTGAGAGAACCATGTGCCAAGAAAACTTCAAGATAATGGAAGCAGTTTGGCATGAAGCTGGAAAAGACACTACATGAACTAGCTTACCACCCAAGGGAGAACTTTCTTCATAGAGGAACTTTACGCATTATAAAATGTAGAGCATGCGGAATTTTTGTTCAGTGAAAGGAGAGAGAAATAATTCAGATTTTATTTTTTGATATTTTGCTTAGCTTTTGTGCCACCTGACTTTTTCTGAATGCTCTCTGTAGAGCAGTGTATTTTTAGTCAGCACCAGACTGAGAGTAATTTTGTTCTTTCCTTAGATCGTGATACCGTTCTTCAGCCTCTTGATCAAAGATATTTACTTCCTCAATGAGGGTTGTGCCAATCGTCTTCCAAACGGTCATGTCAATTTTGAAGTAAGTAGACCACTGTGGCACTGAGTGGGGTTTTTGTATAGCATCAACCACTTCAGCAGCAAACTCAAAGCAGATCATGATTCAGCTTCCACTGGATTCTAGCGTATAATTGGAGTACATCTGTTTCTTCTCACAGGAGTCAGGAGGTAGTCAGGAAAGTGCAGTTATGGTGGAGTTTGAATATTTAGAGAAACCAATTCAATAGTCATAGGTTTTTAGTTAGAAAACTCAGAACTTCTGCCTAGTGCTCAAATTCATCTGAATATTTCAATACATTTGTTTATGCTCTACCAATAATCTTAGAAATTAGTATTTTTGGTCTTTTTTAGAACTCCAAAGTAAAAGGCAAGTTCATCCTTGTCAAGATACATATGTGGTTTTTTTATGTGTGAGTCACAGAACTGTGTGATATAGGAGTAATGAAAGAGTTTTTAGTCCATTTCAGTAATTCTTTTGTCTTTGCTTTCATGTTTCTTATCTGTGGATTATCCCATGATTTGTTTTCCCAGTGCTTTCTGTTCTAAAGATGCCTGGGTCACTCACACAAAATTACACTGATTTCACTTGTAGTCAGCCCTCAATTAGCCTGGTTCTAAAGTTAGATGGTTTGATGGTCTGAAATGTCTTTTTTCCACAAAGAGTTTAAATACCCTTGAGGCATGCTAAGCTTTAATTGAAAGAGCTTATCAATGAGTGACATCAGCGCACCACATGGAGAATTTTTATTTTTGGCATCGATTTGCAGCAAGAAAATGCAGCATTTCCTGTTGATTAACTTGAAATGGAACATCTGGATTTCCAAATGTCAGTGTGAAGCATCTGTAGACTTGATGTGAAAATTACTAAGTACTTCACTGTGAAACAGACGAACAATGAGTATCATCAAATGTGGAAGTTGGGTGTAGAAGTTGTCAGCTATCTGAAAGGAAATTGAGTGCAGATTATGATGTGCTATTTATATTCATAAATAACAACAATTTAACCAGAGCTAAGGATTGGGAAGTCATTCCAGGTTGAAGTAGAAACACAAGAGTTGTTCGGTTAAGTCAGGTATAAAATTTAGCTAGCTCCCAAGCCTTGGGCTTGAAACTGGGATTTCTCCACTCTTTAAAATATGTTCAGGTAAATAATACTCTCCTGTATATAACATCTTCATTTCCTGTTCTACTCTGGCAGAAGTTTTGGGAATTGGCAAAACAAGTCAGTGAATTTATGTCATGGAAGCAAGTGGAGTGTCCATTTGAAAGGGATCGGAAGATTCTGCAGTATTTACTCACTATCCCAGTCTTCAGTGATGATGGTAAGGAGCCCTGGAATTCCTGTAGATCCAGTGTCACAGGCTATTGTTTTGTCTCTGTCCTTGTTAGGCCATTGCTTCTTCTCAATAAAAAAGAATTTGACCTGAAACATCTCTGTCTGGAAAGTTTAAAAAATGCTTCTCCCTTACAAATAAGAGAGAAAATAAGATTTTTCTTTTTAAACTCACATGGTCTGTGAAAATTGACTGTGACCTTTCCTTTGAAATGGAATGAAAATACTTGATTTGATATACAGACTCTGTAAATATCATTTGAAGTTTATTTATATGGACTTTCAGGACACTTAAAAGGGTGCTGCTTGAGAAAGGAAACTGGGACTCGGATGGTTTCTTATGAAGCACCATGGCCCTAGGCTCAATTTTTCCTTTTTTAGTGTTTTCTTCCTCTCATGCTTTTCAGTTCACACTGGCTTTTGGGGTTATTTTGGTTTTTCTCTTCTTTTTTTTTTTTTTTCCTTCAGGGCAGTCTTTGTTCTCGTGCACTTTTTGTTAGTATTGTCTGGATGTAATTATAAGCAATGTTGTACTTTATGATGGGATTCTGTAGCCCTAATCTGACGGATGGGTAATGGAAGCCTGCTTCATTTAACTTCCAACTTCCATCCATTTTCCAGGGCGAGCAGATTTTTAAATGCCAGTAGACTTAACGTGTTGTATTTGCTTGTGATTGCAGCACTTTACTTGGCTTCCTATGAGAGTGAAAGTCCTGAGAATCACGTTGAGAAGGACAGATGGAAAACTCTGAGGTTTGTGTCAAAGGTTACTCACATCAATAAATAAAGAGAATAGGATCCGGAGCTGGCATCTAACAGTTAAAACCAAATGGCACACTGTGTGTTTGAACAGATGGGCCTCAGCATCAGCATAAATCACCCTTTTGCTCTGGAACTCTTGGAAAAATGAGCACGGTTTTCATCTGTAGCCTTCCCAAAGCTTCTCTCCCTTAAGAGGATGGGAATCAAAAGAAGAAACTGAGTATCTTAATTTCTTACATTACTCAGTGTAGAAAAAGTACTTTCCGAGCTTCAAAGAAATCTGGTTTTCTCAGGCATCCCGTTCTGGAGATACTGTACCCCTTTCTGCACCTAGTTTTTCAGAGATCACAAAGATCATCCTGAGTCAAATGTATTCACAAAACCAGGTAATGATTTAGAGTCTAGTCTAGGAAAAATAAGTTGAATCAACTACTGGCCTTCCTTCCACTGCTGGCTGAACATACACGAGTCAACTCTTTCATTTTACTAATTTCAGAAAGATACGAGAACTGTTATGGCACTGTTTTAGCTTCTCCTTTGTCAATTGACTTTTTTTTTTTTATAGTGTACTCCTGGCAGCAGAGAAAACTGATCATGTGCATAGATAGAGGCATAGAATTAAATAGTGTGTGCATTCCACACAGAGGCAAGGTGGACAGAGAAAGTCTGTGGGCTAGTAGATCTGCAATAACGTCAACCTCAGTTTCACAGGATCCTTATCTGAGGCACTATGAAACTATCTGAGGAGATTTACATCGTTCTAATGGCTGTTTTGTTCATGTTTCCCTCTTCATTTCAGATCAACGCTTCTGGGCAGAGTCTAGTGCATGGGATGGCTGCTGCTTCTGCTGTTACTCTCACCGAGGGGCATGGCATAGTTTGTTTTTGTGCACCAAGTGGCATTCAAAGTGATGAAAACTGTGCAGTCAGTTGAGATAAATTGTCAACAAAGATGAAACAAGTTAACTCAAGAACAAACAGGCCAGACTCGTACCAGACAGATGAGATTAAATCACAGCCCACTCTCAACTTCAGTATTGATTGAGGACAGCACTGACAGAAACCTTTGAAGAGCTCAGATGCCGCCCATAAATCATTCCACACCTGGATGGAATATTTTTCCCTTCTTCATGCTGGAACTAGCTGCTACAAGGACTCCGCGGAGCTGATATGATGTTGTGGAGGAGAAAAAAAAAATCACTGTTCTTACAGTGGAAACCCAGGTCTGCATTGACTTCCTGATAAGCTGAAGATAGCCAGGATCTCTGGTCAGGACTGCTAACAAGGGAAAGGACTGGACACAACAAATTGGCTGCTGGGGAAAGTTTCTCCCCACCACTGTAACAGTGGCTATTTTCTTTTTCCATTATGTTTTTGAGTTGGCTGCTGGCAGGCAAACTCATTATAAGTTATTAAAAAATATGTTGAGTATTAAAAATTAAGACTGTGGTAGAACAAACACCTGCTAAAAAAAATATAGTAGCTATGTAGCATGGACTATTTTACAACTTATAGAGGGTTTTTTTTCTTTCTTTCAGTTGTTTACAACTAACCACTACATGCTACAGACATTCTTGTTCTTACTATACAGATTTGTTACTCTAATTTTCCATATTTGACCTTCTTATAGTAGGTTGAACAAGCTGACTTTTCTAGAATGGTCTCTGAGAAACAGATGTACAAACTATGTTGAAATATGAAAGTATGTTTTTAAGTCATTTTTATAATTGCATTTTTTGGAAGGATAACAATGGAGAACACAATCCAATTTGATGGAGTTAGCAAGATGCAAAAAAAATGAAACAAAAAAAAAACAATGAGGCTTCTTCCCAAGTACATCTGTGAACAAAGCAGTCTTGTTGTTTGCTTGATGGGTTATTGTTCTGTGAAGTAATTCACTGTGTTACACACCTAATAAGTTTGTAGTAGCTCTGAATACGTAGCCACTCTATTTATGCTAGGAAAAACCAATGGGGGGAAAAGAAACTGTAGCTGTAGATCACCCTGGATGCGAAATCACTAAGTATAAGCAGATACCTGGCAAAACAGGTATTTGCAATTATCCTACCACTGTTGTTAAGAAAAAGAATAAAGATATCTATTTGTTGCACTGCATCTGTTGAGTTTTCAGGTAAGGCTGATGATTAAGTCAGTATTTTGTCTATTCCTTTTCAGGCAGGTATTTAACTTCTGAATTCTCTAAGAATGTGCTGTAGTAGTCTTCATCAACAGGAATGCATAGTGACCTTACCTACTGTCTGTCTGCTAGTACAAGGTGCTGGAAATTGGTAAACTGCATATTCCATGAGCACCAGCTATGGAAGTGCCCTCCTGTTTGGTGAGTTAGGGTGGAGGAGGAAGAAGAGGCCGACTTTTTGAAAGAAGTCTGCTTCTTCAGTTCAGACATTTATGCCCCAGCTTTCATCAGGTAAGGGCTATCCAACCTTTCTCTCTACAACCCTAAAGGAGAAATAGAATTAAGCAGCATCCACTAGAGTATGGGCTCTGTGTGTCGTATTTTGGGATAGGATCTGTGCAGACTCTGTTCTGTTCTTCAGTTTTGAAAATCCCAAGATTCTATTATGTTCTTGAATCACTGATTTGGAAACAGGCAATAGCACATATCTGCAGCAAATGAGAGAGAAAATTACCCTTGTGTAGCTATCCAACTTCTAAAGAAAACAGTGCTGCAAACTTTCAACAATGAGAAGTTAAAATGACTCATTAACCGTATGGATTGAGTGTTCAGTCAGTACTTAAAATCCCTTACAGTGCTGACAGATGCTCAGTGCTTAACAGGGACAGAAAAATCAAAGTCTGCCCTGTCAAATGACTCAGAAATGACCTGGATTTCTTTCTTTCCATAGTGCAAAAAGAGACAGAAACTGGGGTTCTTAAGGATCTGTTTAAACCATCTATTCAGAAGAGTCAAGATATCAAACTGTGCCCACAAGAGCAATGCCTGTCCCTGTTACTCAAATAATTCCCATTTCTCTGACTTAAGTACAGCTCCATGGCAAAACCATAAAAAGAATTTTCAGTTGTATGCAATAACATGCCAAATGTTGCTTAAAGCCATCACCTCCAACACAGCAAGCAAGTAGTTCTATCTCCATGTGATTTCCTTGCTGGGGGGGGGGGGGGGAAGGAAGTTGTGTGCAGTCTTTCTAGACAGCATTTTCTGTCAAATAGCAGTAGGCAAGCTGTTGTTCATCTTCCAAGACACTTTTTGTAGTGAGTAATGCTCCCTGGTGCTTAGAGTGGTAATCTTGTACTAATGTGCAGTGGGACCTCTGGTGGGCATCTGGTGGTATTTCTGCTGAGAAGTGTTTTGAGGAAAATGCTTTTGGTCATCAGCCAGGTCCAGATGGCTGACTTCTACCAAGAAGCCATACCCTACACTGTATTTTATGGGTCTCTGGGTCTTGTGTCATCAGCTACTTTTCAGCTTGAAAATATGGCTGATACGGATTTTCAAGGGAACCAGCCTATTTACCATGTTTCTGTTGCTAACCTTCTGCTTAACGCACTACAGACTCGAAACTGCTAGATGTGAAGTGTGAGTTTGCCAGAAAGTGCATTGTTGGCGCCAACAGACCACTTTGCCACAATTCTACCATGCTGTGTTAAGTCCTTCTGGAATAAGTTTATCTTGTCTCTAATAGAAAATTTCAGCTATAATGTGGCCCTTAAGGATGTTTCTTTATAGGACAAATGCATACCCTGCAGGATTTCTGCTTTGGTAGTACTGTTCTCCCCTGTTCTATCAAGTCCAGAGGTTGGAAGGGGATGTTATTGTTAGGTGATAACAATAGCATTTAGATGCTGAGTGCTTCACTGCTTTTTATTATTATTTTTTTCCTGAGAGAAAATGCATACAGGGGATGATCAGAAAGAGCTGTGGGTGAAAGTTGAAGGCAGATGGCTGAGAACAGTGAATGATGTGGGCAAGGAAGTCCAAAGGAGCACATATTGTTGTCAAACAAAGAGATTGGTTCCACTTACAGGAAATGATCTATCAATTGCTAAAACTGCAGCTGCATCAGGGCCTGACTGTTTCTCAGGGACCAGTGATGTTCTCTTGGCTATGTCTTTCAGAACTGAGCTATCTCCCACATTTTATTTCTGCCGTCTTTCTCAAAATTGAATGAAAGTATGAAAACGACTAAAACACAGCAAATGAAAGCATGTATAGGAGAACTGCTTTTAGCAGAGGTTGGTAGAAAGACAGAAATAATTACGGCTGGGAGCATGTCTGTCATTTCAGAGGGAGCGAGGCTCTACTTACACCTCCTCCCCAGATGGCTCTGGTTTTCATTTTCTGTCAAACAAGTTAGGGAAATAAGAGCAGAGGAAGAACATAAGAACAAGTCACGGAATAAGAGAAAAGAGGATATGATAGGAGATTGGTTAGCATCCCTTTCCTGAGATAATTAGTGTAAGTAATATTGAAAAAAAATGCATGTAAGCAAAGTTACAGTGGTTTGACATCTATGTGCTGCTGACGCAGAACGTATGCTCATACACAGAAATCAGCAGAGTATCTATTGATTGAAAGGACATAATAGCAGCATGTGAAATTCTAGTAAAAGTGACTCGATAATACAACAATAAAAATTAAAAAAATATATATCAGATGATAATAGTAATAATAATTTGGAATCTTCAATCAGTTTTTATACAAGCATTTGGAATTGCTGAAAGCACTCCTGCCTAGCATGTCTCTAATCCAGATAATTCCATACTGAGAGCTAAATAATTTCACTGAGCTGTCATCCACTGTCAAAAAGCAGTTTAGCAGTGTGAGATTTGAGGAACAATGTGACACTCAATGAAAATGTGTGCATGATGAGGAGGATGTGTGCTTAGGTCCCATGGCAGGCACTGCAGCCTCAAAACAGGCAGAGCTAATTTGAGACAATGTATGTTACACTAGGCTTCCTAGACATAAATTATGTAGGGACTTATTCTAGTTCTGATCATTATTCCTGATTCTATTGTATTTACTTATCCCTGAGAATCTTGCTGCTTAGAGAACCTAGACAGGATAGATTACATTAGTGGGAAAAAAGAATGAAATATGAAGAGAATGAAAAGTGTCAGAAACTTGGAGTGGAAACTTGGATTTTAAGAGCAGCACAGACATCTTCTGAGGTAAATGAGATTACCAAGTGGAAGCCCCTGTATTTTCCAAAGTTGACATAGCTTTCATTTTTCCACAGTAGCCAGAGACAGTCACATTTTTGCCTTTATACTGTCTGCCCTGTTCTTCCCAGCTGCAAACGAGGCTGCAGTGATGGAAAGAACTGAAAAAGTGGCTTTTCTGAAGTTGGACAAAGGAAAACAGGACTGTCACTGGCCCAGAGCAGCAAGTTGCTGTAATGAAGGGGAGAGGAGGGTGTCATTGCTGTGTGAAAGTCCAGTGAGATCTGACTGCAGCTCTGATAAAATCCTGTTTCCATAGAAATATTCTGTGTTGTGAATTTTGGGTTTGGGGTGAGAAGAGGATAGGCACAACAGTATATGAAGTGAAGGTTCTCTAACTTCGTTCTGAAATATGATTCTATTTATCATCTTCATATCTCGCATGGATGATCAAAACTGTGCAGAAAGGCTTTCTCTCTTATCCCTGTCTAGTAACTGATCTACTTAATGCCACTGGGGCCATTTCTCAGCAGAGTTATTACTCAGCAGCAATTTGTCAATAAAGCAGCAGACAATTTAGGTACAACTAACTGAAATCAATCACACAGAACGATCTGTTGTGACATTTATGTGGTAACTTTACTGAAAAAGATGAGTAACATCAAGAAAAAACTTAAGAGCTGAAACCAGGAAAGATAATTCATCCCTTACATGTGGGAACAAATTCCAGGTAGATCCACATAGTTCTGGCTCTATTTAGCTCTTTTTAAGGAGCAGGAGAGAGTTTTATTTTCTGGGACCGCTCAGCCATCCTCTTCTGTCAACTTTATGTGAAGCAAAGTAAGTGAATTTTGCTCAGCAGTGAGAAGGTGCACTCCAGTTTGCCTCTCCTGAGGAGAATGTGTGAGAATTCCAAGAACTGTGTTTGATTACAAAGGTTGGAACTGACACTAATAATTTCTGTAGCAGGGAACAGAGCTGTTTGCTGAAGTGGTTTCATATGAACTTCTGTAAGACATTTTTTATGGTGCTTTCCAGGGGTTCCTCAGGCATCCTTAAGTCAGATATTAACAGCAAAACTAATTGCAGCTGAGATGCATCCTGATTAATTACCATGGTGCTAAGAAAGTTGCCTTCTAAAGAAGCAGCTGTCCTTCTTGGCTCTGAACTTCTCTGTCCACATACCACAGTAGCTGACTTGATATTTTGCTTCTTGTAACCACAACGATGTTAACCGCTTCCTTTATCGAAGATCAAATTTACTTTCAGAAATCTTTTGAAAACAACAGTCACATGTACTAAAACAAAACATAGGAGGTTGCTGAGGAAAACTCAAGAGTGGAGCAAGAACTGAAAATCACAGAATCACAGAATGGCCAGGGTTGGAAGGGACCTCAAGGATCATGAATCTCCAACCCCCAAGTCCCAGAAATCTCCAACCCCCCAGAATCACAGTAAATCCTATGAGAATAGTCATTTTCTGGCAAATTCCTTACTTATTCCCACTTTGGAGTCCGCTCTAACAAATTTTTTAAAGATAACTTTTAGATCATCAAGAATACTATATTGTGGTTATCCAGAACTTCTAGAAGCATGTTACAGAGATGTCCTGACCAAGGTAACTGTGAAGATTCTTTGAACTCCATAACTCTGTAATTCTTTTGCAGAAAAACATGAGTACATTGCCAGAACGCTCTTGTGAGTGTTTGAAGCCTTAATAATACCTTTAATCATGTGCTTTATATTTTGGTTAGCTGTGATTATCTTTTGGTCAGGCACTCGGATGCTATGATCTTTGAAGGTCCCTTCCCTCTTCTCTCTCCTCTCCCTCTTCCTCTCCTCTTTTTCTAATTTTTCAGCTGCTGTCACCATCCCAACCACTAGGTGTCTGCATCGCACAGAAAACTGAAAGGTGCCTTGAGAAAAGCAGCTGGGAAAAGGAAAGGAAAACCAAGGGGAAAAAAGGGGAATGCAAAAGGACCTGGAAGAGTTCATTGCCAGGCCCAGCCACCCTTCAGCCAGGGATGATATTCAGGCTTCACTTGTGGAGCTCTTGCTTCAATGCCCAGGGCTATGTTTCCACCACCAGGAATGCAGAACTGATGATTTTATTTTCTTTGGAGAGTGAGAGGGAAAAGGAGCACTACCTCCAGCTCCAGCCTGGTGTTGGGATGTGGCAGTGGCATGTTTTCCATCCATGTTAGGGGTGATTTGACCTGGTAGATGGAAGATGGTGATAGGAAAAAACGTAATGAGGGAAGTTCAGGTTGGATAATAGGAAACATTTATTCTCAGAAAGATTAGTGAGGCTTTGGAGCAGGCTGCCCAGGGAGGTGGTAGTCACTGTCTCTGGAGGTATTCAAGAACCATGGAGATGCTCACTACCACTCTGGTTAGTGGGCACGGTAGGGATGGGTTAATGGTTGGACTAGATGATCTTAGTGGTCTTTTTGCTCCTGAATGACACTATGACTCTATGATCTCTTCAGGCTAGGGTGGCACAGGACAAGGATGTCCTGGAGACTCCCTGTTTCAGTGGTGGAGTGTGTGAGGAAGCAGATAATGATCCAGGATAACAGAACCTAGCTCTGTGACATGCATGTACCCGTAGAAAGCATAGCCTGTGCAAGGTCAGGCACTGGGACAGCTGAGAACTGTGCTCCCCAGGTTTCTAGGTCCAGTGTTAAACTCCACCTTGGACCCCTATATCTCCTGTGTCATGTACAAGCCTACCTCTAGTTCTTGCTCCCCATTCTTTTATTTCTGCAGTTCACATTTATCTTTCTTTGCTCTCTTACTAGGTTTGGGGTTTCTTTCTTTTCTTTAAGGCACCATCTTGCAGAGCCCTGGTTATAAAGTGGCATACTATGCTGCTTTATTCACAATGAAGACTTCTATCGGCATGATCCACCAGCTGTCAGCTCTGGGGACTTTTATGGGATATTAATTAGTAATTAGTCTTATTTGTCCTATGATACCCAGGGTCACAGGATTCAGAGATGTAGCTGCCCATTGTCTCTATATCCACCTCAGGGTGACTTTGGTGCTCTGTAATGTCAATCTAATTTTGCCTAGAGCAAAATCAAGACGTTCTCTGCCAGAGCTAATGGTAGTGATGTCTTATGTAA
The DNA here is from genome assembly GCA_037305975.1 of Chrysolophus pictus. Classification (NCBI taxonomy): domain Eukaryota; kingdom Metazoa; phylum Chordata; class Aves; order Galliformes; family Phasianidae; genus Chrysolophus; species Chrysolophus pictus. The sequence continues at coordinate 45,748,338 of CM074579.1, read as the reverse complement.
CAAAATTGCTAGCTGTTTGCCTTGAATAAGTTCTTGTAGCATTTTACATAATTTGATTGCTATTGCTGAGGTCACACAATGCATTTAGACAAGCTACTGTTGTATTGTTATAAAGATGCATTTTACAGACTGCTACAGGAGAGACGGAACAGGGAGTTGTAACAGGTTCGATGTTAAATAACATAAGCTATAATAGTTTGGTTAAAATTGCTTTTTACATCTATAACTGAAAAACATCAGCAAGAAACAACACCCCAAGTGCAAGGCCCAAGTTGACTTGATGAAGTCACTGAAACAATTTTTTTCCATAATATTTTCTAACGCACTTTCCATAATACTTATATTCTGTTTAGGTTATGATTTCATTTTTACTTCCAGTGCCAAATTCAGTACAGTTTTGATGTACCAGAAAATGCATACTAAAATCTTTTCAGTGCTGAAATTACAACTCTGAAATGCTGGCTAGGGATAAACATAATAATCTTAAATGCCTTGGTTTTCTTATATTGAGATGACTCCTGCTGCTTCTTGAAGGACATTAGGAACACAAAAAATACCATTTCTGTAGAGCACTATGTGAGAATTTTGATGCCAGAAGGCTCTGGAATGAACTTCAGACTTTTTTTTTTTTAAAGTCATCATTTATTTTAAAAAAATAATAATTAATACTCTTTCAAGCATTAAAATTGGTGAATGATAATTGGTAGAAGGTTTTATACTATTGATTCAGTAGACCAGCCACACAAGTAAGAGTAAAATCTTTAGAATGCAGATATGTGTCCAGAAGCTAGAAAGGAGGAATAGCATTACCAACCTGTAATCCCCAACTGTTTGATTCTTGTCTGAGAGGAAAAGAAATGATATCTTTAAAACATCTAGTTTGTTCTGGTTCAAATGTGAGCTCTGCAAAAGCAAGGCACAATCTGAAGCTCCATATTTTCAAATTCATGCTCCTCATATCTTTATGGTTATAAACCTGATCCAGTTCTTGATAACAGGCAGCATTGCAAATGGAAAGGATTATGCATAGGATGTTTCCATTGTACCACACTATTTTATCACTGCCCCAGAAGCTTGCAAATAGGAGAATGGGAATTATAGATTATAGGGCTTGTGCAGTACAAGTGTACAGTTTTCTTTTAGCACACGCTGTCCAGGGAAGAATGAAAAGTGAAAACTAAGTTGCTTCAGAGCTATTGCAGCTCCAACTCCCTTTTATTGTGAGAAAGCCAGGCTAACTTCTCTTTTCCCACATGCAACAACCAATAGCTGGGCTGATTTCTGCTTTCCCAGGCTGATAAGTTATCACAGTTCCTTTGTTTAGTGCTTGATATGGTCCTCAGGATGACTTACTTTCTCAGATAGCCAGCTGCACTTCTCAAGGAGCATCTCTGGGTTCCTGGGACAGCAGTTTCCAGGTTCTGAGTTAGTTGCCTGGCAGATATCTTCTGCTAGTGATTTAGCAGACATCTGAAAGGAGGGAAAATAAATCAGTGTTTTCTTTCTTCGTTCTCACCAAAAATCTTTGAGACATGAAAGCAGTTAGAGTTTGAAGACCCACCTTTGGATAGACTGTTTTCCACTTACATCATCTGTGAAAGGCTCTGTTCCATTTCTGTAGCTTCACAGTGGCATAGAGCCTCATTGTGACTGCTGAACCCAACAGCCTGCAGTGCTAACCTCCAGCTCCTCCATTTCCATCAATTTCCATCTGTTTTTGGAATATAAAGTGGTTGTTTAGTAGGTGTATGGGTGGTGGGTTGATGGTTGGACCTGGTGATCTTAGGGGAGTTTTCCAATCTGTATGTTTCTGTGACTATGATTCTTGATGGCTGTAAGCAGGTCATGCCACTGTATAACATCCAGTTCCCTAAATTTGATCTGTAGTTCACTAATGCTAATATACTCAAAAGGAAAAAGAAAAAAAAAAAATAGAATAGAGCTAAAAACTAAAGAAATAATGAAGAAAAAAGGGAATTTTTGTAAGTTTTGGACCACTACCAAATCAAGTTCATTTCGAACCTATACTGAACCAAGTGTTCCTAGTTGTAACCCACTCATATTTCCACCCTGAAACACTAAAAAAACATTCTCTAACACATACTAGAGACTTTTAGAAAGAGGCAGCGTGGGATTTCAGTGAATAATATTGCATTAGTATGCTCTAAAGTATTTCGTTGCCAGTTCAGTTTCCTAAAGCATCTATTTCCTCATCTTTTATGTTAAAGATACTGAGTTTGGAATCTGTGGTGCTGTCTCCAGTAAGTTTGTTTAAAATATGGTCCTCTGCTAACAATGTAACCTACGTGAACAGGACCAAAAGAAATTTGTAACAAGTTCTGTGCAATTTTTACCCCTTGACTGTAGCGGGAATGGGGCTTGTTCTTCAAACTGCAACAGTAGCTCTATTGTAAGCTGTGTTATTTATAGGCAGTACAGCAACTAGCTGATGCCGTGCACTTTCTGGTTATTTGAAGCTCACCAAAACTATCATCAGGCTGATAGTGAAGAAAACATCAACCAACGGTCCAGATGCCAGCATCTTCTCCCAGGTACCAGTGATAGGAACGAAAGGTAGCAGCCTCCAGTTGCACCAGGGGAGGTTCAAGTTGGAATTAGGAAATGTTTATTTGCAGAAAGAGTAGTGATGCAGGGGCACAGCTACCCAGGGAGGTGGTGAAGTCATCATCCCCAGGAGTGTCTGAGAACCCTGGAGATGGGTCACCGAGGGACAGGATTAGTGAGCATGATAGGGATCGGTTGGGGCTGGGCTTGGGGATCTTGGAGGTCTTTTCCAATGACTCTGTGATTCAGAGACAACATAAAGACTTGGGTATTTCTCTTCCAAGCACTTCAAGCAGCAAGTTTGGGTTTGTGATCGAGATGAAGCACAATCCACAGTCTGGGGGTGAACAGACAGACGCTCCCAAAAGGAGAGGAGAAAGGTTGGAGGAGAAAATCAGAGCTCCAGGCACGCGTGCAGTAACACCCTCCCTGCACCAGCCGAGCCGCCGGCCCGTGCCTTGCGGGAGCTGCTCGGATCCACCGCACCGAACGTGGCACCGCAGGGCCCCCGCGGCGCTGGCTGAGCGGGGCCGCAAGATGGCGCGGCGGGCGGCGGGAGGAGAGGGGGGACAGCCCCGGCCACGGCGGCCCGCGGGTCCGACCGCTCCTCGCCGCCCTCCCCGGGGCCTCTCACGGGGCCGCCCGCCGCTCGCTGCCCGCCCCCTCCGCACCGCACGGACGGCGGCACCCAACTGGGGCTGCGCGCTGCGCTGCAGTCAACGGATGGAGCGCGCTCTGCTTTGACTCATCGTCCACAGACAGGTAAGGCAGACCTGTTGTTTGCATTCCATCTCTACATCGTGCTCTCCTGCGCCTGGGTGCACCCCCCTCATCCCTTTCTCAGAGGTTTTAGTCGCCTGCCGGAGCCTTCTTTGGAATGCGGTGACTGCCACTGCAGCATTTCCTATGGCAGACTGCTGGGTGTGAGGACGATCTTCCCATAATCTTCATTTCTGCTTTATGTGTCGTAACAGTTTTATCTCCCTTAGATCTGCCTGCGTGCTGAGCTTGGATCTTCGGTTGTGCCATAGGTCGCTCCTCGGAGATAACCGATGTGTTACCTTGATACGTGTGTTGTTTGAATTCTCCTCTGTAGCACGGATCCATCAGTGGTGAACTTCGTGACGAGCTGAAGTGCCGGCTGCCAGGAGATACCAGGAAATCAGAGCGGAAGGTGAGTGGTGCACCATGTCACAGTGAGCACCCGGAGCAGAGGAGAGCAGAGACTGCTTTGAGGAGAACTACATGTGAAATGTAAGTAATATTGTCTAATACTTCTGTAGTGACCTGTCAAAAGCAGCAAACCAAGGCAGAACTGTGTTGGAAGTCTTAACAGGCTTCACTGGGAGTCTGAGCAGGTGTTTAGGAGCTGCAGCTCCGTGTGATGCTAAGACAGTGCAGCCCTAAGCTCATTTCTTCTTTCCAAGTGGAGATCTTTTTAGGTTTGAACTGCATCAAAGCTGTAAACTGGCACTGTTGTGGTCCACAGATGGGATTTGCAGGCAGACGTTGCTCTAAGACTCCTCTGACATATTGTGGGTTAGTTGAATGCTGGACACCCAAATGCAATCTGCTAGGTTTTTTTTTTTCTTCTTCTTTTTTTTCTCCAAATTATAAACATTAAATATAGTTTGCTCATCTTAAAGCAAATGATATGCCAAAGGGAAGAAGATATATCACTTTGGAAACCCGTGGAGAATCTCTGGGTGCAGCAAATGTTTGGAGAGAAGTGTCCCCGCAGTACTCTAAACTCATTTTCCTGTCAGTAGATCTGACATCTGGAACAGCACATGCACCAAGTGGTCTGTGTAATTTTTCAGGGATCTCCTTTTGGACACAGCTGGAGACAGTCAGATCCTTGCTCTAATCAGCACGGTTTACATTTATGTTATTTATGCTTATGCTTACAGAAAAACATATCCTTTATGTGGGGTAGATTTGCACCCAGTGGTTGAGTTTGTGTAATCAGTGACCCCAATGGAGAAAAGAAGCCGTAGTGTTTTCATGTACTAAATTTCATTCATCAACAATAGAACACAAACTTCTCCTCCCATTTTTTTAATTCTTGTTTTGTCTGTATTGGGCTGAGAGGAGCTTGCGCATTTTTTCAGCCAACAAAAAGAATTTTCTGCCTTTTGCTTTCTATCCACCAACCCGCCACCCTTTCTTTTCCCTGTATCCCTCACTTTCAGGACTGAAAATGGTGAAGTCAATCAACTACTATAGTCAATTAAAATTTTGCTGCTAGTTAAATAGTTAGTAATCATTTCCTACCATTCAACAAAAATATTTTTCTTCTGGCCAGGCAACCAAATAACACTGCAAATGTATTTTTGCACCTAGATCACTGGATAAAATGGGGAATGCATCAATGAAACCCAAACATCTGAGGCAGCCAGACAGACACATAGCAAACCTAGCTCTTGGTTGTGCTAGCAACTATAAGTTTCTAACAGACCCTGGTCTGGGCATCCACGTGACTGGACAAGTTGATGTGCTTTGCAGCAGGGTGCTTGAACTGGAAAAAGAGCTGAAAAGAAAAGATGAAGAGTTGCAAGAGGGTCAAAGTCTTGTTGCTGAGCTTCAGGAGCAGCTGTCTGTGCAGACTAAAGTCATAGCAGAACTCACCAAGGAACTTCAGAGTAAGTGCATACAACTGAACAAGCTGCAGGATGTTATTAACACTCAAGGAGAACACTCTCTTCAGCCTTCTCCATTTAGAATGACTCCAAAGAATCAAGTCTCTGCTGACAGGAGGAAAGGAGCTAAGGAGGGTGTATCTGCAGAGCCAACAACACAGCTCTATGATTCTGGCAAGCAAGCTAGATTTTCCTTTGAAAAATCAAGAGTCCGAAAGGATTCCAGGTGAGCTCACTGCAGAATGGCTGTATGCTTGTGTTGCAAGGTGTAATTTCTGCCCTATTATATTGTCTCTTTATGAGAGATTGCAATCAAATCAAATCACCCATCTTTTTTCCTGTATAGGCTTTGTCACTATGGTAGTTAAGTGCTAGCTAGATTTTTTAGACTTTTAGCAAAGAATCATCTGTGTCTCAGACTTCAAATTGAGCTGTAGGTGGCCTCTGTATTTTAGCTTTTAGCATCTTCATTATTATCAACCGAGCAGAAAGTCTCGGGTCCAGGTTTGCCCACAGCTTACATTTTAAGCTCTGCTCTGCAGCACTGATGGGCAGAAGACTAGATGCCATCGCATAGGTTCAGAACCATGTTCTTGTGTTATGGATGGTCTGAGAAAGAGCAGATGGCCTCAGCTAGAGTGCAGTGTGGGCACGGTTCCTAGCTGTGTACTAGCTTTCTCATCCAGGCTGGATGTGACTCTGGGCAGCCTGGTCTAGTGGTTGGCAACCCTGCACATGGTAGAAGCTAGATGATCATTGTGGTCCTTTTCAACCCAAGCCATTTTATGGCTCTATGATTCTATGATCATAGTGGCAACTCCCTGTTGCAAAATATGACAAGATATTTTGTACAGCATGATTATCCTGTTAGTAACTTCCTCCTGCCTTCCAGCTTCTGACAGTCATGGTTTAGGAACGTATTTGTACTTTTACCTCTCTGAATCCAATTACACTTCCAACCCCTGCAAAAGCCAAAAGAACCAGCATTTGCAGCTCAACCTGGAGGCAGTTTTCAGGCTGGTATCCTTAAACATACCTTACAGTTTTGCTTTTCAGTTTAGGCACATCCCAGGTATGTGACTGAACATGGTGATAGCCAGAATCTGTGAACTTCAGCCAGCAGCTCAAGTGTCTCAGTTTTGTACATCTTCATGATTTTGGGGCACATGTAATGCTGTAGACATAAAAGCCATCTGGCTCAGTCAAGTTGTCATCCATTGTGTCCAGCTCTACATTCCATTTCCCCTCCCATTAATATTTTATAATCTGATTCAAAAATAATTGTTTTTACTGGTAAGGCTCCCAAAGATTTGTAACAATTTAAAATATACAATTTCTGCATTTATTCTGAGCTTTACTGTCCTGGAAACAAATGTTTTAATATTCACTGTGACAGCACTAAGAACAGACCACAGTCCTCTCTCCTCTCCACTGTTTCCAGCTCTCCTGCTGTTCTCTTTACTTCCCTTATATTCCCTTCTGTTCAACACCTCCCAGTTTCCTTCATTTGCACTTCAGTTTTTATTGGAATTCTCATCTTCTGCGATGGCCACTAAACTTTCATTTGCCTGCTAACTATTGCCCTGAGTACAATTTTAGAGTGAAGCCGAATTCATTGTTTGTTTCATTATCAAGTAAGCTAGTAACTGTTTCAATTTTGTCACTGTAATTAGCATTAGAGTTTGCCATTAGAGAGCTGGTCATGTGTTCTTTACAAAAGTTGCTTTTTAGTTTGTAGTGAGAAACAAAGTTTTTTTTTAAAAAAAAAAAGCAGAACACAATAATTTTGGATGTGCAACATAAACCTTTTAAATCACCTTTTAAAGCTAGCTATTACTTGGACATTGACATAAGTCAGAGAAGACAAATAAAAATATGTGTATTACTTCTTGGGTATCCTAAGTATTCCATAGATCATGCCAGAGATTAAATTACTACTTCTTACATTATTAAGCTTAAATCCAACTTCATATTTTAGCAATTGTTCTTAAATTACCAAGAAATCTTCCATAATTATTCATTTTCCTGCTCTAACTCTTGGTAGGACAAAAGGCATTATATGTGGATTTTACTTGAAAGTGCAGGAGCATGCTCCAGCAGTTAGGGAGACAATTAAATAGCTGAATATGAACTGTATTAATGGTGCTATAGCAATAGTGTTGTGTTTTGTTTTGTTTTAACATTTCCTTTGTACTAATGCTGTACAAACTCATTGCGTAGTTTTCTGCTGTTTATTGAACTCCCAATGGGAATGCCCCATTGGGAGTATTTCAATATAGATGCTTTAATGAAAGATCTAGAAGCTTCAGATGATTCCTCATCTATAGACCATGAATGTGTACTCTCGTATATATGCAGTCTCCTGAGCTAGTTGGATAAATCCATCCCAGCTTCCAAAAATGAATGTGTTCTTTAAGGGAGATGGGGGTATTGAAAAGTTTTAGCAAAGGTCTGTAGAATTTATCCCTTGAGAGTGGTATTTGAAAGCTGATTACATTCCAGCTATCTTTCAGTCTGAAAAGAATTCAACTTCTTACAATTTGCACAGCATTGCTAATTTAAACGTCTGATGACCTGTGGTGTTTCTTCTCCACTTCTGTGTGTCCCTTCACAGTGTGCTACCATGATCAGTAGCATTTAAGCTGCTGATGTAAACTTTTTCCTCATTACAGTCTCAGGATTGTGACCTAACTGCTACTAGTCATTATTAGTTGGAAAACAAAATTATTATTATTATTTGTCACTTAAAAAGTACTTTTACTTTCAGCTATTTCCAGCAAATGTCCAAAATCTCACATCACTAATAGAAAGCCAGGTGGAGAGAAAGCATTTTTCCCTGAGGCATATGCTCTTAGCAAATCACCAAGCTGGGGTGGGTGTGGGGAAGCTGAAAAAAAACAGTCAGTGATGAAGTATTGTGCTGGATGTATATGAAATGAGCGAACAACTGAGTCAAGAGCCTGAGGCATGACTGTGATGCTTTTAGGTCCTCACTGTGCTTTCTGAAAGCAGCACTGTCCTCTGTTTTGTATTTCTGGGAGCTTTAGTGCTTGTTCTTAAGTATCATTTCATGAGCCATTACTGCGTTTTATTGTGGTGTAATGTGCATGATGCAGGCCAGGGTAAATGAAATAAGCAAAGCCATTTTTAGTTGGAAACAAAGTTAGAGGCTCTATTCCAATAACCCTATTGTCTTCAGAAAAAGCCATATTATGATCTCTGTTTCTAAGCAATCTTTACCATAACTACTTCATTTTATTTTCTTTCTTCTTGTCATTACCATTACAGACTTACAGACATTATGTGGCAAGTTACGTGGTAAATGTACTTTCTTTTCATTCTCCATTTCCATGACAGTTCATTGCTGATTTCCCTCAGGAAACTTAGTACTTTTCCTGGTTTTGATGACTGATTTGCATTGTTTATACAAATAAAACAAGAGGGGTTCACTTGTAGAAAGCCATGAGGGTTCTGGTTTTGTTGGGCAGCTTGTCTACACATGCTGAATAGGAACAAGGGGACTTGAAGACATAATGTCACTTTCACTAGCAGTAAAAGAGAACTGCTCGTTTGGTCCATAAAGGCTTTCAGTGCAGCATTTGCTTAATTGCCTTTGTTTCTGGCATGGATTCAAGACACTATGCGGCATTTAGAGGAAGCCCTTGACCCAGAGCAATCAGAATGCGTGGATTGCCCGGTGTGTACACAGAGCCAGCTCTGTCCCAGCTGGTTAGTCACTAGTAGTCAATTCAGGTAATGTTGATTTTCTGACGTTCTCTCCTTAAAATTCGCTTCTTCCACCAGCAGAGCAAACACACTGTTCTTGTCCTTGCAATCATTTGTAAATCAACGTTTCCTACTGCGGGAAGTGATGCAGAGACACTGTGTCAGGAAATATGAGCCAAGAATCAACCAGGACACAGTCCCACAAGGTCCAAATGGATGAAACAGCAGGATGGTGATAACAACAACCATCAGCAACCCCAAATAAAAAGATATTGGTCAGGTCCAAGTTCTAGCCAGGATACGTGACCACAGTACTTACAGTGTGGTGCCCAAATCCCTACAAAAGAAAAAAATCAAGAACAATGATGGCACTTCTTATGGGATTCATTTAAGTTACAAGGATTGTTACGTGCATCCGTGCTACTGATCATGTTGTCAGTGTTAGAAATTAGAGGAAACATTTTGAGAAGAATGAATGCCTGATGAGTAATGTAACCCAGCTGGGCTTGAACTATCAAACTTTGCTTTTCATTGAAAACAGTGAGAAGAAGCTCATCACAGATGCCCTGAATAAAAATCAGTTCTTGAAGAGGCTGGAGCCTCAGCAGATCCGAGAGATGGTGGAATGTATGTACGAGAGGACTTTCCAGCAGGGGAGCTATGTCATCAGACAAGGAGAGCCAGGCAATCACATTTTTGTCCTCAAAGGTAAGTACTGCTTGCTTGTGCAATGTATAACTGCCAGAATCAGGGAAGCAATTTAGAAATCTTTGCAGAAGATAGCAACATTGTTATTTGTACTCATACTGGCCCCACTGACATCAATGCATGTTTCATCTGTGACTTTTGTTTCTTTTTTAATAGAATTAGAATTACAAGAATTAATAAGAACTAGAGTTCATGCTGCACAGGGTACAGGAACATACTTAAAGAAAAGAATTGAACTTAAAGAGTTCAGGTTCATGAAGGCCTCCAGAGGAGGGCAACTACTAATTCTAATTAGAAATGGAAGATTTAGTGTGAAAAATTGATGGTAGCTGTACTTGGAAAGAAAAGATGTGGTGTGGAGAAGGAAAGAGGCAGGATTTGTGCAACCGGAATTTCTCCTGACACAGCAGAGTTTTCCTTAGAGACCAATAGATATGTTGAAAATAAGAGGTCCATGCTTTCAAGATGGGTTTTTTGGGGGCCATAATCTGTGAAGAAATTCAGACTACCTTTTACTTATGTTAGATTGATGGTAAGGCTCAAGACCAATTTATCTAAGGACAAAGTAACTTGCTTCTCATCTTTCTGCCCTCTCCCTTACAGTTTGCACATACACAAAAATGTGTTTGCAAGAACAAACAAGTCTCATGAGGAATTTCTTCTTTCATCACTGTTTTAATTTGCATTTGTCTAAAACACATGAGGCTATCTCAACCACTGCAGACTGTTTTGTTGTAACAGAAGTTTATCTCATCGGGGTTTGGAGTGACTCTTCTCCATAGCCTATTCATGGTGCTGAAAAGTTTCTCAACTCTCCTTCCCTTCCACATCCAAATTGTACATTAGCAACACATCCAAAAAAGAAAGAAATAACTCCGATGGTTTGTACCCATGTTTCAAGACAGCGTCCCTATCCTTGCTTGACTTGAGAATGATGAAGCCAGAAATGCATTAATTTTTCTTCATTTCACTATGTGCAATAGAGCTCAGATTTAACTCATGCTAACCTGATGATTTTTGACAGAGGGCAGACTGGAAGTCTTCCAGCAGAATAAACTGCTCTCCTCCATACCTGTGTGGACAGCATTTGGTGAACTGGCCATTTTATACAACTGCACACGGACGGCTTCTGTGAAAGGTACGTAACATTTCTTATAGAAACATTGCTCAAAAAGAAGTCGGTAGGTTCAGTTGTGAGATTCTTGCTGTATCTTGATTGTCTTTGAAGCTGTCATTTAATAGATGTCTGCATCTCCTAAGTACCTATGGTAAGATCATGTTTCCTGCTTTGAGTTTGTTCTTCCTGGGCACTTGAACAATCCTCTGTCACTAATGTTTTTATCTCTATTATGACCTTTGATAAACGATCATGCATCTCCAAAATATGCTTTTTAACCAAATCTGTACCAGATTAACAACCAGGGAAGGGTTATGTTTCAATGTAGAATGATTTAGTTGCAGCAGTGATCATTAACTCTTTATGTTCATATTTCAAACACTGATTTTGAAGTGATCTCAGAACCACGTGCTGTTCTGTAAAACAGAAAAAGCCTAATTGAGAAGAAATAAAACTTAAAGGAATTAGTTGCTTTTGTATTTCTTTTAGTTCCATATCACTCAGTAAGTTACGAGTCAAGGTTCATTTGTGTATGGCATTCAGGAGAAGATTGAGTTTGATAACAGTGAGGTAGTGGCAGAGATGGTATTTCTCAGGGAGACATGCTGCTTCTCCAAGACAAATATTGACTCTTCCTTTGAGTTTACTGCCTGACCACCATAGAGCTCAGCGTTGCTGTGATATAAGTATCCATCTTCTTGTATGAGGCTGGGTAGTAACCCATTCAGTATCCCTGGATTTCTTTTCTAGCCTGCCATCTTAATTCTGTGACAGAGCAGTAAGCGAACAAATGTAGTTTTAATTCCCCATCCCCATTATTCCACTCTCCACTATCCTGCAAAAATAACTCATGTGGCAGCTTATTTCTTTTCTTGTCTAAGTCTGCAGGAACCTTGAACCATCAGTAAGTATGAAGAGTTTGTGTGTGCTTAAAAAAGGAGCAAAGGCACTAAAACAAGAAGTTGTTTGCTTTAAAAACTTCTGCTCTTTCTTCCTGTACCTAGTATAAGCACTTAATCATTGCTGGCTCTGTAGATGGAGTAACCTCCTGTAATCTGTTTCTTTGTGGCTGCCTGATAAATAGAACAGTGTCCATAATGTGATTACTTTTCATCCTAGCATTTGAATGTTTCCTACTTTTCGTATTTGCCTTCTGTATAGCATTAGCATTGTAAAGTAATGGTTCAGCATAGTAAGATGTCATGCTATTTGAAACCTTTGTTAACATTAATTGGTTTTGAGATAGGATGAGAATTGTCCAATAGATGAACAGAAAGGGTATATGAATAGCTAAAATCTCTCCAGAAGCTCACTCCTCCCCACTAGCTTTCTCGTGTTTCTTGTATTGGAGGAAGAGCATCACTTGTGGTGGCTCAGTGCCACCACTGAGCACAAGTAGTAAATCCCTATATGAAAACTCTAATTCCTTTATACTACAGAAGGAAAACTGTTTTTATTTTTCATTTTACTTGTTTTAAAGCAAATTAAATAGAAATACCGCATTTTGCTCAAAAAAATTAAAAGTGCAATAGGCTCTATTGTCAATGGTTGCACATAGAGGCCACTCAATAGTTTCCATCTTTCATGATGGATCTTGTGCTTACTTTCATATTTTGATTACATTTCTAAAGGCAATCAGAAATCTGTAAGGTTTGTTTTTATTACCTTTTATTCCCATAGAGAATGGGAAGAAATATGTGAAGATTATAGGACAACATGAAATTCCATGTATTTCTTTACCTGTGTTATTTCTATCTTATTGTGTATCTCAAAATCAATTATACGTTATCTCAATTAGAGATAGATCCAAGCCATGGTATGCAGTACTATCTAGCTGCTATCAAATCATTAGGAATTATTATGGATTTTTCTGTGTTTTTGTTTGTCTGTTTGTCTTTGTTTTGTTTTCTTAAAGCAATCACCAATGTTAAAACATGGGCACTGGACAGAGAAGTGTTTCAAAACATCATGAGAGTGACAGCACAGACAAGACAAGAACAGTACAGAAACTTTCTTAGAAGGTAAACATCATGCATTTGAGTTTCTGAGCACTGGTTTGGGCTCTGCGGTAGGATGCACAATAACATTGTGCTTAATAACATTAAGAGCACCCTAATGCCTTTGCATTAGGCACTCAATAACCTGAATACTGATCTCTTTCAATATTCTTTAGGATTCACAGAATCATTTTGTTCATTTTAATTGCCTTTATCCTGTATTGCATTAGGAAGTAGCAAGACCTGCATGACAAAATGAATATTTTTAAGTAATTGAACAAATGTATAGGAAGGCTACATTGGCTTGAAGACAAAACAATGTATTAAATAAAGAAAGTTAATGAAATCCTCTGACTAGAAGTTAATTTTGCTGCTGGTGCAGATTAAGTAATATATTCCTCATCTCTTGGAGACTTGAATATGAGAACTATGTGGCTCTCTTTATGAACTCTTTCCTACGTATAGTACTGGGAAGACTGTAGAAGAGTGGAGTATTTTTCCCTCCTGTAGAGTACTTAGGGATAAATGGTGCTTTTTTCTGCAGAAAAGCATGCTTCGAGTTTCCAAACCATAATTAGCTGATTTCATATTTTCCTTTTCTTTTTTTCTCTAAGCGTGGCCATTCTGATATTGTTTCAAACAGAGATCTCAGGCCTGACACTGCATAGAATAGTATTTTTGTGTATTTTTTTCTTGCCTCCATCTTCGATTTTTGTAAGTATTCCTGTATTGAGGCCAGTAGTTGGAGAGCTACTTGCCATCCTAACTTTCACAAGCTAGAGTTCTCAGGACAAGAGGTTTTCTCACTCATAGCAGCAGGTTCACTAAGTCATCACTGAGGCTGAACTTTCCTTTAATGGCTGTAAATGTAATACTGTATTTTTTACCTTTGTCTGATTTTGTGGTCTCTGTAATGCATTTGGAAATACATAATTGGATTATTATAATTTCTTGGTTTTAAATGGATGGGGCCTGAATGACTGAATTTTGAATTTAGAGCTTTTTCCCCAATCAAAATACAAAGTTGATTTACAGACTGATGAATGTTTGCCACGTTTCTCAAATTGCGCAGGTTTTGCTTATCTAAAAAGTAAGATAAGAGCGCTTCAACCTTCTAGATAGTGCATATTGTATATTGTGTGTTTGGTAAAAAGAAGAACCAGTTTAGGTAGTTATAAATTGTGTTTGTGATAATTATTTGGATGAGAATAAGTCATAGCGTTTATCGTAATATATACATGTGTATTTTTTTGCTTTACATCTGTTTTTTTTTTTTTTTTTTTTTTTCTTTTGGTAGCGTGTCCCTCTTAAAAAACTTACCAGAAGATAAATTGACCAAAATCATGGACTGCCTGGAGGTGGTAAGATACCGTTAGATTTATCCAAACTGTGCTTAATAAGCTTTAAAAATAGTGAAGGATGAAAAAGTAGAAATAAATACATAAATAAATAGGAAAGCTTTTCTGTTTTTAACATGGGAATGTTTTTGGATTGGTCAGAGTGGGATTCCAGGTTGGCAATAAATAACAGCAGTGCTAATACATTTGATGAAGCTGCATTTAGATGTGTTACAGATTGGCCACCATGCCAATTTTACGTAGTAGAATGTCTGCATATTATAATGGGATGTGACTTGTGTCGTACATAGGAAAGTAGACATCAGTAGCACATTCAGATATATTAAGAACTCCGCAAATAATCAGATTTTTCAAAGAGACTGATGACATATCGAGCAATGTGGTCTCTTCTTTTCCTCCCAACAGGAGTACTATGACAAAGGAGATTACGTTATTCGGGAAGGAGAAGAAGGAAATACTTTCTTTATAATAGCAAAAGGAAAGGTAAGATATAATAAAACAAACTAATTATGTATACAAACACTTTTATTGGTAAAGGCTAACAGAGAACTCTAGAGAATCAAAGCTGGAGAATTTCATCAATAAACTGCCAGGAGATGATGTTAGTTTTCCAAAGCATGTCTGCAACTGCAGATGTTTTTGCTGGTATGGCTGAGTTGAGTTTAGTTGGTTTGGGTTTTTTATGACTGTAGTCACATCAGCAGTATGAGTTGTCTCCAGTTTTGCTAGTTAGTACATTACCAAAAAGCCTTTGAGGAACTTCTTATTAATGTGAGAGTGTTGTTTCCAACAAACCTTTCCTGAAGACCTGAAGGAGACCATTTTGCAATCCAAACACCTGTAGGAGCTGTTAATTACATATTCATTAAATTTATGCCTTGATTTTGTGAATCACAGAACTAAATTAAAACAGTGAAATGCTTTTTGAGAATAAATTTTCTGCCTTTATTTTTTAAAACAGGATGGATGTTAAAAAAAGTGAAGTGTTACAAATGTTAAAATTCTTTCATAAATTCTCTGGTCTTATTTATTTGTAAAGGTGGAAAATGTTAGTTCTGTTCTACAGGCTGCTTATCTGAGAAGACAAGCTCATATGATATCTGCCCACTTTGAGAAACTGAAGCATTTTTCAAATTTTTTTTTCAAGAGGATTTATTTTATTTATTTTATTCCATTTTAAAAGATGTGAGAAGATGTTGGAGAATGGGAAATAATAAATACATTAATTTTTGCCATTTCTTAGCAAAATCTGGGAGGGACTGCAGAATGTTTGATGGATGGATTTAAGTTTTGAGAGGAAGTGGAAATTACATTTATTTGCAACTTACTGCAGTATCTTTGAGTTTTAGGTGTTTATGAAATAAATAAGCCATGGGATGCTTTGACTTCTATCTTCCTAAGTTTTTGTTCCTGTGCTTTCCAGGTAAAGGTTACCCAGAGTACTGCAGATCACTCACAGCCTCAGCTGATTAAAAATCTGCATAAAGGAGATTACTTTGGAGAAAAGGCCCTCATTAGGTTAGTTCGCACTGATTCCTGATGTATCATATTTTAAGTGATCTGTCACTGTGTGCCAGATTATACATATCACGGTTGCTTTGAATATAATCCTTGTTTTAATTGTAGTGCCAGCCAAGTAAGGCTGAATTTGTCATAATGCTTTGGTCTTTGTAGAAACAACTTTGACACTTACTCTGCCTCTTACCTTTGGTTTTCCCTATAAAAACCAAATGCTGGTCTTTTCTGTATTTTTGCTTATATTCCAGTAAAAGCAGTAATGAGAATTTGTTGCTACAACCTCTGGATGACTACTAGCATGGATAAGCTCAATGATTACTGAAAAGAATCGCTCTTTTTGTGCAAGTGCCCATGATAGTAAGAAAAAGAGAAAAGGAGTATAGAGAGTACATGGCCTATTAGCCATGTACCTTTTTCCAGGAACATGTTTTCAGACTTTGATGTGTTCTCAAAAGGCCTTCATTTATTGTACCTGGACTTTACTGATACTGCTGTTTTTCATGATGTTGCAACCAATCTTTGGTAGAGTAGTTGAGGTTTTGCTTCTGGGGGTTCTTTCCCTGGTAGAAATTGTGTGTTGGATTTGCCTAAGGAAGTTCCTGTGATCACTAATTTGATTTTAAGCCTGATAGGTAGTGCTTGCAATAAATAAATTCTTAAAAACCTAAGCATTAGAGAACTACTTTGTGCTCAGTACCTCAAGCGCTCCCTTACTTTAATCTCTTTTCTCTGCACTTTGTTGGCCTTCAGGGAGGTTGTAACACTCCTATCTTACAGGTTACATTAAGACCTTGTAAGGTCTTTCTTTTTAGCAACAAATTGGATGGGTAAATTTACATAGCATGTAAAATACTTTATACCAGGCTTTTCTATAAAGTGACAAATATGAAAAATGTACAATAAACTCCCAAATACTGACATAAAACAGCCAGTGAAAAGTTGCCCCGAGAGAAGAAAACTGTACTTTTTTTTAGAGTTCTAGATTATTGTGTTGTTTCTTGTGCGGGCAGTCAGTGTTTAATTTGGCAACAAACACTACCATAAGTAATTTTAAGCTGCCTAAATGTAAAAGTAATTATCTCTTACCAAGACCTATACTGATAGGGAATTGCAGTATTTTCACAGAGTCTACTAAACAGCAACAACTAAAAAAGATGATTAAGGTACTTACAAAACACTCAAATCATACATAGATTAGTTTCTGGGTGCCTTTATGGTCTTTTCTATGAATATTTATTTGGATGATTGAATTGAGAATGGTGTGGGGAATATTTTATCTCTGAGAATTACCTCTGACATGAGTAGCAAATCTGTTGCAATGCTATTTACATATCTTCCTAATTTTGAGAAGGTTGCTAAAGAGAATCAAGATCCAAACCACACTGAAATGAGAATATATTCTTTGCTAGATGGTCATAATGTCTAGTAACATACTAGACTTTAAGGATTTTGACATTCTTCTGAATTCTTCTAATTTCTGTCAATTCTTAGTGATGATGTCAGATCAGCAAACGTTATTGCAGATGAATATGACGTGGAGTGCCTCGTTATAGATAGAGAGTAAGTATTATGCTGTGCCTTAAGGAAAGACTTACATTCTTTTTCAGTTGATCAGCAATAAGAGGTGACTGCAGTGTAGACACAATCAGAGTGTTAAGTGAATACTGGGTGGGTGATTATGCTTTTGGTGCACTGATTTGTAGTTATGCTTTAGTCAGGCACCTGATGAAAGGAGGCTCGATGGAAAGCATAGGAGCACAGAAGCTTAAGAGCAGTTTATTCCTTTCTTTCTCTCCTTGTGCTGATGATGTTTCACATTAAGTACTGTTCCTTGGCTCAGGGAACAACAAAAAGCCCATGCATGTCCTTGCTTAGGGGATATTCATTTGTCAAGGGGGACCTGCAGCCAAATTGCTGATTTTGTCCAGCAGAGGCCAGCTGCATGCTTCCTAAAGCAGGAAAAAAAAAGGAACAGTTAGAGGATGTAAAGAAGAGAATTAGCAGAATTAACCCAACTTTCTCAGTTCATTCTCTGAATTATTTCAGCGTAACAGGAAATGGTCTGAGGAGACCGGGCACTCTGTTCCTCTACACTCTGACAAACCAGGTTTGATATTTCAGCAGGTTAGCACCTAGTCAGAGCTCTGAAAATGCATACCAGCTAAGTGACAGTACGTAAAACCCCCATACAGCAACATGGATTTTGGTTTCTCTCTCTTTTCCTAATATATATGGTAGTTTATGCTGTTTCCTTGATGTTTTTAGGACATTTAATCAAACTGTTGGAACTTATGAGGAGTTACAAACCTACCTTGAAGGTTATGTGGCTAATCTGGCCCGGGCTGATGAAAAGCGACATGCCAAGTAAGTCAGATCCCTTGTTTGATATATTATTAATAGATAATCACAAAAAGAGAAAGATACATCAGTAAAATCGTGGATGGTGGTTGGTGGAGATCATTTGGGTAAGATTGGAATCACTAGAATAAAACTGTCTGGGTATGCTTATGGAGTCCAAGGACTTTTCTGAAAATTACAATACAGAGAATCTCAGTACATTTACTTGCAACCAGGTGCTCACTCTGTCCAAGAAAACTCACAGAGAAGCAGTGAAATTGTGCTCGTGTGATGTACTTTTCTTTTGCATTCTCTTGATGAGTTCCTTGACCACTAAAGGTCAGCTTCAGCTTCTTGAAGGTGTTAATAGAACCACATAATTGTGGTTCTATTGTGGTGGCCACGCAGCCCTGCAGAAACTTTTTCTACATGAGTGCCCAAAGTTTATCGGCTAGCTCCTTCATTGGGGACCTCATCATGGATCAGCTCAGGTTAAAACTACCATTGTTAGTACTTAATTAATTTCAGAAGGATTCACTTTCAATTTACTTTTAAACAATGTCCAGAAAGAAAGTGGTTCTGCACAGAATAAACGAAGATAACTTTAGGGAGTAGGAAGGCTTTTCTTTTTCCTTTTTTTTCTTTTTTCCTCTATTTTCCATTTCCTCTTTATAGGAGTATTAGAGTCCTATGACATGTTTTGCTGGCAAGGAAATCACTAACCTATGGTAATTGTCTTAATGCAGAAGAAGATCCTTCTGTGGACAGTCAACCAAAGAGGTGTCTTTGGAGATGATACAGCTGAAGGAAAAAGTAGCCCAGTTCCCTTCTTCCCCATTCCAGAATTTAGAAGTTGTCACAACTCTCGGTGTTGGTGGGTTCGGAAGGGTTGAGCTTGTAAGAGTTTGTTTTAAACATATTTACATAATTCTCAGTCTTAAATCAAATCTTTGTTATAGTTAAGCCATTAATTGCTTTATTCTGAGCTATGCTTCACAAACCAGATTCCCACACTGGTTGACTGCCAGTCTGGAAATTCTACAGCATCACCTGGAAAATAAACAAAAATTAAATTTTCAGCCAGCTGTAAATGGCTACTACTTTGAATTTCTGGGAGCCCTGTTTTAACTTCCATCTTTTTTTTTTTTTTTTTTTTTTTTTTTTTTTTTTACGTTTTGGATAGTATTTCAGTGTAATGTGAAATCACTTGTAAACATTCTTCACAAACAGACTCTGTGTTTTGTTAATTTGTGTTGTGCTAGTGTTCAGTGATTTAAAATTGAAATTAGGGCTCATTATGGTAAAGTAGTTGTAGGATACATAATCTATTCAAACTGATGCTGTTTGGTGTATGCAAAATGTGTGAAGAGAACGTTTCATTTTTCAAATAGAGACTGGGATCCCCAAAAATTTGATGATTGTCTTAAAATCGCACAGAGTAGCTGTGCAGAAAATCTGAAATTTCCCCTTTGCTACAGTCATCAGTTTCAATACTGTACTGTGTTGAAAGAGACAGGATTATCTATTGAGAACAGATGGGCAAATCTTTTTTTCTTTATCTCATATGTACTCATTATTTTTATTCCCAGGTTAAGGTAAAAAATGAGAACGTGGCTTTTGCTATGAAGTGTATAAAGAAGAAACATGTAGTGGACACCAAACAACAAGAGCATATATACTCTGAAAAGAAAATCCTTGAGCAGATTTGTTCTCCTTTCATTGTGAAGTAAGTTGACTATAAGATTTCCTTAAATCTGACCCACTGGTCAGCATTAAGAATGAAGTTTTGGGGATAAATGAGTGCTGGAGAAAAGGCATTGTGGATCTTGCATTTTATTTGGCACATCCTAAATAGCTGCTGTTTGCCTCCACAGACTGTATCGCACGTTTAAGGATAGTAAGTATGTGTACATGCTGCTGGAGGCTTGCCTTGGCGGGGAGTTGTGGAGCTTGCTGAGAGACCGGTAAGCTTCATATACAAATAGAGAGGGATGTGTGGAATGTGGGGAAGGGAATGAGTGAAGTTTGGTCTGAGATAAGACATTGCATTATCAGGTAACTAGCAGCAGAGCAGTTTTGGAAAAATCATCAAAAAAAATATGACCTGGAGTAATTCATTTATACAAGCATGCAAATGCAGATACCGCAAGGAAGTTAGGAGAGATTGTCTCTCCTGGCTTTTTCTTCATATACAAAGACATAAAATCCAATCTGTCAGCATGGGACAACCGAATCAGGCAAGAAATACGATCATAATTTGGTTGAAGGTACTTCTGAATAAACAATACTATTGTCCTAACACAATGCATGATTTATGTTGCACTTGGAAGTGCAGTCCTTCAGGGAGGAAACATAAGTGACCTTGTTTCCTTTTGTTTAACATTTAAATGTTAATGAATTAAATTAAATGTTAAATGTTAATTAATTAAATGTTTAACATTTAAGGCAAAGTTGTTAGAGAGAGGCTGTGCTCTGTAATACCACGTGGCATTTTTTCTTCGTTCTCAATTTTTTCTTTTAAACTGTGTTGTCATTTGGCTCTGTTATTATTCAGTGGCTACATTTCGCTGTCAGTTGATACTATTATGTATTTGAAGCCTGTCTAGACATTTTTATTTGCAGTGGGAGATGACGTATCAATGAAAATATTCAAAACAGGCTAAGTGACATACAAGATCCAATGATTCAAAGACTGTCCCATGAAAAGATACATTTTCAACCACAAGTGGCATTCTGAACGCTAATGAAAAAGAAGTTGTTAGCATTCTGGGTGTTACATGTTGTCTGGTTAATGAGTGAGGTATTTTTAGAAGTTAATTTTGTCTGCATGGATAATGATTTTCTTTCAGAGGCAGCTTTGATGAACCCACTACAAAGTTCTGTGTTGGATGTGTGACAGAGGCTTTGGACTATCTGCATCACATAGAAATTGTCTATAGAGACTTGAAGCCAGAAAACTTAATTTTGGATGCTGAAGGATATATAAAATTGGTAAGATGCAGTGTTATCTTGTTGTACCTCTGTGCTGTTAATGTAAAGACAGAATCCACATTTCCCAGGTGCAGCCTCAAGTAGTCACATTATTTCAGTTGAGAGGGAACACAACGAACAGCTCCTACCTGATTGGACTGACATTAAAAGTAGAAGTACAGTGCTCTTTAGAGAGCTTCAGACATCTGTTTAGAAGATTACAAGCAACCCACCCTTTCTCGTGGGTTGTAAATCTGGTGTCCTCAAGAAAAGCATGGGTTGTTCTACCCAGAAGGAAAATCATCTGGGAAATTACTCAGGAGAATAAATGGGATTATCCTATAGCATTCAGTTGTCCAGTAGAACTACTTCTTTCTCCTTCACAATTACACAGTAATTGTTTAGCTATAAACTGCTGACTGTGAGATCTCTGCAGGAGGTGTGGAAGCAATGAAAACCCTAAAGCTTCCCAGTAACCTCTTCGTTATGCAGCATCTATTGGTTTTGATCAGGTTGATTTTGGATTTGCAAAAAAGATCGGATCAGGGCAGAAAACCTGGACGTTCTGTGGAACCCCTGAGTATGTTGCTCCAGAAGTCATTCTGAGTAAGGGCCATGACTTCAGTGTGGATTTTTGGTCCCTTGGGATTCTTGTGTATGAGCTTCTTACTGGCAGGTAAGTGTCCCCTACTCCAAGTTTTTACTCTGTTTATTTTCTTTTTAAGAAGGTTGTTTTTAAAATAAACACCTTGTTATTCTTCCCAGAGTAAATAGGAATGACTTGCAAAATGATATGTCTTCTTGTCTCTTATGCACACGTGATCATGCAGTATCCCTGATTCCTACAGGCAGTTTCTCAGTTTCACACCTTTCAGGCATTTCAAACAGGCTGAAACGCAGGCTGTCAAAGCAGGAAAATGGTTGGTTTTTTTCCGTATTCTCAAATATTTGCTCTGAGCCATTCCATACAACAGTGTGCTTTCTTTTTCCAGCCCACCATTCTCTGGGGCTGATCAGATGACAACATATAATTTGATTCTAAAAGGCATTGAAAAACTGGATTTTCCTAGAACAATAACAAGGCGGCCTGAGGATTTGATCCGCAGACTCTGCAGGTAGGAGTGATGCTTTGTGACAGAGCCTGGGTATAGACATGTTTAACTATTTAAGATAAAGATCAGACTAAGTTCCTTTCAACTTCATTTAGCTACTCCCCACAGTACCGTGACGTGGTCGTGGCTTCCTGGAACATTTTACCATACTCAGAAGAAAGGAGCAGGGAGCAACATTTCTTTTTGTCTCTCGATGTAACTACGTTTTGTATGCAAGCTTCTTCCCTGCAGAACTGTTCAGTGCAAGCAGTTAGGACATATAAATGCTCTTACCCAAAAATAAGAATGTTTTTTCAATCCTTATGCTTTTTTTAATTTTTTTTATTTTTATTTTTAAAGGCAGAACCCGACAGAAAGATTAGGCAATCTGAGGAATGGGATTAATGACATTAAGAAGCACAGGTAAGTGAAAGAGGCTGCCAAGAAGAAAAATTCCTTCTCAATTTGAAAATACAATTAATATTTTAGAGCTCAGTTCACAACCTTGCAAGGCTTCAGGCACTTCCAGGGAGTTTGCAAAAGAGATATCTCTATGCATATTTGCTACTACAATAGGCAACACTATAAACAAAAAATCAGCTAGAAACACCCTGGTTACTGTTTTGTTTGTTTGTTTGTCACAGGTTAGTGACATCGAAGTTGGATTAGGTTAATTAATGAGAAGTCAATGCCAGTAGAATTCATGTCTGCCCTTTTAGACCTCCTGACTCTTTGATCTAAAACCAAACAGTTGCTCTTTAAGAGCAGGAGTTAAGGGTGTTAGCTTTATATCCTCTTCCTTTTAATGAAGAAAGTCCACAGTGGATTAGACATTTCCTTCTTTTTCTTTTCAGCTGAGTGATTTCTAAGCCCTGTAACTTGTGCCTGAGAAAAGAAGTGCTTTGACTCTTCTATGTGTCCATTTTGTCACGTCCTTAAAAGGAGACTGAATTCCACAGGGCATGCACATCTTTGCATGGCTGTACTTATGACAGTCCTCAAGTTTCCTACTTCTCACAACCTTGTGGTCACGTGGGTAGTTGTCCTGTAAAGTGGTTTAGAACCCTTGCTTGCATGTGTTTAAGTTTTTAACAATATCATGCATCTAACAGAAGTTAACAGGCTTTTTTTTTTTTTCTCGATCTGTCTATCATCTCCCGTTTCTTTTTAATCAGGTGGTTGAATGGTTTTAACTGGGATGGTCTGAAATTGAGGAAATTAGCATCACCTTTAAAAAGAGAGGTATTGCCTTTGGTTTTCAGTTTCATAAGGCTTTACTAACATAATTGTGAAGCATTTCTCTGCAAAGAAACAACAGAGGACAAGTGCAAAATTTCCTAGAGATGGACATGCATTATTATAGCTCTCCAGTTCACTGAAAATTGAAGGAAGGATACATCCAGGCAACACGTAACTTAAATTCAGTTAGATAAATGAAATGCTATTCTGCCTGTGTATTTTACATTAGATTTTTATCATTATTAGAATAAATGGTGATGATTTATCGATGAACAGTGAGAAAATGAACTTTCTGAGATGGGCGCATTGTTAAGATGCACTGTTCACATCACCGTGCGCAATACAAACTTGTGTATTTCATGCTATTACAGCACATCATTGAACAAGGTTCCTGCTTTAAGTGGCCCGTTTATCTTTGATGTGATATGAAAATAGATTGAGTGTAGACACTCTGAAACTCACTTTGGGCTAAACTTAATAATCCTGGGATCTACTTTAAGAAGTTTCCTCATGAGCGTAGACGCGATCTTAAACAAATTTGAATCAAAGATGTACCTAGTGTGGGCCCAGTCTTATTAACTTTAGAGAGCTTTGGGTGATATCTAGGATTTTGTAGTATTTGGAGAGTGTTTTTGTATCGGGAGGCTAATGGCCTTATGCTGTTGTACAAGGGAATTGCTGTTACTTTAGCTTTTAAAGAATACAGAATTTCATCCATTGAAAGAAAGGATCCATATCATGTTGGCCTTTCATTCCTACACTGGTAGCAATACAAATGATGTCTAATGAATAGAGAGTATTTCAAAAATTAACTTCTGAAATAACCATCTGTTCGTGTTTTTAATGCCATAGTTATCTGGACCAACTGACTACAGCTACTTTGACAGCTATCCACCTGAAGAGGGAATGCCTCCAGATGAACTTTCTGGTTGGGACAAGGATTTCTGACACTTTTTTCTTCCAGGACATCTATAGAGACTCGTGGGCATTAGTTCTATACCTGTTCTTGTGTTTCTTGCTTAAAACCAAAGTACATGATGTTATTGAAAAATGTTATGTTCCCTGGAGAATAGAAGATGGTACAGCAACCAGAACTTGTTTGGATATTGCACCAAATTCTGTGTGCATCTCCTTATAACAAAAGCATGCAGATGCAACCTGAATATTTTTTTGATACACAATATCTCTATGAGCATTTTCTGACACTACGGATGGGATGTATGGTTTTGCCATTGGGAATTTCACTAGCACGTGTTTTGATTACCACGTCTTTATTTTGAACAGAGAGAATGAAGATTATGGGCCCATAACTTTGTGGAATTTGTCAATACCGGACACTACAGGCATTTATTTTTCCTTTTATAATGAGTCTACTGTGCATTTTGCTCTTTCCAGTAATGGGCAGTCCTGCATTGATCCAGAAGCATGTAGAAGACTTTTTCTACAAGACTAATTTGATGCTGCAGCTTAAGGGGTGTCAGTGTGGAAACTGTCTCTCTATCAGTTTAGTTCTGCACCAGGTTGAGTATGTGAAACAGGGTACAACGGGTCAAATGGAAATCCAGCAGGGAACTAGGTAAATGCATAATAGATTTTTCCTGGAAAAGCAGACTCCAGTATAACTGCTTCAAAGAACTATGTCTGCATCTTAAAATGTTGTGCTTTTATGTAGCGTGAAGCTAAAATAGATAGACAAAAAGTATTTATCTTGCAAGAAGAAATATGTAAGTACAGAATCATATTTTGTTCTTCAAATATATGTTCAATGATATTTTTCTTTCATTGGTATTTTGCTGTAATTATGAAATTTGCTGAAACATCGATGCTAAAACTCACACTCATTTTGTTGTCCCACTTGCTATCACTAGATATGGATACATGTGGGTGGTAGGCATAAATGAAAAAAGGACAGCTGCTGACTTATTTCTCAGTGAACTAGTATCCCAGATGAGTTTTACAATCTCCTTGCAGGTTTTCAGGACATGATCGGGCAGAGACTTGAGCAACTCGATCTGGACTCAGTGTTGACCCTTCTCTGAGTTGGAGTGGAGACCTCCCATGATCCTGTGAACCCAGGAATTGATTTTAACAGTCAGCTACTTGCATAATTACAATATGTCATGACACTTTCCCCCATATGAGTTTGTAGATGCTTAATTTTTGTCACTCAACGTCTATATTATTAGAACAGAAGAGTTCTTTTGAACTGTTGATTGGATGATAAATGCAGTTGGGTGTCGAGTGCTCATGAATTAAACATAAAACTCTCTTGCGCCCTGCTATGAGGGCATGGCATCTTCCTGGGGATCATGCTGGTTTTCTTTCATCAATGCATCTGTAGCCCCTGATAGAAATTGGTTCCGTTCCCAACCTAAATTAAGATATTCAAACTGCCATGGCACACTGCATTTCACATGCTGGATGGAAAACCTCCCAGGAAACTTGTGAAGTGTGCTCAGGGCTTCTTAACTTGCACTGGCTGACTGGTTATGACCAATCCCAACTGGGCAAGGAAGGGTCTGCCACTGAGGCTGTCCATTTTACCCATTTCTGATGAATGAAAGAATCAGATCTTCCACTTTGAGGTCAGTGTCAAGCTACTGCTTGCTCTTAGTTAGAGTGTAGGGAGCCGGGGCTGTATTTGATGAGGAATGTGTTTGGCTTTTTGAGGGGGAATTGCTCCTCACTGAACCTCTGCCTGATGAACTTCTGGCTGTGCTGCAGGAGAACATTCATTTGGCTGTTTTGGACAGAAATCTGACAAAAAGTTTTCATTAAAAATTGCAGGAAACAAGGAAGTCCTTAAACTGATGTATTACAGTAAACAGCCTAATTGATTTGTTCCATGTTAACAAATAATTTTTATTGCTGAGCAGTCAGTCAGACAGATTGATTTTGTTTGACAGAAGATCAATTTAAATATTTTGTACAGCATTCAGCCCAAGTAAAGGCAGCAGAGTCTTTTCCATTGGAAAACAATCAGGTCAAAGAGGATGGATTAGAGACTTTAAGCTAGGACTACAGGTGCTTTAGACCCTTTCAGCAGCTCCACTTATTACCACCAAAGAAAAGATTTTCGTTTCAGGATTTGGGCAAGACTAGATGTTGTGGATGTGGGTTTCTGTGTGTGTCTGTCTCTCATACATGTTTTTATTGTAGTCAAAAGAATACTGAGTCAGATTTTATAAAAAGATTTTGAATGTATTTTTCCATTGTATCTATAGGTAGTTTTCCTTGAGATACGTAACAATAAATATATATATATATATCATTTTTTAAGTGAAGAAATATAAGTGCACTGTTCATTGCAGTTAGCAATTAAGTCTGTGGAACAAGAGGACGTTTTGTTTATGAAGCAATCATGTTGCTTGTTTAACTTGCAGTGTGTGCAAATAAAAAAATAAGCTTGCAGTGCAAGGGGTAGGACAGTGCCTTTTTACAGTCTTGTTCCACACAGTAGAATCGCTAAAGTTGAAAATGACCTCTAAGATCATCTAATCCAAGTATCAACCCATCAACACCGTGCCCTCTCAGAGAATCATTAAAGTTGGACTGGACCTCCAAGATAATTAAGTCCAGCAGTCAGCGTGTCCTCCCATTGCCTAGGGGATGCTGAGAAAATAAATCATGTGGGGCATGAATTAATAGCCTGCTATCCAATGGAAAACCCTGTCAAAAAATGTGTCTTCAGATATTTGTACATGATGACTAAGTCAGGAAACACTGTTAGCTTTGCAGATGGTACAAAAGTTTATTCGGAAGTAAAGTGCTCAGTTTAAAGATCAATACATTCTTGATCACTGCAGAAGGCTTGCATAATTAACAGCTTCCTAATGAGACCAAACACTGTACATAGCTTTTCTATACAAAACCTTAATGCTAAGTGAAAAAATTGTGCTACAATCTAAAATAAAAAAGAGATAATATCCACATTCAGAATATTTTTCATGCAGCCACGTGCTACTGCACGGCTATTGTCACACACATGGATATCCCATGGAAATTACATGCACTTCAAGATGAAGTTTGTTGTAAGTAACGACACGCTACAGCAATACACTTTAATACATAGAGCTAGGAAAGCAAATTCATTTTCATTAAAAAAACATATCTTTCTTTGTACTATAAGTGCCATCTTCAGGAACAAGGCACCGCTGGCGGCCTACTTGCTAAGCCAACATGCCACAGACTGAAACACTGTAGGTAAAAGAATACTGTGCCTCAATGCTTTCTATTGGAAAGCAACTTTTTATCTTCAGTGGTGCACCTCTCCTTCCAACAACAAATCGTCTATGACACAAAAGGCACAGAAACAGCCTTCTATTTATCCTAGAAACACAGCAAAACATGGCAGAAAAAAAAAGAAAGAAAAAGGCACTGTGTAACAGAGCTGAAGGTGACCATATTGATTAGGGGTGGAAAGGCAGTTCTTAAATATCACTTTTAAAATGCTGATGAAACAGAAAGAGGTACAATGTGTATAGTTTGTACTACACAGTAACCTGATGAACAAGTTACAAGCTAAGAGCACTTCCTCTGCTTAATGAAACATAGTATTAAAAAAAAAAAGGAGGAAAAAAGGACATTTTATATTAAATAAAATGTCACTCAGCCAAGAATAACTACACAAAATACACTATACACATTTACTTTAAAAAAGAGAGAGATGCAGCTTTGGCTCTTGAGAAGTGCCAGCTGTTAAAATGAATAGGACGATAACCGATGCCATTTTCTTTTTTAAAAAAGTGCTTTTCAAAGCTTTTAAATATTGTGTTTTTCTAGTAGAAAGCAGAAAACCCACAGCCTATCACTGGAATGCTTTAGTCATAGAGCCTTTTGTCTAAAGCTCGCTGATCTCATGAAACCATTCGTGTATGGAAACTGGAATAGATGTATGGAAACAGAATTCTGTCCAGGTAGATTTTGTCACATCTGGTTTCCATTCTACCTCTGTATTTTCATTTCTAAGGCCAACCATCTCAGTGTCAGTGACTTGGACCTGGCATGTGCTTTCAAAGTTCTCAAAATGCCTTATGAACAGAGTATTTCACCTACCTCTGAGCTTGCCTGTAGTGGTCAGATCAGGATGATGACCTCATTCTGGGAAGCAGTGATGGAGTTGGCTCGATGCTGACTGAACAGCAAAGCCTATGCTACACATGGAGGTTATTAGCCCCATTTCCTCCTCCCCCATCAATGCCATCTGACTGCGAGGAGGATGGCCGGGAGCTCCTCGATCGAGGCTGCCCATTCAGTCCCAGTGGTGTTCCCAGGCGATGGCTCATCTGAGATGCTGTGTCATCTGATTCCCACCTCTCCAATTCCTCCCGTACCAGCCGCTCCATCTGCTCCCTGTGGATCTCATTGTCACGGCCCAGCCTCTCATCCTGAACAAATCGAGAAACAAGATGGAAGTGTAGTTCCCAAACTGCAGCCCATTCAAAAATCCAATTCTATGGGAATAGTAATCCCTTCTTATGGGAAACCCCTACACCATTCTATATTCTGTAGGCTAGAATCAAATCACAGCTGCTATTCTGTAGTAAATGGCTTTCTTCCAGTAACATAACTCCCAGATTCTCACTTTCACTTGTGAAAGCATGGTTCACATTACAGTATTTAGCATGCAGATCTATCTCCAGAAACGTAAAATACACTGGGTGCCCTGCACTCAGTAGTGCCAGACTTCTCCATGGAAAACTCTCTACCCACCACAACAGCCAAGGGATGAATGAGCTGCCTCAGAAGCTTCTGAATGGCACTGCTATCCTGTTCAGGGCATTAAAAGGTGCTCTGTGGCCTCTGCATGACACAGGTCTTCTACAAGATGGGTCCTCACATCCACAACTTGTTTCACATCTCTTTATAGAATCATAAAGGGTGGAAAAGACCTCTAAGGTCTCCCAGTACAGCCATCTACTCATCCCCACCCTGTCCACTAACCATTTCCCTCATGACCACATCTCCACAGTTCTTGAACACCTCCAGAAACAGTGACTTCACTACCTCCCTGGGCAGCCTGAAACAGTAAAACAAAACTCAAGATTGCTCAGCCTGAGCGAAGCCCCACAGCCTTACCACAACTCCCTTCACCATCCCAAGCCAAGCAGAATAGAAATGTACTAACACTAAATAAGACATATAGGCCATGACCAGGAAGTGATGGCACAGCCCAGAGCTGGGGACACTGACCTCTGTCACTCCATCCAACAGCCTTCCCAACACATCTCTCCTTTTCAGTTTGGCTCTCTCCATCGCTTCCAGCTTCACAATCACTGCATCAATCTTGGAGACGATGCTGCCAATGGAGTGCTCCATGCGATCCACCCTCCTCATGAGTCTGAGGGCAACAAACAGTCATTTCAGCTCGTTAAAAGCAAGAGTTCAAGATCTCGCTGAACTTACAAGCCTCAATATTTTTTTTAATTATTCAATGAATATTTGGAGTTATAGGAAAGACTACAACATATCTTAAACAAAAATCACACAAGAAAAAAAAATCTCACCCATGCAGTTTTGCTTCCCCAGGAGGATTAACTTACACTTGGAACTCTTCATAGGACACTCCACTAGAGCTGCTTCCCCTCCTCCTTGAGCTGTGCCCACTGTCTTCATCTTCATCTTCCTCAGAGTCATCCAAGCTCCGAGAAAAGCTGCGGCTGCTCAGAGGACGTGGCAGAGAGCTCCTGTCCAAGTCCAGATCCTCCTTTATGAAAACACAAGACACAGATAGTAAAGAGGTAAGGGCTCCACACTCCACCTTGCACAGCAAGCAGCACCATTAGCACTGATGGAATACTATTTCTATTGCCAACCTCACCCTCTCTTTCTCCAAGTCATCTCTCATCTGCTGGTGTTCATGTTCTGTCAGTTCCTGGTCCCCATCCTGATCGTATTTGGTAAATATTGCCTCAATCTCTGCATCAGTGTGGCCCTTCCTGAGAAGGCAGTAAAAACAGATCCCTTTTCATTTTCCAGGTGCAAAAACAACTCTATCTTAGAAAAGCAATATAGTCACAACAAACTTGTGTAGTGAGCCAAGATACAACTGAACCAAAAGCTGTTTTCATTTGTGTTAAAGGCATCACAGAGGCAGAAGAAACTTGTCAAAGACTCAGCATCAAACATTTGGATATACAATTCAAGGTAAAAAAAGTAACAGCTTCCTTACCCTTTTAGATCTTGCCGGAGTTCATCAAAATTTAGTTTTCCTCCACCCTGTCTCAAGCTTTCTGAAATGTCATCAACAGTGGTTTTCTTTAATTTAAGTTTGACCATGGCTTTGTTATAGCCCTAAAAGAAAAAAAAAAAATTCACATTTTGCTTGGTTTGCAATGTTAAGACTTCTTTTGATTGCAGTTCCAAAGTTTAAAAGTCTGAGTTACTGGTCCATGCCCAGTATGTATTCAAATCTTTCTGATCATGGTACAGCACCACACCCATGCCAGACAGCACACATGCTTTTCCAAAACTGAAATTCAGGTCAGGCTCTTAAGTCTGTGTTGGACAACCCAACTGGCAGCCTACCCCAGGAGTCCCCAACACATGATCCCAGACCTGATTAATCCCATTACCTGACACAAGATAACCCGAAATTCTTTACACAAACTGAATGGTGGTTTAGCTTCATCAGTTTAGTATTTCTTTATTTCTGTATGTACCTAGGCAGATGCATCCTATGTCATATTCACTAGGCTGATCCTTTGAGACACTAAGTCTCAGATTACTGGAATATTTTGTAATGCAAAGTTTTCAGTTGAGTGATTGACACTCAGTAAATACTCCTTTATTTAACTAAGAGATGTGTGTTTCTCCCAACTGTTGCAGCCTTTCTACGTACAATTTCTATATGTCTTCATGGAATAGTGAAGATGGAGATGTCAAACCAACAAAACGTTACTTTTACCTTTCTGATAAGGTCGGACAATTCCATTTCTGCCTTCTGTTGTGCCATATCCGATTTGACTTCGGAGTATGTATCATTGATAATGGCCAGAAACATGTTCTGTTCATGACAGAAATCAAAAGTTCACTTAAAATAACTCTAGAAGTCCAAGTTCTACCACTTACATGACTTATTGTTCACTACCGCTTCTTCTCATCCCAAAGAGCAAATAAAAAGCCTCATTAAATACAAGGGACTTTATGTAAATCTGAAAGTTACAATGAAGTATATGATGACTGCTACACAATGCTAAGATAAGTACAAGGACAGTTCTGAAAGCCTCCTATTTTATTCTGTTGGCTCATGACATCAGATGTGGATGCTGGTGACATGGCAGTAAAGGCTGAACCTTCCCACCAACATTCTGTTTGTTAAATGGTGATGGTAACCAAACAGTGGATATGAGCACAGCAAAGCTGTGGTTACCTCAGCTGGTGCTGATTTTCACAAGCATGGCATGCAGACTCTTGTTCACTGCTGGTGAAAATGCATAGCCAACAGTGGTGAAGATGTTGAAAAGTGTTTTGTTGCTGAGATTTGGCTCTATAAACAGTGTTAATTCTGCTCTTTTTATCTGTTGTAGTTTCCATGTAAGTACATGGGATGCATTAATTTTAGAGTGACCTATGCAAAATCCTGCATTAATGGTTGCTACCTTATCAAATCACCAGAAGACACACCATTTTGAGAATAACATCTGAGGATGTCCTGCTCACATAACAGTTTCAAGTGGTATTACCAGAAAATAGATTACCATATTGTAATGCAACTTCCAAGCTACCTGAAAACTACATTCATGAAAAAGGTGCTGGGGCTCTTAACTTATGTCAATGACTATTTTATTCAACTTGTTTATAACAAAACTATTTTATTTGGTGTCCTAGGTTTGTAAGAGGGAGGTTTTAGGAATGAAAAATTCTTCATAATAAAAAAAAAAACACAACACACCAACAATGCAACACCAACGTGGAGCACTATAAAGAGAGTGACAACAAAAATACAGTGAAAATCTGTTTTAAAGGAATTAAAAAGAGCGCAGTGGCAGACCAAGTAAAGGTGAAGCCTGGTATATTCACCCTAAGTAGCCATAGGAATCCAAGACCAAGAGATGCAAAAACAATGATGTACCTAAAAATCAACATGCCAACTACCCACCCCATGAAAACAAAAGTGTACATACCAAAAGGATGAAGAACATAAAGAACACAAATGTAGTGAAATAAATTGGTCCCAAAATGCGATTAGCTTCTTCAACCTCTGTGAAGTTGAAGTCTCCCAAAATGATGCGGAACTGAGTAAATCTTAAAAAACAAAACACATCCAGGGGTTGAGAAAAACACTTCTGGAGCTGTGCAGGAATTCCTGATCTACTTTACCATAACAGTCAGGAACGAAGGGCAGCAGAGAGGTGTGCACTACTGTAATACTCACTCAGATATTGCAATAGTCAGCTTCTCAAACCCATTTCTAAGTCTAGCAAAATGTGCAGTCAGATGCAACACCCAAGTGCAACTAGTGTGTCTACGTATGGCTTTTGGTCACAGCTGTGCAGAAAAACAGCCTGGTAACTACTTCAGCTGGACCAGCTGGCTGTTAAAGATGATAGACTCCATCTGGAAGCCAGTCAACTAACTAGAATATCAGGAAAAGAACACCATTGAGCACATAGGTGTCAGCTATAAAAGACAGTTTGTCCAACAAACTATAAAAAGGTTTACATCTCTAGAAAATAGTCATCACTACTGAGTTACCAAAAGTGAGATGCTTACAGCTTATCTCTGCAGGCAGATTGGTTTGATCTCTGGTGCGGCAACCAAATCCATTCACCAGTGCATCGAGAAATTATTCATATTTTTTATTTTTTTTTTACTTACATGCAGTCCTGGAAAGTGCTGAAGTCATCAATCTGAGTGCCAAAGACAAGATAGGCCAACTGAGCATAAGCCAAGAAAATGATGAAAAACATAATTGCAAAGCCAATGACATCTTTGACGCAGCGAGACATGGTTGTGGACAACTGACTCATTGTTCTGTTGAAGTTAACAAACTTGAAAAGCTGTTGAAAGAAAGCAAACAACAACAACTGTTAAGATAAGGAAGACAGTTTCTAATCAAAACTGCTGTCCAGCTCTTTACATGAGATATGTTGGTGAGCTGGATGGGGACAGAGCGAGGTGATTTTCAATTAGAAATATATCATTTTTATAAAACCACTAAGGGTTGTAATTTGAAGGAAAAAAAAACTGACAAAACCGACTCCTACTGGCACTCCTATCTGAAACCCTGCCTTTAGAGCATTAGTATCAAGCTGCTCCCAAAAGCACATAGGAGAAAGTAGTATCCAATAAGAAGTAGCAATTTCTCAATACAGCAGTAATGTAAACATTTCTTCACATATCTGCTGTGACAAAGAGCTGAATGCATCTTCTAGACTTAAACAAGGACTAAAGCAGAGAGAACGACAACCCCGTTTTCAGTTTGCACGAAGTCACTTTACACTCACGCTGCCATGACCAATGTTAAGAGAACATATAATCAATGAATATACGGGTGTTATAATTAAGAAATATACAAGAAAGTTAGGCTAAACAGGTTATCACGCTAAAGAAGAATGGATGGAAAGCTTACCCCTGACCTGGGCTTGCTGAGAAGACTCCAAGAGGAGCAATCTCCAGAAGAGATCCTTCCCCAGTGGTAGTCAGCTCTTAAATGGGGTCTAGGAGACATAGAGCTAGGCTCCACCCCTTCCAGTAGCACAGGAGAATTGCCTTCACCTGTGCTCCCAGGGCTGACTCATTGCTCACCTCAGGTGGTCAATCAGAGGTTCAGGCTGTGATTCAGCAGTTCCCATACAGAAAAACATGACTAACTCAAAAATAGTAGGTGACATTCAGAACACTGAACGTGTACATCCTTATTTTAGAATATGGATATGTGTCTTGGAGTTACCTTAATCCAGACAAAAAACACAGTGACTGCAGCAATGTTGTTGAATTGTATTTGCCAATATGCCAAGGGTTCAAAATTGGGGAATGAATTCTGATCTTCTAGTAGCTTCTTCAGGAGCATATCAACAGTTGATGTCCTGTAGATGCTAATTCCTATTGCTGCCATGGAGAGCTGAGTACAAAAGAAACAAACGAGATCATGGAAGGTGATTATGGTTTTAAAATATCTTCCGTAAGACAAGATTCAAACTAGAATTTTGGGATAGATCAGGAAATGCATTTTACAACAAAACAATGACAGCCCTAGGGTGAGACAAGTAGCCTGGGAGTAAGGGGATTTGGGAGTCCCTTCCTTGCCACTTCTGAAGAACAATATCATGGTGACAACTGGTGGGCTCAGAAAAATGAAACTGTCACGTGGAAGAACTGGAAGAAACATGAAAAAAATATGTAAAAAAAAAAAAAAAAAGACTCGAACCTTAGATTTGTCCAAGACTGAGAGTACAGAATGGAAGTGGGACAAGGTCTACTTCAGCTTTGCTGGCTTTGGATACCTTCGCTAAGAACAACTCAATGTAAATCTGGATCACATAGCTTTAAATTCAAAGCTCAGATTTTCAGCTACACTGAGATTGCTGGTGAACACAGTCATTAATGTCTCCCACAGAGTGCATTTCAGAAAGCAGTGTTAGACTTATAAAGGTTACCTACCACGATTATAAGGATATCCAGACAATTCCAGAGACTTCTGAAGTAGTGCAGCCTGTGAATATGAATTTCTAAGATCTCTTCCACCATGTAGTACAGAACAAAAAGACAAAACACCATTTCACAGGCTGCCAGAAAGAAATCCAAAGTGGAGATGTAGTGAATCAGCTTCACTGGCTGAAACTGCCAGGATGTAAGAAGGCCTCCAGTAGCTGGAAATTCCACTAACAGCCTAGAATTTAAAAAGACAAAGAAAATTATTTAAGCGTTGTCCACAAAAACATGGAAATAACATGGAATCTCTATCTGCTTTGTGCTTTGCAATCTGAACACTGTCAGTGCTCCTGTTCATACCTTACAACACAGAATAGGTTGATGTTTGCATTGTAGACTGAGAAATCAATGAAAGCCGCTCTTGTCCCTCTGTCCAACCACAGGTTCTTCTTAAGGCTGGCGATCTGCACAGCTGTCACTTCCCTGGTCCTTGAGAGGTCTTGGTAATAACCAGCCCCACTGTACGTGGCCAGCAGGCCCCAGTGGCTACTCCCATTCAGGTCCTTCTCATTGGTGTATGTCCAACTGGTTTGGACAGGAGTGAGACAGCGCATGTTAGTTCTTCTACTTTTAACTTACGACTAACAAATCAAACAAGAACCTGGTCAAAAAACCCATGTGGGTTGGGTGGTCCTGTGTGGAGCCAGGAGTTGGACTCCATGATCCCTGTGGCTCCCTCCCAACTCCGGATATTCTGTGATTCATAGAGCAATTTCAGTTAGAGGCATAGAATCATTAAGGTTGGAAAAGACTGCTAAGATCATATAGTCCAACTGTCAAAGGGTTTTAAGAGTTACTTGCAAGAAGTTTTCATGTCTGTACCCTGAGGAAAGAACTAACAAAGTTTCACCAACATATCAGAACGTTGATAGGAAGAAAGGCAACAAGTATACTAATTGTGAAAACAGAATGCATTGATCTGCTTATACAGAATTTCTCTTCTCTTGGGAAAGCTAAGAAAAACTGGTATTAAAGTAGTTGTATTTCACCTCCCAAACTCTTTCCAGTGTAACCCACACATTGTCTTCCAAGAGAAGCAGAACTCCTCCCATGCTTCAGCCAAAAAAAAGACGACCTTGCAACACCCAACACTCATCTAGTACTCTGGATTTAGCTGGCCTTACAGTTTTACAGACAGAACCTACAGCAATTCTAGAGTTGCCCCTGTGAAGTGACTTTCTGTACCGCTCAATATAGTCTGGGCCAGAAAAAAACATATTTAGTTGCCTACAGAAGTACTACATACGCTGTTCCGTTTCGAAGCCCAAAAGGTGCAGTATCTTCATTGGCCACAGAATAGGCATCATAGCAATCTTTGATTTCATCTTTTAAATCCTCAGGAATCGAGCACGAACCATTCCTCACTTTCAGCTGTCGAATGCGGGGCACCCCTAGGAGCAGGTTCTCATAATAAATGAAGCTTTTGTTTTCTGCTATGGTTTTATTGTTGTACCACATATCCCAGTAGAGACCATCCAGCAGAGGGCCTTCTGTGAACTGGAAAGTAAGACAAAATTTTAGCTTGCATGTTGCTAGCACTGTTTTCATACACCGAATCAACAGCAAGTTAATAACTTGTTTTTAGCATTACCTTCCAGAAGTCATCCATCGTGGACAGTGTTTTGAAGTCCGTTTTCTCCATTTTAGATACAGGTGTTTCCAGGAAGAGCTGGGACATAACCCTCGTGTAATAATACATGCTGGAACTCACTGTCCCGTATGTCACTGCACATGGTTTGGCAAGGAGTGAGAAGAAAAAGACGGAGCAGTTTTGAATACATCAGGTTGTACTTGTATAGATTCTGCACTAAAAGACTAAGATCAGAACAAAATCCATACCAAGAAGTCAATAGTCAGTGACTACAGTATTAATGCTTCTACAAAAAAACAACCTCAAGAACCACAAAGACTGGACTC
Organism: Chrysolophus pictus; assembly: GCA_037305975.1. NCBI lineage: Eukaryota > Metazoa > Chordata > Aves > Galliformes > Phasianidae > Chrysolophus > Chrysolophus pictus. The sequence goes on along the minus strand of CM074579.1, from coordinate 45,711,501 downwards.
AGCAGCCTGAAAAGCAGCCAGTGCCACTTCAGGCATCCTGAGAGCTGGGCTCACCCCAGACACTGGAATGTCCATATCCTGTACAGGCAGAAAGGGATGCACAGCATGAGATGCTGCCAGTGACACAAGCTGTCAGTGGTTAGACAACAAAACTCCACCCCAGATGTGCAATGCTGTAAGAAAATGCTGCACAGAAAGTAATGACTGCATGCTGCTTCTGTTCCTCATTCTGGGCCAAGCATGTGGCTAAGGACCACAGAGCATAAATTATAAAATGATGTACAGAGCCAAGCTGGCTTGGGAGAACAGTCTCTGGCACTGATGCCTCTACTGCCTATAAATACTTAACAGCAACTCAGGGTTAAAATTCAGAAAAGCTTGGAAGATCAGGTCTGCAGCAACCAATTTTCAACAGTACTGACAAACTTAGAGAAGCATTGTATTACAGGGAAGAAAATGTGTTTTCCTGTGCAACCAGAGAAGAACTATTTTTAAACTCCTCTGTGGCAAATATCGCATGTGTGACTTGATTGCACAATACTGGGACTCTCTCTACATATGCTCTCTCAAAAATACAGCAGTACAAGGAATGCTAACAGCATTTTGCCAGCAGTGGAAAGCATCCTCCTAAGGTACAGCACAGACCTGTCTGCCCCACAGTTATTGCTTAAGTGTAAAACAAAAAATGATCACTCTTGAAGCATAGCTAAAGTTAGCAGCATCTGTGCCCAGTTGACATACTGCATCTGTCCCCAAAAATATTTCCTATCGCAAAACAAATTGTGAGCAGCCTGCAAGCAAACTTATCCCACCGAAGACAAATTTGTTTTCATAGAAACATGCCCAAGTCCCTCACTGCTACACCTCTCCCAGTGGTGGAGCCTCAGGCATTGCTACATTCCCTTGTCCATAAACCCGCACCAAAAGTCTTAGGCAGGAAATGAACATGACAGTCAGTATATTATCATTTGTGCAGTATGTCACCAAGAGGGTTGAGCTGTGTCAACTGAATAACGTTTGTGATTTGGGTTTTTTTGATTTCCTCTTGTTATAGGCATTCTGCTCTGGACAAGCGAAGCACTTGCTCACAGACTACTAACACTGTTTGTGGTTTGGGTTTTTTTCAATGAAAGGTTTTCTTTAAAAATAAAAATGGCACCTTGTCCCATTATAGATGATCACAAAGACAACTCAACAGTCATAGGCACTGTAGGAATTTAGAACAGAACTGTCTATGTTAGAGACTGAGGGCTTGAAAACAATCAGCTTTTTAGAGATAAACAAACTTAATGCATGCAGATTTTGTTGCTAGACTCCCTAGTGACCAAATAAAACATCACAATCTGTTGTAGTTGGCACTGTCTTCCTGATTGTTATGCAAATATATGAACATATTAATAGTTTTGACTATTAAAAATTCAAAAACTGCTAAGGTGCAGAGTGTCAAGCAACAATCCAACTACAAAATCAAGAGAAAGAAATAACTCAAAATATTTCCCCCTACAATGGTCTATTGATTACTCTGCCTCTTCTCTGAAACACCGTGAATTTGTAAACAAGTGGTGCAGAACTGCACACATTAAGGCTGAGTGGTACTTACAGACACACAGCACCACGAGGAAGATCACATACGTAATCAGCTCCCGCAAAACACTTCTCAGGTATCTCTCTCTGCTGGTGTTGTTTTCTTCCATCAGCCTTGTGCCCCACAGACCTAGCAAGAAAAACATGCGTAGTTACATACACAGTTGCCTGATAGTGGATTCCCAAAGATGTAGCCAGTGACATATCCAATAGCAAGCACTGACTAAAGAGCCAGATGGATTTGAAAGCTTCACTAATGACATGTCTGAAAACGTTATCAGATAAGCAAAAATGCACATTCCATATCAAAACATTTTTAGTAATTTTAATTAATTAACCAAAAGAAGCGTACATCAGTCAAGCACCTTGAGCTTCACAGTGTTATACTTGTGATCTTAGTCACAGCCCAAGCCATTGATTGAGCAGCTGGGAAAAGGACTCAGTCAGCTCTGGGAGCATAGGTGAAGGCAATTCAGCTGCGAGACAAGAAGGGGTGAGCCTGGCTGCACCTTTCTTAGACCTCATTGAAGGGCTGACTGCCACAGGAAGAACATCTTTCTAGAGATTCCTCCTTGGTGGAGCTTTCCCCTGCAAATCTAGAATCTTCTGATACAGATAAGCAACCTTCTTCCCTTTCTTCAGAGGGCCTTTCTATCGTGCTGATCCTTCCATCATTATACCTCAGGAGTAACGCTTTTCCCATCATATTGATCTGTCCAATTGCTACAACTTGGCATTCCCAAAAATACAGCCTAAGAGAACTTGTCAGGTAGTGGTCAATCCTACCAAAAGGGTAACAGGAAAGCAAAAGTATCTTTTGAACAGAGCTGCTATCGGAAATAGTTATGTGAGAATGGAAAGCAGTCGGTGGCTTCCATCTTTATTTCCAGAGCCTAATACAAACCAGAACGAAACTGGGAATGGCTGCTGACATTCGGCTGAGAACTGCTGCTGTTGGGAGCATCTCTTTATTGAAGCCTAAATACAGCAAGGCGATTTATCTAAGCTTATGATGGGAGAAAAAAGCCTCTGAAAATAGAAGTTTTCTATTGCCAAACTCCTACCCTTTCCCCTTTCAGATATTTTAAATTGCCAATCTTTTAAAGCATCCTTCACATTCTCAAATGATGGCAACAATGCCAACCCAACATTCCTAGGAAAAAAATTTTGATCCATCAAACACACTACAGTAACTTGAAGCCAAAGGAACAGCAAGAAGGAGCAGTCAACGTAGATTGTGCACCAGCAACCTTTATGCTGACCTCTGGTCAAATCCCTGGACTGGTTAATCACACCATTTGCTAACATCAGCCCTAGTAGAACATTTTCAAAGCTGTTCTTTAAGGCTAAGTCTGAAAACGCACAGATAAAGACAGCAGTTCCACTAAACAAAGTACCAAATCCTCACTATGAGGTCATTCTGGTAGGCAGAAACACAAAACCAAGAACATTCAGAGTCACTATTAATACAGAACTCCACAAATCAAGCCTTCAGTATAGCAGTACGTTGCACTAGCAACCCTCATAATAAAAGCAGGAAAACATTACAGAAGAGAGGAAGAACAGGCTGAAACAGCCAGTGAGCAAGCTGGCGAGCGTGCTGAGTCCCGGCTGTCAGCACATTACTCACCAACAAGAAATGCAGTGAACAGAAAGCTTGCAAGCTTCATTTCTGTCTTGGTAGAAAATAGCTGCAAGTCAGCAGTGAACAGAAAGTTGCATACAGAAAAAAAAGCCAACAACAAAAATCCAACACAAGAGATCACACAATGATCTTTCCATTAAATGACCCCTAGATTTGCCTGGCAGCCACCTGTAAACACTCACCAGTAGACACATTTTTAGAGGACATGTACAGTATTCTCCTTTTTGCCTTATTTGAATTATGTTCTAGGTGCAACTAAATGCATAGTGGTTGTAAACAATGCTGAATTCAAGTTGACATCTTCTGCCAGCACCAAAAACATCACTTCTAGCCTTGATTAAGGATTTCAACTTCATTTCTTATATAAACTTGCTATTCCTCAACTTTTTGACTTTACGTTCACGTATATGCACAACATACAACTTGTATATTTTATGTATATATATGTAATATAAGCATGCAATGTAAGAGAGAACAGGTTAGGGAGAAGAGATGAAGGAGGTGGAATTATGAATAGAAATGAAGAAAAGAAAAGGTGAGAAGGAGAAGCAAAGTAGAAGGGATGAAGTAGAGAATGAGAATGGATGGAGAGGCAAAGGTGAAGGAACAGAAAAGGGAAGATGAAGGAGTGGAGATGGGAAGAAGAAGAGAAAATGAAAAAAGGATAGAAAAGGAACAAAGAAAGACTGTAGGAGAGGAGCAGAAGGGATGGAGGAGTGAGAATGGCAAACAGAAATGAAGAAAAGAGAGAGATGAGAAAGAAGCAATGGAGAAGGAATGAAGAAAAGAATGAGAAGGGAAGGATAAGGAAAAGAGAAAGGAAAAAATGGGAAGAAGAGAAGAAGGTATGGAAGAGCTGGGAAAGAAATGGAATGATGAATAGAAAATAATGAAGAAAAGAAAATGGTGGGAAGGAGACGTGAAGGAGAAGGAACAGAGAGGGGAGGAATAAAGAAAAGAATGGGAAAGGAATGTACACACATATATACACACATACACCTTTATATAGGTAAATCCAATTGATAAGGTACAGAATGCATTCATTTGTTTTTATGAAAAAGTTCTGAAAGTACTCAATAGTTGTGCAGAGACAATTACAGCTGTTCCTTACCACACAGTGTCAAAAACAAGCCTAGGTGGGCACTGCTAGCTGATCTGTCTACAAAGAAGTTCAGATGCTAGCAGAGAGTGAGGACCATAGCCCTGGCAAAGGCTGATTCCCCCCAAGAGAACAAGGGCAACAAAACCACGTAACATTCAAAAAGAAGTTCACACTCATTCCTATGGTACTGTCAGAGCCAGCACTAATTCAACCCAGTACAAATTGGATGATTTTTATCACAGTGAATTTATGACTGAAAATGGCATTTGATATTTCCACATAACAATAACCAGGAAAATCTTTCAAGACAGCCTCCGTGTACACAACTTTCTACTGACGCATGTGATGACATAGTAACACTGGGAGATGGAGTATAGCTCTGATGGGAAGATTGCCTTTCCAATCTGGCTCTGGAAACAGATGTTAATCTCATTCATCAACACTAATGAAGACTGAATGACTTCCCCTTAACAAAGGTGAACAGCCACAACCTCCTCTCCCTGAGCAGCTGGGATGGCTGCTGGGGAGGATCTGCAGGAGAAGAGGGATTAAGGCCACTTCATGGACACTTACACCAGAATTCAAAGAGAATCTCCAAAGACAGGAAAGACAGATAATCATATGCAGACAAGTTTCTAGTCACTTGCTAGCTCCTGCTACAGTCTCCCTGATCACTGACGTTACCAAAATCCTATTACAAGCAGATGTACTTCACAACTAACAACAAGAAAAACTGAAGATGCCAGCTGCTGAGCAGCAGTCATTCTATCCATGTTACCACCACCACTACCTGTGATATCTAAAGGACTAATCCTTTGCTTTCTTGCATTGCAAGAAAAACCATAGAATCATAAAATAATTAAGATTGTAAAGATCACTAAGATCATCTAGTCCAATCATCAAGTCCATGACTGTGACTACTCTAGGCCTCATCCCTCAGTGTCACATCTGTCTTTTACTTGAACACCCCCAGGAACAGTGACTCCGCCACCTCCCTGGGCTGCCTGTGCCAGTGCCTCACTGCTCTTTCTGAAAAGAATCACAGAAACACCAAGGTTGGAAAAGACCTACAAGGTCATCCGGTCCAACCATCCACCTATCACCAACAGTTCTCACTAAACCATGTCCCTCAATACAAAATCCAAATGTTCCTTGAACATGGTGACTCCACCACCTCCCTGAGCAGCCCATTCCAGTGCCTGACCACTCTTTCAGAGAAGTAGTATTTCCTAACATCCAGCCTAGATCTCCCCTGGTGCAGCTTGAAGCCATTCCCTCTAGTCCTATCACTGGTTACCAGAGAAGAGGCTGACCCCCAGCTCACTACAACCTCCCTTCAGGCAGTTATAGAGAGCAGTAAGGTCTCCCCTGAGCCTCCTCTTCTCCAGACTGAACAATCCCAGCTCCTTCAGCTGCTCCTCTTAAGACCTGTGCTCCAGACTCCTCACTCACCAGTTTCATTGCCCTTTTCTGAACACGCTCCAGGGTCTCGATGTCTTTCTTGCAGCTATCCAGCCTGTCCAGATCTCTCTGTAGGACCTCGCTACCCCCAGGCAGATCAGCACTTCCAGCCAACTTGGTGCCATCTGCAAACTTACTGAGGGTGTACTCAGTGCCCTCATCCAGGTCATCAGTAAAGATATTGAAGAGGACAGGCCCCAGTACCAACCCCTGGGGAGCACCACTCATGACCGGTCGCCAGCTGGATTTAGCTCCATTCACTACAACGCTCTGGGTCCAGCATTCCAGCCAGTTCCTTATCCAGCCATGAGTTACCTGTCCAAGACATGGGCTGCCAGCTTCTGCAGGAGAAATTATTCCTAATATCCAACTTGAACCTCCTCTGGTGCAGCTTGAGGCCATCACCTCTCATCCTAATGCTGTTACATAGGAGAATAGGCCAACCCCCCACCTGATCATAACCTCTTTTCAAAGAGTTGTAGAGTGATAAGGTGTCCCTCAAGCCTCCTCTTCTCAGACTGAACCAACCCAGAAGATGCAGCTTTACACCACATTCAACACAGCACGCATTTGATTAATGGGCTTTCATCCACATCAATTGGATGTATGCAGGGTGCTACTACGCTAGAGGTGGTCCTCATCTTTCAGCCTGAAAGCGGAAATCAAAGGTACAAGCGACAGATGGGCACCAGCTCTCCAAGTGCTTCTTCCAGCTCCTGACCTCTTGATACATGTAACCATTGCTGTTATTTTCTCCTGGGTGCTTTGCTCTCTTGTTATAAAGTGACTTATTTATTGCAACACTTTCTGCTGCAAAGATTCTCCAAGCCGTGACCTCCGCAAGCTGACCGTACCAGCCCCAACGATCGGGAGGGATTAACTGCGGCCCGGGACAGAAAAATCGTTACAGCAAATAACTTCTGAACGCACACGAAAGACAAGCAAAGGCAGAAAGCACAGGAGACAGCCCAACTCGAACCCCCTGCATAAAACCAAGTGTGTTCTGGCGCTTCTGCCCACGCCACGATAGGCAGCGACTCGAGGAAAGCCCATCTCACCTCGCAGCCGCCGCGCCAGCCGCTTGGCCCAGGCGCTGCGGAGCGGTGCGGAGCTCTCGGGCGGCCCCGGGGGGCGGCCCCTCACCTCCGCCGGGATCCGCCGCTGCCGCCGTCCGCTGCCCACCGAGGACGGAGCGGCCGCGGGGCCGCCCCACTCCGCGTCCATCTCCAACGCCGGCCCCGCCGCCACCGCTCCCTCCTCCTCCTCGGGCTCGAAGCCCGGGTTGTCCCGGCTCCAGGCAGACAGCGGAGGGGACGGCGGGCAGCAACCGGCCCGCGCCGCTTTCCCGAGCCGCCCCAGCTCCAGCTGCTCCCGCCCGCGGGCCGCCATCGCCCGGCGCTGAGCCTGAGCCGCCCCTTCTCCGCCCTCGGGGCCGGCCCGGAAAGCCCGGGGCACGGTGGGAGAGGGGGTCGGGCCGCCCCGCTGCCTCCCGCCCCTTCCTCGGGGCCGTCCCACTGGGGAAAGTGTTTTTGGGGTGGAAGCGCGGGGAGGAGCTGGGTGTTGTACCCGATGCAGGGAGGAAAGGGTAAAAGCTCACACAGTTCCCACAAAGCCCGGAGGTTTTCGTGGTTTTTATTTCAATCCGGTTACAAAATATACACAGGAGCAGCGGGACGCGCAGCATCTCCGCGGGCAGCGCTCGCCCCGTCTCGGTACGGCTCAATGGCACCGCGGTGCCTCGACCTAAGCACGGCCACACGCTCTACATTTACAAACACACACCGCTATGGTTCTCCTCCCTCCCCCCAGCCCTGCGCTTGCACAGAAATTACAAAAAAAAAAAAACAAAAAAAGAAAAAAAAGAAGCAATGCACAGATTCCCCTTAACGGGTGACCTCATTGTTTTCAATGCTGTGGCGATCTTCGGCATCCTCAGCGCTCTCTAGCGTCTGGTTGCTGGTGTCGACGGCAGGCACGCTGCCCTGACTCTCCCTGCTGTCCACCCCAGCACTGGCCTTGCTGTCACCTCCGTCCACCTCAGGGCTGTCAAATCTTGGCCGGCTGTCGTTCTCTGCGCTCTGATGTTGGGCCAGCTCACGGCTATCCTGTTCGCGGCTCTCCTTAGGCCACCAGAGGCCCGCTAGCTGGCTGCCCCCAACCTCCGCGGTGGCATCATCCTCAATGAGCTGCATTGCACAAAGGAGAAATGGAGAGCATCAGCAGCTGAACATGAGCCAGCAGTGTGCCCAGGTGTCCAAGAAGGCCAACAGCACCCTGGCCTGTGTCAGAAATCGTGCAACCAGCAGGAGCAGAGAGGAGATCGTCCTTCTGAACTCAGCTCTGGTGAGGCCACATCTTAAGTACTGTGTTCAGTTTTGGGCCTCTCACTACAAGACATCAAGACCCTGGAGCATGTTCAGAGAAGAACAGGGGAGCAGCTGAGGGAACTGGGGTGGTTCAGTCTGAAGAAGAGGAGGCTCAGGGGAGACCTTACAGTTCTCTACAACTGCCTGAAAGGAGGTTGTGGTGAGCTGGGAGAAGAGGCCAACCCCCACATAACAGTGATAGAAGGAGAGGGAATGGCTTGGCCATCTTAGAGGTCCTATCTCATTCTTAATGGTGCTATGATGAACTGTTCCATCCTCACCACCCTTTCCAATAACCCAAGTGCTGCTGCACAGCCCTGCTCACCTTCCTGGCTGTTTTGCGGAGCTTGCTTGCCTTCACCACATGGGCTTTGGCCCTGAAGCCATATGCCACACTGTCACCCCGGCCTGCATTGTCCCCACGGTTGAAAGGTGTCACGGGTGCCTCTGTGGGGAAGTCCGTGACGACTTCATCAGACTCATCAGTGTCATTGGAATCATTGTCATCATCATCAGTGTCATCCACGGCCTCTTGGCTCTTGCTTGGAAAGTCAGGAAAGTCCTGGAAAGCATTTAGCATGCATTAGACAAATTTATGTATCCAAGGCATCTCCCTGTTCATTGCAGAGGGTTTGGACTAGATGGCCTTTAGAGATCCCTTCCAACTCAGAAGGTTCTGTGATTCTATGAGGTGTGCTGAGAGGTGTCCCTCTGGTAACCCAGTACCTAGGTGCTGCTGCAAACTTAAGTTCATGAGGCTCAGTCAGCCTCATCCTGCCCAAAACCTTGCATTATTTACGAAGAGGTGTTACTACAAGAGCTGCCTTTGGGTGAGGAAAGTGAGTACTTCTATGCGCTGGCTGCCATCCAGAAGACTTACCGGCTGTTCTGGGACATCAGCATTTTCTTCTGAAGAGTAGTGAGTCTGAAAGTAACAGAAAGCTCACTGTTAGCACACACAGTAGAGCCAAGAAACAAGCTTGCTGTTCTTAAAGCCCTCAGTTCTAAATCTTGGCACTGGGAGATGTCACGTTTTCTCCCTAGAAGCTGGCTGTACCTGTTGAAGCGAAGCCAGGTCATTCTGTGTCTGCTGCAGGTGCTCCTGAGACTGAGAATCCACGTGATCCTGGTGGTACCTGTGTGTGTGATGGCTCCTGGGGTACTGCAGGAGAAGAAGGGAGATTTTAATGCCCAGAGAAGCACAGCAGAGCTGATGGCAGTGTGCCTCTTTAGATGGCACAGGTGTGGCAGAGCAGCACAGGATGCATCCTCATCCATTCACTGCCACAGGGAGAGGACTAGGAATAAGGCACCATATCCCAAATGAACATTAGACTTAAGAACTGCTTTACTAAAGACAACAGTCAGAATGTTAACAAAAAGGAGCTTACATATTTTTCTTCAGAGCTGGCAGAAATGGCATGCTGCTTGGATTTGCTCACCTTGAAGAGAGGAAAGAGAAAAAGCATTTGTGAGCATTGATTTATTGCTAACAGAAAACATGCATGTGACTGCTAACACACATTTAGGATTTACTCACTGGCCATGCAGCAGCGACGCTGATAAAACACAAGCAAAGAAGTGCCAGCTTCATTGTGATGTTTTACCTGGAAAACAGGTTGGAACAGGGGGTCAGCAAGTCAAATACCCCAAAAAACACCCCAGGGCTTTCCTTTCTCCTGTTTTTGCTGTGCCAAGAGCTGTTTTCTGACAAGGATTCAGCCTGCCCATGGCAATGTCATTCCTCCATCCTCACAGCTAGCTGGCTTTATGATAATTAGAAACTGAACAGCAGCAAGAATTCCAACTCAAGTTTGTTTTGCAGTTACTTTAAAACTAGTTTTCAGAATTATTAACTATAATGGCCGTAAATTAAGTTTACACGCTGCATTTATGGCCAGACCTTCAATTCACCCTGCAGACGTTTGACCACAATAACCTATGTTTCCAAGCAAGAGTCAAAGATCTGCTCACATTGCAGAGAGAAGCCTTCAGGGCTTTCAGTGACCTCCTGACATCCATCAGCACACAGATGTAAAGCTGCTATTTTAACTGCCACACCTGGCATCACTTAAGAAAACACCTTCCTCCTAAAAGCAGAACTACTCCCATAGAAAAGCATCAAGTATTCCTCCCCATTAATGCAGCTTTGCAGCCCATTGCCTCTTGGGCAAAAGCTATGTTCATAAAGGCACACAGCATGTGAAAAAGCAAAAAAAATTACCTTTCCTGTGCTGGAGAAGTCAGCTGTTCGACGGAGCTCCGGCAATCCCAGCAGCAGCTCTTACTGTGGGCTGAGTGAGGCTCTGGCTTTCTCCCCTTGTCCCTGACTGCCTGGCATTCGCACCCGTGGGGAATTTAAACCCTGTCCCAGAGAGCAGCCACCAATCCCTGCACAGCGGAACAAGCTGAGGTCATGAGGCTGTTGGCCACCATCCTGCCCACGTTCTCATCCACTTCCTCTTTGGCTTTGTGGCTTCTGAAGCAAACAAAAGCTACTCTATGGTTAAAACATTACTTATGGGCAAGATCATTAACCAGCAGGTCTGCTGAATGCACAGCTGTTGGTATCGTGTAGGAGGGCTTTGGGGCACATCCGTCCTCCTTTTGCAAGGAGTCAGAGCCTGGTTCCCAGAAACCCTTCACGCCCTGTTCTGTAAGGGGTAGGGATGTGTCATGTCTGCAGTGCAAAGAGTGCCAAGAGTTTTGGGAACCGAGGGACATCGTAGGAAAAAATTCTATGTCTGCTATCTAGCAGTGTCAGCTTTGATGATGGGGGTCTGCTCCAGCTGTGCCTTGCCTGGATCTGGGGGCTGCACCTGCCTCATTCATGACATGCTACAAGTTTCACAGAGAATCATAGAATCATTAAAGTTGGACAAGACCTCTAAGATCACCAACTCTAACCCCAACCCATCCCCACCATGCTCACTAACCATGTCCCTCGGTTCCACATCTCCATATTTCTTGAACACCTCCAGAGTCAGTGACTCCATCACGTCCCTGGGCAGCTGTGCCATACCCTTTCCCTCAGTGTATCTTTGAAACTGCAATGAGATGCGTCATTAAAGCACAGAAAATCCTTTCACGCAGTCTTTTAGAAGGCAAAGTGTTCATAGCTGTCTTAAAGGCTGTTATCTCTCTCTGCAATTTTGATCAGCAAACCACAGAATGGTCTGAGTTGGAAGGGACCTCAGAGCCAACCCACTCTAGCCCCCTGCCACGGGCTGATTGCCACCCAGCAAATCAGGCTCCATCCAAGGGCTCCATCCAAGCTGGCCTTGAGCACCTCCAGGGATAGAGGATCCACAGCATACCTGACTACTGATTTTGCAGCTTTTGAAGATGTTCACTTGGTGAGAGAATGGCTGTTTGCCCTTAATCGTGCACAGATGAGATAAGCGCTTTGTCACAGTCATAGCCACCAGGCATTCTGTACTTGCTTACATTTTGTTGTCTGCTCAGAAACTTTGGGAGAAATAGATCCAAGTTCTCTCAGTGACTGCTCACCACATCACCACGCAGACCTATCTAATAACATTTTTGATCTCATAATAGCAACAGACTGCATAATCTGCATAATAATACAAGTAAGCAGCCTAGGAGAAGATTTAGTCCATCACTAGCACATCAATAACTGTTCTACATGTCCATAAATCCATGTATAGATCCACATGAATGAGGACCATCACAATTTTCATCTTTGGAGCACTGTGGGACCATTGTTACTTTCTACCTCAGAGAATACTATCCAGAGCTTTCAGGAACAGAGATTTCCTGAGGATTTAGATGGGTTCTGTCACAGAATCATTAACGTTGGAAAAGACCACTAAGATCATCTAGTCCAACCATCAGCCCATCTATGTCCTCCCGCAGCACATCTGCAGCTTGGTGCTTCTGGAAGGCAGAGCTCTTTCTGAAGCCCCTGAATGCAGGCACAGGCTTCCTGTGCTGCAGATGGAAATTTTCACTTGAGCATTAGGTAGCATGGGATATGCCCAGATAAACACACATCAGCGCTACTTAGTGGCTGCTTCAAAACAGCACTGTTTCTCTCCCCCAGAGACATGATGTGGCCCAGGGGAGCTGTTTCTAGCTGGCAACTGGTGTTTCTGCCCACTGGGACATGACAGTGCTTTTGAGCAATATTCCCAGAGCTGGAGGGCTGTTTTGCAAGATCTGAGGAATAACATCCATGTTTTGCAGTAATTCACAAACAGGACGTGAAGTGACAGTAAAGAGCTTAATTTTATGCAAGATCAGCTGGTACACAGATGTAGTAAATTTAGCACTTGTCTCACGTCCCTCATTATGTGGTTATTCATCCTGTAAATTATTTTGCCCAGCTGAGAAATTCCTGTGCCTTGGCAGGAGGCAGTGCTCCTCGTTCTCCCAGTGATAAGGAACAAGCAGAGGAAAAAAGGGACTTTCACCATTTCCACTTCCTACATTGAAATTCCTACAAATTCCAGAGAGCAGGAGAACAGCAGGATCATAGAAAAATTAAGGTAGGGAAAAGATCTATAAAATCACATAGGAATGAGCGTGTGATCTGAGACAGCCAGAACAGCTTCACCAGGGGAAGGTCATGCTTAACCAATCTGGTGGCCTTCTACGATGGAGTGACGGCATCGGTGGACAAGGGAAAGGCGACCGATGTCACTTACCTGGACTTGAGCAAGGCCTTTGACATGGTCCCCCATCACATCCTTATCTCCAAATTGGAGAGATGTGGATTTGATGGGTGGACCACAAGATGGATAAGAAACTGGTTGAAAGACTGCAGACAGAGGGTGGTGATCAATGGCTCTATGTCCAGGTGGAGGTTGGTAATGAATGGTGTCCCCCAGGGGTCTGTCTTGGGACCGGTGCTCTTCAACATCTTTATCAATGACATCAATGACAGAATCGAGTGCACCCTCAGCAAGTTTGCTGACGACACCAAGCTGAGTGGTGCAGTTGACATGGTAGAAGGAAGGGATGCCATTCAGAGGGACCTCGAGAAGCTAGAAAGGTGGGCCTGGGTGAACCTGGTGAGGTTCAACACGGCAAAGTGCAGACTTTTGTACTTGGGCCGGAGGAATCCCAGGCATCCATACAGACTGGAAGGAGCGGTCCTTGAGAGCAGCCCTGTGGAGAAGGGTCTGGGAGCTGTTGGAGAGGGTCCAGAGGAGGGCCACAAAGATGATCATGGGACTGGAGCACCTCCCCTATGAGGACAGGCTCAGGGAGCTGGGCTTGTTCAGCCTGGAGAAAAGAAGGCTGCGGGGTGACCTCGTTGCAACATTTCAGTACCTAAAGGGAGCCTACAAACAGGAGGGGAATCAACTCTTTGAAAGGGTTGATAACTGCAGGACAAGGGGAAACGGTTTTAACTGAGGAACGGGAGATTTAGGTTGGATATCAGGGGGAAATTCTTTACAGAGAGAGTGGTGAGGTGCTGGAACAGGCTGCTCAGAGAGGTTGTGGATGCCCCATCCTTGGAGGTGTTCAATGCCAGATTGGATGGGGCCCTGGGCAGCCTGGTCTAGCATTAAATGAGGAGGTTGGTGGCCCTGCGTGTGTTGGGGGGTTGGAGATTCATGATCCTTGATGTCTCTTCCAACCCTGGCCATTCTGTGATTCTGTGATATAAGATCATCCAGTCCAACCACCATGCTCACTAACCGTGTCCCTCAGTGCCACATCCACGCAGCTCTTGAACACTTCCAAGAATGGTGACTCCATCAACTCCCTGGGCAGCCTGTTCCAGTGCCTCCCCACTCCTTCTCAGAAGCAACTGTTCCTAGTATTCAACCTGATCCTCCCCTGAGCTCAGTTCATTTCATTTGGACAAGCGGGAGTGCACCAGATTTTGACTTATGGGGCTATTGGGGTTTGTAATATGTAATCTGTTGCAGTTAGGTGATGCTTTCCTTTAGATGTTCAGTTAAACTCAGCCCTTGTCAAGGGAAAGCCCTGCCCATGATTCCCTGTCCTACAGTAGAGCCAAACTCACTGCCATACATCATACATCAGCCCAACATGTGTTTGGCCATCCCACAGCCATCAGCACTCTAGATGCAGGTCATCCTGGCTCTGGTATTTGCCATGTATCCCACTTAGCACACATGGGGCTGAGCAATTCCAGCTGTGCTCTGGGACAACAGAGCAGCATCCTCAAGAGAGCACTGAGTGGAACTGAACTTCACACACAGCTTTGCAGAAGACTGCCTTTTGCACAAAGCTTTGCAAAAAGCATGGTGACTTGTTTTTTCCCAATCCCCTGCCATCTCAGCATCCCTGTTTCCTATTCCAATGGCAAAATTTCCTCTTCCAAGAAGAGGGCACACAAATGGAAAGATCTGCATGCATAGAACAAATGTGGAAAGAACAACGTCGCCTTGTTCTACCTTGCGAAATCACTGGAAAGTCACCCGACTCCTGTGACACAGAAGCACAGGCAGCAGAATAGCTCGCAGCACTTTTTGCACCCTGCATGAACCCTGCAGTCACATTTCCATGTGCTCAAGCAGAAGTGAGCCTCAAAAATCTTGCCGCCAACCCCAAACGTAAGCATTCTGTAGGGCACCCTGTCCCAGGCAAGGGCTTGATGCAGAATAGATGAGTTACAATCATAGAGTCATTAAGGTCGGAAAGACCACCAAAATTATCTTGTCCAATTGTCAGCCCATTCTCACCATGCCCACTAACCATGTCCCTTATTGCCATGTCTTCCCTCCTCTTGAACATTTCCAGGGATGTTGACTCCACTACCTCCCTGGGCAGCCTGTGCCAATGCCTCACCACTCTTTCTAAGAATATCCAATCTGAGCCTCCCCTGGTGCAACTTGAGGTCATTCCCATGCGTCCTGTTGCTGATACCTAGGACAAGAAGCTGACCCCCACCATGCTACCCTTCATTCAGACAGTTGGAGAGAATGATAAGGTCTCCCCTCTGAGCCTTCTCTTCTCCAAATTGAATCATCTCATTCCTCTCAGCTGCTCTCCATAAGACCCTTATGTGCTCCAGAAGCTGTACAGCTCCATTGCCCTTCTTTAAACACACTCCAGGGCCTCAATGTCTTTCTTATAGTGAGGGGCCCACAACTGAACAGAGCACTCAAGATGCAGCCTCACCAGAACTTAGCCCAGAGGGACAATCACATCCCTACTCCTGCCGGTTGCACTATCCCTAACACAAGCCAAGATGCCTCTGGCCTTCTTGACCATCTAGGCACACTGCTGGCTCAGGTTCAGCCAAGCATCAACCAACACAAGCAGAACATTTTCATCCATGCAGCTCTCCAGCCTCTCTGCCCCAGTCCTGTAGCGATACATGGGGTTGCTGTGAGCAAAATGCAGCACCCAGCACTTGGTCTTGTTGAAGCTCATACAATTGGCTTCAGCCCATTGATCCTGCCAAATCCCTCTAGAGTCCCTTCCTACCCTCAGGCAGATCAATTCTTCCTTCCCAACTTTGTGTCATTTGCAGTACTTTGATATTTTGTCTGACTATTAAAAAAAGAAGTAAAGAAGGCACTGAGAACCTCAGTATTCTCTCATCCTCAGTGATAATATGTTCCCCACTACATCCTACAAAAGTGGAAGAGACTCACTGACCTCCCTCTAGCTGTTAATATATATTTGTATAACCACTTTTCTTTAACAATTGTGGCCAGATGAAGTTTTTGCCTGGCTTTTGCCTTTTTAATTTGAGTTGGAGCAGCAGCAGGCAGGAGAGCAGCCCACATACCTGCGGCTGCCTGCTCACAGGGCCTCTTGTCTGCAGCCCGCTCCTCCAGCTCCGGGAGAGCTGAGATATGGCACAGGGCTGCTGGAATCAGCTATGACCCCACCGCTCAACCTGAACCCAGACCCAGCCATGGCTGTACACCACAAACCACCTTGCCTTTGTACAAGTTTCATGTTTTTTGTGAGTGGTTTTCATGACTTCTTCTCCAGGACTGGAGGGGGACGGATGCAGCGCTGATTCAGCATGAAAACAAATATCTCCCCCGGGTGCTGCGTGCCTGGAGTGGGAGGGAAAACCCAGCCGTGGGCATGGTGGGGGAAATTAGAGAGCTGGGTACCTGGTCTGGGGAGGAAGCAGCCTGATCTGATTTTGTGGGGTAACCAAACACTGGCAGATTGTGTCAAGGCACAGGAAAGTGGCACAGCATGGCTGACAGAATGGCAGCACTGACGCTTTGAGTCCTGGTCCCCTTCTGTGCCTCCCAGTGTCTTTGGAAGGGGGGAGTGTTTTGGAGAAGGAAAGAAGATAATCACATCCAGATTTAGGAAATAACATTTTGCACATAATTCATAGTGGCTACCTAGAAAGATTGTTGGTTGAGTTTGCAGCTATAAATTTGGCAGAATAAATGGCAAACTGTGGTTGGCATATGGATGCAAAGCAGGAAGTGAGCTGTAGCTATACATTAACTAGAGAAAAGGAGAGCCTAAGAAACTTGGTTAATGAGCAGGTTAGAAAACAAACAGCAAGAAGGGGCAGCCAGCTCTGCAGACACATACACAACATCAGCGATTTGCATTAGGAACATTGGGGTCAATAAATAACAAGCCAGAACTGCAGGTTGCTTACTGAGCCTTGCTTATCACCTAGAAGTCAGATGACTTCTCCTCATCCATGGAAAATGTGAGCACAGAGGGTGACACACAGTTTTGGGAAGAAACTTCCCTTCTGTATGGAGAAACTCCATCTGCTAGGCCCAAAATAGCTGATGTTGAAACACAGCTTAAGTTGCAGCCAAGCAATCAACCAGGCAGCAGGAGACAGGGCTTGGTTGGGAGCAAGGTGTTAGCAATGGGTAGGTATGGCAGAGGCTCTCCAGGGTAGTGGTCATGGCCCCAAGCTGTTGGAGCTCAAGGAGCTTTTGGTCAATGCCATCAAACATAGGGTCTGGATTTTGAGTCGTGCTGTGTGTAGCCAGGAATTGGACTCGGTGGTACTTGTGGATCCCTTGCAACTCAGGATATTCTGTGGTTCTATTCCTATAGCACTGCTGTGCTGGGTCACAGGCACAGGTATAGAAACACACACAGAGTTAATGTGTGACATCCCCCTCACTGCACCTAATGAAATTCTGGAGTTCTGAGTCACACGGAAGTAACAAAATAAATGGAAAAAAAACCAACACTATGGATGTGTGCAATGCCAGAAGTCCTAATGCAAATAACCAAAGCTCCGTGTTTGAAGCTTGAGATGGAAAGAAGAGGGCTGGATAATGTAGAATTTCCGCCAAAGGTAACTACAACTAAAGCACAGTAGCTTCCTGGCAACTATCCCAGGAAGATGTTCAGACTTTCATTTTACCTGGCATCTACTTACTATGATATTAAAACAAGAGGTTCAAATTACTTTCAGCACAGGTAATTTAGACTGGATATCAGGAAGAAATTTTTTATACTAAGGGTGGTGAGGCACTGGCACAGGTTGCCCAGAATGTTGGTGGATGCCCCATCCCTGAAGACATACAAGGAAGTCAGACTGGACTGAGCACCTGATAGAGCTGTAGATGTCCCTGGTAATTGCAGGGGGGTCGGACTAGATGGCCTTTAAGGTCCTTTCTGATGCAAACAATTCTGTGTTAATATTAATATTGTCCCTGCCCATTCTTGCAGCGTTGCTGCACAGGATAAACTGGTCCTTGCTGATATGCACTTATCAGTCCTGGGGAAGATTTAAAAAAGTATCACTGGTGCCACATCACTTTGCCCATCAATTGTCAGCTCATGGCTCAGCACCGCCTACACACCAGACATGGCAATGATGCCTGAGAGAAGCTCAAATCTCACCCCTAACCCACAGCTATGCCCACGTTTCTCTCAACACACTGATTTCCCATCAGCTACTACTCTCCAGGAAATCTTGATCCGCACAGAACCTG
The DNA here is from genome assembly GCA_037305975.1 of Chrysolophus pictus. Taxonomy (NCBI): domain Eukaryota; kingdom Metazoa; phylum Chordata; class Aves; order Galliformes; family Phasianidae; genus Chrysolophus; species Chrysolophus pictus. The sequence continues at coordinate 45,693,453 of CM074579.1, read as the reverse complement.
CCCTAACGAGTGCGGGGGGAAATGGGGCTTTCCAATGCAAACAGCAGGCGGTTGGCTTGTTTGTGTTTTTCTTTCAGTGCAGTAATCTCTTGCAGGACAGTCTAGGAAAGCAGAGGAGAAACGTGTCTTCTGTGAAATGTAATTAACATGGTGATCTTCCTGTCACAAGGTATAATTGCAAATAGAACCCAAAGCACAAGAATGGGGCTATTTTGAGCTACGGATTGTGCATTTCAAAACACTGCAACGGGTTTGGTCTGTAACACTGAAGAAGGGCAGACGTCTCTCTGCCTTCCTGTTTAGGGCAGCGGTCTGTGACGGGCTGCCACAACCTATAATGACAGCTGGCCTGCTGCTCCTTTCTCCCAGTCTATAAATGCAGTTCTCCAAAGAGTAAACATATGCCGCAACACGCGCGTGCTTGTGAGTTTCTGCTGGACACGACAAACCCCGTTCTGATCTCAGGTAGTTGTAAAACCCACGTGCAAACACTGCTCCCCACAGCCCTCACATGTACGTGTCTGAGTGCACAGCAATGTGGGATGTTCCCGCAAGATTCTAGAAATCTCAGCCCACAGAGCTGAAAAAACATCCACCACTTCCTACCCTGATCCCTGAAGGTGCTACAGACGTTACAGCTGAATCTCCTGAAGTGCATTTCTCATGTCCAGGAACCTTCCTGGGAGGAGGTTTTTGGTGGAGATGATGCAAACCAATCCACGGTATGGGGAGAAAAGAGATGGCAAAAGTACCCCCAGATATGCCTTGGGTGATGGTAGTGGAACACAGGCGGTGGTAGGACATGGGGTGGAACCAGAAGAAGTGGTGGTGGATCAGGGTGGGGGGACCTGAGTGGCAGTGGTGATAGTGGTGATAGGGATAGTTGCCAGGAAGCTACGGTGCTTTAGTTGTAGTTACCTTTGGCGGAAATTCTACATTATCCAGCCCTCTTCTTTCCATCTCAAGCTTCAAACACGGAGCTTTGGTTATTTGCATTAGGACTTCTGGCATTGCACACATCCATAGTGTTGGTTTTTTCCATTTATTTTGTTACTTCCGTGTGACTCAGAACTCCAGAATTTCATTAGGTGCAGTGAGGGGGATGTCACACATTAACTCTGTGTGTGTTTCTATACCTGTGCCTGTGGAGTGCTGGTGAGAGGATCTGGGTAGTGAGACCCAGGTGCTGGTGGTGTTGGGATATGGGGTGGGTTCTTGAGTGTTCGTGGTGGGATCAGGGCGATAATGGAAAGATACGGGGTGGTAGCAGGACCCAAGTGATGGTGGGACATAGGTTGGAACTTCAGAGCAGTGGTGGTGGTGGTGGTACATGAGGTAGAACTTTGAGCAGTGGTGGTAGCACTATGGTAGTAGTGAGACAGCTGGGGTAGTGGAGGGAACCTGGAGTAGTAGTGGACCCACCTGCTGCTCGCTCTTGCTCTGGTGGCCACGGCACTGCAGATCTCCAGACTGGGCTTGCAAACAGGCTAGTGGCCTGGGAAAAGGAACAGCTGCTGCCCTCCCAAAAAGCAGGGGTGGGGCTTCCTAAGGACTAAATAGCTGTGGGGCAGGGAAGCCCTGGGGAAGTCTTGAGCTCCTCTTGGTGCAGCTATGTGTGTTGCCTTGGGAAGGAGTGACACCTGACAAAACTGGATGTTTTATCTGCTGGGGCTGCAGCCAAAAACCAGTGCACATCATGAGATGCTGAACATTAGTGGCAGACATGATGGTTTCTGCGGAGTACTGCAGTGTGGATGTTGGGCTTCCCTCCTGCATGGGGAGGGACAAGAAACCCTACAACATTGCCCCAAACGCCACCTGGTGACAGCTCCCAACCCAGGGACACCACTGGGACCAGCAATGGAGTGCATCACAGCTCCATAAACCAGGGCTTCCCCCAGCATCTGCAGCCCCACTGAGCCAGCGAGCACATTGTGCCAATGGCAGTCACGCTCTTCTGGAATGCCCCAGTAAGCAGCCTTTCCTCGGGAAACTTGGAAGGATTGGAAGGGTTCCTTCCAACTCAAACAATTCTATGATTCTATGAAACACACAGCTCTCTGCTTTTATCCCATTCCTAGATGGTGTGTAGGCTGAGGAGCGCTCCACCAGCAAAACATTTCCCCACTAGATGGTGCCCAACGCTCACCGTGGCCATAGCGACATGGGTTCGTGGGCTGGGGACGGAATTAGGCAAATGGCAGTCATAGTGACAGAAATGCCTTTATTTCTTCAGAAGCACGATGAGGTTGGAGGGCTTTTCTCCCCACATTTTTCCTTGAAAACAATGCTATCCTACACCGCCGAGAGGGTGCTGCATCACCCTGACGCTTTTGAGGGCACTCCTCAGAAGGACCTCCGGCCGTAGAGATACCCTCTGACCTCACCATCCTCCTCAGCACTGTTACTGTGGCTGTCCCACTGCCCCTCAGAAGACTGGCTGCTGTCGGCACTCCAGGGGTCAGCGTGGGCTGCGGGGGGCTGCAGAGGGCCGCCCACCCCACTGAGGCCATACAGGGCCCGCTCATGCAGGCGCAGCCGGTCGGCATGCCTCACCTGCTCCACCTGCCTGGAGTGCTCCAGCTCTGTCAGGCCCCCCATCCTTTGCCCTCCGTGCAGGTGGGCAAAGCCTCCTGCCACCTTGCTGCCCCTGGTGTTCTGGGCCTGGGGGTGGGCGCTGCCCCACACCCAGGGATCCCTTGGCACATCTGTGGACTTTCCCATGGCATTCCTTTTGTCTCCATTATAGGTTCCGCTGGGGACTGGCCTGGCCACCCCCAACACTCCAGGTGCTGGTGCAGCCCCTGGCCAAACCCTGGCCCGGTGCCCCTCTGGGGCCACAATTCCCCCCACAGTGTTGGGTGCTGGTGCTACCTCTGGCCTCGCTGCTTGTCCCAGCCTGGCTGATTCTGGTCGCATCCTCGCCCTGTGCCTCTCTGGGATCACTGTTTTCCCCACCATGCTGGGTACTGGTGCTACTTCTTGCTGAGCCCTGTTCCTGTGCCTCTCTGGGGCTGCTGTCTCCACCGTGCCAGGTGCTGATGCCATCTCCGGCTGGGTCCTGATCCCTTGCCCCTCTGGGACCACCATTCCTCCCACCACACCACGTGCTGGAGCCACCCCTTGCTGGGCCCTAGCCCTCTGTCTCTCTGGGCCTGCTGTCCCCACCTCCCCACTCTCTCCTTGCCCTGCAGTGGCCACTTGGTTCCCTTTCTCGGATGGTGTGCTGGCAGCAGTGCTGCAGTCCCCCGAAGTCAGCCCTGAGGAGGCTGTACCTCTGGAACCCCGAGTTGTCATGGTAGCAGGAAGGCTATGCTTCCCCACTGGCCTCTGCCCGCTTCTCCCCTTGCCACTTCGGCCACCGGCTGCCATGGTGACAGTGGCATCATCACCAGTGCTCTCCCGAGGGCTAGGGGCCCCCAGCTCTTGTCCGTGGATGGCAGTGGCACCATCCCCACTGTTTCCCACAGAAGGGTGGCCCCCAGGCCTGATGGCGGCACTGTCCCCATGATGCACGGTGTCCATGGTGGCTGATTCCTCAGGGTGTCCCTGAGGGCTGGCAGTCACCGCCGTAGGGATGACATTGGCCTCGCTGGTAGCACCAGTGCTGCCCACACTGCTGTCATTCTCACCCACTTGGATGTTGGCTCTTCCAATGAAAATTTTCACCTCATCTTCTGGAGAGATATGTGTTTCACCATCCTGCCCCTGGGTGATGGTGACAGCGTCTACATCAGGGATGTATGCAAACTCACCTATGCCTTTTGCATCCACATGGACATCCTCCTTCTTGGTGACAGAGGTGATGGCAGAGTCTCCCGTTCCCATGGTGCCCGCTTGCCCTTGGTCGGGCTCAGTGGCATGGCTGCCGTCCTCACCCCCAACCCCTTCAGAATCGGTGGCCCTCTCCCTCCCTGCTGTCACAGCCCCATCCACCAGGACTCCCAGTGCAACACTGTTACCACCATTGCCATCTCCATGAGGTCCACCAGGGCGGGTGCTTTGGGGGAGGCCATCTTCACCATCGATGATCTCCCCCAGCAACATCGAACCCATGTCACCGCTGCCTTCCACACTGGTTGATGTGGGATACACACCGTTGCTGTCACCAATACTGGGGCGCAGAGCACGGCCTTCCCCTTTGCTTGCTGGAGTGATATGGCTGTGGGGCTTGGGGCTTTCCTTGTCCTCTGGCACAAGGCTGCTTCCAGTACCTTGCCCTGGGGCCTCCTCCACCTTACCCAGCCAGTGGCCATGGATTGTGCCCTGGTGGTCACCTTCTTCTTTCTGTGGGGCCATGGGGATGGTGGGCACAGGGCAACAGGAACATCCAGCGTCCCATGCTGTGCCCCCATCCTGCTCACCTTGACCTGTGTCTGGTTTCTTCGTGTGAAGGACGAGTACAAGTACTTGAATACATAGAAGCCGTGTTTGGTGTTGCAACCTTTCAGCAGTATCTTGTGTGAAAGAGAAAAAAATTATTTCCTCCCATCCAATCACTTACGTGCTCACCATATCTCCCATCGCACTCAAGTCCTGCTTTTCTCCCTTTCCACACCCATTTTAGTGGAATGTGATCTACCTGGTGCTGTCCAGGGCAGTTTCCTCTTGCCCTGGCTGGAGGTGGCACCTGCAGGTAGGAAAGTATCAGCATTAGATGAGCATTCAGTGGGGTAATAAATGAAGTAATCAATGGGGTATATAATGGAGTATTCCAATAGGTTAACTGATTAGTAGTATTAGATGGGGTATTTGATGGGTAGTTAATAGGGTAGTTGATAGAGAAGCTAGTGGGATATTTAATGGTTTACTTGATGGGTTAGTTAATAGGGTATTAGATGGGGTTTTCAATGGGGTAGTCAACGAGATATTTGATGGGGATAATTAAGGGAGTATTTGAGGGGGTAGTGTATGGGATATTTGATGTGGTTATTGATTGAGTATAGGTATTTGGTGGAGTAGGCAATGGGATATTTGACAGGAGTGTTCAATGGAGTGTTGAGTAAGATAGTTAATGGGATATTTGATGGAATATTCCATGGGATGTTAGATGGGGTATTTGACGGAGCAGTTAATCAGGTAGTTGGAGTGTTAGATGAGATATTCTGTGGAGTATTAGATGGGATATTGAATGGGGTGTTCAATGGGATAGTTAATAAAGTAGCTAATGGGATAATTAATAGGATGTTGGATGGCATATATGATGGGACAGTTAATGGGGTAGTTAATGGAGTATTTTACAGAATAGTTGATGGAGTATTAGATGGGATATTGGATGAACTATTCAATGGGATAGGTAATAGAGTAGTTAATGGGGTGTTCAGTGGGGTAGTTAGAGGGGCAGTTAATGGGGTATTGGACAGAGCGGTTGATGGAGCAGTTAGTGGGACATTAGATGGGCTATTCAGTGGGGCATTGGAAGGGGGATTCCCGGAGGAAGTGCCATACTCACGGGCGTGGGCAGCACGGTGCCTAGCAGGCAGAGGCAGAGGCAGAAGAGGGCTGCGCGCATCCTGGCTGGCTCCTGGGGGCACAGCATGACCCTCTGTGAGGTGCAGCCCTGTGCTGCAGACTGGGGGGAGGGGGGAGGGAGGTTACCTGTGCTGCTTGGAGCCCAGTTCCGCAGGCGATGCTGGGGGCTCTGCACCCTGTGCCGAAATTTAAAGCTGCCCAGGGGTGCCCAGAGCCAATCAGCTCCAGCCCAGGGCCATTTGTCAAGGTCCGCGGGTGCCGGGGGGGAGTAATTTCCATCTAAAAATGTGCCTGTGGTGGCAGGCAGCTATCAAATGTTCCACCTGGCCGCACAAACAGAAAGCATGATGTATAAATATCTGCCCCAGGGCCACAATTGCCTGATAATTAGTGCGGCACCCAGCCAGTCCTGCTGCCGTGGGGACAGGGCCATGGGAATGCCGGGGCTGACGTGGGGACCAGGCCCTGACGTTGGCAGCCACCCCAGGGCCTTATTGGTGCATTTGTGGTTGCGGGTCTGGGCGGGGTGCAATGTAGTGAGGTTATTGCCTGAGTATTGCCTTGCCTCTGCCATTGGATGCTCCATTTATCCCACTGTGCCCCAAATCATTTGTTTGGAGGGGACCACGTTGAGGTGCTTTCCGCTGGCTGATAGAAGGCAATGTGCAAAGTCCACACCCCAAACAACCAAAACCCCATGGCTTGCAGGGATCCCCAAGGCGCACAAAACATATGGTCAGAAGCAAACCAAGCCTTGTGCACGAGCTTCACTTGTTGCTTTATTGCGTTTCTGCGATACATGGATGACAATACTCAGGCCAGGGCGGTGCTGTGTGTTCCACCGCTCACTCACTGGCTGTAGTAGTAATCCTGCCCATAGATGTCATAGCCATGCCCCTTGTAGTAGCCGTACTCATCCTCATAGGCATGGTAGCTGTCCCCACGTGCTGGCCCCTCCTGGTCCCCATAGCTGCCCTCAGTGGGACCTTCATCTCCGCGGGCTCCCGCTGTCACCTCGTACTCCCACTGCTCCCCAGCTGTAGTGGCCTCAGAGTGCTGCTCATCACCCAGTGTGGTCGCCTCATCCTGTGCAGTGGTGGCAGCAACAGTGGTGGCTTCAGCTTCCTCCTCCTCTTTTTCCTCTTCTTCCTCTTCTTCCTCCTCCTCATCATCCTCCTCTTCTTCAGCCACCGCAGTGCTGTTCCCATGGGGTGCCTCTGCCGTGGTGTTGGTGCTGGTCCCATTGACACTGACATCCTGCTCCTCTACCTCTTCTTCTTCCTCCTCCTCCTCCTCTTCCTCCTCTTCCTCATCACTGTCCTCATCGCCCGAGTCACCCCGTGTGGCCTTCTGGCCCCCTTTGCAGCCCTACGGCACACACGGACAGGGCAATAAATAATCCGGCATCAGCCACACCTCAGGGCTCTGAATTCAGAGAGCTCACCTGATGGGTGGATGCAGCATCACCCCCTAGTCCCACATCACCGGGGGTCAGCCCCTCACCTGCTGCCTGCGTACCTGCGTGGGACGGTGCCTGTGGAGTGAGGAGGAAACATAACAAGGGGTTCACACTTATCCAAAAAGCTGTGGGATGGTTCAGATGCAAGTCCCTGAATTTCTGCATGCTGGAGGCCTATACTCACCCCCCCTTCCTCCTCCTCCTCTGATCCGTCCCCCTCTTCCTCCGAGGAGTCACTGCCCTACATGAAGGGAGAGTAGAGCCATTGCCATCAGTATCGTGGGCATCACAGCCTCAGCCCAGCGGGGGCTTTTTGGGGCAATATCCCTGCACATGAGGCTGGGGACCCACGGAACCCAATGGACCCACCTTGTAGCGATGCAGTGGCGGGTAGGCGTAGCGGTACAGGTAGTACCGGTGCCGGCTCTTCAGCACCTGCCGGGAGAGGAAGGAAGTCAGCCCCACAGCTCGGGGGGCCGCAATGCTTCAGCACCGTGGTGGCACAACCCTACCGCATTCTCCTCTGAGTCGCCTGCTCGGGCTCTGCGCAGCCAGTTCCTCACTGAGAAGGTGGAGGCGGTGGCCAGCAGGCAAGCAAGCAGCAGCGCCGTCCTCATGGTGCCACTGGGCCAGCACTGATTTCTTGTGGCCGCTGCCCTGCGGGTTATAAGGCAGTCGCGGCCCCCCTCCCCCCGCCACAGCCCGTCGCCGCCCTGCCCTGGCTCTGCCCGCCCAGAAAACCCCCAAATTTTGAAGTGCCCTGCTGCCAGGAGGGATGCACCACAGCACTTAATTGAGGGTCTGGCCAGGGCTGGAGGGTATAATAATGTGCTGGGCCTAGGTTAAAATAAATATTGGGAAATCTGGTTTGGGGGTTGTTTTCTTTTTCTTTTTCTTTCTTTTTTCTTTTTTCTTTTTACATTTTTTTTTTTTTTTTTTTTTTTGCCACCTCCCTTTTTGGGAAATTCTGCCACTGTAAAGCAACCCCCCCCAAAAAAAAGAGTGACCTCACCACAATCCCTTGGGTGAAAGCATTGATGGAGAGCAGGCTGAGAATGCAAGCAGAGGAGACTGCCTGGAGGCATCCCTTTCTGCAACATGAAGAAGAGACCACATGGGACAGAGCTCACAGTGAGACCACCACATGGTCCCAACCTCCCATGGGATGACGTGGGCTGGGGACGCGTTGCTTCCCGTCAGTGCAGGTCAGACCACACTGATTTCTGTCCTCGCCTCCATCCTCACATTGGCTTGGAAGTTTTGGGGAACAGCTCATGCTGTTCCCACATCTGAGTGGGTCAGAGAAGTCCCTGTGGCCACCCAGAGGTCCAGTGGCCCTGGTGCCCCCAGTGACCACCCTGTCCCCATCCCCAAAGGCGCAGCTGCCCATGGTGTCCCTGCAGTCATAATTACAGGGGACGCACAGGGCTGGCCACAGCTTTCAGCCAACACTGCCTCTGGCCAGGAAAAGCCACAAAAGAAATAAAAATAAAAGAAAATATATTTAAAAAGCAGTGTGGTTTTCCAATGCCAGCACTGCACTTACTGCTAAAGAGGTGAAAAATGTGGGGCTAGAAGGGCAAAATGGGGATGGGCATCAACAATGGCGATGGAGATGGGAACAAGCACAGCTTACCGAGTTTGGAGTCTAAATTTAATTGGAGAGTGCTGCCAGAGGTGATTTTTAATGTAATTAGAGGGACACTGGTTTAAAAAAAGAACTTTGTCTCTAAAAGCGCTGATTTCACCCAAGATCCCTAAAAAAAGCTGGGGCGTAATGACCGCATACCCAGTGCCTATTTTAGCTGGCAAGGCAGAGCACGGTCTGGCATCAGCCAGCCCCATGTCCCTGTGGTGCCACACGTGGGACTCGGCCCCACAGAGCGCAACCCAACACCTACAGGCTCCACAATGGGCTCATTAGGGCAGGTGATGACGAACGCAGGACCCCCCAGGAGAAGGAGGAGGAGAAGGAGGAGGAGGAAGGTGAGGAGGGCACCCTGTGCTCTGCCCCATGGACCCATGTCCCATCCCGGTGCTGCCCGGCACGTTGCAGTGCGCGGTGGGTATTTTTGCAGCGTGGTGAGGCGGTGCCATCTCCCTGCAGCTATGCTGGCAGGAAACCTCAGCACCAAAAATAAGCACAGCAAACACAGGCAGGAGCGCACGGTGCTTGGCTAAATGCATCAGGCCTTAGGTATGAGCATCGGACCTGGCTCCTTGCATCAATTCAATCTGTGTTTTATGCCATTTCCCACGTTACACGGCAGGAAGACAGGTGAAGGGAATTAATGCTATGTGCAGTGCTGCTGTAGTTCCGGATCCAGCAGCAATACGGAGCTGCAAGGCATGCACAAGGAGCTGAGCATGTCAGGAAAGTGTTTTTACTAGGAGGGGTTTGGAAGTTCATGCACCGCAATGGACTTTGTGTGCTGTAAATAGACTTGGTGTATTGTAGGGGCTATGCTGTGCTGCAGCAGATCCCACAGACAGGAGGGACGTGGGTCAGCACCGGCTCTCAGCCGGCAGAAGGTTGGTGCTGGCACAGCTCTGCTCCAGATTCAGCTCTGATACACAGAAACCTGATCCCAGACAAGGAGCCAAAGCAGTGCCTCTCTCCAGCTATGCACTGAAACCACTGTTCATGTCCCCTCTGCCCAGCTATGACCCCACGTCGCAGAGAGAAGCAGCAGCAGAGCTGCAGCACTGGGGTCTGATGGTTTTAATGTGAATCAAGGACATACACAGGATACATTTCAGCATGGAGAGATAAGTGCCGTGGACACGAAGAGGTTACAATTGAAGGCTTTCTGTACATTTCTTACAAAATATTACATACACCCCCCCAGCGTGGTATGATGTGCACCGGCATGATGCCGTGTGTTGCTCCCAGCAACAAGGGCAAGGAGAGAGTGCTGGGATGCCCCCACCTGCAGGTCAGGACTCGGGATTCCCCACAGCCAGCCCCACCACTCACCGCCCACATGGCCAGCCCTCACCCAGTCTGTCTGCAGAAGCAGAGGCTGACCCAACTCCGCCACCACAAACAAATGACGCAGCAGTGCCATCAGTACCCATCCTGGCAGTCATCATCGTCGAGCTCGGCAGCCTGCTTCCTGTGGTAGGCTCCCGGCCGCCGCCTGCGGTTCTTTAGGCTGCGCAGTGAGCTGGCATCCCCGCGGCTGGTAGCCTCCTGGGAGTGCTCATCATCATCATCATCAACCTCCTCTGGGGAAGCACTGTTGGTGCTCTCTGTGGATGTGCTCTCTTCACTCACTGTCTTGTCCTCCTCACCCTCACTGTCCTCCTGGCTGCCTTCTGGGGACGAGCTCTGGCTCTCAGTTGATGCACTTGGAGCATCCTCGTCAGGCCTGGAGACATCTTCCTCTGTCTCCAAGCTGTCCTCTTTGGACCTGCTCTGTTCCTCCTCATTGTCAAGGTCAGACACTGCACTTTTGTTCTCTGCAGATGCCCGCTCCTCCCTGCTGCTGCGTCCTTCAGGTATGCTCACTGCCTCCTCTGAGCCGTCCTCTGCAGACTCCTCATCTGATGCCTCCTGTGATGGGCTGTCCTCATCCTCCTGGGATGGGCTGTCCCCATCCTCTTGGGACGGACTGTCCTCATCTTCCCTGGACGGACTGTCCCCATCCTCCTGGGACGGACTGTCCCCATCCTCCCTGGACCTGCTGGCCTTGCTGTTCTCCTGTGAGTGACTCTTCTCCTCACTATCTTCCACAGAGTTGGTGTCCTCAGTCTCTGGGGAGCGGCTGTCTTTGTCCTCCCAGGGGCTGCCAGAGTTTCCCCGTCCGCGATGCCTGCCACCCAGGCTGTCAAAGACTGAGGGGTCGTCACCCTGCATGCCTTCACTGCCCAACCCAATGCTCTCCTCATCATCCTCCTGGCTGCTGCTGCTGCCTCCTCCCCACCTGGAGCCGCCACGGTATCGGATGTGGCGGCGCGGGGCCATCGCACTCTCACTGCTGCTGCTGCTGCTACTGTCACCATGTCCTCCAGTGTCCCCAGTGCCGTAAGCAGGCCCTTTACCCTCTTCCTTATCCTCATCAAAGGTGTCATCCCCGCTGTCATCCTCCTCATCCCCAGGCCAGGCAGGCAGCCCATTGTGCTCAGCAAGGTCTCGCTCCACATGGTTCCCAATAGCCACATCCGCATCACTGGTGTCCCATGGCCCCACGCCAGCACGGAGGCGTCCATGGTCTTCATCACCCAGGAGAGGACCCAGCGCATTTACCACATCCCCTGGTGCTGCATCCTGTGGGCAACACAGCATGTTGGGTGCTCAAGCATCACCGCATCCCTGCTGCTCCCAACCACAGCCCTGCAGCGCTTCCCAGCTCACCCCTTGGGCTCAGATGATGAGAGGACAAGGCAAAGGGACGATCCTTCTTAGCCATGGGCAGGCATGACTTTGGTCTTTAACAACTTGTCATCTCGTACAGATACAAGTATATGGAATCTTTGAGCTCAGGGAAGCCCAGACCACAGCAGTTTGGAGCACAGAAACTCCTATTTTTTTTAGAGTGAGCACAGCATAGCATATCAGGTTAGCAGAGATGGCATGAACTGAAGCCCCTCCACACTAATGGCCCAAAGCAGTGGGCAATGCTCCCAGACCCACAGTACTGCTCCCCATCAACACTCCATAAAGAACACCCTACAGGGGCACAACACCTTACCTCGGGCTCTTGGGACACAGAGAGATGGCCAGGCACCTACACACAAAGAAAAAACGTTGGGTCAGTTTGGGACAGAACCAGCATATCTGAGAGAAGAGCCAGCTGGATTTGGAGCAGAATCAGCTGGTTTCAGGGCTGTGCTGGGTACTTACGGGGTGGGCGCGGGCTGCAGCCCACAGCAGCAACATCAGCAGCACAACCTTCATCCTGCAGCTGAGGTGTAGAAGCGTGTGGTGCTCGTGCTGCCGTCCCGGCACGGCTGCCTGGCATTTAACTGCTGCCCGGGGCTATGGACAGCCAATGGCACTGGGGCCAGGCACGGAGGTGTCAGCGGGAAACGGCCTCCCACGCTTCCTCCGGCGGGACGCCAGCCCCAAAAACAGCTGCTGGTGGGGGTGGGGGGGTAGGGTGTTGAGCAGCCAGCCCGGCCCTGTGTTTTCCTTGCTAAATTTACCCCCTCAGTGCACACTTCCAGGCGTGACGTGCAGGAAATGAGGCACCCACGCTGGACCCCGGCCCTCGGATGTATAGTGTGGGGCAGGGGGAGGAAACAGCAGTAGGCACACATCCTTATAGGCATACAGTGCGTGGATGTACCAGTGGATGGATACATCCAGCAGTCACTCCAGGGTCCCCTGGGGCAAAGGACTGGGACCGGGACCATGTTAATGTCCCTGGAGTGTTACGTGCATTTTCTGTATCACACCATTACACCCCTCCTCCTCCTCCGTCTCACCCTGCAGATGAGGTGGGATGTGTTTTCCTCTTGACCTGTGATCAAATTATACCCCTGGCCCCCGCCAGATGTGAGCATATATCACCAGCCTTATTTTAGGCGCCTTGAACAATTACCACCTGCTGTTGTTTGGCTCTTGGCGTCTGGCCTGCATCTAACCCAACCCCTGAAGACCCAGCGCCAGTAAACGCAAAAACAGGCAATGCAAAGCCAAACCCCTGCGAAACAGAACACAGCTCAAAATTGGACTAAAATGCTCCAAATTCCAGCCATAGACTGCAGCACCTCTGTTCACCACCTTTCTTCACGATGGAGATACCTGAAAGGCAGCCATGGTTGTCATTGAGCTCTCTCATAGTCACGCTATCCTCCAGCTAAATGCATTGCTGTAGCTGGGCAGAAGCATGGCCACAGCCACATCCTCACACCCTACATGGGAAGTAAGCAGAAGTGTGCCCACCTGCAGCAGGTGATGGCCCTCTGCTCCCCCCAGAAATGGTGCAAAAAGAATCATAGAACCATTAAGGTTGGAGAAGATCTCTTAGATCCTAAGTCCAACCACCAACCCATCTCCACCATGCCCACTCATGACCATGTCCCTCAACACCACACCTCCACAGTTCTCAAACACCTCCAGAGAGGCAACTCCACTGCTTCCTTAAACCCTGAATCCTGAGCTTTGAGCGTCAGAGGGACAAAAGAAACATAAATACGATGAATGAAAGGGCAGCTGGAAATGCTGCTCCCAATAGCCACCTCTTAGCATCTTGATCACAAGCACCGATCCAACCCTAGCCCCTGGGCTGGTGTTCATGTTCGTGCCAGCTGTCTCACATCACCTCTGGGGGCCATGGGGTCCAAGCATGGTGACACTATGAGCATTGTGTTTCGCTGGACAGAAATGGTCACCAAAAAGTGCACATTACACTTTTCCAAATGCCTCATTAATGCAAACACACACCTCAACACCAAAGCACATCGTGACATCTGCATCTACTGAGTTTATATAGCTCAGAAACTTTCAGGTTACATCCGTATCTACCTGGTGCTGGCTGAACCACCCTTCCTGTTCTTGGTTTTGTTTGGCTTTTTTTTAATATGTCTTTTTAAGAATTCACTCCACTTTGGCCAATACAGAGCATTAGTTGAGTCAGTCTGGCTGAGGGGCAAAAAATAGCCATCTCTCTGTCTGCACTTTAAAATAACTCCTCCCCAACGGGAGTCAAATGTTCCCGTGCCGGGGAGGGATGTTTATTTCTCTCCCTCTTTTTTAAACTTTTAATTTCAGCTTGCGTAGGCAATGTGGTCAAACGCGACACAGCCCAGCACTGCGGCTCAGGGGCGACAGACTCAAGTCTCTAATACAGAGAGCACAGCACACCCCGGAGGACCAGCACCCAATTTAGCAGTCACATATAGGCAGCAGAAGCAGTGTCGGAGCCACTTCCTGCTCATCACCTCCATACATTGTGAGTATGTGAGGATGTGAGTCCTGGCTGCTGTTCTTTCTCATCTCCCGGCAGGAAAATCACTTTACAAGCACAGCCAAAACAGGTTTATTCAAAACTGATCATGAAAAAAAGAAAAAAAAAGAAGCAATGCAAAACAGCAGAGCGATAATTGGTTTTGACAAACAGAGTTCCCCTTGGGCTGGCTTTGTGCTATGCAAATAGGGCGCAGCTTAGTGCTGCAAGGAGGAATGAACCCAAGGAATCTGCGTGGCCACAGCCAGGAATTCCTACAGTTATTTTAATAAAGAACAAGAAGGGGATGGTAGGATCCTGGCATAAGATGAACCATGAAAGCACCTTGTCTGTATGGCTCTATCTTCGTTGTAGAAATGTAGAAATGGAGCTGATGAAGTAATGGACTTAAAAACCCTCTTCTTCTTCTTCTTTTTTTTTTTTTAATCTTATTCTGCATGTGCTTGTTTTCATTTTCTTTTTAATGAGATGCCACATTTTGTTGACATTTTTCCCTTCACTAAATTCTTAGGAAATAGCTCAGCTAGAAAACACTCATTGTCAGCTCATACATATTTATTGTCACACTCTCACCGAGTGTTCATTTAGCCAGGGCATAGGACAGTGCCATCTCTAATTAAGAAGTGTAAGTTTTAAATTTCGGAAAGCCATACAAACACTTACTCAGACTGTAAGAATTTCAGTCTGAGTTCTGGATGCCCTCAGGAGGCATTTGAGTTTTCATTCTTTGGGGGTAAAATGGACGGATGGAATCAAGTACTCATTTAAGTACAGAGGACAAAATTTAACCCCGTGAGATAATCACGCATATAAACCAGCATTGTACAGTCCCTATAATTACCACTGCAATTATTCTCATAGCTCCATCAGCACTGTCTGGTTGAATATAGACCCAGGCCTCTAGTAAGACCTGGACATCAGACTCCAAATGCTTTCACACCATTTTTTCCCTTCAGTAAATTTTTAAAAAAGAAAAAAAAAAAAAAGCATAAACATATAAGTAGATTATTATGGATACAACCACTGGTGTATCTACACAATTTCTTTACCTGAATTTCAAGGTGTTTATATTATTCCTAATGCAGTGTAAAGCAAATCTGACAGAAAAGTCAGGTCTTTGACTTCCTTTATTTCAGAACCAGAACTGTCACTGAGATTATACTTCACTTGATACACAGGAAACCCGTGAATCCATCCCTTGCACCTGGTATGCAAATGGTGGCTCAACACCACTCCCTTGTGGGCACAGGTCTGAAGGTCTACGACTGCACTGCGCACACAGATGAGCACAGCTCCAATAACAACAAACCTGTCCTTGCAGTTCCTCCTGCCTGGCAATAAAAAGAGACAGTTGTGTTACTAAGACAAGCTTCCCTCAGCTCATCCTCCTCTTACTTTGCTGATCTTCATTCACCTAGCATTCAGTCCCAAGTCTACAGACATCAGAAAGCATCCTTCCACTGACATGGCTCTTGGGCACACAGGCAACAAGCACAGCCCTGAAATGCAAACTGAAGCCAAGGCAGAGATGCAAAGCATGGGGACTGCTGGCATAACGTAGATATGCAATGAGGTCTTGACCTTCTACTGCCAAACCACCATAAATACTGCCACACACCTCGCCAGCTGTCACCTCCCCATCACACACACTAGCATCCAATCCATTGTCCCACGTCAAATACAAGTGGGGATAAGATATAATTATTCCATTTCCAAGTGATATCATCTAACGAGTCACAACAGTAATTTTGAGGTTGTAGTCTTCCAGGGAAGCAGCCACTTGGCTTCTTTCCCCCCTTATACTTAACCGTCATAGCACAGCACCTCTTCTTGGGGCTGGAACCATCCATCCACAAACAAAAGCATTCCCTACAATGACCCTCCTGGCACAGCGGGGCTTGCTGCACGCATTCCCAGTAAAACCAGTCAGATATTGCAAAGAAAGATGTTCATGGCATACCACAAAGCTTTGAATAAATAAGAAGGATCATCTTTTTTTTAAATGCACAACAAAAGGAAAAAACATAAACTCTGAAAGCTCACCTCTCCCTTCAGACGCTGACTAGCTGACAGGACAGCAGAATTTCAACTCCAATAGGCATCAATCAGTTTCCAGGCAGAGAAGCAGAGATAAAAGAGAAAGGGATTTATAGAGTTTCTCATGGTATTTTGTCAAAGTTTTATTTTCTGCATGGACTACAGAAAGAGAGCTTGACAGTGATATTGTTCCTCTTTTTTCACTTGTTTTGATTTATTACCAATAAGCTCCATAGTTGGCCATATAGAAGTTAAGTTTTTGTCTACTGTAGGAGTGGATCCAGCTGCATCTAGGTCCTTACCTTTGTGGTTCAGGGGTTAAGAGAGCAATGAGGTCCTCTCCACACCTCACGACACAAAGGTAAGGCCTCCTGGACAAAGGTGTTGAATCTTACCCTCTGTGCAGTAAATAATCAAGTGCATCCAGCCATCTCCAAACTTGTTAGACCACCATGTTGTATTATACCAATAAACATACTCCTGCTTCTCTTGCAAGTGAGGTGCACAGTATAGTTGTTTCCACCCACAACAGAACAACTTGCAGATTTTCACACGTATACCAGCTCCCTCTGCTAGCACCACCACTATCCGAGAGATGGCACAGCCATGGCAACAGCACTAACACAGGTAACTCAAGAATTATGCAAGACTCCAAGATTTCAACTGATTTTTTTAATTATTTGTTGTTTTGTTGGGTTTTTTTTTGCCTTTTTTTTTTTTTTTTTGCTTTTCCCTCTTTTTCTTTCCTTCTCTTCACAGACTTGCATGCACATCGCACATTATATTGAAACAGCACTGCAAAACTTAGCAAGGACCAGCATGCTCCTTGCTTTACTTGCTGGCAGGCTGGCAACATGACTGCCCCAGCTGATCTCTTGTTCAGCTCTTCTGGGGCCAACCAGAGCGATAGAAACTATCGCAACCATTCCCTTTGGCACTCCTCCCCCTGAAAGGCTAAATATGCCCTTCCCACACTATGGCTGAGCCCCACTGGCCCAGAGCCTGTGAGCACTGAATGGTTTTTCTCATTTGATTAATTCAGCAGAATTTCACTAATTCATCCCCCAACCCCTCCGCCTCATCCAGTGGATGCCCAGGACAGTGTATCATTTCGTTTTACTGAGATCCAGAGTCAGACCTTCCTCCTAAGAAGCTCACAAAAAAACACTTTCTGAAAGATTCCATATTCAATGCCAAAATACACCACAGGAAAATTCTGCAAGGCTCACGGATTTCCAGTGCACCAGTGGCTAACCAAGTAGGAACACCTCTTCTACTGCTATGGTACTATTTCTTCTTAGTTTTTCAGTTAAAACCTTAAATGTCTTTTATGTAATCCTCTATTTTTTTGTTGCTAAGTTATTTGTGCTTTTTTTCCAACCAACTGAATTTCTTAGAGTATTGTTTGTTTTAAGGATAAATCGTATCAGGCATTTATGCCTGGAGCAGCGTTTTGTGGAAGAGAAAGCACAGTGTAATTATTGTGTTGAAAAAGGTGACTTTTATTTTACCAATGAGACCATTATTTTCTTTCTGATTCCACAGAACAATAAAGCATTATGTGATGACCAACAAAAAACAGTCATCTATTTTGAGAGTTGCTGGGTGACCTGCTTTCCCAACACCTGCCACATCTCCTGCAGCATCAGTTCAGAAACCTCCTCCGACAGACAGGGATACAAAAGGCAAGGTACAGCCTTGTCCCTTCCCATAGGCAAGAGCTGAGGCAGGAGATGCGGTTGGTCTTGAGGAACCTTTCACAAAGGTGGTTGCAGAACTGATAACAGAACTGATAAAAATCTGCAACACTTATCTGCAAAGGAAATGTAGATTTCAGCATGTGATAACAGACAAATTTTTATCAAATATGGAAAATCATCCTGGCTGTTCAACAGGTCTCATTTTGGCACTTCTCAAATTTAATCAAAATAGCTTTTTTTTGGCTTGAATTTGGCTTAAACTACATGGGGAAAGGGGCTAGGGGGTGGAAGGAAAAACAGAACTTTAGGGAAAATAAAATCAAATGCCTCATTTTGTAGAAAGAGAGTAATAGATCTAACAATTTATACTAAGCACATGAGAATTGTTTAAAAACCATTCCCAAGGTGTCCTGAAATAATGTTGTTTTTCATATTACTGAACTGAGAAGCCATAAAGGACATACAACAGATGGTTTTTGCAGCTAAAGAACAGGTAATGTCAAAGAGATTGTTTCTTATTACTGGGGCAGAGTAAAAGGGTAGAATTACTTTCTCTTCTGGAATCTACTTTCTAATTACACTCTCTTTGTTGACTCCATTCGGATCCAACTCTGTCTTTGCTGTGTATATGCATACACATGAATTAGTTTATGTATGTGTATGTGTGTACACACACACACACGCACTCCTACAAGAACTTTTGAAACAGTCTGTGCTTTACCAGCTGCACTTGAAGAAAATCAATGCACATCTTGGTAACAAGAAGACTTTGTACAGTTCTTAGTTTCCATACTGCAATTCATGACTTTCCCTTAGATATTTGTACACAACTATGAGTGCTGTGATTATCACCTGCCTATGAGGTCCACATATTTGAAGTATTTACCTGTGAGGATGTGGGCATCAGCATCTGCATTTCCTGCTGAAACAGACAATGGGCTGATTTCAAAACCTCATACTGTATCATTTTACCAAGGTATTTCAGGGTACATGAGCAAAAGCTCAGTTCTGACACCTCTGTTGTTTGAACGATTATGAAAAAAATTGCAGTGTCTTTTCACATTTGACTCAAAAAAAACTCATCACCCGAGTCCCATCCCCATGAAACAAGAATTTGTGCCCACTGTACACAATGAGATATTGAGTTCCAAAGCAGGAAAGAGAATTCAGGAAAGAGAATTGTCTTCTCATTCTCCTTCCTGAATCCTGGACAGCTGCCACACTCATTAAGGATGGCAGAAAAGGCACCTCCATTTTTCTAGAGTTAAGTCTAATGACAAAGAACTATGCAGAATTTTCTCCCACTGCCAAAGCTGAAACTAGGTCAGTTTACATGCTTGTTTTTGTTTATCACAAGGCATTCATCACCTTCAGCTGCAACCTCTGCCAATTAATCATTTCTGGGTGGCATTTCATAAGCCTTGAAAACATGATGGCTGCATTGGATTTGCTGTGCCAGTGGCTGACCAAAAATGCCCAATTAGAAACAAAACACAAAGGAAGCAGTAAAAAGCTGCACTTTCCACCTCATCTACTCTTGCAGATGGTTCTCTCTCACTGCCCATTTAAGCTGCATACTTCACGCTGTGAGCAATGACAGTGAGACTTGGTGAAATTCCTGGCTGATGAAGGAGAACTGGTCTTAGCTAAGAATAGGCAAGACTGGCAGGCCAGATATCATCACCTGAAGACCTCTAGACAAAAAAACTGTGTCCTTAATCACATTACAAGTGACTGCTTCCACACTTGATAAGAGCAGTAACCCCTGTGTAGTACTCTTGCCAGGGATAAGCTCATGATTCATCTCTGGTCACCAATGGTGTATTGCTCATGTGCTCGCAATGGCACCAGCAACTGCAGGAGCACTAAAAATGAAATAAAGCCATAAACAAGCATCTCTGCAACCTGAGGTTGGAAGCCATGATCAGAAGTCTAGGTAGAACTTGAACTGGTGGTTATAACTTTCAGGCTTCCCAAGAGAAGAGATGCAACCACAAAAGCTGCTTAATATGACTTAGTGCACCCGCATCCAATAGGGCTGAGTGAGGAGCATCCTTAGGTCTATCTCTACGCAGCAGCTCTGTGCTGTTCTCTGGAAAAAAACATCATTCCAGGATTGTCTACTCAAAATAGTTGCCATTTGTCAGGATGATTTTTTTTTTTCCATTTTAAGCCGAGATGCATGCATCCTACAGGGATGTAGGAGTAAGTGAGTCAAAGCTTCTGCCTCCTCCAGGTTTCAGGCAAATCAATTTCTTCTTTCCAAGACTGAAAAAGCGGGTGAAAGCCTAGTTAGCATTGCTTTCTCAGTATGCCAGGTGTTAAATTCCCCATTTCTCAGAGCAAGATACTGCTACGAAAGGAATCCATTCCATGTCTTTCGATCTGTAGCTTCCCTACAGATCTCACTGCAAAGCACGATGACTGTATTTCTTGAGGTGGGGGCATGCTGGTTTCAGAATAGCTCCACCTGCGATACTGACAATTCTGCTCATCTGAAGTGACACAAAAACTTGTTTTTAGAAACACAGTTCTGTGGGACAAATTTGGAAATGAAAGAAAGAACAAAGTGTCTTCACATTTAGATCTCAGGGTAAAAAAAAAGAATAGTGTTGCAATGCAAATCCTTGCATCATATGATAGATAATGCTGAGCTTCTTTCATGACCATCATCTCAGTTACTGTGCACTACATTTGACCAGGCTGTAAGTCTGTAACAAGAATGACTTGTCTTTTCTAACATCAGAAGACTAAATGAGGAAGTGCAAAAAATCCAACTGCCATAAACCACGACCTTTACAGGGAGAAGGGCAGCGAGCCTGCAGGAAGAGTTCCTGGTGCTTTTCTCCCCCTAAGCTTGAACTTCACATTCCTTGCCTCTGGCTCCAGTAAATCACCTCAAATCCTTCACCCAAATTGTTTGTACAAAATAGAAGTGTTCTCTTGGGCTCTGGCAAAAGGTCCTGGCATATTTCACACAGTCATCCCCTGGCACTTCACCGAAAATGAAGTGATGCCAAGAGAAACACTCCTCTCAACCCTGGAAGATGGAAGGGCTACAGTCCATTGTACAAAGATTTTTTCTCCCTTTGTTGAGGCAGCTGCTGTGGTTATTGACTTTGCAGCTTTTATGACAGTAATCCCAGCTTCCCCCACCACTCCCTCTTCTTTATGAGTGCAGTCAGCATTGAAAAATATTTTTTTACTGTGGCTTTTGAAGTAGTCTGGTGGTTTCCATCCACCTATTGCAAACAGCTCCCAGCATCAACAGCATAATGGAAGTGGTAGCATAACACAAGAAATTACCTATTTCAGCAGTCAAGACCAATATGAGGCACAATTAGAAATTTTTGCTCTAAAACCAGTGTGAGGAGATGCTTCCTGCTCAGAAACAAGTCTTGCTGCCCTTTCAGAAAAAGTCAAGCGACATGATTAACAAGGGCAATACTTGCACAAATATCATAGTTCAAGAAGGAGTTTAACTCTTAGAGATGCTGCATAGTGTTTGGGGCAGATTAACCTGTATTGGTGCAGTTTTATAAATGCTGGCAACTCCTTTGGACTATTGTGACAAGAAAAAAGATACTCAAGTAGGTTGTATTCTTATACTCAATTCAAGACTTCCCCAGTAAATAAAAAGTAATGCTTCCCATGGGCCACTGCAGGTTGGTGATAGAAAAAAAAACAATATCAAATCTCTGTTTTGCTATATGAACTTCAGAATGACTTCAACTACATTTTTCATTATTTGGACAAAGGCAGAGGCAGTAGAACCAACTAGCAAGCCAGTAATTATAAGTTCATAATACATTTATAGCTATCAAATGCTTAAACAAAACAAATACATGTAATGGGGTTTTAGAACTGAGAAACTCAGTGCCCAGAGCTGTACTGCTGATTTGAAACAAAGAGAAAGGAAGGCTACCCAACTTCTAGTACTACCATTCAAATACTTCTTCCCTACCAGGTCTTCAAGAGCACAGCATACTGTTATTAGTGCTCTATATCTATACTGTAAACAGATCTAGGCATGGCAACAACCAGATTGGTTGTTTTTTAGCTCCCTTAAATACAAGCTTCCCTGGAATCCCCCTTTTGAGGTTTTGGTGTTCCCCCCAACCAAGAACATTTTGAAAACATACACTGAGCCTCATTTGAATTACATTTGAATACAGTTGACCCAACTGACTGAACTACTGCCAATGTTTTCATATGTCATAAAGCTCGATCAGTAAAAAGAAACACCATGAACTTCAGATAACGAAGTGACAAGTGTTTCATTTACAGTGATACAGATATATGGAAAGGAATGAAGATGGAAACATATGAGGTAGAAATTGAAAATATTTTAAAGAGCAGCAAGGAGAGGACAGAAGAGAATTTCCAGAGATAAAAACAGTCAGTAGAACGCAAACAGGCACAGAAGCAAAAGGAAAATCCCAGTGATTACTCACAACCACAGGGAAAAATATAGGACAAAATAAAAAACAGAACGAAAGCAAAACAGTGGGTATGATCAAGGAAAAACTGAAACAGTATGTTTTATTTTTTGTATTCCTGATGATACAGCTACAGCCATATGAAATTCCAGTGCATATGTACTGCAAAGGTGAGAAAATAAGCTAGCGATTTCTGCAAGGTAAAAACAAATTGCCTTTCGCCCACTTGAGAACATTAGCACAGAGTGAAGAAACTCCCACTGCATTGCATGCTCTTCCAGCCATCTGCCTCATGCTACAGTGCAGCAGAGCTGGGTTTGGTGCTTCCTGAGCAGGAAGGCTCTAGAGCTGGTGGATATAGCACACAGCCTAAGTCTTGTAAAAGGGGCAGAACCAAAGTGCCCTCTAGATCGTAGAATCAAAGAATATCCTGAGTTGGAAGGAAACCTTAAGGATCATCAAGTCCAGCTCCTGGCTCCACACAGAACCACTCAATATTCAAACCCTGTGCCTGAGAGCACTGTCCAAACACTCCTTGAAATAAATTGATCGAGATCCTGAATTTATATAGAACTGGGCATTGCATGGAAATGTTGGGTTTTCAGACTAACTTTCAACCTACAGCAACCGCTACATTGCTTCCATCAATAATTTCTAAACCATGATGCCTACACCCTAACTTTGTTTCATTTCATGTTACTTGCAGAAAGAAAACCTTCAAATCCTACCACTGAACCATTAACTACCATCCTGATTAAGATTTGAAAAACATGAAGACTGTAGTGCTCCTGATTTGTCTTCTAGGATCTGCTTTCACCACTCCAGTAAGCACCCTCCATGCCATTATTACTATGCACTTGAACCTTCCATTTCTGTGAAAACTCTGTTAGGCCAGAATTATTTAGAAACAGATTTTTAATATAATTGTTTCTTCTAGACCTATCCCTTGAACTACCAATCTGGGGCCCATGGAAAGAAAATTGCAGAGAAGGTACTCTTATTTTTTAAGCAATAAGAGATAACCTACATTTTTCATATCAGCTACATAGAAGCTATTACCACACACACGTTAGTTAGAAAATCATACACAGATGTAACAATGTAAGAATTTTGGCCACAACTCTACACAGAGCATTAGGAAGACACAGCTCATCTTGACAAGCTATACAGTGGCTGACAAACCAGACAGGCTGCTCCAGTGGTAATGAAACAGGTGACTTGAACAGCACAATGCCATATATGCAGGCTAAGCACAGGGCTCACAGTTTTGCATTCATGGTCATTCCAAGTGAGAACTGGTCTTTATCGTGTTATTCTGATGAGCACCTGTAGCTCAGACATAAAGGATTTGGGCTTCAAACCAACAAATGTTCCATAAAAACAAAATTAAGAGAATGCTGTACAGAAACAAAATACAAAATGCCTTCCCTTCCAATAACATTTTCAAATTGTGAATCATATCTAGCTATGTGGAGCTTTCTAGATGCACATCATGCCAATCCAGATAGTCTTCTATAATGCAAAAGCAGAAAGTAACTTTTCCTCTCAGAGTTTCCACAGAAACTTTGGTGTGAACACCTTTTCAAACAGCTTGCAGCCTACAGTTATATCTCAGAAACAACTCACACAAAGGCATCTGTATGGAAATAAAACATCGCAGTATCAGTGACAGATGAATAATCAGCTCCAAGTGAAGATGCAATATTTCCCAAAGGCACCAGTAGTTGACTATAGCCACACTGACTAAAGCTTTTGTCACTAAGTATCCTCACAAGTAAGAAAAAAAAGAGGGGATGGAAACTTGCTAAACATGGAAAGGCTACCAGCTGTGAATTTCATGCCGTAACATTTAAAAATTACAAAAAAAAAAAACCAAAAATCAACACAAAACAAGAAAATCAGAGTTGTATTTGTTTTTCCAATCAGGCAAAAATCTTGTCCAAAGAACTTCAAACATGTTCTAAGATTTATTAGTCTATTTGTTAAATCTTTGGTGGTGCTTTTTCCCCCCCACAGACTAAATATACTCATTCTGAAACCCGAGAGGAAGAGAACACGGGGTCTGTAAATAAGGGTGATGTGCTGTCTGGCCACAGGACCATAAAACCAGAGGTACCAGTACTAGATACACAGAGGGATGAGCCGTGGGCTGCCAGAAGACAAGGACAAGGTGGTGGTGAGCATCAAACAAAAAACAGCCTGAGGAGCATCAACTTTCTTACTCTGCACAGTAATCCAGGCTTGGCTTCTGATAACTGGGAAAGCAATGCTGGCAGCAACAGGGAACAGCCCAGTTCTGAGCACCACCTGCCCAGTAGGCACAAGAAGCACAGCAACATGGCTGGTCAGCAGGCTCTGAGAGGAGAAAGTCCAGCGGATGCTCTTGGTCTGGTTCGTGAGCTCAACACATGGAAATATAATAAAAACGCAGTTGGCCTGGATGAAAACAACAGTGAAAGTGATGAAGAGGAAGCAGGGGAGGAAGAAGATGAGGAATGGGGTGAAGAAACTGATTACAGGGATATGAAGCACAGAGCCCATGGGACAAGTCATGGAAGCCAATACAGGAGGTGGCAAAATGAAAACAGCCATCCATCTGGTGAATTCTTGAGAGATTCCGGTCTGCCAATGCGTATAACCAAGAGACATGGTGAGAAATTCAGCACAGAGGAGGAAAGTCAGGAAAAGCTCTACAAGGAAGGAAAACTCCCTCTCTCAGAGAAAAATCATAATGAGGATCAAAGTGAAAAAAGACAAAGCCAAAAAAGCAAAGAGCACTTTCAAGTAAACAATCAGCACAAACAAGAAGCAGTGATGAAAAGGCAGGATAAGGAAGGCAGCAATGCTGAGGAGGATGATAATGATAGTGGTGATGATGGTGAGGAAGATCTCAGCAACGTCTGGAGGGAAGCAGTCTACGAGGAAGAGGAGAGAATGCAAAGCAATGCCCAGGATAGCATCAATAACAAGCAAAAAGAGGAAGAAACCGCTGGAGATGACAGTGGAGTTTATAGGGAGCTGCAGGATTACCAAGGTGACAAAATTAAAGACATTACTCACTCCAAAGACAACCATTACCATCATGAGCCACCTAATTCCAGCAGCAAGAGACAACTGCAAAGAAGTAGCTCTGCTGAGAGCATGAATTCAACGGGAAGTGAGGATGAGGTAAATTCTTTTTAAAATGTAACTAGAAGATTAGAAGAGGGAAAAAAACACATATTTAAGTTCCTTGTGATTAAAAGTACACTTTGGACACAAACAAGCATAACAATTTAATACTATTTTTGAGGTCTCACTACACATTATTACCCAGTTAGTCATGTGTCACTTCCTGTACAACACTGAAGTAGGACCAGAAAGGAAGTGAGCACAGTTTACATCCCATAGGGTGCTCCAACCCCAAGCAGCTCCCCAGGCACTGCTGAGATGCAGTCCATGCTCACTGATGCCAAGTAAGGACTGAAGCAATGGTTGTGTTAGCCTCAAGGTACCACATACTTCATGTCACTTACTGCAGACTGTGAGGAGCCCAGGTCTTACTGAACTCCTGACTGATCCAGAGAAGAGAGCACCCTAATGCTCTTAGAAGCCTTATCCCTCTTGCATATTTCACATAGCAACCTCTTTCTGCAGCAAATACGGATCTGACTCAGTATGCTATATCTGTATTGGAGAAAAAAAAATTTCCAAGTATTTTTTCCTTCCAAGATTTACCACAGCTTCTGTCTCTGTGACTTATGCAGGTTAAGACCACAGGAGGTTCATATAATGAGGAAAGTGCAAGAAACAGCACTGGGAAGGTTCTCCCGGGTGAGTAAACCCTATGCCAAGCCCACACATCACCACTAACTCACTGTGGCTTGGGAATCTGCTGGCCTGCACTTCTTTTCTGCCTTGGGCAGGGTGCGATTTCACATGACTGAGTTGTGCTGGTGCATCATTCCACACCAGATATGTTCCATAGAAGAATCCTTTTTGCACGCCCTTGGATTTACTCCAGTTTTCTGAAAAATATATCTAGGTTGTGCACACATTTGTGTGTCAGCACTACAGGCTGGGAATCATTTTCTACTAAAAGCCCTCAGTTTAACAATGCTAGCCTGAATTAAGCTGGGAATGGAATTAAGCAAGAACAGGTGGGACACACTTCAAAATTTGAAAGTAAATATCAGCCTTTAAAGGAGAAATGGCCTTTTCTGAGAAATCTATTTCCCCATGTAACTTATACATGGGAGTGCTAGAAGTTGCTCAAAAAAGTTCACTTAAAATTGACTTTTATTCAGTGAAAGATTCAGAAATTAGTGAATTAGTGAAAAAGAAATTAGTGAATTAGTGAAAAAGTCTTAAGCTTGCAAAAAGCACTTGACTTCTGGGTGAGCACTTGTTTCTATTTTACTTTGATTGTGCGTAGCACTTGACAGAAACACTTGTTTTCATCCCATTCTCTCTTACACTCTCTCCTTCTTGATATTATTTCTAGATCTTTGTAGGAACTTCCACTGCAAAAGAGGAAAAGTCTGCCAAGCAGACAAGCAAGGAAAACCCAGCTGTATTTGCCAAGATCCTGCTGCTTGCCCTTCCACAAAAGATTATGAGCGTGTAAGTATTACATTCAGTGCACAGCATGTGGGAAAGCCAGGAACAACACATACAAGATACCACATTCCCCTGCTAATATTTAGAATAATTCTATCCTAAGAATCACACAAATAGGCTTGGATCATCTCAGCAACTGTCAATTTGAGTATATTATCAATATTTACTATTAATTGGAATAGTATAAACCTATATAGCCAGTGTGACTTGCTTCCATTAGGTTCCCAGGGAACACTGCTTTTTCCTGTCATTGAAAACAATAATTTATCCATTCAAGCTTCCAGAGTGCATAGCAGATACTAGTATATACCTAGAGTTATAATCCAGTAGCATCTCAGAAACTGTATTACTATCACAAAAAAAAAAAAAAAAATAAAATAAAAATCAGATGTCCTGAAAGAAGTTGTGTAACTACAGACACTAATCCTTAAGCAAGCATATTGCAACTAGAATTTTCAATACGTCTGATCACATGCAATCTCTGTGGATATTCCCACTGTTACATCATATTGCAGCAATCCTTTTATTGTAAGGCCTCCATGATTGACCAGATAATTTTTCTGAACATAGACAGAGGGGTGTGCATGTTTATTTTTCACTCCCTTAGGTTTGTGGCACAGATAATAAGACTTATGATGGCACATGCCAACTCTTTGGCACCAAATGTCAACTTGAAGGGACAAAGATGGGACGCCAGCTGCACCTAGACTATATGGGCGCCTGCAAATGTAAGATCTCTTTTTCCAGATAAAATTCGTCTACATATGAGGAGCCTTAGGATCACCAGCTAAGCATAAGGAATCTTTCTTCTTGTGCTCTCCCACTTCTCTATCAATTATGCACTGAACAAAACCAACCTTCCAACTCTAACCATGTCACACCACTCACTTTTCCTATAGTTAAGGTTGTTAAATGGCTGAATTCCAAAGACATCCCTCCTGCGCTTAAAACTGGCTATTAACCCTATCTTCACAGAATCACAGAATGGCCAGGGTCGGAAGAGACCTCAAGGATCATGAATCTCCAACTCCCCTGCCACATGCAGGGCCACCAACTTCTCCATTTAATTCTAGAGCAGTTAATACTAGACCAGGCTGCCCAGAGCCCCATCCAATCTGGCCTTGAACACCTCCAGGGATGGGGCATCCACAGAGATGCCTGTTCCAGTACCTCACCACTCTTTCTGTAAAGAATTTCCCCCTGACATCCAACCTAAATCTCCCTTCCCTCAACTTAAAACCATTTCCCCTTGTCCTGCAGTTATCAACCCTTTAAAAGAGTTGATTCCCTCCTCTTTGTAGCCTCCCTTTAGGTACTGAAATGCTGCAGTGAGGTAAAAGTCTTCTCCTGGCACTGTCCTTTGTGTTAATATGGCTTCCAGTGCTTTACCATTTGAAGTTGTTTTTTTTTTTTTCCCCACACCTATACAGTATATACATCAACTTAAAAGATTGAAACATCATGTTAAAAAAAAAAAAAATCATAAAGCTACCTAGACACCAAATGTAGAATCGTAGAATCATCTAGATTGGAAAAGACCTTCAAGAAAAGACCTTAAGATCCAACTCTCAACCTGCACTACAAAATCCCACCAACAATCCATGCCCCTCAAAGCCACATCCAAACAACTTAAACGCATCCAGAGATGGGGACAAAGTCACAATCCAAAAGCTGGAGTTGATTTCTAAGCTCTTCTTCAGTAGCCACTACCTAAGAGGAAAGAAGACTCACTTAACCAGAATATTTCTTTGCTCCTAAGAACTCTGCTTTCATACAACCAGTGGTCTGATAATGGCTTCACTGCATGATTCTATTTTTATGGTACACAGATAGGTTAAACTTGTGGCTTGCATGACCCATGAAGGATACGCACGAATCAGCAAACTCTGAGTGTATTATTGAACCCACTAAATGCATTCCTAATTTTACATATTACCATCTATATCAATTTTAAGCTGAAGTGTAAGTCTATTATTGAGAATCAAGCCTAACTTAGCTCAGAAATGCTTGAATGGGGACTTAACAAAAGCTTTGTGTTTTGACACAGACATACCCCACTGTACTGATTATGAAGTGGATCAGTTCCCTCTCCGTATGAGAGACTGGCTCAAAAACATCCTCATGCAATATTATGAACGTGACCAGGATAAACCCGGATTTCTGACTGAAAAGCAAAGAAATAAGGTAAGCAATGCATTTACAAATAGGAAGATGCAGTGACATGGTTAGTACAAACCAGCTCAAACAAGTGATTTACAGAATCACAGAACACTTGAAATTGGAATGCACCCCTGGAGATCACCTGGACCCACCCCTGCTCAAGCAGGGCCACATCCTACAGGTTTCCCTATTTCATATTAGCATTTCTGTTCTGGTTAGGGTTGTGGATATCAAATCACATGCAAGAAAGTCAAAGGGTGAACTGGACAATCTCCATACCATTTACAGTTTGCCAAATACACCTACATGTTCCCTCACAGTAACTTAAGCTCAGACACATTTCTGCCATAAATATTCATTTTGTCACAGTGAACCTAAGCCAGGTACATTATTTTTGAGTGCGTACTTACAGGCAAGGGGCAAAAAAAAAAAAAAAAAAAAGAAAATTAATGCACACCTATCTGATAACTGTTCTCTTGAGAAGAAACAACATTGCTTTTGTTGTTCAGTAAGCACTTTGAGACAAACTTTTTGGATAGATCAGCTAATGGCAATAAGGATCTGATTCATGCGGTCAATGCCGTTTTCCAGCTCTTCTGTTCTAAGGACACATCTTATGCTTGGCAATCAATACAGAAAGACATGAAATTGGAATGAACCATTATGACTGTCTTCTACAGTTTTTAATACAGTTACATACACTGTCAATTTACAAATCAAGCTTGCGTCAAGGGATAAAATTGAGTGATACTCAGCCTATACAAATTATGCGTGAGGACTTTTAAAGACTACCCCTGTAACTACAAGGGGGATCATGGCCTACCATCAAAGACTCATACTAACAGCTATGAATTACACAATATCTGATACAGCAAAGCTGAGCTACTTACCCCACAACTGAAGATACACTAATATCAGAGTCAGCTTTGCCTCCAACTGTCTGAGGCCACTGTCTTGTTTACCTGGGTCTGATGCCTACTGAGTCATAGGGGTCAGACTTCCTTTCCAGTTACTATTGAAGTTCACACAGTAACCACCAACATCCACCTGGCAAATCTGAGACAAGCTTTTTCTACCCTGTACATTTAAACAATAAAACTCATTTCCCCAGTAGTATTTCATCAAGCTTACTTTCTTCAAATTGCCTCCCTGGTGGAGAATTCTCTTCAGGCCACGTCTTTACCTCAAAACAAAAATCAATTTCTCTGATGTATCCAGGTCAAAAAAATATACCTGAATGAGAAGCGTCTCATGTCTGGTGAGCATCCGGTTGAGCTTCTCCTGCATGACTTTGAGAAAAACTACCACATGTACGTGTATCCTGTGCACTGGCAATTTTATCAGCTTGACCAGCACCCCATTGACAGGTAAGAACTCTTTGTATGTTAAAATTCTGATTTGCAGGTCAAGTTAAGGATGTTTTACTTTCCTAAACCACTTGAAGTGTCTTCTACATAAAGGACTGGTCCCTCAGCTGATACAAGCCAGCACCAATCCTTCAGAACTTACCTCTGAGAATAAGACTCAGACTTCAGGCCTTCAGTCATGGCACTTGGTGGTGGGAGTTGTGTTTCAAGGGCCTTAATCCTTCATGTCCATCACACCTAGTGTCTTAGAACATAGCTAAGCATCTTTGCAAGCTTCTCCTAAAGATTAATGGTAAAATGACAGGACCGGTGAATTGTAAACCAGTGAGTAACAACTCTTCCAGAAAAAAAGCTTTTAAAGAACAAAGAATAGTTAAAATGTATAGACTTCTATGTCAGTATCACTGCTATCACCTTTCAGACACTTAGAGCATCTTGGTGGTGCTGATAATTTATCATAGAAGTACACTTTTACCTGTGTTCTTCTCCTTTCAGATCACTGACGCACTCAGAGCTCGCTCCTTTGAGAGCCTCTCTCGTTCCCATGGAACACTGCATAACCCGTTTCTTCCAGGAGTGTGATGGAGACCAAGACAAACTTATCACTTTGAAGGAGTGGTGCCACGGCTTTGGGATTAAGGAAGGTAAGCCTCGAAGACCAGGAAAGCACACAGTACAAAGCATTCCCACTGCTAAGCTCCAAATTTCAAGAAAAATTCCAGGCAGGCAGAACAGCAAGAGATGCAAGGTTCTGAAATGGTTTGTACAGACCCTCTAAAATTTCAGTACACCATTTTTAATAACAATACTGCATAAAAACAGCACTTTGGCAAATATTAATAACATTTCCTTCTCTTTTGCAGAAGACATAAATGAAAGTCTCCTGTTCTGAGCCTGGCTGAGCAGAATCCCTGTGCAGTGCTACAGCTTGTCAAACACGTGATGCCCACTTACGACTGCAATTAACAGCTCTATAATTTTCAGGAGTAAGTTGGCATAAAATGAGTTACCCTCAGATAACACACGTGCCTAATTGTTGCAAATCCATTAACAGCAGTAGTATTTAAGAACTCTAAGTAGCTCATACCTGAACAGTGTTTTCTTCTGCATATACCAATAATCTCTTAGTAGGACTAACGTGAGACTGCGTTGTTCACACAACCCTTCAGTAGAATTATAGGATGTGGATTTTATAACACACTGAAGAAAACTACTTTGAAATAGGTTTTCTTTTCTTGTTGTTTACTGTCAGTGTAGTGTTCTGCATAGAAATATCAAATAAACGAAGTCTACCTAGATTTTTGTTTAGGTTCCTGTTGTGGTCAACTCTCATACTATTACACAATTAAACACGCCTACCCCTTGACTGAAAACAAACAGGAAAAACACCAGCAACTCTTCAATAACCAGTATCTCTAAGGGCCCACACTTGCCTTTTGACTGGAAAGTACTGCTATCATATTGCTATCACCTAAAAAAAAACTACCCACACTTTGGAAGACTGCTTTGAAGGCCACGCATTAAAGTGATTCTGCTTATGACACTGCCTCCCTAACAGCTGTACTTTCACATGCAGTGTAAAGAGAAGCTCAATATCTGCCAAAAATCAGTGAAGATACATCCTCCAACAGCAATATTTTTGGATGGAGGCACTGTAAGACATCCACATGTGAACACCATTCATACTGCAAGCTAGAAAGCAATTAAAGGTGAAAATTAATCACAGATTAGAAAAGTCACCAATAGGACATCTTAAGTGAAACCACTCAGAAAAAAATCACTTAAATACATAGTTCTTTAATTCATCTTAGTAACTATTCAGGTCATCATCCTACAAACCACAGACTTGTGAAAGACTCATACCCCTGACAAGAAACTTGTGCAAAAAATAGAGCTCAAGTTTAGCTCAGAACTACAGTCAGAATTCCAGCGATCTCTTTCAGCTCTGCTGATATAAAGATTTGGCTGCAAATAATTAAGACAAGGAAGAAGTTAACAGCTCCACATTCATCTCATTTTTCACTAGCTGAGAAATTCAAGGAAGCCATTTCAAGCCTTCTAAAAGCATGTTCCATCATAGCCAGCTCTGCCTGACCTGTGTATAAAGACCTAATCCCACAGTTGGAGGGCTGTACACAGGCGACAGTCATTATTACACCTTACTTGCAGCAACAAAGTCCCTTAAATGTGGTATATGCTGTACTTGAGCAATGAGAAGTTCAGCATCATCTCAACTCCAAGGCTGCTGAACACCAGCCTTCACGCATGGGTCCATTCTTCCTTTATATCACTCAGGGCACTCACAACCAGGTTGCTCACTCCAGTGGGCGCCCCGTTTCTCCGTCACGAGCTTAATGAAGTAACTATGATTTGCATACAGCTTGAGCTTCTCACTGATGTCAACCCATTTCACCATCCCAGCATCATCACCTGCTTCCAGAAGCAAGTTATCCATGGTCTCACCTGTCCACAAAATAAGAGTTAGATACACTCTCGCATCTTCTCTCCCACCTTCTCACACCTAAGCAGTTCCTCCCTTCCACTATTCTATTTCTATTACTTTACAAACCAAATTCTGAAAGTGATGCATACCTATACAAAATGAGAATAATTAATACTTTATTAAAGTCTCAAAAGTATTTTAAAAACCCTTCAGCGGAGATGCAGAGAAAAGCTTCTGAATTACTCTCTATAGTTTCTAACTCTGGTTTCTGAGTCAAGTCTCAGTACTGCATAAACAAGACAATAAATGATTATTTAAAAAAGTTATGAGAAACAAATATCAAAGGAACAACCTTCATTACTTCTGGGAGTTGGTAAATCAAGAACCAACAGCATGCTAAGCTTCAACACTTACCTTTTAACTACTCAAAACAGCAAAAATGATGGTAAAACAAGCCAATTCATCTCAAGAGGGAAGACGTGAGAACTCAGAATTAAAGATCAAAGAACAAGAAACGTATGCCCATTTTAATTGGTTTACAAAAGGAAAATAAGGTACAAAAATTACTCTTGACACCTTTTATCTCCGGTACTCTGCCAGAGTAACCGAGATCTCAAAGCAATAAATGAAATGAAAATCTGCCTGCTGCCAGAGGCAATGCTCCTGAAGCACACAGCTGCTGAAGGAGAATAAAAAAGAGCTGAAGATCCTTCACCATCGAAACTGGAAATAAACTGACTCAACTGACCAAAAAGAAATCAGGCCTAGCATTCAGTCTCCACACAAAGACACATTTTGTGGTTTGGAACTAACACAAAAATACAGAATTTGCCTGAATATGACTTAAGTTTCTTAGTTCAGGATAGAGAGAAATCAAAGGGAAACAATTACTACTTGCTGTGGGTAAACATCACAAAAAACAAGATTCTCATATGTACTGGTTTCAGTCCAAGAACTCATACCCCACTTTCATGCTCATACATTTCCATTGCACACCTCAGTCTCACAGACACCAGTATTTCAGAAGAATATCCGCAGTAAAAAGCAGCTAAGAACACAGTCAGAGATATTTACCAGTTTCATCGTGGTAATTCACAGCCTCTGTCTCCATCCAAGCATTATCGGTGTTACGAGGGTCATCCACATATCCTCTGTACACCTAATGCAGCAAACAACCAAAAGAAATGTAACGGCATAAAGGTGGAATCATTAAAAAGCGTTTTCCTCAGATCACCCTTACGTGACAAGAAATTGAGTATCACAGCTTTTTAATAAGAGCCACACTTCCTCAGTTCCTCAATAGCTGCAGTTTACCTACAGAGCTCAGAGGCTACCACAAAGACACACAGCTTACCACAAAGTGCTCCTGGCTGAACAGTCTCTGGAGTTGCTTTTCCAATTCTGCTTTTTCCTCAGGTGATTTCTGTAAGGCGTTCAAGGCCTCTTCCCCAAATTCCCGCTTCAGAGTAGCGCCGATCTTCTCCCCTGGATCCACCATCCCCTGACAGGGAAAGAAATATGAGCACCCTCGCCTCTCTTGGCATAGCATTCTTTGACTGGTGTGTAGGATATTACAGCTACCTGCATCACGCTCTGGATATGAGAGGAAGTCTGTATTTGTGGATAAAGAGCAAGCATACCCATCCTCCAAAAACTGGAGCAGATTAAATTATATCTACGTTAAGCAAAAGACACTCTCAGAATTAAGTATATATATTGCCTTGTATTGTGGAAAAAGCAAGAAGCCTACCAAGAGATGCCTGAGAAAAAAAATATTTTTAATACCTTTCTTCTTCCCTCTACAAAATGAGGTCATTCTTACAAAGCATAGTTTTATCACATACATATCAGTTATCTGCTCTTGACTTTGCCAAAGGGGAGAAATTTTCCACTTCAGAGCTCTGCTCTTACCCCAGGGATGGCCCATTCCCCACAGTCTCTCCTCTTGATAGCTACAAATTGCAAGATGTTTTTGCCAGTAACTGGGTGAGCTATTTTATTGCCACTTCTATCCCTCTTCCACCTGCAGAAAATGACAAAGAAGAACATTATTTTCTGCTTTTTTGTAGGAGGAAAACATAACAGTGTCTAGACAGCAGTCTATTAGGTAAAGTACAGTCTCTGAGCAAAACCAGACAACAGCTGCCTGGGAAAATCTCATCCATGCAGTTTTTTACTGCTAGGTCTATAACATCTATATCTACTGAAACTCTCATTATAAACCTTTACCTCTAACTATATTTTTGTCTACTCATGAGATGAGGATAATAATGACTTCTGCTACAAGAGTAAATTTTGGCTGCAACACTTTCAAATCATCTACTTGGCACCAACAGAAGGCCAAAAGCATCCACTGCACTGTATCCAGGAAAGAATTTAGAAGAACTGTAGCCACTAAAGCAAAAGCAATCTAATTGAAGAGGAAAAATAGAACCAAGATTTGCATTACTTTCATGGAAATTAATGAGTAGCTTCAGTAGTGTTCTGATAATGGCAAGAACTAAAATGCAGTAGCATGTCTTTCATTATAGTTGTACCTTAAAAGCATTCCATTTCCTAACTTGCAGCTTTGTTATCTACACCATCTCCCCTAAAACCTTTGTGTGTGACTCCACATGTAGTCACATAGACTCTGGAGGCAGAAACACCAAAGCAGAGCAGGCATTGACAAAACACAAACAGACAAACAAACCAACAACAGACAAACAAACCTACAACAGACAAACAAACCTACAACAGACAAACAAACCCACAACAGACAAACAAACCTTATGTCCTCTTCTTATATACTAGGCCAACCCAATATTTCCTACAGTGCAAAAACAGGCACACCACTGATTTTGCAACTGAGTCAGTCACTATTTTTCTGCTTTACTATACATCACTTTCCAGTCACCCATCCCTTACCTGGTCACAACAGGATCAGCAGCATGGTTTGGTCCCCATCGCCCCAGCAACCCTCTCCCTGTGAGACCTGTCCTTCCTGCTGGGTTTCTGAAATAAGTGGCACAGAGCATTTAACAGCACTATTTGCCCACGCAGAGTTCCAGTAAGTAGCTTTAATGAAGCTTGAATTACAGAAAGTAAAGGAAAGCAACGTACACCCAATGTCAGCATTAGCTTTAAAGAATAAAAGAAAACACAGTTTCCTCTGTCATCATCAGATGTATTCAGGCTGGATGTGGCTCTGGGCAGCCTGGTCTAATGGTTGGCAACCCTGCCTGTAGCAGGGGGGTTGAAACTAAGTGATCACTGTGGCCCTTTTCAACCCAGGCCATTCTATGATCATCTTTTTGTAACCAACAGTATAAGTAAAGAAGAACAAAATGGCTTTGTCATTTCCCTGATCTTCCGTCTCCCTAAGGTCCCCACAACCCACTACTGGGACAAGCCCAGACCAAGTCCAGATGCCTCTCTGCACAACTTTCTTCCGGGAACAGTACTCTCACATTGAAGTATCATTCTTTTCTGTCTCTATAGAAGACTACCCTCATTTTGTTCAAGCAGGTACCATCTATTACAACTGATACAGATGTTTAAAAGCTCTACAACTAAATCATTGAAACACATACACAAAGAAAAATCACTCACCGGGGCCTCCCGTTTTCAACCACATACAAGCCACTCCAACTCGTCCTCTCCACTTCTCCATCTCTCTCATTAAATTTGGGAGAGAAACTTTTATCACTGTGGGAAAGAGTAATTAGAAGCAATCTGTAACACCCAATTGGCTAACAAGCAGTTTTTACCAGAACTTAGAATGCAGGCCCTCCCTTTTCCGTAGGGGATATAAAATTTGAGCAATTGCTGATGACAGTTTGTTTAAATCTGCAGATAAGCGTGATGCTCTAAAGCACTCAACATTTCCTCCTTTTCATTTAGGCAGTATTTCAAAGCTGTTTTTGTTCATATTAGGGAGCATAAGACGTTATCCAGCAATGAAGCTAACAAATGCTTTCCTAATTTAAGTGCAGCGTGCAGATATTTTATTAGGTATGCTTTGTCACAGTTGCTAGGCGTGATCACCAACTTTCAAAAAGTGTTTAACGCCTACACTCTTTGTGCATCTTTAGAAATGAAACAGCGTGCTGGTAGGGAGGCAGGTGTCTACAGAAGCATATTTATTACTATCCGAAGCAATTCCTCTCAAACTGTCACAAGAATCAGTCTGCTGACTACATTTTTTCCACACAAACAATTCAGGAATCTACATTAAAAACTGAGTCTGCATTTTCAAGTGCTATCAACACCTACTAAAAGACTATCTGACAGTAGATTAAGGCATGCATCTAACCTTCTAGCTAAGCAGCACAATCTGTTTCTTGGGAGTAGAATGTATTCACAAAACCAGTACTAAGCAATACAGTCACAATGCTACCATCAGGCATTCAGCCTGCTTCACTTTCTGAGTCAGAGCGCTCTGCTTCAGACCTCCAGTTCTGCTCGAGTTCTTCTGATCTTGCACACAATCCAAGAACAAACAAGCAAGTACTCGACAGCAATTTTCACCCAAGTTCCTAAGGCCACAATGCTATTCTCTCATGTCAGAAATGAGCACGGACACTAGAATTTCTACCTGTCTCCCTTCCACTCACCTGACCTGCGGATCTGCCCACTGAGGTCCAGACAAAATAGACACTGCAGTGTACTCCACGGGTTGGTAGTCTTTCCACTCAGTCGACCAGTCCACTTTATCTGCAGGAACATGGGTACGCTCAACATGCGATCTGGGATATGGGGAGGTGAGAGCTTTGTTGTGGTAGAAATTCTTAATGTTACAACTGTCAAACATGTTAACAGGATGGAGGTGGGACCAGTGAGCTGCAGAGAAGTTACTGAAAGAAAAAAATGAAAGTAACACCTTATTCCTTGAATCACAGAATACTTATTAATTAAGTATTAACCATGCTACTAAACGTCTCATCTGCACATTAGACTGCACCATGCAGAACAGACTGGAGCTTTCTAGAGAACAGCAATATGTTATCGCTTTTTTCAGGAATCATGCAAACACATATGAGTAAGAAGCTGAGAACTGCAAGCGCCCTTCTGGGCTATACAGCACTCTGATCAGTTACTGATCATTTGAAAGGATTGGCTGGAGGTGTTTACCACAGAGTGCAGCTGGAAGCCACTCTCCACGTGGGCAACGCACCAACAAACAGCTCAGCTTTACAAGAGGCCAGCTCTCACACCCACTGACAGAAAAAGTGAAAGTAAATACAAAATATCCAAACACCAGCAGGCTTGGACAGCAGGATCCTCAAAGGCCTCTCCCAGCTCCCACAGTTCCATGTAACTCCACGTGTTGCTCAGAGCAGTGGCACAACACTCGATGCGATGCAGT
The DNA here is from genome assembly GCA_037305975.1 of Chrysolophus pictus. Taxonomy (NCBI): domain Eukaryota; kingdom Metazoa; phylum Chordata; class Aves; order Galliformes; family Phasianidae; genus Chrysolophus; species Chrysolophus pictus. The sequence goes on along the minus strand of CM074579.1, from coordinate 45,655,516 downwards.
GCAGAGTAACACACACCTCTCTTCTACTCCCAGGAGGGCAATGAACATCCAAATAACTCGCAAGGGAAAACCTCAAGACCACGAGCAATCTTACCCTGACATGGATTTTCTGGACCCAAAATTGCAGGCAATTACACCACTGACAACAGCAGTTTAGATTATGGTGCTTGACGTGCAGCTCTTTGAAACTCCACACGGATTTATCTCAATACACAAACGGCTGTGGCTTTTTTTAGCCACTCCAAAAAATGACTGCCCCCAAATAAGAGGCTCTAAGCACAGTAAGAGGCCATAACCTACAGAAGCACGGATTTTTAAGAGCTCTTGGTGAAAAAACTTTGGGATTTTTTGAGATGAGGAACTCCGCCCGGTCCCACACAAGCCCATACCCCAGTGCCGATCCCAGCAGCGGCCCATTGTCCCTCACACAGCCCCGGTGCCGCCGTACCTGAGGGCCGGGCGGCGGCGCAGCGCGCATCGGGCGGGCGGGGACAGCACAACCGCAACGGACAACACGGCGACAGCCCGAGCGAGGCCGGGGACCGACACTGCACGCAGCACAGTGGCGAAGGACAACATCCCCCCACCCACAACCGGCGGTGAGACCCTCGGCCCGTGCCGCCGGAGCGACCCCGGACCGGAACCGCCCTCACACGACCCCAACAGCCACCACTCACCGCCGCCGCCGCCACCACCCCCTTACAAGCTGCGCTCTCATTGGGCGGAGCGCGGCCAATCAGCGTCGCCTCCCGCCTATTGGTGTTCTCATCTCCGCCGGACACGCCTTCTCCCGCCCCGCAATTCTCGCCGATTGGCCACGGCGGGCGGTGTGTGCGCCACCTTGCGGCGGTGCTGCGAGTTGCTGAAGGAGCGCTCCGGGCTGCCGTGTGGCGGCACGATGAACCCCGCGCTGGGGCTGCTGGTGTTCCTGGGCACGCTGCTGTACGCCTACGCGGAGGCGCTGGTGAAGCTGCTGCTGCCCGCCAAGAGGAAGACCGTCCGCGGAGAGCTGGTGCTGGTGACGGGCGCTGCCCGCGGTCTGGGCAGGGCCACGGCCCGCGAGTTCGCCCGGCGCCAGAGCCGCCTGGTGCTGTGGGACGTCGAGGCGGTAACAACGGGATGGGGTCGACGGGGAGGTCCTGCCGGCGCGGGGGGAGCGGGGCTCGTGGCTGCAGGTGGCTGCGGGGAGCTGGGTGCCGTCCCTGCGTGCGGTGAGGGGAGTGTAACGTATACAGAGTACAGCTGACCCGCGGTGGGGATGTTTAGTAGCGTACTTGTGTGCTCACCTCCAGCACAGACTCGGGCATGCATGGCACTGCTCCTGGGATGCAGGAAGGGCTGAAGCCAAGCAGCAAGTCGTCCGTCGTGTGTCATCCATCGAATGCATCAGTACGGGTTAGGGGCTGACCTCCTGGAAAGGAGCTCTGCAGAGAAGGTTGGTGGCCAAAAACACCAGTGGTGTACTGGTTGACCAACAGCTGACCAACTGTTGACCAGTGGTTGGCCATTAGCCAGGAATCTGCCCTCGTGGTCAAGAAGTGTGTTGCAAAGAGCCTGGCCAGCACGAAGAAGGAGATTCTCTTCCCCCTTTATTCTTCCCTGGTGTGGCCACGTGAAATCACAGAATGGCTAAGTTTGGACGGGACTTTAAAGATCATCTAGTTCCAGCCCCCTGCCATGGGCAGGGTTGCCAACCACCAAACCAGGCTGTGCAGGTTCCAATCCAACCTGGCTTTGAATGTCTCCAAAGATGGGGCATTCACAACCTCTCTGGGCAATCTATTTCAGTGCCTCACCACCTTCTGAGTAAAAAATTTCTATCTAACATCTAACCTAAATCTTCTGTTTTTTTAGATTAAAGACATCTGGAACACTGTGTCCAGCTTTAAGCTCTCCTGTTCAAGAAAGAAAGGGATCTCCTAGAGAATCCAGCAGAGGGCCACAAAGATGATTAGGAGCCTGAAGCATTTTCCTTATGCGGAAAGGCTGAGATCCTGAGGCTGTTCATTCTGGAGAAAAGAAGGCTGAGAGGGGATCTGATGATTGTTTATAAATACCTAAAGCGTGGGAGTCAAATTGGTGGGGATGGATTCTTTTTCAGTGGCATGCAACAGTAGAACAAAGGGCAGTGGGCAGAAACTGGAACACAGAAAGTTCCATAATAACACAATGAAGAACCTCTTTACTGTGAAGGGAACAGAGCACTGGAACAGCTGCCCAGAGGGGTTGTGGTCTCTTTCTCTGGAGATATTCAGGACTCGCCTGGACACTTAACCTGTGTGACTTGCTGTAGGGAACCTGCTTTATCACAAGTTTGGACTCCAGAAGTCCCCTCCAACCCCTACGATCTGTGCTTTTGTGTTCTACCTTCTGTGGGAAGGGAAGAGGTACTGACCTTAGCTTTGTAGCTGCAACACTCACCCGTAATTCTGGGAGGAATGCCTGAATACGTTAGCAAGCAATGAATTAGGCAGCCAAGGGAGGCAGTGGAACCCAGAGCTTTGGACAGTGTAAGAGATGGTGGGAGGTCAGAAGGAGCATGGCACTGCTGATCTGTTTTGATGGTAAAAGATGGCCTTGTTATTTCAGTCTAACACAAAATATGGACACCTTAGTCAGCTGTCTTTCCAGGTTGTACATTGAGTGGTATACCTCTTTTCTCACAGCCAGACTGTTACTCCTGCCATATGCTCGGTATACTTGTGGTATCTCCAAGCTGTCACCTGCAGCCGCTCTTTAGTCCTCTACATGCAATAGGGAGGCTGCCAGCTGGTGCCCACTTCCCACTGTCCAGCTAAATGAGCTTTACCGAAGCAAGGGTGTTATTGTCTCTATGTTCCATTTCTAGCAGCAGACCTGTGCAGGTCCTAAATTTAAAGTCCTCCCCCAAGGTGCCATGGTGGCCAAACAAGCAAAGCTCAGGCAACGTACAGTAGCACACGCAACTAAGCACACGCTGTACTGAGGCCACTGCACTCATGTCATACATGTATCCTGCTTTCCCTCCTCCCACAGCATGGCCTCAAGGAGACAGCAGCACAGTGTGAAGGGCTGGGAGCTACCGTTCACACCTTTGTGGTGGACTGCAGCAAAAGAGAGGAGATCTACAGCACTGCTGAGAAGGTAGGGAAAGCAGGCGCATGTGCCAAGGCTTACCCAAACATGCTTGGGTTTTGAGAAAGGCTGGAAAACAGCACCTGAGGTTCTCCACAGAGATTATGCCAGCTGTGACTGTGCAGAGCATATTTTCTGTGTAGGAGACTATAAATACTGGCAGTAAGTAAGGGAAAAACATCAGATCTAAATCAGCTTTCAGGATACTGCACAGTTCCTACCAGACTGGGAAAGAACATGATTTTCTCCTCTCTGAAAAAAAAAAAAAAACCCACAAAAAAACATTGTAAGAGTTAATTTAATTGTAAGAGTTAAATTAATTGTTGCTCACAACCTTGCACTTCTGTGATAACGAATGTCATGGGGCTGCACGTTCCTTTTGTCCAAAAGGTGAAAAAGGACATTGGTGATGTCTCCATCCTGGTGAATAACGCTGGTGTGATTACAGCTGCCGACCTGCTCTCCACCCAGGACCACCAAATTGAGAAAATGTTTGAAATCAACATTCTTGCTCACATCTGGGTAAGGGCTGCTACTGTTCTTATGCCTTCGTGTTTTTGTGAGTGTTGTTAAGGATGAAAGTGGCACCTGCTTTATCCCCTGCAGAGCTTCTCTCAGCTCTCTGCCAGCAGCCTGCTTGGAGGTGATGCAGCTGGGACATCTCAGAGCTGGGCTCTTGGCTCCTTGGCACTCTGGTAGCCAACCCTGGGGACTCAGTTGTCACCAGGGCCTACAGGGTGGAGGTCACAGGTGTTTAAGAAATTCTGCTTGCAGGGGAAAAAAGGAGCACTTACAGATTGTACGTGCTAGGGAAGATACACTGGCAGTGTTGCTGCTGACAAGGAATACCTAGAAAGCAGGCTAGGAGCAACATGAGCATCAGCCTCTGTTGATACTTGACTTTGCTGAAAGGTTCCCTTTGGAAATCAGATTGCACCAGCTGAACAGAGAATGGGCATCTGCTTCTGAGGGCCTTGGGTGCTATGTGGCACCTTGCATTAGGGATAGCTTCACTTAATTGCAAGTAATTGGGATCAGTGTTGAAGACATCTAAGAAGGCATTGCTCTTTTCCTCCTCCTCCTCCTCACCCTATTTCTGCCCCTTTTTAAAACTCCTTTTCAAGACAACAAGAGCTTTTCTGCCAACAATGATGAAGAACAACCACGGTCACATTGTCACAGTGGCTTCTGCAGCAGGTCAATTTGTAACTTCTTTCATGGTGGCTTACTGGTAAGTGACTTCAAAATCAGTTCTCTTCATTTAATTTTGTGTCTTCTCCACCAGCAAACACGGAGTAACAGAAATAAACTTCCCACTGAATAAACTACTTCCAAAGGACAGTGCTAAGGAGAAAAAACCCACAACATGCACCACATAAGGACAAATAGAGGTACCCACTGATTTGCTTATTAGCTCTGACTGATTCAGGTGATCCAATGAAGGACTAACGTGTCACAAATCAACTAACGCAATCTTCAATCTTTCTTCTCTCCATAACTGATCTGGACTTTTGCTTACTAAGAAAGGTATTTTATTCCCTTCTTTTTAGACTGTAGTGCTCTCATGAGTCACTGTAGTGTTATCAAGTAAACATATAATGAGTAGCTTTTCCTGTTTCTAGCATTTGTTACATCGGCTGCGGTGCATAGAAATACTTCTGCCACCATGTGGTGAAATGCAGGCTTTGACAGTAAACCTTTCACATGCCAGAAGAAATATGCTAATACTTAGTGTTGCAAGCATCACGTCACTACTGAGAGGTCAATGCACTGCCCATTTAAAATAGAAGCATTTATAACTCATGCACAAAGTTACAGAAAAACTGTAACATGGCATATTATCAGACTGCATGTTGTTAGCCCTCTACTATGGTGGTTCCAAACAGAACCATTTTTCCCAGGCACATTCCTGCACAGGGAGTCACTTTCTGTAGCAGGAAAACTCCTGAGACTGCAGTTTTAAACAGAATTCACTGTTCAGATCCTTAGCATCAAATATGTTCACCTGCTTCTGCTTGCCAAGAATTTTCTAACACCACTCTAACAAGTAAACGCTTCGGATTTATGCACTGGATTATCAGACTCTTCATTATAAAGGCAACTTTCTGAAAGACACCCACTTTGCATCCCATAGCGTCTTCCCCAAGCTGCAATGTGTATTTCAGCACTACACTATGGCACAGCAAAAGTTAGAATTAGTCCCTGCCTTCCCATTGTTTCCCTCACTAGTCAGTACTACATGATCTTACAGCCTCTTTCCATTTCTGTCAGGCCAGAAATAACATTCATGCCTTCTGATTTGTGCTTTTTTCCTCTACCAGTTCAAGCAAGTTTGCTGCAGTTGGATTTCATAAAGCTCTAACAGAGGAGCTGTCTTCACTGGGAAAGGATGGAATAAAAACAACATGCCTCTGTCCAGTTTTTATGAATACTGGATTTGTCAAAAACCCCAGTACTAGGTAATGATCACAAGTCAGCATTACATATTTGCCCTTGCTTTACCTCTGTTATTCAGATTGAGTGTATGTCCCACATAGCAGTTGTCCTTTATTTACCTGACTTTGTGCCCACGTGAAGCATCCTATTTCATATTCAGCTGCTGCCCATGTTTTATCACTGTTGATCTCACATATATGCTTTCTTTTGATTTTAGGCTTGGAAAGATCTTGGAGGTTGATGAAGTTGTGAAGGCACTGATGGAAGGAATACTAAGCAACCAGAAAATGGTTTTTGTTCCACCACAGTTGAGCTATGCTTTACTTTTTGAAATGTAAGTGGTGTGCACACACACACACACACACACAAACAAACTACCAAAGAAGGGGGAAAAAAGATGCAACATAACTGCAAGAGTGTACAAGCATCACACTTGTAACATCTGCTTCAAGTTTAAGCATCACTGTAGGAGGAAGTGTAATTAGCACTGTTAGTAGTCAATTACAACATTTGGCAGCATAGAAATACTCTTGCATGACAGATAGATACGAGAAGTTTAGGTTCAACCCAGTTTCATTTATTTTCTACTATCTTCAATATTTTTCACTACTGCATTGAGTTATTTACGTCATTCCATATCTTACTTCAGGCAGAGAGAGATCAAGGGATCACTTTCCCTTCACAAATGGGAATTGCCACAGGGCTCGCAAAGAACAGTTTCTCTGGACCCGCAGCCCCAAGCAAGCTCTAGAAACAGCTGAACAGCTGCTGCTTTTTAGTGTGCATTTCCTGATGTCAACACCAGAAGGTCTAGGTCATGGAGGCTGAGAATGCTGCTTCTCTCTGCCATGGGAAGTGAGATTTGTCCTCAGACTTCTTAAACATTCATTGTAGCTGCTCCTTTAGCGGGGCTCTGTTTTCACTGGAGCTCTGACTGGAAACCTGACATTTACATAAGAACAACTACACTGACACTTCAGTGATTAACTGATACAGCACAACTGATACATCCCAAGAAACACTTCATAATAGCTTGTTAATGAAACTCAACATCAGACAGTTAAGAAACAACTCTTGCATTCCAAGGGATATTTGGACAGCAGAAGTGTGCAAAGCCACAAAGAAGTGGTGCTTACTACTGTCATAACCCTTAAGATAACTCCGTGTTAAGCTAGGAGCAGGCAGACACAAAGAGACATGGCTCATGCTAAGAAAAAAAAAAAAATCACAGAAGAGGAAAATGCACTTCAAGGTCTCTCTTTTACCATCCCATCCTTTCCTCAGACTGCTGCTTTTGAAAGCAGAAAAGCCACTTTATAAGCACAGCTCTCTACTCAGTGTTAAACCTTCCAGGGTCCTGAAAGCAGTGTTGCAGCCAACATCTTTTGCAGTGAATATCTGTCCTTGAAGTGATCATAAAAGGAGGAAGGTGTTGAAGGGACTGTCAGAATAGTCAAAACAGTTATGAAGGCAGTGGGTTTTTAGGAAATATTCCCCAGATTTAAGTTCTGGTCTCAGTCTGATGTGAACATGCATTCTGTGCCCAGATGAGCTCCAGTCTCACCTGTGGTGCCACTTTCTCCAAAACCTGAATTCTTACTCTAGGTTTAATTTCATGGGCTTTTTTTTTTTTTCATCCTCCAGGTTGATACCAGAACGTGCCTCGAATGTTCTCAAAAAGCTGACTGATGTTAAGTTTGATGCAATTGTTGGGCATAGAAGCAATCAGTGAAAAAGAAATTGTTTCTTATTTCCCCATGAAATGAGTGAAAGCAGAACATATGCTGAGCATAGCACAGCAATTTGGATTCAGAGCAGAATTCAGATGGGTACTTCTTCCAGGCCACCGCTTCCCATCACACCTTAAGGTCCATCCCACACCTGCAGCAGGAACAGACGTGCATAACATGGTGTGTTAGCAGAGCAGCTCTACAAGTCAGAAGGATTGTTCTGGCTGTGCATTCTACGATCACTGACTCCTAGTCCTGTAGCAGACAGGAAACCCAGCAAGACCTATTTTGGGATAAGAGCAGCTCCATATATGAATACAGTGGGATTGCCTGAGTATAAATTAATCTCTTATCACTGAGCAACACTGTCTTGTGTGGGGAGGAGTGCTTTAAGGTGTCCTGCTTCATTATAAGGAATTATTTTAAGTTCAAAAAGCCTTGTACTGCACACTCTGTGTTTTGTGCTTTTGTAATGAGTACCTAAATATGTTGATTGTCCACTATGCATGAGCACCATCAGAACAACTTGTACAGAATAAATGCAGTTCTCTACCCAGAAGGTGTCAAATAACATACTTTCTGCCTCTCAGACACTTTTCAAACACCTTCCTTTAAACCAAGGCGACCCTGCACATAGTAGGGGGGTTGGAACTAGATGATCATTGTGGACCTTTTCAGCCCAGGCCATTCTATGATTCTATGATTTCCTTACAAATTTCTGGATGCCCTGTTCTGTTTCATGCACACCACAGAACGTGATTTATTTCATAAGAATGCAGAAAAAGTAGCAATATTTTTCTCCTTAAAACAGAAGGCAAATAATTCAACCTAGTGTAAATTATGCTATCTGTTCTAGCATTCAAAAGTCAGGCTCCTCTGTTAGAAGTAAAAGCAAGGATATGCCGTGCCTTCATTCATGTACTGGGGTGAGCTGAAGTGGAAATGACTATGACTGTGTAGAATACAAGTGAAGGCCTCAGCTAGTAAGCCAGATACTCCTGGCTATGTCTTCATTTCAACTGAGCAATGCATTCCTTGCAGCATAAGGTTGAAACAGCACTGACTCCAGTTAACATACACACTTCCCCATACCTGTTCTTCTTCCTGAGACTTTATCTATTCCAATCCTCTGAAACACTAAACCCATTCATTGCACAAGATGCTGTAGCACAGCCCTGGATAATCCTGGGCTTCTCCTTTCCACCCTGCTCTTCCCTGTGCAAGTGCAGGGGAGTAGCAGCAGTGCAGGAATACTCTGCCAGGACCTGGGCCCAGACACAGGTGTGTGTGCCAGACCAATGGGCAGGAATATAAGGGGAACAGCCCCAGATGGGCCCAGCTCTTCCTCACGAGCCAGCCATGAGGCAGCCAGGACTTGCAATGATCAGGAGGTTAAGCCTCTAAAGCTCTGCATGAACTAACTGCCTTTGCCCTGAGGTACAAGAGAACATCATGCAACGAAACGCCGGTCAGAGACCTCTTCAGAACACAGATTGTGTTTCTGCCTACTCACAGAACTGACTGGCAGGCATTGGCTGGCTAGTGGCCATTTGCAGGAGGCCTGAATACACTGCCCACATTAAATACACCAAGAAGTAGGTGGCTTCTAAGGTAGTACTTGTTCTGCATACCAATGTTTTTTTAGGTGCCTCAGTTCTCTTCCTGGCCACAAGAGACAAGCTTATTCCAAAATCTGGTTGTTACAGGCACTTAGCAGAAGCCTATGTCATCAAACCTCATGTAGCAACTTCCAGTAATGTCCCACAGTTGAATACTGGTGTCTCTCACTGGCTTAGGGCACTTGTGAGTTGGATGAGAGGCTCTGGACTCATGCTCTGCCTCCCTCTGAGCCCTGGAGCTGGCACTTCCCTGCCTCAGCCACAGCTCTGATCTGAGTCCCGTGCCAGGAGAATGCCAGCACTGCTGAGCTGTGAAATTGGGGTCTGGCTGCACTGCTGATGTGCTAATTAAGAACAGAAACAAGTTCCAGGAGAATAGTAACGAGTCTGTAGTTCTGTGCATCTCTAGTGGAATCAAACATCTTCCCCACATATAGGATGAGCAACTGTGCAGTCAAAGCACTGGGACAAAATCTCTATTAACAGCTGATCTTATACAAGCCAATTCTGGACATTAATGGAGCCTTCACTCTTCTCAGAGTAGGAAAATAAAAATCCTTCTATATCCAATTATGAACATAATTTGAATACATCTGAATTTCTAAGTAAAAAGAGAAAAGCAAGTAATTCCTTTCAAATAGGAGAATGCAGTTACATGATTAGAGCTGGAGGAACAAACTCAAGTGATCTTTCAAATTCTTTCATTTCTTATTAACGTTTCTATTCTGGTTCGGGCTCTGGGTGCTGAATTACACAGAAGTAAGTCAAAGCATGAACTGGGCAACACAGACTCAATTAGATATGCAAAATACAACAGGCTGATCCAAGAGCAGTTACATTACAAATGCATACTGGCAGAACACATGGCAATTTAAAAAAGGAGATCAATTACTCTAGAATACGTGTAACTTTGTGATGTCAAGCCAAGTACTTCACCAAAAAACAACAATTCCAGATGTCCTCTGCTGGAAGCAGGAGATCCCAAACACTTCCTACAGAGTGAGACCAGAAAACAGCCTTCACCTGAACCATGTCAAAAGGAATGGCATTCAGAAATGCCATTAGGTAGCTCAGAACACAGAACTCCACCTGCCTCCTGCTCCTTTGCCCTTGTATGAGCAAGGGCTGCTTATCCCAGTGCATCTCTGGCCTGATTCTCCATGAGGCAATGAATAAAGCCACCAGGAAGTTCAGCCAGGAATATCTTTCATAAGCAAAGGATGGGTGACCACCGAAACATATTTTGCTGACAGTTCCTCCTATAAAACTGACATGTCACCCACTGCACCTTCTGTAACATCACACAGCAGGGCATACACATTAATTTGGATTAGTTGTACATAAGTTTGCTCTGTGCAAATTCCATTTAATAAAGAGCCTTTCTCTAGGACTTTAAATCTCTTAGGGAGGAAGAAGTTTTGACAGCATTTTGTTCTGCCTGACCACAGCCACGGATCAGCCTGTTTACAGCAATCAAAGCTAGTTCATCAGCCTGTTTAGGAAAGGTCAGCACACAAGGGATTGCTTATTCTCCACAGAGCTTAAAACCAACTGGGGCTCTGCTCCAGCCAAGTGGAAGAAAAAGATGCAGTGAAACAGAACTCATCAGGACAAACAGGGAAGACTTTCCTTAAAACCGTCCAAATTCCCTGAGGCAAACAACTACATCACCAAAGCAGATTAGGATTTCCACACGTTACTCAAATTAATCTGCAGTTATTCCCACTTCTGCCCATTTTGGGGGAACATTTTCTTTCTTTTCTACAGTCACTGTCAGTTCTTTTCACTGAGGATGAGGACTTTCTTTCAAAGAAGTCAAATTTCTTTTGACATTGCAGGAGAGAGTGGCAAAGGCCTTACTGATACCGAAGAAGACAATATCCACTGCCCTCCGCTCATCCATCAGGCTGTTTCATTGCAGGACCTTGTCAAGTCTGTCGGGCATGACTTCTCCTTGGTGAAGACACTGATGGTGAATTCTACTGATATTGTTATACACATGGACCCTGGAAAGGGTTTCCATAATTAGCTGATTTTTCCATTTTGGAAACTGTAACCCTTCCTCTAAGTTAGCAGCTTCAATACTCTGGACATTGTTATCACACAAGTACTTCCTACATAGTTAGGAGAACTTCCATAGTGAAAAAGACAACAGACATTCCTTTCACAGTGCAAACAACACACATTTCCATTGCCAAACCTGTCAGTCCCCCAAGGATTATATAAAAATCATAGAGGTCAACTAAAAATTTTGGCTGCTTTACCAGGTGGGAAGTAATTAAACTAAACAATCAGCAGGTCCAAACAAGATGTGACTCATGACATCTTGTGGTTTTCTGATGCAAGCCACACTACCCAAAACCATATATATGTAGACACCGGCCATCCATGCATCACTATTGCCAGAGCCATCTGCCTCCTTCTGATCCACGGACCGGCCGCTCAACATGCAGCCCAAAGGTAACACAGATACTTGGCTCTTACCTGAGCTATGCTGCAGGCAGGTGCTGGAGCAGGTTGTCCATACAGGCTGTGGAGCCTCCACAGGAGAGGCTCCGATCCCACCTGGACACGGTCCTGGACAAACCTGCTCCAGCTGACCCTGCTGAAGGGGCCTGGATGTGGGAGGGGGGTGAACTCCATCAGCTCTAGAGGTCCCTCAGCCTTTCTGTGAGGTTGCAAGGAAACAGCTCCTGGAAAGGACCACTCAAAAAACACCCTTTACTTATCCTGGCTGCACACATCAGCAGCTCAAACACAGGGCTGGCACTTGAGGACACCCAATGTGGTGCATACAACTCACGGCACAGCTCCTGCTGCCCCATTTCCCTGTCACTCCTCTCAGAAGACAGCCTCATTACTCCTCTACATCTCCTTTTCAGCCAAAAGCTGTAACTCTGCTTGCTGTCTGCTTCACAGGAGTCTCTCTCACAATGAAGTTCCTGCTGCTGTCCTGCATTCTGAGCATGGTCCTTGCTGTCACCAATGCAGTAAGTACTGAACAAAAATACACAGGCATGCAGCGTGGGAAATTTTAACACTGATAGCTAGAAATTACATGGCTTTTATCTGTCAGGACAGCCTCAAAAACACCAACAGTTGTTACATGGCTAAATGCATTTATGGTATTCCCAATCTAGATTTCCAGGTTAAGATTAAGCCCTTCTCAGACTTAAAGCAAAAGCAACAAATAGCAAGCTCACACCCAGCCCATCAACCAAGTCCTCATTCCAGCAGCACAGAATTAACTTGACAATTTTTCAGACACTGAAGATCAACTTCCCTTCTCAGATATAGCATTCTAACAAGACATATTGATTAAAAATATATATGTTTTTAAAAACAAAAATGAAGTTTATTTTTGTTGATAATAAAACTAACAAAAAAATCCCCACAAGTACAATGAATTATGCTTTGCTCCAAAAAAAAAAAAAATTATACTTTTTCTACAGCAGCAGCTTGACAGCAATGAAAGCTCCGGTTCAGAGAGCTCAGAACAGGTAAGCCTTCTGTTTCTCAGAATCTCTGAATCTCATCAGCTCTAACATTCAGATTTACCTGGAGGGGTTGGTACTGAACTGGGAAACACTGATGCACAATTCCTCTCCTTTCACAGTACGCACAAGGAGGGGGCATTTTCTTTCCTTTGCCTCCCATTCTTCGCCACCTCCTGAAACGCTCCAAGCATGCTCAGCCACCTGTTTTGCTGCGAGTCTGAGGTAAGCCACCTGTCTTGTAGCAGAAGACACAATCCTGCAGCAAGCTCTACCACTACATTTGCCTACTTCTCACTTGCATTATTCTAATTATGCAATAAACAATCTTTAGAGGATTTTTTCCTTCCAGAAATAACACACGGCTCTTGGAAGCAGTGCAGCTTTTATGCCTTGTTCAGCACGGTACTTGCAGAATTTTTATTTTTCTGTTTTCACCTTTAGCACTCTATGTTAACATAAGCACCTCATGTGGAATGAAAACCCATGGTATTTTGACTAGTCACAGCACAGCCAGCTTTATCCTCAGCCACCAGCACCTGCCTGGTCACCTGCTCATAGGGTTCTGTTTTCCAAAGCCAATGACGCTGTTGGGGATGTGCTTCACACCAGGCATCAATTAACAGACTAAAGCCACTAATGCCATTGGTTCTACTCTGCAATTGTGTTCTCACTCTATAGATATCTATCTGAACAACCAGGGCTGTCTCCTATGAAATACTGCTGCTTCCCGATCATCTTCTGCTTCCTTCAGCTCCCTCATGCCTTTTGTCACCAGCATGTTGAAACCACAGATCAGCAAAGAGGTTCCTGTGACTGAAGCCAGCATGGGTCACAGCGAATAGCTCTCACCACCCTCGTCTGCTTACTTTCTAAGCCTGAATAAATGATAGATAGCAAGCAATCACAATTTCTTCATCATTTCTTAACAACAAATATTCCCATGTCACTTCAGTGACTCCACTGTCAGCAAAACAGGAAGGGCGCTACTGCAGCTGTGCCCTCAGACTCTGGGCTCTGCCAAACCTCCATCCCATGCTTCTGACTGCTGACTTAGCACACAACCCCCTACTGCAGCAACAACCCCCAACTACGATCTTAACTTGCTTCGTTTGCTAAACAAAACATGCGACCACCTCCGAGAGCTCATCGCCCTCTCATTGGGCGGAGCCCGGCCAATCAGCGGCGCCGCCATCCCGTTGGCTGCGCCTCCCCTTTCGCCCCGCCCCTTGCTCACAGCGCGTTGCCGATTGGCTGCTTCCGTCTCCCCCGTCTCCCGACGGGGCCGCGTGCATTGACTTGTCCCGGTCGTGCGGAGCGGTCGCAAGATGAACCCCGTGCTGGAGGTGCTGGCGTTCCTGGGCACGCTGCTGTACGCCTACGCGGAGGCGCTGGTGAAGCTGCTGCTGCCCGCCAAGAGGAAGACCGTCCGCGGGGAGCTGGTGCTGGTGACGGGCGCTGCCCGCGGTCTGGGCAGGGCCACGGCCCGCGAGTTCGCCCGGCGCCAGAGTCGCCTGGTGCTGTGGGACGTCGAGGCGGTGAGGCCGGGCCGCGGTGCGGATAAACGGGCTGTTCCGAGGCCGTGGCACCCGTATCATACATGCATCCTTCTTCCCACAGCATGGCCTCAAGGAGACGGCAGCAGAATGCAAAGAGCTGGGAGCCACCGTTCACAGCTTTGTGGTGGACTGCAGCAAAAGGGAAGAGATCTACAGCGCTGCCGAGAAGGTAGGGGAGCAGGTGCATGTGCCAGGGCTTACCCGAACGTGCTTCGATTTGGGAAACACTGAAAAACAGCACCCGAGGTGTGCCACTCAGTTTGTGCAAGCCTCTGCAATCTCACCACTGTTTGCTGCTGTACATACATACCTGCAGGTACTGCAGCCTGTCCCATCCTAATGTGGGAGCCTTTGTCCTATTGAGCTCATGCTTCATGCTTCAGACTTTAGACCCTGCAACCAAACTTCCTGCTACTGGCTTGCTGAGGAACAGACATAAAAATGTATAAGGCTGCACTGTAGGGAATGGTTCAAATCATTCTGTATGTCCACAGTAATTACGCCAGCTGTAATTGTAGAGCGCGTTTGTCCATGGGTGATGCATAGGACACTGTAATAACTGGCAGTAAAAAAGGGAAAAACATCAGATCTAAATCAGCTTTTAGGACTGTTGTGGTTTTGGCTGCAATAAGGACACCGCATGTTCCTGCCTGCAAGATAATCGCTGTAAGAATTAAATCATTTGCTACTCACAACCTTGCACTTTGTGTGTTAACAAGTGATGTTCACCTACACATCTTTTGGTCCAAAAGGTAAAAAAGGACATTGGTGATGTCTCCATCCTGGTGAATAACGCTGGTGTGATTGCAACTGCTGACCTGCTCTCCACCCAGGACCACCAAGTTGAGAAAACATTTGAAGTCAACATTCTTGCTCACATCTGGGTAAGGGTCTCCAGCACATTCACGCCTCCATAAGCATTAAGGATATGTATTTAGACCAACAGTTATTTAAAACTACAGGCAAATTACCAAGTTCTCTTGCTGCTTTGTGTGTATAGCAAACATGCACTCAGTCTGGCTGTTGGGAAACTTGATTGTTTCTTGCTGATTTGGGGCTGGCCTGGCTCCCTTGCATTTTTCTTTTCACACAAGTTGGCTGGTGATGGTCTCTCCTGCAGCGTAGGTTGGTCTATGTCACAAGTGTCTTAGTGTCTCTCTTTGGGTCAGGCTGTTTGAGTGCTCTCAGCCAGGCACCAAGAGCCTGCAAGCAGTAGAAAAACTGCTCATATAATGCAAAGTGCTTTGGTTTGTTTTTTTTTTAATCAGCTGGCCCCTGAGAGAAGGCAGCCTTTGGTACATAGAGCTAGGTGCAGAGCGAGGCTGGCTGCTAGCTCTTAGCTATGCCATGTGGTGCAGCCAGATTCAGCCTCTCCCTGACTGCCACCAGCACCTTAGCCAGTCTACAGGGTTTGTCCTGAAGCATTTTGTACCTGTCTCTGCTCTGCTGTTTTGCTGGCTCTGCTCTGGGCACTACTTTAATCCCATCCTGTAGCTGTCCTGCCGCTGCCTGCAAGTGCAGTCTTATCTCCTGCAGGACTTCTCCCAGCTCTCTGCCAGCACCCTGTGCGGAGGTGATGCAGCTGGGACATCTCTGAGCTGGAATTTTAGCTCTTTGGGACTCTGGCAACCAGACCCTGGGGATAGGACAGCTTTCAGCAGCATTGCTAGTATTAAAGAATTTCTGTTTGCAGGAGAAAAAAGGGGTACTACAAACTGTGTGTGTGCTGGGGAGAGATACTGGTAGCGTTGCTGCTGACAAGTGAAACTAAAAAGCAGGCTAGGAGTACCATGAATATCATCCTCTGTTGATACCTGACTTTGCTGAAAGAGTCCTTCCAGAAATCAGGTTACAGAGTGCATCAGCTGGAGGGAGAATGGGCGTTCCTGTGGTTCTCAGAACCTACCTAGCATTAGGAAAAGCATTAGTCACTTAATTGTACATACCTGGGAACAGTGTTGAAAAACACTTAAGACTCTTTTCCTCCTCTCCCAACCCTTTTTCTGGTCCTTGTTCTAAATCCCTTTCAAGACAACAAGAGCTTTTCTGCCGACAATGATGAACAACAACTACGGTCACATTGTCACAGTGGCTTCTGCAGCAGGTCATTTTGTAGTTCCTTTCATGGTGGCTTACTGGTAAGTGACTTCAAAATCAGCTCTCTTCATTTCTTATCTTTGTCTTCTCCACCAGTAAACATGGAGAGGAAATAAATACACTCAGTAAGCTTCTTCCAAAGGAGAAAGAAAACCCACAGCACTCAGCACATAAGTGCTTGTGGGAATGCCCACTGATTTACTTGTTAGCTCTGACTGAATCGGGAACAATGCTTCAATGAAAGACTAATGAAATGACAAACTAATGGAATCTATTTTTTTTTCTCCCCATAACTGATCCAGACTTTGATTAGTGAAAAAGGTAACCGCTTTCCTTCTTCTTTAGAATAACATAGTGCTCTTGTGAGTTGCTGTAGCCATAAGAAAAAGTAATACTTGTATGTTTTTACCTTCTTTTTTTCTTCTTAGCTTTACAGACTCAGGCCATGTTTTTTTTCCTGTACTAAGAAATGCTGGACATTACACTGTCTACTGAATTTAGCTTTCCAAAATAAAAACATCAGACTTATGCGTGCCAATTAATATTTCCTAACACTCCTCTGACAGTTCACTACTAAGACTACTTAGATATTCCACTTCACATCCCCAAATGTTTTCCCCAGGCAGCAATATCTATTTTAGGAAAACACTATAAGACAGCAAAAATTAGAATTAGTCCTTGCCTTCCTCCCTCATTAGTCAGTACTGCATGTTCTCTCAGCCCCTTTCTATCAGGCCAGAAATAACATTCATTTCTGATTTGTGCTTTTCCTCCACCAGTTCAAGCAAGTTTGCTGCAGTTGGATTTCATAAAGCCCTAACGGACGAGCTGTCTTCACTGGGAAAGGATGGAATAAAAACAACATGCCTCTGTCCAGTTTTTATAAATACTGGATTTGTCAAAAACCCCACTATGAGGTAACATTTAGATGTCAGCATTACATATTTGCCCCTGCTTTACCTGTTATTCAAACTGAGTACATACCCCACATAGCAGTTATCTTTTATTTACCTGACTTTGTGCCCACATGAAGCATCCTACTTCATATTCATTTACTGCCCATGTTTTATCACTGTTGCCCTTACATATATGCTTTCTTTTGATTTTAGGCTTGGAAAGATCTTGGAGGTTGATGAAGTTGTGAAGGCACTGATGGAAGGAATAGTGACCAACCAGAAGATGGTTTTTGTTCCATCAAATCAACGTTTTGCTTTACTTCTTGAAAGGTATGTAACAACATAAGGGATAAGTGCGAGTGTACAAGCATTACACTTCATAGAATCACCAAAGTTGGAAAAGACATCTAAGGTCATCCCATCCAGCCATCCACCTCTCACCAATATTTCCTACTAAACCATGTCCCTCAGTGGAACATCTAAACATTTTTTGAAAGCACTTGTAACATCAGATTCAATTTTGTGCTATTTTAGAAGCTGGGGCAAGTCAGCGTTGCAGTGTACTGTTTTTCCTTGCACTGACAACAACACACACCATGAGGGTTTTGTTGAATTGTCATATAGGTAGTTATGATCCATTTTTTGCACAAGTGCTGAGTGAAGAACTCAGATGCTCCATTTGCTGGTAGGGATGCAGAAGGAGATAAAGGGATTGCTGGATTGCTTTTCCATCACAAATTGAATTTCCCATGGGCTTGCAAAAAATAATCTCTCTGGACCAGCAGCCCCAGACAACCTCCAGAAACAATTAAGGATCTGCTGCTTTTTGGTATTCATTTCTTCATGGCAGCACCAGGTCTATGTCACAAGTGCTGGGAGTGCTGCTTCACTGGTATTCTGCTGCTTTCCCTCAGCCATGTGTCATGAGGTTGATCCTCTCAGACATCCAGTGTAGCTGCTCTGTTGGGGTTGCATTTTCTCCACAGCTCAGATTCAAAAGCTAGATTTGTATCACCACAACTTGTATCATTACCACTTAAGTTAGCGTCTACAGTATCTCAACAATTAATTCATAGTAACTTCATGAAAGCCAGGAAACAGCCAAAACTGTTTTATGATAGCGTAAAGAATCTTTTGCTTTTCAAAAATTCTCTACCAACCGGATGAGGTTTTGAAAGCAAAGTCAGTTCTTATCTCATTTTAATGTACTTGTCTACATTCAACATTGAAACTGCAAGCAGTAATTGAATCAACATCCTTTGCAGTGGATGTCTGTCCTTGAAGCAATCATAAAAGGAGGAAGGTGCTGAAGGGACGGGAGGTCAAGCTAGACAAACATCTATGAAGGCACTGAGTTTTCTGAAAGTACTCTCCAGATTTAAGTTCTGGTCTCAGTCTGATGTGAGCGTGCATTCTGTGCCCAGACAAGCTCCCATCCCATCTTTGGTACTGCTGTCTCCAAAGCCTCAATTCTTATCCTAGGTTTAATTTCATGGATTTTTTTTTTCTTCCAGGTTGCTTCCGGAACGTGCCCTGAATTATCTCAAAAAGCTGACTGATGTTAAGTTTGATGCAATTGTTGGGCATAGAAGCAATCAGTGAAAAAGAAATTTTCTTACTTCCCCTTGAAATGAGTGAAAGCAGGACATATGCTGAGTGTAGCACAGCTATTTTGATTCAGAGCAGAATTAAGACGGGTACTTCTTCCAGGCCACCGCTTCCCATCACACCTTAAGGTCCATCCCACACCTGCAGCAGGAACTGACGTGCATAACATGGTGTGTTAGCAGAGCAGAGATGCAGCTCTACAAGTCAGAAGGACTGTTCTGGAATGTGCACAACTGCTTATGTGAGTGCAGTGGAATTGTTGGAGTATAAATTAATGTGGTCTTATCACTGAGTAAAATTATCTTGTGGGGTGGCCTACTTCACCTTAATGAATCATTTTAAGTTCAAAAAGCCTAGTACTGCACATAGTTTAATACATTTTTTGTAGTGAGTATCTGAAATAATACAGCCTCTTAATCAACTGCTACCTTAAATATGTTGATTGTCCATTATGCATGAGCTCCACCAGTACAACTTGTACAGAATAAAAGCAGTTCTCTAACCAGAAGGTGTCTCTTAGCAGTTACAGTCACAACCACATCCTACAGGCGCATTTAAGATGCAGTGTTAAATAATACATGCCCTCTGCTGATGTCATTTCTCAAGTTGCTTGCTGATGATTCCCAAACCAGATTCAAACAACTTCCTCTGAAACAAGTGTAGTATTTCCTACAAATTACTGGGTGCCCCGTTCTGTTTCACGCTTACCACAAAATCTGATTTTTTTCATAAGAATGAGGAAGTGTGGTTCTGTTTTTGTCCTTACACTAGAAGGTAACTAGTCTATCCTAATAAAAATTGCTGTTTATCTGCTCCATTATCAGTCTCCTCTATTAAGATGTGATGAAATGCCAGTCAAAGACCTCTGTAGAGCACAGATAAACTTTTTGCTTATTTCTGCAACTCCTGACTGTGGCAGATGTTGGCTGGCAAGTGGCTATTTGAGGGAAGCCTGAAAACCCACCAGGTTAAGCAGAGCTAAAACTAAGTGGCTTCCAGTGTAATCCATATTGATGCCCTGAGCACTTGTACTGCAAACTTGGATTCTTCAGAAGGTGGAGAAGTTTGAATATGGCTCCACCTGCTCTTAGGTAGTAACAGGCCTAAGTTTGTGCTGCTGACAGGCTAACTGGGAGGAAAGTTTCTTTTGCTGCTTATACAATCTGCATGGAACAGGGCATTCAGGGTGTGGCAAAGCACCATTTCTTACACTGAGACAATTGGATTCTAGTTTATGAATCCTGTGGCTGCAAAATGTTTTTTTTCAATATTTCCACTCATGGAAAATAAGTTAAAATAAGTAATCAAAAGTTAGCATGTAAGACTTCTAAATGGATTGCATTTAAAAGCCAAACATTCCATGCTGTAAAAATTTGAGGAGCGTGTTTTGAGTCATGATGGAAACAGAGGCCAACTTAATACACATGAACTATTTTTGTATCTGTTTTCCCTTTCTTGGAGACAATCCCAAAATCTGAGGACTTTTTTTTGTCTTGCATCTCTCTTGAAATAAGTTGTTTTATGCTGCTCCTGCTTTTATTTAAGCTGCATGTTTCCATTTCTGCTTGATGTAAAGGAACATGAGAGAGTATTTAAACCTTCATCCCATGAATATCAGTGACAAAGAATCAAATTGTCAGGCCTCATAGGCTCCTTAGTTCTCTTCCTGGCCACAGGAGACAAGCTTATTCCAAAATCTGGTTGTTACAGGCACTTAGCAGAAGCCTATGTCATCAAACCTCATGTAGCAACTTCCAGTAATGTCCCACAGTTGAATACTGGTGTCTCACACACTGGCTTAGGGCACTTGTGAGTTGGATGAGAGGCTCTGGTCTCATGCTCTGCCTGGAGCTGGCACTTCCCTGCTTCAGCCACAGCTCTGACCTGAGTCCCGTGCCAGGAGAATGCCAGCACTGCTGAGCTGTGAAATTGGGGTCTGGCTGCACTGCTGATGTGCTAATTAAGAACAGAAATTATGTAGTTCTGAGCATCTCCAGTGGAGTCAAACATTTTCCCTGCAGACAGGGTGAGTAATTGCATCCAGAGCAGCCGGATGCACTATGGCTTCAACCTGATGACTGGGGCAATACTTTTAATACTTGTTGGCAATACCAATATGCATGCAATCATATCAAATTTCAGGCAGCAGCGCAGAAAACTGAACTGTACATGCACAGAACCTCCAGAACCCAGAAGTTAATTTTTTCTGCTATATCACCACCTTTAAACGTCCAAGATCACTGGCCATTCACAAAGCCTGAAATACTGTCAATAAAATTCCTTTCTGAAACAAGCTTCTGGTACACTAAATCTTGCAGATGCTTTCAATCTGCATATAGCCATGCATTTTGCTCTTTTCTAAGCAGATCTGCTGCTTTTTCTACTTAGGGTACCATGAGAGTTCAGCACTGAGAATACCCCAGCCTAACTGCAAAACCTTATTTAGAGCAGGAGTAAGTTTACATCAACCTATGGTCCTGTTACCATGAATAAACACGCTCTCATACAAACTATTTCTCCTCTGCATTGTCAGTTTTTTTTAAATGCTCACAATCAAAATAGTTTTTGAGAAACACTGCAGTTCAACAGATGCGCAACAGGGAAATACATTCATTGCTCACAACAAATCCTGTGTACACAGCCACAGCTCCAGGCACTCGTGCTCAGTGGTGCCTGCTCACAGCTTGTCACAGGTAAACTGCAGTGTAGAAAAGCAATGGGCAGAACTTACATAATCTTTCGATGACCACATGATGATGAAGTGGTATCGATGAAACGTTGCTGGTCTGGAGCAGTGTTCAGGAGTGGTGTCTGGAGACTTCCATCATCAGCACCTGCACTGCAAGGTATGGTACGCTGAAAAGCACATCGTGTACATGACGCTGTAGATGTTATTTGCCATATTGATATTGCAGCAGTCCGTATTTACTCTCATCTGGCTATTTCTGTGCAGTTACTTAGACAACAATGATTTTCTGGGCTTCTTAGGTAAATAAAGGATGCTTTGCTTATCATTTGACCCCCCTGCATTAGCTAGGTTTGTGAAGGCAAGTATTGTTCAGTTAAGTATGCTTAACATCCAACCAAGTGTATTTTGCTTAGCATAAGCTAGCTTAGCACAGCCATGCCAGGAGTCCTAATCCCAACCACAAACCCAACAGGATGTCCATGCAGAGAAGGGCTTGTGTGGTGACTTTGCACACGCAGGATGAAGAAATGAAAGGATTCGAAGCGTTTATTTCCTCAGAAACACCTTTTTCAGTCACCTAGAGCCACTCACGCAAATGTATTAAGCGTAGTCATCCTTTCACATCTCCTATTGCAGCGGGCGCATCACCTCAAGGCACTACCTCTCGAGGCTCGACGTTTGACAGAAGCAACTCGCGCTGAGCCGAATTGCCGTGAGGCTCCGCAGCCCCAAACCATCGCCCCGCAGCGCCTCTTCCCGCCTCCCCACCGCGCATGCGCGCTGCGCGCCCCCTCCTCCCGGCGGCCCTCGGCGGAGCGCAGGTGAGCGGCGGCACCGGGCCCTCACTCACCCCTCTTTCCCTCCCCGCCATCGCCCCGACCCCCTCTCGCCCCTCACTCTGCCCTATGAACAAACGGTTCCTTGGGCGGCTCCAGCCCGTTTCGAGGGAGAGGGAGGTAGAACGCCGGGAGGCCGCGGCCCTCAGCGGGGAGCGCTGCGCGGCTGGGCCTGGCCCCGAGCCCTGAGGGGACTGCGCGCCCTCAAGGAGCTCCGGGCTGCGAGAGGGGCTGCGAGAGGGGCGGCGGAGGGTCGCGGCAGCTCTTGCGTTTCTTAAACGGTGGAAAAAATTACCTGCGGTTGTCAGGGAGGGGCTCCGGGCACTTCCTTCCTGCTCGTGCGAAAAGGAAGCGTGCCTTCTGCCCATTATAACCTGCCCTGCCCAGGTGTTTTCTGCGCGCTGATGGGTTCCACCTTGCCATCCCCCCGGGCTTCCGTACTGTTTGGTGGGAAATTGCAATTACGGAGGTCTCGTTAAGGGGCCTGCAGGTGGTTCATCTCCTAATTCCCTATTTTTTTTTTTTTTATAATTCTCCTGCACTATGTGGTCATAAAGGTGAAAGAATGCAGTGTTTTAGAGTGTTCTGTGCCTGTCACAAAGGCTGCTGGAAGCACGAGCAGTGCATACTTTACACAGAAATGTACCACAGAAGCTGAAATCTCACACTGAATGCATACAGGCTTAAATCTTATCTGGTGGGCGTGCTGTGCTTGTCACAGAGGTGAAGCTGTGCAAGGTTCAGCAGCCTGCTGGAGATGAAACATTGGATTAGTGTGAGGTGGTTACTCTGTAATTCATGCCTGAACTCTTATCTGTGTAAATCTGCTGCTCTGAGATTGCACCTGTTGTTTGTGTGCAGGTGCTGAAAGAGCTCACAGCTCAGGTACCACTCCTGGGCTTACAGCTCCAGGATAATGGGCTATTAGGAAACAGCTTCTTCAAAATTGTTTTGCTCTCAGTTTAATGCTTCCTAGGAAGGGCTGGACTAAATGCTGCTGTAGAAACCATCAGACTGCTGTTTTTTAATTGAAATCCTCGGTATGAGTCTGCTCTCTTTTCTTACAGACATGAAGTACCAGCAAGCATTTCTTTTGCTTTAAGTGCGTATGTCAACACTTTGCCCTGCTCTTGAGAATTGCATGGATTTGCAGTGTTTTTTCTTTTTTTTTTCTTTTTGGGTATTCCCAGGGTTACCTTGAATAAACAAAGTGCATCTTAAGTACTATTTTTATCTGTAAAACGGAGTCCTTCTTCACTGTGCTGGGGATCCTGATGAGTTTGGTTCATAGAATCATAAATGCTGGAAAAGTCCTCTAAAGATCACTATGTCCAACCCCCAACACCTCCCACCATGCCCACTAACCATGTTTCTCAGTGCCACATCTTCCCTCTTCTTGAACGCCCCCAAGGACAGTGACTGCTCCACCTCCTTGGGTAACCTGTGGCACTGCATCACCGCTCTTTCTGCAGAGTTATTTCCAAAATAAGATTTTATCTGTGCTTTGCAAAACATCATTTCTGTCCTTTTTCTGTCACTTTTTTTTCCCCTAGAAATAGCAGCCTTCATTCACTGTCTGTGCCCACGGCATGGCTGTGATTTTGGTTATAGAAGCAACTAAAAGCTTCTTGGTTTTACATTAAGGAAGCTTTTTGCCCACCCACTTCAGTTTTCTGAAATACTGTGTGCAAGTAATGCAAAACAGTTGTTATGCCTGCCAGCTTTTGCTACAGAGAACCTTTGAAACCATTTAAGCACCTAGGAATCCCCCACTAGTGCTGTCTCAGATAGCATTTTTATAGTTTTCTAAACCAGAAAGCCCAGTGGTTTCAAACAAGCTAAGCCAGTTAGGCATGTGGTATCAATACAATTTTATTGTTGTTACTTTAATTTTCAGGTGTACTTAATGAGAATTAAACTAAGCATAGGCTTGCAGTGCAGCATGTAACTTGAAC
This sequence comes from Chrysolophus pictus, assembly GCA_037305975.1. Lineage (NCBI taxonomy): Eukaryota > Metazoa > Chordata > Aves > Galliformes > Phasianidae > Chrysolophus > Chrysolophus pictus. The sequence continues at coordinate 45,631,483 of CM074579.1, read as the reverse complement.
TTTCCCATGTTTTTGTGTAACCTTGTGGGAGGCAGCAGCACCATACAATTACCTGCAGAGACTCATCAGGCTCCATTTTAACTAATTAGTTTTACACATTTGCTTGTGCAAAATGATATATATTTATGTGCACACATTCTGTTTGTAGTTGAGTTGTTTTCCAAAACACCCTGCTCTTAGAGCTACGTATTTTGCCCTTACAGAAGGCAAATCTCTAGTCTGCTGCAATTAACAAGCCCTTTCAGTTCCCTGGTTAGATGCCTGTCTGTCTCTGCACAGGTAAAAACATGAATTTTGTCTCCCTTGCATGTGAGTAACCAAAATTACATACAGGACTGTGGGTAAAGCCTTACCCGTATCTTTAATTCTCCTGGACATTGGGCTGCTTCTTATTTTCCTGACTTCAGTACTGGGACTGATAAACAAGCACTGGATCTACCTGTGTCACAGAACCCTCATTTGAGCACTTCCTCACTGCCGTTATTACAGAGTCCTTTTGTTTCATTGTATCATGGAAGTATCTTTCTGCTTGTGGCAGCGGAGGCAGGAGGACGATCCTCTCCCAGGTCAGTGTCACAGGGGAGGATCCTTTCTTTGTTTCCTTCTTTCATTTCATGAGTGACATTCTTGTCCTGCTTGTGGCTGATGCTCCTATCCCCTTTAGTTGCAAAGTTATTTGAGGCACATTACTTATACTGAAGGCAGCTGCTTTGTTTTATGCCCACTTCAGTTCAGATGATTTGGCCAACATGACTGAACCTAAAGTAGTTCACTTTGGGATGTTCCTCTTAGCTGAACCAAAACAGCTCTAATGTCAGGGGGCTCTGAGCTACCATCTCTGCTTGTTTGAATGCATGCAGTAGTAAAGAAGGGCTTGGATGGGATCCTTGTATGCTGCCAACACAGACATGACAAATGTTCTAAATGTTTACAACTCGAGAAGTAGAATTGCTGAGCTGATATCAGCAAACAATGGTGAGCTGTAAACAGGGAGTAAGGCCTTTTTGCATCAGTGAGCTTACTCTTCTATGAACAGTGCAAAGTGGCTGCCTACAGAGTAACAACTGATGATGTTATAAATGAGGCACTTCCTTCAGATTCCTTAGAGCCAATCACTTATGCTGTGGAAGTGTGTAGTCAGGCTGTATGCAAGCCAGAGCTCTTCACTGCTGAGATGAAAGGAGGGTTACGGCTGGCTGTGACAGCGCTTCAGAGAAGAAAGCCTTCATTTGGGTGCAGTGTTCAGCCAGTGCTAACCTCACCTCAAGCAGCTGGCTGCAATTGTTGCATTCTTGTTTATTTGAGGGACATCCGAATGGTTTTTCTGTGTCAGTCAGTGGATTCTGAGTGCGTAATTGACAGAACATTGTGCACACAAACCTAAATGCTTATTAAGCCTCCTAGCAAGTGATGCTTAAACTAGTGTACTTCTGCATTGCTCAGGAGTTGAAAAATACCACTTTCTTATGCTATTCCTTTAAGTCTGTGCAATGACAAAACAATTTATCATTCCAGTTCAGGCTAGGAGAAAGAGTAGGCTTGGAGTTGAAGTACACTGACTTTCACGACTTCTGCGAGACCTTCAGATTTCTGTTTACTGTTCTGATTAAAGGACTAATAAAACTAATTTCTGTTCTGTTTAAAGTATAATGACAGTAAAGGCTGAGAGCTGGGCGTTTAAATCAGCCCAGCCTGATTAGTTTCTGCAAATTAAACATCTCTCCTTGTGCCAGGTTTCTGATAGACTGCAAATACATGACCTTAATGTTGTGTATTACATCTCATAGTATTACATCTGTGCTTAACTCTATAAGTGCACCATTTTTATGACATGCTCTTTATGGCATTGGTTGTTGACATACTTTAAATCTCCGGTCGTAAACCAGGCTTGATTTCTTAAATAAATGATAGGAACATTGACAGTGATATTTCTCAAGTCAGATGCAACTTGGTAGCTCTTAATTATCAGCAGCCAGCTGGATATTTACAGAGACCTCCATCTCCTACAAAGGTGCAGCTGTCTTGTAATCTCAGCTGCTATTTTCCACAGATGATGATGGTTTGTTTGAAGACTCAAAATGTGAGATACTATAATTAAGACAAGTGGAGGATTTATGGACAGAGTATCTAAGTGATTTGGGAAGCAAGAAATGTCACAGAAGCAAGATGTTCCTGAATTGGTGACGTGGGGGAAGAACAAAACTCTTACCCAGGATATTAATATCTGTCACAAAGTCTGATCACAATGAAGCCACAGTGTGTCAGGCTGCTCAGTGTCTGAATTATAAATTCAGGTTTTTTTAAGCCCGTTAACTTTAGTGCCTTGAAGAAACTTCTTTTTACATGAGGAGTAACTTACTGTTGTGTGGTCTAGTATTAAATGTGGAGGTTGGTGGCCCTGCCTCCTGCAGGGGAGCTGGAGCTTGATGACCCTTGAGGTCCCTTCCAACCCAAGCCATTCTATGATTCTATGTGCACACGCACTTACTTGATACTGCCATGATTTATACTGAGAGTTTCCTGGTACGTGTGGTTCCCGTGACTGTGATTTCCTCTGGTGTGAGGAGACCAAGGCCTCCAGTTTCTGTTTCTGCAGAACCAGTACTAAATGTATCAGTCCACATCTGCTCTCTTTTCATCCAGATGATTGCTCAGACCATCTCCAGCAGCTTCATTTGGTATGAGCATCCTATGAAGACAGATAACATGGTTTACAATCAGTTATGTTTGGCTTTTGAGCTACTGTTCAATTTATTATATTAAAAAAAAAAAAGTTAACCCAGGAGTGTTAATTTAGCTTAGGAGCTGTGGGCTTTGTGTTGTTGTTTACAATGGCATGTCCAGAATAGGTGAACCTTACACCAGCAGCCACTTTTACAAAGAGCCACATGCGTGTGATAAAGCCATATGTGCAGTCAGTTAAAACATGCAGATAAATTTAGCACATAATACCAAATGAAATAACCTTATGACTTATGAGCTGCAAACCATTGTTTAGTCATCAGTGGCAGTTCTGTTTGAAAGCAGCACTTCTACTCAGCTATAAAAGTACCATTGTTTGCTCTGTCTTACTTCTGAATAACACATGACGTTCTTCAAAACCCTTGTACAGCATTCCAACTTCAGTCTTTTTCTTGGATATCTTTTACAGGAAGGATGCCTTGCTTACTGCAATATTAGTAAATATTCTAAGCACGTTTCATCTCACTGTAACCTGCCTGGCTGTCTGCAGCCAACAGCATTGTGACTGCACAGGATGTGGAACTGTTAGCAACGCTGAGACTGAGACCATACGATCACCTGGAGTCACTTCCTGGTCTTTCTGATGCACGAGGAGTTGTAAATGTATTAAGTGGCACGGATACCTTAAAAATATTCCAGAAGAACAGAAGTTCTGCGTCCACCCACATGACTTACATCTTTATTTTAAAAGCTTTGTTTTGTTTCTTCAGTCAGTCAACTTCCTCCAGTGCCAGAGCCCAGGAGTGGAAATCACTGAATTAGAGCAAGGATCATTTCTTAGTAGAACGCACAGTAAGTTAACCAGCAAACACCAAAACAAAGGCTATTCCAATATAAAGAGGAACACACTGCTCAATATTCTCTTTGTGTTTGTCTTTTAACCTTACAAATTTGTTGGTCTCCTTTGCCAGAATATAACAGGACTCCAGTAGCTTGTAACTTGAATCAGTAACTTCATGCTTTCAAGTAGTATTTCGTATTTTCCCTGTGGGCTTTCCCATCTTCCACAAAACATGTGGATGCATAGCCTAAATCTTACTGACTTAAGTCAGTAAGATGCAGATTGTCATGGGTGTTAGACACACAGAGCTGAAAGTTCACATGTGCTATCAAGCTGGAAAACGATGTGCTCTTCCCTGCTGCTTGAGTTTTATCTACAAATAAAAAGGTGGACTTCAAACTTAGCCAGGCTGAAGGTCACACTATTAGAAAGAGTATTTGTGTGACAGAAGCCAAAGTAAACCTTCTGTCCATTTTCTGTGGTATCCCAGATGTGTTTTCAATCCTGGGAAAGTTGTGATAGCAGAACAACCACGACTCCCTTCGTCAGAATTGCATGAATCTTAAACAGCAAAATAATCCTCAGCTAAGACAAGTAGACAGAGCTAAAATAAAAGCTAGCAAACAGTGACAGACTTTTGCTGGATGCTCATTTTCATGCTTTAAACATCCATCTTTGGGTTAATATTAAGTAAAAGGAAATCATTTTCATTTCAAGATTTTTCTTTAAACATAAATTCCTTTACTCTTTAGTTCTTGTTGAAACAATACTAGAGTGGATTCATTTTTATATACTGCTTACATATGCATAAATACAGATAATACTTTGGGATTGCTCTAGCTGTTGAGATTGAGGAAAACTGAGTAATAAGTATGCACAAACATACCTGTCAGGGTCAAATCAGCAGTCTGTCTCTGGCAGCAGTGATGAGGAGAGAAGCCCATCTGACTGTGGTCCATGGCCATCTGCCATCTGCCATCAACAGATGTTCGGTGAGGAATGGCAGAGGACACATCACTGCTTTTTCTTCTTCATATCTTTTTGCAACAGGTGTGGGGAACAAGTTCATAAACAAGGGCTTTTCCCAAAGGTACCTGCATATGATTTGCCTGTGGGTCTCTTTTCCCTCCTCCCTCTTCCCACTCCCCTGAATAAGATCAGAGGTAGTAATTTTAGAATATAATCTGATGGTGGATACTGGCAGTACCTGATATTTCCTCTGTCTTTTTTTTTTGTGTGTGTGTGTGTGTGTGCTTTTAGATAGGAAGATGAAAAGAACTTAGCTACATTTTAGGATTGACTCCTGATGGGCTGGACTTTGTCTTGGTGGGAATATTTGACAGTTCACACTGCAAAAAGACGAAACCACCAATGGCTTCAGAATCCATGGTGCCAGAGCAGGCAAAACAACATCCAGTGAAGGGAAAAAGGCGGCCACAGCAGCAGCAAACTCGATCTTCCAGCGGTGATGGTGAAGATGATATCTTTGTATTCGAAGCAAACGAGGCTTGGAAGGATTTCCACAGCTCTCTTCTTCACTTCTTTGAGGCTGGAGAGCTCTGTGATGTTACTCTGAAGGTGACAAAGACCACCCACATTCATTGTGTTTAACAATCTGAAGATTAAGTTATAAATGCGTTGGAGATGGCAGTGAGTTTGCGCAGGGGTATGGAAGCAACAGAATCCCTGTTTGAGCTGAGGCATTTCTAGATAAGCTGTTAGATCTCTTGTCATTTATGAAGGTCACAACTAAAATGTTAACTAAGCTAAAAACAGTTAAGATATTGACAGTCCAAGAGTGCAAGTACACGACTCACCTCACCCAGTTTGTCCTGCAAGGAAGTTCCCATGGTTGATTTATTTACTACTATGACATTTCTGTGTGCTTCCAGCTCCTTGCAGCCTCTCCATTCACACACTTTGATCCCAAATTTTATCCGTAGTTTTGCATTCTGTGTTTCTGTGCTAGATCTTTCCTGGCAAACAGGATTTCTGTAACAAATCTAACTTCCAGTGTTCTCCTGGGAAATAAAAAACCCTCAATCACATTGTTTTACAACTGATCAAAGAGGAAACAAAAAGGAGGAAACTAGTTCTGTTATTCTTGCACAGTGTTGTTTTAAATGCATTCTTTTCAACTCAACTTTTTATTACTTATGTCCTGATCACAGGAAATTTATAACTACCATTTGCAGCTGTGGTTGCCAGCACCTACAGACATTTAGTATTTCTTAATTAAGTACTGCTTCTTTCTGCTACAGCCTTGTCCTACTCTGGTGGTCAGGTTACAACTGAAATCTGCTTGGGATGCACTGGTCTAAAGTCAGCAGTGTGAGGGAGACAGAGTTCATTTGTTTCAGCAAAATACAGAAGCTCAATGTATATTGGGCCCAGAAATCTACCTTTTCAGCTTAACTGTCTTTTGTAGCCGAAAGAAAATTACTGAAACTGATGTTTCAGTTAAATAGTTTTGTTTTCTTTTTCTCAGGTTGGTACAAAGCTCATCTCCTGCCACAAACTGGTACTGGCATGTGTTATACCTTACTTCAGAGCCATGTTTCTTTCAGAAATGGCTGAAGCCAAGCAGACATTGATTGAGATCAGGGACTTTGACGGCGATGCGATAGAAGACCTCGTGAAATTTGTCTATTCCTCCCGGCTGACGCTGACCGTGGATAATGTCCAGCCACTCTTGTATGCTGCTTGCATTCTTCAGGTGGAACTGGTAGCAAAGGCATGCTGTGAATACATGAAGCTGCACTTCCATCCCTCCAACTGCCTGGCGGTCAGGTCATTTGCAGAGAGCCACAACCGCATTGACCTGATGGACATGGCCGATCAGTATGCTTGTGAACATTTTACTGAGGTGGTGGAATGTGAAGACTTTGTGAGCGTCTCACCTCAGCACCTCCATAAACTGTTGTCCTCCAGCGACCTGAACATTGAAAATGAAAAGCAGGTTTACAGTGCTGCTATCAAGTGGCTGCTAGCCAATCCACAGCATCATGCCACGTGGCTGGATGAAATTCTCGCACAGGTAGGGTAGGCATCACTGATTTGATTCTGTGTAAGCTGCTTTTTACTTAGGAAGATTTTAAGAAGAAAAATGTTTTTAGCAGTTGGTGCTTTGTCTTGTATTCACAGTTATGTATTGACAGTACAAGCAGGTTAGGCCTTGGGAATACCAGGACCAAGTTATGTTACTCGGTTTCTGTCAAGAAAAAGATTATTTACTGTAAGGTCATCAGTGGAGGGAGGAAGGGGAAGTCAACAAAAAGCTGCATCTGTGCCACAGCACAATATCCTTAGTTTTACACGCAGGGAGGTGGAGAACACAGAGCCATCACTTCATGTGGCTTGATGTTATTGCAGCCCATATGTAATTTCCCTTGCTGGTAAGCGTTTGTACTTAGAAGAGAACAAAACCATTGAAGGGGTATAGTTACATGGCTAGGGAGGCAAAACTGTAATGGAGATAAGTCATCAAGTGATGCTTCTTCTAGAATGTTTGTATACATAAATAACAAAAGGCCAAGATTTTGCAGACCCTTTAAAGCTGGAGTAGTGCTGCTGATTACCTGTAGGCTCCGAAAGGAGTGTGCAGTTTAATCCTTTAGGCTTGTTAAGTGTTCATTGCTGAGAGAAACCTGTAACGGCATCACAGGGTCACTCGGATGAACACCCGGAGTCCTTCCTGTCAAAACTTGGACTCCTCTGCACGTGCTGATTATGGAAGCTTAAAATCAAGCATTTGAGATAGGAACCTGCCCCGAGGAAGAGAAGGAACATGTTGTGTGCTGCAGAGTGCCACATGCATGATAGTAAATGGGAGCAGCTGGGGATCTCACAGCTGTCCCCGAACTCCACTGGGAACATGCTGCATTCATCCTATTTGCATCGTGGGAGTAACAGGAGGTCTGCTAACATGGTGCTGTTCTTGTCTTGACACATCATTTTTAATTTTTCCCTGTAAAGGATCACAACTGTTTAAACATTTGCAGTTTAAACAGTTCAGTTTTTGGTACAAAAAACCTCCTTTCAATATACAGGCCATTAATTGGAGATCTTTAAAAGGATGCAGTTCATTTTTATAATACAGTTATGGGTTTTTTTTTAATTAATTGATCATAAAAGATTGATTAATAGCTTTGTTCATAGAATCCAGAGTCTGGAGCAAAGCACTGAAAAAGTAAAATCCTTACTGTAAATAAGGGCTGTTTAGCAAGATATGTAGAGCCTAGAGTTGAATATGACGTTATTGCTAGCAGAAAACAGGACTAGGCTCCCTAATAGTTGATATCACATGATGGTCACTCTTAGGGGCTTTCCTGTTATCATAAGGTTCTGAATTTTCATCAGCATGGAGTTCTTCATGCGTTGTTAACCTCCCGAGTCTATTAGCAGGGCAGTGGCAGTGCTTTGAGTCAGCCTCAAATAAACGAGTGCCGAAGTAAATGAAGAAATAGGGTTGAACCCAAGTGCTTTCGGAAGAATTGCAAGAGAGACCAACTTAGAGGCAAGGACACTTGTGTAACAGCACTGTTCTGCTTCTCTGAGAAGCTCCTGAGATGCTGGGTTTGTCCTTCACCTTGCTGAGCTGTCTGGGAGCTCATTGAAAGCAAGACACTGCTTTACTTCAGTTTGCCACCTTTCAGACCTGTCCCACTTGCTGGCCTTCCTTTTGACACCCCCACTCCGATTGTCCTTCATATTCCTCATTGCTTCTCCCACAAGGACAAATGAAAGGTTTGCAGAAATGAATTCCTATGGGGAGGGATGTTTCAAGGTGTTTTTTTGAGGCTGATCTCACTTCAGATCTGCTCTGTCCTTGGGATTGCTCCAGGCAGTGGCTGCTGGTAGTGGTCTCACCCAGGCAGCCTTGTCATTGAGCCTGACCACCAGCTCTTCTGAGGAATGTGGGGAAAGAAACACCTTGGTAATAATGGCCAATAGGAAAACTGAAGTCTGTGCAGTAACAACCTCGCAGTATCGACATCTGCCAATACAGTTACATCCTTACAGTTCTCTCTCCTTTATGTTGCTGTGTCATACACTATTTTCACATTAATCTTTTCAACAGACTTGAACCTTCTCCTGTTATTATATTCCAATGTGAAGCTGATGCCAAGATTTTATAGTCTTGTTTGAAAAGACTGTACTTACTGCCTGGTAGTCCTCTCTGCCACCCACTCTGCCCTCTGCTCCCTCCAGACTTTGGCAATTAGCTGTAACTGATTGTTTCATTTCAGCGTGAGGTCTGTCAAGCCCCCCCTAGAGAAGGGTATTCCTGCACCAGCAATACCTCCTTAACTGACACTTAGTTCACCTTACAGGTTTCCATTCTGGCTTGCCATTACCACACTAATCTGAAATGTGCTATCCCAGTAGAACTGCAGACTGTACTTTACTGGCTCGGGAAGGAAGTGCTCACGCCCCACTGGTATGGGCAGTTGCCTTTCTCTTTCCTCCACTGCAAAGGCATTTGCCTACAGTCGGAAATGGTTGTGGCAAATAATTGTCACCAAAAATAACAGTTTGTATCAAGGTTAGTCTGGAAAAGAAAAACAAAAGCTGCTCTTCTTACTGAAGAGTGTGGGGCTGACAGTTGGCTTGCAAGTTGCAGTCCGTTACGTGTACGTCACTGTAAATGGTCAGTTCAGTTTAGCCAGTTACTCCAACTGTGTTCATTTCTGTCAGGTACGACTGCCTCTCTTGCCCATTTGTTTCCTTATGGGTGTTGTGGCAAAGGAAGAGATTGTCAAGCAGAATCTAAAATGTAGGGATTTGCTGGATGAAGCAAGAAACTACCACCTTCACCTGAGCAGCAGGGCAGTGCCAGACTTTGAATACTCCATTCGCACAACACCAAGGAAGCAGACTGCTGGTAATTAAATGTGTGTCTGATTATCCAGTATGGAGTGGTGTGGAGAAAAGGCAGTGCATCTGCATAGGACTAGTCAGCTTGGTGGAAGTGGATGTTAATGAGTAACTGGGAAAGTCATTATGTCTCTCTGGTGATTAGATTATGGGTTGCATTTTCTGTACAGAATTTTGGCAGTTTCTTTGTTTAGAGCAGCATTTAATCTGATTGGCTAGAGCTGTTAAGAGCATTATGTGCAGGCAGTAAGCAGAAAGCTGTACAGAAACCAGTGGACATACACCTTTTGGTGCCAGAAGGTTGAGCTAGCTGTTAAACTCTGCTTAGCCAACACCAAAAGCAAGTGATGCATGTTAGACTGCAAATTCTAATTTTTATGTTAAGATGTAGCAATCAGTTTCTCTCCCTAAGCAAATCAGAAAAAAGCCTGTTTAAAATACACTTTGCTTTTACAAGAGAGGAGACAGTTAATTGCCCTAAAAGCATGCCAAACAAATGCCAAAGTCCATCATCCCATATACAGGGCAATTACTGCACCCCTTGAAGTGAAATATGGCTTCTCCTGAAGTATGTAGTTTACTGTCTACTCCGCTGTAGAATTTTATCCCTATTTTCTCTGCTAGCTCTCTGGAAACCTCCTTTGTCTCCTCCAGGTGTGCTGTTCTGTGTCGGTGGCAGAGGAGGATCAGGTGACCCATTTCGCAGCATTGAGTGTTACTCTATAAATAAGAACAGCTGGTTCTTCGGCCCTGAAATGAACAGCAGGAGAAGACATGTGGGTGTAATCTCTGTGGGAGGTCGGTAACCCTACTCAGGCAACCTTGTTCAAAAGAGCTGCATGGCTTATCAGTTGAATATTCTTTGTTTTCATTAAGCTTCTTCCCCATGAAGAGGAAACAGTTCTAAAACAATGTCTGAGAGCATGCTTACTGAAAAGCCATTACTACCAACTGCACATAGCCTGGTGCCTTAAGTGATTTAACCTTTTTCAGATCATTCCTAAAGAAATGGAGTAAGCTAGAGGTTGCTAGTACTCATACGAGCTTCCCTCATATTTAAATCCGTACAAACCAGTCAGTAAGACTGCGAAGGCAGACCAACCTTTATTTTTGGGTCCACAACTTCTGCCAGGCCAGAGCAGCTTATCTGTATCCATGATGCAACTCCCCTCTGTCCACGGTAGCCCCTATGTTGCTGCAGAAGAGTGGAAATCTTTCCCTATAAAAATTGTGGAGGGCCTGAGGTAAACATCTGAAATTGACCTGGCCTGCACTACTTGAGTTATGAGAAGATCCCCGTTGACGTATCTCAAGATTTGTGTAAAATCTGTGATAAAACAGAACTCTGATTGATTAGAACATATAAAAATACAAAGTCCTTCCTTACTAAAATCCTGGTACTGAAAACCTGTAAAAACATGACCCCTGCGTTAGGGCTTGTTGCCCCACACATGTAAATGAAAACTGAAATGTTACCAAGCAACCTCCGTATCCAAATATGCGTATGCCTTTCAGGTAGAGTTTATGCAGTGGGTGGACATGATGGAAATGAACATTTAGGAAGCATGGAAGTGTTTGATCCTCTCACAAACAAATGGATGATTAAAGCGTCAATGAACACAAAGAGGTATGTCTGTCATGATCTAGCATGGTACAAAATTTAAGTCCTATTCCGTGATACATCATTTCTTGCTACTGCTGAAAACCTGTTTGTTCTGCCTTTATACAAGTTTCCAAACTTTGCTATTTTTAGGATTTTTTTTCTATGTTGTGACTTAAATACTATGCTTATCTTCTGCAGAGCAAACAAAAATCTGCGTCATACGCTTGCATATATCACATATTTGCACAAACACAAAGTTGTGTATAATATACTGAGTATTTCAGTGCAGAACTACAAAATCCCCCTCTTGAGGGAGAAGCCCTGGCTGCTAACGTGGGTTATGCTTTTTTGCTTTAGAATGCCACTCTCAGCCACTTTTTGGGGTTTTTTGTTGGATGGCTGGCTTCTGAAATGAAGAGAAGCTTTTCCATTGCAGCTGTGCTTATGTTCTGACAACAGATAAAGATTCTGAAACTGGTTAAGTGGTTTTGTGGTATTTTATCTCCTTTAAACAATGATAGTTCCACCAGCACATGTGTAGTAAAATGCTTCACAGGCAGGGAACGTCTTCCTTCTAGCAAAGTTCAGTTCTGGATTTCTATGACATTTCTTACTCAGGAAGCTGGGCAGAGCCTTGCCCACACCCTGCTTCTCCAGCAAAAGAAGGTGGTTCCAGAACACCTTCTGGAGAGAAAACTGCACGTTACCTTACACTTTGTGCAGTAATACGAGGATTTTCTCAATGATTTCTCTAATGAGAATACATTTCATTTCACTGTACTAACTGCACTTTGAGTACTGATAGATATCCCCTAAAAATCTCCACTTATTTCAATGTACACTTAATAAAAATTAGAATTCAGTGATCTAGTTCAAGCACAGGTTTGTCTTTTAGAATGTATTTATCACCCCTGGAAAATTAATTCCCAAGCCATAGGAGCAGCTATACCAACAAAGCTAAAACCAGCAGATACATCAAATAAGATCAGAGATGAAAGATTCAGCACCGAGGAATAGCAATCCAATAACTGAGAAAACCTCAAATATCCAAATGCTTGAAAAGAAGTCTTGGACCTTTGATGACATGCAGTTAAAACAATATATTCCATGCCCTCCTGCCTTTTTTCCTCCTTTCCTTTTCAAACCAGAGCTCCCTCTTTTTGCAGTCTAAAAATATTCTAGCTACAGTGGTGTTGTTTGTGGATGACCAGGACATGCAGCTGAAACTGAGGTGAAGATAAAACACTAATGGGATGCTGCAAACACTAGAAAGACTTTTTGGATAATGATGCAACACTGCCATTGGCGTGCAGAGAGTTGGTCACACTTACGGATCAGTATTACAAACCCATTACTTCATTACTTTTTTCCCGTTACTTTGAAATTCTTACCAGTCAGTTAATGTCGCACCTGATGTCTTTCCCATCTCCTTTAAGGATGTGCACTGAGGCATTGATTCTGTGGTTCTCTTAGGAGAGGAATTGCTCTTGCTTCCCTCGGGGGCCCCATTTACGCAATAGGAGGTCTAGATGACAACACGTGCTTCAGTGATGTGGAAAGATACGACATCGAGTCCGATCGATGGAGTGCGATAGCCCCCATGAACACGCCCCGGGGGGGAGTTGGCTCCGTAGCCCTCATGGTGAGTTTGTTTCCTCTCAGGTCAGGGCCGGGATCCAGGGCTGCTTTTCAAATATTCTGTAAGTTTTCTAAACAAACTTTCCCTATGCAACATTTTCAGAACCACGTCTACGCTGTGGGTGGCAACGATGGCATAGCGTCTCTTTCCAGTGTGGAGAAATACGATCCCCATTTGGACAAGTGGATGGAAGTGAAAGAGATGGGCCAGCGAAGAGCCGGCAACGGCGTCAGTGAGCTCCATGGTTGCCTATATGTTGTCGGTGAGTAGGCCAGGGGCACTGTGTTGGACAGAGCTGTCCTGTACGATGTGCTCCTGTGCAGGAGAAGAAAGCACAGCGAGGGCATGCTTGAATACAAGAGTGGTAGCCAGGAAATAAGAAGTTTAGCTTGCCCACACCAATGGGAACACATTACTGAAGTCATTCTTATTCAAGGATTTGTTTCCTACTTTGGTTTTCAGCAGTGGCTTGTTTTGAAAGTACTGCAAGAGCATGTTGACAGAGGAGAGAACTGTTGGATTAATTTTCAGGTGGCTTTTAAGATTTGGTTAAAAACGTAGACCCGGGACACTAACCCACTGCATGCTAAGAAAAGCCCTGGAATGCACATCTGGGCTATCACCACCACTGGAAGTGGCCAGATACAAGTATATGGTGACTCTTTGCAGGTGGCTTCGATGACAACTCTCCACTTAGCTCTGTGGAACGCTTTGACCCACGCAGCGACAAATGGGAGTACGTTGCAGAGCTTACAACCCCAAGGGGGGGAGTTGGCATCGCGACACTGATGGGCAGAATTTTTGCAGTTGGAGGTCACAATGGCAACGCGTACCTGAATACTGTGGAAGCATTTGATCCCATAGTTAACAGGTAATTCTCTTTTTTTATTTGGCCTAAAAAACCAATCATATCCGCCTGTATGGAACACAGCATAACAGAAGCAGTGTACGGTAATTGAGTAATACTCACATAAGCAATGTGGGAGTGCTGCTCACGTCACTAGGTTCTTCTTGAAATAATTAAGCACATCCTCCTCCCTCTTCCTCCTCCTGGCTGTCCCTCGTCCTGTTATCTTCATTCAGTGAGAATCTATGTTCCTGTGGTAGTTCCAATCTGATTCTGCACTAAACTTACTGGAGAAATAATGAGAATAAATGAACAAAGTATATTTTTTTGCACTTAATAACTAGCTTCTATAATAGAATTTCATACCCTGGAAATAAATACTTTAAGTTGCTCAGAAAGGACACAAACTTACTTGTCTTCTTCTCCTTTGCACTGTTCTCCAGGTGGGAACTCGTTGGCTCTGTGTCACACTGCAGAGCTGGGGCAGGCGTTGCTGTGTGCGCCTGCCTCAGCAGCCAGATCCGTGATGTGGGCCAAGGATCCAGCAATGTAGTTGACTGCATGTGAACTCAGCTGCCTCCTCCAAATTCCAGGGGAACAATCATACAGAAGCACTGCAGAGCTTTTAAATATGGTGGTTTGTGTGGTAGGTTAAGAAACACAGTTTGGTTTCCTTGTGAAAATGTTACCTTCTGTAACTTTTAAGTTTCTGGTGGCTTTCTGACAATAGCAGTATAGAAGAGCCTGTGAAAACATAGGACAGCAGTGTGACTTACAGGAGAAAACCTGCTGAGAGCTGTAGTTAAAGAGCCATTTGAGGCAGCTGTTGCAGGGACTCACTGAACTGCAAACCAGGCACGGACAGGTGAGGAGCGAGCAGTGGGCAGCATTGCTGAGCCTCACCTGAGAGCCCCGCTGTGTGTTTCCTGAAGGACTGGAGTGCCATTTATTAACATAACTGACTTATTATCGGGAATGCAATCTTAAAACATTTCCTAATCATAGAAGAGCTTTGAAACAGAGCTTTTCAGGTTCTCCCTGAGCTAACTGGATACAGATGCTAACTGCCCACCTTTGGGACTGCTGGCTGTGAAGGAGATGGCAGCACTCATCTTGGACCTGCCTCTCGAGTGCTCCCTCAGTCCCACACACTTGTTAGAAAGCTGAAAAGACTCTCAAAGCCTGAGCATAGTGACTGGAATACTGACGTTCTTTTATCCTCAATAAAATCTGTAGTAATGACTCTCTAAAAGGCTCTGTCTGTGGAGAAACCAATCCCAAAGTAACAGCTGAAGGCTTCAGTGGTCTCTGAATCCCTTTTGTCACAGGAAAGGGACACACACAAAAGAATTTGCAGTGTTCTGTTGAGAGCTTTAAGTGCAAGTCTAGCTGTCAAACCCAGCTTCAGGATCCAGTAACAAATGTGGGGTAACAGTTGAGGTCGTAGGTCCTTAGAATTATTCAGCCAAAAAAATCTCAAAACAGGTACTGCAATTGAAGCTTTCAATCAGCAGCAGGAAAAATGGAAAAAAAGCAATACTTAGATCAAGGACTAAAACAGGAACTCGACACTGCTCTGTGCAAAGGCGACACAGCCACAAACCTTGACTGCAAGGTCACATCTGGCTGGAAAGACCTCAGCATCCTGTTCTTGCCCAAGCACGCATAGAGTAGGGACTGATAGTTGTCTGTGACCACAGCCCCAAGTTTCTGTCTTGTTGAGGTGACGGGAGAGCAGCAAATGTCTGTGCCTTCAGTGACAGGAACTGGGTGGGTTTTAAGATTCCTTCCAACCCAAGCCATGCTATGGTTTTGTGATTTTATGAAATGAAGCCTTGTATTTTCATTTAGGCTGAATTGACTTGTAAAACAAATCTCTGTCGCTGCAGCACCATGTGCTGCAAACTCAAGTACTTTATTCCAGATGCTCCACTATGTTTTGCTGGCTGCTTCTGCCATATCTGTATTTGTTTTCTAAACCTCTGCATGGTTTCTTGACTGGAGCTGGCAGAAAGCACAGCATTCCTAGCCAGGAGATTAAACTAACATTTGTAATTCTTTCCTGGCTCTGTCATCAAGCTTGATGCTGCTGTCACCTCGCAGCGTTTTTGGATGCAGTGCCTTGGCTTCCAATTTGAAAGCTGTTCCGGCACCAAAACCAAGTCCGCAAGCAGCTACATAACTGCAGCCATCTGACTGCAGTCAGATGTGGACAAACAGCATCCACGTAGACAGGCACCTGCTGGTCTGAATCACAAATCTCTGATAGCTACCCACCCGATGGGTGCTCCTCCCAGTCCTGACACGTCTGCGCTGTGCAGGCTTCAGTGGGGCAAGCCAATGTGCCCTCCATCAGAGCCTGTCAGAGGGGAAAAAAAAGGCAATTAAAAAGAAAAAGAGAGATGTGATGTGGGCAGGAAATCTGTGCTGCTCACAGCTGAGCCTATACAGCTGTGCAGCAGCCCTCAGCCCCAACCCAGTTCTGTGACCGCAAGCCCCTTGGTCCAGCCTGCTGCTGCCAGCTGTCTGTTAGCAGGTTAACTAACATTAATTAATTAACCTTTGTTAAAATTCTTGATGAACAAAGCTCAAAGCTGAGGGCGTGTGGCCCAGTAAAAATGCCCACCTCTCACCAAGAGGGATGTGATCTGGAAGCGTGCATCAATGTTTGCAGAAGCGACGCTTATGCGTAGGGATGCAGGCCATCAGGACGTTGGATCTCGAAAGTCAACGTTCAGTCCAGCAAGGTGGGGTGTTCCATGCTGCTGTCTTCCTCCCAAAGGCCACAGTGAGGCAGAGGCAGCAGCCATAGCCACACATGGGTGCCCCCAGGGAAGTGCTCAGAGGAGCAGAGCAGAGCCAAGGCTGCAGCCACTCAGCTCTGGATTGCTAAAACAAGAAATTCCACCCCCCCAGCAGCTTGTTTGCCATTTTGCCATTAGATATTGTACCACCATCTTTTTCACTGGAAGAATTTAAAAAGAAGCGAGTCAAAATTCATTTGTTTTAATTATATATAAACTATATAATTATATATCCATATACACACACACACAGCAGTTCATCCCCCAGTACAGAAGACAGACAAAAAGATCTGTGACACAATTTCTTCGGAAGGAACTTTACCTTGTTTTCCTTTCCCCAAGCTGTGTCACGGATCCCCTGTGCCCTTCTCTCGGCCCGGCTCCCGGCAGGCAGCACTCAGCAACATTCAAACCTTACTTTAAGGACATCTCCACTGAGAATTGTGGTGTCTCACATGCACTTTAAAATGTTGAGCAAGATAGGGTTAAAAACAAAATTGAATCACAGCAGTGACCTTTGAAATCCTCTCTCCATCTTCAGCAGCTCTGTTCTGAGCAGCCAAGAGTGCCAAAAGGTGCTGGGCTCCACGCAGCTCCCAGGAATGCCTCTCGCAGCAAATGTAGGAGTGGAACAGAACAAAGCTATCAAGCCCCGCTGAACAGAAGCATGGTTGAAGAGAAGCATTCTGATGCAAAACGCTGGACCCAAAGAAAAGCCTGACTTCAGCAACACAGAGGGAGAGGAAAGAAGCCCCACAGGACTTCCAGGGGCCTTGTGCCTCAACACAACACACCCCAGAGCAACAGAGGCAGCATGTTGCAGATGTGCATACAAACCCTTGGGTCGGGAATACTAATTTTTGGAAACACGTTCAGAGATGCTGACAGCGGTCCAGGAACGCTGTTGATTTTGATTATTAACAGCACAATTAATATAAAGCAAGCATGAGCTGCCAGAGAGAGATCCAAGTGAGATCATAATCAACTTTCATGCATCTGCTTTGCCAAAAACTGTTGCCTCTGAAAAGGGTAAGCAAAGCCAAAGACAGAAAGACAGCTAACCCAGAATAGATAACAAATCTCAAAATAAAATACACATGGCTGCAAAATCAGGTTTGGTAAACAATGGTTCAACAAACAACCAAACCACCCAGCTCCATCCTGCTCCAAGCACCAATTGCTTCCAGCAAACCATGTTTGCAAACGTGACACCAAGCTCCTCTCACCTCATCCACAGCTGAAAACTGCACCAGGTGCTTCACATCTCAGGGTTTTGTCTAACTGGCTGTTTCTTCTACGTATTTCAATTTGAATTTTGCCCTTAGGATTTTAAGTGTGCAGTGAAAAAGTGCATTGACCTAAAAAAAATCTGTTTCCATACACAATATCTGTAACAGCAACATACCCAGCAAGCATTTAAAACAGGATCCAGTATTCTGAACGCTTCAGATGCTACATTAAAAACCACATCCATTAGCAGCAAACATGATAGGTGCAAAGCATATTGCAGAAAAGACCTGAATTAAACACGTATCCCAGCAGTGCAGAGAGGTGAAATCGCTCTTCCTGGGAGCAAAGACATTCACCACCACCAAACAAAGCAGAGGGCAGACAGCAATTCCTCTCCCAGAAGCTGAGAACACGAGGACTCTGGCAACGACTCGCAACAGATGGGCTACTTCATGTATTGTTTATTACCCACATGAGCGAATTGACCATGTTGGACACTCCGTCGCACACAGGGCAGAGGTTATGTACAAGAGGGACACATGTCCCCAGAATAAGTTTAAGGTGTACAGGTTTGTAATGAGAACCAAGATGGAAGGGAGAAAACCAAACACAAGGACATTGCAATCAGACTTTGACCTTCAGTTACAGAAGAGATCTCTGTCTCCATGGAAGTGGGGCTTTTCAACTCTTAAATAAATGGCATCTTAAAAACAGAACATTTAACAATTCAAACACATTATTATTTCTTCTAAATAAATATTGCGTGGAAATGATGCTGCGTTGCCACCAGTCTCCTCTCCTTCAGGGACTCAACCATCACCTCTAATTTTCCTTGGATGCATGGTTTTGTTTCCTAATGGCAAATCCTTTTATTTTTTTTCTTCCCATTTTTTAAAGGGCCTAATCAGACTCAGGTGAAAACTATGGGCATCTTTCCCTAACCCTCGCGGGCCTCTCACCTGGCTCATGATGGAAATACGATGGCTTTCTGAAAATTAGCTCCAATTTATGCAGTCTCTTCCACCAACAGAAAGAAAATGCTGCTTCCACCCACCCCTGGATTTGAAATGAGAGCCCCTGTTCCACCTTCCAGCTGCTTCCAGCAACAACAGCACTCCCTGCCCTCTTCCTCAGCTAGAGCACCTGGACACAGCCTTGCTGCAAAGAAAGCAGCAGCGACCCTCCACCCTGCGTGCCAGGAGCAAGCAGGCTCCCAGTCACTCCCTCCCACTGCCCGGGGCAGCTTATCCCCAAAATGCACTAAGGCTTTTAATAAAGTGAATATAGGACAACTCAAAGGTGCGTCTCTGGCACAGCACTGCTGAGCTAGCCCACGGCAGGGGGAAGCCATTCCTGCAGGATTTATGTGTGGTAATGCAGACCCCCTTTCTTCCAATTATTTTCTGCGGATTCTTGTGAACCTCTGAACTCCCAGCAGGTGTTTTGCAAGGGGTTACTGCTACACTTGTGCAGACCTGCTCCTCCACCCTGAAATGATGTAGGGAAAGGGAGCTAACTCACCGGAGATACGTTCTTCCCTGTAAGCACAATTTATTTTGGGATATCGTCCTCCTCTTCACCACTCCCACAGCTGGGAGGGATGTGAGAGGTGGCCAGAGGGCTAAGGCACACTATCAGATATGAGGATGGCAGGATGCTGCTGTCATGCAACAGGAAATCTTTGGGTACAGAAGGCTGTCTTCCTACAAGTGCTGTGGATGCTGCCTTCACTGCTACTGCCACCTGCCAAATCACAATTCCAAATATGCAACTCCTGACAAGGACAAAGGCTTGCGAACACCTCACTATTCCCTTTTGTGTTCCCTCGAAGACAGGTTCCATGTCCCTGGGCCCACTCTGTGGTTTAGCTGAGGTAGAGTACACGGTTACCTCCCACATGAAGGGCACTTGATTTTAGTATCCACATCCTGCTCCTGGATATTCACTGGGACCAGCAAGGGCTGCAGGCCAACATCTAAACACAGGACTCACCTTGTGCCCCATGAGGCCACATGGCCTCTTCTTCTCCCACCTCTCCCACCCAAAGCAGCGCTCAAGTGAGCACAGTCACCCACGACAGCCCTCCATCCGTCCACTGCCCCTGAATGGGCGCAGCGTGAGCAGACAAGGTGTCCTCAGCGGGAGCAACATCCCTCCATCGTGGGGCCAATGCGGAGCCCCAGCTGCATTTGGCTTCCATAGCTGAAACCGAGAGAGATGGTGAGCAACGTCATGTTAGGGTGTGTGCCAGGTCAGGTGGAAGCACAATGACGTGACTTTGGAAGTGGACGTGCAGCACCGGTGGCAGGGTGTCATCAGTGCAGCTGCTGGCAGGCAATGCATATGAGTGAGGCTGGGGCCGGTGAGGCAGAGCACTCTGCTGTCTGTACCACATTGTTACGGTGATGGGGATGCCACTCGCCATCCAAAACCAAAGATCCAACATGATGGACTGCACCCATGCTCGCAAATACACTCACTTCACATCTCTTTCAGGCACACAACCATTGCAGACTGTGGCGTGTTGCATAATAACTTCTGGAGGCAGATTTCCTTCTTGTCGGCACTTCTTCAGGTGTGATTATTGTCCTGCTGGTTATTCGTAATAGAAATGTTTTTAGACCATCAACATATAGAGCCACTCAGACGATTCATTGCACTTCACCATTTTAAACGAAGGTGCCATCAATGCTGAGGCCCTCCTCTGTCTCTTCTTTTCCAAGGCAACAAAATGCTACCCTAAAAATAAAGTTCATTTTTTTCCAGTGTAACCAGATTACTTCACCTTTATTTATTTCCCTTGCAGGTGCTTTGTATCCAATAATTCAGCAAGCCAGAGTGTTTCTGAAGCTTCCAAAGTGCAAAAGAGTTCAAGGTACTTAGCCACCATGAGCACCAGTTAAGGCGTACTTGAGTTCAGTCTCAGCCAATGTAAACCCTGTCTAGTGTAGTGTACCATTTCAGTCATGCTACTGGTCAGTGCCAGAGGGCACACCGCTGTGCTGAGTTCAGCAAAAAACTCTGCAAAAAGATCAGAGAGAGAAAACGGTTGGTTGGTTTCATGCAACAGGCACAGCATGTTTGGCAATACATCCCTTCACCCCAAAACACCATGTGCATTATGTGGGCTGCCTGGTTGCAACTGAGCTGTTTCCGCACTGGGGCTGTTGCTTGTCCACCACTGCTTGTGTCACGGGACAACAAAACAGTATTTTTAACAATAAAACTATAAAATGCGAGACCCAGACAGGCTGAGAGTTGGGCAGAGAGGAACATGATGAGGTTCAGCAGGGGCATGTTTTGCACCTAGGAAGGAACAACTGCACACATCAGTACAGGTTGGGGGCTGATCTGCTGGAGAGGAGCTCTGTGGAGAAGGACCTGGGTGTCCCGGTGGACAGCAGTTGGCCATGAGCCAGCAGTGTGCCCTTGTGGCCAAGAGGGGCAGTGGGATCCTGGGCTGCGTTGCAAAGAGCGCGGCCAGCAGGATGAGGGAGGTGATCCTTCCCCTCTGCTCTGCCATGGTGAGGCCACATCTGGAGCACAGCGCCCAGTTCTGGGCTCCCCAGCTCAAGAAGGACGGGGAACTTCTGGACAAAGTCCAGTGGAGGGCAACAAAGATGATCAGGGCCTGGAGCATCTCCTGCATGGGGAAAGGCTGAGAGAGCTGGGGATGTTCAGCCTGGAGAAGAGAAGGCTGAGAGCGGATCTGATCAGTACTTATCAATATCTAAAGGGTGGGAATCAAGTGGGTGGGGCCAGGCTCTGTTCTGTGGTGTGCAGCAACAGGACAAGGGGCAGCGGGCACAGACTGGAACACAGGAATTCCATATGAACATGATGAAGAACTTTCCTGGGAGGGTGACAGTGCACTGAACAGCTGCCCAGAGAAGCTATGGAGTCTCCTTCTCTGGAGACATTCAAAACCTGCCTGCACATCTTCCTGCGCAACCTATTTTAGGGAACCCACTTTAGCAGGGAAGTTGGACCAGATAATCCCCAGAGGGATACCCTCCAACCCCTATGATTCTGTGTAATAAGAACATAGCAGATGTTTTATTGCCAAATGCTGATCACGTATTCAATAAGGACTCCAAGTGCTGTTTGCTTACTCTGTTATAGCAGGAAACCAGTCTCACCATTTTCAAGTCAAGAATTCCAGAGACTGACAAACAAAATGAAACACAAGGCCACTGGGCACAAATCTGATTGAAAGTGAAGTGAATCAACTCAGAAAACCTAAGCTCCCTGCAAGGGAAAAACAAAGAGCAGAAAAACCCCTGGGCTGGCTTCTCTTGTTAGCACAAAGCAATTTGCCTGGTTTCCTGCAGTGAATCCTTAGTTCACAGACATTTAAGGCTGCCAAGATAATCTTTTAATTGGAACACTCACCAATATATCATCACTAAGTATTTCTGCCAAAAACCTGCCAATACATCACAGGTGTCTTTTCAACGTATTTAAGGCTTTCTCCCTCAGTTATGGTGTTTGTTATCCTAAGTGTTAGAATTTAAATAGGTTCATACAGATAAACAAATGTGCAAAATGGAAAAGCTGAAGTGAAGGAAGCTTACCCTTATTATTCTTGGACAGTGCATCAGCATGTTCCCAAATATTATACGCGTAGAGGACATAAGAAGTGATGTTGACGTATGAAGAGGTGATGCTTGGGATGGTGACTGAAGAGCCAACACTGTTGCAACCGCAATTGCTACCATTTGATACCTGCTGAGAACTCATAGATCTGGCAGGAGAGGGCACTGGAGAATGAGGAGAAGGCATGCCTGTGCTTCTGCAGGAGAAAGAAACACCACTGTGAACGCCCGTCTTCAGAGGTAAATGTCTTATCACAAGACTATTCCATGCCAGGAGCTATCTGGTGTCATCTGGACCTGCACTCAATGTGGCCAGCTTGCTTGCCTGCCAGGGTGAGGTTTCATCATTGCTTCCTGCCACTAGTTCAAGTTGCTTGTATGAGATAGCCTTCACCACTGCACCTGGGAAGCCATTTACATATCAGCAAGCCGTACTGCACACGTGGCAGAAAAATAACTGGAGCTTTAGACCAAATGAGCCTCTCAATAGCAGAGTTTAAAGGGGATCAATGTGGAACTAGGCATCTATTTCCCAAATACAGTCACTGCAAAATAGAGGAAAATTCTTCTTCTGTCCCTAAGGTGCAGGCCCTGTGTTCTGAGCTTTGGGTCAAGCACTTCAATGGCAGCTTTCCTTTTGCTGCTATGCATGCAAGAACTGTGCTGTAAATACAGAAAAGTGACAAATGTTTAATAATTCAAAAATCAGAAAATGAGTTTCTTTTTCTTGATTGATGACTAACACAGAGAAAAATATACAAGTATCACTTCAAAGTGATTCTACCATGGTGTAAAAGCATTGTCCTACCAGGTAGCAGCCAGGGAGATGGGCATGGTGTTCCAGAGAGTCTTAGAGATCTCAGACATGGAATAGAAGGATGACAAGAACAGGGGCTCTGAGAGCAGCCACAGTGCTCTCTCCACTGCCTTGGTGGAGAACTGCTCCCCAAGACAGGCAGTGACTCTCTGGATCTCATCCCATAACAAGAAAAATCCTTCACTGATGCAAAAGACAGGAAAGAGAGCAGAAACACCTTTATGCCCCCTAACATGATGTCAAGTGGCAAGGTGGAGGGGGTGGCAAGTCATTTTCAAATGTAGTTAGAATCTCAAAGATTCCCACTTCAGTTTCTGCTCACACCTTTACAGATGCTGATTTTTACACCTTACCTTGCAACACACGGAGAAGGTGCCTGTGTTATTCTGGAAGAACTCTGCAGCAAGGAAGAGAGCTCTTGTTAGTTTTCTTGGCCAATACCAGAACCAACTGTAGCCTCTGAGCTGGGAGCACAGCAACACAAGTGCCCTACCTTGAAGTGGTCATTCAGGATCCTGGAATACTTTATTGCAGTGTCTCTTTTGTAACGAAACATTGCCATGTGAAGGAGGGACTGGCAGCGCATGCTGTGAACAGAAAGACAGTCAAGAGTCAGCACTCGTGTCTGCTGCCACTGTGCCAGCAATGACCACATCAGGTAGGTACCAGCACCCATCAGCCTCTCTGCCAAACCAAGTTCAGGATCTCCTCTCCTGCTCAACTTAAGAAGAGTCAGATTCTGTGAAAAAGAGGAAGGGCTATGTTTTAAGGAGACAGGTGCACAGCCCTTTTGGATTCCAGGGGCTGAGCAAGCCCTCAACCAGCAGCAGCAGCAGCTGTGCTCAGCTACAGCATGAGTTACACAGCCAAAATGTGGGCAAGCAAATCACATTCTTCTGCCTGGGGTGAAAGCCTTCACATGCTCTCCAGTTACCAACAGGTCAAATTTTGGAGCCTGCACCTTCCATACCTGGTCTCTTGTTATATCCTAGCCCACTTTAAAGATGTTCTGGTTTGCTCTGGTTTCTATATTGTTTTTTCCCTTGAAGAACTCTGATTCCAATACTCATTCCTTTGCCCCTACAAATAACAGGACTTTCATTATACTAAGTCTACAAACAGAATATGAAGTCAGAAAAACAGCCACATACCATAACACAGCAAAGACATGTTCGTGTGAAGATGCTGAGACATCCGTAAAGGGTTTTAGTGTCATTACGTATCTGAGGGAACAAAATGAACAGCATTTTGTCAGTCATCAGGGCTCTCAAGTCTGTTTAGAAGAATTGCTCTATGCCACTGCCTCAAACACTACTCTAAAGCTCCAGAGGTGATGCCCTCATGGTTGCAGGCCTGAGGCCCTCAGCAGGAGCTCTCCTTACTGAGGGTGGAATATTAATTCCAGGCCAGGTAAGACATCTTGATGGAGTTCTCACAAAGCAACAAGAGCATTATGAAAATACAGTTCATTAAAATCAGAAAGCAATGAAATTTAAAAATGTTGAAGTCTGCCATAAAAAAATTACTGGCAGCTGTTTCAATCAGTTCCATGGGGAGGAAGTCAAAGCAGCTGTTGAAAACACGCACACAACCCTCAACTTCAATATGAATTAAGTAGTTCCTGTCTCTTTTCTGTCTAGTATTGAGCTCCCTGGGTTGTACTGCCTGCAGATGTCATACGTATTACCAGCAAAAAACACAAGCACTGCTTCCCTCCAAGCACACTGCCTGACCACCATGGTTCGAAAGCCACTTACTTGAGGAGATCTATTGTGTCAGCAAAGATGCTGTAAGCAGGTTTTGGTGCTTCCGCATTCGATTCCAGGGCCATCCCATATTCAATGAAGGAAAGGGCAGCATCAAGGTACTGAAAGGCCTTTCCAGTCTTGTCCATCTGTTGGAAAAAATTTCTCACTTTCAGACAAAGGCAAAAACTATTTATCTCAAGCGTACCTGAATTCCTTTTCTCTCTCTAAATAGGTAGGATTTGAAGAAGTTACAAAACACACGTCAGGCCTCTGGGTAGTGATGGAAGGCTCTCTGTTGAGCCCCTAATGTTGTCCTGGTCACCAGCCCTGTGTGCCTGTACTATCGGCTTCTCTTCCTTGTATTCTGCCACAGCAAGTGTTTTTCCTATGGCAATTCACGCTTTTTAGGTATTCTTGACAGCACCTGGGGCCTACATTTGCAAAGGGTATTTCCAAGTCTTGTTCAACAGCAACGCAAATTATCACCAGTACTCCTGCATTTCAGAGCAAGCTGCCCTACAACTGACTTTCTGATTCACCTGCCAGGACTTTGTGATAGTTCTGCAGAACAAAGTCAGTTTTTATTCCTGTTCTCCAGGTACATTCTCTGGATGTGTTTATACAATGGGAAGTGCCTGAAAATTTGGTAAATAAAAGCAGCCTCCCCACATATGACTGGAACATGTTCCACTAGCTGGAAGGGACACTGGCCAGCGCACTTCCATCATGTACCTGCAGGTTTGAGATCCCAGAGGAAAAACAGTGTCAAGCACAGGGCCCAGGCTTACCATGGCATCAGCTTCGTGCTTCATCTTCTTGGCCTCTTCCAGGTAATATTCTGTCAAATGCTGTCTGAAATGGAAACAGGTAGAGGAAAAAACAAATGTAAGTGAAAAAGGATAGGGGAAATAACAATGCTAACCTTATCTAGATGATGCTGTGACTCCAATACAAGCTGATACTGCTATCAAACACACATTTAGAAAAATCACTACATGAATGTCACGTGCCTGTTTAAAGGTTTATATCCTAGACTGGCCTGCCACCTGCCAGGACTAAGAGAAACCAACACCATCCCTTCCTGTAAGGCACACTGCATAGCCCCATGCAGAGTGGGATGTCTCCAAGTTAAACAAGCACCTGACTTCTACAGCAGCTTCCCTCAAATTGAGAGCTGCTAAAAAGAGAGACCATTGCTTTGTGGGGATGTTCCAGAGGTGACAAGGCAGGTCTAACGAAAGCAATGCTCAGTACAAAGCAGGAGCCACGGTGGCTGCACAGCCAGCCTTGCCTGGTATCTTCAGAGGGGCATAGAACAAAATCTTACCTTTCAAACTTGATTTGAGGTCTCCTTGGTTTGGAGGTACCATTTGGCACAGAAGGCACTGGTAAAGGATTCGTAACATCCCCTGCAGATCCCTGAAAGATCAGGAGCAGAGATGAAGCTGATTAGAGAGATCCATTTAGAATAGTTCTAAAACAGGGCTTTCCTAAATTTGAAGTGAAAATGTTTATTTGTCTGAGATATAAGCTACTTCTCAAGGTTCCTCCCCCTCTTTTTTCCCAGACCCCAGACCAATACTAGAAATGAAAACCTGGCTTCCCGCCAGGCTGCTGCTGAGGTTTTAATGCCATCAAACATTCCCTGAGCAGGCAGAAATTAGGCAGCAGGTTTCCTTGTACAATAGCTAAGATAGCAGTAAGGCTGCCAGCAGCACATTTTTCACAGCCACTGGAAAAGACAGGAACTGCTAATATCCTTTCACACTTACATCTAGTTTAACCACAGCAACTGCTGATTCTGCATTACTAACTACAATGTCAGGAAAAAGAAAGAAGTGAGAAGCCAGCTTATACAGCATGCACAGTCTCCGTTAGAGTGCATGCACGTGGAAGTTCTGGACCACACACATATAAGTACTCATTGCAGTAGAGTTGAATTTTCTAAGCCACTAATGTGAAGATCTAGCTGCAAAAATCACTAACAATATTTTTTAACGCAAGCTATAACAACTTCTACACAGGCTGCAGCCAAAACCAGAGTTTGGTTATTTCTTATTCGCAAGCAATTTATTTGTTTTTGTTAGCTTGTTTTTTGTAAACACACTTCTCTTTACACCTCTCATACCTTACTGGCAGTTGTCTACAGTCAGAACTGGTTCCTGTCATAAACACCATTCTTTTTTTCACATGGTTACCCTTTCACACTGAGTTTCACCAATGAGATGAAAACAGGAAAGTGAGCAGCGATACAACAGCATGGCTATTCAAGCTAGCAAGATACAGTCTCAGATCGCCACTGAAGGGACAAATATGTTTCAAAGAGCTCTCTCTGGTGGCTGGTTTACTGTTCTCCTCACTTAATATCCTATGGACAGGTTTCTAAAGAGAATTAGACGGCAGCCACAAGTTGCAAGACACATCCCACCACTAATAACCAATACCTACTTTGTCACCCTTCACCTGCTCAGAGTGGTTTTCCACCGTTTTCTTCTGCTTGGAGGAAGAAGGATCCTTGTGGTTGCTTGTGTCCAAGGCAGTGCTGCTGGCAGTGGCAGGCAGCTGGCCGTTCTCACTCCTGGACCTTTTATGGGCCTTCTTGATTGGCTTTTGTGCAGAATGCACAGGAGACATGGGCGGCAGTGGCATGGGTTGCCTGAGATCTTTGTTCTGGGTCTCAGACGAAGCGTTTCGTGCTCTGGAAATGGGAAGTGAATTTTGCAGTTGGGATGAATACAGTATCTATATAATATTGAGAGTGTTGGGTTTTTTTAAATAAAAAATCATCCTTAAATGCACTGTGTACCAATACTGTTTAAATTTCTTCAGAAATGCTAGATGACTTATTAACAAAGATCCTAACAGAAACAAAAACGAAGTTTCAGAAACTTTGCTGTGTATTAGATACCATGTGTTCAGCTGTCAACAACACACAAGCAAGTTGCTCTCGAGATAGGAATAAGCCTCTGGACTCATCCTTGGAGGAAACGTGCAAGCAGAAAGTCAGGATGCTGCAGAAATGCCACAGCACCTTTTCACTGAAAAAGGGAGGGGTTTATTCCAGCGAGGAAAATCCCCAGGACCAATCACCCAAGATGGCAAGGGAACCACAGCACTGCCTCTCTCCCCCTGCTATGGAAGAAGGCATCTTCTGCAGCCACCGACACTTGCCCTGACACATGATTCCATGCAGGCCTCAGCAGAATTAAGCCCAGTTGGTCCTCTAGGACTTGCCAACTCTACTAGACAACACATGTGAGGATTCAAGGGAAAAAGACTTTAAGTGCTGTGCCTTTAAATGGTAGAGCTGATCATATTTAATAATACTGTGCCAAATTTCTGACCATCTGGGGTTGGGATTACAAGGGAACTCCTGCAGCTATAAGCAGAACTCAGTAGCTCTACATCTAATTTCACTGATGCTCATTTACATTATTTTCTTTCAGTTCCTCAAAGTTTCCTAGAAAATAGAAAGTATTTAGAGTGAGGAGTGCTAAACATGGGCCCCGACAACTTGGTGTTGTAAGATTGTCAAGGTTTTCCCTAGAGAGAAGCAGCTGAGTCAGGATGCAAACCTCAACAAATCCAAGCCAATACCTCAAGCTCATGATGGCCCTGAGTAAGCAGAAAATGACTGCAGCAGCTCATGATGGATGCACCAGTCTCCTCTCTCGGGAGCACTGCCCATCAAGATACATTCTTGGAAGCCCTCACGCAGACCTAGCCAAAATGCTAGTGGTATGCTGTTGTGCAAATCATGGAGGGAGTTTCAGCAGAACTACCAGAAGCACTGCCCACACAATTGCTGGAATGAAGGAGACATTTTTGGCTATGAAGGCCACCTGAAATTCCTGGCGTGCTTCACAAGCACAGTGGATATGCACTCATTCAGCTACACAATGGGACAATTTCAGGGGAGAAGGGAAATGCTCCTGACAAGGGATTACCACTGCAGTCAGACAAGGTCCCAGCAGGCAGGCAGTCTGCTGCATTATTTCCAACTCAAACACCAGACTCCATGCAATTGTTTTGTTGCACAGCATCTCTTCTGAAAGATGGCAGAGCCACTGTGTGGATATCAGCCTAGAAGGAAAAGCAGCACTGGCACAACCAGCAGTTTCATTTCCTGCAGCCTCAACAGATTTTTTGAGCTACGTGTAATGGAGGGATCAGTTCAGCAATCTGAACTGCAGGATGGATACATTTGTGTTTGAAATGGCCAAGTCTTCATTTCGTCTTAACTGCTAGAAACTGGGACAAGTGCCACCACATGCAGTTTTACAGCAACACAGTGCAAGCGTGGCAGGAGGCCAAGCACCAAGACATCAAAACATCACCTTGAGCATTACAAAGGGTGAGAAAGATGGGGGACACTAAGGGCAACTGCACATCTGCAACAAATAAAAAGGCAAATTACGCTCCTATAGCCACGTGGCAGACAAATTTGCAGCAGATTATGTTTCCAAAGGCACATTATATTAAGCAAATTCACAGGGAGAACGGAAGGTTTCTCTTTGTTTTAAGGTTGTAAAGAAACGCTCAGTTTAATGCATTTTTTCTACCATCCCACCACTGTATACTCACTTCAATTTACAGGAGTCTTTGTTAGGTGAAGACTGCAATGATTTTGCTTCTTTGTCCAACTTCCTTTTCTTCCTATCGATGTCCTTCTCCTTTTCTCTCTAACAAACACAAACAAAAAAATCAACTTTCATGTAAAGCACAGAACAAAACAGCTAAGTTTGATGGTTTCGCATTAAAAAAAAGAAAAGAGATTGGAACTGGCAAAGTAGAAAACCAGAGTACAGCAGATTTCAGGCTCACTGACAAGTATCCTGAAACGACCTTTATCTACTTCTGCTTGGACAGAATAATTATTTTGTCACGGAGGGGACGGAACAGCTAAAGCTCTCCTTGCCAATAGCTGAAAACTAATGTACTTCCATAGCTTGAAATACACATTTCATGATGTGATTTCTGCATATTGTTTTTTCTCTTTTTATTTATTTATTTATTTTGTGCCATGTTGCTTTTTAATTTTTGTCTTAGATTAGGGAGAAAAAAGCATTCATCGGAGACTTAAACCACTGAGCTTCCTGACAGGTGGAGGGATTTGGGTTTTATCAGCAAGAATCAATTAGAGGGTGACACTTCAATTAAATTTGCTGCCTACACACTGTCCTCCAGTACAGCAGGAACCAATGAGGCAGAGAGGTAATAAAAGACACCTTTTACGCACACTCCATAGGTCCTATGATACAAACCATGCAATGCCAAATCACCAGCTCACATTGATGGAAAAAACTTCCAAATAATTCACTACAACACTAGAAAATTCATAGAAAAGGAGCACAACCCATGGCGTACATGGTGCTAGCAAAAAGCATCTAAGTACTTTCCATCCATCTCCTCAGAGCAGGTTCATGTCACTGTGATGCAGCTCGGTGGGTTGCACACGGATGGTGCAGAGCCATCAGGGCAAGGCTCCAGCATCGGGATCATGTCCTTACGCCATTTCTCAGGTTGATCTCCACACTGCTTCAGAAAAGGTCTGGCAGCTGCAGCTGACCCAGCTGGCTGTGAGGGAGCCTATGCTGCCAAGGGCACTGCGGCACACTGACCCAACACACGTGGCAAGGCTAGGACACAGGTTTTCCTGCCATCAGACGCTCAGGTTGCGAGGCACGATGTGCCTGGCATCAGATAGCTCCTCTTTGGTCCTGGAGAGACCAGTGGGAGCACTGACAGATTCACTGCCCACCTGCCTTCTTCCTGCTGCACTGCAGGATCACTGGGGTATCTACATTTCTTCACCATCTTCTTGTTCTTCTCGGTTCTTCCACACAACCACAGGAAGTGACATGTCATGGGGTGACAGGAGCAAATGAAACTTGCCCCAAATCAAGATTATTCACCCACACATGCTAAGCCACGTCCTCCTGAAGGAGTGATCAAAAAGATACGGGTGTATCAGACCAACTCACTGCAAGCCCTGCAGGAAAACTAGCTGTATTGTTACAGTCCATTCTGGGAGGCAGTTTTCAAAAAAAAAACACTTGTGATCAATGACCAAAACAAGGGTTGTACTGTAATTCAAGGAAAAGCAACTATTCTAGTTGCAGGATAATATAGTTGATTGCTGCAGAACAAACCAGGGGCAACATGCTCTCCTGCAAGGGATATCCGATGGCTGAGACCACGTCTGTAACACGAGGTGCATGGAGAAGGCACTGCTGCCCTGCAAAGCTCTCCTTGGGCTGACACTAGGACTAATCTTTCGGAAACACCAAAGCATTTGTTAGACAGCTTGCAGGGCTTTTTATTTGCTCAACAGTGGATTTTTGACCAATAAGAAACATTGGGAAATAGTTTTTGATGAGTGTTCCCTTTAAAAATTTGGCAATGCTGCAGCAGGAGTAGGTTAATGAGTGTACTCTGAAGCTATGAAGAAGAAATAAACCATATGCAGGGTTTTTTTCAGACAGCTCCACGTACACCACTGTGGCCCCTGCACAAACCCACCTCCACTTCTACCTCTCACCTTCCTCTTTTTGAAGGACCTGTCAGGAGTGTCTGCGCTTTTCTTCTCCAAGTCCTGCCCCTTGCTGCCAGGGCACTCCTTCACCTCTGCTCTCTTCTTTTGGTTCCCCTTCTCAGGAGGCTGGGGAACTCTTGACAGGAGTGGAAGATCAATTCTAACCAGGAGGCTGGGATTGCCAGGCACGTCCCTCACCGGTGGCAGCAACTTCTTCTCCTTGGTGGGCACAGGAAGCTTCCCCTTGTGAAAACCCTCCTTGACCTCAGCAGCAGACCTGTGGTCACTAGTCCTGGTGGGAGCTGTGCCCTGACCCTCAGCGAGGTGTTTGAGAGTGGGGCGCTCCTGGGCACTGCCTACCAGAACATCTCTCATGGGTCTGTGGTCCAGCAGGGCTTTGGCATCGGCATGGTGGGAGCTCTTGTGCTTCTTCTCTTTAGGAGCCTCCTGCAGCCGGGGTTTCAGTTCTTTTTGGTCACAGGATTTGGGTCTGCTTTTTGTTTTGGGTTTTGGCTTGTCTCTGGAAGACTGCTCTCCGATCTCATAAGGAGCAGGCTCGCTCTCCACCTTCAGGCCTCCCTTGGGCTCCTCGTGCACTGGGGGCTTGCTGGGCCTTTTGATCCCCACAGTCTGCCTCTGTGAGGGCTCCTCAGCGCGCACAGGAGACTTCTGGAAGCCAAGTTTGGTCGGAAGATGAACATCCTGAGGAGCATGGGCTGCACGGATGAAGCTCCTGTCATGAGGTTCCTTTGGTGCAGCATGCTCAAAGGTGGAACTGTTGCTGACAGGCTGCTCCTTGTCCTCCTCGTGGCCATCTGTGTGGGCAGTGTCACTGGGGCTTTCTGTTGGCACTGCTGGTGGGTTCACCTTGGTTAGCCAGTTGTCAAGCTGCCACTTATTGGAAGTTGGTGGGTCAGGCTGCAGATAGAAAGAGAAAGGAAGTATGCAAAGCTGACACCTTTATCTCAAACTGAGCACTGGTTATCAGAACCCACTAAAATTTCCCTGTACTGTTAAAAGACCTTGAAGGCAAAAGACCATGATAAAGGAAGAATGTTCTGGTACGTTCACACTAACCATTAATTCAGAAGCACAGACATCCTTTTTGCACAGGACCAGTCAAACTGTGGCACAGCATTCCCGGATTCCTCCAGCCCTACCTGTCGCGCAGTAATAGGCTGCTCTGCACAAAAGCCTCACCTTGGTGTGCTCTGTGTCACTAACCAACACCCTGCACAGTCAGACGTGCACAGGCATAACCACTCCAAAAACAAACCAGGTGCTATCCTCACAATGCTTTCACCAAATCATTTGCACAAGATGGATCAAGAGCAGTCACATCTCACTGACGTCTGACAGGTAGGGTGGCTTCACTTCTGTGCTTTAAGCATTTATCAAAAGAAAGTATACAGCCAACACATCAAGCCCAGCCTCTTCTGAGCCCTCTGCCTGCACTGTCTGACAGGTGTGTCCCTCTGATCACACAAGGCGTGAGCTACCACTGAGCTACATTGACCAGATACATCACACGACTAGGAGAAGCCCTACAGATCAAAACAAAGGTCTGACAAATTGAGAAGAGAGTTAACCAAACAGCCATAAAAACAGACATCAAAGCTGCAAATTGCAAATTAGGGGCATGATTCTCTGGAGCCAGTTCAGAAAATACCACTTATTTCTCAGCCACAACTCCCTATTCTGAGAACAGCCACAGCACTTCTCAGAAAAAAAGCTCTAGCACAGGAAAGGTCTTCCAGGACTAATTAATCCCTTCTGCAGTGGTTTTCTTCTCCACCCAGACTCAGCCCTTCTTTGTGCAGCAGAACACAGTGAACATGTCTTCAACCATGACTCCAAAGAGGAATCTGGCTTAAAAACAGATTTGGTTTTGTCACATAAAATTAAAAAAAAAAACAAACCAAAACACTCCATTCTTGTTTTTAGATAATGATCTCTTCCCTACTTTCCTCAGCATTTTAACTTATTAGCCCCTCAGGAGCATTTTGTTGTTGTTAACACTATAAAGACCTCGCTTAGGAACTTCATAAGTTTTGGTTTATAATGTAAGTAGGCAGCTATCAGACAGTGGCAGATGTTGACCCTTTTCTGCACTTATCATCAGCTACCGTGTGTGATCTACACCCTCACAGGGGCGTTCAGCCTTTTCAAACACAAAGGATAAGGAGACAGTATTTTTTAAAAACAAAATACAAACAAGGAAATATTAACTATATTTCTTAAATGATTTTCTCTCGTATGAAGAATTGGATCTGATAAAAACAAGCCATGAGCATTAACTTGTTCCTTGTGCAAAATGGATTATGAGTTTGCTGAATAAAAACAGATATAAAATGGTCAGTTTACAATAGCTAGGACTTCACTAGAGTGAGAACAATCTAATAATGTAACATTATCAGTATAAAGCAGGCACAATTGGGTATGAGAAGGCAACATCTGTTTCTCCCATTGCACAAGGCAAAGTCTGTAACTGAACTGCTGAAATGTGAAGGGTGTTAGATGTGAGACATTAGAGTGCTCCTAAAGTAAAAGAAAGTATCAGCTACAGAAGGCAGGGGGGATAAACGATGGAACTTTTGGGCCTCGTGAGAATCCTTCAGAATGGCCAGTGAACTGCTTTACATAAGCTGTGGTCCATCAGTTTGAACCATGCACTTCCCACTGGCCCAAGAATGTTCTTAAAGTGGAGGACTGCTTTAAACCATGGAACAGGAACACAGTTGCAGCAGATTTTTAAAAGCTGCATGCTCTCAGTTATTATGCAACTTTGAGGCACTAAGCTCTATTTCCCTGCGTTTCCCCATAACAGCCTCAGAAATGCCAGTGCAGCACTATCTGAGCCAAACCCAACAGAAGCAAGGCTAAGCACATTCCTGCCCTTCCTGCAGGTCTTATCCCTTCTGCTGCGATTTGGGAGAAGCTGAGTCTGCCACTCACACACAGGAACTAAAGAGGGGCAGCAACAGCTTCCAGAAAAGGTGCACCTCCAGAGATGGGCCCCAAGCACTGTGGCAAGCTTCAGTTCCCACCTGCAATTTGGTTGTGCCACACCTGAAATACCATCACACATAGTGAAGGTACCACACACAGGTGAAGGCATAAATTCTCCAGCAATGCCAGCCAACGATGCCAAAAGAGAAGGGGAGAGCTTCAAGGTTAGGCACGTAAAAGTCTATTTATGCTATTACTGAGGGTTATTTGTTTGACAAATTCTGGCAGAGAAGCAAAAGGCAAGAGGAGTTCTGATGATGCAGCAGAGGTGTCACCGGGACACCTGAAGGACGATGGTATTTCAGGTCTGACAGCAATGAGTCTACATTAAGCAGCCTCTACATTTACTTTGCATTCACCTCAGGAGCTGACACTCTCGGAGGGTCGTTGGCTTCACTGTCACTTGAGCTGCTCTCTGTCTCTGAAGAGTCTGAAGAGCTGTCTGAGTCACTGCTGCTCCCTGACTCTGTGCTGTTGGAATGTGCTGATGCCACGCTCTCGGGCTGGGACTGCAGGGCACTGCAAGGCCACCAGGAGACAAAATTAGAAAGCAGCACTCGTGAAGGTTACTTATTATATTGATATGGCAGTATCCAGAAATAAAACCCTAAACCCCTTATTTTGGCACTGGGAAGAAAGGTGAGAAGGCCAAAGGAAAACACAGCCATATTCACAGATAAAACATCAGAATAAAAAAACCTCTGGAAATAATAAAACCTTCAACTTCCACTCACAGCAAAGGGAGAACAGTAGGGGGAATACAATTCTGGTTCAAAAGCAAAATCCAGCTTGCCTGGATTATTTATTTCTAATTTAAACTTTCTGTAAAGCCCCACACAACTGAAACCACAGCTGAACAGCAGCTTCAGGCAGCTACAAACCAGAGCTTGTATACAGAACAGAAAAAGGAACCCATTCCCATTCACCTCATGTACAAAAAAGCAAAGTTCTCCCCCCTCCTCCAAGCTAGCAGTTTGGGAACAAACATGTACCTTGGAGGATCAAGTGAAGAAGGTGGCTGTTCAACAACCTGTTTTGTTCAAAAAACAAATGGGAGAGGGGAAGGAAAGGTTAGCTTTAGAAGCTCAGAGCAACGCGACAAGCTGTGATGAGTTTATGGGATGTCTGTGTGCAGAGGGGATAAAACATCTAAAACTGACTTGGTCGTCACCACTCTCTTCACTATCACTGAGCTGCAGGTCCTCCTGGAGCACTCTGAAAGACAACCAGAAGAAACACATCAGCCAGGGCAGACACGTTTTCAAGCAGCAGACCCCGAGAGAAGACTCAGTTTGTGCTTTCCTAAACAAACAGATCTCCCAAATCCTATTTTACTTTTGGCATGCTCAAGCTGCTAATCCTATGGGCACCAGAAGGAATGACAACACGACTCCCAACCTCAGGACACTGCACCACAGGGCAAAGCATCACCGGGTGCATGCAGACAGCTGCTGAAGAAGCCCAGTACTGGTACAGCAAGGGGCAGATGAGATCTGGTCTACTGCTGCCAGAGGACAGAGTGGGATGCTGTGAGTGTTTTCAAACACACAACTGAGTCCTAAGGCTGCGACCAGTAACTGCTGCTTCCAATTTCACCAGTCAGTAGTTGGGTTGAAGGGAAACTCGGGCATTCTCTCAAAACTTTTTCAAGCAGCAGATTCAAGCACCACAATGCAAAGCAAAGGCTGTATCTTTCCTTCAAACAAAAAGCTCCATCATTAGTATCAGAGCTAATGGGAATTACACATAGACAACAAAGAGAACAGATTCCAGCAATTATTCTCAAGGCTTGTTATGTTGATGAATACTTTAGCTTCCTTTCAGAACCAGTAACAATTCCTCTGCTTCCAGAGCTTCAGGAGGGAATCCAGCCCCCCTGCATAAAGCCACAGCATGGCAGTTTGTTATTTGCTGCTACTTGCAAACATTCTTGCTCTCACAAAAGGAAAAGCACCCACTTTCTAGGGCATGTCCAGCCCAGCTGGAGCACATGGGATGATGAAATCCTACAGGAAACTCCACACCTTTCTACAGCCACATACCAGCAGCTACAGCACATCAGTTCCCAACACGCCTGTGGCCCTGTCCACTCCTAAAGGAAGACAAGTCCTTGACTCCTTCATGCTTGGACCTGGGTGACCTGGAACTTAATATCCACTAATGAGAACACCCCATATCTTCAGTTTCAGTGAAAACAATGCCCAAATACAGTAGCAGGCTCCACTACTGAATTACATGCTCCCATCTTCCTGCATCACTTGCCATCCTATTTGTTTGCACCATTAAAATGAAGAACATCATCCACCCAATTCCATCTCTTCCTAGTAATGCTGCCAGGTTAGATGTTTTTTCTTCTTATTTTTTTTTTTTCTTTGGTGGGATTTGAGTGAGGGGCTGTCTCTCTTTTAAATATTACACTTCCAAATTCTTGGTTTGGAAGATGAAAAAATGGGAATGCTTTCCTGTTCGTAAAGAAAAGTCTTTATTTAATTCTTCCTATCTTTTTATTTACATCTTTGAATCCCATAGAACCTTGCTAGCTTAGGATGCATTCTTACTTTGGTAGGATGTATGCTTTGGCACAGTTTCCTTCCAAAGATGCCAGAGCTGGCAGTGCTGGACACCATCTGCTGATTCTGATGATACAGCAACTCTGTTTGATGCAGTTTACTTTGAAGTTACAAGACTCTCAAAACTCAAGAGTGGATGCAAAGACAAATGTCTGGGTGTCCAAACCATAAGGGAGAAATTGTATCCTCCTATCCTCCTCTCCCAAGCCCAGCAGACAAACTACACATACTACAGCACCAACAGTGCAATGTGTTGCTGTTGGGGGTTTATTTTTCCAGTTCACAGCTCTGTTGTTGAAACATGTCCATGCAGCTGCTACTGTACAGTTCACAGAAAAAACCTGTCTCAAAAGGCTCTGTTTCTGCCTGCATGACACCCGTCTGAGTCAGACTGAGGCTGGGATGCACAGAGCAGGACAGCACAAAGAAACACCCGAGGATTTTTGTGCCCACCAGCAAGGTCAGTCCCTTCTGCAGGGACTGCAACTACCCACAGCCCCCATTTCTTCTAACCCATGCAGAAAAGGCTCTTTGTGCCGTGAGGGCTCTGCCTGCTGACACCTTCACAGAGCTACGAGCTTTCTTTGCTCAGGCATTTTGACTCTGTCTTCCCTCAGGGTTATCCCTCCTCCATCTCCCAGCCTCTAGAGCCTCATTTCTGCACACACCTCCCCTGCGGACCTCTTCTTGTAGTAAACACTGGAGGGAAGCAATAAAAGACACCAAGGTGAAAAACAACTCCCTGCATCCTGAAAGTGGTTTTCTGGTTTTTGGGTTGCTTTGCTTCAAGCATCCACAGATGCATCTGGTCCGCAGATGAATTTGCTTTAGAGGTGAGAGATATCACAAGGAAGCACCACCTAGATAGTCTTTTATATCTGCCTTTTTTGCCTGAGCTGCTGTTAAGTTAAACAGAGAGTGCAAGAGCATTGCACTACTGAAGTTCAATTCAGGATCAAGGAGGAACATTGCAGCTTTAAATGAGTCATACTTTCGCATGGATAGACAAAGCTAGTTTCCACAAAACAAAGTTTCAACAAATTGTCAAATAGCCTGGTTCAAGAAAATAAATCTGCTCTAATAATCATAATGTTTTAATTAGTTCAGCACTTGAAAGATGTCAAGTTCTCACTTGCAGGACCAGCAGCTTATGTGCACACCATCAATCTCCCTGCAAATCTATTTAGAAAGAGCTCTTTTCACCAGACAAGCGATGCAGAAACCAGAGCAGCTTTGCCAAACAGCTCCATTGAAGCAGGGGCTGCTCCCTCCCTGCCGACCACCACGCCAGGCTGGCAACTCCCCATTCCAGCACAGGCAGCTGTGAGTGCAAGGGCTGCATCCAACAATGAAAGCCATCTGGGAACCCAGGACCC
Source organism: Chrysolophus pictus (assembly GCA_037305975.1). Classification (NCBI taxonomy): domain Eukaryota; kingdom Metazoa; phylum Chordata; class Aves; order Galliformes; family Phasianidae; genus Chrysolophus; species Chrysolophus pictus. Next base: position 45,593,310 of record CM074579.1, on the reverse strand, counting down.
TCAGGGAGCTGAATGCTTAATTTGGGTACACAGATGCACAGGGATTTCAGCCTCTAATTAAGAGGCACAAGCATCATTTCTGTTCAGCCTGCTATGCCGGGTAACACGAGCGATGCCGGGCAGCTGAGCTTTCAGACAGTCACGTGGCTTTCACAGAGCAAAGAAAGCCCTGTTGTGCAGAGAGCAACAAAAACAAAAAAGGAGGGCTGTAGCAGTTGAAGGGAAAAACGTGGGTAAGTCCTTGGGCAAATCTCAATTCACTCCCCTCTGGATGTAAACTGCTCTGCTGCTCTGGCTTGAATTGCCTTTGTAAGCAATTAAGCAGGTTAAGTATGTCGGTGGTACATGAGAGCTGGCTCTGAGATGCCACAGACACTGCACTTAACAGTGGACATCAGTGACCACAGGTTCTCTTCATCCTCTGAGGTGGGATGGTGAGGTGGGATGGTGAGGTGGGATAGGGTTCCTTCTTTCTAGCCAGCTCTGGAGGGCTTTGATTTGTCTTCATGCAACGAAAGCTCTAAATGCAGAGACTCAGCAAGATGCTCCCAACAGTGAGCAGTATGATGCTTCTGGCTGGGCTGACCACTCAGGTCAAGAAGGCTTCCACGAAGAGCTTGAATGAGAAATCTTGAGGTGGGGAGATACTCTTCCTCTCATTTGTGCCCAGGCTTTTTTGTTGCTGTTGTTACTGATTTAGTTATTCATCATAAAGAAAAGTTTAAAAGGAAATTGGTTTAAGCTTTGTAGCCTGCAGCTTGCAGCCCTCCAACAACACAGCCTGAAGTCAAACGAGCTCTGTATTATCACTGAACTGACGGGTGTTCAATGGTTGCACACAGACAACTCAGCCTCCCATTGGAGATGTGGAATGGTTTCTGCTATTCAGGGCTCAGGACCCAACAATACTGCCATCTGGCCAGCTTAATCCCAAAGGACTGAAAGTCAGCCTGCACAAAACTACTGTCAAGAAATTCCTGTAATTAACCTAATTAGTAGATAACCGCTTTAACCCACCGGAACAGATCCAAGTTATCTTTCTGCTATTACAAATCTTTTCCACTGGCTTAAATAATTGCATTGAAGCAACAGATGCATCAGTTGGCACTCCTTCCCTGCCTTCGCAAAACTGTGATTATGCAAAAACTTCTACAAATTCAGGTTCAAATTCTACAAAGCCTTCTGCTCAGAGGAATCATAGAATGACAGGGAAAAGAAATACAGAAAGAGAGAAGAAATAAGTAAATACAGAAAAGGCACAGGAACTTCATATCCACCCCACTATAGAGAATGTAAGCTGAGGTTTTTAGAAACTTTGCATAAAAGGTTTTATGTTTGTTGTTGTTGTTTTTTTTTTTGTTTTGTTTTGTTTTAACTAAAACAACTGAAGTACAACGCTGCTTAGGGAACTTTTCCCTGGCAGTTGTAGAAAATTAGACCACGGGATCCCTTCAATATATCACCTCAAGCATTCACAAATTCCATCCCATCGCTTTACGAACCCTCACAAACTTCCCAATGCTACACAAAATGGATCAGCTTCACTTTGTTTCCTTTGCAATCTGCATCAGTTTAACACATTACTAACACACACACAGTATGTGATGACATTAAATAGCCACAAATCAACAGAGCAAAATCCCTCCACTTGGTGCATTCATAGTTGTGTGGTTCGAGTTTGTTTGTTGTAAATTCACTCAGTTTAAATTTTTTGAGAAAAACCAAACTGATAAAACTTCAATCTTCAGAAACACCAAGCAAGCCAAATTTTAATTCTTTACAGATTCTTTCAAGTAACTGCAGAGTAGAGCATGGGAACTGAGTCTGGTTGGTTACTTACGATATTGTTGGATGAGAACTAGGCAACGTTTTGGAAGGTGCGTCATACTGCTCTGTAAATCAAAAACGAAGTGGTTGGTTTTGCTTGCCCCACGTGAACCATATTTTACCTTATGGGCTTTGAGTGTCAGATTAGAAAGTCTCTCTCTTCCAGGGTGTAATCGTTTGCCAGTGGGATTATTCACCACCCCAAATAGGATTTCCTAACAGAATTCCTAACAGGACACTGTTTGTTCTCTGCCGAACTGCTGCCTTAATTTCCAGGTAAGTAAAGGACACAATCTCCTAAGCACTATCTAAACTCCTTAGTATTCAGCCAAGCCCAGGAAACTGCTTCTTAATCAAGGTGAACATCTGATACTCTCCCCAGTGTTTAACACAGCACACAAAGCTATCTGCCAGTTCATACGTATCACTGTGTGTTATTTGGACTTCTACTTACTGTGATTCTGTGCTACAGATGTGATATGCTGCGATTCCTGGAAAGAAAAGACAAAGCGAAAAGTTGAGAATAAAACAAGCAGATCTCTCTTAATAGCTACATATCAGTGATTTCAGCGTGTTATAAAAGCCTGCCTTGCCAAAGTTTGCCTTTGAGCTGCTTATGAGTTTCAGCTGCTTTGACGTATTTTAGCACTGACAAACTGCCACGTATTGCTGCCATCAGGAATGCGCTGCTGGCACCTTCATGGTATGTGCCTTTACGAAGAAATATAGAACATTTTAGCAGAGCTGCCAAATATTTCTGTTTAATGCAGGCATCAAATATTTTTGTTGAAAACAAAGACCAAACCTTTTTTTGTGTTGTGACAGAGACATGATGCTGAACATGTTTCTGCACAGCAGTCACAACTAGAGCCATTGTGCTTTAATTTATCAGACTTCTACAGAAGAGAATCTCTCCTATCAGCCTTTATCTATGAAAGGCAGATAAAAATCAGATGGAAGCATGTGCCAGAGCTAGGAAACCCCCCTAATCTATCAAAAGGCCTGGAAAAAGAGGCTGATTTACCTTTGTTGGAAAGGGGAATTTGGAGGGCTCTGCAGCACTTGGTGTGTGAATAGCTGTCAAGAGAGGTGGCCATGAGTGTGTCATTTCCTGGAAAGAGATGGAGAAAAGCAAAATGCAGTATTTCCATTGATACACACAGGTGAATTGTTAAGCTTAAGACTTGCATGGCTCTACCTGAAGTTCCTGTGAACACTGGAGATAGTGTGGTGTGGTGAGAAACCCTCCTTTGGGCAGAGCACCCACCCCAGGGAGAGGGCTCATTCCCGGCAAGAACACCTGCATAGCCCAAGCTGCACCACACAGTTTGCCTCAGGGCTTGAAAGAAAATGTGTGTGGTGAGCATGTCCGTGCAAAGTGCATTTTGTACTTTTGGCAGCAAGTACATCAACTGCAGTGTTAAAATCTCTACTGGGCTGGAATTTGCAGTTGCCTTTTTTTTTTTTTTAAAGAAAGCTCAGATGTGTTTCCAGGTTCCTTATCAATCAAGAATAGAGTAAGGCACGAAAACTTATAAGGAAATAAACCCACAGTGCTCCCTTTGGCTGCATCAAGCTGCAGTACGTGACACATCCTGGGATGCACCAAGCTGCATGAAATTACAGGCAGGAAGCCCAGTGCCGCACCTCCAGCTGTCCCTAGAGTTGGTGGCTTTGATTCTCTGCAGCGTACCCAAAGATCCACTTCTTCTGGCTAATAAACTGAAGCACAGCAGGATTTCTGTTCATACTATTTTAATGTGGGAAAAACAGAGTTAAGCATGGAGACCTGGTATTTCAGAGCACCTACCTTCAAAATTTCTTCAACACACTGGCTATCACTAGGCAAGGTTTGCTACAACAAAAAAGAGGGAAGAAGAATGAGTTTAAGACACGCACTCATCAAATGTTTGCTTACCACTGATTATATAAACTTCATGGAAACCCATTAAAAAAAACAAGGTAAAAAGTAAGAGGCTACCAGAAGGATCAGCCACTATGATTCTCTGCATTTTGTGACTTCCTGATTATTTCTACACACCCATGTGCACTCAGCCAACAAAGAAATGAAAGCCCTAAGCTTGAGAAAACACACTTAAAGACCACTTCTAAGTGGTCTCTGAGTGGAAACATTGTGCACCAAATCCTTGACTCCTATGAACATCACAGAATCATAGAATTGAATCACTGAACAGCTTGGATTGGAAGGGAACTCAAGGATTACCAGGTTCCAAGCTCCCCGCCACAGCCAGGGCTGCCAACCACCACACCTGGTACTAGATCAGGTTGCCCAGAGCCCCATCCAATCTGGCCTCGAACACCTCCAGACACAAGGCAGCCACAACCTCTCTGGGCAGTCTGTGCCAGCACTTCACCACCCTCTCATGAAAAATCTCCGACTGATCTAAATCAGTCTAAATCTTCCCTCTGTTAGTTTAAAACCATTCCCCCTTGTCCTATCACTGTTTTCCTGTGTAAAAAGTTATTTTCTCTCATGTTTATAAACTCCCTTTAAATACTGGAAGGCCGTAATGAGGTCTCCCCACAGCCTTCTCTTCTCCAAAATGAACAAGCCCAGCTCCTTCAGCTTGTCTTCAGAGGAGACGAGCTCCAGCTCTTAACCATCTTTTGGCCCTCCTCTGGACCCTCTTCAACAGCTCCCCGTCCTTCCTGTGTCGGAGCCCCAGACCTGGACACAGTACTTCAGCTGAAGCTTCATGAGGGCAAAGTAGAGAATCACCTCCCTGTCCTGCTGGCCACCCTTCTTCTGATGGAGCCCAGGATACCATTGGCCTTCTAGGTTGCCAGAGCACTGCAGGCTCACTTTAAGATTTTCATCTACCAGAACCCCTAAGTCCTTCTCAGCAGGGCTACTCTCAAGAGTTCTTGAGAAGAACTCTGTATGTTCTTCATACAGACTGTACACATATCTGGGATTACCTTGACCCAAGTGCAAAATCTTGCACTTTGCTTTGTTGAGCCTCATTAGGTTCACATGGGCCCATCTGCCGAGTTTATCTAGGTCCCTCTGGATGGCATCCCTTCCTTCTGTCATTTGAAATTATAACTGTAAAAGCTATTCAGCTGTAATGCTGCACTTCAGAGAAATGCCTTGGAACCACCACCAAGGAGGCATCCATTATCTTTCTTTGTTTCCTAACTTCGCCACTGTAAAAAAGTTCACCAACAATAATGCTAAAAAAAAATACCACTGGGTTCCCATTTAGAGCCACTTCCTGACTAATATTGTATTTTAATACAAATATTGACCCTCACACTTATTTCTGCATGATAACCACAACGGTTTTCACTATTAGAATGGAGTGAAGAACACCAGACACCAGGGTGAACCTCCAAGGATGCTCTCATGCTCTGTATCACAAAACAGGCTGGAATGCATCCATCAGCTATCAGCAGAGCATGCTCTGGAAGCCTGTGTGATTTTGCAGAACACAAAGGGAAAGCATTGCTATCACAACTGCAGCAGTAGAAAAAAGACCCCTGCAAACCACAGGAGAACGGATGGCACATGGGAAACACTGCAGCCAGCAAGGAGCAAAGAAAAGCAACCAGGCTGCAACAAGTAAAAGGAGCATGGGAAAGCTGCTAAAACACAATTTTCCTCTCATTCCTTACAAGTTGAGGAATTGTTATTGAGGGTTTTTGGTTTGCTTTTGTTGGTTTTTGTTTTGTTGTTGTTTTGTTTTGTTTTTTTTTTTTACAAAATTATTGGAATTTTTAAAAGGAAAAATAAAGAATCTGACCTAAAAGTTGCTGAGATGATTAAGTCTTTGCACAATTTCCTCAAGCTACGAATTAAGTTGTGGCAAGTCAAACCAAAGATTACGCAGAGATTGAGAAATGAGCTGGATTTTAAGGATGCAAACGCCTCTTTCCCAACTGCAGGATGGGAATACTTGCATAGAGTGACATTTTCCTTGATGCTACTAATATACAGAGCCCAAAACCATTTATGTGAGGTACTGCAGTGCTACACGAGCAGTTTGCACGTGGCCTGTCTGCAATCTCAGCACCTGGCACCCCTATGCTCAGTGCACAACATTCAGCTGTACTCCTGTTTGCATGCCTGGAGGAAATAATACATTCTTTAAAGATGTTACGTGCTTTTCTCACTGAGAGATGGGTTCTTTTCCTAAAGCAAAATTAAACAAAGTCATGCAGTGTCACCACATACTGTGCAAAATCTCATTCACGATCATGGGTAGGAATGTTCTGTTGGGGTTAATACACATGTATGCCATAGCAGTGTATCAATTACGAGGCTAGACCAAAATGACCAGATGTTGAAACTGAATAAAGAAGCAGCACAAGTTTGGAAAATCAAATGATGGGGTACATATTTCAGAAGTTTTCAATTTCTCAGTAGCCCCAGCTCTAATTGCTAATATTATTCAACCGTTGAAGATTATGCTTTGCTCAGAGTCTGCAGGAATTAGGCTCTTAAAGGCAAATCAATTCTTTGCAAATAAATTCTACTTACTAAGACCAAAGTCAAGCATAGTAACTTTTTAATTCTTCTCAAAAAAAGATGGTCCATTATGATATTTGTTACCAATAACAGTGAGTACAAAGGATTCACAGAGAGGGTGGTAAAGCACTGGAACGGATTGCCCAAGGAGGCTGTGGGTGCCCCATCCCTGGAGGCAATCAAGGCCAGGCTGGGCAGCCTGGTCTAGTGGTTGGTGACCCTGCACATGGCAGGGAGGTTGAAACAAGATGATCATTGTGGTCCTTTTCAACCTAGGCCATTCTATGATTCTATGACCTGCAGTACTCAAGTGAAGTACTTTCAAAACGAAAGCACTGATCACCACTTTGAGAGCAGAGCACAGCTTCCCAGACCTCCTCTCTTCACCATGCCATTCCAGACCACTCCTGTTTATCTGAGAACACTCAGTGCTAGAGTCACAGCCCCTGGGGCACTCGTAGGAGGAAGCAGTTTCCAAGTCACACAGGAGCTGCAGCCATTGAGCAGGCTGACTTTTTATGTCAACACTATTTTAGCACCAGTGTGGTTTCCCTTGCATGACAACAGTAATTTTGTACGCACATTTCCTTCACAAACCCTCTGCTGCCAGCCTGAGAAATTATTTGTCTGTCAATTCTGATCTTCATCTGAGTTCAGTGAGGAGGCAAGACAACAGAACTGCACAGTTAGGACCACTCTTAACTCAGAAAGTCTAGGTGCTATTTTTAAACCTTAAGGGAAATGTAGGAAATATTTCCAAATGCTTCCAAGCTGAGGAACTAAACTATGGGAAAAAAACACAAGGACAGCCTTTTGCTTGTAAGACAACTTTTCCTATTGTCTTACAATTGATCTACATGCAAAAGAGTAGCTTTAGATTTGATGCTCTGAAAGTGAGAGCAGTGCTTTATGAGAAGCTGTGTCACTGTACATCACACACAAACTTTGATGCAAAGCAGCATCCCTGGGCTGGATATCAAACACATACCACACCTCAGGGCTGCAGCCAGCTGTGCCCAAAGCTCCTCAGCCACTCCTCTAGCGTATCCTTAAACATCCTGCTACAAAACCACTGCTCTTAAGGCTCATTCTTAACTTCCAGCTGTAAAAGCAATGCCAAAGGCCCTGCTCTTGGGGTCTGGTATCATGATGTGACACACACCAACCATGTTTATTCCTGCTGCCAACAGCTGTGTGCCTGGCAAAGGTTTTCTTTGGCCATACAACCACAAGGAAAAGCTCTCTCATTAAAATTGTTGCTGGTGCAGGAACTGATTTTCTAAACTTAACTCTTCAGATAAGGAAAAGGCATTGCTATGTGGTCACTACTCAAGCAGCCGAAGAGAAAGAATGATTGCCTGAAAATTGAAATAATCAATTAGGTACTAATTTATTGCTGAAGTAATAAACGTTTGTCATGGAGATGATGAAAATTAGCTGCAAAAGCTTGGGAGGGAGTTAGATACTGCAGAAAATTCAGTCAACTACCTCTTTAGAACTTAGTCAGAATGAAACATGAGACTTGACACTCTGAAGCACAGAACACTAAGCTGCATGGTACAGCACAGCAAGAACACCATTACTTTCTGGATGTTATTTCAGAAATTAACACACCAGTAGAGTCATATTTTAGAAACAGTGCAGCATACCCTACCGGTTAATACCAGGATGATGCTGCGGGGCTGTCCCAGCTGCCCTCTGAAGTCACTCATCACTCTGACCATGCTCATCACAAACCAGAGCTGACGCACACTTTGGTGTAGTCGCTCCTTGCTGCTGTACAGGGCAGGGGCACGAGAACTGCTGTGGTGCCAGGAGGAAAAAGCAGTACCACGCATCACTGTGCTGACACAGGAGACACCCACGGAGCATCCCTGAGCTACAAAATGCCCTTCACCTGAGTTCACCAGAGTCCACAAAGAAAAACAAAACGTGAAGCATGATAACCACCCATCTCCACTTCCACAGCATTAGGAAACAGAGCAAAACCAGAAAGTTGCTCAGATCAGTGTTAGGAGTGTATTAAGATGATGCCCAACATAGGAAAATAAATTTGGAAGAAAATGCATCTCTTGAATAAGATACTCAGAGGAATACCATCAAAGTACTCAAATGAGGCCAATTCCCTCTCTCCAGCAGCACTGGGGACAGCAGGTTGACCCGTGCCTGCCCCCTGACCTCTGGCCCCCATGCCAGCACTGCATGACCTGTCTCCCTTGTCACATGGTGAGCTCTCTATCCCTAGCAGCCCCCTAGGGTGCAGATGGAGTGCCCACAGTCCGTAGTCAGAAGTGAGGTCGCTGTAGCCGCCAGCTCAGCACTTACCTCCGTCAGCATCACTCACCACCTTCCTACATGGCAAGGGAGATTTCCTGTTTTCACACACCCCCCCATCAGCCCTGATCGGTGTCAGGAGGTTCCGGTGTCTTTTGTGCTGGTGGTAGCCCTGCCAGGAAAGAACTTTTAATCTCTTCCCTCGCGCTGAGCTGTGAGCGCGGTGATGCTCCCAGGTACAGCTCCCTTGGCTCCTCTCCGAAAAACGCTCTCTCAAGCACACGGTTGCTTAGCAATATTTGCCTTCCCCCTCTACGGTTCCAACTTGCAACTTCTGTCCCTTTGGTACTTTGCACCAGGGCAAGAAACAGTGCGGAGAGTTCTGAAATCCACATCAGGTTGGCAGAAGGTGTTCCGCGTGAGCAGCTGCAGCTGCTTTGGCGTGGGGCTGCTGGTTTGTTTCCAGCCTGGGTTAAACACATCGCTTCTTCCAAAGAGGAGGCACACAAGGGAAAAATGTCTTTTGCCTCCAGTGGGACCCACCTATTAAATCAAGCACAACGAGTCGCTTTTTCTGTTTACATTATTCTAGCTGCATGCTTTGGCTCAGTTGAAAACAAAAAACACAAAAGAAACAAAATAACACTGCTATATAATTTTCCCCTGTCCACTGGGATTGGATTTGATTCCTCCTAACATACTTTAAGTGCATCAGGTGAGAGAAAAAAAGGGGTTCCACAACCTTTCAGTGCACCTGAAGCATAGAAGCTGCCCACAGCGCTGCACCCAAACTCTGTCTGACCCAAAGTGCTTGCAGCTGCCTGGGGAATGCTGGTTGGGATCAGTGCCTCTGACGGATCAGCAGTGCAGCTGGGGATGCTAGACCATGCCAGGAGAAAAAAGAAACACAATTCACATGAGATCAGAAAAAGCAGTAACTGTTTTCAACTCAGAGAGTCACAGAGGACTGCAAAGAACATGTGGGATCACAGCAGCAAGCAAAGTCCTGTGGTTCCCTCTTCCAAAGATGAGGTGCACACTTTCAAGCACCACAGGGTCCAGCACAAGGGAGTGGTGACACCGAACTTCCATTCCTTCTAACCAAGCTAGGCAAATTGTTTGTGTCATGCCTGAGAGCAAGCATCAGCCCAGATCCAGCTGCCTGATCTGCAATATATCCCAATGATGCACAGTCCCCAAGGTTCATAAGAGACGCTTGTAGTGGGATGGCTACTGATACAATTCTTCAATAAACCAGAAATTAAAATCACCTCTGGTTGGCTGTGAAGTCACCCTGCCAGAAGACCTGGCTGTCACAAGCTCTCAGCCTTCCCAGATTGCCCTTTTTCACATTATTGCTTACAACACTAGGCAGTGACACTCACACAAACAGCACAGAGTGCCTCTCGTTATAAGCCACACACCTGCACAGAAGGAACCCAAGCTGTACTTTCACCTGTTGATTTTCCTCACAGCAATTCCCTCTCTGAGATGCTGCTATGTAGCCACCACTGCAGTCCCTATGCCCCAGCAGCTGGCAGCTCATTTCCCCTTGCAAGCCTTCTGCCCTAACAAGCTGCCTGGCAAAACATAGCAGCTAATGCAGCTGCAGCGCTCGGCCGCAGTTAGCCACGGTTATTTCCATTCCCATGCTAATTTTTTAATAGATAGTTCTATGCAATCAGCTCCCTTCACTGAATTGTTGCTTTCCTAAAGTTGCAATCAAAGCAGCTGCTATCCGTGTGCAAAGGCACAAGCAATGACAGCAATGGTTAATCCTTTCAAGCAGAAGATGAGACTTGCCTGTAGGAGCCAAAAATAATTCTTCAGAGGTAGGATATGGGCACACAGCCCATAATATCAGAGTTCTAATCCTCTTTTGAGTTGTGCCAACGCAAGGGTTACAAACAGGGAAACCGAAGGAGCCATGTTGCTCAAGACACACTTGATTGTAACCCCAGGTTCCCACCAAGTGCTAACACTTCCAACTAGACAACGTGCTTTAACTGGGAGAGGTTGAGCATACGTCCCAGTCCACACAGTGCTGCTGTGCTGCAGTTAAGAGATCCTGGCCAAGTGCCCAGAAGAAATGTGGAAAGTGAAATTGTCTTCACATTATCTTTGTGTCATATATACACTTCTCCGCTTTCTAAGGGACAGCTGGAGCTTTACTGAGCAGCTTATCAACCATACTGCTTTCCCAGAGTATTACCTTGTGCCCCAGATCACACTATAACACCACCCTTTCAGGACAGATTCATTTTATTTTGAACCCACTCCTCCAGTGCTGCATCTGAATGTATTCATTCACCCTCTGTAAACTGTGTGTGTTAGTCCGCATTGTACAGATGGAGGTTTGGAGATTTTAATCACAACCACAACTGCAGGTATGCATTTTACTGCTTAACAAGAGCATTCCTTGCTCCTGGGGCCTTAAGTTGAGAATCCAGGAATAAAAACAGTCATTCACGTTTGACCCGCTGTTTTGTAGCTGTGAAACAACAAAACGACAAATTTATGCAATGCTTGTGAAGCAAGGAAACCCTTCTCGAATCTCATCCAACACCTCTGACCATGAAGTGGGTAGTGGGGAAACATTTAACTTTATGGTGCAAAACAAACAAACAAACAGAAGCAAACGAACCAAAAAAAAGGGGAAAGAAATCAATTTATTTGTTAAGTGAGTTGCTTCTCAATTTACTTCCCACTTTGTAGGTGAAAGAGTCATTCCATGATGTTTCATTATAAGGGACAAAAGGAGCTACCTACCAACATTAATAAAACTGTCAGGAAAAAAAGTCCAGTGCTGCACATTTGTTTAGACTCTATGCCCTTAAGAATGCTTCAGGATTTATCAACACTGTCTCTCAAAGCAGCCTCGCTGATTCCTGGCCCTGCCATCAAGCCTATTTCCTTTAAGACACCACTGTTTTTGTAAACAGAAGCAATAAGAAGGGGACAAAGTCCAAACGTAAGGTTTTTTATTCAGACTAGAGGGGAAATAATGTTGAGTTTCTGTTTGTGAATGCAAAGTTAGTCACTGCTGTTATCTGCTGTGGATTCACCTGCCCTGCAGTGGATCTGATCATCTGTTCAGACAGGAAGGCTCAACTCCTCAGTGCTGCCAGGAGCAGGAGCTGCCCATAATGAATCCACAGCTGCAGGTGATAGATGCCTTTGAAATTCAATTAACCACAAAACACATGCTAGAAGACATGGCTTTCCTAAACGATGTCAAGGGACATCACAGGGAAGAAGCTACTTCCTAAAAGCAAACAGCCCACCCTCTCACATCGCACATCCAGCACAGAGCTTATCCAGGTACCCAACCATGTAAATGAAATTGGAATTAGGGTTCTGTCTTGCACAGAATCATTTCCTGCATTAGTTTCAACTCCTTTTCTATGGTGTTCTTCTTAGGCCACAGACCAATAGCACTTCTGCCTCATTAGGGCGCAGGATTTCTGACACGCATTGAGCTCCAGAGATACGTGCTTAATGGAAAGTGAGTGGAAAGAAGGTCACTCAGCAGACCACATCATCACCAAAGCTGCCCTATCTTAGCTTAGATTAATGCAGATGCACACACAAGGTAACACAAAGACCATGTGGATGTGAAAAAAAGATAAGATGGATATATAAATGGAGCCAAGAGAGCTGAGAGAGAATAAGAAGTCTCATTTCTGACAAATAAGCATTTTTTTCTCTAGAGAAAAAAATAAACACACAGGCTTTAAAAGTACAGTTATAAAGCAAGTTGATGCTTTTAAACTTTTGGGTAATGAGGAATGGGTAATGAAGAAGATAAGACTCCACGTTGCTTTACTACCCCCCTAGGAGTAAAACATCTGGTCAAGCAAATAATGAACTTCAGAACACACTGCTCTTCCCACTTTGAGTTACGATACGTTATGCCAAATCAACACTGAAGCAAATACTGTCTCTCAGCATGAAACTATTTTCACAACTTCTTGACAATGTTACATTACCAGCTTCCTGTTTTTCCACATGAAACTGCCTACAGCTATTTGCAGCTGATCAAAACATCTGCAGACGGCATCCACCCTATTCCTTTTTATTAGAAAGTCCAAATGCAATTCTGAAAGTGTCTCCATAGATCTCCTCACCCAAACATCTTAGAAATGAGCACTGGGAGATCCACGTGCCACAGGACACAGATAAGCCTAAGGATGAGCACAGCAACGCTCCCCAAAACACGCTCAACAATGCTATTTTATAAAACTTGATGTACCAGCAAAGGAGGTCTCTCTCTTCCTTGTCCCATCCAGGAGAAAACCAAGCAGAATTCTACCTCAAAATGCACCTTCTAGAAATGATAACATGCACAGCCATCAGTGTTTCGGCAGCCTCTGTTATTCAATGCCCTGCTTTCCCACAGCTGAACTCTGCCAGCAACAAAACCCTCTGGCAATCGCACTCACCTCAGTGGGCTCAGAAGAAATGTTCAATTTGGATAACTTGACCTTGGTGCTTGCCTTCAAATCTGAGATGTTTTCATATGGTTCACCGTGGTATTCCTCCAGCAGAGGCTTGAGATCTGGTGACTCCACTGGAGCCTGCTCTTGGCCATCCATTGGTCTGACGTAGGCAGTTGGTTTCTGCTGCATTGCACTGGTTTTTGATGGCAAAGGTGGGGGAAAGGGTTGAGAGGAAGGCTGAGTGGTGCCAGCCAAGATAACGGCTGAGTTGTCCTGACTTCTATTCTCCCGTGAGCCCACCGCTCGGTCCTGAGGTGATTGAGTGTAGGCTGGCCCATGACCTTTGCTGCTGTTCTGTGACTTGGAATTAGAGTGCTGGATGGAATGTAGAGGTGACAGGGGTGCCACTGGAGAAGACAAAGATGGCAGCAACGGGGAAAGCTCCAAAAGAGTGGCCTGAGGTTCAGGAGCACGACCTCCGCCACCAGGATGCCTGTCAGTTCTGTTGTGGTGAGAACTGGCATGACTGTCTGGCCTGCCACGCTTATGTTCCTGACCTTGGCTCCAGCTGCTGGACGAGCTGTGACTCTTGGCATGCCAGCCTGGAGCTGGTCCTGTTCCTGGTTGTGCCTTTTGGTGGGGAGCATAGTGGCCTGGACGGGGAGGAGCAATGACTGGAGGTCCCATGTGTGAATAGTGGGTTGCATGGTGGAATGAAGATGATAACGTACGGCTGGTCTTTTCAGGGAAGGATGGGCGATTGGGCTTTCTCTGTGGGATCTGAGGAACGTCGCTCTCTGGTATCCCTATGAGATTCTGATGGCACCTGTCATTAATAAGATCCTGCAAGTCATCATAATTGCCCAGCATATTCTGAATACGGCTTGACAACTCATCCTCTTTATTAGTCTGAAACAGAAGAACAGAGTGGGAAATCTGAAAAGCACAGAAAAAACCAATCCCTTAGATCCAGCTCAAGAAGAGATACGCTCTGAGATCTTATTTTAATCACCACAAGTTAAGCTATCAAGGTCAACTTGTTTCTGCAGGCAGTCCCTGCAGAGCAGATCGTGCTGCTTTTATCAGTATTACTCCCTGGAGCAGATGCTGAAGGCACACCTGTTTTCAACCACAGCTGCAAACAGATATGTAGCCCAGTCACTCGTGAGAACTCTCCCATCAACTCCCAGACTTCAGGAGACCCCCAAAAGAATCTGCCCCACCCGAAGTCCACTGCTGCATGTTACCACCTGTGGAATTTTAAGTGCACACACTATTATCCCCAGTTGAGTAGATGGGACCAATGTGCAGCCCCTCACCACTACCTTGTACGGCTCAGGAAAGAGTGGGGTGTTCTCAGGGAACCTGTCTTTCTCCTGCAGAGCCTCCTGATTCCGCCTCTGTCTCTCCTGAATACGAAGCAAGTTTCTGTCCTCATTGTACAAGCTTTAGGAAAGAGAGAATGAGAGAGTGGTTAATGTTTCACAGCAGTCTTATCAACAAATATCTGCTTTGTGCGGAACCCTTTGTTTTCAGGCAACTACATCCAGCACAGCATCTTGAAATGCACAGGTTGGTTACAGGCAATAAATTGGTCACACCTTCTATTTGCAATACTGCAACACAATGAAACACACAACATACAGCATGCATCCTTCTCACAGATTTCCACTGCTAACACCATTTATCAAGAAAGGTGGGAAGAAGGAAAATAATCATCCATCTAATGGTGAAAAGCAATCTGAGAAGTATTACTCATTACTTCAGTTCTTCACTTGGGAGAAAAATCAATTTCAGAGTTTGAACTTTATCAACTTTAAAAACTGACTTGAAAACCCCCACTTGAGTACTCACTGCTTACTTAGGAAACCATGTAGCTGCATTTAAAGTCATCACATAACCATGGTTAAAGAGAGGGTCTCAGGAATTTGGAAAACCCAACACAGGAGCACTTCATTCTTCCTGAAAAACAGACACCCACCTCACTTCACCAGCCTTACATCAAAACAGCAATATAACTGTCTCACACACACAGCAGGAAGACTCCATGGAAAACCAGACATCGCAAGCTGCATTTCTGCAGGAGGCAGCATGGTGGTGAAGGAGAAGAGAAATGCCTGTGTCTGCATACTTTGCCAATGAGATTTTTCTTCTCAGATATCTATAAATGTTAGAGCAGTGGGTCCCCTTATTCTGCAGTGGTGCCTCACAGCAGAGCTTCATCTTGCAAGGTCTGGTTTTCCATGGAGCCTTCCTGCTGTGTGTGTGAGACACGGACTGTGGAGACATAGAGACATGGACATGTGAAACTTTCTTATGTGTCCCAGTCTGGCAGGGAATCATCACATCTTGCCCACAGTGATGCCTCCTCAGCCATCACACACTGTCAAATACTCAAAATTCAGCTGTCCCCAGAGAATAGGTCTGACTGCTGCAGTGTGGTTTTCCTGACTCCAAGAGAGCTCTGGAAATGATGCTGCCGAGTGGGAAATTTCCATAAATGGAACTGCAGCAAGGAGGTACTTATTCTACTGAGACAGATAAACATATTTAGGGGTTAAACTATGCACATTTAAAATAGTTTCCAACTTTGCTAGTGCTGGACTGTTCCCAAACACAGCAAAACCAGAAGCTTCCAGTAAGCACTACGTACCTCGCTTCTGAAAACAATGCAAGTTAAAAAATAAAAAGGAATCACACATCACTGGTTTGGTAAACATACAATCTATCTGCGAAAAACGATATGCAAGAGAAACATTTCCTCTGTGCATCTGATGGCATCTAGCAAGTAAAAAAACGTCCTACGTATCATTAATTTGCTGCACAGCTGCCTTATGAGTGCTGACAGATGTGCAACATATCAACTGCAGGAGACAACAAATTAGGAAGACTGATAAAGGGAGCTAGAAGAAACTGTGGCTCCATCCACTACTCGAATTTGTGTGCAAGTGATTTCTTAAATGAATGCATTTCATGTTGACAGTATTTCTAAACGATTCTGTCTGAGTTATCTGGAAAATTTTTACTGAATGAAACATCACCTTCCAAGCATTCCAGGAAGTAGAAAAGGATTCTGTAAATATTCTTCATGTAAACTCACAGAAATTCCCTTTAGAGCAAACATGGAAAAGCCCCAGAAGATGATCTAACAGCTAAGACATTGTCTGCTAGCACAAAGTGGACCTCTCTGTACACATAATGAGATTATGGCCGCATTTCGGGACATGGACACCAACTGCAGAGCACATTTGTTAGATGAGCAGCTCCTCTTTCCCCCAGCTCACTTCCCATGTAGTTGCAGAAGGCAATGCAATGGGGAGGTCAGACACCTCATCCCGCATTTGCTGGCTTCCCCCGCAGGTTGCACAGCTCTCCTGCAAGAAGAGCTCTCTTTGGATTCAACAGCACCTTCAATGCCCTAACTTTTGGCCATGGAAGCCAGCACCATGCACTGGCTACCCACAGTGCTCAGCTCCATGACAAAGACCCAACAGGAACACGCAGTTCCCTGAGTCCCTCCCCATCCCAGCCACACCAGTGGCAAGAAATACAATTACAATGAACTCCTCTTCCTGGTGATCCAAGCAGAGATTTGCTGCCACAATGAGACCTGGAAGCATTTGCACACAATGCACATTCGCTCATTCTGGCCACATGCCACATAGTTTTGTTTCATCACACACACACCTCTCAGGGAAAACAGCAGAGGCACCTTTTGGACATAATCCCATCTCAGGCTGCAATGGGCTTTCTAAAACAAGTTTCTTCATCACTTTCTTCAGCATCAGCCATTCTCCCAGCCAAGCTTTCCTCTGGCAGCTCTCAGCCACGAGTTTCATCATTGCGCAGGCAGCACATAGGGGAAATTAGCAAACATGAAGGGTATCTGCTTTTTTGCAACGTGACAGCATCACACAGAGCTAAGCTCGTTCCCTTTCTTCATGCCTCCTAATAGGCATTTTGACTCAGGTTGCCCTGTGGCTATTTCTGTCTTGGTCCACAAGTAAATATTGAGCACTCTGTCTTACACGTGCTTGGTTTTGTTTGTTTTCTCCCAGTACTCACTGAACTTCTGACAGTGTTGGCTGGGCTAGAGGATACATAGATATTGCACTACCTTTCCCCAAGCACATTTTGCTGATAAACTTCACTGCACCTCAGATCCAGGCCTCCTGCCATGGGTCATTGAGCTGGCACAGCTCCGTGCTGAGAAAGAGCAGTTTAAAGTATGCATCTAAACAATACAAAAGGACAAAAGCAGCAGCAGATGCTACATCTTGTTTTACCTCCCCAGGTGAGAGATTGCTCACCTCTTTTGGCTGGGCAGGAAGACGGAAGAAGCCACAAAGTCGAACGAACGCCTCTTGGGGAGTGTTTTCATGACTAAAAGAGTAATTCCTCTCCTCCCAGCAGGCCTACTCAAGACCACAACAATCTCAGTTACCTTTAAAAGCCTCTAAAGTCACCACTAGAGCACAAAACATCTCTTTACCATCTGTTTTATTGTTCAATGAGGTACCTGCAGGAGTAATTGAAAACCTGAGATGGAAAGAACAAAAGATCACACCACTATCAACAGCAAATTAAGAGTGAAAAGAGTGATAATCCCTGAACACCAGTACCAGTGTGTGTGTGTTATTTCCCCGGCTGGCAGATCTCGCTGAGATTCTGAATCACTTCACAGCTGGGCCCTGCTGCAGAGCAAACAAGTGGAAATTCTGATCAAATTCTGTTCCAAATTGCAGAGGAAGCTGAGCCAAACACACTGAAAATGGCAAAAATATTCTAATTGGCTTCAAGGGACTTCATGTTAGGCAATGGGCAAGCATTCTTCAGCTATGTGAAACAAAACTGACCTTGGGTACACGCAAGCAAAGCATCCTCCACTTGGATGCTGCATAAGGCTCAGCTTCAGTGCTTTGCCAACAAAAAAAAAAAAGAGAAAAACAAAAGCAACAAACCTGAAAAACTCAACTGTTTTGAGTTCCTGAGCATTAATTGCAAATGAAAGCATTAGCAGCACATTTCTTGTACCACAGGTGTATTTCATCCTCTTTACCACAAGCTCTCCCAGCAATAACACTATTTCTATTAAGATAAAATACAATGCATGTACACATACATATGGGAGCAGAAATTGATGGAAAAGGATGCAGAGGAACACCACTGCGAGGTACTGAGAACACCAGGTAAAACCCTAAGGGCTTCTTCTGTTTGTCCTCCCAGAAAGATGTCCTTTACATCACGCCCTGTCACAAGTATCTCACAAGTTCTTGGCTTAGAGCAGGAGAAGCAGAACACTCACAAGCAGTTTAACAGCAACAATTACAAAAAAAATCCAAGCCACATAGCCTGACCTTGCAAAATGTTTTCTACCCAAGCCCTGTGCTGCATCCCCAGTGGATTATGGATATCCTATTTCTGGGCTGGCAAGTATCCAGATTCAGAGCAATCAAACTGTTTTCCTCAGAGCTCCTGATTACATTCAAACAAAAGGAAAACCCAACACACTGGTAACTTGCATCTCTTGCAGCCATAGTATTTACCAAAACACAACTCTTCCCTATCTGCATCCCAACACTGAGTGCAGCACACTTTGTGTGCTGCCTGCTGCAGCAGCAGCGAGCCCTTTTAAGACCTTTTCTTTCCCTGAACCCTCCTTGACCCCCAGCTTGCTTCCCAGCAATAAATTCCTTTTACAAAGCTGTGAAGAGGAGAGGAGGAGAGACGCAGGAGGGAAGGATGCCATGAGTCACCATGATGGCTGCTCCCTGACTCTGAAAGCAGAAGGACATGCCACTGCTGCAGGGCTAGTAGGGTAGGCATGGGGCTTGCAAGTCAGCAAGTGAGCATAGTATCAGTTCTGCTCTGTTTCCCCTGGCTGCTCCATGTCACAGCGGTGATTCCCAGCTGACAGCCATCCATCACCTCTGCAGCTCTGTGTGCCTGTCAAGAAACCTACTCCAACCCCATCCTTGCTTTCCAACAGCTGGTGGATCGATTTGCCTTTGGAGTTTTGAGCTCCACAGCAAGCAAACATGGGCACAGATCTCCCCTCCTCACCACAGGAAACAAAACAAAACAAACAAAAAAAACCCAAACTCCCTAAATCATGTTTTGCTCCACACAGAGATGGCCAAATGCTCCTGGGCTGAGTGCTGCCCTGTACAGCAGGGCACAGAGGCCCCTGTTCGACAGCAGAATCGTGGTCTGTAACACAAGCCATGAGGATGCCATCGTGCTTCCAAGCTGTTCTCAGAGCCATCGCTGTCTTTAATGCAGGTTCAAATGCTGGCGTGTGACTACATTTCCCATGACACCGTTCTCAGAAAATAGCCTGCTGTGGACAGAGAGCTGCCTCTCCTCCTGTTCTGGGTGCTCTCTGTACAAGAACAAAACGAAAATAAAAATGTGTAATATTTGCTTTAATTGTAATCAGATCTGCTACTGGCCCCAAAACTAATGACTCCAGCAGTAGGGAAGGGGGTGGGGAAAGGCTAAAAGCAAACACAAACGACGCTTGCTTCCCTCCGAACATGCAGAACCTCTTCCTCATAAACATTCAGAGGGAACATTTCCTTTTAGTACAACTGCAGGAAAGCATTAATTTATTCAAGTCATTTTGTCATTAAGGCAGCCTCTCTTCTATGATGAGAAGCTGCTGATCAACATTTCCCAAGAGCAAGGGACACGTTCTTGTTTAACTTGGAAAGAAATGCTGCCACGCATGGCCCAGGCAGCTCGCCCCACGAGGTGGAGACACGCAGATCAAAGACAGACGTTACATTCACACTGAACAGCAGGCAACTTGCCTCATCCCAACCTTTCCTTCCTTTCCTTTACGGTAACGCCCTCAAGTTGTGACTTGCTGGATATTGTTAAGGTCCTTTTCACATCATCAAGCGCTGTTTCACAGCACACACGCAGTTTGAGCAGAAACCAACGATAAAAAACAAAGCAGCAGCGCAACAGATGGCACAACTACTCAATTATTTTCTGCATCAGCACCATCAACACTGGCAGCATCAGACTGCTGAGCAAAAGATGGAGGCCTCACAGCCCATCCACGAGTGTTTATATATTCTCCACTGAGCTGTCTTCAGTAAGAGCACTTAACCAAACTGCTGCCTCCTAAGAATCCCAGTGCACTGAGCTTAACAGCATGCAGCCAGGAAAGGCGTTAACTAGAAGTTATGCAGGGAACACTGAAGTTGTCATTCTCCATCTAAATGCAAATACACAGGAGGGCTTCTAGGAAAGGTGTGCATGTGTGAAGAGTATTTACAAGAAGAGCAGCCAGGCGTCAGAACTATGATAGATTTAAGGCTGCGTTTGATCTGGATGCGCAGGCAAAGGAGGAAATGTGAAAAATGTAAATCATCGGGTAGCAGTGATGATAAATCTTGCCCACTTTGTCTCTTAAGAGACAGTGCTCTGCATACAGCAGCCTAACTCACCACGCTCAGGACTTCCGCAAGCCAAGCATGCGGTCTGACCGCCTTCCAGCGCCGCAGGCGCTTCTGCCTTCCTGAGTAGGTGAGGGAAGGAGAGGAAAATGCAAGCAGGCCAGAGAAGCCCGTGCCTCTAGTCGCTCCAGAGACAAGGATCTTCCTTCCTGCGGCCCCACATCGCCTCACTGCTTCTAAGCCCGTGTGTCAGACACCGTGCAGCCCCACGAGCTTTTCAGAAAGGCTTCTACGAGCACCCCGGGCTAACGAGTGCTTATCGATCCCACTTAACAAACACAAAACAAAGCAATACCTTTCTGCGGTAGAGTAACACACCACAATCAACATGCAAGAATCCCGTCTTTCAAACGAGTGCAAGATTTTTAAGCTGAAAATGCAGTCTGTTTGCATTTAATACGGTGTCTGGTGAGGGCCGCTTCTGATCAAACATTTGCAGCTCCGAGTCCAGATGTCCACCAAATAGTGCATAAGAAAAAAGAAATTGTTCTGAAATGCTCAGCGAGTGCCACACACTTACATCTCCATAGAATTAATGCAAGCATGATATGAGGCAAGAAGAAGGAAGGAAGACAGGGAGAAATAAATCCAGACTTTTCTCCATCTTTTTTTTTCTCCAGTGACTTCTGAATGTCAGATGTTGAGAATCCTGACTAAAAGAATAAGCATAAATGGGCAAGGGAGAAATTATCTCTAACGACCATTGTGATTCCCCTAGATAAGGAGGAAGACGACTGGAAAGCACGCTTTGATGTTATCCGTGGGCACTCTGCACAGGGCTGATGGGGCTCCTCCTTGTCTAAATATTACCACACAGCCCCAGTGCAAAGAAAGCTTATAAGGAAGCGGCACAGGATCAAACCTCACTAGAGAAAGTGTGTGCCTAACTAACCAGGGGTACCGCAGGCACCTCGGGTTGCAGAAGGGCTGCAGTCACAGCACATGGCCTTCCAAACAAGTAACCTATCTTCCAACTACGCCACTTCAGTGAGCTACCCACGGCCCGAATGTGCTAGGGCAGCTAACATAAATCCTCTGTGCTATTATCTCCGTGCCAAATTTGCATTGAAATATTGCTCCGAGTAGCTTTTGTTGTGGCTCAGGCCAATCAATTCATTGGTAACATGCTTATGGGCATCAAGAGAACCGTGCATCTGCAGCAGCAAGCTACCAAAGGGGAACAAAACAGTGAAATCAGGTTTCTGCTTCCCTATAACAGGCTGCAGAAGAGCGTCTTGCACAAGTAAATCTTGGAGACCTGAGATGATGTGGGAACTACCTCCTCTTCAAGCCAATGGGCCAAACCTTTTATGTCTGACCTCACATCAAAGTAATCAGTAAAGGAAAGCCAACAGTTTGGGGAACTCACTGTTTCCCCAGGGCCCCGTAGAAATCACAAGTAGTAAACAGATCTTAAGAAAAAAGTAGGTTACAGGGAAAAAAAAAAATCCAGATGCTATCAGCTATTAGATATCAGAAAATGTTTCATTATCCACCTGAAACCACTTTGCAAGGCAAAGCAAGGATTTACATCTTACACTCCTTGGTTCTACATCAGTTCTTCTAGCACACAGAAATGCTCATTGCAGGTACAAGAAGTCAAATGCAATAAATTTTTGGCTTTGAGGCTGTGCTAAGACTATTCAAGCAGATGTGCTTTTTTTGCTCACCAATTTTATGGAACCAGCTCCTTAAATGCTATTAAAATATTTTATTAATATTAAATATTAATTTATTATTATTTATTAAATATTATTAATTAACAATAATTTATGTTAAATAGGTGCGATATTCGGAGGAAGTTTTTCACACAGAGGGTGGTGATGCACTGGAACAGGTTGCCCAAGGAGGTTGTGAATGCTCCATCCCTGGAGGCACTCAAGGCCAGGCTGCATGTGGCTCTGGGCAGCCTGGTTGGCAACCCTGCACGTAGCAGAGGGGTTGAAACTAGGATGATCGTTGTGGTCCTTCTGAACCCACGCCATTCTATGATTCTATAACTTCGGAAAAAACAGGGATTACTGAAGGCTAAAATTATTTCATGCTTTCACCGTAACCAACAGCAGGCAAATTGTGCAGCAAATGAAAAGATTTCCTTGCTCTTCTGAGCTTTCCACTTACATAACAGCAGGTACAACGTAACAGGTTGAACAAGTCTTATCTGCACTGCAAGGACTAAGCAGGAACAGAAGGAGATTAGCAGTGTTTGCAGAAGTAGTCCGCTTATACGCTCAAAAGCCCATTTAAAAACTCTTTCCCGCAGCCTCTGCCAGGTTATAATGATTCCCCAACTATGTCCAAAGTTTTCCATCTCCGCACAGAAACATCTGCTCACTTTCCCATGGTTTGCAGCCCACGTTTGATTGCACCGAGGCACGCACACTGTCTATCTGGGCATTGCTCTGTGCTGGAGTTTCACACTGCACTCAGACCACGCTGCGCTGTCTGAGTAACAAAGCAGCTCATTGTCACTCCCAAGGCTTGGACGGCATTCAAGCCACGCACAGCAATAACCCATGACAGGCTGCATTAGGCAGGTACCGAAGCATGCCTAGTAGCACTACTAGCAACTAAAAAAAGCTACAAATACTCCTCTCCCTTCAATTCTAAACAGATCTGTTGAACAACTTTGAAGTCCATCGATTAAAAAAAGACCATTTTCTTTCTATCATGCAAACCACTGGTTGCAAATGGCGTGTTTCCCTTGGCACAGCAAGCCACATTGGAACCAGAGCTCAGCCCTACCTAATGTGTGCACATTTGCTGCAGGAGGAGCCGTGCGTGCTTGCATGGGGAAACTGGGAAAGGGGAGCACCAGTGGGAACCAGCAAGACTGCTTCCAAAATATTTACCTGCTGCCCTGGGCACATACTGACTGATAAGCGCGCTCTGCTCTGGAAAGCACGCAGCTGTACAACCAAATGTGTTGCCAGGTCGATACTCAGCCTGTTTTACAGCAACACCAAGGCATTCTAAGGTCAATGTGCCTTTCAACACAGCCCCTCCACAGCTGAAAACCCATGCGTTGGTTTTCGCAGCCCATATAGCAGCGCAAGGCATGATTTGTACAGTGAGGCCAAGGGACAATGCATTTTCCAGCTGAAATGGCAAAGTGCTGCATACCAGGAGTTAGCTGCCAGCAACTGGGAAATGTGTTGATTAATACTTTTTCTGGGTTGCCTCAGGACAGCTCACGCATGGGTATCTTGCCACTATTCATTAATCACTCTTTGTGTGTTTATCCTGGTAGAATATAAGTGTCTCACACAATGACTGCACCAAATGAGGCAATTTCTACCTCCAAAAGCGCTGGTATTGCCTGTTTATTTGCCACGCTTAGCCTGATGCTCAGGTTGGCAGCAATTTACCACTTAAGTGTATTTCATTTCATACTCTTCTCTCTCCTCACTGTCACCCTGCAAGCACAGTGTTCACAGGGCAGACAGCAATTAAGAGACTGCTCCATGAGGTTTTGTGTTTCTACTCGGTTTCATGTTTCCTTTAAAACAACTGAGGGTGATGGCAGTGCAACCACAGGAGTGTGGGGAGTAGCCCAGCAAGGGACAGGCAACACTTGTGGAGAGGACTCGAGTCAGGTTGCAAAACTGGGGAGCCACTGGAGACACCCATATGCAGGACAGGAGGGTTTTTTCCCCAGGTCACTGCCCTCTAAGGGACTGAGATCCTTTCAAGAAGGAAGGAAGCCACATCAGCCGATACAGTAACTGAAGTGGTTTCACGCCATCTTGCAACCAAGGCTGGAAAACTGCACCAAGCTGCTGCAGGGCAAAGCAGCACTGTTGCCCCTAAGGTCCCTCACCCCAGCGAGATCCATGCATCATCTGTGCATGGGGCAGGAGCTGCCCCTGGGCTCTCCAAGCAGATGCCCTGCAGTAAGCCCCAGCTCCTATCTCTATGGCTTTTAAATCCTTTTGTGCACGCTGCCAGATTCCTCCTCACCCTCTGCCCAGTATTATGCCAGGTGCCAGAGCTTCACAAACCTCCTGCCCCAAAACGGCCTACTGCTGGCAAGAGCTACAGGGAAATGAAAAGAACAGGTTCTGATCTGAATTTCCCCTCTTGGTGACAAAAGCAGTCCATTGCCTTACAACACACAGAAAGGACAGATTGGCTGGAAATGAGCGTACACAGACTGCTGCACATAAATGGTCTTTAAAGTTGTTATACTCTAGTAAACACAGCTTTCATCTGTAAATTTCCTTAATCAGAAAGAGTGGAGAACAGCACATTTTCAAAGAAAAATATTAAAAAAAGGAAAACCATTACCTTGATATTTAATCTACATACAAAGGAATAGGACCATAGAGAGATAATTTTCCTAACATCTCCCCTGCTCAGAAGTTGTCTACTTCCCCATCTGCCCCATGACCACATCCCCTAACCACCAAGTGGGAAAAAATTAACAGCAGTCTTAGGGTGAGCATCAAAACAACAGCATTTGACCCCCAAAATGACATAAGATTCAGTCCACAAAAGGCCTGAATGCTCATTAGATGTAAGAATCAATCCAGATTGTGTCCAGCTTTACAAACATTACAGGATAGGTTTGGTTTGGTTTGTTTTAACAATGCAGCACATGGAAACAGATTTTAATCGATTGCTACTAGCACCAAAACCAGCTTGAGGTGGGTTTGCTTGCAACCAGCAGAAAGTGTGGCAATGACAAACTGTTTTCACTTACTGAAAAATCATGAAGAGGAAGTTCTGGGCTGTCTGCTCTCCAAAAACCTAACACAAAATCTAAAGGCAACTTCAGATGGAAAAACTCTTCTCCTTTCCTAAGTGAAATTCTTCCTCCAAACAGGCTGTGCTACTTTGCACCCAGTTTGTCTCCAAACTGCAAAACCCAGGTTACTAACGTTGTTTCCTTTTGCACAAGAAGCTGCAGCCTGCAGCGTGCTATTCACAATCCTTAAGGACATCTCTGTGTTCAGAGATGTTTGTTTTATCAGATGAATTCATCTATCGGGTAACTCTTCGCTCAGCAGTTGTTATGAGTGGTTCCTTAATTGGCTGCAGCATTGCTCAATACAAACTCACATCCTGCAAAGAAAGACTAGTAAGTAAAGCTTTTGTTTTGTTTTTGTTTGACTGTTTTCACCTACAAAAAGCATGTTACAACTAGATGGCACATCTTCCTATACCATCATTAGCTTTATTTCAGCTTTCTTACATGCCAGTTCTTAATTACACTGCACCACCCAACTCACAAACTCTGCCTTTTCCCAACAGGGAAGAATCTCAGCTGGCCCCTTCCAACATCACACCATTTTCACTGTGATAGCTTGATGACACTGAAAATTCCTCACATTGGAAGAACACAGGACACAGAGTTATTCCCTTATGTATATGCTTTAATGGAGAAGGCGGGGGTTCTGGTGCCATTTTTTTTGTAACAAATATATGGAATATTGTACACAACATCACTAATGGACCTAAAGTAATTTTTTCAAAGATGGAACATCCAACTTGCTGAATTTTTCCATGTCAGCCAGTTTAGGAAGTCTTTCGGTCTGTTATTTTTAATACCTCAGCGTATGAGTCAACTGATTTTCATGCAGAACGGCATGGGAAAAAAAAAGTCCCAGAAGACCACATTTCATTATTACAGTGTCTCTATAAGGAGAAAAGGAGCGCAGCCACCCTCAGAACAGGACACAGATCTGCCTGTTTTCCTTTTCCTCCAGGATCTGGGCAGTTCAATGGAATTGTATTAGTCTCTACATGAATACATAGCCTTTGTTATTCTACAGAGCCAGGCATTTACCTTTAGGAGGTTCACAGGCTTAGCTAGGTAAAGCAAACCTAGTATCAGCATGCTGAATCCAGCCCATGTAAAACCGATAGGGGTTTGCAAGCAGATAAATTGATAAACGGTGCTCTAAAACCTTGGTGTAGTGATCACATTCCCTCAGCAATAAGAGATCCCTGTGCCTTTTGTCTGCAGAAAGTTATATATCAACTTTTAAATCAAAAATCTGCAGAACTAAAATGCCACGTATAACATCTGACTGACATACAGCATTTAAATAAATGGAAAATCAGGAGCTTTCAGAGATCCACGTGCATAACACATACTAAACAACCTCATATAGACTTCACATGCTTTTGGAATTGGAGCATTCCTCCTGTCAGACTGGGCGAGCCAAGGCAAAAAGCTGCTTTCTCCGACTGCACACCCAGGGATTTACACACCAGGCACCTCTGTTTCCTCATCTACAGAAACCAAGGCAATGAGACAGATGATTCTCCACGCTGCCCTTCGCCCCGTGGACCCGCTCCCTGCCCATCACACGTGGCTCTGGTGCAGGCATGAAGAAACATGTTCCCGACCGCCAGCTGGGACAGCACAGCCACGGGCTTACTGGCACTGGGGGAACAACGCTTCCTAGAACAGCGTGTGCTGCTGAAGGCATGGGGATGGGGAGAGCTGCATCACAACAGAGGGCCTCCCATCTGCCAGCAGAATCCCTGCCTGCGACACAGCCTGCTGAGAGAGAGGGTCCTGGGGAAAGAGCTGCAGGCTGGTGCTGAGCCTCTAAACCACACTGGCAAAAAAGTGGTTTAAAAAAGCTCTGTCGCTTTTTTAAGCACAATCACAGACTTCAGAAGCATGAGAATACTGAAAATAACTCCTTATCAGGTGCCTACCACTTTTCAGAGGGCTAAAAATCCCTTTACCACTACACACGCAAGTCCTTACAGCTGTTAGTATTTGAAACTATGATGCCTGCAATTCAGCTTAGAGAAAGGGGGAAAAAAAGAAGAGGCACATACATGCACTACACACACACACACACCAGCTGTTGAACTCCGCTGTGCTCATCCCTGAACAGATGCATCATTTGCTGCTTACAGAAAATAAACTACAAGGCATTCTGAGTAAAAAATGCATACAAATGTAACACCAGCCCATGCTTCTCCTTTTGCCTCTTTTTTTTTTTTTGGATAGTGGCATCTGTTGTCCTCTTCCTCCTTAGGTTTTGGTGAGGATTTTTTCTTTTCCTTTTATTAATTTTTGGAACAAGCACAAAAACAAAGCAAGCCTTTTTTTTTTTTTTTTTTCCAGTTCTGAGAATGAGTTTTGCTTTTGCCAAAGAGGTTAAACATTAACCAATGGCAACTGATGTTGTCTACCTGTACTTGTGCAAGGCCTTTGACATGGTCCCCCGCCACATCCTTATCTCTAAATGGGAGAGATTTGAAGGATGGATTATTAGGTGGGTAAGGAATTGGTTGGATGGTTGCAGCCAGAGGGCTGTAGTCAATGGCCCTATGCCCAGGTGGAGGCTGATCATGAGCGGCGTCCTCCAGGGGTCCATCTCGGGACCGGTGCTCTTCGACATCTTTATCAATGACATAAATTATGGGATCAAGTGCACCCTCAGCAAGTCTTCTGATGACACCAGGCTGAACAGTGCAGTTGATACAATAGATGGGAGGGACGCTATCCAAAGGGACCTCGACAGGCTTGAAAAGCAGGTACATAAGAACTTAATGAGGTACAATAAGGCCAAGTAAAAGGTGCTGTACTTGGATCAAGGCAATCCCAGGTACGAGTATAGCTTGGGAGAAGAGCCAGGGAGAGGGAGGTGACTGACCCCCTCTGCTCTGCCCCTGTGAGGACTCAACTGGACTGCGTCCAGGCCTGGGGTCCGCAGCACAGGAAGGATGTGGAGCTGTTGCAGCAGATCCAGTGGAGGGCCACAAAGATCATCAGAGGGCTGGAGCACCTCTCTCATGAAGATAGGTTGAGGGAGTTGGGTTTGTTTAGCTTGGAGAAGAGAAGGCTCCAGGGAGACCTCATAGCGGCTTTACAGTACTCAGAAAGAAGCCAACAGGAAGGAAGGAAACCAACTTTTTACATGGTCTGATAGTGACAGGGCAAGGGGGAATGGCTTTAAACTAAAAGAGAGGAGATTTAGGTTAGATGTTAGGATGTAAGCTTTTCTCACAGGGTGGTGAGGCACTGATACAAGCTATGAGGAGAGGCTATGGATGCCTCATCCCTGGAGGTGCTTAAGGCCAGGTTGGGTGGGCCCTGGGCAGCCTGAGCTGGTGTGGGCAATCAGCCCACAGCAGGGGGGCTGGAATGAGATGGTCATTAAGGTCTCCTCCAATCTAAGCCATTCTTTGATTCTACAATTAACCATTTTCCCTGTCAACCTCTCTTTGTAATTTAAAGCAGGGAAAGTTTTCCCTTAACCTGATGGGTAAGGCTGAAGAAACAACAGTAGCACAACTTCATGTCACTGTTACAATAAACTACAACACAACTACAAATGACAGTTCCAAACACTAAATATACCCATCCCCAGACCAGCCCAGAAGACAAACATGCCCATGTGAAGCATGAAACAGCTTAATGAAGTTTGCCTACTGGAACTTGCTGTGGCAGCTCATCTTGGCAATACCCAAACCACTGAGGTACTGAGAACTGGAACTGAGCAAGCACCTCCCCTGATGGGGGTCTCTTCCCCTAGCTGTGTGAATGCACAGCTGTAGAAAACCTGTGCTCACCTGCTTCCCATGAAGTGTTTTGCTGCAGCAAGGTGCTGAATCTGGGAGGACACCTGCCCCAGCCAGTCCAGCCAGGGCTACGTGTGTCTTCATGCTCTCACCATGGCCATAGCCAACTCCATCCAGCAGCCTGAACTGCAGCACACAACACTGCAGGAAAAACACCTCCGCGCTGTATGAACAGGATGAGAGTTTTTCCACTGTTTTGAGGCTCCCTGCTCTCATTCACCAGGCAGCAGAACAGCCCCAAGACCCTGCCAACCTGTGTTTGCAGCAGCCCTCAGGAGAAGCAGCGCGTTAGCAAAGCCACCATGGGATCAGGGGATGTTTCATCTTTCAGCTGACAGGTGAAGTAACACAAGACAATGTTTCAGCCCTTCTTCACCTGCATCAGCTGCCTGGAATGCAGTATCACCAATACTGGCATCTGCCTGTATCGGCAGGACCCGCAGAACAAACACATTATGAAAGGTGCCTGGAGATCTGGCCCAGAAAGCTGTGAAACGACACAGAACAAAAACCAAGCTGCATCTTCCTCAGGGAAAAGCCTCAGCACTACTCCCTTCAGAAGAAACTGTTTTGCTGCACTATTTTAAATGCAGACATAGCTACATGGTGTTTGTACACAGCATTTCCTTCCTTTTTTACTGACATGAGGGCCCAGCACTATTCCCTGACTCTTATGGAGTTCAAAGTTGAGATGTGGCTGTTGGGGGGCTTCCCATTGTCCCCAGCTCTGGAGAAGAGCCAGCAAGGACAGCAGCATGACACTGACTGCGCAGTGCTCTGACTGTGCTTCTCCACCACCTCCCTGCAGGGGAGACGAAACGATGTTGGTCCTGCATACCTGCAGCCACACTAATAAGAGGCACATCTAAAGGCAAGTTGTACAGCAATCAGAAATTCTTAGTAATTGTAACAACAAAGTGATTGTCTATCCAGCAATTTTAAGTAAGTGTGAGAATAGCAGCCTACATCTTCAAAAAGCTGGATATCACACTGCATCCAACAAGGAAGTGAACTTGTTCCTAGTTCTGCTCATGCGGTCCTGAACACAGCACAAAAGCCCAACGCAGCCCATGCTGCTCGGGGATGCTACAAGCATCGGATCATCTGCATGTTCCAGAAGGGAGCGTGCAGGGCTGCAGCTGCAAGCCTACAGCTCAGCCAGCAACTGAAACACAAAACACCCCACATTCTGCACAATGCAGACTGAGGGATAGCTCCTCCACTGACTGCTTCTAGATGTAAGGTGATTACAGCAGCTGGTGGTAAAAGCTGATTCATCTCAAACAGCTAAAACACCCAACTCACCACACAATCGATTTTAAGATTCGGTATTAGAAAACTAAAATAGTTACGGCATCTGCTAGCACATCAGTTTCTCAGTTATCACCACTGCAATTTCTGAAGCACTGCTGAGCAGCAACAGGTGTGTTTTACCTCCTTGTTCCCCTTACTCTGCCACCCCCAAAACAATGAATCCAAATGCGGTGGGAGCACTGAAAATGAAAGAAGGACGCAAGATTTTCTCGCTGCCAAACCCGCATCCTCCCCGGGTTCACCTCCCTTCCCCTGGCTGTGCCTATTGAAACGCACAGCAGGCGAGAAATAGCAAAGCCAAGCAGATGGAGGACTGCCCAAAAGGCTTCACGCCGAGCGATGCCCAAAATGCGGTGTTCTGTATCACACCACCTCATCGCTGATTTACTGAGCTTGCAGAAACTGACTGCGGGTCTGTTTGGTTGGTTTCCTCTGACAAAAGAGATGCAAAACCGAAAGGCTCACACCTAACAGAGAGAACCCTCCGACTCGCTTTAACAAATCAGTTCTGCGGGTGCTTGGCCTCTCTTTCCTACGTAGTATGACTCCAGTTACTGAGCGTATTTCTGGTGCTGAATAAATGCTTTCATGCACTCGTGCAGCACGCATCCCCGGCACACGGTGGGTAAGCCCGCTGACCCAAAAGCACGGCAAGCACCGAGCTTCACGGGGAACGCCGCTGCTCACCGCCACTCCCACTCCCTCTTAAAACAGGCAACAATTTGACTTCAGTGCCGATCTTCATGCACGCAGAGCTTAGTTAGCGAGTAAGGGAACGCAGAAACAAGAAGAAAAGCCGCCGTAAAACTAAGCCTCGGTTTCCGCGCCCCCCGCCCCCCGCGCCGGTGACTCGCTCCGAGCCGTGCCCCCCGGAGCCCCTCACAGCCCTACCTGGACTGCGCGGCCATGGCGAAGCTCACGCCGCCGGCCCCGCCGCCTCCATGGGGCCCTCCCGCAGCCCCGCGGCCGCGCTACGCCCCGCAGCGCCTCATCGCTCGCTCTGCCCCGAGCTGCCCGGCTCGGGTTGGGTTACGCTCATCCGGGCCCTCCTCCGGCCCGCCGCATTCCCCGACGCCACCGAGGGAGCGGCGGCCACCTCCGGCCCGCGGCCCGAAGGGGCGGTACGGCCGCGGGGCTCCGCGAGGCCCCGTCGCCGTGCGCCCGCCGACGGACGGGGCTGACGCTCGGCCCGCAGC
Source organism: Chrysolophus pictus (assembly GCA_037305975.1). Lineage (NCBI taxonomy): Eukaryota > Metazoa > Chordata > Aves > Galliformes > Phasianidae > Chrysolophus > Chrysolophus pictus. The sequence continues at coordinate 45,561,755 of CM074579.1, read as the reverse complement.
CCCCCGCCGCTCCCCCCCCCCTCGCCCCCCTCTCCGGGCGCCGTGGTACGGCCCGCAGCCCGTGGTGGAGGCGTGGGGCGGGCCGAAGGGCTGAGCAGGGGGAGGTGGTTAAAAAAAAGAAGGGAGAAACGAAATAGGAGCTGCGGGAAGCCGTTTGTCTGCGCTTCGCCAGGGTGAAACCTGCTTTTTGTTGGAGAAAATTGTGACAATTGTACCCTAAAAGGCTTCTTCCTTGCCTCCTATAGCAAACAGCCGGGCTGCACCGCCACGGTATTCCTCTCAGACTTCCCAAAGTACCGTCTGTACAGCTGTGCTCAGCGTCAGCAGGACACAGCCTTCCCCCACATACTTTTTATTCACACACTGGGGATAAAGTTTCCCCTTTCTGAGCCCTTGCCTCTGAAAAGCGTGCTCCAAACGAAGGAAGCAGTCTCCACGAGGTAAAATGCAAACAGATCAATAAAACATGACCTGTCACACTGAGGAGTGCATTCCTGAGGTGAACAGTGTTGATGCCGTTCCTTAAAAACATCACAGGCAAAGGTTTCGGGTTGGATATTAGAAAAAATTTCTCAGAAAGAGTGGTGATGCAGTGGCACAGGCTGCCCAGGGAGGTGATGCAGTCACCAGTCACCATCCCTGGAGGTGTTCAAGAACCACGTGGATATGGCACTGAGGGACGTGGTCAGTGGGCATGGTGGGAGTCAGTTGGGGTTGGAGTTGGTGATTTTAGAGGTCTTTACCAACCTTTACACATAACTTCACACAGGTGAGCACAGTGCAATGTGTTGAGCATGAAGCAGCAATGATTTCAGGCACTGTGCTGAAAAGAGGTGGCCCGGCATGGTGCCTACAGCATTGCCAAGGGTCTCCACTCCTATAGAAGCGAGAGCAGCATCTCTTGGCTCGTCAGAACAACCCCGCCATACCCACAGCAACCGGCACGCAACTTCTGGGTTGATGGCCCATTACATTTGTGGGATAAATCCCAGAAGCTTACACTACTGTCAAACAGTTGAGCAGGCATAAAGGATAAATGCAGTAGATGCCACACAGTATTAAAGTGATTAGACATTGGCCTGTAAGCTTTCCTAAAGTATCACATTTGCTGTACAACACAACAAGTGCTTGTTTATCCCCAGAAATAGGTCAGCTTCATGCCCTTACCAACCCTTTCCAAACGTCTCATTATATGGTACCACACTGTGTTTTTTTAAACAGACACACACCCTTACTTTCAGCCTTCAAGAGGCACTGCTCTCTTTTAATTAAAGCACGTCCACCCAGGTCTGTTGACAAGAAATCACCATTGCCACTGATGAATCCTCCACATCTGAAGGTGAGAAGGGTCACACATGCATTGTGATTCCGGGCTGTGATTCCAAGCGTGCGAAGCAGCAGAGCCTTTTTACTTGCAGAGAGGACTTCTGCACCAGGTCTGAAGGCAAAGGCTGACCCAGACTTTCAGGAGAACTCCTAACAGTGCAGCTCTGGAGCATCCCTAGAAGCCAGTGCCCTCCTGCCCTGCTCCTTCTCCTCACCTCCACAGAAAAGTAGAGGCTGTGGCCTGCAGAGGGGTTCATCCTTAAGGAACTGCTCATGCTCTGGCAATCCCAAAGCATATACAAACTTGGCAAGGGCTCGATATTCTCCTGTCTTCCCCCAGCCCTAGCTGCAGAAGCAGCTGTGCAACAAACACACACGTTGCAGCTGTAAAGCACAGGCTACACCACGCAGCACTGTGTTTCACAGGTTCACATGCGCAGGGGAAAGGAGATGATAGATTTATCTTTCCCCTAACCTCCTGCCTCCAGTGTACAGCTGGAGAGCAAGTAAAAGCTAGAAACCCAAACAAAAAAGCATAGACAAAAACCAGTTTAACAAGGCAAATCAAGCTGCATGCTGTGGGCAATGGCAGGAGTCTAGACCAAGCACCTCTCCACAGGCTTTGCTTTATAGCACCTTCTTAAACTTAGCACTTCCAGATCTCCATCTGGCTGCCAGCAGCACACCCTTGCTGTGCAAAGCATGCAAAGCACTCAGCACCAGGTCTCACCCATGCTGCTTCTCTAGAGAAGTGGTGGGGGAAAGGAAAACCAGCACGGCATTGAAAAAATGGGAGGGGAGGAACATAACCAAAAGGTAGTTTTTGCTTTAAGAACAGAAGGCCAAGATGCATGCAGCTGGTTATGAAAAAAAAAAAGAAAGAAAAAGAAAAAGAAAAGAAAAATAAAAAAGGATATAGCTGTTAAAAATGAAACATTTCTGAGAACCAAGGGGAAAGCAACCCTACGTGCTTCAGTGTTTAAATGAAAGGAAACAGACTTTAAAAAGAGAAACCACTTTCTCCCACAAACAAGACCGCACTGGAGGCTGTACCCGATGAGATTTTGGCAGCCATCAGGAGGAATTTCCATTATCTCCCCAGGCACTACCGACATATCACTGTTAATGTCTTCAAATGTTCCATCACCAGTAAGAACTTTCACAAACAGTTAAAGTCAGAAAGAGGTTTATAGTCCTTGTTGGCTTTGGCACTGAAACTGTCAGAAACCACACTGTGCAAGGGTGTTAAATATCCTGATTTATATTCCAATTGAATCAAGATAACATCTATGTACAGAACACAATGTACCCTTCAGATTCACTACAGCTGTCAGATTCATTTTGCAGCAATATCCAATCCCCAGATGAGGCAGTGAGGTATGTAGGACACCAAGAAACTAAATGCCTGTGATTTTGGTTTGGTTTTGACCGGGCTGTTATGTATTATATTCCAGGATTCCAGAAAGTGGATTTTTTTAACCAATTCTTCGTAGTTATATTGACAATTAAATATATTTATATGAATACATATTTTGGAGAATGGCAGCAGAGGAAGTGCAGGAGAATGGTTTGAATCTCATCAATACTTGAGTCTGTTCACCCATGCCTTTCCCATATGCAGCAATCACTGTTCTTTCGTGCCTCAGGACAGCATAACAGGGGAAAAGATCACAGATCTCTGCTATGAGGGTAAAACATACTGGCAGCCAAAGAGAGCCATGTTGAAAAAGCAATGGGAACTACAGGAAAATGACTCCAAAAGATCAGTTTTGCAGGTTTGGCTTCTAAGGGAAAACCCTTCTGCCCCACCCAATCACTATGATGCTTGCACTGAGTTTTCTACTTTAAAAAAATATATAATCTAATAATTAGTCCAAGCATCTAGGAAGATAAGAGAACACCAAATTAATTCCTACCTGTCGTGTGGGATGCTTTCTTTGCCTGGAGATGCCATAGCTGTCTTTCTGCAGTCAGTTCATCTGAAAGAGAAAAAACAGATATTGAACATCTTGCAAAACAGTACCACATTGTACCCAGCTGATGCCACCCAAGTTTTGCTTGAACAGTCAAAGACCAACCCAGAGACATCCTTCCTCAAGATCTGAACGGAGAGGGAAATGGGAGAGTTAAAGAAGCAAATGTGGTGTGTCTTCAGGTTCCGAAGTAGTAAGTCATGACAATGTAGTGATGTCCAAAATGTTTGTCATGCTGACCAGAAAATGAAATCTGAATGCATATTTTCTTTCTCTCTCTCTGTGCTCTGCATTTCAGTTTGGATTTGTGTTACATCCAAAATCTGTTTTAAATTAGCTCTCCAAAACCATTTGGAGACACAGACTTCATCCTCCCCTCGCATATTTTCATAACTGTGTGAATCCCTTGATTCTCCCTGGCAGCCTAAATTGTCTTTCACAGAATCATAGAGTCATTGAGGTTGAAAAATGCCTTGAAGATCATCTAGTCCAACAGTCTACCTATCACCAACACTGCCTACTAAACTACGTTCTTTAGTACCACATCCCCATGGTTCTTGAACACCTCCAGGGATGGTGACTCAGCAGTGCTGTAGGCACTGTCCTGAGCCACCTCACTGTCCAACTCCCAACCCACCCCCACCATGCCCACTGACCACGTCTCTCAGTGCCACATCTCCAGGGTTCCTGAACACCTCCAGGGATGGTGATTCCGCCACCTCCCTGGGCAGCCTGTGCCAGTGCCAATCTTTCTGAGAATAAATTCTTTCTAACATCCAACCTGAATCTACTTTGGTACATCCTGAATTTCAGTGATGTTCAGAACGATGGTGTGAAATACTGCTCAACAAAAAGGTGAGGCATAACCTGATGAATGGATCTTATCCCAGGCAGCAAATCATCTCCTTTTTTTTTTGTTACAGACCATCTTTGCATGAAACCCACTTGTAGGTTAAGAGACTGAATTCTGGGCAAGCTTGTAAATACTGGACTGTTTCTGTAAGTGCTTCTGTTGGTTTCAAAGGGACCTTTTAAAGTCACAAGCATCCATTACTGTGGACTCAGCCAAGTGTGTGCCAACCAAGACTATGGCTCCAGGTTGTTGAATTTAAAAACAAATGTGCCATGAAGGAACTCCCTTTAGACACCTGAACTGCCTGCTGGTGAGTGGAAGCATTTGTGGGAAGGAAAAGCAGTGTTAGAAAAAAATACAGCTATAGATGAAAAGGTAACAGAAAAATTACTTCAAAGCCTAAGCATTCAGGAAGCAAGGAGGAAACAGAAGAGGAAGGATGTTGCAGTAGTTACTGCAAGAGACTGCCCCTTATGCCACTGTAACGGCAGTTCTGAAATCATAGAGCTACAGAATCACAGAACCCTTTGTGTTGGAAGAGACCTTTAAAGGCCATCTGATCCAGCTCCTCTGCAATGAACGGAAACACCTACAGCTTTCCTCTTTGATGTCAATCAAACTAGCTGGGTGATCTAATGAGGATGGCTTTTCTTGTTCCAAAAGCAACTATTTTATTACCAGTGCTTTTTGCTTAAAGGGCATAAAACCATTTATTTCTTCACTCATTTTCAGCAATGCATGCTGCCTCCTGCCCTGATGGGGAAGGCAGGGAGGCCAGAATGCTAACATTTTTATTCTTCCACAATCGGTCAGAAAGCAGAAAACATTGGTAGAAATCACTTTTCAGGTAGCACAAATGCTAACCGTCTTTGCAAATTTTTCCTTTGCAGTTCTTTGTTTCATTCTTCAAGAATCAATTAAAAAAAGGCAGAAAATAGAAATGAATGCCTATACGCATGTATTCAACATGCTAACACGTCTTCCAAAAGCACTGACACCAACGGTGATGTACAGATGAGCTAAAATAACTGGACAGATTGAATTTGCTGCATGGGAGAAGGTCAGATTTATTCTTCTCTTCACCAAAGTCTTAAAATAGGAGTTCTGATACCACTTAGGTTGTGGTTGGACTTGATGATCTTTAAGGTCTTTTCCAACCTGAGCTATTCTATGATTATCTACTTCGAATAGATTATAACTCTTCACTGAGAAAAGGAAAGGTTAGCACTGTGAGTCTGGGCATCTGCAATGTACTATAAACGAACCCTGGTGGAAGACAGAATAAATGCATGCAGCCTGCCCCATGCTGATGCTGCAGGAGGAGGCAGCCAGAAGGGGCAGCTCATCTGCTGCTTGCCCTGTATGCTCGGGTTAAACACTTGGGTGCAGATTAATTGAGAAATTAATTAAAACTGGGGAAATGAAGAGCTGCTGGAGGATGGAGAAATTGTCCCCATCTGCCCCCAGCCCTCAGTGAGCCATCCATAGCTCCTGATCCGTGGGACTGATGCCAAGGGGGTACTCATGACTCAAGAGTCAACACCTCTGCCAAAGTCCAGACTTTGAATACATAAAGTATTCAGAAGCTTCTAGATTTCTCATCACAACTCCAGCAATATGCAGCACTGCCTTGTGCTGCCCAGACAATTAGCGTGAAATCCCAGCTTTTTAACCAAACACAACCTGAGGTGAGGTCATCTCCAACAGACCATTTCCTACCAATCAGCAGATAACCAGAACCATGAGCTAAGAAGTCTTTTCAACACCTAACTTCCACCAGCTTACAAGAGAACTCCCTCAGTGCTCACATGTGCACCACACACATGCTGACAGCCCATATGGCTTCCTGGGGGCCCTCTGGTTGGATTAAACAGCTCAGGGACAGCTTTCAGGAAATAAAACAGCAAAACGCCACCACGAGGCCCTACAGGGAGGAAGGCAACAAAAAAACCCCACTGAAATATTCCTGTATTTCATACTAATGATAATAAAAATGGCCTTACCCGCAAGTTGCGTGGTGTGGTGACTGCTGGCAGAGAACTATTCATGGCATTGAGGTCGGTGAGAATTCAGTAGTTCAAGCCGTAGCAGCAATTTTCTATCCTAAAAGGAAATAAGAGAAAACAGTGAGTGCTGAAGGACTGCCAGGAGACACTGGGTTGAGTGTCCCATATCCTCTGTACCGTGTGCACAGAGATTGAGGTCAGAGATACTGTCTGTGATACTGTGAATGAGAACCAGGGGACGGCGCAGCACAGGGAAGGCTGTGGCCATCTCTCAGCCACCTAGGAAAGCAGTACTGAAGGGTAAGGTGAACTTGTGATGCTGACCTGCTCTAGGGATGGGTTTTGCCATGCGTGTCAGAAACGCAGGCCCAAATTGAGGAGGGCCGAGCCCAGCACTTACAATTTTTTGAAGCCTTAACTTTCAAGTGAGCTGTGTGAACGGGAGGGTCGTAAGGCCACGGGTACCTTCAGTTTGGGCCTGCAGGAATGGCGATGGGATGCTGGGAACAGAGCGTCAACAAAGGCGCTGCCGGGGCAACGCATTAGATACCTTACCCAAAATGCACTGCCTGACCAGCTCCATTGCTGCACACGGCTCATCCTGGAGCTGATCACAGAGCAGTTCATCTTCACTTTACCTTTTCCATTAAGAGACTTGAGAGCCATCCACCGGCGCTGAAATCGGCAACCAAAAGGTACAACCATTGGCAGCCTGGGAGCCTGAGGGGACTTTTGCAATTGCAGTATTTAAAAAAAATCAACGGATCCAGATTTGTTTCTTCAGCACTGTTCTCCCAAACAACTCTGCCATGTCCCAGCTGCTACCACCCACTGCATGCATGGTCTCTTCATTCTTGCAGTCCTCAGGAATCCATCTCTGCCCCTAATGCAGCCCTAGTTCCAAACTGTAAGCACATTACTTCACATATTGATCTGTAGCATGACTAATTTTTGCCCATAAACTGTTTTTTTCTCAAAAAGACTCCAATTACTTCCAAGGTACTGGAGAGTCTAAATATTGAAACATTTACAATCATTACACGATTGGTACTTTATGATTCTTTCATATAAAAATTAAACAATTTTGATTTTCCCTGGCTATAGTATCTAAATGAGAGGGGACAGCAGGCAATAGGGAAAAAACACGTGACAAATAGAAAAAAAAAAAAAAAAGTATTTTCTACTTGGAAACTAAAAAAAAAAAAAAAAAAAAAAAAATCAGAGCTATTTTTTCCATTTACAAACATTTCTCCTAATGCTCTAGAGGCCTCTGCCAGGAAAGGGCTGGGTAGTGAATGGATTTTAACTTCAGGAACCTAATAAAACTCTCTTCTGGCCCTTTTCACTGCCTTTTAAATATATTTTTCCTGTTCTCCTTGCTCTAAGCCAGGCATTCTAGATGAAAAGAGGCTGAGGCAGCCCACCGGGTTCTCGTCAACTCTTTCAGCCTCTAACCAAACTTAGAGGTCAGTTTTCCTTTTATGCATCTGGAAAATGTAAGAGCCAAATTGAAGCTAAGACTAGAAAGCTTATTCACTCTTGCCGGTGCCTTCAGAATCAGGTAACAAACAAAAAAGAGTTAAGCGAGATACCAAGCAGCAAGGCTCTCCCAGGCCAGTAGGAACTCATTCTGTAGGTGGGCACTGGCAAGGGAATCAACTTAATGAAGTTTTGTCACATCTACAAAGGCAAACTTCATTAGGCGCAGACTGTGGAATACAATTTACATGGAAAGAGGACAGGCTCAGGCTCTGCTTTACACTGATCTGCATATGAATGTTGGGCTTGGGCTCCAAGATCTCCTTCTGTCCTACTAGAAACACCCCAGGCCCCATGGAGCCAGCTTCTGAAAAAGCAGGGAAGGGCAGGACAACAGTGGGTCCAGACATCCCCAATAGACATGCTATTGTGCTGCGGAGAGCCGTGACTGCAGAGAGAGGCCTGGTCCTGCCAGAGATGGTACTGCCTGCTTTCTGAAGCCTCACAGGTACATTCTGAACAATGCCTTCAAACCTTTATTCTTTGGAAAAGACCCTACTGTATCAGCCCCTCACACTAAACGACAGCCTGCAATCCCGAAATAATCATTCGGCAGCTATAAAATGCACACACTAATAATGAGCTCAAGTGGTGTCTCATGACTGATCCCATAATTTTGAAGAAAAACACTATAGATGGAAACACTGCAAAAACATTCTGAAAATCTCTGGGTTCTGTTGATGAAATTAATTATCATCACCATAATCCAAAAGGGACATCAGAGCATAGTGTATGACGCTTTGTAAGCTGAAATCTGACTGGAGTCTACTGCAGCCCCACCAGAAGCCTCATGCAGAAAGCAGAGGTGCAGCAGTGGAGTAAGAGTAGAGATGGACGTGGCACTGAAAAGGGCAGGGGTGCTTGCATATGCCTTATTTGAATGCCTGATTCCCAGTTAGGCAAGTTGCAGCTCATTCTGCAGACAGCAGACAGGCTGGCACAGCTCTGCTTCTCACTCATGAAGTCTGAAGCCCAAGCTCTAGCTTCTGGCACATGTGGAGACTCGGGCATGTTTGATAAAGGCTTGACAATAAAGTCAGGCTGAAAAATACACCAGTAGAACAGTTTCTCTTAACACAATCATTATTTACACAGAACGTAGTGAAGGAAAGGATGGGAGGAAAAATTACTGCATTTTGCTCTGGCCCCAGGCAGCATGCGAAGGCCCTGGCTGCCCACAGCCTTGTCTCCCAGCATACTTGTCACTGATACTGCTTGAGAAGGTGACACAATGGCTTGAGGAGGAAGGTTTTAGCCCCAAATAAATATTAGCCGAGAGACACAGCGCAGCGCTGACTCCAGTAATGGGAGATAATTGGATGCTCTTTGATATGCTGGCTGAATGCAGCCTGTGAACAGTGAAAAATATGCACTTTGCCTTGTGTTTTGATACAAGAATTTGGGAATGGGTTTCAAAATTGCAAAATATTTTGTTATTCTTGTGACTCCATTTTCAGTCAGCATCAGTACATTACCTGTGAATTTTCAGACAGAATGTAGAGAGTTGCAATCACAATTCAATTCAAAAACGTGATCATGTCTCTTTGCCAGACTTGCATAAGCCCTCTCCTACCAGAGAGATGTACCCCTTGCTCCAAAGTCACGCCTTATGCGTGTCAGTGCTTTGAGCAGTGCATACATTTGGGTGTTTTCAAGGAAGCAGCTCAGGAAGAGTATACTTGCTTTACAATACTTTGGGACCTGAATGTCACAAAACAAAGTCAGTCAATCTCAGGCCTCATAAAGCTATATTTTTCCCCATGCATTTCTATCTTTTCAGTAAATACAGCTAGCCTTGTTTCTTACTAAAGATGCTCAGATGTAAATGGCAACAATGCTCTATTGTATTCCATCTCCTTATCTGAATCAAAACTGGCTGTTCAAACACTTTGGAAAAAAATGGTTTTGATGCAGAATCCATTGAAATTGGTTTTAAATTCAACTCTAGTCTAACCACGATATGAAAGTAAGAGAAGCTTTTTTGATGTTCCTCAAGAACAGAAACTGACATTCTGTTCCATTCATCTTAAGATGGTAGCGTCTGCTTCATGTCAGGTACAAAAATCATAGAATGGCCAGGGTTGAAAGGGATTTCAAGGATCATGAATCTCCAACCTCCCTGCCACAGGTAGGGCCACACACCTCCCCAGTTAATACTAGACCAGGTTGCCCAGGGCCCCATCCAATCTGGCCTTGAACATCTCTAGGAATGGGGTGAACACCTCTAGGGATGGGGAAAAAAAAGGAAATGTACCATTCGTCAAAGGAGAGCTGTATTGAAATACAGCACAGCTTTCTGGAGCTGGAATCTGACAGCCAAAAAGAGTCTTGATTGCACTGTACACTCTCAACACTGAAGGAAACTGAAATTGCACAAAGGTAGACCTGGTCTGGGAGCCAAGCCCCCTAACTGGTACCAATGAGCAAAGAGACTTTCAGACATGAGTTGGACATCTCTGCTCCACTCTGTTCTGCATCACCTGCTCCAGGCTGCAGACAAGCCAGACGCACCTAGGCTGGTGTGCACCTAAGCACAGCATCCTGCATTCCGATAATGATGTGGACAGGCAACCTAGCAAGGACAGACGGTCTGCAGAGAGAGATGAAGCACTCTGGAACTATGTGGCTAAGGAAAGCATGTACCCCATATGTCTCTGACCTTACAACAAGCTTTGAGGTTGCAAGGGGAGTGAATATTTTTCCAGATTTAGTGGCAGATTTCACGTCATTGAGCAGGAGAGTTAATTCTGTTGTAAATGCAGCACAGGGCACTCTGCTTGGACTGCCTGTTTCCACCAATTTTTTTTTTTAATTATCTAATTAGGTAACATCTGTGAGAATGAGCCTCCTATGCAGATGCTAGTGCTGGGGTAGGTGCTGTGGGTGGTGCAGCCCTCGGCAGAAACTTTGAGAGAAGGGGCAGAGGGGAGGGGCTGAGGCCCAAGCAGAGAAGCTTCAGACAAAACCCTTCAGTTGCTGCCACGTGAGTGCAGCTGACCATAAATGAAGGTGTGAGATGGCTGGGGAAAAGCCAGGTGTGTATCTGCATGAAATACTGCAAATTCAGTGCTAGAGAAGGCAGAAATAGGCTTCCCTTTCTCCCCGTGTGTTGCAGCAAGTGTGAGTGTGGAAAGTTCTTGTTACCATCCCTGGTTTTTCAATGTGAACATGGAGCCATACCGATGGCAGGCCTCACAAACATATTTTTCTTTCTATGTGTGTACTATTTGAGAATTTACTCTGCTATAACAGAGGGTGGATGCTATATCAAAGATAATTAATGGAAGTATTATTCTGTCTGTTCCCATGCCAAGCTAAAACATTGGCATACAGCAGGCAGATCCAATCTGCAGATTGTTACAAGCACAGCACATGGGCTCTTGATCATTGCTGGTGTAAATGCATAGCTAATGGTGGTGACTGTGTTGAAAAACAGTGTTTTGTAGCTGAGAATTTGCTCTATCAAACAGTGTTATTGTGCTCTTTGTATCAGAAATAAACAGAAGGCATTACTTTTACAGTGACCTACAAGAACACAGCCCAATACAATTCCTTTCCAGTCCACGTGGCCCAGGCAAGCCCAAAGGTTGGAGACCTATGCAGTAGGACACAGAAACATCCAGATTCACCCACCAGTGCATTTTAAGTGTATTTTTATTTACAGAGTAGAGATGCCTAATAAGTTATAAAGTTAGACATCTGATAATTCAACTTCTTTTTTTTTTTTTTTTTTTTGTAAAAGTATATAAATATATACATGGAACTCTATCAAGTAAACATTGTTAACTGTGATACTTACAGTAAACAGTCCACTATCCTTACACTAGCTCTTAAAGCTTAAATACTGATTTAAGATACCCTCTATAAAATAGCTCCAACTGTACTAAAAGGCCAAAACATTCTGTTGCCATACACAAGCTTTTAAAAGAGACCATTAAAATGGCATGGTAATAAAGTCTGCCAGGACAAAAATACTGCTTTATCCCACCCCCTAAGAAACAAATACTCCAGAGCAGCTGCAGAGCTGCAGGAGTATTTTAACATTACTTTTTTTCATTTTTTTCATTAAAATATTTTTATTTGAGTACTTAATCATGTATTAAGGAAGCTGCAAAAAAATGCAGCTTTATTAAATATTATTTACTGTTATACAAATATCTCACAGCTGTGTCCGTGGGCTGAAGACACCAGTGGTATGGTATGAGCTCTCCTTTGTCCATACACTATGTACCTTATCTGCAGTGACACATAGAGATAGATAGAGAAAGCATTTGACAGCAGCTGAAGAAAAGGACTTCGATAGCATTGGCAGAACAAAGAACAGGTGAGAGCTTTCCGATCTCCTCACATCCTTATTTTAAAAGCACTTCCAGTTCAGGATTTTATTTGCCTCTCTTCTTCGTGCTGGAGATGATTCAGGACATACAGGACAACTTGATAGCAGAAGATGTACTGATCCTGCAAGGGGAAGAAGATCAGAGTGCATATTACGTTAGCAGTGCAGCTTTGGGAGCTAGTGCATGATTTGGGGTGAGAGTTCTTTTCTGTTTGTTTTTGTAAACTCTGATGGCAGAAGTCCTTCATGTTCAAAAAATGGTTGCAGGTCCAAGATAGGATCTGGAGATATCTCCAGATCCAGGTTACTCCTAGAGGTTAGGTTTACTTCTGGCTAAACAACTCCCTTCAAACGGAGGCTTCGGGATGGTCTCCAGTGGTTTCAGGGATTCACAGCAGCTACATGAAGCTCTCTCTTTAGCATGTAGTATACATATTTACATATATTTTTTGCAAAAAAAAAAAAAGCTCAACTGATTTCCTCCCTAAAATATGCTTTAGAAGAAGAAAACTCCAATTCCAACTTCTTTTTTAGTCACAAATTGAAAGAGCACAGCATGCTTTAAACTGTGTATATTTCTTGAACTATAAAATACATCCTAATACTCAGCGGCATGCATCCAATTTCGTTCTCATAACACAGAGCTTGCATTAGAGGGAAGAAAGACAATCACTACAGGAAGCTTCCCGGCACATCAGAGTTCGAATCTGAAAAGCTGTACCTGGAGACTCACCTCTGTCTGCACCATTCCGTGCCGCTGCAGACGCATTGTGCGCACCAGGTCTGAGATGTCAAACTACCAAAATAAACAGCAGCAAGTTAAATGCTGAAAAAAGTCATATGTGCATATACAAAATATCCCCAGCACCACACCAAGGAATCCAACCAGGCCCATGAAACATGTAGCAGTGAAACAACTTACAATTCCGTGTATCCAGCACAAACTTGGTAGGTGACCAGCATGAGCTGGGCAATAAGGATGTGGCTCTCCTACATCACCTTTTTCTTTCTCTGTGCACCTCCACTGGCTCTCTGGATTACTACTACCAAGAGGTGAGTATGCAGAAAATTGAGTCCTTTGGCCCAATCTAACACAATGCTTTCCATTTCTCCAGGTCCATAAAATTTCTGGACATCTGGTGGGTGCTCAAAAACCCTACTGAGCTAAGCATAGCTCAGCTTCCCTACAAATTCACAAAAGGATTTGCTGTACTGGCCCAATGGTGGACACCAACATAGAGAAGCTAGCCAGCACCTTCCTCATTATCACCCTAGAAAGTATATTCCCAGTGGTGCTGGAAAAATAAATTGCAATACTGCTGTCTCAGATTGAGGTGTTTCTACAGTGTGAGTTTGTGATGGTTTCTTTCATCGTTCATTTTAAATACAGAAGTAATATTCCCACTGAGCAGAGTTCCAGCAAGACAGAAGCACAGTTGAGCCCATTCTCTCAGGTACTCACATCGAGGTCTCTGCTGATGAGCCCCAGAACCACATCGATACAAATCAGAGTCCCTGAGCGGCCAATGCCCGCACTGCAGTGTGTTACGATGGGTCCTGATCTGTGCACGTGCCGCATGTAGGAGATGAACGTCAGCAGGTCATCTGGCTGAGAAGGGGTGTCATGGTCAGGCCAGGCGGTGAAGTTCAGGTGGGAAATGTGCCGTATCTCACCTGTCTGAGGTTTAACAACAACAGCAGGAACAAAATGTTACACAGAGGAAGAAGAAAAAGAAGACAGAGAAGTTCCCAAACTTTAAGTCTTAAAAGAGAGAGATTTGCTCCATGAAATTGGTCTGCAATTCAATAAAACCAAAGAAATGATGACTTAACGTAAAAATAAACAGTAGGCGGTTAAATAGTATGAGGTTTTCTGTGCAGACCAATCATGCACAGGAACCACCAGCTAGACTGCATGAGGAGTGAATACTGCATCTCTACATATCTTTCTGTTTCTGTGGCCAAAAGCACCTGGGGAGCCACACCTGAAGTCTAATTAGCATCAAAAAATCACCTCCTGGCCCAACTGCCTTCTCCTGTAAAGGTCCCACAGCAGCACAAACTGAAGGCTGAAGAGTTGCTCAGTAACTATCACTGGGCAAAGAGAAGCTCTACATTACCTCTCAGCACAGACACTGTGATTGAAACGAGGCAAGACACTAGCGTGAGGACAGAAATGCCAGCACTCAGAAAGCATGTAAAATCAGACTCACTTACCTGGATCTCTTCTAGCTCCAGCACTCTGATGATGAAGCCCTTCAGCTGCTGAAACCTTACAAGAGCCAGCCGCAGTCTGTCTGTTATCATGGTGGTTTTATGGAGCACATCTGGCCAGTAGCGTTGGCATTTTATCTTCTCTCCTTCAACTTCCTGAGTCATCATGGCAATCACAGTACAGTTTTGCTCCCAAACCATCTGCCAGAAGTCTGCTACAGTAGTGGGGAGAGGTCCTTGACAAGCAATGTAGACAAACTCCTCATTCCCCACCGGCATGCGAATGAAGCTGGCATTGATGTATCCACCTTCACTGCCAAGAGGAACTCTGGTGGTATCGTCTGCATTTCCAACACAACAGAAATACTTTAATGTTAGGCATGAATGTAATTAAATCTTCACACAGCAGAGATGCTGAGCCTTACAGACTTGCATGGTGTGTATCTCCAAAGGTGCTTCAACATTTTATTGAAAAACAGAAAACATAAAACCAATACAATACTTGCATTGAGATACAAATCAGTACTTCTATTTGAATAAAGAAAAAAATGGCCAGGGGAGAAATCTAACCAACAGATATCATGGTGCCTGACCTCAACTGCAGCACTCCTGATGCTGAGGCTCAATACTTCTCATGCACAGCTAAGCCTGTGTCACTTGTCTCTGCTCCTCAACGCTTCTCCTAGCTAACAAAACAACATTTTGCAGAAGGAAATTTACTGACAGTTGGATACCTGTCTGTTATTCCAAATTTACACAAGAAAATAGTGGGAAAAAAAAAGTCTGTCTACATCCATATATCCCATTTAATGAGTGGGATCTATTGAAACACCTGTAAAATCTGTGGGCATTCATTCTTAGCTGTTGCACAAGTTTGTCGTTCACCAACCTTACATCACTTTATAAATATTGACTTCAAACATGTAGAAAATGTCAGATGTATTTATTTTTTTTCCTACTCAGCAGCAGATCCAATTAATTCTCCATACAAATTGACACAAAATATCTACACTGAATGTCAGACCAATTAATACTCACAAGGGAGGATGTTTTTGTATCTGTTCTTCCTCCTGTTCTCCTTTGCTTGTCCAATCAAACACTGATCCAATGGTTTTAACTCTTGAAGATTCTGTAGGGAAAGAATTTTTTGTAGGGCCACAAAAACGATACAAGGGATGGAACACCTCTCCTACAATGACAGGCTGAAAAGAGCTGGGGCTGTTCAGCCTGGAGAAGAGAAGGCTCTGAGGTGACACCTGATAGCAGCCTTTCAATATCTAAAGGAGAGCTACAAGAAAGAAGGGGACAGACTTTCGCAGGGTCTGTTGTGATGGGGGGGGGGGAAAGGCTTCAAGATTAAAAAGGGTAGATTTAGGTTAGATATAAGGAAAAAGTTCTTTACAGTGAGGGAGGTGAGGCATTGGAACAGGTTGCCTACAGATGCCCCTTCCCTGAAGACTTTCAAGGAGAGGCTGGATTAGGCTCCGAGCAATCTGATCTAACTGTGGTCCCCTGTTCCTTGCAGTTGGACTGGATGATCTTTAAAGGTCCTTTCCAACTCTAAGGATTCTGTGAATTACTCATGCATTAAAATGCACTGAACGACACAAGTGCTGAGAGCAGCCCCTAAAATGAACAAAACCCTAATGGATGTGCAAAATCATTCAGTTAAAGAAAGGAATCTGATTTCACGTAGCTAACAAAATACACCATGTTGAACAAACAAACAACCCATTAAACATCCAGTATGTATCTCAGCTTCTTCTCCCAAAAGAGAGTTCAATGAACAAGACTGACTGTAAGACCTGGAATATTTCACATCCTGCAGCTCAACATTGCAGCATTTCTCTTCCTTGTCTACATCTGTTAGCATCACATTCACTTGGTAATTTATCCACAATAAGAAAGACACAAACACATTTTTGAACTGAACTCCCAGCTCACCCCAATCTCATCTCTCTGCAGCTGCTGGGGGAAGGAATTCTTCTCATTTCTTTTAAGAGCTGCAAATTAAAGAACTGTGGTATTTAAGGCAGTGATGAATCAACCGTTCTATTTTTGTTTCATCCTGTTAAAAGGCCAAGTTTTAGAAAAAACAAAACTGATGTCACTCACTTCAATCTCCTTGGAAGGAATCCCCTGTTCCAGCAGTCCCCGCAGTACCCTGATGGCTGCCTTCAGCTTTGCTCCGCAGTACTTGCCACCAGGGAGCACACTCACAGCACGCAGCGTGGAGATCTCTTCGTTTGTCACCAGAGGGAGATCTGGCAGAAGAATGAGGCTGATTTGCATGGCTGTGTAAATAACGAACTAAACTAAATTAATAACTAAAGGAAGGAAATACGTAAAATGCAGTGCAATGCTGCATGTCCTTGTTACTGTACTAGATGGTTTTCTTTCCAATGAAAGGCTGCCTTTTATGTATTATCTTATAAAAAAAGCCATGACAAATAGAGCATCCTTGAGTGAAGCAGTTCTTCCAACACTCTTTGCTTCCTGTTGTCTTCAGAATCCCTCCACACAACCCAGAGAGCATACAAAGAGCTTTTCAGTTTGAGGGACAAAAAACAATCAACATAACCAGCAAGAAGCAAAACTGACTTTGATCAATCTGGGAACAGAGGATTTTTCTGAATTCCGAACAAATGAGACAAACCCTGTAAGCATTTTAAATGTAAGTTCTTAAAACAAAATCACCACAAAATTCATGAATGTGCACAGGGATGAGTTCAGAACTTTCAGTTAAATAAACATGTAACTGAGTGCCCAAATGTAGGACTTAGAGTAAAAAATATCTTACAATTACCATTTAAAAGATGTTAAACATCTTTTTTTAAGCATGCTACCTATCAGGCCTTTGGTACTCCTCAGAAACATGACAAAATTAACAACTTGAGGACTTTCTGCAATGCAAATGCAATGCATTTAAGTGTCCTAAATCTACTTGTTTACTTACAAGGCTTACATCGATCTTTATTTTCTTCTATTAAGGAATACACACGCTAGAGACAGAGGGCTTCTGTATAAGGATTTCAGGACTTGACATTTCTAATTCTCAAAAAGTAAAGACTAGTATCTGTCAAATGCATCTAACTTAGCAGTACTCTACCCTGCCAAACTGAGCAACAATGGAAAAATAAGAGTCCATATATAGGGAAAATAAACAATGTGAGCATCAAGCAGGTAAAATTTCAAGCACACAAGGTACTGACTTGATCACAATTAAATTCTGCAAACCATCACATGTTGTTAAAGATTTTGTCAGACAAGTGGAGGAAAGCTGCTTTCAACTCCCATCATAGGCCCAACCTCACCAACATGTGCCCCAGTGGACTTCCAGACACTTCAAGCTGTAAAGACTCTTTCTAGTGAGCCACCGAATTTTCCCACTATATCTGTCATCAGACTCTCAAGCCATATCCAAGACTTCTAAAAATTCACATCTGAACATATTGGCTACTTAATGTGATCCTCAGTTTTCAATTAATTGTTTGCTGAAGCTCTTGCCTTTATTTACACGTTCCTGGCTGATTGATTCAATCGGCAATTCATCACTTCCCCACGTGATTTCATCTTCATCTGCTTGACTCGAGGGAAGCTGTGGAGGAGATCTAAAGAGATCGAAGAACAGAAGTAAGAAGCGACACCTAGAGACAATCAACGCACTTGCAACCTCATTGCCAGAAAGCATCGCCAGAAAGTCATTTACAGCTACAGGTACCCATGGACCAAATCCATAGCAATGATCTCAAAAACCCACTTTTTTTTTCCCTTTTTTAATATTTAACAAAGAAATAATAACATAGGAATTTCCAGGACTCAAGGCAGGTCAAAGCAAAATCTAATGACGTGGTCAGGCATGCTCTTAGTTTCCCACGTACAAACAGTAAGTGTCAAGCACCCAAGTGGATACAGACTCATCAGTGGAACTACACAAGCACTTTAAGACCTGAAGAAATGGCATTAAGGAACCTTGAAAAGATTCAAACTGAAGACAAGATTGTTTGAATTTCTCCTTCATTTGAAAGAAACAAACAGTACAGTGCAAATGAAGTTGTTTGGAACCATCTGACAAATGTCCTAGTTACTTGTTATAACCACATATCAAAGGAATAAAAATGCAGCAAGGGCATGGTAAAGCACATAAAGCTGAGCAATATTCAGGTGAATTACAACCTTTTTAAATAAGAAGGACAAAGAGCAATTTGGCAAAACATTACACATATATATATCCATCTATGTATACCTACACACACATCCAATTTGCATTATAACAAATCTCTACTGATTACTTAAAATCTCACAGGTTTACTTTCAAGAAACACTGGAAAAAAATGTTACCTTTCTGGCACAGCTCCTTCCTCACCATGGTCTTCACAGCCATTTATGTGCACGGGCTGTTGGAAGAGAAATGATGAAACACATCAAGGTTGCTGTAATAAAGTTTAATGAAGTTCACCCACTGTAGATTTTAAAGGATGTGAATGGCTACACACAGTATTTTTGAAGGGGAGTGAGTTCAAAGCATCAAGTAATGCAAGACTTGACTCTTCTAGACAGCTCACCAACCCAAAACAACAGAGAGGGAGAATACTGAGCACTTAGAAAAGGCCATACTATTATAAAGCCAAAAGCTATCTTAAAATAATTTCCTGCTTGCGGCAGCAGAAGAGCCATCTACACTTTTTCCAGATGACTTCTTTGTTTGTAATCCTTAAAAATCTTTTATGAGGTGAGTTTCATTGTGAGCACTTCTATTTCCTTCTGAGCCAAAATTGTCACAGAACAGGGCTTCACCTCTAAATAACAGGTACTCTGACATAGTTCTTCCTCAAAAGACAATGAAGACTCAGTAGAGAAGCGGACATTTCAGTTCTCCTTTAGAGAAAGAGCAAGTCTCCAAGATGATTTTTTGGCTTATTATGACACCTTGAAAGTCTCTACTGTCACACTCAGAGAATTCTACTTCTGGATCTCACAGAGAACACTGATAGAGCTGGATGGCTGACTTATCTCTTCACTCCACTCACTGGACAGAAAGCTGCAGGGACATACTGGATAGACAGAGCTCTTCTAATCTGAAGCAACATCTGGGAAGCTAATGACTGATGTAAAAGAAAACACGTAATAATGCTGGGGATGCAATATACAGAAGTCATTCAAACTATTGAGAGTATTCTAGTAAAATGTAAGGGGAAAGAAGCCTCACATTTACATTTTGGAAAGTCTACACAATATTCATTGTCCCTGTTTGCTTTCTCCATGCAGCAATCAAGGAAATTTTAGATGAAATGCCTCAAATAACACTAACAAGCTATTATATTATTACATTTTTAAAATTGTTATTATTTAAAATGCATATAAGGGTATTTCTACAAACTCCATACAAATATGGAAGAAAATAAAAGGAAAGAGACTATCTGAGGAAGAAAAGTCTGCCAGCTTCTTGCCATCTCACCTCTGAAAAATCTTCAGGTAAAGATGAGCCATCACAGTCTGTGTCTTCAGACTTATCTTCTGCCAGTTTCCCATTCATCTCCACTGGAGCAGAAAAATCAGAACACAGAAAAAAGAGCATAAACACACCGAAAGATGCCCAGAGATCACCTTCTCAAACATGTGAATCTTGTTACACCAGAATACAGGTATCCGTATAAGCAAGCAACAACTTCTAAGTCCCTCTGTTAACAGTATGTTGAAGAATCAGATCTGAGGCTTCCTCTTTTTTAAATGTAACAGTTGCAATTGAAAGTGAGGTTGTTGGCACAGCTAACAGAATTGCTGTGCAACAGTGTAACAGAGGAACAAGGACAGTGCTGTTAAGTGAGCAGATGGACACATCAGCAGTGTGTTTTCAACTCCATTATATTTAGACCCACAGAAGTTCTAAATCAGGTTTCTGCTCATTCTTTGTAAGTCTAATGAAAACCTTATAGAAAAGGTCTTACCTATCTGGCTGCTATAGCAGTTCTCTGTTGCCCTATCTGACAAATTCAATATATCTTTATTTGCAAAGACCAAATCCCATCTAAAAGAAATTTGAAGTAGTGGAGCTCATACAACTGCTTGAGGTCCTCATTCCTCCCTGATTTTAATATAACAAATGATGATAACCAAAATGTACTTCAAGAAGAGCAAAAATGCTGAAATAATTATAATTCTAGAAGGTCTGAATTCTACACATACTGTACAAAACAATTCCATGTCACCTATCATGCTTGCCACTGTTCACTAGGCACCATATTTTCAAGAGGCCTAGTTTCCAGTGACCTGTTTTTCCTGTGACTCAGTACCTGTCAGATGATCTTCTGATGTGGCCTTCTTGATGTGCAGAAGGCTCTGGGCCTCTGATGTTGCATTGTTACGATTTAATAGGTTCTGGGCTTCCTCATCCACAACGTCCAACAGATACTGGACTACTTCATTGTGATCATCTTCATCATAATATTCATCATCTGGAACCTCTGTTTCTAAAATGAAATACTATAAAATTATATTTTTTCCCTAAACAGGGGAGGAGACAGGACAGAGAGGGAGAGGAGCAGACACTGAAGCGTTATTTCTAGTTGTTATCATGACTTTTTCTCATCTCTGGTATAAAATCCAGATTTCATAAATCTACTTCCAACATTAACAAATTCCTCAAGAGCACACCACAGGGCTTAAAGATGATCTTCTAAACATGATTGCCACCCTTACTTTGACTTATTTTAGTCTGTTCAAACTGCTTTTGCCTTGACTCTTTTTCATCCATGAACCAATACTGAATTACGCAGTTCCTCATCTCATCTGTTCTTACCTGATTTGTCACTGTGTTTAGAAACATCTGATATCTGAGCAGCAAAGCCAAGTGAAAGGGCATCTCCAGACGCTGTGAGATTCAACTGTCCCTTTGTATGGTGGCTATTATTTTCTGTGCTTGCATGAGAAGGTCCTATGATGCTGTTGCCATTGACCTAAGACAAGTGAAAACAATACAACTTAACTTCTAAAGTTTGGCACTTCTTTTTAAGCAGCAAGCAACCCTTGCACACAGCTCCATTAGGAATAAATGGAAAGAAACTAGGCATATCGTATTTCATCTGAGCAAAGAGGGTGATGGGGTGAGTAGAACTCTACCTGTTCATTCGTTAGCTTTTAATTGTGTTGGAATTTTCAAATGAAATGAGCAAAGAAAAAAAATACAGCGACTAAGAAAAATAAAACACATGGATAACTACTAGAGGAAGACACAAAATAGTATCTCACGTTATTACATCCTCCATAATACATATGCAGGCTTAATTCCTTGGATCCCACATCACACCACTTCTCAAAAACAACAACAACCACCCAACAAGAAAAACCAGAGAGGTAAAAAGGAAGAAATAAGTAGAAGCATCTGCAGAAGCTGGAAAGAGACCAGATCACAGCCTTGCATCCTTATGAAGTAATTTGTCTTTACATAGAGCAATCCCAAAGATAGAGAAGATTCATGCCAAAAACTTGTTCATTTACCATTAAAATTGCTTTTTCAAATCCAGTGGCAACAGTGGATTTGCACAGTTTGGTGTAAAGCACTGTTTAATCAATTTATTTATTAAAACAAACAAAAAAACAACTTGTGTAAACTATACCCTTTTTTCTAGTTAATGCAAATGTACTCCCCCTGAGGGATATTTACCTTGGGCCCATAGGCATCAGTTGTCTTTTCTGTTTTATCACAGGGATCACCATGTGAGCAGCCTAAATAAAATGGGAAAAAACAAACAACTTAAGAACATCATTTTCACTATAATTATATTAGTTTCCATCAATCATCTTTTTTTATAAAAGAAATAAGATATGTTGTGTTGTGAAATGAGTAACATTTCTGCCTGTTTGATTAATGGCCATTGACAAAATGATGACTGATGAACTATACTTGATTATAGTTATTTGAACTTTAAGTTCAATGGAATGAGAAAGCAGGAACACTCATACAAATAACCAACTCTAAGCAAAGATTAATGTTGATAAGCAGCCTAACAACCTGCAGTGGGAAGGCAACTTCCCCTTGCACCTCAGGGAAATAGGATGAAATTTCCCTTCCTTTCAACTGTACAGATTACAACCTTGCAATTATCTATAACTTTTTTTTTTTTTTCTTTTTAGGAAAAAAAAAAAACCCAACCAACAACAAAACCAAATCAACACACATCATCTGCCACCAGGGTTCTTGCTCTGAGGTACCTTCCCCTCCTTGGTAACAAAAAGAGTGATACCATGATATAAAAGACCACTGCCTATCCCAAACATCACATTATTGGTATAATAAAGGAGACAGGGTGGAACAAGTAGTTGCTATGTACCTAATTTCTAGCGCAGATCCGGATTTGCTTGTAAAAGCACATGTAAGAAATAAAGCATTTAGATGGAATCCAGAAAGATAAAGGTGTTTAAGGCAGTGCCTTCCAAGATCCAGTTACAGGGCTGGTTCCTAAAGAATATCTTGACCAAGTTTTTGGAAATAATGTTTAGTATAGTTGAAAAGTGTGTGATAAACAATGAACTAGAAGAATTAAAATAATGTCGCAAGGCAAGATCAATATTCAAAACTAATGATACATAAATGGAGAAGTGTGGAAAACAAGACTGTGATGAATCGAAACAAATGAAAGCACCAAATATCAATGGAAAAAGCAAATGTTTCAGATATAAGTGGTAGCATATGCAGTGATTCAGCAGAGAAGCAGATGTAGTTGGTGAAACGTACTGAATCCAAGAGAGTAGTACTTAGCAAAAGAGAGTTGCTTTCACTGGGTAACAACTAAAAGGAATGCTGTCTACAAAATGCTCAAAGCCGTTGCTCTTGTCTGCTGGGCACTGATGAACTTAAGTCCATGCCATGTGTGGGACTGCAGACACCACATGTGAAGAGAAAAGCAGACAGATGGAAACAAACCCCGGGGATGCAATAAAATCAGTCTGGGCTGTTTTGCTCTTGAAAAAGAGAAGATGAACATCAGACCTGAAGCCTCTGCAGATGTAACAGACTGATGTTTTTATTTGTGGTCAGAATAAACAGGACACAAGTTAAAAAAAAAAAAATATATATATATATGTAATAATAATAATGCATCAGTTAAACTTACTCCTTGAATGACTCAGGCTTGTTATGAAAGAAAGTTTCTAAACTGCAAGAGAAACTGAATAAATGCTTGCTGGAGCTACCTCAGCACACAGAGTTGTAGTGCAGCAACTGCACACTAGAGAGCACGTAAGACCCATACCACTTCCTTCATTTTTACAGACGTGCATTTCACATGCAGTGTGACCATGGAAATCTTACCATTAGCTTTCTTTGACCATGAATCCGAGCTATCTGGGCTCCTGGATTTTGGAACTACTGGATGACCATCTCTATGAAAAGAAATGTATACAGAAATTTTTATTAAAAAAAGAAAAAAAAATCAGCCAAACAACCAACAAACAAAAAAACCCCATGGTTATTGTACATACATATATCTCAATATCCAACAATCAACAAAACTGCTCATTGCACTTTCCACTTCAACAGTTCTGGAATACTAAGAACATTTAATGACAGAGATGAAGCACTGGTAGTTAGGTTTGTTCCTACTTAAGGAATCAATGAGGACTTTGTGCAGTTTCATTCCAGGTTCTGACAGAAAGATTTGACCTTGTTTGCCTTCAAATTAAAGGATAGGCGGGGAGGGAGCAAAGAACATCAGCATGACTAGAAGGTTTCAAAATGAAGGGGAATGTTGCCAGATTTCCCATTCCAAGCAAAACTTAAAACTTAAGAGTAGTCTGACGTTTGTCAGACTGCAGTATTTCCATAAAAATAGAAGCAAGGATTATTGAAAATACGGTGGTGTACTGGGATCTGTGCCAGAGGGTTTTGACATTCAGAGCTGTGCCAGAACATCCATACGATGGAACTATTTAAGCACAGAACAATATTTTCTCTTTCTCTCCCTCTCTTTTTTTTTTTTTTTTAATATATTTGTAGAATGCGCAGTAACGGTTTTGATTAAAAGAAAAAAAAAGAAGGAATAATTGCATTAAAACAATCTGTGCCATATTTTGTAAATGTTTTGAACACTTGATAGCTTGACACAGCTTTGTCTTCCCAAGAAACACAAAACACAACAAGTACTAAGTGCCCTTCTATTGCACTGAAGTGCAAATCTGAGAGTATATGTTCCCTTTTTGTGGCACCAGTCCTCAATAATATGCCAGCTGATACTCTCTGGTGAATAGCTGTCATACCAGGAACATGTTTTACCCGCATACAATCAGTGAGAAAAGCAGTAAGTACAGGGAAACATGCAGTTCCAGAACACACCTGGTCGCTTTGAGCACGACCCAAGGAAGGGATGTTTCCAATGTTCTTTTGGCTTCTTTCAGTGTCATTCCTTGTGTGCTGACCCCATTAATATAATGGATAATATCTAGTGCATGGAGACTCTCCTCTCTGGCAGCAGCTGATTTGGGGAGAACGTCACTGATATACACAACTTGGTAAATGCTGTCATGACCTCCTGCTAACAACAGACCTGTACAGGAAGAAGCAAAAAAAACCAAAACCAAACCAAAACAAAATAACTTGCTTTGGAACTTAAGAAAAATAATCACATTAGCATGAAAGTGCACTATAATTCTCTATTACCTAGCTCCTCTTTATGGCATGTTAGCGTAATATCAGGCAGCAAGTGAGGCAATACTGGCATCTTGGGTAACTCCAACACACGTCCTAGAACCAATCTGACAGTCTTTGGGGCAGCACGGAGAAAGCTGACTGCATCTGTATGACTCATGTTGGTGACATCAATGTCGTTAACCTGTGAAGACAAAAGCAACAAGTATCTCCTAGTAAGATTCCAAAACTCTTTCACAGCAAATCCATCTATGTTTATGTCCTAACAAGGTGGGAGCCAACTTCTTCCACTTCTTCGCCATGTATTTGAGTAAGTACCTTATTAAATCAATACTTCTCTCTTTAAGTAGGATGCGCTGTAACTCCTTTCAGCAACCTTCCCAGTGTTCTCCTTCTTGTATTCCTCTTGTCTAACTGCACAAAAATGTGCACATTTTTGTTCCTTAAGCTATTCTCATCCTGGTGGATGAGAAGCTGGACATGAGCCAGCGGTGTGCCAACTATATCCTGCGCTGCATTAAAAAAGGGTGACCAGCAGGGAAAGGGAGGTGATTGTCCCCTCTACTCAGCTCTTGCGAGGCCCCATCTGGAGTACTGCGTCCAGGCCTGGGGCCCCCAGCACAAGAAAGAGCTCTTAGAATGGGTCCATAGGAGGGCCACTAAGATGATCAGAGGGCTGGAGCACTTCTCCTATTAAGAAAGGTGGAGAGAATTGGGCTTGTTTGGCTTGGAGAAGAGAAGGCTCCAGGGAGACCTCACTGTGGCCTTCCAGTACTTGAAGGGAGAGTACAGGAGGAAGTACAACTGTTTACATGGGTTGACAGTGATAGGACAAGGGGGTTTTAAACTAAGATAGGGGAGGTTAGGTTAGATATTAGGAGGAAGTTTTTCCCCACAGGGTGGTGACGCACTAGAATAGATTGCCCAGAGAGGATGTGGATGCCTCATCCCTAGAGGCATTTGAGGCCAGGCTGGATATGGCTCTGGGCAGCCTAGTCTAGTGGTTGGCAACCCTGCCTGTGGAAGGGGAGGTGAAACTAGATAATGTTTGAGATCGTTTTCAGCCCAGGCCATTCTATGATTCTATTTAACTTCAGCACATAACGGAGTTCATATTATTTTGGTTTTGGCTCAAAGTTGTTCTTTTCATGTAGCCCCTTTGTCTGGAAATGGTAATTCTCTCACTTTTATGAGTCGGTCTCCAGGTCGCAGTCTCCCATCACTTTTGGCAGGATCCTGAACAATGTCATGAATATAGCAGCCCACGTTATCATTCCCTTTGGTCACTGTAAAGCCCAGGCTGCCTTTTTCAGACTTGGTCAAGGTGACCTGGAGTTCTACTTCCTAGGGGAAGAAAGTAGCACTTAACAACACAAAAAAAAAACAGAAGTAGCTTTAGACCATGGGCAAATCGAATTTAACACTGATAGAAATAGATAACTAATGCACCAATTGGTGTAACTGGAACACAAGTCTGGATAGCACTGAGACATCTGTAAGAGCAGGCTCAGCTCAGCTGTATCCAGCACTTGTCTCTCATTTGGACAGGACGTTCTTTTGTATGAAGCTGACCTTGGACCAAAGGCCTAATGATCTAAACAGAGTTCAGAAGGCTCATGTCAAAACTGGCATGTTGCTTTACTTTGAACCAGCTATCATGAATAAAAAGGCTCTTTGAGCAAGACAGCAGGAACTAGTCAAGTGAAGTAGGTGAATAGGTTTTCCTACAAAGAGATAAAACTATGTCTTTCCTGGGAACTGCATACATGCATATACCTTCTCTATTTTTATTTGCATGAACTGTCATTAGAGAGATGCATATCTGTTTCATTTGCACACTCACACAATGCCATGAAAGTTTGTGAATAACTTCTGAAGAAGAGACTAAAAAGGAGACAGTTTGTTAGTTCTCAAAAGGGAGTTTGGGCATGAACTGCTGTGTAACCTGGGAGACTTCCACAACTGAAATGTATCAAGGCTCAACTGTCACATTCTTTTTTATTTGTGAATCAATTATGTGAGGCTATGGAAGCACAAACTCCTTCTGATACTCTGCACAAATGTTTCCAGGGTGGCAAGAAGCTATCTCAGAAGAGTCTCAAAACTATGCTACATTTTGCATTTGATTAAAGCAGCAAAGAACAGGGTTTCCTGAGGCCCCCTCTGGCCTGATTCATCCCATGATCTCTAAACAATCACACAGCAAGGTAACTGGCATATAAGTCCAGCCTGAGAACTTGTCTAGAGCTAGGGAAATGTTTAACACCAAGCTTCTAGGCTAAAATGATACGCAAAATATATGTATGCAAATCTGCCTATGCAGACAGGGATGCATTCATACTCACAGAGGGAAATGTTATCAATCCCTGAAAGCCTCAGAGAAAACAACTGCAGACATCTGTATGAGCACAGTTCAGAGCGTAATTGCCATTTATAGGACACCCCCAGTCAGCAACTATAACCTACAATCGTCACATTTGTAAATTAATATGTCTATCCTCTATTCACTCTCCAAACTATGGCTACAAAAACTTCCAGCTAACACAGCAGAGGTTACAGTTAAACTACTGAAAGATAGAAACAGGAAATTACCGGTTCATATTCTTCAGCACTTTTTTCTAGCTGACTGAGTAGTGAGGCCATTCCTTCCAGGCGTGGAGGCAGCTCAGAAGCAGCAGCAGCATAACAGCTGTTTATTAAAACAGATGTGGTAACTTCAGGAATGGTTCTACAGGGTGGGATTGATGTCAAATCTAACAGCAGAGTGCTGGAGACAAACAAGTGCATCAAAGATCAGCTTATACAATATGGCTGTCAACAGTAAATTAATACGTGAATCAATATTGATTTTATACAGATCTAGCCAGCAAAGCAAAAGAAGCATTCCCATGAGTGCACTACAGGAATCATTACGAGCTACTCACCTGTCCTCAAGCTCTGACCTGCTAGGAGTCTCATGCGCAGAATACAAGATGGTGCGAAGAGCACCGCCCTGAGCACTGCGTGCCTCGTGCTGGCTGTGTGCCTGTGTCACAGCTTCATCTGGAGGCTGGCAGAGGGCAGAATTCCAGCTGTGGCCTGACTGTGCCAGTGAGTCCATAGTCTCCTCATCACCACTCCTGCTGCTGTCACTGTAGCTGTCTCTCCTAGAAGGAGACTTCAGTCTTCTCTTGCTCAGATCAGTAGTTTCATTTTCCTCTGAGCTATCTCCCTGTTCTTCATTCGATGGACCAGAAACTTCTTTGTTGACATCTGGAAATACTTGTAGGGGCGAACTGATGGGAGTCTACAAAAAGCAAGGACATTTAAATGGTTTAAACTCCAGTTCTGCAGTTGCAAAGACCACGTAACACTACCAAAGGCTGTGACTGAGTGGCTTCTTCTACCAAGATGTAGCCACAGCTGAATGAATGCATCAAGCAGTAACACCAAGTTCAATGCAACTTTGCCAAGATAAAGTATGCAGAACTTTGAAATATACTATGCTAAAGAACTGCAAAATCATTTAAGGAAAACAGATTTTAAAAGCTTCATATATGCTTTTATGGTTAAATTCTTGCATTCATGAACGTATCAATCTGCAATAGTGTTATAAACAAAAATTGTTGCTTGTTTCTTTCTTGCTTCCCCCTCACCAATTCTGATATACCTGCTCTTTTATCAAAGGCATTTTTTACTTGAAATGAATTACAGGATGAGTTATTTGTATTTTGTTCAATTGTCCATCTTCTTTTCTTACTCTAATTTTAGCTTAACTTTGTACATTTTAGTTTCTGCCATCAGACTTGAACAGCTTTGCTAGTTTGAACACAGAATTGAAACAATTTGCACAGAAAATTTGTTTCTGCTCCTTTTATACTTTCTTCCCTGCATTATAGAAACTCTGGTTTTCAAGCAAACACCTCTCTACAGTCTCTTTTGCAGGAAATATTTTAATTTCCATTTTTTCCAAGCATCCTGCAATGTCTTCCTGTTCTCCCAGTTTAACTACTAGAACACTTTGAAAATCGTTTTTGGGCATCTCTAAATTTCAGCAAGTAAATATAACAGTCTCTTCCCTAGTTGTGCATACACCAGAAGCAGACAAATTGCTCTTTCACAGAACATATTTCACACACATTACAGTTTCTATTCGAGATCAACTTCAAATCTATCTGCTACAAAGCAACACCTGCCTCAGAGACATAGTAAGTCCATCTGAAAATCTAGAAATACAAAATTAAAAAAGCCAACAAAGACAAAAACCCCAAACAAAATACCACCAAAAAAGGCTCTCGTTCTTTTTAAGTCTGTGAAATTCTTAGTACCTCCTGAGGAATTTACTACAGGAGCCAACCTTCTGTGAGCACAGTTCCCCCTTTTTCCATCTCTATCTTGCATTTAATTAACTAACCCACCAGACCAAGTAAATGAACCCTCAAATAGTAATTAAAAAGAAAAATCTTATGCCACAGGCCTTACCAACAAAGCAGGATCGATGTCTGGAAGTATACCAGGCAGTGGCCGACAAAGGAGAAGAGAGACTTCTGGAGATGTTCCTCTCAGAGCAGAGATGACTTCCTACGGCCACATTTGAGTTCAGTATTAGACAGAGCCACCAAGATGTGCAGGACTACCACAGCACAAGTTATGCCACGAAGACAGACAATAAAAATCACTAACCTGCTGGGATAAACCCTTGAGTGATGCCCCATTCACTTTGAGAATGACATCCCCAATGTCTATCTGCCCACTTTCTGCGGCAGGCTGCCCAGGGAAGAGCTTCTTTACCCTCACAATGGTTGAGCCCAGCTGCTCTGGAGTAGGATTATCCTCACGGCAGAAGCTGAACCCAAGACCTGAGCTGTTCTTCAGCAGCTTTACCTCAAATGTGTTCTCTGTAAGAGAAGCAGTAGCACATTATTTCTTATAGCACACTGGCCATTAAAACAAGTGGTGTGCACTCTGCCTTCAGGTATGATGTTCTCTGGCTGATAGCTTCCCTTCCTAACACCATACCACAAAGCACATGAAGGTGCTAAGTTCAGTTCTCCAGAAGCCCGCTAAGAAGACTGTCATAGCTGATAGATGTGCCTATTCTGGCCACTGAACAGACACCTGTGAGAGAAGCTACTGTAGCTCCTGGTAGGCAGGATAAACCCTACCCAAGAAGACTAAAAGGTACCAGCAGCAGTTTCCTCACATGCACAGATTCCCCTCCCTTTGCACACCTCTGCAGCAAGAGGAGCTGAGATATCAGCCTCTGGTCAGGCAGACAACTGGCCCTTCTCCAGTCCCAACTCTGAATGTCTGCTCCCATCTAGATAGGAGCAGCAGTTATATGAAACACAAACTCTCACTTTTACATGAGGATTTAACCCCCACTACATGAGGATTTAACTCCCACTACTGTCTTAGCAGCTCCAGAATTAGCAACACCATTCTACCTCAACAATTCTACAGCCCTGGCCTGCTGGCAAAATTGGGAACAAAAAAGGAACACTGAGAGAGCAAACAGTTCATAGTCACTGAACTGTATTAACAAGATATGAAAGGAAATCTTCAAAACAAATTGCAATGGCACAGTAACGCAAAAATTGCATGATGTGTAGGGGCTTGGCATGGATTCCTAATCAGCTCTGACTCCTGTCTATTTCACAGGAAATACAGAAAAACAATTATATAAAACAAAAGGATGCTTTTAGTGATCTGAATTTTCCTACGTGGCCAGACCTGCAGTGACAAAGCTGTAGTCTTTGGTGTTTGTAGCTCGTATTGCTGGTTTCTCCTGAGGTTCACATGGCCCCACCAGATTTGGAGGTGTGCACTGTGGTGTTACTGGAGCATGAGCCTTTGCCACAGAAAGCTGTCCTTTTTCCAACAGCAAATGCACCACCTGAAAAGATGAAACATCCTCTGGTTAACTGGCAGTGGTCCTGGAGATGACATAGTCTAGTTTGTAGTCTAGGATCTTTAGCCACTGACCTGTCCAGTGTTTCTCAGCATTTCCACAGCTTGTTTATGAGTAGCCCCCTCCAAACTAACTCCATTGACAGAAAGTACGCGATCACCTAGAAATAAGTAATTCATCATTTAAGAAAAAATGACGTACGACGTAAATAAAACACAGAAACCTTAAACTCTCAGCTAACAAAGGCAGTGACTAATCAAAAGGCAGTAAATAATCAAATCATAGAATCACTGAGATTGGAAAAGACCATTAAGATTATCAAGTCCAATCTCAGTCCATCCCTACCATGTCCACTGGCCACAGCTCTCCTACACTACATCTTCATGGTTCTTGAATGCTTCAGGGATGGTGACTACAACAGCTCTCTGGATAGCCCTGTCCAATGCCTCACCACTCTTTCTGAGAAGAAATGTTTGCTAATATCCAATCTCCTCTCCCTCTTCTGAGCAAGAGGAGAACTTTGCAACTAAACCAACCTGGGATAATCCCATGTCAAAGCCAGCGTTAACTACTGGAATGATGACCTGCCACAAAGCTCTTATATCTATATTAAAAACCAATCCCAATCTGTAAGGGCAGGTCTCTCTCTAGTAAGGACTGAAGCCTGGCTCAAAAACAAGAAAAGCCACAGCCATTACACTGATTTAGTGTATGAAGTTACCCTGTACACTAAGTGAAAGGGCCACAAATAACACAAAAGCTCTCCCTCCCTAGGGCTGACACAGAGAAGTGTTCTCTGTCACCACAGGCTGCATTATGGATAATAATTCTGCGGCAGATTTCATACTTTCCCCTCCAAAATCTCTACAGTTTTCTTTTGGTTCTACAGCTACTCTCTATTTTGTCTTAATGTTAACTTCATCTGCACAATTACCTGCCAGAACATTCGAGACAAAATCTTGAATTAAAACCATAAACACGTGATGTCAGGGAAGGGGTTCTTCCTCCCTGCCTTCTCTGACTGTGCCTTTGTCAAACAGATTTCCCAGCTTCCAAGCCACAGTGTACCCTCAAGCCTACCCTGGACAGTTCTCTGACCATTTCTCACATTCAGAGCCCCTGATGGAATGACCCAAAATACCTTTTTCTATTTTGCCATCTTCTTCAGCTGCTCCTTTTGGAATAACTGCTTTCACATAAATACCACCGTGCTTTATACTTGTGTTTACACCACCCTAAAAGGAGAGCAAAAATGGGATTTGTCAGTCTTTTTACAGCTAGAACACTTTGTAATTCAATGGAACACACTACAAGGATAGCTGCACTCAAGGAAGCACTTTGACTACGCCAATAAAAGGAAAGGCCAAATTGTCAAACAAAAACATTTTACAAAGCATGGTTCACAGTCATGCAATTTGTTACGAGTGAGGCTAGGGTGGAAGACTGTACAAACACAATGTATCACAACGCAAATGCATTCCAATAAAACAGGTATCCTGCAGCAAAGCACGTCTGCTCTGCTGGAGTTAACATGCTTGCATGCACACAAATCTCCAAGAACTGAGCACATCTAGTAGCAACAGCCAAAGAGATGTATTCCATGCAGTGTCCTACTCCAATTCACCCTCTGATGTAACACAAACTGAGGAGTGTTTCTTTTCTCCCAGGTCATAGAAATTTGAAGGTCTACACTGAGAAAACTGCCCAAGCTCAAATGGCACTATTCTCTGTGGGCCTTTGCATTTCAGGCTCTCAGACTGCCAACACTACACTGTCAGAACTGCTCCACAAACTGGAGGGAGGAAGGAGACCAACAAAACGTTAACATTCACTCTGAAAGAGCGTGATGCTACATCTGAAAGATTAAAGCACAGAATTGATTGTGTCACTCTTCTTCTCACCACTATGCAGGATGGCTGTGCAAGGCTCAGCATGGAGACTGAAAAAGGAAAGCACAATGAAGGCACTATTTGGTAATCCTCCAAGAGCAACCACTGCATTGTTGGCATTTTGTGACGGTTTCTGCAAAGCCCCAGGCTCTATAGACTTGTTGCTGTTCAGTAACCACGTCCTGCTCACCCTTTGTGCCTCCAGTCACTTCACACTGAGAGCTTGATAGGGCAATGCAACTTCAGTGGTTACAAATTCCAACTTCACCCATATGCCTATCCACACTGTTACACTTGGGAAAAGAGTGACTTGGTTTAGATATAAGCAGCCACTAAAACCCAATAGATTTGATCTTCAGTTAATAGCTGCTCTCTATTGTTATAATTTATGCTGCTTTTCCATTCTCAAATTATTGCATAGTCTACTGATCCATCAACCAGAGATGGTTCTGGAATATTAAAAACCTCAGATGCATTTCTGAACACAAAACAAAAACAGAGCAGTGAAAGATGTGTACGTATCACTTATGATTCATTCTCTTCATCTCTGAAGTGCCACTGTGAGGTTTGGCAGTCTCTAAGTGCGAATCACCATCAAAATTTTATAACCTGATGAGAAATTCATCATTATCATCATTATTCATTATTAAAAGTACATTTTTGTCTCTTAAGGGCAGTAACTTGCAAGGAGGCAAGACAGGTCTAAATCGCATCTCAGTAGTTTTTTACTTTCTGCCTTTTAACCAGCAGAGGGAGAACACAACACAGTACGTGTGTGTGGATTGCAAATACTCTGAGGTAACACAACTCCTTTTCTTCATATGATGCTCAGCAGGAGATCTCTAATTTCTCCCCCTTGCAAACTTGCCATGTTACCGGGGAGCAAGGGACAAAGCCCATCTTTCTGTCTGTACTTGCAAGGCAGCTGCTGTGATAAGATTCTGTTTTGACTTTGGGATTTCACTGTGAAACATCAAATGAAGGTTACCTGAAGGGGAGATGGTGTGAAGGATTTACAACACTATTTTTCAGCTTTGATAAGATTAATTGTAAGTCAGTAAAACTACACTACTCCTCTGCAGTAACTCCAGAAAATATTTTGCTTCCTTGGAATTTAGTAATTTAATGGGTTATGGGAGTAGAGAAAAAGAGAAAACATCTGAAAACCTTGTCAAACAGTACCGTGACACTTATTCCCAAGCCGTTATCTTTTTTGGCTAGTTCAACCTCAAAGATATCTCCAGGTTTAAGAAGTTCTGCAGAAACCTTTTTAGAATTCATTTTGTCAGCTGCATTTCCTGAGGAAGATTCCTTTATTTAAAACAACAAAAAAAAAAAAAAAAAAAAGAGATAAAAAGAGATTTTTTGTTAGAACAAAATTGTACAGATAAGATCCTAAGGGATGTGTTTCCAAGTCAGCTGCAGCCAAAAGGTTTCCACATGGGAAAGTACCAGACTGTATGGCTCATGAGACACAGTGCTTTAACTCTTCCATAGCTGCAATCAAACAGCATTAGTGCAGAAACATGTTTGGCCTTCAGCAGTTGAGTCTTTAATGTCATGGAACATAGAAAACATAACTAGAACTTCACCATTACAGCAGCTTAGGTTCTGTTGCATTAATTTGCATAAATTAATGCAACACTCTTCATCAGCTGGGAATCAGAGATCATTACAGGTTAGGGATGAATTTGTAGTACTTTCCGCTGTGTACCTTCAGCAAAGTGAAGAATGTCTTTGCTCAGGGCATGGCTCACTTCAGAGCTTCATGAGACAAGAATGAAGTTTCATTAGATAAGAGCATTTTTCCATTGATTAGATCAATGTCAAAAGATACAGGTTCAGTTGCTACTCTAGGCTTTCATTTCAGTTACATCAGTACTACTTTTCTTATCTCTTTAGGACCATCATCAAACTATGATCACGTTAGACAAAACTAAATGAATGGATGTTTTTTAAAGAATCTAGAAGAGCATTACACGTTTATTCCAAAGCAGAATCTGCTTTGAGTGAGACATGCCCATGACATGACATGGTGAAGTTGGAAAATGCTTTGAAATTCCAGGAGTGAATTTCTTCACTTATTTTGAACAAAATCACCAAACTGGTAGAAATAAGCTATCAGCATTTGCCATTAGGAAGGCAAACAGTGGGTTAGGATCCCTTCCCCCATACCCTTTTCACCTCATTCATACCAACAGACAGATATTTCACTGCCACTATTACACCAATGGGAAATTTTCACATGAAATAAACTGTGCCTTTTGAGCAACCTGCTGCTCCTGACTGCTGGAGTAAGTTGCTTCATCCATGTCAGAATCTCCTCGGTCAGAATACTCCACAGACTCCACAACTCCCGACCTTTTCATTTTGGCTCGAGTACTGTCTGATGACGACCTTCTCTTCTCACTAGTTTTCAAAACCCCAGACTGGGAGTCACTGTACTTCTGTGGATCCTGCTGGGCTCTGCCACTGGCACGTCTGCCAAAGCAGCTGGCCGTCTGGCTCTGGGACAGGCTGGCACTCTCAGTCCTGGAATCCTGGGAGCTCACACTCCCATCCCGCCTGCCCCCTGACGAGGCAGACACACTGCCTGTAACGGCCCTCTGGTGAGCACGGGACCTGCTAGGCTCCTCCGAAGAGGACTCTGCCTCATTGTCCTGCACTGATGATGATCTTCTTACGTAGGTCCTGGTTCCATTAGTGAGATGTGAGGTGCTGCACGATGCTGAAAGCCAGAAGAGAAGACAGTCAGCAGGGACCAGTCGCATCCTGTCCTCAATATTACACATATTTCTCAGTTTACGGCCACATGAGGTTTTACCATTCAATACCATGCAGAAAGCTTTCTATTTAAGGTGCAACCAGTGTGCCCTCACTGAAAACTATCCCAAATGATCCTACTGTAAAGGTTAACGCTTCCGCTGTCAGTCTAACACAACTGTAAGCACATATTAACTGGGGTGCACAGAAGTGATGTATGGTCAAGTCAGCTGCTCAAATCAGTGGTTTAATACTAAGGAATACTTCTCCATACCTTTGGATGGCTTTTCTTTGGGCTGAGAGATAACGAGTGTTACATCCTCAGGTGCATTCTCTATGATTTCTAATGCTGTGTGGTGGCTGACACCCTCCAAACTCGTGCTGTTCACAGATATCAGTCGGTGTCCTGCACAAAAGCATTTGTTTAGACACTATCCAACATTGACATTTGGTCTCTTCTGTCATGTATACCTTTTTCACACTATTCACCTGGTTTCAGAGATCCTTCCAAATCAGCTGGCCCCCCAGGAGTAACTGAGTGAATGAAAATTCCCAGATCAAGTTTCCCCGTCTTCTCTCCACCAACTATCTGAAAGCCTATTGAAAAAGGCCCAAGCACGCATATATGTCAGTGAGCATAGTCTAACTTAGCTCAGCACAAGCTGATATTTCAAAGCACATAAAAAACTTCGTCGTTCTATTAAATGTAAAATTAAAAATATATATATACATACATCTCAAAGAAGTCTACATGAAAGTAAACAGTAAAGCTTTTGGATAAAGCTTCATTCCACTCTTAATTTTAAAAAAGCAGTTCAGAATTGGATTTTATTGCCTTCCTAGAAACCTCCAACCAGGGCAAGAGACATGCATGCACTTTCTGATGACACCATGTACATTCCTGCTGGCCAGATAACATGCTTTTTACACAGAATTTTAGATGTCTCATCTAAATGTCTGACCCTGGTGTAAGCGCTAGGTTCTTCAAAACCAGTTCTCTATATTAGAAGTTCACCAAACTTGTTTTTTTTCTTTTGAAGCTTCCAATCTATTTTTACCAATTCTACAAGGTATACCTGAGAAAAATGTTTATGACCAAGAAATATGAACATCCAAGATGTCGGCTTTGTCTGCTCTAACAAAAAGAGCAAAGGAACAGCAGAAAAGGCAGAAGGGACAGTCCCTATAAATTGCTCTTGTTCTTTGTCAACTCATTACTATGTTACTAAGTTACCATGCAGTGTCAAGACTAAATACGATCTTCAGGACTTTTTCTTTCTTCAAATCTACATTGTAGTACTCTGTTACTTAACAGAGATGCTTCAAAGAACTCCCCTAAACTGTATCTGATACCAAATTACAGGGGAAAATGATGAGGGTTTATGAAAAACTTCAGTAGAAAAACAAGGAATGGAATCTAAATATCTCAGATTCTGGGCTCACTAAACCCCATAACTGAAGTTCAATTCAACTATATAATGAGAATATTTAAAAAGTACACAATTAATTTACAATAGCTTTATAAGTTTTGCTTCTTGAAAACTTCTAAGTCATCACAACTGTGAGGTGTCCACATGACACAATCCTTTCATTTGAACACAAAGACAAACCTTCAATGCCATTTTTTATGATTATTTCACAGCAATCAGAAATGTGAGCCCACATGTAATACAGAGAAACCGAGAAACAGATTTGCCAAACACCACTCAAGTCAGCAGCAAGTGTTAGCAAGAAAGTCTAGGATCTGCATCTTAAATGTCTTTAAAATACAGCTCATAACTATTTTCCTCAGTCCTACAATAAATACAGAACACAAAATCTTTATATTATTTTCAGCTTCCATAAACATTCAAAACAATTCAACCATGTTAAAGCCACATACCCAAGCCCATTTTTTCATCCTTTTTCAGGTTCACCAAAGTGATCTCTCTTTCTGGTGAGGAAACTCTGCTCTCTGTTGTTTGCAGAGAGTCACCTGAAAAGCCAACATTTCTTAATCAGACACCAAAACACGTGCACACTGACATCCTTTCAGGTTTGCCTTTAAGTTCTATTCCATAGAAGAGATCGCTCCTCTGATAATCTGAAAATCCTCTCTAAAATAGTGGGTCCAGCAGTGAAGAGAAGGTTGCCCAGAGAAGCTGTGGATGCCCCTTCCCTGTACTCAGGACCAGGCTGGATGGGGCCTTTGGCAGCCTGATTGTCTCTTCCAACCTACGCCATTCTAAGTTCTAAGTTACTAAAAGATTACTGAATGAATTCTCTTAACAACAATCTTTAACTGAAACAATCAAAATTAGAAATATCTACTATAACCTATCTTGTTTAAATTGCCAGCATACTGTCAGTATGAACTCATTAATTAACTACCTGGAGAAGCTGGAACAGCTTGGACTGGAGTGTCTGGCCCAGTTTTGCTGTAAGTGGTACAGGCACTTCCACAACAACAGAAAGTTACTGAACTCTACATACCAGGCAAAAAAAAACTGGTGCAAGAGAACACAGAAGACAGCCACAGCCAGAAAAGGGTTCCTACCCTACCCCTCCCCACTCCAAAAGTAAGCACATGGTCATTTGGGGAACTGTAGAACTATGAGCCTCAGAAGCATGGGAAAGGAGCTTCAAAGAGCAGGGTTTATTGTAGGTAACAGCAGCTTTAAGAAGTCAAACTATACACTCTCCGCAGCTGAAAAGCATTACACAGATGTAAAAATCTCCAGAAAAAAACCCCAAACCAGTATTCGAGATAGATTTAGACAAAGGTCCCACTCAACTGATTGGCAGAGGTGTCTGATGTAAGCATAGTCAAAGAACAGAACAACATCTGGCTCCGTTGAGAGCCAGTGAAGCTCTCAACAAATACAAATTAAAAGTTATTGACTTAACCAATGGAATGGATGTATTATTATTGATCAACTTACTGCTCTCTTTTAATGGTGTTGATGATGGAAGATTTCCAGAGCTACTCATGCTTACACCTGCAACATGAATGCAAGTATTAGACATTAATATGTTTTTTTCCCCCCAAGAAAGCTATGAAGACACATTAGGCTTTACAAAGAACATGATTCTATGATTCTATGCATGAGCCCATCACAACAGCAGAGTACTTATTTTTAAAATGAGCAAACATCAACATAGCTATGGTTGAGCAAATTCCAACCATTAATTTGCTTTGGTTGCAATTCAAAGTTCAGATAGGTGGAAGCTCATACAAAGTCAAAGAATTAAAGAAAGGACAGAGCTGTGGCCTCCTCAGCCACTCTAAACTTCAGAAGAAATCAGTAAGGCTTTAAGAAAAAGCCTAAGATAAAGACTAAATTTTATAGTATAATTTGATGGATATGCCTAACTTTATAAAGAATTAGAACAGCAGCCCTGCAAGTTTTTATACAGTAACAAGCAATTTTGGGCAGTAACAAACATTTCTACATATTTTTATTTAAATTGCTTTGCACACAGGGTCATATTTTCTTTGGAAAATGCCAAGTAAACGTTACAGTATTTTAAAGGGGATAAAAAACATACTAAGTTACGAAAATAAAGGAGGAAAGATAATTCAAGCTTCTTAGTTAACCAAAGTCCAGGCTTTCTCAACCATCTGAACTCTGAAGTTTCAGTTGATGAGCTATGTTCCCCACCATGAGCAATGGAATTCAGCAAGACTACCCACTATATACCTAAGATCAGAATTGCTGCCCCAGAGATCATAGGTAAGGCTAAATGCATGGGACAAATGGCTTCAGTCACTATAGAAACTACATGCCTTACGTCTCTCTTCAGTAGCCTCTGCTCATACTGCAGAAAAACCTCAGTTCCCCATTCAGGCTTGATTTCAGTGCAGTGTAGGAAGTTGTTGTGTTTGTACGTTAGTCGGAGTGCTTACCCATCTCCCACTTGTTGTAAAGCCACATATATAATCAATGTTATGATATTAAACACAAAAAGCAAGCTAATGTTGCAAATACTACAGTCATCCTAGTTTCTATTATTGTAACAGGGAACCTCCCTGACTAAAAACTGATGACAGAGATATTAAAAATTAACATACCATAACCCAGAGTGAGAAATAAGTGTATTCAGCTGCTCTGCAGCACTGTTGTCTCCTTCTGCTCTAAAGTACTGGTGATTTTTTATTTTATTTTTTATTTTTTTTTTTTTTGGTGAACATAATTTTTTACTGCTACCAGGACTGACTTACTTGTGTGCAGTACTTCGGACACCTGTGGTATCAGAACAGTTGGTTACTTTGTCCACAGGAGCATTTTCTTTTCTTTGCTACATCTGATCTGGAATCATGGGCAGTTTGCCTGCATTAACTTTGCCCTCATCCCTTTTTCAAGTCAAAAAGTTACCATCAGTTAATATGAACATCAAAGCACTACATCTGAAGCAACTGTAGAGTTTGTTAGTAAATACAGTAATAGTATTTTATGTGCTGACCTACAACATAGGCTTGCCCGGTATCTTCCATGGACGATGAGTCCGATTCATTTTTCTTTCTTTCAGGACTTCTACTTAAACCTGCATGAGATTTTGAACTTAAAGGGGAGAAGGAGAGAAGGGAAATCAGACAGAGGGAAAAGGAAATTGGGAGAGGGAAGGGAAGGATCAATGTAATAAAATAATAGTATGAATAATAAATTAAAACTGATGCAAAATGTACATCAAATGTACATAAAGGAATTTCAGGGTGCTCAGATAGACTCTTACTTGTTCAGTTTTAATGCTCCTGCTGCTGATCCAGTATCAAATTTTGGCATTCGCTGAAAGACTCTTCCCATTAAGTCCTCTATTTTCTGGGAGGAAGAGTCCAAAGCTGCGATAATATTCTTCCTCGGAGGGTAAACTGAGATATGGCTCTGGCTCAGATCATGGAACGATTTGCTCATAACCCTGGGTCTTTCCTCCCATGAAGTCTTTTCATTCTTGTCCTTTGAAGAGCCTGGGGGTGGCTGGAAGAGCGAGAGCTCGGAGCAGGACAGCCGCTTCAGGATCTCTGCCTGCACGGATAGAGGGCGCACGGCAAGGCGGTTCAAGGTGCTGCTGGCCAGGCTGCCCGTGCTGATGGCCCGCCCCATGCCAAAGCCCTTCACTGACTCTGCATGGATGTTCAGGCTCCTAAAGGAAGCTCGCTCTGTGAAGTTTTTAAAACAAGAAACGATTTCGAGTTATACAGCAGAGCCAGCGTGATCTCCTTGTATAAGGCATGCAGTTTAAAAAACCAACAAGGTTTTTTCTTCCCTTTAGCCATAATGTTCAGAAGTACACACCACCTTCAGGCCCATTCAGTTAACTAAGGATGCAAAATTTGGATAGTATGCTGCCTTATCCATATGCTATGCTTAAGTGCAACAACACTAAATAGGAAAATATTTATCCCTTTTATTAGTATGAAGATTCCCACTATCTGTTAAACTGCAGGGCCTTAAGAAAAGACATATCCTTTTGCCGCAAAGAACAGAAAGCAAAGTGCTGAGCAGGGCTTGCCAGAATTTTGACTCCCTGTCTCCTGACTGATCCATACTTGATCCATACTAAGCACATGGATGGAGAAGATGTAGTGGTGGAAGACATTTTTTGTCATCTTAAAATGTGAATTACTGCACAACTGCCACTTCCATATTCACATCAAAGAGCTGCCTCAGTCATGACCATAGACAGACCTGGTGAGCTATGTAAGAATGGTTTTGCTGGAACAGACATCACAAATCTCCATTTTCTGCCTATGGCTGTGTTCACATCCTGTGGAAAAGTATCTTAATGAAATATTTTAAGGGCTCTTTTCTTGACATTGCACGTAATCCCTGCCAACATAAGCCACAATTTTCCTATGGATTTCAGGGGAATACTTTCTGCCAACCCCCAGCTGAGAATTCTCATGTGCTCAGAAGACTTTCTTAATAAAACCTACTTAAGTCTCAATGCTCTGTAGTTTTCTAAATGCCCTTTCAGGTATCCAAAGTTCATTCCTAAAACTCAGTGTCTGGTTTTGGTCACTGTGTTGACACAGAAGTAAATAAAAGAAATTATTATCCCTCAAGTTACAGCAAATGCCCTTTCTTGTGTACCACAAAATTATTACTTCTACTTTTCCTGAGCTCTGTGACTCTTCTCCTTTTATTTATGCAGACAGAATGTTATTCAAATGGCATTTTCCTTTTATTTTCTCAGTCTAACACACTTTTCATCAGATTTATGCGTGTTAAAATGTTGGGTTTTTTTTCCAGATCACTGAAAATACTGTGCAGCAATGGGACTATTAAGTGCTCTTTCCCAAGTTTCCATCCTCTGTTGTTACGTTCCATGGTAAGTCACTCCCTACCATGATGCATGCTGGGTCTTCTCCCTTTTCTCAGAATAATTTCTCTAGTCATCAGCTGAAATCACAGTGATTCAACTGCACAATGTAACACCATATTTCTAAAGACTCTCCTGAAGCATTCAAATCTTCCTTGGTCTGTTATCCAGCCATTAACAGCTCTTAACCCAAAGCTGGTCCTTGAGAAGCCAGCAACCCTGGGAAGCGCCCTTCTCGTGGCGAGCAGCCAATTATTAATAATGTCAACTGTCCTTTTCTTTGTATTTTAGCAGAGTTCTTTCAACCACTTTTTTTTTCTTCTTTTTTTTAACAACTTTTTACCAGCTCTGAGGAAAAAAAAACAACAACAAAAAATACACAAAAATTGATGCATCAGCAGGCCAAGAATGAAGCTTCCCAAATATTGCTTGGAATTCATTTCTCTAGCAGAAAGAAGGCAGTACTGGCACTTAATATGCTACTCAGAACAGAAAGAGTAGCATGGCTGCAATGTGATTTTTTTTCAAATTAGAGATCACAGTCTCCACTGCTTTGGGATCAGACTCCATTCCAGCAATGCTAGCGGATATCTGGATTAACAGCAGCTGGAATGCAGACAGATACAAATATGGAACAAAGAGAGAGTGAGAAGGCAGACTGACCCAAAGAGCACTTCCAGGTCTACAGTGAAGGCCAGCCAGCCACCAGCCAAGAGAACTCTGCTCCAAGCAGGACAGAAATTAATTAGTATGGAGACTGTTGAACTGTTCTTAAGTCTTTTGTTTGCCTTTAAATGATTCTATTCTGCACGTTGTTTTTTTTCTAAAAGAGCAGCACTTTACTTTCATATACACAAATCAGGTGGCAATTCCTATAATAAAATAAAATGGGCAGAGAAATCATTATTGTTGCTCCTTAATAGATCCACCAAAAAGGAAGTAGCATAAAGACAGCCATACTCACTGCTTACACACACAGCATCATTACATTGCTTCCTGTTTTATTTGCTCTACTGTGTTTACATATGTAGACTCATATAATCAAATCAACACATTTCACACTGGACAAATTCTTAACATTATATTAAGGAATTACCTCCAATTATTTTTTCTTAGATGTACCAAAATCCATTAATCAAATGAGAAGGCAATATTAATGAACTATGTTTAGATTTCTTTTTCTTAAAAGCTCCTGCCTGCTAGCTCTGTGCAATTGCCAACTCTCCTTCTTGTTCTCAAAATAAAAGCTCTGGAGTATAACCCCAGCAATCGTAGAGCTACCTGTGTAGCATGCAGTGGAATTACCAAAGCTGAAGTCCAGCTTTTCTTCTTATAAAAGCACATAAAGATTGTTATTGAAAACCAGCGTGGCATCCTTACCAATGTCCTGAGTATCCTGGTTGCTCTGCCTGGTTCTCATCTGCAGCTGGAACTTATGCTGGGAAGAGCAGAGATGCAAAAGGTACTGACAGGTTTTACTGTTGTCAGTCTGAAAGGAATGCTTGATACCAT
Source organism: Chrysolophus pictus (assembly GCA_037305975.1). Taxonomy (NCBI): domain Eukaryota; kingdom Metazoa; phylum Chordata; class Aves; order Galliformes; family Phasianidae; genus Chrysolophus; species Chrysolophus pictus. Next base: position 45,518,512 of record CM074579.1, on the reverse strand, counting down.
CCGATGTGTTCTGCAATGTTATTTTCTTCTTCTACATGATGGGAAAAAAAAGTTTAAGATGGTGATTTCTTCTACCCTACGAATAATTCTTAATTTGCTTGTGCACAACTGCATTCAAATTTTCCTGAAGAAAATGCACTGACTAGAGACATGCACAAGGACTGAAAGTAATTTGAGCTTTACAGAGAAGCATTTTAAAGCTACTGAGATGGCATTTTATTATTATTTAATCAGTCTGCTACTGAAAACCTTAATACAGAAGAAATGGGCGTAGCTTTCAATAAGTTATGAGAGCCAAAAGTTCTGTTTTCATGGCTCAGCCACACAAAACAGTCGCAGATTATGCTGTAGAAGTGCAGCGTAATTTGTAGAAATAATGAACATAAAGAAACAGGACCTGGAGATGCAAACACAGAAAGGGACACACACAGGTACGGGGTAAGAGACTGACTTACACTGAAGGAAATTTTTTTTGTCTCTCTCCACGGGAAGCGCAGCACAGGAGTGCGGGCACCATTGTGAACCTCAAAGATAACAACTCCTCTGGAGCACACTCCCAGCAGGATGCCTGTCTGGGATCTCTTCTCAGGTAACACGTGATGAAGGTGAACGCCATACTCTGTGAGCCTCTGGCACAGCTGTATGGATCAATGCAATAACAATTCTAAGGGTCTGAAGTGAAGGATACTGCAAGTACTAGATACATAGGTGAATTTTGGAGAAAAGCTTCCTCTGCGATTGACTGTACACAGTGCACAGATGTTACTAAAGCAAAGAGGCAGAATACAAACTGTTCTGGATGGTTTTAAGTGCCCAGTGCTATAGCACATGAACCAAGGATTCATCTAAAAATTTCACAACTGAAGTACGAACAATTAAAACCTCTGGGTAAACTGAACTTTCCACAAAATTGCTAAAAGTGAATTGTAACCAGTCAGGTTGGTCAGTGTTTGGTGTGTGAATACATTTCTTAAATGCAGAATCAGATCTCTGCTTCCATTTTGTGATGTTACCAAAGACCGCCAAAAGAAGTAGTTCCGCTCACTTTGCTCTCACTCATTCTAGCTATCTCTTTAGTCATTGCTGAAGGGACTGTTGTAATGCATCAGCCAAGGAAATCCAACTGCTCTTTCCACCCCAGCACTGGTCAGCCTAGATTCAACTAGGATCAAGTTCCCAGCTCGTGCTCAGCACAATTTCTAGCAATTACAGGAACATTTCTGCCAAATGAGCAACAGTTGAAATCACCTCTGCCACTGTGGTCTCAAAGTGACCGTAAAAATGCAGATGTCATTGTTATCCAGTGGCTTAATTGCAAACTCTCACCTGTTAAATTCATTTTCAGGCACTGAGTCAAGGCAGTATCTGATTGCTATCTCATGAGCAACAAAAGCAAAACCCTTAATTACATTTCTCAATTGGCTCTTTTAGAATAAACCAAATATATCTGTGATTATGTGTAGTCTTCCTATCATTCTACAGGCTATCTGCACAAGGAAGTCTGTTCAGTAATGCTTCTGGCTTGCTTCAAACCAAGTATCTCAAGCAGCACAAAAGATATAAGCTGTAACAAAGCTTTTCCTTATTTAAATTCTTTCCCCTCATCCTCCACACAAGATGAGAAAACAAAACAAAATAAGAAAGAAATGCAGGATGTGCTGCCTTATAATCAGAGCTTCCTTTGGAATAAACATGAGGATGAGTAGTTGCTTTTAACTACTGCATTTGAGCTAAAGCAAGAAGAATACTGACAGTGGAAAAAAAACAGTGAAAGGATTTCTCTCCCATCAATCATGATTTCTTTTCACTTGTAACAATCAATCTCTTGAGAAGATGTTTTCCGCTTCCTTCCTTTCCGGCTGCTTTCCTCTATTTCACTTGAAGTCCATGCACTCATCTTCTCAAAAGGAATTTTCAAGTCAGATGAAGGAAACAAACCACTATCACTTACCTTCAAGAATTCTAATTCTATCTCTTTTTCAGAAGCGCCCACGTAAGTGCTATGCAACTTTGGCAACTCTTCCTTGATGTAGGATGTATCCAGTTTCTCCATCACTCTAGCTGGGACATAGTGTTCTAGTCTGAAATATGACATGCCATGCACCTACAATACAAAACATTTTTGTGACAGCGTCTCCATATGCTATGGACTATATGGACACGACTGAAACATAAAGACTAATTTTAAACAGAATTACAGATCTGTAAACTTAGACTGAGTAAGAAGAGGGACTCCACATCCCAGTGCTGACCAAGAGCTTAATTTCACTTATACTTTGAAGGTCTATTCAAGCGTGAATACATCTCCACCGAACACAGAGGGTTCAATACTTGGATCTTGAGTTAGTTTCCGCAACAGTCTCATGTCTACTCTCTGCTAGACTGTATGAAAACTACAATTGCCAACAACACATTGGCTGACTTTCCTGTCCAGAGCAGAACTACAAAGCATGTACGGCAGCTCACAATACATTCTTTTATTAGGCAGCAAAAACATCATTTCTCAGAGACGAAACTGGTGATGTACCTCTGCCTGGTAATCTCCATACTCAGCTTGAAGAGCTAGGGATGCTAACAATAAGGCTGTCTCATCATCACAGTGCATCCTGTCTTCCAGGATGTCCTTCCGCAGCTGCAGGTAATACTGGTGACAAGTGAGAGCATGCCTAGAAGGAAAAAAAAAAGAAAACACACAAAAAACCACGATCTTTGGTACTCTTATTTTTAGGGAATTTGGAGTGCTTGATAAATATTCAATTTATGTCCATAAGCTTAGAGCTTAAGAGGTTAAAAAGCTGTTCATACACTCACTGTATAAGACTGACATCATCCACAAAAAACTTGATGCGAAAAAACAGAGTGAAGTTGACAGGGGGCTTGTTCTTTTTCTTCGACTCTTCTTTCCATCCTTCTGGAGCTACTTTACTCAGCTTTATGTCAGGATCAACGAAGAAAAACTCATTGTCTGCCATGAACATTAAAGAAAAGGACACGGGTAAAAACAGAACAAACTCATTTTTCCAGTTGGAGGATCAGGACTAGATTTCCAATTCTGGAATTCAGTTCAGCCATCAGAAAACTTTACTGCCCTGACAATGGTTTGTAAGCACAATGGCTACTGAAGGGAACTCTGAGTAACAGCAGTAGAAATAATTTTTTAGTTAACAAAAGAACATGAAAGCAGAAAAAGAAAAAAACATCTTCCATGACAGCTATGAATCGGGCACTGTGGTGTCCTTCAAATTTCTTAACCCACAGGAATTCCTAATCTGTCACTCCCTCCCTCCCTTACCATTTATGTCCAATTTACACTTCTACAAAAGGTTTTCATGGCTGAATTGCCAAAGGCACTGGGAGCCAAGTACAGATGAAGAAGGCTCTCAGGCTACTCAGGTTTTCTGACTCATGCCAGAACTCTGAGTGCTACAGTTCTGTGATATCCTGCTAGACACAAAAACAGGAAACGTGGGTCTCAAAACATTAGTGCTGCCAAAGTGATCTTCTCCCCTTTGGGGAAAGTGAAGTCCAACATCTGGTCTGTTCTAAGAGCAGAAAATGAACAGTTCAGAAACAAATTCATTTAGTCTGAAGGCAACTTACTCTGTACAAGAGGCCCTACCATTTGCCCCAGCATGCCTGTGGACAGCCTCCAAAAGGCTGCGAGAGCATACCAAGAAAACCCAGCTCACATCTTCTGTGGGGCACTAGACAGCAACACACATGAAGGCAACAAGCAGTAGTGAAGAACACTCATCAACCGAAAAGAACTAGCTGAGATGCTGTTACTCAGACAAATGTAGGCATTTACTGAATAAACATTTTCTTCCCTGAGGAATGTATTTTGCCTCATACATGCCTCAAGAGTGTGTAACTCAAAGTGGCATCTCTGTACATGCCAGGCAGCTTCCAATTATTTCCAACATCTTGTAGTTAGCTCTTGTTGTTCTATACCTATCTGCTTCAGAAAATTTTTATTCTTACCTCTTAAAGTAGCCAGTCCAAATAAGTGATGCTCCACTAAGCCAATATGGGCAACAACCATATCAAAGACATCTTTACATATTGTTTTAGTGTCACAAGTCAGCTCCAGCTTCTGTCCACTTAAAAGCATCACATTTACTTTCCTCCTTGTATCATCATTCTTCCCTTTCTTCGTCTGCATTTGGTGAAACAAAATATCCCAATGTTCACGCTCATGGTTAAGGTGCATTTGTTGGTTAAATATATTTTCCCTGTCACCACCTGCTCAGTAGTCCCTCTCTTACCAAGATAGACTTTGGCAGATCCAAGGAGATGAACGGTTCAATCGTCATTTTCACAAACTCAGGGCCAAAAAAATTCTGCAAAGCACAAGAGTATGAATGAATACTGCGTTACAGGAACAAGAGACAGAGGCACAATAAACTCCTGCCTTCTGCTTTACGCACTAGATAGAAACTGACGGCTGAAACTGGAAAATTGCAAGGAATTGGTTTGAACAATCTCATTTTGCTCCCATGCATGCCAGATACACTGCCAGGCCATGCTGCTGATGACATTACCACTATAAATGTTTTCCTTCCTTCTGTGGGCAAAAAGCTAGGACTTTAATATTATTTTGCCTTCCTTGAAAATACAAGGTGCATGTTGCATATCAGGATCATTTAGGCTTCTTTCAATCATCAGTTGTTTGACATTGAGAAGGTCTACTGTGCTTATGGCAACTCTGCCTCAGCAAACTTCTGCCTGCAATAACCACCTCCCCTTTCCTAAAGGCTAAAATGCTTCAGTCTAATTCTGCCTGCTAGGTTCATGCAGTGATTCTGGCCAATTTCTGTCTACCTGTAAGAAAACAAGTATTTTGTTGGTTATTCCTGGGAATTATAAGAGAGCTTAATCTGTCCACACACTTAAAAGAAAACCTCTGCACAATACTGATTTCAATGCTGATAGCACCGTAAGGAACAGGCCCAAGTTTCATCCAAATAATTGTTGGTAAGGGCCTACGTGATCAAACTAGCCAGAGTGCTGGGACTGGAGACAAATGAGCATTTGGAGACAAACTCTGCATTAGGGCACAGCAAATTCATTTGTCACATTTTCCCATCCAAATCAGAAGAAAAGAATCCAATGAACTGAAAGCAGCAGCAGGGGGCATCGAATTGCCATCTATTCCAACAATCAGTGCTCCATCTGCCTATATTTCTGTCTCCCTCTTCCTCTCTAATCTCATACTTCATCCACTTTTCCTTTTCCCAGCAAAAGCTGGGAAAGGAAAGGGGAGCTTGCACAATGCTTCAGGGTGAACCTAAGAGTAAACATATCCTCTTGGTATGTCTTTACCTTCCCAGTTTGTTAATTTCTGAAGGTGGTGGGACACATCCACATTCTGCTAAGGGAAACCAATACAAACAGAACTGGTTAAAAACACCACAGGATACAGGAGAAAAATGCACCTTGTCCTTATTGGGGTACTGTAGTATTCAACACACATTAAATTGTGTCTTGCTGTTCGTTTCATTATCTTTTGATGCTGCATTTGCCTACCAGCCTGCTAATACTATAAAATCTCCAAAGTCTCTCCTACAAGGCAACACCAAACTACCAATGACTGCTTATTACAAGACCTAATTTATGAATCCCACATACTTCAGTTTCAGCTGAGACATTGTTCTGTTTCAAAGAATATAGGAGTTCACCTCAGATCAAGGCATTACCCTCAGTTTCCTTTGAGTCATGGCCGTTTCCAGGGCTATTTCTCTAAGCGGATCTCTGGTGATGTCCAGCATGGAGGACCTGATTGCATCTCCAGGGTAGAGGTTGGGCCGGGACTGCCTGAGAGCCATACGAGCCTGCAACTGCAGCATTTCTTCTTCCTGGCGCTTTAGCATCGCTTCTTGACTGACGAGATTGCCTTCAAATGGTGCTTCATGCTGCCTGCTATACAGTCAGAGGGGATAAAAGTCATTACCAGTAGGAATCAGACATTCTTCTGCATTAAGCACTTCCCAAAGTGAAAAACCAGAAACATCAACAGACAGCTAACAAATATTGCATTAAACTCAACATTTATTCAGCAGCCAGGAGACAAACATAGCAAATCCAGACTGAAGCACTCTACTGAAAACAATCAGTATGGAAAATGAGTAGAACATGCCCAGTTTCTACAACTGCAAACTGTATTTATTTGTATAAATGCTCAAATGCAGTCTGAAAAATACATGACATTGTATACGTACCAGCATTCTAAGTTATTCTAAATAGAATAATTAAATGTTTTCATCATCTTTTTCAAACAGAAAAAAAATGGTTCTTTTAAAATGCCAGAAATGGCTTCACTGATACATGGTAATAAATAAGAGTCTAAACAAAGCAGTTGAAAAAAAAAAAGCAAGTAAGCAAAATAAAAAATCCCACTATTTCTGAGAAAACAGCAAATTAGCTTTCAGTTCTCGTATCAGCAAACGTCCTGACAACTTTATCTATTTTCATTAGGAAAGAAAGTCTACAAGAGGCCATTTTTTATTTGAAAATCAAGATATTTGGAAATGCAAAAAAAAAAAAAGAGAAAAAAAAATTCACTCCTCTTCCTGTCTCCCATACATAAGGAAAAACATTTCTAAACCCAAAACTCAAAACAAATGTATCCAGGCTTCTTTAGAAATCCTAACCCAAGAAAAAATAATGTTCTCCTGTATAGAGAATTAGAGACAATTTTTAAACAGAAGTAGGTAGTGGAACTTAACAGAACTTTCATCCACCAAAAAGCACATTTAACAAAGGCACCTGGCACAACAGCAAGCTGAGTTCACATTGCCAACAACTCATCATTAGTTGTGCTAATAATTCCAATTCTAAGCTAAGCCAGACTTGATGGCACGCTAAAGGAAAAACATGGAAAGTGTTCTGAATCCTTTACATCTCTGCACTGAAGTCAGGAATACAGATAAATGTAAAATCAAGTCTTGCACTGACACCAATGTAGAGCTCTTGGTAGTAAGGCCATTTACAGAGACTTTTTAGGACACAACAACTTATATAGCTGTTTCTTATCAGAACCCAAATGTGTTTGATGAACAAATCAATTAAAAAGTAAAAGAAAATGCCTCTTTGCAGACAGCACCATTGTCTATGGTAATTTGTGGGCGTGACATCAAATTTACTTCCATCATCACACAGCACAGTTTCTAAAGAATGCCAGAAGTGAGAACCACACAGAACATCCTCTGAAATGTCCTGAGATTGAAAGTTTCATTGGCTGATAAACAGACAAGACAAAAGCAGTCTTAAAATACAATTTATGTTACAGTGGAAAAGTCCCAACAATAAAATGGCAATGATGTGTCAAGAAAAAAGCAAAATAACACTGAATCCTCAAATGGAATTTCGGGGAAGTTCTTGAGGAGTAATGGAGAATTGTGTTCATGTTAACCCATTATCCTTCCCACTATTCCCACTCTTCATAAAAGTGCTCCCCTTTTCCTTCCTCTGCTCCTCACTGCAACAGACTTAATAATGTGTGCCCAAAAGGACACAGCAATGAGGAAAGGCCCCAGACCTGCAGGGACTTGTGCACAATCTCAGCTTTTTGCAGAGAGGAGGTTTATTAAGATCAACGTACGTGGGAATATTCACAATGAAGTTACTTAAATATGCCCATGAGCATTCTGCAGATCAAGGAGATGGGCTCTGAAATGAAAAAAAAAAAAAAAAAAAAAAACAGCACAAAACCAAACCACTTTCTGAACATAAGTGTCTGTGAATTATCAAAGATGATATGAAAAAGTGAGACGTGTTACAACTGGCTTTATCTGAAAGCACTTTCACATGAATGAAAATGCCAACTGCTGGAAAAAAAAAAGTGCCTTTCCAATAGCATGCAGATGTATGCAAGAGCAATCAGAAGTTAATGTGCAAAATAGTATCCTTACGCTGCTTTGTCTTTTTAACTCACATACATTTTTCTGAAACAGTGCATGGGGGCAAGTGGGAAGAAGCTCAAAAAATGTAATGCTTCAAGCATTTTCCTGGTGCAGGATACAAATGTTGTCATCACTTTGAGAAGCAAATTGACTTCTTGGCTAAATGCAACAATGCCAGGCTCAGGCAGACAACTTCTCTGGAAGGTGGAGTACAGTCCAGCCTCAGGTTTCCAGGACCAGGACTGCACCTCTCCTTTGTCAGTAGAGAAGATACCGTTGACAGATACAGGCAGAGCACTTCTGAGAAATGTGGAACGTGCAGGTATTATTACTCCCAGCAAAAACTCCAAATTCCATTCCTAACAGATAGCATAGCAGATAAAAGTGTTTTTCCTCTGGTTCCCCACGAGGCAAGCACTTGGTTGCTGTTCCGTATTTTCATCTGTGTTTGAGTGCAAATCACAGCCCTACAGCTGCTCATTAACCCACAGATGGCAGGCAAGCCATCACACAAATGGCCAACTCCAAAAGCAGCAAGTGTATATAGAACCTCACCCAGCATACTTACCAAGAATTAGCACAGATTGGGTCAGAGGAGGAGGCTGGAAGAAGGGAAGCGGGTGGGCATTATGTGATAATGCAATGGGAAGGTCAGGAAGAGACGGAGAAAGAGTGAAGCATTTGGGTAGGAGAGGATGGAGATGCACATGGAATGTAGCGGGAAATGGAAGGAAAGGGAACAGATGGAAAAGATCCGTGTCAGCAGCTGCTCCTGGAGAGAAAAAGGAAGAAATAGTGAAGGAGGAAAAAGAGAAAAAAGGACAAAAATCAGAAATACAAGAAGCAAAGAGGAAAAACAGGCACAATCCATTGCCACAAGGAAAGCATTCCGAGAAGTTCAAAGGGTAACTTTGAGCAGCGGTGACAGAACACAAGAAGGGTTTCACCTTACTCTAAAAATACTAAAAAATATTGATGACTGCTGCTAGCTCAGGAGCAGGCTGCAGCATGAGTCCCACAGCCTGGTAAACGAGCAGCTTTACTGCTTGCTTAGCACTGGCTGCAGTTTCCCTTTAATCCACATTCCCCCATTTGCTATACCTCAATTCTATGAGGTTCATTCCACAGGTAATTAAACAGACTGTCTCTAATGACATGCTACTGGAGCAGTATATTTAAAATGCACTGAAGTATATAGATGGTATCTCTGAGCACTAAAACTGCTCCCAACTGCTGAAAGGATTCAAGTTGGGATTCAGTCACATAATGCCCCCGACCCTGAAATCAATCAGCCAAAACTCCCAAACTTCTGAGAATGTGCTTCTTAAAACTATTTGTCAGCAAGTACTTCACTTTGAAAGAGCATTTCTGAAGTCAGAAAAGACACGGTCTTCATCAGCACAGAACATTCTGAAGAAGCAACATGCAATATTCTGGATCCAAACAGTGAATTACTTCCCCAGAAATGTCCCTGCTGAATTCTGTTACTTCTTTGATGGTACTCCTTTCTACACTGCATAGAACTGCAAAGCTTTAGCAGCAGTTGGAGAACAACAAAGGAGGAGTTAGCTAGCTCTGCTTTCCATTCAGCTCATGTAATTAACACAGATATTATCAAACTATTATTGTAGAAACAAATTCTGCTCCTAGCTGCTTTGCTGTTTTGCAGTGGGTCTAGAAAAATGTAAAATTTGCTTTCAAGAGTTGAGACTTCTTAAAAATCTTGACTATAATTATTCATGTGGTTCTTCAGCAGAAAAAGCTTTTTTTAGCCTAAGGAAATGGAGGGACAAGTATGGATATCAGTAAGGAATTGTGGTACCCTTCTATGCCATTTCTCATGCAGCTATAGAACAGTATCTTTTAGCACAGATATGAAGCCAAGCAACACCAGCAGACTCAAATGAATACCAGGCCTTGGAGAAAGACTGGAGAATTACATCAGTGTAAGGTTCACACCATTGCTAAGCAGCAGATGATTCCATGCTGTGCATACAGAGTAGTAGTTTTCTTCAGGATTCCACATGTACACAAACCAGCTCTATTAAAAGCACTTCTTAAAGTGAAATGATACATTGTAAAATGAACCATGAGAAAGTCTGCAACCTTTAATGGTAGCACTTTCACTTCCATAAGGGCCTGATTTGTTGACAGCAGTGTGACTCGCTTTCATACCACACACTACAGTCAGTTTCTGAAATGTTTTGCAAACAGAAATAAAAGTTCTCTATCAGTATCCACCAATTACTGCTGGCTCATAAGCACAGCCATAGTGCTGAACTGGCAGCTTCCATGAGTTGAACTACTGGTGATGGTTGGACTGGATGATCTTGTAGGTCTTTTCCAACCTTGGTGATTCTGTGATTCTGTGAATTCAAACACACTGTGAAAACAGAGCTGACTTCAGAGTGCTCATCAAGAAAGAAAGAAACAATGGCAAAGGAGTGAAGAAAGCTCTGAGCTCACTCTGTGCACACAGTGCTAAGTGAACTGTTTGACCATTCTAGTGCAGTGCTGGGGCAGCATTCAACTGGAAGCAGAAATGTAGAGCCTTTTACTCTTTATCACCTCCTGTTCTTGTGCCTGCATCATGGCAACTCTCACTATTGGTACAAGCTGGGGGTTATAAGGACAGAGACTGTCCAACCAAAAAGACTTGGATGTACTGGTAGATGGCAAGCTGGACATGAGCCAGCAATGTGCATTCACAGCCCAGAAAGCCGACTCTATCCTGGGCTGCATCCAAAGAAGCGTGGTCAGAAGAAAGGGAGGTGATCCTGCCCCTCTACTCTGTACTGGTGAGGCCTCATCTGGAGTACTGTGTGTGGATGTGGAGTCCTCAGTATGGGAGAGACATGGACTTGTTAGAGAGCATCCAGAGGAGGGCCACAAAAATGATCCAAGGGAACACCACTTCTATGGGGACAGGCTGAGAGAGCTGAGACTGTTCAGCATGGAGAAGAGAAAGTTCCAGGGGGACCTGATAACAGGCTGCAGAAAACGAGGTGGACAGACTCTTTAGCAGGGCCTGTTGTGACAGGACAAGGGAAATGGTTTCAAACTAAAAGAAAGAATAGATTTAGACTGGATACAAGGAAGAAGTTTTTTACACAAGGGTGGTGTGTTGAAGCATCACACAGTTGCCCGGAAAGGTGGTAAAAGCTCCACCCTGGGAGACATTCAAGGTCAGTCTAGATGGGGCTCTGATCTAACTGCAAATGTCCCTGTTCATTGCGGGGGAATTGGACTAGATGATCTTTAAGGGTCCCTTCCAAATCAAATGATTCCACAGTTTGCCAGTGTTACATGCATTTCAACCACCAAAGAAGTATTCACCCAGGTAAGCAATGCTTGAATACTTTTCCACTACAAGAAAAGCCATTACATATATTTGCCAACACACATACTTCTAAACAATTTACAGTTTTCAGGCACAGAGTAAGTGTTAAGAAAGCAATGTATCATCTCAGCAGACCAAATAATGCTTCAAGTCACAGTTCTTTTGCTAATCTGCACTCCCCTCGCAGATCATCTTAGACCCTGCCTCACTCAGATGCATTCAGGGTATGTAATGCAGTGTAGGAAGCACATGTTCCTTCATTTTAATCTCCATGGGCAGAGCATGGCTCTTAGCCCTTCTCACTGCACAGCACCCTGCAGGCCAAAATAACATAGGCACATTCAAAAGCCCAGATAGCTACAATTGGCAGACAACTCTGAGTTTCTTTAATAGAATAAAAGATTTCCATTTAGCCCGTGTGTGTCAGGGACCTAAAGACCCCCTGACTGAAGAACGATCCTGGGATGGAACAAAGTATTTTGACAGTTTTAAGGGAACTGATATTTGTGGCTGTAAGCCCCAAATATCATGTTTTGTAGAGAGAACTGATCTTGGTAGTTTATTTTGTTTTTGCAAAGACTTGTTTTGCAAGCAGATATTCCACTTGGGCTCTGCACCACACGTTGGCCATGTGGGTACAGCATGCAGGTGGAAAAAACCCTGCAGACTCTGGGGAGAATAAAAGCAGGAGAGAGGCTGAGGTGAAAGAGAGAAGAAAAGTGCACTTTGAAGCAGGGGATGCCCTGCTGGCACTACCTATCCACATCCACCACCAGCATGTTCCTTCTCTCTCCTTTTTGGCAGCGTGCAATCTCTCAAGGGTCAGTAAGTAATAGTGCACTTGCTTAGGGAGTTTCTGCTTTCTGTTTATGGAGATTATCTAAAATGGATGCTTGTGTGTCTGTGAGCGTGTGTACGTTGAGTGGAACCTGTAGCCATCTATGCTGCTCTGAGTGCACAGTTTGTGCACTCCTGAGATATCTTGTCTCTCAGATTCAAAAGTACTCTGAAACACCATGATAAAAAGTTATAAATATCCTAAAATATTGAGCTCTCATTCCCTTGAGACATCCCAAATAAAACAGAAGGCTGTTGAGATGGCTGTTGTTGCTGCAGTGAAGAAAGGAAACATGTCCCAACCTCCTCTGTTTCCACAATAAAAGCAATTTCAATCATTTCGATCAAGTACTCCAAGGTAACTCAGCATCTGACAGAGACTAAAAGAACATTTTCCATCTAAGAGGTCCATGTCTGAATGATGCTCAAACACTTACGATGGAAGCACTTACAGAACCCAGCAGGTATGGTCAGAGCAGCTGTTGTTCTACTAAGGTGTAGTACAAAGTAGAACCCACTTTTTAAAGCAGTATTGATGAACAGTATTTGTAAAATAAATTAAAAAAGAACAAACAACACAACAATGTGCAGACTTAATATTCCAATATCTATAATGGTAAAAGGCAGTTCAGAAAGCAGAAGTCATTACTAAATGGGCCTGCCTAGTCAGTGCCGAGGTTACACAAAAGCAAAAAGACAATAATAGAACACCAAGAGAAACCAAGTGCTTGTCAGACGAAGCAACTACATGGACAGCTGTTAGCTTATTTTAAAGCAATTATATATTATACTTCCATTATTAAGTGAGCACATTTCAAAATAATACTTACTGATATTGATACTGTTAGAAAAGTATAATTAAAATACAAATTTTCATTTGTATTTTATATACAAATGTATATATACATTTGTAAATATACAAAAAGTATAATTAAAATACAGTATTTTCAAGCAGAACAAGCTCTCAAGCTCTGACCTTTATCAGATATAGCAAAAGGACAGAGTGCAATCCTGTCTTAAACAAATATAGGATCTGAGTTTAGACTCCTGGCTGATACAGTTACCTCTATATCAGTATGATGAGACTTTTTCTGACTGCAGTATGCAATTCTGAAATGCTTTTAGTGTCCAACGTGCAGTTTACTAATGTTACACAGAAGCCCATGAAAAATTTGCTCACAGATTTACAGTAATTTCTCCAATAGAGACTGAACATTCCAAGACACACTGCCTTCACATGGTTTACCTTGCCCTCTGAGAATGAGCTTGACTCGATGTGGAGATATCATCAGCACCTGGCAAAGCAGTACCAGCATCATCTCTCTTGAATCCTTCATTTCTTCTCACTGGCAAACCAAAACAAATTAGTATAGGACTGGGCAACAAAGCATAAAGAGCAATCCCATCTAAAATTAAGGACTTAGCAGAGATTAATTAGATTTTCAAAGACAACTTAGAGGGAAACTGGTTTCTGTGTTCGTGATATTAGACACGCAACCATTATGCAGTCATTTCAGTTCTCAGAGATCTTACTGCTTCCTCCAATGAAGGTAACAATACCACAAGCTCTTTGAGGAAGAATACTAAGGCAAGACTAATTAAAAAAAAAAAAACAACACAAGAAAACCCCATTCAATCAAAACCACAAAACCGCACACAAATGCACAGACATCTTTCCAGCATGCAATGTTTTTTTTTTTCAGTCACGAAATGTAAAGTGGTAGAGACACCATAAAAAACTGCTCAGGAGCAGAATCAGAGCAGCTAGGTAAGGCACAGTGCTGCAGTTCACAAGAAGGGAATTAGGAAACCAGAATATTGCTGAGCTACTGCATTTAATTTCTGTCTCTGAAATCTGACACTTTTCTGTGATTTATGAAATAGTGGTTATCCTTTCCTCTTTTTGGTAATAGACTTAGTTGCTTTCCTGTTGACAAGTCATCTCTTTTGCTGATAAGTCCTCTGCAGCAGCACTGAGATTGTACACTTAGGATCTGATTTTGCAAAGCATTCTGCTTTCGTCTCTGATTGTACCCACAATGAACAAAGACAGAAGGAGAGCTCTCGGTCATGCAGACTTTGAAATTGTTCTTTACATTAAACTGTTTTGCTGAACAGTGTTCAGCTGAACAGTGCTTTGCAGTGCAGATAGCCAAAAGAGCTCTCTCTCACCAGTACAGACCTCAGAAATTTTTGGCTTTGGGCAGATATTCTCAAGCAGCCTGGTCTGAATGGCAATACATGGAGGGGAATTGAGTTACAGGAGCTGTGCCTCGAGACCAAGATTGTTACTTGCAGCTTGCTTCTACTTCCTAGGCTCTGGCTCAGCATTTAGGAGGAGGACAACCAAAAACATGAGGAAAGCTGAGAGTGGTATGCACAGAGAGGCTGGGTTGAGCAGTGCATACAGGACACAAACAGTGCAGCTGTACTTATTTTTCTTGGCTATTGTTTGCTTCTTACATTTTGATAAAACGTTTCATCTCCACCACTTACTATGACTTTGCCAAGCTAGTTATTGGTTTCATCCTCTGTGCTCGTGACTCCTTTTCCCTATTTTAGCACTTCTCCAAAGAACATCTCAAGCAATTTTTTCCATGCTGTGCTTCCATGGTGGGAAGAAAACCCTTCCCACCATTTCTCAATGAAAAGCACTTCACACCATCTCCTGCTTTGCCAAGCCACTGATTTTGTAGAACTTACATACACTTCTCATATAAGTAGGCATTTTTGCATTACATCAAAATTTTTGGTTTATAAATTATCAACTATTTCATCCTCACAGAGAAGCCTTCTGAAATCCAAATAATTAAAGCATACATGTTCCATATAAAGCTTTCGCAATTTACTACAATTGTATGCCAGCAACAGCTTGATTGTTTTTGTGCCTGGGAAGGCTGCATGCCATTTAGATCAAGTCCTCCAGGGAAGTTAACCATTTCCACCTTTTCCTGACAAGTTCCCTTTCAGAGTGTGAAATGTCAAACTCATTTCTGCACAGACTGCCAATTGTGCTGAATTGTATGCAATTATGTAATTACATGAGATCATCTTACAACTTCAGACGTGGTAATTATCAAGCCTCCTACTACAGATTTAGACTTCCCTCATCTTTTTTCTTTCGTTTTTCTTCTAACAATTTTCTTCACTTTTTTTTCTGTTTTGTTATTTTTTTAAAGCACATAACTTACCTTGCCTGAAATCTGCTTCTGAAGAAATAATGGATGGGCTTTCACTTGAAGTACTGTAAACATCACTGTGGTATGATTTGTACCTTCTCAGAGGCTCTGAAAGTTGAAATCAGGGTATCAGAACAGTAAGAGAACAACAGTTCTAATGTGGAATCAAACACAGTGCAATGAAATGTGCTCTGTTCTCAGTATTTTAAATGCCTCTCTGTGCTTAGGGAGCACGGAAGCCAAGAACACGCTTGGTGAATCCACAGGGCTGCTTCCACAGCCCAGGATTCTGGGGGCTGCTGGCCTGCTCCTGGCTGCCTGGGGAGATCCACTCCTCATAACTCCTTCTCAGAATTACTCCTGAGTTAATGCTGATGGTTAAAACCCAAAAACTAACCAAATAAAGAGAAACAACCAAAAGGCAGAACAAAACCGAAGTGATGTACATGTCTGTGCACACCTTTCACGTGTGGAACATAACAACCACGGCCCAGCCCCTGGTTCCTTCTCTGTGAAAGAGGAAAAACCCTCACAGCAAGAAAGCGGGAACTGGAAAATTATAATTCACTCATGTTTGACACCCACAAAAAAAAATCTTAACAATCAATTTATAAGTCTCTCCAGGACTTTTACTGAACTAGAACTGCATTTGAAGAGAAACCAGAACACAGCCTCAACTGCTCCCATTGGTGGATTCCTCAACATACTGAAGCAAAGGAGGCAGTGGAAAGGATTCATCCATGGTATTTGCAACAACCTCCCAAAACATTCTCGCATGCAGGCCAGTGAACAGCCACACAGAGTGTTTCTAAGCAGGAAACAAATAAAACAAAAAAGCCTCCCTCATTCACTACTTCAGGATATTGCTTCAGTTGTCCTTTCCAGAAGGCCTTTCGCCCACATACAGGTAACATTCTAACAGCTGTAGATACAAACGCAAAGCACTGCAGTAAAGAATGGAAAGGTTGGAATACAAAATGCTGAGCAATGGGACAGGCAGCAGAAGCAGACTTGAAGTTACTGCAGAGTTCAGCTGGAAGAGATGTTAACCCAGCGATACATCTTCTGAGAGAGAATAATGAGGTTATAATACAGAAATAACAAAGACATCTTTTCTGTTTTATCCAGTGCTGTAGAGAACACAACCAGAAAACAGAGCCCTTTTCTAACACAAATTCAGTTAATTTTGCTTCCCCCTTCTAGAATGGAGTAAGAAAACCAAACCACATGAAACTAAAGAACCCACACATAATGGTGAAACGGAGCAACTTTACTTCTTCTAGGGATGGCATGAAGCAGTTGAAAAAAAAAAAGAGGAAAAAAAAGAAGAAATGAGGGAAAGGGGCAAAAACCTCCAGTATCAAAAATGTTCTTATGGAAAACCAGTTATCTGCTGTTTAGAAAGGAAGAAATTGAGCTCAATTGGCAAGCTAAGATGCCTTGTTTGGGTACTAGGAGCAGCTTTTTTTCAGCAGGGCAAGCACTCTACCTTGCAAACCCAGCACTAAAATCCCCTTCCCTTTCACAACTGTTACTTCAGCACCCTGGATTTTAATGCAAAGAAATTCACCATCAACCTAGCCATTACTTGACTAAACAGGGAAACAAATTTGGTAGGGAGCCTTTTGCTGTGTTTTGTTACAGTGCTCCCACCCCTTCAAATGAAGCATCCACCCTACCACAATACAGCAGCTACAGCACAGAAACACTTAAATGAAAACAGATCTCCTCTTTCCCAGCAGTTCTATTGACTGCTGATTTTGCAAGTCTGCTGGCTGCCTTTGATGCAAGAGGAAAGGAAGGGCACAATAAAGTACAACAGGAGATTTTGAGCAGATCTTTTTTCCACCAAGTCAGCAGCTGGGCTTCCTGAACAACACATAAACTGTGCCTCCAGCCCGCTCCTTTGAGACATGGCGTTCTGCACAAAATCCATGTACAACTTCAAATCAGAAGCCCAGAGCTGAGCTCCCAAGCCAAGGACCGTGCAGTCAGAGTTCTGATCTGATTGCTGTGGGGCATTCTCTCATTGGCAGCAGCTCCTGGCACTCAGCTGTTGATGTGATAGATGCACACATCCTGACCACGTGAGATCTTTGCCAGGGGCACAGACAGGACATGCAGGGCAGACCAGCAAGCACTGGATTCAATACTGAGGTTACTACATCTGCTGTGCTTGGAAAAAGTCACCAAATAACTCACGCTGCCTTCTTTCCTCAGCACATCCTCTTTAATTCTAACACATCACACAGAGATTTAACTTCAGACAAGACACATGGATCATGGCCAAACCAAACTCCTTCTAAATAAGGGCTGGCCTCCAAAGGTCACGAGCCCTGACTCTGGGATTGAGGTAAAGTTCAGCTCTTCATGCAATAGTTACAAAAACAAGGATGAGCTTCCATCTCAGTTGGTGGGAAGACAAAAGGCAAAATCTGCAACAGCAAATGAAGGGAATAAAGAACTTCTCTCCGCAATCCATAGCTTTCCCCAGGACTTTTTTTAACAAACCTTGCTGTTTTATACCTGGTGACTATGGAGAGAGCATAGGATTGATTCAACTCCTAGAAATATTAAACACAGTGTAACAAAACTTATTCTACCAATAACTTTTCCTATATATTACACAGTTAGGTGACAGTCTCTTACCAGAACACCCTAGGTCATTTCATACCTTAGTGGAAAGGAAAAATAATGAAACAAACACAAAAACTACCTCTGAATTTCAGTACGTCCTAAGAATCCATGACTACAACATCCATATAAAACTTGTGATACAACCAAAGCTAACACCAGGTACCACCCAATGCAGGATGAGCGAAGAACCAGGCTGTGTTGCTCATGTTGCTCAGTGCTGCAGTGGTACTTTTCCCACCTTCCCACGGAAAGCAGCAGAGCACAACCCCACAGACCTCACCTAGCACAAAATAACAAAACACAGCATTTGTGCAGGGCAAGGCATGCGAGCCCAGACACGTCATTACAGAAAGTCTTGTCCCAGCCAACTGCAACAGAGATCAGAACCGCATTCAGCTTGGAATGCCATTATCCCGAGCACATGACTCACATTAGATACACTGGTTTTCAAATACATGTTATTGCAAAATTATGACTGGTTGTACAGAGAAGAAAAAGGACTGAGATGATGGCAGAGTTAAAGGAGTAGTTTTGTGAAAGGGTACTAGTCTGGTTTGTGGGTTGTAGTTTTGTTAGCAGAGAGCATCTTTGTTAGCAGAGTTTCATTATAGTATCATTTAAAACACATTAACAGTCCTTTGAGGAGGGCCGGGACGCGCTTCCCTCTCAAGGGTTTAGCAAATAGGTTGGAGTTGTGTTCACTCTTCTTTTTCCTCTCTTCATCTAATCAAGCCTCAATGACCTTACGCAAGGCAGAACAGCACAGGTGCAGGTGGGAAGAGCATGGAGACCCAGTCTGAATTCCTAATGAAGATCCATCTGGACAAACAGCCACGGGAAGAAATCTGTTCCTCCAGGGGAGCAGTCTCAACCCTTGTTTTTAATACACAGTTGCCACACTCTGAACAGAAAAGCTGTACTGAGCATACCAACCATGTTACCACTCAGATCCCCCAGACAACCTAATGGTTATCTGGTATGCAAGCTCTGGCACCATCTGGGTGACAGGCAGGAGCAGAGCTGTGTAGAACTGCCAGTCCCACACGTATCCAGGGCTGGAAGGGTGAAGAGCAGCAAGCATACAGTGCCTCCCACCATTCTTTTCTGGATCTTGATCACACCATCCAGGATGAGGCATGAGTGCATGCACACACACACTCTCATATGCTGGCTGAAAGTATGACAAAGACAGTCTGCTTTGGTTTTTGTTCGTTCTTAAATGTTTTGTTAGACTGAGATAATCCCAAACCTGTTCCCAGACAGTGCAAGCTGCTGCAGATGTGACAGCAGATAACACCTGCCACTCTGCAGAGCAGTGATAGGATTACAAAGTCTGTTTTATACCTCATGATAAACCATGTAGTTCAGAACAAAACAGTGCTGGCTGATGTCAGAACACCTGTACTTTAGGCTGTCACATAAATTTTCTTCTGGAAAAACCCAACTTCCATAGGCTCAGTATAATTTATGATTGAAGTTTTTCCTTAGGTAAAAGCAGTTCATTATCCCACCCTTCAGCTTCACAACCATGATTTGTGATCACCTTTCAAGCTGAACTCAGTCCACGCCGGACATACCAACCACATGACAAACTCATCACACCACCACTGCATTTAAATCATCCTACAGCACAGTGATGATAAGATATGTGTCAGCTAAGCCTCCGTTCGCTTCCACATGCACACTGTGAACATCACTGTGCATTTATCCTGCTTTACCTACAGAATAATCAAGTAAATACAGTCCAGCTGAAAGAAGTGTGCATTTCACTGGATTAACAGAGGTGAGTTTGTAGGGAAGCTGTTCCTCTTCTGTGCTAAACCCTAACTCCCACTTCACCACTTCTCCGGCAGCTTCCCAATTCCAGTCTCTCATCTGCATGCACCGTCTGCTTACCTGTAGACATCTTTCCTCATCCACAAATGCAGCTTCAAACTATGGAAGTCTTTAAAATCTGGAACATGTGGAGTAGCCCCAGACATTCACCCCTTGCTCCCAACCCAAACACAACAGCCATGACATGGAAGCTTTATAAATGGGGTCCGGACGAGTCTGCACAGGAATTAACACTTGGTAAGATAAATACACCTGGGAGGCAAAGGCTGATCTCTGCAGGCACAGAACACTATTGTCTGGTCTTGTTGACTCCACTGAGAAAACAACAGAACAACAGTAAGTGAAGACTTCATCATCCAGCCTTTCAGTAGGAAAAATCAAATGTAAAAAAAGAGAGGGATAAAACAAAACTGAGGCTCTGGAACTCACATGGTTCCAACTGCAAAACCTTTTAACAAAGTCTTGGGAATATTCCCAAACCACCCCCACACTCCCACCCCTGTAGTCACATTCCAAAGCTTCATCAAGATCCAGTTTCTGGTATCCTCCCCTATTCCTCCTCTTGTCTGCTATCTGCTGCACAGCCAGCCCTGTAGCACTGCTCTCAAACCAGCCCATGTGCCCCTGCACCAGGACATGGCAATCCTTGCTCCCTGTTCCCTCATGTAAAAGACAGAACATATTTTCTCTCTAAACAGAGATTGCCAAGGGTGCCAAGCAAAAACTGCCAGGGTTTAAGAGAACAACAGAATCAGCTCATTTGGTACCAATAATTGCTCAGTTTTAACTAAGCTCCCCACAGCTGTTACAAAAATAGGAATCAACAATCACAGCTGAGACACAGCACTTATTCTTCCATTTCTTGGCATGATTAAAGCACATTTTGGAATCTGCTCTGAGTGTTCAGAATTGGCTGCTGTGTCCCTGAACTAAATAGCAATCCTCTGCTCTTCCCCTCCCACCTTCTGGCACCTGAGAAAAGTCCCAAACTTTCCTTAGCATACATCAGATAAACACAATGCAGAGGAAGAACAGAAAGACAGCAGTTCGTCAGCACCCGAGGCGTCCCGGCTGCAAATTACAGTGCAGTTTGGATGTTCAGTAGCTCACTACAAACAATCCCACTACAGCACAGCTGTAATTAAAGCTCTGTCATTCTTTCCACTATAAACACTACTTTTCATGAGTTTATAATTTGGGTTGTAAAATCTGCTCCGAGTGCAAGCTTAGTGTACCAGAGCCTGAACATGAGAACATTCTTTTTCCAAGAGAGCCAGCTCCTCAAGGCCTTGTGAATAACAAAACAGTTTGCCAGCTCAACCCAAAATAAGTTAAGGGAGAAATAAGCCACGTGTCACTTAAATTCCTGTGTAGATTGAAGAGGGAACTTATATCTGGCCAAGCTTTGCCTGACAAGTAGAATGCCATTTTACAGTTCAGAAACTGAAAAACAAGTTACAGCTGCAGGTAGGCCTTACTCACACCTAACATGCAACCCTGACCTGGGTTCAGCTGGACTGCAAACAGCCCCACCACATCACCAAACAGGGAGATAACCTCTGCACTGCTGAGCCCAGCCCCAGGCAGGCTCCCATGGATCCTGGCCCATCTCACAACTCCATGCTGGAGCAGAATTCTCACTGCTGACAACCAATCTGTTGGAACACCTTGTTCTTTTGCTCCTCCTTCCTTCTTTCCAACGTTTACCATATGAGGTGGTGCTGTATTAACCTTCCAATCCAAGCCATTCTGTGACTCTATGATTCTAACTCCTATATGAAAAAAACATTCCCTATTCACTGTCCTAAAACACCTCTTCTAATTGGCTCTAATTAAAATATCACATTCACAGTCAGTTATTGGCTCCCAACTTCTAAGTAGAGAAAAATGGAGAATCTAAAATAAAGCAGAAGAACATGAAACTCTAACTACAAAGCAAGAGTGAAAGGTACCTTCTTCCTCTATCAAGAACAGAAAAGAACATTGCAGCCCAGCTATCTGTTGAGAAAGTATCTAACACTTTTTTCTAGCAAGCAATGATTGTGAATTCCTTAGTACAGGCAATTACTCACTGTAACTGCTTCCATCTGCCCTGTACAGATTTGTCACTCAGCTCATCTGACTGCAGGGCCCCAGTTCCTGGTTTGCTCACCCATTCCCCAGATGAATTGCACAGTTTCGCACATCTGACCCATCTAGGATGCATGGCACAGGAGGCATGTTACATTCTCTGCCATCTACCAATCTGTTTGACTGAGAATGAGAAAGCCTTACTCATCAAGGGGTTTGGCCGAGCTTTTGGTTTTGCTGTTGTGCAACACCAACCTGCACAAAGCTGAACTCCTGACCAACAAAGCTGGTTATCTTTGCTAATGCAGGGAGTGGCCTCCTCTTGCACTCTGCGAGGTGCCTATCTCTAAACATTTGAGGTGACTCACACACTTGATATGGTCCCCTTCAATTCCACACTCCTGAACCAAAACCACAAACATCCCCTTTGCCACATCAGACATCTCAGTAGATAATTACAGATGGCGAAGTTCTATTCTGAACAAACAATGGTTATCTCTGCAGTACTATCTCCATCTACATTCATTCCTTCACTTGATAATGTAACCCGCATTAAAAGATGTCAATATGAGGACACAAAAAATCTCCATGTGTCCTTTCTGCACAGTTGATACATAAATCACAGCAGGTTTTTAAACTGCCTATGCCATGTCAATATTGCTCCTTCTCTCTGAAGCACGAGGTTCATGTGCATGGGAGAGAAAAAATTAACTTCCCATGCAACCTGCAATATAGGCTTCTCCTGGAATGGTGACAGGAGTGATTTTGGCAACTTCAACTCTGATAAAAGGCTTTATCATTTCTTCTTAATAGAGATGTAAGGACCTCTTCAGGAACATCTCAGAGCAGAACAATGAGACAGAAATAACATCACATAGTCATTACTTCTGCCATAAGACAGCCAGGTGAGTTTTCAATTGTGTAGACTTTGTACACATTAGAATAAATCACTCAACTAGCTCTGTACACACTGCTCTTCCAGCTTATACCTTAGATAAATAAGTTATACCTTCTGGCCCGTCAAGAACAGGTTCTGACTTGGCACTCAGTTCCAATTCAGCTGAACTATATTTATAACCCTTGAAAATCAAGTCACACATTCAAAACAAACAGAATACAGTTTCTCATTATATGGCTCCACATAAAGATGTTTCCAGAAGTTTCCACAGAAACTTTTTTTCTCTCCCCATGTTCTCTAAATTAACCAGGGGAACTTGCTGATAATTATTCTCACTGAGGTAAAGATCTTAACATAAACCCAAAAGAAATTACATATTTATGGGCTCAACTGGATCATCCAGAATTATACAGAGCAAAACCTGAGATTTCCAGGTGACACACCTCTTTTTCTATGGGTTATAAATCCCCTCCTAATAACTGAAAAGGAATATTTTCTTTGAAGGGAAATCACTGTTGCCAATATTATTTTTTCCTAATTTCACTTGACACTAGCTGGCTTAAAGAGAGCAACTATCTTTACTGAGAAAGTAATCTGCACAAGCACTTTCATTTTTATTGGCAACAAATGTTCTAATATTTAAATTTTACTTAAAAATAGAAAGCCAAAGTAAAATCTCAGCAGTTTCAAGAATCACTACAAGAGAACTCAAATGCTTCATAAAGAGAAATCTCTGTTTAGTGTCTGGAATAATTCAGAACATCTGGAAGGTTCACTCACCTTCTACATTCATGGCTTCCCTCAGGAGCTGCAACTTCTTCTGTCTCTCCCTTATCCTGTCAAAGGCACTCGATATTGCTGCAGAAGTTGATGTCTCAGGCACATGACGTGTTTGGTCCAGTTTCTGAGGTCCAAAGATATCCAGTGCTATGCTCCCATCAGAGTATCTCGCTTCTTTGTTTCTGGTCATAGTAGAAGTCCGTACAGCGAAGGTCTCACACTGATGACCGTACCTGTGAGAGTCTGAAGCATGGTCTCTCTCAGCTGCTTTGCTGGTCGTGCAAAGCAAGTCTGTGGAGGAAGCCCACACCTTCCGCTTGGGAGCTGCATCTGCATGGAGGTGACTTTTGTTTTCAAACTCATTGGTTTTACATCTGTAAGGATAGAAAGAATCTTCCTGTCCTGAGTTGTAATCTGAGGAAATGCCCTGGAAAAATTCCTCCTCGCCTTGTGTTCCTCTCATGGCCAGAAATCCCATCGACTTGCTAAGCCCTTTGTTAAGCACTGTCTGTTGAGAGAAATGAGTCTTGTGTTCGTCATGTGCATCAACCACTGAAGCTTTTCCTGGAATAAGGAGACATTTCATATAAGTCATGTTATACTTAGTACACAGGAGTGCAACACACATTACGTGCTTGAAAGCACACACTAAGCATGCATTCGACATTGACTTCGTCATGTGAAACACCGAGATAGCTACTTAAAGACTGGTTCAGTCAAAGACAAAACTCCAAGTACCTCAACTCTGAGAAATGTTCCATCTTATTTCTGAAGAGCTCAAAGTAAACTAGTGCCCCATCTAATTCAGCAATAATATTAAGAAGTACTACTAGATACGCATTGGAATTTGATTTCTCATTAATTCTATTTAAGTCTGGACTAGCATCAGAAGTACAGTGTGATGATTAATCTGAAATCAGCAACTCCTTTCACCCCTCACACCCAAACACACAACCTGCAACTTTTAATCGCCTCCAAACAAGTCCAGGTTTGTTCCACGGATGTACAGATGCCTTACAGTAGTATCAGTAGTAAGGGAAGAATGACTGCGTCATTTGGTATTTTAAAAATCCCCATTTTTCCTGTAACTTTTCTTGTAATGACTGGTTTTGATGATAACAGTCTCTCAATACGCTGAATGCTCCAGAACAGAAAACTGACAGAGCTTCCAAGGTCAAGATGATTCTGTAAGCTTGCACACTTCAAGTTTTGTCATAATGAACACTGCCTCTCTTCCTTCTCACTTACCACGAAATAGCTCTCAGATTAGAAGAAATTGCCTGAGGTGGAATGTTAGCAGAGAAGTGCGTGTTCTCAAAAGAATACCATATCACAGTCACTGAAAGGTTTGATACTTACATTCATCTCAGATGTAAAATTTTGTAAATGTACATGCCTAATTTTACAAAACTAATCACAACCATCAGTAATGACATTTCTTAATATTCACAGATGAACTGAAAGCCTATTGCTCTTGCTAAGACTTTCTGATCTCAGAATAAAATAGTAATAACCATTTAGAGTCAATTCACAGAAAAAAAAAAACCACCAGTATCAGAGGCTGCCCAGCTGCTACCTCCTGTAGAGAAAACTAATATATTTTGATACTTATGCATAATTAAAATTATAAAAATCTGAAGTTTATTTTAGTAGTCTACTCTGTTGCAGTAGTCTACTCATAGCTACCACTGATCAAATACATTGCACAAATTACTATGAAGTCCAATGTTTTCAACCTGCAGAACACTGACTGCCTGACTATGGAATCTGAGTTTTATCACGGTTTCCCCATCAAAAAAAGCCAACAGAGCTGTGTTCTGTTCAAGACCACCTAAGTACTGTCTGCCCACTCAACTGGGGATGCACAGCCTTTCTTAGAACTAGCTCCTTTCCCAATGTGTTATTAATATGTACATCTTCTAACAAAATCTGCCTTGAAGCCCTCCCTAGAACAGAAAACAGCCTTGAGCTCAGAGTACATAAATACCCTGCGCCCTCTGTTCTCAGAGCTGCCTTTACTGCGTTCAGTAGAAATCAAAGGCCACTAATACAGTGGGCCTGTGCTGATCTTCCTATAATCTGCCATCCTTTTGCACCCAGTTCCACGGAATAGAGGATGACATTGGTATCTGCACTCAGAAATGCTTTAAAAGCTTGTCGCTTTGTACAATTGGACTCTGATACTCTACTTGAATGGGGGGCTCTTTGCTTTCACTTTCTGTTTCTGTGATAGTAAGCTGAAGACAGGTGCTTAAAGAAAATCAGACCAAAACGTTCCTTGCCTTTTATCCACACGTAAACATCTGATAGCAAAACATCAGGATTCTGATTGTCCAAAAGGTGCCTTGTAAGTAATTACAGTTCCTATATATTCCAGATTGTAAAAACAATAAAAGAATAAAGCAAAAAAGTTTGCCAATGAGAATGAATTTATCTTCCAAAACAAAGGGACACATCACTTCATATTTTACAAACACAGTCCTATCGCTAAACTCAATGCAAAGTATTTATCTTTGTGGTAAGGTAAATCTCATGACACATCATTATCTATCATACCAGTCTCTGACCAAACGCCTCCCCCAAAGCTGGTGAATTACACGTCACATTCAAGGGCACAGTATGGCCTTTCTGCAGACAGCCTGTCACAGTGATGTTCCCACCATCTATCCAACACAGTATGACAGTACCCACTTTGCAAGCACATACTTCATAGTCATGCACCTCTACATCAAGAACAGACATTCCTAAAAGGATTCTAACTCTGGGATTAGAGATGGGAATAAAAAGAAAAAAAGGCAAAATGCTTCATGATCTCAGAGTCACACCAAAACAGCAAATCAAAAGGAACAACAAGATCAGATCTGCTATGCACAAGTGAGAAGCAGCAGTGGATACACAAAACCAGCAGTGAACAAATATAGCTGGGAAGGAGCACTCTCTACACTCTGCTGCAGTTCCATGGCAATGCAGAACTCAGCCTGAGTGCATCAGAAACTGTTCTTGTTCACACAGTGGCTCAGAAAATGCAGACTTTCTTTTCCTTGCATTACTCACCCAATAGGGAATCCCTAGTGAGGAAAAGAGAAGGCCACATACACTATCTCAATAGCAATGGCTGGGAAATCACTCACTGCTGCAGCTTCCTCACTGATTCAGCTAATTGTGTGATGAGAAAGGGCATGAGCTGTCCCATCAGGAAACACTGGAGGAGAAACTTCACTTCCACACTGCCTTTCCACTCCGCAATCTGGTGATGCCTACAGGTTATTCTTCACCTCGCTTTCACACTGACCTACGCTCCCAATGTGTGGTTTTAAGCACATCACCAAAAGAAATCTATGGCATGCCTTAATATTTGCCTTTGAGACTGTAACATTTTTGTGGACATCTTTCTTCTTTCCTTCCTTCCCTTTCTCATTCCCATTTTTGCTCTTCACCAGTGTTGGCACTTCTTCCCACCTGTGCAAGACCCATTCTTCTCAACATAATCTGATTTCACTGAGCTCCCCTCAGATGGCTTCACCACGAAGCTGTTTGAGAAGCATGTTTAGAGAGAGGGGAAGAAAAGATCAAAAGACAAAGGGTACAAAGCCCAAAGTTGGGCATCCTCAGAAGGTGAACCCAAACAAAACAGTAATATGGGTATTTTCATGCCCATACTTTGCAGCAGCCAAGAACCCCTGCTGCCCACTGCCCCTGAGCAGTGGTCAATACAACAATCGGAG
Source organism: Chrysolophus pictus (assembly GCA_037305975.1). Classification (NCBI taxonomy): domain Eukaryota; kingdom Metazoa; phylum Chordata; class Aves; order Galliformes; family Phasianidae; genus Chrysolophus; species Chrysolophus pictus. Next base: position 45,491,309 of record CM074579.1, on the reverse strand, counting down.
TACAAAGCTTTTCAGCAAAGAAGAAACTTAACTGTAGGAACCAGAAAACAAAGTGGATTATCAAATCTGAAGCACCCAGAAATCAAGCCAAGCTAATTCTTCCTTTTATAATAACCCTATTCTCACTCCTTCTAAACTCTACAAGCAGTACTATCATCTTCCCAAGTCACAAAACCAACCATTGTGGAACTGCTGCTGTTTCTTCTGGACTTGCACAACACAGTACCTCAATGTTACCTGTATCAAGAATTCTTAAACAACTGCTGTACATCTCTTTCTGCTCTTGGCCCCTACCACTACCTTTCCACTAATGGTACACTTCCAGAATCATTCGTGCTTCCTTAATGCCACAGTCTTCAAAGCACTTACATAATACAACTCTAACATCTATTCTCAGTTGCATAGCATACACAAGTCCAAAATCATTAAGCCAATATACAACTTACCCACTGCATTTAATTTTCAGCTTTTATGATGAAACATGTGGCAAAAGGGAGGACTGCCAGTGAAAAATTGTATACTAAGCATCAAAAAGAACCTATCTGCACAATTAAACTTTTACATCTTTAAATTCTAATGCCTGGCAGCATTTCCATTGCAAACTTCCTTTTAGAAATGGCTTCTGTTTCTAATAGAAGCTCTTGTGACCTCTCTGAAGTGTCTTGGCTCTGGAAAAGACATCAAGCACCTCACCTGACACCACACAGGAGTTACTCTGTGCTTCAGTTCCCAGCAGTGTAACAGGACAGAGAAATACTGCTCCACATCTCAGTAAAGGGGACAGGTCAATCCAATAGCAGTTAAGATTCTACAGCATTGAAGTCCTAACAAGAAGCAGACTTTCCCCTTCCCCAGTAACTCCTCTGTTAAAACAAACTCTCAGAATACTACCTGGGTTCTCCATTTCTCATATCGCCTGTGGGTGTTTATCTTCTACTTGATTCTACATTAGTGCAATTATTTATAATTACTGTAAATAATTCAAATGCAATTATATTAATTGCATGATTCCAAAGTATAATATATAGTGAGAGAATACATACCATAAGAATAGCAATTAATCACCAAGAGTTCACAAAAAAACCACCAACCTTCTGGTGCTAACATCAAAATGTAAGTTTCCACAGTGGTATAAAAGACAGAAGTTACATTTTCTACATGACTATGGACCTGCTACCTTTATTGTCTTCAGCTACAAACACAACTATACTTTTTCCTGACAGTAGTGCTATTTACAAACCATCTTCACTCCAACTGCCTGTAATCTTGGCAATTTTCACCTGAGCTGGAGAGCTGCATCTGCTCCTAACCCAATCACCTGTGTGCTAGCTTGATCATACATACAATCAATCAAATGTGATGCAAGTGCAAATGTCATAATGCGAACACAGAGTGTATCTATTTATATAAAATAAATTAAGTGCATATTTGTTGAAATCCATTCTGATCATCCTTTTTCGTTTGTAAAAACCAGGAAGCCTTTTTAGCTGCCTTTTAGCAGCGGTTGTGGGTATGTGCGTACTTCATACACACATTGGAATGAGGGGAGAAAGAGAGAGGCTGCCTACACATGCATGAAAGAGTGGACTATCGCTGCAAGACCATGAGGTCTGAAAAGAGGAAGTGCTTCTATGTAAGTTTGCAAAACACCTCCCACACCGTTAACATGCAGGAAAGAGAAAGAGAAAAGTCCTTATTCCCAGACAATGTGATCAGTCTTTCAGATGTGAGTGGGCAACTGGTAGAGGGGTTGGATCTGCAATCTTTGTGGGCCCAGTTAAGAGCCAAAAGAACACAAGAGAGTCAGATGAGGCTGTGGGCTGGCTGCTAAAATTGCACCCTCTCCTTCAACTTTTTTTAATTGTTTAGAAAATGTCTTCTCTGTGAAGGAAGAAATGAGCTGGACGTGTGGGTTGATTTCCTTTTCAACGAGGCCAAAAAGCAACCCTGCTTCTCCCTTTCTTCATTCTCCAGGAGAAGATCAGTTCTACAGCCAATTTTCTGCAGCACTGATGCAGTATTTTACATTTCCAGTTTGGTTTACTTCCTGATCTTTGTGTCCTTTTCTCCCTTTGTTCCAGGAGGTCAGTGTTTGCCCAATGACATTTTCAGCACTGCCTGGCCAGCAGCTCATTAACACAGCAGCCATTACACTTCAGTTGAAAGATTTTCACCACCATCAATCACAGCACTGCTGGGTGCACACATGTATTGGACAAAAATAGGACTGGTTTATTGATGGTGAAATAATGAAGAAATAAAATGAAAATAAAGCCTTCATCAAGTGTCTGTTTTGTTTTACTGATCTCTTGCAATCATTCTTCCATTCAGTTCAGTTCTTCTAATAGCAAGGAACTGGGAAAGGTGTGTACAAGAAGATACTGCCAGAGGAAAGATTTTCATATTAATGGAAAGTTCTGTGCAGCATTTGTTAATAAGTGAAAGTCATATGCTTGGATTTAACAAGAAAATGACAAAGATGTCTCAGTTCACATGTGGAGGTCATCACTATAAACTCTTTATAGACCACATTTTTACCAAGATGGGGAACTAAAACTTAATCTGTACTCAATTTCCCTGGATCAAAATCAGAAGGGGACATTTTCTCTTTTCATGGAGTTTTTGCCAGGCAGCTATAAAGCAATAAATATTCTGGAGAGTGCTAACCAAACATGAGCACCTGTTGTTAAAATTAAAAGCAGCCTTACTGGGCCTGAAGATCTTTGATTTACAGTGCCAATCATTTATGTGGCACTTCACATAGAGCAAAGTCTAAGTAAACAAGCAGTAGTCAGCACCTAAAATTTTGTTCCATATTTCCAGTTTCCTGTAACACAGAAATAAGGTGAGCATTCTTGATCTTTTAAACTCATCTCTATCCCTTACTCAGGTGGCACAGTCTTTGGCACAGGTGAAGGTCGGAATTTTGCAGGCTTGTCCTGTAGCTCTACAACACACAAGGTTAACTTGCAATGGAATCTGCATTAAGTCAAGTCCACACAAGAGTTTGCTGTGGTGGGAAAGCAAAGACAAAAAAAAAACTATAGCTAGATTTCTTGAAAAGATGAAGTATCTTTACTAAGGCTTTACTAAGACAACACTGTCCTTGGTGTTGACAAATCCTGAACAGAAGCTAGGACCCAATAAGTAAACACACAGAAGACAAAGTGATGCTGTCCTAGTGCAGGATTTCAGCTCTTCCAGAGATGGAAAGCAGGCTCTCAGGCCTCTGTAAAAGTTAATGGAGATGTCAACTGGGTTTTAAATGGATCACACATCCTTTTGAAGGAGGAATGCTACAGTTTTTAGCAAAAAGAGAATCGTGGCAAATTATTTCTTGCTTTATATTTGGAAGAATTTGAAAATTACTCATCCTGCCGTCACACCAAAAGAATTATATCAAACAACCTCTACAAAAAATTCTTCAAGACTTTCAAGGTCTACCATGTTTTGAATAGGAAGCTTTAATAACAACTCCTATGTTCAGATGACTCACACCAGGTTTTACCATTTTTATTTCTGCTGGCTAAGTCAGTTCCTAAATACTGTGTTCTGAGTAAGACTCAACTAAACAAATGTTCTGTAATATAAATTTAGAATAAATTACTTCTGCAGTCAGCCCTGCCATGAAGCTCATTCACCAAAATAACCACAGAAATTGAGTCATAAGAGAGACAGAAAATAAATTTAACTGGGGAGAATATGAGTGAGAAGCTATTTAATAATCATATTTAAGATGTAAAGAGAAATAAATAACTGAAAATATCCCATCTTAGTATATATAAGGACAGCAAGGTATCTAATTTCAAGAAGTGAATTAACAAAATATTTCAGTACGTTTGTTTGAAGCCAGGAGAAAAAGCCCCAGCAATTGTCATTTTGCATGACCACGGCATGAAAAACTAAACTAATCTTAAAGGTAATGTTTCCACCCTTCAAAGATTGAAACTGAGAGCATGTCTCTCTTCAGCTAAACCATCTCCATAACCAAGAAAACACAGCACAACTAAGAAGCAATCTAAAGTTAGATGCTCACATCAATGTTTTGATGGTCTTAAAATTTATAATAAATGCTTTTGCACCGTGCTGCTTTTTTCCCTCTCTGACAGCTATTCCATACACTGACAATCCTCTCTAAATACAATATAGCAATGTCTCAAGAGCATTTCACCCCAGTGAGCATCAGACAAGTCTCCTGTCCAATTAAGACTGTTGCTCAACTTCTTACTGTGAAAATGACCACAGCTTTATTTTCAATTCACTTTATGCATTTCTTAGCTATATAGGACTCCAAAAAAAATGCCAGGTCAAAGCAGTCCATCATTTCCACCATTTATCAGCAGTCCTGATCCACCAGGGAGCTCCCAGATGATAAGAGACTTGCTAATGCAATACCTATCTACAAGAAGGATAGTAAGATTCAGAAACTACAGATCAGTCAGACTGACCTTGATATCAGGGAAAGTCCTAGAGCAGAGCATGTGTGGGACAACTGAGGGATCATGTCCAGCCAGCATAAGTTCACGAAGAGCAAGTCCTCCTTGGTCACCTTGGCCTCCTTCTATGACCAGGTGACCTGACTTGTAGAAGAGGAAAAGGCTGTGGATGTAGTCTGTCTAGACTTTGGGATAGCTTTTGACTCTGTTTTCCACGGTATTCTCCTGGAGAAGCATGGCAGTCCATGGCTTACACTGATAGATTCTTTGCTAGGTACAAAACTGGTTGGATGGCCAGTTCAAGAGCAGTGGTGAATGGAGTTAAATCCAGCTGATGACCAGTTATGAGAAAAATCATGGACATAACTTCTGACTTACTGGAAAGAGTCCAATCAGTATAACAGTACTAATCCAGTAGCTTTCTACCTTTGCAAGTGTTCGCTATTTTGCAGCTGGGAAAAGAGGCATTTATTTCAAGTACACACAATTGCAGAACAGTGTCAACAGAGAGGAAAAAAGAAAGTGTCTGTACTTTTCTGAGTTGTTTTTGGTTTCTTTTTCTTGTACCATTACTGCTTTTCTTAAACTGTAATCTGGTCTTCTCTCTGTGGCTGCTCACTCTGTGAGACCACTGTTGGTAGGATCAGTACAACACCCCATAACTCCGTTTTCCAGAAACCTAATAGCTGTACCCTCAGGTCAGCTGATCTGCGTCCATATGGACAGAATGAGCACCAGCAAAACAGAATGCTGCTGCAGAAAAAGAAATAACCCAGCACTAAATAGGCCAAAATCCAATGAGAGCTGCCACTCATTAACCCCAGAGACCCCTTTTACTGAGTCTCCTTCCTAACACTCAAATACAAAGCTCAGTATATCTGCCAAGTGGAACTGAAAATAGCTACAGCTGCTTTGGTTATGTGAACATTTTGTTCAGTTCTGTTCTGCGGTGTACTGACTCTCTATATTCCCTGAGGACTGAGTGGAGATTAAAGCATGGATCTAAAATGGAAATACAGAGAATTAAGATGATGGCAGTAAAACGCATTGGGGAAGAGGGCTGAAGACAGAAGACACACTGGAAAGTTTTAGGGGGAACCAGGACAGGTTTAAGCCCTGTAAGGCAAAAGAGAAAAGTAATCGGAGTTCCGCAAGTACAGAGAAACTAAAACAGATTGGGGATGGAAGCAGAACATGTCAAGCATAAAAAAAAAATAAAAAAAAATAAGGAACAGCAGACTTCAATTTATCCCCTATAAAGGCACAAACAATGAAAAACAATATATATATTTTTTTTTATTCCAGCAGAAGAGGAGAAAGAAGCAAAACACCAAATTATCACTAAAAGCATACAGTCACTAAAAGACATTTTTGGTAGTTGACAGTTCACATTGACAAAAATAGGAAAAATCACGTATTAATAACCCACACCTTCAGGATTGGGCTTGGAAGGATGCAAACAAACCAGTATTTGCACCTGAACAGCAATGCACAAACTTTCATTGTGCCACACACCACCCGTAATGCTGAGCATGCGAGGACTTGCGCTTAACTTGAGAGAAAGAGGAAGCAGAGGATGAGAACTATTCAGCCAACTTCAGACTGGGGGCTACCAAGTTCACTTCATTTCCCAAGTAGTGTTTAAGTCAAGATTAGGTTTAGTTAGGTCAGTTAAGACAATGTGATGTGCCCAGAAAAAAAAAAAATAAAATAGCACTTCATAAAGCAAATACTGACTTCAGCTATTTAAAATCCTGTTTTGAATTTACAGCAGCTAACTCAATTGAATATCTCTGCCCTAGAGAACCCCTAACTTTGGTTGTTCTTCCCTGACTCAGAGAATTCCCAGATGCACACAGTACAGGAAATTGGTCTGCCCAGCACTGCAGAAATCCCAGATAGAGCCAGAGGCAAGTGGGCACCCAGAGGTCAGTGTCCAGCTCCACAGCCCTTCAGTGTCCAGACACGCACCAAATTCTGCATTAATTAAATGAAAAGCAACACCTCTCACTTATCTCATAAGCACATTTATACATACTTTGTGATTCAAAGAGAGCCAGGGTAACAGGGAAGAATAATGTTGACATGCGATTTTAGAGGTCAGAAGGTACAACAAGAATACACTAGCTCAAACTTCTAGTCCACACTCTCTGAAAGTGAAAGGTACAGTTTTCAGAAGATGTTTCCACATTAAAAGCGACCTTGTTCAACCTGATCATGAGCCAGAATGCGATGCAGATATTGGTGGAGATGCAATACCAATCTCTGCAATTCAGTAAAATTTAAACAAAACCTTCATTGTTAAGATACAGTTAAGACCGTGGGTTAAACAGGATTTCTGAAGGCTTTTAAAAAATTAAAAATTGCTAAAAAGCTTAGCCAGAAACTCATGGATAGGAAAACTGAAAAAAATAGAAAAAAACCAACCTCAAAGCACAAACAGACTTAAAAAAGAGAACTTCAGAAAAATAAAAGCAGAAGAGTAAAAGTGTTCAGAATTAGTGAACAAACGAAAGAAAAATTGAGGTCAACAACACAGTGAGAACAGATTAAAAACAACCTTGCTATGTCTTCAAAACGAAACAGATATTAATTTTGACCATTAACAAAACAGTTAATTTATGACAATTACAGGATCAAAAGCAGAACAGGTGGTAGAAATAAGAGCATGGACACTACCCAGCTTGAGGTAGTAGACAAATGATAATGTATTAACATCAAGTTCCACTACAACACATAGCAAGTTATTAATTAAACTTATGATGATGGGAATCCACTTGAAAAGCAACATAAAAGTACAAAGTGAGGAATATGGAAGAAGTACATACTCTCAGAAGTATAAAGGTGTGTAAAGAAATCACAAATGTAATGAAACCAGAAACTGGGATGGTAGAGGGTCAAAGAACAAATTATTAATTTAACAAATCAAAACAGTAAGATTCTGGAACAAGCTTTAAAGAATTGGTGTGAACCAGGGAAGGAACTGAAAGGCTTAAGAAGTTCACAGAAGGAAAGCATGACATTGTTTACAAATCCAAGCAACAGTATTCGTTCACCCTAAGTCCCTTACTCCTCAAGATCTGCTTATTGCTACATAAATACTCTGGAAAGATGACAATAATAAAGAACCAAAACACCAAACCTCTGAGGAGGCAGTCAGAGCAGTGCAGTTGTGCCAAAATACAAGGAGACAGTTGTACTAGACACATGATGGTGTAAAGGAAGGGCTAGCAAATAACGACATACCATTTCTGTATCAAGAAGAAGCCTGATCCAGTGCTTGTCTTATAAGAATTAAGAGAAGAAAAGCAAAGACTAGCCAGACTTGCATCAAATTTCTGCAGTTTCTATGGCCTGTGACAACTCCATGGATTATTTTTGTTCCTGTAATGCACTGTACTGTTACTGGTGACACAAAACCAAAAGAGCAGCTCAAGCATAATAACTTAACTTTTGTATAACTTTTGATTAGTGTTTACTGCTGGTAAATATGCAGAGAGATAATATGTGGTGGCTGAAAACTATGCATTTATGAAGTTGAGTATTTCTGGGAGACATCACATACTTGTACCAATATATTCTATTTACAGTTGAGCATTTGAGGGCAAGAGGGGCCTCAGGTGACTATCACATCACACTGCCTGCATCACAGTGACTCAGAGTGGTCCAGCTGCTGAAACATAAAATGCTCTCAACAAGCCCCAATAAGACCAGTTATCTGTACAACAGATCCTCCTGTCTGGAAAGCCTAGCTCAAAGCTGATGGCTCCACTGCTCAGTTACTGTTGGCTGCAATATCTACACAGCATACTTAGTATTCCATGGGGCTGCTATGCCCTGATCCTCACAGAAACAGGGCACTTACCTGTGGGCAGTCCTTTTCCCCTCAGCCTCTCCCGAATTGCCTGACTCCTGTCTGGCTGCAATTTTTTATCTCCATTGCAAGAAAGTTGATCCATCTGCAAAACAGGCAGCAGCACAAAGTCAGGAACAAGCCAGATGGATTCAGCATGACTTCAGGATATGCATCTGAGACCACTATGGCCATCACTGGCTGACCAAGCTAGATCAGTCCCTCACATTGACCTCAGATGCCCTTTTCAGGTCTGCTGACAAGAATAAGATGAGCAGAAAAGGAGAACATTTGCTAAGCAAAAAGGGGCATTAAGAATCTAAAGGTGAATGACTCATTCTTCTCCCTGGTTGGTTCTATAGCTTGCGGCCTGATTTAAAGTTTGGTTCTTTATTTTAATAGCTTCAGTGATAAAGGTCTTGCAAGTCTTCATTTTATTCCATCCCAGGACAGACCCACTTAGCAACTTGGACCATGAAAATCAGATACTGTGATGAAGAGCACCAGGCTAACAGACATAACCTCACAGTCCAGGCAGTGCTTTGTGGAGCTCAGGCTCAGCACTGCTTCTAGAAGCCAGTCATCAACAACTTCTGCTGACTATTACACAAACACAGAGACCTATCACCTCATGCAGAAACATCCCAACTAGATGTACAAAGAATCTATATAATCATTAAATAACGACATACATTTTTAAATGAGAGTACTCTGAGGTCAAACACTTTTCTTTTAATCACAGTACTGTGCATCTAGACATTTATTTTTTACGTTTACATAATCCCTCCGAGATAGAACTGTTCCAACAGGATAAAACAGAATAAAACCAAGACCACAATGGCATATAATTCCAGTAAAAACATACTGCTTGGCATTTGTTGGAATTATAAACAGAACACAAGGAAAATAAGTACTGAGAAAAGAACAATCTTAGTAATACCGACAACACGAGGCCTTTGGCTGTTTTCAGAGCCTGAAATTATGTGGCTATTCCATAAGTATGTTGTGATGTTCAGATGAAGGGAGATGCCTCTGTCAAGAACAGTAACTTTGCAGGACAACTACACGCAGTGTATTTCACTTCTTAAAACAGCTCAGTGCATTTGTTATCACTTGACAATAAATTCCCCTAAAAAAATCATATCCCAGGGGTGAGGAGACGTGCAAGAGAATTGCCACACTGATAACTCAGTCCTTCTCCTCATTAATTAGTGCCCCTCCAAAAGTCAAGCACACATTTAAAAAAGAAAATTCACAGTGATATAATTTTAGCAGCATTTTAAACAGTGACACTTCTAGTACTTGCCCCAGACAACATGTTTTTCCCTAGTTTTCTTCCAGTGAACAATCATTGCAGAAAAGTATCTTTCTCAGAAACAGCAGCTGTGAATCTATATTCCAGAAAGAACTGACTGCACAAACTGGGAAGTGGAGAAAGAAACAATTATCTCCTGGGATTTCAGAACTTTTCCTCCTTTCAGCATTCCTCTTATCAGAATTACAGCATGGTAAAACAAGAGGAAAAATGACCACAGATTGACTCTGATTCAGCATCTTCTCTCTCTTCCTGCCCATCTCCCTTAATCCTCAAATGCTTATGAACGCTTACCCCAGACAGGCTTCCCAGGACCAGTCTGACTAACTGCTTCACATATGAAAAAGATGGGGCACAGTTACTGTTCCTGATGTGAGCACTGCAGGCATCCAGAACGGTCCGTACAGATACTCGGGCATAAATGACATCTTCACACATGCCAAGGAGAATGCTGTTGAGATGATCTCCAAGTTTGATAGGCTAATGACAAACAAAAATGGACAGGAAAATTAGTTTCAACAGCAACTTGCAGCACACATGGAAACAAAAGACATTCAACATGATAAAAGGACTATTTATGAGATTTATTGCCTACATTAAGTGAACGCCAACGAGAAAGTCACCATCCAGGTTTGGAGTAAGTTAACTGTTTTTGCTGTTTTTCAACATTATGCCAGTCACAATCATAAAAATTAAATACTCACTGCAATATTTTTTAAGCCTCTGTCCACTGCTCTACTGCTCTGTAATTCCACATTTCAATATTCTGTGCCAGCTGGGCTAGCATTTCTAAAGTCCAGTGATATCACCAAAAATCAACAAAGAAGTAAGGACTAAAGCAGCAACAATGCTGCTGAAGGAAGCAAAGCTCTGTAGTTTCAGGACAGTGCCCACAAGACTGAAAACAATCTAGGTTTAACTCTTCTCTCCATGCAGTTAATCCAGAAGTGTCAGTGAATTTGATTACACAGGGTATGCAACAGTCAGCGTTAACACCTCTTCTCAGATGCCACAAGCACTTGAGACTTCAGCTTTCTGATCTGCAACTGTCCCAGGTGGGGTAGTCACCTCACAGGCACAGGCTCTGTCATCTGCTTTTTGACAAAAAGCATTTGGAGACAGCACCTGCCTCAAGATATTCTCCCAATACTGCTCTGCTTAATACTATCCCTTTCACTTACTACAAGACAGGACAACAAAGAAATGTGAGAGTTCTCTAAAAGAACAGTGGGGTTTAGGGGTAAACATGGCAGATATTGCAAAGAAGTATCGCTACAACCACCACTGCACTGGATTCTCTGACTTCTGCACTCGCACAGAGACTTCCAAATCAATAGAACTAAGAACCCAGCTACCACTCCGTTACAGAAAAACATTAGAAATGGACCACTTAAACTGCCAGACAGCATTTCAAATTTCCTTCCTTACACGTAACACCCATAAATGGGACCAAACCAAAACATGAAACAGAAATACCTTAACTCCCCGAGCTGCACAACACCGTCAAATCCCTCAATAGTAACTCTGCTATTAAATGCTCTCTTTATGCAGTTCACCTGATTTTCACTCTTTATGATGCTGACTGCTGACAGCTTAGCTGGAGGGAGAGGCAGCACACAAGCAGCAGATGAATTACATGTTGCAGAATTCTTTCAAAAATGAGTGGTGGATGACCTCTTGAGAAATAAGATTCGGCTCTAAGCAGTCTGAATCTACAGTGGCTGACAAGTCAGTAGTTACTCCCTATTCCAAACAACATATATCCCTTCTTGGCCATTGTGTAATGTAGCTGCATATGCTGAGTCCATGCTCACCAAAGTAACAGCAGTAGAGATCACAAATTGCTTTACTGTGGGTAAAGCCATGTTACTTAAATATTTGTTTTTATACATAAGTCTGAACCAAAACAAATTATTTTCTCCTTTGTCAGCAGCATTAATTATAGATTTTCAGCCTGTGACACTAAAGACCAACCTAAATATATGTTCAGAACAAAAACAAACACAAACATGGTATCAGCACCTTTCTCTGTGATAACAATACCCTCACACATCACAGGAAATACAGAAGTATTTCAGAAGTACAGAAGTACAGAAAATAATCCACACTCTCTGGCATCCCACGAGGAGAGAGTGTTCATTCACATGCAACAGTGGTCACAAAATTGCATCTGATACTGTGGTAAACAAAACCAAACGAAACTTACTTGGCTTTGAGGAACCTCATGGTCAGCTCCCCAGAAAAGCGTCATACCAAGAGAATAAATATGGACCTGTAGTAAGACAAAAGACATTTGTCAACTCAGGAGAGTTGAACTGGAAATGTAAAGCACCTTAAAGCAGAGCAAAGAACTCAAAGTCATTTTGTGTATACGCTTTCTTGGCAGTTAAGCTTAACTGACTTTCAGATTTTTCTTCCCCTTTTCCACGAAGGCTGGAGAAGCAAACTCTGCTGCAACAAAATGGATGCATCTCATCAGTGTCTCTGTCTTCTTTGTTCACTTTAAACTTTCCTCTCATGTTGAAGGCAGAAGCCTCTGTACTCCATGCTAGCAGCCTCAGATGGGGCACCGACCGCAAGGTGGTACCTGAGGCATCATGTTTTGGTTTGAAGGCAGGCCTCAACAAGACTCAGACAGCGAAGGGATGGATAGGACTCAGAGAAGAAAATGCAAGGAATGCAAGAGTATCAAAGGTATTAAGCAGTCAACTTAATCTATCATTGATGTTGTAAAATAGAAATGCATTAATCATTATACCTATAAACTAACAGCTAATATCAACAGCAGCGATATTAACATATGATTTCAACATATTAAGCTCATCTGGAATTGTTCTACAGCCTTCAAGACTTAAGACCACAGATTTAAGACCACAAATACACACAGTCACAGGTCACTGTGTCATTTACGACACAGATAAGTAACTACTGGAAAAAACAAGTTTTCTGGACTGTAAGGAGCATACACTACAGATGACTCTTGCTATCAGATTGCAGTATATGTGCAACTTTAAATAATTGTACAGACAGTGAGCAGCAATTATGAGGACAACTATAAATTAAGAATAAGTCATTGAAAGAAGTCTCTTCACCAATGAAAAGCAACACATCTTACTTAAGTCCTAAATACATATGTTGACAAGCTCTGTCCTAGAAACTTCATACGAAGTTTCATAAAGTCACAACTGAGTGGACAAAGGCAACACACAGACTTTTTTTGCAACCTGTGAAATGGTCATTTTCTTCATCCCATTCTAAGCCTGTAGAATTGGTGGAAATTGCACAGCTAGAAGTAGCTGAAGGTTGGACGTGAGAGAATTGATCTCTGCATTGGGAAGTCTCTTCATGTACAGAAAACAAAATATATTCTCAAAGACTCAGAAAAAAGATATAGAAATGATTTCCTGTTTAGGCCAGACTGCTTGAAAGGCAGTACAACATAACTGTCACCACTGCACTGCACAGACATGTAGCCCCAAACACATGTAAGAGGCATGTTCAGATTTCTCTTGTAAAATAGGAAATGTTTCCTTATAACGTATTCCAAAGAGCAATACACAACTTTGAGACAAGGTAAGGAAGTAATTACTAACCAATAGTAGAAGCAACATCACATCATACTAAAAATTGCTCTCTGAAATTCAATGCATTTTATTCATATAACATTGGAAATCAATGTACTCAGAGAAGTTCCAATCCCAGGCTTCTGCCACTTCAATCCCACAGAGCAGTCTCTCTCCAGTTACTTGCAAGCTACAACCACATATAAAACAAAAATGTATCCACTACATGCTACCTAGGAATACATGGTTTCAGTTTAAAGTAACGTCTCACACAATAAACCCAGCAACTTTCTCCTATTTCATACATAGTAACTTCAAAACTAGATGAATAGACACATTGCTGCCAGACTGGTGTTTGGCACGTCCCTTGACAGCCATAGCATAGGTGAGATAGTCAGGTATGCAGGGAGATAGGAAATCCCAAAGCAGTCTGTTCACAAAGACATCACTGACTGAGCTTTGTACAGCACAGCATCAGGCTCCTTACATGAGATAATGCAGGCATGAAAAGGAGGCAAAAACCATCTATGAGAAAATGTGTTGCAAATAAGTAAAACAATAACAAAAAACCACCATGAATTCTACTAATCTCAAACAATTAGTAAACAAGAGGTGATTTTGCTCTTGTAATACTGAACCTTGTATTACTTTGTAATACTGAACAAGCACAGATATTTAAAATACTCTCCACAAGACATAACCTTTGATTGAAGATGAACCTCTTAGAAATTAAAGCAGTCATTCGAAACATTTTACTTCATTTTTGTTTTACAGTAATTCCAATAATTTCCACAATCTAGAAACCAATGCCAAATTCACTTCACAAAATCATCTTTCACTATAACTTCAGCTGTATTGTATTGCAATTGCATCAAATTTGATTTACATTCAATTTGATTGAGTGTCCTAGATTAATCAGAAGGGTATTTATTGCCTGACCACTGTGTTGTCTGATAGTAGCAATGCATATACCTTTCCATTGAGCTAACAAGTGAGGTCACAGCTGCAGAGCTGAAAGCTATCCTGTCACTGTCTGGTCAGAGAGCAGAAGAAATAGGAAAACACAAAGCCCAACTCCCGGACCAGACCTATTTCAGAACAAGATGAAAACACTCAGATTTCCATTAAATGACTTCAGCAAACCAAAGAAGTAGGAAAAAAAAAAAAAAAAGTTTAAATACGTTTGAAGCTAACGCAAAGCAAGACCTAAGAATCATGAAGTCAGCTCATCTGGAGAAAAACAAACACTGTACACTCCAAAACATAGTTTAATACTGATGTAAAGGGAAACAACTAGTAAAAAGAAGCATGTGCAAGTAAGTTATTGAATGGCCTCGATGCCTTCAAACAATGCCATAATATTACAAGGGTATTCATACAAAACACCAGGAAGAAACAAAAAGATAATTATTTACAGTTCTGCTTTTATGCCAGGAGAAAAATTTGCTTAGTTTGGCCAGGTTATTCTCTAAGTGAGGAGTTTTGCCATTGTTTTACCATTATCAGAGTGCTTTATCAGTACAACTTTACTGTAAAGTTTTCGTACCAAATTTACTTCTCTTTCCTATTTCAGGCAGTTTTCTTCTTTCACATAAGCAAACAAATACATCCAAAAGGAGGGTATTGTGGAAGAACTACACACAGACTAAAATCCTGTGCAGTTTCCACCTCAGGGGTTACAGTCCAGCATCACAGTCACTCCTGTCCTTGGCATGCTATCCAATGTAACTTTAAAACAACACTACTGTACACTGTTGCCACCATGAAAACGTGGTATCCCTAAATTCTTCTAACACAAAGGACTATTTCTAGGAAATCAATAGAAGAATCTCCCTTATTTGATTGCAGGATGAATAACATAACATCTAACAACTTACACTGTGGCTGCACCCAGCCCCAAATGCTGCACTGGGAGCACCACTCTGTGTTTCATCTGACAAGTGTTAAATGAGAACAAGAATGGCTGCAGCAACACTTTTCTCAAATGTTTTTATATCATCCTGCGGTATCCCAACAGTTCATTTTTTACCCTTCTCCCACAGTGTGGACAAAACATGCAGAAATTTAGTAGAGTTCGTGAATCAAGTTAGTTCATCCTAAACCCAAAGTCTGAAGCTTTAATCACAAACTAAAGGGTTCTGTTTAGTTAATAGGTGACTCTGAGTAATTTGGTTATGTAAAGCCAAAGCTTATAAATTCCCACACACAGTTGTTTCCCAATGGAAACATCATCACAATAGCTGCAGCCTGGAGTCTCATTTCCAGCAAGCAAAGCTGTGTTGCTGTCATGAAATAAACTCACACTGCTGTAACCAGAGATTAATCAGCACTGCGTATGTGCAGAATGCCGATGTTTGGTCACTGTTTATTGATGTGCTCTGTGCCCATGTTTATAACCCACAGAGGTCTTTTTGGTGATTTTTTTCCCTAAAGATTAAGAAACATCACAACATGGCTTTTAATATTAGATGTTCTGAATGAATACTGGCATGAAACAAAGAATGCTATCAGTCCATCAGTCCTGAATTTCACAAATGTGCCATTCAGAAACTTGTGTCTGATGTTTTTAAAGGCCTGTTTTGTATGTTAACCTCCCAGCTTACACTAGAGACAGAATTACTGTCTTCAACAATGTTGTCTCTCTTGAAGCAAGATAAACAATTCCAATACTATGACTGCAGAATTTGGCAGCTGTATTCTATTTTACTGAATCTGATCCTGGCATTCATTTCAGTGTTATTTTTACTTTTCTTTTAAGACTTTCAACTTACATTGCTGGCTGCCTGGTTTTGTCATAGATCAAGTAATATACATTATTATGCCATTACATTTTACTATGCTGCAGAGAAAGAGCTTGTAACTGAGAATGCAGTGATTTTTATTTGATATAGTTGTGGAAAAAAAAAAAAAACCAACAACTACATACAAGATTTAGGGGAAAGCAGAAGTAGTATTCTACAGACAGAAACATGTTTTGATAGTCCTTATGCAACCACCAGCTTCCTTGGATGTAAGAGCAGAGTGCTACTCTTTCTGGAGAAATGTTACCAAACCTCATGCTTGTTCCCAGCTTAAAACAATGCTAGCTTTGGCTCCTATCCTTCCCTTAGGATTACTGATATTGAGAAACCAAGGAGAACAGAACTCAGCATCCTTTTACTCCAACCTCTAAATATCTTTGACAAAGACAAAGCAGAGCATTTCAATTTGCAACAAATGGTTGTTAGGCAAACATATGAGAGGCAACAGTTGTCGTGACTATTTGTATCAACGACCTGGAGCAGATTTCATACACAAACATTACCTACCTGATCATCAACCCTTGGGGAAGAGAAGAAAAGGAAGGTGGAAAGAAACAATTCTACACACAACTGATGAGTATTTTTAATAATTAAAATAAACTTTCTGAGATGAGCAAAAGTATCTGATTTTTTTTTTTTAAGTCTTGGCATGCTTGAGAAATTGTTTTGCTTACCTCTTACATGCTGTTTGCCTTTGAAAGAAATTGTTGATGTTACTTTTAGAAAAACAAGGTGAAATGTTGCTTCCCATTAGCTAGATGGGCAGTGAAGAAATCACGTAGCCACTGCTCAAGCATCGCTGTTAGAACACATGCAGATCTGCACATAGACACTTATTCCTATAGGCACAATACAGCCACAATCTCTACCCCACTTGCATGTACAAAGAAAAAAAAAGAAGGGTCCCTCCCCTTTCCCAAAAGAAATCAATGAAGCACACAGATAAAGAATTCTTTAGACAAAAAGGTCCATTTAAAGACAGCACTCCGCAGTGGAAGAGGCACAGTACCTTCTCAACATCTGAGAGAGATGACAGGGACTGGTTCTGCAGAACCTCGGGTGCTGTGAATGCTCGCAGGTCTTGGTGGGAAACATTGTCATCAGTAAATGATACACTGCCAGATGGAAGCAAGAGGAGAGACCACGGAGAAATGATGAATCCCAGAGTAGCAGGATCGGCTGTATTTGAAAGAAGGGAAAAAAAAATCTGCAGATTAACATACAATTGTTTTATGTCATTTCTTGATGTAACTTTATTTGTTCAAGTATATATTCAATATCAGTACACTTCCCTTTTCACCTATGGTGCTTCATAACCACAACAGTAGTCCCTCTGCCCCAACTTCTCTCCTCCCTCTTTTTTTTTTTTTTTTTTTTTTTAAGTTGATAATTCTGTCTCAGTATTCATACCCTCAAGGTCACACTCAGATCTCCTATCTCCAGGTTATTTCATCTCTGAAACACCAAAAATGTCATGAAGGCCAACTCCAAAGCAAGAATGGAATTAATTGCTTTCCTAACAGTACTGGTGTAGCAGCAACGACCTGGATAGAGAAGATCAGGTTAGGAGAGGAAAGGAAGATTCTGTATTAGACTGGCTTGGCCAAACAGAAACATTTTGGGGAACTTCAGTTTTATCTAGTTCAAAGCAAGAAATAATTTCACTACTAAAAAGAAACAAAATTCTAGTCAACAGTGGAAGAAGTCAAAGAACTAAACCAAACCATTCTCTAGGATTCTCCTTCCAAACTTCAGTTTGAAACAGCAAAAACAAGCACTGAAATCAGAGAACCAAACTGGCTAATAAAACTTTCCTTTTCCACTTTCTTGAGTTGAAATTCTCTTTTCTACATCTCACAGCAAAACAGCTTCATTTCACCAAATGAGGCACAAGCTTTTATGTCAGTAAAAATAAAAAGTGAACTCATTACTTTTCCAGAGGCACTAAGACAGATGCTCTGTTTTCTACTACACAATTTACCAAAAAGTTGAGGAAACGTTTAAAGGACTTGAAAGTCTTCCTCCTCTACGTCATAAGCACCAGCTACAGAATGATCGTTTCCCTCCTCATCATCACCACAAACATTTTCCACTCTCCTATCAGTTTAGGATGTTCCCGCATTGCTGGTGCCCAGGCTGTGCAACTATCTTGTAATCTAGAATATTTCTAATCTCCTAGTAAATGTATTGAATTACTGCATACAGGTATCAGATGTAAAAGGATCTACTGAGTAATTCCTTCCATTTCTTCAACTCCTCTTCGTCTCAAAGCAGCTAAGAAACTGCTTTAAGGCTTCCCTCACTCTATGATGTGGGAAGCAGGACTGTGTAATTAACTGGTAAGTACAGTTATCCAGAAAAACGTTTCCAAATTCAAACTCATGAAAGCTCAGCAAGTATCCCTTCCTACCAGTGCATGCAGAGGAATCCATTCAGTAGAGAAGACAACACATACACTGTTGTCAAACCCTAAGCACAATTTCCCCTTGAAAGGAAAGAGAGACCATTAAGGTTAGAAATCATTCTAAAATGGGCAGATCCTACAGACTGCTTCCATTCATTATTTCAAGTTTAAGCTCCCTTGAACCTGCAAAAACTTGCACTTCTCACTTCAAAATGTTTCTTCTTCATGAGCTTTTATTTTCCTGAGTTATTAAAGTTTACAATTAAACAAAGAAGTTCACATTTAATAATAATTTAAACAAACAAAACACCCAAGTGATAAGTCAAAGCCCCAAAAAAGCATATACACACACACACATTGTATATAAAAATATTTTTTAAAGTTTGTTATGATTTTCCTAATTCATTTTAAAATGCCAGTGTATTAGCCTACTAGCCAGTATGAAAAGCTCCAGATTCACAGCATAGAAATGCTTTCTCCCCGCTCTTTGTGAAACACAAGGGTGGCTCAATCTTGTTGCCTCAAGGAAACATATTTTGCTGTTCCCGCTTTGTCCTCTGGATCCCAAACAGATCAGTAATTACTGCAGTAGGTACCTCTGATCATGGTGGCTAAATCAATTCAAGCTCTGGTACAGAATTGCTGAGTTCCCCATAGAGATCAGCACAGTTTGTCACAGGCAACAACAACCACATGCAGGCTGCAAACAAAAGCACCCTAAAACCATACAAATACGGAACCCTACTTGATAATCTCTCTCTTCTTGTAAAGAGAGAATATACAACAACATCAAATAAATTTGGGCAAGACAAGAAAATGTAAACTTCATGCAGACATTAATAAGCAATCCTTAGACTGCAGTACGTGCATCACTTCTTCCTCAGGGCAATCTGACTGACCCTTGGCTACAAAATGATTAAAGCCCAGCATCACTTGCAACGGCCAAGACAAAACATCTGCTTGATAAAGAAGTAAAAAGAATCAATTTTGTCCAAGGTGATGGTTTCACTGTAATGTATAACAAGACACATCACAAGAATTAAATAAGACCATCTCTTCATTCACCTTCTCACACTATGGCAAGCTTCCAAAGTTGGAGTTCAGCCTCACAATATGAGACCTTCTCTAATACTTTAAATGATAAACAAGATGAGCTGAAGAAAACTCACTGAGCAATTACACGAAACATCAGATATGGTAGAAGTAAAAGAAAGTCACTACAGCCAACTGATTTAGACAACAACATTGTCTGCCTCTCCCAGCCCCAAAGACATTTTGCACTGTAACTCTAACCCAGCTTCCTCCAAAACAAACAGAACAACTGTTATTCACTATTATGGCAGTACACAGAGATGGTAAACTAAAGAAATACAGAGATGAAGAGACCCTCCCATCAGGCATTACATTCTTAAGTATTACATTATATTGCAAAGCACTTCTAGAAAGAAAACATCAGCTGGCCATCAGCTTCCCAAAGTAACACTGCAACTACATTTTGACCAGCTATGTGTTGATACAAGAATAAACACTGAAAAATATTTTAAGGTTACTGCTTAACAGCTTCTACTTGAGTAAAGATGAAGCTTTATCCTTAATGATTTGGACCATGAAGACTTTAAATAACTCTGAACACTTTGTATTCTGAAGCGTATTACAGAAACCAGAGATTATGAGAATGGAAATGTGATTCAGTTTTAACAATATTAAAAAACAACCCATTTAGCCCGAAGTCCTGAAGATATTGATTTACTCCAACCCACGCTTTTGTGCCCTGCAGATGGAAAGATTGAATTTACTGACCCGTGTAAAATACTGACCCATGTAAAATACTTCCGTTCTACAGTCTGCATGATTTGAAGCTGTGGACAGTGAATGTGGTTAAGAGTAAAAAAGGGATTGATTTTGCCAAGATTCTTCTGTTGGCACTTCCCTAGCTTCATCTTTTAGTACGTTTTAACCAATATATTGGATCAGATTGCCTACATCATAATCTTCAGCCTACGTTTACAAAGGATGAGAATAAAATAATTAATTCTCTTATTCCTTCCGTGAGGCATCCATAACAAACCTACTAACCTACTAACAAAAGCTCCTACTATGCAAATTTATCCTAAGAATAATATTTTCAAGTAACTCTACTCTTCCATCTCACTGCCTGTGCCACGGAAAAAAATCACAGAATTGTCTGAGTTGGAAGGGACCCTTAAAGGCCATCTTGTACAATTCCCCCTCAGTGAACAGGGACACCTACAGCTATATCAGGTGCTCATCTCCTCTTTTAGTCTTTCAGAAGACTTTTTCAGAGTCATAAGGGAAATCTATTCCCCAGAATAACGGAGAAAACAAAGAGAAACCTGAGACCCTCTTTCAGAAGCACTGGAATTCAGGGTACAACTCCTGGTCAGTTGTATGTCCAGGAAACTTTCAGCTGTGCTGGAGATGCCAGCCCTGAGTTAACTCTGTAAGTATGCAGCACGGTAACAAAACCCTTGTGAGAGCACAGCTTATCATCAATGCCAAGACACAAATAAATAGTGTGGTCTTACTTAGAAGGAGAGACTGAACTGGTTTTGAGTGCAATAAAATCTGGAAGATTATTCAGCTAAATAGCATCTGCCAAACAAATTGAAGACTTTGAAAACAGTCTTTTAAACAGTTTAACAGCACAAAAGTAGCCAAAGCAAAAGAACCCAAACAATATTATAAGAAAGTTCAGGCAGTAGTTTAAAATTGATCAAACTTACAATATTGATGGCTGGTAATTCTGAATTCCTAAGCTATTTAAACAATTTAAGGTCCTTTAACTGTGTTTTCTCTCAACTATTTCTCCCTTAGGCTGTAGCCATTAGCAAAAGAAGTAGGAAATGTCATACATAAAGTAGAGAAAGCAATGTACTCAAACCTGCCAGCAATAGGTGGCTGGAAAATGTGGATTTCTTCCTCTCTTACTGTATTTACCCTCCAATCAACAAGAAGAACCCACTCCATCTCCTCTTCCCCAACCAAACAGCTCCAATTACCAGGACTCACCATTAGCTTCCACCAACATCTTTCACTTTGACTCCTTGCCTTTCATTACACTCACCCAAGCTAAGTGCATGCAACTGGGTGACTCGACAAGGTTTACAGGTGCTTGAAAAAACATCATTGTCTTTCTTTGCACGCACATTCAGATAGTATAATTTTTCTTTAGAGAAACAACTCTCCATTTCCATTTTTGTAAAGTGACTGCATTTACCCAGCCAGCTCTCCGATTAGCAGAACTGTTTTCTCCCCTTCTCTTCCTCCTGTACTGAGTACATTGTTTGATTTGAACCACATGGTGTAACTACTTCCAGAACTCATAAAGCATGCTAGCACAGGAGTGGCTGAAGCAACAAAATCTTTCCCACTTTCAAGCTCTGATAAGCTTTCCCCATTTCAACCTATTTAACGAGAAGAAAGCCTGGTTTATTACTAAATGCCAAGAGCACAGCATGCTCCTAACGCCTATGTGCTCACAGCCGAGATACTGCACTTCAAAGACCTCTTCCTCTGCCTTCACACAGTGCTGAATACAAGATTCAGCATGTCTGACACAGCTGATTCACCTTCTAAACAACAAAATAGTTAGTGAAGATAATTAAACAGATGTAAGAGAAGGGCAGGTCTGGTATCAGCCTTTTCAAATCAGTAGATTTAAACTTCACAACTGCAATCAGGAGCACTGGATTGTCTTTCTCCTCCATTTAACAGCTTATAGCTTGCTGACATGACAACTACCAGCCTTGATCTTCTACACCAGTGATTAGCAACTGAGCATTTCCATCCTATCTTTCACTGCTTATAATGATTGAAATCAATTTGTAAAGTATTTTAATGGGCTCAACAACTGTTAGAATTGTAAATACAAATAAGCATAAAAATATGTACATTTATTGATCAATCATTGAATCAGATATGGTGTAACTTGTGATTAACAGAGGAAGACATGGAATTTCATTATGTACTTGTATTTGGTGCTTTGATGGATAAGTAGACAGACTCACTAAGACACATAACACTTACAAGTCATGTCATCACATCTTTAACAGAAGCTTGTCTAAAATATTTTTCTCGTATTTCCTGAAACCAATTTTAATTAACAAATGAACTGAAGGATGCTTTCTGAGTTGGTATGATTACAAGAATTCTCAACTTCAAACAAGCAGAGAAGGCTATCAAAATTTGACCAGGATTTCACAAATATATAAATGGTCTCTTAGGCTGGTCATTCCTCTATGTATGCATAGCTGCTGGGCTGATGTGAGAAAGCTGCAAATAGATGACAATGTAAGCAATGACAATTTCCAATGCCATTTAATCCTAATTTCAAATTGATTAGGCTGTAGTTCTGAATTCTGTTTCTTTCTTTTTCTTTTTTTTGAGGGGGAGAGGGGAGTATGGGGGGAAGGTGTTATTTTGTTTTGCTTTTTAAACTGAGGAAACTTAATATAGAAAATACCAAGATTAGATTTTGTTACAGAACAAGATGTTCAGTGAATCTAGAGCTACACAAAGAGCAAGAGAAGAGCATCACATCTCTGAGACTGACAAGAGCCAAATGTGGAGAATGTACCTCAGCCAGGAGTGGCTGTACACATCTGAACAACTCTGGAAATATAACCTCTGCCACTGAGGCAAATCTGTCAAGCTGTATGTCATGACTGACAATTAATTGTGACAAACAGGACTCTTCTAGAATTCCCTGTATACTACAGGCTCTCCACAAAGAGCAAACAAAATTGAGACAGGCAAGAAAGCTCATGGAAACCTCTGCATTCTTTATTCCATCAGCTTTGCAGCACATCCTTACAAGCCAGCACAGAAACTGATATTCAAGATGACCAAAAAAGATGTCTAGATTTTTTTTCTTAGAGAAGCCAAATCTTCATTAAATACTAGTTATCTGCATCTTGCTGGGAGGAATTAAACTGCCTTTGTCAACCACTGTTATACTGTAAAGCTCTTTCATTTGAGCGTCTTTTAAAGTGCACTTTACCACAGGGCTATATTCCAGGTTAATTAACAGCATGCGACTGAAAACAGTTTGCTGAACTAGCAGAACAGCTCAGTAAAACACTCTCATATCCAAAAAGAGACAGATTCTTCTGGCACTGATTTTATCTAAAGTTGTGTTTTGGTATTCACTGATAGGAAGTGAGACCAGAAACAGCTTCCATCTCAGCCAGTCTTGACTGGCAGACCTGTCCTACCTTAAAAGCATACAGAAGTCCTGGGGCAGCTTTGCTTTCTGTGTTCTCATCTTTCTACATTGTTCCTCCGAAGGAGGGATGCACTGTGTTCTCACTCTCATCTTGCTGGCAGTCTTCACTGTAATTATAACTCTTTTCTGCACTGCTAGGAAAGGGTGAGCTCCTGTTTCTAGTGAAGACTTCATTCTTGCCAAACACTCACTCTAGTCTACAATTTTTAAGCAGTTTCACTCTTACATACTTAGGGTACAGGCTTCTTTCAGGTGTTGAAATGTCTGTAATCAGCTCTGTAATCATTCAAGATATCTCTTAAGTGAAGTTATATGTAGTTCTTTACGCTCGCTGTCTTAAATAAATAAATCGTTCTCCAATTCTCTTTTAGAGATATCAAAGAAAGAGACAGGAAGGAAGATGCTAGCTTCCTCTTCTTGCAATACAAGAAGCAGAGAGAGTTGGTCAAATAGCAACAATAAAATGAATGTTCCTAATAGGAAATATTTCCCACCCCATGTGGACTGCTGCTAGCACAAGGCTGAAATTCAATTTGTACACAATACCCAAAATTACCCATAATTTACATTCAAAAAAAAGTATTTCAGAAAAGCTGGTAACATTTCCTGATCAAAAAATTAAGACAATCTTTATCAAAAATCTAATTCTTTATGAAAGTTTCTGCCCACATCTGTCTTTTTTTGATTCTTGTAAACCATCCAGCAGAGATCACATCTAGAGGTAGTGTCATATATAAGACAGATCTGGCGTTTGTAGAGATACTTAGTTTAAAGCATATCTTAAAAACAAAACACAAAAAAAACCCCAAAACAACTACAATGTTTAATCTTGCTGGAACCATAAGCAAAATCCATGCAAAAAATACAACAGAATTTTCCCTCAATAATGAAAACGTGCCCCTTGCATAGCAATAAGACAAAATGATGACAATAACAGATGTTTTTGAAGTGAGAGCTTCTGATTTTTCCTGAATAAACTCGCATAAGCAAACATATGCATGCCTAGGATACAGGCAGATAATATATCTCCATTAATTTTTTCAAATGCTGGACATACAATGGAAATGCAGCCTCTATCCAAGCCCAGATTAAAGGTGACACCAATGTCCAAAGCTTGACATCAGTTTTTATTGTTATTAAAAAAAAAAAAAAGTGTGAGGGGATATGCAGAGGCTGAAGGGTGTGCAGTTTATAAAAATGAAGAAAAACATGAGGGAAAAGGAGGGAGAAGAAGGGCACCAGACTTAGATCTAATGCTAGGACAGACAATTACTAGCAGCACTGCAGGTAAGATTCTCAGCTTACAGTCTTCTTTGGGGTCAGCGGAGAGAGATTTACTGACACCACTTGAAAATACCTGAAAATAGAATAGGCAATCACATACCTCTCAGTACCTAGAAATGTATCGATAAGTGCATTCTAGGCAGTGATTGCCAGCCCTCTGATCAAGTATTTTTCAGTGGCTTGCTTTTGTCTAACTCAGGACTGAATCGCTTTAGAGCAGCCTGAGCATGACTGCACTATACTGTACTATACTTGATTCTGCGACCCCTTCGATATCAAATTGCTCCAATGACATCAGCCACATTTAACACTTTGTCTGTGTTTCCATCTCCTTTCTAAATGCCTACAATAACGCAGAAAGTATGTAGTAACTTCCTACCAAAGTGCAGTTGTCACCACGCAAAACCCAACGTGTTTTATGTCTCAACAGAACATGACGGAATGTTTGGAAATAGTACTGAGCTGAGGCACAGCTCACCTGAAACGCAGTTTACTGAGGGGTAGGTTACTATGTGTGTTTACAGCTGATGAAGAATATGGGAGTACATAACAGGAAAACATAAGCAAGATGTTTCCAGTTCTGCATATATCCCTCCTTGAAAATGCTTACCCTTTCTGAAGAGCTCTTGAAGGCTCTCTGCACTTTGATTCAAAATAGCCCATATTTCTTCTTCTTGCAGCGGCCCTCCCCGAACCTCCAGAGCCTCAGCCAGTGACACATGCATGTTATCTGCAAAATGAGACACAGTTGAGTTAAGAACATACAGCAATTACTTTCTGCAAGTCCTGCGATATTAACAGAATTCAACAGACATAGATAATATAAAATATTTACCATAAGGATAAAAAGAAAACAACACAAAATTGATCATCTGCTCTTATGAAGATGAAAAACCAAACATCTCTTGTTCATCACTGGCAAAAATGCATAGCTAATGGTAATGATTATGTTGAAAAATAGCATTTTGTAGCTGAGAATTTGTTGTATCCATTGGTAATATTGTGCTCTTGGTTTCTATACTAATTCCCACGGGAGTAAATAGGGGGCATTGCTTTTGGAGCGATCTACATGTATTATGATACTGAAAATTACCTATTGTTGGCTGCATTTTATCAGAGACAGTTTAGTTTTCTTTAATTCATACTTTTCCAGCTTTTAGCTTTCATTTAATCAGCACAGCATGAGTGAAAGAAAAATAAATTAAAAACTGATTTGGAAAACTGAAGTAGAACACAACAAAGCACTCATTACTACAAACACGGTTAGTAGGCACAGAGGGGATGCACTGGTGGTTGGACTTGGTGATCTTAGAGAACTTTTCCAACCCTAGTGGTTCTATGATTCTATCATTCAATTCTCTGCAGACACTGTCCACATTCTCCAGACACTGTCCTTGGGTTTTTCACAAGAAGAAAGTTGTAGGAATGATACATTTTGAAATGTTCAGTTCTTCTGAACTTGCCATCTCCTCATTTCCTGGGATCCTCCCATAGGACCTGTCCCTTGGTGAATGCAGTGCAAAAAGAGGCTGCTCCTGAATTTCCGGAGTGGACAATATGGGCTTAGAACAAGTAACACTGTGGAGAACACAAAGACTTTTCTCTTGTGCTCATGGTATGTACATAAAGTCTGTTTCCAACTTTTCACCTTTGGAATGGCAGTGCCATTCTTGGCAGTCCCTGCATTTTTCAGTGTATGAACATGACTGGCAGAAAGCACTCAGGTGCACTGGGAACTCTTCGCAAGCTGGGAAGTCTGGGACAGCTGCGATCCCCAGGCATATCCACAGGCTATGTGACTCAAACACTGTGTCAGCTGTGAAGGTGGGGATGCCATATGCAACTGAACAGCACAGCAGATCCTGCCACACAGCCTTTGAACAGAGACATTCACACAGTGGGAAACACAACACAACACAGGAAGACAGTGACCAAATTAAGAGTTGATACTGGGGAAGCATACATACGCAGCTGACTTTCAGGTTACTCTCTCTGAGACAGAATGTACTCCTTGACCATACACAAGTGCAACTTCTGCAGGAAAGAAGTTACATCGTGGTTTTATTTGCTTTGGGACAAGAGAGTGAACTCAAGTATAAAGCGTTTGTCCCAACAAGCCCTATGTGCAGTTTCTCACCCTCCATGCCATTCCACCCTAAGCCACATGGGCAGCACAGCTTCAAGACAGAATGCAGCTGAGGCCAAAGGCCTCTTCCCTACCAAACTCCTCCTTCCCAAAGCCTATTTAGCTCCTGAGCACAAGTGCCGGCTCCTTCCTCTTGGGCAGATGGCTCAGGCAGTCCCTGGCAGTGCAACAAGCAAAGCATGCTTGGTCACCTCCCCTCCCTGCACTGCACTATACAGCCCACAGCAAGGACCCCAGCACCTACAGAGCATCACATAGCCCCACACCAAATAACACTGTCAAACTCTCATCAATCAAGTATACACTTACTTCTCTTCCTACTACTTTAGCCTGCAAATCAACTTGCTTTTTAATTATTTATGTGCGCAGCTGAGATACTCAGAATCCTCTTTCCCCTGACCACTGACAATTTTCCCTCTGAATTTTAAATTGGAAATAGTGCCTGAGAATTAGAAATGTCATGGCCTGCTCTTTCAAAATTTTACCGAGCATTTGCCACCAAAAATATTAAGAAAGTATTGCTGTAATTGTGTTGATAAAAACTGTACTATTAGTCATTTTGAAAATGAGATCCTAAAAACACAAGACTGAAAGTCAAAAGGCTGAACTGCTCCAACAACTCTGGTTTTTAACAACACACGTTCTTTGCTGTTTACCCTGCCTTCCAGATCAGCATTTTTCCCTGCATTCCACGTTCAGAACCAAAACCCCAGGTCACAAGCTGTGTTTTAACAACATGGGTTCACTGAGATGCCTGCAGCTACTTCATTCTTGCTGCGTATCTCATCAGAGCACACTGCCAAGAAATGCAGAGAACGGCTGCTCCGGTTACATGCTGTCATTTGTTACATTCACTAGAAGTAGGGAAATAAAAATCTAGAATATAAAAACACTGTTGGAGCTTCTAGATCACCACAGAAAACATGCTGGGATTCATTTTTCTCCTTTGACAAAATGAGAAACAGAGAACAGAGGCAGCAGAAAGGCTCTGCGAGAGTCCTAAATCTGTTGTGTGGTTAACAAGAAAAAAAAAAAAAGACACAAAACCAAAAGAAACCCTTTCTCCATATCAAACTTTATCTGTCTACAACAGGAACATTAATGCCCACTGCTCTGTCAGTATATCTGGCCAAAAATGGCAGTTTCTGAAGTGTTCTTCTCTTAGTGGTCAGAAAGATCCCTTTATCAACTTCTGCTTCGAAGACTCCAGTGTTTGAAAGCAGAAGCACCATAAGACATATTTCTGTCCAAAAATACATAAACAAGTAGGCACAACAACCTCTTAAAATTGAAATCTCCAAAGCCACTCTTAGCTGCCCAAAAACAAACACAAACTGTCTTGCTGAGCACTCGCTGAACGCAAAGTGCCTTCCAGAAACACCCAATGCTCAGAAAGCCCACTGAAACCAAACTGGGGCTGTATCAGAACATTTTGGAAGCCTAGCCTCTCCTGTTTCAGAGCCTGAGCACCTGGAGTCATTGCCATGCCCTGTAATCTCAGAGTGCTGGCACCGTGCTATTTATTTATGCTGACCCACATCTCACACCCCTGAAGACTGAGAATGCACCTATCAGTTTATCCCCAGTAACACCATTGCTGAAACTGTACTTAAGCAGAGAACCCTGGAACCAACTCAAAAAGCTCAGGCTCCAGTACCCTTTGAAACCTTATTTTCAAATCCACAGAAGTTTGTGCGTACGTCAAGTGTGGCTCCCTGTAGCTGCAGGTCCAATTTGCATAGATTCTCCACAAAATAAGGCACTGTTTGCAAATATTTAAGTCAGGCATGCAATCAGGGTAAATGCATAAGCTAATCAAATCTGCTGTGTTTATGGATAATTGTTTAGAGTCCAACACTCAAGATACTTACTGCACACTATTATCAAGTATTGCCTTAGAGAATAAAGAAACAAGCACTGTGCTATGCCTGCCATTTTCATGTCTACAGATACAAATAGGAGACATAAATGGAGGAGAGCCCCACAAGGCACAGATCTTGCCCTCTTCTTTTTTTTCTTTTTTTGTTAAGTCTCTAAATAACCACTGGAAATGACGTGAATGGAAGTTGTTGAACCAAACATGGCTGGTACTTCTCATTCCATCAGTCCCTCTTTCATTTGGAGACACTGGTGTTAACACAATAGAACACCTTTCCCCCTCAATTCGTGGAAATTTCTTCCATTCCTGTTTTCCTTTCATCTCTGTTTTGCTCCTGCAGGCAGACGGGATGCAATCCCAGCAACAAAGTGCCATACACCTGGGCTAAACCTCACATTTTATCAAGAAAGTTCCTTCACAATTGCATCTCCTCTTCAAACTGATGCTTTCTCCTTGACCTGACACCCCCTATGTAAAAGAGCAGTAATTAACTCCAATTTGCAATAACGCTCAAGAAAGCTGAACATTCCCAGAAGCATAGGAGGCTTCTAGCCCTTCTGTTCCAGCCACATAGTGATGCCTTCACATACTCCCAGATGAGACGTCAGCCTGCAAAGCCTTCAATCACCCTTGGATTCCAGTGTCTGGAAGACAGGAGTGTGACTTTACAATCCCAGCTTGCACCCCAGGGCAAGAGGTGTGCATTTTGCTGGGGAAGCATTAGCTTTCTTCCCTGGAAGGTGGAAAGAAATCAGCTCTCAGCACTGGACGGAAGACTCAATGGAAGACACGCAGAGGTGTAGCTGACAATACGCTCCCTCCCTGTTCGGCCACTCTATCACCAGAACCAGATCAACTTGTTTATCTGAGGCTCCAGGGAAGGCAAACTAGTAAATCCAGTCCAAAATGTATATAATAATCATCATGAAAGTCATGTTTCCTAGGCAACTGGAAACTGTTCTTTTATACATCAGGGCAGCTGATGCTTCACATTTGATATTAAAATCGTATTCAGAAGAGTATACAATTATCACTACAAAGTTAGCATAATCCACGTAAATTGGGGCATGGCTCTCATATCCCTCTCTTGTTTTAATTGTCAGTGTAGGATCCCTTGGCAACTCCCTGAGTGCTGCTAATCAACTCTACCTGGGAGAGGCACAGTTCCTACCGCCTTCCTAAGACGTGTAACTTTCATTTTAATTGCTAAGTAGCAGCAGGATACCTGCGACTAACACAGACTTCATGAAGGGAAAAGCAGAAATTTCAGGGCTGCAAAAACAGCTTGGGTTCATAAGAGCTTAAGCTTCAACTCTCTCCTGTGGTAATAAAGCAGTATCAATAGTGCCACATTAGATCAATTCTCCAGTACTGCTGGTTCAGATGCTTTGATATGAACCTTTCCATTCTCAGTAACTGAACAGTCCCTCACTTTATAGCTATCCCTTCTCAGCTCTACAGCCCTTTGCAGGAAGGTAATAATGAATGTAAATGAAGACAGCACGACTGGATCAGCAGGAACCTAGGCACAGCATGCCAAGAGTATGAGTCCTCACATTTCTTGGATGCAGCACTACAAAAAGAAAGTTCACTTCAGGAAACTTTACAGGTTTGGGGTTTTTTGTTTGTTTGTTTGGTTGTTTTTGGTTGTTTTTTTTAAACTCGAAACAGTTGCTGACTTTCAGGTAAATATATCATTGTGACATAACTGAGATAAAATGTTGGAAAAAAAATATTAAAACCCACCAACTTTAGTAAGAAAGATAAAGGTTAAGATTGCAGTAGCATCTGTAAATCACTATTATATTCTACAGTCTTACCAAGTATGAAGGCTCGCTCCACCATAAGTTATTCAAAACTAAATTTTATTCTAGAGTACTTGCCTTCAATCCTTCCACAAATTGCTTTACAATCAGCAAAGCAGAAATTCATTTTCCACCTATCAACAGTACTCCCAACTTCTCAGTAACTTAAACTTCTCTACATCACTGCTGTAGCCCTATGACACAGGCAATCACCAGAGAATCCCAGGACCTGCAGCAGAAAAAGAAGCATGTCACCTTTCTAGACAGTTACCACTTCATGTTCTATTTCTGGGAAAAAAACTGCTGGGCAACACGGCATAAGGAACAGAACATTACAAGGTCGGCAGCTCGATGACACCATGGGTATCTTATCTGTGAACTCACCTGTCTGGGAATAAAGCAATTACTCACACAAGATATGACTAATTCCCATTGTGAAATTCTGCATTTCTACCCTGAAAAACAGACAAGCCAGAACATAAGCCTACATTTCTGCAGTCAAGAACTGTATACACAAGAACAACGGCATTTTTAGGACCAATGCATAAGCTTGGAGATCTTTGTTCTACTTCAACTGAATTAATTCAAGGTCAGTAGCAGCTATCAAGTCTACTATCCAGAGCACAGCATTTTCTTCACTCCTCTGTAGCAGGGAAAAAAAGGCATTCTTTCCACAGACAAGCAAAAATTTGTATGCAAAATTCTTAGATATTACTAAGAATGAAGTTATGGTACTACAAAGCACGAGATCTACACTTTTTAGATGCTCAAAATACAATTTAGAAGGTGTATGATCTATGTTTCTCCCAGCAGGTGATAAAATTTGTACAAAGATCTTTGTTGAAGAAATCCAAGGAGGGGAAGGCTATAGGGAGAAATCAACACCCAATTTTATAATACCATTTCATACACTTTCAAGTGAGTTCCAGATTTAAGGAAACTACTTCAAAGAGGAGGTAGCTGATGAGATCCCAACCCTGTTCTGGAGAGCAGACCAAGAAACACATACGCTCCAAGGGGAAGGCAGAGATGTGAACAAGCTGCTGGCTGCATTTCACTGGTCCATGGCATAATTATGCTACAGAGCAATGCAAAGGACAACAGCTGATAAGCTGCTGCTTCATTACGCTTTCCCCAAATGAAGGCAGACTGTTCTGAAAGAAATAAAAAGCACTGTCAAATGAAGTTATGTGCCTACCCCTCTAAACTTTATATCAGCCTTCAGGAAGGATATGTTTTTTGTAATACATGCCCACATCAGATCCTGAGCAGATACACGTGTGCATGTATTACATTACCACACATTTATACATATAGGTAAATGCACATATGTATATATACTTCATATGTACCAAATAATTCATTTTTATGTTTCTCCTGCAGAACAGGAGAAAACCCCTGGGGTGCAAATGGAGCTGTAAAGCAACAGGAACACCAATCTACCTTTAGAAGTCAACATCGATTACTTGAAAGCTTAATTAGGAGTCTCTAAAACCTATTAAGGGTTTTGTCTAAGGCAGCTTTAAAGCAAGGTTCTGTAAGCATTTGTAAAAGTAGATTTGATAGCTGCAGATGGGCTCCATCTGTCCAGAAAGCAGCTCTTCATTCCACATGCACGGTACTGCAAGTCCAGCACCGACCCATTGTGCAGGACAGAACCGCTGCAGGAGAAGCACCTTGATGACATTCACACAAAGATCTGCTTTATGGAGAAAGGTCTTCCCTCCACCCCTGACCTGTTTTCCATGAGAAATGTTCAGTTTAACTGCTGCTTCTTGAAAGCACTTAGCAACTGCTAAAGTGATAGAAAGGATGTTTCCCCTTTGTGAAGTAAAGCACAGCTGAGAAGCAGACTCTTGAAAATTAGTCAGTATTGTACTTGAGCAACCTTACATCTCATTTTTATATCCAGTAACTGAGAGTCTGCTAAAGGCACACACAATCATAGAATGGCCTGAGTTGAAAAGGACCACAATGATCATCTAGTTTTAACCCACCTGCTATGTGCAGGGTCACCAACCAGCAGACCAGGCTGCCCAGAGCCACATCCAGCCTGGCCTTGAATGCCTCCAGGGATGGGGCATACACAACCTCCTTGGGCAACCTGTTCCAGTGTGTCACCACCCTCTGGGGGAAAAACTTTCTCCTAATATCTAATCTAAACCTCCCCTGTCTCAGTTTAAAACCATTCCCCCTCTCCTATCACTGTCCACACTCCACAGTGAGCCAGTAAAAAGGTCTGCACATCACCTGTCTTAAACATTGTTCAGTGAAACCAAATTGGAAAAAAAATATATAAATAAATTCGTTAATATAGAAGATGCTTGTGCCCTGATTCAGATGCATGAAGTGCAAACATGGAGATTTCTTCTTCTGCCTAACAGCTGTTTGGCAAAAGCAGAGTTCCTGGCAATTAGGGGGATTATTTGCTCTTTTACACTGTGGATCCTTTTTTATGGCATTTTTTTCCATACTCATCCAGACACAGAAATTGACTGAGACAAAAGGTATACACACTGTCTGCACACCCTCCCCAGCCAGCGAGCAATTTGTGGGGCACATCAGAAAAATCCGAACAAGAGCAAACAGCACAAAGCATTGCTTTCATGTTATCAAACAGACCAATTACCCACAATAAGGCAGCCAGACTTCATAGGAAGGCACTGTTCCCCACTGGTTCATTATAGAATTTCCCAAAAGGCCGAAGCATCCACTTGCTTTGGTGTTTTCATATTCCAGTATTTCTCAACCTCTCAAGTCACCTTGGATCTCTGTCAAATCTATACTCAGCAGGGTTTCTAAGCACTACCACCTTGCAAGCACTGCACGGATATTGCCTTTTCCACTCAGACTTTCTGTACCAAGGATCCACAGTTGATCTGCTTTCTGCAGCTCAAGACATCCATCATGATTTACCTACTGCTTGCCAATCTGCCCATATTGCAGTCAGCTTTGTAGATGCAGAGCTGGTTGAGCAGTAGGAATAGTGCAGCCAACGTGACACACATCACCACCTGATCAGAACATCAAGAATTGCCTGCCAGCTGAAAAGCTTTGACAAAAAAACACTAAGTTATTTCGTCATGAATGTCTGCTTTTCAAATGATCTCTTTATGAAAGCCAAAAGCTTCCAGATTAGCTTACACCGCCTTATTTAAATCCTGCAATTAGGGGTTTTTAGCTCCAGATTAATTAGTAGACAAATCAACTCGAAAACTTGGAATGCCTATGGTTAGGAAATCATGATCTTGCTCTAAAACATTAGTTGACACAGCACAAGGGCTTTGTCCCAAAATAACACATTAACAGGAATGTGGCCAGGTAATGCAAGTCCCTCAGCCTCTCACTCTGTTTATCGCTCTTTAGAAAAAAATATATAATTACATATTATATGATTCAATATGCTGTTTACAACTTAACAATTATTAAATTGCCTATACTGCCCCTTGAACACAGTTCACACACACACCCCATTTCTGATTCATCTCCAATTAAGACATGCTGTGTTTACTGAGTCCTACAGCCACGACATTCTTCACGCTTAAACTGCCCTCAATGGTGTCATGACTTAGGACTTTGTAGTCCTTTTCCTTTTAGGTAGGACAAGACATTAATTCCCTTCTTAAAAGATTGTTCCACCTATTACTGCTGCCCAAGCTTATGGTTTCTGAGACAAAAAATTAAACGAGATTCAAAGCACAGACGGAACCTCACCACAAAGAATATAAGCATTGGTATTATTTGACAGCAACATGAATAGCTGCAGAGTGACGTGTAGAACTCTTAACTACATCTTCCACACACACATAACAGATGACCTAAAGTCACAGCCAGTGAGATGGCCCAGTGTCACACATCTCACTTAGCTCCATGCACTGGAATGCAACAACGCTCCATCCAACTGCAGTATTTTGGTACTTGGAGAGATGACAGGACAGAACAAGCTACAGAAGAGAGCATTGCCAGAAAACAGGAAAAACAAGATAGCAGTACCTCCACCCTTCCCTTACACAATGACAAGCCCTCAGTTGCAAAAAAAAAAAAAAACCAACAAAAAAACAAAAAAAAAAAAAAACAAAACCACCAGAGTTCAGGGAAGTACTGCTTTGTATGGATGCTCAATTCATTCATGTTAGTAGAGTTAGAGGACAAAGAGCCATATTACACCCTTGGCTGCATAACAAGGACAAGCCAGCAGAGCCTTTTCCAGTGCAGGCCTAGATGCCATGAGAGGAAAGCAAGTCCTGGCATCACCTTTCTTCTCTTTTGACAATGTTCTGTGAGCAGTAACAGACAGCAAGTCAGACTGAGGACACAAGCACGCAGTGCTCAGGCACAAACTGTGTTCACTGAACCAAGCAGAAGGTTGTATGAACCTCTAACAGTCCTGCTCAGCTGAGGCATTGAGTGAAATAAGAATGGAAAGGTAGTAGAAGAGCACTTGAACTTATTGGCAGAGCTAGAGCACAAAGAGCTACACCAGTTAAGGAATGCAACAGATTTTGCTGTTCTCAAAAATCATTTTAGTAATTCCATATTCAGCAACTTAAGTCTTTTAGTTCACGGAGACCCAAAGAAACACTAACCAGAGAACATAAAAGAAGTAGAAACACCATAACTAGGCCAAAAAATGTGACCACTCTAAAATCTAAGAGCTCAACTCTTACAAAACATGGTCTTTACACCAGGTTTCATCCCTTCCATACATGGGTACAACTTTTACAACCCAAATATTACAGAACAGAACCACATATAACTTTAGAATGTTATACCATGGCTTTCAAAATATTTTCAGTTTTTATATACAGTCTCACTATCAGACATTCCACATCAACTCTGCTTTCAAATGCTGAAGTAGAATGTTGAAAGTTATCGAACTGGAAATGGCTTCCAGAATTTCTGATTATTTTAAAGTTGAGAAAAGGACAACTTTGGGAACAAGGTTTTTTAACCAGTGTCTACAGAGATCAGACAAGAACTGTCCAGATTTGAAAGCGTGTGGCACTCAGACATCCCCTGGCTCCAAATACTAGGTTCAGTATTAAGCTTCCAGCCATCCCAAATACAATCCTACACGAGAGGAAAGGAGAGGAGAGACTAGAGGAAACAGTAAATCCATAGCAGTAGAAAAGATTAAGAAGTCTCAATATGAAAACATACAGAACTCAAACATACCAAGTAAATAGTGTTTTCAACTCCAAATATCTCCCTCATATACCTAAGTTGAATATTGCATTCTTCCATTAACTTTGGAGACGGAAGCGAAATAAACCCTAAAGCTGCTGTTATCAGAACTGTGTTACCCACTGCAACTCCAGGTCTTAAAGGGGACAAAAAGAGAATTGCAACAGTAAGGAACACAATTTTTCCACACTTAGCATAATAGTTGTATGCATTTAAAGTGCATCAATGGATTAGGTTAATTTCTTCTCTTCTGGAGGACTTTGTTTTCTGCCTTTGGCAGGTAAGGTTTTGATCAGCTTGTCAAACCTCTGAGAAGAAATACAGCAGCCATCTGGATCAAATTACTTTGTCTTGAGGATAGTTACGTTTCCTTCACCTAAGTCCCTCTTCTCCACCATCTATTTTTTTATCCTACATTTTAAGTACTGGCTTAAAAGGTCATCCATTTAACTCATAGCATAAAGGACTATGGAATTTATCTCTGGTCAAAAGATAGAATTCAATTTTTTTTTCCATAATATCCACCGAGTTTTCCCTAGACATTTAAAAACAAAAGTAGACTTTAAGCCATAACTACCACAACTCCCTGCTCCACTGAGGAGTGCCTCACAGTAGCAATCGAATCTCCGATTCCCCATGCCCAGTATCACTCTTAATTGATTGATTATCAGACTAAGCCAACTAATGGAACACAGCAGGACAATCTCTCTTGTTTTGTAACAGGGAAGAGATCACACAGTTATCTATAATCACAGACACCTGAATGGGAACCAATTTCAGCATCTTTTCACCTTCCCATGATTTTTATAACGAAGCAACAAAACCTGGTCCTAGCATGTGGGTTTACCTCAAGCAGAGGAGAAAATAAAAATGAGAAGAGAAAGACCAAAATTTGAAAAGTTAAATCTCAAAAAGGTGGAACATTTAATATCTTTTCAGAATAATTCACAGCTTCCTCATCATACGGAGGAACAAAGACAGAACCAAAACACCATAGAGAGAAGCAGGACAGAGAGAAGAGGAGCTGCATGAGTGCACACACAAACTGTTTCAGCTGGGGAAGGGACACCCAACACGAAGACATAATTCTTTACAGGTGCCAAGTCTTGCTGGCAAACATAAGACATACTGTTGATCATTGATATCATAATTACTAATCAATTTTTTTTGTAGCATTTTCACGCCTTGGTTTACTAGCTGTTTTTCATCCACTGACCTGGAAACTGAATATTACCCCAATCATTTAGGGCAAAATAATTGCTTACAGCAATTCACAGGCTGTATTTTGAAATTCAAAGATTAAAAGGTTTAGCATCAGCAGAAATTCTAACTGAAGACAGCTGGCACTCAAACTAGCCTTCACCTTCTATCATGCTGACCAGTACCTCCTTCAATAGGTCAGTGGGCTTCCACTACAAGATTTCTGCAAAAGTGGCTGTAAGAGTCTACTCCACATTCTACACTAGTAGTAGTAAAGATAAACAGGCAGTAAAGCCCCTCGCATCTCCAGGTGACATTTGGGAAGGAAAAACAAAAGAAAAATGTCTTGAAAACAGTTTATAGACAGGGTATCTTGGGACTCCAAAGTACTAGAAAAAGCAATCACTCTCATGAGATGCATTTTAGTTCTGGCACAAAGGCCTCTCCTTTTTTTCTTTTTTAAACTGGTTTCATAGCATATCATTGAAAATACATCATAAACCTCGAATAGAATGCTGTCTGCATAACAAGTAAATTTATATAGAAATTATTGAAGTCTAGACAGGCAATCGTTTCTCTTCCCCATGTCCAAAACCACTGAAAAGGGAAGCAGAAGCAGCACATTTTGCATCATCAGCAGACTTCCCAAGCTGCAGTTCATGCTACGGTGAAAAGTTAAATGCTGTGATCTTCAATTCTTTAACATTCTCAAAGCAAAAACAATGGGTGGGGCAGAATAAGAGAGCATGCATATATCAAAGAATTCAGTTAATGTCAAACTTAAATATTTTCTCTAATACTGAAAAATATATTCTGCACTATGCAAGCAAGTTTCACATATCAAACTAAATGCAACTTGTTTTTTTTTCTATTTGGCTGTTTAATAGCTAATAGTGAAAGACAGAGCACACAGCTGTTGGACAGTATCACATAACTAAAAGGTTTACGGTAAAAAATCCTCTTTTTGACTCTTCTACGCTTATTTCAGCAAGTAAGGCAAAAGAGCTCACACAGCAAAAGAGCACTTGCACTCATGCCAACAGAAAATAGCAATCTGATATTGAGGCAGGCAAGAACAAAAAGAATGCCTTTTATCATTATGGAACTCCCTTCAGTTCTTCAGCAATGTGTCTCTTACCCATAAACGAAATCAACCAATTTACATCTCTGCAAGTTGATTTCTACTTGTTTCATTAGTCCTGTTCTTTG
Organism: Chrysolophus pictus; assembly: GCA_037305975.1. NCBI lineage: Eukaryota > Metazoa > Chordata > Aves > Galliformes > Phasianidae > Chrysolophus > Chrysolophus pictus. Next base: position 45,452,985 of record CM074579.1, on the reverse strand, counting down.
AATCTCTGGTTGTATGGCTCTTTTTCTGCTTTCAGTTTACCACAGAACAACTTCATACAATAGATCCCACAGAAATAATTCAAGCTGTGCAGGTGAGATTCAGAACTTCATGATTCCTCACATTGCTCTGAGAAGTAGACTACACATAGTGCCCATCAGAAAACCTACTCTAGATCTTAGCCATCCATGCTAGCAGGACATTCATCTTCACTGAAGCCTCTTCCCAGCTTTCTAGCTGTTCTTACTGACACCTTGTCTGTTTCTCAGTACCTCGTCTCTGCACTCAGCAAAGACACAAGTACCCAAAACCACTCTCCTCATCACCGCAATCAAGAGAACTGCTTCTGGTCTTAAAACCACACCACTATTACATATTTTGACCTTGCACTACGTTTTATTCTTTAAAAGTTATTTTTCTCATGACAGTTTAATTCTTTTCAGTCAACATAAACATCTAAGGAGGTATAAAAACCCAACTCTGTTACATTAAATTGAGTATATCTTCATTTTTTGCTATTAGGAATACATTGTTTAAAAGCCAACCTAAGATTTTATTTTTCCAGATCATGATTGTTACCTTACCTAAAGCTGGTAGAAAGGAACTCAGCAACCTGCATTTTCTAACTCGAACTAGAACTCAATTAAGATACAAAAATAACCTCTTACATCTTCATTATTACATAAATGATATAAACCATATATTTCCCTGTGAAATAAACCATCTTAAAAGTTTCAGGTCCACAGCAAGTGCATACATTACCCACCAACACACGTCAGTACTGAGGTTATTAACATTTAATGGTGACCAACCAAATAATATTCAAATAGACTTCTCTAAACTATTTTATTATTTAATCAAATAGAATACTCTCACCTTCATCTTTAATAGCAATCAAAAAAATGCAATAGAAACTTAGAGACAGAAGCACTCTGGTGCTAAAATTTGCCCCTCTCTTCCCAACCAATTAATTTGATTCTACAGAGCTGTATGACCGTCAGCTCCCTTGGTTACATGACTGCCTGTCACTGCATCCCTTCCTCAGATGTCTGAAGAGATTGGGGACTCCTGGTAAAAAGGCCAAAAGCAAGGGACTGCAGACTGAATCAGATAACTCAACACCCTGCTTACATCTCTTCTGCTAGGTGGAAGTTTCTCTTTCAAGTACACAGAATCATAGAATCATTAAGGTTGAAAGAGACCTCTAGGATTATCAAGTCCAATTGTCAACCCACCCTCACCGTGCTCACCAAATCACATCCCTCAGCGCCTCATCTCCATGATGCAGCAGTTCCCAAGGCTTGGATTCTTTGGTTGCATTGAGTTCAATCCCGTGAACAGCAAAGAAGCCCATGCAGAGCTGCATGAGCTCCATGGGCAGTAAGCAGGGGAAAAAATATTAAAAATGCCAAGATAAATTTTATTTGGAGAACCTCTCTATTGCATATGATATTTAGGAACCTAAGCAATGCACAATTTAAGAACTTCTTTTATACAGATGAGGTCACCCCCCTCAGCATCCTTCCTTGGCAGCTGTCAGTTCATTGGGTTCCTGAGCAAAGGTGAGATCTGAGCAACCACATCTGTCAGTAATGTCCAGCACTCTGTCAGGATGTCTAATCCCTTTCTGAAAACACTATCAGTTCACATGACATTCCCCTCCAATTACACAGCTCTAATTCAGCACTTCACAAAGAGTATTTTCTTACTGTGAAGAGACACCAATAAATTTTCTTCAATTTTGTTGGAGAAGAACAGGACAAGTGCCTTGAGGTATGTCTCATGCCTCATGGCCATCTTATAAAGGCCACCTGGCTTCCACCAACATTTAGCAATACACATTTGCAGCAACTGGACATAAGGAAATGCTTTTCCCTGCCTGCCTTTGTTGTGTGCACTACCACTACAGTACCAACAAATCCAAACAACCATCCATCACAGAAAATACAGTAAGCCTGTGTGCTTAAAGCTTCAGCTTTAAGCTTTGGCTGCTCCAAAGTGATAACCCAACTGTGTAGCTACTCAATAACTGAGTCTATAAAGCTGATGGAAACAAACTTGTATCGCTGCCAGCTAGTACATCTTTGTAACTGCACTAACGTCATTCAAGAGACTGCAATGACAGGGCATTCTGAAAAACAAGGCTGTTCAGAAATTCTTGGGGATATGACTCTTTCCCTAAGCACGTTCATTTGCCAAGTAAACAGCATCAGAAGAAACCTCTTCGAGGAAAAAAAAAAAACAACAAAAGTTAAAGTTCTGCTATTGCTTCCTAAAGTTATGGTGCTCCACTGCATTTTGCTCATTGGGTCACCACGACAGATTTCCCAGGCAACTGCCTCATTTTTTGGAGTCTGAACAACCTTTGGACTGAAAAAGGACGAAGACCAACAGATCCCAGACAAAAAGTGGGAGATCCAGGAATGCTGCTCAGGTCGAAGATGTAAAATCTCATCCCAAACTTTATCAAGGAGAAAGTTACTTTTAAAGAGAAATATTGTAAAATTCTAAATTCTAACTTTATATATATATATATATATATAAAAAATATACACACATTCACATATATATTCTAGTGGCTATTCAATGTGGGTTCTTTTGCTACCATGCCATCTACAGTTTTCTACCAACGCGCTGATTTTGTCTGAAGCTCCCCTTCAAAAGCTTAAGAGGAAATCTCCTCAGGCACAGGGCACTGGTGTATAAAGCATAGAAAATATGGCTCAGGATACACAGGAACTCAAAAGGAAGGCTGGACAGAACCTCCTTAGTAAAATCTGCATTGATAAATCTTTTACTATGAAGTGCTTCTTGACAAACGAAATCTGCAATAACACATGTGCAGATAGGCAGTATTCTCATTTTCTAGAAGCCCAATTAATGTAAGTAGGTCCAATTCTGATCCTTGCAGAAAATGAAATTTATTTCAGAACAATAAACAAGAAAATGTATCTCAACCCTTTTAAGGTTGAATAGTTGAGATAGCCTACGATGTTTGAAATACAAGATCTCTGAAGGAGAAAACGTGACTTATTACCTGGTGAAACACATATTTAAGGAAGTTACATATACTCTGTAATGAGGCTGGAGGGATAACTCCCTACAAACCTAACCACACAGTTGTCCAGTCAGCAACACATACTACAGAGACTGTCTCTCAAAGCAACACATGCACTGTTACTGACATTAACAAGTGAATAACAGAAGCAGAACTTGTACTACCCTATCAAACTATTTGCTTGCCTGGCAGCCAATTTCCCTGTTAATTTACTGCTAGCAAATACAGACCTATTATTTCACTGACCGTAATCCTAAGCAATATGAAGGGATCTTCCACTTAGTGATTATATGGGAAAGATGATAAAAGGCAATATACATCCACTCCATTTCCCTCTGTAACTTTTTGTTGAAACGCTAAGTTTCACAAATAAAAAAGAAAAGTGGTCACTAATAATAAATTGTTGCGCTCCTTCAGCTGTGACGGAGAGGAACAAGAATAAGTAAGATTCCTTTCAGTATTTCTAGGAATAAAATTGTTATATTTCTCAACTACCCACATATGACACAGGAAAAAAACCAAAATACTCATTTCTCATGCCTTCATAACTTCAGGCAATCTGCAAATGCAAATCTTTCATCACTAAAACCAGGCACGCTTCTGCTAGGAAACACAGATATTTGTAACAGTTTAAGTAAACTTCAAACTCCAATTTAGACCCCTCTAATCCATTTAATCTTTCAAAATGAGACATCATAGTGGTCAGTAGATCTCAAAAAATCTACCAAAAAGCTTTGAAATGCAACCCCAAACATAACTGATGTACATCTGAAATGTTGCTGTCAAGATTTCCCCAGATCCATCCTCCAGCTCTTGGAGCACCTGCCATGCTCCAAATGGGGCTTGAAGAGTCACATCCCAACACCTTTCTTTGGTAACCCCACTAGAGTCCTTGGGCTACTCACATCACAGGTTCATTGGTTTCTGTGCCTTCTGCATAGCTACTCACATCTATGTGAAAAACGGAAGACCCAGCAACCAAACTACACACGTCATTGAGATGCTGAAGAAAATAATATTAAAAAGGGAAAAATCCTCATCTGAAACATAAGATGAGTCACTGGGAACCAATTCCTTGTACAAACAAGGAGCTGCAAATGAGTGTCTATAACCCTTGTGATAACAAGATAAGTCATGTTCTGTCTGCACTCAGTAATGAGCTACAAAGCCTTCACGTTCAGTTCCTTGTTTTTTCCCCTCAAGAGGCCTTGAGGGCCTGCCCACTACCTGATCCCAACAGGGGATCAGGTATTACATGAAGAAAAACCAAGGACTACAGAACAGACATGAACTCACAAATGCTTACATCTTCAAGCATGCTATTTGGCTGCGAATATTATTTACGTTCACGACTTTATGCCTTTCAGTGTTGATTCCAAAACAGAAAGGAAGTCAACAGAGAATGAAATAGTTTGTACAGCAACTTGGCATAACTGTGGTAGTACAGAGAACTCGTACCTTCAGTTTTATAAAGCAAACAGCCAGGGCATTAAGATTCCAACATATGAGGGCATGCTGGAACCCAATGGGAAGACTCCAGGCACCTGGCTTCTATGGAGTATCAGCTGTAGCTACTTACAACTATGTGCTCAATCTTCAAAACATCAGAAATTTGTGTACCGCAACAGTTTCCTCCCTACACCCCAACAAATTCAAGATGAAAAAAAAAATTGGATTTCATGGAAAGGTGATAGAGAACTTGTGTTTAAGTTCTCTCACTTGGAAAAGAGTTGAATAGGATCAGAATGTTTCCTCTTAAACTCAACATCAGTTTCAAGCCTACAGCACAACTATGAATCATCTGCAACAACACCATCAAGAAAAGTCACCGAGATAATCTTTCTGCTCAAGATATACTTTTTTTTTTCTTTTTTTCTTTAAATAAAGCAGATTTCGGTGCTTCTCTGCATGTATGCCTGAAATGAAGCACCTATGCAGGCACTGAGCAAAGAGGTCAATACAACACAAAGGCCATTCTCAGATTCATTTTCAAGAAATTCAGCAAACTCTACAGGAATTTCCCTCCAATACCTCTCCCCCAGACACAGACAAACGTTCCTAAGACAATTTCACAAAAAACAGAACAGCTGGCAGAATACCCCGACCCTAAATACACCCTTCCTCTGACAAAGTACAGGCACAAAGAGGTTGAAAGTCTTGCCACCTGAAAGTCTGCGGAAGTGATGTTTTCTGACAGGCTGGCTCAAGCACTTGACAAGAAGGTGGTATTCAAATCCAAGTTTCAGCACCTACCTTTTTTACTATTTCCACATTTCTCCCTCTGTGCCTCACTTGTAGCTTGGAAGTGGGGCACTTGGAAAGGGGAGGGCAGCTTTACCTCCTTTCTCACTCATCTGACTATAAACTGGTTCCAACGGGAACAATGTGCTGACACGACATCCAGTATTAAATCTGACATTACAGTATCATCTACAAACCCTTAATGACACTGAATGACCTGAAAAAGTACAGCCTTCAAATATCAGCAACCAAACATCAGCAAATTTAACACTATGTCTCCTGTAGTTCTCCAATTATTTCTCACTGAATTCCTGTGGCATGCTGGCATGACGTTGTAAATTTACACATAAAAGATGGAGAACAACAGATGAAATCCTGAGAACAAAGTTTTCTCACTCTTATTCTTCCTAAGAAGTTTCTTAAGCTAAGCACAGCAGATCCCTATCCTGGCAATTGGATTTCAAATTCACAGGACATATCATTGTCCCAAGGCAGGCACTCAATTGCCTTTTATGAAGGCATTTTAATAGATAATGATGCACAAGGAATACGTTTAGCTGCTTACCAGGTATTTAAGTGGCATAGGAGAAAGAGAAGCCTGGACAAAACAAAAACAGCACCAAAGAGTCTACTCCTGCCCTTCCCATCCATAAGCGTCAGCTTCCTCCTCTGCACCTGAGGAGGAGGTGGGGCTGGGAACCACTTCTTTCAGGAGTTCCACCCTACTTTACAGATGCATAGATTTCATTAAGAGCTAACTGGCGACATACAGCATTAACTTATTCTGGTATTCATGGCTTTCCATCCACAATTGTCACACGGAAAGTGACAGCTCAGGGCAATCACTTACAGATATTTCCTGCACATGACACACTGTCCTAGAACTCTGGTTTACTGACTCGTTCATTTTAAAACTACAAAACTGTTAACCAACATTTTCTTTACAATGTCTAAAATGTGGCAGGCAGATCAACACTTACACGTTCCCAGGCTTAACAGTGAGCTGGTGAAATCACTTTCAGTTTTAGAGTACCATCAATAGCATGAAGTCCTAGGCTAGTTACATGAGTAAACTGGAAGGCTCTTCCAATGAAAACCATTTCCCCTAAGGAGCTGATGCCAGTCCTGCCCAAGTTAAGTTCTAATAGGCGCTGTGAACAACCTCCAGAGACTCTCCAGACCAAGGTCTCCTGACTGTAGAGAGCTCCAACAAGAGTGCCTATAGCTGTCAGGCCCTCTGGGCCTTATTGGTCACTATTTCAACACATAAATATTTGAGGCAGTGTTTAATGTACAGCAGTTCTCAGAGGTTCAGTGATAATGCAGAGCTTTGTTCCAGTGACTGCTACTTCAACAATAAGCTCTATTTCAGAGGCTGTCCGGTCTCATTTTATCTAATTACTCACCTCTCCTGCAAAAGCAGCATGCAATTAGGGTTTGCTGATTACGATTTGAAGGCACTTGGAAGATTTACTGTGCCACCCCAACTGCTAATTATTATTGCATTCATTCGAGAGGAAAATAGCTGCACGCCAATTTATGTCAGAACTCTCTCTTGTTCCAGATGTGAACATTAATATCCTTGCTTTGCTGAACTCCTTAGGAACCGAACAGATAAAGGCTGTGCATCTCTATTTGCACTGCTTCAATGCTGTACTTAACCCATATTTACAGGAACCACATGGCTAACAAATCCCACTTTAAAGTGAAAACAGCAAAGCAACGTGGTCAAACACAATACCTTCCTTCCCACTGAACCAGCAAATGCAATACCTTTACCTAAGAAAACTGCAGCTCATCCTAGAGAAGTTGAAACATGAATGCAAACTCTCCATTGCCTTGTGTTGATGGTGGCTTGAACCATCATGCAAAGGCACATTACAAGAATCAGTACCCACAGCTCAGGGGAGACCTTACTGCCCTCTACTACTCCCTGAAAGGAGGCTGTGGAGGGGTGGGAGTCAGACTCTTCTCCCAGGTAATAGCAATAGGATGAGAGAGAATGGCCTTAAGTTGTGCCAGGAGAGGTTCAGGTTGGATATTAGGAAGAATTTATTCTCAGAAAGAACAGTAAGGTATTGGAAAGGGCCCAGGAAGGTGGTGGAGTCACCGTCCCTGGAAGTGTTCAAGAACTGTGTGGATGAAGCACTGAGGAACATGGTTAGTGGGCATGGTGGGGATGAGCTGATGGTTGGAGTTCGTGGTCTTAGTGGTCTTTTCCAATCTCAATAACTCTATGATTATACTGCTTACATTTCAGGGCTGCTATAGATGGACATGCTTGTTGATGGGAGGAGAGGTTCTTTTGATGAAGCACAAACATCCAGCATACAAGCTGCACAGACAGGTGTGTCTGATAGCATGAGGAGTGGTGGCAGAATCTGCTGTAACGTACTGCCAAACAAAAGATCTAAGAGCAGATTGACTCTTTCCTCATCAGTATTTCTTGCACAAGAACCAACCCACTGTTGATGTTCTCCCAGTTGTGCTTTTGTCCCAGCCGATTACAACTCTTGAGAGTGTAACTTCTCTGGAGATGTTCAAGACCCACCTGGATGCCTAAGCGTGCAACCTATTGTAGGGAGCCTGCTTTGGCAGGTCGGTTGGACTCGATGATCTCTAGAGGTCCCTTCCAGTTCTGTGATTCTGTAACTGGGGTCACACTATGGCAGCCAGGCACAGGCAGGAGGGGCACAACCCGAACACGACAGGCTCAGTCCCCGGAGCAGCCCGATCCTTGGACCTCATCTCACCAAACACGTTCCATCCCGCCGGAGAGGCGGCAGGACCCCACGGCGCTCCTTCCCAGCCCCACGCTCAGGCTCCCTCCTCCCACGCAGATCCATCCCCACGCCCAGCCCCACACATACCCGCACCCAACCCCGCAGTTTCACGTCTTACATCCACTTCGCATCGCGCCCACGGAACCAAACCGGTTCCAGCCGTTTCCCCACTACCCAGGAGGGGAAGCGAGCAGCTCCCGGCGGCTCCTAAGAAGTCGCCGCCTTTGTTGCTCTCAACGTGCAACTTGGAGAGGATGACACAATCTCCAACAGGAGAGAAATCACCCCACGCTTTGCGGAGGTGTCGATTGCTGGAGATAAAAAAACCCGGCGAAACCCACGCTGGTTCTCATCGCCGACCAGAAAGCGTTCAGAAAGCGTGAAAGCGTCCCGCTGCGAGAGGCTGCGAGCCCTTCTCTCGGGCGGCCCCAGGCCCCCGGCTCCGCCCGCTCCGTACCGGCGCCGGGGAGATCCGGGTGCCCCCTCCATCCTCCGCACCCCCGGCCCGGCCTCCCCCCTTCCCCGCAGCGCCGTGCCCGGCCCCGCTCACCGCCGCCTCAGGACCTCCGTGGCCGCTGCCTATGGAGGAGCGCGGGGCGGCCGTCAGCACGCAGCACCATCGCCGCCCGCCCCGGCGCTCTCCTCTCCCGCACGGCGCTGATGGGCGGGCGCGGCCGCCTCCTCTCCCCGCCCCGCCGCTCCCCGCTTCCCTCCCCCTGAGCTGGCCGCCACCGCCCGCGGGCACCCACCGTGGCCTTCCCGCTCCGCTGCGCTCCGCAACGCCGCCCGCCGAGGGCCGCCAGAACGCGGGGAGGCGGCCGCGCAGCCGCCCTCCGCCCGCTCCCTCCCTCCCTTCGTCGCGCCCCCGCGGCGGCGGGACGCTGCCGGCACAGGCCCGGCCCTGCCCTCCCCCTCAGCGGGCGGCTCCGAACTCCTCTTTCCCATTCTTTCTTTCCCCAGGAATGATGTTAATTCTGGCGGTTCCTTGTCTTTGGTCCCCCAGAAGGCAGTGCCGAGGGGCGGGCGAACCCAGAAGGGACCCCTCCATCACCACACATCTCCTGAGCAGCCACGCCACAGTGAAATTATTCCAAACAAACAAACAAAGACAAAAAGCCCACAACAAAACCAGTCCGTGGACCAGCTCTCAAACAAGGCAGATCCTTTTTAGGCGTTGGTGAGGAGAAGGCCTGCTGAGTTGGTTCTGTTTCCACTCCGGATTGAGGTTCCCTGTGCCCAGCCTTCGTCTGCTGCTGCTGCTGTCCCAGAGGCCCCATGGGGGATTCTGTATCCTCTGGGGGACGGACTGGGGTGGGAGGTATGGAAAATCCTCCAGCTGCAATGAATTGCTAACTTGCTTTCTTGAAAATGAACTTTTCTAGAATGAGAGTGGAGCAGAACTGTTTCTAGTTTATTTCTCAAGCTGCTTTTTTTTTTAATTATTATTTTATTTTGGTGGAAAGATTTGCTTGACTACAAATAAAAATGTTTTACTGTGACTCTTTCATCATTACATACACATTCCTTTGCACCAACTGCAGAATGAAAGGCTCAGCATGAGTCTGTCACAAGCAATAGTGTCACTGACTGTCCGTAGGTCTTCATAAATGTAAGGACGAATGGAAGGACTAATTTACATTTTTAAGAGACAGAAGCAATCAGAGTTGCTGTTAGTTTTGTAATTAAAATACTCTTTTCTCATAATACAGGTTCTTGAATTTGATAACTCTGTAAGCTGCCCAGGAAGCTGGTGCAGTCGCTGTCTTTGGAGGTGTTCAAGAATTGTGGAGATGTGGCACTGAGGGACGTGGTTAGTGGGGATAGGTTGATGGTCAGACTGGATGGTCTTAGAGGTCTTTCCAACCTTGATGGTTCTATGATTCTGTGATTCTATTTACATTTAAAGGTGAACTCAGCATATTGCTGCCCACCTTGTGAACCAGAAGAAAGCTCCTGTTGGTGTCCATACATGTACACATCTCCACAGCAGAGTCCACCTCCTACTCCTCCAAGTCAGACTCTTAGAGAAAGAAGAATTCCTTTACAGATATTGATGAACTTCAGTAGATTTTATCCCAAAACTCTGCTTCCATGCTTCAGATCAATGTATAGTTGAAAACAGCTGTTACTGTGTTATCTATCTCTTTTGCTGCATTTGAAAATAGGGCATGGAAAGGAGTCTATAGGGATATAGAGTTGTTTGTTTGTTTTCAAAGATACATTATTACTTCAGGTAAATACAATGAGTAAAACAGGACTTATTTTCTACAGATGTGTTAAAGTTCTCCCATGTAACAAGGCAGCATTACCTTCTTGAGCTGGATGTCTCTGGATAAAGCAGTCTCCTCCCCAAAATGTCACCTCTCTTAAAAGACTGCAAATTTGATTGCAATTTACTTTCCTCTAAACAAGATTTAGTTCCTTGTTCTTCATCCTGCTAATGGGCATCTGCTTGGGACTCTGTTTTCCTCAGCCTTGTAAATCTATGTGAATACCTTCACAATTATCTCATTAGACTACTTAATTTTATTTCTTTTTAATTAAATATCTTCAACAAGGAAACTTGGAGCTTAGGATCAATGAAAAGCATAATTTCCATCCTCACCTACCATGCATTTTACAGGAATGCAAATACATGAAAAGCATTGCCATCATTTCAGAGATTCCTTGCACCACTAAAGTAAAGACATCACACGCTGTGCACAAAGACTGACGCCTCGGACTGTCTCCACTGTTGAAAAATGGAATGGCTTTTGTCAGTATGGTAGTACTGCCACTTTCTGTGAGTGCTGTGTATGTTTACTGACACACCAGCACTTAACTTCACATATTTCTGAGTGTGACATTTTCTTCTGATGCTCACAGTAAATTTCCATGTTAGCCACACCTACAGAACTTAAACTTTTCTTTTGCATAGAGTGTCTGGCAAATAAATATGCTCCAATTATTCCACCTCAAACTATTGCGTCATTTACTCAAAGCTTTTGCTTAGGGAAAAAAGAATAAATCACGTTATTTGTTCTTCTTGTTGAAACCTCTTTAATAAACAGGTGTGCCTTCATGTGTGTCTAAATGGGGGATTCAGGAGCACCTCTGTGTTCCTGGCTTGGGATACATGCCTGGCCACACCTTGGCTGTATATGAGGAGAAAATCTGCACATAAATCAGCACACTCCCTTAATCTTGTGTTTGTGGGTAACTGGGAAGTCAAAAATGGTGTGGCACACTCCTGTGCTCTTTTGGAGATAGATTCAAGGAAGACTTGGTCTAACCATTCACGCTTCATGATGAAGGAAAACCATTTTAAATAAAAAAGGAAACTCAACTCAGCTGCATCTTAGGGCAATTCACACACAAGGCACAAAGCACCTTCCTTTTGATTTAGATTCTATTAGGTGTTGTCCTTGTATTATCTGAAAGATCCTAAAGAACTAAAATCAGTCACTCTGAAAGAAGAAGCAAAGAGAAATACATACCAGAAAGATTAAATCTCTCAGAAAGATGAAGACGCAACTGCGGCTACTGTCTGGGGTTTTCAAAAGTGACAATTTATCCTGGGCACCTCCTAATTTTGGTGGGATGTATTTTCCAAAAGCAAATGTGAATGTTGCCTGAAGTTTGGCAGCTTAATGCACAAATCCCTTTCCAAATGTTACCCATTTTTGTATTCCATGGCTAAGTGACAATGAAGGGACACTGCTACAAACACATGATGAGGGTGAATGCCAGTGAGAGAAGGAAAGCCCCAACCTGTAAGAAAATCCTTCTGGTAGTAAAGCGACTGTGAGATTTCAGGTGTGCTCACAAGCTATGTGTCAGTACAACCACAGAAAAAAGACTCAAAACATATTTGGGGTTGTAATTATGTGTACACCAGGCAAAGAGGAAAAAAAAAAAAAAGAAAGATTTCACTAGAAAGATCCCTCCTACAGTAAGACTTCTGGCTCTCAAGGGTAATCTGCAAGAAAATCTAATTTACAGAAGCTAATTAGCTTTAGATACTTAAAACCAGACTGGTTGAAGCAGTAGTAAATAGACAGTAGAGAATAATCCTGCCCAGACAGAAACTGCTTGTTCCAACAGGTCTTTTCTGTATTCAGCTTTGGAGTCAATCTTAATGAAGGTTTTGTTTGGGAGTATTACAGTCAAGAGTTAAATCAGAGGAGCGGAAGAGAGACATTAAAATGTATAAGGAGAGTCAGAGAAAAGGGGTTATTTTTATTTCAGATTTGAAATTAGATGAAGGGTCACCAAGGCTGGGAAATACACAAAGGCTGTCCCAGGATCCAGCCTCTTCTGAAAAAAAGGGCTCTCACACCAACAGTAGATAGATTGTGTTGAAAGACAGAGCAAAGTCTAGACAAATGAGTGGTGTGAGGATAAAAGAGACCTTTTTTCCAAAATGTCCACATTTCTATAATTCCATAATAGATGTCTTTCAGCTGGCCAAGTTTTAAAGGCCAGACAGACAATTTGGAAGTTGAATATTCTTTTGCTGCAGCTGTCTGAAATCTCAAAGTATTGGATTTATCTTTAATGAATTCATTGCTCTACTGCTGCATCTCAACTTAGCATCATCCTGTGTACAAGGGACGGATTGTGCAACTCTTGTGGAACATGTTAAGAGTTTCCTACTATCTTAAACTGAGAATGACTTGACTTGTGCCAATGGCAGCTTCATATTTGTAGCACTCCCATGTCATCAAGAAAGCCACTTACCTGTTGGCAATTCCTATAACTTGGTGGCCATCCTTACTTCTGTTTTTGATGTCATGCAGTAGAAGTTGCACAATGATAGTTTCAGTAAGTGGCTGTCTGCAGGCAAACAAACTGATGCCGCTGAATCCAATCTACAATCTTGCTTTTCTAAGCTCCTAAAAAAATGATTGGAAACCAAATTTCTTACACTATTCTTTAGGGATCACCCTTTTTTGCTATTTTTACACGTGCATGTCATATTCCTGATCTTACATCCAATTGTCAGAGGTGGCAATTGAATATTTTCACGAAAAGTTAGCAAAAACAGTAAAAAGAAACAACAGCAAATGAAGTAAATACAACTCAAAGTTTTTTTTTTCAAAGCTTTTTTTTTTTTTTTTCTTTTAAACCACGGATTCTCTTCATTGTTATCTAAGATTGTTTCTGCAGTTCCTGTCTATTCTGTATGCTTTTTACATTCTCAGTGCCATCTTTTCAGGGGCAAAACTGGATCACGTCAGTTTTTGGTAGCAGCAGGGCATACATAAACAGCTGAGATTTCAGGTGGTAAAAGGATAACTTGGTAAACATGAAGTCCATGGATGAAGAGAGCATGATAGGAGACGCAAACACACCCATTGGATCACTAAATGCTTAAAAACAACCAGCAACAAAAGGCTGAATATCAATTGCAAGGAAACACACAATTCAGAGAGTGAAAGAAGTGGATTGTCTGTAAAAACTGCTGAAAGAGCCACTGAAAATTCAAAAGAAAAAAAATTAAGAAAATACATCTAATACTGTACTATCCTTAATGGTGCCAGAATGCATTTCCATACTAAGAAAAATCTTTTCTCTTTATCTGTAAAATCCAAAGGATATAATTCTCATCATATATGCTGCTACTCACAGTTCTACCAAAGTATTCACATAGAAATTAGAGGGGTTACTCCAGATTTACATTGGTGTTACAGTGACCATAATCTGACTCTAGAGGGGATAATTCTTGTTAACTCTACTCAAGCTACAAACTACTGCCATTTGCATTTCTACTCCCATTTGCCATAACCAGCTGGGAGTTTCTTTCACCAAAAAGCTCTGTTCCTAAGAAATGCCTCTATGTTCCTGTATAGCAATAAGGCCATTGTAGTGTGCTTTTTTTTTCACTTGTAATATGAACACGAGCTTTTAAAAAGTCCCCGACAGAATAACTGATTATGTATTTTTTTTACCTAATCAAGCAAAACTCATGTTGTTAAACTAAAAGGACTGAGTTCAACCCCAGGGGCAACAACTTTTCCACAGTTATGCCCATTGAATTGGATTGCTTTAATTTTACTGCAACAATCGTACATGCCTGTGCATTGGTTCAGGCATTTTCTCAGGACTTCACATTTATTTCTTAATTGTTTACCATCACCAAGCTTTCCTGGCACTATTACTTTTCTTGCAGATCATTACCAGTTAGTTTTGGTCTCATGATTTTTAAATCACGGATCCTTTTAAAGAAGCCGGCTGTGCACACTGAGTAAGAGGCACCCCTCTTGTCTTGTGAATGTTATCTTTGGTTATACACATGCCAACCGCTCTAGCTGACTTTGGTGTGAACTGCACATGAGCATCTGTAGAAGTGATTAAACTGATGTTTGGAATCTTCTTTCCTAATTTTGGATCATTTTTGGAAACTTCTTTCCTAATTTTATTTAGCTTTATCACATTGCTTCTCCTAATAATGTTTTGCTACTTCATTAAAGTGGGAATTATTTTTGTAGTATGAAGCAGTATGTAAGACAGTTTGTGCTTTTTATGCTAGTGTCATACCGTGTTTCTACAACTGGAAATCTTAGCAGAATGTGTAATAATCTTTGATCTTAAAGAGAAATTTCTTCAGTATTGTAAATGGTAAATGGCTTTTAGAACAAGCAGAGTCAGAAAACAGTTTGCGATAGAAGAACAGCCTTGGAAGAGTTCCTTGCTTTTAGAAGCCAGGTTATTGTTACTAATCTATAAAGGGAACGCTTGACAATGTGGGCCAAGTTTTAATGAAGTACTTCATATTCAATTCTGACTTTACAGTTCTGATTATGTAATTTAATGTGTCACTGTATGCCATTACTCTGCCAACTGTAGCTTCTACCTCCTGCAACTTGCAAAGCAGTTACTGTACTAATAAGCTACATCTCATGATGTACATGGTAAGGGAATATTATTCACGTTTCGAAGGAGAAAAACTGAGTCATGGCCCGACGTATTCAGGGTTACACAGGAAACTCAGTGCAAAGCACTGGCACTGAAGATGGTAATTTTTGACTTCCACTCTCATGCTCTTTCTCCTGAAGACCTACAGGTAGTCCAGAAGGAATCTGACTCTTGCTTCATCTCTGTATGTTTTCTTCTGGCTACACATAGCAAGAGTTATTCATCTGTTTTCACTTCCCTAGCTTTCATAATACGTCCTGTACTATTTTGAATATAAAACATACCCTTTTCTCCCTGCAACTGTGGAGATCATTAGGCAGAAAACTATCTGATTTAAATTTCAAAGGACTTCTTTGTAAACTACTTCCTTATGGTGGAACCACGAGTTTATGCTTTTAAATGAAATCTTTACTAAGCACATTAAAAATTACAGGGCATTGCATGCAAGGAGCATTTCAGGCTACATTTGCAATAGAATTTAGTCCATACAGGTGAAGTCAATATGCCAAAACCTTCTGACTGTTTGAGCAACTACACATATTTTCATTTTCTGCCAGTACATGCAATCTTCATTCCTTCACCTCATCCCCGCTCTAAACTGCATTTAAATGGACATATATACATTTCTACGTACCTTGAACTCTGTGAGGATTCCCCATGAAACACCATTTACCTGATGTTCTGAAGAATGCAAGTACCTAAAGAGTTTGGAGTAAGGAGTTGTCATAATATAGAGACCCATGGAGATCCTTGACTTGGAAGCCATGGAGATGGCAAGCAGAAGCTGGCCAGCTTTTGTCCAACTATTAGAATGAAAAATGTGCTGGTTGTTTGAGCAACTTCTTTTGTTCTGACTCTGAAACTCTTTGGCTTGCTTCCATAGTCATTAATTTATCACAGATACCTAAAAATCACAAAAACTGTATCTCAATCTCTTTGTTTGTCTGCTTGTATGTAAACATATCTGAACATAAAAAATCCCATGTATACTTATCACATGGCTAATTACAGTCCAACTACTTTGCATTCATAGAATACATTGTGTTATGTCAATTACAACCAGCCTTTGTTATTAACTGCACAGTGATGGCTGAATCCATGAACACAAATAATAGCAATACACAGTGCACCTAACATCATATGGTGCTACTTTCCTTTTCACAGCATCATCAGTTCCCAAGCCCCTTCCCCATTCTCTTTCCTCAGACAACAACACCAGTCCACAGCATATCATTGACAGTGAACAGAGACAGAGGCTGTGCACTGCCTGGGACAGAATGCAGGCCCTACTGAGGTCAGACTGAAACCCTAGCTGTTCCTTCTGTCTGCTTTTCTCCCAGATAAGGACTGATATGTGTTGGTGCAACAATCTGAGGAGCATGCCAGGACACTGCCAGGATTCCTCCTTTTGTAACGAGGTTCCAGGCACAATGCTGGTCTGGCATGCTGGTTGAGTTCCAGAGGCAGGCATGTACATGGCAGCTGTAGAGCTGGGAATGAGTCCTCTAATCTAGATGTCTGCCATGAGCTTGGATAGCATCTTGTGTGCCATGGTATCTGAGGAATGAAATAACAAAGACACCAGTGAGACATTATCTGTCTTTTGTTATCACTCACTCTATTTAGAATAATCTCATTCTAAAATGATAGTTCTCAGAGAAGCTTTTTAAAGTGTCTAGTACCTGTTTAAGCGGGACACGTTATTTTCTTCTGTTCCTTGTGCTAGGATTTGATGGTGCTGTCTACAGCTCTGTGGAATTTATCACTGTGCAGGGAGACAGCAAATAATTGAGCCTCAGGGAATACATACTTACCATGAATGCAAAGTATGTCAAAAGAGTATATTCAAATCATGGCACGCCATGACAGTAAGTCACTGAACTACATTACCAGTCCAAGCTGTAGGAAGAATGTACAGAGTTTGTCACTAATGGAGTGCTCATTACTTTGACCATGTTATTGCAGGACTACAAATAACATTTAGTATCCTGTGATACATATCATAGTGGATCTACTTGAGACCAGTATAGGAAAACCGTCATTCCTCATGGAGAAAAATATCGGCAAATATTTTCCCATAACATAATTTCTGATCCTATATACTAGAGCTTCTCTGCTAAGAAATACCTGGACAACTTCAAGAACATCAGACTGTTTTCAAGCTTAGAAACAGAGCAGTAGTACATTTTCAGGTTATTGCATTTTTGTGTTCTGTTAAGGGAAGGCTGACCATTCTCAACCTTTAGCCTGGCATGGAGATAGTCTGTTTCTGTAGTGATCCATGTTTTCCTGACTACATCTTTTTATTTTCTGCCAGAACCTGCAGTCCTTATTTCTTCATCTCAATCCAGCTCTGAGCTTTGCACTTCAGTGGACATCCTACATATATTTATACATAGCTTTAGCTCTCTGAGGCTTCCCCATCAGACAGCATTTGCCCAGGGTTCTGGAAAATGCAAGTAAATAAAGAGTTTGAGGGAGTTGTTGTAATGTAAAGACCCATTGGAGATGGGTCAAGGAGATTCTTGACTTGGAATTATCGTGGACAGGAGACAGAGCAGGACAGCTTTCATCCAACCATTAGAATGAAAAAAGTAGGAACATTAAAAAAGTAGAAAAAAACAATGTGAAAGAAGTTGCCTAGCATCCTCTATTAATTTCCTCTTAAAAAAACCAATAAATTAAAGGGCATGCACCTAAAAGCACTGTGACAAATTCTGCTGTTAACTTATCTAGTTTATATGACAGTTTAAAATGAAGCTTCAGATAAGGGGTCTGGCATGCATTGCTGGCTCCAACTCTGGCCTCTGCCATTAGCTGGCTGCATCTGTGTAGAAGTATCTTTTCCATGACAGGAAACTACTTGGTGTCAATTATTTCCTGTACAACTTTCAAACAGAGGCACTGTCTCTGAGGCTTATCAGGCAGAAACTTAAACAAGCAAACTGAACCAAAAGTTATGCACATGCAGGCTACAGAACATGTAAAATGACAATTCTTACTTTTTATTTTCATCTGAATGAACTTGCTAAACAGCAGCAGGGATTCACATTAGGGATGAAAGAACCAGAGAAAAGGAACCACTATTTGTAGGCTGAATAAGAAAGGGAGTAAAAATGTGAATTGTAGAAAACTAGATTTTTTGGAGCTAATTGGAAATGAGAAGAATTTATTTTTTCACATTTCCTGTGGAAATATATTAATATATTTTTAAATAATCTTTTTATCCCTGCTGTCGGCTTTATATCAATATGAACAACGTATTTCATGTAAGTAAGCCTGACAAATTCTTCTATGTGAGAGATATACTTTTTTCTTTTTTTTGATTCAGTGATGCTATTACCCATCATTGACAATTATTCTACTAATTTATAATAACCATGACATTACTTGATTTCAGTATGAATTAAGTATCCTGTTTTGGAGGGTGGGCTACTTTCTGCTCAGAAAATTTACCTGGGGAGGGAAGAAGGCTGAGAAGTGAAGCTACATAAGCTCAAAATGTGCCAAAGTATAGTTGGAGCAATCTGCCCTCTGATTTATGACTTCACTGCAAGTTGTTAAGTTATTTTTTAAGTCGTCTGATCCATCGTGTGTGTCAATAAACATGAGCCTGAGATGGGTTACGTTTGTTCAGAACAAGTAGAGTTTGTTTATTCATGCTTTGGAGTTATTCAAGTGACCTCAAACCCAAGTCAAATGCTCCTCCGTGGGCAGACAATCCAAATCTGGAGGCTAAAACCAGAGGTACCTTGCAACTGATTAAAAACAAGATACTTTTTCTTGTTGGGCCCTAAATCTGTTCCATGGGAATCACTGTGCATAGAACAATACTCAGGAGAAAAATACCGATGCAGAAGAAACAAGGGAGGACAAAAGTCCTCTTGTTATGTCATTTGGAAAAGACCAACAAATTAATAGGCAGAAATAATACAGAAACAACCACCTAAAAAGAGCTTTTAATCATTTGGAAACAGAACTTACGGGAGAGCCATCAACAAATCAGCACCACTGAGGTTGTGTGCATTTACTTCTTCTCAACCTGCTTCAATCTAGTTCCTGGTCAACACAGTACAGCAAACCAATGGTGTGGCAGCCATGTTATTTTTTACTTGGAAAATCTAATTCCAAAACAGTTTTTCTTCATTAAGTGCATTAGTCGGTGCCACTGCAAGTGTCATTATTCCATATGCCTAAACAATACTTCCAGTATTCATGTATGGTATGAAACATAAGGAATGTGGCAAGAATCGTTCTACTTTAGAAAACTGAGTGCAGTGAAGGGAGAGATGTTGCAAGTGCAGTTACTGATACTGCCATACACACTCTGAAGTCAATGGAGCTGCACAGATTAATTGTGCTTGCTGGAGCTCAAAGCAAAGTCCTTTTGACCACTGGTTGTGTAATTATTACCCATGAGGGGATCCTGAGAACAGTTTTTACTGCTCTACTGGACTGTTTTCTATTACAGCAGCAATCCCACAACAGCTATCTCAGTGTATTGCCCACTTAGAACTGACTGAACACTCTCGATAATCTTCTGTATCCCAGGTGCACGTTTTTCTGCAAAACTACTCTGTGTTCCAAAGGCAATTTAAGTCAAGTGACTTAAATGCTCAAGAAAACAAATCCAAAACTCAGCTGAACTTTTTGGTGTTGTCTTGACTGTGCTGCAGAACCCAAGTGCATTCCTTGCATGTGAGACTGAGGGCTGATGCCCATCTGTTCCTCTCCGGCAAAATTAGGGCGGCTCCCTTCTCATCCTCAACAGTTTTTCATGGACTTTTTAAACAAATAATGAACAAAATCAGATATTATAAGAAACGCACATAAAGCCAGCATGTTTCTGAATCTTTAGGTTTGTTTTGCCTGGGCACTGGACTGCTTTGTATTTCATATAATATACTCTGAGTATTTGCAGTGGAACAAAACCTTCTTGGCAGAGCTGTCGTACCATTAGCACACACATAGTGACAAAAACCTCCAGTTCCTTCAAACCTTCAAACCAGGAAAAACATCTTTTGGGAGTACAGTGCATCTCACCAAAATCAAGGTTCCATCGTGCTATTTAACTGAATAGGTGAGTGTGGCTGAAAAGCTGGGATTTACCACTTGGCAGAAAACCTTGTTGCGTAAAGCACTGGTTAACAACCTGACATGCACAGTGTTTGCATCATAAAATCATAGGATTGCCAGAGTTGGAAAAGACCTACAAGATCATCCAGTCCAACCGTCCACCAACCACCAATAGTTCTCAGCAAAACCTTCTGCAGATACCTCATTTTTGGAAGCCTCCTCTTCTGTTTGTGCCTGTGGAAATACATGTTTGGAGTAAAACATGGGAGAGCCTACATCGCTGCAAAATAATTAGACACTATTTTCTTTGTATCATCTTTGACCTTCTTTTTGTAATTAGATTTGCCTTCAGTCTCTTTGTATCTTCTACGCACCTCAGCATTCATAGTTGAGTTAAACAGTAACAACTCTCTATGTACTCCATTCTGGAGGAATGTAGGATCTCTCTTTATACTTAATAAAAATTTTAATTCACACTGGGTGCAGAACAACAACAACAACAACAAAAAATCACGGCTATAACAAAAATTTGTTAGCAGACATTTTACTGTCATTATTTGCAATATTTTTGACATTCTCTTATTCTTTCTAAAAACAAGCGGGGAAGAGGAAATGCTAGTTTTTCTGCACATGATGTTGAATGGAGGTATTGCCATCCAAGGAAGTTTAGCTCTGAACACAGGGAATTGCATTTGCAGGGTGTTTAAGGTATGCTTACAGACAGCCAGTCCCGAGTTGTAGCACTTTGATGTGGGGAATCACAGGGCTCTGCAGATAGGAAAAGAGCAACAGCAACCTCTGTTCATAACAACACTCAGAAGACATCTGTAGGGGAAACAGGAACACGCTGCAGATAACAAAATAGGCATCTTGACAGCATAAATATATACATAAGTGAAATGTAAGGATTTACTTCATAAGAGTCTGGTTTTAGTATCCAATATCCCATTTTGGACTTCATAATACCTGATTTATTTTTATTGGTTGAAGGAATATCCTGATGGTGTTGAAACTTCAGGCACCGCTGGAAATACTTCACTCCTATTTAGTATCCTAAACAAAAGTGTAGAAGGACAAGTGGCCAGGATACAGCACAAGAAGCACTTTTTGCTTTTTACCAGAATACCTTCCTATTTCCATTCTAATCTGATCTCTCAGAAAATAAAGGGTATACCTTTGTTTAAAGACTATTTGTGAACAATGCCTAGAGAAAAAAAACAAGGCTTTTCCTCAGGGCTGTGGTTGTAAATGGATTTGGGTTATTAGAGACACAGTCATAATCTGAATACTAAAGAATAACTAACATTTTCATGCCATTCTCAAATACCCAAGTATTAGAAAAAAAATCAGCAGAATTAATCCTGGCAGTAAATTGCATTCTAATTTGGTATATAATACAATCTTTAATTCTCTTGTAGAGGAAGTAGCTATAAACATTGTATCGTGTCAAATGTTTATCACTACCACCACCACCCGGAGTATCTGCACAATACAGAAACTACATTACATCCAATATCTCTGATCCGCAAGGCAACTTTTTAGAAATTCTCTATGCTATTAACCTGTGGGCAATCCCTAGACATGACTGCACTGCATCTGATGATAATAATAGTCTCGAAAAGGCAGCATTCAGGAGGTGAAATTTTAGGATGCAGTCAACACCATGGTTCTAATTTCAAAGGCTTGCTTTGACTTTCAATAATATACATGGAGTATTTATTCAGAGAGGAGCTTCAAAGTGTACTCAGAGTGTTTTTGTTTTTTTTCCTCCTAAAAATGTAATTAGTTTAGGATAGGAGACAGAGATAAGTCATTTCCTGAAATGAATGCACTTTTCATGAAGGTCTGGTGGTGAATGAAATGAAAGTTTCAGGAGTGCAGAGCAGAGGACAGGGTTTTCATGTCCCTGTATCGCACTTGCAATTACCTCTTCCTCTCTTCAGAACAGAATCAGGTACAGAACTAAAGAAAAACAGGCCCAAACTGCTTCATTTGCTATTGAGTTAATGTGCAGGAAAAAAAAAATTACATTTAGCCAGCTGAACTGTTTATTTCTCTGCCTCCATCTGTATATGAAGTTTGACCTTTGATTCTGAATTCCTTGTTCTGCCAAATCTCCTCCGAGATAGTGAAATAGGAGGTTTATCCTGACTAAGGCTTAAACTTTAAAGGGTACTTTAAAAGGTACAGATACACACCTTGTACTTTTATCACCCTCATGCTAGTCCTTTTAATTGCTATTTTAAGTCCTGCTTAGCTGAAGAACAGTAATTTTCTTTCCCAGCCTCAGGAGCTGCCCGCCTCAGTCTTTTAAGTTGGAAAATCTCTGTATGGGTAGGTCAAAGCCACAGGAGTCTGATCGAGGTGGCGTCCTGCAGGCAAACCACAGACTGGTTCTCAGCCTGCGTGACAAAAAACATTCCAGTTCATATTACTGAACCTTAGGGAAAACAGAATGTGCCAACCGAAGCAAAACCTGCAAGTCAAATTATTTTACATCAAAAGCCATTACTCCCCAGACAGTAATCGCTCTCAGAGCACCACACAGAAATTGAGTTCTTCTCTCATGAAGAAAGCAAGCTACTCCTCTGCACTGCAGAACCAGCATGCCTGTAATTCACACTGGGGACAAATATGTGCTGTGCTGACCATCCCTAACTCTACACTTGCTGCTCCCTGATGAGCACATGTGTTTTCTAGGGGTAATCTTACACAAGGTCATGGAAGGTTGACACTGGAACAGCACATGTAATATGGGACCTTGCCTTTGATTTGATATTATTTATCACCCTTTGCTACAAGACTGTTGTTCCCAGTTAGCAGGTATTGGTTTGTTCCATTGCTCAGTTGTGATATTTCCTACAGTGGTGATGGCTGCAGCCACATGGCTGTTGGGCATTCATTCGGCAGCTCAGAACACTGAATGCAGCACCAGAGCTGAGTTATGCAGTGTCAGAGCTGTTCCAGCCCACTGCTCAGCATCCAGTAGTGTATCAGTTCATTAGTTCCGATTAATTGCACAGCTTGGCTACAGCTGTTGTCTTGCATTCCTTAACAACTTGCTTTGTTTTCTTTCAACATAAAAGCCCCAAAGGAAAAAAAAGCCAAACAAACAAACAACAAACTATTTCACATAAAGACTCAAGTAATTGAAAGAAGTCACTACTGCTAGTTAGTTTATTAGTTCCAAAGAGAAAATCGAGCTCCTCCGCAGCTAAAAGCATGAGAGGAAAAGAATGCAAAATATCCTCAGCAGCACAGTGACCCCGGGGCAACACTGAGGCCACATTTCAGTGCTGTGTTGTGAAAAAAGGCCAGCCACCCTGCCAAAATGTTTCCAGGGATATTTCCCCAAAACACAGCACTCATTTAAAGCAACTACAGCATACATACCTTATCATTTGCTCTTTTACACCCAGCCTTTGAACCCACTCGGTGCTGCCATGTGAGCTTCTAAGTAACACACAGCAGTAACTCACACTTACAGAAACTCCTGCTACAAATTCATTGCCCTGAGGTGGGAATTACTAGATTCTGCTTTATTTAAAAAAAAAAAAAAAAAAAAGGGTTAGGAAATCTA
Organism: Chrysolophus pictus; assembly: GCA_037305975.1. NCBI lineage: Eukaryota > Metazoa > Chordata > Aves > Galliformes > Phasianidae > Chrysolophus > Chrysolophus pictus. The sequence goes on along the minus strand of CM074579.1, from coordinate 45,429,352 downwards.
TTTAACTTGATAAATGAATTGCAACTGCAAATTAATTGCAATTTTTTGCTTTGTTACACTGATACTTCTCTGACTGCTCTTCCACTTTATTTTATTTTGTGGGGGAAAAAAAAAAGCTCAGGTGCATTTACTGTAGCTGTTGTTTGCATATCAACACTATATCTTCTGCACCATAAAATCAGTTAAAATACTGATTCCCACATGCCCTTCACCATGAGTTATGAAGCCATTACTTCCTTGTAGCGAGCACACAATGCTAATGCAGTACCATTTTTTTTTCCTTGACTTGTAATATCCCACTCACAGGCAAAGTAACTGGAATTTGGATGTAAACATAATTTTAAGCAGCTTCTCTGACATAGTGAAATGAGAGATGTGTTAATTGCTGAATGCCATTATCTTTAGGAGAGTTCATTTCCTGATCTGACAGAGTTAGTCCCTAATAAATAAATGCACTAGAACTTAAAACCAGAAGATGCTAACTCTATCACTGGGCAAGATTAATGTTTTCTGGAATGTTAAGTTCACTTTGTATGGGATCAAAATTCAATTATATAGATCTGAAGGAAATCTTAGCTGAAATCAGCATTACTCATGGGAGATAAGTCTGAGTTCTTTGAATTTCAGTCTGCCACTGTGACTGTTTCCACTGCTAAAAGAAATTTTTATGGAGACAAGGAATGATGAACAGTATGATAGCAATGACCTCTGTATACTTTGATGGCACTGGGAGCAGTTGGCATACACTGCTCCTGAATAATGAAAAGAATGTTACTATATGACACATCACATTGGAACTAATACTAGTTGGTCTCCAAAACCACTAACACTGGGAACATGGACGGCAGATTCCTCTACCATACCTTTTTTTTTTTTTTAAATAAAAATCAAGCAATCATGCTCTTAAGTATAGCTAGAATGGCTAGAGATGGTCCATATGCCACTAGGGCAAAGCTCTCCAAAGAGGAGTCCTCGAAGAACAGCAAACTGAATTTAGCAACATTTGGGAATTGCACTGTGCTAAACACAGTATAATTTATCCATAAAAGAAGAAATTGGAGGAAGGTGTATTTAAGGTAGTCTCAGAGAATCCCTTTCTGTTAAACTGGTTGAAAAAAGAAAAAAATAGCAAATAACCGCACTAAGTCAACAACCAACAAAAAAAAAAAAATGGAGCAGGTACTTGTGTTGGAAGTATCTTAACCCAAAGCCATTTCTCTGCATGATGGTGTTTGTCTGATAACTCTAATGCCTGATGGCTGAGCTAACTGAAGGGAAGAGGTGCTTGTTTGCTTAGCACATCTATGGAGATGTATCTCTGTATGTTGTCCTGAAAGAAGTTTTTATCTGTAATTTCAGTTTGAATAGAGAGCAGGGAGTTGAAAATTAATAGAAAGTAATTTCCAATTTTTTTTTTTTTTTTGTCCTTTCATTTGCAGGACTACCAATTGACCGATGATGGCAAAATCTGTGCACACCCTCACTTGTATCAGTGCTACAACCATTGGCCACTTGCTCATATGAGGGCTTTGTTGTCATCTCCTGCACCATGGGAAGGGATATGAATGTATTCATACGCAAGTTCTACTGGAAAGCAAAACAGTGTAATGAAAACTTACTGAAAATGTCGAATTGCCCAAGAAATGTTCCAGACCACCGAGAACACGATGAACTCCCCAGCGTCAGTCTGGCTGGAGAAGAACTGCAACAAGCAGATGGTTCATGTGCTGAAGGGTTCTCTGATTTTGGCTCTCGGTGGAACCTTCAGCACATTTTTTGCCTTTAGGTGGCACTCTCTTCCCATATCAAGCATCTTCCTCCATCAATGGAACAGCTGTGTCCATACAGCCCTGCAAATACCACATTCAGAGGAGTAAAATAAGTGCAGCATTAAGTTGGTATAAAGGATCTCCTCCAATGATGCAGAAGGTGGAATAGTGGAATAACTATGGTTGCCATCCTTTGTCAGCTTAGAAAACCCTGTTCGCATTGCACACACACAAATTTTATTTCATTTTTTTTTCCCAGCTGCAGGATGTTCCAGTGAACTGATTGCAGCAGAGTGCAAATCTGAAGTGGAAATACAGACCCTCCCAATTCAGTGTTACACAATGATGACAGGGAATTTTTGCAGTAAAAGCGAGCACTTAAATTAATCCCTGCCCTAACTGCTCAAAAACCCAGTGCTAATACTGATGGACAAGCTATTCTATCATTGTGTCAATGCCAGTAATTATGTCCAATAAGAGTGACTGAAACTTATTTCATATACTTCAGAAATGGCCCACGACTGTTGACAAATGAACTATTTGACAATTATCGCCCTTTCCACTAATAGTGTCTTGATGTTATGAGCAAAGGAGATCAGAAAAATAAAATGAATGATTCCAACTCTGCTGAAGCCTGGCCAACTTGCTCCCACTCGCCTACCCACAGTCAGCAGTGTGGTGCTATGCTGCAGGGCTGTTTCAGAGATGTTGCTTCCCTCCTTTCTGGCAAAAAAAAAAAAAAAGCTGATGAGACATCTCACATTGCCAAATATGAATATTTTTCTTTTTGTAGAGAACCACAGTAATCCTTAAGCCACTGTGTACTAACAATGCAGAAATGTATACATTAAAAACCATAGAGGACTCATGCTCAGCAGGCATGGCTTTGTACCATATATTTCATCTGATACGTGGCATTAGGCTTCTGAAAGAGAATTTGGACTTTTACTTTAGTTGTGGAAATATTTAAGATCGTTACCTTAAATATTAATATATATTAAATGAGTTTGCAGGAATCAAAGAGAATTTCCCTTCTTCTCCAGTGTTAGATTGGAAATAGAGGCAGGAAGGATTTACACTTCAAACTTAGCCACCAGAAATGTCAAAGGCCCCATCATTAGCTCTGAGCTAATGATACTAGAAAGGCTAAAATCTACATTAAAAAGGCCAAAATTACACTTCCTGTAATGAGCCTTTCTTAACAAAAGCCTCAGCCTGTCCATTAAGCAGATATATTAAGAAAGCCAGCTGTTTTCTGCAGCACCTAATTATTATTCCATGCAAGTGCTCCTGGAAGGGTGGAAAGGACATCACAGAGAAGCATCAGGAGACAAACAACACTTCTTCCTACCCAGTAGTCCATTTTAAACTGAGATATAGATACTTCCCTAAATCAGTATTAATTTAAACAGCTGAACTTCCTTGCCGTGTGATATGCATGGTGATGTTTTCTTGGAGGCACAGCAGACTGACAATTCAGGCTCCACACTGCACAATGGTGGGCGCTTGGGAGAGCATACTGGAAAGTGAGATAAGCTTGGGCTTCATTTGTGTGTGCTCAGGGAGAGCCTCAGCCACAGGGCAGCGAGTGGAACCAGTGATAATGCCACTAGCTAAACATTAGCACATAGATAGAAACAGAGCCAACACCAAGCTGCCCCTGGTGAAGGGTATCACAGGAGAAGTAAAACTTCAGCTCTATCACTGAATTAGAAAGTGACTCCAGTGCACAGCTCCCAACAGTGAGGGAACTGAGAATAGGTCCATGTGTTTAAATGGACATCACAACACCATAGTGAATATTCACCAGTTTAAGTGTAAAGTTCGTTCACTGACCTTTATCCTGTTCCTCTGTCCCGTGCAGAGGGAGTGGCAGGCTTGCAGAGATTGTCCCATCTCCATCCTTCAGCTCTAATTCATTGATTCACTGCAGCAGACCGGCACATCACATACCCTAACCCTCACCAACCAGAGGGTGTTTGGGCCATCACACCAGCTGACAAGAGGAGAACAATTCCAAAGCTGGTCTGCCTCTATAAAGGTACTGCTGTGTAATAGCAAGGAGTATTCTATCAGATTGTCATATATTCAAATACAACTTCAGATTTTGTAGAATTTTGGGCTCAGGGTTTATTTGAAGAGAAATCACACTCACAGCTTCAGATAGGGATTCAGTGACGTGTAAATCACTGAAACCATGGAAGTTCTAAAAGTCCTAAAAAGGACAAACTTCTCAAGAAAGGATAGATCTTCAAGATTCTCAGATGTTGGCCAGTAAAAATAACAAGTGGCTCTCCACCCCTCCCATTTGGCAGTAAAAATCACAAATTCAAATTTCCCTTGCCAAATGAAGTCAGAGGTTTGTTCTGCATTTTCGCATAGGCAATCTCTGCATACACAAAGTGGGAGAACAATAAACCTTGAAAGTTCTCCTGTTTTAGCAAGTTAGAGCAAGAGCACCATTTCTGTATGTTAATTTGAAAGATCACTTAACTATGGACTTTTAAGAATTTCCCCCTTGATATTGCTTACAAAGTACTTAACCCATTTTTGTTCCATAGCCCTTCCCAAACCCCTTTGTTGTGGTTGTTTTTTAAATCTTACGATAAATCCAAACATAAAAATGTGCTTTGTGTATGATGGTTTGACTCAGTTGGATGAAGCAGAGATCTTGTGCAAGAAGGGAGGAAAAGCCATTTTTTTCTAAAAGGCAGCGCTTCCCTCATCTTTCTGGTTTTTTTTTACATGAAACAGAGTGAAACGCTTACACCTGTGTGAAAATTCAGCCACAGTGACTGCAAATTGTGCGTGTTTCTTTTCATTCTTTGTTTCGTTTGCTTGGTTTAGTTATATACATAAATTTATAATGGGGGATAGAGATGGGAGAAGGAATAGCTGTTAGATAGCAGCTTTCCTTCCTTCTGTCCCATCACCTTGCAAATTTTTCAGTATTTTTAGTCTGTGAACCAGAGTAATAAACTGAAGCTATGTAAAACTAAAGAGTCTGATTGGTGCTGAGGTGCCCTTACACACCCTTAGCCTTCTAGACGCCTTTTAAAATGAATGGTTGCTGGCAGAGTTAAGCCTATGGAATGCATCAGCCAGAGAACTAACTGGATTTTGCAAACTTGGCAGTTCCCACGTGTTTACAACTGAGTCCCCTAGCGAGAACTACAGCAACAGGACAGCAGGTGAGCGTACTTTGCCTCTTTGTCATTGACACCCCTCATGCCATTCACATAGGACTCCAGAATACACTATTTTAATTAGCAAAGCTTGTTGTAAAGTAAACAACACAAACACTCCTTATAGAACAGCCACGGTCTCCCCTGCTTGACATACATACAGGCTTTTTGGCAAGGAAACATTCAGACAGCATGAGGTACACCTCTGTGCATGGCCCCTGGGCAGCCCACGCACCGCCTCAGCTCCCGCGAGCTGCTCTGGGCAGGAGCATGCGGTATGTGGCACAGGGATTCATACACCTTTGCTCCAGAGAAAAACAGTCCGAACCCACATCTAAAAGACCAGCAGTTTTCCCCCTATAAGGTCATAAAGGTGTAATATAGGCGTCATGCATAGAGTACATACCATGTTTAACCGAGTCCTGTCCCTGCGTGACTTTGAGCCCCAGTGAGTACTGATGCACAACACATTTAATGAAGCCCTCAATCAATATGGTTTGCTGCATTGTGCTGTTTATTGGGAATGCTGCAAAGTCATTCAGCTGACAGGAGCCAGGGCAGCAGTAAGAAGTGTCCTCAAGAGTAGCTCTGACAGGATTCCTTCCAACACACGAGGAAAATGAAGTTCCCATTGTGGTTTGGTAATTGCCAAATGAATAGAAATCAGAAATAATAGATGCAACATTGACCCATAAAACAGGGATGACAGAGGCAAAGTTCTCCCCTGTACTCTGCACAGGGAACAACAGACAGTCAAAAACAACAGGGTAAGAACAGAACAATACAGAAATAAAGTTGGATCCTTACAGGCGTCACTACTGCAGTCCATTTGGTGCTGACACTGCTTTCAGCCATCACCGTTTAACACAATGTGACACATCTCCACTTCCAGTCTGGGTTCTCAACTGTTGATTTTCTTTTGTTGGATGAGTTTTTTTAGTTAGTTAGTTTTCTTCTTCTTCTTCTTCTTCTTCTTTTTTTCTTTTTTCTTTTTAAAACTATGTTTATCAACATTGATACATTACAGACCGTGTTGGTTATACTCTGAAGTCTGATCATGCAGAACTACAGGCAGGTGCAGCTTAGGTCTTGCTACAGGACGGACATGGCAAGGTGAACAGTTGGTTTGCTCGTTAAGATCTGGAGCTCTGTTACTGTTGTGGCTTTAACGCATACTGGCCAGAAGTCCCACTTACTCCATTTACTAACTATACATGTTTCTATATGTACAATGAACCCTCCAGCATCCTCCTTTGCAGCATGTGGCTGACTCAGGAAAAGCTCAGAGGTCAACCGTGTTGAGGCATACAGTGGCCTTATTGTAAAAGATCAAACAGAAGTCATGTGTTGATTACATATTAGTTACAGAAGAAAAAAATGTCCATACAACTATATACATCATAAATACCTTGCTTTCCAGAAGACAAGAATGGCCCCATTCAGTGAAAATTAGTAAAGAGACAGGCGTACCTGTCCAAAATGACAAGCATGGGAGGGATACACTTATTTCTCAAAATGACTGTCCTCCTTCAGTATGTGCTTTTCAGCTTTTCACTCTCAGGTAAGAAGGCACCAATAGCCTCAGGAGGAGTTTTTCAACATTCTTTTGTCGAATCAAACCCTCTTTAGAACTCAAACTTGTTATGGGTCAAAGAGCCTGAACAAAAATGAAGTTAAACCATTCATTTCCTGCAATCAATAGTTAATTTTAAAAAATTAAAAAAAAAAAAATTACAAGGAAGGAAAAAAAAAATGGCTGCGCTGGCAAAGTTGCGAATACGTTCAGCACTCAGTTCCATGGACAGCTCTATTTTCCAGCTCATCAGTGAAGGTGACACACTCACTAATTGCCCTGCACCCCCAAACATCTAATTAAGACATTACTGACTTGTGGAATATTCAGACCTTGTGCACAACGATTTTCTTTCTGCATGCATGTGTATGTGAACAAGGTCACTCTGAGCTCGCAGTCAGCGAACCTTCATGCCCTTGTGAGGTGGTGGAAGTTCAGTAAGCACAGACCTCAGCTCCTTGAAGATGTGCTGCTATGTCACAACTATACTCTTTATCCACAGTGAGAATTTGGGTCAAATACGAGTACAACACTGGTGTTTTAAAAATCACACCTGCATGCACTTCTCTTTCTTTCACACACATACACAACTGACAGGTCAAGTAAAACCTGCCTACCTGCCTTTTTTTTTTTTTTTTTGCAGATTACTAAAAGGAAAGGCTGATTCTCCCCTGCAGGTTTCCTTTCATAGTGCTCTCCCTGGAAGCTCACAGAATTTGCTGGGAAATATATTGTTTTCATCTCACAAACTTTAGGGGAAAGAGATTTTCATTATTCTGTATGCTTGAATTCACACACAAATTTGAAACAACGTTAAGCATAAAAAGAAACACATCTGAAATTAGAATTGTTGATTCTGATCATGTAAAATCCTGCAATGTTTGTCATACGAGTGGCTTCTAAAGGTTATTCCAAATTAAAATATTTCTACTGTGTAGTGGTGAAATGTGCTCAGCCTGACTCCCTTTGGCAGTTCTAATGTTGACTACTGGCATATTTCCATGAGCCAATAAGTTGAGGGGAAAGAAGAACACAGTCTAAATCAGTGTCATGGCAGCATTTTGAAAAAATTCCTAAAGGCACACTGACAGATTTCATCTCTTCAGGATTATTAGCCCAAATCTTAAAAGTAAAGCTATGTAAATGAACGTAAATACCTATGATCAGATTCTATTACAAAAGTACAAGAATGGTGTAGTGACATTACCACTTGGCTCACATGATCTCCTGAGGTCAGCCAGCATCAGGCAGGAACTGATCATTGCCAGAGGATAAACAGTAGAGCTGTAGGGCAGCACTCACTAGGCTTTATGTTTCTTTCTTTTTTTTTTTTCCTTTCTTTTTTTCTTTTTTTTTTTTTTTTTGACAAGCTACCATACTTGCACTCCAATTTGAGCTCTCCTTTGTATGCTACAAATGCCTGTATGTATCCATGCCGTGGAAATCTGAAGTGTGGGTGGGTTCCCAGCAACAGCATCATTCAAATACTTCAGTCTGTGACCAATCCAAATAAACACCTGAAATCACTGAAGATGCATTATATGCTGATGGAATATACATACACTATTCTGGCTGACGAGTGAGCATCTGAAGAGTGATGTCAAAATTTACTGCTGGACTGAAAATGCACGCAACCTTCCAACAACTCAAAGCAAATCAATGCTCAGTTAAACTCCTCAGTAAAAAGAAAAGGGAAGGAAGGATGTCTTTCAGGAGCAACTCTTACTAAAAAACAAGTGCTGCCATTGCTGCACTTCTGCCAAGAGGCTGATGGCCGTTTCAGTGCCTCAATGCTTTGAAAAAAACTGCCAGTACACCTCTGTGTAACCAATTTTTTACATCTCTGTAATTACACCTACAGCTGCAAACTTGAGAATGAGGTGAAAATTGTTTCTCAAGTCGTATGTACTGACCATGTAATGGAAGAGGTAGATTTGGAAGGTCACTGTGAAGGAAGAAAAAAGATACATCTGCTATGGTCACGTTGCACAGAGCTTTGGGATAGTAAGGAAAAGGACCTGAAGAGAAGGGTCTCCAAATTCCAGGATCTAAAAGGAATATCCTGTCTGCACCTTAGGATAGCTACAGATTGTCACCAGTGTCATCCATATTGGAGGGTACACACTCTCCTGTAGGATACAGTTGGCAGCAACAACCTACAGACACAGAGGAAACACTCTATGTGGCAGCCACCATGCAGCGTGGCCAGGGTCACATGAGGACCAAGACCAAAAGAGACTATTGCTTTGTGTTATCAATGGCTTTTTTTCTTGTGTCCAATGTGGACAGCCCTAAGTCTCCTCCTGCAAACAGAGCTTCTTAAAGAGGAGATGAACTCATTTACTGCCAAAACCAAAGGCAGCCATTGTTATGGGCCCATTTCAGCAAGGCACTTCAACATGCGCTTGTGTTGAGCACTGCTGAACACAAGACAGAAGCACGTGCTAGTTGTGAAACTTGATACGCATCCCTGTGGTAGCCACAAAACATTTGTGCAGCACTGCTGTTAGCAGAATTGGCTGCTGGGAACACAGCACTATACATTCTGTGCTATAGGCTCATTCATTGCCCATCTGCAGAACATATCCTGTGCTTCCCAGGTTGCTGCCCAGCACTCCTGAACACAAACCAGACCAAATTATGCTATGGGACTCAGTGTAAAACATGGGAGATCTGCAAGCACCCATCCACTGTAAGTGGCCCTTCTGCTACTGCATCTGACACAGCACTAGCCATAACACGGCTGGTGATGGACAGCATATTCCTCATGCTGACATTCCGCATCTGTTCAATTTTTGCCCTCTCTCTTACATGCAGCTCTGCCTCTTAAGAGTTTTCTTTGGGGTGAGGGGTCAAATAACACACTAGAATGGTGCAAACTAAGGAATGGGGAAAAGGTACTGGTTATCTAAATACTATTTATAGGTATGATGATTAAAATCTGGAAGTGAGACATTTCATTATTGCTAGGAAGTCACTGTGGTGTTATTGCCTTCATGCCTACAAAGCACTGCTGTTTGCTTTGATTACTTTTATGATCACTGGCATTGAAGTGAGCGTCACATCACCAAACAACGACTTGATGCTTCATGGCTTAAGAAAGAATATTGCTAGCTCTTTTAGCAGTGGTAAATTATTGCTTTCACAGTTAGTTACGAGTTTTTAGAAAATCATAGACCTAATTGTATTTTCTTTTCCCAAAAATCAACCAAAAATATCCCTGGAGGAAAAAAACCACATCACGTCTTACTATAGCACAGATCTGCTACCAGGTCTGAAATGACTTCATATGCATTCACATCTTCCTCCTTCCTCAGCACCCTGGAGAGAAGGTTCATTTCTTGTTTTCTTCCCTTTGAAGAAAATCTGACCTGCTACTCCAATTGTTTTCCTATCCTACAGCAGAACAGCAGGTGTGTGAGCCACCCAACAGAGCAGCTATATTCCAGGAGAACGGAAGAGAATTTGGAATACTTCATAACTGGTGAATTTAAAGTGTCCAATAAAATATTCTAAACAGTTTTTCTTGTTGACTTTTTGGAAAAACATTCCCTTTCTGTAGACCCACTCTATGTATCTTTTCCATGTAACACAGCTGGTAACGCTTCTGGGGAGCTGGATGGCTTGTCACAAGCAAAGGAATGGCCAAAGATAGCCAGGGAAGGGTGGTCTTTGCTCAGTGTTGGAGATCCCTGCAAGGGAATGACATAAAAGAGAAACCATGTGGCCGCAAACATGCTGAAGAGGGCTGCAGATATCCCAATGCTGAACTCAGTAAAAACGAAGATATACAAAAATAAACATTGAATGTCCTTTTGACTGTGGTCTGTCTGTTCCCCAACCCTGTAATGTCCCCTAACACACAGATATATCTGGAACTCACAGCAGTGAGTCCCTCTATAAATAAAGATAATTCACTGAATATGGACAGGAGAAGTTTGCTTCATGATACAAACATTTCTGGGCATACACATGCACAAAGAATCTCCATTCTTGCTCCCCATGCCTTGCAAAAATACATAACGTGCTTCCTTCCAACTTGCTCTTAGCTGAGCATATCTGCTCTAAAAATCAGAACTCTTCCCAATATTCATAAACATTGTGTGAAGCTCTGCAGCACCGTCCTCCAATACAAACTGACTTTAAGTATATATACAGCTATCAGCAAAAACATTGATGCTACATCTTCAAGGGTCTGAGGGAGCCACAGCTCAGTGTGGTTATTTTCACTTCCACAAATCATTGCACAAGCTGTGCAGCCTCATCCATGACCAAGGACATGACATATACATGGGTAACAGCACCCCTGTATGTATGCTGCTCACCTCAAATGGGCCATGTAGTTGTGTGGTGCACTGAGTATGAGTGCAGATTGTGCCTATAGGCACACATGCCTGGGGAAAAAATGTGTGTGTATCCCTATCTGCATATCCCGAACTGTATATCCACACCTGCCCCAGGGAGCAGGAGACAACAGAGCAGAGTGAGGGCAGATCTGCACTGGTGTGTTGTGAGTGGCACTGCACACCTTGTCATGCCAGCGTGAGAGGACAGCTTTGGGTTGCTGGTTTTGCAGCCATTAATTTTGCATCTTGTAAGGGTGGAAAAAAAAAGGATCTGAAGAATCCTTTTCCTCCCCCACCCCAGAAAGCATCGTCAGAAGACCGAAGCAGAGCAACTATGAGTTACATACACACTTGAGCTGAGCTGCATTACATAGCTCTGTAGGAGAAGCAGGCGGAAAAGATTTGTTTGTTTCGTTTAAATCTGTGCATTTTATTTCCCTCCGTCCCTTAGCTCTGTTGCTTTCCCTCTGGACGCCGTCACCCCCTGAAGAAGGCGGGGTTCCGCAGGCAGGCGGCTAGTCACCTGCAGCACCCCAGTGGCCCCGCCGACGCTTCCAGGCTGCTGTCCGTGTCGGACGCCAGCGTCTGATCCGTGGACATGGAGGAGATGTCGTTGGCCGATGAGGATGGGGGGAGGCTCTCGCTGCTGTTCACTGCTGCACCTGTGCTACGAAAATGAACACCACCGTGATTCAACCCGAAACCCCAGAACCTCTCACAGGTCGAAGAGCAGAGAAGGCAACCCTGTGGCGATGTTCAGAGCGTTCTGAACAACATGAGCAGAAAATGGGCCCTACAGGCTTCAGACATTGGGTAATATCAAGTATTCTACCCAGAAACTCTCCCCCTCAGCAGTCTCTTTGGAAGAGGTACCATGTCATGCCATGCCATGTCATATCCCTTGGTTTCTCATCGAGCCATCTTATTTTGCTTTACATACCATCGTTATCACTCCTTATCAGTCTCCCTAGCACTACCAACACCCAACAATCAGCTACGATCATGTGGGCAGCAGCATGAGGACTCAACGAGCAAACAAACAACAAAACCCAACCAACCAAACACAACAGCTCTCCAATACATGGGCTGGTATGAGATCATCTGGTGGCAGTGCAGACACAGGTGTGGGGAGGCAAAGCCATTTTCTCTCCTAGTTAAGGACTGGGTGCCTAAGCCCAGGATTTTAGTTGTAACAGCATTTTTGCGCATCACAGTTCACCTGTCCTCTGTAAAATGACAGCATTAACTTTCACAATCATTTTGACTCTGCAAAATGAGGTTCCTCTATGAAGTTATCAGTAGCACTACTAAACATCAGTCACATCCATAAATATTATTTACCATTATTATCAGGGCAGCTCAGCCCCAAATTCCAAGCAGACCTCATTTCAGGCATTAATATGGCACTGCAGTTGCATTAATAAAGCTCAACCCACTAAAACACTTAGTTGCCCTGAAACCTCTGAAATTAGTTTATATAACTTTTGGTGCACCCGAATGCTTCTATTTCTACTTTCTTTCTGTCAGCACAGAAAACACATCCATGCTATTCACTGGGGCTGAGTACCTGAAGGAGACGGCTGCCCTTTTACTACGCCATTTTTCGTTTTTTCTTCAGAATTCATTACTTCTTTGTAGATGAGTTCTGGAACAGAGAATTGCAACAGTTACAAACAAGAACTGCACTTGTGATCAGAAACAACAAAAATACAAAATTCTCTGATGAAACAGTGCCCCCCATAGGCCAACACTACGTTGTCCTCATAAGTCTTGACAGTTCTGCTCACGTAAAACCTCTCTCTTTCACCCCCTCCTCTACTGCCAGCTCTTCTTGGAGCTGAATTGAGACAAACAGGGCTACACTAGAACACATTCATTGTTTCATGCTGCTTTACCTAGAAACGGAGCAGTACAACTTTGTCTGCTATAAGAAAAATGACGGCGAACCCTCCTGTTAAATCAGTACCCTATTTTCTAGGAGGTAACTTAACATTTCAATGAAACAATGTAATTTGCACTGATAATGACAGTACCCAGGGTATTTGTATCTGTGAGGGCTGCTCCAAAAGTAAGGCCATGCAGATTTTCACAGAAGCAGCATGCAGGCTGGCTTCATTGCTAGTGAAAATGTATAAGTAATGGTGGTGATTATGCTGAAAAACAGCATCTTTTGGCTGAGAATTTGCTCTAGAAAGTAGTGTTACTGTGCTCTTTGTATCTGTTGTCGTTTCCAAGGGAAAGGCAAGGAGGCATTACTTTCAGGGTGACCTATGCAATATTTTCATTATTAAGCAGCAGTTCCAGAGGAGTTGCACAGATGCACGTGGGGTGGGACCTGTTCACCTAACTCTGAGCTGTGCGCACCTTTCCACTCCTCAATGGTGTGCTCCCGCTCATCCAGCTGCTTGTCATAGATCTGGGGGGGCGGCTGCAGAAGAGAAACAAAACTACTCAGTACATTTTTCACTATACCATAAATAATTAGCACTACTTATTTAGGTAAAGATAAATTCTCCTCTCCCGCTTTGTTCATCATCCCACGTGTGCAAAACACCCGGACACATGAATATTAAAAGTGTCATCATCTCTGGAAATCAGTTCTTAACGTGGACAGTGCTTCTCCCTCATCCTCTTTGGAACGTGAGGCACAGCTGTGCTGCAATGGAATCCGGTCAGTGCTGTCATCATTCTGCTTGTGCTGAGCCCAGAAATTCCATGCACAGAGCTTTTGCACAGGCAAAGGACAATCAGAGCACCAAACAGACAGCAGTCCAGAATAATTTGCACTGACATTTTTAAGGCTGTGTGTTAAGTACCATAGCTCACAAATAAGCAATCTTTTGTTTTGCCTGGGCTGCACTGAGTGATGAGGAATTGTTTTGAGCCACATATAGAACACAGACTATAGTTAACGTATATAAGAAACAAAACATGAAACTAGTGGGATATTTGACCTTGCTTTTGTGAAACTAATACATCTGTATGGTTGTATGGAAGTGGCTGCAGTTCTTAGTTTGCATTTCAGACTGATGAAACTTTATGTTTTTTAAAGAAAAATGAGTCACCATCGCTGGATACATTTAAAAACACATGCAGTGCTCAGAGACGTGATTTAACATGGGGTTGTTAGGGTAGTATGATTAGACTGTGGTTGGACTCGATGATCTTTAAGGTCTTTTCCAACCTGAGTGATTCTGTGTGATTCTATGAAAAGAAGTACACAGAATTAAAGGCTCTGTAGATGGCAAACCCATTCCCTGCAAAGCACCTCTGAGTCATGTATTGTGCAGAAAACTCATGCAGTCAAAATCTGATTTTCTTTGTTGTAGTTGTTTTACAGGGATTGGAGCCTTATATTCCCTGTTGCTGTCAGTTGGATTTCTACCACCGCAGATGGTATCATACACCACTTTCAAACACCTCTGACTTTATACCCATGCATGTTACACCATGTCCCGTAGCTCAGGAACACACATGCACCCATCCATCATTTTAGAATTTATGTTCCACTACAAGTTGATTCTGGGCTTCAGCACTTTGTATAGATTCTCCTCTTTCCTCCATACATCCTGGAGCACAGACACGAGTAGTTTTCTTTACAGCACGGTTGTTACTGAGCTGCCATAAAGCAGCAGGAACCCATGCACCATCCCCGCCTTTTTCCAGCCTGCAGCACAGAGCTGCACCCCACTCACCGCCTCCACCTCGGCGGGGTCGTACCAGACGTTGATGTATGGGTGCTGCAGGGCCTCATCCACCGATATGCGCTTGGCTGGATCAATAACCAGCATTTTGGACAGCAGGTCCCGAGCTTGGCTGGCTGCATTACAGACAGCATGAAAACACCATGATTGGCAACCACGCTTATCGCCCTCAGGGAAAGATCAACTGGGTTATAGGAAAATCACACCCTATATGGATGGTGAGCTCTGCGATGTGCCATGATGGATTTTACCTGAAGGTAACACAAAGCTCTGTGCCTATCAGAACAGACTCAGCTTTCCATAATCTTTTTTTTTTTTCCTTCTTTTTTTAAATCATTATTGTTTTCTGGAGTTTTTAATAAAGACTGCCTAAACCCATGTGAAAAACATCAGCAATTCTTACTTCTAGCACCATGTTTCAAGGAATCCCACACTCAGTATAATTTACTCTGCAGCACACTACAGAAAACATGAAAGAAAAAACAAACATAAAGAAGAACATCGTATAAAGTGTAACATATCAGTCTCTCATCTGATAGTAAAAGCAGTATCAAAGAGAACTGCCAATATTATTCAGAGAATTACTGAAGTAAGACATGGGTTGATATAGTGATGCAGAAGCACAATTTTTTTAAGGCACTGTTTCTTGTTCTGACACTGCATCCTGAAAGTGGCACTCACTGGCTCAAATGAATGCACTTCCTGCATCCAAAATATCACAACATGGTTTGACAACCATTTCTTTCATTAATTCCAAATCCAATTCATTATCCAAATTTATTGGAGGAGGAGTACAGAATTCTGTGTGTCCCAAGCTGTTTGCTCAGACCTTTCCCTTTGTCCTCACAGTAGCCGTGCTATGAAGCAGCTGTTACCTGGATGAGTAATAATTCTGGGTAATGTGCTGGCATGCACCTTGCAAGCAACCGAGTGCCATTAGGGGTCACCCCTGTAAGCACCCAACAGAACTGAAGAGATGCAAGACAGTTGCACGGCACATGTTTGTTTCAGATTTGCAATGAGAAGTTCTTTTGATATGAAAAGTATATTAATCACTCTTTCTAATTGAAGATCTAAGTCCTGCTGAGGTAAACTGTGGCTTCAATACACGATTGAAGTCATTGCAAAACATGTCACTGTATACACCATGGAGCAGTATATCCAGTAACATCATCATCAAGTGTTCCTGACTGAACGTATTAAATAGGCATGCAACAACAGAGAAGAAAAAGTGAAAGAAACCTCCCTTGCATGGTGGCTGCTGACATGCAAACTATGGTACATACCTTTGAGTTTGTTGTGTTCTGAGTCAGCTGGGAAGAGAGAATCAGGAAACAGTTTGGGGAAGGTGAGGCCAGCATACTTGGGCCGGTTCTCCACGTAGTTCCGTACTGTTGGCTGCAGCTTCTTCATGAACTCTGGGCAGGGCGTTCCCAACTGCTCTATGACTTTATTCCACTGGTCAATATCTGGACATTGGGAGTTAAGGAAAACCCAACACAAATGCCAGACCCCAACCTTTCTATATGACCATTACCTGTGAATCCCCAGAGGTTCCCACTCCCTCCATGCAGCCTCTGCAGATGCACTGTTTTCCATTATTATGCCCCCAGGTCCTCCTGCCCACCAAGGACACTGATGTTTCACATGTCTATATTATCCATGAGCACTGCACACACCCAAACCCAACCACAGATGTGGGAATGACAGATAGGAAACAGGTTTTCATGCTTAAAAAGAAATCTTATTACAGGCAATTTATATTGAACTCTTTGGCTTTCTCCTTCAGATTTTGTTTCCTTGAGCGAATCATTGCACACGAGATAGACAACCTGTGGTTCTTGCAGCCACACTCCAAACAGAATTTACTGTACCTAAAAAAAAGTTAAGTGCTATTTCTACATCACACTAATTCATAGTGCTAAGAATTTGATGATGACAAGATAAAAAAGAAAGTGTGGGGGGAGAAGCACATGCAGACGTGAGAACATTTTCACTATGAAATGTGGTGATCGGTGCTTTGGAAGCACCTACAGGGAATAAGCTTTTATGAGATAACATCCACAGCTTTTCAGCACAGGAATGGTGTTTGTATTGCTCGTGTACTTTACTGTTGTCATAACGGTGGAGGAGTCAGACAAATACAAAACATGCTTCCTCACAATCCAGGAGAAAAAGTGGGCCCACAGAATGAGGGTAACAGAAAACACATACCAGTGGGCAAAAAGCAGACTGCTGGTGCAGCAGCTGTTCAGATCTTCAGAGAAATTTAGGGAAATGGAAACAAGGGATTCTCACATAATTTGAAAACTCAGCAGATATCTAGTTGGCCTCTCCTGAAATGTCCTCTTTGAATACTAAATAAATAAATAGATACATCAATAAAATAACACATTTAAAAATTACAGCCTAATAAAAAGTATTTAAAAGAAAAAAAACATATTTTAAATACCTTATCCTAAACAGAAAACTGAAGGATTTGGGGCTGGAGCTGCTCAAGGAGTACCCTGAGTTTTTCATAAAGAATGTGAATAAAGAAGATCAAGGGTGACAGTGCGGTTTGTGGATGGAGGCCTTTCTGAGGAACACTCAGCTTTGGCAGACTGAACAAACCAAGTTTTGGTCACAGGAACTGGTTCTGTGTAACCGAGTGATCAATGGGGACCATTGGGCCTCTTCACCATGGTCTATATATCAGTCACCTCGGGTGTCCCCTACCCAAACAAAGGACCGAGGAAAACACACCAGCTATGTACACACACAGCAACTGTACTGAGGAGAAAAGATGGTCCAGGCCCAGGTTTATTGGCTGATGGCAACACCAACCAACAAAGTTACTAATGGAAAAAAATAGTATTCTGAATGCACAATAAAGAATTTGTATTAAAAAAAACCCACAACACTCTGTTTTTACAATGAATTACAACTATTAAGTTGTACAGGCTGAAAGTTCATCACTTTTGCTTCTGTTCCCACTGATGCAATTGTAAATTGCAATTTACAAGAACCACATTTTGTTCCTTCAGCTGCACTGCAGCCTTGAGTTCCATTATATTCCTGCAATTATGCAAACAATAAGAAACAGAGCTAGGCTATGAGGGGAAATTTACAGTACTTCACCATAAGAAAAAAAGAATTTCTATAGTAAGTACTTCTGCAGATGCACAAAAAAAAAAAAACCAACAAAAAAAACTTGTGATTAAAGAAAGAAATGTAGAAATTATTGTCCTTTTGCTTAAGCTAGCTAGGATCAAAATACAAATATATTTTTTTTCTCTTCTAATATTTTGACTACATGAATGACACAGTTTTTGAGTCAATAATTATATTTTCTTAAGTTCAGTGAGACTGTGCAGGAGATACTGTTTGCAATAGGATGATGATGCTCTATAATACACATAACGTTTAGCCCCTCATTCTTCCCTGAGAATGCTCAGCTGTTTAACCTTCAGCAGTAATTTAGCATTTGTTTATTCTCCTGGTGAAAAGAGGAAAGGTGAAAAGAGGAAAGAATAAAAGTCTCCTGCTGCAAATCCAATGGCCAAGTTATGCCCAGAAATCAAGCACTGCTATTCCACATTACTTCAAAGCGTAACTCTGATAAGAGTGTCTCTTTCCCAAATCCTCTTGAAATAGCACCTGTAGACTGTATGTATGAACCCTACATTATTTCACCAAAAAGCCTGCATTTTTTGCAGCCACGCTGTGTGGCATTGCGATGGCAGAATGTCATGTTTTCCTGACCAACAGACTGGAATCTTCACCTATTGAGCACACACCCGCACTGGTCTCACTGCATCAGAGCAGGATCTGCACCTTCTGTCTTAACACACATCTTCTGGAGTTGGGTACAACAGGAGAATATCAAATCTCGCTTTTATATTTAAATGTAAGCACCAAGAACATGGCCTGGTCATGGCGTTCCTCTCTCATAACAGACAGAGAGGGTGAATTTATCTCATCATCATCTCAGGGCCTTAAAGGATCACCCTTCTGGGAGTTTTCTGGGAGCATTTTCCACCAATAAAAACTGATTGCATTTTTTAATCCCAATTTTTGATGTACCCAGCTCGTTGAATTAGAATCATTACTGTGAGCAGCTCTGCATTCCTCACTCCAACACCAAACTGTACCAACAACTGCTACATGGTTGGCTCAACCCACATCCAGCTTTGACATTAGATCTCTCTTTCTCTCCCCCCCGCTCAGAAAAACACCCAACCCACATTGCTGCAGGAGTCATCTGTGCAAGACAAGCTTTTTTTCCTCATGGTACCATAGTTTACATACTGATGTCAGCACAGTTTACAGAAGAATTAGATAACACAGAAGAAATACAAAACGGTAACATTTGACAAGACAAAAATGCAGGATATTTTCTGTGACAAGGCGATTGCTTTGAGAAGAAGGGGGCATTTGGAAAAATTAAACCATAAAAATATTTTGCCACAGAAGCAGTGACAATATATATGATGTTGTAGAATGTGTGAAAATAAAAACCACACTTAGCACATACAGAAAACAATTTCAGAAAATGACCACTGATCATCTGTTAGAAGACAGTGGTGATGGCTGTGCAGCTGCCACTAACCCTGGAGACGGAGATGTACAACGATGCCTTAATTAAAATTTCCTACTGTACTTTTATTTTTTAGCTGGCGACTTCATTCAGTTGCAGAGCATCTTTGCTTATGCAGCAGAAAGCAAAGCAATGCTGAGTGGACAGTCCAGATGTTATAGCATAGGACTGAATCTTTCTCTTGGGTAAATCTTACCACTTCCCTCATGGACTTCTCATCACTGCAGCATCTAATCGCACTGATCCAGGCTGTGCCCAAGCTCCTATCATGGATGTGACACACTTTTGTTCTTGTGATGGTGTCCCTCACTGAGAAGGAGCAGTATGAATGCTATGAAAATCAATATGATGTGCACAAACAGACTGCAGTTGTAGCATGAGACTCTGTAAGTGACATCTTACGTGGCCACCTCTGGCATTTGTTCATCACATCACATGAATTTTACATCTCTTTACTGAATAGTTTGTATCTCCCTGTAAACATTCCCAACTATTACTTTAAAGCACATTCTTCCTTACCTGCCCCATGTGCATTCAGCAGGTAAAAAAAACACACATGCACCTCACTATGCCTCACCAGATACACAGCTCACCAGATACAAAGGACCCAAGACACCTCCTTAACTCCCTCTTCAGGTAATTTATGTAGTGCTGAGGGAAGAAAAACACACAGCTTTGAGCACAACGTATGGAATAGGTGTCTGCTTTCAGGCCCAGCAGCTTCCCATGCTGCTCCCAAGGCAGCACAATCAATCATGCTGCCCTTCTCTCCTTCTTGAAACGAAAGTATGATCTAGCTTCCTGAGAACAGTTTGTCTGTAAGCAAAACTACTGCTCTCGACCTTGAAATATCACGAAAGAAGTGAGAAAGGAGTTTTAAGTCATGTTAAACTCTATCATGTCCATGCAACAGAAGTAGTAGAGAAATCGTACATTTCCAGGGTTCAGGAAAGGCCAAAGGAACTTCTGGCATTGCAAAGCATTTCCTCAGAACTGGAGTTTTAAAGAAGAACAGCAACTGAGTTCTGCTCTCAGCTCCACCATCCAAATTGATTTCAGGGAATTCAAAGATACTCCATGAGTGGAGCAGAGCCATACCTGAACCAAGCACTCCACTCTGCATTAACACCATAACATTTTCTGCTTGTGAATTTTCCACGGCCACCTGAGATCACTGCATGTCGTTATGTGTTTTCACTCAGCTGTATGGACCTTTTTGATCAGGAAACAGAAATGATACGGAATACTCTATAAAATTTAATCGCTGGGAGAAGGCAAACTTCATTCTGCTGTCAGCATTTGTAACCACACTACTGCAGAGATGCCAGTGATGTTCCACGCAGCCATGATGCACCATGGCCCTGGCACCCTGCTGGCTGACTGGTGGTGGCAGCAGCCCTCTTCCTATGGTGCTGAACAGATGCTGGTGGAACACAGAGAAAAGCAGAGCAAAGCATAAAGCACAGCACGAATTCAGCAGCGTGTTGTAAGTACAGATGAAGAACATCAGCTCATTTACAGAACAACCCCAAATGTATCAGCAGCTGCTTGTGCTGATTTCAGATGGGTTGCTCCAATAAGAAACATGCTCCAATAAGAAAATGCTCTGTTATGATTTCATTATGGAGGCTTTTTGTGATTTCTTTTAAATAATTCTGCAGCTGCATGAAAGCAAGCAATTTTAAAGCACTGTGCAGGACACATCCAATTTGCCAATATCGTGAAGTTCAACGAGGCCACAAGTGCAAGGTCCTATACCTGGGTTGGGGCAATCCCAAGCACAGGTACAGGTCACCAGCCATGAAAAGAAGGATTTGGGAGTGTCTGCTGATGAAAGATTTAACATGAGCCAGCAGTGTATGCTTGCAGCCCAGAATGCCAACCATATCCTCATTGATAGCAGTGACCCAAAACGTGACCAGCAGATCAAGGGAGGTGATTCTGCCCCTCTACTCTGCTTTCATGAGACCCTACCTGGAGTACACTGTGCCTAGTTCTGGGGTCCCCAATACAAGAAGGACGTGGAGCTGTTGGAGCAGGTCCAGAGGAGGGCTATGAAGGTGATCAGAGGGCTGGAGCACCTCCCCTGTGAGGACAGGCTAAGAGAGCTGGGGCTCTTCAGCCTAGAAAACAGAAGGCTCTGGGGGGACCTTAAAGCAGCCTTCTACTACCTGAAGGAGGCCTACAGGAAAGCTGAGGAGGGACTTTTTATAAGGGCAGATAGTGACAGGATGAGGAGAAATGGTTTTAAACTGGAAGAGGGTGGATTTAGACTAGACGTTAGGAAGGAATTCTTTACTGTGAGGGTGGTGAGACACTGGAACAGGTTGCCCAGTGCGGCTGTGGATGCCCACTCCCTAGAAGCATTCAAGGCCAGCCTGGATGGGGCTGTGAGCAACCTGGTCTGGAGGGATGTGTCACTGTCTATAGCAGGGGGCTCGAACGAGATTATCTTAAAGGTCCCCTTCCAACTCAAACCATTCCATGATTCAATGAATTTCTGTTGCGGTTTTTTGTGGATTTCTCAGATGGAATCTTACAACACTTCAGTCCAAAGTCCTAAAGTAGTCCAGACTGCAGCACTGAGCTGCACTCAACCCGTACTGCAATTATTACTCCTCCAGTCACAGAAAACACAGTGGCACAACCTGGGCCAGACCCTCCTGGAACACTAATAGTGCTAACAAGTTCCAGGAGTACTGGGAAGTGAGAGGTGCTCTGCCACACCTGTGAATGAGATGCACTTCTGCTCACACAAAACTCACAGGAGTTCTGGCATTCTTGTCAGTCCACTGTCAATTGGTGCAAAACTCAAAGCAGAACATTATTAGATGAGGTCATGAAAATATTACCGCTATTTTCTATTCTCATGGATTTTCTGCTCTTCAGATATTCCTTTTTCGCATTTTAATGAAAATATTGTACCCTTTAAAACATGAGTGAGGCCACAAATGGAGCACTACGTTGAATTAGTATGTATGTAACTCTATGCGCATACACTCTGTCAGTGAAAATTCCTGACCTGTGGTCATTTCCTTCTCTGCTACCCCAGCACCACTTGCACAACAACGAGAAAACAGGCCTGAGTTACTCCTGTCTGCTGTCTGACTGCAGAGCATTTCTCCCATCATCCTGGGATAAGCAGCAACTTGTGCCCACTGCATCACAGCCTGAACTCAAAGACTCTCAGTTACGGGGCAGGAAAAACTCATGATGTCCAGCCATTGGTAACACAGCACAGCCAGAAACAAGCTTGCTGTGTGAAAGACTGTAAGGTGATGGCTTACAGACATTTGGCCTTCAAGGATTTGGAGGTGAGACTGAGCCTCTCTGCTTGGATGCAGCGTGGTGTGTGTCAGCAGCAGCCCTGTATGTGGGACTGGAGGGGAAGCATTGGGTGCCCACTAAGCCAAGTGGCTGCGAGGAAGGATACGATCGGTGCCAGGAAACAACACTGCACCTTTAACCATTTCGCCCATGATGCACCCTACTGACCACATGTCGACTGAAAACAGAAATGAAATGGAGGTAAACAAGCAAACAGGAACACAACAACAAATTAATGAGACGTATCCGACTGCATGTGGCATAGGAGCTGCCCTGCGGAGGTGTTTCTCTCATGCACTCATGGGCTGTAGCAGCACAGCAGGCCCAGGAGAGATCCACTCAAACAGCTTTCCTTGCCCCAATGTGGTGGAAATATAATAATATTAAATACAAAAACCAAACCAACAAAAAAACCCAAAAACCTGAATGAGATCCACAGCTGCTTACTGTGTCATAGGAACCCTTTATGATTCAATTGGCATATTTTTTCTCTTCTAACATTTGCATTTATTACCCAGGTTCATTCCGCTTTTCACTGCGGGTGAATGCTGCTCTTTGCATTCAGTGAGGAGATGCAAACCTCTTTTCCTTTCTCATTTCGGCTACAGAGATATATCCATGTTTCCTGAAGCTGAACAGGCAGAAGACACGAAAGCAGCCTGGATCCCACGAAGACACATTCACCTCCTACTTAGGGGTGTAAAAAGAGGTTGTGGAGAGCACTGGACTTCCGCAGTGCTCTCTTGCAGCCCGCTGGCTCCCTCCCATCAACACTCTGTGAGGCCAGCAGTGCACAGGAGGTTCAGGAATCTCCTGATTTTTGTTCTGTGTGACAGGGAACACCCATTTCTCAATGGGGCAGTGGAGACACAACAGCACTGAGCTGTACCTTCTGCACTGAATTCCAGAGCAAATCAGGGAACTGTTCACCTGTTACAAAGAAGAGCAGTTCAGCTGGGTTAAACACAGCTTGCCACTATCTAAACTGGAACACGGTATGGAAATAACGGTTTTCACATCCAGCATGGAACTAAGGTGGTGCTTTTCCCAGTACTAACGCCATAAAACCACATTACCTCTGCTGTCCTTGCTCTATGATTAAGCCATAGGGCATGGAAGCATGAAAAGAGACAGCCTGCTCTCTCAGGACCAGAAGGTGGGGGAGAAAAAGGAAAGCATCATGCTGCTGGGTTACATGTATTCCTGCAATGTTACACCAAGCAACAGTTAAAAAGGGATTGGGTTCTGAATGCTGATGTCCGAATCTGAGGAAAACGTTCCATGCCAGGTCTAAAGGTTATCTGCTGCTTTGTTTAGCATATGGAGAAGCTGAATCTCTCCAAAACAAATAAATAGTTAAATAGAGAAATGAACAGAAGGCTACTTGTTGGGAAGCAATAAGCAAACCCAGAGATGCAAATTGTTGCTGCTTTCATCACAAGCTGGATAGCATGCAAAGTATTAGGGGAAGATTGAGCAAGCAGTTGTTTGTTCAGCTGTTGTTAACCCCCTTTCTATTGCCAGAGGTTGCCTTGGGACATCACTGCTCTATGCTGCGGCCAAGAAGTTCCACTGGCCGCCTACTGAACTGAAAATGCTGTGAGGCAGAGATTATTCTTCCACTCTGCTCCTCAGCTTTTGGCAAGGAAACTTTCTAAAACTGCCAAATAAGAAGCAGTAAAGATAAACATCTGAATATTTCTGATGACTGAAGAGAATGATTGGTGCCTTCTTCCTTTTGCCTTCCTCCCCCCGTTGCTCTTCTGAGCCAACAAATCAGATCGGAGTTGAAGTATCACTGCATGTTCAAGAGAAGCAGTGAGCTGAAGGTCAGGGGCTCGTAACAGCCCATATCCAGCAGCAGTGGTCAGAAACCTGTGAAGGATTTGAGAGCACTGTACCGTGCTCCACTAGTCTCAGTCCTCTGTTCCACTGAGTCCAACACAAACTCAGATGGAGCATAAGATATTTCAATAGTGCAAACATCAGAAAAACAAACACCCTGAGAGCATTTTCACATAATTCCATGAGAATTTACCTTGGTTTAAAATATTACTTTTTTTCCAAATGCAAGATATTCCCAAAGATTGGTGATGGTTCACCAAAACCGTGGAATATCCTTAAAATACAAAGAAATGCACACTGATGTTTGCTGTCACATAGATATGTGCACAGCTCTAGGCACAGTCTCAGCAACTCTTTGCCTTGATGCTTTAGGATCATCCAAAATTGAGTAGAAATGAGTTAAATCTACAACTTCTTATCCAAGTCTTTGAAGTGAAATGACTTAGATTTGTGCAGCCCTTGGTTTGAGGTCCCTTCTGCGTCAGAAAACCTGTGATATGGATTACCATGAGTGGGAGATTTTTAATTATTATTATATAATCTTTTTTAAAAATCTCAATGAGTCAGCTCACTGCACAAAGCTTTCTTGAAATTAATGCCCAAACACAATCTTTTTAATCAGTCCACCTGAGTGTGTATGTATGCTTCACAGTAAGAGTAAGTATTCCAAGGACACCACATGCCTCCCTGGCACAGCCAGCTCAAGGAAGTACACACCACAAACCAAGTGGAATTATTTCCACTATATGGAACCTCTCGGCCACTCCCTGGTTATGATCCCACATCAAACAGATCATAAACCAAGCCAAACTTAAGACACTGGACTGCTATTGCAATATATTCCTATGGCCAAAGAAGTATTTCAGATTTGATCTCATTAAGCACTCTCATATAAACTTACTGGAGCATGAACCTTTCCATGCTTCTTCTCTGCTACTGAAAATAAATGCTATTATCCTGGTTTCTTTCCCACTGAGTTACATGGGGAACTGGAACATTGCTGTGGCTTCAGCAGCTTTGATCCTAATACATTTATGTCACACAAAAGTATTCAGTCTGTTTTGAGTTCTGTCTTACTTTAAAAAAAAATACACAAATACATTTCCAATCCATAACATGCAGTTCTCTGACATTTGGAAGTTATTATCAATGAGAGCTGTATACAGCTTTCAGCCAAATCCTGGAGCTTTCAAAACTTCTCATACTTCTGCAGCAGTCAGACCTGGACAGCTTTCAGTTGTTTCCATTAATACTCAAATAACTGAGACAAGAATGGAGGAAGCATCCAGCGAACAGCTGACTATAAAGGCTTACTAGGATTTGCCAGCAATTCTTTGATCTATAAATCCATCTAGACACCAATTGAAAGCTGCATCTTTGACAGTGTCAGACAAAGAAACCTCCCTGCCTTGGGCAACTAAAAAGAAATATAGGGATTTTCTGTGATTTCCTGCTGCTACACTCCGCGTGGATGGAAGGTATTCCGATTTTTTGAACAGCAGTTGGCTCACTGCAAACTGAAGCATTTGAATGGCCAATCCTCTGCCCTGCTCTGGCTCAAGTGTCCTACCAGGTTCTGTAGATAAAGGACCTCAGATTCCTTTTATTTCTTATCCCCCCATTACTTTTTATTCCAAATCACCTGAAAAAAAAAGCCACTGATAACACACAGTAGCAGCTATGGCCTAGCCCAGACACACAACATTTCCAGGGATGGAATTTCAGTGATTTACAATGTTGATCTGACACCAAATTCACACAACACTTTCTGGATTTGTTCAAAAGCTCCGTCAATATTCTGATACAATCCCCAAATAAGGCATTGCCATAACAGATTTCTTTCAGAGTCAGAAAGAAATATAACAATTCCCGTGTTCACATGTTTTTCAGAACTACATGGTTTAAATTATATGACTTATTATATTTTGTCTCTAGAAATGGGCAGGACCCAATACCTTTTCTTGTTGTAAAGGAGAGACATCCGCTAACCAAGGTGCTACTTTTTTTACACTGAAATACCTTTTCTTTTTCCCTTGTAATTTGGTTGCTTACTTAATAAACTGAAAAAATGATCGAAACATCTCCAAATAGCTCAAACAGAAGTCTCCTCAGCATTGAAAGCTGAAATTCACATCTATTACGACATGCAGTTTTCCACTGAATGTTAAAAAAAAAACAGAGGAAAAGAGCACGGCATTTAGAGATCTGAATTTTTTCAGAGCCAAGCAGCACCTAATTGTCCAACACTACAGAAATCAATGAAGAACCAGCAATAAATAAATAAATAAATAAATAAATAAATAAATAAATAGTTCCATGACTGTATGTGTACAAAGCGGGATTTTCTCCATCCCAACGGCTAGTCTCTGTGAGCACAGATCTGTAGAAAGTCTTTCTGTCAGTTTGCTGAAAGGAATTGCTTTGGTTTTGAATGTGTAAAAAACACGTCATGTTGGTGGATGTTATTCTGATGGGCCAGCTGTGCACTCCCTGCCCTTCCAGCCATACAGGTGGGTTGTCTGGCTGAACTTGTGCTAAACTGAAGGCTCAGTACGCGCCTCATCTTTGTGTTCATTTTTCTAATATTGCTTTCACCACCCTGAAAGTGGCAAAAATAATATTGCCCAAGATGAGAAGAACAAGATGGGAAGGAAATGCAGTTTAATCTACAAGACAGACATCATGCAAGTCAGGGAAAATTCATTTTCACACTGAGCACCTTATTTCATTTCCGTTTGGAAACCACACTGGAGATACAGACACTTTAAATTGTGTAATTCAAATTTTTCTTCTTGTTTTGAGGAAAAAAATGTTGTATTGACCCAACGGGGAGCCCATACAGCATTGATATGAACCCAAATCCATGATGCATTAGCAAGCAAAAGGTCATGATGTCACCACAAATGCTACAACATCACTGTTTCCAAATCACTAAAGCAGAAAAACAGAGTTATAGGAACCAGAAGGGGCAAAATAGGAATTTTTTTTCCATATTTTTACTTTGAAGAATAACAAGAAAAGCTATCCAATTTGCAATCATAATGCTTGTTTCCTATGTTGCTTATAAGTATCACATAAGAATTGCATAAAGTGGAATGATTACAGCCATTAAAATAATTTATTTGGCTGAAATAATTCTGTGCATTTATTTTCCATTTTTGATGTTGTCCATATCAGCAGTGCGCTATTTCTATTCACTCATACCGCTGGGATTCAATTTCTTGCTGCTATCTTTGTAATCCTGGTACATTTGTTACGTGGCAAAGGGGGTAGGTGGAGGAGAGGAACAAATGATGGGTGAAGCTGCAGCACATAGCACAAGGATACAATCCCTTCCTGGAAAGAGGATTTTGTGGCGAACCATTTCTCCCATAATGCATCCCACAGACCATATATCCACTAGGACAGCAGAGACAGGAGGTGGAGAAGGAGGAAAAAAAGCAAAGTTAACTATGACATTTCACTCCTAAAGCAGGGGACAAAGAGCAGGGTGAGCAGAGCAGTACCAATCATTTTAGTTTTTTCTTTCCCCACATCTCATAGAAGCTCAAATAAACACGTAAGTACAAGCTGTGTCAGTTGGCTCAGTGGTAGTAAGCAACAATGGTGCAAGAAATTCAAAAGCAATACTGTTGGAAAAAGGCTCACTATCAGCCAGTAACTACTGCACCAAATCATGCCGTATGCTGAGTTTACGGTGAAAAAAACCTCAATTTGTTTTGAAATGAAAAAGCAAAGCCAACAGCCCAGGCAGTGATTGTCCGAGCAAAGCCCACGTGCAACTGCATAGTCTGAGGACTCCATCCTGTGGCAGTGCACAGGAGGTTCCCAATGGAACTACTCCTGTAAGCAAAGGCCTTGTGGATAAGTACCACACTTAGGGGTATCTACAACAGCTGTTTGAGGATCTGAATCCACATCCTATCCATTTCAGCATTTCAGCATGTGCCTGTCAGTGTCTACATACCAACTGGAAAGAACCAGAGCATAGGACTGGTCTGCAACCTTGCTTTACTCCATTGGTACTCAAAATAAATGCTAATATAAGTCATTGTTTTGTAGGACAAACACCCACAAGACTGTTTCTTATCCTCCTGATCCTACATTCAGGGTTTAGGTGTAGCAAACACAGTCACATTATATGCTTGAATTGAGTGGTTGTTTTTTTTCTCCCCTTCAAGTCTTGTAAGAAAAAAAAGTCAACTACAGAATGACACAGTGTGCTCAAAAAGAAAAGATCCAGATACAGCGTTAGGGGGAAAAGCTGCCTTAAAAACTGCTTTGCATTCTCACTTTGTGGCCTTTTTTTTTTTTTTTTTTTTTAATCTCCATGGCCACTTTCTCTTATTTTTCTTCTCACTTTTTAACCTTCAAAAGTAGTCCAAAACGAACCAAGGAAACAAACAACTCATCTCTTGGTCAAACAAAATAGAGGTGAAACATTCCATTTGGGTCAAGGAGGGTAAAGGGTATGGGGCACAGGACAGCAGGAGCATGCCTGAGGCTGCGGCAGTTTTCTTCACAGTGATGGCTTTGGGAGCTTCCCCCGGAAGCGCAGCAAACCAGTGTTAATGGTACATCTTTAGCCAACCCAGTGCAGAAAGAAAATGAAAGCAGTGAATAGTCCTTATACAGGCAATGGGCATAGAAAGGGGAAAAAAGGAGGGGAGCTTCAGTAATGTGGCAGCACAGGAGCAGGGAGCAGAGAGCAGCCCTTCTGTTCCTTCCCTGGGAGATATGGCAACAACTCTTGGAACTTTCCCAGCTCAAAACTTCATCACAAAAACGCCCCTAAGATTTTCTTATTGTCATTTTAAGAACTGAGCGCATTCTCTGTCCTCTCAGGGATGATTACAACAACAAAGATTTATTGACTACATATTTTGAAAGAAAAAACAAGTGGGTATTTGGCGCAAGGAGCTGTAAAGCACGCTGAGCCCAGGTCAAGTCAATAGCAATGCTCATCAAAGTCCTTCAAGAAACATTACTCTCTTATAAATATTTTTCTGTACTGTTAGAATCTACTCAGTTACTGTCTACTTTCTTGATTTTCACATTAAAATCTGCACTGTGAACTCACAATCATCACAATTAATGCAAAGACCTCTGTCTTTGATAAGTCTCTTTGTCAAACAGAGGAGTGGCAGCTTCTGAGGACAGAACCTGAGACTAAGCACTTTCCTCCATTGCATGCTTTATCCCTTGCTTCCCTGCCCAGTCTATCTGACACTCCGAGTTTAGGTGAAAATGAGAATAATGTTTAAAGTTTCCCCTTCATTCCAAGGCAAAATGTGCCTTGTCCATGCTTATTCCTCCACAGCTTGTGCCCCCTCCCTGCTCTTCCCAGCGTTTCCAGGGACCATTCCCTCTTGGGCTCTTCAGAGCAAAACACCATCCACATTTGGATAGAAATTTCATCTGGATGCAAATACAGATGAATGATTTATTTTTATTTTAAGTTTCAGGGTTTTTTTTTTTTCCTCTCTCCTCTCCAATTCTAATTTCCGTTAAGAAGAGACTCAAACTACAGAATTTACGCCTAGATCTCAGCCACATTAATTCAGTCAGCAAAACCTGTAACTGTAGTTAAGTCTATCATAAAGATAGAAATTTGTTTTGAATTTCAGATCTACTCCCAGGTTTGGAGGAATCAGAGAAAGGCCAGGACTCTCTACTTCAGCTTCTTCCTTCCTCAAACAATCCAGAGACCCAGCCCCAAATCCCTTGTGCATTAGTCCCAGCAGTTAGCACCTTCATAGCCACAGAAGCAAAACACTTGGTGCTTGGAAAGGGCTCTTTGTGTTTGATTAGCTCAACAATAACTAAGAACGGTTTCCCATTATTCTGCAATCCCACACTGATAACTCCATCCACTATTACACCCCAAAAACAGTAGGTTCCTGCAGCACCCAAGAACAAGATCCTCCTCCCCATCACCTGCCTTTTATATTCATGATGTCTTTTCCTGATACATTTTCTGTTTCTCCTCCTGGTGCCCCTACAGCCACAGATCCACCTCACACCTGTGTGCTCCGACATGCAGCCCTACCGTTCTCCTTGTAGCCCATTCCCAGGATGACCTCCGGTGCTCTGTAGTACCGTGTCACCACGTACGGAGTCATCATGAAGCTGGTGCCCGCGGTCCTGGCCAGCCCGAAATCCAAAATCTTCAGCGTGCAGTCAGATTTTACCACAATGTTACTTGGTTTTAAATCCTGCAAAAGATTTTGAAAGAGTGAAAAGAGTGCATAAAGCCATAGCCACGGCAGGGATTTTTCAGGCCACCCTTAAAATACTCTTGCGCTCTTTGATAGCTTCGATCAGAAATCACTCGCAAGCATGTGGCAAAAACTTTGCGCCTGTTTGTCTGCAATATCTTGCAAAAAGCGTTGTCCATTGGGTGTACCCTGGGGCTGTACTCATTCAGTGGGAGCTTACTGGTGTGAAATAACTTCACTGGGCTGCTTGAGAAGTTCAGATGAGTATTGAAGTATTATTTTGTGGGGTTTTTTTTAATGGTGTCAGTCTCACAGAGATATTCCATCTATCTTATGTGGAGATGGTTTACTGCTTCATTTGTTTTAATAAGAATTCAACTCATCCTTTCTCAGAAATTATCTTGAAACCACATCCACATCTTCCTACGTATACACAGCATAGCAAGAAATAAACCTTTGCTTACTGTTAGGCAACATTCCTCTTGTGAACCATTTCAGTAGCCCTATGCTCTTCCATTCATAAGGAAAGGAATATTTTTTTTTTCAGCTGGAAACCCAAATTTAGTACAAGACCACTGTAATAAAGAATAGGGATGTTTTTAATCCATTCAGCACTGCCTCATATGCTCCCAATCACACAGTTTCTTCTGTTGTTAAGGATCACAGTGCTACCTCCCACACTCACAGCCATGTTTAAGGAGCAATAACATTTCTGTAGACATTTCAGAGATCATAATCACTTTAGTGATTTCCAGTGCATATTCGTGATTATTATTATTATTTTTTTTAACAAGCACATTACCTAAGGACTTCAAAACAGACATGAAGCAATTCAGTGAATGGAATGGGCTGCGACTGGTAAATGCACAGTGATTTTACTGGAGGTAGGCTTAGATCCACAGCACATGAAAAACTCAACTGGTTTCCGAAGTCTCCACGAGGATGGCATTTGCTACCCTGAATTCCAAACTGGAGTCTCCTTACCCTGTGAATAATTCCTGCAGAGTGCAGGTGCTTGATGCCGCAGAGCATTTGGTACAGCAGGTAGGACATTCGCTCATGGTCTAGCTCCATCTGAATCACCTGGCACAGGTTGGCATCCATCAGCTCCATCACCAGGTAACTGAATGGAACAGCAAAGCCAGGAAGGTTATCAGCTGTGTTGAGAAGAACCACAGCACCACCTCCAGTAACTAACAATGTTAGAAAAGTCCCAAGTGTCCTGTGCCGTGGCCGCCTGGCCTTCAGTAATGGCTCCCACAGCACATGCAGGAATCCGAGCGCAGTCTGAGCAGCTCCAACATGCAGCACATCCGCATATGAAATGTCTCCAGACTCCTTGTAAGACTGCATGGCTTAACTTTGTAATTGGTCCTGAGCTTCTAGTAAATAAACTTCATTGACAACCTCAGCAGAACCTGAACCCAATGCCCTTCAGAAGAAAGTTAATAGTGAACACATCAGCACATTTCTTAGCAGACACTTCAGAAGCACAGCTTATGTGATCACAAATCACTCAACTTCTGTGCACCACTTAATTACATCCTCATTGTAACACGACAGCAAACTCTGGAGAGAACATCAGTTTTCTGTTTCTGTGTGAAATACACGCCTCATCTTCTCTCCAGCACTGGTTACTTCCTGTGCTCTGCATATGTCTGCAGGAACAATATGATGCAGAAGGTTCATATACTACTACTAAAACCATCCTTGCCTAACTCCAAGAACTATTTGTCTCTTATCACCACTGAATATCCGAGTACAGAATAGGAATATATTTCCACACCACACATACAAGATACGAGGAAGACAGAAAGCTAAAAGAAATAGAGCTACATAGCACTGTTTGTAGTTCCATTTGATGCAGCTTCATACTCTGCACAGAAGTGCTTTTGCAATTGGACAAGAGATGCAGAGATGCAGCTGTCCTCTGCACTGAGTATGAGTTACCCAGGCAAGCAATTAAAGGCAGTCAAAGGTTATTACAATGCAAAAATGAAAGATGTTCCATATCCATCAATCACTCTTATAGGAAATTATTTTGGAGTAAATTGCTGCACTCTTACAGAACTTGAGAAACCCAGTATTAGCACCTCATAGATGCTTTGAACACAGGAATGCAGATAGCTGTCTGATCACAGTGCAGACTACTCATGGACGTTTTTCAGAGAGGCTCATAGCCCTAGTGTTCTGCTGAGTTATTGCATTCATGGTACACTGAAACACTGCATCTCAAAAGCTTTGGTTTAATTGCTTCCCGTATTACTTACACATCCTGGAACTCCTCCAGAGATTTCTGTGGCGTGAAGACATTTAATAAACTGATAATCTGAAAGACAGAGCAAAGCAAAAGGAGGAATAGAAGCAATAAAGGTAAAGCAGTCAAACTCATTTTGAAGCACGTATTAAAAGATAAATTCTATTTTTCACTGCTCAATTAATACCAACACCTCTCACTTTATGGCTCAGTAAAAGTCAGTAATATTCAAAATAAAATGCCTCAGATTTCCAAAATGTCTTCAAGGTGCAATTGTATTTGTTTCAAAGAGAAGAACTAGTGATGATGGATGACTAGCCACATGCTCAGGGTGAAGGAGTCCTCTGAATGTTGAGGGCTCAATTCAAAAACTGACTGAGGATCCATCCGCAATAACTTTCCTCATGCTGCAGCCAGAAATTTCTTAAATGTGAAGAATTGAAAAAATGTGACCTGAGGAATCCAAACTCCCTGTGTTTTTCCTTTTGTATGGGCAACAAAGGCAGAACACAGAAACACAGCCACCAAGAGGACCGTATTTTACCTCTCCCTTCCTGCCTGCCCTGCTCTCTGGGTTTGTCCCTTTCCTGTCTTTTCAATCTTCCCCTTATGCACATTTCTTAAAACAGATGGGCTAGAACTCTGACCTAGCCAATGCTGTGTTATCAGCAACCTTTACACAGCATTTTTTTCAATTATACATTTCAAATGAACACTGTTTCCCTGCAACTCTTCTTTCTCCTCCAGTATATTGAAATCACAGAGTGAGAATGCAACATCACCCTGCTTACAGGAAGGACCACAGTCCTTCCAAAGGCCTCTAGGTTGGTTTGACTGAGGCAGCTTTAACCCATGTCACCAGGGAAGAGGCAGGACAGCCCACATGGACACATTGAAAGCAGAAGAATAAGTCAATGCCTAGAGATGGGGGAGAGGGTGCTAAAGTGACAAGTGAAGTCCTGATCAAGGAGTTGTGTACCCCAACTCAAGAGACACCTCTTTGAGTCTCATACTCAATGACAAGAGGTTCGAGCCAGAATGCCAACCAACACTTCCCTATTTCCAGAGAAACAGTACAGAAAAACGTGCTCAGCTCTCTCTCCTTCCATCATCCCCACGCTCCTATCAGGGCTCCCATTTGGCACAGTCTTCACAGATGCACATGAAAGAAAACCACTCACTTATGTAGCCATGCATCATCAGAGAAAAAGCAGTCTTGATCAGTTTACTTTTCATTTCTCTCTCTCTCTCTTTTTAGATTTTAAATTAAAAAAGACCCCCAAAAGAAGAGTTTTCTTCTGAACAAACCAAAACACCAATCTGACTCCCTGCATAGAACTTACATTTTTGTGATTCACACATTTCATGAGGACCAGCTCTCTATAAGCACGCTTGGCGTGGGTTTGGTTCTGGAATGGTCTGCTGAGCTTCTTAATGGCCACGTTTCTATCAAGGATGGCATCATATGCAGCACTGCAATCAAGACAAACACAGGAGTTATACATCTTAAAGGAGATTCTTCATTTCCTACGGCAAATTCCTGAGCCTCAAATCTGCTATTTCCATTTTTTCTTAACTTGAGAAAAATGCTGGGACAAGGAGAGACTGTTTAGTGAGAGGAAAGAAGCCAATGAAACACATCAGCAGGGAAGAGCATGCACCCCTACTTCTGACATCCAGTTTCTTAGGAATCTAACCTTTATTTTTAAGGGGTAGAAATAAAAGATTAATTAACTCTAAGTAAAAGTACAGTGAGAATTGGAGGAGACAGCAAAGCAGCTCAGTGTACTGGGTACAGCAGAGAGGATTCTGCAGCTCCAATCATGATCAAGGACATGTTCACCAAGTGTCTCAATGAACAATTCTCCACTTCTGTTTAGAATTCATTTAGTCTTTTCCTTATCACATTTTCTAATGGAATCAAATTATTTAATCATTCCTTTAGACCATATCGTCCAGTTCCAATTACATGCCTGGAAACAGGACTATTTCTCAAAATTTCTTTCTCATTTCCTTTTCATAAAGAAAATAAATTGTTATGTATGCTTAGTTAAAAAAATTGAGTATGTGACGAAATTCAGCTTGGGTTTGCAAAGTAGTCTCTTAAAAATGGGCTTTTCAAATTCTCCTTTTAAGTTTTAAAATATTTCGCACAACCTTCACGTATTTTGATAATTTTCACCTATAATGAGTTAGAACCACTTATTTTGGTTGCCCAAATATGATGACACAAATTCCAGCTTCTGCATTTTATAAATACAAGTTAGAAATATTCTCAGACTAAAATAGTCCTCAGATCCCATTCCTGATTATTCCTTTTCCCAAGAATGTGGAAAGGTTTACTAAATGTTTTTGCTGCAGCAAGAAAAGCAGCAGTGCATTCCCCACAAGGTAACTCTATCAAATCACTTCTTGTTGTTCCAGCAATGACAACCTGAAGCACCAGAGCAACTCTTCAAAATCATATATTTTTTTCCTATTAATCTAACTGTTCTACATCCATCATTTAAGGACATTTATTGAAAATACATCTCAGCAGACAAATGTCTGAGCTAATTCACACTACTTAATCACCCAGCATCTTTAAAAAAGACAATTCACTCACATTATCCTACTGACTATGTACAAACCAGAAAGCATACAAGTATCAGAAGCTGAGTTACAAAGGCAACAAAAATTTACAAGCACACCAGAAAGAGTTGGCATGACAGTTGAAATGTCTTCTTCTCCACTCTGTGATTCCCAGTAACACTACTCGTACATCAGAAGCATACCAAATACATATCCAAAAAGGAACAATTGATTAACAGAGATAGTAAGAAATGTGAGACATGATAGTGGATTTGTAGGATTTGTAGCTTTCGTTCTCTTTTGGGTTGATCACAGTGGGAAACCATAAAAGAAAAGACAAAAATATCTTTATTCCATTCATAAAGTATTACACTTTATGGAAACAAAAAGTCAGAGGGGTTTAAAAACAATATCTTTCAATAGCTAACTGTTCTACATCCATCATTTAAGGACATTTATTGAAAATACATCTCAGCAGACAAATGTCTGAGCTAATTCACACTACTTAATCACCCAGCATCTTTAAAAAAGACAATCATAGAACCAGAGAATCACTTGAGTTGGAAGAGACCCTTAAGGATCATCTAACTCAACTCCTCTGCAGTAAACAAGAACATCTGCAGTTAGATTGGGTTGCTCAGAGCCACATCCAGCCTGACCATGAGTGTCTCCAAGGACAGGCATCCACCACCTCTCTGGTCAACTGTGCAAGTGCTTCACCACCCTTTGTGTAAAAAACATCTTCCTTTCATCCAATCTGCAGCTTCTGTTCTGTTTATTCACCTATTTCCAAGTCTTTCTCTCTCAGTCAAAGCAGGAGATACAAAAGCACCGATTTAAAATCTGCAACATCTTTGCAAGTCCTTGGGAACAATCCAATCCCGGTCTACCATGTAATGCAACAGCTGCTTCCTCAACTACAGAGGAAGAGAAAACAACCCCAATAATCCTTTGTACAGTGGTGTTTACTCTGAGATACTGGGATCTCAACTGCAGTTCCCCTCATGCTTTCCATCAAATGGAAAGTGTTCAACTACTTCAAGACATGAATATGGGAATTAATTGCACAGTGTCAACTAATAGCACTGATGCCTTTTCCTACTCACTGGAGAGAAGCTTTTGTTCACCAACAGCTAGTGCTGCATCTTACCACAATGAAATCACAGGTCCCACATGCGAGCATTCTCTCTGGTGCTTGTAGAGGAAGTCCTTCCTTTGGAACACCAAGGTTAGCACCAATAACCTAACAGCCTTCCTAAGAAAATCTTCCATCATGGGCATAAGTGTGGTTGTCTGAACAAGTGACTTAGGGGAGCAGGAGTAAGAAAGAGAGAGTAATGAGTGCCTGAGAACTACTCTGAGAAAGCTGACTGTGAAAGGCAAGGCCAAGATCTCCAATAAGGGACAGGACACACATCACAAAGTCTAGGCTCCTTTCTCTATGAACTGTATTAAAATACTCTGCTCACCTACAAAATTATTTATGAATTTATACAGCTGATTTATTTTGATAACAAGGACCAGAATTCAACCCTGGGTCCTGCTATAAAATGTTCTTTCATATAAGCTCAAAATTTTTTTCCAAGTTTACCATCATATCTCTGGAAGCTACGCAGAAGGAAAACACAATAAATAAACTCTTCCCCAACAATTGTTTATGACAAATTTTTTAAGGTAAAAGTGATCGTTAAAACTGTCTTTTAAATAATGTGAAACAAAACAATTTAGCAGAGAAAAATTTTAGCCAGATATGAAAATAAATTTATCAAGACTCATCACTAATTACAGCTACTTAATGAGTCTTTGTTGGCTCCATTAAAAAAAAAGAAAAGAAAAAAAAATCAAATCATTTCAGGCTCATGAATTTATACAGATAACCATAATTTGGATCACCGTTTACCAGTGATTTTGTGTGAGAGTTCAGACATTTGAAGGAGCAAGCAATCACTTGTCTACATACATACATTAAAAAGAAAAGAACACTCTAGGTTAATGTCCAAGCTGCTTTTTGAACAGATACTTCAAAATTGTTCTTCCCCTGCAGTAGTAACACTTTTAATCACTAATATTTATAATTCCTATTTTAGTCTCCCCCAGAATGAACTGCCAGTTAGACAGAACTACCAGCACGCACTGAGACAAATTGTGAAACTTTTCTGAAAATCTTTTCCTAGTATAAAAACAACATTCTGACACAAAACACTGCAAACTGGCGATATTACACCACCACTCCCTTCAGGGGCAGATTGACTCTAGGCATATCTGGATATACTGCTCACTTAATTTTTCCTCTGAATGACATGTACTCTTTCTTCCAGGAAAATCACAGATCTGTATTGCGGTGAGGCCTCATCTGGAGTACTGTGTCCATATCTGTTGTCTTCAGTACAGGAGAGACATGGACCTGTTAGAGAGTGTCCAGAGGAGGGCGACAAAAATGATCCAAGGGATGGAACACTTCTCCTAAGAGGACAGGCTGAGAGAGCTGGGGCTGTTCAGCCTGGAGAAGGCTCTGGGTAGACTTGATAGTTGCCTTTCAATATCTAAATGGGGGCTATAAGAAAAAGGGGACAGACTCTTTAACAGAGTCTGTTGTGAAAGGATAAGAGATAGTGGTTTCACACTAAAAGGGAGAAGGATTTACATTGGATGTAAGGAAGAAGTTTTTTACATTAAGTGTGGTGAGGCACTCGCATAGGTTGTTCAGAGAGGTGGTGGAAGCCCCATACCTGATGACATTCAAGGTCAGGGTGAACTGGGCTCTGAGCAACCTGATCGAGCTATAGGCATTCCTGTTTATTGCAGGGGAGCTGGACTAAATGGCCTCTAAGGGTCCCCTCCAACTCAAACAATCCTATAATACTGTGATTCAGTTTACTGCTTCTAGGATATTATTAGGCTGCTTGTGATCTAAAGAGCTACCTGATCTCTTCAAAACCATCCTCAAAGCATCCTTCCTGCTCCCATGCACCTTCCTCAAAAGCATTTTTCCAAGACACACAAACTTCTCACACAACCTAGGAAGCATAAACCATGTTCCAGCTGACCCTGCACTACACTGTATTCCAACAATCTACAGCACAAGAGCCTATTTTCACTCTTCACTAAAATGCAAAAATAAAACATCCTGGATCTCAACTGAAAGACATCATCTGGCTCACCTTGCCCAGACAACACTGTCTTGTGATAATAGAAACAGCTATAAGCACCCATGTGGTCCTAACCAGACCAAGTTTCTTCACAAGCAACCACTATGTTCTTAATTGCTTGCATCTTCAAGTGTGTAAGTGATATCTGTTGGAAAACCGAGGCTTCTCCTTGATTCCACCATAAATTCAGGAACACTCGTAGTTCATTCAAATTGTATTTGAAATATTCTAGTACAGCATAACTTTTCTACAAACCAGAGGCAGTGTGAAAAATATCACAGACAATATCAAAATGGTCAACTGAAAGCCACTGCAGATATTCTACATATAACTTGCATCCAGACAAACAGCATTCCTTCAAATGAAAATACATGAAATATACATGAAAATACACTCACTCCAACATCAGTCTATTTCTGATGATTTTATGCAACATGAGAATACCTCTCCTTTGTCTAAATGTCCATATTCACAGGCACAAAGTGATCTGTCTCTTGCCCTCCCTTAAAATAAGGCACTGCCACCTCTCCTTCCTTCCAGCACTGCACAGAGGTATCAGTTCCCTGTTCTCTCAGTCAGTCACTAAGATAGGACATAATTAAAACCAGAAAAGTATGCTCAACTCATTTTATCTTTGAAGTTTTTTTTTTTCTACTGCAGACCTAAAACTCATGGCCAAAAGTCGAAGTACTTTGACAACGCTTAGTCCAATAAACTCTGCTTCATCCAAGTCTCATTGTCATCACATTTACAATACCACAACAATTTTACAAAAGCACACTGCTCTTCCTCACAGACATCTGGGAGATTTACAGTAAGTAGTCTGTACTGTCATCAATAGTAGGAATACCTCTGCTCAGAATCCAAGCTGTTTTCTTTTCTCCTTCTGGCAAAAACCATTTTGTGAACATGACTAACACAAATCCCAGTGAAAGTTCCCACACCAATTTCACAAGATACCAAGCACAGTATGTCCAAAGCCACTTGCTCACCAAGCTTTTAGTTATTTCACATGGGCACAGTGACATTTATAACAAACACATCACATGGCTTGCTCTTTTTCACAGATCTTTAGTAAATTATCAGCTCCTGAAGAACTCTATACCTTTACTGTAATGTTTCCACAACAGGAAAATGATTTTGTCCTTGATGTAAATTTCAGGGTAACAAATTAAGACCAAGTCCCTTCTTTTATAGCCACATTTCCTCTTCCTATGCCCACTTCTATTCCATGAGAGGTTTTACTGTTCATGCAAATTCCCCTGCTGAAATCTACCTATAGAATCATGTAAGACAAGCTGGAGGCACTGGGATCTCACCTCCAGGTTAGTGAAAGCGATGCTGCTGCTAGCAGATGGAATCTGGTCCTGAAGTGAGTACTGAGGCAGTCCCTGACACAGAAGATGAATGTGTATTGTGTACCTAATCAGTACTGAAGGGTTTGATACCAAATTATTGACAAACTACTACAAAAAAGGGTCCTGTTTCTGACGATGTGGGCACTGTTACTCTGTGATCAAGTGTGAGGCAAGGCAGAAAACCATTCTCAGTAATCAACTCTCCCAGTGCAAGCAAAGCTTCTTATGAGCTTTGAAGATTTGGACAAGTCCAGAAGCTGGACATCTGCTGCCACTGCTGGCAGCAGCTTTGTCCTGAATGCGGAGTTGGCATTTAGCAGTAATAATCTACCTTCTTCACTCGATAAATAACAACTCCTGACATATACTAAAGCAGCCTCCAACAGCTGGGTAAGTCCTCATTGCACCCAGCAAGCTGGCAGTTCCCACCAAATTCTTGCTTTACCATTGGTTTTTAATGTGCTGCTCTTAGCTTGTTCGTATCTTTCTGGTAAATTATGGCTCACAACAGGTAGACTGCAACACGGCACATGCTAAACAAAAATGATCATCTGCCCTATCAGTCACATAACACTTCTCCATCTGTCCCATGGAACTGTACGGCCTTTTGTGGCCTCAAAGTATTGCTCAGCCATTTAGGGAAATTTGTAGTACTTTCCACATCACCTTTCTTGTTTTCTCATTTGACTTTCTGTCCTAGGGAATTCCTAACATCTCCTGTCAACTATAGTATAAAAGACAAATTCACGTTATGTTACAGATCTTACTTAGCTTAACTACCTCTTTTTAAAAAAAAAAAAGAAAATGACTTCATTTTTATTTTATTTTTGCTGCTTTTAGTTGACCCGTTTTAAGCTATATTTAGCCCTTTCCTGTTTGAGAACCTATTAGCAGCTACCTTGCTGCAAAAGGTTTCCGATGCAGATGCTACAGAATGCTCTAGACATGATCAGTTCCTACACAGTGCTCCCTGATTTTTACTGCATGAATACTGAAATTACAGGGTTTACCCAGGATGTAATTTGCACTGCCTCTGGAAATAGCATCACAGTTGTCAAGCGAAGTCAGGTTCTTCCTCTTTCTCCCTTGCTAGTTGTGTTTTGCTATGTGGAAAAACAAACCCCATGCTAACATCCTCACCAGCAGCAGAATTTATCAGGCTTCTTTTGCCTCAGGATGCTTGTTGCCCAATGCTCATTTTTGCAATTGTAAACAATGTCTGTGACTAGCAAACTGTGAAGAAATGCAAAAAGCAAATCCTACTGAAAAGCAAAGAGAAAGTGCTGATACTCACCAAACTATTCCCTGAGCCCCAGAGCCAATTGGTTTCAAGTTCTGGTAGCGCTTGAGAACAGTGAAGGTCGAGTCACCCACTTCCACGCTGTAGAACTGGTTGTCAACTTTGCTTTTGCTCATGTTGTAATGCTTGGCAATGTATGACACATCCACTTGTTTCCCAAATCCCTGTTGTGCAGAAGGGAAGGGGGTTGGGAAGGAAGACAGAAACCCAAGCTGTAAAATATCAGAATATTGAGGAAACACAGTCAGTTCCATTTTAAAATATGAATTCTTGTCATTTTAGGCTACAGTATTCAATAGC
Source organism: Chrysolophus pictus (assembly GCA_037305975.1). Taxonomy (NCBI): domain Eukaryota; kingdom Metazoa; phylum Chordata; class Aves; order Galliformes; family Phasianidae; genus Chrysolophus; species Chrysolophus pictus. The sequence continues at coordinate 45,387,871 of CM074579.1, read as the reverse complement.
TGAGAAGAGTTTACCAGTTCTGTATTTCTGGAACCAGAAGTGCTGTTCCTGTGATTCTAGCATTCTAGTGTCCCAAGAAAACAAATTATTTTCACACACACAAAAAAATACAAGTTATTACAAACCTGTTGTGCTTGCATAGAAGATAGCACCTGTAGATAGACCTGTAACCTTGCCCATATACGTAGGCATTACCAGACATAGAGTTCCATTACAGCCATTTGAGGTCTGCTGGTATCTTTTGTTCACCGAAGAATACAGAGTAAAATACATACTGACTATGAGGTAAACATTGTGATTTCATGTCTATAACTGAGAATTCCATTCTATGCCACACTGAGCACGGGACACAGAAGTTCAGCATGCCACAGAGTAGCATGATTCACCCAGGGAATCCATGTTCCCTATATGCACTCTGAAGAGGAGAAATAGAGCCCAAATATACATCTGCTGCCTCACTTGTATCTCTCTTCCTCTGTATTCATTTCCAGTGCTCACAAATGCAACGTTTGAATTTTCCTAGTTTCTCTGACATAAATCGTTTTTTCAATAAATCTGAATAATCAACAATGCTATGTGACTGAACAATAATATTAAGATGAATTTTGATGGGGAAAGGAAAAACAAAAAGTTTCCTTGAAGAATATAATTTTTTCATTTAAAAAACACACAATTCCAGTGTTCCATAAAGCTGGCATTAAAAATAGAGAACTGATCCTGCCAATAACTGGGGTTCTCTGGTTTGCCCTGGGATGAATGAATGCCCTTTTTCTATCGGTTATGTGGTCACTGACAGGGTGGTTAATCCCAGCTGCCTCATTCGGAAGCTTTGAAGTGTTCTAGCTGCAGCCATGCATTCAAACAGAAAATCTCATTTCAGAAGAACAATTAGAAACACTGCATTTACTCATGAATCAGACACAGGGCAAGGGATCCCCCCTCTCCCCAAATGATGAAAGAAAGAAACATACCCATACTGACACAAGTGCTAAATGCAAGGTTAAAGTGTGGAATAACTCTGAAAGAGGTATGGATTTTTCCCATCTAAAGAAAGAAAATTAGCATCTGATTTGCACTGTGCAGCCTTAGTCTCAAAGCTCCTACTGCTATGAGCAGACAGATGAATAAATCCAGCTTGCTCAGCTACTTCTACCAGACCTGGAACTGAGCAGCTTTATTTGAATAATGTGCTCCTGATAGACAGGAAATAATTCTAGCTCCCTCTGGCTACACTAACACATTTGCATCATGTTTTATCCTGATGTCATTATCAGAACAATGCAGACTATATTCAGCATTAACATCCGTTACTGTAAAACCAACGTTAGAGAAGTGTCAGCATAATCACTGCACTGCTTAGAGAGCCCAAATCACAGCCAGCTCCTCTGGAAAAGCCAGGGAAAGTACCTTGCTCAGGCCTGAGGAACCAGTGCCTGTTGGCATCACCGGTACTGACCTCCCCCTCCGTAATGTATGTGGTACAGATGTAAATGGGATAAGTTATTTTTGTCACTTTGAGTTCAGAATCCTAAACACATCAACATCACTTCTTTTCAAGTCAGGCAGAGCATGTGAATGACTGGACTTAGGAACCTCACAATGCTACAAATTGTTTTCTGAAGTGCTGCAGCTCCAGCAGGCAGGTATTTGTAACCCAAGAAAGTCTTAATTAATTGAACAATTATTGTTTGCAGTTCTTCAGTCATTCCAACAGTAACTGAAGAAACATCAGCCAACAGGAGGCTGTAGGGTCTGATCAGAACACAATGGTATCAACAAGCGGCTTTCCCCTAAGTAACACAGACTTTTAGAATGATAGAATCAAAGTATCATTGAAGTTGGAAAAGACCTCTAAGACCATTTAATATTAGCATTAACCCATCACCACTACTAACTCATGTTCACTAACCCATGTCCCACAGTTCCACATCTCCACAGTTCTTGAACACCTCCAGGGATGGTGATTCCACCACTTCCCTAGGCAGCCTTTGCCACTGCCTCACCACTCTGAGAAGAAATGTTTCCTAATTCACAGATTCACAGAACTGTTGAGGTTGGAAAAGACCCCTAAGATTATCTAGATTAACCATCAACCCATCAGCACAATGCTCACTTTCCTACAACAACCCCTTTATTCTTCACATGCAGCCAGAAAATGTAAAGACAGCTTCATTATTTATGGAAGCTTATGAAAAGTAACACTTTCTTAAAGTCTATTTAACATGTGAGCAATGAGCTGCTTTGATAGAAAAGACACCCAGAATTACTCTCAAATATAAGGCATGGTGATGTAGCTGGAAGTTGACTCTAAGCAAAACTCCTCCTGCAAGTGACGTACACTTGGCTGCTGGGGACAGGCCAACCAGGCTTCCTATCAGCTACTAATCTGCCTCCTCTCTTTAAAACTACACTGGTAATAAAATGCAGAAAAATAAGCTGCTGATTTTCATCAGAAAATCAGCAAAATTAAAGCACAATGGGCCTACTGCTTAAGCCCAAAGTAATACTCCCATAAGAACTATGGGACAAACAACGTAATTTTCTTTATCCTGATAAATATTTAAATCAAATCTCTAAAGCAATGAATTAACAGCGTTATTAATCACATTTAATCAGATCTCCATATCAAAGTGACAAATAAGCAAATCACAAATGATTTCCAAGTCAACTCAACAGTCACTTCTGAAACAAGGACAAAGAAATGGTCTCTTAAAATTCAGCTAAAAAGGCTTTACCCTAAGCAAGGAAATGCATGCTCTCAATAAGCATGCACACACCCAGAAGACAACTTTCATATTTGGTGGATACCACCACCTCCAGAACACAGAAATCCTCATCAGGAAGAAACTAGAAGCTCTTCATTCACTATTAACTGGAGAAAAGAACGGTGCTCACACTTATGTTGACTAGGAAAGTCGCACTGAAGGTCTGCAGCTAAGGTCTTCTAGAATTTCACTACAGTTCATAAGTTTTCAAGTGAGCACCAAATGAACCTGGCAAGTTATGCTATTGGGACCCCAACATAGCAGTAAACATTGCAAGAACAAAAATATTTAGTTAGACACAAAATTCTCCATCCTTTTTCTTTGGAACAGTTTCACAGGTCTTTGTGTTAGGTGGAAGATAATTGCTGAAACACAAATAATGCATTGGAGTGTCATTATTTCGTGGCTTCTATAAATATTTGGACAACAGAATCAAAGTTTCAATGCTAACTAGAACTTAACCTTCATTCTCCTTGTACAGGAATTTTCTTTGGCCATAACACATTCAAAACTTACAACACATACCAAATGTCATTCTCCTTCTTCTGTACTGGGAAACTTCAGATTAAAAGAAGTTGTTCAGCTTTCAGAACTGAACACACATCTATGCAAACTGGGTTGGCAGCCATAGCTGCACAGTTATTTGCCCAATATCCCAATGGCTTGGGAGGAAAGGAAATCAACTGCCAAGCCTCAGGGGATGAACGTGGAGGGAAATGCTAGTCCTAACATTACTATATGCCTTAGGAACACGTTATTTGTTTTCCAAGAATAGCTATTGAAAAACTCGGTGAAACTCCACTTATTGCCTTGCTCATAGTCACAAGCTGCATTCTTTTTCTTTTCTTTTTTTTTTTTTTCCTATTTTACAGCATAAACAGCAATAAAGAGAGATAAGAAAGCGCAACAGAGTAACAACACTATTTTCTGTAGTTTGAAGTGAATTGTTTCCTGATATTATCCCTGTTTATCTACCTACTTCTACCCCATGAAAGGAGGATATTGACTGCTTTTCACTGGTGGACATCTGTTTCTGAACACCATTCCCCCTGTTGTTGATAAACTCACAATAGAAGGACTTCTTACAGCTCAGCACTTCACATCCATCTTTTAGCTTCTATTAAATCCACTAATGGTAGTTTAAGCTCAATTGCTCTCATCTACATCTCCAGGACAATCAGAGCTGTCTTAGAGCATGTTAACAAGTATCAGCTGAGGAAGAGCTTTCCCTAAATATCAGCATCCATCTTTGCACGTGCACAGAAATGCCCACAGGAAAAGATGAACATTTAAGTGTGCCATGATTCAAGGCTATTGAAAGAAAACAAAACGACTCTGCATGCGTGAAACAAATGAGGAAGAGAATTAGACGAAAGACTGAAAAACTGTTTCCTCATTTGCAGTTGGCATCGTGCCCAAGGATGTGCAAAATGCAACAGAGCCATCGTTCTGTGCTAGCAGTGACAATGGCTCCCCAGGGGTCCACTGTCTCCAATTCATCCCAGACAAAGAGGCTGCAAAGGAGGAGAGCATATTGTGGGTGGTAGCAGACAGCCAGTGTTCCGTCAGGGTCCAAAATACAAATATCTTCAAGCTGCCATTTGACCAAAAGATCAGATGATGAGATTGTACAAATGCAAGTTCTGAAAGATTGTAAAATCCTGAGGGTGTTCTTGTCAGCTCTGAAAGTGTGTGTCTGTGCAGCTGGCAGACCCGTTTAGCTCCTATCCTCCCGACTGAATGGCTGCAATTCACTCAGAAGATCCAAGTGCCACAGCTGTGGCATCTACCAAACCTCTCCTTTGGATTTAATACACACAGGCTTTGCTGTGTACATTTGGAGAGTCGTGGAAGCCTACATTTAAGAAATAGACAGTATCTTTGCATAGAAAGATCTACAGCACAGGTAGAGATTAAGTCTCCCACACAGAATACCAAATGTGTGCGCTTACACACAATATTGTAACTTCTTAATCTTATTTTATCAGCCCCATTGCACCACATCTCCCCCACTATCGTATCTCATTCTTAACCTATAAGGACTATTCATCACACAGTATTCCTTATTATAGTGCTTTCTCTGCCGTCATAGGTTAATTTTCTGTCTTTTATTAGGGCTTCTCTACTAGTTTTCTTCTAGATCCCAGACACAGGCTGCACTCCTAAGAACTCAGCATCTCAGTAGCCAGATGACTTGTTCTGCAAACAGCTCAGCTCCCACAGACCATTCCTTCATTGTCTCACCACATTTGCTTTGCACATTCTGTTTTAAAACAGAAATTATTGTAAGAAGTATAATATTCTTACCTTTTGAGGTCTGTTTTTTTTTTTTTTAACTCTTTTTGTTTAACCTCTTCTAACTGAGATGACAAAACTCCAATGACTTCAGAACTGGCTTTTCTTGGTTCCGAGCACTGAGGAAGGGCTCCTTTTCTTTCTTGTTCATTTATTTCTACAAAGCAAAACTCCATTTGGATATTCTTCACTTGTCTCCTATGTGGCGTTCACTGAGATTTCACTGCTTTCAATTGCCTCTTTTGTACAGGCTCAACATGGTTGTAACTCATTTCTAACTATGGTCTCACATGTTGCTTAGCAGTTATCACACCCCAAAGGCATCTGCTTCATTCTGGTGCAGACTTGTAAGAGATGAGCAATATGTGAGCATCTCCTCAGCAGAAGAACAAGTTCAGAATGATTCCTCATTCACACATTGTCTGAAGAATCCAACAGATACAGACAGGTAAACTCTTGCCCCAGCCATCACACCAAAGTTGTTAAGTAGAAGAAGGTTTATCCAGAAATACCAAGAATAACAATTCTTGGGAATGAGGTTTCTTTATGGACAGGGACTTGAGTATAACGTAGGGAAAATACAGGAAGCAGACATGTAAGAGAGTGTGTGGAAGTGGAGGTTTCAAATTCCCAGCAAAGTTTGGGAACCTCTTACTTATTTAGCGACTGGGATGGGATCTTGGCAAAGGCATGGGTTGGAGCTGCCTCTGAAACAGAGGGCAGCAACAGCAGCAACCAAACTGCAAGAGCAAGGAGGAGAGGAAACTACTGTTTGTACTCATCAGCTCATTCTGAGTCACTTGGTTTGAAAAAGAAGAGACAATATGGGAGGAAGCAAGATACAATTAAGATTAAGAGAGAGAAATGGCCACTGAAAGTTGGCCAAAGCATTGCACCACTGGGAAATGAAAAGGATCACTGATTTTTCAACAGCAGTAAGGGAGCCCTAAAGTCCAGCGTGCTTTGAGCACAGGAGAACTAAGATGGAATTAAGTCCTCATACTGATAGTACAACATTTTACAAACAGATTGAATTTCTCACTAAACTGAGACCACAATGAGATATCAGGTGTTGGCTGAGAAGCTTTCTTCTGCTAAGCATATAAGGCAGTGAGGAAGAAGTTGTGAGATGCTGTGTCCCAGCACACATCATGGCATCATTTAAAAAGAAGGGTGAAAAGGCAGCACATAACAGCACAGGTATAACTATTTCAAAACCTAAATTTCTGAGTGCAATTGTATAATTACAGTATTCACTTGAAAGTGGCTAATGAAAAGACTTCTTTTTTTAGTAAGAAGCTGAAAGGAGCTGAATAATTCAATTGCATCTCTTGCTAGAAATAGACAGTTTTTGATCTTAAACAATAACATTTCAGTCCCAGAAATCTACAGTAAAGGACATTGCGTACAGAATGGTTTATGAACATCCATCAATCTCCCATTGGGTAGAAGCCATAATTATAGGACTTCTCCTGATCAAGACAGCTTATTTAATGGTTAAAGCAGTCCAGTGTGATTAAGGCATTAATTTTAACTAAGGTGGCTTATCAAATTTAGGAAATAATTCAGAAAAAAACCTGATGAAGGAATAACTGAGAGCAATGCAATCGATAATGCTGGTCTTCTCTGTTGGTAAAAAATGAAAAGTTTTTAAAATAATCTGATTTTTAAGTGTTCATTGATGCACGTAGTTCTCATAGGAAGTGTTTTGTTCGAGACAGGTGGAAAATAAAGCAAGTTGACAGGTGAAAAAAATATCTAACAATAAAATAAAGGTTTTTTTTTTTTATCTTTTTATTTGGGACTTATGTAAAGCTCAATCTGAATAGAAGTTTGCGGAATACTCTCTACACGCAAAGTGAAAAGGCACTCTGAATGTTTCTTTAAGTGGCATCAATAAAGCACCAATTCTAATTTCATTATGCAGAAACAGTGACATATTCCATCTGGGGCAACAAATTGTTTAAACTGTCCAATAAGGACTAATGATGGTGCCACACCAAAAGATTAGCATGCCACGTTGCAGTGGTGATTCATATTAAGCGTTTTCTTAGTATGCATGGCTGAGTCCCAGATATCTTATCTCAAAATGCCACTGTCTGCTTTTTGGAAGAAAATTAAATATATTTTTGCAGCATTATGGAAGTGCTGTGAGGCACAAAACTGAATAATAAAAAGGTGTTTTTCAAAGGCAAGATAATTTATGACTACTACTTCAAGTCAAAAATCATGGAATTGTATTATGCTGCAATTACCAAACCCTGGCAGAGGCCATCCAGAGGCACACTCACAGACTGCAGAACTGCTCTTGAGTCCTGCAAAAAGTGTGTGTGGGAGTGTGCAAACCAAGTGTAAATAAATGCATCCTATACAGCTAACATTTAGGAAATATGAAAATTCTGCCAGGCTGCGCAATTCTTCATGTTGGTTGGCAGCATTCATTTAACAATTATTACAATGGTTATTACTCAGCACTTGAATGTCTTATTCTACTCAAAATCTAGGGGTCTATGTCACATTGTGCTTCAGTAGGAATGTCCAGAACCCTAAAGACGTGGCCTGTTGGCAAGAGCAGCCTTACTAACGACACATGAAGTTCTAGAAGTCCAAGTGCCTTTGTCCTATCTTCCTGTTATTCAAAAGCAGAAGTCATTTTTCTCAGCTCTTCCTGAAAAACATCAGCCTACCAAATTGCAGTTAATGATAGACTTAATTTTTATATTGCAATTAAGTCATATTTCCCCAATCATGCTTTGTTTTTCAAAAAGGGCTTTTCTCTTTCCTTAAGTTGGAAATTCTTCATATTCTCACCATGCTGAGCTAGCACTGTATCATATAAAACCAGCAGACCCAATTCCATATGCTCTATGCTAAAAGAAGCAGCCTATAAGTGGACGTCTTTTCCTGCCACAGAACACAAATCTGTGCTCTTTAGCAGATGAGAGAGAAGTCCCCACACAACATAAGAAGTGTATGCCCCCAGTAGTAACAATCACTGGGGTATTTTTCAACATGTCACCTCTAAAAGAACACTTCAGAACAGTTCAATATTTGGTGGGAAGTCCACAGTGATGCACACATTCCAACAGGAGCAGGACTACTCATGCATCTTCCACATCAGCAATTCTATTTCATGTGGTCAACATATTAGACATAGTCCTGTGATAGTCAGAGATTTTTCCACTGAAAAAAAAAAAATCTTATGTTACAGCATATGATCACCAGAAGCTCTCATCTTAACAGATCAGCAGGTTAGGATCCAACTGTATAACACTGACTTGTGCCAGTACCTGCTGGGTATTTACACAACAGAAAAAATTTTGGCATCTGTTAAAACCAGACAAAAAAAATAAACAAGTTGAATTAAGTTCACCAAAACCAGCATTTTTGGTGTCTCTTATCTGGGTGTTGGTTGGCACCCATTCACCACAAGAACTGAGTGGCAGTACCCACATCTTGCTGCTGGTAAGCTCAAAGGTTTCCTGATTCAACACAGTTTTCCAAAAGGTACAAAAAAACTTTTTTATACTCAGACCACAGTAAATTATAGAGTACTTGACTTCTCCATTAGCACTGTGAATAAATATGAAATAAATATTATTACTATGTGAAGACTGTTGAATGCTCTCTAAAATTATACCAAGTGATTGATCAAATATTACCAGGTTGCACCTATACCCCACATCCTGCCCTCTGCAGGATGAACGGCATCCACAAGAGCTGAGATTTTAATGCAATAAAACATGTAATTCTGAGGGACTGCTCTTGTACTTAAAGCTGAGTATGTGCTTGAGTGTTATTTGGATCAGGGCCTATCTTTTTGGAGAAAATAAATTAAGAAGCAGCCTAAACTAGCTTTAATCCTCAGGGTATACATCTGAAGATACAAGGATCATGAAGAGCTGTTTGTGCAGTAAGTGCTGGAAGGACAAAATCCTTTTTCCTGTAGTGACAGAGTAGTATCTCTTGCACTCTTGAATGATTCCTTTTTGGGTACTGCCATGGGTATTTAACTTGGATCTGCTTCACCCAGTGTGGGAATCAAATGTTGTTTCTGCATTAGAATAAGATAAGAATTTCTATTTCATAGTCTCTACTGCCATAGTTCTTCTTGGGAGTCTTTCTACTTTACTTGGAGGGGGGGTCTCTGATAGTTTGCATCCCCCATCCTTTAGATGAAGCTCCCTCAGAAATGCATGTTCAGTATATATGTGAAGTAATTTATAATCCTAGAGATTAGGTAGTAGGTTACGGGCACAAAGACTGCAGCTCCTGTCTGTCCAGCCTTCTGAAATACCTCTGAGCCTTACTAATATTTGGTACTGGGCAGGCAGGACCCGAGTAACGGAAAATTTAAGAAAGTTTAAGAAAGAGGAGATAAATAATTAGCAATAAACTTGTATAGCTAGCAACAACTTATGTCTAGTCAGCATGAATATATATGTAATATTTTGTCTCACACACTGCAAGAATGTCCTGCACAAGATTGATCAAACCAGAAAACAAATCATGACACGACCAAGGTGGCACCTGAGGAGGCATTGGGAAGGCCTGGCATCACCCCCCTTGGTGCTCTTTGTTTAACGAAGGAAGCGGCCTTGGGACAGAGTCGAAGAAGCCTTAGAGAGATCCACCATATCAATGTGATAAGGAGAGTACTGAGACATCTTGGAAACAGCAGGACGGTAACTGACGCGCACAAGATAGCACATGAATCAACAAGCTTTAGAATGTAATTAACAAGTGTAAGTCTTTGGTAAGATTGTGAATCTGGAGTACCCAGCCAATGGTAAAACAGGGGAAGCATGGGGGACGCAAGGCACAAAAGCTGTACTACTGCGTCCATAGGTGCGCTGCTGCCTGTGAGATGCCCGCCATTGCAATCACAAATAAAATCTGTTTTATCAGAGATACCATCCCAACAAAATTATTTGGATTTTCCCAACACCGGTTATAAGAATTCATCCAAAATACTGTTGATTTCATCAGACATTCTTTAACAAAAACACTAATATTACATTAAGTACTTTTGTGGCTATGACAGCTGAACTAGATGATCTTAGCTGTCTTTTCCAACTTTATTCTATGATTCTATGAACACTTCTTGCTAAACTGGAGTATCAGAAAAAGATTAATTATAGCAGCATGTTTTGATTACTGACTAAATCAAGAACTGGCTACTCATAGACAGAAATTCACTATACATTGTCGGGAATTGACTGATGTCCAGGCTGAAGTAGCACTGAATGTAAAGAGGAAATGATAGAAGTATCTTTCCTTGCACATGTGAAATAGAAATGTTTCTGTACAGCTCTTCTTTAATTTAAGTAAAAGCAAGAGGACAGTTAGCTGTGCAAAACATTATATTCTGTACACTGAAAAGAACTTCGCAGTGTAGAACCCCCCCCTCTTTTTTTTTTTTTTTTTTGCAATTTTTGCAAAACATTGTGGGGTTTTCTCTTTTTTTTTTTTCTGTTTTTCTTTTCTTTTCTCCCCCCCCCCAAATAAGCTCTGTATAAAAAATCACCTAAGCACTATTTTGTGAGGAAAAAAAAAAATAAATCCTTTCTTCTTCCAAAATTATTTCTCCCTGGTTTGAAGGATATGTAATTTATAAGTTATATATAAAAATTTTCATTGAGGAGGGTACTTCAGGCTTTTTGTGCAGTCTACAGAACAAATCATCCAAATTGAGCCAAAAAACAGTGGAAGAATTAAACAAGTTAGAAAATCACATGCACACAAAGAATAGGAGATAAGAAAGGACAGAGAAGGCTATTAACCAGTTTTCCAAAGTAAATAGCCTAGATCCAACTGAGAGCTGAAGATTTAGAAAGTTCAGAAGTAGCCTTCCCAGCAGAACCAATATTGGCACTACTGAGTTTAAAAAACAAAACAACACAAAACAAAATTTCCAATACATGTAACTGTTTTGTGTTAACTGCTTACATATAGATCACAGCTTTGAGCTCTTCACTGCCTTTGATCCTAGGATATAAGTAACATAAAGAAGAGTACTGGTGTTTACCCCAATTCCATTTCCAGGAACGCAACACTGTTCTCACCTATCAAAAAATGAAGATTGTTCCCTAATCTCCCTCAATAACAACGGGTTCCATCTCAAAACAACAAAAACAACATCACCACCAAAAAACAAAAAACAAGAAAGAATTCAAACACAAAATATTTTGTAAGAAGTAAACTAAAAAGTCACCTTGAATTCATACTGGAAAAAACACATTCAGAGATTTGACATCTACGTATGTTAACTAACTTAATCTAACCATCAGAACCAAAAATTGGACATATTGGACATACAAATACACAGTTTTCTTCAGCTCACAAAGTTAGTCTGAGCTTTGTAGATTTCAAAGCATTGTGACTGAACAATTTCAAGGCTGATTTCAAGTGCAGAACTGGCTATAGTACAGTCTCATGACCCTATAACCTGCACAGCATATTTTGTTCAACTGAGAACAGTACAAATCTCACACCAATTCAATTACTTTCTCCATACTCCCAGCAAATGCAGACTAATGGACAGAAAATTGTATTCATTGATTACAATGTAAAAGCCTCTGTCTCACATAAAGAGATGATAAGATAAAGAAAGATCTAATTCACATATTTCTGTGAAAGCACTTATGTAGGTGCAGTTATTTTGGATGAAGAATGTCTCATCATTAAGTTTATGGGAAGAACAGCCAAGATTTTTTTGTTCTCATCACATGAACAGATATTTGGGCAAGGCAAAAAGCAAAAATCATTAAGAGCAAACGATGACAATCAAATTAAATAGAAATTTTCTGTGATGCATTTTTCTAGTTTTTTATGTTTACTGTAATTCTTACAGCTAGTTACTCTCAATATGCTACTGAAATTAACTTTTTTTTCTATTAGCATAAATGTAAAAATAAAGTACAAGTGTGTACTGTACCTTGTTTTACCTGTAAGGAACACACACCTGACAAAAGGCAATCTTCACATCCAGGGTAGGTTCACCACAATAGTACAACAAATGGCGGCTCATAAATACCTACAATTAAAAAGAAAATAAACATATACATTTGTATGCTTGCTAACATAGAAGTACAGTGCATTTGGGTCATGAAGCCACCCTGAGTTGCTACCCAGCTCTTGAAAAGAACAAATTGCTTAGAACATTGCTGGGAATGACTTTAAAGTCATTTTAATGCTCACCAATGCAACAGACTCCAACAGGGCTTGCTTACATCAGCAAAAGTTTTAGAGTAACAGAAACCATTAGCCCAAATTTTCTCTTGTCACTTGTATACTCCTATAGTCTCACCAAATTCAAGTAGCAGGTTGTATACAGTGCAGGAGTGAGAAATAGCGTTGTGGGGAAGAAAGGAACAATCTCTATTGTTGTCAATTATTAGGAAAATCAGAGAAAACAGAGAAACTAATTATTTCTCTGTGTAGGTTCACAGCCTACCACTTCATGAACAGTACACGTAGTTCTGCTCCTCATCTTAACACCTTACAACTTGGAAAGATGCAGAAAAGGGCAGGAACAATGCTCCAAAGCAGACACGAAACAATGGCATGGACAGATCTTTTTTAGTAAGAGAACTGACAGAGGATATGCTGGAGATCCATCAAACAAGCGCAACGAGAAGCAGAACATTTCTTTTTCATTTTAAAGTAGACACAGACTAGCATCAAATTAAGTTGTCAAATACCAGGCTTAGTATAAGTATAAGGAGATAGTTCTTCACCTTCAGTTTCTTGAGACTGTAAAGCTTCCTGCCTCAAACTGCTGTGGATGTCTGAATCAACTTTGGTTTTTACACACTGAGACAAATTCACATAATATGCCTTCTGAATCTATTTACCTCCAAACTATCACCTCAGATTCAAGGCAATCCCAAATTACTGTCTGCCACTATGTGCTCAGCCCACTGTTGTACACTATCACAGCACCTGATAGTGGCCAAGGAGGCCATATACTGGCCTAGACAAAACTATGTAACACATTATAGTTCTTCAAACATTTTAAATTCCATAGCGTCGCACTCAGCTCTGACCAATCAGAGCTTTCAATGTTGCATTCTCACATGGGAAATAATGTACAGAGATGTTAACAGGGAGCTACATCACAAGCCATTGGAGCATATTGATTTTTCACTCCAAAAAATTAAAAAAACAAAACACTTTTAAGATCACAATTGGAAACCAGAAACCTTAGTGAAAAAGAGATGAATAATATAGAACCTCACATTTTTCTTACAAATATAAACTCATTACGGTAGCTAAAAATGCATCCATGACTCCATTAAGACATGATTCTGAAACTGAGTCCCCATCTGTAGGGCCCCTCTGACATACACTGCTCCGTCACAGGCATAATAGCTAACTGTAGCAGTAGATGCTCCTAAATAAAACAAAACAAAGATCAAAACCACTGGAGTAACTTCAACTCTCAAAAAGTTAAGAAACAACAAGAAAGTATTCTCTGATACCTGCAAACTTGAATGCATCACGTATCCTGTGTGTTTAATTTTTAATGAATGAATGAATAACACTGTTATGAAAGCAAGCACATGACCTTTCTGCTTCACATTACAGTGTCTGAGACTGCTGTCTCATTGCCCAGTGAGTCATTGCTGGAGCCTCACATCCCACAGAGGGTTTGTGTTAGAGCAAGAGGAAGAAATATACTTCTTTTTAATAAGAAAAAAATAATTAAAAAAAAAAAAAGCTTTTAACATGAGTCATATGCTCAGTGATTTGGGAAAGCCAGCAGATAACCACAGTCCCACACTGTAGATATATGCTCTATGAAATCCTATTGGCTGGATGTACGGCACTGCTCCAATAATCAATAACTGATTAATACAGAGTAATAAACTGGTAACATTTATGAGCTAGAAGACGTTGAACTATTTATTATGTTGTCCCTGCATGCAGCCACTGCTGTAAAAATACTAGAAGTATGATATGTTTCATTGGCATGGATCGATAATCACGTTCGTCTGTACATGAGGTAGATCTAATGACTCACATGGCCAAGAATGAGAATAACTTTCTGTAGCAGTTTTGTAAGACTGCATACCCAGAGCAAAAGAGACTTGAGTTCATGTTTTCTACAGTGAATGTCTTCGTACATGGAACTTAAAGGAAATTTCCTTTGATGTCCTGTATGTAATCACATGTAGCTTCTAGTTTCTTAACACAAATTCACACTTAACTACCCTCAATCATGCCTTGCCCACGTATCAGATGAGGCAGAATAAAGCAAATGAAGAAGGTCTGATGCTGGGATAAGCACAGCACAAAGCAAATATCACGCAAGAAGATACTTATAAACAGCTGCACGCGCTAGGATCTGAGTGTGGTTTGGTGAGAGCATGAGTTTCTAGTATTTCTTCAACCTTACTTTTGACTCTTTATATTTTCTGCCTTGAGCAAAATTATCCAAGGGGGTTGAACAATGTTGATGTTACAAGACATCTTGAGACAACCAGAGATGCAATGAAGCTGAGTAGCTAGAGACCACAGCAGCAGCAGCACAAGGAGAAAATGTGTCTATGAATCAGCAACACCACCATAAGATCTCACATTTTCATTGGGATCAAATTAATTGTATGTCAGAACCTGTAAGAGCATCCAGCTCTCAGCAGCAAAAATACCATGATCTAGTTTCAAAAAAACCCAAAGGAGGCACTACAAAGGTAGGATGGAAGTTGGAGAGAGGGCACATCTAAGGAAGTGACTGCTTGTACTTGAAACATGAAATAGGTTGGTTTAGTGAAGTTGCCAGCTCAGAAGTTTACTTTGATCTTACTTCACTATGCAGCTTTAGCTTATTCAGACCGAGGATAAAAAATAGGTTGGAGGCTACTACCTGCTAACAAAAAAATTTTTTCTTAACTCAGAGACCAAGGAGCCAATTCACTGTGGTACCACTTGCCTCAGAACAGCCATGTGGGCAGGGTTCTCACCGCACCAAAAGTCAAAGCCTTTGGGTCAAACACAGCAACCAGAGATGTAATTGGGCTCTTGAAGTGAGATGCTGCAGCTGTTGGATGCATTTAAACTAGTGCTGATAGTGTTCAAATAAAGCAAGTGCCCATCTCAGCCTGGTGCTTTCCTCACCACCTTCCACTTCCCTAAGGCTGTTCTGTTAGAAATGTTTGTGTCCTACAGTACAATGAAGGAAACAATTCCTTCAAATTACAATTTTGTAAACATCCTCATGTGGAAAAGGAATTACTAAGATCAAATTTAAACATAAATCAACTGCAGCTGAAGAGATCATCCACAGAACTGCTTGCATAAGACATGGCCGGATTAACACATGGCAAGACATAGCTGCAAGCAGAAAGACTTCAACAGAATTACAGGACAACTCCCAGCAATAAGCTAGAAATCATTCCCAGCCCCATCCAGTGTGATAATCTTAGCAATACATGGAAATGATATATTTATATCAAGAATCAAGCCCATCATTTTCTCATTATTTGGCATTACCAAATGGATAGACCACTTGTGTCATGGGCACATTGACTGCTCCCTACCTTCACAGGGACATGGCTTCATACTCATACTACAACAGACTAGATTTATTTGCTGCGATCTCATTGAATATTATTCATGAAGAGAAAAAGCACAAGCTAAAAATTAATGGAATTTCATGAACATTTAATGTGATTTAAATATATCCATACGTATCTTGTTCCACATCAGCTAAAGGGGGCAGTGTATCATTGCAGCCATCACAGAATGTTCAAAGCTGAACACTGATGAATAATTAATGTTTCCTGTTTTGAAAACGAGTTTGACTCATTTCATACATTTCCAGCACTGGAATCCCTCTCTCTCTCATTTGAAAATAGACAGTCTCATCACTGGTTGATCAGTGAGGAATGCCCTTAGGATCCCACTCCCATAACTATGGTTTTATCTTCCCTGAAATTTGGCAGTTCACTTCTGTAAAAATAACACAGAAAACACTGAAAAAGTGACAGAATGTTGTCAGTACACCACAGCTTTCTACTTCACATTTGGGTGCCCTGAACCTATGAAATACTGGAGACAGCATGATGATTTACATAAGGAAAGAGCAGCAATTTCTGATCCCCATTGCCATCACATTTTGGACATGTTTCTGTTGTGCTGGTGTGCTGTATCAAGGAGGAAAGGCTGCATTTTGTTTAAACATTTCTTATCATTGCTGCCAGTTACGACTGGGATGCATCTGCATAAATATCCCATCAAATTAGTTTTCAACACAAATTCTTCAGAGTCATCAGCAACTTTTACAGAACTTGATTTTTTGCTCATATGTATTTTCAAGCACAACAATAGAGAGTTTTCAATATCAGTTTGAATTACACCAACTGCTTGGCAAGAAGCTTCAGGACCTGACACAGAACAAGAAAGAACTGAAATTTCCAAGTGGATCCATAACAGAGAACAAGCCTGCATCTACTAAGAAAGTGTTTAGTTTTTTTCTGTTGTCTGTGCTCTCATTTTAATTATTCTTGAAGTAACAGGGGAAAACAATGGTGTGAATAAAGTAATTATTAAGGTTAAATACCAGCAGAAACAGCTTGCTAAAGCAGCATCTGAAAGTTCACAAGAATCATGCAAGCAATTCTACAACTGAACGCCTGGAAGAGAAAGCAAACGGGTACAGAATTTAAAAATAGCACTGAGAGGACTTCTGGAGGAGATATTTATGGAAAAAAAAAGAAGAGAAAAAAGAAAAAAAAATAAAAAGAGCATTCAAACTGCAAAGATAGGGAACTGATAAGCTGGTTCCTTTCCAACAGGCAGTGGACAGAAACAGCTGAGCTTTGTCTGCCCTCTCTGCCAGTTCCTTGGTTGCTCTCTTGCCAGTATTTACAAGTTAAATTTCTACACTTGACAATAGCTGGTGTAAATACCCATGCTGTAGCTTTCAAAGCCAGGGCAACCACCCTAGCACTTAGTTTTATCATTTAACCTGCTGCTGTGAGGTCTTACAGCAGGTTAACTGATCTTAGTCTCTTGTACTGCCTTTTCTTTCAGAGATGAATGTCTTCATTCTCTGAGGCAAATTCAAATAGAAAAAAAATCTAGCCACTTTCAGAGGCACAAAATTGGACTTTGGTATTGGAATCTGCTCTGAACTAGCACAAGATGAACCTCCAGCAATAAATGTGCAAGAGCACAGCTTCTGTTGTCAACAAAAAATGAAGAAAATCTAATCAGAAAGAGATGAGCACAATAAATGCTCATTACTTGCCCACCATGAAATAAAAACAAATAAACAAACTAGCTTTGCCATAATGGTAAAAGCAAGTTTGTTAGCTGCAAATTCCACTCTCCCCTCCCCCCCCCCAAACACTGGCACTTTCATCCGTTTTTTTCTTACTGGAAAAATTACAGAAAAAGAACTGAAGTATCCACTACACCACGGGTGAATAAATAATTCTTCCCTCTCAGAAACCTGTTTTCCTCTATTTCGGTCCAAAAATCAATAAAAGGTTCTTCCTTGGATAAATGTCAGTGGTAAAACGTGTGAAGGTACATAACAAATCACATCAAAGCTATTTTTAATACACTCCCAAAGTCAGAGAACAACAACCAAACCTAATTCAAATTCAGTTAAATTTGCCTCCAGCGACGGCCTTGGCACAGTGCAACTTAACAAGGCCATACATTCTATGGAATAGGCAAAGAAAAATACTTCAGTACTCTATCTTAAGCAGTATGAATAAAATAAATATATTTTAAGTTACATACTCCAAGCTCTAATAGCTGGCAATAAATTTTTTACACTTCAAATTGTAGGCAGCTGGATCTCCATCTTACCATGTTGCTTTGTTACACAAGTCAACTACTCCACCACTGAAGTCTGTGTATATCCCAGGCAAAACTGGAACTCTAACTCAGGGAGAAATGACATGAAAGGCCACGGTACTTTGATCCAGCCATTAGTCCTTTTTCAGAGCACCTTCATTTGGTGGCACTGTGGTACAGGGAACTGCAATTTCCATAGAAGCTTTGTTTAGAGAAAATAATTAATAGCACTGTTGATTTAAGAGGAAAAAAATTACGAAAACAATACAGTATTGTGCAACACTTTTACTTATTTGATGTTAAACTCTATTAGACTCTATCCACGTTCAAAATTTCTATAGCAAAGTTGGTATGATTAGGATTACGGATAACTTGGTGAACAGCAGCAGCAGTGCTTATAATCATAACATAAAAGCATAGTGTAACTGACCATTGAACCCATCTGCCCAATCTGCACCTCACAGTTACTCAGAGAAGCAGAATAGAATTGTTCTCCATTGGAAGGGACCTTGGTATACCTCTTGGTCAACCTCTCTGCTGAAAGCATGAGATGTTGTTTCAGTTGGCTGCAAAGTCAGAATGCTCAGTGCCCTCCTTGGTTTGCATTTAAATATTAATTAAAGCAGCTACACAAGTAAAAATATTATCATCTCTCACCTCTTCCCCCAAAAAGCTGTTTCTGTGATTTGCATCACATGTGAGGAATTACCCAGCTGAGAGTCTGCTTACTGTTGCATCTTAAATCATTGAATGGCTTGGGTTGGAAGGGACCCAAAGATCAAGTTCCAATCTCCCCACCACAGGCAGAGCCACCAACCTCCAGATCTGGTACTAGACCACTTCTCCATTCCAAAAGCAAAACACCGTGTCACAAAGTGGCTGCACACAAAAACAATTTGCTATGCAGGAAAATCATCTGAATTTAGAGTATGAATTTATTTCACATGGTTTCCAGCTTCCGGCAGACTGGAGCACATTTTCCATATCACACACTAAATAAACCATTTGTGATGATGTGCACAGTTCATCCACCTCCTAGGCTATTGTCTGCTTTCTCCTCCTACAGCAAGAGTTACGGATTGTCTTTGGCATAGTTTACTTTTATAAAAAATGTGAATAGAAAGAGGTTGGGTTGCCGTGCAATCAAATGGATGCACAAATTATACTAGAACCCATGCTCTTCTGGGGAGTCTTGTTCTCTTGGATGACTACCATGTCCAACAAATGCACTGCAGCAGGCAGCTGGTGAGATGTGACACCATAAAAGCACTTCATCCCCTGTTTGCATTCAGCAGGTTCAGACAAAGGGAAACATTCAGATCCCTTTATCAATTTCCCATAAATACATAGAGTTACATACAGTAACAGAACAGAAATGAAATGATTCTGCCATTTTCCTAAACTGAAATTTAATCTGCACGAACATCAGTCATTTAAGGACAAGAGGGAATGTCCCCAAGTTATGCCAGGGGAGATTCAGGTTGGATGTTAGGAAACATTTCTTCTCAGAAGGCGTGGTGATACAGTGGCACACGCTGTCCAGGGAGGTGGTGGAGTCACCGTCCCTGGGGGTTTTCAGAAACCGTGGAGATGTGATACTAGGAGACATGGTCAGAGGAGACATGGTCAGAGGGCATGGTGGGGCTGGGTTGGTGGTTGGACTTGGTGACCTTAGTGGTCTTTTCCAGCCTTAATGATTAAACAGAAAAATAGCAAGAAAAATATCCTGATTTCCTTTTTGTGACTTCTTCCTGTTGCCTTGACTCACAGGGTTCTTTCTTCAGTAAATAAACATCAGAACAAATACTTCATGTCAGTTGTCTTTGCTTTTGCTCACATACATAGCTTGTGCCCCATCCTGCAGAATTTAAATTTAATTTATTCCCTGAAACAGAAGAGAGAAACATTTCAACGGATTATTGGGACTTAAAATTCAGTAGACTCAATGCCACTCCAAAACTGCGGCTCATTTCAGTTCCCTCTCACAGTCTTGGGATGTCTAATTTACAGCAACATTTGATCTGCAGGCAGCATGCCTTTGTAATTCACAGCTGAAGTTACAATCTTCCAACAAAAGAATATTCAGTGAGCAGCGTTACTTTCTGCCCCAGTGATTTTACACCTCCAGAAGCACTGAAAAAATTAAACACAAATGGAACAAGCTTGGCAGAGCAGATATGTAAAATATACACACATTTGTGTTTGCCATGATTTCAGCACCCAGCATAACCAATTTGTAAGGCTCCCAATCTGAAGCAAACTACTTATCCCCTTGTGTGAAGCATAAGGAATTGGAACCCATTCAGCACATTTAAAAACATCCTGAGATGTGTTTGGGGAGGGTTTTGAGCTCATTCTTATATTTGCATGAGGCAAACCAACTTCCTTGGAAATTTAAGTTCTGTATTCCTACCTAACTGAGATTGCAGTCTCAGAGAGGTAGAATATTTTGGATTTGTATCATGTTCATCTTTTCTACCAAAACCTCACACAAAAAGGTATGTCTGGAGAGGCACACAGCCTGCAAGTGCCAACCTAGAGCCTGCCCTCCACCAGCCATAATATCCATCATTCCACTGACTCCTGCTGCTCATTGTTTGCTGCTGGAACTGTCATAGAACTGTGATGCTGAGTGGTTTCATGAGACACAAAACGAAAAGCTGACAAAGGCTTTGTTTGCACTCATTGAGGCAAAGCAAAAGCCTCTCAACAAGCACAGAATGAATCTGTCTTGCATTGTGGGCTGCCATCATCTCTTTTACAACGCAAATTGATTGAAAGTTGCATTGCTATTGATATAGCATTTCAGTAACTGCACATGGAGGGATAGGAGCAGACCTAAACATGATGACAACAGGGCTGCTCCCAACATATCCAGTTCTCCATACAAACTCTGCACCGGTCTTCCCGGTCTTCTGACCTGGAAACAATGCCCAGCAAAACATTTGGAACAGCTTCACCACCTTCTCCACAGAATTACTCAACCATTTATTTCATGTCAGAGCATCTTCAGATGATGTGTAGGGGACCACAGAATGGAAACATCTCAACTGGTCTCCTATCCAGGCATTCAAGTTTATGTAGAACCTACAATTATAGCTCCAGCAGGACCTAGGAGGCTCAGCTTATCTGGTCATATTGTAACATGAATTTAATTTGCTGCGTTTAATTTTATCGAAGTTGGAAGAAGGGGAAAAAAAAGTAGGCTACATAAGACACACAAATGGTTTCTGATTTTCTGCAGCTGTTCTCAACATTGCTTAGCAGATGAGTTTAACACAGAATGTCAGCCAGAACTATCTTTAGTCTTGGTTAGTGTGTTGGCATGTGAATATGATTAATCATTCTTATCATGATAATGTACGGGTACTTAAAGATGAACTGAGAAGAGTCGCACTGTAATCAGTACTGCTAAATCATCTTTTATGTTATCATTTAAATCATCTTATATTCTATTTATATTACAATACTACACAATCTTGAGGAAAAGAATGTTGTAAGTGCACAGAGATCATGACTGAGAATATTTAAATACAGGTCTAAAAGAAAAACAGACACAGATGTAAAAATGTGCATGAGGCTTGGCAAGGGATCTGTAGCTGTGTCCACGGAAGGGAAGCAACACTGGAATTAGATTTAGAGGTGAAACTTCACTGTAAGATAAGCAACAAAGCACATCAGGTCTACAGAAAACAACCAACACTGTCCAAGCTCACAGTTATCATGCAAAATGACATATTAATTCACAAACCAGGATTTATTCAAAGGTTCACGGACTACTCAGACCAGCAGTAGCACTGTTTATAAGGCTCACATCTCTTCTTTCCTGCTTTTTTTTTTTTTTGCCCCCCAAATGAATGAAGGTTTTGCACAAAGTCAGTTCTCCCTCACAATTTAAACAAACTGCAGCTGCAAAGAAAACTAACTACAAAACACTTCTATGAGTGTTTTTTCTCTTGTCTGATTCTCCTCTGATTACTATGTTTGCATTTTTAGAGTGTACTAACTGCAATCCGAAAATTTCACAAATATCTCACCTCTGTAGTAGCTCCTCTTTTCTGTGAGGATTTTCATTTCTACAAAATTTGTTTTCATCACTAATTGTCTGGCCCCATGATGCCTTACCAGCATCGTGACATGTTGATGGTGAAGTCTTATATTTTGCAGAGGTGACTAGTAGCTGTTCTAGTCCTCCTGGGGAGGACTGCCCATGTGAGGATCACTACTCAACAAACACTGCTTGACCAAGTTCCACCTCTGACCCAGTGGCAGTCAGTGAGAATCATAAAGGTTGGAAAAGACCTCTAATATCCCCAAGTCCATCCACCAACCCATCCCTGTCATGCCCACTAAATCACGTATCCAAGTACCACATCCATACATTTCATAGAAACACAGAATCACTAGGATTGGGAAAGGGTTCTAAGATCCCCAAGTCCAACCATCAGCCCATCCCCACCATGCCCACTGACCAAGCCCCTCAGTGCCACATCTCCACAGTTCTTGAACACCTTCAGGGACAGGGACTGCACCATCTTCCTGAGCAGCCTGTACCACTGCATCACCACTCTTTCTGAGAAGAAATGTTTCCTAATATTCAACCTGAAACAAAGTTGTCAACGGAGTTACAAACTTGCAGGGTATCAGCACTATTGTTTGTAGCAGTCAGTAAGTGCAATGGCCTCATTAACTCCAGGTAGAGAACATCTCTGCAGACAGATCTTCAAGCACAGAAAACAGTCCAAAGAGCAAACAAACATGCAGTATCTTATTTCTTAAGTGTGCCATTATGCAAAAATAAGGAGTCTATAGTCTGGATCTTCCATACACACATAACAAAGAAAGAAAAATTATTGTTTGAAGAAATGAAGAACCCTTCTGAGGAAAGGTTCTGCACAGTCCTGAAGGAGTAAAGTCAGCATTAACACATACCAACAACACCAACAACACGAGATGAATAAAACTTTCCTTTAGCGCCTTACTGATCGCATTATGCTTCTCCTACTATTTGGAGTTAAATTCTGATATTCCTGCTATTCTGCTATAGGAGAAGTTGCTGAGACAGTAGTAACAGTCTATATTACAGCCTGACAACAGGATATTTTCTTAATTGTTCTTCACACTGGAAGATGCCTTTACAATTTATATTGTATTCAATAGAGCCGTTCTGTTTACTATGAATAAAAGCTGTACTCCCCAGAATGCTGGTCTTACAAAGACAGAAAAGAATTCATAGAAAATAAATCTACTCTCAGCCAAATTAACCGCAGATAGAAAGGTTAATTGGGGTTATGCCCATCTCTGTAACAAATCTGTCAATGTTATCTATGAAGTAGTTGGAGAGCTTTGTTAATGAAGAGCTGCATGTATCATATTCTCTAGCACTAGTTACCTTACACACACCAAATAATATTTTAAACAGCTGCTGCAGCACTCAAATTACTGCAGTGTGATGAAGCACAGGACTCATCAACCAAACCAGGACAACTCTGTATGTCATTTAGGTCAAGAAGCTTTCTTATCCACTTTGAAATAAGCAGAGAAATCAATGCTATAAGGACCTGACCTACTGGCTCCACAGCCTTTCTATATACTATATTTGCATGTGGTTTAACAACACAGTAATTACCTCTGCAAGATCATTTACCCTTCAGTTTTCATTGCCTGCAAGACACAGGCTACTAATCAGTACTTTTACTGGTTTGTTTGTTTAAATAAGTCATCAGTGATACTTCACAGTGAAGCACAGTAGTTATCAAGACGTGTCCCCTGTGAGACGGGTGCCTCTATGAGAGCTCAGAGGACATCTCTGGAGGACAAAGCTGACAGCAGAAAGTCTCTGACTGCAGCACATGCCCTCTGTGTGAGGATGGCCCTAATATTCCCCACAGCATCTTAAGGCCCAGTGCCAGAAAGCAACTCCAATGCTGTCCAAATGTAGTAAACCTCACCAGGAACTTAAGAAAACAATCTCTCTGGCATGGGTAGGCCAGGCAAGAATGTCAGAACTGGAATGAGATGAGAGAAACAACCAAGGAGTGAAAATTCAGAGTGCTATTTCAGATCTACCACATCATACAGAAAGAAGAGACTCGAGGCTTACTTCAGACCATACAACAGTATCCAGGTGGGGCAGACTGTTTGCCCACGGAATAACGTGATGCACTACTCCAGGCCAGTCTCTCAAAGTAGTGTTGTTTTGATCTCACTGCTAATGCAAGGGATGTTCATGCCCAGCAAGCCTCTGTAACATAGACATCTTTCTGGCTCTCCACTTGTACTTTTGACTCCTGTAATAATTTTAACGAAATTCCACTCTTACAAAAGAGATGCAGGTGCACAGAAGGAGTCGCTAGTTCTGCAAACATCTCTGATGATTCAGGGTGCAATGTAGTACGCTGCATTCAGCACCTGCTTGCAACACCTCTTTCCTCTAGAAGCAGAATGCTTTCATCAAAGCTGTGTTACTGTATATTTCACTTGTTGGCTACACCATACATTAATTCAGAGACACTTCAGAGCAATCTCTCCCTTTCCCTTCTTTGAGGAATATTTCCCTTAATAGAGATTACTCTCTCTAAACCAGAAATTGCCTTTTGAAACATGACAACTCATTGTATTGCTTGCCTCCATCTCCTTCAAATTCTCATTCAAATCACTTACTATCACAGTTCCAGCTCCTTTCCTTCTGTATACACCAGTTAATCTCTCCCAGTTGCTCAGTGAGAAGATCAGCTCTTTATTTGCAGCAGAAGCCCTTACTTCAAAGACTCATTGGAAAAAAGAACTGAGCTCACATAGTGGATGCTGATCCCACTCACATTGTGGATGCTGTTCCCACATGACTGTGGATCGATCCAGAGAGTCACAGAGAAGGACACCCAATCCATTTGTGGAGCAGCTGGCACTCGCTGCTCCTCAACCCATTGGACCCAAAGAACACTCAGCAGCAGGGTACTGGAGAAATCTCCACCCCCACCTTATGCAGGATGTGCTGTATTGTGCCGTGAGTGAAAGTGGTATTGCACAAATGAAATTCACTGCATCAGCAATAATGAGCAGAATCTATAAAATGCTCATTCAAGCGAGACCGACACCTCCAATTCCCAATCAGAAAAGTGCATTAAACCTCACTGAACGACATTTCCATTTCCAAGACATTTCTGTGGATTTCTGCCTAGCACCCTGGCTGCATTTCAACGAGGATAAAAATAAAATGTCACGTACACCAGTACGGCCTCACTGCAGGAGCGCTCCCATGGCTGGGGATGGGTTTCTGGAGCAGAATTTCTCACAGACACACAGAGTCAACAGAGCACACTGCAGCTGTTGCTGCTGACAGGAGGGACACCACATTTACAAGAAGTAAACTTAGAAGGGGAAGGGAGAAAAGCAGTAAAATGACTACTTTAAGTTCACCACATTCACCAGCAGCCTTCCCCTGACACATTTCAAGGTCATAACAGAAAGAGATTTTAAAACTGACCACCATCAGTTTTGTCATGACTCTAAATAATCATCAGCAACAGAAATATTTTACTCATTTGCACAAACCCACGTATAGTGTAGCCCTTGCAGCCACTGCTGTGCGCTACCCTTAAGGAGCTGGGCTGTTTCCCAGTAGGACCAGCTGTGCTTTCTTTTTCTGTGGCTGCCGCTGCTGGGGCTGACAACTGGCACGCTACTGCATGTACAATGGTGTCTGATGCTCTTCTCATAGCTTCAGACAAAGGTTTGCAGCTTTGAGAAATTTCTGTCCTTCACAGTCACAGGAGGAAAACTGAGAGCACACTCAACCACCGCAGAAGATGAAAGCCCAGACTTCTCTGCACAGCGATGCCCGCCATGATTTGTTGAGTTTATTTTGTCTCCAAGTATGGAAACTCCACAGGAGCTTCAAGGAAGATGAGATTTTATCAGCTCTTTCAGGAATCCAATCTCTCCCCTAGTGCAAATTTCCATTGTCCACAGGAAAAGAAACTGTATTTCTAAATAGAAATGCTAAGAGGCAAGAGGATCCCTTGATAATCAACTTATTTCTCACCAGACAAAGCACATGGGTAGAAAAACAAACCAGAGGAGCAAACCATGCAGATTTTAACTATGAATGTATGTACAATTTCAATACCATTGAGAGAAATTGCTGTTTTACAGTTTTATGGCTTAATTATGAATCATTTTCGTTATTACGTTACAGGTATGAATCCATGCTGCCATATTTAAATGTGTTCTCTCTCACTTGTGCAATAACAAACCTTCTGCACGAAGTTATTGCTAATGAATCCCCATTACTGCAAGTGAGCTCTTGCTGAGCAAACACCATGATAGTGATTTAAAATGAAGATTAGAAAGGTTTAAGCAGCTTGTAGCCTTCTAGAGAGGTAGAAATTCTCCACTTATTGTTTTATTTCTATTAAATTAAACAAACCAGCTTCTTCTGAGACACACCAGCAAAAGTACTCAGGTACTGCTACCACTATGAAGACAGCCCTTTCACAGCAGAACCCAGAATCCTTTGTCAGAGACATTAAATCCTATAAAACTACTGCAAAAGGTGGGTTACCTGGTAACAGATGTTCAGAAGACACATGCTGGACACCTTCTTTGCTTCAGTCTCTACTTCTAAGACTGTCCCCCAGGAATCCCAGACCCAGGAGATAAGAAAGAGGGTCTGCAGAAAGGAAGACTTGTCCTTGGTGAGTGAGAATCTGGTCAGAGATCATTTAGGCAATTTCAATGGACATAAACCCATGGGCCCTGATGAGGTACATCCACAAGTGCTAAGGGAGTTGGCAGAAGTGATGGTCAAATTGTTCTCTGTTGTCTTTGAAAGAAAACAAGAGAGGTCCTTGAAGACTGGAGGATAGCCAAAGTCACCCCAGTCTTCAGAAAGCAGGACCTGGAAAACAAGATGCCAGTCAGTCTAATGTCCATCCCTAGAAAGGTGATGGAGAAGTTTATTTCAAATGGCTACCTGCGAGCAACTTTGTGGTCTCCAGAACCACCTGTGAACACTGATTATCTTGAAGTAACAATAGTTACTTGTTTAAAAATGTAGAAATTCATCATAGTATACGTTTAGCCAAACAATACTGTTTAAGTTTTGCTTTGTAAAATAAGCACCAACAATGCCCATAGCCTGAAGAAATGACAGCCCTGATATCAGTAACAGTGCTCAGGAAGCACCATAGTGGTGCTTCTGCAAAAAGCAGCACAGCCAAGGAACTCATCTTACGGTATATGAAGGGAACAGAAAGAATGAGTCTGAGCTGAACCTTGAACTGCTCCTCCATCAAGATGCATAGCCATATCTGTGATGAGAATCTGAAGCTGGTCTGATTGTGGAAGAAACTGTCAATTTTATTTTTACCAAGATAGCATCATTTCTTCTAACACTTAGTGAACGGTGAATAGAGAAATAACTCCCCTGTTCAGGCTCACGTTGGAAAAACACCCTAGAAAGTCTTTCCTCTTTGAGAAAGGTGATGACTAAATTGGAAGAGAGCCACCTGACGCAGAGCAATATTTAAGCATAAATGTGAAAATTTCTCTGTACATCATGCAAACACCACACTAGTACCCTGTCCTCTTCTCTCTTCTTGTCAGTTCTGGCTAAACGTCAAGCTGCTGTGACAGATTTCACTGGCTCAGCTTCTCAGCAGAGAGGATGAAGCTATTAGCCTCATATTATGATGGAACAAAATTCAGATTCTCGCATCAGCACATTTACTTTATGTTCCTGCTTACCACGTGGAAACCACAGATGGATCGCTAATTCACACTGCCTAACGCTTAAATGGCAAGCTCCGTCTATTCAAGTTCCTATCCTATTCAAGAGCATTTAAATGAAACTTACTGTCACAGGAAACTTACTGTCATTGGAATGCTTTCAGAAACACCATTCAACTGCCTATGCGGTTTCACTGCAGAACAGATAAAAAAATGTTACTACTGAGAGTGCCCAGAGTCCTCTGTGTCTTTCACCTGAAAAGCTTTCAGTTCACAAGGGGCCACAGGTTGGTTACTTCTAGTTCCTCAAGCCCACAGAGATACAGTGAAGCTGCTTGCTGTAGCTGTAACTCCCCAGGCCAACAGAACATATACAAAATCTGCTCTTCAAAGAAATAGAGAATTAAATAAAAAAATATTCACAAATGCATTGTCTGAAATAACTATCCAAAAACAACCTGAAGGGAAACAGAAGTGTTCAACAAAACCAGAAGGCAATTCTAGAAATAAAACAGAAAATGGTAACGTATTCTGGGAAGTACTGGTGAATTTACCATGGAATATATAATAAAGTAGTTTAAAAAAATAGAAGGAACAACCAATAAACTTGTTTCTTCATTAAGCATAAAACCATCTATCGTACTCTATGCAATATCTACCGCAAAGTCTGATTTTAAGTCATATAAAGATTAGCTCAGGTCAGCAGGAGTTTGTGAATAGATTAACATGAAGTCCTATCGTATCTCTGTATAGTTTACAGACCTTTATGGAGTTGTGGTAGCTGTGTACAATCAAAAATTTTGTTTTATCAGCCTTCTGTGATGAGCTGTTAAGTGCTGGTTTTCAAGCAACCTATTCTGAAGTAGCTGGCAGAATGAATGCCAAGAAGTGCCAGTGTCTTTCCAAGAAACAGCCTTATAGACCAGAAACATTTCAGTCATTGTCTTTTGAGGCCACAAGTATACACAACTTAACTGGACAAACTGAAGAGACACCACTACCTTCCAAAGGACCATGACAGTGTAAAGACCGTAAGTAGAAAAATGTGTCTATCAGAAATATTCACTTATTTGCATGCTGTGAAAACCAAACGAGGAGGTAAACAAGTAAAAATCAGTTGATTTTTTTCCTCACATTCAAAGAGATGACTATTTTGATATCTTTTATGGATGTAGTGTGGTTCCTCTTTCTGCATCCTTCTATGTTACCCATGCTAGAAATGAATCTATAGCTTCTCCACTGCTACAGTGGAATGAATTACATTAAATGACACTATATTTTAAAAGCTCTCTGGCAGAGCAATCAGGGATCTTTGTCTCTTACAACTTTGTACTGTTGGACATGCTCATCCATTGATGTATTCGAGCTCATCAAAAATTCTCAACAAAATAAAAAGGATCCATTCATTAAAATGCTGGCTGCACACTGCTGTTCCTACAATGGTATAACAACACTGCAAAGTTTAGGGACAGATGAATAAGGACATCAAAGCAAACTGCCTTTGAAAAGGGAAGGGTTTGGCAGCTTGAATCTTTCCTCTGATCTATACTGGACCCAGACATAAATACAAATGCCTTCAAGTGTCAGGCAAAAACAAAGTTCTGTTTTAAGCCAATGACAGAAGGCATAACTCATGGTACCTGTTGTTATATACATCCTGCCAACTGATAAAGGTGTACAGCTACTTTAAAATATTTACTTTTGCCTGAACCTCATGTATGGATAAATACTCTGCATAACTGATAACTATAATCAGTAAGATAGTAACTTGTGAAAATAAATAAAAAACTTTCTAAAACAGACAAAGCAAGATAACAAATCAGAAGGTACCTACCAGTGTGGAAATCTGAAGTGTCTGCAATGACTAGACACAAAATTGAGAAAAAAAGACAAACCAGCATTTTAATATTTTACTTACTCATACTGTGATCAAAGCATACGTTGGAACCTGCATGGATCTTGAAGATCTTACTACTGTTTTTCTATAAAATCAAAATATACAATATAGAAAGCTACCAAGAGAAATGAGTCTAATGGAAGAGTCTGAGACAAAACATGCACAAAGGAAAGCAATAGAACTAGGAATCTGTTCACAGCCTAGCTCAAGATAGGACTCCAGGAATTACTTTAAGTTTTAATAAGAATACAGCTTAACATACTTAGGAGAGGAAGTATGAGACGTCACTGTGAAATGAGATTTTCTGAATACAAAACTGAAAACAAAAACTACAAGGTAGTAAATAAAAAAGGTGGGAAAATATTGTCCAGAGAGTCCACCTGGAGAATGTACTGTACTCATCTCCTGCAAGGAATTCCTGCTCAGCAAGAGAAGTCTGCAGCGGGCAAAGACAAATGTTCCCCTCAAGTCAGATATGGACAGCAACTATTGACTTTCATAACCTGAAAATTAGTGGCATCTTATATTTAGATAAAATATACATTAAGAAATCGTCTAACAGAAGAGGTTTCTCTAGACTGGTCTAGAGATTTCAACCTTAGGAATAATTGTTCTGTGTCATTTCAATAACTTCCCTTCTGATTACACAACACAGACACTACCTCAGTAAAGGAGCGCAGGTCACATTTTGTCTGATATTGAGACAGTAAACTCAGATATCTTTCTAATGATGTTGCTGTCCATTGCATAATTTCCTTAACTAGTGTTCTGGTTTGCTGGACAGACCTTGCATTTACAGTGCCAAACCATTACCTGACAGTTAGGTTTTACCATCCAGATTCAATGGAATAAGAGCTACTCTGAGGCGTTCCATGTCACTGATGAATGTGCATGAAAATTTGGCAAAACAAATCTAAAATTCAAACAGGCAATTTGGGCTTAACTCATAAGCCCAATTTTTAGCTACATCATGCTTATTTTACCAGTTCTCATTACCCTTCCTAACAGAGTCACACGTGTAAAAAACGTAATTAAAAAAAAAATTAACACCACTTAAATATTCGCTAATATCCTGGACCTACTGAATGTGGTTTAGTCTAAGCTGCCCAAAGCAGGCAGTCAATAATCACAATTTTATGTGAACTGTTTGTTACTTAGCAATATTCAGGGCTGTTTGCTTTGTTTTTAAAGACCTTAACTTTCCGGTCATGTAAGGAAGACAGATTTCAGGAAAAACAGCAGAATATTTAAAAGCCAAGATATCCAAGTGAAATCACTGGCTCACCATTCACACAGCTGGACCATAACTGTGCTCTCTTGAGTCCATTTCACTGCCCTTACCCCGTCTCCTCATCTAATTCTCACTCAAACAGGACCTGAGGCCGGACAAGACATGACATTGATGGCAGTTATCAACCTCACTTTGAACATTACCAAAGGTTGATCCAACCACTTCAAACTGTGCCACCAGATTCAAACCAGTGTCATTCACACTGGAATGAAGGAAGGAACGGCCCGAAAGACAAGTTGAAGTATTGAAGTTCTGAACTTACTTGAGCAACCAGTACAGCTCTAACGTTTAGCAGGTCAGGTATTGCATAGTCCTTGGTCAAACCCACGTTTTTCTCTGCTGCATCCCATTCTGTGACATTTCATAAGCTAGTTATGTCCTGCACAGGCAGTACACCAGGACAATCATGATTCCCAAATAAGAACTATTACTGAGAAATCAGGTAATGAAAAGCATTTAAACACCAAGTTTAGAATCAGCTAAACAAATAACTTAGTTTTAACACTGCCCAGGAAAGAGAAGAACTAGTTGGTAACTTCACAGGATGACCTACATCCCCTGTGCATTAGTGAAGTGACAGACAGCTGCTTGCTGTATCTTTTTTCCATGAGGGTTATCTTCCTGCACAAAAATTCATTCAGCAGAGTTCGTTGAGTTGACAAAGATCCCTCTGTGCGCAATAACTGATGTAGCGTTTGTAGTATTTGTAGCATGTTTTGCCTCAAAGTATCTAAAGATGCCTTTTTAACTGGTTTTAAGAACACCTTTCAGTTCAGAAATCACAGGTTACAGTGATTGAAGAGAGTTCTGTCTCAGCAACTCCAGTCAGCTCCTCCATCAATACAACACAACATGACAGCTTTCACTATGCATCACCTTCCTTAAACACAAATGCTCTCGTTCTGAAGTACTGCCAAGACGTTTGGCACAGTTGCCAGTCTGGATTATAAGGAGCAGACCACTGCAGCACTGATTGCTCAGAACAGAACCCTGGCTGAGTGAACACATCCATTCTTCTGCAACATCAAAGACAACAGGAGAAGTAACAGTCACAGCCATTCATCCCCCAACAATAGGTACAAGTGGGCAACCACTGGGGTTTGAAGCATCAGTTGTGAGTGCCTCAACTCTAAAGCAGTGGAGTTTCGCAGCTCTGCAGTGTATGAGCCAGTTTTAAGGAGACAGCCAGAAATAGGCTATTGCAGAACACACTCCTCTCCTATATTGATGACAATACAATTTTCAGGACTGATTACCACGTTCTGCTCTATCATCTAGAATATGTTCAGCTTGTCATCCAAGAAATACCACGGGAGATTTGGTGAGCAAATTGTTGGTTTTCTTATACTGATCAGTGACAAGTTCGCAGTGAAATGGCAGAGAAATTACAAACAAAATAACAAACAAACAAAAACAACAACACCACCACAACAAGCATTTCTTCCATAGAACAGCAAACGAAGTTAAGAGTTTCTTCAAAAAACGTCTTTTGAATATATATCACTGACAAAGAAAATCTCTACCCAAAATGAAATGAATCAAACATTCTTAGGCCCTGTATCCTCTCCCCCACCTCCCAAACCTATTGATCAAACTCTGAGCAAATGTTGCCTCTACTCCACCCAACTTCACTGAACACACTTTATTTTCTTGCTACAAGCAGTGGATGTGGTACTGGACAACTCAAGATCATCTGTGGTTCCCATTGCTTCCTCCCTCCCCTCCCTGAACTGCACACATCCTTCCCCACAGCCCACTTGCTTTTCCTCACTCTAACACATGCTGCCTACAAACACTCCTTTCCACATCTCCCGTTGATAGCTACATAGAAAAGTGCATGCATTAGAAATGCTCTATAAATACCACCTTTCTTGCTTGAACAGCACAGCTGTGCATTACCTACAGCCCCCTCCCCAAATTCCTTTTTTTTTGCTATTTTTGTTATCATGCTCTCTTTTGTGCCTCCATTAAAGCTAACTACATACATGATATTTTGCCTCCATTATGCTATCACAGGCTGTATTTTAAGCATTTTCCCCACTCTTTTGTATGTGTGCTTATGAAAGACAGGAACTTTTAATACCATATAGTGTAAATGCATAGAAAGCATTCAAAATGGCTTCTTGGACCACACTGGTGCAGCAACAAATTTACACAGAATAAAAATCTCAGGAAAATGCTTCAGTAGTCTTTGAAAGAGAAAGCACTGCTCCTTCGCTAACTACAGCAAGCGGTTTATATCTGCACACCTGAATCTATTACCCTCCCTCTGAAAAAGGTTTTTCTCTCCTTTATGATGCTTAAGATCTTGTTCTGTTTCCTTGCAGGCTGCAGCTTTTCTGAGCTTTTTGCACTCTTCAGAGCATCTAATTTCTGATTATTTCAGGTTGCTGCAGTACAGAAGGGTGAGGAATATTCATTAGAAAATTCCAGCAATCACATTCAACAAGCACAGATTTGCTTGCATGGTTTTCTGCTCACTGGTGAACTCCACTGAGATCAAGTAATTTACCATCCTGCATGAACATAAATAAGACTTTATTTACTAACACATTTAAAGATTGCCTGCTTTATCACACCAATTTTAACTTAAGTCCATTTATTAATCTCACAAACAATTAAAATCTGAAAGAAAAACAAAAAACATTAGCACAGTTTCTTTCTGCCCATCCCTTCCCAATAATTTCAGTATACCCTATTTTTTCAAGGGTACATTTTATGATGCTGCATTATTTTTTACCAGTTGTCTAACAAGATAGCAAAGTGCATTCAGGCTTGGCATTTGACATCTTTGTCATTCAGACCTCTATGCATCTCTCATTGTTCCTACCATAAACTGCACAGAAAGCACAGTGCAGTAATAAGCCTGCCACTGTCACTACAGGATGTTTTTTAATCAAAAACAACAAACTCACAGTTTTATACAAGGGGGGAAAAGAAAGCTGACTTCTTTCCAAAATTTGTCCTTCAACCTACTGAGAAACCACAGTAAGTTGACAGAGGTCCTCAACATTAAACATGTCAGAAGAGACTATGCTTTCACAGTCTGAGAAGAGTCTCTGAAGGGCAGATATAAAGTTATGAGGTGAGGAAATTGCCACTTATTTCAGTTGGACCATTTAAAGTAAGGAATTGTCACTTATGCCAGGAAATGAACTCTTCTCCACTCTGTGCCTGACATTATTGGAATCACTTCAAAAAACCCACAAGCATTTTGTGAACTGCTCCTCAACCAAAATAATTAAAAACTGGAAGTACAAAGGAAAGCCTACCATAAATTATTTAATGATGCAGAATTATCAGCAACAACTCTTCTCTCTAGAGCAAGGCAAGACCTTCTTTGTGTCTGCTCCCTGGAATGCAGGCTCACTGGAGCAGAAATTTCCTTTATATTTGTGTCTTGTGTGATGCAGATAATGTCACCAATGTTCTGCAAACACAGCACTGCAGCAGGACAGAACATCAGCACCAAGGAGAAGATCACAGAAATGACATGAACTCAAAACTTTTTCCAGAACATGGATGTGCTTGGAACTTTTTTGGCACTATACACACAGAAAACCTCCTGTGGGCTTACTGAAATGAAAACAAAGTGATTAAATTGCTTCTTGCAGTTTCCAAATTACAATTTGCTACATACATAACATTGCATAAAAGGGCTGGACAATTTTTTGCATGATGTATTTTTCCAAATGAACTCTGCCGGGTGTCACAATATGTTAGTTAATACTGGAAGAGGCCTGAAGGCCCCATATCAAATGTAACCTTCAAAACCAACAGCTGAAGCAGTCTAATTGCACACCAAACCAAGTGAAACAGCCACCATTCAGTAACTCCTTAGTGCTGATGTCCATCTGAGGAAGAACAAATAACATCTTCGAACCTCAGGATATAGGCTTGAATATGGAGGCTTGGCGTTCCTCCTTCTTTGAGAGGATTATTATCTATCAGCCAAACCATTTAATTAAAGTGTAGCATGGGGAATGCACTGAGAACTAGATGTGCTGTTGTTGCATCAGTGTTCTGATTTTTTATACAAGTATGTTCCTGTTTTCATATATCATTGGTCTACAGAAGCCCACTAGAAGCTTATCAGTATCCCACACCAACAGTTGAGAAAGAGGTGTTGTTTAACTCCTGATTCAGATGTAGTACTGCAACACAGTTATAGGACCAACAGGTGAGGAAAATACTACATAGCTGTAGACTGGTCTGATCTGCTGTGAAAAGCCAAAACAAGGAGATTGCAGTGCTGGAAGGGGAAGGCCATGATTTTCAAACGTATTGCAATTGAAAATGCGTATGATCATCCTGACATGAATATATTCATAAGTAAAGAAGCCTGTCAAATGTAGAATAAATGAAAAATGCACAAAAACAAGGGTCTGCCTTCAAAAAAACCTTTCCTTGTCATCTGCTTATGTATCATTTGGGGCTGAGCATTAAAAACAAAATGGCAACACATTTTTCTTTTCTTAGACTGCTGCCTGTCTTACAGTTACCTACCTCACGGGCCTCAGTGTTCGTTTTGAGGAATTAATAAGTTTGACTTCATTAATGAGCACATGTAATAGCTAACTATCCTCCCCCTTGACATCTACCCTAGATTCTCTCAAGCCCATCACAAATTTGGATAGACACACCTTATTGACGCTGTTTCTTCTTATATAGAGAAATTGAGAGCTTGTCAACCTGTCTCCTAGACCTACATTATGATATCTGAGCACGTCCTTAACACATCTATCTACCTATGAACTTATAAGACTTGCTGATTTGTCTTTAACTGAATTCAAAAACACAAGCTTTCACACTCACACAACAGGGAGTCATAATACTATTGGAAAAGCTTTTTCTCCACAGGGGTTAAAGACAAGTATGGTTTCAGTGTACCAAGAGGTAAATTGCCTCTTTGTTAAAGGAACAAAATTAACCTTCCCTCCCCCCCCCAGCTAATGAAGGAATGCAAAGGAACTATTTTCAGAAGTGCCTTTACAAAACAGCCCATTCATTATTTCAATGGTTGTCAAAAGATGTCAATTTCTACTCTTAGAAAAAATGAAGCTCTTCACACAAGGATATCTTAATCATTATCCTAAACAAAAAATAAAATTACGTTCCTATTGCCATTCAGTGCAAGTACCACATATATGGAGCTGGAGGAACTCAGATGGTATGGAGATTTATGCCTATGATTCATTTGTTGAAGTGCAGCAAGAGAAAGCATTATAGGAGAGAGGAGAATTGCTGGATAATCTGAAAGAGTAACTGAATGTGACAGACGGCAGGCTGATTTCAGGTGTGCAGCAGCATGAAGTTGGGCTATTATGCACGTGATCACCTACAGCAGTTCTAGTGAAAGCAAAGGATTTGGGTGCTAAAATTGCATGCACAGCATACACTAGTTGGAACTGTCTTGACTTGTGCCATGTATGCAGCACCTTGTAAATTCTTGTGTGGATTTACAAGCTGCTCCATTTTACCAAGCAGCTTTCCTTTTGGGAAAGATCTCTGAACTTCCAATTTAAACTTTACTCCTCTTTTAGCCTCAGGCCACTCCTTCTGGTCCTAAAACCAAACACGACCATTTGCAAAAGCAAATGGAAAGCAAGCATCCTAGGCTGCCCGTGTCATTATTCATCTGTTTCTGTACAACAGACAGCATTGCAATGTTGGTACAACATGGAAAACTGCACTGGGAAGGACTGTAGGCAACCCCAGCTCTGCTGTCTGTACAACATCATCAGTTGTGCCAATGAACAAATGCATATGAGGAAGATTCATATCTAACATCACAGATCTGAAAGTTATCCAGGTTAAATCAATCCCTACAAAAACATTTAACCAGCCAACTGCCAAAGAATTTCTATTGGAATATCCATGGTCTTTCCTCTGCTTTCTGTTGACCACAGGAAAGTACCTGTTTCTTAATGCTGAATGCAAAACCACCATCCATAGAATTTTGTTACTACATGTAAGTCCTTTTCAAGAGGTATTTAAATACTTATGTACTATAGCAAACTGATTATGGACCAAAACTACTGATGCTTAAAGCAGGAAGAGAATCTGTTTATTTCCCACATATGCACGTGGTACCCTCCTACTGCCAGGATGAATAACATGAGCAGGGTACAGCTTTAATCTCAATAAACAAAGATGAAGTTTCTGCATGTGTCAGAAACTATCTCTACACAAAAGGACAGCTCTTGGGTGAATGGCCGTACTGAAATCTACAGTAAACTAGTAGCACTTCATCACAGAAAGTTGCCCCTCAAATTCAGCCATATTAAAGACCATAAGAGATGAATAGTGAAAGAAATCCAAATTAAGACAGACCCTCAGAAGTTTACACTCTCAATTTCTTGTGAGTGGGCACTACCAGAACACCAGCTGAGATACAAACAAGCTGTAGCCAAACATTAAAAGGTTAAGTTAGCAGATGTTCACTGCCCAGTACAAGCAAAAGTCATGAGGCGTACACTTCGTCATCCCATATCACATAGTAAGGAAAACACAGCTAGGACTTCAAGAAATATGACACTTCCAGTGTGAGGAAAAAGCATGCAGGAGGACAAGCTGCTCGAAGCTTGTTTGTATCTTTCAGTACTGAAGTCACTGTGTTCAGAAAGGAAACAGTCCAATAATCCAGGCAATGCTGCTTGGATCAGTACACACAACGCAAAAAAATTCTCAGTACCCAAGAGAGCAAGGATGATGGTGGTAAATTATTGTTTTACATCAGTGTCTCAACAAGGCCATTCTGCCTGCAAAAATTGAGATGGGATTATCATACCTAACAGACAAAATCTGTCTGTTCTATGAGAATAGTTTGATTAAGTATACAGAATAAAATGCAATTGCAAGTCAAAATGGTAAAGAACAGTGAATTAGTGGGAACCTTTCAGAACATTGCTTTCATCTCAGCCCTGCTATTTTTAAATAAACATCATTTAGTATTCAACTAATTAAAATGCTGCAAGGCTACCTAAATATCTGCATGCAACTACCATCTTTTACAAAGTATAATTTTTAGAAAATTGGTTTAAAAAAATATAGAAGAGCATCCCCACCCCTTCTTTCCCCTAAATCCATATTACCCCAATCAACTGGAACTGATGGAAAACAAAACTTAAACTTTAAATGCAACAAACTGTTACAAAAGAAAAACAAAAAATATCTAGGCTACTACTTATCACAGTTCCTCAGTAACTCCATGCTGTTGTAGCTTTCAACGCAGTAATTAAGACCAGTTACAGAAAAGAATAAGAGAACTAGCATGCAAACTGTGTGCCTTTCTCCCTTGACTATCACAGTTGTGCAATAGAAGAGTCATTGCTAACAGGATAGTTTTAAAGATAACAGACACAGAAAGATTATTAACATCAATATGAATTATGACAGCATCACCAAATACTTCATAAAATTGCAATCTTACACACTCGCTGCTTTTTATAAAATGAAAATTCAGGAAAAATGACTAAAATTTTGAAATACTAGAAACTAAACAAATACCATCTCAAGTCTTTGTATAGGAAACCACACTTTACCCCTCCAAAAAGCAAGTTTTTGATTCGATGCCCAAATCTCACCCAACAGCTCAGAGTGTGGGTCATAAAAATATGCCATTTACATTCCCTACATCAAAGGCACTTCTTTCCAAAGCCTACATTATACCACAATATCTAGCACACCTACCAGCTATATGCATACTACAGCATGTATCTCAACACACACATTTAATGTCCACAATACAGCAACACTACACAACCCTACTGTGAAATGTCCAGCGGTTTGGTTTCTTAACAAACAGGTTTCAGAAAAAGACACTTCTACCAAACAACATATTATTAGCAGGCTATGATTTTACTTTATTGTCAGAGCAAACCCCGGAGACTCTGCATGTAATCCAGTATTATCCCTCAAATTACCCTTTTTAAGCTGATGTTAAACAATCTTGATTTAAGGAGGAACAGCTGCTGGCTTTGAGTGCTTTTGGAAGAAGGCATCCGAGTCAATGTTTCATCAATGTTTTGATTATAAGCAGCAGGTGTTTGGAGGAAGGTTCTGAGATTTCAGTTAACTGACAATATTTTCCACTGCTGGGAGCACAACACGTGCTGGTCATTTCTGCAGTACTGGCAAGTCCTTCCCTGTCCGTAACCACTGAGCCTCAATGTAACACAGATAATCTGCACCAACTTAGATGCTGAGATACCTAAATTCCTTTTAACCCATCCACCAAACAAAAATCCTCTGGCTGAACCCAAATGTTTGGGTTTGTTTTTTTTTTTTTTTTGTCTCAATTGACACAAACACAGCCTCAGTTCTGAGGACCTCAACCCTTTCAGAAACGACCCTTTATCAAGCGTTTTACATATGGAATTTTTTTTTCGTTCTTATAACAGGGCAGTTAAGCAAAATGTAGGCACTGAACATCTCTACTACTGAAACACAGGATTGCTGATTATTCAAATGATGAACAGAGAGGCCAAGTTTCCAAATGTTTAAGTACTATGTTGACACCAAGGACTATGCTCCAATGCCATTCCCAGACCCAAGATGAACCAGGCTGTTCTGACCCACACCTTTCTACACTCATCAAAATGCAGATCAACCCCTTCAAACCTCCGACTCCACCCAGACCACGAGCTTCCTACAAAGAAAATGATCAGTTAGGCATAAAAGTGAACTAACACTCTACTGGCAATTTTACACATGCTGGACAAGCACTAATCAATCAATTTGTTGGCCCTGCAACAACGTTCTCAAGAAGAAATATGCCATATACTGTAATATTTTTCCAATGACTTCAGAAAAATTTAGTTTCATCAATTCCCTGTCTCTGGAGCCAAGAAATGAACAGAGCACACAGCAGGCATTAACCATGCATACCACAGGTACAGCTATTTCCTCTGCTCATTGCTAAGCTCTGCAGAGACAAGCACCACTCCGAATACAGTATCAGGCAAAGAGGTCAGGCCTCTCTCTGAGGCATTCCAAAACATTTGAATGTTATACCAGAGACAAGAATACGAATGAGGTCCATGCAACAAGCACGCACATTCAGAGGGACAGTAAAACACCTTTCTGTCACCAGTGCTGTCAGTTATCACCTTGAAAAAACATGTCCTTAGAAAAAAAACTGAAAGGGGGAATGCAGCAAAGAAGAAAGAGACAAAAGCAAGATTTCAGACTGCGTGTTTTTGGCACCTTTTCCTTCACAAAAGCCAAAGACAAATGTCTGCCACTCCTGCAGACTGTTACCTTAAAATGGCATTTCTCCAAAAGTGAGAGAGAATGACAGAACCAGTCAGCAGCAGCCACTGCTATACCCAGCAGCAGTTTAATTCTTCCAAGGTAGAGGAAGGAAAATACTGGGCCCACAGTACTCAGATCATGGCAACTACCAATTCTTCCGCAGCCCGAAGATCCTCCCGCAATCTCATCTCTTCCCCCTAAAGGACACTTCTTGCCTTTTATCTCCTTAACTTTTCTTCTTTTTGCATGGAAAATGACACTGCATCATTAACTTCACACAACTGCTGGATACACAACATGGAGATAGGCGGCAGCACGTCTGTTTGGCAATTAAAGACCCATTTTCCAGTACGTGAATAGAAACAGTAGGAAGCAAGTGACTGACTTTCCAGTGAGGTGTCCCACTGCTTAATCAGCCAGCTGATAGAGAATTTGAGTTCTAAGTTACTTGAGAATACCACCTGACAGCCCTAATGCCACTGGACACATCAGGGAACACTGTACATGAGTTTAGTAAGACCTCAGCAGGAAAACACCATCAAAAAATCACCTACTATATATTAGTAAAAAACAAACTAACAACCCTACAGCATCAAGTTATCCCAAACTCAATTCGTGCATCTAAACCCTAAACATTTCCAGATGAATATTATCAAGAACCCCAAGACCAGTCTATTACCATTAATTTCATTATGATGCTGATTAAGCTGTCATCTGCGTCCCTGATTCTTCAAGCTTAACAATGAAAAACAGACCATCAGAATTTAATCCAGTGTAGCAGCCAGCTGCCAGAAAACATGGCCAGGCTCTGAATATAGAAGGACCACGTGCTCCCTTCAAAGCAGTCATTTTCTCTCAGTTTTCTAAGTAATTGTGTGAGGACAAAAATGCACAACCCCCTGAACTCAGAACATCCAAATTAACAGACTTCCTTCCTGCCAGGCTAAACTTCATTAGACTCCTTCACATACAACAAATTGGATGAAACTGGTGACACACAGGGTTAGAGATGTACTTGAAAAAATAGCTCTTTTGAGATGCAGTGGGCAGTTAAAAAAAAAAAAAAAGCCGAGGCTTCTCCTTCTGTATTCTTCATAAGGAGCAACAGTGAGTAAAATTAGGGTTTCTTTTTTTTCCTTTATGAGTTGAAAAAATAGCAACAATAAAATAAATAAGGCCTGCTGACATTCTGCTGGCTTCATCAGCATCAGGTAGCAAAGAGCATGGCCAACTGTCCCATTGTGGTCAAGAACACGAGAGCTTTAGAAACCAAATCGCAGACAATTTCCTTTCAACAGAGTTCTGTGCTGGTTGAACTATTCCTCCCTTTGCTCAAAAGGATATCTGATTCCACATTCCGACTGCCCCTGAAGTAGAGATTTCTGAATACCTCCATATTCATCTCCTCCACTTTCATCTTCACAACAGTTGACAAGGAAAAGCCCAATGCACAAACATAGCTCTGGGTTCTTGCCTGTCTCCAAATGCTGCAGGAACAAGTGCAGTTCACATCTGTCATCCCCATCTCAGATCCCAAGTTCCCAGTTTAGGATGTAGTAGGTCATATGAAAACCTATAACTAACAGGAAATACAGCAAGATGCTGATGGAATATTGTATGATGCTATGGCATTACAAACAGATATTGACAGGCTCAAGAGTTTTGAAGGCCTTTGTAGATAGGAAGTGTTTTAGATAATAAGAGTCGCCATTTCTCCATTTCAATGCAGAGATAGTCAAAACGTACCCACAGCTTGTAGACAGCTAATATGGTCTAGCTGATAGACCAAATTGAACTAAAAGCATCTGTTAATTAACCTCACCCATCTCATCTTTGAAAGCATTTGATTCAAAAACTGAAGTAGTTCACCTTAGTGAAAAGATAGTAGAGCAAAAGCAATGTATTTGTTGCTGTTGGAAACTGCCTCATTTTTTTCAGAACAAGGCAAAAGCAGTTCATTTATACTGATAGGAATGTATCCTGCAGAGCAGCAATATCTTAGTGCTGAACAGCAGAAAAATGCTATTGACCGTGTATGGAAACAAATACCAAGGTTCTTATTTAACCTGCTGAAAGCAATTACCACTGATACCCAGTTAAAAGAAAA
The DNA here is from genome assembly GCA_037305975.1 of Chrysolophus pictus. Lineage (NCBI taxonomy): Eukaryota > Metazoa > Chordata > Aves > Galliformes > Phasianidae > Chrysolophus > Chrysolophus pictus. The sequence goes on along the minus strand of CM074579.1, from coordinate 45,345,722 downwards.
AATAGTACAAATACAAAAATGTACAAAAGCAGCATCAAGTGCCATCTGCGTACAGTACAAAGAACACTGCTGCCATAAAGAACTGCTGAGTTTATCTCCCATTTTCATTATTTGTATGAAGAATACCCTAAATCTCCCACTTATTTTAAACCTTTATGCAAAATTATCAAAGATTCTTTACTAAAGAAGTTTACAAAATACAAAATCTACTGGTAATGCAACATGTGTGGTTGAAGAAGGCAATCTGCATACCTGTTCTCCCTCCAGCTAAGACAATAGTGAAGGTCTCTTGCTGCCTTACACAGACTACTTTCCTCTAGAGGACGTGATGCCTGGTAATTTGCGATATAATGTAGACACTGAAACAAGAACTGCTTTGAGAGTATTCAGGGGGAAAGTAAGATGGCAACTCTTCTCAAAACCAGAAAAAATGCAGAGAAGCTGAGTGGCAAAGCCTGAAAAGAACTTCTCAGATGGCAGGGCAAAAGAATGAGGGAATATCATACATAATCTGGTTAGGAAACTTGACTCATAATCCTTTCTCACTATCTTCCATTTAAAAATTACCAATGATTCCTCTTATACCGTCCAATACCCTACTGAGGTGGAAATATTGCAGAAAGCTTGACCATAGTAGTCTAAGGATTTCTGTCCTCTGTCATTTTCACTTCCCCACTCCTAAATACCATAAAAACAAAGTTATTGCAAATATAACACACATTAATCCATCAAACACCAAAGTAACTTTTGTCTTTCACAGCATCCTACCATAAGCTATAGGAGCATTGGTATGTCTCCTCTCTAAGAACTCTAAGCACAGAGATTGGAAGCTGATCTCCTTTCACCAGAAAGGTATTTTATTTGTAACTTCCTCAACACTAAAAGGATTACTCAAGAAGTAAGGAATACCTGGCAAGAAGAAGTATTCATCATCTATCCCAAAATACTGTAAACACAAGAATCCACAAATTCTATTTCCCACTGCCAACCTATAAGGTTTCCCCCCTCCTCTCAAAGGCATTACCTTACTCATTTTCCTCCATGAATTTTAAAGCCTACCTATACGTGTGGTGCAGCAGACACATTCAATAAGGCATCAATGACAAAAACACAGCTAACACTCTCAAGCAATTTCTGTTTCAGCTCTGTGAGTCCTTAGATGCATCTTATAATCTGTTTGCAAAGCAGTTGTCTCATCCGAACCATCAGAACCTCAAACAAAAGGAGAAGCCACAATAAACAAAACTGTAGGCTATTATAATATAATTGCTTTTTGCAATTATATTGATGTATGATCCAAAGAAAAGCAGCAGGTTTTCTCTGGTGACAATGAAAAGACAAGTGAGACATCATACAAGTGATTTAACTTCTACGTGCAATGACTGCTGTGACAGGTGGACAGGGTGACACAGAGGCAGTAAAGGGAAAACTACAGGAAAATATTTATCCCTTCTTGCAGTTTGGAGGTATGGGCCATTACGTGGGCAGGCTGACTGAGTATGGTAACACATGAGCAGCCCCCGGACCAGCCCAGAACAGAGTCATGGGAAAGTTCATCATGAAGATATCTTTCAACACTCCTCCCCCTTCCTTCCCCCCAGGCAGAGGCCAGGAAGATCAGTCAGCCAGTCAGAATTAAGTCTAGACCAGAAGGTTTTTCCAAATCATCTGAAATACAATTACAGCATCTCCACAGCAGGCACAGAAAGGGCCTGACTATTGAACAGGGACTACAGAGAGCTGCAGAAGTGCAGATGTAAAAAGCTGATGCCCAGTACTGTCAGCAGTAATTAATTACTGTTAATTCTTGCTCAAAATGCTCTTTACATGCACAACGGTGAATTTACTCATTTGTAACAGGTATGATTATTTTGTTCATCACCAGTATGTGTGATCTAAAGCAAGGGAGGTTTCTGGACAGGAATAGGGGAGGAGGTACTGATTCACTGTTTAATTTAGCAACTGTTACCATGGAAATATCTATTTTTTACCAACTGCTGATGATTATCTTGTGCTTGAAATGTGACATCTGCATATTCTACATGAGACTGTATTTATAGATGAGCAAACCAAACGGTAGTTATTCCAACATGAAAACGCAGCACGTTCCATGCACTTCTTACAGATACAGAGTTTGTCACAACAGACTATTAATCACACAAATAAATTGGCCTCTCAGAATACATAACCCAATTACCAGAGCAAAGCAACAGTTCTTTCCAGATGTGAAATAAACAGAAACAGGAAATATAATGCAATTCCAATGTTCTTCCTCTCATCCTCTCGCAGTCAAGAGAGAGACAAAAGTGGAGTGACTGTCTGGTCTAGCAGCTGCCATTACTGACTTACAAATACACAGCTGCATTAAGATATTCATTTCTTCATATAGGCTTTTGTGCCTAAAATGTATCAATAAAAAAAGAAAAAGAAAACATACACAAAAAAACATGCATTTCCTACTCATTTTATCCTGACATCTGCCTGCTGGTCAGTCAAGTACCACTCCACACACCTTTTCATTCCAAATGCCTCGGCTAGACTAAAGAAACGACATAACACACTTACATGAATGCTGTTTTCTTCTGTGTAGCTCAAGGGATGCCCTAAGCCTAAGTTTCATCTCATCCCATTCCTTTTGGTTACTCCTTGAAACAGCAAGGTCACAAAGCGAGGTTCTTCTTTACCACTAGCAGTAGAAGACAACAAATGAAGCCAGCAGAGCTTAAGACTAGATGGATAGCAGAGACTGAGGTTGCTTCAAATGAAGTTAAATAAACATAGAAATAAAGAAAATATTTATTCCTTCAGACTGGAGAGAAAAACATTTATGCGATTATTTTCAAGGAGTTATTTAATAAATGAGACCATGGGATCCTTCCAACCCAAGCCATTCTATGATCTAAAAGATAGTACAGAGCAACATACCCTAGTCCTAGGGATGACATGAACAGAACTGAAGACATTAGCACTCTATGCTTAAATACAGGTTTTTTTTACATACAGGCTGTAGTGAAGCTCCTAAGGGTTGGAGGTAAGAAAGCATTTGGGGGCAGCAGCAGTCATCTTGTCTACCCATGAACTAGTATGGATACACTCTAACTTCTTACCCATGACAGACTCTTGCAGGGAACACAAAGGCAGAGCAGAATGCAAACAGCACATTTACTTCGCATCCTTGTCCAGAAACAGCTAGAGCAATCACAGTGTGTTGCTGCTTGAACTGAGACAACTACTATTATCAGACATATACAACACCAAAATATTTACATTTACTAGATTGTTCCTTTCTTTGCCCACGTTTGCCTTTGCTGTTATCCATAAAGTTGTTAAGAGGAAACTTGGCACTTGAAATTGCACTAGAGACAGATTTCTTTTCCTCAGGCAATAAAGGTACTTAATGCTGGTTTTGAACTAGTTTTCGTTACATTGTGCCTAAGAAAAGAACAGACAAATATGTGACAATTCTGACATAAAAAGAATAATTTCAGGTTGAGAATTAAAAATAATTATAGCTATGAAAAGGGAAAAAAGAAAAAAAGAAAAAAAAGAGTAACAGGAGTGCTGGATTTATGGCGCAAAACATAACATGTAGTTGCAGAGCCTGCTGTACACTAAAAAGACCAAAGGCCTCACACTGACCAGCCAATTGCACAAAGCAGGATCAAGGTGAGGGAAGCAGAAAGCATCTCAGTTGAAGTATACATAGCACAATAGATCTCTGGAATGAATTGAAAAGAGACATGGTAATTGGACAGAACCATCCAGAACCTGTTCATTATACAAAAAGGCAACAAAAATACTGAAAATCAAAGGACTGTTCTCTCTCATGAGAGCTAGTAACACAGACAGATCTACTCACTGCTGGCTGTACTCAGATGCAATCAAGCTATTCTAGCATGTAAAGTAACACAGATTAAGAATAATCACACAGTAAAATGGTTTTTAAATCAGCATTTAAGAGGGCAAGCAATGAGGCATCCATAGGTTGCCTTTACTCCCTCTAACAGAGGTACTCTCTACATGAAAATACCCGAATCACTGACATGCTCTCTAAGGCAATGCAAGCAATGAGCCAGGCTTCTTGGGTACACTTCTGAGTACCAGGCCTCATTTCTGAACTGAACAACAGAGTTAGGAAACCTGCAAGTGGGATCAAAGATTGGAATTCAACAGCACTTCTCTCTAACATGAAGGCAAGATACCTATGCCTTTCAAGTACTGCAGCTAAAATTCTTTTACTATCCTACAGCTGAAAAAGTATTTAAAATCAACCTGATCACTGTATTTGTAACATATGGAGATCATAGAAGAGCTCCTGGTAAAATTCTCCATCAGAAATGAGCACTAAGATAAAAGGCGCTCCCCAGTTCTCTTTAACATGTTATAAGCTTACTGTAGTTGAAGATGCACAGGATCAAAGTACAGCTGACTACACAATGCCCACAAATCTCAGGGAAGAAGAAGAATTATTGAGTAAGCCCAAGAAATACATCAACCACTGAGTCACCACTGTCATACGTGGATGAAGAAATATGTCACATTTATGATGACAGATGGAGGAAGATGCATATACAGAGCTGGGGAAAGGAGGGACCTGCAGCTGAAGCAAACAAACCCACGCCATGGGATGACAGCCTGGAAAAACTGAAGATGCACTTAGCAGGATTGAAATCTATCTAGATTGCAGAGACCTTAGCAAGGCTATCCCAAGAGATCAGTCCTCCCTTCCCATGCCAGACATTTTGCTTAAAACATTTAATAATCTGCGCAGACACTACCAAAGCAGATAGTCAACTGTCTGAACCCAGTTCTTTGGTGAAGAAAAACCAAAGAAAACACCAAAAACAGAATGTTTTTCCATCTACTTATTTTTGGCAATCAAATCATTTGACAAAGCATTGTTATATAGGAGCAAAGAAAATCGTGAAGGCATTTTCTGCATTCACATTGTAGTTCATGTCACAGTAACTTCAGGGAGAGACTGAAGCTGGAGATGGCCACAGTCCAAGCAGAAAATATTAAGGTCACTGCAGATAAAATCCAGTTTGTGACAGAAGATGATAGGACAGTCGTTCTTCTCTGCCAGAATACAGCCAAGAAAGGTAAAGCCACTATAAAATGGTAAAGCACAGTGGGAGCTCCAGATGCAGAATGTACCAGATGGAAGCTTTTCTGACCACTGTGACATATTCCAACAGCAGCGTGGCAATCAGCAGAAGAAGCACTCTGGGCAGAAGAGCCTGGTCCCCTCCTGCCAACAGCACAGTGCCTGTACGCAACAGCTGCTTGTGCATAGTATCACAGTCACAACCACAGACAGCAGCAATCTGGGCAATATGGTAATGATGCACTGAACACTGTGCTATGTGACATGCACAGGGAATGTATTTAAAGGATCGTGAAGGCAACAATCAGCATTTGGGCCAGCTATTAAAAACTGCCGTAGCCATCTTTTAAGATGCACCTTATGTAAAAAATGTCCATAAGATAACAAATACATGGAAATGGGTGAGACAATACCTGCTACACACAGACGGATTAACCAGGAGCTGTCAGCACTGCTACTGCCATGGCTGTTTGGAATGCTCTGAGTGGGAAAGGTTGCAGGAATGAAAATGCATTCACCCAGCAATAAAGTGCAGTACTCTATTTATCATGAAAAAAATTCTCAGAATCACAGGGGTTGGAAGGGACCTCTGGGGATCCCCCACCTCAACCCTCTGCTAAAGAGTTCCCTGCAGCAGGTCGCACACATGAGTGTGTCCAGACAGACCCTGAATATCTCCAGAGAAAGAGACTCTACAGCCTCTCTAGTGGCTGTTCTGATGCTCAAATCATCAGAGGGTTTCTGGGTAGAGGGAGTAGGGTTTCACATGACCCAGATCCCAACAGTAAACCTGCACAGATGGGATGATCACTGTCTGGTATCCAATAATGAGGGATCTAGTTCAGACTTCAGCCCTTTTTATCACTCTGTCTCTGATGTGGGGAAGCAGGGATACCACAAGCCTGTCGATTTCAGCCACAAACACACCAGTATTTCTGTAATTGAAGTAAACTGATGCAAATACACATGCACATGTGGGCGGCCTATGGAGAGAAAATTGTTTTCTGTCTGTGGAAACATCTTTTCCTGCCCTGCAATTTGATTTTTATGTATTTGAGCATCATGCAGTAGCACGCATAATGCTGTACTTCACGTTAAGCACCGGGATGCTCTGACTAGGGCACTGTTCAACTGCTTAAAGTTTGGATTTTAAGGATGGTTCAGTTTAAAATTAGGTACACACACTCATCTTGTTAAGCTGAGCTGTTCCTTCAGCCCTTAGGAGAGCACTGGGTTCAGAAACGCTACTGATGGTAACAAGGAAGCAAACAGAATAGAACACTGTAAATGACTTAAATAGTTGGCAGATGCTACTATTTCTCAAATCAAAACTGAAAAACTAAGGACTAACAACGTTGGTGAATATCCCTAATTTAGAATTTCTTCAGTTCCAATTCCTGCTGGGTGATTATCTTGCTTCCCTTGCTTTCAGGTTCACATATTGGTCCTGTTAGAGACTGACTAGAGATATCTCTGTTCTGCTAATAGCACAGACAGGGTAGCAACATGGTTATATCCATTCGTATTAAGAAAACTCTTCCTTATCATTCTGTTCACTCCAAAACAATGATGTGAGAGCACTATTTTAATCACAGAATCATAGAACCATAGAATCGCTTGACTTGGAAGGGACCCTTAAAGGCCACCTAGTCCAATACCCATGCAATGAACAGGGACACCTACAGCTACATCAGATGCTCAGAGTCCCATCCAGCTTGACCTTGAGTGTCTCCAGGGATGGGCCTTCCATTACCTCTCTGGGTGACCTCTGCCAATGCTTCACTGTTTGTATTGTAAAAAAACTTCTTCATTATGTCCAGTGTAAATCTTCCCTTCCTTAGTCTGAAACCATTTCCCCCTGTCCCATTACAAGAGACCTTGCTAGAGAGTCTGTCCTCTTCTTTCTTATAGCCTCTCAATGTTTTTCTCCTTCCACTGCAGTCAGATACCACACACAACCACCACTGTCAGGTACTAGAAAGCTTGAACACAAATTCCATTATAGAATCATAGAATCACCAAGGTTGGAAAAGACCTACAAGATCATCCAGTCCAACCATCCACCTATCACCAATAGTTCTCACTAAACCATGTCCCTCAGCACAGCATCTGAACATTCCTTGATCACCTCCATTTAGGGTCAAATACTGCTCAGATATGGTAAGCAGTGAAAATTCCAACAGTCACGAAGGTTAAATACTCATTAAAAAAAGTCAAGCTGCAATGACCTGAAATTTTTCAAACTCAGGCTGGGCATCTTGTCAGAAGCTGGTTCCAAGTGTCAGATCCCAGCCAGGATTCAGAATGTCTTGTCCTGTCCTGCAGGTGAGCTGAAAAAGTCAAAAATTATCCTGAGGATTTTGCCAGCAAAGGATCCTGGACTGCATTCACAATCGCCCACTACAAGGTAGTATAAATCATAACATAATGCCCTGTCAAAAACTACAGTCCGTGGTGGAGAAGTGTCCAGGAGCACCCCAGGCAGTTGCTGTCACCCCAGAGCAATGTTCTGACCCTCAGTTCTGTGCACCCAGACATAAAATGGCAGCAATAATACTGATTTTTCAGGATTGATACGAAGCTTAGTAAAGCTGGTTTAAGTGCTTTGTTATGCTTGAGCAAAAAAGGAAATAATTATAATTTTAAATGAAGATTAATTATAAAACTGTTAACATAAGCATATTAGAAAAATGAATGGCGAGGCAGCAATTTAAGTCTCTTTCTTGCAAGATAATTTCGTATGCATCTTGCTATTGCTAATCCCCACTTTTCTAAATCCAGTGCTTGTTTCCCTGCACTAAAGCTAAGAAGAGGCAATATGCCATCACTGAAATGCTGATTGAAAAATTAGCCTCCATGCAGAACTGTTCTATTAGCTATATGCTAGACATCTGACTGTCACAGCTTCCAGCCTGGAAAATAGAGCAGTGCACCAAGTCACCAAGCTGACATTTGTAGCAAGTCTCTCTTGCAATTTTGTACAAGAATCCTAGACAGTGCACTCTTCCCTTAATCTGGTAATGATATAAAATCCTTTCCTAAGCGCACTGCTTGGATGAAAACTTAGGACTAAAAAGCATATAATGGTACAGATTCTGTAATAAAGGAATTAAGTAAAATAACCTGATTATGTTTGATGTAGCAAATTATCAAAGCAGGTATTGATTCAGTCCCTAGTCCCTAAATCTTCTGTAAATATGTTCTATGAGCTCACATCCCATCACTTACACAATGTATGCAAATAAAGACAGAACTCTGGGCTCATCTTCAAATAGCAAATAAAAGGAAAAATCAGCCAACCCACCTCACTGCACCCTCCAGTCTATTTGTATTACAGAGTCTCCTCAGAAAAGTTAAGTCACCATAAAATCTGTTTAAATCCTCTAAGAGGATAAATATTTCAGGCTAAAACAATGCATCTTCACAAAAGCTCTCCTGCACTTGTACAACTTCCCTCCCAGAATTTGGGAAAGTAGTGGTGGTTTTAAGAAATCAAGTCAAACGAACAAACATTCAAAACATTTGTCTTTGTTCTCTAGCATCTTCCCGTTCTCTCATCCTGTTTTCACTACAATGTGCTACAGCAGATTTCACTACCAAGCACAGCACTTGGCGAACAAATGCACATGGATTTATTGCACACAAAGACAAATCATTAAATGTCTTAATTACAAGACTCCTAACATTTTCCCCCTCCCCCCCTTCCCAAAACAAACAAACAAAAAAACAGACAAAAACACCTAGAATCAGAAGTATAGAAAGTCAACTGATTGCATTACATTCTGTTTGGATAACAAGCCTAACAAACCGAAGCATAGAGGTAGTGGTGAATATGCATGCAGCTAAGGAATTAAACTATACAATTCTACAGCATATAGAATAGCGCAGAATAGCACACATGCTCATAAAAGGCCCAGTTCTGTATCCTGAGTAAGGAGGCCTGAATTCTGCTGATTTGTTGTGCTTCACATCTCACAAGACAAAGTTGCAGCAAACACCAACATAGTTTGTTTTTTTGTTTCTTTAGATGAGTAATTCTGTACTGTATGCAATACAGAGATGTCATTAGTAGAAAGCTGAAGTTTAACATGAAAAAAAAATAAAGGACTCAGTGCCATATAAGGAGCATAATACTAAAGACACGCCATTATCTGACAGCAAGCACTTGAAATTTATTGGTAGTATTGGCTATTTTTTATAAGCATTTGGGACCTCACCTTAACTGAAAGAAAATGCTTGCATCACATACTATGGAGCAACATTCAACAACAACTCATATAATACCAATAGCAGAGCTGCAATGAAAATCTTGATCGTCCTGATTGCTTCCTGAACTAACAGCTTAGAGCCTATATACCTCTTTTTACTATAGGAATAAAGATTCTAGACAGAAACAGCACATTGTTTTACTGTGGTATTATCACTATTGAATACGGCATAATGGCTTATAACTCTCTTGATACCATTTTTTAATGCTCATATGTGGTAATAAAGACTAAAGTTTCACTAATGCACATTCAGGAAATCTACTGGGAGTTACACCAGTGCTACTTACATAAGTATAAATGCATTTTATTTATTTTAACAGTTATAAATTCACTGAAGTTACTATGAACAATACGAGGTTGACTTATAACCAACATGAAAAACCTTTCCATGTGTTGAGACATTATCAACATTACAAAATATTCATGTGCCATGAGTGAAATGTTCTATCAGAAAGATAAATCCAACATAATGGTGCCATTAACTACGGTTATTAATTCTACCTTCATTTTGCTACATTTATGCCATGTCAGTTAGTAATCTTCCCATATGCTCATCCTTTGGAGCAGTGATTCAGAGTCTTTCCAAAACGTAGCTCAGCACAAAGGTCAGAAAAGACAGATGCATTCACTTCAATGGGCAAATAGTAGGCATTTATTGCACTCTCTCTGAGACAGATCTTAACTCCAAGATGAAACTGTTCATTAGAACATAAGGATTGAAAGAAAATAAATTTCAAGTGCTTGGAGCAAGTGTCCATATGGAAGAAAAAAACAGCCAAAGAAATTTTGCAATAATGAAAAGTTGGTTTTTCATTGGCTGTTTTCTATTACTAGAGAAAGATATGGCATCCAGTGAACAAAGTAGTGCTGATTCCTGGACTAGGCAGTGGCAGAAGTATTTTGAGCATCATTATGATGACGCTTTGCAATGAACCGAAGACTTAACTGATTAAATAAAGGAGCTTTTTAGATAAAAAAGCACAATATTGCTAATCCTGGTGACTGATACTAAAAAAAGCTTCCTCTTCTTCACCCTTACAATGAGTTCTGGAATGAAGCCAAAACAGTTCTGCTGACACCTGCAGAAAGCAGGAGAGGAACAAAGGAAAGCAGTAGAAGCCAGGCTTCTTCCTCCCCCCACTCACTCTTCATGTGATGCAAGTACATTTGGGAGGTACATAAGGGGAGAAACATTCATAGCTGCCATCATGTACAGAAGCACAAGGTAACCACTTCTAGCATTTTAGATTCACCAAGATCTAAGGCAGTAACTCATACCATCAGCATGCAAAAAAGGCTGCTCAGTAAAACAGATAAAGGATCTGACAGTAAAAATCCTTCTAAACAATGATTTAGAACAATATACTCAGAACATCCCTATATTTCACTACTAACACAGTTCTTTTGAAATGACATCTGTTTTAATACAAGTGTTTTTAAATTGCAGAAAGTCTGCAAAGCTATTAATCTGGAGCAGCAAGTAGTGGTGGTGGTTGGTCAGAAGGAGCTCATGTGATAAGATCAGTAGGAGACCGAAGTGTGCTGTATAACCCTGCAGAATGAGTCACAAAAGGCCTAACAGCCTCCTGATGAGGGGGAATACACATGCAACTGTAGGTTAAGTTGCTCTACAAGGACAGCCATCATGAAGTAGCATTTATCATGCTTTAGGAGTTGAGCCTTGTTTAGTACACAGTTAATTTCCTTTGCTCTTTTTCATATATAAACACCTGCTAAGTAAACTGATTTATGCTTAAAGATGACAAAAATGAGTTTTCTGAGCACCAGAAAGTTTCCCTGCAGCGCAGTTAGGTATGAGGTTGGAGCTTAAGCTGTGATTTGAATGATCAGCACTTACAATTCAAGTAGGGCTTTGTTGGACAGTCAAACTCTGACATAAGATTCTGAGTTTATTACTTCCCCCCTACACTTTTTCTTCACTGTAAAATAAATAAATATTGAAGTCACGTCATAGAATGAAAGTTGAAAAAGACCAGTAAGATAATCTAGTCCAACTGTCAGTTGTTTGATTTAGAGAGTGCTGAATCTCTAGGAAATAATTTTAATTACAATGTTGTCATTTTGTTAACTGCTACTATTGCCTTCACTTTGTTAATGCAGGAGCTGGGGTCACCAGTGTACCACACTCTCTCCTGCCCTAAGTCAACATTGCTTCTTTGGATACACCCAACAGATCTAGTCCAGAGCAGCTCAAAGTCTGCTCTGAGGCGTTCTGATCTCTTACAAGTTGCATAATAGAGAATTCACATAAATTAAGGAACCAGTCAAAAAGCACTCTTACTGTGAGGGAAAAACATATAGCAGTTGCTCAAGAACTTGCAATTCAAGTGCATTTGGTATACCTCTACCCCCTAAGTCTTGGAATATCATGGCTCAGCTAGGATTTTCAAGGTTACTCAAGCCTAACTTAATTATGATTTTCTTTGAGGTTTCCTCTAGTTATTCCAACTTCTAATCTATGAAGTAGAGAGTCCAATCCTGTCCCATCCCTGGAAGTCTTCAAGGTCAGGTTTGATGAGGCCTTGGGCAGCCTGGCGCCTAGTCTAGTATTAAAGGATGGCAGAACTGCCTTGGCAGGGGGGGTTGGAGCTTGATGCTCCTTGAGACCCCTTCCAACCCAAGCCATTCTATGATTCTATTATTTAAAAATCCCAAAAGCTGTAGCACTCACCAGCTAAGGCAACACTACCAGTGATAAAACCACAGGACAGCATGGAAGATGTTCCTTACTACTGAAAGAAGTATTTGGAGGAGAGGAAGGAGCAAAGAGGAATCCATAGCTTTACTTGCATTTTATTAAAAACCAGGATCTAATTGTGTCAAAAATCACACACGTTTATAATAACATTTAAAATTTGAGTAGCACTTCAAATTTTTCTTTCATTCATTGACATAAAGTAGCAATAAGAGTGGTCTGGCAGCCTAGGAGCTACAAGAAAGGACCTCACCACTCATTTGCCATCAGCACAAAGGACACATCCAAGCTGTCTGTGCTCGTACCATTTTCATGGTCCCACCAAGGTTCCACAGCCAGTTAACTGGTTTGACTACCTGGTGTGCAGATCACTGTTGTCAGGCCAATGAACTCTCAAGCTCACCAGTCACATCCATACTCGGATTCAGGTGATTTTTTTTTCCCCAATATGCCTGTTCATACATTGCCAGGAGTATTAAACTAAATAGAATGCAAATGACAGCTACTGTAAAACAACACAGTCTCAATGAAATCAATAGAATTATACTGACGATTGGAGCCTATACCTTGTCTCAGCTAATAGTGGTCATGTAAAAAATTCCAGAACCAAGGTGACATCTATGCCTGTATTTTTTCAGAATATACAAAAGAATTGCACTGTAAGTTTCTTAGATTAAGGAGCACACAACATCTTGAAAACACGGATTTTATTATTTATAGATTACTGCAATTTGTACAGACAGGTATTCTTGCCAAACTCTTCTCTTATGAAAGACATCTTCCATATTCCCTTATGCAGCTTGATAATAAAATTAATTTTAAGCGCAGCAGCAAATTAAGCTTTCATGATGCCATAAAAGTGTCCATCAACACACAGATGACTGAAATCTAACAAAATTTATGCAGATGCATAAGTAGGATTATGATACATAATTACCCCATGCAGATCTATTTCAGGAACAGCTCCAAATTTTTTCTTTCTTGTGAATTTTTTCTTTGTTTCAGGAGGAATAGCATTAAAAGTTTCACTTGTTTTTATCTTCGAGCTCTTATTTAAAGATGTGAGCCATTCTTCAAACAGTTTTCTGTGGTGGGCTGTCTGTAGGGTATTTGAGCTAGGCATAGGGTAAGGAAGTTAAATGGCAGACATCTTCAACAGAAGGAATCGTGATCAGAAAAGGGCTTACTTCTAAAAGAACAGGGACAAGAGCACTTATTCATATAACATCATAGCTCAATATGTCATCTGGTTCTGATGTGCAACCAACAAAAATCTTCATGCCCATGCTATGAAACACATGGAAATAAATTCCTCCCTGATCTCTGTCATGCTCTCTTTACTTCAATGCTAGCAGCTTACAATGGAAGAAAATCCTGCCATCCCTCCTCCTCCCATGCCTATTACTGCAGTGCTGGCAGGTCAGAGCAAGAAGTATCTACGGTACCGCTCAGCCCACTCCATCCCACACGCAACTCTGAAGAAATAACCCTGGTAAGTAACAGCCCAACTCAAGCTGCATTTTCTTCCAGAAACAAACACAGAAAGGAAGTGGATTAGGAAGTCTCTGTATCATATACTGCATTGATTTATACAAACTAACCTGGGATAGCAGCCATGTAAACACAAAACTGTATACAGGGTAAATCACTCCATAGGCTGCTGTACAAACAGAACCTTTAGCGATGACTTCTTAACCACCCAGAACCAGAACTCCTCTCCTCAAAGTGCTTCACAGCCTCACAGTGCTTTCAAAGCCCCTGCAGTCTTACAATGGGTTTGCATACACAAAATATTTTTATTCCTGGGATAGGAACAGTAGCTGCACCTAATGTCAACTACAACTCATCATTAGTTCTGCAAGTAGAACTTTTTATTCACATTAAATATCTAGAAAAGAGATCATAAAGCAGGAAGGAGGCAGGAAGTGTTGAAGATGGCAACAGATAATACGTAAAAGATGACCAAATATCTATCTAAAAAAGCCAAAAAAATACCAAGACACGATCAGATTCCTGGAATATCAGAGAGCTCACAAGGAATGCTCTAATGATTACTTATCTTATTCTCACTTTTCATCACCAAATATTTAGTTAATGGCCACTGAAGGTGGCAACCTGGGCTTTTCAAGTTACAGACAGGCTGAACAATTCCAATTCTTAAAAAAAAAAAACAACCAAAGCTATCCAGTAGCTCAAGCACATCCATTTAATAATTATTCCTCATACTCGTGGCAGATTAGTTGTTCTAATAAATTTCACTAGCACCTCAGAGCATAATAAGAATGCAAAAATTGTGGTACCATCCCTGCAATGGTTCTCTTCTCACCAACCTGCCAACATACAGAGGTCTGCATCCAACACAAGGATACTGCAGAGCCTGAGGATCAACCTGTGGATCTACAGGGAGTTGGGAAAAATCCCAGAACTCAGCTCTCTGGCAAGTCGTCCATTGTGCATACCTGCCAGACCTTTCACTTGCTGTGTTGGCAGACTGAGACATGAAAAGGTCATTTTTGTAACAACAGCACACAAACAGGTGCAGAATCCACAGAACACATTAACAAGTGTGGAAGAGGAAACAGAGAAAGCATTTCCTTACGTGGCTACAGAATACTTCCTACCACTTCATATATTACAGGTTAATATGCCATGACCATACACACAGCTGAGTTCACTGATGCCTTGGTCTCCTTCCTACCTCTTTGCTGGCACCGTTCTCTGTGCTCTGATTCAGCATTTTCATTTATTCCTCTGCATGCTATTTAAATTATCTTTATACAACATGTACACATGACACTGAAAAACTATTCCAAGATTCAGAGGACATTTGTTTGACACTGTTCCCATATTCTGCAGCAATACTGCTGGATGTTTTCCATAAGGTTCAGAGGAGAGCCTGCCAAACATTGAATTCACCTTCCAGGTGGCACAGAGGTAATGTTTCCATCAGCAACTCAACAAATACAGCAGAGATACCAACACTTCACCTGAGACATGCACAGGTCACACCTGGCACAGGGAAGTATAAGGGTCATTAAGTTTATTCCTTTACACTAAGCACAGACTGACATATGGCAAAATAAAAGCATTTGGTCATCAGTATTGCAGAGTGAAACTAAAAACCTGGAGAACCCCTAAAGACAGACATCTGTGTTTTAACGTCCATGTCTCAACAAGCATTCAGAAAGATGATGGATGTGCACTTTGGTCAGATATCATCTTCATTATTAAACAACAAACCCAAAAGTCAAAATTTGTCATATGCTCCCAAAATCTTGTGATACCACAAAGGAATAACCTTCAAGGAACTGTTGGAATGATTTGAAGCCTCAAACTATAAAATACTCAATTTTCTTTTTTTTAAATTTATTTATTTTTCAAAAAAGGAATAAGGATAAAAAGCCTATTTTTTATTAAAAGGAAGCTCACAGTTTCTCATATGTATGTTACTGAGCCTAGGGTGTTAAAAAGCCCAAATACTGCAAGAGTTGAGAAAACTGCATTTCAGTCTCACTTAATTAAAATATGAATTTTACCAGCTGCAAAGAATATCAAATGACAAACCAAGGATGGAGGGAGAAGGGATATGCACCAGAGTTAGAAGTAAGAGCAGAAAAAAGAATTCTGGCTTCAAAAGGGAATTAAAACATCCTGCACAACACCATCCAGATAAAGTTTGTCTCATTTGTTGTCATATACAGCAGTTTTTAGATACACAAGCTTTTCCTGCAAAGGAAGACAGGGAAGCAAACCACCAGCTTCTCCAGAAATTGTGCTCTGAGCTCCTCTGACAAAAGTCTGCTGTAACTACCGAACTCACTTACTGTTTACACTGGCTAGATGAAGTTCAGAATTTAACTTTGTGTTCCGTATTTAAACTGAAGAATAAGAGCGAAATGAGATTTTGTACACAAAACATAGCCTTGGTTACATGATACTACGGCAAGACTTTCTAAAGATTAAAAGGTACTTAATTATTTAAGAACTTAAGAAACCAAAATTACTATATCTCAGCTACTTTGCTCATCTGCATGGATATATCAAGCCTGGCCTCCCTTTCACACAATTTCCAGCAAAATGAACTAATTTCCCTAGCACTTACCTTATTTTCATATTATGCAAAATACCCCACAGTTTTTTTACTACTTTATTTAATGAATATTAATAAATAGTTTTGTACTCCAAATGCTACTCTTCCTGACCATTTTGAAAAAGTTTCTTTTTTGTCTTCCGTACGGGCACGGTTCACTGAACAGTACAGGATAAGATTCTGTTTTTTCCTTTGGAAGTTAAAAGCAAAGTTTGACTTCACATACAACTTCCATTCTTATAAAATCTTTGTTTTCATAAACGTGTTTGGAATGAAGGAGTGTTTGGATGAAGAATGAACGAATTTACATGTGTATATGAACAATATTAACTGAAGAGATCCTGAACAGAAAGTATAAATATTATTATATCAAAGCTGAAGATTACAAGTTGTCCTGACTTCATGTAAGTTTTACGGGACTGCATCTACATCTGATCACAACTCATAATAAAGGGCGTTATATTCCTAAAGAGACACAGACTTTCCTTCCTGTGGAGCTGTATATTCAGAGCAAGACCACACATTCCTCAATTTTTCTCTTAAATATGCTCAATAGTTCTGACTCTCTACAAGATGTCATCTGGAAGGAAGTTTTCTCAAGTAAATCTCCACTTATAGCATCTAAGGAAAAAGATACCATCGAGCAAACTCCTGATCACAGTTTCTGAAAACCTGCTGTTTGTGTTGATCACCCACCTTCATAGAATCACTGAAGTTGGAAAAGACCACTAAGATCACTAAGTCCAACCCCCAATCCACCCCCACCATGCCCACGGACCACATCCCTCAGTGCCACATCTCCATGGTTCTTGAACACCTCCAAGGATGGTAATGCTATCACCTGGGCAGCCTGTCCCAACGCCTCCCCACTCTTTCTGAAAAGCAAACTCTCCCAGTATCCAACCTGAACTGAAAAAAAACTTAAAAAAAAAATAGAGATGGGAAGAAGCTAGAGGAAATTACTCAGAAGAGAGCACTGAACTCATAGAGAAAGTCAACCAAACACAACATGCATGATTTAAGTACTGTGCAACAGTATCCATAGCTACAACACTCAGACAAAGGCATCTCGGTGACCTGAGGGACAAATGATCAAGTCACACGGCTTGTAGACAGAAGTATCACTGTGTTCCATGAAGATAAAATGAGCACTGAGCTTTACACCCCACTAAATGCTATAGAAGTGGGGATTAGACTCAGCTTCTTCAGAAGGGATTTTCAACATATTCACCAATTTTTAGAATTTTAATGGTGAGAGGATATGAACTGTCACACCTATGGGCTAATCATGTTAGCACACACATAATGTCACAAAATTCCATGCAACTTCTCTGCAATTAAATCAGATACGTTAACAAAATCCTGTATTTGTTATATTAGAATAAAATTGCAAACACATACTTGCCATGAGTCATATTTTGCTGTTACAAGTTTATAGAAATTGTTATTATCTACAACTAGCAAATGACCTACGTGCTGCTAAACACAGAAATTAAAATTGAAAAGAAACAGTGGTATGGTTTTGCACTTAATTCAAAGCTCAGCCAAACCCAATCATATAAGAAGAGTTAAGTCTCACAGATGTAAGAATCAACATAGTACATCAAGATAAATTCTGCTTTGCTAACAAGAACTGCTTTTGGACAGATTCCATAGACCTTAAAATCTCTAAGAACTCAAATGCATCACAGTGGTAATACAGGGAAGTTTTCAAGTTGTAAATGAGCACCTTACACTGACTGTCCAAAGTCAGGGGAGAAGACATCCCGACTGGGATAATTAGATGAGACACCTAAAACCAGCTCTGCATATCCCAAAGATAAGCCAGAATCATCTTAGAGGAAACGTCAATGAAAACATCTTAAGTAATTTTGGTCCTAAAATTACCTTTGTAGATTTGCATATGCTTAAAGACAGAGTACTTAAATTTTTGATTTTTATCTCTATTCTCAGAATTTATTTTCTTGCTGTAAGTTTCTTGATCCCGGATAGGAAAATGTCAAAAATCCTCTTATGCCTCCTCAGTCATCTCACAGACAGAAACCAAATCACCTTTCCTCTCCCTTGCTCCAAATAAAAGAAATATAAATCAATAATAATAAAAAAAAGGTTTTGTATCTTAGTTAATTTTTGTTTTCACTCTTCCACCAAAACCATATTGCCAATACATCTGATAGCAACATGTACAACACAGCATTGATATACTTGAAAAACGGCACTTATAACAAGAAAGCATTAAGCTCAAGTGCATGAAAAATTATTGGAAGCTGAAACTCTATCTCACACTTAAAATAGTCAGCATTCAGCATTCACTCTGGCACTGTTATTCTGTCAAGGAACATGATTTAATAAAATGGTATATTGTCAACTCACCACAACATGCGCTATGCCTCATCTATAGGAAATGGTTTGAAGGCATCAGCTTCACACATGGGTTGCCATAGCTGATACTGGAGACTGGCTGGCTGCTGGTACAGCTTTCTAATACTAGCCCTAGACATAAAAAAGAAAAAGAAAAACATTTGGGTTTGGGGGTTTTAGGTAAGTTAAACACAGACAAACTAAGTTAAACTAGAGCATCAATATTTGCATGTCACAAAACAAAGAAATCTAAGATTGTTCTGATATTCCCATTCAGGAAAGTATCTGCACAGGTTGTTAGCTTGCTATCTTACCTGGAAAGAAGAAATGTTAAAGCCCAAAAATAACACAAAATTAAGTGCTGCTTAAATGAGAAAGAGGTGTCATGTTTATTTTTCACCAAAAAATAAAAATGGAAAAACAAAGGATGGCAAATCCAACTGTTCAGAAGCTCATGCTATTCCAAGTTACAACACACTGCACTACAAATCATGGAACTGTCCTTAAGTTATTTGCTTTTGCTTTTGTTTCTATTTCATCTTTTCAGATCAGATCTTCTGATTTTTCCTTGGAGAAAGAAACATCAGCAACCTTCACTGAAATGGTGAGATTTATACACAGGCATCTATTAATAATACCTGGGGATTACACTGAAATTTGGCTTGTGATCATAAGTTGGCAACAGAAATGCTTTATGAAATGTTGATACACTGAGGCATAAGGAAAGGCCTTGGACTGCTGCTGTCTATGAAATCACGATGCTCTTAAAAAGCACCACCACAGCAAAACATCGTCAAACGATGGAGCATTTGTACTTACACAACAGCTTAAGGAACGGGGTAAGCAGCAAGTGTAAGAAGCTGTGAGAGTAAATAGTAACTAAGAAGAGAAACAATTGCATACCACTCTAGTGTCCAACTACTGAACAAAACCCCAAGCATACAAAGAGTGTTAAGCAGAAGGCAACTGCATTCATCACTGATCATCACTAAACTCTGGGCAACATTTTCTTAGCATTGTTTTGCAATGTCTTCAAATAACTCCCAAGAAAAGTGAACTGTATCTTGGAAGTCATGAATATAAACAAAAATCTATATGTTAAAACAATTGCTTTATCAGAGAATGACCACAGCTCTTTACATCCAAATCACAAACTCCCCAACTCCTTGAATTGTAATTCACAGTTCCAAGTTACCCGATCCATTGCTGTGAAATCCTGCTGAAAAAGCTATTGATGGTAATCAGGATTTTACTCTTCAGAGCCTTCTACTTTCAGTGTTTATTACAACACAAAAAATTGGCACCTGTGCTAGGAGCTGGAAGTACCCTAAATTTTCCATATCTCACTGTGATGCAAGCAAGAGCCATAGTCATGAAGTTAGGATGGTGTTCTTAATCCTGGACAAGAAAAGAACCTCAGCATAGGAGTACAACTGCTCTTTTTCTTTTTCTAAAAGAGGCTCTGATTCTGTCATATTCTCCAGACTTAATCCAAAGATAAATGAAAGTTAATGACCTTCCCTTCCCTCGACATGAAGGTGAGAACATTCTACTGCCACCAGTACACTCACATGCAAAATTAAAAATAAGTAAATCAATCACTGTTTAATGAACAAACAAAACAGACTAAGTAGTATTAGGAGCTGAATTTCCTGTCCTTCTATATTAAGCACATGCCAAAAGTGCCCTTCATACTGGCTAACAAAACCAGGTGCATTAGTCTAAAAGGGAAATACAACAACTCAGCTTAAGGACAACTGTTCGATTTCTGCAGACTGTAGGTCATGGAATCCTGTACCACCCTCAGTCTTGCTTTGGATCTATCCTTGTATCTCATTATCACTGAAAAAGAGAAAAGAAAACAAATTTCTACTACCTCACATTTCACACCAAAGTTACCAACACAGTCACTTTCAGTTTTAGACCAACACCATTACTTGAGTAAAAAAGCTTTTCTGTTTCTCTGAAAGACATGTTCCTACGTCCATCTATGCAGATGGTGCTGCAAGAAAGAAGCTCACAGCAAAAGCAACACTTCTCCTCCTAGCTGCTGCCCTTCATTAGGGTTAATTTTTCTTGCAGGTGGCCCCATTCAAACAACTGTTTCATAGAATCAGTGACAGGGCAGCAGAACAGAAATATTGGTAGCAAAGCTGTTCATTGTTGGAGTCCAGAGAAGTCTGATGACAAAACAGAGCAGCAGCTATGGTAGCACTGCAATCATTAGGCCTTCAGGTTCTAATTTCTGGTGGTGGTGTTATAAACTCAAGATGGAACGCGAGGGTCTATAGACATAAGATTGCTCACTATAGACAAAAACAGGAAAGGAAAAAAAAAAAAATCAATAACACACACAACAGTTTTAACTTTGATCTGAAAGCTTATCAGCACACTGGTAATATTTTTTGTTACTTAAGAATTATCCCAAGAACTGACCCAGTTTATAGTGGATAAGAGTTTAAGAGATATCAAATTTTAAAGCTGGGGGATGCAAGTGCAGTTTTTCTATTTTCCAAAACTTAATACAAATATAATATCCAAAAGTGCGATGCCAATATCCCATTCCTTTCAGCCTGCTTCATCTCCCCCTTCCTGCATAAGCTGTGCAACTGACTGCAAATTGTGGAAGAGTTTTGTGACATTTCCAAATACAACGGTAGGGACATTTTGATGGCTTTCTCTTTGTTTTCTAAAGAGAAATTTAATACTGTAACACTACTGGAAGATTTTTTGCCTTATAACAACTGATTAATTACTATTAATTCCCTAAATAGCTATAAACATGCCAGTGACTGACAACAACAAAATAATCATAATAATTATAAACAAACAATCATAATTAAAAACAACAAAAACCCACACATCCCCAAAATCTGCTCACAAAAATCTCCCTCAGTGCAGACATTTCCAACAACAGAAGAACATTTGCTAGCACCAAGCAGGCAGACAGGCAACTGAAATCAACCAGTTTTTCCACGTCAAGTGATTTTCACCCTTACCCCATTTAGAAACATGTTTGTAATTGTAATACTGCTCAATACAGTAACAATTACACCAGGACTCTGATTAATTCTGCATGCTCTGGAGCAGCAGGATGGGGCACCATGTGAGCACACAGCTCACTGAGGGTCAGGAGAAGGAATATGGTTTAATGGCTGAGGTCAAATCACCTTTGTCATTCACATCTGCTCCCCCCAGGAGAAAGCCATTAGTTCAGTCAGTTGAAAGGTATTTTCTTGCCACCTTTCCTAGCATCAAGACAGTGAGCACACAGCAGGAGTGTGTGGAAGAAAACACTGCTCTAGAGCCTTCCTGGCTGGTGGCTACAGAGCAGCATTCCGAAATAGGGTTAAAGATCCGAGGTCTGGAGAACTTCCCCAAGGCACAAAAACCAAAGCAAGCTTACATGTGGGCAAAGATAACAGCCCTGTGCAGAAGCAAGGCCATCTCATCCCATTTCAACCTTTCCCTTTTTCTGAAGCTGGCCTTACATTCTCTGTCCTCCAACAACCTGATTGTAGGCTTCTCCCAGGCATTTACGTTTCTCTCCTTAAAAAAACTCCATTCTGTGCCATTATTCTCTTCCCCCTCCCCCCAGAAATCTGTATTTTCAAGGACTGTTGGTTTGTCTTTAAACAGATCTCTGGCAAAACTCATACAGAGCACATCACAGGAGGGAAAGGCTGCAGTGAATATACCATGTAGCTATGCAGCAAAAGGAGCCCACGTAAAGAACTGAAAGCCATTGAAGACAAACGCCATGGAACATGCCCAGTTTAGGTCAGTGGGAGCACAACAATGCTAACACTTCATTAGGCAAATAGCATTTGTTTTATTTCTTTTTATATCCCTCTGTAGAAGAAAAACTACTGATGTTTCTTCTTGTAACAAGAGCTTTTCTGCCAAAAATATCTCCCTGCAAAGCAGCACAAATTTCACTGCAGTATTCAGCAAGTGTTGAGCTCTTTTGCAGAGCAGCTGCCCTGCAGCGTGCTGTAAACACCTCTCCCAAAGCTCCCATGGTGCCATCAGATGCAGTCAGCTTTTCCATTCACTTATACTGGGGCAGTCACACAGAAGACCAATGCTTTCCTTGGACAGCTACTTACTTACAGGACATCTCCACACTCAGAACAGTTTTTCAGATCCTTCTGCCCACCAGCACCTTTTTCCTTTTCTCTCTCCTTTCAGCCACTTTGCTGAAGGCCAAGACTTATGTCATAAAAATCATAGAATCATAAAGGTTGAAAAAGACCTCTCTGATCATCATGCCCAACCTCTGACCTATCCCCACTAAGCCACGTCCTCCAATTTTCCATTTGCTTAGCATCACCTTATCTTCTGCTTTCACTGATTCTCATTTTATAAGCTCTGCATGGACAATACAACTTCCATAATGTACTCTTTGCTGCTGAATTGTGCACCGAGACCCCTTTTTCTTCCCAAAGCCCCTAGGCAGCAGTGAGGCTGAGCAAACCACGACTGTTTACATGAGCCAGCTGGTGAAGCACTGTCACCCCATCCATGATGTGCACTGCTCTCACAACCAATGAAACACTCAAACACACACTTTTACAGACCCTAACACAGGAACACAACGATTCTCAGCCACAATACGGAGGGATGCAGCCATCCCACTCCAATTCACCATTTGCTCCATTAACCTGCCTTCTGCTCCCCCATTCTTAAAGAAACATTCAGCATCCATCACCCCACCCCACAAGAACAGGTCAGTCTTTGACCACCAGTGTCAGATGCCTACCATTCCGTGCTGCCTCTGTCCTCCTCACCCAGCCACCTTCCCCCAGCTGCACGTCAGGTGGTATTGTTAAGCCACATTCCAAACGGTGCCAAGGAAGAGATGAGCTTCTTATAAAAAATATAAAGAAAAATAAAATAAAAAAGGTGTGCAGCTGGATCCAACGTTCTCCTTTAAAGAATTACGTAAAAGAAAATAGAGGAGAAAAGAAAAAGGGGAGGCAAAACGCTTGATGATAACGGAATAAGAGAAGAGGTTGGTTGCTGAATCACGCTCTGTCACTGCCTGGGAACCATTGTGCAGCTGATGCTGGCTGTACCATTGTGGAAGGACCGGAGGAGACAGGCGGAGCGATGGGGAATGGGGCTGCCATGGCAACGAGCAGGAGCGCACATGACGTCAAAGCGCAAAGGTCTGCAGGGGGGGCAGAGGGGGACCGGGGAGAAATAGGATCTGCAGACACAGCTCCAGTACCTCCCGGGGAACCGGGACAGAGTGGACTGCAGGGGGAGGCTGCAGCACCGGTCAGTGCAGAAAGAAATGATAATAGCAGTATTGCTCAGAGCAGATATGCCCTGCTGTTTGCATCAACTGCTGTACACACAAGGATAGATGTCCATCACATTCCAAAAAAACCCCACAATATCTGAAATTAATTTCTGTTTTGTGCTCTACAAGGGAAAGAAATCACAACAAATATTCACAGCCATCAATGCAGCCATCCATGCTGCTAGTGCCAGATGCACGTAGCAATGAAGCTTCTAAAAACAGAATCCCTTGGAAACCCAAGGAACAGCCAGAGGTCTGTTCCTTCCTACTGGCATGCCTCACATCTCCAGACCTACAACATGCCACTTCTTGTGGGCCTGATGACTTGCATTAACATCATGCTTTGAGCTATCAGCTGGATTGGTAATGACTACTGACCTGCTCAGGTTGACAGCTAGGCAGAGCACGTTTCTTCTGTGCACAAACTGCAGGAGATCTCTTTTGACATTTAACAGCAAACGAAGTACACTGGTAACACTTACTGCACCGGACCAGGCTTCCACAAAATTTAGAATGGGATAAGAGCAAGTCATAAATATTATAGAATGTCCCAAATTGAAAGGAACCCATAAGGATCATTGAGTTCAACTCCTACCTCCACACAGTACCACCCAAAAATCAAACCCTATGTCTGAGAGTGTTGTCAAAAACCTCCTTCAACTTAATCAATTTGGGGCTGTGACCACTACCCCGTGGTGTCTGTTCCACACCCACAACCCTCTAGCAAAATACCTGTTCCTAACCCTCAACCTGACTCTTCCCATCACAGCTCCATGCTGTTCCCTCCAGCCCTGTTGCTGTCACTGGAGAGCAGAGCTCACCGCTGCCCCTCCGCACACTGTGAGGAGCTGTAGGCTGCCACAGAGTCTCCCCTCAGCTCCTCTGCTCTGGGCTGAGTAAACCCAGGGACCTCAGTCACGTCTTACATTCTAGACCTTTCATCACCTTCATAGACCTCCATTAGATACTCTTGGGAGAAATGGGGAAATTCTATCCTGCTGGAATACTGATCTTCTTAGAAAGAAAATTCCATTCAATGTATCAATCACATGGGACAAATACAGCTCCAAGAAACCCAATGCACCTTTCCAGACAGGGGTTCAAGTCTACTCCGCAGGTTTTATCATAGCCAGAATCAAACACAAGCCTGCATGACCAGAACCATAGCAGACATTATTAAAGTTCAGGCCAAGTAAGCAAGAATGGCCTTCAGAACAGTTAAAGTGCCTTCAGCAAGCCATACAATAACACACAATGCAATCAATGAACACTTCTACATGTTAAACATAACTATGGATGAAGTCAAGTCACCAACTGTGCCGAGTCCATGAAAAGTGGTGAGGCATTGGAACAGACTGCCCAGGGAAGGGCCATCCCTGGAAGTGTTTAAGAACCATGGATATGTGCACTGAGAGACAAGGTTAGTGTGCATAGTGGAGATGTGTTGTGTGGTTGGATGATCTTAGTGGTCTCTTCCAATCTTCACGATTCTATGATTCTCAGGAAAGGTTAGAGTAGAAGAAGGTATGGGTTAACAGTAATACAAACTTGAGTGAAGTGGTTGTTTAGAGAAGATACAGAGCTGATCAAATGAGTTTCATTGAAGTTCCTGTACCTCCTTTTCCAATTTAAAAGGCTCAGCCTTTTGTAATACAGAACTTCCCCTTGTCTTACTTCAAATGAATTCACAAATAACTACACTGAACGTGTAACCCAAGAGATGGACACTATACTGTACATCTGTGGTCCACTGTCATTAGAGAGTCTGAGAGCACAGAGGTGGGAAGAACAGCAATTGCTTCCAGTCAGACCTGTGTTTAAGGGGAAAAAAACGGAGAGAACTCAACTTATAAAATAACTCCACTAAGGTGAGATTCTGGTCCACTTACACATGAAAATCACTGGAAATTCACCATGGCTTCATGCATAAGGTTATAAACATGGGGTGGTGTTCCAAAGTTGTTAGACTCAAGATATCAACTTTTATATGCACCTGTGAGCTGTCTGCAGTGTAACTCCATTGCACAGAACTTCTCAACCAGTTTTGGTAAAGTGCAAGACTTTCAAATTCCTTCATTATTTTATTATATCTTTTTCTGTAGAATAATTACTGATGAAGACTGGTCTGGACTTAATCTCAGCCAAAAGAAAGAACCATCTTTGATTTTGTGCTTATCATCAAAATACCTTTAAAAGCAATTGCCTTTTCCTCATGATCATTACAAAAGCAGTTAAGAGAGTAACTGGGAACAGGCAGGAACATGGCTGATAGACAAGTCCACTTTAAGGAAATTATTACTTCACAAGTTGGAAAAGGGCTTCTGTGTGATAAAGGAAAGAACTGAAAACACTGTTCAAGTCCAAAGAGATACTACCTATATATTTCTAAATCAGTATCTTATATAGCATAAGAAATCTATACTACATCTTACATCAAGCAGTAGAAGACAGTACTTAACATGGGAAAAATACACAAACATAAATGAGAAGGATTCCAATGTGTTCACACTCACTGCAATTAGAAAAAAAGTAGTCCTGACCTGAAGCCAAGAAATACCACTAGAGGGGTGCAGGCATACATTACTGGGCAGTGAAACAGACAAAGAAACTGTACTGTTGAGTACTGCATAAACAAAAGGAAGGAGCAATGAATAACTTAGAGCATACATGCACTGGAGAAACAGGAGCTTCTTAAAGGGCATGACAATGCTATTTGTAAATTCAATTGCTGCGTTTTTAGTGAAAATTATTTTAGCAGTGATTTATCTACACAAATACCAAGAAAAGTACTTCAGTGTACCATAGCACTGCTGTTTTTGAGACAATCACTCACCTTCATTATTCAGTCCACTGTCAAGGGCTGTATGACCTCTAAAATTCTTGCAGGTGAACTTACACCAAGAAGAAATAATAGAGGTTTAAACTTATTGTGGATGTTTTTAGTATCCCAGTGACAATGCATTATATCCTAGAATAGAGGATATAGGCAGACATTTTATATGTTAAGGGTGGCGAGGCATTGGCACAGGGTCCCCAGAGAGGCAGTAGAAGCCTCATCCCTTCAGATGCTCAAAATCAGGCTGGACAGGTCTCTGATCACCTTGATCTGGCTGCAGATGTCATTGTTCACTGCAGGGGAGTTGGACTAGGTGGCCTTTAAAGATTCTTTCCAATGCAAATGATTCTATGGTGAGATGCTAACGGTGCCTTAAACTGAATGCTTTCACAAAAAGTGGTAATTTTAAATTACCCTATGAAGGTGAAAACAAAAGCATGCATACATATCATTTATTTTTCAAAATTGCCATTTCCTGCATACAATGGCTCTTCTGAAGCCCATTGTTTAATGCTTGGTTTACCCTGCAGAGCTACATATGACATATATCAAGAATTCAGTTGTCAATGATTCCAGGACAATGAAGAACTAAACACAATTTAAACTTGTTCCATGAAGAAAAACAAATTCACTCCTTTTTCCCTGTGGGCATCAGCCCCATACACAAAATGAATACACTATCACCATCTAACACTCCACAACTTCACCTGAAAACCACCACACTCACTGATAACTTCTGTGAACATTCCTACATAGCAGTTCACTATGGCTTAACCTTAAGATTAAATCCTACACTGACAGATGGCATCAAGCCTGCCTGAAGATACTATTTGTTATATTATATTTATTATTTTAGTAAGTTGTGCTCCATGTATGCATTTTGAAAGAATATAGTTTTCTTCTTGACTGTGATAGACAGTAAAAGCCCCAGCCATGTAACATGTTCCAAAAGTTAGGATTCATGAATGTTGAGCCAAAAAATTCTCTGGGCTTTATTCAAAGTTGCTCAGACCTACAGAAATGAGAAAATAAACATCCTGATTTGGTAAGTTGCATTCACTGATCTCAGTGTCCTACTGACAGTTCATCCTTTTCTTCTACCGAAGTCTGTTCCTTGAAAACTTAAGTCCTTTCATGCACTGCCTTTTCTTAAAAGCACATTTGTTGTTAAATTGTTTGCCTGGGAGATGTTTCTCTTATTCAAATTGCTTCTTGGATGACAGCTCAGGCAATCCATAGATGCTTCTCATGCTTACCAGGAGATGTTCTGCATGTACAGATACCCAGTTTCATGTGTCTTGCATACAAACAAGCCTCTGCTCCCATAAGGAAGCCAAAGCACTCTGACTAGAACTGAGATGATACCATGTCAGAACTGACAGCACATGACTCGTTTAATTTAGTGGAATCAGTCCTTGCACTTTATTTCCATAGTTCTCTCATTTTCCCAAATGGGAGAAATTACTTAAACAATTTGTGTACTTAAACAATTTGAAAAGTGTGGTTCTTCTAATCTGTAAGCAGAATGAACAAGCAGTTCCAGATTCTAGAAGGAGTCTAGAATTGTCAGCAACTCAAAATGAAATAACATACAAATTCTCATTTGTGTCTTAGAAAATTCATCCACAGCAAGATGTCAGACACCCAGTGCAATATATAAGGGATGCATGCTCTCAAAGTAGAGAAAATCCTCTTCACCATAGCCACTTTATGGGCACAATGCCAGAGGAATGGTTGCAGTGCTCTGAAATGGTGGGTGAGGGCCAGAGAGCATGCATTGCATGAAATGTTGGGATGGAGCCTTCCTTGCCCAGGCACCACCAATGGGACCTTTGACTGCCTTGTCCTAGCAGCAGTAGCTTAGGCTCTCCTATTTCATACCATATACTGCCCAGCACAGAATTGGAGAGACAGAAGCAGCAACTGGAAAATCATATTTTCCTCTTTCTTGCACAGCTCCAAAGAAAATTCAAGGTCTCTATCCAGATGCATCGCAAGGCAAAACAGACAACTGTAATTTAATGCCACTCTCTGATGGAGCTTGCTGAGACAAGCAACAAATTCAGGACAAGAGCCTCAGCTTTGTTAATTCCACAGCATACTCTCAGCTGCTTCTATTACATACATCTGGCAGACCAACGTTTTCAAGCACCATATTTTAATATTAATTCTGGAATGAAATAACAGCTAAGTGAGGATGATGAGCAAACTTGTCAAGCCAGACAGGTCCATAAATTCCCCAAAGGCACAGACTGTGAAATTAGTCTAATTTCAAGCCAGCATCTTTTCATTTCAGAATTGAAATAATAGTTAAGATACAATAGAGCCTGTGTTCTCTGGGCTTTCTGATTCTACTAATTGTGATGCTATTTGTGCTTCAAACTCACCCTGCTCTCCATTGCCTCAACGTACTTGTCTTTGTGTTTCATTTCATTCTGCCATATTGCAAAGGATGCCATAGAAACAGTAAGATTAAAAAAGGGACACTCATGAAATGAAAATTCTGCCTAAGACAGAGAAACAAGGATCCCAATCTGTTTATCTCAGTGGGGAAAAAAATGATCACAGCGTCTTAGTACTTACAGCAGAACAATATATCTGCTCTAGACACTCTCAGTCAAGGAAGTTAGGACAAATCTACATCCAGCATTTCAGATACGAATCTTGACAAAGTCAGAAAACAAGAACAGCTACAAGTTCTGCAAGTTTTGCCAGAAGTACATGGCAGGCATCACTTTTATCTTGTGCTATTTCTGCAGATGGGGAAAGCAAGACTGTAACCTACGTGAATAGAAATAAAAGCTGAGAGAACTGCTAATGTTGACTGAAAGCAGTTGTAAAGGCCAATTTCAGATTTTACTTTTTACAACCAGTCTATTTTGCTAGAAAGAGGCTGCAGTATCATGTCACATGTTCTATAAAAGCCACTCAGTGGTGTTTCACACTGCACTGATGCCTATGTTTATTCAAGTGAATTGAGTCCTCACTGAACTCTGTTATCAGCTCTACACCAACCTGGTGCCAATTCATTCCCAGCCAGGTTGCAGTGTACGATATGCTCTGATTTATTCCTCATTGCTATCATACAGATGAAGCAACATTAAAACACAGAGCTCCGACGTGGAAGAAAACACCATTTCTTTACATCAACATTTGTAGGTGATGTCTTGGCATGGATTCCTTCCTCCTGGTACTTCACCTCCCAGAACAAAGTTCTGAGTGCCCTAATCCTAATGTTTCAAACTCAAACATCACACTGATGCTTTAATATGGTTCCAAACTATTCTGTCATATTGTTATCATTGCATCTGAGGAGCCTAAAAACAGAAGTAAGGTCCACTGCACTTCACAAATAACAAGTCTTAATATCATTTACAAACTATTACCTTTGTGTATAATACAACAACACTTCTACCCAAGGTAACATAAGAACACTTCTTGAGATTCAACATAGCTCAAGACAGTTTAATACAGAAATTATGATCTAGTGAAGTAGAACAGAAATACCATCAACAGATAACATATCAAGAGGAATGTATTTCTGGAGTTCTTTCATTTTCTTGCAGTACACCATATGAAGATGCCACTGTAGTGTTCAAGTACCCAACCAATTATGGTTGGCCCACACATTTTGTAAAGTTGAAAGGCAATATCTATTGAGAATATTAACTTAAGCAGTAATATAATCATTTATATTGAAACTTTTGACCAGTTATCACCTTCACATGAAGGAAACAACATTCTCCTTCTCTAATTGCAAGATTTACAGGAACAGAACACTTTGTTTTATTGCAGGAAGGGGAAAAAAAGTACTTCAAATACTATTGAATAGAATTCATGAGAAATTCATCAAGAAGCCTCGTGGAAGGCAAAGTGACAGCAGAAAAATTATCTAAACTGGACAGAGATGACTGCACACACCAATTTAATAAATCATTTTTACAAAAAAAATTAGATTTAAAAAAAACACAAGTTCCCCCAAATAAAAAGCAATTTGAAGAATTTCATTTGTAAGAATACTTACTAACTAGACCACCGGAGAAAGCACTGCTCTGTTTTTAATCTTTTTATAGGCATAACATGAATTTTTGCAATAAAAAGTTCAGTAATGCTGTAGTTCTGCATTTGTGCAGCTCAGAACCTATATATGTATTTTTCCTGGAGAACAGAAACATCTTTTGCCCATGTATTTGAACTAAGAGACCTCAAACCATTGCCTAACCCACAGTCATGTGGCTTTATGTTGACATGTTCTCATTAAAGCAGAATATTCCTGAAACAGAGAGTATTAATGTTTTTGTCATAAAGAAAAAGCAAGCTGGAAGACCTGGCTTTACTACCAGTAGCAACAAATGGAAATTGCTACCAGATACAAGCATCTCCTTCAATTTGTGCTGTTACCCAGCAGACACTTACAGTAAAGCTTTTGTTTTGAATTGACACTGAGATGATTGTTAAAGAAGACACGAGAGGAAAAAAAGAAAATACAACACTCAACTCTTCCTAAGTTAACTGAGAAAAAGACAACATACCAGTCCATGGGATTCCTAAATACACCATAGAGTTTGAGTTCTCTTTCCTCCTTCAACAGTTTCAGACCAGCAGCAGGAATAGGAACAAATTCCAAACTAATTTTAGCTTCCTTCCTATCACAAAAATCACAGAACAGATGGACAAAATGCTGTGCGATGAAACTTTTGCAGAGGACTACTGCTCCCTACGGAAAAACTGCCTGAAATAGTCACTTAGAAGTTGGCCCAGATCACTTCACTGAGAGCAATCTTTATTATGTGTCTTCAGATACTTCTGGGTTCAATATCAAGGAATATCTCAATATCTGGAAATTGTACATGGATCATAGAATCATAGAACGGCCTGGATTGAAAAGGACCACAATGATCATCGAGTTTCAACCCTCCTGCCATGGACAGGGTCACCAACCACCAGACCAGGCTGCCCAGAGCCACATCCAGCCTGGCCTTGAATGCCTCCAGGGATGGGGCATCACAACCTCCTTGGGCAACCTGTTCCAGTGCGTCACCACCCTCTGTGTGAAAAACTTCCTCCTGAACAGATGTATCCACCTTTTGAGCCTGTGGCTCCCTGAATGGGACCCAAATCTCAAATCTGTATACCAATACTTCCTGTACAATTTTGGAGAGAAAATGGTGTTCAGCAGAGCCTATGCATAAGCAGGCAGGGAGGATAGCAACAAGCTATCTACCGTTAAGCAAATAGTCATTGTAACAATACATCTGAATCCCTTACTCTGCCTAGAAAATTGACTCCATGTCTCTCTTCTCATCGCCTTGGGTGTCCACAGCTGTATTTCAAATGGTGAAAGAAGGATCACTTAATTTCTGTAGCACAGCTAGAAAGAGGCAGCACTATAGCACAATCACTTTTCTAGACAGGGGCAGATATAGAGATGCACTGTGGGTAAGTGAGTGGAAAATCCAGAGTTGGAAACAAAGCCAAGAAAAGTAATTCACCTGTGCAATTACTTAAAAAGGAAACAACAAGATTCTGCATTTTGTTCCTAAAGCTGCCCAAGCATGCTGAAGCCTTTGTGGGCAGCCAAGAGAACTCAGGGCAGCGTTCCAATCACAGGGCTACTGATGTGGCAGGCACTCATCTTCACATCCTTCTCTCTTTGATTGCCTTTATAAACAAGGCAGATATAGTTGTGTTCAGAGGGAGACATATGTTGTGAATCTTTTCAGCTCTCAGCAGTCAGTTACAGTTCACCTTTTCCTCTCTTCTGTTTTTTGCTCACTTCCTTCATTTAATTACTTCAGGTTTTTTTCTAATTGAGAAAGTTTACTTCTTTCAGAAGTATTACTGCAAACAAGTTGGTTTTGCAAGAATTATGAAGGAAACTTCCTCAAGACTTAAGTACAATGTTTACTGTTATTAGTGAATAACATAACAGCTCTGCCATAGGACCTCTTCCTTCAGCCCACTTACAGTAAGCAGTACTCAAGCAATTTGTCTTAGAAAAAACCAAGAGGATGGCCCAAGACTTTCCAAACATAAAACAATCAGAGCCTTGGACAGCACAACAAGCAAGTAGCAAGCTCTCACTCCAGCAACTAATTTACTATCAACAAGAGACAAATACTGCTTGCAATATCTCCTTTAAGTCTTGTGCATTTAGCTTACTTAAAGTATTAACAGCCAGGTCTGCATTCCTTGAGAGCATTTTAGAAGTTAATCAAAAAGCTCTGCTTTGACATGACCATTTAAATAAGTGCTATTTCAGACTTGTTAACCCAGTGACTGGAGAAATTTCTCATAAACAAGAACCCTGTGCAACCCTCCAGCTCTTCCTAGGTCCCAGAAGCAATATCTAGCAAGACTGAAATCTCAGTGCCTAAAAGAAAGTTACTTTCTACACCAACTAGCGATGCTATTTCTATTCAGCAGTGCTTGTTTTCTTTCCCCACTTAATTCTCCAATAATTACTTACCAGAGGACTGGTCTGTCAGAGCTGGTCCATTTTCACATCTTCACAGAAGTATAACAACACAGTCAGGTTCAGTCACTGAATCTTTATACAGCTATGTCTCTATGTGAAAAGACAATTAGATCTAAACAAACAGAAGAAATAATCATTTATTCACACTTTCCCAGAAAATAGAGAAACAACGCTGTTTTTCTGGAACTCCTCTATATAGCAAACATTGCATATATTTTATCATATGCATGCACATCTATGTACTTATAGAGTAAGGAGCTGCTTTTCTATAAAAATATAGAAGTAAAAAAATCTACTTTTATTTAATAATATTATAACTCTTATTATGATTTTCCATAGAATGGAGGAAACAGAATTTATTTCTCTATTTTCAAATTACTTTCATATCTAAGTCTATCAGACAGGTATGTAAAGAAGCAACCCCTGCAATTCTGTGATTATGCAATCTATTTTAACTGGCTTTTAAGAGCAAGTATTTTTCCCCATATTGCTCAAGTCTCAACACAGAAAAACACTGCTCAAGTCAGAAGCATAAAGTGAAACAGACTGTAGACATGGCTATTCCAATATCAGGTTCCAAATTATTGGCATCTTTGAGGAAGACAAAGAAATTGACTTGTCATTATCAAGCCATATTTATATTCTACATAACTTATGTACTTGCTTTAGAACTTTTCTGATTCAGACACAGCACAGAAAGAAAGTGGGGTTTACTCTTCTTTTTTCCAACCCCCTTTTTCAAGCTTAGTCTTGTATAACTTGACTTCTGGTCACAGAGGGAGAGGAAAACAGTGTCAGCTTCCCTTTTTTCTGCCAAGCATTCCAGAATAGCTGTGACTGTACAACAATCTTGAGGTAGAAAAAAATATTTAAAATACTCCTTAGTGGCACAGAGCAAAGCCACAGAGAAAATATTTGTAGTCTAGTTACAGCCACAGCACACTGTAAGTGCAAAGCCTGGCAGCCCAGTACCCTCATGTAGTAAAGGTTTAGTCTACATTTGTCTGTGCTCATACACAATGGCCAATGAGATGTATGCAGTCCCTACTATGGTTTTCTCCATATTGCCCTCCAACAAGCACATTCTTCCATGTTGAGGTGCCAGAAAAATCCCATTCCTCATACAGCTCAGGAAAGCCACCATTCTGAACACTTTGGCCATCCCTACACAATCACAGCATGGCACCTACATTAGTACAATACCAGAAACACGTATACCTTTTGATAGCAACAATACAGACCACAGGCATGAACTCTTGCTGCCATTAACCCTCATTGCCCTTCTGAAATCATCTAAGTTAAAGAAGGATTTCATGAACTACTGCTGTCACCAGCTTTGTGCTCCTTATACCTCCTAATATTTATTACATAAGATCTTGAAGCCCATGGATGTCTTTATACCCCACTGCAAGTCATAAAAGCCTTCCAGTGAGCTCAGTAGCAATGCTCCAAATCCTCAGGCAGCCATTTGTCATCTTAGGTAAACTCATGCCTCATAAAATAAGATTGCTCTCCTCTGACACTGCATCTTAAGAAACACGGCAGAGTATTTTCTCTTGAGAGAAGGAGTAACAAGAGAAACAATGACTACAGAAATGAGGCAAATATTGAGGGTGTGGGAGAGTTAAAGACAGCCAGTAACTATGCAAAAACACACTGCAAGGAAAAATCAGTAGTTAAAGACAGATTGTTAAAAAAAATAAATGGAAAGGTGGATAGTTCAAAATTACCCCTCTTCCATACCATAATTGGATTTTTAGGTGAACATCCACAGAAGAAACAACACTTACTGATATTTATTAAGTTAGCACAAGAGAATACCAGTTACTGCAACAGCCCACAGCTGCAAGAACATGAAGAACAAAGGCAGAAAGGTGACACGTGCAAAGTTTGTGAACGTGAGGAAAGCACCTTGGCATCTGTTTTAACGAATGATCTATTTAAAAAAAAAAAAAACAGCTTTTCAGATGCTGGAGTCTGCACTTCTACATGGAGTGAGGCTGTCTGTTCATTTTGATTACAGTCAATGAAATGAGGTACAGACTGCAAGCGACATTCGCTGGCATTAACACCTGTGTGCACACCAGCACAATTAAAAACAACACAACACCCACAGTTTCAACTTACTGAAACCCTTCTCATCCGTAGGTAAAGTTGAAATTGCTCAAAACCCTGGTATAAAAGGTGCCAGGGAAGATAGACCCGGGATTTATTACTCAACAACCAAACCCAAATACATAAAGAAATTAATATAAAAACATAACCAATAGTCCTTCCAGTCCCACATGGCCAGCTGGCACTGAATGATGAGTGAAAGCACTGCAAAGTACTTTTTCTCTTGCTTTTATATCACTGCAGTTTTTATATGCAGTACATGGCACAATGCCATTTCCATTTTTGAGTGCAAAAGCCTTGCACAGAGAACAGGGAGTACAGCCAATAGAACCAGATCTACTGAGGACTTCAAAACGAAGATTCATTGTTTCATGGGTGAAAAGCAATGACATTTTTTTCTTTATTTACTCCTGATGTTCAACATTAATTATTTAATCAAGTACGCTAATAGTAGAAGCATATCCAAAAAGGCATCTGTACGTGAACTCTGCTTAAAACTCCCTTTCTCAAAGACCTGTACAGCTACCTATATATGAATGGCTGAGCCTGCAACAGGTGAAGGCACAGGGCCATCCTATCTCAACACCCCCAGATGCCAAGGAAGTCACCGCTCTCAGCCCTACCAACTACCTGCAGAACCCTGCAGTCTTTATAAGTTCTAACCTACTTGATGGTGCACCAAGCAGAAAAATCACCCAAGGTCAGTACTCAGCAATACATCACTTCCACGCTGTCTTGGAGAGGTCAGTCTCAAAATAAAAAGGTTCAGGTAGGGTTAGATGGGGCACTGAGAGGGCATAGTGGTTGAGATTAGATGTAGTCTTTTCCAACCTTAAGGCTTCTACAATTTTAAGACAGGTATTTGTGCATGAACACCACTAGAGGTAGCATTTTTGCCCAAGAAAAATGCATGAAATATGCCATATGTAGAGAAAGATGATAGTAGATACAGCCGCTTTAAAGAAGCTTAGGATAACCCATGCAAGAGAGAGGTCACAATCTGGAAATAAATAAGGAATTGCTTACCCTTTTCTGAGGATCAGGGCTAATCAAACACTCCCAAGGAAGTGATCTCCAAATAGAGATCCTTTCCCTGGGGCAGCCAGCCCTTAAATGAGATTAGGGACTTCCAATCACACAGGTGAATTGCTTCCACCTGTGCTCCCAGGGCTGGCTACGCCCCTTCACCAGGTGCTCAATCACTGGTTCAGGCCCTGGCTTAACAGTTCCCATACACCATGTAATTGCAAACAAGCAAGCACTCAAATAATACTAAAAATTCACATTTTTACTAATACAGAACAAAGGGAAGTGCATACCACCTCTAGGTGAACCATTGATTCAACTTATCAAAAAAAAATACATAGCAAAAAGCAGCATTTACAGCAGAGATGTAGGATGCTGGGTGGATTTTTTTCATTCAGTATCTGTTGATGTAAGAGTCAAAGTATCCCTCACATGTCTTTGTTGTTTGGTCATTTCTTAAAAAGTAACATCAGAACACAGAACTGCACAGACCATGACAGCCACAAAGGATAGAAGAGACACTCTCAGTACTCAAAGCGTGGTTTCAAAGCATAATCCTTTATGCCAAGGGTCTCCATTTGTAAATGGCAAAGAATATACACACCTTGTCAAATTTCTATAACAAATATGAAGGCATAAGACTTCAGATTATTCTATTCATCCCACAGCTTGTCCATATCAATAGCTTATTTTTGTCTGCATTACGTATCACACCGTACCTGCGATGCTTTGTTTTAAACATTTCTTCCTTAAGCATTTGAATTCCTACTAAACAGGACAAACAGGCAGATTATGAGACAACATCCCTCTTTCAAATCCCACAGACTCCCAAACACATTCTAGAGAAACTGGTAAGCAGGCTAGAAATCTGAAAATACAAGGATAACAGCAAGAGAATTAAAATCAATGCACCTCATGTTAACAGTAATGCTATAGTATGTCAACTTCACAGTATTATGTGAGCATAGCAAAGCATGATTATTAGTGCTGCTGATACTACTTGTTGCACCACAACTACCAAAACAAGCAAACAAAACCACCAAGTACAACTTCATTTAAAAAGCCAGATTCATATTTATGGGGTTTTGGTGTAGAAGTCCAACTACTTACTGGATTTGCCATGCCAGAGTATATCAAGCATTAAATATCTCATCTTCCTAAGAGATACGTTGGTTACAGAAGTGGTTAATAAAGGTTTTCAGGATTGTTTCCAGCCAGATTATGATCCCTGGTTTTCGAGCGCTCCTCCTGTGTATTTTACAAGACAGCTGTTAAGCACATTCAGTGCCATTAAAGTATGAAGGAGTTGTTACAGCTGCAGCAATTGCAAGAGGGATATATGCTGTTCTTTGCTTCCAAAGAGGAAATTATGCAAGGACACACATCATATTATAAAATTAGAATTACTGGATTAATCTGAGCATTAAATCCCTGAATGTCAATCAGATGCTTCCAGAAATCCTTACATTAATCCAGGCTGTCTGTTCACTAAATAAGTAGCTTCCATGGGGGCTTTGACCCACACACCACAAAAATTGACTGGCGTGACTAATTAAAAAAGCAATAATGACAATCCTTACCTTATAATTTCCTCCATGTGAAAAATCCAAAACATCATGACTGTTAGGATGCTTAATAGCTACAACACTGCATAGCTGCAGGAGCTTGACTAAAGCAGCAGCAAAAGAAAGAAAAAAAAGAAAAAACAAGACCTTATGTTGTGCATGAGGAGATTCAGGTTGGATATTAGGGAAAAAAAGTCTTCTGAGGAAGAGTGCTGAGCCATTAGAACAGGCTGTCCAGCGGGATGGTGGCATCACCATCCCTGGGGGAGTTGAAGAACCATGGAGATACTGAGGGACATGGTTAGTGAGCACAGTGGGGATGGGTTGGTGGTTGCACTAGATGAACTTAGAGGTTTTTCTAATCTTAATGACTCTGCAGTTCTACTTAATAAATACTGGAGGTGGCTTTAAGAAACGAACTCAGATACTCTTCCCTGATTATAGCCCATGGAGAATAATGCTGGCTGCTCACATTTATTCCAGAGGGGCATCACCTTGTTTTGTCTGGCTTTTCTCAGGAGCACGGCTTGAGCACTTCAACATATGTATATGTATGGGAATTATTGAGTCACGGCCTGAACCACTGATTGAGCACCTGGGGAAAGGACGGGTTAGCCCTGGGAGCACATGTTGAATAAGGTTGAACAAAACAATATATGAGCTGAAATTTCTGTTTGTTTCCATGAACCAAAGTGCAAATTATGCTTACAACAAGTGTGCTCCGTAAGTGTAGACTTACAGAAATAAATTTCTAGGTTCACAGCAGTTTTATTAAAATAAGGACATCAAAGATTAAATAGTCTTACAATTTTTCTCATGATTTACATTTTGGGTGAAGAAATTTTTTCCAAGTGAGATAACTGCTTTTATTCTCTGCCAACTTGGTTATGCTAATTTTAGACATAATTCCTGATTGTTATGACTGCTATTTGCATTAATTATGTTGTACTGCTTTTCAAGAGATATGCAATTCAGAGCAAGAATGCAGTGAAACATTTATAGGCAGTATGTGAGATGGGGAGGCATGCAGTGATGTGCCACACCAGCACTTGTTGGTTTTAAATTGGGGATTAGCATCCCCAAAGCTGGGCAGAAGGTCCTCCATCTAGAACACTTTCTCATCTGATGAGAACTCTTAGCACTTAATCAGAATAGAATAAAGTCAATCATTCAGCACAGCTCTAGTGACAACTGTGTGCATGGTTGTGCCCATCTCTCCTACGTGCCCCGGTTTCTGCATGTGCTGGGATGAGTGCCAAACGTGCACTGCCTCCTTTCTGAGCATGCCCATGCAGTAGATGTAGGGACAGGATTTCCCAGGAAGTCCTCCTGGCTTCTTGACTTCCTAAGAAAAAGGAGTTCTGGGTCTCTTGGATGAGGAATACTCCCCCTGTGAGAGACAAGTGTTTCTGGTCTCCATACCTATCTGTCCCCCAAGGACTGCCCCAAAAACCCAGATATTGCACCCCCCTTCAAGCACTGATTGCATGACAGGAATAGCATCATTCTTAACACAAGTGAACTGGGTCCTTCCAAGCAGTTAAAACAGCTCCTGAAGGACTAATTCTGCCCTTGGCTTACACGGAAAAAAACACAAACACAAAAGCCTACTTTCCATTATTCTAATAACATTCCAGGCTCTTGCCCCCCTTCTGCTCCCTTTCAGCCAAGTTACTGACTTACATATAGGAGCAGAAATGATACTGTTGAAGCTGTATGGACATTCATACTTGGGTTTTATTGGGCTGTCAGGCATGTGGTGCATTACTTGATTTCAGATAATAAGCCCAGCAAAGATTGTATTTTTTTTTTCTGTAGACTTATTGCCAAGGGAAAAGAAAAAGAAAAATCAATACTTCCATTCACCATAGAGAATGGTGATATTCTACACCTGTCATGGACTAATAATACATTGCCAATCTTTTTCAAGTTTGCCTTCATTTAAGACAGTTCCAGTGCTGATACCCAACTGCAGAGAAATCTGCAAATCAATTGGCCTTAATGGTTCTACAGCCCGAGCTTAGCATGCAGCTCTGTTTTGTGCTTGTGCAGAACCACTTTGTCACACACCTTCAAACACTACCGCAGACAAATATATTTTATTATTCTTTTATATTAGAACTGAGGTACACGCTCCCTCTGCATGTCCTACGCAGATAGTCAGCTCCACCCAAACACAACTCCTTCACATAGAAGCTTTCCCAGTGCCCCATGATACATGTATGGACACCATTTTCAACAACCAGCAGTAATTACTGCTTTTCAAAGTTTTTTTTTTAAGTTGTAATTTTTACTTAGATGTTTCATTGCAAGTAGCCTAAGTAAAGCAAGCAAAAAACCCTCAAACGTGCACAAGGTAAAAAGGGTCACCCTGTAGCCTCTTCTACATGTGATGTGGCGGAAAGCAGAAATCCAGAACGAGTGCTCCACAGCCAAATTTTATTACCCTCATTTTGTAAATTCTATCTTCAGGCTTAATATTTAGGCTGCAGCACCAGGAACGGCCATTTAAGCTTTCAGTCTTCTGAGAGGCTGCCATCGTGTGGCACTTGGGGATGCTGTTCATTGCCTCAAATAAATGGCTTGTACATGCTCTCGAGTGAATGTAGTGCACGTACCCAGGATGCTTCGTAAGCAGATAAATATTTCCTCATTCCTTTTCAGTAGCAGCTTCAAGAGAAGGCTGTGACTTTTCTGTGTGTCAGTTGCATTGTAATGCAGTTCATGAGCTGGGGCTCAATTGAAGAACTTTTATTTCCATCAGAGAAGCAGTGAACTTGAGCATATATTCAACTTCATACGCATTATGTGGTACTGCTGCCGTATTAAGCCATAAATCCCAAATGCTAAATGTGCTGTACACCATCTCAGGAACCACTTCTCATGAACGCTTCACTCCCTTCACCTATTTTTCAGTTGATTTGGACTACGGGTGGAGGGTGAGGGGCAATCCCATAGCACTCATTCCTTCAGTCAGTAATGTGTATTTCTGGATAAGTCAATGGACTTTTAGAATGAGAACTTAAGGATTTTACTCTGTACCTGGTGAACTGATTCAATTTCAGTTCTTGTTGTTTGTTTGTTGTCTATATAACTTTATACATTAGTACCAAGCAGTACAAATTTCTTCTGACACACAGCATTTTTCGCTGTAAGACAGAAAATTAGTTTTGCTCTCGCTGGTTGTGTTATCAGTAATCTGTGCATACAAGTCAGGAATGAGTCTATTGCATTTTCATTCCCTCCTGAGAACAGTA
This sequence comes from Chrysolophus pictus, assembly GCA_037305975.1. Lineage (NCBI taxonomy): Eukaryota > Metazoa > Chordata > Aves > Galliformes > Phasianidae > Chrysolophus > Chrysolophus pictus. The sequence goes on along the minus strand of CM074579.1, from coordinate 45,304,595 downwards.
ACACAACTTTAACCCTGCCCGAAGAATACTTCCTCCCCAGGTTTTCTCCTTTTTCTTCCCATCAAGCTAATGCTTAGTGAAGAACACAGCAACATGGTATAGAAAAGGATGTTGAGGTTGGAGACAGCAGAAAACACTGATTGCTAGGCAGACAGTGCATGCAGTTTTTCTGCATGGGAAACATGAGAACGTAAGATTGTCTGTAAATAACTTCCAGGAGGCTGTACTAAAGGAGCTACATTAACACCTGCTTTGAAATGTACAATTTACATATATCTGAGCTGCCAATCTAGCATTCTCATGAAACTAAAGCTTTGCTAAAACAGCTACTGACACTTTTTCCTAAGCGCAAGATGTTGGTCTAAAGTTTTTATATCTGTTTTGTTGTCCGTTACAGTAATTTCCTTTGTATGTCAATCAAGTAGCTTTGAACTCTCTTTTGGGGAACACCTTACAGTGATGTTGTTCCAATCCAGGAAGTTTTTTGCACAGAGAAATCGTACCAGATTGTCAAGTGTCCAAAACCAGTAAGGAGTATGTATATCATGTCAATTCAATGACTGTGTCCTGCAAAATATAATATAAATAAGAAGTAATGTGGCATGGTAAGCCATGTCTCTTTAAATGATACAGTAGTAAGGTTTTGAGGATTTATGGTTCAATTAGAATTAGACAGTTGAAAGTTTGGGGTCCAGCCAACAGCTTAAAAACAGAAGTCTGATGAAAACAGTCAAACTCAATATAGCTCCAAAACCACTCTTCCAATCCATCCTTCTTTGGAACTTCACTTCTATAGCTCTATGAATCTGTTCTCACCTTCCGACACTATCATTTATGACCACTTTTTGCTTCTCCCTTGGAAACGGTGTGATATTCTAAAACGGCTGGTATCTTCTCTGGATGGAGCACTACAAATTTAAGAGGGCTATAAAAAGATGCCATCAATGAAGAGAATTGCATGCCACTGTGAGTGTTGGCATTTGAAATTTCAAGCTTTATTTGTGGCTTGGCTCCATACAGAGTAGACACCTGACAGTTTGCAATTTGACATGACTTTGGCTTGGCTCCATACAGAGTAGACACCTGACAGTTTGCAATTTGACATGACTTTGGCGTGTCAGATGCCAACAGGTGAGTGGTGATTCATAATGAGTTTGGAAATAATCACGATTTTTCAATAGTGCACTTTGAAATGCACCAAGTGACACTCATATCTACGGATATGAGTATCATCAGGAGTTATTTTTCACTTTTTTATAAGAAAGAAAGAAACCACGTAAAGTAACCTAAGACTTTTTTTTTCTCCACGTGCATTTAAACAAAAACTGATTTTTTTTTCAACTCTTACTCTCATTAAAAAATAAAAGTTAAAAAAAAAAAAACAACCCACCACCACAAAACCCAATAGATTAAACTGTAATATTTACCTTCAAAGCGTAGGAATAGTGATCTCTGAGCACTCTGCTGATAGCAAATGCTGTCCAACACATACTGGAATTTTTTCAAATAATTATATCCTTCCTAAACCTCTAGGTCAGCACAGCAACCTGAACTGAGGCACAGCACACCATGAAGATCCTGGCCAAGGAGAGTTCTCTCTGTTTTGCTCATTCACGCTCAATAGAATTTTCATGAAAGTAAATAATTTTCCTCATTGTTTCTACTGTAAAGTAAGAAGGATGTTCAGATGAGAGAGCTGCATCTGCAGGGTCTTCTGCCAGGGTCAACATCCCAGCCTGTCACTCTCAGAGTTTCTGTGGCAGAAATACTGTATCAGAACAATTATTTTGCATCTACGGAAAAGAGAAATTTCTTTCTCCTCTGATAATGACCTAATTAATTTGAACAGTTACAAAACTAGGGGACATGAAAAGAATTTGAGAAGTCTTCAGGCAAGGAGTAAGAGGATGACCAAATCATGCTATTCAGCAAAGTACTGCATTACAAACATCTAATGGAACACACTTGATAGGTAGCCAAAAGAAATGCACACATGGTGGCAGAGCTAAATTACCATGTCTCACAAAACAAGGTTATGTATTACAGAATGGAATATTTATGCTTTTTTGGAGAAGTTTCAAGCTTACTGTGTTTGTAGTGCAAAGTGAATTTGCAGAGTTGGTTACCTGCAGTCTTCCCTTTAAAACTGGTTATTTTCCTTCTTTAAGCCTCAGGATTTTTTGCTTATTTGATGTTTAATACCCTCTATGCTTTTAAGTGTCCCTTGAGGTTCTTCCTCATCTGTGATTGAAAATGTAACCACCACTAATGCAACATGGGTCTTACTTACATTCATAAAAATGGAGCAGACACTGGAATATTTATAGACTGCAGCAGCTTAAGATAAATATAACATGATGTATTTACATAACACCAGTTTAAAAGGCCAACAATGCACTCAGTGTGTAGGCACTGATTCAAGACTCTGGATGAGAGGCTCACAGCCTGTGGTAAGCCCCACTCCTCCTTCCTTCTCTTCAACTTCACTCTTTCTCAAAGAAGTTGGGGTTTTGTTCTGGGGAATCCACAAGCCTCACAGATTGCACTGAAAATTGTTTGGAGTTTGCAACGTAGCAAGGAGGCATCAGATGCTTACACAAATTTTTCTTTAAGTTTTAACTCCTCCATCCCAAAGTAATATCTTAAAGCTTGAATCCCTTTCTATTCTGTATGTTAATCGTGAAAGTAGAATTTTTTACTGAGATTTAAGATGGTAAAAGCAACTTTTTCTTTTGCTTTATCGCTTTAGAAAACTAGCAATTCCTACACTGAGCTTATTTTATGTGCCTGGTAATGGCATTCAGTACTAGGAGCTAACACTGGAATTGCAGATGGTAAAGAATCTAAAGACATAGCTGCCTTTTTTTTTTTTTTTCATTTTAATTATTATTATTACGTTTGTTTGTTTTAAGGAAGCTATTGGTAGCCTGAAGATGTACTCACATAATTTCAGTAGAGCATGTTAATTCTTGCTAAGAGCTCAGAAATTCAGGCTTTATTCAAACATCTATTTCCTTTGATTTGTTTATATTTGCTTATTTTTATTATTTTATTGTTTATATTTTTATTCTGCAGCTATTTTTATTTTTAGCATTTAATCATTCTCTGCAATTTGGTTTCATCCTTGCTTGGTCTGAGCGACTTGTACTCTGCAGAAAATCTAACAGAGCATTGGAATTTGTAAGTAAAAAGAAGTCTGGGAAGATTCTAGCAGTGACTATCAGTAATCCATGAGGAATTAGAATTGTCCAAGAGGAAATTTTACAAGGATAAAAAGGCTATTGCCAAGTGTGAAGTCATTCTCCAATGATGACCTCCAAGATGTCCTTCCTCTTACAGAGCCAAAAAGGAAGAGGACATGTGGAGTTTTTGCCTTGAGGACAGAATTTATTCTTACCTTCATCAAGAGGAAAAAGGTTTTGCCTTGTGAGGAATTGCCACTTTCCCAAGGTAGGAAGCAAGCTTCCCTGACATTTAGTTGCTTGGTGTCTGTACCCAGCCTCTGATAGAAGTGAAACAGATTCTTTTCTGTTTGGCATTTATGGGCACTACCAGTTAGCAGGCTTTTGGTTTGGCTTGACAGCCCTGTATGCACCTGATTTAAGAGCTATATCTTATAAGTTGAGTTTAAATGGGCTGTTTTACCAGACTATGCAGTTTGACACACAGATACGCCTGGCTTGTCTTCCAGAGAAGACAGAAGGGAGAGTTTGTTTTATAGCCTAGAAGGCTTAGAGTTTGTGTTTCCGTATCACCTGACTTTGACTGCAATTGATTGTAGAACATATAGCGAAGGCAGATAAGAGGAATTGTCCTGTATTTTCTGCATAGCTGCTGCCCTTGTGAACTGAGATTACTAGAGATACTTTAAACAATTAAATAGTCATTCTGATTACATAATAAATCATTCAGACTGAAGTAGACTTTCTAGCAATGCAAACCATGAAGACTGCTGCATGGGAGCCTGCAGGTTCAGCAGGTAGGCACACAGTGAAGTAGACCTGGAAAAAAAAAAAAGTCTGCTCATCTCTGCATATTCTATATTTGAGACACAAATGAAATTCACTGTAACATGTTAAATCCTTCAAGGTTTTTCATTATATAGGGGCAAGATGGACACATCATGCTATTGCAGTTTGAAGCATGGCATGTTTACAAGGGTGGCATCTCAATCTTTTCACTGTTTTCTGCAAAATTTATCAAGAGCTATGCATTGAAAAAAGTTCTGTGACGTTTTTGTTTGGCTCTTTTTTTTTTTTTTTTTTTTTTTTTTTTACAATACACGCATGTCTACACAAGCTCTAGGTAGATGAATTAAAACACCTTCAGGAAAGTAATTGGAATAATGTCTTTAGCAAAGCCAGCATGACACCCAAGAGCACAATGTTCAGCTCAGTTCTTGATTTCCCCATGATCTACTACTTTATCCAGAGATGAAACAACAAGCAGAAAGAAATGTGGCAGGATTGGTCCTGGGTCTTGCCTAAAAGGTAGAAAGTTTAAAAGAGAGGAGTCAGCAAAAGATTTAGGATCAGCAATTTATGAACTTAAACTGTCATTCATCTGTTGAATAGAAATGAGTAGTCATTCCTCCCAGAAGCACATAGTTGCTGCATAGGAAATGATAGAGGAGTGCTCTGCACGTGTTGTGTCACTGCCTTCTCCAATACAGTAGTGCTGGGCTCTCACTCCTGCCCTCCAACCTAAGTTTATGTAAACCATTCTTTAATATCTTATTTCTTTTGAGTTTTTGGGTGTTTTTACATGCACATTGTCAGTGTGCATCTGTTGACTTCATGAGTCGTGTGCTGAATGTATTAAATACAGTTTGCAGGTAACAAAACAGAAATTCTGTTCTCTTGCAGTTTTTCATGCTGCAGGCTGGTGCCGGACTGAAGTTTTCTCCCTGTGAGGGAATGTTGGTTGTAGTCCACCCTGGACCCTAGATAAATCCTTGGAGAATTGAGTCAGGCCCTATGTAAATTAGGGAAACCTGTGCTTCCATTCAACCTCTTATCTCTTCATTTTCAAACCCCACTGTATTTTACTAGCAGAATTTTACTGCTCAACCAAAACCTTGCTCTTGGTTTGACTCCATCTTCCCAGCCCAAATCAAAGTCATTCTGCTGATGTGTTCTTCAGTGCTCAGTGCACACCTACTTACTCTGTATCCCTCTTCTGAAGAGTTTATTTCAAAATCAATGCAGAATTCATACCTAATGGTCACAACCCATTATTTTCCATTTTTTTTTTAATTCCTAAGGAGGAAATCAGTATTTGCAACTATAATTTTTAAGTCCATTCATCAACACGGGCATTAATCTCCTTCCAACCTGTGACTTTTTATTGCATTTGTGAGTTGCAGTGTATTTGGCTACTCACAGTAACATCTAGATTAATTAAAGTACTGAAAACCAGGACCAGTGTACTGAGAAGCATGACTTGCCCAAGGCATGTTTCAACAAGTCATTATGGTTCTATTACAGCGCATTGGAATTACAAGTTTGAACAAAACAGAGGGCGTATGTAGGCCCATGCAAAGATACCACAGCTGAGTTTTCTTTTTTTTTTTCTTTTCCGCCTTTTGCCTAACAGTAACTCAACACAGAAGTAAAACACAAATAATTTAAATTCTCTTAAAAATTGTGCATAGCCTATTTGTCAGGAAACAAAAAGCTGTCACATTGGGAATCCACAGCACCTGCTGTCACCACTTACCTCTAATGTGCATGTAGTCAAGATGAAAGTTTCCCTAGACTGAATGTGTATAAATCTTGTTCTATCATATAATTCACTCCTGAGAACTGAGGATTTCTCCTCAGCTCCCCACAGCTATCATGGAAACATTTCTGACAGACAGAAATGTGATTCTGATTTCAAAGTTCCCATATAAATTCTTTTGACCTCTCTTAGCCCACCTCCCCAGTGTAATGGTGAAAATTGCTTTGATCCCACCATCAGAATGATGAAGCCCCACATGCTAAAGTTTTTTGTCCAGGGAAGAACAGCCAGACCAACCCTTTTTGCTTTTTACCTGCAGAACGCTAGTTTAAACTCAGCAGCACCTTAAACCAAACCTGAAAGTGATCCTCCAGGTAGTAAACCGTCCTGGCTCAGGAGTAGGGCACAGCTCCAGGACCGAGGCATCCCCACAGCTGATTGCAGTTACGTGTGTGTTGGCACAGAGAACAGGAGGAGTGCAGCCAGCATGGGCAACCACAGCTCTTGGTTTGTCTGCTGAATTTCCAGAAGAATGATATGCATGGTTGTGCTGTGCAGCGAGCAGTGTTATGACCACTACATGTTCCCTGAACAATGTTTAGACCTCCCAACCTGACCAGCTAGCCTCAGATTCTGGCTCCCACAGCTAACCCCTCAGCTCCGTGAGAAGGGCAGTCCCACCTTAACCACTACCTTCATCTTGTCTGAGTGGAACTAGAAGGAATCTAGTTCACACAGCTCCCAGGTGCAGGAATTGGCAGTCTGCACCAAAACAGTAGGCTCTGCAGCAGCGGACTCTTGCTGGCTCCCTGCATAGACAGCTGTCCATCTTTGCTCAGTACGTCCCCCCTGCCTCAGTCCCATAGCAGCACTCCACCTCGTTCCTCATCAGGCAAGGTTTATGATAGCTGAGTGTGCTTTTGATCTCGAGTATTGGCTCTGGGATAAACAGGCCTGGCTGGCAGCACAGGAACAGATGAATGAGTAGTTCATGAACTGTTCTCCTAGTGGCCTGTGGAATTGCCTCCAGAGATGCTCCATTTTTGTCATGGTTCATACCCTGCTCACTTTCCATTATATATTCCTTTGATGTAAGTCCCTTCAGCCAGACAGACAAATACCAATTAAGTCAACTGCGATATATTCACTGCGATATTAATACTAAATTATACAAATACCTCCTTCATTACCCACATGTACTATTAGGGCATGTCTACACATGGGAACCATTATGGAACCAGACAGGTATGAATCTGAAGCTGTTTCACACACCTTCCCAAGTGAGCTCTGAGTATAACACAAAATGCACATTTGCAAGAATGAATTAAGTAAAACCTCACCACAGTGCTGAGTCTGGGTTAAAAGTGGCTACAGGAAGAGGTAGCACCACATCATACAATCACATAATGAGTTGGAAGGGAACCGTAAGGATCTTTAAGTCTCACTCCAACAGTCCTCCCGTTTTGCCAAAACCAAAGTGCTGTAGTTCAGCCCGATATAAAGAAGGTGCTGTTAAAACTACCATCCACTGACATGTCTGATATAATAATAGAATCAATCATAGCAGTGCTGAGACAGAGCACTAAGAGAGCACTTTTTGCTATAAAGTATGCAAAACTCATTTGCAAACACTGCTTTGAACAACAGTAGCCATTATTTCTACTGAACTGTAGATTATGATTCAGCAATCTGACCCTAAAAAAATAGGGGAACAAAAAATAAAGCCATAAATTTATCTAATTGTTACAGTTAACTGCTATGACCAGAAAACAAAGAGTGCCATCTGTATCTGAACAACAGGAAATACTGCTGCTCAGAGATACCCATTTGGTCTCAAGCCAAGTCCCTTCCCACTTGCCTTCCAGTTAGGAATTATAGCCATGCTCATAATAGTATTCTAACATCACAGATTCAAATCCAGTAAAGTCCTGCTGAATATAAATCATTTTAAACCTCTTTAGCATGAAGAGAAGAATACAGAAGCAGAGAGGATTTTCCATTCTCACATTCAGGAGATTCATAAATGAAGTTGTATTGCAGGCAAAATTCATTATCCTGCATTCCTTGGAGAAAAAAAAAGGGAAACAGATTTGCATCACACTCATTTTTCTGGCTTCAAATTTTCTGCACTCTACTATTATTGACGTGCTATTTGTTTGGTGCTGACAAGCATTTTGGCAGAACTAGATAGACTACCATCACTAACAGCGAATACATGCATTATAACAGCACCTAAAAGCCAAGTAGGAACATGACCTTTGCTGCTGTCATCACTTCCCAAGCCTCTGTAGAATCATGGCAGTTGGCATCAACAGGGCATCTGCTGCATATAATTTTATTTGCTGAGAATTGCTGGTCTGGAGATGCTGAAGGATGGTCTGGGGGCCATTAGCAGCCCCCAGAGCTGTGCTGCCCTGACCTCCTGAGGCTCCCTGCTTTGCAGGCACCTGCTCTGCTACATAGTTCTCCTCATCAACCCTCAGCGTTAGCATGGGAGGCTGCCAGCAGTCAGGAGGGCGGTCTGTGAAACAGTCTGGCTAGTGGTGTCTGCACAGAAAGTAATTTAGAGCCAAAAAAATCTCAGAAAAAACAGTGCAATATTAACTTTGGTAACCTTTCTGTAGAGATGAGCTCTCAGAAGAAATGCTATTAACCGAGGGCACATCTATCGCCTACACACAGCAATTTCATGTCTATTTGCTCCCTTGTTCTCCTCCTCTCTCCTGTTATCTACATTTTTGCATGTCCACATCAGAAGTGCCCGTGCTCTTATCTTTTCTCCCACCTTCCCCCCCACATATACACAGCCCAGAAAATATTCATTCTTTCTAGCAAGTTGGATATTTCTCAACTACTGTAGACTCTCGCTACTGGATAAAATACTGCTCACAGACCTTTCAGCAATAATCTCATGAAGTTCCTCTCCTCTACATTCTTATGAAAACCTAAAATACCTGCTTTGCATATCATTTAACAGAAAATCTTTTATGCATTAATTTTAATATTTGCAAAAAACTCTCTCTGAGACATTGAAAAAAACATTTAGCCAAGAAGAAAATTAAGCTTAATTATCCTGCTATGCCAGAGCACACTCCAAATAGGGATTCTTACAAACAGAAAGGAAGGCAGAAGCCATTCTGAGCACAAGAGAATCCAGCATTTATAAGGTACTGTGAGCATCTGCTGCCAATCTGGTTCATTCAGCAAACTTGTGTAGGGCAACATCACCCACTGCTGTTTTCCGGTGGGGGCTGGAGATGAGATTACAGCACCAACCTGGTTCTGTCTCTTACTATGCCCATTGATTGAAGCACTCTGGTAGCCTGCTTTTATGTCTGTACTGCTCTGAACTTACACTAATGAATGTAATGTAATGCAGTCATCCCCTATGATTGGAGCAGAAGGTCATTAGCTCATAGGAGGAATTTTTTCTGCAGTCTGTGCTGATGAACTGTAAAAGCATTGCCTATTGCACAGTGAAGGAGAGACAAAGAGTGGCACTGGGCTAGACAGCTGAACTGCTTGCTGCACTCCCAGCTTGGAGCTGAATACTGAACTCCTATAAACAGATTATTAATATGGGAAGTGCACAGAAATACAGCAAGACAGAGGTGAGAGCAAATGATCATTATACCACCTCCTAACTGATAGCTGAAAATCTCTGAGTGCACTCTCATGTCAGGTAACACTGTCAGCTTGGCCTTAGAACATGACTCATTCTGTTACAGACAGATGACAAAATGGATTATCTTGGCTGAAGCCTCAGTTTCACTCAGTACCTTGATACCAACTTTCCTGGAAGAATTGCTTCTATATGATAACCACCAGTCAACAAGTACTCTGTATGAAATTACTGTGGTTGTTTTTAGAGCCTTTGTGCTCTAAAACCTTTGACCTCAGTCCTCTGAATGCCTTGCCCCTCTCCACTCCACTGCATGAAAAGGAGTAGGTTTTGTCCTTTGGCCACCTACATCCATTATCACGCTCTCCCAGCACTGCTTCTGCCAACCATGTCAACTCATGTCAAATTTTGGAAGAAAAGTACTCTGTTACTTGCTTCTCAATGTAAGAAACAGTTCTGAAATGTGTGCTTTTAATCTGAAGAAGCAGGACAATAATAGGAGCATCATGATGAATGTAAAAGATACAAATCAACTTCATCAAAACAGCCAAAATGCTAATGAAGCTTCACACAAAGGAGAAAGGTGTGATGCTATGAATTGATCATGAATTGATGGCATTGTGGATGAATTACAAAAATGTTTTTGGTAATATTTTCCATGTTCACTGTGCCTGCTTAATTTTCCTGGTCTGCCTAGATAATTTCTGCACAGAGAATGAAATGAAGCTTTGATGTCCTGGACTACATTGCAAGAAACAAAAGACACCAGGCACTTAGCCACATAGCTGGAAACAGAAAATTCCTTGAGGAACTGAACAACAGTTACTGGAATATCTTTCCAAAGGTGAAGACAAGCTTTAAACCTGGACAATAACAGATTCTGCCTCACACAAGTTTCCAAAAGTCATTCAAAGATACTTGGAAGAATATGGTTCAGCACAGTTTGAGTTGATTTTAAATGGCATAGCTGCAGTGAACTTGTCTGATATTTTATTGAACCAATACAGGGTCCTCAACCACAAGTTAGCTTAGCCCGAAGAAAAAGCTCCATGCAGGTTCAGCTCCAAGAAACAGATCAGCATGGCATGAGCTGAGTGATAGGAATACTAAGAAGCAGAGTACAGGAGTAGATCACAGCAGCAGTAAGAAAGGTTTCAAATTTATCCAGGAACCAGCATCAAAATGAGCAAGGCTAAACAGGAGCCTAAGCTGACTGTGAGGCCCACATCAGATACCACAGTCTTTCTCACTCCATTTAAAAATCGGAATTAACACAGTAAACAATTTCCTTCTCTCACCATTTGCGCCAACATTCGTGATTGTGGCTAGCCAACACAAAACATTCTCCTTCCTATTACCTTGATTTCTGTCTTACTTTTTCTCATTTGCATCCAGATTGGATGTACACTAGGCATGTTTACAGTAATTACCGTCCTAACTTGGGTCTCTGAACCCAAGATAACGCAAATAATTGTTCCACAAACACCATGTGTAATGCTCCACTCTAAGTTGTTATTTTCCTGAAATGTAAATCTCATATTTGTTTCCCTGTATTTTGTTTCCCTGTATATTTACCACATCTAATTAGTATTTATCTAATGTACATGCTGCAGAGAGCACCTCTTTGAGGCTACATTCTTAGATCTCAATTGGGGGTCAGTGATAATTGCAATACATTTGAGTGACAGTAGAGGAAAGCCAAGATGTCTTAACACTGTCTGAAGATACAACTCACAGTCTTAAACACAAAGATAAAAACAGAAAAGATCTTGTGGATGGTATAGGAAACATCAGTTACACCTACCATGCATACATTTCCCAATAGGCTGACCTTTCTCCGCACAGCTTGGCTGCTTTTTGTTGGCACTCTCTGTTTCTCTGGCTGTTCCCTTGATTACGTTATGATCCTGAGAATTTCCACGGCTTAACACTTCACAGAACTCTCAACTCAGAAAGCTTAGCTGGTCAATATGCACTGTAAATATGGGTGGTTAATGTGTTCTTCCTTATTTGCAGCTTGTAATACAGTTGTCTTGCTAATTTCTTCTCTGCTCATCAGTCCTGCAGGTCTGTGTTTTGTTTCATTTTGCTTAGCACCCATCACACTGCTAAGGCAGCCAAGACGTACAGTGTGTCCCTCTGTGTGTCCCTTTGCCAGACTTACAGAAAGGACTCCATTCTCCTGTGGTACTGAGGTAATTCATTCATAACAGTGGTCAGAGCACGGTTTATAACCCTGTTCTGAGCTGCAGTGACCACAAGGATGTGCTAGAGTACCCCAAAAAGCTCTGGTTCTATCGATCAACTTCTCTTTGAGTTGCCCTTTCTCCCAGTTCTTACTCTTTACCACTACATTTCCTCTCAAACAGGCACCTCTCTGTCCTTTGAATACTAACTGCTCAATGTTGGTGATATCCTTATAGGGTATTTGATACGAGAACTCTGGTAATTTTTAGTCAGGTCATTAGTTCTCTTAAATTAGTGCCCCATTTGCTATCCCCAGCATGCTGCTCCTTCTCATCCAGCTCTCTTTTTAAAAAGCGACGCAGACTAGTGCTAACCATTGGCACATGTACCTTTATGTATCTGTTTATCTTCACTCCCCAGCAAGAGGGAGGAACAAAACAAAAAAAACATTTGATATACAAAATAAGCTGATGGTAACACAATGTCAAAAATAGCTTATGTTAAGTGCAAGGGAGAAAAGCCTTGATATAAAGCTTGATTGCAACAACATTTCAATTTACCAGTTTAAATACAAGACTTGAATTAAAATATTTCTTGAGATACATCTCTCACTCTCTAAGATGTTTTTTTTTTTTTAAATTTATATACACATATCCAGTTGTAACACTTGACAGTAGTCTCATGAAGCATCCAAAGAGTATGACTTGATAAGTACACACTGTAGATATGAGTGGTTAACATGTACGATTTCTTCCTTCAAGAGTCTATAACGTTATGTTGAGTGCTAGCCTCAGACAGACAGGTGACCAGCCACCTGACGCAGTATAATACCCCTAAGCCCTTTCCCAGCGTCCCACAGTCAAAGCCTCCAATGCTCACTGGATCCAGATGGTGTTGCCCCTTTCTGGTCGGCGAGGCTCCACTGTCAGTTCTCCAAAAGTAGAGAAAAACTGCTCCATTTCCTTCTGCAGCATGTCGTTCCTCTTCTCTGCATCCTCTTTGGCCCGTTCTGCATTACGCATTTTGATTTCCACCATCGTGAACTTCTTCCGCTCTTGATCCAGCTCTTCATGCAGGGCTATCATCTCCGTCTCCAGGGTGAGATTTCTCTGTTCCAAGCTGCAGAAACCAAAATAAAAGCAGACAGCTTCTGAACAGCACTCCTCCCATTCAGTTGTGTAGAAATGCACACCGTCACAATTTCATGCAATTGCATTTTCATTTACAAAGCTTAGATTGAATTTCTTAGAAGTTTACCTACAAACCAGTTTCATCAGCGATCCATCCCCAAATGGCCTTCTCTACTCTGTAGAGCTCATTTAGAAAATGCATGATATCAGCCACTGGTTATTGTGCACAGTGACAACCAGCTCCGCTCAATTCTCTAGCAAGCAACCTACGGAAATCTTTTACTCCTGCAAGTACTGATTCCCAGCTCCCACTGTAGTTGCAGTTGTGTCATTTAAAAAGTCAAAATAATGCTCTGAATCCCTTTATTTAATAACTGATTTTTATCAGCTGATTTAAATCTATTTACAAGAATAGTCTGACAGTCTCAAAAACTCAAAAACTACTTAGAGTGATCTAAGACACTGATTTCATTGAAAGTCTCAGCCTCCAGAGAGCAGGCATCAACTAATAAAATCACTATGGAAGCTACTGATTTCGTTAGTTAGATTCCAAAGAAACTTGTAAGGTTCTGGATTTATTTCTGGTGCCATTAGGACAGTATGTCACAACTGTGGCAAATGATTGCTTTGCAACAAACCCAGTTGAATCATGATACTAGAAGAGCAATTTCACACATCAACTCTGAAAGACAATGAGATGGTAACATCGCACCATCTTACCTTTTTATCCTTGTCTCATACTCGAGTTTTTGTTTGGCCATCTCTTGCTTCAAGCTGGACACCAGGCTGTGCAGAGCGCTATGATTATTAGTACTGTTGGCAACAAACGTTTCACTGTTATCACTGCTGCTGGTGGCTCTGCTGCTGTGGCCCCCTACACTCCTTCGGTCACTTCTGTTCTCATAGTCACCAGTGTTAGAGAGGTCTTCCTGTGGTGGTCCATCCAGCACAGAGTCTTCAAAGTTACCCGCAAAGAAGTCCTGCTCGGGGCAGGTGGTGGTGGACGAACGACAGGAGTTCGAGTGCTCAGGGAGGGATATTTCACAGGAGGACGTTGACCAGGTAGCACTGTCCACACTCTGTTTGTCATCAGAGTTCACTGTGGAGAACTGCTGGTGGACATTGTCATAGGTGGAGAGCCTGTTGTGCTGACCCGACTCACTCACTGATTCCTTCTGCTTGTTGTCCCTCAGTGTAACACAGCCATTGGGTGCCCAGCCTGGGCTTCGGTTGTTGAGGGTGTTGGTGAGCCCATCGGTGCTAGAAACTCCCATCCTCACGCCTCCATTCTGCATGCTTTGTGTGCCCATCTTAGTCACCGGTCCTTTCAGCGAGGATGTTCTCCTGGCTTGCAGGGTACAGTTTGGTAAGGTCTGGCTCTTCTCATGGCTCTCCACCGAGCTGCTAAACGACCCATTGGTGACTATGCCACTGCCTTTATTAAAAGCAGGATTTTTTTTTACCATGAGTGGTGGGCTTCTGGTGACATCTAATTTCTGGATACTGTTTCTAGGGCTATTGGTCTTGCTGCCTGGCAGCGCAGTTGGAGACTCATTGTCCATGCTTCCCCTTTGGGGAGACTCAGGTTTATCCCAAGAGCAGCGCCTCACTGCTGTCTCCTTTGTGTTGTTGTTCTCTTTGTTTTGTAGCTGTCCAACGATTGCTTTCTTTGGCATTTCATTGTTATTGTTGCACACCTCGGGTCCCACATCAGGGTCTGCATCCTTGGGAAACAGCTCTTCGTGTTTGCTTATCATCACTGACATTAACTGCTGGACTACTACCGTACCTGAAAGAAGGTACCAAGCAAGCACATGGTAATTAATGGTCTGTTTGGGGCATAAATAAACTTAATAGCTCAGATTCCACAAATACTTAGCAAAAATCCTATTTGTAGAAACATTTACCCAAAATAACCACAGTTTTTTTACCCAAAATGACCACCAGTTTAACACCCTGGATGTTTAAGGTGTCCAAAATGCATCTGGGTACCAGGTCAGATCAGCACTACCTCTTCTTTCCAGCAGAACAAACCAGCATGCCGCACAGACCCCCATAATAACAGCTTTTTTTTGCAAAGAAGCTATTGCCATGACAGTTTTTACATCCCCAAAATACTAAAGAAGGTGTTTATGAGCAGCAAACGATAATATCATTATAAGCAATCTGCTTCAACTCATTGTGGCAATCACTTTTAAAACCAAAGTCCCCTTCTGGCAAAGCACTTTCATGCAGTAGTTTAAAAGAAAAGTGGCAGGCAAGGGATTTGCACTGCTGGAATGACAACATTTTAGGGTAATAATGTGACAGAATTTATTTCATGTGAATGCTTTTAACCTGTCTGTAGTTAAACCATATGCAAACAGGCAACTGTGTCATGTTATGGCACAGTATGGAACTAACGCAGAACCACAACTTCTGAGTATCTCTAATAAATGGCTGCCTCTCTAATAACCCCTCGGTGTGCACACCGCTCGACTGCACAATTTACACGCTACCATTTCTAACTGGACTTAGGGTAATGAAGACATACAACTATTTCTTTAAACTGAATTTCACTAAGTACTGTTAAGAATCTCTCAGGAACAAGGTCAGAGTATTTATAATAACCATCCTATCTTTAAACTCTTAGAGTGCTTTCAAAGGCAGGCTGTGTCCTTTTAATCAAGAATTTCCCATTGCTCCATATCAACTCTTTTGAAATATTCCGGATCTTTATAACCTAGCTTTTTAAAATACAACTACTAAGAGATTATTCAAATTAGTCTGTAATTGGAAATCAGGAAAATCTCACTTGAACTAGACAAAACAACTTTTCATCCACATTATACAGATACAGCTGCACATAGCTTCATGCTTGGCTTCGAAAGACTATGCAAGAAGAGCACTTTCCATTGTCAAGCTTTCTCTTCCAAAAATCAAAGAGCAGTGAGGAAGGCTGGACAGAGACACTATTCAATGTGTAGTCTTTGTTAACAAAGATTCCACATATTTAACTATGTGCAGCCCAGTTGAACATCAGCACAGCCCACGTCAAATCTAAAAGGCTTACTTCTATAAGAGAAGTAAGGGAAGTCATAAATCTGTTTAATTAAAACTGTTTCCTCGAGTGAAAAAAATATATACTATTTCCCTTCAATGAGCATAGTATCCATGCCACCTCCTAAAGCAGCCACTAAGCTTGTGGGCTGTTGAGAAGCGGTCTGAAGATGTTTTCAGACATTAAAAAAAAAAAAAATCAGTATTTTCCATTTCCACCCACTTAAAACATCTTTCTTGTTTAAGCTTTCACATAAAATACTGGCAGTAGCCAGTTCTGAAAAAATACAGACTCAGAGGATAACTTCTTTTTTTCCTTTTTGACTAGCTAACTACTCTCGTCCCATCCCAAATCTTGATTTGTCTCCTTTTTTCCCAGGTGGGCTGAAGATACATGGTATCCCAGCAGTAAATGCCATCCTGGGAGGTATGACAGGTTGAGGATCTCAGCCTCAGCGAGATTCTCACTGACTCCAGTATGAAAGTCATCTTTATGATACTTCCCTGTATTTTCAATCCAATGAACAATTAGAAATATTTTTGTACTCTTTCATTATGCGACTTGGAAACACTACATTTCTGTCCATTTACAATAGAATGAGGATGAAACGTAAAGTTTCAGAAGAAGAGAATAAAACAGTAAATGAACAAAGTCTATGAGGAATTACAATTATATGGAAAAAAGAAAAAACATCATATTCAAAGGAAAACAAATTCACACAACCCCAAATAAACAAGCTACAAGTTTTTGATACAATGTACAGTGCAAGGACTGTTTACAGCTCTTATTTCTGGGTAGGTTAATGAAATCTAACATACCAAGAAACAAGTGTTTGGAGAGAGAAAAGACATCATGAGAGTTTATGGAGAATGATGGGCCACTGCAATACAAATATATAAAAACGTATCTGACCCTGAAAAACTGCAGGTGATGCAGTTAACTGCACTTATCCCACACGTGCTGGGAAAGAACACGCCATATTTGGAGCAAGTGTAGAGGGGTTTTTAATTAAGCTGCCAAGGCAGCACAATTTCATGAAGTTCTGTTTGCAATGCTATAAACTGTAGTCATTTTTATAGTATCTTGGAAGATTTATCCCAGCTGTCTATCCACACTGAAGAGTTCTGTGTCTTTAAAATGGATATAGAATGTAGTGTATATACCACATGGATTAGTACATACTGTTAATAAACCTAAAGATATTCTTTCTTTTTCCTTCAAGTTATTTAGTCAACTCACCCTCCATGATAGTCAAAGGATCTTCCACTTTAGGGCGGAGGATGTTGGGGCCAAAAACAGTAGCCAGATTTTGCACGCTCATTTTGTTTATGCCTGAATAAGACTGGACTTCATCAAGGAATCTGTGAGGAAGAAATAAGCCTTTAATGAACATTTTAAAAGGAAGGAAAGAAAAAAAATAATCAAAACATACAATGGTTTCTTAACGTAGTTTGAGTATTCCATTCTAAATTGTGAAGGAATGTTTTGGAAGCTCAAGGTTATACTCAACGTCTTAAAATTTTCTTAAAAATGATACACTGATAAAAAAAATATCTGTCTAATTTTAATAAAACTCTGTTGAAGACAGTGACTTTCTCTAACATACGCAGTCAGTTATTTGGCTCATAAAATATCCTCAAAATGCAAACTCTCAACTAGGAGAAGTTTAAATTCATTTTCAAATGTTTCCCATGCTGAGAACATCCTTTAAGTACACATTTTGCTACTTTTTAAGACACGTTTTTAAGATCTTGCATGTTTCTACAAAACTATTCTACCAGATGCATGCAGTTTTCAGTGCTACCATGCCTCAGGAGTGCACAGCTAAGGCCAATAACTGCAATTACAAATGGGAAAACTGTGTCCTAGGAAGAGGACCTATATTTCCACTTCTGTACTTTTGGCAGCTTGCTTATTAAGGCACCTCATAACTCTGCATCTTGATAAAGCAAATTAGAAATGAGCGCAGCAAGCAAGTTTTTAGTGCAATCACTGAAGTTAACCACTCCTCCAGTTCTGTAATACTTTTCCTTCAGGGTCCATATGCAAACAAATTTCTCTGTGAGCTAACAGCTATAAATATCACTGTGATGTTCTTGCAAGAGCACTTACCTACAGATGTATTTCAGCAGATTATAATTGACAGCCGGCAGACTCTTCACTTGCTTCACTAATTCTATCAGGCCCTATATATGTGGTTAAAAACAAAGTGGGGAGGCAGAGTTTCTTAGTATTTTGCCACTGAAAAATGCTGACAGTTTCTGTTACAAGACAATAAACACATCAAAGAAACTGCAATTGGAGATGGTTGGGAATGGGGGGGATTCATTCTCCTCCCCGTTAACTGGAGCGTTAAGGAAAAGGAGGGTTCCAGTTCTAGCAGGATTTGAAAAGTCAAAATGGAATTAAACAGTTATAATAACCTTAGAAATTTAGAAGAATAGACTGCAATCAAAAGAATGAGCTTCTTTATTTTTACTTGGAAAACATTGTGTTGACTTGATAACCCATAAGCACATGTAGCAGTGTAAAAACCAAACTTCATTTATTACTTCTTCAGACTAATACAAGGGCAGTCCTGTGCCACTGCAGGGCACTTATTGTACTTCAGAACCCATACTGAGTTCATCTATGTTATGCAAATTTTAAAAAGTTTTGGATGGTTGCCCACTTCCAGACATCTCTCTGATGCTTCTGATTCAGTGATAGGCAATGAATAGAGCCCCGTGGTCTTTAGTCTAAAGTCAATGAAATGTGGCATCCTAGAACACTTAGAAGAAAATCACCTCTGATTTAACAGCACAAGTTGAACAGAAACTACTAAAATCATCCCTATTACAGCTCAGGATGATGATCTGTGAAAAGATAAAATGTTTCCCAGGCACCATGGAAGTTACTGGCCACAATGATGTTCATTTGGACTGAATTTGATGATATGTAATAAATACAGCAAAGGGCATGCTGAGCCTGACATGGGTAGCAACAATTTTCCTTTAAAGAGAGTCGCAGTTAACACAAACAAGTCTAAAATTAGGATATGTAATTATTTGCATCTCCATTCCTCGAAACTGGAACAGGTTATAACATACCAATCTTTTTATTCATCATCGCAACATGCAGACTCACCATTTCTTCTTCCTTGCTGAGCATTTTGGCACAGGAAAGAAAATCTTCATATTTTGCATACGGTATGACTGGCTCTGGGAGTTCCCTTAAGTACAGCTTCAGCAGTGATGCCACCGTGTGCACATCTGTATTGCTGTTGGGTTGGAATACAATAGGGCGTTACTGCAAACCAAGAAGATACTATGCAGTTAACACGCTAGGAGTTGGACTTGATCCTCATGGGCTCCTTCCAACTTGGGATATTCTGTGATTCTATGGTTCTATTACTACTCTGCCTTTCAGCTTTAAACAGAAAACTTGATTAAACACAACTGTCAATCCCAGGGAAATGAATTTCAGCTCCATCTTGTACTGGATGAGGCAAAACGCTGTAAGTCACTCAAACTTAGGAAATGTTTGAATACTTAGAGCAGCCAGGCAATATTATAGGGCAAAGGGTCAAACTATAACAAATGCTTTCTTGTAGTTCCATTTATGGAAACTTAGATATTTTCTTTGCTGCATCTGCAGTGGCATCCCAGGTTGATCATCAGGCATATTAAAAGCAAAAAATGGGGACAAAGAATAATATCACAAGTTATACATGCAATAAAACTTTCTTAAGTCTTTCCATAGTGTGTAAAGTTACGTTACAGAAACTTGAGTGTTTCTCTGAAAAAAGTAGATAAAAAACAGAGTAATGCATAAAGAAAGCTTGTATTAGTTCTGAATCCCCTGGATTTAGCTACTCAAGACTTCTTCAAATCCTTCCCTACTGGAATGTTCTACATGCTTTCCCTGATTCATATAGAGAGTCGTATTGCAAGCTGATATCCTTCCCTTTGACTTCTGAGAAGTTTGAAAAACAGACTCTAGATTATGCTAACTTCAGAAGAAAAAAGTAACATAGTAATGCAAAGACATTTCTGCAATGTGCATTATCATGTTTTCTCTTTTTCTAAGACTTAACGCTTAAAACTGTTTTAAATCTGCAGTCTCTTGGAGGTAACCATTGGTATTTGATGTACTTAAGCTTTGCTAGAAGTATGTTAATCATTATTAGTGAATGATCTCTGTTAAAACAAGAATAGTTTTAACTAAGTTAAATCTTAACAAGAACGATGGGAATAACCTTAGATTAACATGGTCAGGTATGTGCAATCTAAGTCAAAACAGAAGAAGAGCGGCGATAAGCACGGTATATATTTAAATGTTAACCACCACCACCCTCCCTGAAACAAATTCCCAGAAAACACTGTTATTTTAACCATGAAAAAAATGCCAACAAAAATTCCAAAACATGTATGAAAGGACTTTCTAGAGAAACTTTATAAATAAAGCATTAACTCAAAACTGCATTTTTGAAGAAAGTGCAAATTCTGATCTCTGGGTTGCAACCCCAGACTGCAAGCCTAGCCATGTGTGGACTGAAAATAAGAGTCCTGTATTTTTACCCCTCTTGGATACATGTGAAAAAGTACTATACATGAAACTAGAGACAGTTGCACTATATTATGAGATTTTGAATGCTAGCTCAGGTTCAGCCTTTATCCTTTGCTTTCTACCTATCCTCTATCCAGATGTGAAGTAAAGCCCTTCTTGACATGTTGGCCAACAGAACCTCTTACCAATTGCACAACCACCTGAGGTCTCACTGCACAGATCCTGATCTCTCAGGTACTCACTCCATGCTGGCAGCTCTAATACAGCCCTACACTGCAGCATGAGAGAGAGCATGCACTGAATAAGCAGAGAATTGAACTCCGATTGCTCTACGTTTATAGTCTCAAGATTTGCATTATTATTTTTACTAAAAAAGGAAACTCCTCAGACCTTGCTGACCCACATCTTTCCAGGGGACTACTTGCGTAAAACTATGTACAGTTCATCCATACACATACACTGATCCCTTTGTGTGAAGTAAAATACTTGCTTCTGGAGGTCACAGCAGATGGGAAAAAGGTTGAGGAAGGAAAAATAAATCCCCCAACCCCCCAACTCTGAGGCAATTTATGATTTTTCTTCTTTCAATATTAAGCATGTATAGAGTAACATCCTGAAGGGTCAGGTTCATTATGTATTAAAAGCTTTGGTTCTGCTGAAGAGGAACAGGAAGAGAAATGAAAGGCAGGATGCCAAGGAGCAAGGAAAATGTAGGAAGACTCGCATACTCAAACTAAGGTCCTGAAACATGTATCTGAGTCTACAGAAAGGTGTTTTCTGAGCTGAGGTACCCGTTTACTAGTAGACAGGGACACGCTTGCTATCTTTCAAATTAATGTGCTCCTTAGTACTGACCAAATGCTAAGGCAATGCCGCAAACTGCCACAAGATGGTGGGATTGCAAAATAAGATGATCTCAATTGTTCTCTTACAAATTCCGTTAAGCTGTACTGAAACGCTGCTGGGGACTTTGTTTAATCAATGTCTGCAGAGGAGAGCTGTGAGTTTCAAAGGAGTTATCAAACCTAAGCTCTCTTGAGATGGAGAGCATTTGTTTTCATTTCCTATCTGCTTTCTTGTATCCACAGTCCAGGTCAGCCATTAGCATCTGCATGCCTTCCTTGATGGCCATCTGCGTGATCAGTAATCAGTCCACGGATCTTTTCAAGGCCTGAAGAGTGCTTTTTACCTCTTGGACTTTTTCCAGCTAAAACGATTAGTTTAAGAAATGACACTTTCCATATGTCCTAGAGCCAGTACAGCTACAGCAACTTAATAACTGTACCTATCTTGACACTTCTTTTGCTATCTGACATTGTAATATCCAAGTGTTCAACGATTAGACATTTGTCGTTAGCATGATTAAAAGAATTCATTAAGAACTATGAAAGTAGAGAATGTTAATTTTAGCAGAACATCCTGTTATCTACAGTGGAACAACCCTCATTAATGGAGGCAAGATTTTTCCAGGTGCAGAATGAACAATTACAAACGTGAAATGAGAAAGCACAAAGCAGAAAATTGGAAGCAACACAACAAGCAGCAGCAAGCTGAGAACCAATCCATTTCAGCATCTCGTGCTAGACGGAGAAATGTTGCTTACCTCACTGCAACACGGATATTGCTTCACTGCTGATATGTTGCCAAAAGAGCACTCCACCACAGTCCATGCAAAGGCATTATAAATGCATATGCACCACAGCCTCTCCTTAGTCATCAGACTACACATATCCAAAGCCCCATCATCCAAACTTTGTCATTAATATCCCTCGTGGCAGTGCTGCTTGACAGCATTTTTCTTTGTGATACGCAGACACTGTGGAAGTGGCTGTCAGACCAATTACGCTGCCTGGAGATTTTCAGCCTCTCCACCATAAACAAAATAACTGAGGCCCAGCAGGTCGCCAGAAATCCCCGTGTAACCCTCACACTCATGTGTGTTCAGAGAGCTGGAGTCAGCGCTTCAGAGCACAAAGCCAACAAGCTCCTCATCAGCTTTCAGAAAGGAAACAGAACAGGGCAGGGTCACTGTACAGAAAGATTAATGCAGTGCCAAAAATAGCTTAGACCATGATGACATCTACAGTTTGCATAAAGAACAAACAGCAGGGAACAACAAACTGGGAAGCTATAATTAAATTCAAGAATTCTGGTAATAAAATGAAGGAGAACAGTACGAACAGTTGGTGTGTCAGTACATCCCTGAATTACTGGAACTGCATCTTCGTCATTTGAAACATGTCACAGATCACAATCCTGCAAACAGAAACTTTCCATCACCACCACATCCTGAACCACCACATGACTTGGCAGTTGTGTTGCTGCGTTCAAGTTTTGTGGAGAAGCTCTCTAAGACCACTACAGATGTCCTTCTGACTTGGGAGGAAGAGTTTCCAACTGGCTGCCTGGTGTGCACATTGCTCCTAGTCAGCAGGCAGGATGAGATGCCAGAGCCCACCATCAACCACTGCTGAAACATCACAACTGAGCAACACCAAGGAATGTAACAAATATGCATAGCTCTTTATAGAGAGAATGACAGCATAGTTACTGCTGAGAAACCAGTACTCAAAGGATGGCAGGGCAAAGCCTGTGTTTGGCAGTGTGAACCAGGTGTATATGAGTGATGGAGTCAGGCTTTGGTCCAAAAATGCAAAGGTCAGCTCACGTGCATAACATAATTGGTGGAATGTGTGACGCCTGTCCCTTGTGTAGGTACCTTCAAGGAATCATCCTCCTACATAACATACATACAGTACAAGCAGCACAGTGCAAAAGCTAAGTACCAGCTGAAGTCTTGCCCAAAACTTGTGAAACATGCATCAAAGTCTTTACCATCTCAGGCCCTGAGCTGCTTGTTTTCCTTGCCTTGATGCCACAAAAACTTGGCTCTACTTTGAATAAACTTCATAGAATCACCCAAATGATTTAGACAGGAAAGGACCTCCAGAGATCACCTAGTCAGAACCCTGCCCAAAACCAGCCCAATTAGAGCAGGTTATTTAGTGCCTCATCTAATTACTTTTGATTATCTCCAAGGATGGAGATTGTAAAAACCTCTCTGAGTTTCTCATACACTATTTGGTCACACCCTTGCTGAAAAATAAAAGGGAAATGATCCTGATATATCATCAGAATCTCTCATGTTTCAGCTTAACAAATTATCTAGAATTGTTCGATTGGAAGGGACTTGCAAAGACCATCAAGTCTACTGATCTATTAAGAAGAAAAAAAACAACCCACTTATTCTTCTCCTTTGTCCTTGTGTTCATGAGCTTGAGATCCATGCTACCTTTCAGGGACCCATTCAGGGGAGTGAGCACAAGAAATACTTAAGATTGACAGACCTTATCCCCAAGCCTCATATGAAGGTGTTTTAAAACACTCCACTTACTTTGAAAATGCCATCCTTTCTTAAAAAGACTGTGTGTGTAGTAAAGGAATTGACTTGTTGGCAAGTGTAGAACACTTTTTTCCTTGTTAAATCACAGCCACACAGCAACAAGAACGAAGCAAGTGTCTTTTCAACTCTATTTCTGAAACTGAAATTCACACAAAGCAACGCCCAATGCTCGTTCTCTGCCAATAACTAAAAGCACATACTCCTACAGCAGGACACCAATTAAGCTGATTTAATGACCCTTTGCATCACACAAGAAATGCATCTCTTAACGTGTATTTAATTGCTAGATTAAGTCTCTTAACTCTTGTCATATGCAGAGGCTATTTCTGCTAGCTGGATAGAAAGAGGGCCAGGATTAGAATTGAAGTAGCTCCAGACGCATAACTGATGAGCAGAGTGTCATTTGTGAGGATCAGGAAAGGAAGCCTGGATCGCCACAGGCAGAAATAGACGGCAATTTACACAAGCTTAAGGTCATTTGTGTTGGCAGGAACCTGCTTTCTAGTAAAGACTTCATTTTACGTAAGCGCTTTGTGTAGGGATTACTGTGCTTTTCCTCTAGGGAAGGAATAAAGCCTCTACTTGGAGGAAACTGTTTCTAAACAAGCTCTTATGTACAGGATTGTGTTTGGAAAATAGAAAATTTTATTTAACTAGTGATTTCCAAGTCATCATTTACTTGTAGCCCATATAGTGCCAGTGCAGATGCATCCCATTAAGAACTTTCTTGCATTCACCTAAATTTTAGAACATATTTTGTATCTGGAGGATGAGACTGCAAAGGCAACTATGCTGCTTGCTAAATTACCAAAGCACGAAGGCCTGCGCAGTGCCCAGAAGAACCATTCTGAGGAGGGTGAGGTCTCCTCAAAAAACGCTAATCAGCCTTAATGGCAATTAAAGGAATCACAAACAAAGGTGTGTCTTTTTTTTCCCCTCTAACATTTTTCCATGTACTACAATAATGCTAGTAGCACACTGCAAAGAACAAAAAGATCAAAATACTTCAGCATTATGCTTTCAGATGTCACACACATTCACCTCCTAGAACTCAGCTTTACGGGGAACTGCAAAACCCTAAAAGCTTGAAGGATATTGATAGATGACTGCCTCAGGGCTAAAAAATGCTGAATTTTTTTGGAAGCACAGTTACTTCCATGGTACAAAACATTTGCCTTGCTAGATTTTTCTAATATTCAGTTGTTGTACCTTAATTCAGAAAAGATACACAAAACACAGCATGATTATTCCAGCAGGGACCAGAGTATTTCTTTACAGCTCTACTTTATTCATTCTCCCTGGTCTCATCTGCTCAACAGGTTGAAAATAAAATTTAGTGTCCTTGCCAAGTTTATCCTTTAGCCACTATTCCCAGATGCACTGCATCTTCCCTGTCTTCCCTAAAACACATGCAGTGTTCACCAGCTTCAGGATACATGCAGACACATGGAGTTTACAGGAGTCTATCCTAAAATCACTCAGTCAGGTCAAGTTTGGAATTGAAATTAATTGGTAGTATCCTTTCACTATGCCCTCACTGAGAGGGGATGAAATAATGATTGGTAGACACTGCAGTTCTATATATAGAGTTGTGCATGTTGTTCGAATGACCTTCTTCGTACAATCCTTTCAATCACCTACTTTTGTTTGACAGTCCCAGTAATTAAATGCACAGGGATACATTCAGTTCCATGTTCTGGAGTATGTGAATCCAGTGAGCAACAGCTAATATTTGTCAGCCACTGCATACTGCCACCTTATCCCTTTCTCAAGACAATGGCAATGGTGACTACAGTAACAGTGAGTATTTTATCCTATCACACACTGCATTCTTCTCGAAAGGAACTGATACACATGAAAGGACGTAATAGGGTTTTTGCTTTGTTAAATGTGCAAGCATGTACTTGCCTTTTCTCCTGTGCATACTCATGGATGCAGACCCATAAGCTCAGTAATTCTGAATTCCACTGAATCACAGGGCTATGTACATAGATTATGATAGTTGTGAAAATCCAAGCCACAAACATGGATTAATACCCTCAATATCTTAATCATGCTTAATATCCGTTTCAGGGACATTTCAAATATTTTTTTCTCCCTGAGAAATCATTACTGTCATGTCTTCTGGTAATAACTGGACAGTGAACGGAATGAGATGATATAAAAAAGGAAAACAATTTTTGTTCCTTTCTATGTAAAAATTGCAAAACAAACCTTTATTGTTATTTTCTTTATGCAGATGCTATGCTAATTTTACCGATCAAATACTTATAATCCACTTTGTATCTTTACAAATGTCTGATTTGTAATGCAGGAGAAGTACTTGAAATTTAAAACATAAGCCACACAAGAAGAGGGAAATCTCCAACCCACGGACGAGCAAAGTGGATTCCCTGAAGGAGACAGTTCTACATAGAGATGCAAATATTTCAAACAGCAGTGAGCACAAATGATTGCCTCGCTGCAGCACTAGTTCCAGAAAGCAGACAGTATGTGTATAGAGTCACATACATACAGAGTGACACATTTACTGATTTTTTTTTAACCGACATATACACTTCTCACTATTATTTATTTTCCTCATACAAAAGGCATAAGCATTTTTCTGTTTTAGCAACTATACTTTCCCTTTCAAGGACTACAAGAAATGCTGATGTGCTAGTTTTCACTGCAGAGGGCTAGGACACTGGATGTTTCAGATGGATGTTGGATTTTGCCATTCTGCAAGTTTTAGAAATTTCACTTTTACTTCTTTAAAACATGCCATACTCCTTCTGCTTCATTTGTCTTAGTC
This sequence comes from Chrysolophus pictus, assembly GCA_037305975.1. Classification (NCBI taxonomy): domain Eukaryota; kingdom Metazoa; phylum Chordata; class Aves; order Galliformes; family Phasianidae; genus Chrysolophus; species Chrysolophus pictus. The sequence goes on along the minus strand of CM074579.1, from coordinate 45,278,150 downwards.
AAATGGGCACAGACAAGAGCATTGGAGGGAAGAAGGGCAGGGTGTCCATAGAACTGCAGACAGCAGTTACTTCAAGGTCACTGGACAGAAAAAGACATCTGTGCATCTGAACTTCATCTCCCTGTGCCCATAAGGTGTTTTAAGAGCTGTATCTTAAAAGAGAGGCAAAATTTTGAAAAAGCACTAATTCTAGCCATAAAACCTTACCTTCATTTTTTCTCCCACTTCTAAAAAAGCTTTCTGTCTTTACTGAATAAGCTAACACAGCAAAAGAAGAGAAGGATTAGTTAATATTATTTTAATTTCATGAAGAAACTCATACACGTGTACATACACATTTCACAGTGACTTCCTTTGTTAGAAAGCCTTTGTTTCACTTACGTGCACCTAAACGCAGTAAAAATGTCACCATGAAAAATGGCAAACTGCTCAAACATCAGCTCTTTGTATGACTTCCAGTACCAGTAGCAGCTAGTCTCTGTCCCAGTCGGAGCTAGTGACCTAGCACTGCTATGTAAGTGTGACCTGGGTTCCATTGTTCCTTGTCCCATCAAACAAAACTGTCATCCAAGCTCTAAATGCTAACTCTTTACTACCATCAATGCATAAGAATAACATGGGAGGGAGATTAAGAAACAAAACCCAGGTATATCTTGCACTACTACACTTTTGACTACAAACAGATAATTAGAAAATAAACACAGTAGATCTCAAACTCCATAAGAGGAACTAAGCAGTGACTCCCCTTAACATACATTCTTCTTTTCTGTACAGCAACTTTTCAGCTTGTGGCTACTCTACAAGAGCTCAGCTTTCCATACCAATTCCACCAAACCTGAAGATCATGCTGCTGTTCAGTAGAACAAAAAGAAAGGCTACCCAAATCCAAACAACGCTCTGCTGTGAAACCAACTCCATTTCCAAAGCATACAACTGTAACAAAAGATTGTACAATAAAAGAAGGTGCCCAATGGCAGAGGTGAGAGCAGAATTTAAATCTGACTTCTGATACACTAGCTACAGTCACAGATCATCTGCAAGTTCAAATGTGAAAACACAGTCAGAAAAATAACTCTCCAAAACCAGGACATTCAGGCATACAAAGGTAGCGTTCTATAAATCCTCAGCTTCAGAAGAACCGCAGTACCAGACATTTAGAGGTAACTCCTGCTCATGTTCCTCATTACCAGAGTAGACATTATGTGCCTACTTCACAGCACTGACACATATAATCTTGTCTCCATTTCATCTGCTTAAGTTCAACTGGTGTGCCTATTCCTGGGTCTCATTAGTGTGTGCTACAGATACTGTTAAATAAGTTGGCAAAAAATAATAATTATGCAAGTTCATCCCTGGTCTCATTTGTTTGGAACAGATAGACCTTCTGTATTTCTTTCAAGCTGTATCTCTCAGCGGGATGTTCAGTGCATCATCTTCCTGGAGTCTGAGGGCAATTTATTCTTAACATTTCTGCCACAATCTTACAGCTTACAAATACTTGAAAAAAACAAACTATTGGTTTCTTTAGCCACTGGCATTTGCCCACTTGCATCTGCAGTAGAGATATAAGGATATGACCAGCAGTATTTAGCTTAACGTCAAAGAAAGGAAAAGATCTCCAAATAGTGCCTGGTTACTGTAATTTTCTACTGTTAGTATTCGAACAGTCGGTAAATATACTACAAATGGTTACCAGCTAAGTCATCACAGAATCATAGAATCATTTGACTTGAAAGGGACCTTTATGGGTCATCTGGTCCAACTCACCTGCAATGAACAGGGACATCCACAGCTTGATCATGGTACTCAGACTTCCTAGAGTCCTCCTGCATAAAACTGTTTTCTAGTCAGTCATCTTAACTCTCACCTACTGATGTGGAATTAATAAATCTCGAATGAAAACAATCACTTTTCCTTTCCACAGCATTATAAGTTCTTGCCATTTATCACAGTGAGGGTGAAAACTGAGGAAGCTGTTCAAGAGAAAAGAGAGCTACAGATGTCTGCCTTCTGTGCATCTGTGAAAAACACATCTCCATACACATCAAATTTGCTCACTTCAGAGCAGCAGGGAAGGTAGGGAGGTAAATGTTTTCTATCAGGTTCATACCATGGCATATTTTTGCACTAGAATATCAAGCTGTGCTTTTCTTCCTGTTACTTGTACTGCTATCAGTCAAAGGTCCCATAAAGTAAATATGTTCTGCTTCTTCCTCCTAATGCAGATCAGGTCGTCAGAGGGAATGAAGGATCCCAGTTCCATTTAGGAAGTATATTTGTGTGTTACTTAAAGCACACATCAAGGACAACAGTTGTTTAACAGTCCTTTATACTGAAATTTTATTAACATCGTATAAACTAAATACAGAGTTTAATAAAGGGATTGGGGCATTCATAATCCCCAGTTTCTGTTTCTCTGACTGCACCCTCTGAATATACAAACTATTGCTACCAGTGCTCATGGCAGGAGAGATGAATTTACACAAAATGTTGACCTTGCAGGTTGAAGCCATCTACAGGAGTGTACTGGGTTCTTGGCTCATAAAATTCTTATCAGCTTTGCAAAATTAAATAAATACTAGAACACAAGCTGGACCTGGACCCAAAACCAATTAGGTTGACTAGCATGGTCACTGCGATCTTCGGTTTTATAAGTAGCAGAACATATCACAATTGGACATAAGACAACTTCTTCCTTTGTTGAACTGACTAAACCTCTGCATTTCAAATGAAACTAATATAAAAGCTTTTTGATTAATCCAAGACATTAATGATACAATTCCTAAATGAAACTTCTCCAGAAATGCTTTGAAATTAAACTTCAAAGTCAGAAAGAAATGAAAATTTTACTTTTATAATAGGAAACGTGAAGAAAAATGTAAAAGCACTCATTCTCTCTGCCACACCACATGTTTTCCAGCAACATGGGTCATCCAGCAGCAGATCTCTGTGTTCTGTCCAGGCTTCAGGGAGTGGGAGACAGCCAGAAGGATTTACCTGTCAAAAGAAGGCTTCTCTCCACAATCAAAAGCATCCTGCAGCTCCTTGACAAGATTAGCCTGCCCAGGCAGTCGGAAGAGGCCTTCTTCCTTCAGCCCCCGCTGTCGGATGAAATCCACGCACTGCTCCACCAGCATGGGAGCCAGGCGGTTCCCATAGCGCTTCTCATATCGCACGGTGTCTTCTAGCTTCTGGCCAAAAATACCTGTGTGAAGAGAGGTAGGACTCAGTTGTGATTCACCAAATGATATGAGGAGCCTTTGTCTTCTCCTGCAACCCATGAGATCTATGGGTCACTTCAATGCACGGACAATAATCCACCCCTCTCTTAAGGATAAATCATTCCATTTCATATTTGATCCCCTCACAGAAATATGATGGAAACATATTTTGCAACAATGCTATCAAACATTATTTTAAAAGAAAAATTAAAAATAACCTGTAAATGATTGACTTTTTTTTTTTTTTTTTTTTTTTACACCAAAGGGACAAAATTCATAGAAATACTATAAATAGGATTTTTTGTCACAAAACTGCTGATTCAAAAGTGATGTATATCTCCATTTACTTTGGTTCATGTCTAATTATGTATATAAAATTAAGTAGTTTCCATGTGAGTTTCAATGACATATAAACATTATCTTTACATGCAGAATAGAAAAGATTTATAAATATAACTTGGGATTTCATTTGTTCTGAACCAAACCATCAATTACAATTCACCACTTAAGCAAAGATCATTCCTATAATTTACCAGCTGCATTATCACTTCCGCAACTATAAATGGTATATGAAAAAAAAAGGATCATGAAATGAAAGGTGAAATACGTCAGACAAACTGCAGGAAGCTAGCATTTGGCTTTAACATCAGCAGAACACAGAACTTTACTGAAAGAATTAACTTCAACCCTGATCTGAGGATATTACTGTGGGCACTGCAAAGACGGTTACTGTTTGGTAATTATTTTCCCTCCATTTCAAGCTGCAGAGCCAGCCATCACTGGTATTATCACAGCAATGTTCAGGCATATCATCTGTGATGGAAGCTCTCCCTCGAGACCATTTGTTGACAAGAATTGGGGCTGGAGCATGGCAATTCATTTTCTATATATAGCAGCACAATGAGCAGTTCTAAGGCAGCCATGATAAGAAACTAAATACCAAATAACTACCTACACTTGAAAGACTCCTTTTGCAATTACTTATGTCATAAAATGGGGGAGGAGAGGAAGAAAAGCGATAAGACAAATTCTGCCCTTCACTGAGCACACAGTTTGTACCAATTTAAAAATATTCAAGAAGAGGAATGGAGTTGTTTTGGTTTTTTTCTAAAGGAAGCACAGAACAGAGCTTTCACCCCAAGAATTTCATTCACAGAATTTGCCTCTCATCCCAAGAACTTAATTCACTCCCAAATTAGCAGACATGAGTAAGTAACCACAAGCTAAGGCAGGATGCAGATTGAAGCATTCTCCAGAGTTACCTTCAGTGCATACGATTTTCCTGCAACAAAAGAAATGATAACTCACACCTGCCCTTGAAGTCAAAGTTATCGTGCATGCGATCCAGGATGTTACAGCACACTGTCAGTCACCCATCCTGAGGGTCTGGGGTTTGTATTTAAGTGCAATTACTTTTATGATAACAGAGAATGACTGGAGAGAATATATATGTCCAGCTACAAAGAGCTCAGAAATTAGGCTGAGATGCAGAGCATCACATTTTGTGATATTCATGCAGCTCCTATGTGTGGCTGCCAAAAATAGCAGTGGAGGGGGAACAAAATATTACTGTCACACTTCATTAGCCTCCCTTTTTTTTTTCCATGTTGTACAAAAAACAAAAGCCCGACATTTTCAATTAAAGAATGAATTTTTAAAATTTCAGATTGAATTTCAGATTGAAAAGCTTAGAAGAATGCTGAATGATATAAATATTCAGTGTCCATTAAAGTTCAGCTTCTTCACACTGTCAGATGATACCATGTTTTCCCACTTCTTTCATTCCTCCCTAATCTCTTGCAAATTCCCTATGGGCATGGCAGGAGGGTTACATAAATTTGGGCTTCCTGTACCTGTCTGACTTAAGGGTTTCTGCTGGTCAGCACAGAGGAAACCCTCAATCCCTCCACTTCCTAAACTCTCTTTCTAAACAAAGTATAATTTAGGATAAGATCCACTGAAAATTAATTAAGGAATCAGTGTGAATACAGGAACTTGGTGATTTCAAAGCCTCTTCTGCATTTGGGATGGCGTTCAAGACCTTATCCAAAGACGTAGCATCTTTAGGGAAATCAGATCAGAAATCACCCCCAAGAAATCTGAAGTTGAATTTCAAGGTCTAGGCATTCTGAGATATTGTTAAAAGAAACACATCCTTCCAAAAATAAGCACCCATTTACATCCACTGAAATAAGCCTGCATCATTTTTCAGTGATGGGACGATGTGAAAAACTCCACTGCACCCTAGTTCTTTATTGCTTGAGCCTTCTGTGGCACAGTTCAACGGGCAGATGAAAGAAGCGGCACATGACAGCTTCAAAAATGGTTCCCAGACTCTCTGGGCAACCTGTTCCTATAACTGACTGTCACTGTGAAAAACATTCCTGTTTCAATGCATGCCCAGGCTCTCTAATCCTTCCCCCCCTGCACTACCATGAGAAGTCTAGCTCTATTCTAACAATATTCTCTTACAAACCTGAGAAAGAGATTTTGTTCTACCTGCAAGACTATCCCTTTCCCTGGCAAAACACATGCCATTTCCTTTGCCTGTATCAAAACAGCATGTGCTCCAGCTCCCCCACACCTCGGTGCAGAACTTGGCCCTCCTCCTCTGAGTTTGGCTATGAAAATACAGTCAGAGCTTCCCTTCAAGAGCCCTTCAGAGTTCTTGTTTTGTTTTTGTTAGTTTGTTTGTTTTTAAACAAGAATTTCCCATCCTTTTCAAACAAAATTGATCAACAGAAAATGCAAATATTCCAATTATATGATGTACAGATAATTGTACATATGAAATGCAATTACATTGCATATCCACTGACAGTAAAATCAGTATGAATAAGCTCTGTCTCATTAGCCATACTTTCTTCTCTTCATGCTAACATTCCTTTCAATAATGTACATTTTGCAGACCAGATTAAAATTCGTAGAAGAAAGAATAAGTTCTCAAACCTACCAGACTGCTTTGAAACTCCTATTGGTAATGACACCACAGTCAAAATATCATAACTTTATATTAATACATTTTCATTCTGTCTCTTTTTCTTTCTTTCTAGTGTTGGCTTTCAAAACATGTGTAATACACAGTGAATAAAATTAGAATAAAGGATTTTGTGCAGTGGAATAAAAAAAAAAAAAAGCCTACAATGTTATAAGTTGCTGATGCACCCCAACACAAACTGCAGTATATTTAAAAGAGCTGGCAACCACAAAGCATTAAAACACCCAGTAAGTTGAGGTAACCAGTATTTTTGAACACACACAGAAAGTAATAACAGATTCACATACTAAAGATGATATACTTTAAATGAATATGACTACCTTGGATCTGTATTGTAGTAGCAATTCAGAGATACTGAAGAAAAAAACTTTAAAATAAAACAAACAAAATCTATAGAATTTAGCGCGACGGAGAAGTGATGAGTGATGTCATTGAAATCCCACTTTTACTACCTAAAGTGTAAATGCAACTGTTTCTACTACTGGCTGCAGGAAGTGCTTTACAAATTCTGGGACTTTTTCATTCAGACACTTAAAATACTCATAGCTGAGAATGCCCTGGGGTAGAGGCAGAATAACTACAGCAGTTGTCTAGATTTGACAGATTGGGTGCAGATCCTACATGACCCTCAGAACACAGTTGCATCCCATCTGGTCATGTCCATAATTAGGGTCGCAGGGGTCCATACGCCCCACTCCTCACATCCCAGATAAACCCTCAGAAACTCAGCTCTCTTACTGTATGAATGGAGATAATACTGTACTTCCTCAGAGGCATGAGGTTCTCCACTCTCTGCTTTGGGAATCCCATAGCTAGTTGGTGATTTTGACAATCATGCAGTAACCTGAAGTTAGGATCTCAGTCTCATGGAAAACCAATGGGAAATCACCCTGTTACACATTTAAGCACTCCTAAAATCACCATTTACTCTACTCAGTGTTCTCCAATTTGTTTGGCTGTGGCATTTCTCTCAGGCAGGCTTCGCTTGATTCTTAAGTGCAGACTGAACTTCTCCAAAGGAAATATTTTTCTCACCTACTGAATGCAGAACACTGCACCAGGCAGCACTTAGCCACGAAAGGAGTTGGTTGTGATAAGCCTGCATAAATATTGACTTGAAGTTGCAGACTTGCTGATGCCTTATGGAAAAAGCACTCCGCTGCCAGGGGCAGAAGTGGCAGAAACATGACAACACTGCTCCCACAGGTTTTGTCCTAACTTTTATCTTGTTATCTTTCAGTTTCACGTTGGGCTTTTTTACTGTTTACTGTAAAAGCCAAGATCATTGCCCTGTAAAGGTTCCTTTTCTTGCACCGTCTTTCTCAGGTTCTTACATCACAAGTAACTACTACAGAGATACTGCAGATTGGCAGTTCACGAAGACTAAGATGACAAAGCAAAGACAATGCTCTGATGAAGTGCGGTTACCAACACACTGTTAATAGTGCTTAGCAGAGGCAAAGCTGTGCATTGCCTCTATTAGCTATGCATTGCCTCTATTAGCTATGCATTGTAATACTGGCAAGTATAGAGAAGCAGTGAAAAGATGGTCCAAATTATTGAGACTACATCATGACCAAAGCCACAGAAATAATTTCACATGATGTTTTTTTTTGAAACGTTTCTACTACTGTAAAGAACAAAACTTCCATGAAGAAAATGAAAGAGCCCTCAATGTTGCAATCCATATCCAAGTGTTTCTAAATCTCAGAGCCTCCAAAATCCAGAAACACAAAGATACACAAGTGCTGATCCATGGTTTCGGTCTATCCTAAGGATAGGGTGTCAAGAAAACCTGACATTCAGAATGGCAGCAGTTTGTTTGTCTGCCCCACAGCTGGAATATGGCAGCTAAATGTACATGTTTCCAGTTCTGACCAGTCTTTAGATTTAATCAACAGAACTGCTTTTCCAGGGAGGCCCTGGTAGGTCTTAAAGCTACATCCAATTAAGCCAACATCATGCATAACATCAAAGAGGAAAATCACATGATAGCAAAGGGCACACAGAGTGGTTACTCATTAACTAGAACATTCCCGTGGCAGAAGTTTTGTAAACCTTTTGAGAAACTGGATTTCTAAGCTTCCATAAAGCTTATGAAAGACATTACAATGCTATACCCAAATTCTGTTTATGTCTGCTCAAGAGTTGTGTAAGCACTGGGATATTTTCAACAGTACTTACTCAGAGCGTGTTTTTAAAAACAAGAATGCCGTTAGTCAGTGACTTTTGTTTCTACTGAACAAAGTAAGAGGCCACATCTCAAGTCTGCTGATCCGTAAGAAGAAAAGAAAGAGATAGAAGTGGCAGTTCTGGCACCTCACTCCATGCCAACTGCTTGAAAAAACCTACCTGCCTCTCCAGCTCCATCACAGCATACACTATCTCCACACATTGTGCACCAGAAACAATCTCCTTCTTTCCAAAACAAGCTCATAGTTTAAGGGCCATAGCGACTAGAAAAGGTCAGTAAAGGTCTAAGGAGCTCATCTCAGCTTCGGATTTGGAAGAGTACTTTAGGTATCCCTCAACTTCAAATTAGTAATTAAATGACACTGAAAATATAGACAAGATGAGATGGAGGGACTTCAACAGCAAGGTAGGGAATACAGTAACTCTTTGTACAGAGTTCTAAATTGCTGTTTCTTACCAGATTTCTATTCTGCTGTTCTCCAGCATCAAGTGCTGCTCTGAATGGATCAAAGGCAAACAGTATTTCCTTCTTCTCTACAGAGCTTTTTAATGGAAACACAAACACCAAGACACAGTGATGGCAAAATTTAGTTCCTGCCTGACTCTTTTTCTTACCAACAAGCCTTTTCCCACCCCACAGTCAATGTAACACTGGCAGTAGATGAGGTCCCACTCCTGGAGCTTAGCACAGTTGCATGTCTGATGTTACTGCTTACAAAAAATACAACTCTGAAAGAGAAGAAATAGCTACGTGCTGGAAAGGAAGGGAGGCAATTTGTAAGATGTCACCAGGAACTCATCACAGTCAGATCAGGACGCGTACCCCCTTCTCTTGTCATGGCCAACGCACGTTTGGCTCACTCTGGTGCATCCTGAATGTTCTTACCCCTGCCTGTGGCAGCAAACTCACCCTTGGTATTCCTTTCTGCACTCATCCTGCATGTGCTCGCAGGAGGTTCCCATGGTGCTACTTAAATAAAGAGCACTTTCCCTGAAATAGGCTTCAGAGACTCCTGGCTGTGTCTCTGTTCAGATGCCACCCATTGAGAGGCTATTTCTCATAACTGAGGTGACCTCCAAACATCTCTGACATTTCATTTTTCAGGGACTAACACAACGCAGTTTTCATCTGAATTTCTAGCTGAGATTCCATACCTTGCATCACCTTGGTGGTGCATCTCTGCCTCAGTGCACAATATCATGCAGTTCTCCCAGTGACCAGCCAATGGCTCTTCCTGTTCATTTTATTTTCTGTGCTGTATTGCACAGCTTATATCCAATCAATCTGTTTTATACTGGTTTGCAGAAGGCTGGTTCTGCCTGCATTTTCACTGAGGTGTAGAATCTGCAAATGAAGTTAGAAGAATTCCTGAAGCCAATTCAAAGAGTGGTGTCGTTTGTCTAATTTGCCTGTTAAAACGCTGTAAAGTCCAGTTAACATTCATCTTTCTATTGTCTCCAGTGGGACACAGACCTTGTTAAACATGCACACCAGCATTCTACAACTCTCTGATCTTGGGGCCACGTGACAATGCTCTTGACAGAGCATGTACATAGGAAAGCAATTGAAATAAATGATGTTTAGAGGAAAGCAAATTAGCAGCGTGACCTCCCTCATCCAATCCTCTGCCCAAAACACTGCAGCTTCACTTGGGATTTTAGACAAGAAGAGTTTGTGTGTCAAAGCAGATGGGGAAATAATAAACAGCTGAAGCTCTGCTTTGAGTGGCAAAGACTGCATTCCAGGTGAAAAAGCAGCTGTCTGCAAAATCAGCTGTCCATCCTTTATTAAACTTCCAAACATTTCTCAAATAGTCAAGCGTACAAATGGCACACAGACAGCTCTAACTGACACCTTGAAACACACCTGCACACTTTGTACAGACATATCCATGTCCTCTTGGACAGCCTCCAGAGGGGATCAACTCCAGCAATCACGGGAAGCTCTGGCCTCAGAGAGGGAGGTTATGGGGGCAGACAGCTTCCAGTGCCATGCATAATTTCTGTTCCCTCCCCTCCAGCCTCAGCACCATAGCACCTTATCATCACTTGTATCTCTCTCTCTATAAGTGTGTTTCCCTTCCAGCTGACATATTTTGAAAGACAGCCTCCTCTTTGCCTTCCTCCATACTCTGCTTCTACAAGTGTATGTGCAATGCAGAAAATGGCCTTATAAACCTCTCTGCAGCAGGTGGGAAGGCAAGTGCAGACTGCAGGAGAGCACAGCAAATTGGCAGTGCAGCAGCTGCAGCAGGACAGTGCACTGTAGGGATCCACTTTTGTCCATCAGAAATCTCCAAATCCAAGGACGTGGTGTTCTGCACATATGTGCATATTTATCCTGCTCCTTTACTCCCTCTTTCTTCACCACTCCTCCCACACAGACAAAAATACAAACCTACACTCTTTTTCTCGGAATTTTGCAAGCCAAAGAGGTAGCACTCAGCAACGCTCAGCTCTAAACCCTCAGCTCCTCTCCCTGCTTTTTGCTCACAGGCTCTGCAATAACCTTGTCTCCAGCCACCTCGCTGAGGCGGCCCATCCATGGGTTATTCTGTAGAGCAGACAGCATTAGCTGGCCAACTACAAACAAATGAATAAAGAGGAAAATAAATCATTCATGAAATGCCAGCATCTGCACTGTTTCATGCCTTTTGTTTGAGTGTTCTCATCTGCCTGCACACACAGCCCCCGACTTTTGGCATTGCCTGCAATAAGAACATAGGGACAGAGCAGACCTACCTTTACGGAAACTAAAGCACCGCTTAATTTTCCTGTAAGTAGTTTTAGGGAGGAAAGGAGGTGCTGCTAAGGCACCAGGACTGCGGACTCCGGCATTTCTGTCTTCAGGCATCGTACAGGCCGGAGCCCCACGGCCCTGCAGAGATCTCCTTTAGCAGCTGCATCCAGAAACAGCGCGACTGCTCATCCTCACTGACTGCTGAGGAGTTTTGAAGCAGTATATTTTCCTCTGGAGCAAGAGATGAACAGTCTTCTCACTACCAGAGAGAGCTTGAAGTAATTTTAATGTTCTCTTCCCCGCTTTAATTTTGCTTGGGGGAACAATTTCCTTCCGTCTCTCTGTTTCCTTTCGTTTATTTCCTGCGGTGAGACAACTGTCTCTTATACAATGTCACAACAAAAGAGTTTCAGCAGAAAGATCTATCTTCCATTCAGACTGAAGTGCCGGCACAGAGAGATGCAGAAAGTCTCCTTCCTCCTGGCCAGAACGGGAGGCAGAGACTCCAGATTCACAGGACAAGGTCAGTGCTCTGCAGTGTGCAAGGAGAAAGGGGAGAATAATACCCGAAAGGCCACTGAAGGGTCCTCTGGGATGTGATGCTCCTTGCTGGCTCCTATAAGCCCTTCAGCTGAGGAGCAGAAATAGTGGCCCCTTCGCCTTAAAGGCTCTCTGTCCATCACGGATTCCTCTCCAAGCACCTTTTATATCCCTGACGTCGGCGTGGGCTCCTCACTCGCTCGCCTTCGAACCAACAGGAGCTCTCGTGGGAGAAGGACGTCAGATGCAGCATGAGTACATCCTTGCCAGCAAGACCCCGTGCTGCTGTGAAGAAGACGTGCTAACACGCGGGGATGCTCCACTCTGCCTCCTGCTCCCACGCAGGGCGATGGCAGCCAGTGCCGCTGCGTGCAGCAGGTGCAGGGAGGAGGGCTGTGCTGCAGCGCAGCTCCCTGCTCTGCCAGATGACTTTGGGCTGACTCGAGGCAGCAGCAGTCTGCGCCCTGGCTCCGCAAGAGCTGCCAGACCCGAGCGCCGCGCTCCTTGCCTCCTCCCTCCCCCGTGGCTGCAGGCTCTGCAGCTCAAGCTCAGGCCTTTCCCTTCTGCAAAAATTGCCTTTCTACGTCTAATCAAGAGAGGAATTTCAAGTGCAAACAGGCATTGCATGCCCTGCCTCATTTACACTGCTTTTCCCCGTCAGAATTTTTTTCATAGTCCCTCAGTGCTCTTCAATAAAAAATAAAAAAATAAATAAATAAAATTAAAAAACCAACAGGCTGTTTCTGAACACCTTAGTAGGTTCCTACCTCCCTCCGCTCGTTCCTCCCTTCTAGCACAGGTTAACAAATAACATTGTAATGATACGGTTAATCATCTACAGCAATCCTTGCTCCGATACTAGGAGTCCTTTCACACTGCTTGAAGTACTGGAGACTCAGCACGGCTCACAAATATCCATGGAACACATACACAATTTGCTTTCAGCACTTAAAAGAACCAGAAAATTCAAGTATGTTGCTCGTGAAAGTGGCACTTGACTTGTATGACAGCAGACTACCATGCTTTGCCACAATTGCTGAAATTTAGGCAACAGCTACAGAACTATTTTGATTAATTTACTGTCTGAAATAATTTTATGTATTTGTTGGTGGACCAGCTCCTAAACACCTGAAGCCAGAGGATCCCTTCTGTAACAAGGTCAGACTGTTGCAGGCATGACCATGTAGGTAGGAATAATCAAAATATCAGCATGTCCACCCACACATAACAATTAATAGGGCTTGTTATGACTTAAGATATCTTACAATATCAAATAAGCAATGATTAATGAACTGGGAGACATCCTACTGCACAGATCTAGCGGTGACAGCTCCCATGACACTGTTTTTTCCATGAAATGACAGCCAGACATTCTCTACAAGCATTAAACCCCAAATCATTTTCCATCTAGTCTCACGTTTTCCAGGAGTTAACTGTTTACTTCCCAGTCCACTTAATTCTGAAATCACAGATATGCTCAAGATATCCCGTAGGGAAAAGCAAAGAACATTTTGGTAAGCATGTTAACTACAAATGACCTTAAACAGTAATTTAAGGATTGCAGTCTTCCCTTTCTTTATGAAGATCAGTGTGCAAATATTTCAGTCAGGTACTTCTCTGAGTAATTGGCATTACACGCTCCTATGACAATGAGGGTGTCCTATGAGTTTCCATGGTGGCTGGAAAGATTCCCAGCTGCAAACCAGAAATAGCTCTTGCCCTATAAAAGCAAATGAGGGGCTGATGAAGAAAGCATGGGGTTAGGACTCGGGAGATTTGGTTTCTATTTGTAGCTTTGTCACAGCCTCTATGTGCAGATTCACCAGATTTCAGCTCCCCACCTCTCCACTCAGTGCTGCAGGGCTGCCTTGGCCCACTGTGTGTCACAGAGCAGTTTTATGCAAGTGGAAGCCACATACAACGTGTAGTTAGCTTCCTCTATGAAAAATGCACTTCTGTTAGGTACCGACAAGTTTATATCACAGCAGTAGTGTATGCTGCTGTTTGGCTGCAGTAGAATCATCGAATGGTTGGGTTGAAAGGGATCCTGAAGCTCACCTGACCCCAACCCCCTGCTGTGGGCTGGTTGCTCACACCAGCTCAGGTTGCCCAGGACCCCATCCAACCTGGTCTTGAGTGTCTCCAGGGATGGGGCATCTACAGCTTCTCTAGACATCTGTGCCAGGACCTTTTGAGTAAAAAATTCCCCCAGACAACTAGCCTAAATTTACCTGCTTTTAGTTTAAAGACGTCTCCCTTTGTCTTATCACTATCAGACTGTGTAAAAAGTCAGTCCTCCTCCTGCTTATAAGCTCCCATCAAGTACTGGAAAGCTGCAATGAGGTCTCCTCAAAGCATTCTCTTCTCCAGGTTGAACAAGCCCATCTGATTCAACTTTTCTCCACAGGAAAGGTGTTCCAGCCCTCTGAGCATCTTCATGACTCTCCTCTGGGCCCAATCCAACAGTTTCACCCTTTCTACTGCTGGGGGCCACAGGCTTGGACAATTGTCATTGGCCTTAGCAGTCTCTGGCAAGAGAATCACTGACAGATTCTCATAACAAGCATTTGTGAAAAACATGGGCGGTCTTCTACCTGGTGACCAAAAGAACTGCCCTAGTTCTCCCAGAGAAGAGCTGATTTCATAGGCCCATTTTCTGTGACAACATCCCTCTCATACTGGTAACATGCCGTCCCTACCAAGAGTAGCAGCAGCTCTGGCATTTCAGTAGAGCCCTCTGCACAGGAGAATGCCTGATAGATGCACTGTAAGTTAAACCAATGGGCTTGTTCCACCTTTTTTTTTTTTTTAAGATACTATTCTTCTCTTCCAACTTTGTCTGTGACTGAGAGAGAACAAAATGCCTCCTACATTGCTTTGTGCAGCCGAGAGCCTTCCATGTTCACTCACTGACTCACCTCCTCCAAACGGTGCCCATATAACCCTGCGGATGGACTTGACCCAATCCTCCATGTCATTCTGCGTGCTCGCCATAAGAAGATACGTCTCATGATTAGCTGTCATCCGCTCTCGGTCTCCTCCTGCAAGAGAAGATTGCAGCACTTTAGAATAACCCTTCTGCTTTCTTGTCAAGCCAGCTCCTGCCAATCTGAGTGCTGGAAGGAGTAACAGCAGCTCCATGGCAAGCAGACAATGTACACTGGTGTGTTTATTGTCAGCCATGGCATGTAGAGAAGGTTCTGTAAGTACATTCCCTATCAGAAAGCGAAAAACTGTTGTACTTCCAAAAGGAAATGAAAGGATAAATGTCATCAGTAAACAACCCACGCTGTTCCAAGAGCCACGGGGCCCGCACTAATCTGTAACTTGATATATACACTGGAAGTGCTGCAGCAGCTACTATACTATGACAGAGAGAATAAACGCAGAGAGAGCTAAGTGTGCTTTGAGCAAGCAGCAAGGACTCTGTTTTTATTCTCAGGGATGCAGCATGTCGCATTCATAGCAATGGCATTTGATACACCGGAGTGTTGCTGTGACTTTCCAAAGAAAGCAGCTGTTACTAGCAGTGAGCACAGCACAACCCACTGCTTTGGATGGGCCTAATGAAGACTAAACTTGGACTTGGAGGCAAAGAGAAACACTCATTTTCTACAAATTGCAGCTATTCATACAGCATGCATTTCCCCAAACAGCATCCAAAGGAGTAATGCAATAACCTGAAGTACAATATATTTTGAGACATACCGCTGTCTGAAAGTCTGAAAAACACTGCTTTTCTTCCTCAGTCATTGTTAAAAATAGCAATGAACCTATTGTAAGTGCTAATGCTATAGAAAAAACAGCATACTTTTTTTTTTTTTTTTTTTTTTTAATCTATTCAGTTACTAGTATAAGAACTGGTGCAAAGCATGGGTTGATTGCTCTGCTCCAACCGTGCTCTGGAGGATGAGGATATGAGGAGGAGGAAGCATCAACATCCCAAGCAGCAACATGTCACAGACAGCACTGGAAATATACCTCCCATCTCTTTTACATAGGCAACCTACTAAAGCCAGGACAGATCTCACACTCAAACACAATGAGTAGATGTGACACAGTCTACTGAACTCAGCTTATTTGATGAGCTTTTATCCTGGAAAGACCCAAAAGTAGATACACAAACAAAAGGTCTCAATATATTGTCATGTCTGTTAAATATAATAGTAGTAAACAAAGTACAGAGAAAAAGTCTGCATCATAGCCATGTCGGTTTTTTTCTTTGTTTTGCTCATAAAACTTGTACTTACACAAACACAAGAACTCCTTTCCTGTGAGGGTGACAGAGCACTGGAACAGACTGCCCAGAGAAGTTGTGGTTTGCTTCTCTGGAGATATTCAAGACCTGCCTGGATACTTTCCTGTGCTATCTGCTCTAGGGAACTGCTTTAGAGGGGTTTGGGCTGGGGGATCTCCAGCAGTCCCTTCCAACCACTACAATTCTGTGATTGTGTTTTTGGTTTTTTTCCTCCACATAACATTACTGTTACTGCTATAATGGAGAATGAGCAAGAAACATCTCAAAAAATGAGACATCCATTCATACAGTAGATACTGCCATTAAGTGCTTGAAAACGGCACTATCGTTGAAGTCCATCAGAGGTACGTATATAGCCTTCATCCTTTCCTGTGGACATGCAAATCGTAATATATTTTATCTGTGTTGTTGTATAGCTCTAGATTGTTTTTCAGGTTCCCCTTCATGCATTGTCAGACCAAGCACAAGAAACACAGAATGCTGTGGGTTGTGGGCTGCTCACGGCCAATTCAAGGGGCTGGAATACAAACTCAGCTTTGTTTCATCTTTTTCACTCACTGTGTTGCAGGTGTTACAGGCCTGGAAGGAGCAGAACCCAGTGTACCTGATCAAAGAAGTTGACTCTGACATATTCAAGATGAAAAGCTGCTGTTTACACAATTGATGTGTACATCCTGTTTCTTCCAGCCTCTGGCAGTTGCCAAAAATACATGGAACCCATCTGCTTCTTAAAACTACAATGTAATAACACGTTTTTGTTCCTACAGACCTTACCAATCCCTAATCTGTTTTCTTGGCAGCATCAGAAATGAAGTACACTTACTGAATAAATCCACCCAGGATATCCATTCAGAGAGGAAACTGTGAAAGCACACAATGCCACGGTGAAGCTTCCAATTAGGAAAGGTTGGATTTCTCCCTCTACCCGTCCTTCTGCACCAGCAGTGATGTACAGGTTCTCAAATGCCACCTCCTGCCTCCACCAGCAGCTCAGTAACCAGTAAGTACAGACTGCTGCTGCCTTCCTGAGCAGGATCAACCCCATGCTGAGTGCAGCTCTGTGCAAAGCCAGCACTGCTCTGATAGAAGAGAGGAGGTATTTTAAGAACTCCTGCTACCAACCGGAAAAAAACAATTAGAAGAGGAAGAGGTCAGCTCCTGCAGGGATCCACTCCACAGGAGAAACGAACAGGAACAGTCTGCATTTGTTCATGCAGTTCCAGAACACAATTGGAAGAGCATAAGGATGTGGTGACCAAATTTAAGGGTGATTGTTTCCTGAGGTGTTGGGCTCAACAGCTCACCTGCTTCTTACCAAATGTGAATTCATTCAGCTTTAAAAAAAAAAAAAAAAAAAAAAGTCAAGCAAGGTATTTTGGAGTCTTTTCCTTTCTAACCCATCACCTTTTTCCTAACTGAATAAAGTGAGGCTCAACTTAAAATCAAATATTTGCTTGTCATTTTGAAAGCATCTTGCATTTCTCACAAGCAGTAGTTTCAGCATCCTTGAGAATGGAATGCAAAGGGATTAAATTCATACCATCTGTTTAAAAGAGAGTTTTTTCCCAAGAGGAACATCAAAAAGTAGGATTAATCTGATTTTTCTGAGCTGAGAATGTCACGGCCAACCTCAAGCGAAATTCACATTCCAATAAAAAGAAACTGGGAGACCAATTCCAATAAATTGCTTATGCATTTATTGCAGCCACAGATTCAGAAACCCTCAAGCTGAGAATGAGAAATGAAAGATGGTGGAAAGCAGACTGCACTGCAGCAGAATTTGCTGATTTTGCTTCAGACACAGCCTTCTGCTTGGATGCTTCACATTCGTTGTCTACATTTTTCATTTCTCAGGAAAATGCCAAATTGTAAAATTTTGATCTGCTAGAAAGTTTTCAACGAATGTACTGAGTGTACCTGTCTATGGTATTCAAACAGAAAATCCTAACCACTCTTCAACTGACAAAAAAGCAAGATAAAACAAGTCAAGCTGCTTATATATATACAAAAAGACTTAGGAGCTGATATTCAGACAAATTTCTGAAAATCCTGCCTGAAGGTCCTTTTGTGATTTTTTTTTTTTGTCCACATTGAATCCTATTTTTTTTTTTTTTCGTAGATTGTCTGTCTTCTGGATAGTTCTGGCCACTGTGTGGTCTGGAATTCTCTTCCAGCTACTGCTGTCTATCACTACTTCTGTGGTGGTGCACTAAGGAATGCCCTCCTTTTCTCCCCCATGCCTTGTCTCAGCTGAAGCCTCTGAACTGTAACAGTCTTTAAGGTAGAAGTCCCAGTCTGGCACAGCTGACATTCCATACTGTTTGCAAACCAGAACACGTACATTGTCTGTGTTCTGCATAAACCTTCTGAGCCTGGCCACACATAGAAAGGAGTACAGTGATGCAGAGATACTCTTCTCCACTCAAATGTATGATATTAATTTGTACTTCCTGCTCAGGACTACAGTAGTCACACAAGCAACACAGGAATAATTACCAAAGAACTCATGACACTCTCCTACCTTTGTTGTCTTAAGTCTTCCCCATGTGACGAGCAAACTGTGGTAAGTGACACGTTACGGTGCTTCCATGCATTTACTTCACTGACTTTCATTTTACATAATTTGCATTCAGGTTTTTTAAACCAAAGTAGTAATCATCTTTTCAAATGGTAGAGGATACCAGAGTAGCACAGACCAAAACAGCCTTAGACTTTTTTTTTTCCCTAATGAAACTCCTTGTTTAAGAACAAAACAGAAACGATGATTACCCAGCATTGCTATCAAAACTAATCACTGTTGTTTTAAGCAGAGCTGTCTGACTTGACATCCCAATGAGCTCCAAAAAGACAGCTCAAAGCCATACATATATCTATCTTCCATTCACTGACACCAGCAACTACAGGATCCATCTATCCTGAAGCTGTAAGCAAGTCAAGAAACTCTGTCACAGCTGTTACATCTTATAATCACATACCCTGTTCTTCCCAAGTCTGACTGGAACCATGAGTAGGTGCTCATTCCAACTGGTCCATTAGAAAAATCTAACTGCTAAAAGTTTGGTTATAACATGGATTGAAATTTACAAAGGAAAATGAAGGGGCAAAGCACCTGGATGTAACTGTGTTTTAACAGGATTTTAATATCTTACTGACTCTGGGATTCACTGAGAAATCTTTCCTCAAGGCAAGTGCAAATAAGTTCAAGGCTTCTATTACAGTGCATCAGGCTTAGCAACGGCTGTATCTCAGATGAGTGATTTAAAAAAATAGCAGAAAGAGACACATCTACTTGAATCTTGCAGCATTACTGGTCTGCACACAATGCTGGCTAAGCAGCTATGCATATATTCTTACAGTAGGGAGGAAGAAGAGACAAGGAATTTCTGCAGATTAGCTGGGGACATCTTTATGGTGATGCAGATATAACACTAGACTTGCAGACAATAACCAGATTTTTTTATTTTTAATTCTCTAAACTTTGCTTATTCTGCATGTATTCGATACTGCTTCCACTGAGTCTACTGTGTCATACCAATAATGGAAATAAGGAACATAAAGCCATTTTTCATAATATTTGATCAACCAGACTGCAAAGATGAAAGAGACAGTAGGAAAAAAAAACACACCGTACACTTTATAAGTGTCCACAACATATATTGATTGGGAATTCCACTGATCTTTAGACAGATAAATCCATCTGAGGCTGGGTTTTATGACACAGTAGTAGTCACCATTAATTTCTAAGCATTTTTCAAAAGGTTGTCCATAAACCTCGTGTTTTATAGACTCAATTGTTTATTCTGTTAAAACCAGAGCAAATACCAGACCCAATGCAATACTGTGAATATCTTCATGCTGCTGCATTGCCTCTACAGCCTTGATGATCAGAAATAAGCTAGGTTGAAAAAGATATACACATTACAGTTTTACTCAGGACTATCTTATTATATCATAGAATGGCTTAGGTTGGAAGGGACCTTAAAGCCCACCCAGTTCCAACCCCCTGCTTTAGGCCCTTGCCATCCACCAGATCAGGCTGCCCGAGGCCCCATCCAACCTGATCTTGAGCACTCCAGGAATGGGGCACCCACATCCTCCCTGGGTTATATCCTCCGTTCTGTAGCCTGAAAGGAAATTGAGATGGTTTGTAGGCTTGCTTCTATTGTTCCTATACCTTTTAAATGACTAATATTACCACCACTGAAAATCTTGGCTTTGAAATACACAGTTATCAAACTCGTTGTTGTTTTACTTCCAAGCCATATCAGGGGCACTATTTAATTTTTGTTTTCACAAAGAACTAATCCATTTTGCTTAAGAGAGGAATTAAGAATCTGCAAACAAGTCAATAATGAAGATACTGCTTTTTAAATACCTCAGTACAAAAAAACCCACACTTTTTGCTGATAGCATCCAACCTGATCTTTGCATTAATCACCATGAATAGCAGTTCTTTGCAGTAAAGATGAATTGGCTTTTTTGTGCATACTAGCTTTTAAGAGTAAAGGCTGCTGGCTAATTTAAGCAGCTAAATGGCAGAAGACTACTAACAGAAGTACATTCCCTGGTGAGCATTGTTCTCCATCACAATTTCCCTACTTACAGCGTAAGCCTGAAAGACAGCAGGAGGTTTTCAAGAGAAGGAACCGTTTGCATGAAGCTATGAATCAGCTGCAGTTGGATACCTGAAATTAAGTTCAGGAAATTTATTCACCATCTGTAGAATGATGAATAGCCTGTACAGGAGATTTCAGCACTGCTGCAGGGCTACAACTGCAGTATGTGTCTGTAAAGGGTTTTACAGAAGATGTCACATACAATAAGAACATGAAAACATGGCATACATGAGTATTTTGTGTATTGCACAGCTGCTAGAAGCCTTTGTCCTAACGTAATTATTGCATAAGTACCTAAGTAACAAGCTGTGATTTTGCACATCAGCAGTCATAGCTGTGTTAGAAAAATGTAAGAGGGAAAAAAAAGGTGAAAATTCAAAGCATCTCTCATGCATGTATTTTTTTCAAAGCACTTTCTCTTTTCAGGCGTGGGTCTCACTATTCCTCTCTCCCTTACTTTTGTTGTGCTTCCATTCCTCCCAGTTTGAAATTCTCCTCTGCTTCAAGTCGGTCTCTCAGTTCACTCCCTTATCTTTGGACATGGGCCCCACACGGTACCTACTTTGCTATGTCTGTTCTTCCCTCCCTTCCTTTTAACCAAGATGCTGGTGCCAGCGCAGCTAACTTCTCCCCCTGCCCTCATGCCATTCCCACTTGAAAATGTCATCCCTCTTCCTGCTCAGAGCACAGCAGCCGGAACATTTTGTTTACAGGCTGCATTAAAAGCCCATCTCATCATGTCAGCCTCTTCACAGCCCTACGCTCCACCAGCCCAGAGCAGCACCACACATCACTGCCTCCCCAGCTAATCAGTGCCATGTGAAAGTAAGAGGCATGCCTGTTTTCCCCTGCTGAGAATAGTTTCCAGCTTTCCAGAAAGAATTTTCCAGTGTTGTCAGCATCTCTGCCATGTAAAATGCAGTCTGAACTGTCATCTTTGCAGTTCTATTGTTGTGGCTTTCAGCCATTTTCAGAATTGTTGGTGGAATTTTCTGCAACTGTTAGTTGAATTGTTAAGAAACTGCTGCAACAAAAAATATTTTTCTACATCTTTTCCAACCATGTTAACTGAGATGGAATCAGACTCTTCTGCCTATATTGGAGATATATTGGAGATGAGCTCACAGAAGCAGATAGATGGGGGGAAAAAAAAAGACAGATTTCATTGAATCATAGAGTGGCTTGGCTTAGAGGGGACTTTGAAGATCAGTGAGCTCCAACCCTTTGCTGTGGGCAGGGTTGCCAGCCACTAAATCAGGCTGCCCAGGCTACAAATAAAATTTTCAAAGAGCATAACCTTTCTCAGTGCAGATGACTGCAAATATAGAACCAGGCACTAATGAGAAATTTTCTAAAAAAATGTGTATTACAATGTTACCTGGTCTTGGCAAACTGATAGCACTTAGTGGAGCTAAGGAGTGAAACTGTTTGATGAAAGTACGTAAGTTGCACTCAATATCACTTTTCAAGAAGGTTCTCACTCCTTGTCTCTTGCAGTGGAACCAGACATGGGTATTTTTTGCATCAAGATATGGAAAATATTAAAAAAAGCCACAAGTAATCCATTCCTCTGCATTCTTCCATACCACTAGTATTTGAGAAATACACAGCATTGATCATGTTGTAAAAAAAAAATTGCAGGACCCACTCACATGTGCACATTTATGCTATAAAGAGCCCTCCTATGAAATCATGAGGTCATGAATGTAAAGACTAAAGCAGAGTCTTGCCAAATTCTATAAACAATTAAAAACATGGGGCTTTTTAGAAAACTTTTGAAAACTTGGAAACACAGAGGATATAAAATCAGATTGTCAATGCCTTATTTTTAAACAACAAAAAAAGAAAGAGTATGTCCATCTTTGTGAGCGTTTTCACATTCTTCTGATTTTGGTCTACTGTTTTCTGGGGATGCAGACAACAGATGTTTCCCTTCTGACTGTTCCTTGGATGCTCACAGACAGCAGAACTCATTTGTGACTTCCCAGAAGAATCAGAAGAGGAACATGGTTTTTCAATGATGTGTGCAGCTGAAATGTTTTACTGATTTAATTTTGCTGCCTTTGTCTTGAGCAATGTCATTTGTAGATCTGATTTCCAATAACCAAGAGAGGAGTGGCTTTCTGCAGCCAGGTCTGAGATCCTGGGCACATTCAGCTAGCAGACAAAACTACAGAAGCAGTTCCACATTCCACTGCTTCGTCTGTACCTTAGTTGCCATCTGATTATTGCAATATTGCTACAGAGTCTACAGACAATTTCCCAAATTTAACTTTTCTGATTTGCCCTAAAATTACTGTTTTACTTGGTACTTCCTATAGCTGTTAAAATTTGTGGAGAAAGAGGGCTTTGAGTAGGACTTGCCGAGATGGCATCAATATACTCAAGTAATTGGGAAGAGGTCTTGAGGGGTCATAATATCAAGCATCAGTGGTCAGGCAAGATTTAATAGGTCCCTCTGCTGCAATCTGCTATGACTGATTTATCCTGAGAGAATATAGATGATAGCTAACTCACAACTTTCTCTGACTTACGTGACACATCTTAAAGATAACTAACTGCACTCCTATCATTTGACAATAATTACCTTCTTTGAACTTCTCAAATTGGACATCTAAAATGACCATTATGTAACTTGAAAATAGATATTGAGATAAATCAAATGCAGAGAAAAACTCTAAAAACAAATATCCGTTTCTGCTTCTAAAGACAGAGGAGAAAAAAGAACACATGCATGTGCTGGTCTTTATTGCAGCTCCATGCCATTCCTTTGGGTTCTACTGCTATCACCAGAGAGCAGAGATCAGTGCCTAAGCAGTTTCACTTCTCAGCTCCCTCACATTCTTGGCGTGGCACTTTCCAGTTTGCACTGAATTATGCTCAACATACTTCATTTCTGCACAGAGCAACTTGTTAATTCAGCCAATATTTGACTTCTAATTAGATCACAGATGAAAATAATAGCTCCTTGGGGCATAGATACACAACCCAAAGGATACCAATATGCTAACGGAGCAAATACATATTGTGTATACATGTCATTTCATTATACTTGTTTGAGAATGCAAAGCCATGTTTTAGCTGCTCAGAAAATAAAGCAAGAATAACTTATTCTGAAAAAGGTTAATAGAGAATTATGCCTCTGCATATGACCATCTAGCTTATGTAAAGCAACAGAAGGTTTTAGTCATCAGTTCAGGACATTTGTTTCATAAGTTCTCTGTAATCAAACCTTTCCAGGAACACTGTGCCTCTTAGCACCATTTTGGGCTATCGGCTCAGCATGACCTCAGACAGAAGCAGCATCACTTTATGAATTATCAGCCCAACTCTTCAGTCCTTTAAATGTTTCTGAGATTTCTACATCAAGTGCAGCTTTCCTCAAAGAAGGGGCATCAAGCATCAGTTATCTGCAGGGCACAAACAGTGCTCACATCTCATAAATTCACACAACTCCAACACTGGCTTCTTTGCTTAAAGAAGACTTTTTTACTGCTTCCTGCCTCTTCCTCTCAGAAGTACGCAGATAGTCAGAAAGCACCTAGCAAAGATTTTGGGCCTGGCTGGTGATGGCTTAAGTGATTTCATGCTATTGTGACCAGCAGAGCTTCAGCTTCTCATAGCACTGGTTTTGCCTGCCAGATCCTCATTCCATTTGCAAGCAAATGTGCTCCTGTGAAACAGTTTTAAAAAAGCAGTTGGGCCTTTAGGTTTGAACTAGTCAACACAAGCTCTTTATATGGCAAAGAGGAAGAATTTCCACAGAGTAATTTATCCAGGCTATCCTAGAAGAGTCTTCAGAGATGAGATGAATCACTGTGGAAACACAATTCTTGCCCAAACTGTTCACATAGGCATACTCATGTTGGCTTTATGTGCAAGGTCACTGACATGGCAGTGTGTCTGCATGTGTGCTTTATGGGTCCACTTGAACAGACAAATGTTGACTCCTTGTTCCTTGGGCTCTTCTGGGCTGCATAAAAAACACTGAGACATCCACAGGTCATTATTAGTAATTTCAATGTCTAATGGTTGAAAACATATCCCTGAAGTATCTACAAACTATTCATTCCTTCAGAAATATCACTAACCATAAAAAGTAAATAATTCTTAATCATGAAAAAGTTATTTCAAACAACTGATTTTTCCTATTAGAAAAGAAAGCTTTTATAATAGCAGTTTTTTCCAACCTTAATAATTCCACGGGTCTATGATAATTAAGTCATGACAACACATGGCAAATAACCATTAGGCATGAAAATGAGTATCAAAGTAATCTATATAAGAAGAAAAACAGAAATTATACCGTAAGGGGGAAGTCAGTGAGAGAAAACTATTTGCCAATGAGACGATCAAATGTATCACCAACACCTCCCATTCCAAATAAAGTGAAAACTGCAAGATCTCACATTGTCCTGTGTATAGATGTTGCCAAACTCCAGGGGATATTTTGGAAAGGTGTCTCTGGTATCTCAGGAACACTCTCCAAGAATCAGTGACACAGCTCAAACTGCCAAATACCAGAAAGCACATGAGAGCACTTCCTCTCACAAGGTTTCCCATATCATTTCTAGAAATCCTGAGGAGGACACAAGCTCTCTGATGCTTATCCAAACCAAACTGCTGAGCCCCGCTGAAGCGTGCCAAGGCACTCAGCAAGCATAGAGGCACCAATGGGAGGTGGGGTGTTTTAGGTGACAAACAATGCACCAGCAGAACTGTACTCTTTTAAATCATGAATACAACAATAAAAGCATCTAAAAAAGCAAATAATTTATTGAAAGCCTTACACAGAAAAATCTGTTGCACAGCTTTGGAAAAAGCAGCATGATCTAATCTCTTGGGCTGCGGTTCCTTTGCAGGAGTCTTCTTCCCCTGCCACTTTCCCAACTATTAAGAAAATATGTAACTGGATACAAAGTCACTTTGAACGTTGAGTTTTTCTAAAGGAAAAACTGTTCTCTGCATCCCTGTGAATACATTACTGCAAATACATTCACTGATACATATTAATTGCGCTACATTTTCATTGAATCAAAGAATCATTAAGGTTGGAAAAGATGACTAAGATCAACTAGTCCAACCACCACCTCTGCTCATTGTTCTGAGAGGAAACACTCTGTTTAAATGCTGATAAAGTAATTACAAGGAGACAACATCCCAGGGAAAAGAAAATGAAAAAGGCAGCAGGATCTGAGGGGAGGACTAGGTTAATTTAGAGTGGTGGTGGAAATGTGATGGTACAGTCAGAGTGGTAAACACATCCAGACGTAATTAATTAGTATATTAAACTAAATGTCACCATGCATTCTTAACGTGTAGGCATAATTCTCACACGAATGCCTTGAATAACTCTGATGAACTGAAACAACACCAAGATTGCAATTTAAAATCTAATACCAAGGTCTACCATTCAAGACTGCTAATAAGATTTCTGCAGCTTAATAGCTTTTCTCCCTGAAAACAGATTATGCTTAGTCACGTAACCACACTCACAGATCTCTCAACATTTAAGTGCAACTTCCACAACTGTACTACAACGCACACCACAGTGCGGATGGGAGACAAGTTTGCCACCAGAGGCTGGGTGAAGGACAGGTCAGTTCTTTTAGTTACCATGTCTCAGTCAGACTCAGTTGGAAGGTCCAGCAGCTCTACTGGTGTTCAGCCACAGGTGTGTATAAATGGGTGGCTCTGGAAGGAAGACCTGTTTCTGGAGTGAAATCCTAACAGAGCAATCTAGCAGCACACTTGAGGTTTCCAAAGGAAAGAACATGCCAAGAAATAAGGGAAATTCTCCTACTGTGTGCTGCTCTTGACGCACAAGTCCTCATGAAAAAGAATCAAATTCATGACACTAAGATGGGACAACACTGTCATATTCACAAAAGGTTTCCAGTTACAAAATAAATCCAGCTATTTCTTTGCAACTGAGAAACCTGTTGAGTTTACAGCATGAAGGAAATCCTAAGATTTTGCTGGGGAATGCCAGATAATGGGAAAATAAAGCAGTTGTTGTATTTCTGCACTTAGACCCACAATGATATCCTAAAAGAGCATAGTCAAGAACTAACTTGCTACAGTTGCATTTACAAACTGAAGTCTCTAGTAGGCTCAACAATTAACTTTTGCTTTACTAAGGAGCTAAGAAAAAGCTAGGGTTTACCAACCAATGTTAATCCAGCAGTAGATAAATCCAACACAGTTCTCATTTCACCTACCACGTAGGCCTATTTTCCCTCTACTTTCTCCGCATACTTCAGTCTCCCAAGGCATGTAATGCTGATCTTTTGTTCATTTTAATTATCATCCTACCTAGTTTTAACTCTCAAGTGTAGATCCACACCATGTATTCTCCCATAATGATGTGTGAAATTTGTTCCTAGAATCATTAAGACTGGAAAAGAGCTCTCAGATCATCCAGTCCAACCCCAGCAATCCCCACCATGCCTATTAACCATGTCCCTCAGCACCACATCTCCATGAACGCCTCCAGGGACTCCATCACCTCCCTGGACAGCCTGTTCCTCACCAGTCTTTCTGAGAAGACATTTTTCCCACTATCCAAATCTGGAGTACTTTATGAAATCAGTCTGGGAACATGAATCACTATGAAAACTTTTTTCTCATCAAATGCCTCCATGCCTCCATTTGTGTACCCACTGGAGACTGACAGGACTGGGATTCATCCATGCCAGATCAGAAATGATCATGAGCCATTACATCCATCATGAGTCATTACATTCAGCTGCTGCTGCTGCTTTGGGATTTTCCTCAGATGTCATGTTTGCTTGAGCAAGAAAGAAGTGTTTCCTTCTTGGGAATGTGGAATAAATGAAGAGGAAGGGAGAACTACAGCAACAAGACAAGGGCAAGTGACAAAGGAAGGACTGAGGAGCTGTCAGATGCAGAGGAACAAAACCAGTCAAGAGGGAAAGTGGCATCTGCAGAGCCTCAGACAGTAACAGAGACAGCTCACTCTCTTTGGTGGCTTTTTTTTGTTGTTTGTTTTTGCAAAAGCTCTGATGGGCAGTACGCATGTGAAAGACAAAGCAAACAAAAAACAATGCTTGTAGGAATCCTGCCGTTAGACTCCTGATCTCTTGTGCTTTATCTGTAAGTAAACACAACTGTGTACTTAGTAACCCCCCCACAATGTACAGCCAATTGGTTTTTTTTTTCTTTTACCTTTCTTAAGTGTGTTTAATGCTCCTGACCTCACTGGTTTGAAGAAGTAACCTGTAAACTGGAAGGCTATCACCTGTGGAGAAAGCCAACAGAAGGCTGTTTGTACTTAGGTAGAATCTCAGGAATGACCGTTAGGGGCAGGATAATGATAGTTTCAGCTCTTAGTAGGAAATATCAGAAAAGGATGTAGATATTCTCTGCTAGGGGTTGACTAAAAGAAAATGGGGTTGTTCTGCTCCCAATCCTGCCCTGTGCTGTCCAAGAGCTCAGGAAGAAACTGCAGACTTTGATGACAAAGTGTTGTAAAAAAAAATAAAAAATAAAAATAGGTTTAGCAATACAGAACGGCAGACAGACGGCCACCCTGTGGCACTTCAATAGCAGTATTTCACAATGAGTTCACTTAATTTGACTTTGCTATTTCATTCCTTTTTCCTGGCTGAAAAAAGCATGTTGAAACTCAGATATCAGCTCCAGCACATGTGGAAGAGCTTCACTCATCCTCTCAACACACAACAAAAAACACATCTTGCACAAGGACTAAGAGCTCACATAACACTACATCAGGAGAAAGCACCACATTACAGCTGGAGAAGAACATCTTCTCTCAACAATCCCCTCCTTACAGTTCCAGAAAACAGGCCAGCACAGGAGAAGATATGCTCAACAGGTAACTGCTGCAGCTAGCCAGGAAAGGTGTAATGCTAGCACGTGAAATACCAGCATGCTGCTGCTGCACATCCTGAAGTATCACACTCAAGTTAGCTTCATCCAGCTCCACTTAGTAAGCAAGTCATGGCCTCATGCACCAGTTTCTGTTTACGAGTAGTCTTAAGATGCAGCGCCATGCAGAGCTCATTACAGTAATTCACTCCTGAAGTAAAGAGGTGTTGGATGAATTTGGCAAATTGTACAATAGAAATAGGTTATGTTCTAACTAAGTGCAGATGGAAAGCAAAGGTGGAAATATAACAATAATCTAAGACACCCTACTCCAGCTGCTCTTTCTCCACACTTTGGACAAACGATGTCAGTCCTTCGTCCAGGGGCCCCACTGCTTCATTTCCCCACTACCTCTGAATCCATTTTGCGTGGACCACAGACACAGTCATCCAAAGGCCACTGCATGCACACTGCACACAATCTTCCATTTCATTGTCTGTTCGTGTGCAACAGCCAAGACACCAACCTCTCGGACTACATATCCCTTTATTTTCTTTCACTAAGCTTAGAAAGAAGGCTTCCTCAATAGAATAGAAGGATGCCTCAATAAAACATATGAACAAGAGTTTGTTCACAAAACTAAATGACCGTGGGAAGATGACAGCAAAACCACTAGAGTCTCTCGATGTTTGACCTGATTGTCCCAATCGGACAGCTCCTACCACTTCCCACCACCATCACCAAAACTGCAGAACACCATCAGAAGCCTTGTACATACTCTGCAGACTGGCTCACCTTGATGCTTGCTTTCACAAAATCTAGCTGCATGGCTCTCAAAGAGAATGTGACTATTCTACAAGTGGGAACAGGGAAATGCAGCTCAGAATCACAGCTCAAGTTATAAGCAACCTTCCAGCCAGCTCTACAACTTTTTGCTCTGATATCCACCTGCAGTTTCTTGCAAAACACATCTATCTTCTCAGTCTGCCTCTCCCTGAAAGGGGCAAGGGAGACGTGGGATCAAAAGACAGACAAAGATATCAGGAGCCAACCAAATCTGCCCAAAGCCCTGCAAACAACAGCTCTGACCTTGGAAGCAGTCAAAGCAAAATTAAATCTTATCTCATTCCAGCACGGGCATCTGATTAGCTGAAAGGACACTTGACACGTCAAGAAAGCAGCACTCTGACTACACACAGGAAAACCTTGCCTGCACACAACAAACAATGCCAAGAGTAAATTCACAGAAGTAAATCCCAAAGAGTTACTTCATGAAAGGAGGTGAAAGGGTCCTCAGACTCAACAGCCTGAATGCCATCCTATCACTGGGAATTAGGTCAGCTGTCATTCCAGACTTACCAAAGTCCTTGTACTTAAATTATTTTAAAGGTACTTTTAATCTGCAAAACATAACCATTCCCTAGACAAGACTGAGGAAGGATGAAATGGCTGACAGTGTTTCTCAGTGCCAAATGGAAACTTCTGTTGGATGCACAGAGGTGCAGGAAGCACACTGGATTGGAGAGAGGGAAGACTGACTGTAGCACTAGGCTAGCAACACACAAGTTTGCTAGGGAAGATCTGTTGTTTTGTTGGATAAAAATGCAAATTCAATCCAATATACAGGCTTAGAAAAGAAATGATAAGGTTTGTGCCATTTGTACCACAAGCTATCCAAAGCAAATCCAATCAGAGTGAGGTTTTTTTTGTGGTAAGAAGGGGAGGTGAGAGCAACAAGAACCTCATTTATTCTGTAGGTAAGAAACTGGTCTGAAAACACAAAGGCAGCTTTAATCTAAAACATCATTGCTAGGTATTTTGTGCACTATGTTTTGTTTAAAGGAAGGAAATCCTATCCATTTTGGTTATCTCAGTGCATGCATGTATCAGCTCTTCCTACTCCTCTAAACCCAAAAACATCACTGTGAAAAGGAACCAGAAATCATGAGATTTGCACAGCAGTGAAGCATTTGGAAAAGCCAAATGCTATCTGAGAACAAACCATGTTGAAATTGTCCCCAGGCTGCACGTTGGGAAAGGAGAAAGAACAGATTCTGGCTCAGGTCCTAATAGACAACCTGACATTTTCTAACCTGGGCAAGTGCAGAGAGCTTTTATTTTAAAAATAAATAAAATTAAATGAATAAATAAAAATTAGCCAAACACATTTTCTATTCCCACACCCACTTCCTCTGTATTAGTTCTTGAACTAATAATTTAAGAATAAAGGAGTTGATGATCCTGGCCATTGACTCCACAGAAAAAACTAATATACGCTTTTGGCTGAAATACAGCAGAAATTGCTATGTCTGAGCCAGGTGCTGGGAGCTAGCAATTTATTTTTTAACTAGTAAAGGTCAGGGCCTGGAAGGTACGTTGCATGAGAAATTTAAGAGACACTTATCAAAGCACAGAAAATCAGATTAATAACATTTCAGATTATAAAGCATTTGGAAACAGTAACTAATGAACAGCAAGTATATCACCATCCTGTGAATGAGATGATGACATCCAGGAACGTTTGCCAAAGAGACATCCTCTCCTTTCTGCACCTGGCATGCTGAGCAAGTTGCTGCATGGCTCTGGAATAGTTTACACTCCACGGCATCACCAGAAGTTCAATGTACTGAAAAAACAAGGAGGGTCCTGTATGGATATGCAGTACAGGCTAACAACAACAGTACAGGAGCAGACTTCTATCTGCTCCTGTATACAACCTCAATAGCTGTGAAAGAGTCAAGAATAAAATCAGATGCATTTAAGTAAAAGATCTCTGAGAATCCATCCACATTTGTCATGATGAACAAATAATCTCTTGAAATTAAACATCGAAAATTGAATGTTACATTCATAAAAATGGGAAAGAAATGTCAGCCAACAACTGTCACCCCAGGTAAACACAGAGTAGCTTCTCTCCTCCAGTAGAGGAACAAATGCAGTCGTAGGCATAAAAACAACTGCAAATCACTCGAGGAACAGACTCAGCAGTTCTTCATGTCTCCCTAAGCCTGCTGAACATTATTAACAATAGAGGCATTTTCAGCTCAGTTACCCACTGGGAACCTTTGTCTTGTGTAGAGCTCCAGAATCCAGTTTCAGCAGGAAGAATGACTGCTACTGAGCCAGCAGCAGCCAAGCTACTGTGCTGCTCCTGCTTCCTTTCTCCTCCCAGACCAGCCATACAGCAGGAATGCTGCTTACCAGGAGCAGCACTCACTTCATCTCTGAGAACAGAAGCCTCAGGTATGGCCCCAACCAAAGAGATAAGCATTTGCTCCTTCTGCGCTGGTACTAATCTCTGGCTGTTTCCAGAGGACACTCTGAGGACTCCAGCAGGCTGTACCTGAGCTTTGCTGCTTTGCACTGTCACAATCTCCCATGCAGACTGAATCAGCCAACAGGGGTAATGCACAATTAACAGCTTTCAGGGACCTCAGCAGCACACGTTTATCATGTTTTACCAGCACTCCGGGTAGGTGCTAATCTTTTCCCTTGCATAAATCAGTTTGTAGCAATTTGAATCCCTCATTTTCCCACAACAGTGGGAAAGCTCCATTTTCGCTGTTTCATTGATTAGAAAGTATAAACACAGACACATGCTTCTCGTTCAATGCATACAATGACAGATGTGATATGACACTACCCAAAATTCAACCTGCCAGTATTAACCCCAACACAAGGTGCAAGTCTAGAACATTTCCTTGAGAAACAATAAGGTTAAACCCTTCCCAACGTGCTGGCAGACAGCTTTCACAGCTCATCTTTTAACTAATGATTAAAATGTAAATCCTTCTTCTGTTCCAGCCTCAAACATCTGTTGCTATCAGTGCTAATCATCTCGTAAAAGAATGTACAACTGAACATTCTGCAGTTAAAAATATAACTCCAAAAACCTTTCACTTCGAAATTCATGGCAAATGTTGTGGTGGTCTTTCTCATTTGGGAATGATTTGAGAATCGCTTTGTATCTACCTCTCACTGTATCATACGGAGCAGGAAAGCTGACCCCCTGTTAAATACGCTGTTAAAGGCTATGTAGAGTAGAAAACCTTGGTAATTATAGAAATTACGTTTTTATTAGACTTGCTGTGTACCATCTCAGTACTGCAAATCTGAAATGGAGCGCTGTTCATTGTTACCATCTCTGCTTTTCCAACGGGCATTGATAAGCCAAATGAAAAGCTCATTTAATTCTTAGTTTATTTTCATGAAACTTTCTGCTTTCCCTGTCAATGCCTTAAAGAACCCTGCAGTAATAGAGAGGCTTTGCAAAGATCCTAGAGGTCTTTATAAAAATAGGATATGGTAATTCAGCAGTCCCTGCAGAAATCTGAAGGATTTTCAATAACATTATGACAGAACATTAATAAAGGAATGCACATCTTGTGATACGAGTATTGCAGTACTGCTGATGATATTTCATTATGAAAATTCCTAGAGGGCAGCAGGGATCCAGCTATGAAGACAGCACTGACACCCTCAGCTCATAATGTAAGGGAGCAGAATGTAGGCTATCATTTATTAAAGAGAAACTGGCTTCTCACAGTCCTTCAGAGCTCATTCTTTTGGGTGCAGGTTCAGCCTCCAGCCACCTAAAGCAGGTTAAAACATATCAAAATGGCATTAGCAGTTGGGGTGTAGTTGCCTTCCAAGGCTTTACCTTTAATAGACCCTTTACCACTAGTTTTAATTAATGTAATTGCCACACTAAATTCTTGAGGGGAGAACACAGATGAAAAGACTTCACTAGATACCAATATGACAGGTTTATTAACATTACTGCACAGTGACTACAATGCCTATCAAGGTTGATCCTTCCAAATTGACATCTGTGCCTGTAATTCAGAAGGGGAACTCAGTAACACATAACCTTGAGCGTGCAATGGTGTAATTACTGAGGAGAAATGAAATGGAATTACAAATTTAATTTCCTTTGACATATTTGATAAAAAACATAGCTAATGTGATTGGTAAATTGTGAGATCAAAGAAGTAGAGATTGGAAAGGAAGCAACGTACACCCTTCCTCAGCTTGTGGTTCCAACCTGCAAGTGGTCTGCACAGCCAGAAGTATTGCACTAGAAAGCTGCAGTGGGTCTAAAAAGCAGAAGGCCATGTGAGTCTGTGCAAGCAGTGGACAGCAACACTTGGCTTGTCACCTGCTCTGTGCTGCTCCAATAGTTGAACTGAATTCACATTTTCTTGGCAATTAAAACTAGCAGGAGACAGTGCACGCAGTCTCAGCCCCAAACAGACCAGATACACCAATGAGCACTCTGCCCCAGTAGTCAGCTACAGATGACGTGTGTCTTGACAAGGATTTTCCCAGTAACGTATCCTAGCAGTGCACCCAGTCTGACTCAATGTGCTGCCAGCACCTACAGGATTTATCACAGAATGGTTTTGGTTGGAAGACACCATAAAAACCTACCCAGTTTCAGCCCCTGCTGTGGGCTGGTTATCCCCCACCAGGTCAGGCTGCCCAGGGCCCTATCCAGTCTGGTCTTGAGCACCTTCAGGGATAGGGCATCCACAGCTTCTCTAGGAAACATGTGCAAGGGCATCACCACTCTCTGGGTAAAGAATTTCTTCCTAACATCCAACCTAAACCTTCACTCTTTTAGTTTAAAGCCATCCCCCCCTTGTCCTATCTCTATCAGACCATGTAAAAAGTTGGTCTCCTAAGCATTCCTCAGGTACTGGAAGGTAACAATGAAGTCTCACCTGAGCCTTCTCTTCTCCAAACAAGCCTAGCTCCTTTCTTCATAAAAGATGTGCTCCAACTCCCTGAACCTCTTTGTGGTCTCTTCTGGACCTTCTCCAACAGCTCTGCACTCTTTTTGTGCTGAGAACCCCAGACCTGGACACAGTATGATAGAGTCTCACAAGGGTAGAATAGAGAGGGACAATCATCTCCCTCACCCTGCTGGTCACCTGTCTGTTCATGCAGCCCAGGACACCGTTGGCTTTTCAGGCTGCAAGCACACACTGCTAGCTCATATCCAGCTTTTTGTCCCCCAAGTCCTTCTCTGCAGGGCTGCTCTCAAACTCACCTCCCAGCCTGTACTCATATCTGGGATTACCTTGACCCACGTGCAACACCTTGCACTTGACCCTATTGAACCTCATTTGTTTCTCGTATGCCCGCTTTTCAAGCCTGTCCACGTCCCTCTGGGTGGAATCCCTTTTCTCTAGTGCGTCAACTGAACCACTCAGTTTGGTGTCAACAGAAAACCTGCTGAAGGCACACTCAATCTCACCATCTATGTCATTGATAAAGACATTGAAGAGCAGCAGCATCCACCTGAACATAGAGCTGTTGACAACAACCCTCTGGCTGTAACCATCCAACTCTTTATCCACCGAATACTCCAGCCTTCAAGTCCATATCTTCCCAGTTTAGAGATAAGAACGTGGTGTGGGACCATGTCAAATGCCTTGGACAGGTCCCAGTAGACGACATCAATTGCCCTTCCTTTTTCCACCAATGCTGTCACTCCATCATAGAAGCTCTGAGCTTGCAGCTTGCCATTTATGCAAAGTGCTGCGAGTTTCTGCAAAATCTCTTTTTTCCCCTCCTCCCTGCTCATTTAACCTCTCATAACAGATTCACGAAAGGCTATTACATTACCAAGAATTTTTGATTTGTTTAGACAATATGAACAGAGAATGAGAATGTAAAATATTTATTCAGCAAATGACATTTTACCATTTTCCATTCTAATGTGATAAGAAGAGAATGAAAACAACTTAAACTGGAATTCCTTCAATGGATGGAAATTAGTTATCAGATGAGACAATTGGAAGAAAAAATCTTTTGGGAAGTTAACCATGCCACAACCTGACATCTGCAGCTTGAACCTCCTTTCTTTGTGCATACGTACTTTTGCATACGTGTAGAGAAAAATGTGCAAACCAGTCTCTACACTGGCTTCCTCAGCCCCCTTTCCAGTACCATAATTTCCAAGACTCAAGTGGCTCATTCTTCAACTTGGTCCAGCTGCATCATTAAAACTCCCAAACTTCTGGCCAAAACCTTCCCAGTCATAGACAACAAGTGCAAACTTGTATACGCTCCCAGACTGTAGCAAGTCAATAGTAGCATTGAAGTTTTTTTCTTTTTAACACAGGTAGATAAATCAGCTTACAACAAGCAATTCCAAATATGACATGCCATCTTGCTGCTGATGTCATGGAGATGCTTGGACAAGGAAAACCGGCCTCATAGGCTTGAACCTAGTAGCTCATGGCCAAGTGCTAGACCCAGGTATGTCAGCTCTTGAATCAAATGTTTTGTACTGCATAAATTAAATACGTAGATTGTATTTGAAGCTGTTCTTAAAGCACAGAGCTGCTATGGCAACAGCTTTTGTAGGGAGCAGCTTCTCTCCTTTCTCCATGCCATCAGCACTCTAACGATGCATTCTCAGCAAAACCCCAAGGAAATACCCCAGCCACAAGAAGTCCAGTGGGCAGCTCACCACTTCCATCAGCAGCAGTGCTTTCTGCAGGCTTGATTGACTTTCACTGGAGATGTGCCTCCTAAATATGAACCCCAAAAGCAAGGTAAATAGCCAGGGCTACCTTGGGGACTCCTGCTGATGTTCTGCAGACTGACAGCAGCTCTACTCTGGCCTCAGTACCCACTGAGTGCATTAATAATCACCACAATTACCATAGCAAAAAGACACAGAGAAGACCTAAACAACCGGCTACTACAGACATAGATTCATTAAAATACACAGGCCTTCCAGGCTGCTGAGCACCCCTGGTATGTTTTAATAACAGAGCAGAAAGGCATCCACTTCTTTTCATGATTTCCTGCAGGGGAGATGGTGTCATGCCAGCACAGCCGCAACAAGAAGGACAACAGAGCATTGAGGCAGACGAAATTGCAGAGACAGAAAGGCAGCAGCTACCCAAGTGAAGCTTTTCATTAGCAATTGCCCTGGACCAGAACACAGTATCTGAGCCCTTTCTCCTGGAGATGCTCTGGTGGAGCTGTGCTCTGACTTTGTGCCCAGAGCCCACGCTGTGTTTCATGCAGCGCTCAGTGTAAGGCCTTGTGTTAAAAGCGTCATGGGACGTGAGGCCTAATCCTCCGCTCTCACAGCTACAATTCCTACCTTGCTGCAGCCTCAGCTCACAGCTACAACATTTTGCAATACACACATGGAACTCTCCTTCATCAGAAGCCATTACAACTGCAGGGATAAAAAAAAAGCCAGTTACCAGAAGGTGAGGCCAGCAGCTGCTGGCCAAGTTGCTAGTGACCCACAAAGACAAAACCAGAGCCAGGGCTTGCCAAGATGCCACCGGAGCCCCTAGAGCAATAGGAGGGGATGGAGCAGCAACAGCCATTTCTGGGTGGCAGAAGCCTGTGACCCACACAGTCCTGCCTAGGCAGCTGCACATCTACTGGGGAAGCTGTTTGTCCCTGTAGGGATACAGAGATTAAAGGAACTCATCACACCCATGTTGTCTTTGAAATGCCACCACCTCATTTTCATCATGTCAATTCACCTGCTGCTTCAAGCAGAGTCAAGAAACAAACTTCTGCTTTCCAGAAAAGAAAACCAACAACCCTACCCTAGCAAACTCCCCTGCAACACACTGGCTACCAAAGCAATGCAGGAGGGCTTTAGGAGAGGCTGTGTACTCCCATCTCAGGAGCTGTGTCCCTTATGCACAGGCAACAATGGGAGAAGTGATGAGTCAAATAGGGAAACCAACAGCAGACAGCACAACAGCTGTAGCAACTAGTGCTGCTCCAAACAGAACTCACTTTCAGCTGGGGAAGAGCACGAGGATGAGAACATCAGTATTTCCTCAGCTCCCTCCACAGCTCGAGACTCCATCTGCATCATGTCATGGGGGATTCTGAGGCACCACTGACTTTGTTATTGTTGTTACAAAAACCTTTCTCAATGAACGCTTTTGATCCCTACGTAAATCTTTTTTTGAACATCCACTGTGGGCTGTGGCCCAAAGACAATACACATTTTCATACCATCAGGATTTTTCTGTCGTGTGCAAGTCAATTAAGAAAAGCAAGATGCATACGTGAGCATATTTTTCGGCATTTTGCCATGCTCTGGGAAAGCAGTTGTTTTCTTTAGCTGCTGCTATAAATCAAAGCATGGAGATATGAAAACATTAAGGTATCCTTATTTATAGCGACGTAAGTGAGTTTGTAGAGTGCTGGCCAAAGAAAAAAAGAGAAGTAATCTCACTGACTCAAGATGATGAGATTTTTGGCTTCCTGAATACAACAGAAGAATTTTTTTCAGAGCAG
The DNA here is from genome assembly GCA_037305975.1 of Chrysolophus pictus. NCBI lineage: Eukaryota > Metazoa > Chordata > Aves > Galliformes > Phasianidae > Chrysolophus > Chrysolophus pictus. Next base: position 45,240,439 of record CM074579.1, on the reverse strand, counting down.
TAGAACTGGCAATCCAATATGAAATTATACTCCTGTTATTATGCCATATTGCAATAGCAACGTTGATGATTTTAAAAGAATGATAAGGTTCTTTCAAAAGGAAGAAAGAAAAAAGACTGAGTTTTGTGGGGGGTTTTTTTAGTTTTTTTTTTTTTTTTAAACTTCAATCTAAATTTGTTGAATTCAAGTGAACTGCAGGTATAGCTTCAGTGAATTAAGAATACCAAGGGCATGGCTCCACGCAGCCCCAGTAACATCTGCCCCCCTCTATGTTCTCCTCTAGGTCATTTACTCTCACGGATCTAAGTTAAACCACTGCAAGCACAGGACTTAAACACTCAGAACCTCACTGATTGCTGTCACTTCTGCTTGGCACCATGGCAACACATTACCTGGGATGTAGCTGCCAGCTGCACTGGTTTGCTCATTTGCTAAGCTGGTGTTTTGTAATTTTATCATTACGATGGGCAATTAAATATATAATAAAGGCAATTAAACATAAGGCACAAGGAGCACCACTATTTTTTTTGGTTTTCTACTGTAGGGATCCAGGCTGGCATTTCTGTGCTGTTGGGTTTTAACCAAAGAATCCCTATAGCAGGAAATGGTCACAGTAGCTTCACTGGCCAACATATCCTGCCAAGGCTCAAGCCCATAGATTGGCATGCAATTCCTCGACCCAGGCCAGTAGTTTAACCATCAGCATGGAAGCTAAGCTGAATTCTGCACATTTCCAAGCAATGATTTAAAATATTTTTGCTTGTAATGCAAAAAATGTTTCTGCCCACAGAGCTTCCACCTCAGTCTACACCTCAGTCTACGCCATACTTAAAAAAAAAATACTTTATTTCTAGAATGGAAAATGAAAAACTGCAAACTATTTCTGAATCTCCAAAAATATTCATTTGGAAGTCACAGAATCACAGAATGGTTAGGGTTGGAAGGAACCTCAAAGATCATCTATTCCCAACTAAGTATTACAATTGAGCCCACACTTCCTTCCAGAAGTCCTTTTGGGCAATAACAGGTCCTCCTGGCTTCGTATCTTCCCCTGGTCTTCCACCCATTGTTCCCACAAGGTTCCTTTGCCTTGATTGTGTCAGGACTGCATCTGCCACTATCCACAAAGGAGACTGTCCCCAGTCCACTGGTGGTATTTAACCCAATGCAAAATGTTTATTTCCGACAGATTTACTCTTGGCTTTTATTGCAGCCTTCCTTCTCTTGTATTTTCCCAAAGTTCTTCAGTTGAGAACAGATAGCCAGATTTTATGACTATAAGGCAAGCTTCCTAAAGGAAAGCTATTTTATGAAGTGCTTTTTTTTTTTTAAAACAAATAGAGAAAGGATTTAGAAGCCATATGAAACACAACAGTGATGACAGCTGGATCTGAAATCTACCTGATGACTAGTGCCTGGTTTTCAACAGCCCCTTGGCCACAGCACATAATGCAGCCATTCTGCTCAAAGTGGTGTCAGTCAGTATTAATTAGAGGCACAGGCACGTAAACACAGCCACCAGACTGCTCTCTCAGTCTGCTGAACAAAGGCATCATTTTCCTGCTCCTGCTCTTCTAAAATAATCTCCATCCCTGGGTAAATTTAGATTTCAAGGGAAAGTGCAGAAGGTCTCCAACAACCTCATTAAAGCACTCCTTTCATTGGTGAAAGGCAGATGTTTTTATTTGCAAAAACAAACCACCAAACATCAACACAGAGTCCCAGACCAGGGACAAACATACTCCAGGAAGGAGAAGTCTGGCAATGGGCGGTCTACACTGGCTGGCAAGTTTCATTTCTAGAATCTGCTTTAGCAAAAGATAAATCCTTGATACATTTCAGGGATGCAAATGCTAAATACATGTGGACACATGCAATGTGCAGGTTTTATGGCCAAAGACAGAAAGGTCACAGGGTGCTTGTCAAATTGACATTTCTGCTCCAAAGCCTCACTGAACAGCAAGATCCATACCATGACCCTCTGCCCTAAGACACACAGACATGAACTACAGAATATATATCCCAGGGTGCAGGGAAAGAGGCAGGAAGGTATGGTAGGAAGGTATATAGGAGATGACCTCCACGCCCCAGGCATCCCTTATCAGCCCTGATTTGTGCTATTGATCTAACACAAATGAGACATTAACAATTTTAAGCCATGAACAAACGCAATGCACGGACACTTGGTTTGTGTAACACTCCAGTGATACAGACATAGCCATTCTCTTAGGCTTTTCCTCCAGCAGTTCCAATCTCTTGGGGTGCTCTACTCAGAGAAGAATGACAGCACAGTGAGAGAGATGTCACAAATCAAAAATCCAGTACTTCATAGGTCATATTCTGAGGGACAATGACAATAAATCTGAATTTATTTCTTGAATTACCATGCTAGCTTTTTCCTCAGACCTGTATTTCAGAATACCCTTGAGAACTTCCATATTTAAGTATGCCATTTCCCCTCCATATTTACTGGAATAGCACTTCACCCTGTAATTCATCATCTCATTCATTTTGAATCTGAGCATCTCTCTTTCTGCTGTATTAAAAAGCTTACTCATAGCAAGCTTGCAACATAAAACAAAAGCAGTAATTTTTATGATGTGTCTTTTACATGAAGACAGGTATTTTGCAATTTTTCTTTTGCCTTCACCTCAATCCTAATCTGATTTGGAATGTTAGTATTAGAGATTAGAGCTTACTGTTACAATTTGCCCACAGTGAGAGAGACTTCATTTCATTCGTTTGAACTAGCATTACACAACTGTCATGATTGCAGCACAAATTTAACATATTCTTCATATGTATTTAATTCTGATCTTATTTGAGAAATACAGTTTTTCCCTTAGTTTCCAGTCATTTCAATGGCAAAAACACCTCACACCCAGAAATAACCCTGCCTTCTGGGTGTAGGATTTACTAAAGCCATTCTGTCCAGGAAAGAAAAATCAATCATATTTCCATTCCCTAGAAACAAGAACTCTCTTCCGTCAGAGCACTGGGAGTTGCTCACAGCACACACTGATATGCACATATACGGGCTTTCTCACTGACACAATGGAAATTTCTCATCAGGAAGGATTTCTCTGCCCTCCAGCTGGAGGTGTGCTACAGCCACAGCTCCCATGCTCACTCTGATCAGCTTCAAATGGAAATTTGAAACGGAAAGTTTCAGTGGATGCAGGTTTTTGCAAGCAGATTCCACTGTTTATCAACAAATCCCAGTATATGCTGCCACGTTCGTGTCTTTATACAACAACAGATTGCAGTGTTGGCAAACACACACAGTCCAAAATGCAAAAAAGCTTCATCTGCTGTTCACCCCAGGACAACGTGCAGTTCTTTACAGTGGGAAAACACGTAGCTTTCAGCACATTCTGAAAAAGAGACCTGTCTGCTCTGTCTCCACTACAACATCCCTCCAACAACTGTGCCTCCTTTCACTTGCCTGGGACAAAGGGAAACACACCTCAGTACCTTTGCTTCCACTGCTGCTGTTCTTCTGAGGCCTCCCTGTAGTCTGGCAGGACAGCAGGACACACGATCTAACTATAACAGGTCATACGGGTGTTGCTCCCTACTGATGTACGCTGTATTTCCATCAGGGCTGCTCTGTCTCCTGCCTACACAGTCCCAGACAAAGGTTACGCTGCCACAGCACTTTCTACATGGAAGAGCCATTCCCTGTGAATACCCCTCATCCCGCAGCAGTGTGAGGCTGCTCCATGCAGCCCTGTGAGCTGTGGGCAGCAGGGGAAAGGCATAGGGCTGCTTCTCGCAGGAGAAGCTTTGCTCAGGGCTGCTGCATGAGGCTTTGCCTTTAGAAGACTCAGATTTAATTCACCAGAATTAAAAGTAACCCACCAAGGGAGAGGGAGAGAGCAAGAGAGGGGCCTGCTTAAATCCACCCTGTTATGGGATACTGTCAGTTTGGTTCTCCCCAACCCAAAGCACACAGTGTACCAAAGGCAGTTCTCAAAGGTGATGCCTCAGTGTTTTGCCTCCCAGATCTAGCAGCTGATCAGTTCTGCAGAGTTGCATTTTGCTTACTTATGGCCAAGAAGCACTTCCTGGGCTCAACTGTGTTCCTAAAGGACTTTGGTCATGTTGGTCAGACAAAAGCACATGAAGAAAAGCCTTACACAGTCTTCCCTGCAGAGGTATTCCACCATAGGGAATGCCACCACAAACTCTGAACTTGGAATGTCAAAATTAAAGGGTGGTTCCCTTCTGTCCTCCTTAAGCCTGACAGTTTAGGGAAATGAGCTTTTCCCAGTTCATAGTGAGATGCAGAACCATCTGCAACACAGCATACACAACACAGGCAGACAACAGGAAAAAGACAGAAGAAATAGAAGGGTTTGTGGGTTTGGGTTTCTTTTCCTTTCTAAAGAAGGCAAGCTGTCAAAAGTTTAAATTTCATGGCAACGACTGCATCACTCACATTCCAAATTTAGCTGCAACAACCACATGAGATAAGGCAAAGAGCCCCAGTGCTGTGTCAGAACTGCAGTTTAGTATACAGAACAATACATGTCCTCTTTTGGTGTCTGCAATAGAGAGGCTGAAGCTGCAGCATCTTCCCAACAGCTAGGGAGCATACTCCACTCAAGCTTCCCTTCAGTTCAGATTACTCCACTTGTCTACTTAGTAATAAATTGGTTTCCAGTACTCACATACCAAATTGCGGGTCTGTTTCTCCTCACTCTGATGCCATTTTTTCCTGGTTTAAAATGAATGTTGCTATCACCTGCTCTTGTTTGTACTGTCTCAGCCCATCCCATCATGATCTATCACAGACTACCTGTCAGCCAATTGTGTGTGAGCTGCAAACACCAAAGCTGTAATAAACTGGAGTTTGTTCCTCATTGATTCTCATTTCACCCAAGGCACAGTGATGCTGTGCCTTGAGAGGAGTCTGCTCAGCCTGGCCCGGCTGTCACCATTCACAGAGCACCACGACCTCAGAAGGATGTTCAGACCTCAAGAGCCCAACACAGGGAAATCATGTTCAAACCCTCAGGGCATTTCTCTTTACTTTAGCTTCCTAAAACAAGCACTTATGAGGAGAATAAGGCTTTCTGGGTTTGCTTGTTTCTCTCCTAACCAGTTTTGAAAAGATTCCCTCATCCATACACTTTTAGCAACTTAGTGCTCAAAAAGCAGAAAGCTCCTTGACAAAGGAGACATGACCTGTATCTTGCCCTACTCAGAAGCATTGTATCCTTCTTCTGCCTGCTTATGGAATAAAGCAAAGTGTTGCACATGAAAGGAGATTCAGCAATTAGGGCTTCTGCCTGTGACTCTTCAAGAGCTTTTTTGCGCTGCACTCATGAATTCTTTAAAAATTTCTCTGCCACATTTTTCTCTTTCTGCAAAAAGCAATTAAGAATATTCACTGACCTCACAGAGAAGACACATCGCTTCAGTTAATTAAAGACTTTAATATTACCCAGTGAAGGGCTTTATAGGGATGCAAAGTGTGTAATACACCCAGAAAATGAACCAGCGGAAAGGAAGAGGTCATCTCCAAAGTAAAGTGTGTCAAATAGAGATCTTGCTGAGATTTAAACAAAAAGTTTTCATTTAAACCAGCACAACATGCTTTCCCACTGTACCTTAACTGAGATATTACAATGTGAGTTCACATGCTAGTTGGGGAACTGGAAGGAAGGTATATGAAGGCAGTTTGCAATCAAAGGTACCTGACTCAAGCTTCTGCCTATATACATCAGTATGCTGACTGCTGCAAGCTGTAAAAAGGCATCAAGCACCAATAACAGTGTCTTTCTACCACAATTCACTGTCTCAAGAAAAAGCCTCTTGAATCTTTTGAAGTTAAAGAAAACAATCAGCTGCTTTCAATATAACACCTGAAAGCCTGCAGAGAATGGCTTCTTAGAGAATATTGCCTCACGGATCACTTCCACCTGCCAAACAGCATTTCTGATGCGCTAACAAGTGTCCAGAAATCTGATTTACAGTTTTCTGCTAACTGCAACGAGGGTGAAAAAACTAACTCCAGACCTGAGGAGGAAAAGGCAATGTGGAAGAGGCAAATACAAAAGTCAAGGCACAGTTCAATCTCACAAGAATGAATTTTACTTTCAAGCCTCCTTAAAACAACACACCTATTTTCCTGAGAACACCTTTCATTCTCCAAGCAGCCACAGCTCTCATAAGCGCCCAAATAAACATAGTGCACAAGCTGCTTCTAATAAGAACAGATTTTTCTATCTTGTCTTTCATCGTTTCCTGCAGTCTCTGACTCCAAGGCAATCTCTCAAATTTTAAGTCATTCTGGTCTTAGTTTCACACCTTCATTTATCTTTTCATGAGTTCTCATAGAGGAGTGCAAAGCAACCAAGTCACTAACCCAACATTTTCTTTTAAACTAACGCAAAGATTCCAATGAAAGGTGATAGGAGGACCAAAGAAGGGCAATGAAGTTGTGAAGGATCTGGAACACAAGTCTTATGAGGAAAGCCTGAAGGAACTGCAATTGTTCAGAGTAAGAAAAGAAGGCTTAGGGGAGACCTTATGACTCTCTACAACTGCCTGAAAGAAGGCTGTGGTGAGGTGGGGTTTGGCCCCTTCTCCCAGGTAACAATGATAGCATGAGAGGGAATGGCCTTACCTTGCTTGGATATTAGGTTGGATGTCAGAAAAAATTTCTTCTCAGAAAGAATGGTGAGGCACTGGCACAGTCTGCCCAGGGAGGTGGAGAAGTCCCCATTCCCGAGGGTCACCAGGACCCTTGGAGATATGGCACCGAGAGACATGGTTAAGAGAGATGGTGGGGGTGGGCTGGGGTCGTGCTTGGTGATCGTAGGTCTTTTTGCTACTTTAATGATTCTATGACACAAGCAAAAGGTACCCCAACACACCATCTCTTTCCATTGGTAACAACACCAGCAATCAGCTCCCCAAGAAGTGGATGTTCAAATTCACAAACAGGCACAGTGGCTTGTCCTTGTGAGTGGGAAGATTTTTAGCTTTCGGCCACTTTGTATTGGCAAGTTATTTCTTTTTCATTAAAAGTGTAGCTATGATGGTCTCCTACCAGGAGAATAAAGGAGAGCAAACTAAGAAAAGGTACCGGTTATCAGAAGCATCGTACTCTAAGCAACTGCTGTCACAAGCTGAATGGACCCCGTTCCTGGTGGTGTTGCAAGCCTGACACTGTCATGCTCAGATCAACAATGCATTTTTCAGAAGGTCTGTTCCAAAGAGCAGGTGGAATCTTGAAAAATAAGCATCAAAGGACTGCAACTCTTCTTCTGGCAGCAGGAATGAATGGTGAGAACTTGCAGCTCATTATATGCACATTGTTACAGCACTTCATAACTCAGTAAAATATGTCTTGGAGATGTCTGTGGATAATGGTCAAGTTAAGCACTGCAGTAATCTGCTACCATCTGACATGTACAGAAAGAAAAGTTAACAACTCAATTTAATGATTTAAGGATTAGAACGACTTTGGTTTTGTATCAGACTTGGCTTAAGAAGGATGAGCTGGATTCATTAGAAAATGGAGTTTAATTAATGGACTACTTCAAGGTATAATTAGCTAATGAAGTACAGAGACAAAAATCAAAAAGCAGTTTTAAATACACAACTGTGACTTACAGCTCTGCAATTAAAACATGTGGAAAGAGTGCATGTGATAACTGCTCATCTTCACTAATAGCCCAGAAACCAATGCTTCTTCAAACTGATGTTTAAATATTTAAGCGCAGTCCAGGCTTCACAACTTGCTGTTGAACTGTATCACTTGCATTTATAGCCTGTAGTAGATAGAAGCGCAGAGCTGATGAGCACTCCACTCCTTTTTCATTCCCAGTGGCACAATAAAGCCATGAAGAAGTTGCATCAACTAAGATTTCTGCCCAGTCCGAGCATGCATGGACAATATGGCATGAGCGCAACCCCATTTTGGAAAGAGAGGCAGGAGATGGAAGCAGCCCAGCCACAGAGCAGCATCCAGAAGCAGCTCCAGATCTGGGTGCTCCCACAGAGCCCGTGGTACTGCTGTCTCCAGTGGTGCTCAGTGCATGACCAGCAGCACAGTGTCTCCCCCGCTGCCCCAGGTAAGAGGCTTAGGACTCTGGGGTGAGAGGAGGAAGGGATTTAAAATCCAAATGCTGTACAAGCACATGTTGACTTTGTAACAACAAACCAGAGATGGTGTTACTTCCTTCAGCACGGTTTCCACTTTCCACAGAGCCGCAAACATTTATCATGCGATATCATTATCCAGACTGTTAATGAGGGAAATTGAACAATCTGATGCTGTCACCTATAGCCAAGTCTCTTCGACTGGGCAACAATAGCAAAACCAACCACATATTGCAGTGTGCTGGGAGAAGACCCAAAGGGTGCAAGGATCTATCAGAGGAAATGGGAAGATACAACCAGGAGCAAACGAGGGTAATTTCTGGAGGCTAACAAGACCTTGATGCCTCTCAGTTTGGGTTGTTTGAATTCGGGATCACAGCATGAGGCAGCCCAGCACACAGCATAGATTAAGCCATTTCCAGTCAACCTTTCCTACAGCTGTTAACCTTCAAAGCATTAGGTCTTTATAAGAAAACATGCAGCTTTTCTTAACACAGACACTGCCTCCCAGAGACGTGCTATTTGCAGCAGCACTGAAACATTCATCACTGAAACTGCAGTAAAATCTCATCTACTTTTTCCAGAATTAACCCAACTGATTATCATCTTCATTATTCAGAGTGTCTAACAAATTCTAGACTGTGGGAACTCAGCTTGTTAAATTCAGATCATGGAATAATTGACTCTTCGCCCCCTCTGCCTTCATTTGGGAAGTCAGTGTTGTGACTGACAATTCAGCAGTCAGTGCTCAAGACCATTTCTGGAAGAGGTAAATCTAGATTTGTCAGCATCAACAAGAGCAAATCAGTGGATTTCTAGTATTTGAATATATTTTCTAAACACACCCTGAAACACCCTTAAAAGTAGAATCCTACAGGAACACAACTGATCTTTGCCATTTGTCTTGATCCAGTTCATACAAGCTTGAGGCAAATACATCCTATTGCTGGTATCATCTGTGCCATATACACACAAACGCACACATCTAACAGGGATACACAAAGCCAGGCTGACAAACTGCCCCAACATCTCTCTTCATATGCACCCATGGCAGCCCTGGGAGCAGTGTGAGGTCCTGGCCAGCACACTGCAGCAGCATGTTTTTAGTGAATAGAGCTGCAGCAGCTCAGCCTGCTGATAGCAAGATGAGATTGCTAAATGCAGAGTTCATGGGAATTCAGCCATGCCCCTTTCCTCAGTGTTCTACAAAGTGCATCAAACAAGAGGCACGCTATGATATTTTAAGACAATATTATCACAGAAGATAGAATACAGGCAGTTTTAAAATTCAGCCAAACTTCAAGGCTCACCCTGAATCTGAGCCTGACTGAACAAGGAGTTGGCAAACATCGCACAACTGTGTTAAGACAAAAGGCTGAGAACACAAAGCAGCAGAACACAAGCCAGCAACCCACAATATAACACATGTGCCGAAGTGTCCTTGCCTAAGCAAAGTGACCAGCAAGCTGGAATCTCCTCTCCAAAGTACACCTGAAAGAGCATCGCCTCCAGCGAGCCTGTGAGGAGGTGGGAAGGATGCTGTTGACATCCGACAGCTTGTACCCTCAGCAGCATCACAGCAGGATGGGGAACATCCCAGCAACCCTCCCGAAAACAAAGCTCTGAGCTCTCACCTGGCACCAACACCCACTTGCAGCAGATCTGGCAACGGCGCAGGCACCTCCGGCGCGACACTGGGGTGGCTGCCAGTCCCTCTCCCACTATCGGCTCGCTGGCGGCGCTCCCTCCTGTGACTCCATCGCCCAGGAATGGCACCCCCTCATCCCCTGGGCTGTGCCTTGGGCGCGTGGGGCTGGGCTGTGCCAGCCGCCGTGGGGACAGGCAGAGGTGGGGAACACGGCGCCGGAGCAGAGCACACCCGCAGCTGGCACCGCATGGACATACAGGCAGACACGGTCTGTCTGCCAGAACCCCCCGTCAGCCGGACTGCCAGGGAGAGGCGGAGAATTGCCTCTTACAAGTTAATAAAGTTAGCAGAGAGGAAGGGATCCCAGTACGTGGCTACAGGCTACTCACCCCAGCTCTGAAAGGGCTCTGCTGTTTTGGCGTTGTTGGTTTGTTTTGTTTTTTTTTTTTTTTTAAGCAAAATTCCTTCGCTTTGGGAAATGTACTTTTCCGCTACTCTCATTTGCTAACTTGCTCAAGATCCTGCAAAATCCCCGAAAAGGCTCGGAAAGAAGAAGGAAGGATTTGAAAGCTGACGGTCAGGGCAGGAATTCATGGAACGAGAGCTTTAAGGGCCAGAGCAGACGGAGGCAGCCAGCTAACGCTTTCCTGCCCTGTCTCTGACCCGCAGACCTGCTCCAGGGGCACGCTGAGGGTTACAACAGGGCAATACCTGCTCTTGATGGGTGCTCCTCCGCATCAACGTGGGCTCCTCAGCGACCCGCCTGGCCCCACCACGTCCCGCAGACCCCTCGCAGCCACTGCGCCGCAGCTCCCAGGCCTTACAATCGAGCGGTTGGTTGTAAGAGGACTAAAAATAGTGCCGAATTTTTCACTGGAGCACTTGCTTGAGTGAGCATAGTGCCAGCCAGCCTATGCGTTAGCAGGCTGTGTGCAGACCTCTAGCATTAAATACAGACTGGATCTGCCTGAAAACGTGGCCACAGACGGCTTTAAACAGACTTCGTTTTTTTTTTCTTTTGAAGGGCAGCACAAAATAAATCCCACTTCTGACCACTCTAAGACTAAAAAAGCAGAGTTGTTTTAAGAATGTCCTCAGGGAAAGAATGAGTCACTTCAGCTGCTTTTATGATAAAAGATCCCTGGAGGAAGTATATCTCTTTAGTCAGTACTTTCTGAGTTCTTCAGGGATCTGTGTGCCCTGCTGAAAAACAACATTTCAAATTGTTGGGCTCGGCAGTTGTGCGTTTGTTTGTCAATAGCCTGACCACCTGCTTCCACCTCAGAGCTAACATCAGCAAAGGAACCAGAGCAGGATTTTATACCAGCATCAGGAGGAGGATTAACAGAAGCATCTGCCCTACAGGAACCTTAAGGACACTGCACGTGGAAGTTTATGGGACTGGTTGCCATGTGCAGAAAAAAAAATAAATCATAGGGAATTCTTTTGCAAAGGCTCTCACTGTTGTGACTTCTTAAGAATCATGGAAAGCAAAGGGTGCAAAAATGGCACTTATGACAAAAACACCAGCGCTGCTGCCAATGTCCAGGCTGGGAGCCCAGAAGCGTGTTTAGAAGCAAATCTCCCCATCAGTATACACCAGACTCACACACATTTACACACAGAGACATAGCAAATCAACAGAGAAGTGACCATGGACAATGCTCTGTGACAGCATCCAGGATCCTGGATTCCATCATTTAGAGCAGTGAAAAGTCAGCTTCTGCATCTGCGCTCTGTCCTAAACTCAGTAACTTCAAAAGTCACAATAAATTTGTAAGAAAAATTATTTTTTCACCTCCAAAAGAAACTCCCACTGCCAGAGAAACTTTGCAGAAGTAATTCACCAGATTAATACTGTACATACACACACATATATATTTACATATGTATGAACACATAGGAAAGAGAGAAAGTTAAAGAGTTTCAGATGGATGAGAACACCATAAAGTCAGAGGGTTTATAGGAGTACCAGAGAAGAGATACTGTTTTTAACGTTATTCAACTGGTTTTCATATGAAGAAGATGAAACATAAGAGGCTATATGGCCAGTTTGGCTGTAAATGTACAGTTGTGTCCGCATTTGTATTCCTCGTGTGCTTCTGAACACAGGTTCAAATTTATTTGTGTTGTAAAGAGAGAACTGCAATATTTTCTTCCTGCTCTTTGTTACTGCTGAGGAAACATGCTGTAGACTTCTGCATCCACACAGCAGCATAGGTGGCCACAAACAACAGTTCATCCCAGCTCCACTCTGCAGCTATTGTTTAGACAGAGAAAGAGCATTAACTGAGCACAAATCTCTCACTAATTTAGCCTCACTTTGCCATCTGCTACTTCCCAGAAGTTGATCCTAATGAGAAACTACTTGAAAGCACTCTGGAGGACCAGCTGCACACAGTACTGTCACCAGCGGAGGGAAACATTGCTTTCCGAACATCACCCCCTGGAAGCTGCCTGCCTGCTCCCTGAGCAAATTCCTTTTGAACATCCACCTCCTTCCCTGGTGGTGGGACATCAGGGAGGTCAGGAGGTGGTTCTTTAGTCTGTGCAGTTTGGCTCTCCCAGGGCTCACTGGTGGAGATTCACTGCAAGCAGTCGCTACCAGATACATCTCCACTCCCCAGAAGACTCAGGAGCCATGACATCCTATTGCTGCTGCTTCTCCCCATTTGCTATGATGCCTCAGTTTACCCACCCATAGAGATCTCAAAAGCAACCAAAGAAGGCGCTAGTGCTGCAGTCATATTCCCTTGGTAGGCAGTTGGCAGTTTGCTGTGGGTGGCTCAGCAGTGCTGCTTCTCCTCCTCCCTGGGTCTCTTAACAGATAGGGAACAGGGCAGATACTATAGGAGTATAGCTCACAGAAGGCAACAACATCAAAATACGAAGACTGATGATTGGTGAAACACAGAATGTGACACAGAATGTAGTCCCACATTCTGAAGGCCACCTCTGGTAATTCAGAAAAAAACAACTGTCCAAACTAATGCTCGAAATCTATTCAACTTCAACATCCTTACAGCATCTCAAAGCAGCAATGAGCAATGCACTGTCTTAGTCTGTTGGGAGAATGGGCGTTTTTTCTGTTGTTGTTGCTGCTCTTTTTCTTTTTTTAACACAGTTTTTGAAGCAAAAGTGTTAGAGCCCCTGATCCAGCCCGGCAGCTCAAGTACAAACAGCATAAACACCATTTCAGTGTGCAAATGGTGAATTATACTCGACCTCACATGCCAATAGCCTCACAAGGTGCCCTACAATGAAAATCAAGCACTCAATCTCCACAGCAGAAATTACACTGGTCATTTCTGTTCTGCCTCACAGGCCCAGGGGCTGCCGCTCAACGCCTCTGCTTCAACTCCCCAGTGTTCTAATGAAAAGATTCTTCGTTATTACAGAGAGACAGTAATGAGCACTCTGGGATTATTTGCAATGCTTCATGTAAGCTCAGAAAGCTGTTCTTTTTCCATTGTCTGTGCTGAAATGCAAATCTCTTCCCCCTTCAGTTTCAGCAGTTTAAGGCAGGCAAATCTTCAGGGGTGCCAGCAGGGCTACACCCACGTGTGAGGCAGCAACACCCAGAAACATGAATCACAAGGATCATGCACTAATGTAAATTTAGCTGTCCAGTGGATGCCTTGTACTTTACGACATATGTTTAATAATATGAGCGCAGACACATCAAAGAGGGAGGGACGAAGGTAGACAGCTGAGTTGTGTAGGTATTCATAAAAGAATGCTGAGGAGCAATCTTAAAAACGGCCAGCACTCCCCAGGTGCTATGTGAATTTAACGTGACAAGAACGCTTCGGGTTCTTTGTTAAATGCTCCTAGACAATGTGGGCATGGCCAGATTTGGATACAACCACTGCATCACGAGGAAGCCTCTCGTTTGTTAGTAATTTCTTTTGAAAGTAAGGCTGGCAATTTGGCTCTCAAAACTACTGAAAAACATAGGTATGATGATTACAGACACTAAAAGACGTTCCCTCAAAAAGCCAAGATGTTTTTCTCATCTTGTGCTGGATAAAATCATGGTATGTGTATTCCACGGGTGGGTGAAAAGTCAGTCACATGCAGGACTAGAACAGCAAATGAATGGACATGCCAAGAAGGAGACGAAATCGCAATTCCACAAAATGGGAATCAGGCACAAATATGGTTTCCTATGAGACACAGACACGGCATCTGGTTTTGCATATTCTAACGGAGAAATAATTCTTCCCAAGCTCTTTTCTCCATTTCCTTCCTGCCTCACCACACACCAAATCCAGTCCAGCTGATATGTAAGAAACAAATCTGCCTCTGCACCTGGGTGCATTTGGGGATTTTGTGTTCACAGCCCACAGGGATGCCCAAATACCTCTCAGTATGACATAGCAGCATCTCTCGTGGAAGCTTCACTCAGCTGCACCACATGAAGGTCTCTCAGCTGCACAACCGTTTAACTTGCCATTCACATTTTTGGCTGTACTCCTGCCTTGCAGCTTAGACAAACCCTCTCCAGGAGCTAGGTCACAAGGAGGAGCTGCCAAAACATGCTACTTCTCAAAGAGCTTATTCCTAAGGGAAACAGGAAACATGAGAAACGTTATAGCAGGTCTGGAAGAAAGTTTTTCACTGCTGTAATCTGTCAGGACAAGATCTTTTCTTTCTCTTTTGTCCTCTTTTATCAGTAACTTTGAAATACACAGATTTATAAACACATATTTGTATGCAAACGGCCCTTCAGACAGCAACTCATTTTCAGTTTTGATGCTGGTGAAGTACAGTGTTTGTGTGACGCATTTGTCTTCCTGACATAAGCAAAAGCCAGCTGTTATTTGCTTGGTTTAAAAAACTGAGAGTAAACACAAAATTATTAATTAAATGGGGAATTCAGAAAGCTTAGATGTGGATTCAAAACTTATTACACAATCACATCCACTTGGAGTCAAGGAAAGTATAGCAGAGCTGGGGGACTCGAAATTATATTCTCAAAAGCAGCAGCTAGACACTTTCTGTAGGTGTGCCTTTTTTGGCAGGGTATGGATTTCAGTATGTTGGGTGATTAGGCAACCTAAAGACCTTTGAGTGCCGCTAAGTGCCGAGATGCTCATTCGGCATGGGTCTTCCTGGGCTCCACAGTGAAATGCCGGTGGAAGCAGCACCAAGGTTTCAAATCCAAAGAGGAGAGGAGAAAATGAGCAGAAGTTCTGAAGAAGGACATGGCTGTGAGATTTGATCATGAAAAATAACCCTCTAGGTGAGCCAGAAAAAGCATGTTACTTACTCTCTCAAACGGAAAACATAACACATCAAATTTCCTGCTTTTAGAGAACAGTGACAGCACATCCTTCAAGTTACAGGGCTTGTTTCCTAGCCAGTTTTCCCTCAGCAGACCACGGACATGTCACCAGGGTGGTACAGTTTGTCTACAAGGTTTGTCAATGAGACCCAGCAGCAGAATCACTTATGAACAAGGAGTTCCAAACACTGAAATCACCTTGAATCTCACAAGTCATTCTCCTGTATTTTAAACAGCACATTGTTTCTTCATCTAATATTTAAGTATAGTTTTGATGTATTAGAGTACTGATACCAGATGGAACCTGTCCTACACTGTATAACTGGGTCTTTGTCAGGACACCAATAACCATTACATTCCCAGTAGGACATAGAATCATTAAGGCTGGAAAAGACCTCTAAGATGATCTAGTCCAACCTCAGCCCATCCCCACCATACTCACTGACCACGTCCCACAGTGCCACATCTCCATGGTTCTTGAATGCCTCCAGGGAGAGTGTCTCCACCACCTCCCTGGGCAGACTGTGCCAATGGAGTAAGGCAAGCTTCTTTGTACTCCAGAGCTTCCAGGGAAGCACAACAGTGACAAGCCAAGAATTAGCTCTGCAGCACAATTTCCCAGCTCACACCGACACCAGCTGCAGCCTGCCAGCTCACATCAGCAGGGTATTCTGAAAGCACAGGCTCAACAGCAGGCCAAAAGGCAAAGGTAAATTTCTGTCCTTCATACTGGTCTAACTTTGAGAAAGGACAATGGGAAAGGAAGGCAGAAATCTCACCTTCATACACAAAAGTGCTTTTGTTTAGTCTGTAAGCAGAGACAGAAAAGTAGCAGTGAATAGTTGCCCATTTTCCATATCCCTTGTAGGCAAATCTTAAAATAATGAGGGTCAACTGGGTATTGACTTCTTCCTTCAGGAGACCAAGACAAGAGAACATACATTCCCATACTTAATGCCAACAACATATTTTTGAGAAAAGAGTTATATAAACAAACAGATTATTCCTCCAGGCTGCAGGAAGTAGATAAATATTTTTCTCCCCTTTCCACAGAGAGCAAAACAAATGTAATGAGCAACAATGAGATTACCTAACACAGATCTGAGAGGGGCTGCTCCAGGAAAAGAAGTTTAATACACGGATTCCCTGGTCTCTCCTCACTCCCAGTGCTGCTCCATCATTAAAAGGCTCAAGGCAATGCATGACTGTTAGCAGCTACTCAATAACCCCCAATTCTTGGTCAGACCTGCCAGTAGGAAAAATGGTGAGCAATTTTGAAAGAGCAGAGCCCTCTTGCACATGGAGAGGAACACAAGGTGCCACTTTACTCCTTCCTCTGAGAAAACAGACCTTCACTTTTTATACTGTTATCTCACACAAGCCAATAAGATATACTTCCAAGTTCTGCATAGTTTTAACCTCTTTGGATAATGTTTTTCCTATATGATCCTCAATCATATGCTTTTCCAAGAAGATAAAGAGCAATTTCTTCTCCCTTTCACCCTGAAACAAGCAATCCTTACCAAAAGCCAAGAAGCAGAGGCACCTTGAAGGCTGTGATATTCTATGTAAGTCTACGGCTGTTCCAAACACAACAGGAATTCAGAAGAACGAAGTAAAGCCTGAGCTAACTCTGCCAATGATGCAAAAACGATTCTCCGTGTAGGACACACACAAACTTAAACACACAAGCCCTGAAATTACATAAGCAATTTTGCAACTGGAACATGAGAATTTTAAAAGCACATATGATTTCCTCATTAATACTACAAATGTAACATTTTCCAAAGTGCAGGTGTGTGCTTACATTCAGAAGCGTGACTCCCTTACTCTGTGTATCCTTCTCTATCACTTTCCATAGATTTATAGGGACATTTGGTAACACGTGACTTCTCCATGCCCACCCAGACATGGTATCCCCACCAGACTAACAGCACTTGCAAAACCCCAATGCCCTTCTGCATGCTAGATGGGTAGCTCTTAGGTACCATCAGGATTTACAAACACCAGCATTAGTTGACATCCTCCCATTACACAAACAGAAGGAGCTCTCCAAATTCCTGTGGTTGCAGTAATTACTCAATAGTTGAGAAAAGAGTGGTGTGAGAAACCTGAGATGAGGCAGCTACCAATCCAGAAAGAAGTTGCTCTTATATTCTGAAGCAACTGGAAATACAAAAAGCAAAGGCAAAGTCAATGGGTTTACTCATCAACATTATCAGGGAAGAGCTTTCCTTCCAAAACTGGGGAATTGGTGCCACACTAGCCATGCTAAGCCCTAGTCCTAGAACAGCAGGCAAGGAGCTTCAAACACAGCCACACAGGTCCTGGGGCTGGGCTGATCACACAGAGCTCACTTGCCATCACTGACAGCTTCGCAACTCCGCTGTACGCAAATGGCAGCACAGCACCACCAGCCGCCATGAAGGCTCCATCTCTTCACCAGATGCTTCATCACTGCCCCAGCAGCATAGCAACCACCACACTCACGTCCCTTCAGCACAAACAGACCGTCACGTGAAATAGTTGGCCTGGCATTTCAAAAACTTACATAAAATGGATTTTGGATTCAAATTATCAATTCATTTCCCTCTTGGCCTTTCTGGGAATTGAACCCATCTACACAATTAAAGTGGATAAAGATTTTCTCTGAACCTGTAAAAGCCTATTATTTATAGCCGCATCTTACCATATTAAACACTGTGCTCTAATCTATTTCAAGTTGATGAGACGACAAATACCAAGGCACAAGCTGAATACGTTCCACACATTATGTATTTAAAGCACTGCAAAATTTTATTTATCAATTTCCATCTGAATTAACAGCGATCTTCTCCTGAGCTGCTGGATTTGTACGAACCCAGCGGCACGCTGCTAGCAGGGAATTAATATGTCAACAGCGTGGGTTTTGCAGCCCTACTGACAGAACCATTTTCTGGTCTTTAGTTAGCGTATTTCATTTTCATCTAACACCTAAAAGTTCGACCAGCACTTGTGGCTCACACTGAATAGTGATGCAGTGGTAAAGCGACACCTAAAGAAAAATCAGTCATAAAAGAAAAGAGATGCAGTTTAGGAGCAAGATGCTACAATACATCTCGTTTCAAATACCCACAGGTATTTGGCTCAGTGCCCTAGCGCTTTGGTGTCAGTACATCTTTCTGAGACTCACCAGGCATCACTGAAGCACGCCTCAACCCAAGAAGCTGTGCTGAGAATTGCAAACAAAACCCACCCAGATGGTACCGTCTTATCAAAGTTTCACATGTCAATCTGCTTGGTTAATTAAAACCCTCTACTCTTCACAGTTAATGACAGGTCTGTGCAGCAGAAATGGCACCAGAACAGATGTTAGTGAATTTGTCAAAGCTGCAAGCAGGATGACTGCTCTGACTTCGGTGTCGTTTGAAGGACTACTCTATTTACATTCCCACTGACCTTCCATGTCAAATCTGGTAAATATTACCTCTCCTTTGGCTGCTCTACAGGACAGCCCAAGCCAAGTTTCTTGGTGAAAGCTGTTCGCACTCAGAAAACACCACATGATTACCGACAGCCTTTTCCACAATTTCAGGAGAAAAACCTTCAGTGATGAAAAGCGTGCCTTCATTTCAAAGAGGTCTTTGTCTACGTCATCTTTCATCTTATCTGCTCAGGATTCCCCTGAAAAACTACAGTCATGATTTCAGAGAGGAAAATGAAGCTGGGGGGGTATCTTGGTTCACGTGACTGCTCCCAGAGGCAAGTGGAGTACTATGGGGTTAGCCCTAGCAAGAAAGAGCACAGGGCTCCCAAAAACCAGCTGGGGCCAGTGAGTGGCAGACAGAAGTGCATACAGAAGTGCAGCCCTGTTACCACACATCCAGAGTCAATAAGCAAATCTTCTCATCTTTGCAGCTCTGTGGGAAAGCTCTCCATCTGAGATGCTCCAAGACAACGACCATATACTATGAAAGTAGCATTGACACAGGTATTAGCTGCCATCCATTTCAATTGCTTAGGCTGCTTTTCAAACTCCACTATGATCACTTTAGTTTACCAGTATGTAAATGAAAGCGCAATTAGGTAGCAAGTGGTCGTCTTGATTTTATATGATGATTAGAAGAGCAGAAAAGGAAAAATAAACTGGGTCGATGCTAAGTTGATTCACTTGCTGTAAAGTCACGCCATACAGTAATGGAAAAGGAGCAAAAAGAAGAGAAAAAGCTAACTGAAACCATCCTGGATACCTTAATTGCACCCTAAATGCACTGTCACATTTCCTGCTCAAAGATAACATGCTAAGGGCCAATAAAAAGAAAATGAACCAGAATAGGTTCCTTGATGAATTTGGGACTAGTTATTCTCTAAGCAGAATGTCACTAGCAGTTATTCCTTCCTTATTAAGCACTTTTTCCTAACTACTTTATGATAAAATCCAACTGTACTTGGCTCTTAGGGAAGATGACCTGTTGCAGAAAAATAAGAGGCAGTGCTGAGACACCTACATCTCTCTAAGACAGCTGATAAATTATTTCTACGCTTTAAAAAAAGCCTATTGACTCTGAAAACTAAGGCTCTGCACAATCACGTATTTTCTTCTTATTTCCTAGCATGAAGGAACATGGCTCAGGACCCTTAAGTGTTCTCCAAGAAGCAGAAAAAAAGTTGAGTAGCTACAGACGTAATCCACCTCCATTTTAATGGGATTTGTATTTGCATTAAGGGCAGATGGATCACTTGGAACAGCATCCATCTGCGCTAAGCAGCACAATACCCAGTATTGGTACCTGTATGGTTTGTTCCTTCAACAGTGTTCTAAAGGCACTGGTTGTTTGCTAATGTAATTACTGAGTTAAACATAATTCTCCTACAGAGATATGTCCAGTTGTCCCAGCTTTGATACATGCTGGTTTATGTCGAGGTGACCATCTAATTGAATCTGTTCTTGTTAAGAGAGGAATTACCTTGTCTGGGAAACAGCCAAGCAGTAATTTCCTTGGATAATGCATGCAGGACATAATTGGCAGTAACCAAGGATAATGTGAATGGAGGCAAGCACGTGTTACAGTGCTATTCTGAAACAGCTGGAAATTAACTCAGATCATCACTGTGCTGTTTTGATCTTGTTCAGGATAAGCCAATGCCTTGTGAAAGTGCTCCAACATACCCCCGGAGCTCTAAAGCCCAGGGAAACTCATTCAAACCCTTTTTTCACCTCTGCATCTGCTGGGAAAAAGATTTCCAATAGCAGTTGAAGGAAATGCAAGTTATCTTATTTACTTTAAGGAAAAAAAATCAGGAGGTGACAGAGTGACCTCTGAGGGATGCCGTGTTGCACTTCAGAGGAAGAACAAACATATCTTCACACCATGTTTTCCTCTGAAGGTGTTCAAGTCAGGTTCCCTACATTTCTCCTTTCTTTCATATGTATGCAAGACACGTACAGAACATTGTGTTTTAGAGATTGCTCAGTGGTGCAGTGTTCTGTTTATGCAGCCAGTTCAATGTTATAGAGTTTTCTGTACAGAATTCTATTTGAAACAATGCATCTGAATAAGTTATCATCAAAATTAACACCTAACATGTTATTAAGACCAATGCTTTGGAAAATTTTCCTTATGTCATATGCGATTAAAAATATATTTTAATATCCAGTTAACCATTTAAAATTTCCATCATCAAATTTAGCCAACAAAGCTTTTACCATGGTGTCAGCAAACCAGCATCTCACTCAACTGTCATGAGACTTTCATGATTTTAAATTTCTCTACTAGGATTTTGACAGGAGCTGTAGAAACACCTTGAGTCATGCTAGCTTTCTGAAGAGAAAGGCGCACTTCTAGGGCAAACACAAGACTCTGTTTTGTCCTGACGCTGTCCTTACAAAATAAACAATAAGTTTCCATAAAAAAAACTATTCCTCGCAGATGGAATTGCAGACTACTACAAAAAAGATCAAAAATATTTTTAAAAAGTATACAAAACAAGGTAGAGAATGGAAAACAGCTAAGGAAGCAACCTCAAATCACGTAGGATTTATTATGAAACAAGATTCATTACTTTCACAGATGCAGTTTTTGATGGCTTTAATTCCAAGGTTCAGTAATTTTACTGGAAAGAATTCATAACAAGCCATGGGAACTGCCGGATTTGCAGCAATTAAATGTAGGCATGGGAAAAGATGTTATACTCTGCAGCAACAGTTCGGGAACCTTGGGAGTTCGAGGTATTGTGTTAATCCAAGTCTTGCTCAGATTATGCTCAAAACAAATGTTTTCGACAGAGCCCTTAAAAAATAGAAAATACTTAAGAAGTTGGGCTTTTTCCCTCTTTGGAGAAGGTGAAACTCTGGACTTCAGGTTTCTGGGGTTTTTTTCAACATACATGAGCCAGCTGCCCATCAGCCAAAATGGCAACGAGTTGCATGCCCTCCAGCTGGTATTTGTGACTCCAATTTAATGAATCAGCACTGAACCAAAAATACACATGAGGTAACGGCAAAAAACCTAACTTCGAAACATAGGAAGAAAAGTCAAATTAAGTATAGTTGTAATTTCTGAAACAGTAGTCATGATGGGTAGAAAATTAGATTAATGTGCAGTTGTGCAAAGGTTAAGGAATGAGTCTTCTCTTCCCACACTTAAAGGGAATAACAGAAAATGAAAAGATTTTTCCAGGTCAGGGGTTGTTTACAGTTATTAGGATTAAAGGTCAAGGGCTTATGGGAAAAATGTGTCCCGAGGTAGATGACTTCCCCTTTTTTGGGTCGGTTTAGCACGGGCAGCCATGGCTGCGCCTACAGCACGTCAAGAGCGGAAGCAGCAGTGGGAACAGCCGTGCCACATCAGCCAGCACGCCACTGCCTTTTGGGCTGCTCCCCACAGCCATCAGCACCAGAAAACTACATGGCTTGTTTCAGGCACATGCAAGATGTACTCAAGCTTTGACACTCTCATACTAAATAAAATGAGATTTGTAGATGCATATATACTTCTGGACAAAGGGCACAAAAGCAATCCCACACAGCCACGGCTGCAGTACTCTGGAATAGACCAACCATCATGAGAAGACAGTGCTTGGGAACCATCATGACCTCAAACAAGGTTTCCAAAATACCACGACCCAAAGCACTACAGGTCACAAGGGACATGCTTCTTCTGAACAGATAGAGAATTGAATGCTCTTTGTCCCTTAGGATTCCTTGTCTTAAAAACTCATGCCACCCAGCCATGATCTTTTGTTGTATTTGGAAAGTCCCATCCTATGCTTGGTGCTAATACTGTTACAGCCAAGCTCTAACACACCATCCAGTTAAAATACCCAAGGGACCAAAATATACCCTTATTTTCCCCAAAGCAGCAGCCATTCAAAACTGCACATTTTACCTCCCAAAATCCACAATCACACTGGCAACCCTGGAATTTCCCAGACGAAAGAAGGCAGAGCACTATCATTTCTAGACAGTCATCAAGTTACTACCCAGAAATGGTTCCTCTCTCAGATCTGACTCTCACATCTCAACACAGGCATACCAACCACACAAGCCTGCAGCCTTCGTTAACGTGCACATTTCTACAGGAAGACGCAGGCACAAGAGTGATGTCTATAAAGATGCTTCAGCAGGTCTCTGGACATCTGTGGGACTCAAGCTATACCCCAACCACAGTATGATAACGCAGCTCAAATTCAACGATCATTTTCCAAAAATACACAGTCCTTTTGTTGTATTTTAGGTAGCAAGGCAGGTTCACCTGCACCTCCCAGCACTCAGAGGCAGATATGAGTGATTTACAGTGCCACTGACACTGGCATCAACACTGACATTTGCTCCAAGGATACATCCGTGGGAACAAGTTCTTACACAAGAACTACCTAATTATAATAAAAAATGGTTTCCTCAAAAAACAAACTAACAAAAATTCTACAAAAGAAAGCCAAACCCACCATTCCTGTTAATCCTTCACAAGAGTTAACCAGACAGCATAAGAATAACTTGATAGATGTTCTCCAGAAGCTCATGGAAAAAGCATTCATCTAATTTCTGTGTTGAACCACAGGGAGTTGGTTGGACAGGTGGTATCGTCTGACAGGCACTAATGCAGTCTTAACAGAACTGGCCAAGAAAGAAGTTCCTAAAGAACTGTAGTTCCTTTATACTGTACAAAGTTACTTACTTCCCTGGGCAAGGGCAGCCTCAAAATAGGTGGAGTTCACCCTATGAGAGAATCATAGAGCTATTTGTGGGTGGGAAAAACATATGTTTACCATCAACATCACCATTTAGAACAACACATTGTGTGTGTTAGAAAAACTATTTAATGGTGTCCAACGCTGACTTTTTTTTTTGCATACTTTTCATGAGGAAATGGGGGATGCAAAGGGGAGTTAAGCAAGAGGCTCCAGGAAAGACCAGGCGTAGGGAGGGAAGTGAACAGAAGGAAGGCAGTAAGAGGAAGAAGGAGGCATTATGCTGTGGTTGTCCCAGTACAGTATATGATAACACTTGCTGACTGCTCAGTGTGCTCCCAAAAAGCCACTGTCCCCTGTGAGAGTTATTTTCTTCCCATTCAGTACAAAACAGAAACACCCAAACAAGGAATATTTGCATTTACTCACTCATTACTGGAAAACTGCTTTCCTGGCTCTCCAGGCTCAGTACTGGAGCTTAAGGAGCACCACTCCTGGACACACTCCCTATCCAGCACCACACAGCTCCCCACATGACTCAAAGCACAGTGCCCACACCTCAGACAGTGTTCCTCAGCTCCCATACTGCTCTGTTTGCTTTGCAACAGCCCACAGCAATATAAACTCTAGAAATCAGCCATTGTGTGTGAAAACACCAAGGCCACACTACTTTCCTCCTGACTGCAGGTAGAATAAGCAGTGGTTTATTTGACAATAATCTACTCCCAAGAAGTAATGCACTGCTCAGTAAGGAATTAACATGAGAGAACCCCAAGGAGCTGGCTGTTGTGAACCATGTTGTAGCATGCTGCACAACCCACATTATTCCTGCCTCTTGCGGCATTGTCTTGCTGTTTCCTCGTTACCAAAAATGATATATACCTTCAATATTTATAATAGTACTTCAGCTTCTCACCTTCAACTAAGCATAAAGACAGAGGACGCCATAGCGCATTTGAAATAATTGGAAGTTGAAAGACCAAGGCATATTCTCTTTTAAACATAAATTAAATCCTCATTCAAAAAAAGAAAAGAGATGCACGGCAGTGCCCTCAAAGAAGGCTTAAGCAGGATCACTGATTTCTAGTTGCTCAGAAAAACAGCAAACATCCTACTTGGGGTCCTTGAGAAAAAGTGACCTTGGGCATTGCCGTAAGTTGTGTAGAAGTGTCCACAGGGAGCAGCTCAGAGCAGCACTGAGACCACCACATAGCAGAGGTACACCAGCTTTTCCTGTTTCCTTAGCATGTAGCGAAAGCTAGTGCTGACTGTGTGACCTTTTCAGAGAAGGGATTCATTGAATTGCATATCTCTTCCTGCTGCCTGGCACGAGGCAGGCATAATAACCATGCTGTGTACCCAGAAAAAATGTTAACAGCTTTCAGAGCAAGTGCCAACAAGATGGACTGTAGGCACTTCCACACTTTCTCTGTATCACTCACAGGGGAATGCCATGGAGATGCACCCTGAGTTCCTGCTGCCTGGCTACCCTAATCAGCAAAGGAGAGATCAAAATACAGACAAATTAATGACAAAACAAAAAACAACAAACACCAAAACAAACAAAAAAAACCAAACAGAAGTCATCCCTAATTTGAAAATGGAAACTTCCTTCCATTTAATCTTGAGTGTATCTCTGCACAAGCATCAGAAATGAGTTTCCTCCCTCCACTTTCTGGCATAAGGCTGGAACGTCCCATGGCAATGGGTCTGAGGCTCACTAACAGCGTGCTGCAGAACTTAGCATGTCATGAATTGAAACAGCAGCTGTGACAACCACGCTGTGTTGACTGCACAGGGGGAAAGCACTGGAACAGAAGAGCAGCCACCTTCAGAAAGGGCAGGCTTGCTACAGCCACTCCAGAAATACAAGCAGGCTACAAGGAGACTTCAATTAGGGGAGAAAAATAGGAACCATTTAAGACAGAAGTAATGCCCAGCTTCTAAGGTTTATGACAAGGATTTTGTGTCTTGGAGTGTGCAGTCCCCACACCTGCCCAGCCCCACCAGAGCTGGGTGTGCCACAGGACAGGAAAACAGACACACTCTTGGCAAGCACTAGCTGAATGCAAACCTTCCCTGGGCAGCTGCAGACCCAAGGGCACATTGTTCCTTAGCATCCCTTGCAAAACAAACTTTATCCATTCTCTATGTGTAAACTAGCGTTTTCTCATCCAAACATTTCACAAACAACAGATGGACGCTATTTTTTGTAGTCTTTCATCCAGGACATTCAGACCAACTGTACCTCTTGGGTTTTGGTGGGTCTCAAATAACAGAGGAGAGAAAGAACAGTTTGAAATTCCTGTCCTTCCCCACTGAGAATGCTAGCAGAACAAAAATATCAGACATTATGAAAATATTTTAAAAACCAAAACATTCTGTCAGTCTTTCCAAGAAATGCAGCGCATCACACCTTTTCCTGATCATGACTTTAAAACATGTTCATTACTTAAATATTTAATTTTTACTTGAAAAATCAACATTTTCACCACAAATCTTATTAGAAGCTACCTATAAATCTCAATGATGGCTTCAACAATACAGAGAGGACTGAACTAATTAGTTAAAGTTAGAAGTCGAGTCTAACATTTTATCATCTTCCACATTCTAGTGCATGTTTGGATATCTGTTCAAGTGCATGTGAACTCCAGTCCTCGTATATTACAGTAAACATAAACTGTGAACACATCAATCTGAAGAAATAACCCTATCAACAGAGATGGATTTTATCTCATTCTTCTTCAAAGTTCAAGCTTGCAAGATCCTAATTGCCAATCTGTTCAGAGGGTAAATGCACAGCTGATGCTCTGGGTCTTTTCTCTGAGCTTAAAGTGCAATGGCTTCTCTGAGCAGGTTCCAAGAAGATTCTAGCATTATGCTTCTTGCCAAGTTTCCTGACTTTTCTGTTTTCCTTGAGCAGAACAAGTTCTGCTAATTGAAGCAGCAGACCCACAGCAATAGTTCGCACATTACTACAGATTTTTAAGTGATTTGTTTCAGTTGCTGATGATTCAAGAATAAAAGAAAAATTGTATTTTTAACATATGTTTATTACATTTTTGAAAGGAGAAAGGAAATCATTTTCAAAAGCAGTATTATAGATAATTCAATCTCCCATCTTGGCTTGCTCTCTATTGACTTTGAGTTCAGCAGAAAGCTACAAATTACATTACCTCCCAGGTTTTAGGTCCCAGTGCTGCAATTACAACAATGGGCTTTTTCTAGCTTTCCCCATTTCCTAGCATTTTCTGGGAAGCAGTGCCTATTCTGTGCTTACCTTCCTCATACAGATTTTTCCATTGGACTTAAGACTCACTAACTCTACTATAGTTGTCGCTAAGTGGAATTCGATGAACTCTGAGATCCCTTCCAACACAAACCATTCTATGGTTCATTTTAAGTCTTCTCCTGGTGCATGGAGCTCAGGCCCATGTACTTAGGGCTTCTGCAGGAGAGAGCAGCAGGCAGCTCGACCTAAGAGCAAGCATATTTCTCATACAGCAGAGACATACACTCAACATATCGACCTATCTACATAATCCAGAAGAGTGTCAGCATAGAGACGCTTACCCCCAGCGTACTCAAGGAGCATGTCTTTGAGCAGCACCTAAGCTGCTATAACAGCCAAACCGACATTAAAGAGAAGGGGATGAGCTCATCAGATCTTCCATGACTAACATTACAGAGGTAAGCAACACTTCTTCAGCTCTTCACTTGTTAAACACAGAACTTTGAAGCAGCATAGTGGGGTTAAAACAGAGGGGTGTGAGGCTGTTATTGTTTTAAGATCTTTGTTTCTATTTCCAAACTAGAGAATAGAGATCTCTCCTTCCTCCCCTTCTAGTCCAGCTCTCAGCTGGGCTGAAGCTTCCCAAGAGCATAACACTCTTCACATCCACAATTCAGCTGAGGGCATGAAAGATATGAAATTGCTATTGAAAGGAGGAGCCCTTGTGTCTGCAGTACCAGTCACAAACAGTTCCTGATTGCATTGTGAAATCCTATCTGTCAATGTATTGGTGGTGTGTGCAAATATCCCACAAATGCAACAGGGCTCACAGTCATTACACATTTAAACTCTGAAGGAATTCATTTTCCAGCTAGTGACACAAGCTGAATTCCACTTCTATTTGCTTTCCAAGTTAATGAAAAACTTTCAAACAGCCTCCAAGAATGTCAGCTTTGAGGAAATACCGAGCCATCTGCTACCACAGCTTGCAGACGGGGAATTCTTCTCCCAGAGGTCACGATATCTTCTCTTAAGGCCAAACTTCCTAGCACTATTTCCTGTACCAGAGCACTGTTGCTTCCATTTGACGAGAAACGCTGATCTCAGGAGGGATTGAGTTAACACAGGCATGGTATTGAGACAATCATGTTCTCCCCACCAGATCTTTACCCTATTTTCCTATCCCAGAAGCAAAATATGCTTTCATACCTGCCTCCTAAGGAAAAACAACTAGCAGATGCAGTTGAATGCATCTGACAATCAGATAACAACCACACCCACAGTTACATGATGAATACATTGGAGTTGGAAGCCTTTCAGCTGCTGTCACTCATTTTTGCAGGTCTATCCATGGTAGTAGTTATCTAGAAGATCAAGGTATATTCTACAGTGCAGTGAGTGAATCCATATCCAGCTAACGTGCCACTCTTTGAAATGGCTTCTCCATGGCTGTTGCAGGCTTGAATTCAGAGCTTGTGGTCACAAAGACAATATTATCCAGGGCTTTGTTTGCATTTTGCTTCCGAAACAAACTGCACTACATAATGTATAGCAAAATAACTCAGAGAACCTGCTGGGTTTCTGTCCACTGACCTGCTGCCTCCAGTCTGTAGGGCAACCATGGCACACAAGGCCAGCCTTTGGAATAGAAGTTGCCTTCCCTGAGCCTTCCATGGTGATCTCACACAGAGGGAAAAGAGCTGAGTATCCCAACATTCACACGTGCTAAGGGCAGAGGTGTGTGCTCTGGTAAAGATGTCCTTGCTTTATTCTCCCATACCTGGAGTAATCTATCTTCCCCCAGCAGTGCAGATCAGGATGAGACTTCATAGCAGAGCATACAGACAGAGGACCGAGCAGATGCATTTGTGTATTACCTCCTCCTTTCCCCCCAAGCAATTCCAGCTCACACTCTGCAGTGAAAACCTGCAGTCTCTAGAAGTGTAACAGGTACTTCCCAAGCATGTCAGATATTTGGGCATAAGTGAACAAGAGCCAGCTACACAAACTGGTGGCATTTCCATAGGGTTAATCTATACTGGCTTACTTATTTTGAAATACAGTTATTTCTATCTAACAGCTATTTCAAAAATCCGTGTTTTCAAGGAAAAAACATTCCTTTGTAGGGAATAAAAATACACATACAAAACACCACATACAAAGCAATAAATTGTCAAGCAGGTGGATGTGACAGGCAAAAGGATTTCCCCAGGAGGATCTTTGTGGAGTACACAGTTTGTCTGAAATTCCCAAAACTATCATTTTGTAAATGGTTTTTTTTGGTACGAAGCATAAATTCTGGACTCACAAAGTTTGTTTTTAAACACATCCATGTGTAAGAAAATATGTAATACCAAGTATACAAACATACTTGCATTAACATACACACATCCCTCCAACAGAGGGAAACATGCTCTGTAGATATTTTCAATATTAAACATTGTTTCTTAGCATCGAAATAGGATCTGATCTTCACAAAGCATTATAAGTCCCTTTAAGAGACTATCCAGAGAATATCTGCAAAGGTGAAATTGCAGATATTGTTCTTAAAGGTCAACACATTTCAGAGGTAATACAACACACTGTCCTTTCTTTTTTCATGTTTTATTTTGAGCACGCTAAGAGAGCAGACGATCATGGGTTTCTTAGTCTTTTCATGCAGTTCTGTAACACAGTGAGGTCTGTGAAGAACAAAAGACTAACTGCCAATGTTATTGTTTGATTTTTCCACTTGAGAACATACTCCCAGAGCTGCAACATATCTCATTACATACAGGGCATTTGTATGAAGCCTGGAACAGACTTCCTGACCACATACAGTTATTCAAGTACTCGTGATGACTTTTCTCCTCCTCGAGAACATTCACACAGGGGGGAAAGGATGTTTAAACATGGCTATTCCGGCTAAATTCCAATCTGAGACTTAGGAATTTTCAATTTCAAATGCCTCTTTCCAATTTCAATGCATTACAGTACTTTCTGTAATATCTTATCATTAGGCTGCAATCTTTTTTTTTTTTTTTTTTTTGACACTGCTGGGAATTTTGCCACAAGAGTTGGGAATCAGATGCACTGCTGAAAACTTCTGGCTAAGTGGTGATTTGCCAGATTGAGGTCATCAAATGTTTCCAATAGATCCAAAAAAAGAGAAAAATATCTATCAGAACATTTTTAAGTCTATGGGAACTTGCTTCTTATAAATGATTACTGGAATCAGTGAACAAGGCACAAGTATGATCAACAAATAAGAATTACATTAACTAGACTATTTCCCCTTTACATTAGTGAAATTATGTTTTAGTTATGTATCATCATCTCTCAGGCAAGTAAGAAAACACTAACAGCTAAAAAAAAAAAAAGAGTATGTCGTATACCTTCCCAGAGGGCGCAAAAGCAGAAAACTTGCGTTGTTTTTTTTTTTTTTTAAACAGAAAACTTACACATTTTATTCCTTTTTAAATGTCCATAATACAATGTAGAAACTTCAGTGCAGTGATGCAGATTTGGACCCACTTCCACAAAGAAGTTGCTTTTGCCAAACATTCTGATGTATTTGAAAAGGTTTCACAGCAGCACAGACCAACACAGCTGCAGATCCTCCGAGCACCAATCCTGACTGCCACAAAGGAACCCCCATAAATCCATTTGTGCACTGCAGAATTACAGGGGAAGCATTGGGACACATCAGTTGTGTCCTCTACCCCCCTCCAAAACTGAACGCCCAAAGGGAAGTGTTCCCTCTGGAAGTGTTCTTATTTCGGATTCTCTGTTGTGCATTGAACTCCCCTATGCAAGTGTGCTGGTGAGACCCAGGCTGGACTGCAACATTATCTAATTTTTCAAGAAATTCTTCACTGTGAGGGTGGTGAGGCCTTGAAAGAGGTTATTCAGAGGAGCTGTGAATGTCCCTACCTAGAAACATTCAAGGCCAGACTGGATGGGGCTTTAGGCAGCCTGATCTAGTAGAAGGTGTCCCTGCCCAAAACAAAGGCGCTGGGATCCTAAAGGTCCCTTCCAACACAAACCATTCTGTGGAACATTATTAACCAGAACATTAAGTCAAGTCTAAAAATAATTCCATGTTCTCTTTGGAAATCTTTTGCAAAGCATAATCTAAACAGCATCGGGTTAAGAATTCTAGTTGTCTTTCTTGCATCATGCAGGTGAGATTCCAGCTGTCCTGACATCTGCACTATTTTAGCCTAACCACTGAATGTTTAAACCTTTAATGCTGTAACAGGAAAATAATAAAAATCTCAATTGCTTCCTAAATGGATAGAGGCCATCTGGGGCCAGAGTTCCAAGAATTCCCATAGTTACACAGAGATGAAGGTCAACCGCCACAAGCAGCGCTCAGCATTCAGAGACCTCACGTAACTGTGTGTGGGTGCTTCTCTGCTAAAGAAGAGTGAATCATCCATCTTCAACACAAGCTAGTTCTGCAATACGTTAATATAAAGAAATAAGGTGGGACTTTTTTTTTTCTTTAAACAAACGCAATGCATCGGTATTCAAGGAAGGCTTTTCTAAAACAGTTGCACGAGTCAAAACATGCCCTGGGTAACACACCTGTATGCTCATGATACACAGTCACAGAATGCTGGGACCACTGTATGCAGCACCTTGCTTCTGCTTGCACATGCAAGCTTTGCTTCCAGAACCTGATACAATACATAAGAATGTTCACAAACCACCCTTCAGGCTGCTCCATGCAGCCCCTCGGCCACCTATGTAGGCAACCTGCTGAAGGAGCAGAGATGCTGCATTTTACAGAATATTAAAAGCAATCAATTCTAGTCTCACAGTACACCAGTCATGGAAATTAATTGTCAGTTTAGATGAAATCTGCAGAGGTTCTCTACGCCTCAGTGTTCAAATGGAGCAGATTGACATCTTTCCTTCTCCCAGGTTGGGCTGAGGAAACCATAGATGCTTCTGTGTATAGCATCGCTGCTAAAAAATAGCAAAAGGTACCTACAGAAATTGATTGCAGCCAGGAGACAGGTCCTGCTGCCAATCCACTGTTATCAAACATTAGGTTCCTCCTTTCCTTTCCACATGCAGCAGCGTGGCTTTATCTTGGCTAACAATTTAGAGAATGAGCTGTTACCTTAAGAGTCATTTCTCCACCTGTGTCAGCCAGGCATTGCTCACCACTCTGGACTGGATACAGAATAAAGCTAGCAGCAAAATCAAATCCAGCACCCCACACTGGTTCTTTAAGCTTCATGAAGATCAGTTAAAACTACAGATGTATGTCTGATTTCCTAGATTTCCTCCTGGCTTCCTGAACAGAATATCACTGCCCATGTTTAACTTCTACAAATAAAATAGTAACAAAGGAAAAAATGACAAAGCTGGCAACAGGGCTCTACAGGAAAACATAATGCAAGGAGCCGCTGGAAGGGTTAAAACAGAATTCCCCAGCTTAAAAGCTGAGGCACAACTCAATTCCTACAAATCACCATACACACATGCACAGGACTTGGCAGAATTTGTTAGGAAGTGAAGTAACCTGCTGGAATGAGTTTAAGTTGAATTACTCTGAGGCCAAACCCCTCCTTGCTTGCCATGAATAAAACATGGATGGCTTTAATTTGCTTAAACTTTGCAAAAAGTCTGAAATAAAAATGCTTTTCAGAGTCAGAAGTTTTATCTGAGTGATGCACACCAAACCGCATAAATACACACAGCTACAAATACCAGAAAACGCAGGTGGAGAAACTAAGGATACTTTATGGCAGAACATCACATTCTTTGTGCATGTGAGACACTGAATGGATTAAATAGACTTGACAGCCCCATCTGGGAACAAAAATAGAGCAGGAAGGGCTTTGTTTGTTTGTTAAAGTAATCTCACAGGATCTAACAGTTGCTTTTAGCCTATGTAACGTTACTGCTGCAAAAGATACACAGCAATCTGAACTCTTCTTCAACATATCACCCCAAGGCACAGCCCAGCAGGCTACAGATGTTCAGTACATTTTCCCAAGTTGACATTACTCCAGATGAAGACCCATACCCCACAAAACCTTCTGCTGCTGTGTGCAATGTCACCTGCCTGCCTTGCACGTTGGGTCTCTCACCAACACCAGAAGCATCAGTATGCAAGCTACAGCTTGGCACATCCCCAGCAATGCCAGCTCAACCAAAGGAACAGCTGACAGGGCACACCAGGGCCTGCGGTGGGAAAGCCCGTTAGAAGGGTGAGGATAGGAAGCCCTTGAAGTTGCTGATGTGACGCCCATGGCCACAACAAAGGGAGGCTGCAGAGGGCAGCACCGCCCTGCTCTTGGCTCGCGTTGCCCAGCACAGGCCACAGCAATGAAAATGAAGCATTCACTCCATTAACCTCACTGTCGCACGGATGAGGAAACTCTCGGTTTTAAGGCCTCCCTGAAAAAGAACGGATGGCCGCGCGGTGTCTGACCGCGTGCCGGCACCATTCCCAGCCCAGTGGACTGGAAAGCTCGGGACCGTGGCCAGGGCGGACACGCAACTAAGCTGCAGGGCAGGGCGGCATGTAGAGGGGAAGCAAAAGCTCATCGCAGATGGAAAGAACAAAGGAAGGCTGGAAAAAGCCACTGCATACAGGAAGAGCCAGAGGCCTGGTTACAGAGCTGCTGCCACAGGATACAGGATCCACGGGGAGGTGGAAGCTGCTGCAAACAAGTGGTGCTCTCAGCTCATTGCCTGGCACCGCATCCAGGAGGAGGGCAGCCTGCTTTCCAGCTCTCTACATCTGAGAAGAAATAAATGGATTGGGAGAAGCTGAGCTCTTCATACCCTTAGATGCCTTTTAAGTATAGACAGACTATTAGATAAGCCGGTCTAGCAACGGAATTAGGAAGTGGGCTCTTTGTCACTCCGCAGAACAAAGTTTCTATGGAGCACTAAGAGATCAGGCATTGTTTTCTGATGCACAAAAGTCCAGCCGAGGCTTTAACCTCATTTTAAGAGCTGGTCAAGATGAGTAATTTCAGTATATAAATTAAAGAAGTGGCCACTAAATGAACTGCAACACAGTCCACCCAGCACAGACCTCCCCCACCACCCCAGAAAAAGCAGTTTTCACATTGGTAGTAAAGGGAACATGAATTCTGCCGAGCAGCAGGGCTGTGCAAAACTTTGATATTTTTCTTTGCAGTAGGCTGTGCCACAGAGGGAGGAAAGGGCAAGATGAAGAGCTAATTAATCTTTACCTTTCCTCTTCAGAAACAGGTTAAGCATAAGAGACCTCCAGAGATGATCTTTGCCTGCATCAGGGCAGAAATTGTCTAAAAGTTTTCTTCAAAGATTTGTGTGTGGCACCTACTCTAGAAAATAAACTTAATGTTAGTATAAGAATAAAAAGTTAAGGAACAAGAACAGTAGCCAATTAAAATGACGGTCTTGTGTTCAAATTCACAGAACTCAGTAGCACCCTAGAAAGCATATCACACCTTGCTGTCTCTGTCTCAGATGTGGGGACATTGCAAAGCCAAGTGACTCAGGCAAGGGCTGCCACTGTCTGAGGGCATCACACGTGCCATCCAACCACACTAATTGCCAAAGTGCATCTCTGCATGACAGATTATGTGTTTTCACACTGCAATTTAATCTGTTGAGTTACGGTGTCATCAGTCAGGCATTATTTAATTACTGTGGGATAAAAGCCTTATTAAATCTGACGGCCTTCGTCAGAGCAATGCATCTTACAAACAACTGAATCTCCAGGGTATTTGAAAGGGAGTATTCCCTGTCGATTTACTTTAAATAATGTGTTGATATGTAATTGATGCTGTCAAAACAGAAAAGGAATTAAAAGAGTTGATAAATTAAAAAAAAAAGCTGCAAGCTAACAGAACTTAATGGTACTCTGAGGACATTAAATCTGTGTTTTCCCAGCTCCAGTGTTGACACTCCCTGCCAAGCCCATTTGAAGCGTGGTTTTATCATGGAGATACGTAGGAGCCCCACGAGATCAAAAACACTGTCAAGTGGATAATGACTTGCACGTTTCTCCTCTCCCACCATCTGCATGTGCAGACAAAGCTGTACCCAGAACACAACAGCTCAACATACACACGTACACATATTACAGCACCTCCTGTATGAGAGCCCACTCCTCAGTAAATCTACGTGGCTTTACAGGGACTGACAAGTAAAATGCCTTTGGGGATTCTTTAAATGCATTTCCTTGTACACAATTCTAACTTGCCTTTGACAAGGCTTCTAAAAGACAATCCCAAATCTGCATTTGGAGTGAAGAGAGCAATTATGGCATTTTAAACAAAGGTTGAGTCAGTAATCAGAAAAAAATCCATCATAATCCACAGAACCACTATAAATGGATTTGCAAGCATTTGTGGAAAAATTCTGCTCTTGAATCCACAACAGCTGCCTCTAGAGGTGCACAGAAGGAGCACAGAATTGGAGGGAAGCCACGCTTGTCCACAGCTCCTGCCTCAGGAACCACTTCCCAAAGTAGCTCCGTGGGCTCTCCCTACCCACCTGCACCGCTCACCTCTTCCCGCTGCCAAGCAGGGATTAATGAGTACTGCTGCCATGCATGGCGCACAGTTTTACATACTTCCCATTTTCATTTTTAATTATAACAGAACCATAGAGGAAATACTTGGATGTCTACTTTTGATCAAGTAGTAGCAGAAATGTACAAAAAAATTAGATGTTTACAGTTAAGCAATCATAAAAAACATACTGTTGGGCAAGTAATTGATTTCTCATGTGACTGTAGTTGAACAGCTAGCTGCTTTATTATTCGAGCTACACTCTCTGTATAATACTGCACAGATATAAAATGTAGGAAAATTATGCATATACTCCCAGGAAAGCAAAATTAACTACCTGAAGAGTGCCAAAACAACTCACTGTTCCCATTCTCTGTCCTTCCTGTAACAAGTTCAGCAGTAGAAGAGGGCAAGACAGGGAGTGCTTCACGTTATCTAACGCTTGTACCTAACAAACACCTGCAGCGTATCTGGCAGTACATATCATTCAGAGAAATGGATGTCCAATAAATAGAACGGGAAAAAGAACTGGAACAGCTAAAAATGGCCTTCATTTCAAATATCTATCACTGCCAAAGCTATGACCCTTCCATAGCCATCATCCGAAGCAGAACAGATGGAAGCTAAACATGCTTTTATCCATCACGAACTCATAATAAACTGTAGGCTGCTCTTCCTGCCTCGTTCTCTTTCACCATTTCTCAAATGCTCCTCTGCAATACTGCAAAAAGACAGCACACAGATGTACGTGCACCTTTTGTAAATGAGTTTCATGCTATGATGATCTTTTTGCCTTTCTGGCCTGGCTTAACTTGACTTCACATTGATAAGGAAATGAAAAGGGTATGGCCCAAATTATTGCATTTTCTACAGTGTAAACACTCATTTTACTTGTCTTTTTGGTAGCTCAGTGTTCACTTCCATTATTCATTCTTCTCAGTTTCAGCCATTACTCTCTCAGGCCTTGATTTTAGAGTTTGGCTTGCCTGCTACATATTCTTTTCCCCTTGTACATCATTTTGTTCACATAGCTAAGACACTGACACTCTGCTTTCTGAGCAAAAATTTAGCTGACAGCTTAAGCACTAAACTCGAGTTTTCTCCTTGAGCCCACACTCCTCTTCTCTGTTCTTAGAAAGCAAGGTCCATTCTCAGAGACAGCAGTGATGTGAACTGGACTTCAGCATTCTGTCCTGAAGAACAGCAGGCCCATGTGGAGGCATTTCCTCAAGTTCAGCAAGGTCTGCACTGAGCCAACTTATCTCTCATCAGGCTGTACCAACCTCCTATTATCACTCTTTAACATTACCAAGAGCACTAATGGCATCACCATCCTTGACGTGCACCTTATCCCACCACACATGGGGAGCTCCCAAGGGCAAGTAGGATACAATTGTGCCTGGCTCACTGTGTCAGAAGTTTGTATCCCTCTCCTGCAGCATCACCCCATCCTTCCCACTCCCTTCCCAAGGCCAGCAGCCCAGCAGGCTCAGTGCCAGCACCTCCTGCCATGGTTGAGGACAATAGCATGCTCTGTGCTCTGACAGCTGAGCTATGCCAAATGGCAGCAGATGGAGTCTTCCCCTGGGGCCCCACATTGGCAAGCTGCAAAGATCAGCCTTCCCTGGGTGCTCGCCTTCTCCCTCCTCCCCACTGTCACATTTTCCGTCATTGCCCCTGAAAGGAGCCCTTTGCAAAGCAAATCCCTCTGCCGCCTCAGCCGCGCAGGGGCCCACGGCCTACACAGTACACCAGGAACATCATCTGCAGGGTACAGCCTGCTACAGCCCTCATCTCCTCCCACACCAAGAAAGCCTGCTTGGTCAGCACAGTGCCATCCAGTACTGCCCCCTGACATTATTCCTTCATGAATCATCATGTAAATCGCAAACCAGCCTCATTAAGACCTAACAGCCTGGTGCTTGTGGTTTGAAGTGTTCCTCACAAAGGTACATCAATCGCATGCTGCTTCTTGGTATATCTGCCAGAAAACAGAAACTAACCGCTCTCTCAACCTATGAATATTGTAGAGATTTGAAGCAGCACAGAAGATCAAGATCTCCCAACTGTCCCACCTGCTAGCTTTATAGAAGATACATTTTAATCAGCAGTGACCCCCAGAGGGAACAGTTCAAGCTGTAACCCCACAAGGAGAAATGAAGCAGTGTCTTCCTGTGCAGGGACATTTACATCCTAAAGAAAGGTATATTTTTCTGTTGGAGGGAATAAGTCAGGTAGTCTGTCTTTCACCATGCTGAATAACAAATCATCGCCAATTACCAGTACTTGGTAACTGTGAAATAGACAGATACCAAGAAATTCTTTTTTAGCCTTACATTTGATTGCTGTAGTCAAAAAACTAAGACTAGCAAGC
Source organism: Chrysolophus pictus (assembly GCA_037305975.1). Lineage (NCBI taxonomy): Eukaryota > Metazoa > Chordata > Aves > Galliformes > Phasianidae > Chrysolophus > Chrysolophus pictus. The sequence continues at coordinate 45,203,104 of CM074579.1, read as the reverse complement.
CAAGGGCTTAAAAATTGTGTTCTCTAATGCATAACTGAAAGGGAAGAAAAATATTTTAAGTAAGGATCAGTGTTCCCATAGCACCAGCAGTGGAAAAGAGGGAAGATGAAATAGCCTGCAGAGGGGCTGAATGAAGACCAAACAACCTCCAAGCCTCCTACAGCCATAGTGCAGAGGACATGTTCAAGCAGAAACACTAAGCACATAAAAAAAACAAGAGGTGAAACGGCTTGAAGGTCCGAAAACTTCAGGAAAGGTTTTCACTTAGATGGTCTAAGTACCAAATAATACTATATTTCAAGGATGCAGGCCCCTCTATTTCAACTTTCCTACTTCCAGAGACAAATAGGCTTTGGCAAATTTGCTACTTGCATCCTTACCCCTCCAACATTCGTGGCACCAACTCTCAGCACACCACGCAGTAACTCAAGGCAAGATCTGCTTACAGGCTCAGCCACAACTTCCCACACATCTTTGGGCAAGTGACCTGCTCTCCTTCCTAACATTTCAAGTGGAGTACCTGCAGCTATTTGATAGTGAAGATACAACGTTTTCATTTACCTTTTGCACCTGCAGATGCTCTAGCCAAAAACACTGACAAACACTAGGATTTCATCATTATCACCACCGCAGAAGCTCAAACATCTGCACAATACCCTACAAATAACCACATCTTGCACAACTATTCAGAGTATCCCTCAGTAGCAGTTCTGTCTTACTCCTTCCTATACTATTTTCATTCCTTAAGTACAGATCATCTTTTAATAATCAAATACAGAAGGTGCACACAGACAAGTATAATAAAAACATTATCATCTTACAGGAGTAGAACCTTGCATGGTGACTTAAGCTGATTGATGCTCTATTCTTTTAGCAGAGAGACAGCAAAATAATCATTACTGCAATTCACCAAGAGCATCAGCAACACGGAGATCTAGTAAAACATTTTCTCAAAATGCCCAAATTAGCACTAGTTTAATACTGTTTTTCGTCATACTACCTTTTCACTTCAACTTCCATCATTTTTTGGGAAACTTGAGTTCTAAGCTGAACTTTCTAATATGTCAAGTATGTTGCTGACACAAAACAAGGAAAAAAATGAAGCCCTGCACAGGGTATTCAACACAGAAATGTGCCTATTACCTCAGTGGACTGTCTGTCAGTATTAGGGGGACATGCATTGAAGCTTAAAACAAATGAAGGTACTAGTTGTTCAGACTACTGTTGTAGTTACAGAGATAATTATGTTTATTTTGGGACAATGTTTGCCTTGACACAGAAGTGCCAAAACACATGGTTCTTTTGGCTAATGAAAATGTGTTTCCATTAATGCACATGATGTAGACATTGCTGAATATCTAATGTAGCTTCTACTCACAGCTTTACGGATCATTCAGTCCATGCACCCAGGGCTTAATTTACCTTCAGCCCCACACAGTCCTATCAAGAGCTCTTCCTAGTTAAGCTTGTGTGCTAGCAATAGTGCTGAGGTGGAGAAACTCATTACTGCTGTACCTTTCAAAATGGGGTAGGAATAAACTATGTCCTCAGATGTAACTTTTGTGACACAGGCTACATCTTCCCTAAATGCAAATCTGGCATACAGGTGTATTGATAGTGAAGATATATACCACAAACCTGACACTGAAGATTGCTCTTATGCCACAAACTTTTAAATATGTTAATTCCATTATGCCCCAAACTCTTCAGTGACATCTGTGGGCTGCACATATGAGCTTGCCCAAATGCACATTAATGCAAACTTCATCTATGAAACAAGCACATCAGATCACACACATGTTGAGCAGCAACAGACATAAGCAGTCTGCTTCTGAAGTAGAAACAGCAATTAAAAATCTTTTTTCAACTTTTATTGTATATATCCACATTTCAGTCACAGAATAGCAATGTAAAGAATCTGCACACATTCAGAGCAATTGCGCAGTATTCTGCTGTATGAAATTAATGCCATTGAGAACAGATGATTGAAAATTAAGTGGTATTACTTTGCAGGAAAGTCCATGAAATCTGAAGACTTCTGAACATTTGCAGAAGTGCTTCATCCATCACTAGTTTCCAAAATAGATCTTAGCAAGTCAATAGCATTCAGAAAGCAGCCAATAGTACTACCACTGCTACTGTAAGTATACATGCTTTTAAACTTATAATCTGTACTTGCAAAGATAAAATGGAATTGAGATAGCAGACTCCATATACATAGATTTGTGACAGCTTATGTTTCAGTAGCTTCAGAGTTAAGCATCCAAGCCATAAGAGTGCAGCAACTTGCCTATTCTTCACATACTGAGTGCTTCAGAGAAGGCATTTAGGAAGGGCTCTTTACCTCTTTTAAACAGCCTTTTCATCTAGATTTTATTCCTTTGGCTTTAAAAGCAGATGGGACAAACTCAGTGCCTTCTCTCAGCACTGCTCAGTAGTCATGACAACAGAGGCAGGAAAAACACATAGCTAAAAGGTATATTATATGCACTGACCTGTAGGAAACCGAGCTTGACATTAGCAGATTTTATGATGCCAGCACAACAGCCTGATGGCATGATCCACCATCTCATTTCACAGGTCTGTAGGATCAGGGATGGTTTGGGTGTTTTTTCTGTTTCGGTTTTCAACTGTGAGCATGTCAGATGTCTGTGCATCATGATAGTTGCTGCTCATATTAAGAGTATATTGCCCCAGAACCAACACTATTAACCTTTGCTGGCTTTACTTCATTGGCTCACTGACTCCACACATTTCCAAGGGTCAGATAAAAAAGCTGCAGCTTGAGTGTGGTACAGATTCCTTCAAAGGTCACCAGCAAGACAAAGCGTGGCAACGTTTCTGCACACAGAGAGGTGGCTCCCTACCAAATACATACAGAAATTTCTGCATTAATAAGGACAGCAGTGCATTCAGATCTTCATTAGGAAGTGAATAGCTAGTGCCCCCTTTGATTAAACTACCTACCGGCTCCCTCTAAAAAGATATCAGAGGCACAATTAGTTCAGCCAGCAACATCAGCAGTGTCCTTGAGGTCCTGTGCTCCTGACAGCTAATGAAGAGGCACTGTTGACTGTCAGTGCACAGAGGGGGAGGCATCCATCTTGTTGGCAGCACCAATTAAATCCACCAGGGTCATAGCAGGAGGAGACAGGAATCCAGCACAAGAAACAAGTCAGAGCTGACCACTTTTAGACTCAATCTGAGTTTTGTATCCTGCAGAGAAGGGAATCAGTGCTGCACTAGCCATTTTTGTGGTGAAGAGAACACAGATCACCTGTGCAACAGAAATTGCAGTGAGAGTTCATCTCTGTACACAATTTTCTCCTGGAGCCAAATGGAGAGAATTTGCTCTGTGCATTATATTCCTAACATTCTCTGTGCCTTCAGGAAAGTTACCCTTAGTACATAAGGATGTATCCTCACACTGGACATGGCATTTAATCCTAGGAAGATGAGATAAGGAATTCTGGCCTCTTATTTCTCAAAAGGCTATATATCTTTAGTGAGGTGGAGGCGGGTGGAAGAGAGGGAATAGCCTTACTTTGCATCTGGGGAGGTTCAGGTTGGATATTAAGAAAAAATCCTCAGAAAGAATGGTGAGGTGCTAACATAAGCTGCACAGGGAGGTAGTGGAGTCACCATCCATTGGGGAGTTCAGTAACCATGTAGATATGGCACTGAAGGACATGTGGACATGGTGGGGATGGGTTGAGCATTGGACTTGACAGTCTTAGTGGTCTTCTCCAAACTTATGCCTCTATGATTATGAGAAACAACTCTTTTTCTAAACATCAGGGCTCATAACCCTCTAAAGTACTTCCATCCCTGAGACATGGGGATGCAGCATGACTGGCAAAATGTAATCTCAAACAATTTTGCCTCTTTAATACCTTCAGGTAGAGTCCAGCCTTTGCCATCCCACAAAAATCCTGTTTTACTAGAACTGTCAAGTATTTACATCAGTAGAGAATAGTATTGAAATGAGGTTGCAGGAAGTGTTTTTGTGATACAGTAAACTAAAACAAATTTTGAAGTGTCCTGCTAGCAGCAGCATGTCTTTAAAACATCAGCATCAGGTCTGGACACAACACTTGGCCTTTGAAGAACTGCATCCTTCTCATACACATTACAGAAGGAAACTGTATAGTACTTTCTAAGCATTAAAATATATGCACTGCAGATCAACAGATAAAGACAGTCAAAATCAATATCCAACCTAAGGTACAGGAGAGCATTGCAAAGAAAACCACTTGTTTGTTCAAGAAAAAAATCATACGTAATATCTGTTTTGTCTTTCTTGTACGTCCCTTAGGAAAAACAAAAACAAGTGAACTTGTGAAATCCATACATTCCAGGCCTTGAACTCTTGATAAAAAACTAGATAGCAAGAAACATCTTCTGCAGCCTTCCCACTGCAGCTGCTTAAGACCTCGTGGTGAAATCCTCAAAGGGCTTAACCTGCCAAACACTATCAACAAGGAGCCAGAGAGTTTTTAATGACTTTACAGCGCACCAGCAGATGTATATCTTCTCATACCTCCCAATGCACTGGTGGAGGCTAAGGGGCCTGTTTACCAACAGTGAGCTCAGGGATGGACTCATGTGGGATGGAGCTCCCTCTTGCCAACTGTCAGCCACAAGACACAAACCTAAACCGTCCAAGATGAGTCAAATAGAAAACAGATATTCTACATAAATGAAACACCACTTGGAATTGGAAAAAAAAGAACTGCAACCATTAACTTTGAGGAATGAAAGCATGCTGCAGCAATAGAAGCAAAAAAGTCTATTATCCAATCTTTTACATAAAGGAAGCCTAAGAAAAAAAATCAAAGACTTGTAACCACTTCACGCTCCCTACCAGAACACTCAGTCTGTAGAAAACTTCATTTGCCAGATGGTATGCAATTAAAAAAAGATGATAGAAAAGAAGAAAAAAGGCCTGTGGACACCTCTTTTTTCTGACTAATAAAAAAATCATTTTAATGATTTCAAAGTTCTGGAATTAATATTTCACTCCCTTGCAGAGATTCTCTCATAAAGCTCTGTGCTTTGGAGAAATGCTCTGTATTCAAAAGACTTCAAGTCCACAATGTACACCTAGAAACCCAATGAAATAGCACTCACTGTTCTGAGAAAGCGCAGCATGAGAATCTCATGCCAGAAGAGAGACTCAGACATGCTGTGAGCAGCAGCAGCTCAAGTTTTCCAAGATAATCTCAAACTACTTAGCAGGGCACTCTCCATAGCAGCAGCTGGGAGCACTTCCCTAACACCAATTTGTGAAACCTACTGCAGATTTCTAAATTACCTGAAAGTAATTCTTAGAGGAGAAGCTGAGATGTAAAAGCAGCCAAACATTTGAACAGTATCACTGAGAAAAATACCATTGGTGTCAAAACTGAGGCAGATTTGCACATAGCAGTCTACTGAAACTGGTTTTGTTTAACAATCTGTCCAGTTAAAGCATTTGAAAAAGTAGCTGAAGTATTTTACACTCATGTCCTATTTCAATTTATATTCAATATTTCCTTTTACTTGAAGAAGCAGAAGTTGTCATTGCAGCAATCTGCCAGGCCTTTTTTTCAATTAGTACCACAAAGCAAACCTAACACCTTGCTCCCCATGCCCATGGAGAAACTCAAACTGCTTTCTGAAAATCTGTATATGCAGGAACCATTAAGAGTTTATCTACACCAAAACTGCTGGAGAACATCACACCACTTCAATGTGCTTTAACTTAGCTTCCTCACTTCGTAAATAGTAATGTCAGCATGTAAGCATTTTTCTCTGAAGTTAGTCTTACTCAGACAACTGATTTTCCCATTTGTCCCCAGTCAAGTGACTTTGTAACTCAGTACTATCAAAGTACAAATTCATCCACGCATTGAACTGCCATACTTTGCCAGTTGTCAAAGTCGCAGTACAATTATAACAGGTCTAAAAGCAAAAGATCCATAAGGAACATAAAGAACGATATTTGGAAATGTATGTTTTAGTTTATACAACTCTAACAAAATATTAACACTCACCATATTGCCCATTCAATAAACATCATCACTTCCAAGCAATTACTCTGTCCTGGATCACGTTGAGACTGTGGTGCTTCACATGTGCACCAGGAGACCAGGATTCAAGTCCCAGAGGTGCCTACACACAGCCTTAGAAAGCCACTGGCCCTCACAACAAGGCTCTCCATGCTGCTCTCACCCAATCTGCCTTCAGATAACACCTGGAAACCCAGAGAACCGCAAACATACTCAGCCTTGCATGAAAACCCCACAGGGAAGGCTAAGCTCCCCACACACTGCCTAAGGATGGACTTGAGTTTTACAAGTGCCTCCTGAAAAAAAAGGAACTTATCTCAAACCCATGCAGTCACTCACTATTGAATTCCTACTTAGGAGTCATCTCCAAAACCTAAAAGAACCACTGCTCTGAGCACAAGAGACTGTTAATAAATCATTAGTCACCTTGTGGTCACATGGATTCTGGGACTGAACAGGAGGCAGTCTCACTCCTGTAAAACAATCAGTACTGAAAAAAGAACAACTTTAAGCATTAAACAATGCCATGACTTAAGGAATGAACAGAACGTTTTGAAAATGCAAATTCAAAGCATCTGCATTGTAATTAGAGCACCAACAAGACTGCAAGATGTTTGTTTCCAAACATTCGTTTCTTTCATTCATCCTCAGACACAGCTATGTACAGAGAACTAGTTTCACAGTATAAACCAACTCCCACATACATTCCCAAAATAATTTGCATGTATTGCCAACAAACAAACACACAAGTTTTCAGGCTGCCCCCAGACGCAGCAGACAAAAAGAAGACTTGTCACTGCTGCCTAAGGAATTATAGAACATAGTTCCAAGAAGATAGTGAGCCTCAGTGCTGTACATTGAACACAAGGTGCAGTTAGGCTGACAATTAAAAACCCTGCGAACATCTTGCTGCTGTGTAGATGTTCTCTCCTACTTAAGTGAACAAAGGTTAAGGAAAACCTTATCTGCAATATATTTCTCTAGATTACATTCAATAAACTACATCCAGTTGTCGCAGCCTGCCTCTAAAACTGGCTTTTATGAGTCAGTACAAGCATCCTGGTGACAAACAGCTCTGTTGGAAAATGCTGACACTACTGGCCTTAAGGAGCAATGGTGAAAACGACAGGAGGAAAACTCGTTTCATCTTCATTTGACATCTGCTGACAATATTCCCACAGGCACTGATCAGCCTTCCTGGTCAGCCCAGGTCTCAATTTCATTTTCAACTCTCCTATACCAAACTTCTTTCCTCATGACATCAGGAGAACTGCTCCAGTTGCTATAGCTGCACAGTTATTAGCAAGGGGCAAACAATAAATGTACTGGTACTACCCTAAACACATTCAAAATCTCATACTCAGGACTAAGCTAACAAAACCAAAAAACCCTACCAGATAAATACTGATGACCGCCTGTGTTCCAAATTATTTAACCTGAAGACATGACCTGAAAAAGCATTCCTTCTGTTGAAAATAACTCTTCTCAAAGGAAACAAGATTTTAGCCAACACCAGACCTGCGAAGTTATCAATAGGTTTAATTCAGTATATGAAAAAGATAACCCAGTTTAAAATATGATCACCTCAAGCTGGAGTGAGCGCGAAGGAAACCTCACAAACAGATATCATGCTTGTTTTCTTGGCATACTTACCCTTCATTGCACATAGCTTTCATGAACAAATTCCTCACTGATTATAAAAAAAGAAAAATAAAGACACTCTTTGTTGAGCTGTGTCTGCAGATTCCGCTTAGCTTAGCTCTGCTCCTCCTTACCTTCTGAGTGGATGCTCTCTCCACTCTGGAAATCTATTTTGCATTACTTGCGCTTCTACAATATATAAAAATTGCCATGCTTTGGTCAGGACAGCCAAGCTTGTAACTTGACATTCTCCAGTTTAAGACCACAAAGATTTGTTTCCATAAACGTTATCCTCAATTTATCCTATTAAATAGCCATAATTGGAAAGTACACTAGTACATAATATGAGAATTAAGAGAATATATTGAATAAATACAGTGATCTACCCAGATGTGGAGACCCCTCACAAATTGCTCCAATAATATACACACTCAGGATTACCACTCAGTTGGCAGAACAGTGTTCTGTAGACAAATCCACCCCCAGAAAAACACATAACAAAGCAAAAAACCCAACATGTTAAAAACAAGTTTAGGGTTTCAAAGCAGCAATGTTTGGTGGTGTTCAATCAATTTAACCACCCACAGGGACAAGGCAGCAATATCAGGTGATGGCACCAGTACCATCAGCAAATACGCAGCAGTAAAAAGCTGTTTGTGCCAAGTTACTGATCCCTCTGTTACCACTGGAGGCTTCATTCCATAACAACCAGTTCTACTTCAAATAATTACAAAACCCACTCATACTGCTGGTATTCTGCTCAGTGCCACAGCAGAGCAATCACAATTTACATTGACAAATAAAAACCACATTGTTTTCCTGCATTGCCCAGAGGTATGCAGGGAAAAAAAAAAAAAAATGAATGAAAGTATTAACAAATTAACCAATTTTTTTCCTTTAATTGAATCATTAATCACTTTCAGCTTCTGTTCTGGCTGAACAGATGCAGCCATTCGTCACTGAGAACACAACCGCAAAGTCTTTACAAGGAGTAGAATATCGTACCTGGAACAACTTCAAAAAGGAACTTTCCTGGACTCTCTTCATTGCAGGGGTGCTCAATTACTCTGTTGCCAGGCAGAAAGATAGCACCCTAAGGAAGAAAACAACATCACATATAGGGTCAGAACTGCTGCCTCACTTGTGATAGACAAACGCTCCTCTTTGCTGTGACTGGGGGATGCGTGCATGTGCTGCTGCTCCTGGGCAGCTTATTTCCTTAGTCTGAGGGGAGATAAAGTTAACAGTCACAGATCATCTTCATCAACTAAGGCATTCAATACTGACTTTAGGTTGTTTCCCCATCTCGTTGGTTTTTGATACTATGAAGATTTTTGTACTATTTATGCTCATGCTGTAGGGCATATTCTGATATCTAGCACTCGTTGCTATGACCTTCCCTAAGAGCAAAAGTATTTACAGTTGCTGGAATGAGAAGATTAAATTAAAAAATAAAGAGAGAGAAGAGCACTCTTTTCACCAAAGAGCACCCCCTACAACCAGCACCTTTTACTGAGAGCAGGGGAAACTGAGGCTGTGTTGGCAGCACCCACTCACCGTTCACTCTGTGTGTCCTAAAAGCAGTAGGCACCCAGGCCCAGCAGCTCACCTCAAAGACATTTTCCCTCATTCCTGCACCCAACATTCACTCAAGAGCAACTTTCAGCAGCTCAGGAGCTTGTGACTACGAATACAGAAAACACGCTTTGGATAATTACACACCATGTTATTCAATTAAACAAAAACATGAGATTAACACCTAGCCAGCAGCACTGTAAACACAAATCAATTTATGAGACAGTAAATGAAAACTGCACTTAACTTTGCTGCACACTCATTAGCAGCACACATGCTGTGGTCTCATTACAATGGAATGCGATGCTTTCCCATTCTTTGATGCAAAATCTTTTCAATATTTACTTCACAGCAAGTTGTCACAATAACAGATTTTTGGGAACACAAGAAAACAGTCATAACATTTGTAACTTCATCTCCTTCATTTCACAGTTCTAACATTCCATCTACTAAAAGGTGAAGCCTAAATCCCACATGACACCTGAACTAATATGAAGGGATACCATATAGCAATGCCATATAAATACTATTGTGATTTAGAAAGAAAGCATATAAAGCATATACTCAAATGACAATTTGATTTATTTTACTCTTTTTATATCTATTACTGGAATCAAACGATGTAAAATATACTTACGTGCATATGTGAATATATATATATCACACATACGCATACTTTTTTTTTTTTTTAATTAAAAATAGTTGTGTGAACAACCTGCACCTGAATGCAACAGACCAGTGGGGGAAAAGTGAGCTCTCACTTCTCTGTCTGCTTTCACCCATCTATCTGCCTTCCCCATGCAGCACTTCCCCAGTGTGAAGCATCAGCTCCAACCTTACTGCTTCGATAAACTGAGCAGTGTAGGCTGGCACAGAGTTGTGAAGGTTCAGCCAGCTAAAGTTTGCTTTTTCTCCTTTAGGTCTTCTTCCTATACAGAGAAAAGCAGCTCTGAAGCCTTAGACATTGTGCAAAATGCTCATTTGCACATAAAATATGAAGGTGGTTTCCAGAGGAAAAAAAATGTTGTGACTTGGGTATTAGTGCATGTAAGCATTTCAAAATTACCAAGTTCCACATTGCTTCACATCAAGCTCAGCTTCTCATTCTAATCAGCTGAACATCTCACAGTACAGACTGCAACGCTCAAGCACAGCTCAGCAGATGAGCACCACATGGAAGTATGGAAGAAGGGACAGAATGGCCACCACAAGTGTATTGTGCAAGCTAGACAGGTGATATTTCTGCTTTGCATGCTGCATGACACAGACTAGCATAGCAACCTGGTGCTTAGATGTCTTATTGCCATAGCTCTGTTTGAGCTTCATTTCCCATAGCAGATTTACTCTTCATCAGCATACAGGAGGCACCAGATTTTTCTCAGGGAAGCTCATGGGACAAGGAGCCCCCATGCTAAGATGCAAAATAGCAGCTACATATACCTGATTTTTAATACCTCCAAAGGGATTTTACTCAAGAAACAAATAGGTAGATGAAGAACTGAACTGTTTTCTTGCCCAAATATGTTTTTTGTATTTATTCTAAACCAGTTCTACAAAGCTTAACCAGTCCATTTGCTTCCTGCCACCTAATGTGAAAAGCTACTCAAGCAGTCAGGTTGGATAATCAGAAAAAAAATTCTCAAAAAGAGTGGTGATGCAGTGGCACAAGATGCCCAGGGAGGTGGCACAATCACTGTGCCTGGAGATGTTGAAGAATCACAGAGATGTAGCATGGTGGGACTGGGGGAGGGGAGGGGGAAAGGCTGTTGGGCTTGGTGATCTCAAAGGTCTTTTCCAACCTTAAAGATTCTATAGTTCTTTAGGACCACATTGTCACTGGTCATTCATATCAGGTGTTCCTCTGCCTTTCCAATTTCTAACAAAGATTAATAAAAAAACTTATTTCATCTTGCAATTAAGTGCTGAGCTTATTAATCCCATTTTTCTTAGTTTTTCTTCTTTCATGGAAAAACCTCCCAGGAATTTTTTGGTACCTTATCTACTGTCTGTTAACACAGAGGATCTTCACAAAGCTCATTTCTTGTTGCCTGATGCTAGAGGTGGGTTAACCACATCATAGAAGTGCTGGTGATGGTTCGGCACCAAAGTTTGAGGGTTTTTTTACCTGTTGCAGTCCCACAGCTCTCATTCATTGGTTTATTTGCTGCAATTACTTGGTAGTAATTCTATAGTAGGGTAGTTGCTGCAACCAAGCTTCAAAGCTTTTAACAGCTCAAGTCAAGCAAATACTCTTACTGCTCACTGCTAACAACTCTGAATCTACCATAATTCTCTTCTCCAATTTAAGTGAGAAGTAGTCCTTTAGTGCGATATCTTATTCCCCATGTGCATCATGGGTTTCAAGTCCCTTTAGCACACACTACATAATTAAAAAAAGTTTTACTGAATATGATTGTTCTGAACTGTCACTGTAAAAGGTACAGAATGTCAGACTTCCTGCACACATAACATGACACCAATAGCAAGTTACAATCACAAGCTACAGTTACTGTAAGAGAAGAAAGGAACTGGATTGTTCTCTAAGCATGATAGGTTTTTACAGCAGGTAAGAAAACCAATCTCTGGCAGTAGCACCATTACCATAGGTGATGCAGCTACTGACCTGCAGCCATTGCAGCCATTTACAGTTTTGCACATGCTCTGAGAGAAAAACACAAGTGCTGTTGTACCAAAAGCATGCCAAAGAAGGGGGATGTAACACACCAAGAATGAACACAGGCAGAGACAAAGTGCAAAAGAGTTGATTGAATAAAATTCTGTCAGTGTCAACATGCATTCTTCTGGCATAAATTCCCTTGCGCTTGACATTTTCTCCTCCCACTATGTTAATACATTATTCCAGTTTGTTTCTGTTGAAGAATAAGAATCGCCATTTAGTTCCCAGAAACTGCCCCAAAGAAAAGTATTGAAAAGAACTTTCTTCCACCCAAAGTTAAAAATCTAATAAGCTCGTTGCTTAATTTTCTAATTACAAAACAAATTGACTTCCAAAGGCAGTGATATAGCATGTACTGTTGGCTTTGAAATGAGCACCAAAATACCTATTCTAATATAACAGAGGGAGAGCTCAATTCTACCAGGATGCAATGATGGTATTTTCAAAGATATTTCTACCTTTCTCTCCTACCACATCTTCATGGTTCAGTGCTCAGAGACATTTTTCCTAAAGAATGAAACAATCTTGCCTTGAGCAACCACTAGAAAATCTCCGTTTTTGTTCCCCAAGAGAAAGAAAGCTCTCATGAAATAGAGTTGTAACACCACAGAAAACTACATTTGCCTAAAAACAGAGCCTCATGCACATTGTGTGCCTTTAGAGTTTATTTCTACTGTAAGGGCAAGAGTGGCCATCTCCTGACTATATCACAAACATCTGAAATTATCATAAGCTTTGTCCTCTTTCTTCGTTTACTTCTCAGCAATGACTGCTCCCTTACTGCTGAAAACAAACTTTAACATGCTGTCTTCCCATTTCTAAATTCCACCTGCTATATTAAGTGGTTTCAGACAGATCATGGATTAGTATGAAGCAGCTTTCCAACCCAAAGCAGATTTTGTGCAGCATCTAAATAAGCTTTAGCACCTCTACTTTACCCACCCTGTCTCAGCTTCTCCTTAATGAATGAGCTTATTCAATTGTACATCACCAGCTTCTGTGAGAAACAGTTCCTCCTGCAGTGATTTGTTTTTCTTACCCAGGCTCATCACCAAGGAGTATGAGGCAATGGGTAGGGAGCTGGGGGTGACCCAGGTCACAAGTAATAGGTCCACTCCCACCTGAGGGTTAATTAGGACCAAGTTTAAGGACTCAGGAGTTCATTCTAAGCTCACTTTCCAGCACATAATTAGATGTATGCATGAGAGTTTCAATCAAATTCAGTTTCATTACGTACATTAGATTTTGTCCTATAGACAACAATGTGACTGGACATTAAGGAACTACTGTAGAGGACAGACAATTATGGAAAAGTCTTACCTCTGGTAGATCCTTCCTGCAGGTAGAAATCTAGATTATTAGAGCGAGCCATTCTCTCACTTTGTTTTACCACCAAAGAAAAAAAGCCAATAAGCCACCATGCTTCTCTTGCTTCAGAACACTGAGGGTCAAGGCTCGTTATACAGATCTCATTTGCAAAGAAAAGTTACTGATTTCTAGTATTAAGAATATGTAAGGCCAAACGAATGATTTCACTGCCTAATTTGCTCTTACCTGGCAGAAGAAATATTTCAAGTGCGGCCTCACATGTACATGTGAAGCCCTCCATTGACAGCCTTGACAGAAACAGCAGCACTGAGAGATAATGCACCATATGTGATTGAGGAGGTTAAAACCAAGTCAGCCATTAAATACTGAGCCAACTATTTTTCAAGATAGGACTCAGAGGCAGAAAAAAAAAAAGGAGGGAGTGCTTTAAAATTGAATTTTCTATGCCATCTTGATTTATCTTATTTTGAAAGGGTGGGGAACCAGTCATCACTGCATGCAAGGGTAACAGGGAGATAATTTATTCTCTCTCCTTGGCTGAATGCCCACAACTGACTGAAAGAATCATGTCCACAATGGAAAGCAAAACATTTAAAATTACCAAAATGCTATTGATCATCAAGTGTTTTGTGGGACTCATACTGAGTTACACCACCACACTGTGGCAAGATTAATTTAGAGAGAAAACAACCTAAGAATCTGTAGAAACACTGCAATACCTTATCAGAAAACAAAACAAAAAATAAACCACTACATCATTACAGATGGCTTTCAGAGCAGATTGTCAAGACCTGTCTCATGCAAGAGGTACCAGAACAGAATCGGAGAGCACTAACAAGGGAAAACACTACTTGGGAGGCAAAAGAGCATTCTGGGGACACATGGGAGCTATGCAATCACACTGGTTCAGCACCAAGAGAAACCTTTTAATGCCACTTATGCTAACAAATACTGCCAGGAAAGCTATAACAAAACAGTGACTGAAACCATGGCTAAGCACACCCTGCAGCGAGGTCAAAGTGCTGCTGGCCCTCAGGAATAATTTAACACCTCCAAGATTCTCTCATCTAGCAGGAGCATCCTTTTCCCATCTTTGCTCTTCAGTGCTCCTTTTCGGCTTAGCTCACATTAACAGCCTTCTGGTAACTCATACTACTCTGTTCTTGTAAAGTCTACTCAGAAGACAAGAATGCAATATCTAAAGTGAAAAATCAAATGAGAGAAATAGTTTAACTGTACGGAAACTACCCCTGTTATCCAGAATGAATAGGATAAGAAACAGGAAGCAGCCAAAAGCACACTGTGGAGACTGTCAGGTCTTCAGCACCACGGTCCTCTAGATGCACAGCAAGGCATGTATGATTCAAATTAGTTCATTCGGGTTTTGTTTCTTTTATGGATGTTCACACTGACTTCAAGAAGTGGAATTGTTTACAATTGCAACATGCACAGCTTACTTCCAAAAAGGCTATGTACTGCCATGCATCCAGCTTGTGGAAGAAGTGCTTCCAGGTCAGTAAGTAATAGAGGTTGAAATTGCAGGTTACCTCATTAAAATTTTACAGCGTTAAGAAAGGCAGCAGAGACTTGAAAATGAGAATATGATCCCACTGACCCCATTTCTCCTCTCTCCTCTGCAAATATCTTTGTTTCCTTTTGACTACCAAGACCATTCAAATGCAGTTTATCTAGCCTATATGAGTTATCATTTTTCAGTTTTTCATTAAATAACAAACTACAATTTCACATGGAAAAAATACTAGGACTTAACAGCAAGAGTACTCCTCTCTTTCAAGTTTTCTTGGTTGTTCTATTTTAATGCCTACACTGCTTGTTGTTTTAGCATCTGTATGTTGTTTATATTTTGTCTATATAATAAATGCTTTATAAACATGGCCTAGATACTGCAACTACTGCACAGACAATTCACACATCTCATCTGGATTCCTAGCATCTGGTGTATCATGCTCAGTTGGCCCTTATCTAAGGGAGGACAAAATTAACAATAAACCTATCTCAGGGAGCCAGGAGTTGTGTCTTCCACATTATTCAAACAAAGCAACCTGATACACTTACGACCATTTGCTTCTCATGCAGTACAATCTGTGTATCACCATACAAAGGCCTGGGTTGAAAAGAACCACAATGATCATCCAGTTTCAACCCCCCTGCTACGTGCAGGCTCGTCAACCGCTAAACCAGGCTGCCCAGAGCCACATCCAGCCTGGCCTTGAATGCCTCTAGGGATGGGGCATCCACAACCTCCTTGGGCAACCTGTTCCAGTGCGTCACCACCCTCTGTGTGAAAAACTTCCTCCTAATATCTAACCTAAACCTCCCCTGCCTCAGTTGTATCTTGTGAGTTGTTTACTTTTCAGGTGTTACTTTGAATTCAGAGTGCAGTAGTCTACTTTGTCTATTCTGCAACACTACTTCCTATTTATAACTGGGCTTCTCAGGAAGTTTCTCACCTTTGTAAGTTATCTGAATCACACATTTCTATAGCTTCTGCATGAGCTGTAGTTGTTTCTTCCTCCCAGCGTTTTCATTATGCATTCAAAAGTACCCTTAAACATTTTTAACGTGCAACTTAACTATCGAGCAGAGAGTTTTGTCTGATTAAAAGTGAAGCAAACAGTTTGATACTGTATAGGTACACTACATGAAACACTGAGGTGGTATATAAACTCTGAATTTTCCTTGGAAAGCATATGTTTTCAACAGGACAGCAGATGTCTTAAGGGCTGGACTCTTAGGCAAAGCAGATACTACGGAAGTGTCTATGAATTGAAACATGCTTTTACAAAGAAACAGTATAAAACAAACACGTGAATGTCATCAGGGAGTTACTGCACAGTGCTGGAGTGGAATTTGACTTAATGTTTTCCTACTTAGAAAGGAAGGGAAGGAAGAGCTTTACAGACCAAGGCTTTACAAATTTCAGCTTAAGAATACATTTTCCATCACATTTATGTCAGCTCATTAATACAAATGCTCCACATGTTTTTCAAAGAGAATGCTTATATAACCAGATTCCTAAGAAGCAAGACATACCTCCTAATCTCAGTAGTTTCAAAACCAGCACTAAGTTGAGCAGAAGCTTGGTTTGCATGAAGCAGTGCACACCAATGGGCTGCAGCAGTCCTGAGCCCTTCAAACCAAAAGAACATCCCCACAGCTCTGGTTTGCTTCAGATGTTTGAGCACACACATTTTCCATTAAAAAAAAAAAAAACCTGGGGAAAAAGGCTTGTCTAGCCCTTATCTCACCAGTTAGGGCACAAGGCCACAATAGGAGATCCCATTCAAAGCCCTGATGTCCCAAGAACTCAGCCCAGCCCTCCCCAAAGGCTGCAGGGCTGCTCACCCTGTTTAATTAAAAGTGTCTTGGGGAAAAATAGAAATCTTTTTCAAGATTATCCTGTCTCATTATAGGATTGATTTGAGTGAAAACAAAAATGACTTCCATCATTTGGATTCTCACTGATTAAAACTGGAGGTGGTACAGTATAACCAATCGTACAAGAGTTTACTATAACTTTTTAGGCAGTTGCACATGCAAGTGCCAAAACATCCTCGGTGATTTGCTTTCCCATAAAAGCATGACAGGGTTTCTGCAGCACTATCAGGAGATCTCACCAAGTGCCAGCCAGCCTTATGTAAAAATATGTGCAGGGTGACTGGAGGCCAATGTAATGAACTGCACTGCAACAGCTGCTCCCTTCCACACTGTATTAAGTATTAATATAAATAGTTTAGATTCAGTGCTCCTATTTTAATAAGCCACCAAAATATAAACATGCATGAAGGTCTTCATGGTCTACAGCAGAGACTGCAGTATCCCTTGCCAGAGGGGAAGATGAACCACAATTTATGCAAGAAAAGAAACTGGGAACAAGCCCCCACAGCAGGTAAGCAGAAAAAAAAAACAGCTCTTTTGGGAACGTACTGATTGCACTCCAGCCAGTGGAGCATTCCCTGCTTGGAGCTGTTGTTAAAAAGACAACAAATCAGTTTCAATCAGTCATCTGGTGTCAATGCTCTGGAATCTCTCTTTTTCAAAGAGAGATAACTCCCATGTTAAGCTTTCTTAAATGCACTTTATTGCACGTTCATTTTCCTCAAAGTAAAAGCATAGGAGAGCAACATCAAATCTAGAGTTCACCAAATTCTCAAGTGAAGATGATTATGCTGGAGCCTCAACAGCAGCACCCAGGTTTTTGGTAAGTTGAGAGCTACTGAGCCTGCTGATTGCAATGGAAACAGGCATCAGCATGGGAAACTGATTAGGAGGCAGCAAGCAAAGGGCAGAGGATGTCTCAAAATGGAGAGGCTTCTCATGAAAACTGTCAGTTTTCTCTCTCTAGTGGAGGCTGGTGGCCAGACTGAAGAAAATTGGGAAAGCTCCTCAATTCCCAACTCACACTAGAGTCTTTGGAAAAAGACGCTTCAAAATCTGTTGAAGATGGAATAACACATTGAAGGTACTTAATGAAGTTTTTGTATTATTCTTTAAGTATTTAATCCTACAAGCCCTGCACTGCTATCAGTAGCTGTATTGACCATGCCCATTCCCTGCACAAACTGCAGCACTGAATTTCTAGTGTAACACACAAGGAAGCACCAAGGTGACAAAGTCAGCTCTTCCCACAGCTTTGCACTGAGAAAGGCAATCCTCATGGATAAGCTAAAAAGGAAACATGGATCCTGCCAAATAAACCCGGAAATGTTATTACATTGGCTGTTATGCACCAGATGCACAGTAGAGGCATAAATGAACCCTTCTCCTGCAAAGCCCCGAGTTCTGGGTCCTATAGGGCTTAACATGCTTACCTGGTCCCTGCCTACACAAAGGGGCTCTCACATGCACATACAGCATCCTAGTAGGTGTTTGGTTTACTCTCAGAAAAGCATCTCCTCCCTTGGTAGTTAGAAACTACCAAGGAACTGATTCCCCATAGGTCTCATAGCACAACATGAGTTTCGGCCTCCTTGGACTCCTGACAAATGCCACATCCCTATTTGAACAGAAAGCAGAATCCCATGACTGAGCTGCGGGCAAACACATTTCACATTTAATGGTCTTCTTTGCCAGCTTGCTGCAATTCTAATTAAAGCAACAGAGCTGCTCCACTGAGAGGCACGTGCTGAATGCTATCACAGAGCTCCTGAGATAAGGGAAGCCTCAGCAAATGTTAATGACAGCATTAATTTGACTTTTTCTGTTAAATAAAGAACAGGTCGTTAAAATCTTAAACAGGTGGCAGGCTTGGCAGCTTTACAGCATGTGGGCTCTAGACAGATTTATCTTGTCTTTCATTTTAAAACATTTACGTGAACATATTTGCTGAGTTAAATTATCTTGTTCACAAAAGCATCCCATTCAAGGCTGCTGCTATAACTGTTACATTGATCAAATTATGTTGTAAAAATGTTAGCATCCATTCTGACAATTGTCATCTCATATTTATAACTTCAGGACTCTCCTCATTAGTTATCTATTGCAATTGTAATTTCTGCATCAGCACTGCCAACACAGAAAAGCAGCAGGACAGCTCACTCAACGCAACCAGACTCAACGCACACTGAACACGTTATGAAACTATTCCAATGCTGAGAGCCTTAAGAAGAGTTTCTATCCACGATCACTTTGCTGTAAGCTTTCTTCCCCCTAAGGAAGAGATGAAGATGAACTGCTAAGATATTATTCTCCTCAAGGAGATCAAGTAGATGTTCATCTTCAAATGCACATTTGTACTGCAATTCAATGACCTCCCCCCCCAAATGGAAGATAAAGGCTTGTGTTCCCATCTATGCAAAGATTTAAAAAGCACTAAGAGCAGCTAAGAACAAAGAAATGACTTCCAAACAAATTAATTTATCATCTAGGAAAACCAAAGTGTCAAGCACTCCTGTGTGATGTTCAGTACACAGCCCTGCTGGCTGAGTTTCAGTGCATTTTAACTGACACAGCTGCTTGGTAACAAATATTCAAGACATAGCTGGCCAAGAGGCTTTTAAATCTGCCAATCAAACAAGCGACAACCACCATCCACCTCATGGGATTCTTGTCTCTATTATTAAATGGTAACAGCCACAATATCTGCCTTAAGGGTGGGACGCAGTCTTATATACAGACACTGGCAAGATTTTTAGGTTTCTGTTGCCCACTATTATTGGTACCATGCTAGCATCAGTAAAGTTTCAGCCTGTCCAGGCCACCACCGTCCTGTGCAATTAATTTACAACAAAGGGACTTTTGATAGGATGAGCACTACCGGCTTCAAATTGTACGAGGGGAGGTTCAGGTTGAATATTATGAAACATTTATTCTTAGAAAGAGTGGTGATGCACCAGCACAGACAGCCCAAGGAGGTGGTGAAGTCACCATCCCTGAAAGTACTTAGGAACTGTGGAGATGAGGTACAGAGGGACATGGTCAGTGGGCAAGGTAGGGGTGGGTTATTGGCTTGGATTGGATGATATTAGTGATCTTTCCAACCTTAGTGATTTTATGACAAGCAGGCAGTGGATATCAAAGAAGGACAATAGGGCAGTGTTCAAAGTTTAGATTGGACCAGGCCTGGCAACATCAAAACACTCTGGAAGTCACTTCAAATTGAACTCTGTGCAGCCAAATGTATGTGCTTTACTACCTGCGTTGACCTGGGTAGCCAGATCCAGCTCCTGTAGCTAACTACAGAGCTATCTTGCATCCAACTGCTCACTGGGACAGCAAGGCCTGACAGCTGCCCTTGGCTGCAGCTATGAAAGTGGGACAGCCCCAGTCCAATAGCCAATCTTGCCCTCCTCCAGGATGCAGTTTTGCTGTACACGACTGTGCTACAGCCATCTCTCCTAGGTGTGCCAAGTATAGCTCCACGCCCTGGCAGACTTAAAGTCATAAAATGGCTTGGGTTGGAAGGGACCTCAAAGATCTGGTTCCAACAATTGGGCCCCAGTGGGTTTCATTCCTCATTTCTGTCACATTCCCACATTGCCGACTGCTTGAGCAGGAGAGTCTATTATGGAAACATTTTCCGACTGACAGCTGAGGAGCAAAGAGGATTTCAAGAACGCAGCTTGAGGTCATTCAGCCTGCATCCACCACACAAGCCACTGCCTGGCAGAGAACTAGCAAAGCCTCTCCGTAGCAGCAAGGGTGTTGTACACACTGCTCGCTCAGCTGCAAATACTGCTTTCATCCCCGAGGTAATGGACTTAGAGGAGGCTATTCTTAAGCACTAATAGGCTAAAAAGAACTCAATTATTGTCATTTAAATACTAACGAGGCTCTCCTGTGAGTTTTTCATTTTGTTACTTGAGGAACTATGCAGCACTTGTACCAGATCCAAGTAAATAAAGGGAAGGGAGACAAAAGTCACCACGATGAGCCTTTTTAATGGACACAGACCACCTATAGCTTGAAATTCCCTTCAAACAGGAAAAGAAAGCCATCATTAAAAAGCCCACCACAACACAGAGCAGTGTGCAAGGGTCAAGCTGTAGACAAAAGCAATTATCACTTAACTGCTTAGCAACCCTAACAGTTTAGGAATTATTACCTTATCATTTAAGGAAGTGTTCTCTATCCTATGCTCCAAGTGCTGCTTCCCTCAGCCACCCACTGCTGACCCGATATCATGATTAGTTAATGCACAAGAACTCCCTCCTGACAAGATCAAGCGATTACATGAGATTACAAGGACCAGGCCCAGTTATCAGCTTGTCACCCTCACCTTGCATTGAGAGGGAAGTCTTTGTGAAGCTGCCTGCCTTCCCCACTGGCTATGAGAAATTCATTACTGCAAGCATCCAATCACACATACCTCTAAGGGTTCTACAAACACTGGAAGGCAAGAATACTTTTGTGGCAAAGGCAAGGATCTGGCACTACTCCACCAGTTTTCCTTATCTATCCAGCTTACTTAGCACTAGGAGAGGATGGACACAGCCAAGTCTTAAGAAACACTTTAAATGATGACCTACATGCAAATACTTCATACCCATACTACCTGCTCCCTATTATTCCTTTTACTGTTAATTTAGGAATAAGATAGATGCCATTTTACTTGTCCTTAAGATGATTACAGCTCTCCTCATACCACCTCCAGCAGCTACAGCACAGCTCCCAGATACTCTGCTATGGCAAACAGTGTTATCCCTAAGCACAGCCACAGCACACCCCATTTCCCACTTCTGACGTGCCTTCACACACCTACTGACCACAGCAAAGGCAACGCCCATACTTCTTTACAACACCATAAAGCACAGCCAGGCTCCAACTGTATTCAGATCTGTGTTTGGAAGCAGCTTTTTATAAAGGCCACTTCTACTGCTGTGAGCATGGATAACAAAAGCCAGACGACAATGAATAATGGCAGTTTGCGTGCAGTCTCTCCCAGTATGACACACTGCCCTTGATTCTCTGCTGTCATAGGAAGATTAATGCCCCTTTTTCATTGCAAAATTCATTCTACAGACTTCTACAGAAGATCCAACCTGAGCCATTGCAATTTACAGATAAGTATTTTCAAAATAATTTAATCTTTTTAAAAATTCTATTCAAATCAATATCTCTACCACCTTACATTCACATTGTGTTCCTCAGTGTTTATCGATGCAACAAAACTAACTGTGGATAACTGGAAAATATCTCAAAATTGCCAACATCAGCTTTTCATTTTGGGATACTCAGTCTCTGCCCACAGAAGATTGCAAAGCTTTTCCATCCCGTGCTCACTTGTGGTCTTACTCCACCACCAATCATATTCAGGAGTGCATAACCGCCTATTATCTAATATTTTTGGAAAACAGATCCTTCTGCCTTGAGAACACCTCAGGAAGGAAACTGCACAGTAGCTGCACTGCTTATCCATGGTAGGTAAGGAGCTGGACCTTGCACAGCTGAGGAAAATGAGCTGGGAAGGCAAATAACGAGCACCTGTACTTCCCCATACACAGTTGTTGTCACCTGCACTCAGCTCTGCACCCCGCTGCTCTCAGCACAGTCCCTTCACTGGCACAGAGCCAGCTAGGTTGATATCCCCCATGTAGATTCCATCTCCACATTGATGTGACCCAAGTTGGTCACAGGTGGGTAAGTACTTCTCCATGCTGTACTGCCAGGAGCCTGGAGAAGTACTTACCCACCTGTGACCAACTTTTTTCTTTTTAAATAAATTAAAAACCCAGGGTCTGCTCCTGTAAGGGGGTTTAATGTATCTTTCACTGATGTAACAATTGCTGTTGTGAACGAAGTAGCCTAAAATGAAAGTGACTGCAGCTTTTTTCTTTTTTTTTTTTTTTTTAAACAATTCACCACCACTCAGAGAAAGAAACTAAAAACATTAGCTGTTCTAGCAGACACAGTGTAAGGTATTTATGTTCATTTGGAAAATGAGTGTAATGCATTTAAGAAAACTGTGCCTAGAGTCAGTGAAATGATGGTAGGTCAGTCATCTCTCAGGGAAAGCAAAGAACTATGTATATTTCTCACAACACTTCTGGGCCGTGCTGTGCTTATGTTTCTCATTTGCACACACAGCAGCAGTAGGCCTAAGACTTCCTCAGGTTGCCTTTGCCTGCTTGCCTTCAGATTCACAGCGCTGTCAGCACCTCCAGTTTCTTAGTCTACAATCCCCTAGACACTGTCAAGCACTTTTTCATCCCAATAGTCATGACACGCATGTGAGAGGCCTGTACATGTACTCATCCAATAACCTCACAGTTTAGGCATCTCCTTCGCTTTCAGTGCAAACCAGCAAGACCAAAGCACAGTATTACAAAAGCACAGAATGGATTGGGTTAAAAATGACCTTAAATCCCACTCAGTCTCAACTGCCTGCTGTGGGCTAGTTGCCACCCAGCAGACGAGGCTGCCCAGGCTTTGAAAGCCTTCCAGGATGGGGCATTCACCCCCATTCTCTTCCTGCTACCCAAAACTGCACTAAGTTTCCAGATCTCTTCCAGGTTCTGCACCTCAAATGGCTTATCCTAGAAATTCTGGTTTTCTTGGCAAGAGCCCACAGAAATGCACTGAATTCATCTGGAAAGCAAGGTATCTGCTAAGGGCACTTCAAAGCATCCTGCACTTCTATGTTTCACATAGGATGTGAAAAGACTCACCTTGAACTTAGTTGCATTAAAATACATCATCTTCACCTTCAACATTTTCTTTTTAGAGAATCTTTCAAGTGTTAGATCTTCTTTTTGAGAGGTCTGCCAAAAAACTGTTACTTTTCTTGTCCCACCTCCAGCTCAGCTTCACTGCTGCCCCAAACCCAAGCACACCAAAGCCATCTCTGCATCTCTTTCCAGCAGCTCCTTCCCCTCTCTTCTAAACCTCACAAAGAGAAGGGCAGGCAATAATGCCTCTCCCTTCTCTGGGTGACACAGCTGCAACCCTAGAACACTGCATCAGCAGTCCTCATGGGCAGGATTTCCAAATTTCAGAGATAACTGTGCCCATTAGGAGATCTCCTCCTGAAATGTTTAGGTCACTAAACACTTCCTTAATGCAATGTCACCTTTGGGTCAGGTGAGACAAGGAGGTCACCTGTACATGTTCTTGCAGTCAACTCTTGCAAAGCAGATGGCCACAGCTTTTTGTTCAGGATTGCCTCACACTGCTGCTGGGCACACAGCTCCCAAATCATCTGTGCAGACAGTCAGCAGCCACATCTGCTACTCCACCTTCTCACTGACTGCACACATAGAGGAACTTCATGTGCAACAATTCTTTAGATAGCATCCACCCTATACAAAAAGCCATTATGCTCTTCCTAAATGTTTGTGGCACACAGAGGATCTGCTGGACACAGTTCACAGAAGAATAGTTGATTTTTTTTATTATTATTTGCCTTTAGCTATTTTCATTCTCCAGCAGCTTCTTGTTCTGTTGCTGGCACCACTGATGGATAAGAATTATGTGTACTGTTTTAACATCTCAGAAATCCTTTGGCATTTTGTTGCCTGGTTTAACGTTTTTGTTCTATTGTCCAACACCAATCTAAAAACATCTACACACTGAGACTTGGAGAGCACTCTGCAAAAAAGCCCCTTTGTCCCTGTACTATCCGCAAAGCAGATCTTCCTGAGCTCCACTGCAAACTGCCTAAGGTCTAAAGAACAATAGCAGCTACAGTCTTTTATGAAAAAAAAGTTATGCAAGCCAAACACTAAATTTAATGCCGCTTGTAGATTTAGGTTATGTCTCACAAGCTGAGCAAGACAGAATAACAAGAAAATAATTCGCCTTTGAAGAAAATAGAGGGGGTGAAGCATGATAGTTAACATATTAATGAACATCTCATCTTCACAGCTCCTTAAGTCCTCCAAGTTCAGCTCTGCTTCTTCCCACCTCTGTGAAATCCCTATCCTACTCCCCAGCCACTTGTTTTGTGCTCTTCCTCCCCCTGCCCTTTTTTTTTTTTAAAAAAAAAAAACTCTACAATACTAACGTTTCTAATTCCAGCCTCTCTACCACTTCACCCTCCTTCCCATTGCCCCAGTGCTTACACTTGCCTCCAAACGCTCACAGCAAAACATTCAGGCTCCACATTAGAACGAGACAGTACAGTTCTGCAGGCACACATAACCCCTCTCCAAATTCTCCCTGCTTGTACCTTCTCCAAAGACCAGCAGTAAACAAATACTTTGAAAATCACATCAGTATTTTCAGAAGTACAGGACAGAAGTAACTGAGAGAAGTCACAATGCTGTCAAAACATGAAAAGCCGCAACATTTTAACCTAGACGACCTTCATTCTGCTTAAATTAACACTTCACAGGAAATACTATTTTATTTAATATCATCATTTACTTAGTAAATCATCATATCAACACAGTGCAAGAATACAGCAGTGTTAGCATAAGCCAAGAGTGGGTATCTTTGTTTTCCTACTTTGTGTTTGCTTGATGCCATCTGAATAGCTTAATTACCTCACAATACTGAATTCTCATTTAGACATAAAACCAGCCATTGGGGAGCTCAGAGCAGTAGATGTTCTCTTCACTCAGTCAACAGGCTACATCTTCGCAGTGAAGCAAAGGGACATCAAAATAGTCACTATTCGGCCATTACGCTAAATAGGTTAAAACAATTGCTGCCCTGCACAGATGTTTTCAAAATCAGGTAAAATCCGTTCCCTGCAATCCAACACATCCATGAGAAACATCACCTAACTCAAAGGACCACAACGCACCGATCCTAAAACCCTACCTCCTAACTGTCTTCATTGGAAGAAATGTTGCATAATAAGATTTGGGACTGTTCTGAGGGGGAAAAAGTCCACATCTCCTCAGCACAAGTTATGTGAACCCCAGCTGCATCCAGCTGAGAGCATCCCAATTCCTCACCTTACAAAAAGGTGGGATTTACTCTTGCCCTGGTACAAGCCAGCAGGAAGATAACACACTGTAAACATTTCTTCTTACTGTCGCATTATAAAGTGCTGAAGATTTAATGCACCTAGTACCCCTCACTCCAGTTCAGGATAACTTAGGCAAAAATGAGGCAATTGACCAGAAAATAAGCCAAAAACTTCAGTAAATCAAAAAGGCTGACACACACAGAGGCTCTGTATGTTTTATTTTTCAGTCATAGTAGTACCTCTTTTTCTCAGATAGCACCAGTTATATAAATGACATTGTATAAATACAGAAAGAAAATTAAGACACACCTGGAATAACAATCAAACACAGGAAGCAAAAGGAAAAAGATCTGTTGATATGAGACTAGTTAAATATGACAAATGTTTTACTGCCTAGACTGTGAATGAAATCTAATGCTCGACTTCTTACAGAGTAACTTGGTATGGTTGTTGGTATGAGAATTCACTTCAGCAGTTCACTATTACATGCATCTTGCTAAGGCTCACTCCCACGTAGATACCCATTGCTGGCAACGGAGCTGAGAACAGAAGAGTTTTGGTAGTATATAGAAATCTATACACCTCCATTTAAAGGAAGTTGAGAGCTTTAGAGGAACCTCACTTCTCCCCTCACTTCTTCTGCACCTTGCTGAAGGGGCAGTTGAGAAGACATAGGGCTGAATCACAACCTACAGATGAAAGCCAACACAGCTGAGTGGTCATAGATGAGCCTCCTGAGATCCACAGCCTGCTCTAGTAAATGCCCACACATCAGCCTAATGAAACATCAGCCTGTTACTTAAATCACAGACTTATGTCTGTTTTCCATCACCTGCCTGACAAACACTGCAGTAATGCTCAGTTCACATTGGTGGGCTTCCAAAATTCATGCCTGTGTCTATGGAGGTCCTCAGAACTACTTAATCACTTGTGGTCATTATTCAGAAGTTAGAAACATTTGCTTTTTCTTGGAGACGCTGCAATTACTCAGAGCAGGAGCCCTTTGTGGGCAGTTGCAGAGGCAATGAAGGATTTTAATGAGTTTTATTCTGCAGCCCAAGCAGTAACAGAGAGCACTTTTGTTAGTTCAACTTTTGTGCTCTAAGCCTGCTAAAAAGGATGTCCCTCCAGCACTGGACATTAATTTTAGCTGCTTCTGTTAGCATTCAGCCCTCAGCCCCTGCTCTGAGGCTGCCAACATAAATACCACCTGCAATGGCCATTCTCAGGAATTTGTTCTGTATGAAGAGATTGGAAACGTCTCAGCAAGTAAGGGTAGCATGTGGCAACCTAAAGGCCCTAACAAGCAACACGTTCAGGAGGCACTTTTTCCCCCCACAGCACGGATGTTATACAGTGTGCCTTGATCCACTGTTTTAATGTCTCTGAGTTTGCATATGATACAGCTCACTTTTCATCACATACACACAGAAGAGCATTTACACATCCCAGCTGCACAAGTCTGAGATCAGAGGATGTGAAAAAACACTACTAAAAAGTTCTCTAGAATCAGTCTTTGGCTATACAGGAACAGCTGTGAGAAAATGAGCAAGTACCTAGAATTCCTTGAAATATGATCTGCATTAGATAATAGCACAAATTAAACTTCTGCACATCTTGAGCTCACTAAGTTAGAAGCTAACTACACCAGCTCCAGGTTTGGAGCTGACCAAATTCCCTGAATCTGATCAGGCAGACTTCAAAGCACATTATGAGTCATTATCTTAAGTGACCTCCTTATCAAGATCACATAGCTTCTTCTGCTCCTCTCCTCCTTAGCAGCTGAAACTTCTAGAGCAGATCACTGGTGTCCTAATGAACGACAGAAGGCATGCACTGTATGGGAGCTTGCAATAACCACTGGCACAATTAGCAATTTAGACCAGCCGTCTTTCAGAAGAGAAGTTGGTGTTAAGATAATCAGCAACAATGACCACAGCATAAGCTCAGGTGCACTTTTAACCAGCAGAAGTCATGAGCCCTCCTTACTCCTCTCCATGCAACCCGTTAACCTGTTAAATACACACTCCTTAGCATTCACCAGAAGAGCACTTGTCACCCAGCAGGAAACAGAGTGAAGTGGAAAGAAAAACTCCCTTCTCCTTCTGCTGCAGACCCTGCCACTTGGCAGAGGCTAAAAAAGCAGAGGCCAAGATGGTACATGCAAGGCTTGAGAAGTATTTACAGACAGACCAGCTCCCCCAAACCTGACCCCAGTAGGGAAGAGTTTTGCCCCAGCTTGCCTGTGAAACATACTGAAGCACAAAGGTTTAATTTTGATTCAGAACTCATAGGATTTCGCACCCTTCTGCAAGAAAGAATAGTTGGGGCAGTGCAGTGAAAATTTGGGATAAACAGACACACTGGCCACTAAGAACTGAAATGAGGTAGTCAGCTAGCTTACATATTATTCAAGTGCCTCTCTTTTCCAATCTAGCAACAGCTGCCTGCTAAGTCTAACTGCACAGTTTGTACAACACATGGTAGCACACTTGGGAGCTTTAGCTCTGAATGCACACATAGGTCAGTGGTGCTATCATTCTCCTATTATTGCCATGAAAGCATTAGTTTTTTTCTATCCTAAAAGTATTTTCTAAAAACTAATTTCCCAGCTTGGACTGAGTAAAGATATGTCAGTTTGGAATCATGTAGTTGGTTCCCCAAATGGCTGTGGAAAAGGAACTGGAGCTGCAGTGATCACACAAGCAGGCAGACTCATCTTTTCATTATTCTCCTGACTTTCAGAATTTTATTGGAACAGCAAAAATATACTAAAAGCTAAAAAACACAGAGAAGGCTGATGAAGGTGAAGCATTCACCAGCTTTTAGGTAACAGAGTAAACAACAGCTCTGTACAAAGTACAGGTCTGAATGCTCCTTGCGTTACACTCAACCCTAATAAAATATCTTCAAGGAAGTAGATATCTATCAGCACCATCTAGGGCAAAGCACTGAGTAAGAACTGTCTGAATTTGGCACAGAGTATGTACCTCTGTACAACACTTATTAGTGACACTTCTCTAATTAACACAGGGCTTACTGCTGACTGAGACACCTTTTTCTCCCTGTTAAAGTTTTTAAGACTCCTACTGAGCCAAACCCAAGGCCTCCGGAGATTTTCAAAGTAATAAAATAGAACAAAGAACAACTACTGAAAGTTTAGCTCCACATTTTTGGTTTGAAATAAGCAGAAGAAGGGATTAAAGCTGGAATCTGATCACCTCCAAGCTGAGCACCTCAATGAATGGGTTTGTGGATATTTGTCTCAGGCCAAGTACAGAAATTCAATCTTGCAGATGTGAGAAAACCCTTTCCCAAATAACAGTCATGGCATCAGAAATGCCCTGGTTTCAAAATACACAATCTTACCACACTAAACTCTTTTGTACAAAATTCCCATGAGTATCTACTGACAAGAATACATTACACCTTTAATTGCACTGATTCAAGTCACTGTGGTGAAAAGAAGCATGTGGCCAAATTGCTGAAATCTGCAACAATAAGAGACCCATAAACCTCAAGGCAGACAGGTATTAGAAATAGCAGAACTCTCTACTCTCTGCTAAGACTTATCCTTCAATAGCCACCTCTGCATTCCAAAAGTTTCACTGCCAAAGTTCCAAGAACCTGCTATAGTAATAAACCTGTGAAGCCATTCCCAGAAAACACATTAAAAGAAAAAGACCCCAAGCAGTTTTGGAGCTCTCACTTCACTTTCAACATTAAACAGCCAATATGTCCAGTATGAAAGGGACAACTGTTCAGATAGTTTTACTAGCTACCACGCCAGGTCAGACCTGGTTTTCCCAAGCAGAAAACAAGCACAGGAATACAGGAGATTCTGCCACTCAGATCACATAGAATGCAACTCTTCTCATCTAATCTGAAACTCATTCAGTCATAGTGTTAAGAAGTTAATTTCTTGATTTAAAACTTGAGGGATCATATGACCACTGAATGGAGACCAAGAATGACGAGAAAGGAAAAAAATGCACTTGCCTTAAATAGAAAGATGTGTTATATAGAGGCTTCTCTTCCTTCTGCTAAGTGTTTCAAAGGAAAAATCATCAGGAACACATGGCTAACCCAAAAATCTGTTTCAAGTTTGCGTGACGCATACAAAACTAAAATGAGCAGCACCTTTCTGCAAAGTTGAAAGCAGTGAAGGAAAAGGAAATATGGGAGAGTTCACGTTCCAGCCAACAGAATGGCGATGGCAGAGGAAGAACAACCAGGTGGGGGCTGCACAGAGCCCAAAACTAACAGCTGCTCTGCTGCAGCCTGCAGTGCAGACATAGCCAGAAGCAAGTTGTTCATGCGCAGAGCACACTGGAGTAGGGGAGAGCCAGCTAAAATAAGATCTACTCAGACATCTGAAAGTGGAGCCCCTTGCCTGTTCTTTACTTTGTATTTTAGGTAAAACTCAGCAAAACCAGCTGGCAGTCTTTGGTCAGGACTGCTTCAAAGCATGTTACAGGCATGTTGACAGCTGACCATACTCTTGCAGAACACCAGGTCACCTGGCTTTTTTAAAAGTCTCATGTAGGATTCAACTGGATCTCCTTGCATTCTATCCGTGTGTTTAGTTTCTCCTTAAGAGATGACAGAAGGTCTATGAGCAAGGTACACAAAGCCAACCAAGCATGCAGAGGTGTTGCTTCACATCATCCTCCCCAGTCACAACCAGAGAAGCTGCAGCTATGCTTCAAGCAGTATCTATGGAGAATTGTTCTGCCGCTCTTAGTATTCACACAAAAGCTGGCTCCTGATTTCCACTGACAAGGATCATGATAAATAAAACTCCCCTTTCCTTACTGGAAATCTTCTAGATAACAAGCACATAGTCATTTCTTGCAATGCAATTCTAAAATGCATGTACAATTAAGTTTTCCCATATGCTTAGAAATGTTATCCATTCCTTTTTTACTTGTAAAAAAGCATGATGTTCAATCTTTCATCATATCCAGTACTCACAGGTTTCCCTTATGGGCAGACTCATTTTAGATTCCTGTAATTATCATATTAATTTCTACTTAATACATTCACTGGAAGCTTTAAAAAAATGCAACTGAAATTTGTTGGCTGCTTCCTATTAACACCATTAAATGGAATGTGCTGCCAATTTTTTTTCCTCCACACAAATTGGATTAGATGAAAAGCACATACTTTGCCAGAAAGCAGTACTTTAAAGTATTCTGTTTGTACATCAGAGAGAATCTTTCCCTTATAGATAGTGGTTACCTGTGCTTAAGATTCCAGCAGACAGTTATTCAGTTTCAATTAAAGACTGACTCACAAAATCACAGAATCATGAAGGTTGGAAGACTACTAAGATCACCAATTCCAACCCCAACCCATCCCACCATGCCCAGTAACCATGTCCCTCAGTGCCACATCTCCATGGCTTTTGAACACCTCCAGGGACAGTGACTTCACCTCTTTTTATCTAGCGGACAAAAACAACAAGCCAAGAAGTTTAAGATGGTATATAAGCTGAGTAAGATTAACATCAATTTTCAGGCATACACCAAGTTCTTCCTGGAAATCATTTTGCAGATCTTTAAGATCTCTTCACACCTCAAATTCAAGTCCATAAACATGCAGGCTACTGCTGTAGACTGGCAACTAAACAGGTGCCTAAGCCACAAATGCAGTCTAGACCAGGAAAACTTGCCTATTCTTGTTCATTTGACACATATCAGTGATGCTCCATCCATACAGGTTTGCTTCCAGAAACTCACTTCCTTAAGACTGAGAGCTACAACAAGGTAACACCTGGAAGCTCCCTGCCGCTACTCACAAACCACAGAAGTTAACCACGGGCAGAGGGGAAAGCGAGATATAAGTTTTCACTAGCTGCACATAAACAGCTGTACTATGGAGAATACTAAATGCTGTTTTTTTTTTCAGCCACCCATGTCAAGCTGGATAGCTGACCTTTAGATCCAGTTTAATAATTGCTTTCTAAAACATAACAGGCAGTCAGGAATAAGGTGACTACCAGAGGAAGCAGGTAAAAATCAACAAGGTAAAATCCTGTATCCTCTCCAAGGGGCAAAAATTACGTGGAATAATCAGAAATATCATGTCTTCATATGTTATGGGCTTGTTCACTTCTTTGTTTTGTCTCCTGCAACTAACTATATCTATTACTATCCACACCTGCATGTTCTGTAAAGTTCTGCCATCTTAGATCCTCCAAAATATTTCATGGATATCAGAGCAAAAGACAACCGCTGTTCTTATCACTAAAATATTTCAAAGGTAAGATTGCGTTTGATGATAATAGGGAATCAATGAAAAGTCACTGACTGACTATAATAGCTGTGTATTCTTTTCCCTCTGCTTTCTTGCACAAGCACTGCATGCCTGTAGGCAGCTGATACAGGTTGGCAGAGAGCTTACCTCACACTCATACAGAGTTAAATTGAAGCCTATAACAGACTGATACCAGAGTGCTAGTCAATGTACACACATACTTCAGTAAAAGTTGTAGCTGCTTGTAATACTAACAGCATGTTACAGAAAGTCTAGAGTATTTACTGATAGGTTAAATATAAACAGATTGTATTTCTTCTGTTGACTCCTGTCATACAGTCACTCTTAGATTAAAATCTGACATCTCATTTTTCCTCAAATTCAGTTCCATTCACATCTCCATCACTTCTAAACATACAAACATCACTGTGTAATTTTTAGCCCAGACTGGACAAAACCCAAGTCCCAAACACAGAGCAGACTGGTGTGAATTCAGCAGATGCTTGAAAACCATAAGCTGTAATCTGCATTTCCCAAATTCACATTAGGGCTAGGAAGATAAACTCACTGGCTCACTCTGTCTATTCCTGCTCAAATTCTCCTACCTCCTATAAATTCTAGAAATAGAGTATTTCTCAAGGTGAGGAACCATAGCTCTGTGTCTGCTTCCAAGCACAACCAACCAAAAAGCAAAATACTAGTTTCAATTCAGTTTGGGGGAAAATAATAAAATCCATACAACCCATGAACTCTCTTCCATTTCCTATTACATTATTGTCTAAATGAATCATCTTGTAACAAACTATTACTTGTCCTGAACACAAATCCAATAGTATGCTGCTAGTATAATATTGACATAATGCTGTTCTCTACCTCCTAACGATATCTTCATACACTGGAAATTGATCCTATCACTTGACTTCTTCTCTTTACGTGTCCACTAAAAGCACACCAGGGCTCCTAGAAGGTCACAGTAATTCTTACTGAATTGAATGCAGCAGATCCTTCTATGTACTTAGAGAGAAAAAGCGCTTCCATACATGGTATTAAGCTTGGGATGTATTTCAGCAACCAATACTTGTACAATTTGAGACACTGACTAAACACTATTTGAGTTGACCCATTCATTTTCCAAGCCTAATAGAAAGGAACCTTTTTATCTGTGGGCATCTTCATCAACTACTTCACAATTAACGTTGTAAACTCAAGCAAATTCTTACCTAATACCAACCACTACCAAGCTTATTGAAATCAGAAGATCAGAATATCCACCTCCATCTCGCAAGAGGGATGCAGCAAGTGATAACATCTCCTGAAGTAATGGCAAAGAGATTAAAAAATTGTGCTTCATAGTGCTGTAAAATGCTCCATGCAATACAGTATTGTGTCACCTCTCAAAAAGCAACGACGTCCTCATATGCAAACATGCTGCCAGATGTCAAGTGCTAGGAGGAAAAGCTGTACTTCTCAAAATCCAGGCTGGCTCATGAGCACTTCTGTTTTGATGGCTGCTTTTCCAACTCTTGATTATCAGAATTATAAGAGATAATTCACTTCCCAAAAATTATTAATCACTTCCTAAAGCGCTCACACTAATGTATAACATGTAAAAACACCATAAATTATTTAGTTAACCTATGCTGTCTGACAGTGTTTTAAAAGGAAACAGTTACCAAGGCTGTCATGTGAAAATGATGCTTTGAAAGCAGCATAAACAAGTACTTTCTTTGGGAACAATTACCTCAAGACTGAATATTTCCTTAACATGTGCACCATAATTGCACACTGTAAGCTTGACAAAACTGCTGTGGCCTTTACCATATAGGAAGCTGGATTAACAAGTTCTACATCTCTCAAGTCACTGTTAAAATCCACATAAACGTAAATCATCAAAAATGTAACAAAGATATGAGTGTGATATATTTAAACATCTGCACAGACAATTCACAGAGCATTTTCTAAAGTCGCAGATGGGGATGATCAACAACTACCACACTGCTGAAGGTGCTAGCACAAGATTTCTCAACTTATTATCAGAGGGGCTCAGACTTGCCCTGAGCTAAGAGGCAAAAAAGTTATTTACTCTGTTCTTATGGCACTCTAGAGATAGACAGCCCTAAAGCATGCCTGTCAAAAAGCTAAATAAGTAAGAAAGTAGATGAACATTAAGGAACAGTAAATTACCATAACAAAACCAGGCAGCAAACAGAAGTCTAATCTACACTACAGATGGCAAGGTATCTAGGCTAGGCTACAGTCTTAGGGGATTTCCTATCTGTAAAGACACAAAGTAGAAATACTCCAATATTTTAAATAGCAAAAAAAATACCCAGTATCTTTTAAAAGACAGCTTATCCATTTGCCTCAGGTAAGTATATCATACTGATTTTTGCCACTCGAACTTCATTTGGACTACTGCCTTTAAAAATGCTGTAATGAGAAAACCTGACTGGGAAAAAGAAACTTTAGAGATCATATGGGGAACCATGTAACCGCCAAGGCCTGACTCAGTTCTGCATTCACAGTAAACAAAACCTCAAGTTTTATGGAGTCCAAGACAGAGAGGGAGAGGTTTCTTAAAATGTGACACCACCACTTATGTTAACTTCGGACTGTCACTTACCAGTGGCTTGATTTCATCTTCATCTTTGAAATAATAAAGCTGGTCCCCTTTGAGAACAAACCAGCGTGTGTGCCAGGTCTTGACGAAGCCTCCTTGCTTTCGCAGCCATCCACACTTGATTATGCCATGCCGCCCTTGGCTAGCAGTGGGCATCTCCACAGAGCCATTGTGTTCGTCCATACTGGATCTGAGCAACTCTCCTGCCCAGAAAAGGAAAAGGGAAAAAAGTCAGATCACAAGCCAAGCAGTAACCTGTTCATTTTCAACAAAACTAGAAAACGATCAAGCCCTGACTGGCATCCACCAGCTGAGCAAGTACTACTCAGCTACAAGAGACAGCAATAGTGATGAAATTAGTTGTTACAAAAAACAGGAAAGAGGAAAAAGATTTTTTTTCAGCTAGTGCAAGATATCTTCACTGGCACTGAGGAAGACATCAGCTTTCTTAAGGTTAGTACTGCTAGATTATGGGCAGTAAGAAGCAATGAACTGACAGTACATCAAGGCAGGATGCTTCCTACCATCCACACCTCATTCAGCATTATCTGACATATCTCTACCAGATAATCCAGCTTTTTTTTTTTAATAATCTCCTAGTATGATGGACAGTAAATAATTAGATATCCCATCACATAACCAATCCCCTAACTGGAACTTATCACAGATTAGAATCATAGAATCATTTAGAATGGAAAAGACCTCTAAGATCACAAAGCCCAATCATTATCCTAGCACTACCAAAATGATTATCTTGGACTACATGTTGCTCCTTGCTGCATCCCTGCAGAAAAAACCCAAGTCAGCTTGACCTATTGCTGCCACTTAGGCCAGCCTCCAAGCAAAACCAAAAGAAAATCTTAGGTAATTACTTGTCTTAGTGCAGTGTTAAGGAAACCAGGTCCCCCCAGACTACAAACAGGAATCTGACCACCAAAGTTACAACCAACTTTACAACCAACTTACCACTTGGGTGAAAGGTTTTTGTTTCATTCCACAAACACACTGCACTAGTACTGACATCAGTCCTTGAGCTAAGCATTTATATTTAACTAGACAAGCAAAGTGTTAATTGACCTATATCTCCTCGTTGATGAAATATACTAAAGTATTTCTGTAATACTAAAACAAATGAGGTGCAGGACAGACAACTTTCTACGAGCACTAAGTTCTCACATGTGGGAGTAAGATTTCCGTTAAACTAATGTGATATTCTATACTTCGACACTTCCCATGCAAACGACCATATCATTTCTTTTATCAGTGAAATGACTCTCTTCAGTAGCTAGTTCCAGCCACCCAACACACTTGTTACACGTTACTATAGTTAGACATGAGACTAAGTTTATTTGTTGTTTTCCATCTCTCCTTTTGTTTCAGAATCTGCCTACTACTGACCAGACTGAATCAGAAATTCCAGCAGCTGGCTCACTTTCACTAGTTGTTTTTACAGCTGCTTCAACAGCAAGATCATAAAAATAAATTGCAGTAATATCAGGGTGCTGGCACCAATGCAGAGAACAAGGTGCAAACAGTATGTAAATAACATATGACAAAGTGTGGAATTATACCAACATATTCCAAGCCCTCTCACTCTTGGGAGATGAGGTAGAAAGTCATACATTTTCAAGCACTGAATGAGCATATTCCTCATGCTCATCTTCTGAGCAGGAAATGCAACTTGCACTTTCTGCCAGAGTAAACTCTATAGACTTGGCCAGCCTCCAGCCTAAGT
This sequence comes from Chrysolophus pictus, assembly GCA_037305975.1. Classification (NCBI taxonomy): domain Eukaryota; kingdom Metazoa; phylum Chordata; class Aves; order Galliformes; family Phasianidae; genus Chrysolophus; species Chrysolophus pictus. Next base: position 45,166,846 of record CM074579.1, on the reverse strand, counting down.
AATGACCAGAGTCAAAGAAATCCTACACAATCCATTAACTCGTGGCTGGCTATGAGCAACATTCTCAGGCTTGCCTGAACGTTAAGAGAGATATTAAAATACAAGGAGCATTCCTCAGCCCTTCTCACTGCACTGGCTCAAAGATCAATATCAGTACCGACATTCTCCATGCAGAAGGGCTGTGCTGGTGCCGTGCACAAAGAGCAGGGAAGCATTTCTTCTCAGCTACTGCTCACTTGATACTTGAAACATGGAATTGGGCAGCTCCCACCAAATCTCAGGCCTTTGCCAGGAAATTGTTGGAAAAGTCATTAAAACACAACAAATCCAGTTACACTGAATAGTCACAGGACTGTAACAAGATACATTTGGCAGGAAACCCTGGTTTGCTGTATGATCTTATTCTCTCTGAAATTTCTCATGGCCTAGAGAACACATTTACAGCACGCAAATTTGCACCAGCTTTCCATTCCAGTAACCCATCTCCACTCTTGCCATCCAACCACACACTGTATCTTTGCAGGCCAAGGCCAATCTGGGCCCAAACAAATCAAGGTGAGAAGCCCCAGAGCACTGGCCCCAACCACCTCCTCTGGCCCAACACAATTCTGCTCTCCTTTTTCTCCTGTTGGCAAACACCACAAGCTTGCACAGAAATTACTTCTCTGCACCAGGGGCATTGAGAGATAACCTGCAAAAGGCTCAGATTTTCCATCAGCAGTCTCAGTTTTTCGATGAATAATATCTGCCATCTAAATATGCACACATTTGTGTGCCAAAATCACAAAAGTCTTTACATCACAAGGGTGCTATATACAACTAGGTTTCAATATTTCAACACTTAAATGAGATATAGCTAATTTTCCAAGCAGTGTCTAATTTTAGGTTCCTTTCTGCTTATTTCCCCTAAGCTGCATAAGCAAAGTGTTTAAGTTTAAGGTTCTCAGCTTCTTTTAGGTACAGAGTATTGCCTCCAAGCACAGAATTTCCTTTTGATTCTTCCTTGTTTGGTCTGCCTGAATAAAAACTTTTTAATACTGTTGAGTTAAGACATTGTCAGCAGTTATCCTGCACTACATCTGAAGACACCTGTATCTCTAAGGCAACGTGGGACACATTTGTGAGCAGCTGCTGCAGGCAGTGAAAGATTGTCCTACTTCTCCCTATCAGGGCACTTCAAGCCAGGCACTATTCATCAGTTGTGTATACGAAAGGAAAACGCATGCCAAAGAGGTTAAAAAGTACTCAAAGAGAAGAGTTGACATTCTGCTACTGCTTAGCAACCATTTTTACACTGCAAGGAGAGTCTCTCAAGTTCTGTTACAGCAAGGACAGATTTTGAAGTATTCCTGCCGTTTATTTAATTCAAAAGCTGTGGCCATGCACTTGCCAGTGGCTCTCCAAACACCTTTGGAATGCATGTTATACTTTTATCCAGTAGGCTTCCTGAAACATCTGAGAGCCTTTCGTGCTACTGGCAGTAGCAGCCCTAATCACAGACATCTGGCCACTCTGAATTCCCCATTCTTATGTTTGTCTTATCAGGGATAGGCTGAAGATATTTCGTTTGAAATAATTCACTTCCAAAGCCTACATAATTCTTCAGCAAGACAAAAATCATAAAAGCTGTGTCAGATTAGAGAAGGCCTGATCCATAGTCCAGTGAAGCCAACAGAAAGACATCATTTCTCAGTGCATTTGGGGATCGGTCCCAAAAAGGAGGAGCCAATACTTTTGCCAAGACATTGAGTTCATGGTCAAATATAACACTTCAGTACCTAGGTTGAATTCAGCATACAAACTTTTCTAAGTATGCAGTCACACAGATCCAAGCACAACTATAAAAAGCACAAATAAAAGAGAATTTTAAAAGACTATTTGAATGCACTCAAATTTTACCAAATTACAATTAATATCAGTTACCAAATTCTCTTAGGATTCTTAGGGGAATAGTACCTGAACGCATCAATTTCTGTGTATGCGTATATAGCTTCTGTGGTTATGGTGGGTGTTGGCTCAGATACATACAGTATAAGCCACGTAAATGAGATGTGGACACCAGCAAGCCTCTATCACCATTTATGGTACCAGCAGCATCCATTCCTGTATGGATCTATAGTCACTGAGGGACATCAAATAAACTCACATTATAGGAATCATGTGATGGATCAGAATATCAAGAAACATGCACCATAATATATTCAGGACAGCACACATCCAAAGCTGGTGGACAGAAAGCTCAGGTGTGCCAGATGCTCTACAGTTGCTGCTGAAATAACAAAGTAAAGGTAGTGCCTGGGTATTAAGCATGGCCTTTGATACAAAATTCTGGTAAATTGGTAAAAGGTCTGATGAATCAGAACCTCTTGCCACTCATTTTATGTTCTTTCTGCAGCCAGCATTGAAGGGAGCTCTGAATCACTCCTAAAAGCGTAATTTCTCTACTTGCCAAAATATATTTCTTCTCCACAGAGCAGCAAAGTCATATTGGTTTCCTTGCTAGAAAGTATACTTAGATAACTTGATTATGTCTTTCCAGGTGTCCTCAGAATCTGTCAGTTCCTGCTACATACAGCAAAGCAATTGCTGCAGCTTAGTGACTACAGCTTAGTTCCATAATGTACTTTGGGCAGTTGTTCCAAGGTAAATTCCTACTTGTTTTAATGCAACCTTCACATAGACAATGTTTATCCTTCTCCACTTTTGCAGGAGCAGGAGGTACAACAAAGCTGTACAACTAAGAGCCCTTTGTCTGTTACACTCCTCTGACAACCGTAAGCAACTCTGTTCTTTCCACGACACCTCCTAATCCAGCTGACAATTTCCAAGTTAAGATGGACTCCACCTATAGAAGACTTGGAAAACTGTCACATACTGGCATATAGTTGGTCTAGCTATCTCTTCCCAAGTGCAGATGGCCTGAAATAGTCTGATTTAGCAGCAATTGCACACCACTAAGAAGAGTTTTTGAAAGCTTACGGAGGAAGTTGTAAGGATAACACCATCTCTGTCACGTTTCTGCAGGTTACTTATTATGCATACTGTCAGGCTTTTCCTCACTTTGGAGCTGCAAGACAAGGCTGATGCTGCCAGTGTGACAGAGGAAGTGAAGGTATGAAGGAAGCAGAGTGGCCACACATCTTCCAGGTTTCTACCCAGGCTTCCGCTTCAGACTTGTTCTGTATAAGTGGTGATACTACAGAGAAATCCACACTGCAAGATATCATCTGTTACAATCTGAAAAAGCAGACAAAACAGAATAGATAGAGAAGAACCTCTGGTAGTTGAAGGGTCAAGTGATGTAAGACAGGCAGAGAACTGCAGAACAGTTGGCAAGTCTCAGGCTGAAATGCTCAGCAGCTAAAAGGTCAGAGAGCAAGTCAAAGGCAGCATCTGGAAGAGCAAAAAGATCTTCCAGCTCCCAGATGTCACTCCCAACTAATGAGTACACTGCCTCCAAGCATCTGACACTGAAAAACCCCAAATCCTGTTTACAGCTTCATACTTTACATAGAGAGAGTGATCTCAAGGACAGCATAAAAACAACATAATTCACACATGCCACTGGTGAATACTTCAGCATTTACAGCATCGTCTTACAAAAAGGAATTGATTAAGAGATCGGTCCAAACATGATTTCAGTACATAATCCTTGAAGTATAAAAAAATCTCTGGCACTACTCTTTGTTCTCAAAGACTGACAACCAAAAGCATCTGGGTATGGAAGTCAGCGACCTCTCAGACAGCAATGCAGCTGCATGCCCTGATAGGAAATCCAATACAACTTTCCATGCTGTCCTTCTAGTCTCACAGCAGTTGGAGCTTCCTTTGTTTCTTGTAAAACTGACCAAGATAATTAAGATATTGCAATTACATTTGCTAAGTGTGCAAGGAGGGGGAAAAAAAAAACATGGTTTAGTTTGTTAGCAGCAGCAGCAGCAACCTCCTCCCAGATCTGCTGCAATTGACTGCTTCCTCAATGCTTTCAACTCACTTGCTCCTTAGCAAAAAGCTGGAGGTCAAGTAAACATTACTCCCCTTTTGCACGAAGCATGCTCCACAACTAGGTAGAGAAAAATCCCCTGTAATCACCAGGTCCCCTTTGCACCTGCACCAGCAGCATCCCAAGAACAGCTCTAAGGGCACACGTCTGCAGGTACATCATGCGTAGCGTGCCTGCAAGCGAGCATGCTGACAGCAGAGAAGCCACCATGGACTGTATGCAGGTAGCAAGCACCTACCCTCAGCAGCACGGTCTCAGGACCACAGATTGTCAAGTCAGAATCAAAGGCTCAGGCTTGGCACTCTCAGGAGTGCAGCCCCTTCCATTCATACTCACTTCACCAGCAGAACGAATATTTATGTTCTCCCTGCATGCCAGCCTCAGCAGGACCTAAACTTAACATAGATTTACTTTTGAGCAGGAATCGCTCCAGCTCTAATGCTTTTCAGAAATGTTTTATGTAAATGGTAATTGCCTCTGTCACTTGAAAACATTAACCATACTGATGAGTTTCCACACTACAGAACTGGAGATAATACAGTCAACATTTTTAAAAGCCTATGTATGTCTTTCCATGGAGAGAGCCAACACAAAATAAGCACCATTACTTTCTAGTTGGTATTTCCACCTTCAGCCCGGGAAAGTATTAATGCGTACTTACAAAGTTAACATTTCACTTCTTTAAAACCAAATTTGCAGTAGAAACACAGAGCCCAAAATCCTTTATATATTGCAGAAAACAGTACCAACTCTCATACCCTCTGAACTGTTTCAGTTAAAAAAAAAGATGCCGCAGTGCTACTGCTAATGAAACCACTGTGGCACTGGCCCTTCCAGTAAGGCTCCCTGCTCACAATATCCCCATCTTCATTACTGTTTGGACAATGATCTTAGAGGTCTCTTCCAACCTGACTGATTCCGTAAGCCCTAACCCAGCCTCAGGACACACAGCCTTGACTCTTAAAGTCAAGTATGCTGCAAAAAGAAAAGTGGTTGCATTAACCCCCAGCAGACAGACACAAAGAAACACCACAGCAGGTCCTGAATTTCCAGGAGTGGAACGAGGACATCCATATTTACGTAGTTTAATGTGTTCAGCACCTCCTTTAAGAGTGGTGAGCTATCTGGAGTACATGAGGTCCCCCCTACTGTGAATGACAGCTCATTAACAGCATAAAACAACATAAAGCACAAAGTAGCATAATCTACCTTCTCCTACCAACTCCCTTCACGGCAGGGGGAACCCGTGCTTTATGTCTTGATCCATACAGCAGAGTATCAGCATGCCCAAGGGGAAGGACGTTACCAAGCATATCCAGATGGCCATGCTATTTTACAGTGCTGTAGTCAAAGCAACTAGGAACCTACATCCTAGCTCTCGCTGCAGAGCCATTGCACTCTAGGATTTTTAGTGCCATGTACGTACTGCTGAGAGCTGCTATCTCATCTTTTCCATCTCTTTGGTGGTCACTGTTGAAGAAAAACAGAACCAAATCAAATTCCTTTCACAGAATAAATAATGAGGTTTTCTGTCTCTCATCTATTACAAATATCAAAACTGCCATTGCAAAAATATTTTTTTTGTAAGATCACATTTTTTCCACACCGGTAACCTTTATGCTACCTGTAGCATGTACTAATGCCATCCTGCACTTCAAAAACATTGTGTTTATCAGTGCAGGATACCACCAGACATTTAAATCAGTACCCCACAAATTCAAGCAGCTCCCTTACTCGCCTAAGCACATGAATAATTTGTTTTTGTAAAACACAATGCATTTTGAAAAGTACGAATTCTGTGAGGTGACTTCTAAGTGCCGTTGTCAGCACCACAGATCATTTCATAAATCAATCTAGTGCAGTGGAGTTGGGTAAAAGTTTCAGGTGCGACTTCCTCTGTTTTAAAACTGTACGTTATGTGCAAGTTCTCCCATGAAACTGTATAACCAACCTCTAGAACAGAAAGCAGAAATGCCAATGTAAGGGATTTTAACTCAAATACCTTCATCCTGAGCAGCACTCTGCGGGCACTGGACTGTGGTAAGCTCATGATTTCAGAGAGAACACCAGAGAAGGAAAGAGGGAAGGCACACTGATCGTGCACACGTGGGCACACAGTCATTTCAGGGGGTCCTAAACTCTCTAGATTAGGCTTCAAGTACTGAGTGTCTGGAATGCATCTTATACTTCAGTGAAAACTTGCACTAACAAAAAAACACTACATATTACAAAGCAATACAGTCTCACTGATAGCAGATTGTTTGCTACCATTTTTTATCCTCTGAATACTTCATTACTTTTTTATTCTGCTGTTCCTCCAAGTTAGAAAGCAAAATATCCTAGTAGCAAGCCTGTAGGAGACGATTCTGCTTATGAAAACTGTCTTGATTATAGCAGCTTGAGTTATCCCTTACATAAATTTAAAAACCAATTTGATCAGAACAGATACAAGCTTGAGAAAGATTTTTCAGTATATCTCCCAATAGACATCAGTGGTTCAAGACTGTACTTAGCCTTTTATGAATGCAAAAATGTAAGCTGACTTTTTCTGAAGCTAAAACAGCTGGTAAAAATAGTGAAAAGCACTGCATCAACTGCATTTTTCCAGGAAAACAGACACTGGTACTTGTGAGGCTGCAGAACAGGTGTCCTTTACTTTTTCTTCACATTTCTATTTTTTGTTATTTTACAGTCTTGGTCTCTTTGAAGACTTAAGATCACTGGTGCCATTTCAATACTAAGAGTAAGCATCAACACATCCTAGACACTGCATTTCTGAACAAAACATTCAAGTACCTAGAAAGTTCCCAAAGTTTCAAAAATAGCTTTAGACATAAAATACCCAGATTCAGCAAGCTGAGAAAGAGTCGAGCATAGCTGTCAGATGTTAGATTTACTTTGTTGACAGCATTCAGCTTCTCTGGCAATAAGCTGGTAAAGATATCTGGAAAAATGCATACAAAATTACAGCAATGCTTAGCAGCACCAACTCTTCTGAAATCTTAAAAGTTCTTATTGGAGAAGTTTGCCTCTTAAAATGGTGAAATTTGCCACGTGCTTCAGTGAAATGACAATGAAATTAACTGCACTGCTATTTGTGACTAGGATTCAAACACAGCTGTATCATCTAGGTTGCTAGGTTGGATGTGGCTTTGGGCAGCCTGGTCTAATGGTTGGTGACCCTGTACATAGGGGGGGGGTTGAAACTAGATGATCATTGTGGTCCTTTTCAACCTAGACCATTCTGTGATTTATGATTCTAATCTACTCCAAGGCCAGCCTAAGAGTCCAAACACACAACATAAAGTTATCACACTCTATCAAATGCTTTTTCACTGGACATGAGAGATCGTGGACATCAAGTCATCATGCAGGTACATACAGAGGGAGCAAGGGCAGGGCAATAGCGGGCTCCTCCATACTACATAGGTTGACTAGAACCACAACTAATAGCTCTAATATCAGCCCACTGCACCCCAAGGCTCAGCCCATGCTGCAGAGATACGGACCATAACCTATAAATAGATAAAAAAGCTACAATGTGGAAATCCTCTGTTGTACACGCAGAGGAATAACTCTAATGCAATGCTTTCATTTGCAGTGAACATGCAGCTATATTTCATCAGGAACGAAAATATGTTTCCGGCATTCCAGCTCTCTGCTAAATTAGACACAGATGATGGAGATTTTTTTCCAAACATATGGAAGACAATGCAGCTGATATCTCAGCCGGGCCTTGAGAGACCCTGTACATAAAGCACTAAGCTTTATACAGCACAAAAGGGATCTAGAAGGCTACTACTGTGCTTTCATTCTGTACTGTGATTTAGGATGATATTATGAGACTGAAATGTTAAAAGAAAGTAATAGAAGCCTTTCAAGTGCCCTCAAAGTCAGATGTCTGTGTGTCATGTATCTGGGCAACTTCTGCTTTCAATGGAAGCCTGATCTCTACTTCAAAGAGAGGAAGTTAGGCAGAAAGGAAAAGAATGTACACCTAAGTGCTGGCAGCCCCAGGAAACTCAAGACCAAAGGGCCATATTCATCAATTTCCCAACACTCTCAAGACATACCAAAGACTACAAGATACTTAACCAAGAGCAACTGAAGGCCCAAGCTCTTGCACTCCTCCATCTCTGCCACCAGTTTATAATCTTTGCTCATTTAATTATTTGAATAATCACAGCATAGAAACATGAATTCTGCACATACACTGTAATATAACTTCTGATTGCTGCAGTCAGCAGCTTCAACACTTGAGATCTTCCAAAGTAGAATGTAAATTCTGCATGCAATATCTTTCTCTGCTACTTTCTGCTTGTTTCAAAATTTCCTATTAACACAACAGGATGGTGTTTTGCAGAAAATGCCTGAAATGTTCTCAAAGGAGCACCCATTTCTGGCTCGAGAGCCACAGAAGATTTGTGAATGGGCTTAAAGATGAACAATTAACCACAAGATTTCCATGCAACCAAGAACTCTGTTGTTCAAATAGTATTAAATACTTCACTAGGACTATTGACCAGAGTATGATAAATAGGACTAGAGGGTTACTGAGCTAGCCATGCAGAGCTCTTCACACAATGACATGATTTCTGTATATATATATATATATATATATATATATATATATATATATATATATATATATATATATATATATATATACACACACATATACACACACACACACACACCAAAGATGTTGGGTGTTAGTGAAGTCTTCCTGTTCTAGTACTGCTGGTACACATACCATTAAAAAACACACACTGTAAGCAGATGGCCTGTCTGCAAGGTCCTTTGCACAGGAAGTTTAAACCTTTTGTGCTGGAGGGAGAAGAGCGCTCTAAATTGAGTTTCTACAAGCAGTCTTACCACAGGTGGTATTTTCACCTACAGACAAATGGCTACCTTTCAGCTATCAGGTTAAGACACAGAACCTGCACCACAAAGGACAGTGTAATAGAGTCCTCCCATCCACACTAAAATGGATTGTTTTTCTCAAGAAAGACACTAACTGAGCTAAGAATGAACCTGTCTCACAATCTAAGATTTGTCTGCTATACCCAGAAGGCATTTTGATTTGCAACCCTGTAGCAATATAGACATTATTACCACTGTCACAGTTGCATAGATCTTTGAAGAAGCAGATGTAATAAGTGGGTTCAAATTCAGAGAATTTTTCTCACGGACCTGTCACTGAAAAATCATGCACGGGACAAAACTGAACACAAAGGTGTACAGCCTCCCCGTTTTAAATTATTTTTCCAACCCTGAAACGCTTATGAACCATTTAGTAGGAGTCTGAAAAAAGTACGAGAGAAACACTTAACTTTCCCTGTGATATTTGCTACAAATAACAAATTCTGCAAGATGGAACCACAAATACAAAAGAACTGAAGAACAAAACACACACATCAATTTTAGAGTTGTTCAACTCTATCGTCTGTTCAACCCAGAATCCATCGCAGAGCAAGGATCAAGTCCTCTCTGAAGAAATCTACTTTTGCCAGGAGAACAAAATGAGTATAGCAACCAATCTAAAATTGACCCTACACATTCAGAGTCTACCACCAGTGCATCATCACACAAATCACAAGAGGTGACTCAAAACGTAGAGAAAACATCACAGCTAGCTCTTTCAGCCTAGAAAAGAATGAGACAGCAGCAGGAAAAAGAAAAATAACAGATAGCTCTTCCATAGTATTATAGAGGCAATTTTTACATATGATTTTAAATGAGTAACAATATAAGCAAAGTAGATATTTATCATGTTGATTACTTGATGCTGATACTTGGCAATAAATCTTTGTATGCGTGATTTACTGCCAAATTCATGTATATGCTCAACTACACATAACAGTCTCTGAGAAGATGAATAGCATCATTTTAAGGTTGCTAAAGCACAATTATGATCAAACTCCAACCAATCCATACTGAAGTTTCAGCTTCACATTCTAAACCCCATACCTTTCTGAATATCTTGTTTTCAAATTTGATTTCAAGTCCTTTTCATTAAAATCAGTCATTTCAGAAACATTCCACTACATGAAAATTCAATGCAGAGTATTACTACTTACATTAGATACTGTTTTACAATACATACTGAAAAACAAGCAACTTCATTTTATTTTCAAACTAAATATATATATATAAATATATATTTTTTTCAAACTATATATATTTATTATTATTTATATATTTTTCAAACTATATATATTATTATTTATATTTTTTTCAAACTGTATATATTTATTATTATATATAAATATATAATAAATATATACAGTTTGAAAAATATATATTTATATATATAAATATATAAATAAATATTTATATATATATTTAGTTTGAAAATAAAAAATATATATATATTATTTTATATATATATATTATATATATATATATATATATATAATATATATATATATATATATATATTATATATATATATATATTATATATATATATATTATATATATATATATATAATATATATATTATATATATATATATATAATATATATATATCTCCCCCAGTAATGGTCACAATTACACAAATGAGCATTTTCTGGTGGGTCTTCAGGAAAGTGGTTGACCAGCCCTGTTGCATATAACACCCAAAGGAATATTGCATGGCTCCTAGAAATAGAAAACCAACAGCATTAAATGGTGGCAAACAGTATCAATAACTTTCTGCACTTTCTAGTGCAGACGGAGCACTACCCTTATACTTGGAACACGCAGGCAGAAATCTGACCCTGTACCCATGTCATGCTTAATATGAAGGACTAAGTCACAGTTTATCCCTTTTATTACTCAATTGAGAACCACACAAAGCAAAAGAAATAGAAGGAAACTGAGGAGATGTCATCACAGTGGACAGACAAAAGGCAATCTAGACACAGCTGGATGTTATGAAAGCAACATATTTTCAACATGACTTTCTATTCTTCTATGTAGCAAATGTGTATTGTATGTGCTAATACCTAATCCTGGGTTTTTTGAATTACAGTTCAGAAATACAAAATACCCCAGAAGAACACGCAACCTTTGCTGGCGAAAACAAAAAGCCCATGATAAACAGCATAGCACAAGATGAAAAATGTTTTAAAAGGAATAGATTTCAATACATTATTCCAAAACAAAGCTGCCTAGTATCCTCCATGCAGTTCAGTGTACAGTTATACTTGTGCAGAAGAAGGGGCACAAGCAGCTCTTGCAGCAGTATAACACCTCCTGAGACACTGCTGCAGAGCCTGGGGTACCCCAGCAGAGATTTCATCCAGAACACACCCCAGGGCCCCGATTTTCACTCAAGCAGCCCTGCAATAAAGGTTATTCCATACAAACATTTAAAGCTTCAGTCTGCAAAGCAAAGCCTTCACAAGCTGTTTTGGCATCCCCAAAGAATACGGTCATTTGGAAGCGATGAAACATTTTACACAACTCAGACTTAGTCCAAGCTACTCCAGAGTTTTCCTTTCAATCCTAAGGAAATGGTTGCTCTTGGATAGAAGTGTAACTTCAAGATGTAAAAGATTATTTGATCCTCAAGAGAAGCACAGGAATCACTTTTGATAGTGAAAGAACAAAGGACACATTTATTTCAGCCTATTTCTTGCATGAAATACACATTCTGAAAACACATTTTGTCTTCTCTAATTAAAATAGTCTGAAAGGAATATAAAGTGGACATAGATCTCTCTCCATTACTGTTTCCTAACAGCAGTAATATGTAACAAATTATTTCCAAACTTGCTCTCCAATTCAATCTGAAAAATAATAAATCATACCAACATATTAGCAGCTTATTTGGGGTGTTTGATTTTTCTCACTGGAGACAGAGACAGCTTGGAAGGCACTCAGAACAGAGGAATGAAGATGAGCATTTGGTTGTACTGACGCCATGACAGCCAAGAAAAGAATACAAAACATTCCACAGATGTTTAGAGGGTGCAAATAGCAAGAAGAAAACAACTTAAAGGGAAAGATGACAAACATTCATGCACTGAAGCAGGAAAGGCCGTGGCTCATGAAGTACACCAGCCATGTCCATTGGCAGCTCTATAAATCAGTGTAGTCATCTTCCCACAGCATGTGCAAGCAAGCAAACGCTACCTCATTTAGGTAGCAGGAATAAAAACCATGCTCCATGGCTCAGCAAAAGCCCTCCCGCATCCCTCCACTGCTTCAGAGCAAGAAACACAGGCACTGTGGGTACAAATGTGGTTACTTTTTCCATGCTCCACTTTCATCCATATACAGACTAACAAAAAAATGCTCTGAATCATATTCAGACAACTTCATGATCCTGACAACTACAGTACCACAAACCGAAAGCTTTTGTGATGATTCCATATGTAAACACATCTATATTCTGAAAATAGGATTCTTTTACTGTTTACCAGACAATTTCCCAGTATTTCTACAGCCAATTGTTTAAGTTCCCCAGAGGTTTGAGACCTGCATGGTTTCTCATCAAGATCACAGTTTTAAGTGTGGTTCCAGTGTTACAAAAGCACAGCAGTTCAGGTCAAAGCATCTCAGTACTCCTCACTGCTAATTATTTCTATTGCCTAGATAATTTTGACTTGTGTTTTTTCTTATTTTTACAATGTTTTGTACAAAGACAACAGCAAATCTGCACAGGCTAAAACACTTTGAGCAGTGAACCCAATCCCTGTTGCAAGCAAGCTGCCAAGACATCACCAGCCGCACCTGGGGCAAACACTCCAAGCCCCTTGCTAAGAGCTGCTGTAAGGGAAAGGGATGTTCAACAGTTCCAGCAAAGTGCTGTTGATCATGGAACTCATCCCAAACCTCTTGATGCACAGGTGTGCTCCCCAAATACATACACACAATTTATTCTGGCCCACTGTCAGCATTGGCTGCAGTGAGCACTGGCTTGTAGGTAGCCTATCAAGACATGTACACTTGGAAACTTCATTACCTTCTGATATCACAAGATAACTTTTTTCTTATTTATTCAAAATTTGCCAACCCTGCACAGCCACAGAAGGGCCAATGAAAATCTGGCTCTCCAGAAGAATGAGAAATTAGCTCTTATAATAGCATTCGTATTTAGCCATCACAAAAGCTTGCGAAAGTTTATTGTCTCAACAACAATAAAACATTTCTGAAGAACAGCTTCTCTGTATTAGCTGTAGAAAACAGCAGCACTAGCGTAACTATGCAAAAAAAAGCACAAAGTTATCCTGTAGACCTTAGCTCTGATTTAATTACTACTGAATAAGGACTGAGACATTCACAACATATTTCACAACTTGCTACGCTTAAGTCTATTTGCATGGCTTTTAAAATGTTGCAACATACACAAAATGAGAACAGGAAATTAAGGACTACCCACTGAAAAGAGGGTTTCATTTTAGATACTGCTCAGAAGAGCTGGCAGCTTCAAGTTCAGCAGCTTGCTGTTACACTGAAGACAATTCACAAGGCACTGCAGTGGGGAACATCTGTAATCATTTAATTCATTTCACTTCTTTGTTCCCCCACCCAACACAGCATTTTTGTGAAGTGCCACCCTGAACTATTCAAAGTTTTCTTGAATTCAGCAGTCAGATAAAATCTAGAGTTGCTCTTGCTTGTGCTTGATGTTTGTGATCAATAACATGATCCCATGTCTGTTCCCTGACTGATAGAGAGAATTAATTTTCCTGCAATCATTCACTTGCAGACTGTTCACATTTATCACCTCATTCCCACAAATGCCTTACAAAGTTGAACAGCTGCACAGATACGGGCATTTGTGCTGCCCAACAACAAAGCATGGCTGTTAGCAGCAAGCAAACACACTGAAGACATGCAGCTTGGGTAAACTGAAGGGACTTGAAAGCCTAGAGAACCATGGCAATTACTCATTTTTCTTCCACAGAGACTTAATTTTCCCCCAGCCCTACCAATGACATCATCCTATTCATCTCATCTGTACAGACACAGAATAAGGTATGTCTATACACAGTTCAGCAGCACCGCTCCAAGAGGCACTGATTCAATACCCTGCTCTTCCTGTAACACCTCTCTCACATCCCACAGCCAATTGACAATGGCCATGTTAGTAGATCCCTTCTCTGTACATCTTACACAATTACTTCTGCTCAAGGCCAAGCTGGATGTGGCTCTGCGCAGCCTGGTCTAGAATTGGTGACCCTGCATACAGCAGGGGGTTGAAACTAGATGATCATTGTGGTCCTTTTCAACCCAGACCATTATATGATTCCATGATCTCCTTCCAACCAGGGCAAATCCATGGGGTTTTCTCAGCAACATGGGACAGACCAGAAGGTGACAGAAGATACCTGGGCACAAAAATGCTAAAGCTATAGAGAACATTTCTAGAAACTATCAAGAAGTACCTGTTGCTAAACACACAGCAACACAACCATCATACATCAACCCGACATCTGAAGATTCCATTTGTTAGCTGTGAAAATGTTAATAAACTAGTAAGAAATTCACATGGCAAAAGTTAAGCCTAGATGCTACCAGCAGAAACTGAATAGCAACAGGTCCTGGACAACAGCTTCAGGATCTCCAAGCCAAAGTAGCTCTGACTTTTTTACAAACAAACAAAAAGAAGAGCACAAAAAAAAAAATTCACTGTTTCCTTTTGGTGGGCTCCTTGGCTGAGAAAAACCTGTTTAACAAGTGAATTCAATACTAACCTCTGTGATAAGACTGAGGCTTCAACCTCTCCCCCCCCCCCTTTCCTACTGTCCACTGCAACTTCAGAGGCCACAAGACTATTCAGCAGGCTATTTCATGAAACTTTTCCAACTCCTTCACCTCCATTTCCTGCTTCACAAAACTCACAGCTAACCAACCAGTCATCCTAACATTACAATGGATTGCCAAGCCCCTTCATGTGTGCTGCTGTCGCAGGACAGGGAATAATTACCTTCCATTCTGCTGGAAACCAATACCCTTCTGACAGAAACCTGGGCAGAACCAGTCCCTTCTCATATCAACTTTCAGCAAAAACATGGTCTCTTTCTTGAGATCTTTCAGCACCACCAAAAATATCACAAGTTGCAGTTTAAAGATACTCTCAAAGAGCTCTGTAAAATTTTAATAGGCTGGTTAAAAGGGGAAGAAATTGCAGGATCATGTCATGATTTCCACAGTATTTTACTTTTTCCTACCTTAAGAGCCTTGAAAAATCATACAAATGACCAACTAGCCAAAAAATATCATCTTTTTGTTCTGCTGTCAGTGAGTTCCAGAGCAGGCAGTTTGCTCCTATCAGTTTCCAAGTGATGTGTCTAGGCATCCAGGCTGCACAGCTAGGAGAGCCATTCAAGTCTTCTGGCTTTTAAATACATCCAGAAAGCTTGTTTAACAAGCCTATTTAGCACTGATTTCTTTTTTCCAATAAGTCATCTTCTCAGTTTTGTGATAAGACTTCCACCCTGTCATTGTTAGTCCTCTACACTACATGCCAAGGAAACTGTGCTCCTGCCTGCTTCTAAATCCACAGCAACTATATTTTCCAGGTGCCCAGAAGCACTTTTAGCTTGTTTCTGAGCCCCTCTACATCCTATGTTTAAGCCTACCCATGAACTTCACACTGACCTAAAAAGGACCTTGTGACAACTCCGTTTCTGAGCTCACATCCCTTAGTCTGCACAAATCCTTTTACCTGCACTGTTACACCCCAGCCAGCATTCAAGAAGTGCTGGCTGTAGCTGTCAGCAATTTCCTCAAAGAAGGATTTTGGACATGCTTGCTATTTGGCTTCCATCCTTCTAGGCAATTCCACAGTACCATCAGTTACTCGCAAATGTGTGCAACACTTCATTCCCTGCAATCATGGGAAGGTGGATCACAAGTGAGAACAACCTTATGTACTGACATAAACCAAAACCTACTCTCTTACCGACTGATCTACCTTCAAGAGCATTGGGTGGGTAAATGCAGGCCTTTCAACTCTAGCTGTGTGTCATAATTTCTGAACAGCATAATTTCTACATAGACAGAAGAACAGCAGACAGGACAATTTCACCTACAGCATCCTGAAGTTCCACTGTATCAGGCGAGGAGGTTTTTTTTCTGCGATCATGCCACAGTTAGAATGGGCCAAAAGGGACCTTCTTTAAGCAAAGTTGTTGTATTGTTTTTTTTTTTTTCTACACCATCTCATCTACCTGTTCATCCCCAGAATTAATCACTTAAAAAAACAACAGTGGAAAACAGAAATCATCTCTCGAGATGAAGAGGAGGTGTGTGCCGGGCATGCTACAGAATAGGACTTCATAGAGTTTGGTAACATGCAAATAGAAGTTCTTCAGGATGCAAAGATTTACATTTAATGGGAATTATCACAGCACTTCGAGTACTTCAAAGCTACATTATAAGATGCACACAAACCATACCTCACAAGGAACCTCTGACCCCCGTAGGGATGAAAGGAGCAACGAGGCCATGAATCAGTAAGGTATACAACTTCATATTCACATTAGAATGCTATTTAAGGCAACATGGCAGAAGAAACTGAACAGCCCACTGGTCTGTCAGACAGAGCAGTCTATCATGTGGCACCTCCAATTTTCATAAGAAATGAAACTTTTAGCATGCTGGACTTTTTCAGCAAGAAGTACAAAAAAATTCAAATAAATGAAATCAAACCACTCCACAGTAAGATGTTATCATAAATATCACACTCGGCCTCTACTCTGCCCCAAGAGCCACATTGTACAAAGATATGTTGCATAATTTCCGGTTTAAGAGAAGTATTGCCGAGCTTCAAGTACCTTCATAAGGGAGAAGTATGACTGAGCGAAGGCAAAGTTTCATTTCATCCATACCGAGTACCATCAGCCTGACCAGGAACCGAGCTGTAAACCCAAGAGAATTCTGCTTCTTAATGACATCCTGCACTGCCACAAAGGCGAACAGAGCTACTAGATCTCACAGAACACATTTCAGCTAAGAGCTTCTCAGACCTCAACTTCTGCATGTATCAGCACAACCCAATTGCTCTGCCCAAGTCCAGCAGCACTATCAGCCTGTGAGCACAATCAGACCGGTTCCCTGCTTGTCCTACCTATGCACAGCATTGCCTCTCTGACACCTGCCCATTTTTTCAGATCCTCAGAAAAGCAACTGAAATGCCACTCAGGCTTGCTGATATCCCTCAGCAGCACTGCTCGCAGCTTATTCTTCCAGTTTTCCTCCTGCCACTGTAGCAGCATGACCTTTTCATTATTGTTTCCTTGCCCCGGACTCATTCAGTGCTTGGTATAATGGCAAAGACTAGCAATTATTTCCTTTACTGGTTATTTCCATTAGGTATTGTACACTATTTCATCACTACTTACTAGACACTTATGGAACAACAATAATGAACGTGTCCTTGTGGCTAGAAATGACACCATTTTCTATTGCTCCCTAAGAAAAGGAAGAAAAGAAAAACTCACGTCTCAAAGCCTTTCTGCTCACACCAGGCGATGAATACCTCCGAAGCAGTGTCCCAGGAGTGACAACATCAAATAAGGTACAGACATCTGACGGAAGCCTCGGCATTTAGAATTCTTCCTTCTGATGCTAGCAGATGATAAACTCCTGATGTTAAACTCCTGTTCTGCAGTTCTCCAGTTGCCAAGGGCAGGTATCAGGTGCTGTGAGCCTGCATTGTACAGCTCTGCTGCGTGAAAGCTTAATCTTGTTATGTGATAAATAGTCTTGACACTGAACGTGCCATGTGGCGCACACTCAACTGGCTGCTTTAGTCCCTTCCCTGTGTGAGTCCTGCACAGCAAAGGGCAGCACCACAGCTGATGCTGCATGTAGTAAATCCTAAGTAACAGCTGACCAGACCAGAGTTGAATTGCCACAGCAAGCAAGCAGAATTGCTTGCAACATCAATGTGGAGATATTGTAAATTCTTCAGAATTAGTCAGGTTTCCCAGATGCAAACTCATGGTTGATTTGCTGCAGAACAGAACCCTCAAAAGGAAAATAATGAAAAAGATCTTGCCACAAGCAAGATGGGGGTTTGCTGCTGGCTGTATTTTCATCCTGGCACATCACATAACACATATGAAGTATTCCTGCAGTAAAGGACTACTCTGCTCTTTCGCAACAGTTTATGCACATAGAGCACGACCTTCCAAATCATTAAACACAGCTTCTGAAGCCAGCCCCATGGTTACTTCCAGAATGAAAAAGCACTGTCAAAAGCTGCTGTAATGTTTCCCCACACTGCACCCCCCACAGTTCCCAGTCAGGAATTCCTTTGTTTCACATCCCAGTTCGCTCATGGACAGCCTATATCCATTTACTCCTGCATTACCATCTAAACTAACAGTGCCTTCCCACTTTCACTAGCTTATATAAAGCCACTTCTGATTCCTTCATACAGACAAGCTTAAACAGATAATGGAGCAACCCAAAAGCACCTAGTCCCTTTTGCTTACAAACATAAATGTTTTTTTCCTTCAGCTTTCAGTATTTGAAGCCATGACTTGTGGCAGTGCCTTCTTACAGCTTCTTGCTGTTCATTCAGGTGTCCCTTGACTGAAAAACCCAAGCTAGGAAAACCTGCTGGCATAAGCCCTTGATCTCTACTTGTACTAATATGTGCTATTTTAAATACTATTTTTCACACACTGATGGAGTGACTCCATTTTGAGTGCTGTACCTGAAACTCTTCATCCCATGACAGTACAACTGAACAATACATTCAAGTGTAAAACTAGTTTGCTTCATATTTTACAGCTATCTCCCCTGAACCTTGCTACTGCCCAGAGCACAAGCATGTGAGCCGTTAAACTCACTTGAAATCACATGGTTTTGATTACCACTCTCCATTTACTTTTTTTTTCCCCCCTTTTCTTTTTTAACATTCAGAGTTGAGCATCTAAGTCCGTAGCTGCTACAAACTAAAGCAGGCTGACATTTCTTGCATTAAATTATTTCAGAAATTTGGGCTTCAAACTTCTCAAACCCTGTGGTAATGAGGACACACTTCATAACAGTTGAAAGTCCTTCTCCATGTTAATAATTGCCTACTTGCAGATGAATTCATTGACTTTTACCTAAACTGTATTTTAAAATGCAGCTATCAAGCCTTTGGACATATAACAAAATTGTGTGCTTTTACTATTTTTAAAAATAAATAATAGAATGAATGGCGCTGCAAGTAAACCTGTCTTACTGCAAATACTGAAGGGTATTTTCACATACAAACAAAGAAAATTAGTTCCTAGCCTTAACAACAGTTATTAATTTGCAAGGCAGTGTTGCTACTACATTTTCTTTCCAAAACTTGATTTTCAGCCAAACTTCAGACCTATTATTGAATTAAGCTTCTTCAGCAGGACTTCTCCCATTCACTTCTATACTCAACAGATTTCACATCAAAGTTACTCAACTCAAAACACCATGCGCTCCAGCAGTGCTGATGATTAAGGCCCCCAATACTACAGGGAGCATCACAACACCAAGCCCATCTGCAAATCTCACATTCTAAGAGATTGCTTCCAGTTCCACTAAATGCAAAACCTAAGCAGGCTTTTTACTTGCAAGCCTAAAAACTCCCAGTCCTTAAAAAAAAAAAAGTTGCATCACTGTCTCTAAGCCCCAAAATAGGTCTTCTGACACCTTTATTTATCTTAATGCTTAAAAGAAACTAGAGAAGGGGAAAAAAAGAAAAGTCTGTGGGAGCAGCTGCACAAATATTGCAGCTGCCAGAGACAGAGCTACTCTCCAACATCCAGATTTCATGTTTTTTGTTGTGCAATACACTTTGCAGTGAATAACCACAGTGACTTCGCATTCACATGACACAGGGTTTTAATCTCAGTTGTGGCTGTGAGATAAAAAGCTCCACGCACAGCCGCCAGAAGACAACACGCTCAGGTCTGTGTGCTTAAAGAGTAGCTGGGCATCCAGAGGCCTAGGGGAAACTCCCAGACATAAAGGTTATAGAACAAGCATACTGCTTGTTGTGACTTTATGTGGACAAACACCTTGAAACTATCATAGAAAGCAAAGTTCCTTATGGTACAAGGATTTACATGAACTTTTTTCTCAACATGCTTCAAATCAATAAAAGCTCCTACCTGTCCTAATGCCCACACATTTCCCATTGAAGAACAGCAAGCATTCCAGGACAGCAAGGGTCTATGCCAAGCTGTCTGCTGCAATCGTTCAGCTTCTTCAAACAAGCAGCAAAAATATCAGGTTATTTTTCTCCCAGTTAATGAACTTCCAAACAAAACAGAATTGTGACAACAAACAGCAGCCCTGCATGCTACCTTGGGCTGAAGTTTAGGTCTCAGTAACAAGCAGAACTAACACAAGCACAGGATGTCAGTCTCAACTAGCTACCGCCTTAACTCTAGGTTTTCCCCTTACTAACCACAACTTTTTCCAGCAAGTATTTGTGCATCTGAATTATACCTCATTTAAATATTACGTGGACAGAGTCCTACCTCCTTCCATTTCTTGCAAACCCACCACACTCCTGCTCTTAGATATACCCCTCTTAGGGCTCCTGTACTGGTAGAAATGTTACCTTTTCTCTCAGGTAAGAAGCAATAGGGCCAGAGGGAATGGCCTTAAGTTGCAGCAGGAGAGATTCAGGTTGGATATCAGGAAACATTTCTTTTTAGAAGGAGTGGTGAGGCAGTGGCACAGGCTGCCTAGGGAGGTGGTGGAGTCATCATCCCTGGAGGTGTTCAGGAACCATGGAGATGTGGCAGTAAGGGGATGGTTACCGGACATGATGGGGATTTGGGGGATTGGTTGGACTGGATGAACGTTTTCAACCCTGATGATTTTATGATTGTTATTCTATAAAATTGCCTGATCACCCTCCCAATGCCAATCAAGCTTTTTAGCTTCTACAGAACTTCATGCCTGCTCCATTTGGCAGACAAAGATCAGCAATCCAGTCATACTTCCAACTGCTCTAGAAGAGACAGCAAAGGTAGGAAAAGGACAGGAACGAACCTGTTAATTCTTAGAAGCAAAAGACACAAAAGACATCTCTCCTAAAGATGCACTTCTCTTAAGTGACATGACGCTTAACTGCACAGAACTAAACATAGGAAAAAAGAAAAGTATTTCATCGCAACAAGCTATATAAACACTGCCGAAGGAATTCAACACAAGTTGTTGAAATTTGGCCTTGTTGGGCCACAACACATAGAAGCCCCTCTAAATGAAACTGCACTGCAGTGATCAGAACAAGTTGATTAAAGTTAACAGCACCATGCTCCTTCAATACCCCCAGCCTGCTAAAGAGTGGCATTTTGATCAGAAAGGCCTAACAAAACCAGAGCTGGACTGAACAAACAGAATGAGCTCAAACAGTTAACAGGTAAATTGCAGACCGTGACTGCAAATGAGACACTATTTCAGTGCAGGTGGTTTGCAGTCTCAGGGGAACTCACTTATTTCACTGCTTAGCCAGTGGCTTAGAAGTAGAAATAAGAACTGTGCAGCTGACAAGTAGCAGGGAAGCTGCTAGAGACAAACAGGAAAGGCAGCTGACAGCCACCAATCTGTGCATTCCTCTTCAACAGATGCATGAGTGGTAAAGAACTGACAACAGCCAACAGTGCTGGGGGTCTGCTCAACACAACCACCAGCATCACCACAAGGTGATTTAATGAGGACAGAGGAAATTGCAATAAATCTTCGTACTGCAGCAGGACTGCACCTAAAGTATCACCTCCAGAGAGAATATTCAAATGTTTAAAAGTGTTTCAGAGAACTAGAAAGCATTTCAAGGAATAAAGAACTGGAGAGTACATGGACAGAATTGGGTTTTCCACTTCTAAAAAAATTCTGAGAACTTAAAGAGAATACATCCTTCACTTTTTTCAAGTCTAACTGCTAACTTACAGTGCGTTCACCCACAGGAGAGTTCACAAACAAATGCCAGCCCAGCACTACAGTTTAACTGCCACAGTCTGCACCAGGAATTTTTAAAAAGAAACTCAGGTCAAGCACTCCCCCACCTAATGTATATAAAGCAAAGTAGCAGCAGCTCCAGGAAGAAAGCATATTTCTAAGGGCCATTCGGTCACCATAAACACCAAGAAACCTGCAGTGAAGACAGCTAAGTGTAATAGGATGCAAATCACTTCAAGCTACCCACTGTGAATTACAACTCTATTTTTCCCCCGGTGCGTTTTAAAAAAATCACATACTGAATCAAGCAACAGGAGCTGAAGAGGTCCTTAGAGCTGCTATGTGCTATAGCTGCACCAAGAGCTCACAGGGGATTTCTGTTTCTTGTTACTTTAAGACACAACCTCATCAGGAGCCCAACCTATTACTTGGAAGGCAGTTCTCTTGAAGGGATTTCGATTTCTGTCTCTGAACCTCATCTTCAGGACTAGGAGTTAAAGCCACCTTCACACACTTAGCCTTTTGTGTGCATGCATGTACTTAAAGTAGGGTTAAGTTTGGAATTATCTCATTTAGGAATAGAAGCAGAGAGAAGTCCAAAGAAAAACACCACTGGGAAACAAGGCAGCAAATCAAAGAAGCAGTAGACAACTTTAGACATCACGCATGAAGACACACAAGTTTTAAGCACATTTATTTTTAACGCAACCCACAGTACCACACAGTGGAAGATCTTTTTTGCAACAACAAAGCCTGCCACAACACAAGAATTTCATGGGAATAGAAGATCAAACTTTGCTTTTCCCTTTGCCTGTAACTCCACACAGCACTTAGCTAATTTCATAGAATGGTTTGGGTTGGAAGGGACCTTTACGACCAGCTAGTTCCAATCCCCTGCTATAGGCAGGGACACCTCCCTCTAAACCAGATTGCTCAGAGCCCCATCCAGCTTGGCCTTGAATGCTTCCAGGGAGGGGCATCCACAGCCTCACTGGGCAACCTGTTCCAGTGTCTCACACACTAACAGTAAAGAATTTCTTCCTGATATCTAGTCTAAATCCACCCTCTTGCAGTTTAAAACCATTTCCCCTCATCCTGTTTCTACACATCCTTATGAACAGTCCCTCCCCAGCTTTTCTAGAGGAGGGAATTCTGGCACTTAGCTTCGTCCCTTACATAGGTAACATGCCCTCCCTTAACTCTTCACCCAAAGGGAACCTAATCCCTGGATACACAGAAAGAGAGCATTGCCATACAGGTACAGAACTACACCACCACGAAAGCACTTAATGGCTTCATAACAGTTGATTTAATAGGAGTTATTGTCTTCTCCCAGCACAAACACAATTTCAATAAATATTACACAAATTCAGAGTATTGCCTCTATCTATGCTCACACAAGGAATTAATTTGGTTTCTTATTTCTACCTACACAGGATGAGGGCACCTAACCAAAAAAGACCATGCAGCTTATTTCCAGTTCTCTGTTGTGCAAAGTTTCTAACATCACATGTAATTTATTTGCCGCTGAAAAAACAGTCCCACCCCTCATCGTGCATGCACATTACCGGGAACAAACAGGTAAATGTTCTACACATCTCAAATCATGAGAGGAAAAAAAAAAAAGAAAGAAAAGTGCTACTTTATCTCAAAAAGAAATCTGCTCAGTAACTCTAAAATCCGCTGAAGATTCCCTAACTCGTGGGCGATTACAATCAAAACGTTCATTGTAAGTTTGTCCCAGTGAGCCTGTTATCTCTGAAAGCTTACTACAGACATTTACAAAGAAGAAAAGAGACGTTAAGACGAGTATCGCCAATCCAAAGACTAATATTAGCGTGGGGATGGCAGAACGCACAAAGGGCTCCTTTTGATACCGACTCCCACAAGTAGTAGGATCGCACATCTTTCACTCGCATCCCCCGAAAGCGACAGAAAGACGTGCTGCTGTCGGGTCTGTGGGAAGGCTGAGAAGAGCAACGCACAGCCGCACGGAACGCAGCACCCCTCGGCAGGGCAGAGCCACCGAAGACGCACCGACAGCTGCCGCCCCTCTGCCTGCTCGGCAGCAGTCGTTTGCCCGCTGTACCACTCCGTTTTGTCACCCCGACGGAAATCACAGCCGCCCTACCTGCCCCGCTTCCAGCGGGAGCCCCACAGCTCCCCGACACGAGGGTTCCTACCTTCTGCAAGCGGGGTCGATGCTCTCCCCCATAAGCGTGGCGGCTCCCCGAGACAGATTCGGGAGCCGTGACAGCCGGGTTTAGCCCGCTCACACTTCCAAGTTGCTTTCCTTTCCCCCTCTCGGCAACGCTCGGAGATGGCTCCGTTCGGCCGTCCCTAAGGAAGCAGCCCAAGAAGTTGGGAAGAGCGACCGCGCTGCGGATGCGTGCACGCACAGCCCAGAGGCTGGAGCAGCCTCCCAGGGCCGGCCCTCAGACGCAGCCCAGGGTTTCACGTTTCATTGGCGGCTCCGGAGGAAGCCAGCCGCCTGCCCGCACATCGCTGGACGCGCCGCATCCCAACGCTAGCATCCCCTGCAAGGCTCGGACACGGCCGGAGCTACTCACCGCCGCTGCACAATTCGCCGGAGCCGGGCTCAAAGGGAGTTCCGTCTCCCGTGACACGCGTAGGAGACGGCAAGCGGATGCCAAATACCATCACCCTAGGCAAATTTCTTCCCCTCCTACCCCAAGGGTTTTTCTGCGTGCAGTCCCTCTAGACATGCTTCGGTGGCTGTGACCCATCTATTCCGAGCAGCCTGCAGCTCTGAGCCACGGAACAAGAGCTTTGCCCCACACAGACAAGACAAGGGTCTCCTTGGACTGGTACACTCAAAACAGTGTGCATTCTCTGCAAGCTCGACTGATTCAAAAGAATTTACTGATTATAGTACTTTTAAAAAGCACAACATGACACCTCCAAGCCTGAGCAGGGATCTACATACTAAGCACACCTATGGCAAAGCCTGGCCCACTGCCAACCACACAGCAGGCATAGCTGGTGGGGTGGGGGGAGGTTGCAGAGTGGAGCTGCCAAGTCTATGGAAGAAACTGAAAGTCTTTACGCTCTACCCAAATTTCAACTTTTGTGCACGTGGACAGACCTAAAGTCAAAGACTTCTCTCCTGCTACTCACCTTTCACAATTTTGCTGGTTTCAGCTCCAATCCCCCACCCCCAGCACTGCAGCATTAAAAAATCCCAGCTACTACCACACTAGTCACAGCCTTTTGAAGGCAAGCAGTTTTCTAAGTTACACTGGACTAGGAAGTTTTTAATAAGTTACGAATATTTATATACTACAAAATGCAATAAGCTGCAGCTTTGCATCAGGAATACCACTGATACAGAGTGGCTTCTGCTTCTAACATAGAAGCGTGTCCAGGTGTCTTGTAATTTTAGCCATTAGATCCTCTATGGATAACAACTCTTTACCCCTCCTATTCTTGGCAACTGAATTTCCAGCACAACTTGTGGCTGCACTCAACATCTTTGCATTTCTCAAGTGTTCTTGGTTTACATAGGCAGGACTAACATAGAGCTCACAAAGTGCACACTGCAGAGCTAGTTAGAGGGGGGGAATTCATAATCTTTCCTTTCAAATAAAGCCTTTCCTTCTCTTCCCTTCTGTACAAGTGCTCAGAATAATGCAGCGTTTAGTTTGGATTCCAGTATTCAGCAGGGACTGTCTCTTAGTTCTATAAGAGCCCAAACACTTATTTTTTTTATCTAGCCTATTTCCTCCAAGTCTGGGCTGTTGAGTCTAGAGTTGTACCCAAAGCATTCTGAATAACAGCTGAGATTACACCGGACACACAGAAGGAAGCTGATTCAACCACTGCCTGACTGAGGGTCACCCACACGTGAGTGTGCCAAGTCCTTTGAACACAGCCTTCAGAACTGGAAAGCTGTCAGGAGCCACAGAGTAGAACTTTGATAGATATAGTAGGAATTTATAGTGGCAGATCAACACAGAAATAGGGAAACAAGACAACAGGTGAGGCACATAAAAAAAAGAAAACTTTTCAACTAATATTCTCATTCCAGCCCTCAGCAGCTGCAAGATTTGAGTCTTTCACAAGACTGTTGCCAGGATCTCAGATTAGAACTGCTTTTACGACATTTGGCTTTAATTTCCTCAACTTCTTCCAATATTGCTTTGAGATTACTTAGGAATTAGCCCTTACTGGCATAAACAGACTACTTTCTCAGCCATAAAGCAAATTTGGGCTTGCTGGGCAGGCAGAAGGGTAACTGACCTTGTGCCTTCAGTCAGAAGTACAAGGCAGAAGGACATGCAACTCTACAAGGTATAGCAGCACACAGGAAGGAGCAAAAATAAAGGAAACTCTGCAGCAAAACTTTAGTGCTCAAAGCGCAAAGTAACAATTCAAAACAATTCTCAACCTGTTGGCACAGAACTTTACTCCTGAATGTTTTACTTCTTTGTTTCTGTATGGGATAAATCCTTTTGATCACTACATTCCATAGGTTGCCTTCTTAAGTGACCAAAGAAGATTTCACAGAGCCCTCATTGCCATGAAAAAATTACTACTTTGTAAATAAAAGTAACAGGAAGAAGGGAATCTTCCTACAAGCTGAAATTCACTCACAGGTAAAAAAAATCGTTCTTCCCTCACCCTTGCTGGTAATGCTGACAGTGCAAAAAGTATTTCTTCCCTTTAAAAAGTGAGACAGACCCATACTGCAGCACTTCTATTCTACCACACATTCCATAAACCTCTTCAGCTGTCCATTTTGCAGCTGCAGCAGCCTAGCATTGAAATGGACTCTATCACAATAGAAAATGCTTGGTGCACAATCCTTGCACAGTTTGTTTTATGGGGAGTGATATCATGCAAGTTGAACCAGAAAATGCTTTGGTTTCAACAAATTGCATGCCAAGCTGGCAGGAATGTCTGCCCAAGACACAACATGGGGCAGAGCCCTGCCAACATAGCCCTAACCCTTCCCACCTCACTTTCCCAGCACCCTTACCATGCTTTGAATTTGACTTTCACTCCCCTCCTCTTCCACATTATTTGTTCTCTCAGCCTCATGCAACAACTATAAATATTTTATACTTTCAAGTTACACAAACTGCTTAAACATCATACTTAGTGTTAGTTCATATCAAGAATTTGGAGAAGTTAACAATGTGAAGGTCTAACTCCTGTAGTTAAATCAGTTTGTTCATCAGGAAAGTCATATTGTCAACATGAATGATTTCAATACGGATCAAAGACTATTTAGTCTCTTCTTTCCAGACTGGTATCTTGGAGTCCTGAGATACGGTCATGAGCTGCACCTTCAGTTAAAAAAACACTGATATGTAGTACACAGAATCCGAAAAGAGGTTGAAACATGCTGCTCAATGGGCCCAAAACCTAAGATTATTTTAACATTGTTATTGCTGTTTTTTAACTGGTTAGTATAAATTCATGGTCTTTTTTCTTCTCAGATGAGATCCTTAACATTTCTTCAAACTTAGAGCAGTCAAGAAAGCCTAACACCCTACTTGCAGAACAACCAGTAACAAAGATAGTTCAATATCATTGTGAGAAGACATAATATCTCAGCACATATCGCAATGAAAATATTGTGCTACTATACTCTGATATTCAAAAAATGCACTCCAGGAACACAAGATCTCTAGCAAGAAAAAAACTAAGGATAAAAATTTGTTTTGCAGATGCATTTAAAGCATATGCCCAAGCATGCAGGTAGAACTTAATAGCACAGCTATGATCCCAGCCCAGCAAGCTTCTCTAGAAAGTGAAGTCGCGTTCTTACATACATCAGCTGCAAACGGGAGCTCCATTTAAATCACCTCCCACTAGATGGAAAAACGGAAACACCCACCCAGCAAAACAGCACTAAACTTACAGAAAAAACAGCACCCCACACTGACCTGACTGTGGGAATAAATACATAAGAGGTAATGAATTTAGTGGTTATTTCAACAGGCAAGGAGCTCAGTAAAGCATCCTTAATGAAGCATCACTGCATCTGTATTTCAGTCAGCTTTCATTAGTGAGCATGTGTGATGAGCAAACCAAAGTAGTGATGGAAACGAACAACTTAGTTTCATGTTACTGAAGGATTACTTTAAGGAATGAATCACCACAGAGGTCTGCTAAAGTGCCTTAACTTTATCCAAGAGAGTCGCTGGGTCAAGACTGCTGCTATCAAGACTTGGGAAACACTGTGCTCAATTTTAAGGGACTGTGCAAATCATGGATATCACACCTTTTCACATGCATCCTTCTCTAGGGTGCCTTCTATTAAGTCTCACTAACAGCTCTTCCGCACTTCAGCTTTAATATGCATATTATTTCTCTGCACTGCAAATCAGGTATTAGTATCTCCATCATAGGATGCAGAATTAAACAAGCAGAAAAAAAAAAATAACAGATGAGATTCCACTAACATTTGCTGGTTGCTAGCCTGGACCTCTTCCATCTGTGAAAACAGCAAAAAAGACAAACTAGCAGAACCATATGGATTTAAATGGAACAGACTGCAGAGTCCTCACTACTACC
Organism: Chrysolophus pictus; assembly: GCA_037305975.1. Lineage (NCBI taxonomy): Eukaryota > Metazoa > Chordata > Aves > Galliformes > Phasianidae > Chrysolophus > Chrysolophus pictus. Next base: position 45,138,417 of record CM074579.1, on the reverse strand, counting down.
CTGTAGCAGGCCAGCTAGGAACTCTCAAAGTATCAGAGATTTCAGGGATAAGCACAAACTTAGCAGCAATGAGAGCTCAAACACAGCCACAGCTCCCTGCTCCATCCAGAGAGCTGATGGAATTGTTCAGTGCTGACAGCTGCTCCACATCTACTCTGCTTCACTCTTCATTTTGGGAGCTGTCAGAATCATCCAGTTAAGCTCCTCACATTCCAACAAGAGATTCAAGTGACAGATAGCTCTAGCAACAGGTTAAATATTACAGGAACACATGTCAGTTCAATGTCACCCCTTTCTCTTCAATTCTTCTGGAAACATCCAGAGGTACTATAGAAAATCCTGTATTTCAGACAGTCACACTTCAAAATACCACAGAGAGCTCTTGAGCCATTTAATTTCCAATAGTAAAAGAAAATAAGGCTTCCATCTTCATAGCTCAAAAGCCCTGGTTCGCCACTCCACTGATGTCCTTCTTATCAAATATAGATGGAGACCTCTGTGTTATCCATTACACCAATGCCCCCTCTAGCATCTCTGCTCATTCCTCTCATTCACAAGCTGGTTTTAAGATCATTTGATTGACCCAGAGGACTTCTGTTACTACGTCTTCCAGGTGCTTGATAAAGATCTTCGAGCAGAAGGAACTACAGTTAGCTCTCAGGTTCTTCTCTTACAGAGTTTAGATGGGTTCAGATACTTACATGAAGCAGCCTACCTGGATACCTAGTCATAGATATAAGGCTGTTGCACCTCTCTCTGCATGTCTCCTTCAGCTTCTTGAGCATTTTCTGAAACCTAATGCATGCCCAGTGAGCTGCATACTTAAAGTTTTTAATGCCAGAAATTTGATATAAAGTAAATGGAGTGGCAAGCAACCACATTCTCTAGTCAGGCAACCATAGAAACAAAAAAAAAGATTTTCTTTGGTGTGTTTTTATTACAGTCACTGAATTCCACTTCATCCAAACCCCTTTATCCATCCAAATACAACCATACACTAAACACAGTTGAGGATCAGATGCAAGAGAAGATGAAGCAGTTTCTGTGATTAGTGTGGGCTTATACATGTTGTTGTTTTTTTAATATATGCATGTTGTTTGTTGGGGAGTCATGTTTGTTTTAAGGCTACACTCGTTCCTAGTACATCTACAGAACTACAAAAGCATGGCATGAAAGTCCAAACAGCAGCACATTGCTGCACTGACATGACAAAGGAGCTCAACAAGGCAGAGGAGAATAATGTGTTCCAAACTGTTAAGCCATTCCTTGCACAGAAAGCATGCTCAAGTCAGTCCTGTAACCAGGATATTTTGGCAAATGTTGATCTTAAGAAAACCTACTGTCACTTTCCCCTTCCAAAAAGGTATCTGTGGCAAATGGGAGCTTTGGGATATTTTTACTGCAGTAAAATTGCAGTAAGTCCCATTAACTTCTTCTCAAGCACCTACCTGGCAATCCTCAGAAAAGAGACATGCCGAGAGTGATCTAAGCAGAAAACAGGATCCAGCCCAAGAAAAGCAATGAACTAGGGGCCATGAGACTAGAGTTTGAGTCCAAGTTTCTGCCAACCAAGCGAATCTGGGCAATTCATGCTGCTATTCTGTGTCTTTCTTCCTCCTCCCCCACTTTTAGCACATCTGTTTCAAGTTAAGCTCTCCAAGACAATGACTCTCTGTTGCTACAGTGCCCAACATGTTGTGCCTCCATCAGGAAGCAACAAAAACCTTATATGCCTAAGGTGGCTGTTCAATAGCCTGGCCCAATTCCTAGAGAATCTGGCACAGTATTTTGTGTTTTCTGATGTAGAGGAACAGGATGAAGTCACCCACTCACTGCAGTGGAAGTGAAGTTAGGAAGAACTTAGACTGTGAAACTCGTTTTGTCAGATAAGGAGATGCACCTAATGTCATTTCCAGCAGCTGCACAAAGCACAAGTAAATAACATCCTCATCATTACAGGAAGAAAAGCAACATATTTCTAAGAGTTTACAACACTTAACGTTAAGTCACTCAGACAAGCATCATTCAAAATACATTAGTTAAATAACATTAAATCAAGAACATGCTTCATTTCAGTAAATAAGTTTCCATACCACCATAGGTGCCATAGCTACCTACTCACTGTACATGATCATCAGGCAATGAGAACAGGAAAACTTGAGTAAGGACATGGGGAAGATAAGGATTCAAGTTAGCTGTGTACCAAATGGTGCATAACACCCCAACAAATGGACCTACGATAAATCTCTCCATCAGGTAAAAACACTTAGAGACATACAGAGCTGAACGCACATTAGAACGTACCACAGCTGAAACGTACAGCATAAGATGAAGGTGCTTATTACAAGCCACAGAATAGAACACCTCCAGTATCCCAGTGTCTCACTGGTGAGCATCACTCACCATAGAGTGATGGAGGAGAACTTGACCATAGAAACAGCTGCCTCTGGGGAGGTGGGACCATTTTTAAGACTGAATGACAACCATTTCTATCCCACAACACAACCTCATGGCTGTTTATGCACTCCAAATGAGCTCAGGTAAGAAAAAAGGCGAACATTACCAGAGCCTGAATCAAATGACAAAGGAAATCTATAATATTGCCCTCATTGTTGCGTATTCTCATTTTGCCTGAAATTTCTGTATTCCAGAACTGTGCAGTGGCACCACAGCTGCATACATTGTGCTGGTTAGGACTGGGACACCTCCTGTCAAACTGCTCTTCACTATTGCTGATTTGTGTTTTTAGGAATGTTTTAAATCACCTTACTCATTGCTACAGTTTTAGGGAAGCCAAAAAGGAAAATGCTTTTCACCACCTGTAGGCCTCTCTCTATACTAGGAAATGTCTTCAAAAATGACAGCTTTAATATGGCATCTCCAGAATTAAGAAATACATGACTTTGTAAAGAGAGAAGCTAGGAGAAAGATAAGTTTGGCTTCAGATGAAATAGCAAAGCAAAATCTACTACAAATTTGGTTTGAGTAAAACAACTGCATTAATCAATTGGACCTTTGCTTAGAAATAGTAAAAATAACGAAACTGTCATCACAGAATAGAAAATCCACTTAGAAGAATGAGGGAAACTCTTTTGTCCTTCTCAAAGGTGAATAACGAACTATTAGCATTCACGTCACCAGAAACAGACAACAGGAAAACTGTAACAGACCACATAGTCAGCCTATTCTGCTTCTGCTTTTTAGTATTCAATTACAAATCTGAGCCTCTAGTCTCATTTTGCAAGTATTTTGCAGGCATCCCTTGAGGACCCAAGCTGAGAACTCAGTAACATACAGAGGCTGATTTTGTGAATATTATTTTCAAACAGCATCTCTATCTTTTATGGGTTGAATGCAAGCATTTTTCCTACTTTATAGTGGCAGTTCAAACACCTTTCCTAACTACTTTCTGAGTCTGAGATTAAGTTTTGGGCTGAGAACGGGCTGAATGAAATGAAGCCCATCATAGCTAAATGCAACCAACAAGGAAGAGATGATATGAATGAAAACTATTTCATTTTACTTAAAAACAAGTTAAGTGTGTCTTGAAGTATAATTTTATAGTATGTGCAGAATGGCCACAATTCAATAAGCCATACTTATATATCCTATTCCATTTCTGTTGCAGAATTTTTTGGAAGAATCCATTTGCCTCTGGTGCTTCTACTTCACAGCTTTTCTATTGAATAAATAGATTTCATTTCACTGACAAGAGTAGGATGCAAAGACTCCAGTGGTTTTTGAGGCAGGGATTGGATGCATTTGTCAAGCCCAGAAAAAATAAACAACAAAATGATTTCGATATTGGACAAGAATTCTTGAGAGATTCAGAAATACTATAAAGCCAAATTTGTTTTCATTCCTATTATATTAATAGAAACATGAGCATGAAAAAAGGAGAGGTTTTAGTGACATGATAAAACATTCACAATTCTCCTGTGGCCTACAGTATCACCAGGAACACTTTACTATCTTATTTCCTTGCATTTCTTCACAGTCCTTTCCTGGTATTCCCCCACTACACCATTATTCTCTGCTGAAATTACAAGTTTGCTGCACTGAAACCACAGAACTTCCAGGAAACCACAGAAGGCATTGCTACAATCCATGTACCTACAAGCCTCCCCAAATGCATGAAAACCTTCCATCCCAAACTGGTCCAGAATTAATGTGGCTACATTTCTTACACAGACTTACCTCCCACTCTGGAAAATAAACGTATTAAAGCATGACTAACATTTCTCCACATGGTGACAAATGGCAAGTGCACACTGAGACAACACTATACACTGATTTTTGCATTCATGAAAGTGCTTCTAACCAGACATGGAAGGCTAAGCTAAGCAGTAGGGTGATATTATTCCCCCAAATACGGAAAGAAAATCTGCAGCTGCCTCTGTAGACCCTTAATGACAGAGCAATGACATTCACATGAGCTCTGCACATGAGAGACTGCCCAACTCTGCAGGCCAACAAGGAGCAACCAGAATGACGTACTCCTGTCTTACTCAGACCACTTGCATTTGCAGTCCAGCCAGAACTTCTTGTAGCCTCACTTTCTACCAGTATTTTACTATTTCTGCCCCCAGAAAGCCAGTCAGTCACCAAGCAGAAAGGACAACCACTGAAGACAGACTAAAGCCAAAGTTTGTACCATTATCAATTCTTACCTAGAGTACAGGTCAGTTATTTTCTATTTGTGCCATCCTCACGAGGGGACAGACTCAATTCCAAGATTTGAACAAGTTCTAATGAGTGACAGTCCTGAATCAAAATGACTGCTTCATATCCTCCAGCACATTTCCAACACTCAGCCAATTGTTTCTGATCCTGGAAAACAAGTTTCTCTCCCCAGAATCTCAAGCAAGGCCAGCTGTTTACCTCATCAAGACAGGTCACTGCTGGTTAGCTTTCAGCAGCCAAGCACAAACACGTTGGACAATTATCTACATCATGCAAGCAATTCGTCTTCCATTTCTGTGATAAAGCACTGAAGGCCTCGTTAACCGAGAATACATACTGGTGACAGTTACAGCCTGAGGTGCTGAAAAACCTCACATTGGAGTTTCCCTTTCTGTCACAAACCTGACTAAGTTGTGCCAAGCTCCAGAAGGAAGCAAATCTCACAGGCCCAAAAGTTGTGCAAGTTCTTAATGTTGAAGGATATTAAGTTAAGCCACACACAAAAGTAGAGATATGCTTCTGTAAGAAAATAAAAATATACAGCCTCATTTAACGTGAGATCTTTGTCTTTTATTGTGCCTCCACATAACTGTGAGGTATTCTCTGCCTTGCATGTATTCTAAAAGATTTACACCCTTTCAGCACAGGTCTGCGTGCCTCAGCTTCACAATAATGCTTTGCATCTTACCTGATCCCAGCTTCAGGTGCATGTTCATGAACTAACCAGAGCAGAACTCTAGTGCACAACAGTGAGGACAGATGACAATTCTTGTGTTCTTGTGCAACTACAAAGACTCCACAACCCATACTATGGTGAAATAAAGTAGACAGCATTCACTAGGGGACTGTATCACTGTTAACATTTCCAGAAATTCAGTCTACATTATGTGTACGTTTTAAGTAACAAATTACTAAACTCTATATTGTTACAGAACCTTAAAGATCTACGCATTTCTTTAAGGAATCAGAAATACTCTTTAGTGTACTGATAAATCTTAGTATAGTTCATGACAATGCTTACCTCAAAACCATGTAATATTTGTGGGGGACACCTATGCACCATGTTTTCTAAATCCTACAATCCAGTCCTCACAGCAACAGCCTCAGCACAGTAAATTAGTAATATGTATTAACAGCAACAAAACAGAAGCTGACACTTTAAGTGCTAAAAGGAGGTGAGCAAATACTGGATGTTTATAAATCTGCCTGGGAAAGTGGAAGACCAACAAGGCAAGCCATTTCAAGACATTACTTGCTTATAAAAACAGTGGCTCAACATTCCTCCCAAATGTTTCAACCACCTCCTCAGAGGCAGTGTATTTTCTGCTGAACTTTCAGAGAAAAGTAAACAGAAAACTACTATAAACATGATCCTGATTTTTAAGACTGCTTCATTTTTCTGCTTTTGTATCTTTGTCAAGAGGAAAAGGCTCTCTCTTAACCACGTATATAGCTCTCTTATCAATCTCCAAAGTAAAAGGTGAAGTGCTTTCACCCTGTGGAATGTGGATTAGTACAAGGAGAAGTTATCTTTTTAGTGGGAATACAGCAGTAGCCTGCTCTAACAAATGACATGAAGGAGTTACTTAGAACATATTTTTAGCAACGGATGAAAATTCTCTTCAGAAGTTTGAAGAGTTAACATTTTCCTTGAAGTTTCTTCACCCTCTTCCTTCCAGGTGCTTTTGTCAAGCATAGCAGGCAAAAATTAGTTGACCAAACACGCACGCTGACACTTGGCAGAAAATACTGAAATTTAAAGCAACTTAACAGCATTTACCATTCAATATTGCTAAGTTGATCAATAGCTAAGATTACTGTCTGCGTGGCATAAACTCAATGTTACCACTCCGTTTTCTTTGCTACTCCATTTCAAACCACATTTGACGGAAAATTTCAGTTAATATTACTCCTACCAAAAATATAACAGCATGAAGTCCCTTAGCAAAAAAGGAGACATATCTCCTCCTTTCTCCAGCAGAGAACATTGGCAAGACTTCCACAATTTTATATATTTTTAATTTTTATTCTTTGTCTTTTTTTCTTTTGTCTTGCTTTTCTGGGCACTAGCAAGACAACAGTTCAAAATTAGCTTTGCCTTAGCAGGAAAAAAAACAAAATTAGGCAGCCATAGTTTCTTTTACATGTAACAGTCACTCTAACATACTTCATGCTACATAGTGCATTTGCTAATTCAGCTACACTCCATGCATACATACACATCAATCTCTGGCTTACAAAGAATGGAAGTACTTGGTCCATACAACAGATCTGATTGTCCGCCACACTGGGGGACATGGTTGCCTTGCCAAAAAGTCGTGTTTCTTTGAAAGCCTCCTAGAGCAGCTCCTTAAAAACACACCAGTTTATCTGATTGAGTCCTATACATCATATAGAAAAATACAGCAATCCCAACAGTAAAGCAAGGCTGTTTTCAAATTATTCTCTCGTTATTTCCAAGATTAATTGTCCAACTTTCTTCAATTAATATGTATATATATACACACACAGTGATTGCTACTTTAAGGAATTAGGTGGTCTTTAAGGCCCTCTCCAATCTAAGGATACAATTCTGTGTTATCAAGGGCTCCAGTTATGATATCCCAAAGCATAAGTACAGAATCTAAGACAAGTACATGAAACAATGGTTCTTTGGAAAACAAGCATTTCCAGCACAGGCTCATTTGATTGTCACTGATGCTTTAATGGATTTCATGCCCAAGAAGGTGGTGGATGCTCCATCCCTGAAGGCATTCAAGGCCAGACTGGATGTGGCTCTGGTCTAGTGGTTGGCACCCTGCACGTAGCAAGGGGGTTAAAAAACTGGATGATCATTGTGGTCCTTTTCAACCATTCTATGATTCTATGATAATACCAAAGGTGTCCGGTATTCCTAGAAAATTAGCCATGGAGCAAACACCTGAACAGAGACATCTATGAGTTAAAGCTGTGTTAAGGAAACATCCTCCCTGCTCAGTACATTGTTATAAGAGTAGCTGCTGCCCAAGGAAGACAGACTGCAGCAAGTGCTCCAGGCAGCAGGGCCAAGCAGACCTTGCAAGAACCTCTAAACTAGAAACACAAGTAACATTGTGCCTCGTGATTGTTACCTTCTGTCATCAACAATAGTCATCATAAAACAGTAGTTAAGGCAGCATATCCCTTGAGAGCCTGGTAATCAAGGACTTGGGTTAGGGTTGAGGTATAAAGGGTCACATGGGAAAGCAAAGACCTCAAGAGTGAGACCTCTTTCACAGACTACACTGCTGCTCAGCCATACTCTAGAGAGAAGACTTTCAGCCCACCCACTCACCTTAGTCTCCTCAGTTAACATTAAGTAGTCTGTGTTGCCTATTGTTGCCTATCACTGGCACAGAAAACCGCCATAACCCTGTTATCTCTCTGCATAAGGTGGATGTAGGCATGTAATGAATGTGAGCTGATTTAGTTAGGCTCTCTCTTACTGGAGTGGAGCATTTCAGTAGACATGAGATTGAACTCCAAGAGGCTGATTACAAAACCTCCGGGGCAACACTAATTCAACTATGATAGCTAGAACATCACTGGAATTAGAGCAGTATTTCATCTCTGAAAAGATTTGTTCATTGTTTTGTACAGTGATCTCACCTCAGAATCCATCATTTGCTTGTTCAGTTGTTTTTCCTTTTACTGTCATATCTGGAGCTTAGGTCACAAGCTGTGATAGAGAGGATAGTCTGACCTAGCTGAATTACACGGATGTATGAGTAAGAAATATGAGTTAAATACGGCTCAGTAACAGCTAATTAAGTTCATCAGAGAAGCAAGGGAGCAGAAAAGACTCATTACCCTTCCCTCAAAGCAGGCTCTCTTTGGCATGTGCTTGGACTCCCCAGCTGGTGGTACACAGTTGACCATCCTCAGGCATGAATTCAAGCAGCCTCTCCTTAACTCCCTTTTCCAGCTAAATTTTTCCACGAACTTCTCTTTGAGACATAAGAGATCTGCACCCATTAAGACATCCAGGTAAAAACCAACAAGACTATTCTGTGTGTAAAGAGGAGAGTACAGAATGCCAAGGGTTACAAATCAAGCTGACAATGTGCAAAAATGTGATATTTTGACCTCCCAAAGCCTCCTCCTGTGCCACATCACCATTCAACCCTCAGGTACTGGAGCACTCACATCTTCACTTGTGCCAAGATGGGATAACACTCACACTGCTTGATCTAGTGAAACATCCCAACTGTACCTCAATAAGATGCTAACTTGGGATGTAAGTTATGTCTGGATCCCAGAGCCTTTTTGGTTTCTGATAGTCAATCTGAACACAGGTTATCAAGAGCTCTACACTGGATGCATCTTATTTCTAAGACACATGCCCATTTTGCAAGCATGCTTCACTCTTACTAAACCATGCTGAGTATTAAGTTGTACATCTGTACTCACCACTACTACCTACACCACTGAACAGAAAACAAGGCATGCTTTGTCCTGAAAGATTACACACAGAAAATAACATTATATGTCACAATATATCAACAAATGACACTCAAACCTAACAACAAATATAATGCTGTTTCAAATTCCAACCTAGCCTCTGAACATCTTGGGCATCAAACAATTCTGCTACATGACATACAAAAAGAGGTAACTGGGTATTGAACTTCAATTAATTTTCTAGATAACTAGGGATCCCTTGAATAAAAGCATTCTACAATACCCCTACCCACTAGATAATTACATGTACCAAGTATACATTTATATACATAGTATATGATATTGTGTTTGTATACATACATGCAATGTAACACAGACACAGATGCAGTGTGTAATCTTCCAGCAAAACCTAGTGACAGTAGTAGCACTTACTATGCTCACATCTCTAAGATATAAATAGATGATATGTGCAACTTCTGGAGATGCACTACAAAGACAGTAGTTTAAAGCAGTACCCCATTTAATGCTTAATTTCTAATGGATTTGAGTCAGCGTTTGTCAAATATTAATTGCTGAAATCCTTTGAAAAATACTTGTCTGAATCATAATGTGAAAAATAAAAAGAATCAACAAACAGATGAGAGAACTGGTAAAGAATTCAGTTACGTAAAGAACAAAGATTCTCACAAACTGATACTCTAATTATATGCCTCTGAGTGAGAACTTCACAAAGCTTTATATTCACTGCTGCTATTATCAGTAGCAACCATTCTCCCCCAAATGCAGCAGCGAGATGTCAAAGTGCAGAGGACAAACCAAAAAATCCCAGCCATTTCAGCACATACTAAACTAGCTGATGTACCAGGAAAGAAAAGCTCTGCTTTCTTCCTTCACCTGTATGTTACTAACACTATAGAGGAACAGTTTGTTAACTACACAGCCAAAAAGGTGTTTTTTGTTTGGTTTTGTTTTTGTTGCCATTTTTGTTTAGGAAAAAGTAATACAGAACTATAGATAAAGGAAAACAGCAAGGAAAATCATATATCATACAGAGAATAAAAAACCCTATGGGAAAAATTCCTTTCAGTATCTAGAAGGAGGCAATAGGAAAGAAGGGAAACAACTCTTCAGTAGGGTCTGTTCTGATAGGAGAAGGGAAAATGGTTTCCAACTAAAATAGGGGAGATTTTGACTGGACATAGGAAAGAAGTTTGGTGGGTGTTTTTTGTTGTTGTTGTTTTGTTCTTGGAGTTTTGTTTGTTTTTACACTAAGGTTGGTGAGGCACTGGCACAGGTTGCCCAAAGAGGTGGTGGAAGCCCCATCCATGGAGACGTTCAGGTTCAGGCTGGATGGGGCTCTGAGCACCTGATGAAGCTGTAGGCATGCCCCGCTTACTGCAGGGAAAGTGGACTAGGTGGCCTTTAAGTCTCCCAACCAACTCAAACAATTCCATGATGATTTTATTAAAGCAGCAATGGAGGCTTCCAGCAGGCAGTTGGCCCAGAAATCTGGCCAATTCACTGGAAAACTTAGAAGCTCAGAAAGGTTAAAAAAAATGCTTGCTGTACATCCAGGGGCCCTAAGTTAGTGTCCATGTCACAGCCAGAGCTCCAGTCTTCGTCCATGAAGCAAACATTCTTGTGCTGCTGAGGGGAAGAACTGTATAAATATCCTGCTAACTTTGCTCATACTGCCTATTTAAAAGGAAGACAAGACAAACTTTTTGAAAAAAGAAAGGAAGAGTTTATCAGCAGAGAACTAAACACCTAACACATCAGATGTTATTAAAGAAACAGTATTTCTCCTCAAGAACATTTCAGAGATATAAGAGAAAGAGCAAGCAAATAATTGAAGCAGAACTACCAAAGACTTGGCAGTATATTGAGTAGATGTTACGTGATTGCCTTAAGTCACTTTTAAACAGTACTTGAACTGTTTACTGCTAACTCCACAAGCAGTCTGCTTAAGTTTTTAATTAGAGCAGGCCACCCACATCTGACAAGTGGAAGGGCATGCCGCAAGAATCCCCTAAAAGCAGTGCAACCATTCAAAGTCATCTGACCTTCACCAAATGAAAATTCTCCTTTCATTCTATGTTTATAAGGAGAAAAAAAAAATCAACTAAAATGCACAGCATTACATGATTTTTAAACTGTGGAAAACACACAAGTAACAGTACCTGGATCAATAAGCATGGAAATAAGTAAGAAACAGAATTTCTTCTTCTAAAACATATCAATATTCCAGCATTTGTTTTAATTCCAGATCAACAGAGAAGTATAAATACCAAAACATCTATATACCACACATGCACCTAATTGGTTTCAGTCTAGCAAGTGAGTCCAGAGATATCTTGAGGAAAAGCACAATGCCCAAGAACCTAAGCTGCTTATTATAGGCAAGGCTGGACACCATAGACATACAATTGCCACATTTATGTGACATGAAAATGTGCATTTTGCTTTTATTTCCTTTTTGGCAAGGATAGAATGAAAACCAACAGCAGCTACATTTCACCTTTTTTTCCCCAAACCTACATTTTATTCATGGAAAAATACTATTAGGTTTCAGAACAGAAAGAGCAAAGAAACACAGCCTAGAGCAGCAAGAACAGCAACAAACAAACCTACAGGAGCCAACAGAGAACACTCAGCAGCTTTAAGCTAGTTTTAGAAACCATAGCTTGGACTTAAGCAATTTGATTTATGCTTTCAACTTGTTGCTGATATGGGATTCTGATTCCTCATGGCTCAAAGTAAATCAAAGACACTCAGGTAAGAATAAGCTCCAACAAAACAAGCACACTATTTTTATATATGTGCCATTGAAAGCAACTTAACTCTTCTAGAGATAACAAGCATGAAAAATAAGCAGCACTTCTGAACAATTATTTTTAACACTCTGATGTTCCCACAGTTCTTACTTCAGTGCAGAACTCAAGCAAGACACGAGGGAACTGAAAGGCAGTGGGATCAAAGCCCTTCTATCAGAAGCAGGGATACCTCTAGGACAAGGGTAATGGAGTGAATCACAGGAGAATTGAACTCTGCTATGGCCACTGTTCTATTTATGAAACATGTGAAGGAAATCAGTCTTGCAAGAGACTTTGAAAGAGGCACAAAACCAACTCCCAGGAACTACCCCTTGATTAATTACCAGCCAAGACATCCGCTTTCCTCAAGCAAGGGCTTAGATTGCTACCATCAGGAAACTTGCCTAAGGATTAAAAATCACACTGCAAGATCACATTGAATACTAGACTAGAGGATGAATGACACAAAACAGTGCTTTTCATACAGTCAATTGAACTGTAGATAAAGCAAAGACCATGATGAAACTTCAGAGAATGCTTTTCTTGCACAAAAGCAACTCAGTTTCATGTCTTCAATTTTCTGCTCTCAATCCAGTGATGGAGGACACTGGATTCAGCAGTAATTCAGCAGCGGTGCTTGGATGTATAACAACTTAGTGTTCAATAGCATGTAAAGCAATAACATTATTGCTCATGGAAATCCAGCATACAATCCTTGGGCACCATCAAGTTCCCATGCATTTTTCCTTGCATCTTGATAATAGAATACTGCAAAAATGGGAGATGCTGCTTTTTTGCATATACTTTGATTACTTTTTGGGTAGAAAAGGTTATTGCCTAATTATATTACATCTCAAGTAACTAAGAAACAAATAAATGCCCAATGCCCCCCAAAATTCTCCAACCTTAAGTGATTCAAGAGCTAATAGGCAATCAACAATGAACTCAGTGTGCATGCAGTGAAGTAAAGCAGTATCACAGTGACTACATTCTTAAACTATTTTCAAAGTTAATTTTGCATAAGTGGTCAATAACATTCTTCAAAGCGACTACCAGGCGAAAGGCTTTAAGCAGCCAGGAAAAACGGTACTTGCCACTGCTACTTTTTGTGGTTCACTTGATTTGCTTATCTACCTCCATAACCTCACACTGCAGGTTTCCTAAAGCTAATTGTAAAACCACATGTGAATTGTAGAAAGATAAGCTAGATGTAACAGCATGTTAAGCAGCAATGGAATTTGGTTTTCCATACTAATAATACTTTTGCTATTATTTCACAATATTGAGTCTACACTCTTTTAGCAAAAAGCAAAGCAGCTCAAATAAAATCTGAAAGAAGATGATAGTCTATAATTATTACCCGCAAGTGCCCAGCTAGACCAGTAAAGCTGAGGTCAAAAACAGGAAAAATATGCACTCAGCATCCCTGACAAAACACAGTTTTACTCGATGCAATGGAATTATCTGACAAAGTGAAAACAAAAGCAAGAACATGAAAAACTGGAAATGTTTGCATACAGTCATAATTACACACTCACAATATAACCAAAACAGTGTTAGCATTAATAACTTTGGCAGGTAATTTAACTTGCAGAAACTGTTTCAATCCCCCCAAAAAATCAATGCCAAACTTAATAAGTTACTAAACAACTGCAATTCAAGCTGCAATCTGGAAATGCAGAACACTCTGAAAAATACAGTGCATATCCTGGTAACCGAAGCAAGTCCTAACAGCTTCCCTATAAGAACGGATAAAAATAAGTCCTTCAGCTTAAGATTCATCCCCAGAAAATTCTTAGGTGTAGTGTTATTTACCTGTATTGTATACAGTTAGGTAAACATAAGCATTTCTGCTGGCATTCTTGTGGCATGAGATATAAACTTCCCTTCCAGTAGCATGAAAGGATGTTCAATCAGTATCTTCCAAAACAAAAACTGTTTCCAGAGCATATCCTGTTTGCAAAATATGTTTGCAGTGAAGATGATAGTCACAGCAAAAAAAATTAAATAGGAATTCTCAAATAATTCCTAGAACCTATGAAAGTTATGACACAGCAAACATGAGCATGCATGCAAATAAACCTTATTCTTTGAATATCTCTCAGGACTGGTACACAGCAGACTTCCTTACACAAGATAAAGAGACCAAAGTTTTTGCATCAGTACAGCCAAAGAGAACTGTCAGCTTCCAAGTCCCCACCCAGTGTTTGAAACATCAGTGTCACAGAGGAAAGGGGAGCACTGGGGGAATGGACTAGAGATGACAAATACAAAGCCAGTGGCAATTCTCTCCAATCCACCAACTCTTCCACCCAAGAAGCTCAGCAGCACGAAGTCCTGAAAACCACCTACCACCAAATTCACAAAGAACTTCAGTACTGAGGCTATAATTTCTCATGGTCTCCCTGGCTGTCCAGACAGAGGTCAGCTCTACAGCATCCATGTGATGCAGCCAGTCCGGAAAGCTGAAACTTTAGTTAAAACATGTCATTCATTATTCAGCCTCCTGGAACATAGCTGACCAGTTCACTCATCAGGCTGACACATACTTCATGTAAGGGAACTTTGTGTCACTTCGCCACCTCTGTTCTCTTTCTTTCTTAGGGAGCATCATTAATTATCACTCTGTAAAATTTCACTTCCTTTGACCTCTCTTTAGAAGGGAGAGTGCAGTAAATCCTCCTGAAGTACTGGGGAAAAACCAAGTTGTTATTCCAGCACGACCACTTCAGAAAGCACTGCACAGGGAAAGATCATGAGGAACTCCATCAACAGCTCCCTTACAAGAAGTAACCCTTGCAATCCCAGCTTAGAACTTGTCTAAGCACATACAATCTGAATTAGATTTCATCAGTCTCATCACTGGAGTGCCAAATGACAGCAGAAGGGGTACAAAGAGTCCTACAAAATCCACAGATCTCAATGACATTGTAACAGTGAGACAGCTCTCCTGTGCTCTGGGAAACCAAACAAAGATTTGACCTGCCTGTAGTCTCACTGCACTCAAAACAAACAAAAGAGTTAATGTCAACAGAAGACAGATGTGCTGTCCTTTCCCATCAGCTATCCATATCTTGTGCCCAGAAACCACTGAAAGCCATCCTGGTGAACCTCTGGCTTAGCAAGGGTGCAAATATGTTTGTCCTTCCATGAACAGCTGCTGCTTCAGGGAGTTTTAAAGTAGTATGTTTGGAATAGAAATAACTAGAAATACACAAACTAAGAAGAGTGATTAAAAACTGAAACCCTCAGGTACTATTCATAATTACCTTCCTATACAAACTGCTTTTTTAGTTAGGGCTGAACATGCCACTCTCATGTACTCTATTCAGCCTTCTCACAGTAAGTATTCAGAAAAGAAAGTCAACTTAAAGTTCATCTAGCCTAAAATACCCCTGGCCAGCTGTGACACATTCAGAGGCCAGATCCCACCCATACAGTGCTAACTGGTTCAGTTTTTATCCCCTCATACTGATTCTGTCAAGACAACATTACCACCTGTACTGCACTGCAACCTCTATTGGGCAGACCTTGCTACCAGTCCTGTGCTTTGCTACAGGATATGGCTTTTGTGATGATTTTCCTCCTTTGGTTAAGCTCTTCGCTGTAACATCCTGTTAAGATAGACTAATTCATTGTATCAGCATGGAAGTAATAATCTGAAGACCCTGCAGAAATCCTCTGAGGAGTACAATTAGTGAGCCAGTAACTGTATGCAAAGCTGTTGGTTGGACTTCACATTCAATTCACTGAACTTTACACAAGAAGCTTAAAATACTTGAATGCCTTCAGTTAATCACTTTCAAAACCAACCAGCTGCTACTTATGATCAAACTCCAAGTGTTAGAAGGCTAGCAATCACTTATGATAAAATGTTGTTTTTCCAACAGGAAAGCTTCTGTAGAGAAGATGTCAGAACGGACCAGAACTTAATCAGAACTTAGCTCTGCTGAGACCAGTCAAAAATAAAGGCTATTAAGAACCCAAAGAACTTCAAGCTTAAATGATGAATCTTCTCCTTAAGATAAAAGTCAAATGCTGTGACTGTTCCTTGATTTTACTAATCAGGCCTTTTATTCCCTTTCCTTGGAAATTTATCACTAGCATGCACCTTGGTTAAGATTTGCAGTCCCATCCCATAAGCAGAGCAATCTAAGTCCAAACAGGCAAAATATGAATCATGCTCACTGGCTGGAAAAACATGTCTAAAAACCCAGCTCAGCAGCCAGTTGGACCATTTTAAAAGATGTCACAATACTGTAACAAATGAAGTGTGCCCCTAATCCTTATTTAGGAGCAAAGGAAGGAGATAATTGTAACCTTGATAACAACGACAGAGGAAAGTCAACATCTAACAGGACAACTCATCTCAGCCAACTCCAGGAATTTCTCTACCTATCATAAACCTTAAAAACCACTGAAGCAAAAGACCAACAAAGCATACCTATCATCAGATTTAGCAGGAAAGCTACTATAAGGCCTTTGCTTACTAGGGAATTCTGTTAATCTGAATTTCATTTCAACCATTTCTTCCAGCTCCTTTAACAGCCCATTTGCAGCAAGACATAACAGACAGACAACATCAGCAGAAATCACTGAGAAATATCCACCTGCTTACTTGGCACCTCACCCAACAGTCACCCAAAGCAGTGTAGGACCAATGTTTCTGCAGGAACCAAGGTGAAGGAGTGGGTCTTTCTCCCAGGTACTGGGTTTCAAAGACTGAAGCCTTAGGTAACAAAGTTATAACTACATGTTACCTCTTCTCTTCAGTTGCCTGACAAAAGAGCATCTTTTCGGTGCTTATAAACACACACCGATAGGCAATTCAAAGGGAATAGCTATAGTTTTCTGAATGGAAGTTTAGGAACAAGAAATCCCAGCTGATTTTCTGCCCTTTGCTTATTCCAGGCTTGAGAGGACTCATACTGCTACTGGGGGAAAAAAAAAACAAACCCTTAGACCTAACATATCAGACTGTACGAAAGCTCACATTTAAGGAAGGTCCAGTATTCCCAGCTCTGGAGAAAAGTATTCCACTTCATTGATGTGGGCACATAAACATGAAGTGCAGCTTCGTGACTGCAGACAGTCATATTTTCACTCTGCAAAAAGCAGCAAGGATTCTTGACAGCCACAATTCTCCTGCAGGCTTTAGAGATACACAGGACAGCAGCAACAGCTGTGATCCAATTTCAGTCTTACCTTATGTGACTCTAAATATTTAATGCTGATTTTCTCAGCGCTGATCTACATCAGACCCTGTGAAGCAGTGCAGTGCTCTCCATGACATGAAGCATGAACAAATTCTGCACAAGGCTGAGCCTTCATCCACTGCATGTTTTCTCCTGACACCTCAACTCAAAGGATTAGGTAGCTCCTAGCAGAATAGGATAGCTGCAACAAACCAAACCCCAGTAAATACACACTGCTGCCTGCTCGAAATCCCTTCTCTTACCCACACCAAACCCTGTTAATTCCATCACTCTTATCAGAAAGTCAACTTCCTTACAACCATATTTTCAGTTTATACTTTGCAGTCACCACTGAAGTTATTCATAATCAGATTTAATTTCACTGAACAGTTTAATCCCTCCTCCCTTCAAAACAGAATTGTGTATTCTGATACTATCTCTCTACAGAATCTCTTTAAAAACCATTCCATGGGGTTTTGCTTGGA
Source organism: Chrysolophus pictus (assembly GCA_037305975.1). Lineage (NCBI taxonomy): Eukaryota > Metazoa > Chordata > Aves > Galliformes > Phasianidae > Chrysolophus > Chrysolophus pictus. The sequence goes on along the minus strand of CM074579.1, from coordinate 45,120,822 downwards.
AATCATGGTGAGTTGGTTGCATATACATGTTGGACTGCATATAGCAAGGCTTGTGACTCTTTTCTGCTGTTTTCATTTAAAAAGTTGGCCAATTTCCCAAGGCAGCCTTCTACTGACTTCTCAAAACCTAGCCATTTAGGAGAGCTTCTGACATCACATGCTATTTTGCAGTTGGATACTAAAAGCGTCCCCAGATACTGAACTTTAACATAGTAATTTAATCGTAACGGCAACACACTTAGAATAACATTTTGAAGTTATAAAATGAACTCAAAGAAGCAGAAAATTGTGTGCCAGTGCTGCCAGAGCACTGCCTTAATTGAACCTCGCCATAGCCTGTTACTGTAGCGCATTATATTAATTACAAGTTCTCTGCCAAAGTAGAAATCGCAGCAGGAGACATTCCTACAGGGAAGGAGAGCCCCAGACAACTTTTTGCAAAGGCAAAGGTTGGTTTTGGTTGCACTAAGAAACAGCTCCAATCCTCAGACCTTGAACCTCACAAATGGTTTGGTCTCTGATAAAAAGTGTGGTAATTTGTTTTCACTTGTTTATTACATTAATTTACCAAGCCAATTAAAGACACACTCAAAGCAAAAGCACCTCTAACACCAACATGCATTGCAAATTAAGCACGAGAACATATAAGCAAAGCTTATTTTACCACTTCGCATTAAAGCCTAGCAACAGATCAAGTAATGCAACCTGCAGACCAGAAAATGCAAGTTTTGGTTGCATTAGGCGAATTTTCAGATAAATCCATCAGCCCTGCAGAGGCTTTCGCATATTTGGTTGCATTCTTGCTGCAGGTGCAAATAAAATTACTTACATGAGCAATTTATTCTTAAGCCTCCTTCAGTATTGCATCACACTCAGCTTTTTCACTGCCAGCCTAATAGCCAGAATTTATTACAACATCCAAGCATCAGCTTTCTTTCCAGAAAGCACAGTATATGAACTCCACACTCCCTTCCCCACATTCCTGAGCTGCAAGCCAAGCTATGTGCATTTTGCCACATCTGCTCACATTAGCATGCATGAAGGGTAGGTCTTATGCTGTTGCAAAGGATGAGGGAAGATGGGGACTCGTGGACACTGATGGATTTCTACCACGTCCGCCGTTACCAGAAGTAGATTTTTTATTATTATTACATCCCTAAAAGAAAAGATACCAGCTTCTCATGAACAGAAAAGGTGTTTTATATACTTCTCACCCACTTTTCCTCCATTGTGTACATCATTTGGTTCATCAAGTATAGGGCACATGGCTTTACAAGTGAAAGGACACGATGAATAGTCTGTAGCAAGTAACACAAAGCATGTATGAAATAGTGTGGCCTTCGATCCTGTAAACTATTTTATACATCGGTTATATAAAGAAAAAAGGTGTGATATTGAAGGGTGTCAGCTTTCTCTTGAGGCAACCTATAGGGTTTAGCTGAGGCTGCAGTTTGAAAACTAATTTTAAACAACTAATATTAAACCCAGTGTCACACCTGCCTGTATGCATATTGTAACAGCATTGTCAACATAGAAAGATACTGAAAGCACACAAGTTAAAAACTGAGGACAAAATAAATGCATCATGAGTCAGTTTGTAGGACATCATCACAACCACGTTTAATAGGCTTCTTCGTTGTGTCGGTGTAGAAAAAGTCCATTATTTTATCATTCTTCTGAGACAGGGAATACCATAAAGCTAGAATTCCTTCACATATTTTATGGAGTAGAGCAGGAAATTTATCATTTAGAGTTTCTGCTAAAAAAAGTAAAACCTGCAGGCTCACCACAGTGGCTTCAACCACATTTTGGGTATACCCAGGGATGGACATTCCACAAGCTCTCTGGGCCACCCTTTGGTGGTGCCTGACCATTTTTTTGGCCATTACTTCTAGCCCTTTTGTTGATATAGGACAAGAGCAATCTAGCTCCCTTGTTTTCACTCCCAGTGAATCAATAACACAGATTTTACTTTACTTGAGAGAACTTTAGCTGCCTACATTGCTGCTCTATACTACAGAGGAATGCAAAAACCTTTCCACAAAACAGAGGACAAACACTTTGAAAAAATAACAGTGAATATATTCCAATAGTCTAAGGGACACTCATATACAGCAAGCACAATAATGTTACCATACCATTAAGAATGAGTAAAACTAACTACAGAGAGAAGGATAGCATTAGTAGCATTGTATTTTTCAACCAATGGCAAGAGTACAAAATACCCCTGGAGTCCTCCCACACACTGGGAGGAAGCTGCCTGCAGGTACATTAAGACATACTCCCACACATAGAATATTTTAACTAGATTGGGTAAGCTACAGAAAACACTGTAATACTTATATATGGCCTGCACAAACTGAATACTATAGAAGGACTAGACATAAAATCCCATTTAATTACACAATACAAGTGTTTTCCTGCAGATAATATGACTAAGTTCAGTAGCTATCCAGGTAAGAAAGCTGAAGCATGATGATTTTAGCAGCTTCTGACAACCTACTTGTATCAAAAGAACAGATAAGTCAATTTATTTTTACCCAAAGATTATTAATAAACTTTTTTTTTTTTGCCCATTTTCAGATCTGAGAGAACATTGCTCCTTAGGTCATACTACCCAAGATTTGTCACTATTCATTTCCTTTGGCATCTGAAATAACAAAAATCCCATAATACTCATTTACACAAAACTGGATTATCAACAGGATATTTGCTTAAATACAGAGCAAACAGAGCATACAGAATTTATTTGCCTTAAAAAATAGCCTGATTGTCTGAACTTTTACCTTATACCTGACATGGAGTGAAAGAACACTTCCTTAAGTCTCAGAGCTGTAACAAGACAGCAAACACTCAAGAAACAGATTGAAAGCCAATCATGTAACAAAGACAGAAGGAAGAATTGGTGAGAAAAATTAGTTCTACATGACAAATACTGGAACAGTATTTTCTATTCTACTGGAACATTATTTTCTATTGCTGACAATGAAACCAGAAGCCAAGACATTGTGCAATGCATTATAAAACGTTCTGCCTTTACCTCAGAACAGTCCAACAGATTAGGTTGGATAAGTAACTAGACAGAAACGTGGGTCATGTATGAATATAAGGCATTAGCACAGGTTGCCCAGGGAGGTGGTGTGATCACCATCCGTGGAGGTGTTAAAGAACTGTGGAGATGTGGCACTGAGGGACATGGTTAGTTGGTACAGTGGGGGCAGATTGAGTTTGGACTGAATGATCATAGAGGTCCTTTCCAACCTTAATTATTCCATGATTCTAACTCCCAGCAGAACCATAGATGGAATCTTCAGCATGTTAAAGGTGAGAATAATTACATGCACAAGACAACTGCATATCCTTAACACCTGTTTCCAGCATTAAGATGTCGTTTTGAAGTATTCAGAAAGTTGCTGTACTAGAGAGCCAGGACTCACATTCCAGTGGATTTTTTTCCCCACTCAATCCATTCAGTTCATGCCTGACAGTCATTGCAATCATACAATATGAAATGCTCTGAGCATTTCAAGTCAGAATCTGAGTGCTTCAGACAAGTCTGCAATTCATTTGTTAATGCCCCACAAAGCAGGCAACAGAACAGAAACAATAACCACATTGCTGATGAACTGATCTCACAAGACTGTTCTTTTTCTTGATGTCCACTTCCATTAGAAGAACTATATTCGATCTTAAGGTGCATAGGATGATTTTAGGCTGCTCATATACTGGTGTAATTGAACTTTATTTTCTAAGGGTCTCATCCATCATATAGGATGAGCCATGCTGAGGGACTTGGCCCTGCTCAGCTGCAGTGTGATGGCTGATAAGGGTAACTACAGCGCACACCCTGAATGCCTGTTTTTCCTCTTGCTATTGAGAGACAGAAGTGCTACTGTTTCCACTCACCACATTCAGGCCCAGCCCCACCACACTTGCAGCAGCTTGCTGTCCAGACATCACCCCACAGACACTTCCCAAGGAACTCTTCCTTTTTTGTGGTCTCTGCTCAGCCACCCCCAGTTTCCATGTAACTTCTCCTCAGACTTCAATCTGCCTTTGGCCAAACAGAAACAATGGTGGGAAAATTCAATACAGCAAAACGCTGCATCCGCCACTAAACATCTAGGGAAAGCCTGGTTGTGTGGCATTTGGAGTCACCTCAGCTAACTCTGCCATGAGACATGGTTTCCTCACACACAGGAAACCTTGTGTATATAGCTACCTTTTCCCCCCTTTATTTCAAAGTGGCAGAGCCAGAAGTATTGCCAGCACACTTAGTCCAACCTTGCTCACAGCAAAAGACAAAACTTCTGTCAGGATTAGAAGGCAATTATTGCTCCTGTACAGTGATAAATGCTTTGTTAAGTTCCACAAGAGGGAAAGCTCTTCTTGGCAATAGCAACAGATTTCTATATCTCTGAATTAATATTGCTTTACTAAAGCAATTTCCATGTTAAGTATGCATTAAGGATAATCTCTTTATTATCTTAAAAAGAGGTGCCAATAGAAGTACAAACAAACTAGTTTTCTGTACTGCATTTATTGAAACATCATTCTCTCCTTTTTTGGTACAATCTTCACTGATGTTAAATAACCTAAGTAATTTTATGTTGTCACTAATTTGTGTTCTTCATTATTCATTCCACACTCAGTCTACATATTACAGCAGTAGAGCACAAACATCAGCTCTGATGAGGGGTTTGAAATAGAAATAGAAAGATGATGAAATAGAGAAATGATTGAAATAGGAACACATCTCCCAATAGAAAGGATAAAAACATCAGTTAAAAAACAAGATGTGGATTTTATGTTACAACAAACATTCTCTGGCTTTAACAATAAGCAACGTTAAGTTGTACAACTTCTTTTCCCCACCATCTCACCTCTATGCTTTAAGCCAAGTGTAGTCAGAACACTAAAGAGAGGCAATTATTTAGATTTACAGTACTACACGGCCACTAAGAAATTCAACTCCACCTTTTCAAGTACAAAGCTCATTAGGGGAATAACAAAGCTCCAAACACCCATCTGCAAATACATATGGGTGGGTATCCTAGCATTACATATTCTACACACAATGCTAAGATGGTCCACAGTGCCAAAAATCTGCACAAGAACCTCATAACAAGCTCCACTATATTACCAGAAAACACCACCAATCTTCACACTTGCATAAGACTTCAAGTGTTGATTGCAACAGCTAAGCACTTCAAAGCAAACTTTTATAGCACCCTGCTAACACACACAGCTTTTAAAAATACATTAAAAGCTTCTTTTCATTTGTGAGTGTCTCTAAAGTGGGAATAACATTTTTTGTCTTTACAAAGAAGAAACATAAGGGTAAGATGCAAGTTGATCCACACTTGAGGCACTTGCTGCTGATGCACTTAGATGTTGTGGATGAGGAGTAGCATACTTCCAGAAGTATTTACTAATTGAAAACTATCAGCTGGACAAATGGTTTCTGCCACATCTCAAACCAACCCGTTCTGGTGGGTTTCTATCCTTACTGATAACAGGAGTCCTAGCACTTCTGCTAACACTGATGTGACACAAGCCCTGCAATCCCACAAACTCTTGATTATGAGGAGCAACGCATAAGTCAAACTCAGGAACTGCTGAAGCAATACTTGTGCTCCCTTCTCTCTTCGCTCTCCCTGAAAACAGCTCTGAAGGTGGTATGTAGTGCTGCCTGAAGCTCCAGAGAAGCAGAAGACATGCCAGTATGCTGCTGCTGCATGCTTGTTTCCAAATAACGACAAGTCAAACAGATGGTGCCATAGTTCAAAAGCAGTCTCAAAGCCATCTGCTATTGCTGGACATGTGTTTCCATTCACACATGTAAATACACGCCTACAGCACACAAATCAGTGCAACGCACCACAGACATATCAAACATCTTAAGGGCAGAGAAAGGAACTAGTAGGAATGGAAGTAGGATGCCCTTCAGAGTCCAATAGTAAGCAAAACTTAATCCAGGCTGGACGTGACTCTGGGCAGGCTGGTCTAATGGCTGGCAACCCTGCCCATGGCAGGGGGGTTGAAACTAGATGACCAGTATGGTTCTTTTCAACCCACGACATTCTGCGATTGTGAGATTCTGTGAGATAAGAATTTATTCTGTTAAACAAGTGAAAATAAACTGTACAAGAAAAGCTCAACAATACAACTACAGCAGCTACTGGGTTCTGCTCATGAAGATGAAATCTGCTATATTTCCAGAAAGCAAAAAAGTGACTTTCAGTCAAACCATAGCATTAACTCCACCTAATACACAAACAAGCTTAATGACAACTAAGCAATATTGCTGTCCTTAGCAGAAGTTGAATATTAAAAGTGCTACAGAAAACAAAGTCCTGCTAAGCAATAAAAAAAAAATAAAATAGAAACAGTAAAAGAACAAGTATTTCAACAAGTAGAAATATTTAGTAGTTTTTTTTTTTCCAGACAACAGTTAAGTCTTTGCCAATACATAAAGTAATGAAAAGAAATAAAAGGTAAAAGACTTGCCATGATTGAAACCATGAATATTGTACTTGCAGCAAGATGTGAGCCATGTCAAGAAAGGGATGAACTCAGATCTTATGGCATTGCATTTTTCCATCCAAGCATGTGTCACTCAGGCACGCTGCATCAGACAAGATCTCAGCACAACAACACAACAGTGTCCTCATTTATCCTGGCTGGGAAAACTCATGCCTTCTCAACTCATCACAAGTGAGTCATCTGCTGCAAATCAAAGATCTGATTCTTTGTACCTCCAGGACTCCAGCGTTGTCACTTCAAGAGAACAGAAGCCTAGCTGTGACTTAAGCAGGGATTATCATCTTAAGGTCAGTCAGCATTCTCATGCAATTATGAGCTCTGTGGCCATTGCCTCACCACTTCCCAGCCCCAGAAGAGCCACAGCCAAAAAAGGCACAGTCCTACATGGTGTGGGATGGCTCCAACTTTGCTTGCTTTTTTGAAACATCAGCAAGCTCCACCCTGGTGGTCAGTCACTGGCAAAAAGGAGGCTTGTGAGGACACAGGGGATGCAGTGCCCTGCCAGCACCATTGATGGCAATGCATACTACTCTCACCAGGAGATGAGTACAGTCACCTCCTGCAGGCTCTGGAACACTAATTTCAGGCATATTGGCCTCTGAGCACATACCGCAAAACCAGTCTCCCAACAAGAAAGTACATGACTTCAAGATTGGGACTGGCCACTGCACGTCACAATTCTTTAAAATACCACTAAAGCAAACAAGTTTCTCTTAACTGTGAAACTGGAGAAACCTCTTCAAAAATTAACAAGAGGCAACAGAAGCAGAGACTTGCCTTTTCATGTTCTTTAGGAAGAAAAGAAAAAGCTTAAATTAACAGATCTGAGCTTAGCATTGGCACAGGTTCGGTCAAGTGGCATTTCTGCGCAGTTTCCAGAATTCACACATCCTGGGGAATTTGGCAGACCTCCTGCTAAAACAAGCCTTGCTTTCCAGTTGCTTGTCATCCAGGAGAGACAACAGAGCACACTACATCCTCACACCACACAGAAACAAGCTGAGACCAGGAGAAACCTGGCCGCAGCAAATTTACCAAGGGAGCAGATAAAAGAAAGTTATGATCTGCAGACCATAAACCATAGGAGGCACCTTACAAGCACACCTCATCCTAGGCTTGCTCCAAACTTCACTGTGATCAGTAAGCCCTTGAAATGGATCCCAGCCAATTCATACAGGGGGGAAAAAAGTAAATCCCTTCAAAGAGAAGAATAGCCAAACAAGAAAAAAAAGTGGAGGCTGCAGCTAAGTGAGTGCAGTCAGAGGTAACACATGAAAGGCTGCACTCAAAATACAAGTTCACTGAAGCCTCTCTCCTTATACTGTACGAGCTAGCATTTTTCTTGTTTTTATTATTTCTCAGCTGAGGGCAGGTGTCCCCTGAGCAGATCTCCAATTTCATATCTGCTCTGCTCAGTTTGATAATAAACATCAACTCCAAAAGGAAACTATGAGAAACTTATAATTTTCATCAGCAGCATAATGCAGTAATTTTTGCTCATCCTCACTGAAAGTGAACCTCACCTCCTTCAAAGAAAAGGGTATACCCTCCTCAAGACAGATTTTTAACAGCAGAAAACAGGATTGCCATTAGCTTTTGCTTTGCACAAACCAGAAACCTTAACACTAACCTGACTGCATACCTGCTTAATTCCAGACAGCCACCTTCCAAGGATTTGTGTTTTAAGGAATGTGACAACAGCAGTTGTCAGAGTGCCAAGTGACTTCATACTTCCCCTGCCTAACTATACTAGTAGTGCCATGCTCAGCCCCACAGTTTGAGAGCATTAGGAGAAGGTGGACAGTTACCATCTCCTGAGCCCCATCCATGCACAGTTATGCCAAGAGCAGAACTCTATAATGTACAAGACATTACCAAGAACATATGCAAGATGTACCCTCCTTATGACACTCCTCCTGCTGCATAAGCATGCCAGCTTCAAGGTTAGTAAACTCCTGTAAGATCGGTGAAGCCCTTGAAGGGTATTCCAGCCAATACTGCAGAGAAAAGTCTCTCACAGAATAGAAAGGCTTACATAAAATATTAACTATTTGTTAGCCAACTTCCTAACTATTAAGTCTTACAGTGGACATCTGAGAAAGCAACAACAGCAGTTAAACCAACTTTTATTAAGTCATTTCAGTTATGCCCTATACTGAACAATTCACAAAGATTAATCTTCATCAGGATAAGATACAACCCTGAGGGAAAAAATCACTGGGCAAACACCCTTAGGTGTCAACATTTTTGCCTTCCCAAACCATTTAAGAAATGACTTAAATCAACAAAACAATAGAAACTTGTTGTAGCAGGAACATGAACTGTGTGACTGTTACCTTCCTGAATACATTCCTTTTGTCATTGTTCCCTTTACAAATAATCTGGAATTGCCAAAATCATCCCACCCACCTTTCCCTGGCAGTGAGCGAGGTACGAGCCCTTCCCTAAGCTGAACCATGATCAGTGGAGGAGGAAAAAGGGTCATCTGAGATTTCAGCATGGAATCAGCTTTGAGGAAGAATCCACACTAGCTCTTGGGGACCCCTCAGTACCCGAGCACCCCTGGCACTTATTGCATCCACCCCTGCATATCATCCCCAGTACTTGAGCTGTGCTTACTGCTTTCTGCAATAAATTCAAAGAAACAATCCCAACCTCCAATTTCTAGCTCTTGCCCACCCCGCATCTTCTGTGCAAAGGCAAGAATTTGCTAAAGTGGTATATCTGACCTTAAAACTCACCTCTTCTTCATGTCTCACTTTTCCTCAGCCACCACCAATTTCTCCCTATCGATTTAAATGAAATGCTATACAAATGCCCAGATCAAGACATCCTTTTTGACTAGGGAGCTGCATTGCTGCCAGATGTGGGAAAAGGAAACGTAAGCATTTATCCACCTGGTCAGAAGGCAACCAACCATTGGGGTCTTTCTTGGGAAGATTCTTATCAGGTGGAAAGAGAGGGGTTCTACAGGAAAGCCTATTACAGCTTCAGCTGCGGAGCTACTACATTTTCATCTTCCACACTCCAGAAACCAACAGCTTTCACTAAGTATGTTTCAGACTCAGGGTCTGTAGATTTAGAAGCACTTATCACTGTGTCTTAGCCTCCAACTGCATGTCAGACATGTTATGACACCAACAAATTCAAGTCATACAGAAATACATTTGGTAGCCCTGCCTAATAACTGCTGCATTCCTCAAAAGCTTAGGAGGGGTATTTTTTGCTTTTTTTTTTTTTTTAAACAGGAAAAAAAAACTTAAAAGATCTGAAAGCAGATGGCTTTCTCCAAGCCTACAATTCAGGTCAAGTACTTTTCTCAATGACTGCCTGAGACATCTGAAGAGCAAACAGAAAGCACGGGGCATTTAAAGGTGAGAGTACTTTGACACCAAACAGATAAAGCAGCAGTAAACCAAACTCTAGCTCAGTCTGAACAAATAAATGCCTGAGATAGCTCAATCTCAGATACATTTTTCTGTCAGTGCTACTAAGCATTCTTCCCAGCTCTCAGTATCTATAGGCTCCCTCCTAGTTCTAGCATAGAGCAATTCAAGTTCACTCTCTGTGCCTATTGTCCCATCACTGAAGAACTCTGTCACAAAGTTACGTGAAACATCCAACACACAGTAAGGGACAGGGTGTTCAAAAAGAGTACTAACTGTCAACAGTCAGCAGGAGGGTTAGCATTTGCTCTCTGCAGTCATCAGCTAGTTTTTTTTTTTGCTTTTTTTTTTTTTTTTTTAAACTTATCACAATCCCTGGCTCATGGTCAGACTAGAAAACCAAGCCTGCACTCAGGCTTTTCCTAAATTACTAAGTAATTTTCATGGTTCAGGACTTAAACAGATAAGTCCAGTGACTGAAAATGCACTTACAGCTGTCTGCATCCTGGCAAGCTGAAACCATTGCTTTCCCTCACCAGGGCTGTACACCAGTAGTAACTGGCTGGCAGCCAACCGCCTCCTGAGATGGAAGCTGACAGACAAAACAGCAAATGACATCAACTGCCAACAGTCATTGACCTCTACCACCAAGTCCGAGGGCTGAAGCAACAACTCCAACAGCAAGAAAAGGAAGGCAGGCAATGAATCCATTCTGCAATGCAATTAGTAGGATGCAAAGTCTTGACAGATTGTTACCCTATCCTGTATGCAAAAATCAGAAATCAAGATATTTTAAGAGTGCAATGCAGCCATTCAAAAACGTGCAGCCTGAGTGTCGGCAAGTGCCAGCATTCAAGCTTCTCCAGCTTTGCAATATTATTGACATCCTAGATGACTATCAGTTATTGCACAGTTGTCTGCGCTGGGCAATTGCTGTCACATGCCAGTGACAGATCAAAGTGCTAATCCTTTGTTAACTGACATCTTCTGCATTAAGCCTGCTTGAATGAAGTTCAAAGGTATGCGAGGATGAAATCTTACCAAAGATGAAATCTGACAAATTTAACCATTTTGCTGCTCTTGAACAGTTTTCCCCAGAGAACAAATTCTTGGTGCAATTACATTTGTTCAAACATTACTTTTAACTATCTGGCCACTACTGAAAAGCAGCAGGACTGCAATTTGCCAAGTGTTCTAGTTTGCTCCTTGATCCTGTTGTAGCCTGTAGTTTCTCCTGCTAAGCAGTAAGTTTGCACTTTGGTCATTTCTGACAATAAAGACATCACGTTCCATTTCTGAGTGTTTTAAACTTCACAAAACATCCAGCAGGTCGTGCACTTCTAGGAGATGGGTTGGAATAGAACTCATCCCTGGGCAATTATAACCCAAGTAAGTTTTCATTGCTTGATGCAGCCATAAATAAAGAGTAAGCTCTTTTATTCAGAAATAGCTTTACAAATGAAAACACAAGCAGGCAAGCTCAAGTGATGATACACCAATAACATAGATGAGTACACAAGTTAATTTACATAATGAGGGGCTATGGGCAGCCTAATCCAGTGCAATTTTTTCCTGCTCATGTCAGGGAGCTGGAATGAGATCTTTAACATCCCTTTCTACTCACACCATGCTGTGATTCTGTAAATGAAAAAGGTGCAATCTAAACTGTTTCTGGAATACAGAGCTTTCCATTTGGACACATGCTTGGAATTACTAAGAGAAGACATCACTGTCGAAAGGACAGAAGTTGAGAACAAAAGCACCTCAAGTGTAGCCACAGGGATTGTAACCTGTCTCTCCAAATTTCATCTCAAGTCTCAAGACTCCACATCTGAAGAAACAGTATGAGAACTCTATGGCACTATTCTCTGTTTCTCACTTTCTTAAAAAAATAAAAGCAGCAATGATACAGCAACCTTCCTGCTCTTTACAGAAATGGAAATTGATTGCATCACTTGACTGCTCTGGTGGGAGCAGATGTATCATTCTGATGGGAAATCCATGAATTCACACCTGCATACTCAAACATTTAAAGCTCCTAGAAACAACCTTGTGCTGAATGAGAGAGAAAAAAGCCCAAATATTTGTTGGAGATGTCTTGACTGCTAAAGAAAAATAGTAATCAGTATCTCCTGGACTCACTGCAGATACGTACATAAAAGCAAAGGGCATCTATAGTTACAAAACTATAGCTTACAATCAAGTTTGTAATATCTGCAGTTCTAATGCAAACTGGTGCAGTATTGTTTTACTATAGAATATAAAAAGTTAACATCAACACAGAGAATCACTGCTAAAAAAGTTGCTCTTAGCTACATGAGATCAAATCACAATGGTATTGCAGATGTCTCAGTCAAGAAGAACAAACCAAAGTCTACAGAAGAACAGATTGTTAGCCATGGCCTCACTATGACATCAATTATGTTACATTTATTTTAGCCAAGAGCTTCTTTCTACCACATTTTATGAACTAACTGCAGAAGACGTGTTTTATTAGGTCTCCATTGCAGATCTATTTTTGTAAGCATTTTTAATTCAGTACATAGCATAACAAAGGCTCGGGTTTAGCTCCTCATGCATCGATTTTAAGAAAAGCTGTATTTATTCTCAATTTTATGATTTCTTGAAATTTTGTGAGTCTTGTTGTTAATAGAAAATCTTCCTTTTAAGGAATTTTGCTACTGATACAAGAAGTGCTTCGGTGCTATTCTAGAATCCGTTCCAGAAAACCAAAATATTCAGTTTGGCTCAAATCTTCAGAAAAGACAACTTGAATTAAGACTACACTGGAATCCCTCCTCATGAAAAGCTCTTGATTAATGGTTGCCCTGCATAAGTTAAAAAAGCCAACATCCCCACAACATAAAACATTTATAGGGACATTCAGATGCAGTTATATGCAGTCTGTGTCTGTGGGATGCCTACTGATCCTGGACTTAACAGGTTTGGCCTTACCATCTTTCCTGAGATCTGCCTTCTCACCACGACAGGACAGAGTGTCTACTGCAAACCCCTTACCACTTGCAACACCTTCCAGGAGCAAGCCCAAGTTAAGGACCCCTTCTTTATAAAGTTCTCTATTTCCCAGTCCATCTTTGAAAGACCTAGAAGTAATTGCTGCCAATTCTCTTCATTTAAGCCACAGGAGCCATGCTATACTGCTGTTATCCAACAGCACACAAAGGAATCAGATAACAAAGGTATCTGTATAGACTGTCTGCTAAGTAATGCAGCTTTTCAATACTCTACTTTGCCAAATGTAACAAATGAAGTTTAATGGAGCTGTCAGTAGCACACAACACACCTGTCTATGAAGGGGTAAAAGGAACAGCCACACGTGCAACAACTTCACAACACAGCTATGCTACATAATGCACTGTAGATATTAAAAACAGGATTATTCTTTTCATGCAGCTAAACACAGATCGTCTAATTTCCTTGTTTTTCCCCTTCCAAGGTTACACGCAAGTTTCAGACACAGCTTGATCCTCAGCTGTTCAATGCAACCACTTAGATTGCATTCAGATTAATGGGTATTAAATATTCAAGTTTCTGAGACCATGGCCACTAAACTGAGAACTTTGACAGCTATGTTTGTATATACCCATTTGCAATCTGCATCCTGCTGAGCAGATGAAATATTTCCATCTCCTGTAATTCATGGATTTCTTGATTTCATGTTTAAAAGACACCAGTGTGACCCATCTCCCATATTACACCTATCAGGAAGACACAAAGCATCTGCTTTTGTGTTTCATGTACAAGAATGAAACTACTGGTTGCTCTCACTGACTGATTAATTCTCAGATGCTCAGTCTCAAACAAAGAACAAAGCCACATTGCATACTGTGAAATATCTGACCCTGCCGGGACCAAAAGAAAATGCTGACTTCAAAGCTTAACAAGTATAAAATCTCAGTTAAATAATGCTATTTGCTGTAAAAACTTCATGCTTCTTTTTAATTTATACAATTAGCCCAGGAAAAACTAGGGGGCAAAGTCATGCGAAACAAAAAAGGAAATGCAAGTTACACCACTGAAGCATTCACAACTTACAAAACTAATTGCTTCTTCACAAGATGGTTCTTTCTACAGAGACTTTCCACTTCTTCCTGCCCAACTGTTTCTCTTTGACACTACCCACAAGCTTGCCTTAGACACTTGTTCACTGTGAGAAAATAAGTTCATGATGTAAACAGACACTTATATACTCACTCAGAATTACTTAAGGAGGATAAATGCCAGGAGAGAAATAGACTGCCTTGGAACAAATGGTGATTGTCAGACCACAATCAGGGTAGTATTACAGAGACAACTGCAGCTGATTTTTAGAAGGCAAATGCAGTTGTATTTAGCTACTTCAATCACCCACAGTCATCTCTTTATACTTCAGCTTTCAGTGCATTTCCCTGCCATTGCCTTCACATGACAAGATCACCACTTAAATTAGGTGCCCTATTGCTATTTCCTCCTTTTTTTGAGAAGTGCAACCATCCATTCTATATCTGGTTGTAATTTGCCTAAACAGCAGTCACCCACAGAGTTCTATCAGAATCACAGAATCGTAGGGATTGGAAGGGACCTCCAGAGTTCATCGAGTCCAACCCTTCTGCCAAAGCAGGTTCCCTACACCAGGTCACACAGCTCAGCATATACAATCACAGCAATGCACTCTCACTAAAGTATCTTGATGCTGAGATACTCAGCACAGCATCAGAATTTAACAGGATTTATTTTATATTAAGATAAAAGATGACACGCTTCTAGAGTTTTGTGTATATGTATTTGATGCTACTAATAGGCACTAAAGTGCAACTTCACAGACCTAACAGACAAAGCACACCATCCACAGTGTGCTACATCCAGTTGCTGTACTGCAACATGAAGACTCCCTGGAGGATATTCACAAGTGAGATTGGTTTATGTAAGAGTACACAATCACAAAATTTAACTATAAAAAAAACATCCTGCGCAGCTCTAGCTCTGGGAAAGAATTCAGCTTGAGACTCTACCTGGCTTCCAAACATACATAAAGTAATTCATCAGGTCCTCCTCAGCTTTGCCAGTGCATGCTAACTGCATGACAAGGGAGAAAAGCAGGGTCTTTCCTTCAGGCTAATCAGAGGATGCACTGTTTTTTGGCAGGGTCAGTCCATGTACACAGTGCTTACCACTGGACAGTGCAGTGCTAGAGAAGAAAGACTTTTACTTGATTTTGTTCATTCTTAAGTTTCTTGAAAGCAGAAACATTTGATCATAAGAAGGAAAACAATTGTGGAGTAGAGCCAAACTTTCTCCTTGACTTAAAAACCACATTTATCAGCATCTTTGACACAGGTGCTGTTCTATCCCTTATTGCAAACAATTAGCAAGTACAGTTTTGGGCCAGGCATGTGCCAAAGCATGTGAATCAGAGACTACTCCAAGTGATTCAGTTACCAAGCTCCTATTCCAGATGCTTCATCAGCACTTCCCCCATTGATAAAGTCCCCATGTTACATAGGCCTCTCCGAAAGTAGTGATTCGAATTTGTTTTTGTGAAGACTACAACAGATGCAAAAGATAACATTATTTGATAGAACAACTCAGCTACAAAACATGATTTTTCAGAGCTACCACCATTAG
The DNA here is from genome assembly GCA_037305975.1 of Chrysolophus pictus. Lineage (NCBI taxonomy): Eukaryota > Metazoa > Chordata > Aves > Galliformes > Phasianidae > Chrysolophus > Chrysolophus pictus. The sequence goes on along the minus strand of CM074579.1, from coordinate 45,105,265 downwards.
CTGCACATTTTCACTGGTGATCAAGAAAGCCTGCATACTATGCATGTAGAAGTTTGCACCAGCAGAGATGACCCACCAACATTCTCCTTCATCAGACATTGCAGGACATAGGTCAGGGCATTTTTCAGGATCAGAAATCTCCTAGCGCCTCCTAAATTGGAAGGCAGAAATGCAAAGCAGTCTTCTCAACTGACTTAACTGGAGCATCAAGTATAGTTAGGTTGTATACAGGGACTTCTACTTTAGCAGGAGACTGACTGCGAGGAAGACAAAATTTGGCAAGCAAGCTGAGCACAGGTAAAACCACATTACATCCTTATGGTTATCTAAACCACATACCTCAACATGTCTCAGGATAATGGTACTCCAGATATTCCTAGCACTTGCTCAAAGCACAGTGCAATTTCTTCCCACACAAAGTTTTACTCACTTTTACAGGGGATGCCAAGTGCTTTAATCTCTTCCATGATACAGCCAGAACCAAGAAGCGACGGGCTGTTCCTATTGCTATTAATATATACTTATGGCTTTACGGGGCCATTAAAACTGATAGGGAAAAGAAACCGCAAGCTGGCAGGTCTCTACTGACCTTGACTCAAAGAAGAAAGCACCCCAGCTTTGCAGCTGTGATCACAGAAACCAAACAGCTGCACCCACTCTGCCCTTCTCATGGTAACTGAAAAGCACAGGTTGAAAGCAAAGGTCTTAACACATTTGGACAGCTTCTCTCAAACTTACATTCCAAATCATTACTTGACTGCACTTGAACTTCCCCTCCTGATTACTAAGAAAGGGACAAGAAGGTTGAAAGGCAAATCACATGAGATGAGAAAGGAGTCATAGCTTTGATAGATATACTTTCTCTTTAGTCAGAAACAGAGACAGACCACAGATTTACTCACTTCAGGGGAAAAGAACAAGCAGTGTTCATTCATTTCACACATACAGAAATTACAGTAATCTATGCTTATGATTTGACCCTTCCAGACAAAACTTAGAGTACTGTTACCGGCTTCCCACTTAAATAATTTTTCAGATATAAAAAGGTAACAAATCTAATTTTGTAAATAAGAATTACCTATGACTATCTCAAACTTATTCTAATTTTGTAATGCTAGTTGCTTAAGTTAACAAATCAGTAGAATTACATTGCCCACTGAGAAATACAAGCCAGCTTTGTAGTACTGGATCATGTCAAGAAAACGCAGGCAACCTGAACACTAAATTCCAGCACAAGAGCAGAGCAAGAGGGTGAATCCTCACGTAGTTTTGGGTAGTCCACAACATGCTTAGGAAGACTCCATGCCAGTGATGCTATCAGTGGCAACAGGCTAGAGTCAGCATCCTGAGACAGCACTTCCCATCACATGCTATTTACCAGGGCTGTTCCAGGGGATGTAAGGCTCTGCATAAACAGCTGCCATTTGGTTCCTGGTTGCTTCTCCATTCCAGGTGTCTTTGTCCAAAAACCCAGGTCCTCACCACATTACACAGACTCAGAGGATGAGGTGCATACAGAGCTAGGATGCACCCCAGAACTTCACAAGGCTGGCCAGCCTTATCCTGCTCACAAAACATCAGCACAAAATTAGACTCAAGGCAAATAGCGTCCAACAGGATGGCTGCCTAGGCCTCTGGCTCCCAAACTTTGTCTGTGCAGCAATCACAAAAACTTCAGGCTACTATCATCATCACACTTTACTGATGCTCTAAAGCAGCAGCTCTCCCAGTTTTGGTTTTAATTCCTGGTGGGCACAGGACTTAATGAGGATTTCACAGGCACATGGCCACCAGCCACAGTTTGAGAACTGCTGCATGGAGGTGCACACATTTTAAAGGATTTTAAAGGACCAAGCAGTACGTGCCTCTGATCTATGTCACAAGTCTCAGACCTCCGCAGAGCAGTCAATTAGCTGAAATCCCTACACAGATAAGTTCAAGGTACATCTATTTCTCCACAAGCTTGTGAAAGTAAGCTGTATGCAGATTCTACAGGTCAGTAGTGAAAACAAGACAGAAAGGAGAAGCTGATACTAATCTACAAAGGAGTTAATCTTGCGGGCAGAAGATTAAAACCTAGCAAGGAACCACGATAGCTTGTTAAAAATGAAATACTCCATCTAATGCTTGCCTCTTAAGTCATCCTGTTCCATAATGACTAGGGTAAATCTGCTGGTCTTTTGGCCTATAGATAACCTGACCAGTAAATCAGAGACAAACAGCACATAATTGAGAATCAGTCCAGTTCAGATTATAGAATGTTCTATTTATTTTCACAAGCAAGAGGATAAACTCCATAATTCACTTAACATTTCACCACTGTCTTGAAATATCATCTTTCTACTAGTGAAAATGAATTGCCTAGCAGCTGTGTTATATATTTTACCTAAATGTATATTTAGACCCATCATGTGTGCAGTCTATCAGATTTGTAGCCATTTTAAGGAACAGAGACAGTTGCTATTCAACCACATGCAGGCAAGTTAAGAAAACATCATAGTAAACAGCATCTGGGTAAGCAGAAGAGTAGTAGAGGTGAATGAAGTTATTTCTTATTACAAATTCATTAATACCAATCCAGTAAATTATCACTTGTCTGAATTTATTCACTCCAACCTGTAGCTGCAAAACTCTAATGCTCAGAATCAGTTCGCCTTTATCTCCTCCATTCACTACAGTGTTGAACATACACCAAATCATTCTGTACAGCCTCAGCTCCAGCACAGCCTATTGCAGCCCTAGACATAAGGCTACATGATTATTAAGCCAGTAATACGCATCATGGAAGGGATATGAGAGGGAACATCTTTCTCTTTTCTGGGGCTTCCATTCCACGACAGGGACACAACTCTGTTCTATTTTCCTCAGCTGGATACTAACTGTGGGACACATGGAAGAGATAACATCAGTTCCTCCAGCTATAGGCACTGAGATAATGGTTGCAAATGAAACAAAGCGTGAAACCTTAAGTAAGCAATCCTTACTTTCATTACATTTGCCCTCAGCTCTACCTGTTACCCATTACTCCATGACCCAAGGGAAGTCTATATTCCAATGAACAGAGAAGGTATTTCCTTTCTGACATTGTACAATTACCTGGAATTAAGACCGCCCCCAAACCAAAGGCTGCTCAGGCCATAGCCAGGAATAAGAGTATGGTATGCATCTCCCATCTTCCCTTGGACAAGGAACAGCTGGGAACATTTTGCTAAAAATAAGCTGTTTCAGGTAGATTTGGCTGATTTTATGTATTGCTACCTCAAAGATCTCCTTGCAAGGCAGGACTTCTCGGTCTGACACTGCTCTTGTCAAGTTCTCACACCTGACACAGGAGGTAAGGGAAGATATTTATGTCACCTGGAAGGACAACAAATCCTTAGAAAAAATTACTTGAGCTAAAACACAGCCCTGAGACTTACTGAACACCAGCAACTCTGCTTTCTATACATACTGTTTATTGCACACAGGAGCCATTAGAACTACTCTCTTGCTGACTACAAAGTTATTGCACACATGATTTATAAAATAGCATGTCCTGAAAGAAAAGACATTTATCTTACCATTCCCATAGCATTAGGGATCTACCTCATGTTCACATAGCAACAGAAAACTGAGAGATAGGAACAGAACCTGAAGCAAAGCCTGAGAACCAGCATCTTGCAGCTGCACAGCCAGGAAAGGTACACATACCCACAGGCACACAAGCTCACTTCCCTTGCTGCTCTTTCTCCTACCAAGACTTCATGACACAGAACTGCTTTTTACTAATTTAATTGCTGCATAGAAAGGAAAATCACTCCCAAGAGCTAGCCATCTCAAGTAAGAGGAGGAAAACCACAATGACTAATTGGCTGAACTGCATTTATTCCGGTAGGTCAGCTGGCTGTAAAAGATGAAAAGGCAATTTTCAAGTCATCAGAGTGCAAGTTCTGATAACAAGGGAAGCATTCTTAAGAACATTTTTATTACTCACAAATTAAAAGGAGTGGCTAGAACTGACCCAGAAAAAAGATTCGTATGCAGAAACATACTCTGAGACAAATATAACTGTCCCATTAACTCTATTTTGACATACACAAGCTAGTTTTTCTTCCTGCAGTTTGAAGTGCCAACACTAATGTAATAACACGTTACAGTAATTCTGTTACCACCAACACAAGCACATCTTCCACTCATGCGATCACATCCGTAGCTCATTTGGAAAATCCACAGAGAAGTGTAAGCAGTTGGGGGTTATCTGAATAGCATCCCCAAATCTGGAGCAGGACTAGTTCTCAGAACTACTGAACCCTTGGGAGCATACAACAACTGAATCTACTGTGGCAATGGGGATAGTGCTATGAACACCATCTATCCTGTCCGCCAGTCTCTAATGGTTTAAGCACATAAAACCCACAGCGTTGTCTCCCTCCAGAGTTGAGTAAGTATAGCACTGCTTGCCTGGTATAAAACATCTCACACATCCTAGAAAGAGAACAACCCTCTGGTGCCTCTTAGCTGCAGGAAATCGGATGGCTAGCTCTCATTACAATGCAACAGGTAATACTGTGCCTTGCTGCCTAGCCACTGCACAGGACACACTAAGATGGTCTGAAACAACATACTTCTGATTAGCCTCCCTGCTAAACAAATAATTCCACTCTAACTCAAGCGGATCAGCATTAGCTCCCCAAATTTGTCAAGTAAAACAGCAGGACCTGCGTCCATGTCCTTTCGTGTGCAAGGCTGGTGCATTAAGGGGCTTTGGACAAAGCTGTATTTGCCCTCTGAGAATTGTGATGAGACCTATTTGCCTGAACACGCAAGGGCTTCATGTAGCTCCTCATCACAACTTCCAGCCACTGCTTCCAAGCCATCTCAAATCTAGTGAGCCTGAAAAATCCAAACCCCTAAGGGATCCTAAATTCATACATAAATCTCAGCTGTGTTCTGTAATTTTTTTCTTGTCTAAACAGATCTTAGAAGTACACTGCTGCTTATTCTTTTCTGAAGAGGAACCAATAGAAGAGACAAGAGTAATTCCTGCCTCCAGGTATTGGAATAAGATATTCATGCTGAGCCTCCTCTCAAGCCTTCCTCAGAGGAATTTTAAGCCCAGAAGGTGCTACCAGGGCCCAGCATAATTGAACAGTTCTCCCTCCACTGCTAGAGAGGTTCCTGTAGGGCATTTTCCATCTAACACAAATGAATTTCAGTCTGGAGAAGAGGAGGCTCAGGGGAGACCTTACTGCTCTCTATAACTACCTGAAGGGAGGTTGTGGTGAGCTGGGGGTCAGCCTCTTCTCTCGTGTAACTGGTGATAGAACTAGAGGAAATGGCTTCAAGCTGCGCCGGGGAAATTTAGGCTGGATGTTAGGAAATACTACTTTTCTGAAAGAGTGGTCAGGCACTGGAATGGGCTGCCCCAGGAGGTGGTGGAGTCACCATGTTCAAGGAACATTTGGATTTTGTATTGAGGGACATGGTTTAGTGAGAACTGTTGGTGATAGGTGGACCAGATGACCTTGTAGGTCTTTTCCAACCTTGGTGTTTCTGTGATTCCGTAAATGACTGGCTAACATGCTGTATAAACATTTTCACAAACCACCAAGAAGATGTTTGATAGGGGAGAAATCAGGTTTTGAAGAAAAGCTCTTCATTATGTTTAAGAAAGGCTTTTCTTAAACTCTCAGCTCAGCAACATCTTCCCAAGACTCTCTAATGCATTAGCCTGGAAGGTAGTCTAGTGCTCAGCAAGGTGATCCCTCCTCTGTGCAACTGCAGAAAACAAGCTAGTACTAATGTGAATGATCGTGTCCCTAGGAACTCTGAGTGTTCCTTATTATCAGAACTTGCACTCTGAGTAAAGAGGAACAGCAAAAGGGACCAGCAGCTGAGAACATTAATAATGACCCACGTGATTAAGAGACAAGAGTCTGAGAACTCGTTGGCATTGTATGGCAACAGCACTCAGATTTTGTGGTAGAAGAGAATTGTACAGTGTTTTTAAACAGGAAAAAGTTCAGAGTAAGGATGACCTGGAGAAATGGGTACCCTAAAAGCTGATTCCTATCGTCTCCAAAGGGAAATGCGTTCAGCTCCTGTGAAGCTCACAAACTGCTGCTGGCAGAGGTGAAAGCCTGAAGGCAGTTCAAAAAACTCAAACACAGAATGTTTTCTAGAGAAGTTCTCATCTATTCTGCAGCACTGGGTGCTCTTCTTGCTTCTTTGAGAAGCCTTTGCACTGTCCTGATTCACTCCTTAACTAGTTGACTGCCATAAGTCTAGAACTGCTCTAGGAGAAGGCAGCTCCTATTTCAAAGCAATTAAAGCCACTATAAGCCATGCATAAACTAATTATCCCACAGTACAAGGATACAAAGGATAGTCTTAACTGAGCTGAACTGAGTTTGGTGCAACACCTTGAAATCCAGTGCTATTTTTTTTATCCTATTTCTCCTTGCAGAATAGTTTGCATGTGTCTACGGTGCACAGCAAAGACACAGCATGTGAATCTAAGCTTGAAACAAATCCTCATTCTGCCCTGTGACTGTTTAATAAGGCAAAAATAACCAAGAAAGTGCATTGCGGTAAAGGCCAGGACAGCTTCCTGCCTCGTTCTGCTCACAGTTCCCATAGCTGTCCCATGTTGTAAGCACTGTTCACCTCAACCCACAATCACAGTCTTCCTTCACAGTGGAAACTTCCAGTGGGACCTGGCAGCTCTTTAAGGAAAACTACCCATATATTTCACCCACGCACTTACAGAGCTGCAGTTTAGGACAGAATTCAGGTATCTCTCTGGGTCACCATGCAAAACAACCATTGCCAGGAAATAAAAACAAACAGAGTGGAAAATATGAATAAAACATACCCCGTGCATAGCAGTAGAGAACAACTTTTTATCACGAACATAAAACAATACTGCACAATTCCATAAGGCACGCACTAAAATAACTAACCAGTTTAAAGAGTAACTTTTTAGTGGGATGCAGATCAGAGAACATTTTATGTACCAGAAAAAAATGCCATTTTGCTGTATACATTTGTATTACTAGCTAATCTAACATGAGAGTTGCACTTAGCTTCCTAAGCAACTTCTGCTACAGATGGTTTGCATGATGTATTTCTCTGAGAAATTACTCACCTGCTCAAAATTAGGCATCTTTCTGTGGAAGCTGTGCCAAAATACAGTCCCTTCACAAGAACCACTTTCCACTACTACAGTTCTGCTAATCTTGAGCAGGGCTCTCTCCTTCTGAGACTATCCCTCAGTAACAAGGGCTGAGTTACTTTTAAAACTCCATTTAGGGCATCCTTACAGCTCTATACCTGCTGCTAGGGAACATGCATGCACCGCTAATGGTAGCAGTTTCCTGTGAGTCACAAGTTAAGAGCCAACTGCCTGCAAAGCTGAGCTATGCTTCATGGAACTGCGTGGTCACTCTTATTAGGGCAAACAGCCACTTACAGCACAAGTCTTGTCCTGCACCTCCTGATCTTCTGCATGAAGATGGATTACTTCTTTCTCATAATTTATTCTTTTTCAACCACTTTCCAAAATGGACAGGTATGTCAAAGAATTAGCACCCAAAAATGGATACCAGTCAGAAGATGGGCTCACTCTTCAGCTACTCTTTAATAGCAAAGCTCACAGTAGCAGCTCATAGGGCAGTTACAACTTGCATTATATTCTCTGAACATTGACTCCACATCATGTTAAGTGCCCATACCCAGCGGAAAAGAACAACCAGACTGATGAACTTGCATAAGATCCAGAGGTGCCAACAGAAAGCTTTTGCTCCTGCTGCAGAGTGGTTTTTCTGTGGGACAAAAAGTGTTTAGCTTTTGAATCTCTTCCAATGTGAGGAGCACACTCCTTTCCTCTACACTGTACTCAACTTACAGAAACTATAAGTGGACACAGCCAAGTACAGCAGAAAGATGTTCCTTCCTCTGCCAGAAGGAATATCTCCAATTCTGGGGGAAACACAAGGACTTACTCTGCTACTTCCAGGCAGCTTCAGAAATGATGGTAACATACTGGTGAGAAAGAGCTCACCACTTGCATAAATTCTCATACTGTAATACAAGTTAATACCACAATCAACACTGATAGCTGCCAAAAGCAATTCTAATATGCTAACAAAGGACAAAAACGTTTGCCAAGCCTGCAAGTGTGGGAAGCAAAATAGCTGGCTTGGCAGAGCACACGTGAAGGCTTTAACCACCCTAATTGCTTTAGACCCTCAGGAACAGGTAGCAGCTGGCTGATAGTTGTCTTCTAGTGTGACTTTTCAGTGAAAATAAGTCATCAAAAACTAACATGGCAATTAAAGTATCTCAGTAAGAAAAATGCCCAGAACAGCCATATCTCTGAATGAAGCCACTGACCTACCACTAGCAAGCATGGTCAGAAAGACAGCATCTGTGCGAAGCATCTGAATAAAAAATGATTTAAAACCCATTGCACAGCTGCTACACAAAGGCTGGTAACAATTGCAAGTCTTTTCACCTTCAGGTCACTTCACAGCTTCACAAAGCTCACAGACTCAGATCAGACCCTTTTATTTCACCTTTAGTTCTGGACTGAACTCATTCAGCATTCACTGACAAGCACATTCCAGCAAGGCAGCCAAGTTAGGCTTCAGGAGAGGAAAAGTGAAAACATATCCTTTTCCCTTGATAGTTCCAGAGTTTCATCACTGCTCTTATGAGCTGCCACCAGATATTCTAATTGCAGGTCCATTTTTTCAATTTCAAGTCATTTGTTATTGCATCTCTTGCCCTTATTTAATAAACAGCCTTTCCACAGAACAAAGTATATCATAAAGCAGCCACTCCAGGGACTTCTTTTGAAAAAGAACTCAAAAGCATAAAAAACATTTTCTATTTTTAAAAATCCACCTGACAATGTTTTGTTGCTTTGCCCCAGTACTTTAATAACCCATTTAAAATGTATAGCAATACATCAGGCTTATTTTCTCAATGGCTTTCCAGTATCAATATGTAAGTCAAAAAGTAATGACATACTTATGTACCTATATCTAACATTACATGCACACACCCATTTTAAGGTCTGTCTTACATTAATGACTCCCTGCCACCCAGATTGCCTTACCTTACCAGCCTGTCCTCACCATAACATCCAATTTATTCTGTTTACTTGCAGACTATAAATAGAAACACTGAGTTGTGGCTGTTTCTAACAGCAGATAATGATTCCTTAATCAATAGCTAGAATGAGATCACTTGACTCTCATCCTTTCAGTTCTGAACCATTAACACCTGCAAATCACAACCTCCTGGGGAGTACCTCCCCTTCCAAATGCATTACACCTGCAATTATTTTTTCCAATCATACTGCTTCTACTGAAGAAACAACACATGGTTTGTTTGCCAGCATCTTCTTTCCTTTAAGTCATATTGACTTACACTAACATATTCCCATCCTGTAATTCATTACTGAATGAATCTTGTTTGATTTCTCATCTGTCTTCTCTGGGACTACTGAGAGGCCAGCAAGCTCATCAATGAGCTATAAACTGAAATGAGTTCTTGGTCCAGTGATCAATTTCCCTCTGTTTGTTTTTCTGCACGTGCCACGAAGAAGAGAAACAGTATTCACCATCCAAAGGCAAATTTCAGCTAAAAAGCATACCTGCCACACTCAAATTAAACACAAACTAGATAAGGGACTTAAAGAGCAGAAGCTATAGCATCATTTGCTTAGATCAGCACAAGCCCTTCTGATCCCGCCTTGGGTGCTCAGTTACCCCTACAGCACAACTGTACTTGCGAGGGCACACCTGCTACTTGTTACACCAGCCCTACTAGCTGGGTACATGTCCTGAATTTGCTCCTCAGCAAAAACCCATAGGTCAAAGCCATTAGTCAGCAGCCTGTAGAGAAAGGTACAAAGATGGGCCTAGATTTTCATTTCCATCTCTTACCACTGCTTTAAACAGAAGGATACACTTAACACAGCCATAGATTCAGTTTTATATTTAGCATCTGTTTTTTTAAGTTAGTATAAAAGCCTTCAACAAAAGATTATGTTTCACAGTTATTTATTCTATATCCATACCCCTTTATGGTCATTCATTCTCTGTACAACACAAGACCTCTGAATCACAAGATTTTGAAGACTATACAAGATTTCGAATTCTGTTCCAGCACCTGGCCTCCTACTACAATACATTACTGAATGCTACTCTTATTTTCCCCTGAACATGCCTTTATTTAAAGCTTAAAACTTTATCACACTATATCTATGTTTCACATATCTAACAAGGTTGTGAAAGGAATAGCGTAATGCATGGGAACAGAGAAGCACCACCTTTTTATTTTTGTTCCACAATTTTTCTAAATCTCATTTTAAGTCTCTGTGATTATTCAGCATATACACTGAGTTTGCAAGAGACCCAGCAACTCATCTGGGAAGCAACATGCTATAGTAAGATGCCTTTTACCTTCAGAAGTCAAATGGCAGAAGAACAAGAACTGAAGACTTGAAGAATGTTTAAGTGACTAGATGTTTTACAGAGATTGTGATACTTTGAAAGAAAAAATACCTTCAAGTGCTCTTCTATTCTTTGCTACTTTTATCCACTGCTGTAAAACAGAAGTATATAACCACAATCCTCTTTCCAGATAAGAAGCGTACTAATTCACAGAACAAAAAAAAACCAGTCACATTGCTGCAGGAGGTGCTAGAGGCTAAAGGGAAAAAAACACAACAAAATGTCATACCCAGCAGTGACAAGGTCTAGAGTAGGAACTACAGAGTGATGACTCCACATTGTTCAGAACAGAGGATTATAAATGACAGTGGGTCATTAACATATGATGTAGTTACAGAATAACATACTTTCAGTATAGCTTTATAGCTGTCTTTATAAAGAGTCCAGCTGCAAAGAGTATGCTGGAAAATGTAGTCTTCATGCTGACTAGCTTTTTCAAACTTAAAAGGGAAGTTACTGCAAATAATTAGACTGTGCTTTTATGGAGTTCAGGTGCGCAGCTGCAATAACTGATTAAAAAGCAGAAGTCACAGCAGCATAACAATGATTGGTATCTAGAAATGATAAAATATTCAGATATCATTTCTTGAGTTCTCTTGCAAAGAAATACAGAAGTGTGTTTACATCCTCAAACGTATAGAGGTTGAAGTGATGAGTCAGGCACTTGAAAGCTAACTGTAAGATACCCAGATCAAACCTCTTCTTCAGTCACTCACCAGAAACTTTCTACTCACTCTGGGCACTAAAATACTTGATCAATTACTTGGCTAATAGTAGGGAAGCAAACAAAAAAAAGAAGTTAAGAAATACTTCTCATTTAGCGCATGATAAGTAATACTAGCAACCTATTTCTTCCTAGGAAAATGGAAGCTGGAATTACCATAGGAGTAACCACAAAAGCAGGAATTTAATTTTTCCCTTTATAAGAAAGTAAGGCCATATACAGATTTTGAATTAAACCAAAAAGATACTGCAACACTATAATGTGACAGAAAGTACAATAACAGCAGGGTAGCAAAGTCCTTGACTGCAACAAACGAGGACAAGCCCAAACACAGCAACCACAGATACAGAAATGAAAGAAAAAAAGCTACTTACCTTTGGAAGACCTCGGGTAGGCAATAATCTCCAGCAAAACACCCTTACCTCCAATGCCAACCCTTAAATGAGGTCTGTGAAGGGGTGGATCCTGGCTCCATCCCTTCTGGTCACTCAGGTATATTGCATACACCTGAGCTCCCCTGGGTTGGCCCTGCCTTCCTACCAGGTGCTCAATCACTACTTCAGGACGTGACTCAGTATTTCTGCTACAGATGCAAACACTGAATACATAAGATAATAATAATTTATCTAAAATAAGGCTTTATAGGCTGTGTTACAAGATTTGAAGAAGTAAGTAATAATTTTGCTATGTTTTAATATCTGATACGTGTTGAAAAAAGCAGTAGCTTTTTCAAATAGCAAAGTACTGTTAAGGTTGGTGTAATGTACTTTTTTTTTTAATCAAACAGCTGATAAAAATTGAGTCTTTTGTTCTAAATTGTACTAATTTTGTTACTAATAATGACTTAATCTAGGTTAATACTTGGTAGGACATGGGAGGGAGGTGTATAAGTATATGCTAATAATCAGGAAATTTTATAACACGTAAAAATAATGTTTTATTTTATTTATTTATTTTAGATTGTGCTTTTATGGAGCTCAGGTGTGCAGCTGCAATAACTGATTAAAAAGCAAAAAGTCACAGCAGCATGGCAATTTATCTATGTTTCTATGTTAGTTTTTATTTGTTGGATGCTTCAGAATTCTTGAAGAGAAACTAAATAAAATAATGGCTAGTAGTGAAATTGTAAGCTGTCTGAATACGCTTACTTTTTCATCTGAAAAGGATATTTTCTGCAAGCGTAACAGAAATAGTAATTAGTTTTTCAGGCTATAGAAGTTTTACTAGGAGAGCAACATAGAGAAGGCTAGTACTGGCTTAGTTACATAGGTCATTTTCTATAGTCTATTCATCAAAAAAAGCTGCATTCTGGAAGCGTTTTGAGAAATAGTTACAGTTTCAAGTCCATACTGTTATAATTATATGGATGTTGAATGGTTATTAAGAATCATTTAATACAGACCATATTCTAGTCTAGCCTCTTTAATCCAGTAAGTTTGGTTTTGTTTTCTTATCAAGCAATTTATGCAGTAAAGATTTGAGTCTAAATTACTGAGAAGAGTAATTACATAAAGAAAACATCTTGTGCTAGAAGAGACCTCTAAGCTTTCAAAAAACATACAAAGAAAGTGATTTGCACAAATTTTGTCTTCCTCATGTAGGAAGATGTATTTTGCATCGTTTTGAGGAGTCTTTTTAGAAGTTTTTTCTACCAGATCTGCGTACTAAGCTTTAGCTGGAGAACAACTCAAAACCAGTAGAATATTAGGAGCTCCAAGTACAGCCACATACCACACTTGGAAAGCATGTTATATGTTATCTTTAATCAGTCTACAAAGCTCAGGAGGAATATCTGCTCCTCAATAGTCATTCCTATCCTTTTGCCTCTTTCATCTAGTGGAGAGCAAATTTCCTCTGGCACCTAATGACCCACCAGTTGAAAGAAGTGAAGGCATCATCACCTATACGTGTGGGAGGTATGCTTTGTAGCATGTTCTGAATGCACATAAAGACTCAGAAATCTAAAAAGCTTGGAGGCTGATAAAATTCATTTCTTTGTGATTGCAGAGGATGACCACGGTTTACCCATAGTGTAAAACTGGCAGTGTGCTAGCGTTTCTCCAGAAAAGCCTGAGGACTATGCAGTAGTTATGTGTGCTGAGCTCTCCATCTAGAGGGGGAGCTGCGGGTTTTGGCTGTGTCAGGGTAGGCTGTGCCTAAAGTAGGAAGGATACCTCAGTCAGCAGTGCAGGCTGAGCTCACAGGGATCAGCATTGCTCCTGTTTAAGTGCTGCTATTTGATTATCAAAGATCACTTCTGCTTTCAAGCTAGAGCTGTTCACCTGGCCTTCCTGTCAAATATGTTTCAGCTCTTTCAGCACAACCACCTCTTACTTTCTAGAAGTCACTCCTGGCACATAAGGAGAGAAGATATTTGACAAACTAGTTTTGCACACATCCTGTCACGGTTCTCTAGTTATTTTCTTTCTTACCAGCAGATGTCCTAAACTGACATTTATATGCATAGCAAGCCTCTCCCATGTTGCAGAAGATATGCTCCCAAGAGAACAGCCGTGGGCAGATGTCAGTGTGACTTCCTTTGCAGAAAAAAAATAAATCTGTAAAACAAGCAGAAACCAACACCAGAGGCACCAGTGACTATACTCACGCTTCTGCAACTGAGACAAAATTCTCAGCTAGTACTACTTTTGACAGTCAAAAATAATTTCACTTGAGAGTACTGTGAGCATTTATTTTCTTTTTTTCTTGAAAATGGACACCAATTTATGTCATTCATTTGATCTTGATTTTGCAAAGCAGTTGACTAAGATGTGCAATAATGATTGCATAGGAAAGAATAAATTTGTAATTGAGTCTAAACACAAATGATTGCTTCTTGTTGAGTAGTGGTAGAAAGGTGCCTTGAAGTAAGCCACCTGTCCTTAAAAATCTAGGTGCATGTCATTACTCATTTAATAAGCACTTTCTACATTCTTTATCAAGGAATCTGATTCGATAGAAAAGACTTACTGCTTTGAAATTCAGAAAGTACAGATGTGTTGTCAGCCTGACCTTGATATCCCAAAACCTAGTTAGCTCCCTTTCTTGTTGCATGCTTATCCTGAAATTTCAGGCTGGTAACTTGCAATGCACTTCATTATGAGGGCAGCTTACAGCAAACTGAACTACATTTTGCAAACAGAACTGCCCATGCTCACTAGTCTAAACAGAACCTCTGCAAGGACAGTCTTCATTTTCCCCAGGGAGGCCTTCCTGCATGAGTGTTGTGACCAAAATAATTACCATGGACTATGCATGTATCATAGAATAGGCTGGATTGAAAAGAACCACAACGATCATCGAGTTTCAACCCCCCTGCTATGTGCAAGGTCACCAACCACCAGACCAGGCTGCCCAGAGCCACATCCAGCCTGGCCTTGAATGCCAGGGATGGGGCATCACAACCTCCTTGGGCAACCTGTTCCAGTGCATCACCACCCTCTGTGTGAAAAACTTCCTCCCAATATCTAACCTAAACCTTTCCCGTCTCCCCTGGTTTAAAACCATTCCCCCTTGTCCTATCACTATCCACCATTGTAAATAGCTGTTTCCTCTTATGCTTATATTACTCTATATGCACATATCATACAGTATGCAACTGGTGGTGAGGTTTAGCTCAGCATAGAAGAAACTTGAATCTCTAGAGAACATGCAGTGCAGGTACAAGGATGGGCCACAGAGACAGGAGACACAGCTAGCCCAACCAGAATCATGGCTGCAGCTGGTGTTGCTCTCAGTGCCATCAGTGCTGGCTTGCTAGGGATCTCTGATCCCATGCTCTAGTGGACCTGTCCCCCAGCTCTGCTTTGCTAATGATTTGGAAAAGATCCAAGATATGAAGCTAAAGAAATGATTGAATGTAATTCCCAACAGAATGGAGAGAAGCACAAAAGTCTCTGCAGATTCAAAGTTTAAACACCAATATCTTAAATAGAAAAAGACTAGTGAAATCTATTAACGTGTTGTGAATGCCCATGTCACAGCGTCACTCTTTTAGAAGGAAGCTATGTATTTACTATTAGCAAACACAGATTTTTCCAGTTACTATCTTTTCTATCAGTTCCAGTGCCAAGCAAGTCCTTTGTGTTTATCTTTGTTTTGGAAATAGTGTCTCTGTACAACTTATTCTTTTAAATTCAGATGTTCCTGAAATTGCTTTTTCTCCCAGAGGGGAACTGTGAAATGAGTGAAATCTTGGCAAAAGAAAAAAGAAGTTCTGTTGCAACAAGGCTAAGTTACTGTTATTGCAGAAGCACAAATCATTCTTCTTGTACGATTCAGCAGACAATAGCTTGTACATCTAAGTTAACTCCGAGTCCATAAAAAACATATGTTGCATGGGTCACTAGAGTACTGAAGGGCCAACGAGAACATAAATAGAGTCAAATACAAACATAAGCAATCTTTGTGGATAAGCTATGCAAACAATGAACCCTTTTAGAGCAATGAGGCAGGGAAGTCTGATCCTCTCCAGAGTAGCTGTTAACTGAGGTTATGCTGAATATTTCAAGCTCTAATGGTGTGAGTAGTTAAGGAAATGAACTCATGACAAACCACGGTAGTTCACACCTCGGGCCTGAAATAAGTCCCTGAACTTCACTAAAGTGATCAAAAGCCTCATCACAAACTTTTGAGAGCATATTTTTCTGTTGACACTCTGAATGGGTACCTGTCTTACACTATGTAATTTTTTTTTTCCTACTGTAATAAGCTTCAAAATCATTGGGAAAGTTTTTACAGTGATACCTTAAAGGTAATCTGGAGATAAAATCATTTATTCAATGATTAGCCAAAGTCAGCTTTAAGTTTTGATGCTGTTGATTAAGAGAAAGGAGTGTGGCAAAAACGCATCTAATACAGTCAAGGTTCATTCTTAGTCTTGTCTTCTACTGCCACCTATTGAAGTACACAGCATCTTTCCTGTAGCTCTACGTTTAAATAAATGTACTGCATCGGAGGATAAAGCAGGATGCTCCAATCAGTAAAAATGCCAAAGAATGCAGAAGAAAAACCAAGACAATACAACTGCAGATTTTGCAAAAGTTTTTGATTGCAACGTACCATCATTCTCTGGATTTTGAGACAAAAAATGAGGACAAATGCAGACCAAAACCATATACAAATAATTACCTAACTGAAAAGCAAAAAGGAGATCCTTAATGCAATTCACATGGAAATTGAAACGTGATCATCTCAGACTAAAACCTAACCTCTAGATAGTTTTATGAGTAGATGTTCCCTAAGTCTTGGCTCTCTATAGTCATAACATCTCTGTCAAAACCTTGCCAGCAGACTACACAGTAAGACTTGTACATTAAGCAGACCACCTGGATGTGAAGAGTGCACAACTACCAAGTAACATCAGAAGAGCTATTAAATAGCTACGCTCCTTGGCTTGTAAGCGTAGCAGCTCTAAGACAATGACTAAAGCGTTCTATATTGCCAAACTACGAGCACAGGGACTAGGCAGGTCAGGTAGAATCTCACAGGGGCTGCAAATATGCTGGACAATTACAACACTACTTCACTTGAAGTGCTAGAGACAGAAATATTGTATAGAGCAGAAAGATTACAAGTCACTTAACCTTACTACACTGTATCACTATAAGCTCTGAAAGCTAGGCCACAGTCTTCCTTTTTGTGATTCAGTAAGTGTAGTAAGAAAAGTATCTGCAGCAGTAACTGGCCTGCAGCTATCACATAATTAATAGGCACATCACTCTTCAATACTACTTTGCTCAGAGCATTTCATATGAACATTTCCACTCTGCTATGCAGAATCCTTACCTTCCAAGTTCCTACTACAGCTCCAATTTCAACAACAGTAGGGATACCTCTCGCTGAAATATCAAACTTCTGCTGACCTACAGAAGAAAATCAGAGTGCAAGCTTGCTTTCCAATATTTGATTTTGTTATGTTCAAATCATTTACTACAGTGCTTGTTGTAACCCTCCCTATTTTCCATGGCTGCTTCTAATCCACAGAATACCACAGATAGTTCTGTGTCCTGCCACACCAATGTAGTAGAACAGTCAATGTTTTCTTCAGTTAGGATTTAAGACTTCCTCTTCTCAGAAAGAGAAGCACGGCATGGAGGATCTGAGGAGTTGTTTTCTCAGTTTACATTTTCAGGGGCCGAAATAGACATTTCTAAAACCTTGAATTATTTTGTACTATTGCCTCAGGGGGAAAAAAAGCAAATAGGTCCCTCTAACGCTTAAAACAAGTGGCTTACTGCAGCTTTTATTAGAATAATTACAAGTAGAAGAAACATGGCACTTCCATTTTTCACAGTGGGATGAACACCTTAGGAACTAATGGGCTGCAAAGCTATAGCAATACAGTGGAAAACCAAATGACATTAAATAAACCAAAACCCAAGCTTGTTCCAACATGACAGCTCCTTCTAAGCAGAAACCACAGCTTTCAGGACAGCAAAGCACAATGCAGATGCAGCAACACCATCCTACACTCGGAGAACAGGGAACTCTCACAACAAACATAGTATCGCCTAATGTGTCCTAAGGCAGAGTGAAAGCGAAAGGTGTGGACACAAAGGTGGGTAATTCATTCAGCTAACAGTCCTGCTCAGCACTTTCTCCCCTCTAGCACAGAAGACCATGGCTGTGCAGTCACTGAGCCATCTGAGCCTCCATTGCCTGGGCTGTCCATTCTGGGGCTGTCTGACTTATCTTCTCCAGCAGGTTGTTCACCTGGAAACACAGCGACTGAATCTGCTTATCCCAAGTTGGCAAAGCTTCACGAGCTGCAAAAGGAAACCACAGAAAACAAAGTATAGTCTTGGCAATTCACCGTCATTGTTTAAATGCAAGTTTCACCTCTGGTACTGCTCTCACCTGCCTTGCACCTATCATACTCAATTCTGTCTTCAAAAGTTATAATGATTTTGACTGTCTGCTACAAGCCTGACTCCTGCCTTGCAAAAAAGCGAGCAGAGAAATTCCTGATATCCTACAAGGAGACTGAGAGCATAAATTCACACCTTTGTATGGATAAAACAATGCAGAACAGAGGAATGTGTGAAAACTGGTACCTCCTCTGATAAACAACAAAGGAGAACTGTCTACAACAGATATGGAGAGGTACTCAATGAGTTCTTTGCCGAAGTCTTAACTGTCAGTCAGGCTTCTCATATTTCTCACAATGCTGAACCTCACATCCCTGAACCTCTTGGTGGGAACTGGGGAGCAAACTCCACTCCACTGTAAGGGCAAAGCAAGCCCAAGACCATCTCATAAGACAGAATGTGTACAAGTCTATGGAGCTCGACAACATACATCCCAGGGTCCTAAGGGAGTTGGCTGATGTGCTTGCTGAGCTGCTCTCTATCGTATTTAAAAAGTTATGGCTGTCAGATGAAGTCTCCAGTTTTCCAGTGACTGGAAAAAAGGAAACGTCACTCCCACTTATAAGGGAGGAAGGAGCCTGGGGAACTACAGGCCAGTAAGCCTCACTTCTGTGCCTGGGAAGATCACGGAACAGATCCTCCTAGAAGACATATTAAGGCACATGAGGGATAAGAAGCCCTGAGTGTGGCAGTGGGGTTGGAATTTGATGATCCTTGAGGTCCCTTCCAACTCAAGCCATTCTATGATTCTCTGCTATGGAAAATTCTGCCACCTCCTGGCCAAAGCAGCATACAGCAAAATCATTACGGACAGCAGTAACAAATAATTTGCTTGCATTGCTAGACAGCAACTCGAAAGGACGATTCTGAATAGTGCAAAAGAAATTAAATTTAAAAAAAAAAAAAATCCCAACTTACTCTCAAAATGAACAATTCCGTCAATCTGATCAATGAATCCATTCATGCGCCCCTCAGTTATCATCTGAGAAGCTATCTTTTCTGCCTGAAATAAAGGAGAAAGAATGACATTAGGTATCAGATTCATTCTGAAAGAAATGAAAAACCATTACAGGTTTGACAGTCCTTATGTGTTTTTCATCTACATTAGAATATAGGCAGAACCATATTGAAAACATCTAATCATGCACCTATCAACATACTAAGTGGCATCAAAATATGTTATTGCCCCTTCTATACTGTGTAGCCTTCCTTCTCATAAAATGTGCTCAACATTTAACTTTTGTCACGTGTCTAGTACTGAATATTTAATTTCCTATCAGTAAACTAATTTTCCTAATATTTACTAGAGCTATTCTTGTTACATCCCTGCTGCTTTTTATTACCTTTTTTTTTTAAACAAAAGGTGCTGGAAGCCATTACCTTAGCTGCAGGAATCTCTAGTAATGCTCCAAGCTCTTCAAAGGTAATATTGTTGTATAGCTTGCTTGCAGATAGTAAATTGTGTTCAATAACAGCTCTGTCCAGGATGCTGGAACCTTATGGGTTGAATAAGACAACAATTCATTAATATAAATGAGATACTTGGTTTATGTTGTAGAACAGATGTGAAGCGTTTTTTCTGAAGGTTATACATGGAGAAAGTACAGGTGCATCCTGTTGCATGGCATCACTGTAACACCACAAAAAAAGAAAGTGAACAAAAAGATTCCCTGTGGTGATTTTTTTTTTTTTTATAAAGGTAGCTTCAAATCTTTTATTTATCATTCTGGGAAATAACCTTAAATAATCACATGATGCTATTTTCTGTCACCCCTAGGAACGCAAAGGGCAAATCTGGATGAACAAGCAGTGCTGTGAGGCTTTAGAGAAATACATACCATCTGCTGTAGTTGCTTTCTGGTGAGGCATTAGCATAGCCGCAAACTCTTGTAGTTGGTTTCCACGAATAATTCTGTCAAGATACATTTTCTCCAAGATCCCATAGGCTGCAAGCTGCTGGCATCTCTCATCCTTAAAAAGCGTAGCAAGCATGCGAGAACGCTGCTGTCCTAGGAGAGCCAAGAAGAATCCCATAAACTGCCACCAAGTAGTTGAGTATTGACAAATAAACAACAAAGATCTCTCTTTTCAACACATGCAATTAGCAAAGAACTATCAGAGAAGACTCAGTTGTCTTCAGTTCCAAAGCACTGCTTGCCACTGACTTTATTTTGCATTTTTAGATGGCCCCTCATCACTGGCAAATAAACAAGTACTCCAGCTCTGAATTAACACTATGCCAACAGATTACTGACACTTTTCACAATTCTGGATTCCTCAGCTCCTTCCCCCAGTAATGTACAAGTTAACTTGCTTCAGGAATACGTACATTAGGTCTCTTACAAAAGCGTATCATATTGTACCTGCTGATGCCAGAATAGTGCAATGCAAAGCATGCTTCAGTGCCTCCAGTCGCTCGCTTTCATGAACTATGCTCTTATAGGACAGCTCGTTGTATCTTTGGGCAGCCTCAATGAACTTTCTTCTATAATCAAGAACTCTTGCATAACAAACCTAGAAAGAAAATGTCTGGGTAAAGGAAAACAAGAAGGGATGGCTGCATAGTACAGGCGTGCATTAATTTCTGCAAAATTAATTTGCAGTTCCGATAAACATTTCTTTATCGCATCCTCAGCAAATCTGTGTCATCAAACAATCAGCTTGGCTTGTAAAAATCTGGCTGAAGTGCCACAACAGAAGATTGAAAGGGCATTTCCCAGCTCTATTCAGATGTTAATCACTGCACTTGCAAAACTGCAAGAAACAGCAAGTGGAATGTTGTACTGTGATTAAGCTGTCCTTTTGTCAGTGACATCAACAACTAACACTTAGCAATTTCTACTTTACAAACGTTTGCTTTTCTCTCAAAAGCTGTATCAGCGTCTGCTATTTCACCTACTAAAACTTCTAAGATTTTATAAATTAGTTTCCCAACTATATACACAGGAAACCAACCAATAAGCAAAAAGGTCAGTTTATTTACTGCTTTGGACTTAAGACTACTTAAAAAAATACAAACAACTCTAATAGTCTCTAATATTGGATGTGGTTGTTGTGGTTTTTTTTTTTCCTTTTAGATTTACAAAGATAGGGGACAATATTTTAAGTAAAATTTGGTTATTTTGAGCCAGTAAAGCTGGTATATAAGGAACCTTAGCAAGTTTCTCTCCAAATTCTAAGGAATTAGCTGCTTAATTATTGCTAAGATGAAGCTTTCAAGTTCCCAAGACCATTTAAAAGCTTTTCCCCTTGTCTCCTTCAGTGTTATGAATGTTTTGGTGGCACTGTATGACAATCATCCAATTGTGGAAGCATTTCCCTTCAGAAAGAGGAAATCCAAGTTAGACTACCTTGTAATGGATTTGTAGCTGTTCATTTGTTGATTCATTCTGAAGAAGGGAAGCTCGATTAATATAAGCTTCTGCTTGAACAGGGTCATCATCCTCCAGATACAGCCTGGCAATTTTCAGGTAGGTCTCCAGTTTATAATCTACATTGTACTGTCTGTAAAGAAACAGATAAGCAAGAGTTCAGAGATACTCCACTGTTGCCCTTGCTCTTTCTTGTTCTAAACATTCTGCTGCTTAAGCACACGGAAGCTTTTGTTTTACTCTGCTTTCTTTTTAACTAAATAAAAACGAGATACGAAAAATTTAAAACTGGCTCCCAAAACAGAAGTAGAATTGAGTTTCTAATGGGTTGAAAATCTGCCATAAACAAGCAGATACTTAGAAGTGAAAGGCAAACTTATAGTAAAACAAAGAGGAGCTAAATGGGTAAAACCTACATTCAGCAACTTCTACATACATATTGAGAAAAAGGTGAAAAAGGAAAGCCCTAGAAAAATAACAGCAAGGGTTTTACACTTAAACAAACAACAACAACAGACTAACATCAAATTTCAAACTATATCTTCATTTCGTAGAACTGTAGAAGTCAATACCTGGCAGAACTTTCAGAAACATGTCAATAGATTTGACTAATAAATAGTGAAAATCTTCCAGAGCAGCGTTTAGACACAACTAGAATGCTTTCTGTAAGGATCAGTCACCAAACTATATGTGCATAGTCTGGCTAATATGCACCCGCAAACTTCCCACTCTCTGGTCCACTTCACTACGGAAGCAGCAAGTGTATTACTGTATGGGAACTGCTGAGTCACGGCCTGAACCTCTGATTAACCACCTGAGGCAAGCAATGAGTCAGCCCTGGGAGCACAGGTGACAGCAATTCACCTGTGCTGCAGGAAGGGGTGGAGCCTGGCTCCACCTCTTCTAGACCCATTTAAGAGCTGACTACCACTAGGGAAGGATCTCTCTCTCTTTGGAAGATCCACTCTACTGGAGTTTCCTGAGTGAGCCCACAATACAGGTAAGCATCCTATTTATTCTCTTTGTCTCGCTGTGCCTAACTCTCTTGCTTATTTCATTATTATAACATCTTAATATTATTTGATTATATAATATTCCTTTATATAATTTTCATTGATTATACAATTACACAAGGTAGGACTGTGTCTAGCACATTACTTACTTTTGCCCTGTTTCTAAAGGGATCCCCACCAATACTTGTGCTGCATTTCTCCAGTCTTCTTCTTTCTCATAGATGGATGCAAGATGTTGCCTTATTGAAGCAACCTAGATAACAATTAAGTCACAAGGAAACACTTTAAAACACAAAAGCATTCAACTTTTATGTATTCACCTTCCTCTTCTTGTATGCTAACAAAGTGATATGACAGCTTCACATTGCACACACACACAATTCTTCTTGCATGAAGGTTTTAAGTCCTCAGTTGAGTCTTAAGACTGAGCTTTTTCAATATCAGCGGTTTGAAGTATTTCCTAATAGCCTTGCAGCTAGATAAAAGGAGCTGGTCTTTATGGAAGGATAAGCAGTGACCTGTCAGGAAACTTTTAAGCAGATGAAACAATATTTCTCAGAACCACAACACCAAGATTCACAAGCCCTTTCTTGCAGTTGTACCTCATACCAAGCCTATGAGATACAAATGAGGTGAGCTATGACAAGGTCTTAATTCTGAAACTCAGATTTTGCACAACAGCTGCCAGAAGGCAAACTACTGGTGGTATAATCAGGGTGCTGTAAGAAAAAGTGATTAGAAAAAGAAATCATCTGGCCTTGAGATTTAATTTATGCATAATCATTGTAACATATGGGTGTGTTCAGTTTGGATTAGAGTGACAACTGCTTAAAAAGACAAAAGGTAAACAGACAAATATAAATTGACAGAAACTGTCTTTACTAGATCCTATAGGCTTGTTACATACTTCTTTAGGTGTTCTTAAATAACAATGCATAACCATTGAAGGAAATCTATCAAATTCAAAACAAAGCAGTACATTCAGTGAGTAACTGCAGAATTGGAATTTCATCACTTCCCCCCTCTCCCCACTGTCCCACTAAGTGATTTTAGCTTAAGTACATATCTAGAAATACATACATAAGCTACATACCCACACAGAATTCTTTTTAAATTAAAGAACAGCCATTTGACAAAAGAATTCTGTCCTGAGATCACCTGCCTGCTCCCTCTGTTGGGTAAATGCAACACAGTGAGCCCCAGTCCACCTCCAGTTGCTCATGTGTTGTTTCATTCTAATAAGCCATTTTCTGGCAGCAGGGGAATGTGCCCAGCATCCTGATGGAGACACTAAGTTGGTATTGTTTGCATGGTTCAAAATAGGCTCAAAATAGGAATGACCATTTTGATTGGTATTTCTGAAAAATAGTCAGCAGTAAATTAAAAAAAAAAAATAACCACCTGCAGACCAAAATCCCTTGTCACTGATTTCTCACCTGCTCTTCAAATGAAATGACTCTAGGCTGTATCTTTTCCAGGGTGAAGTGGTATATTTCTTTGGCTGTGCTGTCAGGAAGACTTGGAAGATGGGTACAGAAATCTGTCAGCAGCTGACGTGATATCACTAGGCTGACATTCTCGTTCACCACTAGTCCAGAGACATGTGAAAGAAAAGCACAAGATGGATGCAAAGTTTGTCAACATCTTCAGTGTAAGTGATCCTTTGGTAATCAATCATTTACTTTTATATTAAATTGAATAACTCAAATATTTAAATATCTGTATGTCAGACAAGGTGTGTTATTTTTCTAAAGATGAATACTATTCTCTCAGAAATTGTTTACACTGGAGGTCATTAGAGTTCTAACACCTGACAAAAAAATTATTTCTCACTCTGATTTATAGTTTATAAAGATGTTCCATCCTGAATCATTGCTCTCAGTTGCTATAATACGTTGGACAAAATAAACCATTAGGCTCAATTTCATTAATTCTACAAAAAATACAGAAGGTGTAACTTCTATTTGACCTATTCAGTAGGCCAAATGTACAACACAATACAAAAAACACCTAACCATTTCTTTCTGGTCATTTTCCAAACTAAGCAGAGATGAAGATGAAGGGAATTAATAGTTTAAAGACTGCTAAGCATCCAATATCAATTTTAGCATTCAACTGCTATTTTACAATATTACCGTCAGATGCTGTCACACTGACAAGCTAGAAAGTTAAATTAACTTAAAAAATTCATCAAGTCCATTTTCCCAGAGCTTTGGAATATGCTGCGTATGGTTTATCTCTCAGTCTTGTTTAAGTTCCAATAAGACCAAAAATATCACACATTTATGTAAATTCTTGTAGACATGTTTGTCATGTAATCTCAGGGATCTCTGGTTTTCACTCAATATGCAATCAATTACATCAAATGCACTTACTTGCTTCTACAAAAGCTTTCAAAGCTTCAAGTTGTTGTGCACCTGACAGCTGAATTGCTTTTTCCAATATTTGACGGTATCTGTTCACAAGAAAAAATAAAAAAATGAACACCTATATCTATGAGATAGCATTTTCAGTCACCATGCCTGCTTATTTTTTAATCTTTGAGGAAATTTTCCAAACTGATTGTGCTAAAGTGACTGGAACACTCACCTGAAATGGGTATCTGGCTCTTTTTAAATATCAGGACTAGACTATCAGATAACAACTCATTCTGTTTTCTTGTACTGTTTTATGCGGTTGAGGTTTAAAAATAACAGCATTTTCATGATAGAGCAGCTCCCCTTCACCATACAATGGTGCCAGGGAAAAAGTAAGTAAAACTACATCCTCTGTAGATCATAACTACTGAAATAAGAGAGAGGTTCAAGCTGCCACATTTAGTGAAAACAATAATCATAGAATCATTAAGATTAGAAAAGTCCTCTTAAAATCACCAAGTACAAGTCCAATCCCAACCTGTCCCCACTAATAATGTCCCTCAGCGCTACATCTTCATGGTTCTTGAACACTCCCAGGGACAGTGTCTCTACCACCTCCCTGGGCAACCTCTGCCAATGCCTCAGTGCTCTTCTGGAGGAATAAAGCTTCCTGATATTCAATCTGAACCTCACCTGGTGCATCTTAAGCCTACTACCTCTCACTCTATAGCTGTCAGCTGGAAGAAGAGGCCAACCCCCACTTCACTGCAACCTCTTTTCAGGCAGTTGTGGAGACAGATGAAGTCTCCCCTGAGTCTTCTACAATCCCAGTTCTCTAAGCTACTCCCCATAAGCTATCCCAGTTTCATGCTTTGTAAAACTCAGGACAACTGCAGGCCATAATCTCAGGGTGTATAGTAATGAAATGGAATAAAAATCTCTTTCAACGTTCCCCTCAAAAGACATACTGAACATGATCGTGTTAGCAGCTTTTTTTAAACCCAGAGCTCTAAAAGCAAAGACATCCCTCCAGAGAACTAAGAACTGGGACTCGAGGAATTCCAATTCCATAAGAGTCAGACACTGCCCTCGAGGAAGGGAAAAAAAAACCCGCTGTGACACGTTGCACTGCGCACACCTTAACATGCAATATCAAAAGATAGGCGTGTAAATTGAAAAAGAGAAACGTTAAGGAAGGTTTCAGGGTGCCCACAGCAGTACAGGGCCCATCACCACATAGGTGCCAGGGCCGCAGGGATGATGCGGCGGCCCCAATGCCTTCCCCAGCAATTAAGAATAAGCGATGGGTGGCAAAATCGTGAGGCCGATCTCTCTTATTTTCTCTTTTTTTTTAATTAAAACTAACGCTTCAGAAGCGTGGCCCTTGAGCCACAGCCACCCAGAGCCCCCACCCAGAGCCCGGCGCCACCCGCCGCCCCCGCCTACCCCGCCCCACCGAAAAGGAAGCCGCCGCCAACACTCACTTTCCCGCCAAGTCCTTGTGGGAGCCGCTAGAGTTCATCAGCTGCGCCAGCTCCTGCCGCACCGCCGCCGCCATCTTCTCGCCTACCATAGAGCGGCGGCGCCGGCGAGCTAGAGCGGCCGCGCGGTGAGGGGGCGGAACCGGAAGCCCGGGGAAGCGGGAGGGGGTAAGCGCTGCGCCGGCGGTTGCCAGGGCGCCGCGGCGCAGTATTATGGGATGCGGCGGGGGAACGGCGCGGGGCGCGTGATTTTGAACAAACGCGGCGGCTCCTCGCGGGCACTGCCGCCGCCGCCGCCGCCGGGCGCGGCACCGGAGCGCGGCGCGGAGCGAGGAAGAGGAGGCGGCGGCAGCGGAGCGCCCGCCCGCCCGGTGAGTGCCGAGGGGCGGGAAAGCGGCGGCGGGAGGGAAGGAGCGGCGGCCGGGAGCGGCGGGGCGCTGACAGCCGGCGGCAGGCCGCAGGCCCGGCCCGGCGCGGGACTACGCAGCGAGCTGCGGGGGAGCGCCGCGCTCTGCCCTTCGGCGCGAGGGGTGGCGGCCCCGCCGCGCCGGGGCGAGAGGACGGCTGCCGGGGGCAGGTGCGGCGGGGGCGGGCGGGCGGGCGGCGGTGACGGGGTGAAAATGGCGGATCTTTCGAAATAGGGCCGGCGGCTCCCGGCCGCCCCCGCGCCGCCGCCGCCGTGGGGAGGCCCCGGGGGGAACGGAGCGGAGCGGGGCGGTCGTCGGGGGGATGAGGCGCGAGCGGAGCGCTGCGGGGCTCGGGCCGGGCCTGCGGGCGGCGGGGCCTGGAGGAACCGCGACGCCCGGTTGCGGAGCGGGGAGGAGAACCCCGGAGGAGCTCCCGGAGCGCGGCCGCCCTTTGTCTGCGGGGTGCCGGCCCCGGGGAGGGGGGAGCGGCCCGGCTCCGCGCTCCCGCAGCGCAGGTGCGAGGGCGGTACCTGACCCCGCGCCCCTCGGACTCGAGCACCTGCTGCGGGGGGCCCGGCTCACCCCGGCGTCGCCAGCCCTGCTGGCGATCGGAGCGCGGTGTCAGTTAGTTGTGGCCGTGGCTTGTCGGCACATCGTCTGTTAATTACGTAACGTTCTGCGTGAGGGCTTTGGGTTCCGAAGCGTATGGGGTCTCCTGTCAGGACGTAACTCGCGCCTGGGGAATGCCCCAGGATGGAGATCTGTGGCCAAGGAGGGGCAGGCAGCGAAGTGAGCCCTCATGGTTCCATCCTTCTGAAGTGCTGCACAGTTATTACAGCAAATGGTGAACGTGGCAGAATCACTCTTAGGGCACTTTGCCGTGTTTACGTAAAGCTGGTAATAGCTGCTATTATCAGGAGCAAAGCCTTCCACATGTGGCTACTTTTTTTTCGCGATAGCTTTCTGAGTTAGTAGAGGCAAGAAGAACAGTGAGTTATCAGCTGAGTGTTTTCTCTGGCAGAGGTATTCCCTCACAAAATGCATTAGCCATCTTGTTTTGTTCCCTAAAACATCCAACTTATGTGTGCGTGACGAGGAATGATGTCACTGTGTGCCTTGCACAGATTTGCATTAACCAACGAATGTATGCATGAATTGCTCCATGAGCAAAGCCCTCCTAAAGGCTAACTGGGAGCGCATATTAGAAACCAGGGCCTAGCTAATCCTGTGAGTTAAAAACATGCTCCATGCTGGCTGTAGATCTATTGGTTTGAGCAGTTTATTATGCAAGGTTAATTGCTCAGATTATGTATCACAGCTATTTATTTTGCTTATTCTGCTGTGTGCAGCCCAGCTCAGATGGTCTGTCACCGAACACTCTGAGCAGTTCAACTTGTTTTCTCGGAAGAGGCTGTAACTAACTGGTTTCAGATCGAGTATCTGCTAACCACAGGTGAACTGAAAGTGTGGAGAGTGCTGTGGGGTTTCAGACTCAGAGACACTGATACCTCATATGTCTTTTTTATTTTAGATTTTAAGAAGCTATTGCTCTAAGCCCCTTGAATTCACTTCCCTCCCACCTGTTGGAAAAATAATTTATGGGAAATTAAGCAAGACAAACTATAAAGGGCTGTTAGTTTCTGTTTCTGCAGCAGATTTTCTTGCTTCTATTCCCTCTTTGTACTGTAGAAGTGGTGCCTGCCTTCTTCACACCTGGTTAGAAAAACTTGTGATGTCCAAAAGAATTTGTGTGCTGCAGTTTTAGGATCCATTACAAGTACCTAGGCAATAAACTCTTGGTTTTATCCTCATTAGCTCCCAAAGACAAGTGGATAAAGGTTTCTAGAAAGCTTGCTTCTAGGGCTTGTCTTGAGTAGCTTCGTTTATCACTCACAAAATCTTTAAAGCAGCATGGAGTTCTCAGTACAGCCTATGAGTCATCTTGCTAGCTTTATAATATTAGAAAACATGAGTTTGTCTTGTATGGGAAAGGAGATATCAAGAATAACCTCTTGGTTGATGATGGGGTCACACAGCAACACGTGAGAGGTTCACGTTTCTCACATTCCAGATCTGGACAAAGACTAGCAGCTCCTCAGCCTCTCCAGCCTGTGTGTCACTCCCCTTCACAAGCCATACTTCTGTCATCAGATATGCTGCTTCCCTGCCTTGGGTTATGTTCATACCTTTGGGCCGTGTTTTGATCCATCAAGAGTTGCAGGAAATCTCTGAACCTGGCAGTTTTTGTAGTTTTTCATTTGCAACTTACCTTTTGTTCTCATTATTACTCTCCCTTTTATTTTGGAGACTTAGAAAAAATGTAGCTACGCATCCCTTTGATCCCATGAGCACTTCTTGCTGCTTTCTTGATGTTGGTACTGTTCCTTCCTCTTTCACGCTTCCCCTTCTCTTATATTGTGCCTAAACGTTTAGAAAACTCTGCGTAGTCCACATAGTGAAAGACTCGTCTATGTTAATACCATAGTATTAAACCACGTATGGGTTTTGCTCTATGCTGGAGTGAATCTGCATCAGATGGCCACCTGACACTGTAGGCACTGGTTGTACTCCCATCTACTGCTTGCTTTGAACTGGTTTTCTGGTTCTCCCAAAGCTTTCATGAGCTCAAGTAGCTCTGTTTGCAAGCAGAAGCTGTGCAAGGAGCATTAATGCCAAGCCAGGAAGGAGGTCCCTGAGTTTCCCTGGTACCTTAACCCCATTGCATCATGGACTGTGCCATGGTTCTGGTGCTCGCAGGCTTTCAGTCAAGCTTTCAGCGTGCTAACTTACTAGTTAGCACGCTGTTTGCAACATTGCACAGTGCTGCCCTCCTGGGTTAACGTATGGCAATGGTTGCACAAGAGATCCCTTGAACACTGGTGTTAGCAGCCTAGTTTTTTTTTTTTTCCTAGGGGAAAGCAGGGTTGTGACAGCCTGGGTTTGGGTTTGGACAGCTAGATCTAACTCAGCTTCATTCCTCGATCTGTTCCACCCCTGCAGCTACACAAATGTTTGCTAGCACAGGGAGGAAAGAACGTGTTGGATGGAAATGGATAAGCAGATGCCAGAGGAAAACAGGAGGGCTGTAGCAGTAGTGCCTGCTGAGTACTTCTGGGGAATTCAAGTACAAGGCAATAGTACTGCTGATGACGTGCACGCAGCAAGTGCTGGCTGAAATAACAGTGAAACGATAGATATTCCTCTGTTTAACGCTGTTATCTACCCAAAAATTGGATCAGGTGCATATTTTATTAGTATGAAATAGCCAGTTTCTTGATAGTAAGATTGTTTCACTACCGGTGTTCTTTTTAAAATTGTAATGAAAACTTAAATTAGCCATAACTGGCCAAGGAAAGGAATTTTTCTTCATAACAGGCTTTCGGCAAGTAGGTTTTCTTTTCTTTTTTTTTTTTTCCTTCCAGCCATTATTAATAAAATGGCTAGCACTTCTATAATAAACATGGCAGAAGTGACATCAGCCTAATATTTTTCTCCTATTAAAAACAAACTGAAATACTTCCTGTGTAACAAAGAACTATCCTGTGCCTTGCATGTGATAACTGTTACTTTAAACCCATAGAGGCTGCTAATAGGAGTAGTTTGCTCATTCTACTTGCATGGAGTAATGGCAAGAGGATGCTGCACCTTGAGTGAATTATGGTTGCCTTGGGAACTGTTTTAATTTTTGTAACTATAGCCAGATGAATTTATGACGAAGAACATAAAATGTCTCTTTAGGTAAAGCACTTGATGGTTCTTCTTGGTATTCCTTTTAAAAGATTGGAGAAAAAAAAAAAAGAAGACTGCTACTTGCATGAGTTCTGTATTCAGCAATTGATAAGTTGTTTTTTTTACTTGCAACAATTTGCTTTGTTATTGTATTTGATAAATCTAGAAGTGCAATCTTCTGAGAAATGGGCAGACTCCCTCCATATCTCACCTTGTGCAGAGAATGGAAATGAATTCGTTCCACATGCATAATTTTTCTTATGTCATAATGATAAGCTTAGTTTATTAATTTTTCCACTGACCTGTGTTAATCATAGCTTTCTTAAGAGCTAACATTTCTGACTGTGTGTGTGTGACTGTATTTTTAAGGCCATCTCTAGCTCAGTAAGCTTAAACAAAAGACTCTCTGTTGGAAGAAATGCACTGCTGAGTGATTTTGTAATTCTTTGCTTTATGACAAAACAAACCCTGTAATTTTCAAGACAAAACGTGAAGCACAAAAGAGATTGAGGAAATGGGGAATACGTGAAATGAAGGGCATCGCTTTGCCCTTTATTGAAATAGCAGTAAAATAGAAGGATGGTAATTAATTAGGAAATTGTAGAACACTGATGGCGTACACATGGTTGTGATCTTAAATTTGATAATATGCTAATTGTCCTGAACAAACCTTGGGTATGCATATGATTTAGTGAAGGCTTTCCTGTCATATGAAACACTGACTGTGAAGAGCTTCTTTAGAATTGTTTTCAGACCTTTTACGCCATTGATCTTCGTGAGTTTCATTGTGCCCATATGAACTTGGCAAAAAGACTTGGCACAGCAAACAAAATGAAGTGTGTTTTGTTGTTGAATAAAATGACCCAATCAAATAATTTCTCTAATAATTCCTTTTTCTTAAAATCAACTTACATCATTGAACAGCCTTCACTTCTCTTTCTGACCTGTTGCTTGATTCTGTATTGTATGGGCAGGTGTTCTGTGTCACCTGCACTAGCTAGAAGATAAGAATCTGTGGGGACTACAAGGCTTGTATTTTTATACAGTTAAATCAAGATTTTCCTGAACTAAAATTCTTCTGTTTGCTGAGGTAATTTCTGGAGCGTTAAACCAAGTACCAATGTTTGTTTTTCTTCCTTCACAGAATAGTTTGGTGTTGGTGCTGCAAACTGGCTGCAGCCTTGGGGACTAACAAAGCTGTAATCAATTGGAGGGCTGCACTGATAAAGGGAAGGCTGTTGCTTTGTTACCTGTGAAGAAAAAAGTAACAGTTAGATGTGAGGTATGGACTCACCCAGAGAAAAGTAGAAAACCTGAAAGAGGGAAGAAGCTGCAGGAGTGCTTTCATAATGGATGGCTACTGGAATAACTGGGGGACAAATACAAGCTCCCCTTCTCTGTAGGAGGGGCGGATGAGTTTGGGTGTTGCATCTAGAAAAAGATGTAGGCTGAATTAAAAAGCTTTGACTTCTAGCCAATTGTCTTGCATTGTCAATCAAGTTGTGTGGTGTTGTCCTCATGAGTTACTCTCTTTTGCTTACTCTTGTAATTAGTTTATAGTTGTAAAATCGGCTTCTTTTTTGGGGGGGGGGAAGGGGGGAGGGTAGGAGGGTAGAACGGTAGAACAGCCCTTATTTCTTCAGGTAAGAACCTGGGCTACCCTCAGCAATGCAGGTGCTGTCCAGTTTTGCACAAACACATCCCATAGTTGCATATAGGTCCTATAGATGCGGTTGGGTGTTGGCTTTAATAAAACTTGTTTTGGTGCGTGTTCGGTACATGTCCTGAGCTGAGCTGTGGTGGGCTTCTGAGAGGTTGATGCTGGCTGATTGGAGTGCTTTGTGTTCATGCTGTGCTGAGTCACAGCAAGTATCCTGCCAAGGTGGGATTGTTTCTGCACAGTCAGCTTCAGTGCCTCACAACATGTGATGCTTTGGACTCCCATTACAAAAACTGTGAATTGGCAGCTTGCGAATGCTTTTTGACTATATGCAGAACTGTTGATTATGTAGGAAAGAAGCAAGCAATGAGCTAGGTGATCTTGAAAGATAAAAACATTTTCCATGGAGAAACCCTGGGCTTTGTGTTAAATTTTCTTCTGTGAATGAGACAGACCTTCTGGATCCATTTCAACTCAGTATGGTGGCAACTTGTCCCGCGATGAATATGTTTGCTGTGGAAGTGCAATTGGGAAGAGTGTCCTTTGAGACCAGGAAGGGATATGTGGAGCAGCAGAGGGCATGCATGGAGAACTCTTCCTCACAGGTGTGTTTTGTGTGCTGTCTGGAATAAATCGTCTGCAGAGATGATGTAAGATATAGTGAATCTTTCTGTTATGTCCAGGATATTGAAAATAAAAGAGCTGTCAGGTATGTTGTGTGTATCAAGCCTCTTTTTATTTTTATTGTCCACTGCATGTAAGATGTTTTTCAAGTTTTTCTCTGAAAAACGCGACAGTTGGATTTCTTACAAACTCTTGAGGAAAACTCACTACTAGTTGTTTATATGTTTTATGCCCAGAAATTCTTCAACCATTTGCATTACCATCTTCGGACATCTGAGAAGCTCGACTTTGAAGTGGCCCATGTACTTCTGGAGCAGAAACCAAGATTTCACTGGAGTTCCCTATTGGATTGATATCTTGTCTCAAAATCTTCATGTGGAATTGGTTCCACAAAAGCAAGCCAGATGCTGTGCAATGCGATTATTTGAATACCTTTCAAAAGCAGTATGAAGGTCTTCTATCTACAGATTTAAGTGAAAGGGAGAAATAATGATGTTCTTGGTATCAAAGCCAAATCACGATTTGCCTGCAGGCAAGCTGTTTATGTTCAGCTCAGTCTTGCTGTAAGTAGATAGGCTTCTGTGCTTGTAAAGTGTTGTATTTAAGGCTCTAGAGCTGCTGAGATCTGCAGCTAGATATGCAGGATTCTGGCAAATTACTGCAACCTGACTCTTCATAGAGATGTTGGTGCCTTTCTTCTATTGCTCAATTGGACTCAAAACTGAAGCAAGCCAACTCACTGATAAGATAAGCAATAGAGGCTGTAACAACTTTCACTGCTCTCTGAATCCTGACAGCGCTTTCTTGAAAGCATTACAGGTTTGATCTTAGATTTCTATCTACTTGTAAAAGTTAAAAGAAGTTAGAGATTAAAAGGCTCAAGTAGTTACTTAAGACACTTAACCACTGAGATTCTGTGAGTTGCTAATAAAAGTGCCACATTGTTGTGTATTTTTGTAAGTGAATTACCATGCTAAAATCAGCATTGCTTGTGTTTTGGTTTCGGTTAGAGTAAGCTGGGTGATGTTCTGCATCCTGGAGTGGCAGTGGTGCTGAAGTACACGTGTAATGCACTGTGTAACCATTGTTGCTTCTGGACTTGCCAAGCCTTGGTAAAGTGGGTGGCTTACGGCTCCGTTATGATGAACCTTAGCACGTAAATACAAGATTAAAATGCACTCTTGCAGAAATTGTTGGCAGCAAGCCTAACCTTAAAAGGTGCCTGGTATGATAACACCTGTTAGCAGTCTGTGGGGAACTGGATATCAAGCCTGTAATGGCAGCTTCTGTGCTGCTTGTTTTCCAGCGTGTGTGTGGGGAGATAGGGCCATGTTATCCAACTCTTTTCCAGGCTGGCATTCAGGAGGCATCAAGAAGGAAAGTAAAACCTTTATTTCAAGCTATCTTTAAAAGACTGGAATGAAGCACTTTTCTCAAATCTGTGTTTCTTGGGCCAATACCTTTTACCTGTCTGTTAGCTTTTCAGTCGAGCTAAGTTTGCTGCATCCATACTCGTTTTGACATCAGATTCCTAATGCGTTACTTTTCTGGAGTATTGAAGAAAATAAATTATGTGTTGATGTTATGGCTATTTCTTTTAGTCTCACCACAAAGTTTGCATAGAACCTAAAGATAGAAATGCTTCACTAAATGTACAGAATCTACAGACTCAAAACTTGGATTTTGTGGTACTGAACACCTGCAAAATGCATTTAATGATCATAAGAACACGTGACTTTTTTTTTTTTTTAGAGTTTGTGCTGTTGTATTACCATGAAAATAAGGGCAATTGGCAGTGCAAACCAAAGGAAGGAGAAGGGAAATATTCTGATTCTTCCAGTTTCTATCTTTTAGTTTGCATTGGAACAGAAAGCAAACTGAGACACTTGGTAGTGTTCTGCTGCTATGAATGTTCTATATATCCACATCTTTCCTGGAAGGTTGCAATAGGAGGGTGTGCTCTGAATATGCAGTGCTAAACCTTATTGCTACCCCGCTCCTTTCTAAGAGAAAAGGAAATGTGGATGTGGGTACGGAGTCTACTTCATGCAGAGTTTTATTTGTTAGCAAATGGAGCATGTATGGATATCCTAACTTCCTAATTTTGGTTTCTGCCTACTTCAATTGGACATGCCAATCGTTTCTCAAATACGTACATATCAATGTGCATGCAGAATGGGGTGCTGTTAGATTGACAGGCAGCGTTCCCATGACAGTAATAGCTTTGCTGTTAAGTGCAAGCCAGCATTTCTTGGCACCAAGGAATAGACCCTCAAAGGGCACTAAGCTGCCCTCAAGGACCAGATTTATTGTTGGCTGATCATGGTTAATCTTTAGAACCAAGCAGATGTGCAAGTTTTTCACTTGCTACAACTAGCAAACGTAGAATTTTTGAGTACTTTAAAAACTACAGATACATGCAATTTGAATTGTAGATACGTCATGAAATGCAGATTAATATTACTAATATGACATGGTTTTGCTACCTTCTTGATGAACATTTAATTAGCATGCGAATGCTGGGTAACAGCTGTGAGCTATGCATAGGAAAGTAACTTGACCTTTAAGTGGTTTAGTTTTCTAGGTACAAGTCATTCTGGGACAGTGTCTGGGATGGGTTTTTGGTTTTTGTTGGTTTTGTTTGTTTTAGTAATGCTTCTCAGTACCTTTTTTTAATCAACAGTGAGGGAAATGTCTTTCTTGCTAATCTTGTTTCATACTTAATAGTACATTTGGGCAATGGGCCAGTGATTCTTGTGGTGAAAAGGGGATTGTCCAGTTTAGATCTGTTTTAAAAGGATGGTTTTCTAGTAAGCAGGTCACTCACATATGTGTAATGCAATTCAAGCATTGATGACTTCTATGACGCACTGCTTTCATGAAAAACTTGTGTTTTTCCCCTCTTTCCTTCAAGCTTCTGTTATGCATGAAAGGCTTTCTGACTCATGGGGATTTTTGGTCATGTACTATATTTAAAGACTTTTACTTCTATTGTCAGAACTGCTTTTGTACTCTGTGTGTATAATCTAATTTCTGTGGTAGCACGCTGTGATTCCTTGTGTGTGAGAATTCATTTCACTGTGAAGAAAACAGCATCGGGTCACGGGACTGTTGAGTGTTGCAGCATGTTTGTGTCAGAGGCATTGTGATGAAGGATGACTGTGTGGTCATGTTGCATGCATCACTTCTTAGGCTTTGAGTATGATCAGTTAAAGGCTTCATGGTTAAGGCAGTGCTTTATCATATTTTTATGTAGATAAAACATACCTGTTTCAAGGACGTAAACTTCAACAAAAGGTGTTTATTTTTTTTAAAACCAGATCCATGAGAGAACAACTTCTGTTGCTCTCGGTGCTTTTTGGCTAACTGTGCTCTAACTGTCCTTGCTCTTCTGTATCATTTATGTCAATGACTGCAGTATGGAGAGCTTAGTAACTGTTCCAAGGTTGAAGAATTGCAAGAAGCTTTCTTTGTGTCCCATGTGTTGGAAGATTAGGAGGGGAAATGGGAACAGGAGAATGAATTGCTAATGCATTTCACCTACTGAGTAGTACTTGGACCTCTTCTTTTTTTGGGGAGGAGCTTCCAACAAGTTGCTGTTGAGAAATTTTAAACCCCTTAATCTCTAAGTGGTAAGGAAAAAAATAAAAATAATTTTAAAAAAATTGATTTTTCTGCTAGACAGCCTTGTGGAATGTGTATTGCTATTGTTAGAGAGTGCAGGTGAGCAAAACCTGAAAAATAGGAAAGAATGAGAGCACCTAAACTTTCATTGCACGTGGCTGAAAGTATTTCAAGTTTTCTAGATGAATAGCTTAAATAAATGAAAAACAGTCATAATTATCAAGGAACTGTTCTGTGTTTCCTTTACTTCCTCCTGCTCTTGCCTCTATTCTATTCAGTGGATTTAGGAATTGTCCTGGTTTCAACTGGGATGGATTTTATTCATAGTGCCTGGTATGATGTTATATTGTGGCTTTAGGAGAAACAGTATTGATAATACAGCGATGTTTCAGTCACTGCTGAGCAGTGCTGTACAGAGCCAAGGACATCTCAGTCCT
This sequence comes from Chrysolophus pictus, assembly GCA_037305975.1. Classification (NCBI taxonomy): domain Eukaryota; kingdom Metazoa; phylum Chordata; class Aves; order Galliformes; family Phasianidae; genus Chrysolophus; species Chrysolophus pictus. The sequence continues at coordinate 45,068,467 of CM074579.1, read as the reverse complement.
TCAGCTTCTTATCCTGTCAGAGAGTGGGAGGAGCACTATTTGCTCCCCCAAACACAACCAGGACAGCTGACCAAAACTGGCCAAAGGGATATTTCAAGCCATACGGCATCATGTGGGGGGGGAAAAAAAGTGTGTGTGTGTGTGTGTGTGCGCAAGTGTGTGTGTGTAAAACTGGTGAGGAGTTGGCTGGGAGGGGGGCAGCTGCTAATCTGGGACTGGCTGGACACCAGTCAGCGGGTGATGAGCAATTGTGTTGTGCATCACTTGTTTTGTGTGTATTGCTGTTAATTTCTCTCTTCCTTTTCTATCTTTTTGTCTCAACACACAAGTTCTTTTCTCTTTTTTTTCTTTTTAAAATTTTCCTGATTCTCTCCTGCATCCCCTTGGGAAGGGGGAGTGAGTGAAAGACTGCATTGGTGTTAAGCTGCCTGCCAGGAATAAATGAATATTTCTTTTAGCTCTTACTCAGTAAGAAGTCTAGGAATATGCTGATTTTTATTATTGTAACTTCATATGAATATTGCAGGGATTTCTGAGTTATAAAATACTCAAATCTGAGTCACAGCCTATAGACAGTTCTAGTCTCACCTTCATCTTAAGTGATGATGCAAAAAAAAAAAACCCTCTAAATGTGGCTCCTGTTCTATCAGTGAACCATTGACACAGTTTCATTTTGCCTTTTTCCAGTTGGGTTTTTGAGTCCTTTTGACCTGCAGTGAACAATTACCTGTTTAGTTGGCCCCTATTACTTCTTCACCATTGATACAACTCTAGTATCCAGTCACACTTTCTCCCATTTGCACACAGCCTTATAAACTGCTTGAGGAAAAGAAACTGCAGCTATACTGGTATTCTCCCTTCCACTTTACAAGTTAACGGGCATCCGCCTAGATTATCTTAATAGCTGATCATCTTTTCCTGGCTTCACTGATGTATGGAAAAGACAGCACCAAGGGTTTATGTAAGTGCTTGTAACTACATTACTGCAAAGATTCTGAGCAGTTTATTTTCTGTTTTTCCAGGACGTGCAAAATTGCTTCTTGTTCTTCACCCCTCAGGAAGAAAACTGTAGTCGTGATTGTATGAATATTTACATTACTAGTGGTTGGAGATGAAGCAGTTTTACATACACTAGACATTTCTATGCAATTTGTCCTTGCATAACTGCACTGGGGATGACCTCGTCAGGCTAGGAACAATTTTAGTACATTTGCTCTTGCTGGCTCTTAACAGTGCTGTACGCAAGGGCACATCTCTGTCCCACCGTGAAATACCTGCTTCCTCCGGTATCTGGCAAAGGTACTTGGTTGTACCTGTATCTGCTTACCACCTGGCAGTGCTTTTATTCATCCCAAGGCAATCTCAGTTCTTCAGGGGCTCTGTTGTACTTGATGTATTTATGAAGCTTTTGGATATGGATTTTCTTTGTTTTGGGTTTTTGCTTTTGTACTTCATGGTGGGTGCTGATACAGGAGGCGTTTCTCATTCAGTCCCCTTCTTTACTGGGGAAGTGACGTTTCTGAAATTGGTTTATAAGTAGCATTGCCAACAACTTCAGGCAGGCCTGGTCAATCTTTTTGAGCCAGTAGGGTTACCTGGTTGTTTTCTTAAGACTGAGCACTACTAAGCCTGAAAAGACCACGGGAAGCGGGAGGTACAGGCAGTGAGGAGACCCTTGATCCAAACACACAGGTATCTGTCAGAACCCTTATCTCCATTCTGTATTTTGCCAGCAGTCATTGCATTTTTATCCTCCTATCTATATATCCGCTTTAATCTTCATGAAGTTATATTGATGCAAATATGGTGATCAGTGTTGGTTTTTTTTCTCCTCAGTTGTTTATTTGTAGTGTAACTAAAATTTAAAAAATGGAGAAACATACTAAGGAAAAAAAAAAAGCACTGTAGCTTTGTAAGGATTTTGGGAAACAAGTATAGGATTCAGAAATATTGAAATACTATTTTAAGCAAAAGCAAGTTTCAAGTTGTTCCTTTCTATCTTCTTTTTCATGATTATCCAGTGTAGGTCTGTAGTCAGTAAGATGGGCACAAGCGGGCCACTTAGACTGAACTTTTGTCCCGATGCAGTCTCCATTCTCAAAAGAAGGTGACAAAGTAATTTCTAAAAGCCACTGCTACCAGACCTTGCTGACAATACACTTCAGTCCCTAATTATTTTTTCAATGCATTTAGGTAACTTTATGTTCTGTGCTGGGATATAGTCTGAATGAACAAATCTTCATAATATGCATTTTTTCACAAGCTTTTAATTTGTTGCATTTGCCTTATTCTGTGGGCTCAACTGATCTATTAATAAGTGTTTGTACAGTCTTCGTGAAGTTAGCCGTAGTGTGCTTATCCACTTGTTTGGTTTAGACAATTCTTGTAGGGTTTTCAACTGAATGCATGTAAATACTTAGTAATGAATCCTTCAAGAGTTTGGCATGCTTTACTATTGGAAATCATTTTAGTAGGGGAGCAAAAAAATGTAAACAGTATGTTTGTTATGAATGAATTTGAAAAAACAAGCAGCTGAATTGTTGAGAAATCCAGGAAAAATACCTAGAAGTAAATTAAAAAAAAAAAAATCTTCTGGGATGTTGAGAACTGCTGTCATCAAAAGCTGCTTCATATAGATGAGATTTCCTCATTTCATTTCATGCATCTATTTCAGTTGAGTAAACAAGGAAGAAATAGAACCAGTAAGTAGTTTGGTGTTTTTCTTGCTGTCATTGACACCACCCTATATACAGTAGTGAAAGCTGTCTGTAAGATGATGAGGCCTAATACTGCAAAAAACCTTGCTGTTGATGTCTGTAAGCTGTTAGTTTAAAAAATATGTAATGTTTTCCATCTTTTAACTTACTGAATTTTAATCTCAGACTTGAAGCAATGTATTTATTTTTCTGTTTTTTGAAATGCAGGAGGTTAGAAGTCAGTGCTGTTCAAAATTCTGTTGCACTTCCATTTAAAGTTTTCGTTGAACTAGATAAAGATGTTTAAAAGCCATTTACCACCTTGTGGCAGAGGCACAAAGAATACAAGAAATGAGTAAGTTTCTATTTATCTGCATAGCTGCTTAGATATATTTCAATTCTTTATGGTTATGTTATTAAAAGATACTAAGACTGACCTTTCTTTTATGGAACAGCACGTAAGCATGCAGTCCAAAAGTAAATCATTTGAAATAGTATGTTGTTACTGAATTAGTTTTTCCACTGCTTGATTTAGATGATTCTCTTATTTTCAAACGTAGGAGCAATCATTATTTGGGTTGTGGCTGACCTTAAGAGTCCAGCATCTGGATCCAAGCCCTTTCAGGACGAGAATGGCATGATAGGTTTTTTAATACAGAATAGCTCTGAATTGTAAGGTTTAAGGCATAGTACTGTTTAGGTTGAAGGGGAAGGATGAGGAGAAAGTTAAACAGCACAACCCCAAAAAAGTGCTAGTAGTCTTAGCATATGCAAAAACAGTCCACTTCTATTCCAATTTTTCTATTACCTTGTACACGGTTAACTACTTTGTATCCAAGACAGCAACGCGATACTAACATTACTAATGTGTCCTTAGGAGTAAGGTGTTGTGTCTAGCACTAGTTATGAGGGCTGGCATCAATTAAGGCTGTTCTGGCATTACTTTAGGATAAATGCTCTCCAAGAGGAGGTATTTCTGGCAGTGACATCAGAAAACAGACATTTAAGTGTCTGCCAGTAAGTGAGCTGTGTACACGTTTGAATGTAAGTCATCTGAACAAGTTCTTACACAGCTGAGGATGCTTGAATATTGGCATCAGTGTGATACAGCTTGTACTCAAGAGCTGAGTGGAATTAGGATGGTATCCATTGAGATCAGTAGGGCCCAGTGACTCGTCCAAGATGGCTTTCTAAGCTCAATGTGTAAATAAGGTAGACTGTAGCAGATTGCTTTTCCCTCATCCCCTGTACTTCATGGGTGAAATACAGCTGTTCTGTGGTTACCTACCACCCTGTAAAACCTAACCACAATGACAACAGATGAGTCAGTTGTCACCCCAGCATTTGGTATGTGTTTTTAGCAGCATAGTCCCTTAATTATATATGGCACCTAGGTATATACAACTTGTCTGCTTCCTCTTATTAAAGAGGAAACTCATTTTGTGAGCATCTTGTCCTCTTGCACTTATCAGAAGTACTCAAGATTGTGGAGTGTGTATATCTGCTGTATACTCTCCCATGTAGTGCTCAAGCATGCTGATGGGGTCAGCAAATGATGAAAATGCCATAGTAAGTGCATCTGTTTTTAGTCTGACAATAATGCAGTTTTAGTGAGAGTGATAAATGCAGCTTTCTCCAGCAATTCTTTAAGGTTTGTCATGTGGAGCTTTATGTAGATAAGTTGGGCATTTCTACTAATCCACTAAAAAAAACCTGCTATATTTCAGGCAGGATTATATTTGTTTTGCTTTTAGAAAATTTTATGAGTTAATCATGAGTTTAAGATTTATATTTTCTTGTGAGTATTAAGAAAACAGTCGAGATGCACTTCTCTGCTAACAGAGAGGAATTACCATTCACCTTGTGGTGGAAGGGCAGAGTTTTGCCTTGATCCCAAGGTATGCTGCAGATTGACCTTCTGGGGCTAAAAAAAAACAACCCATTGTGAGACAGTTGTTTGCTTGCATGAGATTTCTGAAATGAGAAGAGAACAATGAATCCCTGTTGCATCTGGAATGGAAAACAAGTCTCTGAGGCCAGGCACCTTGCTAGTAGGTGTTGACACACAGGACAAAATGAATCATCATCTTTCAGATTTGTGTAGCTTTTTACTTTATATCTCAGTAAGCTTAAATATCTGTGTGAGCAAGGTGCACATTTTGGGGGGGGGAACACTTCTTTAGGCATGCTAAATTGTTAGAAGTGGACTGGTAATCAGCAGAAAGTTAGAGCCTGTATTTTACTTGAGTGGATGATATTGAAGTGCTTTGATGTAAATTCTTATAGAAAGTAAATTCAGCCAAATGTGTTAGGATTTGATAGCTTTTTCTTTTTCCATGATATTCCTCCTTTGCATGCTCACAGTACTTTCTTTTCTGCTGTTTTATGTTTTCTTCTGATAACGTTATTCATAAAGCTTTGCAGAATGTTTGTTTTTTGGAAGCCACTAACTTATTATTTTTACTGTTGTTGCAGTACCTGCTACAGTCATCACTGCCACAACTGCTAAAATGGAGGTGGTTTCAGCCGAAGTAAACAGCTTGCTCCCTGAGGAAATAATGGACACTGGTATAACTCTGGTGGAAGATGACAGCATTGAGGCGGTTATCGTGTCTTCACCAATGGGAGATACTATTCCCATGGAAACAGAACTGGAAGAAATAGTGAACATAAGCTCCACCAGTGACGCTTCAGTTACAGCTACAGCCACAGTCACCTCAGAACCAGTTACTGCACCCAGTAATCATTCGGGTGATGTGACTGCAAACACCACAGCTATAAAAACTGAAGGAAATTCGATAGTAAAGCCTGCCTTTCAAAGTGGTCTCCATAAACTTGGTACTCAGACTCCGGTCACTATATCAGCCAATCAAATTATTCTGAACAAGACCACTGACCTTAAAATAGGCAATCAGAGTATTAAACCAGATGGGCAAAAGCTAATTGTAACAACTTTGGGCAAGACTGGCCAACCCATTGTTTTAGCGTTACCCCGCTGCCAGCTCCCGCAGGCACAGAAGACTGTGTCCCAAACCCAAGGCGGAGACTCCAAAGTACAAGGCCAGCAGATCAAAGTTGTTATTGGAGGTCGGTCAGAAGTGAAACCTGTTGTTGGTGTCTCAGCTTTAACACAAGGAAGTCAGCTGATAAATACTGCTGCCCAGCCTTCTGTTTTGCAGACCCAGCAATTAAAAACAGTACAGGTAAAGTAAGTTATGCTGATGAAATGTCTTTAAAATAATTCTGTTGGTGCAACTTTTGTCTACTTCCTTCACTGGCTGACACACTGAAAGGTTGCTTTCAGCCTTTCCTTTCCTTGTATAAAAGTACAATGCTGCTCTTAGCCCACTCTTTCATCTGTGAATGCATTTACAATTGTATGCCTTTTATCTCCCAGCTACCGTCTTGAATCTTAGGGGTTTGCCTCAGAGGAAGTTAACTATCAAAATTCATTATATTGAATTTTCCCGTTGTTTTCATTTTATAAAAATAAACTCTATATGCTTTCATAAGACTGAATTGAACTCTTGGTGACTACCATTCTTTATTCCAAGTGTACGCTGCTTTCCTCTTTTAAGAGCAACTAGCTTCTTAAATTCTTAAAATTAGCTTGTTACAAGTAAAGTCTCTGAAGAACCTTAATGCATTTGAGAAGTAACAAAAACAGTACATCTTGTCTGCCTTAAACCTGCTTAAGCTTATTAATGTATATTGATCAGCTAGATTATATTTTAAGATGGACACTTCTAAATGCTATTTCCTGCCTCAGGTACAGATCTTGAGGTAATTGAAAGTAGAGAGAGTCTGAAGGGATCTGAAAATATGTTGAAAAGATATGGGCTTTAGCCAAAGGTGTCTGATATCTGATATGTGGCAGAACTGAATGTGAGTGACATTCTAAATGGAGGTGAGACACAAATCAAAAAATCGTGAAAGGAAAGCTGGAACTCAGTGGAGGTTGTGGTGGAAAATAAACATTTTTACAGTTGAGTAAAATGAGAGAGGAAACTCCCAAGTATACAAGCAAAAGCAAATTTCCTGCATGTGAAAAATGACTGACTTTTAAGTATACTGCGAGCCATGGTACATCCTATAGCTAGTATTTTGTGATAAGCAAGCATGAACAACTGTCACTGTGATAGTTTGTTTTAAATCGATAGATGATCCTTGCACCTGTCTGCTTTTTCCTCCTTTGTTGCTACATTATATCTGCAAGAAAAAATGTTTCATACTTATGACTGTTTTAAGTACATCTATTTAGTATGTTGCTTTTATTTTTGTACTTTCATTGTTAATGATACTGCTCACGTTACAGCTTTCAAAAGTCTTTGCTTGTGAGTCAGTACAGGAAGGTGTAAGAGTGGATCAGTACCTGTTAGCTTCAGTTACTGCTAACTGGCACATACAAGAAACACAAGAAGAAAACTTGCTGCAGATGAGCTTCTGCTTGCATGAGATTACTTGTGCCAACAGTGATTTAATGATTGACCTCTACTGTTTGTCATTAGGAATGCTACAGGTTCCTTAATATAATAACCTGATACAAATGGACTTAAAACCATTTGTTAATCAGTTTAATTGTGGTTTGATTAACTTTGTTAAATCTTTACTTCCTTTTGTAAAAATTGAAAGAATTGTTAATTCATGATGTTCATTGTTTGTTTTTTCGTCTTATAAGGAGTGGAAGAAGTAGAAATGAAAAGTAAGACAGCAGTGTCAGTTTGTTACAACTGCCTGATACTGCAGAAAAGACAGCTATGTGAGCAGCTCCCAGACAGTACTTATCTCTGCAGAAAATTACTTTGTCAAAAGGTTATGTGAGGCTAAGTGAGAGATTCAGTCTATCATGTATGACAAGGAGGTAACTCATGCTTCAATTTCCTGGCTTAGAAAATGAAGTCATGCATTTACCCTAAGATCCAGAATGAAACTCTAAGCTTTCAGTGCCTTTTTGGCGCCTTCTGAATGGAAAAGGAAGCCGTGAATGCCTCCTTGCTTCCCAGGAGTTATGTGTAACTTAACTCATGTGATTCAGTTGTTTTCAAGTGCACAGCAGCATGTCATTTGGACTTGTTGCTGAAAAGTGAATTGATAAAAGACTAGACTTGGGTGGCTAAGAGCCTCTCTACAATTCTCCTTACATTATTACTGTACTAGCAACTTCTCAGATCAAGGAAATTCATTAGTCTTACTACAATCTATTTGTAACACTTGATATCTCAGCATTTGAGAAAGGGCAGAGTTGACAGAGTTCCAGCAGAACATTCCTTGTAATCTTGCTCCCTCTCTGCAATGTTGAGAGTTATGAGACTGTGCAGTATAAAACGTAGTATGACCTTAGGATTCTTCCAAGAATCCCAAGAGGCTAAGAGAAGAGGCTTATTGCTTTCCTGTTGTAGACTTGAGTGACTTGTCACAATATAGTTGAAATCACTACCCTGAATGTGGAAAAAACAACTTGTCAAATGCATCTGCTTTTAGCCTAGGGTTCTTGCTTGCATGCAAGCTTAAAAATGACCATGAGCTAGTATATTAGCTGGTGCTTCAGTGCAAAGCAGAAGTTGAGCCTTGCAGATGACTCAACCAGAGGTCCAGGCCCACTACTACAGCTGTCACTAGACTGGTCTGACTTGAACTTGTCTTAGTGTGGTAACTGCTGTGTATTTCAGCAGTTAAATCTACACGTCTGTAGCACAGTTGCTACCGTGGCAAAACAACTGCTAAGCCAGCATTGTGGCTGTGTCTCATAGTGGAAAGATAATGTCATGTACTCCCTAATTCCACAGAAAATCCCTATTCCTGACACAGTACCATATCCTGGAGTATGCTGTTATCTTCTATTTCCAGTCTCTGTGTGTTGGTTTTTTTTTTCTTTTATACCAAGTATAAGTTACTTCGGGTGTGGCTAGGTGGAAGGTCTCCTGTGAGGTCATCTAGGGAGTAGATTTATAGAATGTTAGCTTCCTTGTGGTGGTAGTGTTCTGTATCTAGCAGTAAGTTCAAGGTGTGCACGTTCCTTTTTCTGTGTGACTGCTACATTGTTTGACAGCCAAAGTCAGAGTCTGGTCACAGAAGCATGCTTGCTATCTTGGTTAGTGGGCAGTGCTTACGGAGACCCAAATTAATGCTTTAAGTAGAGATGCTTGCATATTAATCGTTCTCCCACTTTACAGAGAAGATGACTGGAATGTGCTTCTTAAGTTAATATTTTCCTAATAAAAAACCTTGTTGCTACATGAAATACTTTTGCAGTCTAATTTGAAGAAACTTGTGGAGATCATGCTTAGCTTACACAGGCAAAGAGGAATAATGCTAACTTCCTGTGATTAGTATAGGCAATGACAGAGAGCTCCAGAGTACTTGCTCTTGCTGAAGCATCAGAGGGGCAGTCTGTCATTTTGATTTCCTCTGGCTTCTCCAGTCATACTGAAGTGGGTAATGAGTTTCCCACTGAAGCACTTGTGCTATCAGCTCCTGCAGCAGGGCTCTCAAAAAGGCGCTCTGCCAAGGAGCAGCCAGCTGGCTGGGAGTGTGCGGCCTGTTTCTAATGGCCAAGGGAACTGTGTTAGGGTTTCTCTATGTCTCCAAAGGCCCGAAGGGATTCAGTCTTTTCTTAGATGATGTTAGAACTCCTTCTTACAAGACCAATGGGAGGGTATTGGAAGTTGAGCCTGGAGGGAGCAGGCCAACTTGTGTTGACTGGCTATTATATTGGGATTTTTACTTTTCTCTGAGATAATTCATGTTGTTGGCTGGATTTACACCAATAATTTAAGCCAAGTTAACGGGTGTTACTGGGAAACAACTGCTGTTCAGTGCTTGTGTTTTGGTAGGTGGTCATCAAGTTCAGAGTCAGATTTTGTCCTTGCTTTAAAGAGTAAAAGTAATAGCAGTTGAGTTGGTCTGAAAGCTATGGCAGAATTAAATTAACTTCAACAGAATGGAAATTGCTAATCCAACAGGTAAAATGTGGGGAACTTATCAGAAACTAGAATATGTGTAGTTTGGCTTATAAAATACTACTAGATTGTGTTCATCCATCCCCTATATATGTGCAAAGAGAAGTGAATTCTTGATGTTAAATGTCTTTGAGTTATGTTTATATAGTGTGCTGTGAATTAAGCTTCTTTCTGTGAAAAATTTATATTTGAATCTGAATATATCTCCAAGAAGAATGGAGGTTTCTTTGCTGCTCCGTTTTAGGGTGAAGGTTTACTCCAAAGAGCACTCCACTCTAAATGCAGAGGAACACATGGTATCCTCTAAACACTGTCCTCTACTGCTGTGTAGTGTCGGAGCTGGTGGGTGTCCCTTTCCCTTGGCTGGGCACAGCTCAAGCACACGGAGACGTATCCTTTCTGTAGGAGGCCAGAAGGTTCAGACCCTTCACAGGTGGAGCTCTGACTGCCCCGGCTGTGTACAAGCATGCTGCTGGCAGTTGAAACAGCCCCACACTTGGTTTTTGTGCAGAGACTGCTTAATTCATTATGTATTGCAGAATATTTAGAATGCTTCAGTGTTACTCTACTATAAAGGTGTTCTTAGTCAGCAAATGCTAGAAATAGGACTGTGTATAGGAAACCACAACATCCAGCCTACTCATTTGCTTCATTTAAGCAATCACAACTTTCTCAGGCTGTTGGAAGTGGCTGTTATGTCTACATTTTTCTACGTGTGTGAGGTTTTTCTGGTTAGCTGCTTCAGTAGCAAAGGCTGATCTGCAACTTGGTATGTGGCTTCCCATGAGGATGCCATGCCATGGGTCTGTGATGTTGCTAGAGTTGGTGGCTGATGTCTGTGGAAAGCGGGACAGGCCCAAGGGCTAGTAGAAACAGTTAGGATAAATGCATCTGATAGCAGACCCTTCAGTATTGAAAAGGTTTGTTGGGGGGTGGGACGCAGGGAAGTCTTTGTTACCGAATCCTTTTTAAACAAAAGCCTTCAAGGTGAAACAATGTCTCATCAAATTGCATGAACTTGTTCCTGGTTCTGCAGTGCTTCTGGGGACAGGATCTTCTGTGAGATGTACACAAAAGACCTGGATACAGCTAATTGATTTTGTGTCAGTTAACCAGTGCCTAAGACATCCAGGAGTTTCCAGCTTATTTTTTCTCCCATTTGTAGGGCAGAAGTGTGCTGCTGTGTTAGTGCAGGTAAAGAGATGTTCCTCAGACTGTTTCAACAACACAATTACTGCTCTGAAACAAGTTATTTCCTAGTTGCCTGAAAATGTGCATTTTTTTTTCTAAACTTCAAATTTTAAGACTGATACTTTTAAGGTAATGTTTTTATATAGACAGACTGCATGTGAAATTTATTTTCAGGACACTAGTAAGGTACCTTGAAATCAAGGCATGTTTATACAGAGACCTTATAGGATGACTGTAGGGGGTTTGGCTGCCGTGCGTTAGCTTGCTCTCTCAAGTGGCACAGATAACTCAAGAGAAACTGAGGTGAAGTGTGAGGTGAACAGTTTTTCTCTACTTCAACATGTGAATGTTGCCCTCTTGTATTATGTACGTAACAACATGATCATTCCGATCCAAAACACTCAAGTTACTTGAGCTCTTTTTTTTAATCCATCTTTCAGATTGCAAAGAAGACCCGAACTGCAACTTCAGGCCCAGTGATCACCAAGCTCATCTTTGCAAAACCAATCAATAGCAAAGCTGTTACAGGGCAGACCACTCAAGTGTCACCGGTCATTGCAGGTTGTACTTACTTGACTTGTTTTGCTTTACAATTTTTTTAAAGACTGTTCAAAGGGGTGATGGTGGTAGAATTCTTTTTGTATTGGTTTTTATTTTAGATTTCTGAAACAACTGGGGAAAAAAAAAAATCAGCAAAGATTTTGGTAGGTAGAAGCAGATATGGGCAGTGGTTGATTCCCTTACACTTTGTTCGTTTACCTGGCTGTAGATTTGGGTTATTTTGGTTTTTCTGCAAAATGTTTTTACTTTGTGGATTTTGGGGGGAAAGAGAGAAGTGTCTCAGCCTGAGAAAAGACAACTTGATAAACGAAGTGTTTATGGATAACTTACATAAATTAAAAAAGAGGGAAGGGAGGCAAATGCTCTTCTATTTCTATAATCTGCTTGTGATGGACTTAAATATCATACATGCAAATAACAAGAGAAACATTTCTGAGAGAACTATCAGTGAAGCTGTTGTTTGTGTTGAACTGCTCAATTGCTTAAGAAATAAGCATTTCAGAAGAGTCTAAGAAGTTAATTAAGGTTAGTAAGAGATGGTTTGCCTCTTTGGAAAATAAATCTCCTTTTTTGTCTTAAAAAAAAAAAAAAAAAAGCCCCCCCAGTGTAAGCTGTTGTTCATTTTGGCAGTGGGACTGATGTGTCCATTGATAAAATGCAAATTATCACCAAAGGACAAATGTGGAAAGCTGGAGTTGTTTTCAGAGCTCTGAAGGGTTTCTTCAGCTGTTCAGACTGACAAACCCAAGTATGCCTAGGAGCTCTTCCATGTATTTAAATGAATGTGTTAAGCCTTCATAGAGCTGGGACTTGAGCTGGTTGTAAAAAGAAAGCAACTCCTGCATTCATCATTTCCACTGTTACAGTGATTGGCACATTTGAATCATAATCCTTTTCTTGTGCTGTCAGACTGGCCTGTGCCCAGCTTTGTGTTGCCAGTGAAACTGGATGTCCCAGTTCCCACTTATTCCTCTTCCTCAGACAGTTCCCCACCAAACATACAGACATATAGATAAGAAGATTGCTTTGCTGTGTTTATACACATCTGAATTAAGCTATGTGTGTGTTTAGAAAATAAACTTGGGAGGAGAAAGCCACTTTGAGAATCATTACATTTTTATCTGGCATTACATTTTCACCTGGCATTACATGAAAATTGACAAGCAGTGAGGAATTAAGGAACCACAGCAGAAATCATTTTTGCAAGTGTGTTGTTTCATTAGGTTCCTAAATCCTGCTGCCTCCAGAGTGAAAGTAAACATGCAGATCACAAGGTATCTACGCAGTATTGACAGACAAATACATTACAAAAGAAATAAACTTCTACCTTTAAAATGAGTATGCTGGAGAATACAAAATACTTTTCCCTTAGCTTGCAAGAGGCATTATTGGGAGGTGAAGATGCTTTTCTAAGTGAGAGGAAAACTCTTTCTAATTGCCTTCCTTTCCTCTTTCCACCTCAATCACCAGTTTGTACATTTTGCCAGCTTGGAGAAGCTGGTACTTGGAGAAGGTATTGAATTCTGATTTGCTTATGTGTTTTTCTCTGTCTGATAGGTATTTTTAATTGCTTGGAAATTTCTATCAGCTGAGGTGGAAGTTTTTTATTTGAAAGAATTGTCAGTATAAGCAGCCAGATTCTGTTTAGGAAGCTGATGCTAAGGGCAGCAGAAGAAATGCAGGGAGAAGGGGAAAAACTGTTTTAAGAGACACAGTGGGGAGAAACAACAATAGAAGTATTGAATATTGAAGAGGGTGACGTTTTTCAGGTTGCATATTTAGCAACCAAGTATACTGTTACTTTGGCTGCACAAAAATGAAGGTTGCCTTTGGAGCACAGAGATCTCAGAGCAGCTTTCTGCAAGGATGGTGTTCCATGTTAGTTGTGTTAATCATCATGTCACCAGATGGTTTTGGATCAGAAAGTTACACTGTTCATTGTTTTATTTTGATACATAGTACAGCAGAGTTGATGAAAGAGAAGCTATGATAGAAAGACGCCTGAGCCAAAGGTCAGCAGAGGAGAGCTCAGTGGTCAGGCACTCTTTGGAAATCATTTTAAAAGCATTTAAAAAAAAAAAAAAAAACCCTCTGCTCTTGGGGTTTTGCAATGTTGCTGAGGCTGATTTTGTGATTTAGAGCTTTTGATGTTTAAGCTTCTTTGCCATCATAAAAGCAGATTGTATGTGGAGTTACACCTCCACCCTTATTTTCACAAGAGTGTTGTCTATTCTGTAGGCATTGAAAAAACCAACCACCAACACAAACTGAAGGAAAAAGAGGTCACAGTTGAATGTGGAGAGACACCAAGCACCACTTTCATGGTCATATGGAGAGTTTCTGCTGTCAGAGATGTAAAAAGAAGCACCCTCCCCACTCACCCCTCCCCAGTTCACACTTTCTTGCACATTAGCAGCAGCCTGGGGACTTCCTAGCAAGTTGTCAGCTGTCAGGGTATTTGTGTAGAGGCCAGGAGTACTGTAGGGCTTTGTGCCTCAGGATACTGTGCTGGCTCTAAAGATTCAACAACTGAACATTACAGAAAGATCAATAAAAGTTTCAGCTTTTTAAAGCCTAAATAAACAGTCTTTTTATTTGTAGTAATGCATATTACTTTCCTGTTGAATCTAACTCAAAAGAATTCTACTGTCCTTTCTGCTAGGTAATGTACCTTCAGGTGAGGATCAGCTGCATGGTAACCAGAGAAAACTTTTGCTTTACAAGTTGTAAACAGCGATAGTTCAGCTGACCATACCTTTCTTGATTATAGGCAGGGTTGTTTCACAATCTACCCCAGGAACACCACCAAAGACAATAACGATCTCTGAGAGTGGAGTTATTGGATCATCTTTGAGTACAACAACACAACAGACACCGAATAAGATAGCTATCTCTCCACTCAAATCCCCTAACAAGGTAAGAACCCTATTCTGGCTGCAGCCTTCTTGTCTCTGCTGCAAAGGAAGCCCTGTGTTTGCATCTTTCTTGCAAGCTGTCTGTGATCAGCCACTCCAGTGTCTCCATTGTGAGTCACTATGCTCTGCTCTGTACTAGTGGCCTAAGCTGGATGTTTCAGCTATCTCCTTTAATGTGATTTCAATGTGCATTACTGCATTAATTTACCATTCCTGTCACTCTTTGCCATTCCCTGAGCATCCATTCTGAGAGCAGTTGTTCTCCTCTAGCCGAGTGCTGAAATAGGACTTTTTTTTTTTGTTAACAACTTCTTAAAAATTCACCAGGCTCTTCAAGAGGAGATTTCAGTTACTTTATAGGTTAACGTTTACCAGCCATTGCCTGGTGTTCCATAGATAACTTAGTTTTCACTAATCTTGACTGGCATAGATGAGATTGGCAATGATTCTTGACAGATGGGACATAAGTATAGGCAGACAATTGATAGAAAGGTAACTTGTGCATCATTAGCAGTGTTGCAGACAACCATTGCAGTGACACTTGTATCTCAGACCTGATAACATTCCCTTGGGAAGAATAATGTTGCTGGAGAAAGGATGAGTCTTAGAGTGGGAACAAAGATATGCAAGCTAAGTACAATGTATGAAAACCAATGGGAGAACTGAGTTTTTCTTAGTTTGGATGTGCATTAGCTATGGAATGTTACACAAATGGAACAAAGGACTTTTGTTTCAGAATTATTACTGAGCAAAACAATATGGGGAAGCTGTAAAATAAATCTTATTCTAAGGATTATCAGAAGAGTGGGATTGAAAGTCTCATTGTTACCACCTGAGTTTACTCTAGACAAATAAATTCTAAGTATCTTTTTTTAAAAAAAGTTTCAAAACTTGTGAATCTTCTTTAAAACTTAAAGCAGAAAATATTTAAAAAGTAGGCAGAAAATCAACTGTGGAAGATGTCCTGGTTTTATCGGTGAAACTGCAACAGAAGGGCTGTGAGCATGTAGAATAGAGTAGTCAAATGACACGCTGCAGAAAACTGGATCTTATCAGAATCTGGAAACTTTGAAAATACTGATGAAGTTCTCTTACATTTGGTATGAATTAACAGCATAAACTGGGATTCTTTTTCTTGTTTCCATGCTTTAAAATTCCCATTGATCATGTAGCCATTGTGGTGCCAATTATAAAGCTCTTATTCCAAAACTTCATCCTGACAACGCTACGGCTTCAGTGTGCAGTTTCAAACCAAAAATAGGTGCAGTGCTGACTTTCTCCAGGGGCCTTTCTGTGCTGCAAACTGACAGTGCCTTGAAGTTTCTAACCTGTGTATATGCTGTGATTGCACATCCAGGTTGCACAGTGTGAGTTGTGATTAGAGTACAACTCTTGTTCACAGGAAGAACTTGATGTACTGTGGGAGAACTGTACCTCTCATGATTAGAGGGACATTTATGCAGAGGGTCTTGCATACTGCGCAGAGATTTAAACTGCTTCTTTGTTTTGCCAAGCAGCTAACAGTGGTGTCAGTGGCCTCCCAGCCTCCCAACTCCCCCCAGAAGACGGTGGGCGTCCCACTGAATGTAGCGTTAGGACAGCAGATCCTCACAGTGCAGCAGTCAGCACCCTCCTCCCCTGGGAAGGCCATAGTCAACCACACAACCACGCAGGTACAGACTGACTTTTGTTTAATTTCTAGCATGTCTGCGTCTCATCTCATCACCTGTGGGAAAACTAGGGTGCTGATCTGCAAGCTGGGAGTAGGCAGTCCAAAGGTGTTCCTGTAAAGGCTTTTGCTTAAGTTGGCAGAGGAACAGGTGGTCCTCCCATGAAGGTGGCAATAGTTGACAGCCAAGGGTGTACACATAGAAAGCAGGTGTCCAATCTGGAAAAACCCTCACTTGGAGCTAACTCTTGTCTCTGTATATTAAATTTCCCATGTTGTCTTAAAGACAGCAGGAAGAATTCTTGGAGTAATTGATTCTTTTCCACTAGTGAACAGTGTTTCTATGCTGCCAACTAGAGCTGTTTTCTGAGTGTTTCTGAGGCTTGCAACAGTGAAGTTCATATTTTGGTAAAGGTCTGCATAAGCAAAACTCTGTACTCTGAGACCTGCAGAATTATAAATCGGTTATTTTATTACTAGAAAAATACCAAGGTTCTCCCTATGAATTTTTGTAAGTTGACTTGTGTTAATGAAAGAGTACAGAATTGAGGTTTTTTTGTTCTTTTTTTTTTTTTTTTTACAAACTACAGTTTGTTTTTTTAATCTCCCCTTTGTCATCTAAGGAGACTCTTTTTTTGTCTTAATGTCTGTATTCCTGTTCTGATAAACACAAAGGATGGTGTGCAAGTGTAAGTAATAAGAAAGATGGGTATAACAGGGAGTGGAAACAGTTGTATGCACTGCAAAAGACCCAAAGCTCCAGTAGATGTTGGTAGTCTCAGCATTGGCGTTTATTAATAGGAATGGTGATATGGGGGCATAAACACCAGCATGATTTGATATTTCAGAGTAAAACTGGCAAGATTGTTTTAAAAAGTTGTTAAAATATGAAATCACTCTTATGCAAGCAACCAAAGTGACCAATCTGAGATTCCTGTGTAGTATGCATATTGAGATGTGATCTAAAGCTATCTGAAACATAAGGATTTCTCCTGTCTTCATAGCATTCAAGAACATGCCCTTTGAAGAGCCATCACTTAAATATTATTATTTTCCCAGTTCTTGGATGACAATCAGCAATTCATGTGCTAGACGGAACTTTGCCCAAGCTGGTCTCTCTGTAATAACACACTGTAACTGTGCTTGCAGTCCGTGCTTATTTGCTGTTACTCTGTGTTGTTAAGATTTCAATACATTTAAATATATATGTTCACCCCTCCCCTCCCACCCCCCCTAAAAAAAAAAAAATCTTATCTAAAAGACTGGACTTCTATTTCCAGTTAAGTATGTGTAAATTGAGATATTATTCCTGTAGGTGCTGGCAGCTGGGGTGCTAGGAAAAGGTTCTAAAAATTCATATTGTTGTATCAAATTTACCACAAAGATTTAACACAGTTGATAGGGATGTATTAACATCATCTTTAGTAGATACTGAGAAAAAATAGTTGAACTCCAAGAGTAGCTGGGAACAAGGAAGAAGAAGAATTAACCCATGTTTGAGGTCACCAGAAAGGATGGTTAAAAAAGGCTGTAACCAAGCTCATGCAGTCATCAGTGTGTATAAATATAGTGAATGTGATTGTCATCATTTTGTAATTTGAGAGAAATTGGGAAGATGAGGTCTTGTGAATTCTACATATACTGCTATCCCTGTTATAAGGCAGTGCAAATCTGCCAAAAAAATCCAATTCTTTCTTCTTCTTGCTTTTATTACTTAGTAAATCATTTTGCTACTCGTCATTGTTCTTGCCTCTTTCATTTTGCAGCCTAACTGCTTTCTCATCTCTTCAGCAATCAATATATGGACTTGGTTCCATTTCTACTTTGGCTGCACAATGATTTGTGTGTATTCATCACAATCTGTCCAGCAGGACTTGTCTGTACACGCAGAGGTAAATCATAGTGCAGTCTAGCATGAACAGTTCTGCAAGGAGTTCTCACTGTGTTTTTTTATTTAGTAGGTATATTTTTGATTTGTTCCCTGCTTGATTTTGAGTACCAAGTCCTCTTTAGCTGATGTCTGATTCGGTATACGTTGTATCTTGAAAAGTAAACTGATTTGCCATATTTAGGCAAATGTAACTTTACTCAGGAGCTCACTGTGAAAAATTGAAAACAGAGCTGAGCTTGCTTTGCTCCAGGCTTGGAGTGGCATTTAATCTCTTCCTCTTACTCTAGAAATAATCAGGGATAACTAATTTGGTTCTCATGGATGCTAATGGATTGAAGAGTTCCTCACTAACAAATTGAGGAATAAATATGCTGGTGTTCTTTCTGCCTTAGTAAAAGTAACCTTATACTCTCTTGGTTGATTTAATAGGCTGTGAAATCAGCAGTACAGGCCATTACTGTAGGAGGAGTGGGTACATCTCAATTCAAGACAATTATTCCCTTGGCAACTGCTCCGAATGTTCAGCAGATTCAGGTACCTGGAAGCAAGTTCCATTATGTCAGACTTGTTACTGCTACAACAGCCAATAGTTCAACCCAGTCGGCCAGTCAGAATCCCAGTACGAATACACAGCCTCTCCAGCAGGGTAAGTGCTGGTGCTAATGCATAACCTGAAGTTTTTCTTCTTTTTTCTAGTTTGTATTTTGAGGGTTAAAATAGTCACATAATAGAAATCTTTCCAAACTAAGAGATGTACTTGTTTGTGTGATAAATTATGAAAGGTTTCATTTCCTACTGTTAGCTCATGTTTGTATATGAAAAGGCCCATCTGTGACAAGTGGATCTGTAGTTGGGCATGAACCCCTGGAGCTATTTAGGTTGCTTTTGCCTAGATTACAAATTTTTGTGTATGACTTCTGGCAAGTCCCACATTTTCATGTTAAAAATGGGAAGCCATGACAGTCCACGTGTATCTTGGCAAAATGCTGCCGTGTTAAAATCCTTCAGTATAAAATATGTTGGAAGTGCCAAATTTCTCCGCTGGTTTCTGTCCATGCTTTCTGAAGCTGCTATGGAATGAAGATGTCAAAACAAGCTGTGGTTTTGTAGTTTCCTCTTGGCAGAAGGAAATAGTCCAGAGGATCTCTGCATCTAAGCTGGTTTTTAAAGCATTGCTATGAAACGTGCATGTACACTTCGGTAAATAACTGTTTACATAGTATCTAATGCTTCTGTCTAAAAAGCACCTGTGAGTTTGGTCAGTACTGTAAGTATGCAGAGATTAAGTACTCTTACATTCTGTACATGTGAAAGTCTTGAGGTCTCAACTGTGGACTGAGTGAATAATGTGTATTGATCTGATGTTGTCTTGTTACCAGCAAAGCCAGTGGTGGTAAATGCAACCCCGGTGCGGATGTCTGTTCCCATAGTGCCAGCACAGACTGTGAAACAGGTAAGCTCAGCGTAAATGCATGTTACTGACTTGTTTCAAATGGAAGGAAAAGTCTAATTCCAGCACAGTCATGAAACGTTCCATTAATGAAAATGTATTCTGAAGGAATATTCTTCTTTCATGAAGTCTTACTTTTGTTTCTAGGTGGTGCCCAAACCCATCAACCCAACTTCCCAGATAGTTACAACAAGTCAGCCCCAGCAAAGACTAATTATGCCAGCCACTCCACTGCCACAGATACAGCCCAACCTCACTAATCTGCCCCCAGGCACTGTACTGGCACCAGCACCTGGCACGGGAAATGTTGGCTATGCAGTCCTTCCAGCTCAGTATGTTACACAGGTATGGTCTTAATCCAGAGATAAATAACAAAGCTGTGCTGTTATGGAACATACTGTTGTCCTTTTGAAAGTTTTTGCTCCTCAGCAAGGTGTGAGGATTAGTTGTATTCTTTCTCAAAATCTAGTCAACACTGACAATTGAAAAAGAGAATAAATAAAACCTGCTGCTCAAGGCTGATTAGCCAGTCTTTTCGAACAAGGATTCTACCAGCCTGTGGCATCACTGGTACCAGCCTTAATCTTTGGTTCCATTTTGGTTTTGTTAAAGCTATGGTTTGTCCTAAAAAAAAAAAAAAAAAAAAAAAAAAAAAAAAAAAGACTAGTACTTGTGTCCTTCCTATCCAGTTCTCTTAAAGTAAATAATACCAACTTCTGCAAATTTCAAAATCTTGTTTACAAGCATATTATTTTCAGAACAATATCTGGAAAGCTAATTAAAAAAGCATCTACAAGTGCTATTAAGCATACTTCGATTTCTTTCATGTTACCCTGTGTAATACATGTAACTTTTGTGTTTTGTTAGCTACAGCAATCATCATATGTATCTATAGCAAGCAACACTGGCTTCACTGGGACATCCAGTATCCAGTCCCAAGCACGGCTACCATTCAATGGGTGAGTATTTCCCAAAGAGGATCGGGGAGGGGGGGAAGACAACAAAATCACTGCATACGGGCTGCTGAACTTCCTGCTGCTTTCAGCACTGTTGGGGTGGTGGATTTTTTTCTGAATTTTGTGTGGTTTCTAAAGAAAGCATACTGCGTTGAGGTTACAACCTCTGACTAAAAGAGATGCATCTAGCTAACAGTTGACCCATTCTCTTGATCAAAGCTTATCCAACCCCCAACTCCTGTAGCAGAAAGTTGACCTGAAGGTTCCCTTGGTGCTTGTTCCTCATCTTGCATAAGTTCCTGGGAGCTACAGGCTATTTCTTGACATTGCTAGAAAGATGTGCTTAGCAAAACAGGAGCATCTAGTTTAGCACGCACTAAAATCTAATTGAGCAGCAAAATGCAACTGAAACCTGAAAAGGATCCTAGCAGTAGGCTTAAAGTTCTTTTCAGTCTTGTATTTTTCTTCAGAAGATGAAAATAACAGCTAACGTGGATTGTTTTCTCTGTGCTGAGCCAGTTGCCTTAGTTGTTGTTGTTTTGTATTATTGTTTGCTGGAAACTGTGTACACTAAGGTGCTTTTTGATGCTGCAACCAAAACTATGATGCAAACTAATCCCTAATCCAGCTACAGCTATTCAAATGATGGGTTTGATTTAATCTCCAAAAATGTGCAGTAATTGCTGGATAGGGATTTGAATGCATCTCATCAAAAGAGATTAATGACACAAAATCCTAGTTTTTAAGAGCAGTTAAAGCCTACATTTGATATTAAATTCACCTTTAAACTGAAGGCAATATTTTGGCTTGCTTGCCCATTGTTTCTGGATTTACTCTTTTTTTTTATTTTGTTCCAGCTTGTGCAAAGGTGAGGATATGATCCTGTTCTGTGAACCTTTTTTTGGACCTAGACCCCTTATATATAGAAAGGTTCTAAGGAAACTTCTTCTGACTGCATATTGCAGTTAAGGTGTATCCTCTAGCTTTAAACTTCATTCGTGCAGACATGCAGATAGATTTGCAGTGAATAACCAGCTCTTTCTGAATTGGAAAAGCACTCCGTATAATGGTCACTTACTGTCAGCCAAAAACCTAATTCAAAGGGAACATGAAGGCTTTTCAGAGTTTGTATTACGACCCAGTTACTTGAATTTAAACCAGGAAGAAACTGATCAAACTGTGTATAAATAGATGCCTTTTTTTTTTTTTTTTTTTTACTCCTATAGAATAATTCCTTCTGAATCTGCAAATCGGCCCCGGAAGCCTTGCAATTGTACCAAGTCTTTATGTTTGAAATTGTAAGTACATCTTGGTTTTTTTTATCCTTATTTTTGACACTGTATTTATCCCAAGAATCAAAAGATGTTTTTAAGTATGTAAGAAATGTTACATCTATCTTCTAACATAAAGTTATTGTTGACATTGATGGGGATGTTGCCATGCATGTGCCATTGTGCAGCTTATGTGAGCTGTATAGACCCTACCACGTCATAAATTTCTAACCTTGCACCCTTGTGCATGATAGAGCCAATTCTGCTCAGCAGCTGGAGTTGCATTTTTGCTGTTAGTGACATTACATCCAACAGCATCATCAGTGAGCGCCTGCTGTACTTCAGCAAATCCTTTTAAAATGGTACACAATATGAAGTTCTACAGCAAAATTGGGCTGTTTAGTTTGTTTTTTCTATTTTGTTATGTTTCAGGAGGGGGAAGCAGTGTTTGTTTTAAACACTCAAATAAGTTAGTGATTCTTAAGAAGTTGAAGGCTTGGTCATTCTCTTAAGATTTTTTTTTTTACTGTTCTATTTAATGTTTGTAACAAGTTGATATAAAACATCTTAAGTTTAGGAGTTGCGTTTTTGTTGTTTTTAACCGAAGTAGAATGAGTATACATATTTCTGTACAATAAATATCAGGCGGAAATATTAATCTGTGCTTCCATGGGAGTTAGACAAAGAAGAAAACAATCAGTGGTGTGCTTCTCAAAGGAAAATGATTCAATGGTATCTGAACCTCTTTTAAGAAATTGTTAATTTTTTTCATTTTGTGTTTGTTTCCATATAACAGACTCCACACTGTGTTGGGGTGTTCTCTGTACTTCCTAGTCTCAACATTGTTGAGAAGATAAACAGGAAGAGGTTTAGCTGTTCTGTTGTTTAGTCTTCAATTTGTTTTACAACATACATGCCTGTTGCCTTTGTGGTGCCTAACGTATTTTAGTCTGGCTCCTGAATGCTCTGGAAACTCTGGGAGAGTAACAAACAGAGACTCTCAGCAGAATTAGAATATCAACTGAATGGGATCAGCAATTTCCATCAGCTGTTGTTGGAAGTGGTACTGGGAGGATAGAAGCCTGCCAGAGTTTCTGATGGCTCAAAATCATGCTTGAGCTGGGGATGAATGTGGTGTGCTTCCATGTATCAGGCCTGTGGGATGTACCCTGTGGGACCCTGGTTTTGGCAGAAGGTAACACAGGTACATGAGACAAAGTAATGTGATAAGTCATTCCAGTCAGTATTTCACTGCTTCTTATTTACATCCTTGTCCCTTTAAAAAGTCTTCAATAACTACAGCTTTGTCCTCATTCAGATTTTTTCCATAATTACCTGTGCTTCAGAGCCTATGAGGTGTACCACTTTCTGATCTTCTGTCCCTGCTTTTGCTGACTCTGCAGCACTTCATAGCTGAAAACAGCTTATAGGCAAAATTAACACACAGGAAAACAAAAAGGCTCACTGTTGTGTTAATGATGTGCATGTTCGTTTGCCTGTTACTCGGTACTCCGATCAGTTGTTCTATTTTGGCTGTATGGGAGCTCCTGGAAGCTGTTTTGAACTGGCTGGGTCAGGTTATGCCTACAAGGTGGCTGCAGCAGAGCAGCTCTTGGTGTAGGACAGTCATCCAAGTAGTGCTGTGGAACAAAAACCCGCTAGCTTCTCCTGCTGCTATGAAGACTTGAGCT
The DNA here is from genome assembly GCA_037305975.1 of Chrysolophus pictus. Taxonomy (NCBI): domain Eukaryota; kingdom Metazoa; phylum Chordata; class Aves; order Galliformes; family Phasianidae; genus Chrysolophus; species Chrysolophus pictus. The sequence goes on along the minus strand of CM074579.1, from coordinate 45,045,217 downwards.
TTGCCAACATCAGCTTGAGACAGATACTCTTGAGCTGTATGCCCTTAGTTTGCAAAATAGATTTAGTCCTAGGTGTGAGGCTTGTACCACTTGTTCATATGGAGCTTGGCACAAAATGACCTAGACCTTTATTGGTGTGTGTCACCAGACTAGAAATGTCTGGTGCTGCCATCGGTACTACACTGAGGTAATGGTCGTGCTTGTTAATGCTTTCTGTATCTTCCATTTCAGGTATTGTGATTGCTTTGCAAATGGTGAATTCTGCAATAACTGCAATTGTACAAATTGTTATAACAACCTGGACCATGAAAATGATAGACAAAAAGCAATAAAGGTAGGAAGTCTATTTTTCCTGGTTTTGAGGTTTTTGAAGTGAAGAGTATGTTCCATTCATTTAGAATTTAGTGTGTTTCTGAGTGGGATTGTGATGGGAAAACTGGCTGTGTAGCTTGCCTCCAAAGATAGCTTGGATCAAAGAAGTAGCTTGTGCCTTCTGAAGTCAGGTGGATGTTTAACACCCTAATCTCCTCCCACCTGTGCAAGGTGTAAGCTGTTGCATTGCACCTTTGATTTCTGTGCCCCCATATGCAGTGACTGACCCTTTGGGTCTGCATTGACAGGCTTGCCTTGACAGAAACCCTGAAGCCTTCAAGCCCAAAATAGGGAAAGGAAAGGAAGGAGAATCAGATCGGCGACACAGCAAAGGGTGTAACTGTAAACGCTCGGGATGTCTCAAAAACTACTGTGAGTGTTATGAGGTAAGAAGCATTATGTCATCCTAAAGGCTTTAGCTTTTCCCATTCAGTGCTGCAACTTCACTGTTAGGCTTTGTCTCTTCCTCTTGCTGAAACTGCCATAATGATTTTGGTCTATTTTTCCTACTAACAGTTTACATCTAGAAAGCTGTATGCACTGCAGAGTTGTTCACTCCTGTCCTGAGCTTCAGTTTAGAACATGTAGCAACTCTGAACTCAGGCTTGGATTTGTCCTTACTGAAGACTAGTATTTTCTAAAGAACTCTACAAGTCTTATGGAAAGAAACATACAGCACCATGTCCCTATGTGCTCTATTAATTATTACAGCATTACACAAGCACTCCAGGATGGATCGTGTCTGTGGAAGCCAAAGGCAAAAGTTTGATCAGTCTGCTGATCAACACAGTTTGTAGATGCAGGGATAGTTGCAGACTGATCTCTCAAATAGTTTAACTGCTCAATTCTGCTGAAAACAGCAGATTGGGGAAGAAGGACATGAGTGGGAAACTGTTGATTTGCAGCAGATGAAGCATAAATTCTGGGAAGGCATCTCACTTCAATAAGAATTTGAAGAGAAGACAGGGCTTCTTCTAGTGGATCTAGAAGCTCTAATAAGAGACTAAAACAAGATGACCCTTCTCCTATGGTTAATCTTAAAGAATGTCTAAATTGCAATGGGTTTCTCATCTTCCCTTTGTTTCTTTCAGGCAAAAATCATGTGTTCTTCCATATGCAAATGTGTTGGCTGTAAAAATTTTGAAGAAAGCCCAGAGAGGAAGACATTGATGCACTTAGCAGATGCTGCAGAAGTTAGGGTCCAGCAGCAGACTGCTGCAAAGACAAAGTTATCTTCCCAGATCTCAGATCTCCTCACGAGGCCAACACCAGCACTCAGCAGTGGTGGAGGAAAGTAAGTTAACAGCCCTCAGTTTTGCTTGGTTCTAATGTACTTTTTCTGATGCATGTGACAGGTATGTTCCTGTCATCTTTGAATGTTATCTGCATAAGCTGTAGGACCAGGAGTATTCAGGTGACTGAAGTCTTTTGTCTTCTATGAAATCCAGTGTGTGCAAAGCTTGGCTGTATTCAAGCATGTAACTAAGCATTGTTTTTTCATGGTTGTTGTATGCTGCTAGAAAACAAGAAATATAAATCCAGTTACTGAGTGCATATAAACTTCAAGCTGCCCGTATAGTAAAAGCTGGAGATTTTTTCTGCATACCTGGGCATTTCAAAATCTGTTTTGCCGCGTACCTCGATGGCAGCAAGAACAAAGCAAAAATTACCTGCCTGTTCATTTGACTCAAACTGTGGCTTGTAGGCTGCCTGTTGGGGTGAGTGAATGTTTTGTTTTGTTTCAGGCTGCCCTTCACGTTTGTAACCAAGGAGGTAGCTGATGCAACCTGTGAATGCCTTCTGGCGCAGGCAGAGCAAGCTGAGAAGATGGGCAAGTCAAAAGCAGCAGCAGAGCGCATGATCCTGGAGGAGTTTGGACGCTGTTTGATGAGAGTTATTAACTCTGCAGGGAAGTCCAAAAGTGACCCTTGTGCCATGAACTGCTGACGCGTGCACATGAGCCACAATGAAGCAAACTGAACAGAACACTTAAGGCACAGGGACACTTTGATTTGGAATAGAGGATTTAGTAACACTTGCCAATTTGGTGCTTGTTTTAATTGACTTGCAGAAGATTAAACAAGAAAATATTTTATAACAAGATTTAGAGCCTTTTAAGTCTTAGCTAAATTCTCTTCTACGTAAGATGACTCCTAAAAGACATTTTTTCTTCCTGATGTACAGCTTTTAACTTGGGTTTCTTAAAAGAAAAAAAAAAGAGTAGGTGTTTTCTTCCCTTTCCCCAAAAATAACTGCCTAAAGGGCATATATAAATTATTATAATATATTATTTACAGTACATAAAGTTGTGTTGCTTTGTGCAGGAAAACATGTGATAACAAAGATACTTAGGCAACAGGCCCGCAGTGAGGACTATATGTGTATTGGTCACTTCTGAAAGGAAATATGTAAAAATCAGCATCTGAATGGAAGGTAGTACCTACACTTGGGACCTGACATGGCATAATCCCTTAGTGAGCAGAGCGGTATAAAATACAAGGTGAGTATACAGTCGTTGCTTGCAGATTTATTGTCAACAAGTGTTTGGGAACCTCATCAGAGTGGGCCCTAAGGAATTCTGAGGCAATAGAATAAATGGAAAATATTTTAGATGATCATGGATGAAGGCTCAGTGTTTTGGTGTTTGTTTGGTTATTTTTAATGGAACTCAGAGGCTAAGACTGTGGTCTGCTCTTAAAAGTGAGGAAGAACAGCCATGTTGCAATGCTACTCTGTCTACATATGCAGCAGGCAGATGCTGTTGCTTGGGTGAAGCTTGGTGATCAGAGCTCTCTGCAGCAGCTCAATCCTCTCTGCAGGTAGTGCTTTGCAGGCTGTTGTGTTTTCAAGAATTAAGCTGTTCCCATAGGAAGGTATTTGAGCCTGAGTAGGTGAGGGTCAATGGAGACAGGAGTGCTACAGTTGTCTTAATGAGGACTCAGGACAATCTGAATCTGAACTGACCTGCAAATGCAGGAGGAGGTACTGTGTTCAGCCTGGTTGTGGGTCTTCGTGGTGCTACTTGCAATTGTGGTGGTTTATTTGGCTTTTAAAGGTTTTGTGTTTGGGTTTGTTGGTTTTTTTTGAGGGCTGTTTAGAATGATGGAAAGCACAGTGATCAGAGAGGATGCTAGCACAGAATCAAGATTACTGCTAAAACAGATGTATGGATCCTTTGGCTCATAAAAAAAAAAAAAAAAGAGGAGGAAAGGGAGGAAAGTATACCAACAAAAAACAAATCAAGGTAGAGCTGTAAGTAGAATGGGACAGGGGAATTTTCCAGTATTTGTTACAGACAGTCTCAGATCACTTTTTTGATAGTGGAACATCTTTGCAAAATCAATCTCATATGTTACTTACTAATGTGAATGTCAATAACCATGTTTAATCGCAGGCATTTTTAACAACTTTTTCTGTTCCCTGAACAATGTAGCTAGGTTTTTCCAAAAAGGATTTTGTATCTTCATGTAAAACTGTAAACACAGAGAGATGCAGCAGAGCTCTTCCTCCACGTTTTCTAGCAGAGCCAAATGCCTGCATGTGCATGTGATGGCAAAAAGATGGAAGGAGGCTTCTGCTTCTCCTAGAATGGCTTGGGGGCACAAAGAACTGGAAGGTGGCCAGCAGCAAGGGAAGGCCCATCAGGTGGCTGTTGGAGACCAGATCTGGACTACTGGTCACTATCAGAAAGGCTCTGTCTGGTAGTAACATCTCCCTGAGTGTAAACTGCAAGTATATTAGTGCAAATCTCTGGAAGGGAATCCATCCATCTCTTCTGTAAGTAAATGTCTGTTTTGTTTTTTTCTGTAATTAAGACTTGGGTTTATTAAAAGTCAGTACAATAACTTCTTACATGTACAAGGGCTGCTCTGAAAGCAATGCCTCCTATTTTATTACGCTAGCCCACAACGTCAGAGGCAGATGTTAGTGGTGTGGCAGGAGAGGCTGAACCTTCCTGCCAACATTCTGTTGGGGCACTCTGACAGAAGGGCATCTGACATGCAGGTACATGAGGCAAAGGTGTATCACTGAATTCCTCCATGCAGAGAAAATGGCACCCGTTGACATTCACCAACTCTTGCTGAATGTTGATGGAGACCAAGCAGTGGATGTGAGCACAGTGAGGTGGTGGTTGTGCATTTTAACAGTGGCAACTGGTGGTCACCTCTGTTGGTACAGATTTTTACAAGTGTGGCATATGGGCTCTCGTTCATTGCTGGTGAAAATGTGTAGCTAAAAGCGGTGACTGAAAAAGTGTGTTGCAGCTGAGAATTTGCTCTGTCAAATACTGTTGCTGTGCTCTTTGTTGCAGTTTACGTGAAAATAAATGAGGCATTACTTTCAGAATAGCCTACATAGTGCAGATATTCAGTTTATTTCTAGTGACCTAATGTAGTATGTCCAGTAAGATTTGTATAAATGTAAATTAGTGTAAGTGAATAAAGTAATAACAACTTACATTATTTTTAAAACAGATTGCAATATGCCTTCTTTTGTTTAGACTTCAATCCATGTTAATTTTGTATATATTATGTGTCTTTCTCTAAATTGCACCTTTTGTGATGTGTATTTATATACAGTGTGCAGAAACTTGTGAAATTTAGATTACAGTTGTAATTATGTATGATGGCATTGCTTGAGAATATTTTGCTTCTAAAGACTTTGAAGGTGCAATCAAAAGCTCTTAGTTTTTCAATTTTGTTTTGAGCAAGCTTTCTCCAATATTAAGATTCTTCTCTTCCCTTTTCACCGGTGTAATATGTACGGATTGGGTTTTGTACTTCCTTAGCCATTTGCATCAAACTGCTGGACAAGATTGACAGTCAAGCTCATGCAGTTGTGTGAAAATAATTGGGAATGGGACAAGGGTTCATTTTGTAGTTCTGTTTACATCTGAAAGTAGAAAAACTAAATTTATATTTACTAGACCTATTCAAAGAATACACTTTTCTATATTGTAAAAATAAAAGTCAGATAAATCACAAAGAAAATAAACATTTATACTATTCTGTAAATGTTTAGTACTGCCTTGACTTTCCAATACATGATTGAATCCTACCAGAGATAAACCATTGGTTATTAGTGTACTTTCACACCTTGCCATGCATGGCATGTAACAATGCAGCTAGTGTTCTGGCTCTTGGCACTGTGAGATGGTATCAGGCCGCAGGAGCAGCCCTGGAGATGTGGCAGCAGCTCCTGTGAGTGTAGATTGCCAGCATCTGCAGAAGGGGTGAAAAGGAGAAAAAGGGGGATGAGCAGAGCACAGGGAAAGCAAACACAGTTTCATGTGATAATACATGAACTTGAAAATATATGTGATGGCAAGGATGCAGTGGAAGACTGAGAGAAGAAATTATTATATCAAAGTGATTTGAGTGAGTTTGTATGGACTCCAAAGTGCAGAGTGCTGGCACAAGTGTGGGTGCTTCAGAGATGGTGAACATCTGCATAGGGAGATGGTGCTGAGAAGAGAGACTGTGAACAGGCGTGCAGTGGAGAAAATTCCCTGGCGATAACTGCAGCATTACAAATACTCAACAGTTCCTCTGAAACCTGGCAGTTCCTGGAGTGTGAGAACAGCTAAAAGCATTTCTTCTGGGCAACAGCTGGTCTGTATTTTTGGAAATGAATGTTTAATTTGCACAGGACTCCTATAACTGTCAAGCTTTCTTTGAATATCAGATGGCTTTCCTAGGTTACCTGGTAACTGCAACTTGTTTTTCTTTGTTTGTTTGTTTTCTAATAATGTACTTCTGGCTCAGGCCTAATTCTGCTAAGCCCTGGAAAACTTCAGCAGTGTTTTGAAAACTCTTTCAAATCAAAATTTAAGTGAAGTGCAGAAGGATGGATGAACTGTGGACATGGGCACCACTGGAGGTCAGAGTCTCATTCACATCTTTTGTCTACGAGCATCCCCTTGGGGAAAAGACTCAGTCTGCATCAAGCAAGACACACTCACTCTGATGTAAACAGGAAGTGGTAGCAGGCATCTATCCAGCCAAAAAAATATGCAGCAAGGAAGTGCCTGCTCCCTTATGATTCATCTCATCTTGTGGCTGGAGGTTTAGGCAATGCAAATATTCTAACTCGAGTGCAGTAACATGCAGCTTAACAAACCATAGGGATTCTGGAAGCATTTTCTAGCTGACCCAAAAAATGCATACATATGAGATGTTTTCCTGCAAAATGTATTCTAGCTGAAATGGTTCCGTGGCAGTTAGTGATGGCTTTTTGCATGGGTAATTGGACTGGATAGCCAGAGAGTTTTGTGGGAAATACTCCTCCCATTTCCATGGATGCAACCTCTGTTCTGTGTAGCAAAAAGTGAGCAGTGCAACAACAGTTACACGAAATTCCTGTTGGAGGTAAAACGCAGCATACTAAGGCACCTTCCTCACCACAATACTGAACCGATTGAAGAAACCTTGCCTATTGCTTTGTTCAAGGGAAACAGTGTCTAAGGATGAGAAAGACCTGTCTTGCAGCTCAGGGTACAAGCCAAGATGGAATGCCAGCTTTAGGATGAAGGGCTGTGCTGCACAGTGACTGGGGGATCTCATGGGGGCCATGTATGGGACCTGAAACACTCCCCTTGCTGCAACATGTGTGTACATAGATGTGTGGTGCTCCTGCACAACTGATGAAGTAGCACTGCCCTTGTGCCTTGAATGACAAGTGTTTGCTTCATGTCCACTACCTCGTTTGTGAGATACATGGGTTTAGCTTTGCAGTTGCTATAGTCCTCCCTTCACCAAATTCTAGACTTAAACAGCTTGCATGCCTGGCTCATCAGATCTATGTACAACTCAAGTCCCATTTTGTTTCCATATGATTTATTTCCATTTTTAAGCATTTTCCCTTCTCTTACTTCCAGCTTATTTTATCACAAATGTGCTAATGGTAAAATCAAGCTAGCAGCACACCAATCTCCTGCCCCTTGCAAATATGGATGCATCGTCTTTCCTTGCAAGAGCACTCGCAGCACTACGCTAGCCAGCAGCAGGAGCAGATACCATGCTGTCACTTGCCACCTTCCCGAGCATTTTAAGCAACTGTTCCCTATCCTGATTTACCCTGAGTTGCATGAAATATGTGGCTGTTTCACAGGGTTGCTAGATGGACTTGCTTGCTTTGCCTACTCAAACTGGGGTCAGACCATTCACAGTGTCCCAAGTCATCACTCGTCAACACTAGTTTTGCCTGGCAAATCATGGTAAGACACCATGTGGTTTGCTGGCACCTATTGCACGGATCTGGCCACTGAGCCTCTGTAGAGGACAGCAATAAATATTCATGATCCTGCATGGGTTTGGCTTGACCAACAGCTACCTAGCTGTGATAGGAACCAAATGCTTTCCCTTCACTCTCTTCAATCTGTGCCTGCCACAGTGGTAACTGAAGTTCAATTTTTGGGCTTGGTTTGTTCTGATGTTTAAGTAACACTCTGCTATTCCCTTCACTAAGATTGTGTAGTGATTGTTAGGGTGCAATTCCCCCTCAAATAAATGCTCAGGAAGGGAGGGGAAGAGGTGATTTTGTCCCAGAAGCTCATGGAAAATTTTCTGTTCTAGAGACAAATAACATAACTTGGAGTTCCTGTTGTCATCTCCCAATTGTCTGTGCCTGCTCAGGACTTCTTCAGAAATGTATGCCACACGGTGCACACTTGCTGAGGGCAGGCTTAGTCCATGTAACTTTTTGATGTAGAGCACTGCTCCACACCTTAGCCTGCTCCTATCTGACTCAAAGAGGGATGCAACACAAGCCTCACATTGCAAGTTGGAGGCTAATTGCTCAGCAACTAAGCCTGCAGCAAAGGTGATGCTCTGCTTGTGCAGCGATAGGTCTGTAAGTGCATTGCTCAGAGGAGAGTCACGCAAAAGAAGGCCAGCACAAGGGAGCTCTGCTGCCAGCATCCGCCTATGAGCTGGGTTATACTGAGAACAAATGCTGCCAAGGGTAAGGTCTGTCCTGTGAGACAGGGACAAGTCCAAGCTGCTTATGTTTGCTGTGCTGTGCAGAGTGTCTGGTGCCAGGCTGCAGCCAGCCAGCACTTTGCGGTAGGCAGCCTGAAACATGGCACAGGTAGGGTTCCCAATGCCAGCGCTGCAGGCTTGCCGGAGAGCAGAGAAAAACTGCTCCAACGGGTCAAGGCTGAAGGCAGAGGTCAGGAGGCAGTGGGAAGGAGCACCCTCTTGAAGCACAGGGTTGCTGCAAAGCCACTTGAGGCTCTCAGCATTGAGCAAAAAACTCAGAAAGCCCAGTCTGCGTTTGCTCTTAATAATGTATCTCCCTGTAGAGTCTGTTAAGGTAACAAAGAACCTCTTGGCCTCATGGAAGAGGGGACTGATTTTGTTGTAATTTCTGGCTAGCAAAGGCCCCTTCAGTCCACTGCCATAAGGACCTCTGCCATGAAATACATCGCACAGAGCGCTCATCATACGCAGGAATTTGACTGTACCACCACAGTTCTGAAATGAGGCCAGGCCCAGCTTCTGGAGGTGCTCCAGTGCATCAGCAACGCCCTCACTGAACAACTGGGCAGCAAGGTTGACCTTTAGCTGGTAAGTCTCTTCACTCTCTGTATGGCCTGACCTGGGCCCTAACAGCTTTTTCTCCTGTAAAGTTGCTAGCTCCACCACATGCTGCCACTGCACAGTGTCACTGAGCCACTGTATCTTCTGGAAGTATTGCAGCGTGTTCCTTATCAACTGGAGAGCATGACAAACATCAAAGAAGTATGCAATGCAGTGAGTGGAGCTGGGCGGGTGATGGAAAGCGCAGCGGATCCTTTGGGGGTTGATCCTGACCCCCAGAGCTCTCGCCGTCTCGGCCCCGCACGCAGTGGCACCCGATGTCACGGCCAGCACTGTGACACCAATGTTGTTCAGCTTACTGATGGCCTGACGAAGCAGCTGAGCCAGCAGGCAACCAGTCACGCTGCTCACAAAGAAGTAGCCGAGGGGAGCCTTCCAAGGGCTTGAGATACCGGCTGCCATGACAACTACTGCTTCTGAGGCCAGCGGAGCTTCATCAGCATCAAGGCTGCCTGCTCCCAAGTCAATAAAGCCAGTCAGATGCTGGGTCTGCCGGTCCCACTCCTGGCACTTCTGCAGGGACATCTCCTGTACCATCAGGGCACAGTAGCAGTAGGCCTGTTCCCCTCTCTCCACCTTTTCTTGAAGCTGGAGGAACATACCATTGCTGAAGCCTGGAGCAGCAGCATCGTTAGACAGCCAGCTGGAAAAAAAAGGAGCATGTGGTTAGGGGATGTGCTTCTGAGAAAACTGAAGCAACAGCCAGCACAGTTCACCACTTTATAAAAACTGTCAGGCACGTAAAGAGCTGCAATGCAGACCCAGCCAGCACACAGTGAGCTGAAACACGTGTTTCTTTCTCATAGCCCAGTGATGGAAAGTCAAACAAAATTTTCAGTGTGGAAATAACAAAGTGGGTTCCTGCCTCTAAAGTGGAGATTAGAACAACAAAAAAAGGAAACTGAGCAGAGTACAATAGAGCACTGCAATGGCCCAGCAAAGCCAGGCTTCTCCCCACAGCATGCACTTTCTCCATGCTGCAAACCTTAATCTGGTTGAGATCGTGGAGCTTAATCCTACTCTGCTCAGCCCATGTGTCCCCCGCCCCCCCCCCTTTGGGCAAGGTCTGTGGAGATGCCAGGAACTTTCTTCAACTTTTATGTTGTGCACTGTTACCTCACCCCTTGCTAATGCCTCTGGCAGCACTACAGGTTATGGATTCTCAGCCCATGCAAGGGAGTTACTTGCAAGGAGTTATGCAACTCAATTATATGTTTTGGAAATGTCTCCCATAAATTAGAATCAGACGTTTCCAAGTTCTCAGCTACTTCCCTCAATCCTCATGTGGCAAGGTAAGAAAACCCAAGCTTCCATCCTGTCTGCTTAGTGTATTCCTTCCCTTCCTCAAGTTCACTTCTCTTCCTTTTCCAAAAAACTAGTCTCCAGTTTTTTACGTTAAATATTTTTGCTTTCTGTGGATGCAGCCCTGTCCAACTCTCTGGGCTGTTGGAGCAGTACAGCAGGTGCTTGCTTAGCTCCTGCTTCTATTTAAGGGCCATTACTCACAGTTCTCTTCCTGCCTATAAGTGGCAAATCCCTCCCTTCTCTCATGTCTACGCTCTGAATTCTAAGAGCACGGATTGAACAGTATTTCTGTGCCCATGTGTCAAAGTGGGGTCAGAGGACCTCAGCCTTGCTGTGGTCCTTTATTTCTGCTACCCACAGAACCCGAGGTCCTTAAGTTAAGCTCTGTCACATCAATATAGGGGGGAGAGTGCTTTGGCAGGTTCCCTGGAATTGCTCACGCAGGGGTTGTGCCGCATACACAACCCCTCACCCCACACGCAGAAGGGCTGGGGGCAGACTTGCTTGGTCAGGCTGGCGGGATGCGGCAGGGGGAAAACCTTCCTCAGCTGCTCGTAGGCGGCGCGGTGGCGGAGGTGCAGCAGGCAGGCGAACCGTCTCATGGCAGGGCAGTACTCGGCAGGCCGCCTCCAGCGCCGGGCGCCACGGGGCAGATCTGCTCACAAACACAACACCGAGAGAGCGGGCAGCAAGGAGCCGGGAGGGCAGCGGGGAGCGGGGCCGGGCCCTACCTGGAAACAGCGCCCGCAGCACCCGCAGCGCGACCCGCGGCAACCCGCGGCGCGCCGCCAGCTTCCGGACGGGCCCGCAGAGGCGGCGGGGGCCGGCGGCGGGCGAGACCGGCCCTGCCCCGCTGCGGCTGTACGTGTGGTCCTGGCTCCGCAGCGCGCTCCGCAGCGGCACTTTCCGCGGGTGGCCGCGGGGCGGCTCCTAGGGCGGAACGGCGGCCGTTAGCGGCGGCTGGCGGTGATTAGCGGCGGTCGGGAGCCGTTGCAACCCCTCTCCCTCAACGCACCGCCAAGGGGAAGCGGGAGGGCACGGCCCCCCGCCGCAGCTTGCGCCGCAGCCCGTAGCGCTCGAAGTCGGCCTCGGCGAAGTGCCGCGAGCAGAGGATGGCCCCGGGCCCGGGGCTCCAGGCCCGCCGGCTTCGCGGGTCCAGCCGGTTGACGGCGCGGATCCACTCGCGGCGCTGCGCGGCGTCCACCGGGAACCTGCGGGTGGAGAGGGGTCGGCAGGGCGGGAAGCGCCGGAGGCTGCGACCCGCCGCCCGCACTCACTGGTGGAAGGAGATACCGCGCTCCCGGCTCCGCCCGTTGTCGCGAGCGCTGCAGCCCAGCGCCGAGCAGCTCCGCGTCATGGCGGCCTCATCGCGCGCCGTCGCCCCGCGCTCATTGGACGTCTCTTCCCGCCCGCCCTCCTGTTCTTTATCGCTATTGGCTCTTCGGCTTTTCCCCCGGAAGTGGAATTAGAGAGACAGCGCCGCACTTCCGCCTCGCTGCGACGTACGCGCAGCAGGGAGATGTCTCGGAGACCAATTAGCGGCGCCTGTGGAGAACAAAGCAACCAATGGCGAAGGGTGATCCTCGCGACCAATAGCAGCGCCGCTTCCGCCTCCTTTATATGGCGGGGCGAAGAGCGGGAGCTCTTCTTCGCGCCGCGTGGTGCCACGGGTTGATTGTGGCTGCGTGGCTGAGCGATGCCCGGCGGCAGGGCCGTGGTCGACGGCCGCTCGGCCCCGCGGCACCGTAGGGTTGAAGCATCGCCTTCTCCCAGTACGGTGCTCGCCTGTTGAACAGCGTAGGGGACGCGGCCGGCGGCCCGGCTCGCGGTGAGAGGTCAGCTGCGCCCCCTCAGAGTTTAAAGTAAGAAGATAACCGTCAGAAAGGGGCGCCCTGGGCTCGGGCGGGGCGGGGGCCCGTCCGATGATGAACCTCAGTGCTGTTCACATCCTGACACGCCGTGACGAGCGCTGTCGAGCTGAGGACGGGCGGCCCCGCTCCTCCCGCACGGCGGTTCCGGGCCCGTCTCCGGCCCGCCTAATCTCCGTCTCTCCCCTCTCCCTAGGTCCCGGCCCTGAGCGGAGCCCGCAGGAGGCCCGCACTCCTCCGCCCCGCATTGGCAGAGGCGAAGCCCCGCCCGCTGCCGCCGGAAGGCGCCGGGAGCGCCCGGAAGCGGGAGGCGGCGCCGCGGCTGCCACGTTGGAGCGGGCCGGGAGCGGGTGAATGCCGGGCCGGGGCTGCAGAGCGGGGAGAGTTCTCGGTCATTGGGGTTTTTAGCCTCGTTTGTTGTCCGAAATGAAGCGTGCGTGCCCGCCGGCAGCCGCTCGCTAATTGGGCTCGGGGCCACCCGCCGTCTGAAGGGTCGTTCTGAGGAAAAAGGCTCCGTTCTGAGGGAAGGGTGCCTTCTCGTCTCTTCCTGCGCTTAATCGTTGTTTTATCTTTTCAGCAAAATGAAGCTGAAAGAGATTGACCTCACTGCCATGCAGGCATGGAGTCCTGCCCAGCAACACCCCATTTACCTGGCCACTGGTGAGTTCTGGGTGGCTGTTGCCAAGCGGTCGCGGTTGGAGGTTAGCTGTTAGCTTGTGCTTGGAGGACTGGATATCGTTGTACGGTTCCTCTGGGGCACGGGAAGACTGACACTCCTACAGCTTTCTCTGTTGGTGCTGGTGAAGAAACTTCCCTGCAGGGATCTGTGGATAGAACTGCATAGAAACACACCTAAATAATTAAATCAAAAAACTGATTCTGTCTCAGGGTCGGTTCTACAAGGGTAACAGTTTTAATGTCCCCTCTTGTGCCAATCTGCTGTGCAACATTTCTTTCTCATTAGTAATAGTGTTCCTTTGCAGGCACATCAGCCCAGCAGTTGGATGCAAGTTTCAGCACAAATGCTTCCCTGGAAATATTTGAGTTGGACTTATCAGACCCTTCACTGGACATGAAGTCGCGTGCCGTCATTTCCTCCTCCCACAGGTAGCAGTGGGGCTGTAAGCAAGCAGTAATGGGGACTGCTGTGTATGGTATGTGCCAAAAGACCAGTGCATGGTGTTTGACTGCAGCTGTTTAGTAGAGTGGCACCTGGGTGCTCTCACTGTTGGGGACAGCTCAAATGTCATTGTGAAGGCAATAAACTAGGACTCTCAGGTGCTGCAGGCAGCTTGTGCGCTCCCTGAACTTCAGTGTGACGTTAGATGGGAGGTATGGATGTGTCTTCTGACCACAGGGAGCCCCCGGCATTCCTCAGAAAACAGAAAGAAAGATGTAACTGTGGAAACAACCCATTTTTCAAACTGGCACATCTAGTTTGGCGTGTAGGTGATTTGGGGGGATTAATCTGTCGCAGCAAACTGGGTCATGTCTTGTGTATGGTGTCATACGTCCCTGTGCATCTGAGAAGCTATGCTCCTGTCCTCACAGCCTTGGGTAGTTTTCAGCTCTTTACCCTGCGCTCCTCTGAAGCAATGCTGCTCTCATCTAAGCGCCACGTGTCCTCCTGCACAGTGCTTGCAGTAGTTCTCCAGTAGCCACAGCAGTGGTTGCTACGCGTCACAGTGGAAGTGCAGGATAAGTAGAGAAGAGGGTGACTGTTTCCATCATTTGGAGCAGATCCATGGCTTTTTCATATGAGCTTCAGGGGTAGCATAACCAATTGTGGTGACCTGAAACTGTGAGCGGAGCTGCAGGCAATTACAGCAATTCCCCAGTATATCCGAGTGACCTCTTGGTACTCACAGAAAAGCAATTGCCTTCTCCCACCTCTGATATGAGTGGAAATAACTTTAAGCTTCATTCTCTACTATTCACTTCACATCAGTAATTTCAAGACCTAACAGTGTCAGACAGTTTTACCTAATGCAATTTCCTGAGTTTGTTATAAGTTCGGTAAGAAGATGCAGAGGGATTGAAATAAGAACTATCTTTGTACACAGTGAGACTGTGGCTCTGTTTACAGATGCCTTCCTGATTTGAGTAAACAGCTGTTGCAGTGGCTTTGCAGGAGGAAACACAAAGTGTTATGCTGCTGGCTTTGATCTGTGTCATCTCTGTAATGATAATTCCCTGGCTGCTGCTGGGGCTTGCCCATCACTGCCCTGCAGTCATTGCTTTTGTAATATGTGGAGAGGAGAGGAAGAGCCAGCAGAGCCACAGACTGTGCCTGAAGGCCTGAGCTGTGGGCTCTTTAGTGCTCTTTACTGATCCACTGAGGGCAGAGTGAGGAAGCTGGAATTTTTCCTTTCTAAACCTTTTGAAATACAACTGATACTTTTCAGAGCTTGCTGACTGGCATTTGCTTTACTGATTTTTCAAAACACTTCTTACGGCCAGCATGCTGAGCTTCTTTATGAGTGCTTCCTTTGGTGAATGTTTGACTTTGCCCCCAGAAAATGATTTACAAATTAAAATGGCTGAGTGGAGAAATACACAAAAGATGAATCTGGTAACAGGTTCTGTTAGTTATCCTCCTATGGAAAATTTCTGGCTGCTGTTAATAGAACTATATCTTGAAAAGAGCAAAGTGCAAAAGCAAAATGATTGCATTGATTAATTCCAGTTTTTGTTCCTGTTTTCTTTTAGGATACTTTAGACCTGTTGTATGTTCTGATGGTATGATACTACTAATCTTCTGACAACCTGTTGATCTCTGTATTTCTTCTGCCCTTGCATACTTACATGCAGAATTACAGAAGTCAGAGTACCCAGAGAAAGGGTTTGCCTGATATTATGAAGTAGCTCATCAATGCTTTGCAGTCAATTAGGTTTGCTTTCTGCTTGTGTAACACCTGTGATGTGATAGTATGTTGTTAATGTAGAAGAAAACCATGCTTTACATGGTTGAATACTCAGGAATGCTGCCTTGCTTATTCAACAAGTTTGATCTGAAGGAAATGTGTGGGTTGTTTGGTGGTTTTTTTTTTTCCTGTGCAGTGACACAGAGGCTTGAAAGTGTTTTTGGTGTTTTTGATTCCTCTAATTCAGCTTGGGAAATAGATAGCAGTCCAAGTGACGCATTTCTGATGTAAGTCATTTGCTGAGCATCTAGTACTACAGATGGAATATTTGCACTTCTAGGAGCACTGATGAGGGAAAGGTTTTGCAGTTCTTTTCCAGCTCCATCTTTTTTTTTTCCTCCCTTGTACAAACAGCTGCCTACAGATAGCAGAGGCTCATCTCCAGGCTTATGGCTCATATTATGATGATGAATGGCTGCAGCCTGTGTCTGTCTTGCAGGTACCACAAGCTGATTTGGGGGCCACACAGCATGACCACAAGTGAGAGCGTCTCTGGAGTCCTGATTGCTGGGGGTGAGAATGGGAATGTCATTCTGTATGACCCAGCCAAAATCTTAGTTGGAAACAGCGAAGCAATAATTGCTCAGAAAGACAAGCACACGGGACCAGTGAGAGCACTTGATGTCAACATGTTTCAGGTGAGTTTTCAGTTGTTGTTTATCGTGGATGAGTGGCCTGTTTTTAATGGATTGTTACCATAACTGTACCTGTGTCTTTCTGTGGTCCTGACAACAATGACTCTCAGGGATGCGATTTAGCAGAGGGTTGTTACGGAAGTATGGTTAGGACATGGTTGGACTCGGTGATCTTTAAGGTCTTTTCCAACCTGAGTGATTCTATGGTTCTGTGATTCTATGACTTAAATCTGGCCTTTGCGTGTATTTATTAGGAAAAATCTGTCCTATTGCTAGCATCTTATCATGAGGAATGAAAGACTTGGAGATGGCCAGATAATTGTTTTCCCTTGTCAGTTGATGTTGTCAATTTATCATGTGACTTTAGCTCTACTTTAGAAGTGGTTTTCCATGTTGTTTTAGTTAGTCACCATTTTTAGTTCCAACAGGCTGTGCATATATTGTTCTTATCACACAAAATATTTGTGCTCTTGCTCTCGCTTCTGGTGTCATTGTTTTTTAGATTTTTTTTTGTCCCGTAGAGGTGGAGTAAGGCTATTAGTAGCTCAAAATATTGTCACTTGAAAAAGGGGGTCAGAGGAAATACACTGTGGTGTGGTGTCTCGAGATAGAAGAACTCAAGATCAGCAAGCTTTCCTCACTTGCTGATGAGAGTTTAGCTCAGTTTTTTCTCAGCCCTCACCAGCTGCATGAGAACTGAGTTGATTTTGTTTCCTAAATAACACTTTTATGTATGCAGTTACTTTTAGCAAGGCCACCCTTTGTTTGTTGTGTCTTCTCTGAAGAACTTCTTCTCTTTTTCTGTCTCTTATGAAGTCAGGATTTGCACATCAGCGACTGTAGGATGCTATCAAAGGGTGCTCAGTGCCACTAACCCACATCACACCGCCTGGACATTTTCATCCTGGCCACAGGATTGGGCTGGAGGCTCAAGTGCCATGTTCCCTCCAGCCAGCCCTGCCCTGGGCCAAAGTGCTGCAGCAGGGAAGCTGCAGTGCTGCTTCCCTATCTGCTCCATCCTAGAAATGTCAGCGCTGGGCCCTCTGCGGCTGTAGCCTCCTCACATGTTCCTCCACTGCATGGCAAACACTCAGTGAAACAGAAATCTTGTTCGTAGCACACTGGTCTGATTTGGTGTAAGGATTTCTTCTAGTTACTCAGCATTGTCTTCAATCTCCAATGTTGCTGCTTTTCCCTTAAGCTGCTCTGTGTGAAGTGAAGGCTGTATCCTGAGCTTGTATGAGAAATTGGCACGGATTTGTCCATCTGATGCTTCCCAGCAGCTAGGACTGCAAAAGCTGGTGCTGAAAATACTCTTACTATCTTTTAATGTGTCTTACAGACTAACCTGGTAGCCTCTGGTGCTAATGAGTCTGAAATCTATATCTGGGACTTGAATAATTTTGCCACACCGATGACTCCAGGAGCGAAGACTCAGGTACTAGATTGGTATTCATGAAATGCTGCAGAGTAAACTAATGAAAAACGTGAATGTTTACTTTGGTTGTGAGCTCATTAAAACTAACAGCATTGAAGGGGGTGAGGGGGAATGTTCAATTTTAACTTGATTAGCTGTTAACTGCAATCAGCAATGAGCTGCATTTCTGGTAATGTTAGTTACAGTCCTGTGATAAAAACAAATATTTTCATATTAATATAAGTAAAACCAAGTTTCTTTGCTGCTGTTCTTGAGCAGCTTTAGTTTGTTTCCATGTGGTCATTTTGAAGGAAGCTTGCTTTTGTTAAAGATTCCTGTACAGAATTTTCTGTTTTGGGTGGTCTGTTTTTAAGCTGTGCAATCTTTTAGTCCATGTGCTTATTGACATTTGGGAATGCAGTGCAATAAGAAAGGCTGGGTTAACGTTGCTTTTCCGTCCTGTGGGGAGGAAGTAGAAAAGCTAACAAACTTTCTCCACTCCTTGAGACCTCATTTTGGAAAGGGTGTGACAGGCTGTGCTGTTTGTGTGACAGCCTCTTGAGGACATCAGCTGCATTGCATGGAACAGACAAGTCCAGCACATCCTGGCCTCTGCCAGCCCCAGCGGACGAGCTACTGTGTGGGATCTCAGGAAGAACGAACCCATCATCAAAGTCAGTGACCACAACAACCGGGTGAGTTAGCTCTGGCACAGCTGCATGGATACTTACAGGGAAGTGCTGGTGACTTGCATTTCACTGGCAGAGCTTGGTAAGGATAGGTCTTGGCAATAGTACACCACAGAGTTTTACCCATGAGCTGATTGCCCCTACTCCCGTATACTTAAAGCCATCTCATCTTCTCCCATGTTGTCAATAGAGAAAAGAGCCTGTTTAGCTTGTGGAGAGTGAAATATTTGTCTGATTTGTTATAAATATAAGTGAGTATTGCTATAAAAACACTGAAGATGTAATGAGTTCAGGATGAAATTTACATATGTGTGCTCCTGAATTAGCTGCTTGGTCACTGCACTCCTGCTCAGATAAGTTTCCTAATTTCATATTTTACGTATCTGTTCCTTGACATAATAGCAGTACAGTAAGCTGTTTTCCTTGTATAATTGTAATGCTGTGATGGAGTATTCATGTGATGATAGCCTCTGTCTAACAATGGCTTTTATTAAAATACCAATAAATACTAAAGTAGTGGAAAAAACTCCGTACAGCTGCTTTTACAGTATTCTTGGATTAAAATAGTTATGAATAAGAGAGCCTTCAGAATCTCACTCCAAGTCTCACTCATGGAGTTGAGGACAGTATCCCAATCTGAGTGCAGTCAGAAGCAACGTCCAGAAGTACAGCTGCAAACTGGCAGCAATCTTCCTTGACTGTTTTCCTTGCAAATCTGTCTAGACTGGTGGCCTTCTGTCCTTTAGCACTGTATGGTTACCCTGTGCTGTGGCACAATGTTATCCCTCAGATGCACTGTTCGGGCCTGGCCTGGCACCCCGATGTTGCTACCCAGATGGTTTTGGCTTCGGAGGATGACAGGTTACCTGTGATTCAGATGTGGGACCTTAGATTTACCTCCTCACCACTGCGTGTTTTGGAAAGCCATACGAGGTACAAGACTCCTGCAATCTGCTGCTCCGTAATGTTCACTCTGTCAATGACTATAGCAGTTAGTACATCTCACTTTTTGTGTAGTTTCCTATGAATGCTTGCTTAGTTGAAGCCACTTTCCAGCAGCAAGCAGTGTTGGATACTGCTGGGTGGAAGGGAATGGGCCTCACATTAAAAATAAATTCCCCTTTAACTAAAGTTTGTTTCTATTCTGTTGAGAGGCAGCTGGTTCACAGGGTTAGCAGTAGCTTGGTTTACATAAAGAGCAGCAGTGTCTCTTGCAGCTACCACCAAAACTGCTGCCAGTGGCTCAGCTGATACGAATCTTCTGCCAATAAAAAACTGTCAGACTTGATAGTAGCTATTCCTACCTATCAGGTTGCATAAAATGTGTTAATGATGGTACAGGCAATTGAACCATTTGAGTGGATTGGTATCCATATTTGCATATGGAAGTGTTGAATTTAATTTTCATATGTAGTGACCGTACCTTTACAGCTACTCATGCAAAAGATAGAAAGCATCTTTTCCAATATATCAAATGCTGATAACATTAAAAACTCTTGTCGTAACAGAGGAAGGAGTGGGGAGGACATTTTGACATAGACTGCTTAGCTACTGTAGCAACTTGCTTACAAACACCATTTTGCATTTGTATTAATCTGTTACTTGGTTGTGACATCTCACACAGGGGTATATTGGCCATTGCTTGGAGTATGGCAGACTCAGAGCTGCTACTTAGCTGTGGGAAGGATGCCAAAATACTGTGTTCAAACCCTAACACAGGCGAGGTACTGTATGCACACCACTTACTAAAAACTGTTTGGAGGTGTCATGGTGTTATGTAAAGTAGTAATTTAAGAGCAGTTGATCTTTTTTCAAGCACTTTCACTAATTTTTCCGACTTCTCGCCTGCTGTGTGGGCAAGATAATTCTGCAGGATGGGGAGAGATGTGTTGTCAAAATTCAGACTTGGCTGCAGAAGTGTAAAAGCTGTATAAAGCAAAAGGTGGGGTGGCAGATGTGTGATCTGAGCTGGATTCTGAGCTGGGAAGCTCTATGTTTGGATGACTAATACTGCATATTTTGATTTAAAATAAAAGCATTTTCCTGGGAGACAGCAAGGCAGCTACTGCTTGATCCCTTCAGCAAAAATTTAGTAGGCAAGCAAAGGAAAATTTCTTTCTTCATGGTTAGATGTCTCTTGTAGTGGTAAACTTGCCTGTTCTGGGCCAGGAGAAACTGCTGGGAACACAAGTTCTAACTTTGCCACTTATCCCCAGAACTGCCTTTGGAGCCTGGGTGTGTTCCCATGTTTTCTGGATGAGTTAGCACCACTTCCAGCAGCTCATCGCAGTGCACAGAGAGCCAAGTCAGTAGCTGTACACGCAGCACAAACATACACTGCCTGCTTAGCTGATCATGTGTGGAATAAACAGAAAAATCAATGGGAATAGGAGATAAAGCAGTGGTGTGTGGTGTTAGATTGTCACGTCCTGCTCACTGTCAGTGTGCATGGGTGACATGGGGGCTATTAGGGAACAAGAAGAGCAGCTTCATCTC
This sequence comes from Chrysolophus pictus, assembly GCA_037305975.1. Lineage (NCBI taxonomy): Eukaryota > Metazoa > Chordata > Aves > Galliformes > Phasianidae > Chrysolophus > Chrysolophus pictus. Next base: position 45,024,911 of record CM074579.1, on the reverse strand, counting down.
ACACGTGGGAAGGTTGTTGCTGCTGCTCATGGTATTTCATATATGCTCTGATGTGCCGGACTTGTTTTTGCTGCCCAGGTGCTGTATGAGTTGCCCACAAACATGCAGTGGTGCTTTGATATCCAGTGGTGTCCCAGAAACCCTGCCATCTTCTCTGCAGCTTCTTTCGATGGACGGATCAGCATTTACTCTATCATGGGAGGCAGCACGGATGGTTTGAGACAGAAGCACGTTGACCAGGTATTGAGAAGCATGCAGCTAAGGAAGTGGTTAGAAAGAGGATAAAGCGTGGGTTTGTGGGTAGCCTTTGGAGGATGTTCCAACTGTATGGTTGCAGGAGTACTAATCTGCTGTGGAAAAAAAGAAATAGTTCAATTTATTGGAGATGATATCTAACTCTAGTTTTTTTCTACCCCCTTTTTATTTCCAAAGCTTTCATCCTCATTTGGGAACCTTGATCCATTTGGTACAGGACAGCCTCTCCCACCCCTGCAGCTTCCCCAACAGACTGCACCACAGAGTGTTGTTCTACCCCTAAAGAAACCCCCCAAGTGGATCCGACGACCTGTGGGAGCGTCGTTCTCAGTGAGTAGAGATCATGTCTGGGCATGGCTGGCCACACAGGAGGAAGATAGGTAGTGGTGGCACCTGCAAAGCACATCTGGAAGAGGGGAATTTATTATTGTGCTCCACATTGTGAGAGTGTGCCCTCTTTGCTGGGGTGATGGGAGATGCTCACAACAGGCATCTGGACTGGGCATTTGGGATAGCATGCCAGCAAAAGCATGACAAAAATGCTTGGAGAAGGAAATCAGGAAGCATTGTGTTGCTCAGAGGCACTTCTTTCTGTTTTGGAAATTGTGTAGTGTTTGCTTTGAATAAACAAATATATTATTGGAAGGGACAAGTTGGGCAGCTAGCTGAGATTTCAATGCAATTTGTAAGCATTATGTGGCTCAGTGTGGAGAAAGTTAACTAGGTAAGCTCTGATTGAAGGTAGGAGGAGCCCCTGAAACAGCACACAGGCCCAGGCTCCTCTCTGGTTGTCGAAGTTGCAGAGAAGCTGTATGAGAGACAGGCAAGGCCCTGCTTTTCATGACAGCAGAGTCACTTGCTCTTCAGCTCCAACAGTGCCTTGTTTTCTTGACTCTGATGCTGTTTCCTGAGAGAACTCATTAAGATTTTTAGGCTTGCAGTCTACTTGAAATGGATTTCTGTGCCAAAATACTGCCTTTATTTTCATCAGCATGTCTGCTTATTCATCATCTCATCCACAAATTAAATGCAGCTTTTCTCCTATCAAATAGAAGCAATATTGCCTAGCCACTGACTGATGTATCATTTTATAACAGTTTATTTCCTTGTCCTAGTTTTCCAGCTTGTCAGCCTTTTTCTTGGGCATGCTTTTTGTAATGCTTACTTTGGTCTGGCCTATGTCAGTTAACTTAAAGCTATCAAATGAAATAATATTATAAGCACCATTTAATGTTTTTTTCTTCCTTTCTGTTGATTTTATTTCTTTCTAAATGTTGATTCAATTCACTGCCCATATCTCAGTACTTTGAATTTGCAAACAAGCTGCTATAAGTAGGGTACACATGATATTTGAGCATCTATTTAATGATGCTTAGGGCTTTTTAGTGTGTTGTAGGTTAACCCTAGTAAGCCCCTGATCCTCTTGTACCTGTTCACTGGCTCTCCTGCAGCTGCAATGGGATACAGGATCAAAAGGATAAAAGTGAGAAAACTCATGAATTGAGATAAAGACAGTTTAATAGGTAAAGCAAAAGCTGCATGTGGAAGCAAAGGAGAAAGAGGAATTTATTCACCCCTTCCTACTGGCATGCAGATGTTTAGGCATTGAGAAAGCAGGGCTTCATCATGCACAGTGGATATTTGTGAAGAGAAATGCCATAACTCAGAACATCCCCCCACTTCCTCCATTCTTTCCTGGAAGGGGAGCTTGAGAAACAGGAGACTCTGATATTGTGTAGCTGTCATCTAGCAACAGCTAAAACAGGGGTGTGGTGTCAACACTATTTTGATCACAAATCCAAAACATAGCATTACATGGGCTGCAGTGAATAAAATTAACTGCTGCCACAACCTGTACAACACTGTTGTAACACGAGATACTCACAGACCCATTTCTCAGGACTCTCACATGCTTATCCAGCAAGCTTCTTTATTGCATGAAGACGTGGGGTGGGGGAAAAAAAAAATCAACAAGCTGATGTTAGAACTGTTTGTCTGTTGAATGATGAGCATTTATGTACCAAATAAAAACTCGTGCATGCATGTGTATGTATGCATAGTTTTTTCACATATACCCAAGCATGTACTTGCATTTTTACGTGCTGTACTTGTGTCTTCATTCCAGTTTGGAGGCAAGCTGGTTACATTTGAAAATGTCAAGCCTCAACAGCAGCCAGGCATCGATCAGCAGCCGCAGCATCACTATGTCTATGTGAGTCAGGTTGTTACAGAGAAGGAGTTCCTGGCACGATCAACTCAGCTGCAGGAGGCTGTGCAGTCCGAGGGCTTTGTCAGCTACTGCCAGAAGAAAATTGACATGGCCCAGGTTGACTTTGAGAGAAACGTGTGGGCCTTCCTAAAGGTAACAGTGAGAGCAGTCCAGGAGTTCCTTATTGACAAGGGAAAGCCACTGAAGTAAGGATTTCTTCTCCACATTAGTGTTTTAGCAGAAGAGATGTTGGGAATGATGAGTGTGGTGCCCTTAAGCTCTTTTAGTATGGGTGGCCCAATAGAAGAATGAGGGTTCCTTGGGGCCTGGGGTCTTCGTAGGGCCTCGTAGGTGATTATGATAGCAACCAGGACTTGAAGAAGGCATCCTCTGTTCTTGTCATTCCCTTTCACTGCATCTTTTTAAGTGCTGTTCACTGTGAACATTTAGAAGTTCCCAAGTGAAGCAGGTATGCACAGTTTACCTGGAATAATCAGATTGAAGTCTTGCCTACTTGCTCAGGTGCTCAGTTCACCAAAGACCTCGTCAGGTTTTTATTTATTTGTTTTATTTGATTTTTCTTGACTCTTTCTTGTCAGCTGCTGGCTCTCACTGGGTATTTGTTCAATTTAAGTGAAAAGTCAGTGAGTGAGTTTATGGAAATTGTCAATTGCAATCAAGTCTTCCTTTTTTTGAAGGTGAACTTTGAAGATGATTCACGTACTAAATATCTTGAGCTGTTGGGATACAGGAAAGATGATCTGAGGAATAAGGTAAGTGTGGCTGAGAGCTGTGCTTGTGTTAAATCCATCAACAAAGTATTTATCTGCCAAATACAGCCTTGTATAATCAACATATTCATTTGTGTGAGAGATTTGGTAAGAGCCATTAGTGATATCCGCAGGCTATTCCAGCACATTGAACTTTTTTATATGCTATTTTCAGTGTGTTTCCCAGCAGATAGTATTTGTCAGTGCCTCAACTTTCCTAATAGCTTGTACCTACAAGTGTTTTAGCAGTGTTGCTGGATCTTCTGTATAAACATGGCTGACTTGAGTATTTGTGTTATTTGTGGAATTCCTTTGTACCAGAGAGGACTGGATATCTTGAGTAATTTTGGAATTTTTACGGCAGTTGCAATTTGCTCTAGGCGTTTTGTTAAGTCACCTTGGAGTACAGTTCTACAATGAGAATTTCAAAGCAGCCAACAGACTTCATAGTCCAATCTACATCTAAGTGTCCCATGCTGATGAGAAATTTTTCCCCATTCAGAAGCTTTGATATTTATTGGTACAATTTGTTCATGTTTCTTGATTGAAAAGACATCCTTATTTTGTATCACTGAATCTGATCTGTTTTTAGGCTTTCTAATTAAATAACTTGTAAGCCACGGGTGTCCAACCTTTTGTCTTATCTGGGCCACACTGAGTGCAGAGGAATTGTCTTGGGCTGCATATAAAATATACAATAGAATTTAATGTATGTAAGAAGAGAAACTTCATCAAAAATATAAAACTAGCAGGTCAGACATGTATTCTGTAAGCATTCTGACAAACCTAGAATAGTCACTTTTTGTGTGGGATGCCACTCATAATCAAGAAAAAAGAAAATCAAGGTCACACACAGCTACATTTGGAAAGGCAAAGTCTGAATTACCAGGAAGCAATTTCTACTTCTTGGGAATGGGGATGGAAGAATGTTCTTATCTTGGTGATGTGCTGCTGCGCATTTTGGTTCTTAGCTGCCAGCAGTGCACAGCCCAGGAACTTGTCAAATGCTTTCCCAGTTCTGGTGGAATGGTTTTGAATGTGTGACTCATTTCCATTGTATCAAACTAACATTTTGAAAGAGTGTCTCCATAAAAATGACACCGTTTACTAATTAAATGCTGAACTTAGGATTGCAGACAATGTTTTTGCTGGCAGTTTGTCCATGGCTTCTAAACTTTTTCATTTATCCTTTGTCTTACACATACGATTAGAGATGGGAGGGGAAAAAAAAAAGACAGCTCAAACCAATATATCCTCTGCCTATATTTTAAATTCTATTCATTAAATTTCATGCATTTTTAAGGGCCCTAGAATGAATCTGGAGTCATGATTTGCCTTGGAAAGTGGTAAAAGCTGGGAATTTCAACTCTGATGTACCTTGGAAAATCTTCCCCCAAGGCCACATGCCTGCTGTGTTTGAAACCATTTCCAGATCAGCTTGTTGCTCCAGCAAGATTGTTACTGCTACGTTTTCCCTAATCAGGGCAAACAGAGGGTTTCTTCATGTATACTCTGATGTTATTTTTATTAGTGTGGTTTCCAGCAGCTCTAGTGAGGTTTGAGGCCCTCAAGTTAACAATAAAAAGTTTAAAGGCACAGAGCAGCTCTTGTTTCCATCAGAGCTTGGAGTGCACAGGGCTTAGCAGTAATTCCATCGCCAGACTGAGAAAGGAAATGGCTCTAGCTTCATGTTAACTGTTTTGCAAGCAGTGTATCAGCTATATTTACTAGTTGTGCAGCCTGAGAGACCAATGAGAAGTCTCTCTAAAGGAAAAGGGCACTTCGTTAACAAATCTTGATTCTTTTCAGATTACATCAGCTCTGAATCTGAATAAAGAGTGTTGTGCAGATGGTGAATTGGGAGAGGTAAGCAAACATCTTCATGTTCACCTCCACATGTATTATTATAATGCCCCAGAGTAAGTCAGTTGTAATCTAGCACATGAGTTCCTACATTCAGTAGGGTGAAGTTACCTGTTTAGAGAAAACAGGACTACTTTTTCCCCCTCAAACTTACCCATGTTTTCTAGCAGCAGGCTGTCAGTCCCAAGTTTTGGGAAAAGGTCTCTGATATCTTTCCCCTTGCTGTTTTGCTGCCTGTGTGTAGCCTACTGTTGCACTTTGCTTTCTGTGAAGTAGGGCAGAGCCTTGCTGCCTGCCAGCTGGTGTCAAGAGCAGCACCTTCCTAGGCTTTAGGAAAAAAAAAAAAAGCAGGTTTGAGAGTGTGCTTCTGTAATGCTTTCCTGCCTGATTAACTCAAAGGGTGCAGGTGTTACTTGTGCCCTACACAATCTGGATGTCATTTGTAGCTGCCTAATGGTGAAAAAAAAAATGCTGCACATTTTTAAGCAAATAAGATGAGAAGTTACCATGCAGTAGCAAAAAGCAAGGAAATAGAGGGCTTCTGCCACATTCATTGTACTTGCACATATACTGCCAATGCATTTCTCTGCTTTGCAGACTGGCTCTGACTTTGGTGAGAAAGTGGCTATTCTCTGCAGTGCAAATTCTTTCTTTCTCTTCTCTGGCTTTTTTTTTTTTTTGTGACATCTTTTCTTTGCTGAAGGCTCCCACAGAATCTGATGTGCCTTTTCTGAACAAAGGGGATGAAGGCCAGACTGCAGAGGAACAGTTCTTGGGAGAGGTATCTATTATCCTCTAGACTAATCCTTTTGACCTGCTGTGTATTTACTTTGTTACCATTAAGAACATTTCATCTTTTTGCCTTTTTTCTTGTATTATCTGTGGATGTACAAGTATTACTGAGAATGAATAATATGTGGGCTCTTGTTAAGTTCCATGGGGTTTTCTTATCAGTCTCAGCCATTGCTTGAATAGATTTTGGTGGCAGTGAAGGACGAGTTCATTTTGTAACAGTCCAGTTGGCACCAGAGCCTAGGACTTCCATCCGCTGTAATTTTCACTCTGACATTTACCTAACACGTACTAAATGATCTCCTGCCACAACTCTAATGAATTCCTCTTTTTTTTTTTAATGCCTTTCCTAACTGCTTTCTTCTCTCCCCCAGGTTAATAATTACCAAGCAGTCAGCTTATTACTGTCTGATTCTAGGTAGAGCCCTTTGCAGAGATGTAGCTGTGATAGTGGGGATGTCAGTTATCAGCATCACTCCCACTGGCATCCCAGTGCCAGCCTGTTTGCACCTGAAAGGCTAAAGTGAAACCTAGGTAGCACTGTGGGAGACTGTTCTTGATGGAGGAGTTGGGGGTTAAGAGTGAAAGAGAAGGGAGAATATCTGATCTTGTGGTGGCTTTGCCTTGAGGTGTTTGTGGGCCTGAGTATGTCTGTGCAAAGCAGTACCCAGGAGCCAGGTGTCTGCTTGGTGGTATTCGTGGTCCATAGGCTGGTGCACTTCTGCTTGTGTAAGCCTTTGTCAGTAAATCTGGTTGTTTCAGTGCTTTTTCCCCCCTTGGCATCTATTGTAAAAAAAAAAAAAAAAAAAACACACTTTCTCAAAATGGTGCTTATATAATGGCATATTAACATACACTACAAATCTTTTGATGAATCTAGGATTTTCTCAATGACTTTATGCAGTCACTAGAGGAAGTTGATGCTAAGTGAAAGACCTAGGCAACTGGCAGTTTGAAGATCTCCCTTGTAGTGTAGGAGACAGGTTTTTAAAGGTACGTGTATGTATTGCAAATGTATATGTGATCTCAAATTTTGCTTTTCCTTTCTCTTAGAGGGCCAAGGACAATAAACAAGAAACTGAAGACTTGGGATCTGCAAGAAAGACTTTTAATATCTCTGTCAGTGGAGGTAAAATAGATATATATTTAGAATTAAATTTGTATTTAATTATGTAGGGATTGTAGTTTTCCTATATCAAACTACTTTGCAGAGAATGTTATGCAGTATTGCAGAACGGGGTGAAATTACCAGCTGTTGCTTGTTAAATTAATTTAATACCATCATTTGAAAGTGCACTGCTCTCTTCCAGATGTGGACGGTTTGATTACCCAAGCTTTGCTGACTGGTAACTTTGAGAGTGCAGTGGATCTCTGCTTGCACGATAATCGCATGGCTGACGCCATTATCTTGGCCATCGCAGGTGGACAAGAGCTGCTTTCTAGGACACAGGAAAAGTACTTTTCTAAGATACAGAGCAAAATTACTAGGGTATGTATTTCTGCTAAGAACCAACATGCACATAGGCTTTTGGCAACCTCTTTTTTACCTTACAAGTTTTCTTGCCATTTTATAGGTCAGCAGGAAGCTAACATGTTCAAGTCTTCACACAATCTCAGAGCACAAGTATTTATCGTGTTTTAATACAGTTTATTGGTAAGGAAAGAAGAGGCACAGTACCTCGGTAGTGGTTTCCTAGAGCAGGGCTGACTGCTGCCAAATATGGTCACTTCAGGAGTTTAGGCACCTAGCCTCACAGGTTGCAGCCCAGAGGTAGAATTTTGTTGGTCACTATCTGTGATCCGGTTTCAGACAGGAGTAGTTGGCATTTTTAGTAGCAGATGAATGAAAAGAGGAAAATCTCTGCAGGGTTTCTCTACCCATTTAGCTTCTTTCCCATGATTGTCCTAAACCAGGGAGAACTTTGTACTGGATAGTGGCATCCTTTGGAGAAGGATGTTTTCGTGGAGAGTTGAACTGTTATCTGTGCTAATAAGTGAGTGTTGACCTTGCAGTTATGTCCTTATAGTTGTTGTTCAGGTGTTCCTGTTTCTTGTTCCAAATGTCATGCCTATTATTTGTTCAGCTGTTCTTGAGCTGAAACTCTTGGCATGACAAGGGCTTCGTTCACACAGTAGCAGCACAGTCTGCCAATCTGCCTTTTGTGAGAAGCAGAATCACTGGAAGCAAAGTTTCTGATGAAAGAAACTGGAATTTCACTTCTGGTAATTGTGAAGAGACAGCTTGAGTACATGTGTGAAGGGTGGGGGTACTAGAGCCAGCTCGGGGGTATTGCTGCTAATTTGCTTCTTGCTTTGAGCAGGGCTCTCAACTGCCTCTCACTTGATACCAAGAGCTTAAAGCTGAATAGAACAGTGAACTTAACAAACAAATGCTCCTTGCTGCGCTTTGTGTAGAAGGTTTATGGCTCAGTACTTGGCATAATACAGCTTCATCTACAAGAGCAATGCTGAAGAAAGACCATCTGCAGCAATCCCAGCTTGAAGAGATGTTTGTATTCTGTTGTATTATACGCTCTATAGCAAGAGTAATTACCCTGTGTTACCCAAGCTTGTTCTGAGATTTTTCAGTGAGCCCCTTTTAGAGTAAAGTTGTCTCTTGTGGAGCTTTTGAATTGCAGTACCATACCTGCCACAACTCTGGATGCAGTGGGAATGTATGCTTGCATTACACTTGAATATTCAAATAATACTGTACTGTAAGAAAACCTACCAAATTCTTAACTGTGGTCTCTTTGGCTCCAGCTCATCACTGCAGTAGTAACGAAGAACTGGAAGGAGATTGTGCAGTCTTGTGATCTGCAGAATTGGAGAGAGGCTTTGGCTGCTGTGCTCACTTACGCCAGGCCAGATGAGTTTGCAGCCCTTTGTGGTAAGGATGCCTTACTGACTGGATGATACTCATCCTGCTTACTGCAAAACTGTGCATTTCTACTGTTGCTGTCCTTCAGGTAAAATACTACAATGCCTTGCTAGCTTTGATGGATCATACGGTTCTTCAGTACTGTTGCTGTAGGAGGAGGAGAACAACCTCTGCAATGTTGCTTTGCTTGTATGCTCTCCAGTTTTCTGGGCACAGGGGGATGTCTCTGAGCAGGCAGATGTGTAACAATGAAGTTGGTGTGGTGGATGTCTCAGCCAAGGGGGCAGTCTCATGGAGCACTTCTGCATGAGATACAAGTGGAAATGTTCTAGAAAAGCTCTTTATGCTTTACCAAGTGTGTTTTGATTTTGGAGAAGGTGTCCTTTTGGTCAGGCAATGATCAGTTAGCATGCCTGCTTGTGTGCTGTGTAGCAGGCAAGTAGCTAAACTAGTTTGGTCCCTAGGGAAGTCTTATTAACAGTACTGATGAGGCTGACACCTGTGTGCTTCTCAGACACCTGCCTCAGTATTTGTTGTACTGTGCAGACTTGTTTCAGCACACGCATCACCCCAGAGCAGATTCACAGCTTTGCTCGCAGCTCCTTTGCAGTTGCATGCTCAGGTCACCCTCTTGAGTTGTCCTGAACTCCTGTGAGGTGATAAGTGCTGGAGTGTGTCCTCACAGATGGAGCCCAGAGGCAATATCGCTTCTCACTGTGCTGAGCAGGGGCACAATAAGTGTTGGAAAGTTTTCCCTGTGCCAGCAGCAACCAGGGGATCTGCAGGGTGGTTAACCAGCATTGTCTTGACTTATGTTTTCCTTAGATCTTCTGGGTAACAGACTAGAGAGCGAGGGGGATGGCCTGCTGCGAACACAGGCTTGTCTCTGCTACATTTGTGCCGGCAATGTGGAAAAGCTTGTTGCTTGTTGGAGCAAAGTTCAGGATGGAAACAGCCCCTTGTCTCTTCAGGTCGGTATTTCCATGAAGAAAGATGTTGGAAGTGATGCATGGGGATCATATGGCACTTAAATCAAATGGCTGAGGGTAGAGCTTTGCTCATAGGATCGTATCTGTTGGAAAAGACCTCTAAGATGATCTAGTCCAACCCCAACCCATCCCCACCATGCCTGTTAACCATGGCCCTCAGTGCTGCATCTCCACACTGCTTGAATATCTCCAGGGACAGTGACTGCACCACCTTCTTGGAGGCAATAGCTGCGTGTATATCAAGATGCAAATGTTTTGATTCTGGAATGGGTACTTTTAGCAGAAATAACTTGTAATTTGATATCAGAAAGTGTATTGTGAAACAAAATAGCTCCCATCTACTCTGTTGGTCATGCTAATATACTTCCTGTGTAAATGGCCCGTAGGTAGCTGTAGGGCTTAGTGTTTTTGTAAAGAAGTGACTTTCAGTGTTCACATATTTTGTGATAGATGCACTTCGGACATTTCTGCTTTTGGAATAGATCACTTAGACATTATGGAGGAGAAATCTAATAAATGATTTAAATAGCTAGAGAAGCTGTGGAAGGGTTTGTATGAGTGTTTTCTCCAGAGGTTTGCATGTATGAGGTTTGGTTTCCGGCAGTAAGAGATCGTATATAGCAAATATCTTGAGGGAATAGGAGGATTGATGACAGTGAGATGAAGCAATTATTGAATAATTTATTTTATGGTATAATCTTAGTTTCTTCTATCTGTTCAGGGCCTTTGAAGGACAAGTTTTTGAGAGAACTCAAAGTACTGCTACCTGACCATACCTCTCTATCTTTAGAAAATTGAAGGAAATGGAATAATTTGAATTTCACTTGATTTTTTTTTTCCTCACTTGAACTTTTTGGAAGTGTCTTACCCATCTTACCCAAAGCATGATGGCTTCGTTAAACACTTCTGCTCCAATTTGTGTGCTGATTGTGTTGTTCTGCTCCCACAAAAAGTGAACTTGAATGACAGTCATAATGGTCTGCTTGCTAATTATGATATGAAATTACTGAGAGTCCCAGAAGCTGGTAGTTATTGTGATGATTTTTTTTTACATACTATTTTGCTGGGGGAAAAACACAATAATACAATAATAGTGTATTACTAAAGAGTCAACCAACACTCCTTATTAGTGAAGTGTTGTTGAAATCCTGTGTGGCACACTCCTTTAAATCTATTACCATAAGATTTAAAAGAGTGTGTGAACGTTGATGTTGGTAAATGAACATTTGTAGTGCCTTCTAATGTAATGCAGAAGCTTGGGCTTCTCATTGAATGAGAGGGGTCATAACCCTGCAATGAATGCAGGGTTCCAGAGGAGCATGTTAGCCAGGGCCTCTTGCTCCCTGCTCTTCTCATTCTCTTTGACCTGTTCTTCTAGGATTTAATAGAGAAGGTGGTGATCCTACGCAAGGCCGTACAGCTCACCCAGGCTGTGGACCCTAATGCTGTGGGGGCACTTTTGGCTGAGAAGATGAGCCAGTATGCCAACCTCCTGGCTGCTCAGGGCAGTATTGCTGCAGCTCTGACCTTCCTGCCTGCAAACACCGACCAGGTATGTGCCTTCAAACTTGGTACTCCCTCTCTCTGTTAATAGGCCCACTTTAAGCAAAGATGTCAGTGTAATGCAGTTATTGTTGGAAAAATTCCCCCGGATTTGCTGGTGGTGCTTTTTCCCCTTGGTGCGTTGACCTTGCTGAACTGGCAGAAGTACATGACCTTGTTCTACCTTATAATTTCTCAGAGTTGTCATTGCAGACAGTGTCTGCCGACAAGGCTGTTGTTGCTGTTGCAAGCCAGCCGTATTTCTCCTGCAAGAAAAACTTACTCCAGTCAAATAAAGCAGATCAGGCTTCTGAAGAGACACACATTTGTTGATGTGTGGCTGGCAGATCACTTGCTGGAATGCATGGGGTGACGGTCAGTGCACTTAACCTTTCTTTGCTGTCTTTCTTGCAGCCAAACATTGTGCTATTACGGGACAGGCTTTGCAGAGCCCAAGGGGAGTTGCCAGCAGGACAGGAAGCCATCAGGGCACCATATGAGAGACAGCCCATGCCCAAAGATCGAGCTGGCCTTGTGGCGGGACAGGTGCCAGGGCCTCAGACTTCAGCACAGCAGTACTACCAACAGGTAAATTGATTTTGGTAGTTAGTGTAAAACATCACGCTTGCGTTCTGGAAAATGATGGCAAGAGCACTTGGTTTTCCTTTCTTTTGGTCCAAGCTGGGGCTCTAAGATGTAATCACCAAGCACCTTATGGGGATAATCATTTGTGCTGCTCTTCAATCAGTAGAGATGATTTGCTCCTTGTCTGGAAACATCTCTTACACCTTGCCATGCAGCCTGTGGTTGAAGATCAGGTTGAAAGCCTCTCAGCCTCTCAACTGCAAGTATAGGATAGGTAGCACGGCCAGTGGGTGGGGCAATAGCAGGACAGGACTGGACATGAGCTGTGCCAGAAGGGAGAGACCTGGTGAGTATGGGACTAGGGGAGCTATGCAGACAGGAAGAGGAGTACCAAGGGGATGGATGTTCTGCTTTTAGCTTCCAGGTTGAGGATGGCGTTCCATCGGGCTACAAGGTAGGATCTCAGCCAGTGCCAGAGTGCAGTGCAATGGGCAACTCTGGCTGTGTGAACGCTGAAAGAATCTCAGCATAATGCTGGAGCTGGCCTTTCTGTGCAGGAGAGGTCTCCCAGTGCTGCCCTTCAAGCTCTGCTTGTCAGAAAAATGGGATCAGGGTGGAAGAAGGGCTGAAGAGCAATGGGGAGCTGGGCTTTGCTGTCTCCCTCTTTATGTTGATGGTTGTGGGTCCCTTTGCCTTTTTTTGAGGCTGTTAATGAGCATTCAGAAGGGACAAAACCTTTATCCCATTCGTACAGCATTACCTCACTAATGCAATTGCATCTGACTTTGATTGCCTCATTGCTAATAATTAATTCAGCTATTCTTTCTTGTGTGTCTGACCTTCCTCCTTGTAACGAGCAAGACACTATGTTTGGCTGTGGAAAACAGCACATTTCCTCTAGATGGCGTGGTTTTAGCAATGATTTTTCAAAACACTGTTCCCATTTCTCTTATGGCTTCAAAAAAGCTATGGTCTAAGAAAGCCCTGCAGGTGATTGAAAACCAGGAGTATCACAAGCCTGGGAGCACACTGTGAGTGAGTTGCTCTCAAGGCTCTTTGTTTCCCCGGGAGCTTGGCACGAGCTACTGCAGGGACTTCAGGCAGGCAGGCCATGTCAGAAAGGTGCCTGGTGGTACTTTGGTGAAAAAAGACATTTTAAGTCTTATCTTTTTTTTCTTTTTTTTTTTTGCTTTTAAGAAAGGAGGTATGTTGGCTTGTTACATTTTGAGGCAGCATTTCCTTAATTGTTGTCCCAGATAGGAGCATGCCTTTAGTCTTCAGTTTCCTTTTGGCATATGATTTCATGCTGGTTTTCATCTGGAAAAGAAACAACTAATAAATGATAGGGGGTGGACAAATCTTTCAGATAGCTCCAATGACAAAAACTTGATAATGATAAAAACTTGATACAGACCTTTACAGTGGCTGTTTCATGGCTGATGGCAACATCAGTGTAACACTGTGCAGAGTTAAAAACACACCAGAGTTGTCTGAGCTTTCCTTCTGCCTGTGCTCGGGGAGAAAGGGCATTAAGATAGATGTTTGTGGCTTTGCATGAGCTTAGTTCAGATTTTAACTTTTTAATGTTTCTGAAACTCAACGTAGATCACATCGTGTGAAGCAATATGTTTGAATTTAACACAGGGCTTGTGATTTCCAGCAGCAGTTGGTGATGCTCAGTGCTGTGCAGTACCCTGAGGGGAGCTTCTGTGAAAGCAAACATAACATTAGTCCTATGAAGCCCTTCTTGTGGCAGACCTGGCTTGCTGGCACGTGTAACATTGCACTTGCTCCACAAGCTGTTGTAGCTGCCTCTTCTGTGTTTAATCCTCACTCTGTGATTCACTTCTGTGCACAGTGATTTTGGCTGTCTTGAATGCACTTTTTCTTCCTCTTGTGATTTTTTTTTTTTGACTGTGTTGGAGGTGCCAGCATGCAAACCTGTCTCTGTTCACTTCTTTGCATCTTGTTTTGTGAAATCCTTTAGACTTTTTTTATTGCTTTGTTTTCCATGATTGGTATTTCTTTGTTCAATTCAGGTTAGAATTGCCCCTACTGTCACTACCTGGAGTAACAAAACTCCCACTGCCCTTCCCAGCCATCCTCCTGCTGGCTGTCCCTCTGACACACAGGTATAACCTTTGTTATTCCTCTCCGAGCCCCTCTTCCACCCTGATAAGTCCCCCGGTACTGCCTGTGCACATGACACAGTCTGGTGCGGATAGGTGGAAGAAGCAGCAGCTTCCACATGTGCTCAAGTTTTGCTCCTCTGCATCCTTCGTTATGTTTTTTAATGTATTTTTCACCTTTGCCAAAACAATTGGCTCTGGAAAGTTTTGTGTAGGAGTTCGATGTGACCTGAGCCCAGTCCTTGGGATATTTCAAGCATGATATTTTTCCTTCCCCTCTTTCCCTTGGAAATCAGAAGCATCAGAGTTAATACTTAATACTTAAAGGTGTTTGCCCCTGTGCTGCTGGTGGCTCTTAAAGGGAAGGTAACTTAAAGCTGCTAAATGCCAACTGGTCATTTTGTTGCGGGTCTGCTCTGGTGCTGTGTTACCATCACCAATGAAATTCTACTTCCCTGCACTCTTTTTCCTGCCATTTTTTTCACAGGGAGACAAGCCGCCGCCTCCAGGTTTTATCATGCCAGGTGCTGTTAACCCTAGTGCACCACCACAGCAAGCCACATCTCCAAGCTACAGCATGTACTCGCAAGCGGGCACACGGCCAGCGTACCCACAGAGTGAGTAGCTGCATCTCCCCTTCCTCCCACCCTGCTGGAGCAGCCAGGTGATAAAGGAGTGTCCCCATTTCACTGTCGGCCTTGAGGCTAGGGGGATTTCAAGCCAGCCTGAAACTCCTGAAATAATATATGAGGAACCCCATTTTTTTGTGTGGGCCATACATGAGACACTGTCAGAGGTTGTCTTCTCTATTGAGGTATCTGTAAATAGCTCACAAGCTTGCTTCTTGGCCACCAGCCCTCCCATAGGTATACTGGGGTCAGAGACCTGGTGATGAGTCTTAGAGAAGCAGCACTGGGCTTCCCAAGAGGGATCCACCCCCATCTGCCTGTGGCTGGGACAGTCTCACTGAGGTTGCAGGGGACAAGGACCACCTTCTGGCTCCCTGCTCCCTAGAGAAGGCTAAGGTTTTAAGCAGCGGTTCTTAGGTGACTGGCAGTGTTTGGGAGCTGGGATGAGGCTGTGCAGGTAAGTGGCAGGGAACAGGCAGGAAGCAGAGGAAGCTTGTTCGTGTGTTCTGAACATACTGACTGAATTTCTTCTTTCTGTTTGTAGCGTATCAGAACACACAGCAGTACTCTTTTGGAACGGGGGAAACAGCTCTGTATCAGCCCCAGCAGCCTATTGTTGCCCCTGCTTCAGCCTCTTACCCAAGCCCTGCCTCTAACACCAACCCTCCCTACCTACCCACTGCCCACCCTGTGCCCTCCCCATTGTACCCCGGGCAGCCTCAGCCCTCCCCAACAAGCCTGAACCCTGCCTCTTCATTCCCCCTTCCTCCTTCTGGTGCATCCTTTCAGCATGGCAGGCCAGGACTTCCAGCAACTTCTGTGGCTTATGCATTACCTACTGGACCAACAGGTACTCTGCCTGCAGCCAGTGACCTTCCTGCATCCCAGAGAACAGGTCTGCGCTTTGACTGGGGGAAAAGCGGGGAGGGGGAGAGGGTTTGGCTCGGTATCTCACTTAAACCTCACTTACTGTTTGTGCATGCTTCATGGTGAGTGCTCTGTGTGAAGTTTTCTTGGGCCAACATAAGGCACTTCTGAAACACTTGCCTACACATAGCTTTTGTTTTGCCCAAGGCACAATGCTGTGGCATCACCTCCATTGCTGTCATGTGCAGTGGATAAATTGTGACACAGTGATAATCTGTTGAGGCTGACACCAGCACCCACTGTGTGGCTGCAGAGCCAAATGAATTCATCAGTGTGTCCCTGCCTTGTGAGCAACAGGTCAAGCTCAGGCTTGGCAGCATATTTAATTAACATTGCATTTGCTGGGACATTGGCTTACTTTGACAAATTTTTCCCTGGTCACTTAGTGCAGCAGGTTTTACCGTAGCTGTGTATGCCTTAAAAGGTAATCAGAAGTGATTTAGAAGTGCTTTTAGGTGGCCTCTTTTCTGAATGCTAATCAGAAGCATGTGTGTGGCTGGGCCCCTAGAAGCATGTTTGAGCAGGCATGGTGAGAGCATGCATCCAGCTGAGGACTGATGCCTGCTGGCAGCACCTGCGACTGCCTGAGTGTATTTGTGCTTTCTGAAACCTAACCAAGCTGTCTCCTGGCTGGCAGCTTGTGAAGTAGCAGCTTTGCATGTGTCAGTTTGTGCAAGTGGCAGGAGTAGTACTTTCCTAAACATGCTTCACATCCAGGTGGACTAGATCTGTGAGCAGAGGGAACACTATATGGGATCTGAGGGGTGTCATAGGGGTACTTGTAGGCCCTGTGGGGACTCTATCACTACTGTAATGCAGTGTAGCAACTGGGAAGAAAAGGACTTTTGCTGTCAAGAAACGAGGAGGACCATTGCGGGGCAGCTGCAGTGGGCTGCCTACAGCCAGACATCGAGTCCTATTCTCCTTGGAATTACTGTACTGGGACCTCATCTGACCCCATGTTACGGGATGTGGCTGATCTGTATCTCTAACTCAGTGGGATTATTAAAATGGGTAGAATTGTTGGAAAGGAATACAGGCTTTGGAGGTGGAGTGGCATTGTTATGCAGACAGCATTGCTTCTGTGCCCCCAAACAAAGGCACAGAACAAGAAAATCATTCTTATCCGTTTTACTACTGTATTTGCGTCACTGGCAGGCAACACAGATATCACTGCATTTCTTAGGTTAAGAGTGAAGTGCTTAGTCCATGTGATGTGATGAGCGGATGAAATTCTGCATTCTGAGTGATAGAAACTATGGGCATTAATGATAATACATGTAATTCATGTAGGCTATGACCTAACATATTTTCCTTGGGTTGTTTTAATAGAAGGGAAATGGAGGTAGCATTATCAGCTCTGCCTTGCCAGGTTGCCTTTCAAACTTAAAAGCTATCTGTGCTGTGCTTTTTATAATCTTTCTGGGAGTTACCAGCGCTGTTTTTATTTCTCCCCATAGCTGTAAGGAGAAGGCAGCCAAGTGTCAGACCTTCAGGATACCAAACTGGCATCAGTTTTCTGCTGGCAAATGCCATGCTTGGGCTGAACTGCAGAGGGGGCTTCTGGGCACTGCAAGGTGCAGTGGGGCGGGTGGCTGCTGCCTGCAGCTGGAGGAAATAGAGGTATCCAAAAGTCTAATTTTTTTAAAGGTGACTTGTTTTAGGAAACATGTAAGGTAAAAGCCTTGCTGTGTAAATGCTGCGATTAGTGTGTGTAGACTTTATACATTTAACCAGAAACATATCTTCCACAGTAGCTGCATTGCTTAGAGGAAGGAGCCTTCATTTGAGATCTCTATGAAAAGCAGAAATCTATAGCCAGAAGTAAATCCATTGTTGTGGCTGTTCTGGAGCTGAGTTCTAGAATGGTCTGATACAGCAACATCATGTCTCACTTTGCAAATGTGTTTGGTTAAGGGGAGTGAGGGACAACATGAAGCATGGAGTCTTGAATAGTACCTGGCCTTTGAGCTGCCTTAGGTTTAGAGATGCACTTGGAAAATAAACAGTTCTGTGAAGGTCTTCTCTCCTGTCTTCTAAGTGTACGTAACCTCAGTGTGTTAAACCATGCTTGTATCTCGCAGCCAGCAACTGAGCCCACATTGATTTTCATTTTCAACTTGTCTCTCTTTTAACCCTCTTTGAAGGGAGTTCGAATCTTCAGGGTCCTGCATCCTTTTTGGAGTTGTGATAGAGAAGCTGTGAGCTATA
Organism: Chrysolophus pictus; assembly: GCA_037305975.1. Lineage (NCBI taxonomy): Eukaryota > Metazoa > Chordata > Aves > Galliformes > Phasianidae > Chrysolophus > Chrysolophus pictus. Next base: position 45,007,129 of record CM074579.1, on the reverse strand, counting down.
AGCACATCTTACTGACCTCAGAGACAGGAGTTGTTTGACCCTGATGTTTCTCTTCTCTTTGCAGTGGTTAACAGTGTGTCAGTTATATTCTGCCCCTTGGGTTTGTTGTCCTTCCATGTGGGTTTAAAGTGACTTTTGCCATGCTAGATGCAGACAAGAGCCTTGACTCTAGCAAATGATTGGCATCCACCTTGAGGTCAAGTCCTTAAAACATCTGAAGAGCTTTCTGGAATGAAAGAACGATGGTCAGAAGAGTGTTGCTAAGAGTAATGGTCTGTCAGTTGTGCTGGCTGTTAGGAATAGAAAATGAATGCTGAAAGAGATAAGAGTAGGCCAGGACTCCTCAACGTTTGCTCAAAGCAAGAAGCACTGATTTACTGCATGGGAAGAGAAACAGGGCTGTATGGGGGGAAGGCAGACAAAAATAATTTCAGAGGGTGGGTTGGACAAATGGCTCCTGTCTCTCAGCTGGCATTTTAATTACGTTAGATGTTTTTCTTCTGACTCCTTACGCTTATTGAGATAAAGCGTGAATGTAAAATTCTAGGAAGAATGCTTTACTACTTTTGAGGGAAAACCCTTTTTTTCAGTTCTTTGCTTTTTATCTGCAGAAAACCTACCAGCTCAAGACCAGGCCTCTCCCTTGGCAGGTGAACTAGGTACCACCTCAGCTGAGAATGATCACAGCCACTACCTGAAATTAATTGAACAGACATCAGTAAATGTATATGTTCCTCAGAGAACATCAAGTGCAATGCTGTTTTCTGATTAGACTTTAATCAATTCAAATGTATAATTCCTTAATTAAAACCAATAACAAAAAATCTGGAGTTTTTAACCACAGAAACAAAAGCTGCTGTGCTTTTCTCATTTCCCAACAAATTATTCCAGGAAACTGTCAGCACTGTGTGAGGCTTTGTGTTCCACTGTCAGCACTGCAGAAGTTAGACTTCCTATATCAGAAATACTCTGGGAAGGGTTTTGCTGGATAGGGAGAAGCAGAGCCCTAAGGGCAATGGCAGTGCTTCCCATTTGTCCACAGGAAGCCAGATGTGAAGGGGGCTTAATTTGTTTTCCATTTACCCCATCAACGTGCTCTGGATGTGAAACTTGTTTAACAAAAGCTTGGGAGAAAATGAAGTTTCAGAGCACTCGAGCAAATTCTGCAGTGACGTTACGCTCTGCTGTCTGAGGTGAATTGATCATTTGCTAAGTGAAAAACACTGTGGTGAAAAAGTCCATTGAGCGGGGATTTGGTTTCAGCTTTTTGTGGCTTTGTGCAATAAATCCTGATTACTTGGCGAGGCTGCGGTAGCGCTGACAGAAAATGTCAGCTCTGGGATGAGATAGGAACCATTTCTAATGCACTAACGTGAGCTTTGGTGTACAAATCTTGCAGCTTTCCTTGAAGAGCAGACAGTTTGGTACATTGGACTGGGAATCTGTGAATCTGTTCAGACATGCTCTGTTTTTCAGCTTGAAACAAATTGTCCTTGGTGGAGAAAGCTAGATGGGCTGCCCCAGCACCCGTGAACCTGCTGTAGCTGGCAGGGGAAGGCTGGTATTGTGGTTCCTGGTGTCTCACGGTGGCTGGGTGAATCTGGCTTATGCTGTTGAAAGCTCCTCTGGCTTCTTCCGTCTCCTCTTTCCATTTAGTTTTGCTGGGGAATGTGTATAATGGAAAAAAAGTGCTCATTTCCTAATGTCATATGGTTAGGAGAAATTTTCATGGGTAACTGTGAAGTTGTCTCAACATATGCAGTCTGTGCAGCAGAGCAGTGTTTTGGCCATGGTAGGCAACTGCCTGCCTTTTTACAAGGCCCATCTGTTTCAAGTAGCTATCCTGCAAGAGACATGCTAGTTAGGAGAACAGGAAAGAAAAAAAAAAAAGAGGGGAAAAAAAAAAAAGATAAGTCTCTGCCATGGAAAGGAGCCAGCCTGAGCTCCAAGAGGCATCTCTGCCCTCCTCTGAGGTGTACTCACAGTCTCTTTTTTCTTTCTGTCCCAGGACCTCAGAACGGCTGGAACGACCCTCCTGCCCTGAACAGAGCTGCCAAGAAGAAAAAGGTATTCTAGGAGGTCCTTCCTCAAATGGTTGAGTGCTGACCACTTGAAAAGCAGTAACCTAACCTGCTCTGAGGGAGCTTGTTCGTGGGAGAACGAAAGAGAAGGGTTAGCTACAAACAAAAGCCACATCTTGTGAACAGAAAATGGCCTTCATGTCTTTCCAACATGCATTATCTCTCTCAGAATGTTTGTGCCTCTAAAGAGAATAGTGGCTTTGTGCTAGAGTTGTTGTTAATAACAACACGAATCCCTGTTTGAAGGAAGAAAATACTTTTGGACTGTTTTCATTGCAGAAAAGCAGTTGAGTTTTGCCAGAGATGATACTTAAGAGAGATGATGAGGTTGTGCAAATTGTTACAGATTATTGACTACACTGAGCTGAAAGCAATTTATCCTGATTAAGGGTTTGACCCTGAGAGATCTGCTAAAAGTAACATAATTTTCCTGATAGAGATAGTGCAGTTTGGTTTAAAAAAAAAAAAAAGGATTTAGATTTCAATGGGACAGAACAACTGGGGATGCTTGGCAGAGAGCAGAGTGAGCCTTTTCATCCAGTGGTGCTCCATAGCAGTCAGCACTGCTCACAGTGCATTTGGGAAGCAAGTCTGGAGCTTGTCAGGTGCTTGTGGCAAGGAAAAAAGGAGTTGTAGCAGGCAAGATAAGATCTGAGTGAAAGCAGTCTCCTGTGACCCTTAGATTTTGGTCTCCACTTACAGCTAGGAAGCCATTGGATAGAGGGGACTTTGTTCCTGGCTGACCCCACGCTGGGACTTGTGTCCCACAGCCACTGTGCTGCTTTCAGGGCTTAAGGCTCTTGGGCAGGAGGGAAAGAGTGGTCAGTGAGAACTGCAGGCTCAAGTAAAATCCTTCTGCTCTGTGTATCGTGGCCACAGTTTCTGCCTTGGTGAGGGCTTGAGGGCCAGCTAACCTCTGAAGGAGTGATGTTTGTCTCATGGTTCTGTTGAATATTAAACAAACCTCATTCAGAAATGTTTAGATGCTTACTTTGCTTACGTCCACTGCACGAGGGGGAGATTTAGGCTGTAATGACTCATTACATGGGTTTTATTGTATAAGAGGAAAACTCTCACATTTCAAGCCACAGCATAATTTGCAGCCATTTTTTCCCTAAACTAAAAACATGGCAATTGACATTTAAAAGTTTATTGTTGTAATTCATTGCATTTGTAACTGTCATCAGTGCTGTAACAGGAATATTTTTCTTGCTGTCCCATACCACCATCTTAATTCTGGCATCTTTCAATCAGGATTGCGTTCAGCATTCCACAATAGTTCATTTTTCTTTGCACTCTAAAGAAATGTGTGTATAGGCATGGGAGCTCTTCATTTTGTTTGGATTTCTGTCTGCCTTGTAGCAGAAGCTGACAGCTCATTTTGTTGTCTCTTCTCTCTACCAAATGTTTCCAAAATACCCCTGTGTAAAGACTGGCAGATGCTCAGGGATGAATCTGAACTGCGCTCATAATCTGTCTTAGTGCAAATGTATTTGCCAGAAGCTTGAAAGCCTTTCAGAAGCTTTATTGGTGCATGCTGCTAGCTGTGACCTATGTGCTGCATGGACAAAAAAGCAGCCACAAAAATCTAAATGTAATGATCAGAATGCATACAGGTGTAGGTTCTTTTGTATGCAGCTGCTGCCAGAGGAAGGGGTGAGTGAAATCCCACCTGCCGCCATTGTTTCTAAACCCTAGGGGCTCAGCTCTCTGCCTGGCTGGGCTCTCAAGTGTTGTGAGTAGAGATGTGAGGAGCTGGGTGCTGTCTCTGTTTGCAGCAGCAGCATAAGCGCTGTTTGTTTTTTTTCCCAGGTCCCCGATAACTTCATGCCCCCAGTTCCCATCACCTCACCCATCATGAACCCGCTGGCGGATTCACAGGCACAGATGCAGCAGCCTCCAGCAGCCCCAGTGGGCACACCCAGCTTTCAGCCTCTGCAGCTCCCTGCGGGGCAGCAGGCACCATTGGGCCCCTATGCACCCCAGGCGCTGGGGCCGGGTGTTGTGCCTCCCACTACTTTCAAACCCAGGACAGAGGGAGCTCCTGGGGCCCCAATAGGCAATGCCATCCAGGTAATGTAACATAGACGTTGTGTGGTTTGGGTTTGTGCATTAGCAGAGCCCTGTGGGCTGAGATCCTGGTGGCTGGTTGCATGGCTGGGGTTAGTTAAAAATGATGTGGGGTTGCAGAGTAGTTTGGGAAGCCTCACTTGTGCTGTTTCTTAGCATGTTCAGGCATTGCCAACAGAGAAGATAACCAAAAAGCCCATCCCTGAGGAGCACCTTATTCTGAAGACAACATTTGAAGCCCTTATCCAGAGGTGCCTGCTGTCTGCTTCTGATCCGGTAGGTCTCTGCCATGGTTCTAGAGTAACTCTGTATTCAGGTGAACACACTGGTGTCTTCAGACACAAGTAATGCATAGGAACACTGTGTGCACATGTAGTGTGATGATTTGGAAGCAGAGCAAGGCCCTGCTGGCAGTCCAGCTGCCCAAGGAAGAGCAGCTGGTATTATGCCAGGTCAGAGATGAGGCTTGCATCTGTGAGCACCTGTGCCTCGGGTTCTCATCTCTGGTTTGTGATTTCTGTTAAACTTGTCTCAAAAGGAAACAGTGGGTAGCTGAGAAATGGAAGGCTAAGAGCTCTAACATAACTGCTGAAGCTAGGCAGGAACAACATCCCATAGTTTTTGCTACATTCTGAACAAACCATCTATCTCAGAGCTTCTCATTTCTTCCCAGTAGTCAGTGAATAGCACACCAAGCCCAGATGCTGACTGTTTGGCTTGTGCATGCTGGAAGATGGATGATGGAAGACAGGATGGCGGTGGTCAGCAGCCCAGACCCACGCTCATATTATTGCTGGGAACTGAGCAGTCAGAGCTCTATGGATGTGGGAGTAAATTGAGCATTCAGTGTCACTTGTGTTGGTTTGCTGCACCATTTCAGGTGTCTTTGTAGTTTTGACTTTTGTATATACTTACTCCTTCTTTCCCCCTTGGGTCTCAATGCAACGGTTTCATGGTGGACTTGCCCACTTGTATGGAGAAATTTTTAAAGGCCATAAACCTTGCTTTGGACAGACCCTGTTGTGTTTAGCAGCATTTGATTGCTCAAAAATTCCTTTTTTTCTAAGATTATTCTTCAGAGCATAGGTCCCTCAGTCCTTTTGTTTTTTGAATCATCTCTCTTTTCCCAGACACACAGTGAAGGCAAAAGTATTCACATCAGTACACAGGGATTGCTTTTCTGCGCTGCCAACACAATTTGATTTTTTGCTCCTTAAGTCCCTCTGCTGTTAGGCAGAGCAAGCATTTCTGGCACTCGGCACTGAGAAACACTGCCCTGACTGCACACATCAGTTGCTGTCGGCATATATGTAGGCATCACTCCTTTAATACATGCCAAAGGGGAAAAATGGGTGCTTGAAGGGCATTAATGCTTAGGGTTTGGAACAGGAGAGGGCCATGAGAACGAACAATGTGTACTTGTGCCTAATTTCCTGTGGCTGGAGAAATGTCTTGCCTTATGGAGCACAGTTAATTTGTCTTTGCCTTAGCGCTTACAGCTGGCTTGTAGATCTTTTCACAGGTTTTGAAACAGATGTCTAGTGGTCATGTATCTAAGAGAGTTAGGAAGCCTAAAAGGCTGTTTCTTACCAGCTCCTCTGGCGTGCTCTTTCCTTACCTGCCCTGTCCTTTGACAGCTGCTGAGGAGGCTTCCACACATGACATGAGAGATCTGCATCCACTGTTCTTTTCTATGCCCTTTGCCATCCAAACAGCTTCTCCTAATTTGTGGCTGAGCAGGCACACCTGAGTTAGAGCCTTCCCTTAGGCTTTGATTTTTATCTCTCTGCAATTACTTAACCCAGGGAAAATTTTCCTGTTACTGGGGAGATGGCACTATCCTAAATGAAGATGGATTGATGCATGGATACTGATGTAGGAGTAGGTTCCAATACACTTGTGCACTGATAGAAATTATACTGCTACTGACCTTTTTATTTTTGCTTTTGTAATTGTAATCTGGTTGCTTTGCTAATGTGTTTTCTTGTTATTTTGGAGTAAAATATTTTATTTCTGTAGCTGTTTGAAAAACCAAGTGGATGTAATGCATTTCCTTAGGAGCTGTGGTGCTGTGAAATATAATGGGATGATTTAAAATTTAAGAGTCTTGTGGCAAAGTCATTCCATAGAACCAGTGGGTGGTTTATTCTACATGGAACTCATGGAAGCAAAAAGGATCTTTAAGAACAATTGGGTTAGGCTATTAGTTTTTCTGTTGACAGCTCCTGGCTTTACTAGTCAGGCAATGAAAAACATAGCCGTAAATGATGACTGCATGTGCCCTTAAGTTCTCAGTGACATCACTGGATACTTAATTCCAGTAATATCTTTATTCAGCTATTGCAGTGCTTTGCCAGTACGCCATCAAACAAGAGTCCTGCTCAATCTCTGTCCCACTTTGCATGCCAGCTGTACTGGTGGGTTTTACAAATGACCCTTTGGTTGTACCTTTAAAGGTTACTGTACTATATAGGTAACTGGAGCGGTTGCATGTGGAGAACTGAATTTCACCTGGTCTCTTCTAGCAAAATGAAGGGAGGAAAATACAGAGCAAAACATTAGTAAACTGTTTTTGTCCAAGATGTTTCATGTGTTGCATAGACCTCTTTGCAATGTGCTTACTATTGCTCATTCTTAATGTGTTTTTCTTTTGCAGCAAACCAAGAGGAAACTAGATGATGCAAATAAACGCCTGGAATTTCTATATGACAAACTTAGGGAACAGACAGTAAGTGTTGTTTTTTACACTGTGCCTCAGTTAAGTGGCCAGTTAACTACCCCAGAGACATGGAGCTCAATAGGTTTTTTGTGACCACAGTCTGCTGCTGCAGGACTCCCACCTCAGGAAACTACAGCCACTGGGGGCTCATGGGGGCAGAGATTGCAGTGAATCTGTCTTCTATTTGAAGTCTGCTGTCAGCAGCATTGCTCAGCATGCAGTGCTTCTGAAGGCTGCTGTCCTTAAAATAAAGGACCCAATTGCAGCACCTTCTTGAGAGGCAGAGGTGACAATCAGGACTTCTGTTGTGCTAGCACTCCTGTTTTTGCTTAACTCTGACTTGCCTCATCTGGCTTCCTCGCAGCTCTCTCCAGCCATCGTTAGCGGCTTGCACAACATCGTGAAGAGCATCGAAACACGCAACTACGTGGAAGGACTGAACATCCACATGCACATAGTCAGCACCAGCAACTTCAGCGAGACCTCTGCTTTCATGCCTGTTCTGAAAGTTGTCCTCATCCAGGCCAATAAGTTGGGTGTCTGAAGTAACCCTTTTACTTGCAAGGCCTGTGATGATTGCTTTTCCAAAGAAGTGCATTTCTACAGCAAACATGCAAGAAGCGGACCAAACGCCAGTCCTTATGGCATGTCGCAGTAGAGCTCTGACAAATGGCATTACACTCTCCCTGCAAAATCCATCACTCTAGGTGGGCCTTGGAGCCCTGGTGCTTTTCTTTTTATTTTTAACCATTTTCTCATCCCCAATGGTTTGTCTACAGATAGTGTATTTAACGGGGATGGCGCCCCATATTGTCAATTTTTAGATGCATGTTATACTGTTAAACAGTGGCTTTTAATAACAGATACATATGAAAGCAAGAAGATAGGTTGTGTATCAGACCCTCACTGTTCCTTAGACACCAGATTAAAGAGTCTGATCCTGTTATAAGTCTACTTGGTCTTTCATTTTATGAGACTGCTTGCAATTCTGTTATTATAATTTACATGTCATATAGCTTAATTTTGCACTGGGACAAATGAGCAAAATAAAGGCTAATGTTGTATTTTCAATAAATGTTAATTTATTAAAAGGTGTTGTGATGAAGTGCAACTTAGATATTTTGAACCTGGAGTACAGTGAGGCACCTTTCTGTGGCTCCTGAGCTGCAAGGTTATGTTTATCTTTCTGTGTTGCTTGTGATAAAGCTCTACTTAACATTTACACTGAGCTATTGACATTTCAAGGAAGGGTTTCGCAGGAGCTCTGAACAGATCTGTATGCATTCATTAAAAGCGGAGAGCAGAAATAATGCGGAATGGTTTAAGTCACCCTTACAGAGGGGTTCTATGCAGTGTGCAAACAAGGTACCAATTGTTTCTTGCAGTCCCCCTGAGCGTGGAGACTGGCCACTGCTGGGAGACAAACACATGCTGTGCGGTGAGACTGCAAGGAAGGCTTTGCTGCTTGGGTCAGGTGGGTTTCTCAGCACATGGCCTCTCCTGCAGCATGGTCAGAGCTGGTTTTAAGAATTTCCAACAAGTGTGCTATGAATTGTCTAGAGTAGAAAGAGCAGTTGAAGGAATCAGCTGGCTTAAAAGAAAAAGAAAACAGCCTGTGAGAAGCAGTTCTGTATATAAAAAAAAAAATACATGTGGAGAGTCTGTGCAATGTAGATGTGGCAGTGTGTATTGCAAGAAATATTGCAAATGATGATAATGCAAGTTATGACTGATTCCTGTGACTTCACACTGATTATTAGTTTGTCATGCAAAATAGCTCTGCTCTTCTGCGGGAACTGAGCTTAATCCTATTTCTAATCCAGTATTTGCTGACCTCCTAAACTTTTATGATTGGAGAATGTGAAGCATTGAACTGGAGTTACTTTGTTTCCAAAATGTAAAAAGCCATTGGACTAATTTTCTTCCTGTTAATCTCAGATATAGATTTCTTACTAGTGGTAGAAGTAGTTTGTCTGCAGCTCTTTTTCAGAAGGGGTTGTAGGTACCATGTTTCATCCATCCATGCACAGAATAAATCTGTGTAAGACAGAGCTGTGCTCTGCAACTCGTGGCTGGATCACTGTATTGCCTGAGTTCAGCACAGGACTGCCTGTGAAAATCTGCTCCTCTCCTGAGAACAGCTGAGATTAATAGTAACAGTTCACCGGTGCTACTGCCGTCTGTTCCTATCTTCAAGGAATGCCAAGCAATTAGCTGTCCATCTGATGTTATAAATGCAAATGGCTGGCTTCCTTTGCAGAAGGCAAAGAAGCTCTGCCAATTTACACTGCTAAAAGAATTTGGTCCCAAATAGCCCAGTTTTAATCTCAGTGAGAAGAGATTTATACTGGGCAATGTGGGCGGCTACCTCTACTCCCTGACTGCTGGTGCTGGGCTGAGTCCTTGAGCCAGAGCTGGGGAGATGATAAAACACACACTGATAGCAGGACCAGTCTTGATGTGCCCGGTGTGTTGTGAGGAGTGTAGGACTGAGTGTTCAGCCCCAATTCTTTGTGTGCCAACCTGGGTGTCTGTAGCCAACTGGGGTCCTGTGGGGCACAGACAGGAGATACAGGTGTGCTTAATGCAACCATTGCTCAAAAAAGGCTGCTCTGATTGAGGTTCCCACAAGCTTCAGAGCTACAAATTGGCCAGAAGTCTCATAAAAGCAATAGCTTTTCTAGGATTGCCCTTGGGTGGCTGCTAGAAAAAAAAAAAAATGAGGTCAACATTGTCAACATTTCGAGTAGCAGGAGTGTGCTGGTAGGGCAGCAGCAGCGTTCAGTGGCTCCAGCTGCATCCCTGCTAACTGTTCACTGTCTTTCATTGCCACTGTCCTCTTTCTTTTTTTCCAGGTGGAGGATTCTAGAAGAATGCTTGAAATGTATCAGGGGAAAAAAAGGAAAAAAAAGGGGGGGGGGGCTTTAATTATATCCTCTCTGCTGACTGCCTCGGGAGGTGTTGTTAGTAATTAATTAGCACAGCATGCTGTGTGCTCTGCACTAACAGCACTCAGTGGGTCTGTGTGCCACATGGCCCTGAGTAGCCAGAGGGCTCTGTGAAAGAGCATCGCCTCTACACACACTGCTGCTCATGGCCACACAGAGCGAGGGCAAATGCTGGTGGTGCTGCTCTGTGGCTGGAGTGGTTGTTTCTGGGCACGGGAGCGGAGGTTCACACAGGATCACAGGGGTTGGAAGGGACCTCTGGAGATCCCCCAGCCCAGCCCGCTGCTGGAGCAGATCCCTGCAGCAGGTCGCACAGGAAAGTGTCCTCACAGGAAACTTCTTCCTCATGTTCGTATGGAATTCCTGCGTTCCAATCTGTGCCCATCGTCCCCATCTCTGCACACCACAGAACAGAGCCTGGCCCCACCCACTTGATTCCCACTCTTTAGATATTGATAGGCACTGATCAGATCGGCTCACAGCCTTCTCCAGGCTGAACATCCCCAGCTCTCTCAGCCTTTCCCCGTGCAGGAGATGCTCCAGGCCCCGATCACCTTTGTCGCCCTCCACTGGACTCTGTCCAGAAGCTCCCCGTCCTTCTTGAGCTGGGGAGCCCAGAACTGGGCGCTGTGCTCCAGATGTGGCCTCACCATGGCAGAGCAGAGGGGAAGGATCGCCTCCCTCACCCTGCTGGCCGCGCTCTTTGCAACGCAGCCCAGGATCCCACTGCCCCTCTTGGCCAACGACGCGCCCTGCCCAGCGGCAGCCCTGGGAGCCACGCGATGGCTCAGAGGGGCTCCCCCCGCTCCCGTACGGCACAAGCGGCTCTGCGCAGGGCCCCTCCTTTGCCGGGCACCAGGTGCGGTCACGGAGGAGCTCCCGCCGCCCCGCCACACCCCCGCACCCGCTCCCTCGCAGCGCGGCCCTCCGGCCGGGCCGTGCCCGTTGCCATGGCCGTCGCCACGGCCGTCGGGGACCCCTCGCGCCGGTTGGGCCCCGGCAGCGAGGCGGCGGGCGGCACCGCCGCCGGGCGGCGGCGGCCATTGGCTGTCGCTATGCGGGGCCGGCGGGCTCCCGTCCCCTCCCCTCCTCTCCCACCGCCGCGGTGTGGGAGCGCCGTGGAGAAGGAGGAGGAGGAGGACTAGGAGGAGGAAGAAGAGGAGGAGGAGGAGGAGGAGGAGGAGGAGAGCGGCGGAGCGGAGCGGGCCGCCCGCCCGCCCGCCCCCAGGCGCCCCCCGGCCGGGCCGGGCCGCCTCCCTCTCTCCCTCTCTCCCTCCCCTCAGAGCGGCGGCGAGATGGCGGCGGGCGGCGGGCAGGCCATCGTCTGGCGCAACGTGGTGCTGATGGGGCTGCTGCACCTGGGCGCCGTGTACGCGCTCAGCCTGGTGCCGCGGGCGCAGCTGCTCACCCTGCTGTGGGGTGAGTGGGGCGGCGGGGGCGGCCGGGGCCGGGGCCGCGCGGCGGCGGCGCCTTTGCGGGCCCTCCGCCCGTTGCCGTAGAAACGGCGGGCGCTCCCCGCTCGCGTCCGTCCGTTTCTGCGGCCGGGCGGAGGGACGCGGAAAGGCCGGAGGGGCGATGCTTCGCGCGGAAGGTCCCGCGGAGAGCCAGCCGTCGGGACGCGGCTTTCGCGGACGCCCCCGTTTTCACGCTTCGGTCGGCAGGGGGCACGGCCATCCTTTGTCCCCCGGGAGGGCGACGCACCGGGCTGCGGGGCCGGCCGGGCGAGCGCCGCGTGGCGCTGTGCGGATGCGGCCGAGAGCCGGCGCGGTGCCGGGCTGCGAGAGGAGCGCGGGCTGCAGCGGGGAGCGGCGGGCTGGAGCTGCTTTGTTCGGCGTCGCGGGCGGATCGGGGCTCGAGGCTGGCGGCGGGAGCGGCGGGCGGGTGGGCTTCCTTCTGCATCGAGACCCCCCGGTTCCTCTGCGCCTTATTAGGGAGCTCCTCAGGGCGGGAGGGTTGAATTACCATCCATCCTCTAAGGTCTGTCTTTCGCTCGCCGATTTTACCGAGGTGCTAAATAATAAACTTGTCTCGACGACTTTGCAACTTAATGCCCTTCTCGCAGATGAGAGCCTCCCGTTTCTCGACGTCGTTATTTTTAACAGGCGCCCGGCAGCAGACCGCCGAGTTTTACGGGAGCTTTTATGACGGCTCTTCGGCAGGGAGCGAACGCGCTGGCTCCAGCCGTGAGAATGCAGCCCTCCTGCAGAATAGCTCCAGCAGAAGTGCGTGCTGCCGCGCTGGGGTCGAGGCAGACAAAGGCAGGGTTGTTGCCGTTCAAGTTAAGGAGCGCAGCCTCGCTTGGTGAGATGTAGGGCTGCACGGTGGTGAAGTTTGGTGGGGACGAAGAATCATTAAGGTTGGAAAAGACAGCTAAGATCGCCAAGTCCAACCATCAACCCATCGCCACCGTGCCCACTGGCCACGTCCCTCAGTGCCATGTAGGGCTGTGTCGGGCAGGGCTTTGCATTAGAGGGTGTGAATTGAAGAGCTGCGGCCCTCACTGGATCCACACGTGGTTTTCTTTCTCATCCCAAGCTCGGCACTTGGGTAGCTCATTGGCAGTCTTGCACCAGCCATCTCATTGCCTTGTCCCTTGCTGCCTTGCAAGCAAGCCATAGGGAGTTGTGTGCTGAGCATGGCTCCCGCTGCCAGCACCAGGCGTAACCCATGGCACGATGTGGGCAGTTGCCAGAGGCTCACAAGCACTTTCCCAGCTCCTTACTTTGCCTTCCCCAGAGACATCTGTAAGTGGAACAGACAGGGTGCTCCATGCTGAGCCCACTTGGTGATTCTCAGTTCACCTAAGCGGAGCTGAAATGCCATGGTACCACCTAGGAAACAGCTGATCAAGCCAAATTGCATGCTCAGCAATTTCCACTGGTAATTTATTGACACTTTTCCAGCTGTACATAATAGACAATGGAAAATGCTGGCAAGCGGAGGCTCCGTCGGGTGTTTTCTCAGGATTATCTGTACTACTCTGTTCCCACTGCCTCCTGCACTAATGCTGGGAGCCGGTGTTACTGCTCCTCGTGCCACACACGGAGCTGCAGGATCCCCACCAGCTCTGGGTAATGCAACCAGACCGCCTGGGGAGCGCTGGGAACTGGGTTATGTTTCAAGGGATGCGTGCTTAAACTGGGTAAAACAGAGGCTTTCAGGGCCATCCCGGTGCCTCCCTGGAATTTGGTTTCTGTCCAAGCTGAACAAAAACAATAAAATTACTCATGTCAGAATTTTCCATGAGCTGGTGACCGCCTTGGCTGGGTAGCACAGCAGCTGATGGGTGCAAGCCATTGAGCAGCCCTGGCTTGTCCCGTGGCACATCGCAGTGCTGTGCCCAGGGTATGTCCCTTTCTCTGCATAAGGGTCTGAAATTCTGCTTGGTAAAAGGTGCTTTTTAGCCCTCTGATGTGGAAGCACGTAACGTAGCCCAAAAATACCAAAGAACAACAAACCAAAGCAGAAGATGAACCCATCACCTATTTTAAACCCTTTTCTTTCAGGCTGCACTCGTGACTTGAAAAACTGGCACATGCATGGCCTATCGCTGCCTTAAGATAGGAGATGCTCAGAAACCCATATCTTCAGGATGTGCCTCCCTGGCTGCCTGATTCCTGGGTGCACAGCTGCTGGTTCACACACTGATATGACTTGCCAGAGCCTGAGAGCAGGAGAAGAGGATGGCCTTGTGTTCTGTGGGAGGGGAGGATTCCCACCCTGTTCTTGGCAGTGCTGTTGTGCTGGCATCCCATCTCTGGAAGGCTGAAAGGCATTGTGCTGCTGGCACAGGGTCATTGTGGTGCCCAGAGGGCTCCACAGGATCACAGCTGCCTCCTCAGTCCTTGCAGGGAGTGACCTGTGCAATGAGGCACATGTTGCTGGCGTGCACTGCAGATGCGAGTTTTATTAGGCTTGCACATTTCGGAAGGCTTGCGTATTCTTGAGTGCCATCTACTGGCTTTTGTGGTATGAACAGGTTTTGGCTGTTAACCACTTCTGTGTACGCTGTGCTCGCTTATAGAAGCTCCCATTGTGTTGGAAGCTTTGTGCAGATGGCTATAAATAGGAATCCTGGCTACAAATGGGCTGTACTCAGCACCTCTGGGACCCCTCTGGAGGAAGGAGGTGAAAATACTGTCTCCATTTCATAGCTATGGATTGGAGATGCTTGATTAAAACTTCCACTGTTGCTTCTGCTGCCACTCTGCTGGGAGAACCCTTGGGTCCTGCGGTGGTTACGTTCAATGTTCAAGTGATTCCTGCAAGCAAGGTTTTGGGTCAGGGAGCAGGAACTAAACACAACACCTTATCTTGCAGAGACCTCCCTGTTCGAGGTGACGCTTCTGCTGCTCAGATGTTTTTCCTTCCCTAGCATTCCTGTTCTAGCTGTTGCTGTAGGTGATTTCCCCACATTCAGCTTTAAGCATGTATATTTGTTCCCTGTCTCCATTTCATCCTTCTTTAGGAGATGCCAACAGGCAGAGCAGCGAGAGCCACGCAGACCGACTCATCTGTGCTCATTCTGGTCTCTGCGGTCAGAGGAGTGGCTTGCTCCTTTGGGAGAGCTGGACTGGGAAATGGCAGCTCACCCACAGAACTTAGTATGCGCCCTCATCACTGCCACTGTGCCTTCCTTCCCTACAATTACGGTTGTGCTTGCAATTAATGCTGATGTTATAATTGAAGCCGAGCAATTTTTCGCAATCAGATTTTATTTTCACCGTGGAGGCTAACAATAAAATGCGATGCCCTGCCAGAGAGCATTCAGAATTACTGTACTGAGTAAAGCTAGGCTGGTGTGAATGAGAGGGGAGAGCTGAGTGCCAGCTGCTGGTGGCAGGAATCCTGCGTGCCCACACTGCTCCACACCAGGAGGATGGGATTTCTGGAGTGGGCTTTTTCCACTTCATCTGGCTTCTCAGGTGATGCCCAAAAGGAGAACTGTGTTTTTCCAGGAGGAAGAAGGGGCTGGTGGTGGAGCAGTGGCTGCAAAAACATAGGGCTGAGCTTGAGTTTTGGGACAGATCATGCTAGGAGACGATGGTTTTGGCTCCCACCTTTAATGCAGAGAAGAGACGCATGTGCCTGAGTTTGCTGAGGGCTGACAGCTCAAGCACACACTCTTTCTTTCCATCCTTGAGAAAACAGACAAAACTGGCATTATTGGCACTTCTAGAGCACTTAAAAGCCAGTGGAGCCCTAGCCAGCCTGTGGATTGAGGGCAACAGTGAGGTCATGGGGAGAGAAGTGAAATCTGCCCATGGTTCTGTGATGATGCAGGATCCGGCTGAGCTGAGAGGCTGCACAGAAGCATCAAAAATTTCAGAGAAATCGGAGCATCTTCCAGCCTTCTCTTTTGATCTAAAAATACAAGCTCTTCAGCATCTTAAGGCAATCTTCCATCGCTGGTGAGTTCAGGGAATCTGCATGTGCTTCCTGGGAGAATTTTAGCATTCTCTGGAATTCTCGCTGTCATCTGCAATTTCCACTGCTCTATTGGCTTTTTTTTAACGTCACTTTGGCCTCAGTTGTCAAAATGAACATTTCTGCTATTCCAACCAGAATAAAGTCTTTTGTATACTCAGCCAAAGGCTGGCTCTGGGGAACATTCCTGAAAATGCATACGTGAGCATGTGTGCTGAAGCAGGGGCAGACTGGATTTCCCAGGCTGGTGACAGCGAGCTCGGGAGGCTATGACAGATGGCTTGTCCTGGAGCACCACAGTCAAACTGGTCTTCTTTGCAGCTCCAAACTCTGCCTCCCCACGTCCATTCGATATGTTTCATCTCCTCTCTTTCTCTCTCAGTTCCAATTAGAGCAGCTCAGAAAATGCGTAGATCTAATTTTAGATGAACCCGCTCCTGCCCTGAGATTTCACACGATTGCTCTTCACATGATTGCACGGCTCCCCCGAGTGCTGGCGCGCGCTGTACAGCGGGTGACTCGGGGAAATGGTTCTTTTTAATTCTGGGTTGTTGGTTTGAAGCCAGCCTGAGGTGCTCCTGGTGCCAGCCTTTGATAGTTAGCAGGGCTCAGCCAACAGTAGGGTGGCCATTCAGCCGCGTCTGCCAGCAGAGACCCTGGGGCCAGAGCACCAACTCAGCGTTTTTTCTTGGCAGGGCCCACGGTGGGAGGTTTGCCTCCTTAGTAAATGCAGTTCCAGGTCAGGAGAGCAGGCTTCCTTCAGTGTCTCTGGTGGAAAAGGAGTTAGGCCGCCACTGAACATCAGAGCAACACTTTCTGAGTTTGGGCAGATTAGCTGGTGTTAGTCCTAAATCTACTAGTGAACAACAGCAAAAAAAAAACCACAAACGAGGAATGGAACGCGGATGCAGATGCAATTTAATTTTTAGAAAAATCCTGACTGTCAGGTACAGTGGTGTTGCATATTTATGGTGATCAGTCAGCTTTGCAATGCTGAGTTTGTGCTTGAGCGACTTGCTGTTTGTATTTCTCATGCAGTTCTTGTAGCCTGGTAGAAGACCTTAAGTTTTATGCATTCAATTATTAAAAATGCCCTAGCAAGCAGTTTTGCTCTGGCTGAATAAGCAGAGGTAGATGTCAGCGCGTAACCTCACAAACGTTGCGTGTCCATCCCTGTTAGTTTAAAGCCTCAAATTGTTATTTACTTTAATGAGTCAAGTTCTCAAAAGTCAAAAAGAGGGAAAAAAGAAATAAGGGAAAGAAACATTAAGAAGTGCCTCTTGCCTGCTCTCTTGGGCCCCTTTGCCATCTGCCCAGTGCGTTTGGCATTGACACAACCACAGCAAGCAGCACGGCTGCTGTCTTCCTCTGAAAAGCGACTGCTGCACATTAAAGCACATTCAGATATTGACAGTCACACCACTGTAGATGTGCAATTGATTTTATCTCCAAACTGATATTTTCATATCTGCTGCTGCGTCCCTCAGAGATGATTGCAATTGGCACCATGTAACTGGGCTATGTTTGACATAGGCAACATGTGGCTGGTTGCTAGCTGATAGCAGTGGCTTCTTGAAATGGCTACTTGAGACGCATGTCAGGAGCCAGCGTTGTCTGTTCAGGTGTGCAGAGTGCACCCAGTGCCTAGTGGATTTCTGACTTTGATTGGTCTGCTGCTGTTACAACCAGGTAAGGGTCAAAAGCCATCTGGAATCCACTGGCTTCACTAATAGGTATCACATCTCCGATGTGCACTGAGGAAAAAAAAAAAAAAAAGAGGTTCAAATTTTGTTGTTTGGCATGTAACAAAGTTTAAGATACTTGAGGGAGAGATCTGCACTGATTTAAGCAACTATGTAGAGCAGAGAATGATTTTCTGATGCCTCTGAAGTTGCCACAGACTGTGGCAGTATCTCCCCATATCCTTGTAAGAGGTTGGCCTTGCAGACACACGTTTTCATTGGAGTTTGGCACTTGATGTAGTAAGAGTTTCTGGAAATCCATCCATGGGGATGATGAGCTGTTCTGAAAAAGATGGCTCAAATGTTTTATGCTGCCAGTCTCCCATCCCATCCATTTTTAAACAATGTGCCTGGTGTAGTTTGCAGTGCTTCTCTCCGGCTGTGAGATGATACCCCTGTGCCTGCTGTTCAACATCACATTGATGTCTCACTGCCCTATCGTGTTGCAAGCTCAGAATATTTTATGTGCTGTTGGTGATCCTCCTGGCAGGCACCTGCTTCCCCAAGTGTCACATCCTCACTGCAGATCCCTGGCTGTTCTCACGGCCCTAAGCTTCATTACTTTGCTTTTTCTATCTAGGCAGATTCTCATTTTGAGCTGCGCTTTCCCTGTTTCTGCACAGATCCTTTTGTGTTTCTTAGCCCTCTCACTGTTGCTCCAAATTTAGCATCATCTGCAGTTATAATTAATACACTGTTTGCCTTTGTTTCAGGTCATTAATAAGCATGTTGGATAAAAATCTTCTGCCTATTGATTCTGGCGCATTCCCATAAATAGCATCTGTGCACAGGCACTGTGCACTTGGAGCCTAGCAACCCGCCAGCTCCCTGTGTGCACAGTGCACGAACCTCCACTCTTTTCTCTCGTGCATCCTCTCTGCAGCCCCATGCACAGGTTCTGTCCCTTGTCCTTGCACGCAAGTTCGTTTGTTTGATCCATTTCCCCTCATCCTCAGAGTTCCCTCTGAAATGCTTCTCCCTCTGCTTCGCATCATGCATTTGTTCAACAGGATGTGTCTGCTCTGGCCACCGAACTCCTGAGAATATTTTTTTCCTAGGGATGCTTCAACCCTCAGCCTTTATTTTAGGAAGATTCTCACTGTTATGATTCCTCCTCTGAAAAAAAAAAAAAACAAAAAACAAACAGCATTGCTTTGCCAGGAAAAAAGCCCCTCGGCACGTATTAAGGAGGGCCTGGAGAGCTACTCCTCTTGATGATCCTTCTGTCTCCATTAACAGTATGGTAGAAAATAGGGTTAAAATTCAAGAAGATCCTTAAATACCAACCCCCTGCAAAGAAGGGACAGGTGAAGGAAGAGGATTTCAGCCCCTAGGACTAGCATGAGGTTGACCAGCTGTAAAACCTACGGGCAACATGTTCATTTGATGATTCAGCCTTAATATTTTTATGTTGCTGGGATAATGTCAGTTTTGGATGTGTCACAGATCTGTTCCCACAATTACAGTCATTTGAGCAGTTTGAAAGGCCTTTTTTAATGATGTTTCTGCCACATTCTTGCTTCATCAGCCTGCTACAGCTCAATATCACATACAGAAGATGGCAGGATAGGTTTCCCCTCTTTGTGTAAGAGAAGTCCATGTCCTCACAGTGACAGAGCAAAGTATGAAAACAGCGAGACTGCAGAGGAAACAATTGCAAGGTAGCTGCAGTGCCAGCATTGTTACTGATCTGACAGTTGTCAAACAAAATGTGTAAATAACATGCATGTTATGGTTTTTGGTTCATCTCTGTGTTCTCTTCAGGAAGCAAGCAGGAGTCTGAATTTGGTGATAGACTTTTCATGGATGAACCTGCACAGATGAGCCTTTTCCAGGAGTAGCAGAAATGCTGCAGCCTGCTGAAAAGGAAAGTGGCCCCTCACCGATGGAGTCAAAAGCAGGTTTTGGAGATGTTTCATCATTGTTAGGATTATTCTGACTCCGTTTGTATGCTGCATTTGTGAGAAAGGCTTTGGTTTCCCTTTTTGTTTCAGGAACTCTTTAGGTATTAAAAAATAGGCATGTTTTCATAGAATAGAATAAGAGAATCACCAAGGTTGGAAAAGACCTACAAGACCATCCAGTCCAACCATCCACGTATCACCAGTAGTTCTCACTGAACTATGTCTCTCAACAAAACATCTAAACGTTCCTTGAATACCAGGGTCTTGGTTCAAGCAGCCTGTGTGTTTCAGGTGGCAGGAGGCCCTGGCTAAACAGCACATCACCTTATACCATGCAAACATATTTCAGGTTGTCCTGTGATGTTCCTGTTGTTTGAATCCACATTTTTATTTATTTTCTCAATTGTACACTTGTTAAGTGAGCGTGTACTCTTAAGGCATAGTATGAGAAATCAATGCTCCCTACAGGAGGAAGACATGAGAGCCTGCTATCATGACAGCTGGACAGCTGAAATGAGAGCAGCTGGAGTGGCCTGGCTTGTTTGGGGTTACACAGTACGTCCCTCCTTGCTGTCCCACATGTGTGCCAGGCTGTGTTCAGCTGCAGCTGGAGCACAGTGCCTATGGAACAGAGCCGCTTCCTTGCTGCGTTGGCCATCTGAAAAAATGCTCAAAACAAGTTTACTTGGCCAATCTTGTAATTACAGAAAGGAAAGGCAGTTGATGAAGCTGAAGGAGATTGTGAATGCTGAGATCCCTGGTGCATTTATAGTACTGATTCATAAGCTCACAATGGTGAGAGAAGTTTTTATTGTGGGAACTCTGACACAGTTTGTATTTTCAGGGATGGGAAGCGATGCTTCTCAGTGAGGTGGCAGATGAGACTCGAGCAAAGACCTGTCTGGAGGAGGCTGGCACTGTCATTGCCACTTTTCTGAGATGAGAGGTGAACCCTCACTCCACTTCATCTGGCAAAGGCGCACAGTGCAAATGCATCACAGCACAGTGCTTTGTTGCTGCCAGACTCCCCTGAACGACACACTGGCAAAGTGAGAAGGGGGTGAGAGGAGGAGCACTGCATCCCCTGGGCCGCTGGGCAGAGCTGGGCTGATATCCTTACCTCATCTCCTGAGCGCCCCAGAGGGATCAGGAGCATGCAGGGACAAGGATCAGCTTTAAGACAAAGAAAGCAAAAATAAAAGAGCTGGTCCCTGGCACACCTTGTGTTTTGTTTTCTTTCAGCATATTTCTGTTTCCTGATGACAGCCTTGGGCGTGACGGCTGGTGCACATCGCTTGTGGAGCCACCGTTCATACAAAGCCAAGCTGCCTCTGCGGATCTTCCTGGCTGCAGCTAACTCCATGGCCTTCCAGGTGGGATTGTGGTTGCCTGTCCTCATTCTTTGCTTCCAGGCAGCTTTATCTCCTGTATGGGGATCACTTCAGCTTACAAACATCAAAAGTGAAAATATATCTATCAGCAGGAAGACACTTGCTGATGATGCATGGTGCTGGCCTAGGGGATGCAGAAATCCTCTCACCACCCACACAACATCACTTAATAGACAGCCCAGGAGCAATGGTTACTTAGGGATCAAGTTGAACATGCCTAACCCAGGCCAGGCCCCACACTTCAGAGGGCAACACAGAAACTTGCGTAAGGGCCAACCTCGTGCAGATATGTTGGCATAATCAGGTTTGTTTGTCTAGCCAGGCTTTGAGGGGTTTTCACATGCCCAGAAAGGAGAGCAAATGTCCTTTCTCACCATTGTAATTTCTCTGTTTGATGCAGCACTTTTCAGCAGTAGAATTTAAATATGTTACCACGAAGTGTTTTATGAGCTCTGTAATTCCTAATACGCAGTCTTAGACTTCAGAATCTTTCTGTAACACTCAGGTGGTGGTAGGAGGTAGCCCAGAGCCAGGATAATGTGATGTGAACTTAGTTGCTCCTTTGGCTGTTCAAAAGAGTTATATGCATCTGTGCTAACATTACACTTATCTGGCTTGGCTGCCATTACCCCCTGTGGCACTGAGTACCACATATGTGCGGTGCCCTGAGTTTTCAGTTTTTTCCTTTCAGAGGATAAAGCAAGGATGAATCATTTTTGATTTATCTTTCTAAGGTGGAGAGTATCAATCCTGTTGGTCTTTTTGCACATTACAAAGAGCTTTTGTTTGAATATAGAGATATGCCCCATTTTACTGTAATCCCCACCTTAATTCTGAGCCGTATTCCTGCTGCTTTGTGGTGCTGTGTTATTTCAGAGCTTTACAAACCCTTTGCTCACTATGCTTAACAACCACTTTGAGTTATAAACAACCCCCTGGTGCTGTCCTCCTGTCTTATTGCACGTCATACCTTTCCTGTGTAGTTCGAATGAGTGTGTCAAGCTGGATTGCCTCATCATTGCTTTTGGCTGTGGTTGTGATATGATTTTGAGGCAGTGAAGTACTTCGAAGTACCTCCAAGCTACCTTTGTGCAGCTTTGTATCAGAAGGAAAACAAAAGGCCAAGCCACACACTCTAAATTTTAAACAGTCTGAAGCCTGTTCCTAACTACCATGACATCCATTGCCTTCCCCACCACAAACAGGCAGTGAGCAAGTTTTCAGGTCCTTTTCCCTCCTGTTGACTTTGGGAGGAAGAGATAGCTTTGAGGATACTTGCAGCATACCTGGATGCTGCCTTCTTGAAGGGCAGGGGCAACTCTTCTGCACAGTGATGACTTCATGGTGCATGACGATATGGGTGTGACGTGCTGAATGTTCTCTGAAACACCGTCAGATGCAGCAGTGTTTGCCCTGCTGCCTACTGCACTTTTCACCATTTCTTTATTATGCATCCCAGTTTGTCATCATGTGTTGGTCTGCAAGCTGATGAGGGGATCTGCTAATGAAACCTCTTGTCTGTATCACTGTCACAGCACGATGCTCACACTCTGTTTTGGAGGGGATTTCACTCTTGTGTTGACCTGAAACTTCATCAAGAGTGACACATTCCTGAAAAATGATTGCTATTAATACACTCTCATTTACTTGCGCAATGCTGCAGTTGTAGGTGTATTTATTGCCAACAGTTCTGGCCTCTGGCCTTTATTTCCTCTTAGCCTTTGTGTTTTTTAATTAGATGCAATTCAGTTGTTTCACAGCTTCCCAGTGCTTTCATCTGGGGAATCACATTTTTGTCAACCCTGCAGGTGTTTTCTGCGGTGTGAGAAGCCAAGTGGATTTCTCACAGTACCGTTATCATTGCTTTGACCTGGTTACCTGTTGTGCCACAAATAGTTCTATTAAGCATTCTTGTGGCAAACTGCTCAGTAATTCCAGTTGAAAGATCATTTCTCATTAAAAAAGAGGACCCTCCTAAGTGTGTTTCTTGCATAGCCCTGTTTTGTTTTTAAATGACTTGATCTTAGCATTTTGTAGTCTTCTGGATACTCCCACTGAGGACTAAATCTGCCACTTGAAGCATTGCAGAGGCTTGTATTCCCTTTCATTTCTCTGTAGAAAAAAAGAAATGGCAGCAAGGTAAAAATCTGCTCTTGTTCACACTGAGGAGCTTGGTGACCTTCTTTGGTTTGCTTTGCTCCACTTGGCTTGCTTTCCTGTGCAATGGGCTTTTGTTCCTCACTTGTCTCCTGTGGGCTCTCTTAAAGACCACCTTTGCAATGCTGAGATTGAACTCTGACGCATTTGAACCGAATTCTTCAGTTTCTATTTGCATTCCTGGAGTTGTTCAGCAGCACAGGTGGCCTTGGTACATTCTCCCAAATGTTGGTAGCTGAGAGAAAAGAATGATCTGTTACACCTTGAGAACAGAGCTTTTGTTTCACTAAATACAGACCTTCACAGTTGTTAGCTCAGGCTTACTGTGTCCTTGAGTGTATCCTCTGCCTTCCCAGCTGCTGCTTTGTGGTTCTTGACAGACACTGCAAATGGCTTCCTCGGATCTGCTGGGACCAAAGCTGCTGTTGTTGGTGGTTGTGGGTGCTCCTGCTGTTCCTAGAAGCAACCCAAGCCCTTCCTTCTTTTGGTATTACTGTCTGGAACCCTTTTTGGCTGTGCAAAGACAAAAAGAGCAGAGAGAAGGGCACTCAGCTAAGCATTCTCTGATTCAAGCTCACGCTATTGTATATCCAGGCACTAACTTTTTTTTTTTTTTTTTTTTTTTTTTAATAGTTTGGTACTACTGAATTCACAGATGAGTATGTGGCCTGAGTTTTCCAAAGGCTTCCCTGTGGTAATAGTAATAGCTCAGCAGTGCTGCAGAAACAACCAGTTCAGTCTAGCACAGGCAAACTGGGTGGATGAAATCTCTTCAGTCAAGTAAACTTGGAAAGGCTTGCTTCAGTTCTGAAATTGCCATCCACCCTTTTCTCCCTGCCATCCCCTCAGTGCCACTTGCAGTCACGGGGAATTTCAGTGGCCTGAACCTACTGACAGTTTGAACAGAAGCAGGACTGAACTTAATTTGTATCTGATCTGCATTCAACACTGAGCTGCTCTTGTGGGCCTGAGACTCTTATTCCAGCCTGGCTGCAAATTCAAGACTTGTTTCCCAAAAAGTAGGTACGTTTCATTTGATGTCTCAACCTTGTACACATCCCTGCAGACAAAACAGTAGTTTAAATGCCAGTTTTAATTGTGAGAGATTCATCCCTCAGAACAGCTGAGCACATTCAGCTCCTGTGTAGGTTAGGAGAAGGCACATGAAGCATTCCACAAGCTCTGTCGCATTTTCAGTGCTGTTTTTCTCCCTGGAGGGTGTCAGTGATAACCAGCCACAACCTTGAGTCACCAAGTGTTTTTGAAGAGCACCTGTGGATGTTTGATTGCCGTTCCCATGTGGGGAAGGAACTGGGTGGTTCTGCAGGAGCACTGCCCTGCCTTTCTCCTCTTACCCCACTCTGCTCTCTCTGCAGAATGACATCTACGAGTGGAGCCGAGACCACCGTGTGCACCACAAGTACTCGGAGACAGATGCAGACCCACACAATGCCCGCCGTGGCTTCTTCTTCTCCCACATTGGCTGGCTGTTTGTGCGCAAGCACAAAGACGTTATAGAAAAGGGAAGAAAGCTGGATTTCACTGATCTGCTGGATGACCCCGTTGTCAGATTCCAAAGAAAGTAAGTGGGAGTGTGTGGCCATCTTGTGGTGCTGGATGGAGGGGTCTTGACATGTCGCTGTGGCTTCTTCCTTGTTGGAACCTTTTCCCTTTGTTCCTCTATGAGATCCCTGCCACCCTGATGGCAGACGGTAGGGCTGCCATCCCTCTGCCTGCTACTGTGGCCATGCACCTGATGCTCACAGCCTGTTTTGGCCAGCTTTGCTACGCAGGCAGCGTGCCCTGTCCTCATCTTTCTCCAAAATCCAGGGCTTGCTGGGAAAACAGCCACAGCAAAAGCTCTTGGGCTCTTGGCCTTCTGCTTTCATCACTGGAGTAAAAGCTGTAATTGCAACATGTCTAAATGCAAAAGTGCACTTCTTACTGCAAACTCACCTTTGGCACTGGTGGGCCAGCTCAGACTGGCTTCTTCTCTCGGGACTGTCATCCGTTACAGGATTATTTGTCTCCCCTGAGAATAAGCACAGACTGAGTCCAAATTGCTTATACAATCTGTGAGAGGTGGGAATTGAGCAGCACGCTGTGTCCTCCGCATGAGTAACTGCATAGTGGGCAGAAATGGAAGATGCTCCCTGCCAGCAAGCATTTGGTATAGGTGCTCTGCAGACCACATACACCCATTTCTGAGCACTTTCTGAATAAGGGAAGCATTTGGTTGAGTCCTGAAATCTGTGTTGCCTCTGTTGTGTGCCAGCAGAATCTCCCCTTCCTCAGAACAACTGCAGGAGGTGGAACTGATTACCCTCCACTTTCTGTCACTTTTATTGGCTTAGTCAGCAGTGGGTGTTTGCAAAGGCTCCTTTGCAGTTTTCAGCAGCACCTCTTGGCTGTGTTGATGCCTTTGCAAAGATGACAGCATCCTGTGAGAACCAGGCTCTGCTGCCTTGGTTGTACTGCAGACTTTGTATAGCAATGGTGTAGGTTTTGTGCAGCAAAGTTGTGTTTGAGCAAATGCCTGTTCTTGGGATTTGAATTCAGGACTTGGGAATTTACTGACAAGTGCTGAACGTTGGGGTTTTTGCTCTGGGTTTGGGCCTTGTCTCTTCATCCCCAGCATTACCTGCTGCTTCAGAGTTTGGAGCTCTCTTTGTTTCAGATTGCACTCTGGAAAACGTAAAATATGACTGCTGATAGCTGAAACTTTCTGTGCTGCACTGCTCCTTCCCCAGCTGTGATATGCAGTACCTGGTTCATTCTCTGGCTGCCCACATAGGAGTTGCCACAGTTTTCATGCTGGCAGAGCTGGGACATGCTCTGTTGCATGTACATTCTTTTTTTTTTTTTTTTTTAACTCTCATCCAAGACTTTCACTTAGTGCTCCCAGTCATGGGCAGCAGTCCATGAAAGTGTCTACATTCCTCGTAGACTATTGAGAGCCCTGACAGCCACACAAAGGCAAAGACCAAAAAGCGGCTCTGGTCACTGCCACACAACTGCTTTCTGCAGAGAAGGTGACTCTTCTGACACAGAGCCAATAGCATGCTGGCCTGGCTGCTGGCTTTGTGCTTCTCCATGGCAAAGGCTGTTGTTGCTGTGAACTGCTAGGGTGATTGTCTTCCAAGGCTGGGGAGAATGGCAAGGCAGGACAGCCTTTCTGAAATGAAAAGCTGATTGTTAGCTTGCTAAGAGCAGGTTGCTTGCTGTAAGCATTTCTGAGTATTGTTTGGAAACATCCACAGTATTAATGATGCTAAAATCTGTATTGAAAGGTAAAAATAGGGATGACTAGCAGTCCTTTCCCTGACACTGCTCCTGATACAGCGTGGTTTCTCTTAGAAAGAACGAGCGCCTTAAGCTCCAAAGAACTGGATACAGCTAAGAGCTGCTAAGATAGAATTTCAGTTTGACATGCAAAAACAGGTTTTTAGGTCAAGCCTTTTCCTCCATTCTTGAATTTTGTCCTGGATTTAGCAGCATTTTTTTTTTCTGGCATCTGTCCGTAGTATCATAATAGTCATAATTGTCCCTTACCTGGCACTTTTCAACTCCCACATCTGCTAGTGCTTTTCAGTGCAGGTGAGTAGATGAGTACTCACGCCACTGGCTTTAGAGAGGACAGGAACGGCAACAACCATCCCTTGTAGCTCTCAGTAGCTGCCTGTGGTACTGAGTGCTCACCAAGGCTTTGCACGCTCAGTAGATGTGGAGGTCTTGGGTTTAGAGTGTGCCAGTGTGGCCAGGATTATCACAATAGATATCATGTCAAGACAGGTGACTTGGTTGGAACGATCTGATTCAAACCTAAAACCCTACGAGTAGGAAGCAGGAAGCAGTCCCTCTGCAGCCTCTTGACTCAGTCATATTCTTCTGCACTACAACCATCAGCCAACTGTTCTCACAGGCACTTGCCTCGTGATACCCAACCCCTCATTCCCCTGCCATCATTTCCACTACAGCAGTGATGTCTTTTTGTTTCTTTCTAGGTACTACAAGAGTTCAGTCGTGCTGATGTGCTTTGTGATCCCCACCGTTGTGCCATGGTACCTCTGGGGAGAAAGTCTGTGGAACGCCTACTTCCTCGCCTCCATCCTCCGGTACACCATATCCCTCAACGTCACCTGGCTGGTCAACAGCGCCGCTCACATGTATGGCAACCGCCCTTATGACAAGTACATCAATCCCAGGCAGAACACCTTTGTCACTCTGGGAGCCATTGGTAGGTGTTGTAGGCCTAGGTAGAGGCTTGCAATCTGAGAGCAAATTCTGTTCTGCTGCACCTTGGTTGGGGTTTGTGGGCACCTGCAATCTGCCACCACTTCGAGGTAGGGCTTGGAGGAGGCTGCATGTGCTGGAGGAAAACTCCGTTGTTCTGCTAGAAGTGGTGGCTCTGCTATTTGATTGGTTGCCAGTCCAATGCGTTCCCTCTTGAAACTGTTGTAGCCAGGCAGAGAAAATCAAGAGTGCTGAAATGGAGCCAATTGTGGGTTTGCCCCAGAGGTCTCCTATAGCCAGGGGCGCAGCATAATCTGCAGTGGGATCATGGCTCCGGGTTCCTGAGTTCTTTAGTGTGCCAGCCATGCAGTTTTCTAACACCTTCTCTCTTTCCCAGGTGAGGGTTTCCACAATTACCACCACACCTTCCCCTTCGACTACTCAGCCAGCGAGTTGGGCCTGAAGTTCAACCCCACCACTTGGTTCATTGACTTCATGTTTTGGTTGGGGTTGGTCACTGACCGGAAACAAGCTCCAAAGGAGATGATCCAGGCACGCAAGGAAAGGACTGGAGATGGCAGTGCTTGAAGAGTAATGCTTCTCTGTGCGTCAGCACCGTCGCACACTGCTCGGAGTTGTTTTCCTCTGGGTAAAATTAGTTTTTTTCAGTTGGGCTGAATTTATTCCACAGGAATAGATTCGGCTCTGACTTTTCTTCCTTATTAGCTGTCTTATGTCCAAACTTCAGACTATTAAACGTCAAAAATGTTCTATATTATTTAATATTAGAGTTAAACTAATTTTAGTCACTGTAGATTATGTCTGAAATACGTTGTAATTTGCTTGTTCATGGTTAAATGTTGCAGTTTGGAGGAACTAATTATCCTTTCAAAATGCAGTTAGGGGAGAATTTGTTTCTACTATTAATCAAACATGCTTTTGAGACGTGTTTCTGGGAGGGGACAGGCAGGACAGGGCACAATGTGCTGTTCCAGCTACAAACCGATGGTAAGGAACAGGAAGAGCACCAAGAAAAACAGGATGTCAAAGGGGAGAAATCAGCCTAAAATTAGTTAGCTGTTAGTTTGAAAATCTGCTTTCTTCTTTTTGTTAGCCCTGTTAGCCAAACCAACGCGCTGCTGTCTTTGCTAAATATGAAAACCATTTACTGCTGAGCAGGCTTTTGTGTTGAAGATACAGGCCAAAATACAAACTGACTATGTTGAGATGATTCCTTTGTTGTTGCATACACATTGTAATTTGTAAAGATATAGAGCTCAACAGTGTCTTAAGCCAAATGAAGCTTCAGTTTCGATGTTTGGAGACCTGAGTTATATTCTAACCAGTCATGGCCATGAATGCATGCATATTTTAGCTCCCTTTGCACAAGAGGCCGCTAACATTTTTGTTTCTGCCTTTGATTTGTGGGTCTTTGAAAACTGACCTTTATCAAAGTCAGAGTCTCTACTAATATTTCAGCTGCATGCAACATCTATTGGTTTCTGAGCAAAATATAAAGACAGTTATGTAGCTTCTGAACTAAATGGTTGCCTTGTTTAAAAAGGAAAAAAAAAAAAGGAAAAAAAAAAAAAAAAAAGCATGCGGAGTTAATGGAACATACAGCCCTTAGTGTTAGATGTTAGCCAGTGCAGGAGAAAGGCTTCATACTGTCGGCACTGGAGCACTTTTGAAGATAGAGGGCGTGATTCTCATTTATAAAGCAGGTCGCCGCCTTACGCCTCGCTAGGGGGTGCTCGATTCAGGCTGCTCGGCCCCATGCCTGGAGCGCGGCAGTGGCTCAAGGTAAGTGAGACTCAGCCCAAGTATTTTCAGGAAAGATGTAGTTTAAAAAAAGAAAAAGAAAAAAAAAAATCACAGTTAAAAATCAATTCTTTTTTTTTTCTTGTTTCTTGTTTTTCAAATGTTGCCATATAATATAAGAGTTGTCTTTATTCTGTATTTCATCCAGCAGGTGTTTTAACAGTGTTAATTTGCCATTAATGATGTTAAACTCTTGAGTGTTTTACAATAAACAGTTATGAATTAGTCCGGCCATTGCATTTTGTTTGGAAATGCCTCCAGCAGCAAAGAGCTGAGTTTGTCATTTGTCAGAAGTACAGCACTGTTACACTTTGTGTTTCCAGCTATTCTATTAGAGCAGAGCATCTGCAGGTATCTACCCCCTTCGTGTGTGTGCGTTCCTCCTCAGTGGAAGAGGACTGTTATCAAACAGAAGGGCACCACGAGATTGGATTACTTCCTTGTTCCTGATGCAATTTGCTGAAAGGCCTGGGCTGTGCCAGACGTGTGTTTCTCAATGTGTAGCCATCTGCAGTTGTGGCCCTTGGCACGCACAGGAATTGCACATGTGATGGGAGACGTCTCACTGCTGCCCTGTGCAGGAAGCTAGGAAGTTTCTTACCTACTGCTTGGAAGTGTAGGAGTGTCAGGAGTGTTGCTTCTCTCTCTGAGGGGTGGATGGGCTGCAAAAATCATTGGGGAGCGCCTTCAAACTGATGGTGGAGACAGGCTTGCAGGTAATGTTTGAATAAGGAGTGAAGCAGGAAAGACACAAACACATCTTACTGGCTCTTCCTTCGTTTTGTCTGTGCTTCCTGCCTGGAGAACTGCAGTGAAAGCACTTTGCAGCTGCTTACATACACATCTTCCTGCTGATCTTTGTCACATTGTAGATCCCTTTTTTTTTCTTTTTTTTTTTTTTTGTACTGCTATTACTTGGACTTCCCTAAGCTGATTTCTGTAAGTTCCTGTGCTGTAAGAAAAGAACAACAACCAGCCCCGCAAAGTGACTACTTGAGATTTTAACAAGATAACAGCTGTTTTCCTTGTAGGTGTGCTTGAAGCGACGCCAGTTCCAGTGGGACTCAAGGATTTGAGACCTTGGAACTGTTTGCAAGTTAGCTGTGATTTTGAAAAACGAAGGTAAGCCATCATTTGGAAATGTAAAGATCTATCAAATGCCTTAGGCATGAGCTTGTAACTTCCTCAGCTTCACTTTCACTACATGGTGGAGCAATAAAAAAAAATATCATTTCTCCTTTGCAGGAAAAAATGATGTTTTCCAAATGAATGTCCCAAATGTGAGTAGAACTCAGGTACCTCCCTGGTATGGAAACAGTCTTGGCTGTATTCTGTCGTGTGGTCTCCCTCAGTATGTGGGGTTGTGGGACTGCAGCTTCGTACCGTGCAGCAGAGAAGCTGTGGAGTCTCGCTAAGGCAGGAACAGCATGTGCTGCTTTCCTCTTCAGGAGTGCTTGTGTGTTGAGAGTTTCAAGGCTGTGGGCTCTCACATTCAGCAGAGGCTGAGGACAAGAGGAAATAGTTTTAAACTAAGACAGGGGAGGTTTAGGTCGGATATTAGGAGGAAGTTTTTCACACAGAGGGTGGTGACGCACTGGAACAGGTTGCCCAAGGAGGTTGTGATGCCCCATCCCTGGAGGCATTCAAGGCCAGGCTGGATGTGGCTCTGGGCAGCCTGGTCTGGTGATTGGTGACCCTGTCCATGGCAGGGGGGTTGAAACTCAATGATCATTGAGGTCCTTTTCAACCCAGGCCATTCTATGATTCTATGATTTTTGCCAGAATAGGTGAGGCTCTGAGAAAATGTAATGTTGGTTCAGATATCATTTGTTCCTTCCCACAGAAGAAACCCCCAAGCAGGTCTTCTCCTTTCTGTCCTGTGTAAGCTCAGAGAAACAGTCTGCATGGGCTGGAACTTGGCACATAATTGAAGGAGAGCTGTTGTAACTTCCAGTGTGTACTTGGTTACACAAATATTGATGTAATCCCATTAGGGCTGTGTAGAAACACCATGGTCAGGGTACAGAGGCAAGCACAACTGGAACAAAGCTGAGGTTGTGGCTGCTGATTACAGCGGAGCTTCCAGGCTCTGTTTCTCCCCATCTGCAGTTTCTGTTGGGTGTACGGGCTGTGCTACGTTCAGACAATCCCCTGGAGAAGGGGGTGAACAGAAGCAAAAACCCCCTGCTGTCAAAGTTGCACCTGGAAACAGGCTCAGTGGATAGTGTGAGCTCCAGAGCTAAGAAATTCATCAGGGTTCACTTAACAGTTTCTGATAGGCAGCCAAGTGGAGCAGAAAGCTCATGTGTGAACTCCTGCCCTGCAGCCCTGCTGCTGTGCTGGGGAAAGCCAGAGGCAATTCTGCTGTGTGCCGTGGTGCTGGGCACTGTGCCACGGTCCTACACAGTGCTGAGACGCAGAACTCCAGCACAGGTGCCTTGTGTGGGCAGTGGATGTGTGGGCAGGATGGGTGTCTGCTGCTGGGGCTCAGCGGTTGATTTTCAGGCGGGGCAATATTTGTGTCCTTATCTCACCCTGCAGCTTGTGCTGGGCAAATGCATTCCTCTGGCTTAGGCTGATAATTTCTTGGATCCAGAAACCATCAGCTAACCTTCCTGAAAACCAACCCATCAGATGGGAAACGTGGTCTGGCCTTTGGTATTAAAGCAGGCGGTTGGGAAGGAGGATCCTAGGAATAAGCCACTCTTCTGAAAGGTCAGTGTCCATTGGAGCCTCCACCATGCTGTCAGTGCAGTGATGTCACTACAGGCTTCAGTCACCTAGCCTGGTGGTCGCATCCTGAAGGGCTCTTGATGTGCAGGGATTTGTGAAGGTTGATGATGTATCACTTGTCATGTTGTGGCCCTCAAAACACACTCAGGTTGGACTTGTAGCACCTCAATATTTTTGCTCCTGGTCTGTTCTGTAGCTGTACTATCACACAAAAAGGGTCTCACAGGAAGTTATGGGGCTCCTTTTCACAACCTCTAGGAATCAAGGTCTAATTTTCCTCAGGATCTTCCTTTGATGTGAAGAGGAACCCAGAGCAGAGCCAGGCAGTGGAGGAGCTATTTGCTCCTCTACATAAGCCCAAGTGCCCATCTGCCACCACAGCACGGGCTCAGCAGTGCCCAGTCCCTGAGCTGGAACCTCAAGTTTCCACAGCTGCACACATAGCAAATGCAGCCTCATTACATAAGGGAGAATGGGAGGAATTGGACATACACTGGAATTGGGCCCAGCACAGGTGAAGCCATGCCTCTGCTCCACACCAGATGCATCCCTAAAGATCGAAAGCAAAGCCTGCGGGCAGGACAAGAGTACAAAAGCACCTACTGTGGGCTTTGGAAGATGCTTGGGGGAAAGCTGCAGCGAAAAAGATAAAATACAGAAGTGAACTGATGCTTATCAGAGCTGATAAGCTCAGTATTAACTGAGGGTGATGGTCACCTTAGTCACCTCCACTTGCTGCTCTAGTCCCAAACCCTAATGACTTTTTCTCGGTGGGGATAGTGTGGGCAATTTGAGAAGAGCTTGTCTTGAAGGTCTGGGACCTGGGGATACTTCTTAGGGTGAGAGTGGATGTTCTGCAGGCAACGGTCCCTCCAGCAAACCTTGAGCATGCCTGTTGCTCCAACCAGCAGGTGTGCATGCTCAGATGGCACATGTTTAACAGCAAGGCATTTGGAAAAATGAAGTCTATCAAAATATTTTAAAAGCTGGATGAAGGAACAGATGGCTTTGGTGAGAGTTGATCTGGCTAACAAAATGAGGGCTATCACTTAAGCTGAGGAACAGTTGCTCAGGTGCTGTATTTAGATGTGCCGCAGCTCTGAGCGATCCCAGGCCCCATCCTCCCGCCCCCACTGCTGGGTGGGCGATGCTTCTTGTCCAGCCCTGCTCCAGCTCGGGAGTGGAAAGAAACAGGACAGGAAAACCAGGTGGTATATCTATTTTCAGAACACATGCATGTCCCAGGAATGAAAACAAATGCTGAGCAATTCTCTTTTCTTCCTTCTTTCTCTCTTGTTTACCTCTTTCCCTGAAGAAGAGCCAAGCAAAATGACAGCCAGCCTGCAATGGCCAAACCATCCCTGATAGGGCTTATCTTTGCTTCTCCCTGAGCTGTGGGTGAGGTCTGTGAGGTGGGATTTGCTTTGTGGAAATCCTCTCTTTTGTGTGAAAAATAGCTTGTAGGCAGATCCTACCCCTGGGAGTATTGAAGAACCGTGGAGATGAGGCACGCAGGGACGCGGTAGGGATGGATGGGTGTGTGGCTGAACTGCGTGATCTTAGAGGTCTTTTCCAACCTTAATGATTCTGTGATTCTATGACCAATGTCTGATGGGACAAAGGTGGGATGGGGAAGGCCCTGGAGGCACATCAAAGAGATCTCACGGAGCGATCTGCAAAGGTGAGGCACTGAGGGACGCGGCTCCAAAGTCCTCGTGCCCACGGCCCTCCCCACATGGAGGAGCAGCCCTGCAGCCGGGCCCTGCTGCCGCTCTGCTGCGTCCCATCCCACAGCGCTCGCTCCCACCTCCGCCTGCTGCCCCGGGGATGCGTGCTTTTTTGAAGCCGCGATGAATTTCTGAAAGGTATTCGGTGTGCCACCGGCACCCTGCGTTTCCCAGCACTAGGAGGGACGCCATCTGCTCAGAAAAGAGCTCCTACGAACAAAATATCTCAAGCACTCGGGAGTTTACCGAGAACGAAATTGCTTTAAAACCCCATACGCCGCATTGTTTCCCTTCCAGCTTTGGCTGGCGGCAGGGTCGAAGCGACGGAGGAGGTTTGCCATCGGCTGCCGGGTCCTTCCGTTTGGAACCAGCGGGCTGCGGCTCTCCCTCCTCGGCGGCTCCGCACAAGCCTCACTTCGACCTCGGCCGCTAAAGCCAAAGGTGACCGATCCCAACACCCGCCCGCAGGGGGCCGTGCCGCCGCCAGAGCCCCGCCTGGCCGGGGCGGGGACGGCGACGGGCCGGCCCCTCCTCCCGCCTCTCTCTCCCCCACTCCCCCGGCCGCTGCCGCTGTCGCCGCCGGGAGCGGAGGTTGAGGAGCAGCCGCCGCCCTCAGGTAGGAGCCGCCCGCGCCTCGGGGCCGAGCCGTGCGTGGCTGCGCTCCTCCTGCGGAGCAGCGGCGGCGCTCGGAGTGCCCCGGTCGGCGCTGCAGCCCGGCGGCGCGGCCAGTTGCACGCGTTTGTCTCCCTCCAGCAGCCCGCTGCGACGCGAGACCCCGATGCCAGAAAGGCGGGCCCGGCACGGGGCTGCTCCCAGGCGTCGCCTCCGGCTGTAGCGCGGCCGCTCGGCGCCGTCCCCCGCGTGGCCCGTGAGCACCGTGTGCCGGCCGCGGGCAGGGCGGCGTTCGGAGGTACGGGTTGTGCGCAGCCCCGGGGCTGGCGGTGTGTTGGTGTTCGGTTGGCCGTTCTCCCCCGGCTGCGAGGCAGGGAGAGCCGTTGGTCGAAGGCAGCTGCTGCGGGGTTGCTGGAGCGTCCGCTGCTCGTCCCCACGTGCAGCCTGGAGGCGGCCGTAGCTTTTCCCGTTCCTCTCTTAGGAGGATGGCATTCGGGCGCTGCGCAGCCTGCAGCTGGGTGCCGGAGCATCCGATGGATGGCGGGTTCACGTAGTGCCGCTGTTTTGATCTTTACTGACCAATTCCTGGCACGCCTTATCTCTGTCACTGCGCGCTCAGGACCTTGAGATAAATCCAAAGGGCTCCGCTTTGTTGTGCTGGCGCTGGTAGCTTGCGGGTGGCGTGTTGCGTCAGGTGCTGCTGCGTGTCCCTCCAGTCACTGTGATCAGGCGTCGAGAGGCTGCAGTTATTCTCACTTGTGAAAAGCAGAACAGAAAGCTATAGCGGGCCCTCCATTTAAAGCCAACAGGGGCTCACCAAAATACAGCCTCAGTTTGTGTTGCTCCCCTTGGCTGCCTAACATCCTTCCCTTATGCCTTGCTGTAGAGTTGGAGCAGTTTCCTCCTTCTCCCAGCACTCTTGGCTCCGTGGCTATTCTCTGAAATGACTCAGTGGCCGGCTGTTGTGAAATGCCTACTGAAGGAATGCTGCTCTGGCGTGTCGTGCAGCTTGTAAATGGGCCCTTGAGATGCTTCTGCATGTTCTCATCTTGACAAAGATTTGCAACTCCATTAGCGTGGCAGTGTTGTCCTTCCTTGCATTCGCGTCTCTTGGCAAAATCAACTCCAGGAAGAGCCTATGACGTTCTTGGCAGATGAAATTAAGATGCTTACATGAAATAAACTCGTGACAGGATAGGTTTGGTGAGCTGCTTGCTGTTATTGAGTTGCCTACATTAGAGGAACAGGAGTTTAATTGCTTGGGGGAGTACCATGGGGCAGTGACAGCAAGAACAAAGCAAATGGCTGATGGTGTGAGCAGGTTTAGGCGTGAGGGCTGGGATGGAGACAGCAGAGAAAGCCTATGCTGAGGGAAATCCCTAGGATCTCCAGGCGGGATGTGGCTCTGGGCAGCCCGGTCTAGTGGTTGGTGACCCTGCCCATGGGAGGGGAGTTGAAACTAAATGATCGTTGTGGTCCTTTTCAACCCAGGCCATTGTATGCCTTCTGCACCAGCCTTTGCTGCTTTGCACCCTGTTCTGAAATAGCAAGGTTCTTGTGATGCCAGCCTGAGGCCTTGTGTCAGGAGGAACCAGGAAAGTGTGGCGTGTGCTTTTGGGACAGCGGGCTGCCTCTGGCTGGGTTAGCTGCCACACTGAAAACATCTTTTTGTCAGCCCTGGGAGCCTGTGTCACCACAGGGCCATTGGTTGCCTAAAGCTTTCCCTTTGCTGCAAACCTTAGAAATAAAATGGAGAAGACAAAACAGGTGCATGCAATTCCAAACAGCCTCTTGGTTGAAGTTAGTGTGTTTATTTGGGACTGCTGAGATGGCTGGTGCCATCATCTGGAGTTGACAACTCAGATTTGGCATCACTGGTGGCAGCAGCACAGAGCAGAGCTGCAGAGGGGAAGGTTGGCTCGGTGTCGTCTCCACAGAGCAATTAATTCTCAAAGAAATGGTTTCTACATTCCCTGAGGGGAATTTAGGTTATTTTTCCCACTTGACATTTTATTTTGGCTCGGGGGAGGGTGCTGACTGCGTTCCTTATTCTCTCATCCCTGGCTGCTGATGGTGGTGCTTGTGGCCTCCCCACTTGAAGACATGAACCCAAGACCCGAGCAGGTTACTGCAAAGGCTGAGAATGGCCTCAGTTGAACAGCAGTGCAGGGTTGGCACATGCTAACCTTTGGAAAGAGGTAAGGTGACACATGATTTAGTTCTGCACCCAGCCAATGCAGCAGGGTGCAAGTGTGATGTGCCCAAGCAAATCTTGATTTTAAACTATTCTCAGTCCACACAGATTGCTGAACATCCTCAGGCATGCGTATGACGTGCCATCGAACAACACTAGAAAGTGTCTCATCCAGCCATTGCCTCCATGCCCTACCTTGGAGAGGGCACCAGGGGTACGTGCTCTCCTACCTCAGCACAGTGCCCATGTAAGGAGCTGCAGCAGCAGCAATGTCCTTCCCAGCCATGGACTGCTGCCCCTATCCCCATGTGCTGCCCTTGGCTCTGCCCTGGGAGACAAGCCCTGTGCCACCTGCCTTTCCTCCCAGCAGACAACACTGAAGTAGGTTGGGAAGGCTGTGATTTCTTGGCGGAGAGATGCACTGGAAGGCCGAGGAGCTGTGTAGTGAGCCAGTAATGAAGACAAGTGTTATTTCCAGTATCTGGTTTAGTCGCGTCCGTGCATTCTTTGTACCTTCCTGAGGGGGAAGGGTAAGCCACAAGACCTACTGTCTTTGAGCTGAAAGAATTGTGCTGCCTTGGCTTAGTCCAGTAGAAAGCAGGACAGCTGCGCTAGCAGCAGGCTTTAATGGGAGGTGACATCTACCTGCTTGCTCCCCTCCAGCGGGATGGGAACAAGGAGCTCAGCTGCAGCTATGGGATGCCACTGCATATTTATGGGCTGCGGGAGAAAAAGGCGAGGGCACTGCTCATAGAACAGCTGCAGCTGGAGCAGCAGGGGCCGTGGGGAACCGGAGTCCTTTGTGCAGGGAGAGGAATAGAGATGAGATGGGTGGGGGAATGTGCTCCACCCACAGCAACAATTTCTTCTGTTCTGCTGCACCATGCTGAAGATCCATCTACACGCTGGAGCTGATTGCTTGCTACACTGAAGTATTTAATGCTTGCATGGCTTTGTGCTCCCTGCATGCAGTTTCCTCTGCTCCCAGTCCAAGAGAAGAGATCTTATTTGCTGGCTTATCCTTCTTTTACGGTTTGTGATTCAGCCTCGCTTGAGCCTTCTGGTTTTATGCAAGCATGGCGTGGCTCAGGGTGTGACGAGCCCTCTGGTCTAGCATCAAATGTGTTGTGCCCCTCCAGCAGTGTGCAGCATGCAGGAAGGCGGCGCAGCTGATGTAGGGCTGCTGCCCTTGGGAAATCAAAGTGGGTGCTGGAGCGGAGAGCCTCCTGTTGTTCGCTTTCTGTTTGCACGTCTTGGCCCCGCTGATGCCTGAAGGAATGTTTGCGCAGGACAACAGAATATGAGGAGGTATTTGATCCATTGTCAGAGGGCTCAAAGGGTATACGAGGTGTATTGTGTTTGGAGCGTGGCACCATCGTGGCACTTCTGAATTGCATGTATTGCAGGAATGGTCCCGGCATCTCACAGCCTTATCCAGTGGGGATCTTGCCTGTAGGACAAATACTTCCTCAGGAGAGGATGTGCACAGCATCCTTAAGGCCCATGCAGCATTGCACAGCATCAAGAGCTGGTCCTGTTCATCACACCTCATTCTGACAACACTTGAGCTTGGCTCCCTTTTGGGAGCATCCAAACACCATTTTTAGCTGATTGCTGTAGCCAGGATGGGAGCTGGTCGTGTGCTTTGTGGGGGTGAGGAGAGAACATGTGCTTCTGTCTCCCTTTGCTCTGCGGACTGTGCCGATATGATGTGTGTGGAATGGGTAATGATCACGGGAGGGAGGCTGTGCTGCCACGTGCCTCTGGAAAGGAGCAACGAGTGAGGGCTGCGGGTCTCGTGGAGTGACCTTGTACAAACTGCTTCAGGAGAATGCTTTGAGAGCTACCCCTGTTCCCTAGGTATGTCTGAATCACAGAATCACAGGATGGCCAGGGTTGGAAGGGACCTCAAGGATCGTGAATCTCCAACCCCCCTGCCACATGCATGTCTGAAAAGGGTCTCCCTGCTGCAGGCTCTCTGTTCCTGTGCAGCGTAGCAGCTGCTGCCTGCATTTTGCAGCTTAGCCCCTCACACCAGTTATAGTGGTGGGGTAAGCCTACTAGGCTGCCTGTTGTGAGGTTGGTCTTGGTCCCTGCTGTGGGGATGCTCTTTCTGCTTCCGGCATGGGTTGGGCAAGGGGTTTGATTGCCTGTGCCCTCTTTTTACTTTTCCTTTCTACTTTATTCTTTGTTTTTAGCAGGTATGGACGGGAAGAAATGTAGTGTGTGGATGTTTTTACCCCTTGTGTTTACCCTATTTACATCAGCTGGATTATGGATAGTGTAAGTTACCTGCTGCACTTCAGAGGGTGAATCTGTGGGGAACGCTTGAGTTTCTGTGGGGCTGGAAAGGCACTTGAGAGGGTCAAGGGCAGGTCCGTGGAGGAGCATGTGCATTTCCCTGAGTTTCTGTGCTCCCCAGGCCAAGTTTCTGACCTTATCTTTCTCATGGCACACATTACTGGAAACTGCCTAAAAAAACAGGAGGCCAAGATGCAGAAATTTCCCTCCATACCTTTTCTGTAAATGACTCAGCAGAGCTCTTGGAGAAGTGCTCAGGCTCTGCTTTGGGATGAAGAGCCCAAACATGGATCATACGGCCCCATACAGACAGCCTGCCGGCAGCATAATGCTGATGCCTCGCTTTTCTCAGCAGCCCTTTTTAACAAAAAACATACAAGGTGTGCATTTACCCAAGTGGGCTCTCTCCCCAGGCATGCAGGCAGACAACTGCAGCATGAATTTAGGAGTGAGAAGTGTGCAATCAGCAGCTCTGCTCAGCCCGAGAAGTGCTGTATTGTAGGATATGACTTTGGCCATGGATCTGAGGATGTTTTTCAGCAGCAGGAATAGATTAAGCTGTTTATCTGAACCTATTGCTGCTAAAACAGCTTTTGTGGAGGAAGCAGAGTGAACCAGGTGAATCGAATGATCCAGATTCAAAATGAAAATGTTTCCTTGGGTGATTATTTTTAGTCCACTTCGGTGATCTGCTTCTCCACGTGGCCATGCAGAGCAGATGTAACAGAAAGGCAGGTAACGGGCTGGGAAACAAAGCTGCCTGCTTGAGCACTGGCT
The DNA here is from genome assembly GCA_037305975.1 of Chrysolophus pictus. Lineage (NCBI taxonomy): Eukaryota > Metazoa > Chordata > Aves > Galliformes > Phasianidae > Chrysolophus > Chrysolophus pictus. The sequence goes on along the minus strand of CM074579.1, from coordinate 44,968,292 downwards.
GCCTCCTTAGGTTCTGATTTTGCCTGACCTTGTGTCAGTGGGCTTTAAGGTACTTACCAGATTGAGTGATACTTGGAATAGAAGCCAGAATGAGGTTTGAGGCTGTTTGTGTCTTTTTTTTTTTTTTCCTGACAGATACTTTATAGCAGTGGAAGATAACAAAATTATTGCACTAAATGTACCGGAGAGGTAAGAGGGGTCTGTGGGCTTTGCTTTCAATTAGTTGTTTTGTTAAAATAATTAAGTGATAAAAACCAAATGGGAAAGAAGTCCTTGAATCTTAATTTCTGTGCACTTGTGTCTCATAGGAAACCTGGTTCCAAAAGACCACCTTATATAAGGTGAGTGATTTTTTTTTTTTTTTTTTCCTTTTTACTGTTCTGGTGAATAGCTATTGTTCACATGTCTTTGCCATCCTGGAGTTACAGTGGTACACTTTGTTTTCCAAGTATTGCAGGTGATGCTCCTCCTGCGAGCTGCGTGTTTAGCCAAGTCATGAACATGGCAGCATTTCTAGGTAGGAACCACAAGGAGAATTATTTCTTTCTCTCTCGTAATTTATTGTAAGAAGTCATTTGAAACATAAGTAATATCCAGTATGCATCGTTCTTAGATCTGCTGATGTGAAATCCGTTAAGCTGTGATTGCTGCTGATTAAGCCAGGATTGTTTTGGCTTCATTTGTAGAAAGACAGAATGAGGCTGGATACGTTTGAGCTTCATTAGCCTTGAAGCTGTGTGATTGTTCTTCATTGCATGGTGGGTTTCTGTTCTGAGCTACAAATGTGAATATTTCCATGCCATAATCTTACAAGTGCAACAACTTATTATGTAGAAGTTGCCCTGCACCCCCACCCCTTCCCAAATTCCATTACTGAAGCTGTGAGAGCTCACTGGCTTTTTCCAGCAGCAGGTGTTAAAGGTAAAACACTCAATGTTAAATAGAAGGAATATCTGAAAAGTACAAATGCTTGGAAAAAAATATCTGCATTAGGCTCTTAGAGTGTTTGCTACCTACACCTTTACTTATTTTGAACAAATTATCCCAAACTGATATGGACAAATAATTATTTTAACTTGTGTTTGCTCTTATTTAGTAGTACTTGTGCTACTTGTGTAGTACTGTTCCTTTGTGGGATGCTTTTCGGTGCTGCCAGTTTGGCTCTTTCTGCTGCTGCTATCAGTGAAAGACATGATATTACCTTTCTGATTCTGAGAAATCGGGTTGAGTTGAGCTTTGAGATGAATCCATACCAGTGTGTGTACAAGTAAGATCCCTTGACAATCTCAACCTGCCCTAATGAAAATGCAGCTTGGTAGTGCAAAATCCAGTGAGATGAGTTTCACTGTGAACCCTGACTTGAACTTCCTTGTTTTCAAGTATCACTTCTGGGGGGAGTGTTGGCATCCTTTAAGTTTGTTTTCATGTGGCACTGTTTGGAGGTCATGCCACAGTCTCAATTATTATAAACAACTCTTCTTCCAGCTTGTGGGCTGTATGGAAGGGCAGGGACTGTCTTGGTGCTGTGATCTGGGTAGACGTGAGGACAGAGTCACCTGAGCATGAGAGCAGGTGCTGTGAAGGAGAGCAAGAGCTTTTTGAAGCCCAGTTCTACTGTCTGTTTTCATCACTGCTTCTCCTCGTTGTGAGAAGAAGTGAAACCGGGGAAATCTCCAGACTGCAGATTTGTTTTTATGTTGTCTCTGCTTTATGGATGAGGCCGGGCTGCCACAGTAGGTAGGATTGCTCTGCTGCACTGGGGTGCTTCTGATTGGCTGCCTTGAGCTTGTGCCTGTGTTGACTTTGCTGCTAGAGAAGAACCAGTAGAAACCACGAAAGCCAGAAACATTAGCATTTGTGGAAAATCAAAATGGCATTGTTTTGCACGTAAAGCAGGAAGGTGACTTTTTAATTCCCCTTTGTCAATTTCGTTGTTGTTTTAAGAAAAGGTCACATGGTTTCTCTTTTGAAAGGATCATATGCTGTAGAAATAATAGTAGAAAAGTGCAGGTGAGCCCCGTTAGTCAGAGAGTGACTGTCCCTAGCAGTTAGCAGAGGATGGAAAACAGCTGCGAGCCCAGCCAGGTAACTTCTGCAGCACATTTTACCTAATGACCTTCTTCCTGCTCTCTCTTTCTTCCTCAGCACTTGTTGTTGCTGTTCTGCGCTTCATTCAGCTGAAACCAAAGGTGCTGAACCCTTGGCTGAATGTCAGTGGCCTGGTGGCATTGTGCCTGGCCTCCTTTGGGATGACCTTACTCGGCAACTTCCAGGTACTGCACGCCAGGCTCGCGTTGCTGTATGTGTGTCATAAGGCTCCTGCTTTTTCAGCAGGTCAGCCCAGGTCTTTGAACTACATGTGTCTGGTTGCACCCCAACCCTCCTCATACCCGCTGTGCCAACTCTGCCTGCTGCTTATCGTGGCTCCAGAACATGCAGAGATGAAGGACGGTGGTAATTGTTCATGTATTTCATGCATGCTTGACCTGCTGAGAGCCAGAGCAGGGAGCCTTCTGAATCTCCTGAGCCCTGGGGTTTGGTGCAGATGGTCCTGGGTAAATGGACTGAGCTGGAAGTTTATATCTGCATCTGTGTTAGCAGATGCACAGCTGCCCATACACATTTAGCAGACATTTTAGTGTCCTTCACTTAAAACATTTGTTGGTTAAACCTACCTCCTGCTTGTCCTCTGACTCCCACGAGAGGGATGCAGCAGAGATATGCTGCCACTCTCCCTGGTGTGATGGGTGCTTGGATGAGGTCCCTGCAATTCTCCATCTGTTCTGCAATTGCTTGACAAGCAGTCAAGCTGTCAGCTCCGCAGCCTTACTCTGTGGGGTTGTGCGTTCAGTGTGATCACAGGTCTGTGTCTGTCAGGTCTGCAGTGAAAATCAAGCCGTGAGAGCAAGTGGGCTGCTTTGGTTTCCCTATCCCATTGCTCTCCCTGTTGTTCTGTCTCTTACTGGGATGCAAGTAAAGGACCTCAGCTGCCAAGAACGAAGAAAGGCTTCTCAGCTGCTTTTGCAGGAAGGGAGATGGTTTTCCTGCTAATAGAAAAAAAGGACCTGTTTTTGGAAGGATTAGTAGCTGTTTGAGTTGTAGAGCAATTGTAGAAACTTTGTGTCCTTTACAGTCTTTCTTTTTTTCTGTGAGCTAATTTAACTGTTCTGGAGGCCTTGCTAACCTAGGCCAAAAACCTGTAGGTTTACTTTTTCATGAGAGCTTCTCAACTAAGAATTACAAGGCCCTTGTACCACGTATAGGTGCAAGAAGAATATTTCTATGACAGGGACTAAGTAGTAGAAAGCAGTTTGGACATCTTCCCTTTTTCTCCCCCTCAGAGCAAATGCTTGTTCTTGTAAAGTGGATGCTGCGAATCTTTTCATGGTTATAAATTTTGGACTAATAATCCACTCCTTGTTAGTTAGCTGTATCCTTGCTTAGATCTTGTGCCAAGCCATGAAAGCATGTGGTAATGAGACTATAGCCCATGCTTTTCCCTGCCTAATGACTGAGCTGAATATGGCATTAAATCACATTTCTAGAAAATTACAGATTGGGTATTGGTATTTTAGAGTCACCATGAAGGCTGTAAGTCCCATGCAGTGCAGGCTGCCTTGGGAAAACAAGCTCAATCCTGTTTTTGCTTCTACCCTAATTTGAGCCTGCTCTTTTTCAAACAAAAACCAAAAAAACCAAACCCAAAACCCATGAAAAGAACAACCCTAAAAAAAACAGGGAAGGGATCAGTGGAAGCAGGGTGACTACTCTGCTATTTTGCACATTGTGCAGTGTTTGGGAATTGGTTAAATCACGGAACAGGAATCAAGGCTGCAAGGAGGAATTATGCACTGATGATTTATTATTTAGAAGAGGTTTATTATTTAGAAGAGGAGGGAAAGGAGAAAATGTTTAGCCTAAGCCTTGCCCTTAGTGAGCTTTCTGAATGCATTTACATCCTGGAGGGGTCTCTTTGCAAACTTTTGCTTGTGGAATGTGTCTGTCTTGTTCCTTTGCAGCACTGCACACTCACTGAGTCCTATGAGAAATGGCAGCCAAGAGACAGAAAAGCACTTGCACTCCAATGGGGTTGAGCTCATGTTGCTTCAGACACCAGTGCTTAAGAGGTGGAAGAGGGAACAAACAGTCAGCAGTATCTGGTAGAAGTTTGCCAAAACAGAAGCTTATCTCTGCTAGCTCAGTGGAGGTGCTGGGGCTCTGGCAGCCCGCTATCTGGATGGCACTGCTCTGTGCAGCTGAAGGCTGCAGTTTGCTGTCATTGCAGGGAGCTGAATAAGCACTTGGCAGGTTGTCCTTGCCTGCCCTGACCATTGTGTCAAGCCAGAGAAGTATTTCTTCCTGAACCCATCAGTGGGTCTTGTCAGGGGGCTGTGGAGACAATCTCCAGGAGGCTGCATTTTCCGCTGTGCTTGGTTTTGGACAGAAGATCTGCTAGACTGTGACAGCTGCCAACTTATCTTGGTTATCTTAGACCTTACACCTCCACCAGGAGAAATGATACAGCATCTCTATCTCACACCCCAGTGGTTCTTGCTCTCCTCTGACCTGCCCTCTCAGCTCTCCAAGGTAGCTAGCAGATGACTCCTGTGGCATCCAGACAATCATTGTTTTCTTTCTTCCTAGCTTTCTAACGATGAGGAGATCCACAACGTGGGCACATCGCTGACCTTTGGCTTTGGGACCTTGGCATGCTGGATCCAGTCTGCTCTCACCCTCAAGATCAACCTGAAGAATGAGGGACGGAAAGCTGGAATTCCACGAGTTGCCTTATCGGCCGGCATCACTCTCTGCGTGGTGCTCTGTATCCTTTTGTTGTGCTCTGTGACACATCAGGTATTGTCAGTGGCTGACTCTGCAGCAGGGAAGATTGGCTCTTAGAGCCATCCTTGGAGCTCAGAGCATTTAGGAGCACTGCTCAGATTGTTGTCAAGGCACAAATCTGTGATCAGTTCATTTTGCTACCTCTGTTTTACAGGAGTGCACTGCTTTTCTCATGGGCTACACCCTCACTTCCCCCATAAATGTTTGTAAAATTTATTCTTAGTGATTTCCAAAGTGGCTACAGTAAAGAACAACATCTGTTTGATTTAATGGCTACTTGCAGGGTAGCATTTGTAATCATGCCAAAGACTAAGATTAAAAATGTGTTGAGAGCACAGAGGGATAGGAGTGGTAATCAGGTGTCTAAAGATTGTATACGTGCTCCAGGGTTCTACAGCCAGTCATCTGCTCTAACAGTGTCTGTGGCATTGAGGAGAGGAGCTGCTGGTTGTATTGACTTCTGGTAAGACTACACGTTTTACAAATGGGGTTTTGGTTGTGGAGGCTGCAGACACCCCAACCAGGTGTACATGGAGCTTCATGTTCATCCCCTGCTCAGCCCTTTTATGCTCACTGGGGAGGGCTTATTTGGGCTGGGTTCAGTCACTGCTTAGTTGTGTCTGTGTTAGTGCTGGAGTAAGTTAGAGGACAGGAAGAAATGGCTGGGAATAAGCTAATAAGTTATTTTGGGTAACAGCCCATTCTTGAAACAACTGTTTGTTTTACCTATGAGGCTGTATGATCATGTGTTTCTGGAGCGCAGAGGAAATTCTGAGAGACAGGAGAGCAGTAAGATTAAAGGAGATATGCAGAGAAGGTAGAAGTGTATAGTGGGAGCCCTCACAGCTTGCTGACTCTGTCAGTGGCTGGTTTGATATTTAAGCAAGGCTTTTCCACGCTTCTGCCTTAACATCTGTAAATGTTTATCAGTGGGAATTGGGACCAGAAGCCCTGACCAGCATAGAACAGCTGCTATGTTCCGTAGGCAGTTCCCATCTTGTTAGATACCTGATATCCCTTCTACCTCTGGCACCACACACACTCTTTATGATGGTAGCCAGGTTGATCATCATCCTGGTGATTCTGATTGTCAGTATTTTATTGCCTGTCCTATTGGCTTTTTCCCCTCTTGGACAGTGTCTCTATTCCCACAAGCATTCCCAGAATGTTTTCCTTGACCTTCCTCTTCCAGATTTCATCCTGATGGTGCAAGGCATCCACATGTATGCTGCCAGGATCCAGTGGGGCCTGGTGATGTGTTTCCTGTGCTACTTTGGCACATTTGCTGTGGAGTTCAGGCACTACAGATTTGAGATAGTTTGTTCTGAGTACCAGGAAAACTTTCTGAGCTTTTCTGAAAGCTTGTCGGAAGCCTCTGAGTACCAGACAGATCAGGTGTAGCCTGTCCTTTGGCCAGGGGGAGGGGGGCAGGTGCAGTCCTATGGTTAGACATGACCTCATTTACACTTTTTTTGGTGAGTTTGTTTTCCACGTGCAATCATTGTTGTATTGCCAAAGGGCTCTGAGGGTGGTTGCCTCATTAAGGGCCAAACAAAAATAGCTGCCTGCTGGAAGAGGACTGGATCCTTCTGAACAGCAGTGCCGGGTAGCACAAGTTGTTCAGTTTGTGCTGTCAGAGACTCTTTCTCAGCAGCTCCTGCTGTTCTCACACCTGCTGTTCAAGATGTTTGGAAGCAGGTCCTCACTGTGCCCCTCTGAGATAGGCACTGCTCTGCCTGTCCTATAGGGGAGGAGATGAAGGAAACAGATCTGTCTGGGCACAGTCTTCAGACATTGCTGGTTCCTGAGTTGGTGGGCTGCACTTTTCTTATCTTTTTTGCGTCGTTTTCTTTGCTGCTGATAGGAGTTACTTGGTAGGGTGAGAAGGAATGGCTGTTTTTTCTGGACTTAAAACTGAACTTTGGAAAACCCAAACTGACCAGCATTTACAACGAGCAGGTGGGCATTGCTTCCAGCCTGGAAAGCAGCTGATGGCAAAGCTGGATTTGAGAGAAATCATGCGAGACTTGGCTGATGCTGCCTGGCAGGAGAGAGGACTGTGCCCACGCCAGAGAACATGGCACAGGGGAGCACTATGCTGGGCTTGGCATTTCGTGCGCTGCAATGGGGACTGATGGAAGCCAGGTGCTGAATTAATAAGTGAATGCCTGTGTGCTCTAAAAATGACCCAGAAGAGGCTGCTCTTTTTAAATGTTTAGTGCTTCCACTACATATCATCTGTAGTATTTCAGTAACTTTTTGTTGTTCACAGAAGAGGTAAACATTGCGTTAGACACACTGGACTTACCTACAATGAAAACAGTATCAGTGCAGCTGGGCTTTATTGTGTGTAGGGTTTTTAGTTGGGTTTGTTTGTTTGTTTGTTGCTCCTTACGCACTTAGAAGTCAAACTTCAGACACATTTTGTCCCTGCCTGCGATTCAGACTTCTCCCTGGGCCAGTTTTCCTGACTGGGCTTCCAAGGGGTGTGAAGGCTGGGGGACTTGGCTTAAGTCACCAAAAGCAGGAGTGGCTTTGCTGTGCACTCCCAGGGGAGCTTGAAGTGGAAATATAACAAAGAAACATTTCCTGCAGATAAAGGCTGTAGTTAAAGCCCAGCTCTGAAAACACAGAGTTTGGGAAGGCTGCTGGATCAGCTAGGTATGGGATGGATGGGACTTCTTCCCCATTTTCCTAGGCAGGCTTAGCTTGGGATTGCCTCTTCTGCCTGTGCTGACATGGGGCATCTCATCACCGCTGTGGGAGAAGAAGCAGAACTGAAAATGGTGGCAAGAGGTGTTTGCAGGGGAACTCCTACCACACTATAGTATTCCTGACAGAAAGGGAAAGGGCACAAGGGCATTCAGTGCTCTGCAAAGGGCAGAGGCCTCTCCAGGAAGGAGAAATGGTCAAGAAAAACTTGTTAAAGCTAGTTGCCCTTTATATGATCTTTCATGGTTCAGAACTTGTTTTTGAGAAGGGAGGTGCTGAGGCTGTGGGTCGGGGCACAACAGGTCATCTACAGCTCCACCAACAGTCCTGCACTGAGTGGTGGGGGACAGGATGCAGGGGGACCCCTGGCACAGGCACACAGTGGATGCATAGGGAGCACCGAGCAGTGTTTTGCTTTAAGGGTGTTTTACTGTAAATAGTCCTCTTTTTTTGTTTTGTTTTTGTAAAATCAATTACTACTTTTTGGTTTATTGTTTTATACTTTGTAACAATTTTAACAAAGAAAAAGAAGGATGATGATTGTGACTTGTTTTTCGTTTTCCTATATGCAATCCAAACTGAACTTCAGGTTTTTGGTAATAACTCTGTACATTTCTTACAGTATTTCTAACAGCACATTTCAATACAACTCAATGACAGCCACTATACACATGACCACTAAATAAAGAGCTTTTATGGAGAAAGTGAGTTTTATTTTTGTCCCCATCCCATGCACAGCTTTATGAGGGCAAAGGCAGAACAGAAGATATTTACACTGTCATGATACAAATTAACACTTAATGAAGCTGGGGATCATTCAGCCATGCAAGTACAGACTGTAGCAGTGCTAATCAGCAGGCTCTTTCTTGGAGGTGGATCATGCTCTACACAGCCTGGAAAGGCATTCACATTAGCTGCCTCACAGCTGCCATCAAGTTATAGAAGGGCAGTGCTGGCGTGACGCGTTTCCCTCCTCAGGTGCTTGTTCTCTATGCAGCTACTTCAACGGGGAGAGCTGAAGATGTGCACCAGAGCTCAGGAAGGCAGCGTGTGTGCTGGCGATCTGTTGTGGCCATCTCATCACCAGAGCTGTGAGGGCAAGTTCAAGCAGAGCTGCACAGCAATTAGTAAGTAGTTGGTGATACTCTTGAGCTGAGTACCAGCAACAGTGTGTCAGACTACCACTGCTATTGCTTGGTTCAACCTCCTAGCTTCCACCAGTCCCTCGTCAAATCATGAGACAGACAAGGACATGATGCTGCTTCCTCAGCAAGACAGGCTAGTCTGTCCTAAAGAATGGACCAGGGAGGGCAAAAGCAGGGATAAAAACAGTGGGTTTTTTGTTTATTTGTATTTTTAAATAGATTTGTCCTTTAGGTGCTGGGATCACTGATGACAGGCAGCAAAGCTAAATACTGGAATACAGTGAACACAATGTAAACAAAGCTGTGACTTTATTGACTATAGAAGGAAAAGCTCCATGACCGTTGCTATAAATTGGCATGATTAAAGTAAGATGGATGAAAAGATCTCTGGTTTAACTCTCATTCAATGCAGAAGGATGTTTGGCAAGGTCTGCTCACAACTGAGCAGCAACAGCGGCTGCTGAGGAGCTATGATAGTTTGGGCAGAAATGCAGCTAAGCTGGCTGTGGTGTCAGCCTGTTGGATCCCACAGACCCACATCACATGGCAGCAGCATGAGGTGGGTCCAGAATTTAATTTTTAAAGAACTTAATTCTTACTGTATGCTCTACTTTGTTCTAGTGGGCTGACAGTGTCACTCTAAGCAGTGTCAGCACACAAGTCATATTGTTTTGTACCTAGGACCTGCTGTAGGTGTAGCCAAGATTTAAGTCATTCTCTGTATATACAGCTTGCCTGCAACAAGGACTGGCTGTCTGTGGCAGCCCTAATGTACTGCATCGGGAACCCCACACCATACTCTCCATCCATACCTGCATTAGTTGTGGGTCCAATACATGACGTGGGTTTGGTTTTAGACTCTGGTCATGGACAAAATTACTTGAAGTTACACAAGGACGACTCAGGTGAAGCACAGCCTTCTGTGTGTGCACCACTTTCCTTAAGTGGACGAAGGCAGGAAAAGTTCAGTGAAAGATGAGATGAGGCTGTAGTACGATTTCTCATCATCTGTCAGTCCTGCGTTGCCAGGTCTGATGACCACAGCCACGTGAGTGTCCGCTTCTTCAGCTGCGTTTGCTTCTGAAACAAATAAGAGAGGAAGAGAGTGGAGATGTGCTTTGTGATTTCACCACAGGGGGGCCCTTAAGGCTTGAACAGCGCCATAAAACGTGCTTTTAAAGGTTAAGACTGACAGAGCAGTGTTTGCAGGTGGCGCTGGCTGAAGTTAGCCAGCCCAACACCCCTGCAAGCCTGCAGCCAGTCCTCCCTTCTCACCCCAAGCACAATAAGAGCTCCCTTCTCACCCCAAGCACAATAAGAGGCCCTGGGGCAAGTTCTGCAGGGACAAAGAGGTTACTGAAAGCTCCCACTAGCAGTGCTGCTTGGGCTGAGGAGGAGACTGAGGCTAACTCCTCGGACTAAGCTGGCTCAGACCAAGGTATCAGCCCATTTCTGTCAGAAGATATTCCCAGGAAGGGCAGTAAGAGGCTTCCCCAATCTGGCTTCCTAGGAGTTGAGCCTCAAAGACCAAGATCAATGTTTTCCTGCTGCTGTGCAGAGAACCAACCACTGACCAACCATACCAAGCACAGCAGGCATCACTGTTCCCAGGGGAAGCTGAGCACAGGCCACAAAAACTCCTGACCCCGTTTGCAAATGGGGCACACCAACTGCTTCAGCAAATGATCCACTCTGCTTTAACGCTCTCCTTGTTCCCTGGGGCAAGGACAGGTTTTCTGCTTGGCCTATTTTCCCTCACTGCACAGTGTCACACACAGATATCCCACTGCCCAGTGCAAGCCTGAATGCTTCAGGAAGAAGCACAGCAGTGGCAAGCCGGGTGCCCTAGAAGCAAGGAGGTCTGCAGCATCACTAGGTGGCTGTGACAAGTCCTGTGAGGCAGCAGGTCACTTACCTCGAGGGACATCAGTCAGGAAGAGAATGTTGTTAGTGTCACATCCTATACTTGCAGCAATCCTTCGGTAGCTCTCGCTTTCTACCTTGGGACCTATTTTGGTGTCAAAGTGGCCATCGAAGAGCTGAAAGACAAAGAAGAGAAAGACGCTTTCCCATCTGAGACTCTACTGACAAAATGTCACAGCAAGAACAGCCAGAGGATGGGTCTGCTCTGTAGGTGGAGAAGCCATGAGGAAGATGATAATGTTATCTACCTCTAGGATATCACCTTCTGTAGAGTATCCAAACAGAAGCTTCTGGGCTTCAACACTCCCTGAAGAATAGATGTAGACCTTCATCCCAGCTTCCCTCCACTTCCGGATGGCTGGAACCACATCCTCAAAGACTCTGCAGCAAAACAGGACAGCAGGTAAGGGCAGGCCCAGAGGCACTGGAGGATGCTTCCAGAGGGATGTGCTGCTTCTAGAGGGACCTATGCATCCCAGGAATGCCTCAGAAGGGTAGGGAAGAAGTAGGATGTAGCAGATGGATGGGGAGTGGTGCTGGAGGAATTCAGTTTTAACCCATGCTCAAAGAGCAGCCTTCCCACTGCCACCGTGCAGCCATTGGGCCAAGACCTGATGGTGCTGCCCCTGGCTCCCAACAGATACATAGGGAAGTGTGGGACTGAGTTCTGCAGCCTTGTCGCAACAGCTGGCCTCTTTATCTCCAGTTTTTCAGTCATATGCTCAGTGCTTTGTTACATTATCTGTTTAACAAAAGAAAACAGTAATTCAGTCATTTTATACTGATTTACATGTATGTGGAGCCAGCCAAAAATATTTTGAGGCTTCTGTACAGCACCTGCAAGGCCCACTCTTTAGATGCTGCCAAGCAGCACAGCTAAATCTACAGCTATTGGGCCACTGTAAGATAATTCTCCTTGTTTATAAGGCAGCAGATGGAAAGGCTGTCCTTGTTGACTTCTCTGGGGAGGCACTGACCCTACCTACATCTGTGAGTTCAGGGCCTGACGCAGCCCCTCTCCTGCTGGATACCAGGAACGGAACGGAACGGCTCCTTCACCGTTACTCACTCTCCCTTCACCAGCCCCGTGGCATAGGCCGCTCTCCACATGTGTCCCTGCAGCTGCTTCAGCGCCGTGGTCTTCCTGTCCAGAGCCATCTGCCAGTGCACGTTGTCCACTACTGCCCGGATGACACGTTCCAGCTCCTCATCCCCACTGCCGCTTTCCAATGGGATTGGCACTGCTCCATCCAGGCCCGAGTCCTCCTGGGCCTGGGGACGGGGAAAGTGAAGGGCACGGACGGACAAGGAGCCTCAGTGTGACACAATGCCACGTGGTGCCCTCACCTGCTGCCTCAGGAGCCCCACGTCCCGCTGGCACTCCTCCTCCTCCCAGTGCGCACGCAGGTACTGCTCCACGTTGTCTCTGATGTAGGGGAACAGGGTCTCCTGGCAGCACACGCAGACATTAATATGGCAGCTCAGAAACCAAAACCAGAGAAATGCTGCAAGGGCTTTAAATCCTCCATCCTGCTGGTGGTGAGGTGGGAGCAAGCAGGGCAGCACTGGCATTGTGGTCACTGAGATCATTGGGGCAACCATCGTTACTTAAAAAACCCCGCTAAAATCTGGAAACACCACCAAAACCCCTCTAACCTACTGAACTGTCTAAAATCACCAACGTGGTTAAAAACTACCGTAATCATTAAGAGCCACCCAAATCCTTAAAGATAACCAGAGTCACTGGAACCCTCTGAAATCCCCAAAACCACCCTGAAATCCACTATCCTCACTTAGGACCGTCAGAATCGCTAAGACCCATCGATGAAAGCCATTGTAGTCGATAAAAACCTACCAAAACACTTAAAATCATACAAGCACAATAAAATAACCCCTCAAACAGCCGCCCACCACAAAACCATCCAAATACCTAAGCCCACCCCAAACCCGCCGGTACACCTAAAATCACCAAAACCCACGCAATCACAAGAACGCCTCGAGCCCACCAACGCTCCTAAAACCCACGGTCACCCCCGGAGCCCACCCAATCACCAACGCTGCTAAAAACCGAATACGAAAACCACTCACATCACCCAAATCCCTGAGCCCCCCCAAAACCCAAATCCCTCCCGCCCCCGCGCGGGGCCGCGCACCTGCACGAAGGCGATGGGGGTGGTGGTGCCCTCCACGTCCAGCAGGATGGCGCGCACCCCCGCCGGCACCGGCAGCACGCCCATGGCGGCGGCCAGCGGAGAGCGCGGGAGGCGCCGCCGCAGGGGGGCGCTGCAGCATTCCCCGGGCGGCGCTGATTGGCTGCCGTCGCCGCTATATAAGGGCGGCGCAGGCGGTGCCCGGATCTCTTCCGCCGCCATTTTCTACTCAGCGCGGGTCTCCGTCGCTCTCCGCTCTTAGCCGCCCCGCCATGGAGGACGCCACCGAGATGAGCGGCGGCGCGGAGGAGTTCGCCGAAGGTTCCAAGATCAACGCCAGCAAGAACCAGCAGGACGACGGGTAGGCTGCGAGATGGAGCCGCGCCCGCACCCCCACCCCCCCATCTCTCCCGGCCGCGTGGGGGAGGGGGGCTCGTCGCGGGGAGGGGGCGGGGCCTAGTGGAGGGGGCGGGGCCGCCTTTGTGTCCCGCGCGGTTGACCCAGTTGGCGCGGGGCGGGGCGGCGGGCGGCGGTCACGCGGCGTGACGTCAGCGGCGGGGGCGGGGCTTCCCCGCCTTGCGTGCCCCGCCCACACGTGCCGCTGCCTCGCAGGAAAATGTTCATCGGCGGCCTGAGCTGGGACACGAGCAAGAAAGACCTGACCGAGTACCTGTCCCGCTTTGGAGAGGTTGTGGACTGCACGATTAAAACCGACCCGGTGACCGGGAGGTCGCGGGGCTTCGGGTTTGTGCTTTTCAAGGACGCTGCCAGCGTGGAGAAGGTGCGTGGATGGGCCTCGTGTCGGGGGGGTAAGGGCTGTGCGTGGGCCTCGGGTCCTTTGCTGTGTGCTACGCACGTCTGCCTCAGTACTCTGAGGGCTTCAACCTGTGCCTTCCAGGTGCTGGAGCTGAAGGAGCACAAGCTGGATGGAAAGCTGATCGATCCCAAGAGGGCGAAAGCCCTCAAGGGGAAAGAGCCACCCAAGAAGGTGTTTGTTGGTGGGCTGAGCCCGGATACCTCTGAAGAGCAGATCAAGGAGTACTTCGGTGCTTTTGGAGAGGTAAGCTGTGGCCCCGTGTAAGATAAATGTCGTTTTCAAGGGAGTTTTGCCTTAAAACAAGTGGAGAAAGCTGAGGTGGACTTCTGTGGAGCTAGAGGTTGTTAAAACACAGTTTGTTAACAGCTCTGTACTGCTGGACTGGGATAACTTGCTAGCATCAGAAGATCTGAAAGCTGCAGCGTCCAGTGAGTGGATGAGCTAAAAGAATCACAGCACCATTACGGTTGGATAAGATTTCTAAGATGACTAAGTCCAACCCTAGCCCATCCTCATCATGCTCACTGATCGTATCCCTCAGTACCACTTCTCCACTGTTCCTGAACACCTTTGGGGATGATGACTCCACCCCTCTGGGCAACCTGTGACAATGCCTTGCTGCTCTTTTAAAGAAGAAATTCTTTATAGTATCCGACATGATGTATGTCCCTGTGGCTGGATGTCCATAGCAAATGGTCCTGACTGTGTCAAAGTAATACTGCAACTCCAAGTAGAATGTAAATACAGCCAGTGAAATGTGTATTGAAAGGTTTGGCACAGGTTGTGTATTGATTGGTACATACTTCCCATTACAGATTGAAAACATTGAGCTTCCCATGGACACGAAGACGAATGAAAGGAGGGGCTTCTGCTTCATCACATACACAGATGAAGAGCCAGTAAAGAAGTTACTAGAAAGCAGATACCATCAGATTGGTTCAGGCAAGGTAGTGATGTCTTCTCACTAGTATGTGGAATAGGCAGCCTGTCAGCTTCCGTGAAGGCAGCCGACAGAACGGTCCTGTAATTCTTCACAAGTTAAAGGTTTTTTTGTCTTAACAGTGTGAGATCAAAGTAGCGCAGCCCAAAGAGGTGTACAGGCAACAGCAGCAGCAACAGAAAGGAGGAAAGAGTAATGCATCTGGTGGACGAGGCGGTGGAAGGGGACGTGGACGGGGTGAGTGCTCTGGTTATTGGAATTTGTGTAAAAGTGTTGAAGGTGTCTGAAGCTGTTTCAGGTTGCGTGTGAGACTTTAAAAAAAAAAAAAATATATATATAAAGAATTAGTTTAAAAAGAATTACTTTCTTAAGTGCATTAAATTCCACTTCGGTTCTTGTGATAGCTCTTGGAATTTAAACAATCTCCGCTTGCATTCAAGTGCTCGGATGACAAGTAAAACGTAGATTGTTTTTGTAGACCTATAGTTCAGCGCATAATAAAATGTCTAGTGTAGCTATTTATCCTTTTGTATGAGGGGATATTGGCTTGCTTGTGGTTGAGAAGTCATGAGCTACTGGCTAAAGAGATGGTCACTTGTCAACGCCTTGCAAAGAGGCCAGCAGTTATCACAGGTTAATGCGTGTCAGGATTTACAAACTCAAGCAGCTACAACTAAGATGGTGCAGTCAAACTGAGCTTGTGTTATAACCTTGTTCATCTAATTAATGATTTAAAATGGAAGTTGGGAAAACTACAGGAACTGTGGTTGTGCATGCTTTTGGTCTTTCCTTCTGGGTGGCAGGAACTAGCGTGTTCTTTCATCTAATATTGTTTTGAGTGATTAGATCTTTCAGGCCATCTCCGATAGCCAAATGAGATTGATTGATTGTTTTAGCAAATTAGTTCTCATGGGTTGCTGTGGGAAGTAGGAGGGTTCTTACAAGTAGTAATTTTGGAAGAGAAAAACTATAAGGTAGATGAAGTGATATGTGAAGACTGAGATAGTCACAGAACTTGTTATTAAATGCTCTGCCTGGTTTCAGGTCAGGGTCAAAACTGGAATCAAGGATTTAATAACTATTACGATCAAGGATATGGGAACTACAATAGTGCTTACAGTGATCAAAGCTACAGTGGCTATGGAGGATATGACTACTCTGGATACAACTATCCCAATTACGGATATGGACCGGGATACACAGATTACAGTGGTGAGTGATTTTGATCTTCGAGATCATTTGTGCATCTTTAAACAGGGGTCTCACACTGTTCTGCAGCTCTTTCTTGTAAGGCATGGCTCAGAAAAGCCATATTTTGGGGGTGGTGTTCTGCATGAGAGGACTTAAGAAGAATGAGTAGATTGTTTATTTCAATGCTTTTGATGTGTTTTTTTTTTCCCTGCCGTGTTACCAACAGGCCAACAAAGCACATACGGAAAGGCGTCCCGTGGTGGCGGCAATCACCAAAACAACTACCAGCCATACTAAAGCTGTACCTTGTCCCTGAGGAAACAGGTGTGTATATGAGCGCGAGGTTCACTCGAAGTACGCTAATCTAATTTAAAGATCAATAGACAAATGAGTAAAACCTTGTGTAGTGTGACTTTTTTCTTTAATTAAACTTTTGTTAACTTAAAAATACCTTTTTTTTTTAAAACCAGCTTTGCCTACCGTGTCTATAGATCTTTAACTTTGTAAAAACGTGACTTTATCTTCTTTAGTACTTCAGAAAAACATAAGAGTTTTTCTGTTTTGCGTTGTGTACCAGGTGATCTAGAGGAATAATTAAACTTATTAGAAGTATTAACAGGTAAAGTACTGAAATGGGTACAACTTAAGGAAAACAAGAATGTTATCTTCTAACTCTGACATTATACCTTGTTTGTACCCGCCAGCGGGAACTTCATTGCAGGCCGTGTGTCACCCTGACCACGTCTATCTCTGGGGTCGCACGTTGCAGGCAGAGCGCAAGGCATACACCAGAAAACGCTGTCCTGTGGTATGGTCTCTTCCAACTTCATGTACCAGCGTAAAGATTAAAGTGGAAAACTTCAGACTATGGCTTCTTTTTTTAATCTTTTTGGAGACTAAGTGTCTTAACTTAAATGGTTTTTTGCAGGAGTTAAAGTACATAAATGCCTTTACAGCTTAATCATTTGGTCTTCTGTTTAGTGTTGTATTTCAATTGTGGAACCTCATTTTAAGTGTGCATTGTTTAAGATTTAATGCTTGCTTTTTTCTTTTTATAGCTAATAGTGAAATCTGCAAACCAAAACGAACTTTTAAATCTGGAAAGACATTAAAGATCATATGCACGTGAACTGTTGGAAGTACACCAACCTGATCTGTTTATCTGTATGAATGATGGCTGTGCAAATAATGGGAAACCCCGTTTTGGCAGTGTTTCCAGAGAAAAATCTGATCCAGAACCCAATAACTAGCCGAATTGGGATGTGTGTTGTTCTGGAACAGCTTCCCGAATGGCAATATTTGGGAAGACAAATTATCAGTGGGTAACAAAACCTCTTGTGTTACCTTAAGAAATATGCATATGATCTTTAACAGTGACGAAAGGAATATATAGAAGACTTAAAGCAGTTCATGAAAATGGACCTTTTAACGATGCTTGTAGTATCTTGCAGAGAGCTGACATATATTTTGTCTTCGTTTTTAGGTAGAGATGCTGCAGCAACGACACCTTGCAAAGCATCGGGCGTCTGTGGAGGGTGGTCTTCGTGAGAGGAAATGACTATTTTGTAAAAGACTTTTAGTGTATGACACAACTGTGTCCAACTGTATATAGCGGCCGACTAGTTTTCTTTTATGGTTTTTACTTTCTTTTTTTTGCCATTCATGTTGCGAATGTGGAATTGTGTTTATACAAAGTTTATTTGTATAATTTCATGTTAAAGGATTCTCTAATAAATGCTTCCTGAAGTGAATATAGTCTTCACCTTGGCTGTGGACTTAGTTACGTCTAAGTGGTATAAACAGACTTCTAATATGAGGAAGAAGGGTGGGCGTGTTGGTGCTCACACCTGAGCTGTGGGGCAGGGGTGCAGCGCTACTGTACGGCTCTGTCTTTGTTGCGGGGATGAACTGCTGCGGACTAAGTTAGCAGCCTTTTGGAGCACAGCACCATCTACGTAAATGGAGTACGGTGCTTTTGGCACTCTTCCAGCTGTCTGGAAGGAGGGATGCAGTTCAGATGTTGCAGCGTTTCTGGTGTGGAGAAAGGCTGCACTTCTCCACAGCTGTTGTGCTGTGGCAACCATCAGTTTCTGATGACGGCTCTGAGGTGAGAGAGGAGCCGTTATCCCCCTTGTCTTGTTACCAGGCCTGCCCCCCTCCGCGCAGCATGAAGGCAGGCTGTGGGGTGCTGCTCGCGGGAACCGGGAGCTCGCTCGCTCGCAAAGGAGCCGCGGCCGAAGCCCGCCATCAGCCCTGAGGCCTTCCCGGGCCTCCCGCTCCCGCCGTCGTCTCCCGGTACGGCTGTGGTGGTGGCGTCGTCACGTGACGCGCCCGCGCGCTCCTTCCGTCCGCCATTTTAGGTTGTGTCGGCGGCGGCGCCATTAAAATAAAGCGGCTGGGAGAAGAAGGAGGGCTCGGGGCGCTCGGGCCGCCAGCGGGGCCGGCGCCTCCGGCGGGGGAAGCGGCGACGGGGCCGGCTCGGGGCAGCGGCGCCATGTCGGAGCAGCAGTTCGCCATGGACTCGGCGGCGGCCGGCCCCGGGGGTGGCCCTGCGGAACAGCCGGCGCAGCCCGAGGGGCTGGCGGGGAGCGGGGCGGCGGACGGCGACGGGGCGGCCGGCGGCGGCGGCGGCGGCGGCGGCGGGGGTGAGTCGGAGGGAGCCAAGATCGACGCCAGCAAGAACGAGGAGGACGAGGGGTGAGCGCGGGGCTTCTGCGTGCGCGGGGCGGCCCGGTTTGTTTACATGGCGCCGCGGGGACTCTGTGCCTGCGCGGGGCTGTCCGGGGGACGTGCGTCGTCTTTATGAGTCGGAGCAGCCCGGAAAGCGCCGCTGCCGTGCGGTGCGGGGATGCCGGCAGCGACCGCCCCGCAGCCCGCGCTGGCTGTTAGTAGTTCAGAGCCGTTCGGCACGCAGGAGGGGTTTTCTGACTTGTCACTTGTCGGGGTGGGGGAAAGGCGGTGTTCTGACAGCTCGCCCGGACGCGGCGCTCCCCCCGTGTGATACGGTGTTCCGTTTGCGTTTGGGACTAGAGAGGGTTTTCAGCCAAAAAGGCGACGCTTGTTCTTCTACCCTCAAGTTTTCCTGTTTGCCGACTGTGGACCTGGGATATTTCTATGTTGGTGAAGGCCAGGAAACTTCCTGATGAACCTGCAGTCACCGGTCTGTTGTGTGCTGCGTCTGACAGCTGTGCCTGCACACTTCTCAGAACTTAGTTGGGAAAGAAGCGTGCACGGATGTGTCTCAAACCAGCTAAATCGTGCTTTGGGAAGCACCCGTATTTTGCTTGCTTTTGATGTCCTAATGGCATTGCATGCAGGAGCTGATTGTGTGCCCGTGATATCGCAGCTTTGATCTGGCCTCGGTTTTGCAATGCTTGTCCAATTTTTGCTGCTCTTTTACCACGCTTACATATATAGTTTTGCCCCAAGCAAAAAAAAAAAAAAAAAAGCCCTTTGGAAGGACGTTGATTTCAGGCTCCTGTTTTTGGTCAGTCATGAGCTCAGTGATAGAAAGCAGAGGTTTGTAGCTCGTGCTAGTTGCTCTGTTGATAGCTGTAAAAGAAATGCTTTATATGTCGCGTAGCACGTGTAGGTTCAGGAGAAACTAGCAGAGAATCAATATTCCCCCTCTATGTATCAGAAATAGGATGTTACATTGTCAGCCTGCTGTATGTTTTGGTGCTTGGAACAAAAACAAACACAGCCACTGATAAATCTGTGGGATTACTGAGTCCTACTAGTAGGAGCTGCTGTTTTTCCAGCGTGGACCATTTTTTCCATGCTGTTCCCCAAACCAGTGAGGAAGGATTTGTATGTTTTTTTGGAGAGAGAGCTAGGAAAGATATAGAGAATTGGTGCTCCTGTTCATGAATTAAAAAACTTAATTTAAAAACACCTGAAGCTTGTGAACCCCCCTCGTACATCTGAGGTTTGTCAGCTGATGTTCTTGTTTATTTTATAAGAGCACAGCCGATTCAGAAAGGAGTGAGTTCACATGAACAGCTTGGATTTGGGAGAGTCAGACACATGGAAGTGCAACACAATCGGTGCAGGAATGTTTGCACACAGAAAGTGGAGGAGATGGAAACTGGCTCACGTGGCTTCTCAGATCTTCTGTAAGCTGCACGTATCATTGTGAAATACATTAGTACAGGGAGGATGGACAAAGCTTTGAAGAAAATGTTTGTATACGTCTCAGTGGATCGTACCTAGTTCTGAGCCTCCTGTAGAATCTTCTTTACTAGCATTAGAAGAGATGATCTCAAAGTGAATCCTCTCTGAATGGGTATATAAGCCACATGCCTGGTGACTAGCGGCATTTTGTTCCTGTGCTCATCGGCTTGATTTTCAATTGATGCAAATCATGAAGTGCTCCCTTTAGGTGTTCAGTAATTCCTAAACTTTGTGTGCTGTACTACTGTAACAGGATGGCCGTGATTTGAGTCCAAGCTCCCAGTTTGCTTTTGTAATTAAAAGACATGATTCAGTGTACCTGCTGTGCCTGTTTTCCCAGCAGCACACGTCTTTTGGAAAGTTATTCTACAGATCATTTTGGATTGTGCCAGCAGTTTACATCATGTCTGGGGGAGGAAAAGTTAGCTGTGAGTGTCCAGTGCTTTTTTACAGCTTCCTGGGGGAGGGGACCCAACTCCACTTTTGAGTTCAGTTTGCAGTTTACTCATATTGGCCAGGCAGGTTTATCAGTGCTTCTGTGTACCTGTCCTGCCTGTGTCTGTTTCATAAATGCCTGGGGGGGGGGGGGGGGGGGGCACAGAGGCCTGAATGGAAGTCAGCATGTGAGTCAGTGGCTGAGGGGTGCTTCTTATGGTTTTTTGGGATAGCAAAATAAGCTAGTGTAGCAGAAGATTGTGCATAACTGTTGTATATGTGCAAGCCTGTATCTAATCTGGCCAGGATCATTTAAATGACATCTTGAAAGGTGCAGGCTTTCCTACGTGTGTGTTGAGTGTTCACTGATAAAGCTTTGCTGTTTCTTTCTTCTTTCTCAAAAGTAAAAAGTTTTATCACATTAACATTCTTGTCTCGGCAGGAAAATGTTTATTGGTGGCCTGAGCTGGGACACTACCAAGAAAGATCTGAAGGACTATTTCTCTAAATTTGGTGAGGTCGTAGACTGCACTCTGAAGCTGGATCCCATCACTGGGCGATCAAGAGGCTTTGGCTTTGTGCTCTTTAAGGAATCGGAGAGCGTAGATAAGGTAATATTCATATAATTAAACAGCATGTTAAATTGTAGCCAGTAAAGATATAGCATTAAGTGATTGTGCATGTAGTTTTTTTTTGTAGTGACCTGTTACAGGTGATCCTGGGATAGAGTCTATTTAAAATGATGCTTATGGAATTGTTTTCTTCCTAAACAATCTTAGTCATGCTACAGTTGCTGGGAGCAGCAGCGCTTCCTAAAGTATGCCTTTGAGTACTTGCAGGAGAACATGCTGCAACCCGCTGGGCTTGTACAGTTGAAAACTACTGTGGATAAAAATAGCTGCTACCTACTGCTATGAAAGGAGTAACTTTTAAAGAGCATCAAGTTTTCATGTTCCAGAGCTGCAGGGTGAACACTGGCAGTGGAGTCAGAGGTTTAGATGCATTTGTGGTTTTCTTCAAGCGAAAATTAGCTGTGTTAGCCTTTCTGAATTGCTCATGACAGAGTACCCTGGAAGTGTGTCACTTTTGTTGATCTTCAGTGGTAGAGCACAGATAAAACGCTTCTTTGTGAATTTTGAGGAGAGAAGGATGGGATTGTCTGGTGCTTTCTGAGAAATGCCATGTCCTTATTTCCCTTGGGTGACAAGTGGCTCTGGTTTACTAGTGCAAGGCTTTGTTAGAACTGTCTGTGTCAGTGATCAAAATCAAAGAACTGTTTGGATTTGCACAATAGATGATGACTGGAATAAAAATATTGCAGTTGAAGTGATGGCATTAACAAAAAGTATGGAATAAACTGAGCCTTGCTTGAAACCACAGTGAGGCGTATAGCTTGAACTGCGAGTAAGGCCTTGTTTTCATTTTCCACAGGTCATGGACCAGAAAGAACACAAGCTGAATGGGAAAGTCATTGATCCTAAAAGAGCTAAAGCCATGAAAACAAAAGAACCTGTCAAAAAGATTTTTGTTGGGGGCTTATCTCCAGACACACCTGAAGAGAAAATAAGGGAGTACTTTGGAGCTTTTGGTGAGGTACATGATGAAATAAACTGCTTGTATTTGTAGAACTTGTTCTGTCTTCAGAAGTAAGCAGTAAAAAACAAACAAACAAACAAAAAAAACCCCAAGCACAGCCTCCTTTCAAGCTTAATGGCCAGTGCAGGTCCACATGATTTGCTATTCAGAACCTTACATGTGGGTTGGTAATGTAAACTGGGTTGGTGGAAGGAGGAGCTGGGATATGTCAGAGACTTGGGAATTGATCTGTGGGATGCCTGGCTGTCTGTGCAGGGACTGACATGGGAGGCATGGTTTTGGAGCTTGCTGCTTGGGTTAGCTGGGCGCAGTGCTCTTCAGCCACACCAGCTGATGTACTGTTGCTCAGATTTGGACGGTTTGCTGAAATTCTGTGCAAGTCTGTCTCTCCCTCTGTCTCTGTCCCCTGTGGTTTTTTATGGTATTCAGAGCTTAGAAGATGTGCTTAGTGAGCTTAGTGAGAGTAACTGGAGTTGGCAACAGCTCCTCTCCTAATTCTAAAACACTGCCATGATAACTCAGCTGTTGGTCAGCTGGGTTATGAAATGCCTGCCCTCTTACTCTGTGGTAGACTGTAACAACTATTTGCCTAAGTTGAGTTCTCACATGCCATGTGTAAGGAGATCTTTTTGTTTGCAGTTAGATACTGAAATAAAACTAACATTTCTCCTGTTTAGCATGCATGATAAATAAGCAGAACCGTGAACTTTTGCTAAGTTAAACGTTTTTCATACAATGCTTGAATATTTAGACTTGCTAAAGGTTTGAAACACCTATTTATCCCATAGTTAACCAAGTTAAAACTGAAAGTCAGGTTGAGACTGCTTATCCAGCACTTACAGAATATTCTTTGCGCACTGTGTTTTCTAAGAATTACTGAGTGGGCAAATGATAATGAGTTGGATGAAAACAGTATTTTGTGCAATTGGGAACATAATTTCTAGTGGTGATGTTTTATATTGTCTATGATAGTGATATTTATTTATATCTAATAATGTAAAGTCCATGGTGGAGGCACGCTGTCGCCTAGTTGAAATAATTTGCTAACTGTAAATAAATTAAGTTAGCAAATCTGAGCTTTTAGAAATATTTGGAATATTTGCCATGGCAGGATGAAGGTTAACACAACTGTTCCCTGTCAGGTTGAGTCTATAGAACTCCCCATGGATAACAAAACTAACAAGAGGCGTGGATTTTGCTTCATTACCTTCAAGGAAGAGGAGCCAGTGAAGAAAATCATGGAGAAGAAATACCACAACGTTGGGCTTAGTAAAGTAGGTGTTTTGGTTTTGTTTTGTTTTTCCAGGAGAAATTAAACACTGACAGTAGAATGAATTGCATGATCATTTGTGGCTGTTTTTGCATAAT